>CAKXYN010000077.1:8260000-10760000 GCA_935064755.1 Tragelaphus eurycerus
CAATGCATGAAAGTGAAAAGTGAAAGTGAAGGCACTCAGTCGTGTCCGACTCTGTGCGACCCCATAGAAGGCAGCCCACCAGGCTCCCCCGTCCATGGGATTTTCCAAGCAAGAGTACTGGCATGGGGTGCCATTGCCTTCTCCATCTACTAATATTAGTAAGAGCTAATTCTTGATGAACACTTAATTGTCAAGTCCTTTTCTAACAGCATTACATATATTAATTCGTGTAATTATTGAAAGACATTAGTTTCATTTCACACAGGAGAAGAGTGAGACATTCGATAGCTTATTCAAGTTCATTCAGTTAAAGGGAGGTAGAACCAAGAGTGATTTCTCTCAGCTAGGCTCTGGAATCCATGTTTCTAACCACACTCTTCAAAAGCTGGCAGTGAAGAGATGAAGGAACTAAACATTACCACTAGAACACAGCAGTAATAAATGCTGCAGGCCAGATCTACAGATAAACACCAAAGTGAAAGGGCAAAGCTTTCAGGAAAAACAGATTATGTTCATAGTCTCCAAGTATCTCCCTCATAAATTTCCTAATCACTGTGGTGGTGTTAACAAATAACTACAAATGCTTTCATATCCCTCCCTCCAAGAGGCAGAGCTTAGTATACCTCTCCCAAATGTAGACTAGACTTAGTGACTTGATTCCGATGAACAGAGCATGGAAAAATGAAAAGACTAACACTGTAGTAGAGAAACCTGGAAAACGCCACATTTGTGGAGGGATCCAGGTTGACATCCCCAGTAATAAGTCCTGTGGCCCCATCACAACGAAACAAGGACACATCACCCCTGTGGCACCTTCTCCAACATCCAAACCAACGAGGACCTACTGTTTAGCACAGGGACCTCTGCTCCATGTCCTGCAATAACCTGAATGGGGAAAGGATTCAAAAAGGATATATGTTTAATTGAATCACTTTGCTGAACACCTGACACTACACAACATTGGAAATCACCTATACTATAACATAAAAAAATAAAAAAACATTTTGAAAACAAGGGCATATCACCTCTGTGGCGCCCCTCCCCAACATCCACACCTTCAGGCGATCTGTGAGAAAACACAGGACAAACTTAAATTGAGGCTTATTTTACAGAACACTTGACAACTCTGCAAAAGCGTCAAGGTCAAGAAAAGATCTAAAAAAAAAAAGTCACTGATTAGAGGAAGCCAAGGAGACCCTGTACAGACTAATCTGAATCCTGAAACAGAAAAGGAGCGGAAAAACTGGGGAAATCCAAATCAAGTCTACAATTTCAGTTAATAGTATTGCAAGGAATGATGCTGAAGCTGAAACTCCAGTACTTTGGCCACCTCATGTGAAGAGTTGACTCATTGGAAAAGACTCTGATGCTGGGAGGGATTGGGGGCAGGAGGAGAAGGGGACAACAGAGGATGAGATGGCTGGATGGCATTACCAACTCGATGGATGTGAGTCTGAGTGAACTCCGGGAGTTGGTGATGGACAGGGAGGCCTGGCGTGCTGCAATTCATGGGGTCGCAGTGAGTCGGACACGACCAAGTGACTGAAATGAACTGAACTGAACTGATTGCACCCAAGTCGGTTTCCTAGTTTTGATCGGTGTTCCGTGGTTACGTAAGCTGTGAGCATCAGAGGAAACTGGTTGAACGGTACAAGGGACACATGTATTCCCCTTGCAAATTCTCTGTGAATCTGAAATTATTACCAGAGGCAAGGGTGGAGGGAGGAGGGACTGGAGGAACGTGGTCAAAAAGGTACCGATTTCCAGCTATAAGGTAAATACGTCCTAGGAATGTAATGTACCACATGAGAAATGTAACTAACCCTGCTCTGTGTTATGCACGAAAGTTGTTAAGAGAATAAATCCCAAGTTTTCATCACAAGGAAAATAATTTTGTCTATGTCTTTAACTTTGTGTCTATAGGCGATGATGGATATTCACAAACTTACTGTGATAATCATTTCCTGATGTATGGAAGTCAAATCACTATAATGTACACCTCTAAACTTATACAGTGATGTATGTCAATTACAACTCAATAAAAATGGAAGGAAAACCAAAAAAAAAAGAAAAAAGAAAAAAAAAAGGTAACACCCAGCAATGCGTTCCTTTCTCATTCCGAGTAAAACCACCAAAGAGCTCCTCCAGAAGGATCCCACATGATCTGCCCTGATCTGCCTCCCTCCACAGCCCAGTGGGCTTCCCAGGTGACACAGTGGTAAAGAATCCTCCTGTCAATGCAGGAGACGGAAGAGATCCAGGTTAAATCCCTGGGCTGGGGGGATCCCCTGGAGAAGGCAATGGCAACCTGCTCCAGTATTCTTGCCTGAAAAAAAAATCCCATGAACAGAGGAGCCTTGCAGGCTACAGTCCATGGGGTCGCAAAGAGTCAGACCCAACTGAGCAAGAGAGAGGATCCACAGCACAGCTCCCTCGGATGCCCTCTGCCCACCTCACTGTTCTGCTTCTGTCTTAGGTTCTTTGCACCTGAAGTCGGCTCCGCCCAGGATGCTCCTCCACAGGTATCACCATGGCCACAAATTTCAGTTTTTCCGAGTCTTTGCTCAAAGGCAACTTCCTCATTGTGGCCCCATCGACCATTTGGATTGCAACTAATTCCTCCTCCAGCCACTCCAGTGTTCCCTCATTCTGCTAGCTTTCCATATCAGGCATCAGCTCCCCTCTCCCTGTGTCATTTCCTTAACGAGTGCGGTTACTGTCAATTTTCTGCATCCCCACCAGAATGTCAGTTCCATGAGGGCTGCGATTTTAGTTTTCTACACTCTTGCATCCATTGTGTCAGGAACATGGGGCAGCTAACTTTGTTAATAAGCTTACCTATATCATTCCTAGGCTTCCCGGGAAGCACAGCGGCAAAAAGAATCTGCCTGCCAATGCAGGAGACACAAGAGATGGGTTTGATCCCTGGGTCAGGAAGATCCCCTGGAGTAGGAAATGGCAACCCACTCCAGTATTCTTGTCAGGAAAATTCCTTGAACAGAGGAGACTGGTTGGCTACTGTTCATGGGGTCTCAAAGAGTCGAACATGACTGAGTGATTAATCAGATACCATTCCCAGCATGTAACTTATTCACTGTCAGCATGCCTGTGCCTAGGAGTTCACCAAGTGATGGAGAGGGTGAAGACCTTTCCTGTAGAGAGAACATGAGCAAAGGGTCCTGAAGAGTTCCCCAGGGCTGGAGGGAAGAGATGGGCAGAAGCCCCAACACATCAGCACAGGGATGGCAATGAACTCTGCTCCATACCAGGGTATCATGTGCCTAAAAAGGCAGAAATGGAAAAGGAAACCTGCTTCGAAGGCAATGTGTAAGCCAAGCTGAAAGTTAGCAAAGATTTAGGGAAGCTCCTTTCTAAGCACCTTCAAAATTCCCAGAGGACTTTTCTTATGTGGTAGGTATTATAATGAAAAAAGACCCAGACATGACAAGAGACACATGGGTAAAGACAGCTATTAAAGCAAGAATGATTGATTTCATAACATTCCAAGGTAGCACTCTTTAACTCCAGATACAGCCACCTCTCAATGGCGGCCTCCCTCATTTGCATATGTAATTGACAGCTTGTTAACAGCTCATTAAGATCACTGAAAACCATGTGACAACTACAAACGGGTGTGCTTAAATGGGGACAGAATCTGTGAATTGCATGATGCTGAGAACTCAATCAGATCCCAGATTACAGGTCAGAAAACAAGGTGATCCACTCTGACGGTGAAAAAATAGGAACATCCTCCAACTTTCTTTTTTTAGAACTTTATTCAACAGCCCTGTTGGCCACAGGGTAATAAAGAAAAGCCCCAGTTGTGGTGATTTTCAGGGCTCAGCTCTACCAGATGCAATGATGTGAGTACCAGTTTAATATAAACACCTAACAACAGATCATTTCTGTTTCTAAAAACACCCGTTAAACTGCTTATGCAGGTTTAAAATTTGTTCTTAAAATTCACCTTTTTCATAAACACAAGTCATTTAGACACTGCAATCTAATATTCTGCAAGTGAGAAAAATGTAAAGTGTAATTTGATTTTAGCCTATAAAAAGGAGATAAGTTTCCTGATTTGCACACAGTTGCCATCGGTAAATTTGGAAGCTGTATTTTTTTTTTTAAAGAACATTTGAATATAAATAATGCAAATAATTGTTACATCAGCAAATTCTCTTCTGAGCTTCAGACCCTGTGCAAAAACCTTCTTTTGCAAACTGTTTCCCTAGATGGAACAACAAGTTTAAAGGCCAGCTGTGTACAAGTTCATTTGGTACCTATAACCCCAGCTCATCTATGTAAGTAAGCTACAGTATGTAAGCTAAGCTCATCTATGACCAAGGGTGTACCCTCCAGAACCGTAAAGCCTCCTTTTCTTCTTTCTACCTCCATCTAAAAGTTGCAAATGGATGGTGACTATGGACTGAGGGTTCTAGCAAATGCTGCCCCATGCTCAGCCTTGGGATTCTGAAACCATCCACAGGGTTGCAGGTCAACCTGGTCCACCACCCTTCTCAGTTCTCACCAGTTTGGCCAAACTCACGCTACACCAGCTCCTGCCCACCCACCCCTGTGCCTTTAGGTCAAGTGGACTTCCTGACCTGGTCTGTCCCCTACCCTCTGTCATTGTAGGGTGGCCAGTTCCCCCTCATCTGATCAAGTTCAGTCCCGGGGCTCTGTTAAGTCAATCGGGACAAGTAGAAAAAGCACAGAAGCAGTATTTAGGGAGACTCAAGGTCAGCCACCCAGGGACTGGGCTTCACTGCTTACTAGCAAAGTGTCCCACCCTGGGTTAGATATTTAACCTCAGACGATCTCAGTTTCTTCCCCTATACAATAGGAATGATGCTTAGAAATCTTGGCCATGTGAGTTAATGGAGCTAAAGCCACGGTACTGGATAATATTTTGACAAGAACAAGAATTGATACTGATCACTGATGTTGGCATTAAGTCCATGCTAGACCTATCAATCTGTTAGATTGACCACTTGACCTAAGAAATCCAGAGGCTGAACAAGGACATCTGTCGTGACCTAACAAGAAGAGATGAACTCTGCTCATCCCCAAGGTCTGAAAGGAGGATGAAAGACATTATGGTGGTGGTAGAGGCTGAAACCAGAAGTCCATGATATGAGGCGAGCTTGAAGAGACCATTCATGGAGACTTTCTGCATCACAGATTTCAAGGAAGCAGAAACCATGACTAAGCAGAGGGCCATGAGGTGGAAAGAAGCCACGACATGGAGGGAACAGAGGCTGGTGGGCATAGCAAGAAGTGGATAAACAGGTTGCCAGCAGCAGAGACCTCTCTTTCCCCACAGGGGCCTGCTGTCTGTCTGGCCTACTCAGGGTTTGGCAAAACTTCTAAAAAGATCCAGAGAGTAAACACCTGGGGCGCTGCAGCCCACATGAACTCTGTTGCAACTCTTCAGCTCTGTCACTGTAGACAATACAGCCATTCTTAAAAGCATGGCTGTCTTCCAGCACACCTATTTACAAAACCAGGTGAGGGGGCATTGTTTGCTGACCCCTGCTTTAGTCCACTCCATGGCACAATGATTCGGTGCTTCCGTGCTCTCTCCAGGCCACCACAGGACATCTATTGATTGGTTCATGAAAGGGCCTAGTTCCAGCATTTTCTTTATTCTCCACCAGGAAAAATTCTATAGCTCTTCAGGAGGTAAGTGCTTAACACAGAAATTGACAGTAAATTTTTGTTTGCAGATTATTAAGAACATCTAAATTTGCATGCACACCACTCACACATACACACGCATGTACCCCAAAATATCTTTGGACATCACTCTCAGTGTTCTTCAACATTTTTTCCCCCATATTTCTCAACTAGCCCAGTCATAAGCAACATTTGAAGGCAGTAGCACAATTTGCAAAGTAATAAGAGCAAGGACAAAAAGCAAAATATATATTTTTTATTACCAGCCTAGGTAGCCAAGGAATTGCTATTTTAATAATCTTTAATGATCTTTCCAGGTAATTCTTAAATATATGAAAGCTTGGGAATCACTTGGCTGCACACTGATAACCCTGGGGAATTTTCAAAAAGCACTAATGACCCTGATGCTGGGAAAGACTGAAGGCAGGAGAAGAAGGGACAACAGAGGATGAGGTGGTTGGATGGCATCACTGACTCGATGGACATGAGTTTGAGCAAGCTCCAGGAGATGGCGAAGGACAGGGAAGCCTGGCATGCTGCAGTCCATGGGGTCAAAGAGAGTCAGACACGGTTGAGCAACTGAACAATAACAATGTCTGGGTTAGGGTTACCAGGGTTAGCAAGAAAAACAGGATGCCTGGTTACATTTGATTTACAGATAAGCAGCATATAATTTTTTCATAAGCAAAATTTTAGTAAGTGTGAGCAAGTATTGTATTCTCTCTAGCACCCTTAATCTGAGTTTGCCCTCAAGGATTGGAGAAGGAAATGGCAACCCACTTTAGTACTCTTGCCTGGAGAATCCCATGGATAGAGTAACCTGGCAGGCTACAGCCTGTGGGGTCACCAGAGTCGGACATGATTTAGCAACTAAACTGGTGCTGCTAAAATTCGCATTGGAGAAGGAAATGGCAACCCACTCCAGTATTCTTGCCTGGAGAACTCCATGGACAGAGGAGCCTGGCGGGCTGCAGTCCATGGGGTCAGAGAGAGTCCGACATGACTGAGTGACTAACACCCACACACACACACCCCTCAAGGATTTCCATTTCTTTGGTCTGGGTGCAGCCTAGTTTAAAGCTGATGTGTAGCCGAAGCTGAGAAGTGGTGGCCTAAGAAGCAGGCCTCTTTCCTTCTTCAAGTCGTTCATTGGTAACTGTTTCACCTGGATTCTCGCTCTGAGATTACTAAAGAAGCAGGCAGTGGAGAAGCTCAATCTTTGCTCCACCCTGGAGCAAAGACTGTAGCTACCAAAAATGGGATTGTGCCACCCAATACAAAATCCACTGTGGAGCTGTGTCACGACTTCATTTATCCCTCAGGTCTGTTCACGTTGCCACCATTTTCTTCAGGATGGAAAAGTGAACCACTGCTCCCACAATATCTAAGAAATCAAAGGTGGCCAAATACGAGTCCAATGGCTCCCAAGGCAGGAAATGGAGTGTTTTGGGAGGGTGTGGACAAATATGAATGGAGTGCTGTGACTTGAAATCTTTTGGTTTGTTTGCCTGTTTTTTAAGAGTTACATGGACACCTGGACTCGTAAGTCAAATCAGAGATCAGCAGTGAACAAAAGGTCTAAAACAGAGCTATCCCCAATGGCAGAACCGGCTGTTTCGCACAAGGTCTCTGCTGTAAGGATTCTCCAATGGCCAGTACTGAGTCCAAGTTGAAGGTTCCCCTTCTTAGGGTCATGAGCTTGGACAAACTTGTGACGCTGTTGAAAAACAATAAGAGGTGTTCACTCTTGACAATGGAGAATTTTCTCCCTTTGTCCAGAAGTCTGTGCTTCACAAGGATACAGAATAAAATTCTAGTTTGTAACTATCAGAAGAGGGTTTTAATAGTTACATTCTGAAAAACTAATAGTATCCATGGACCTTTCTATACAGGGATCGATTTTAGCTTGGATCAAACTTAAAGTTAATATCTTTTCTTCTGTGTTTTAATTCTTTGTGTCCCATTTTTTATCCCCTCCCCTTATTTAAATTCCTTTAAAAATCAATATACTTATTTTATTGTCCTTTTCAGAATGTGCTAGGATTCCTACTTATTGAGGTGTTCGTCCTCCAGTCTGATGTTTCTGCTTACTTTCTTTTCCAGTTCTTCTTTCCTGATGGAATTTTGTAATTTTTTTTTTTTTTTTTATTGAGCTTGTCTTCAGCATAGATTTGGTTTGGTTTTGCTGTCTTTTAAAATCTATGGGAATTCCACGAGCCCAAGTTTCAGAGTGTGTTCCTAGAGAACTTTTTACATTTGCTCTCATTGGGACCCCAGACTCATACCTAGGTTTCTGGACACAGGATTCTTACATTAGCAGGAGGTAGATGTTCACTTGGACCCTACTCCCATGCTGCATACAGATTGCAGCTTCAATTTCTCATAAAAATCTATTTTATTTTATTTATTTATTTGCTACCCAGAGGCCCGAGTAGAAGGCACACTTTCTTGCTGCCTCTCTTGATCTATCAGATCTTTTGAACATGTATGCTTTATAGCGGGAGTCAACTGGTCTCCCACCACATATAGACTCAAAGCTATATCTCCTGTCCCAGTGCAGGCCAGAAAATCACTAGACCAAAGACCTGTGATAAATACTCCTGAGGACACTACAGGATCGTTATCATTAAACCCAACTCTCGTTTCAAATACATAGGTATTCCTTTCCTTTGGAATTCATGTATATATTTTTAATATTACTACATTTCCCCAAGATTTCTATGTGTTTGACTGGGGAGGCAATGTGCTTTGTTTCAGTCTGCCACATTGTTAAAATCAGACATCTGAATGCTACTCTTGCAACCAAAGAGCTAGACACTGAGTTCTTTCCAGAAGCAGTTGGCAGCAAAACAAAGGTTATGAATGAGGAGTCTAGGTTTAGATCAATAAAATATAAAGAGCAGTAGCCATCTTTTGCAGAGATATTCAAAAGCAACTCAGACAAATTGAAGCGTGGAGAAGACAACCCTAAAAAGCTCCTGGCATTTTGTAGTTATAAGAAATTATTCATGACAATTGATCAATATCTACGTCTGCTTAACAAACTATCTCCAAATTCCATGGGTTAAAACACCAATCATACCTGATGTTGTGGTGGTCAGGAAGTTGTATAGGGCTCAGCTGGGTGATTTTTCTGCTCCAGTAGTGTTGACAGCGATTGCCTAACAGTACTGAGCTGGTGGAGAGGACCTGTCCAGAGTACCTAAGGTGATTTCATTCGCACATCTTACTTACTACCTGGGTGGAGTAGTGGGACTGTTGACTGGAATGTTCACTTGTGGCCTCACCCACAGAGTGATCACAGAGAAGTCAGATTTCTTACATGGCTCAGACTTTTAAGAGTCAGGAAGTGGCTACTGCCAGACGTGACGTCCTGAGCATCACTTTGCCCAATACTTGTCATCAAAGCAGTCCCAGAACCCAATCAGGGTTCAAGGAAAGGAAGCTCTTGATAGGAGGAATGTCGGGGAGTGGTGCCCATCCTTTGTCTGCCACAGGGAAGCCAAGTCTATCAGCCCTATAGCCAGGCAGAAGCACAGGTAAACTGACACTTATCTAAGCTCCTTGGTGCTGATTCAAAGCTTTGGTTTACTCTCTAGGCTTTGCTTTTCCTCACCTTGAAAATCTTAACGTGAAATCAGATTGGCATATTTTCAGCTGCAATTAGTGGAAAAGCTAACTTAAACTTAAGCAAAGAGGGTTTTGTTTTTCTCATATAAAAGGACTTGAAGCAGGAAGCCCCAGGCTGAAGCAGCAGCTGAACCATACCACACAAAGCCAGAGGCTGTCTCTGTTTCCACCTGGCCACCCTTGATCTACTGATTCATCATTTAATGGCTGTGAGATAGGTATGGATCTTCCAGCATCATGACCATGTTCAAAGCAGAAAGCAGGGACAGGGCTGCCCTGTCCAGGTCAATCCTCTTATCAAGAAAGCAAAAATTTCTCAGAAACTCCTGGTAGACTTCTTGCATCTCCTTGAGTAGAACCTTGTTACAAGGCCACTCCAGTGGCAAGGTAGTCTGGAAAAATGAGTCTTAAGCTGCATAAATTGATGCCTTTGCAAAATAGGTTTTTGGGGGGGCAAGAAGAAAGAAGAGGCAGGATGATGAGAAAATGACATCTGCCTCAAAGACACGTCACGAAGCGAACTTACATGAAAAGCCCAATCCGATGCCTGGCCTGTGGCATCAACTCAAGTGTTGGATTTATTAATATTATTCTGGACCTCATCAAGCACAAGCAGTAGTTGACTATAGGAATGCATTAAAATAATGGCAACCTAGAAATGAGGTTCATGAATCAAGACAGAAGGAATTGGAAGAAAACAATCTTCTTTATAGATATTTGAGGAGCAAAGGATTTAAACTCTGAATTGAATAACTGCATCAATAGATTGAAGATATTCTGCTCTTGGTAATAAGGAACTTATGCAAGACAAAATAGCCATGGAAGTACAGACTGATGTACAGTCTATAAAAAAAAAAAAAACAAAGGTGCAACAGTGAAGAGGATCAGCTGCTCATGGATGAAAAAGGGGAAAGCGTTTGGATGAGACCAAAACAAAGATAACTCCCTTAGATAGTAACTCTCAGTGAGATGATATTAGAAGTGCATGTCAGAGTCCCACTGTATATAATTTAGGATTTGAGGTATATAATTACACTTAAATTAAGTGTACAATAAATTCTAAATAGAACCCATACTGTGGGTTCGATTGCTAGCACCTAATTGTTTTGTGACATTCAATACAAGTATTTATGAAGCACTTACCACCAAGCCTACTGCAGTGTGAGCTTTCCCTGTTTTTTTAATCCTGGCTAAACTGCTGTGGAGAGGGTGAACATCACATTTTATAGACAGTAAAATTAAGCCTTGGAGATGCTAAGGGTCCCACACCCACTGATGAAGGCCTTCCTTGGACTCAGACAGATGCTCCCCCAAGGGCATCCTGCCCACGCCCACCAGGTTGGGCCACGCTCCATTTTTCTCTGCCCAGAAGGACTCATCACAGAGTTACAACTATGGGTGGTTTCAACAAATCCAGAATGGAGAGACAATGCCTCTGGAAGTACATGCAGAAATAAGATAACAGTGGAGCCACCAGAACTGTCCCCAGGCTACAAAACCAGCAGATGCTCTGCCTATAAATGGAGTTCACGGTAGAGATGGAGGAAGAACAGATCAAGAGCAAAGTTCTCTCACCTCCAACCCATATATTCTTGCTGTGGGGTTTTTTTTTAAGCCAGTTGCATACATTTATGGCTAAGAGTCTATGTGTAATCACTTCCTGAGCGCATGCCTGCTGAGTTGTGTCTGACTCTTTGTGAACCCATAGACTGTAGCCCTCCGGGGTCTTCCGTCCATGGAATCTTTCAGGCAAGAATACTGCAGTGGGTTGCCATATCCTACTCCAGGGAATCTTCCCGACCCAGGGATCAAACCCATGTCTGCTGGGTCTCCTGCACTAACAGGCAGATTCTTTAACCACTGCACCACATGGGGAGCGTAGTCACTTCCTAGACAAAAGTCGATCATCTCAGGCATTGAAAAACAAAGTTTCTCTTTAACACACGTTTTGGAATGGGATTTCTAACAGGCAGAGCAAACATTGGCTTAGAACACAAGGGCAAACAAGAGGTGCCTTTTTTCGAAGTCAGAAGCAGTTTTTGGAAGAATTTGATATTTAAAGAAACACATCAGGCTGCTCGAGTCACGTGACCGACCGAGCAGTACCCAAGACCAGAATCAAAGGAGGAGGCGACGCACAGCAGGAGGGAGGCAGTGAGTCTACAGGAGCACTTGGAGGACACAAAGAGAATCCATCCAGGGCTGGAGTCCCGCACACAGACTCACAGGGACTCGAGCGGGGCCGTTGAGGAAGCCTGTCAGATGGTGGTGTCTGTGCTAGCCCAGCAAGCATCTAAACCAACCTCGGACCCCACTGATATTCCTGTGGTATGCCTAGAATCAGATAATGGAAACATTATGATCCAGAAATACAATGACATCACGGTGGCAGGGCACAAAATGACCTCTGGACATCTCGTATCAGCTCTCCAGCAGCCTGTCACAGGGACGCAACCGCACCTTGTGTTAATTATCTTATAGAACTATTAGAGCTTCGGTAATTAGACCATTCGTTCTCACATGCATTGGGCACTTTTCTATTAATTTTAGAGTAAGCTTCTTGTTCCGTAGCTTGACTTATCAAAACACTAGTTAAGGAAAACAGCATGCTCGGAAGCAGCAGATTTATGTCACCTTGTGTATAGAACTTTGTTTAATAAACCTGGTGGGAGGGAAAAACACATCAGAGTGATTCAGCTGGACAGTCTTGTGGTCCCGGTTGAATATCAGTTTTAGTTTAAAGTTACCCATGAAAAGGTCCCCAGATTATTTTCGGTGCTTAGGATCTGAATGTTTGGGAGAATCCTGGGTCCTATATGGATGTTCCCCACCTCTCCACATATGTCACAGGGGCAGATACAGCAAAGGAAATAAACATGAGATTCTCCTGACCCCGCGTCCACCTGCCTTCACCTCCTCCATCTCTCCTGAGCTGCCTTCCCTTAGGGGGTCCGGTGGCTGTCTTGAGTAACCTGATCTTGGCCAGAAACCAAAAGCCAGTTCCCAGGAAAGGCAGAAAGGAGACCTCAATTCCAAGACCTGTGACCACTGCTGCCTGGCAGCCCCTCCTCCTCTCCTGGAAAGGCAGAACCAACAACCCTAGGTCTCCTCCTCCAGGAAGTTCCCCGGGATGTCCTAAGCCCTTAACGAGAGCTGAACCCTCACTGTAAGGATGCCCATGTCTTCCCACGCTTGCACACACACACACTCATTTCAGGATACCCCATTCATTTCATTCTCCTTCTACCAAATATTGTGAAAGACACTCTTCTTTCTCTCTCTTGCCGCCTCTCTCCCCGCCTCTCCCCCTGAACAACCCCTGCTTTATTGGAATTATTACTCTCTTAAGTGGCACGTGTAGTACCACTTCCTGCTCCATCAGGCCCCGCCGCAAGCGACGGAAGCAGGCTCTCCTCGCCGTGACATCTGTCTTGGTGGCAGCCTCCTCAGGCGGTTTTCCTGGCAGCCTCCTCGCTGCCACCAGGCCTGTCGGGTGGCGCGGCGGCTGACGGGCTGTCACCACCACCTCATCTTGCAGGCTGCCATTTTCTTTTGATTTACCTTTTGATTCAGGAGCATTTGCATGCTTTCATCACCTGCTGGACAAAGTCCTCCTCGGCAAGTCCCCCATGGCTGCCTTCCGTGTAGGCAGTTTGCAAAAGCGAGAGATCCCTGGGTGACGGCTTTGAGGTGTAAATGGGGGGAGCCTGGCTGGTCTGTGCCAGGCAGAGCCCAGGAGGAAACGGGTGGGGACTGTCACTTCCCTTCTCCCCAAGAAATGACGCTTTGTTGGGCCTTTCGTCCACTCCGAAATCACTTTGTCAATTGCTAGGGTCCCTCCGTGTCAATGACCTTCTTAACCACCCAGCTAGAAAACTTGGTAATTTGGGGGTTAGAATGCACCCGGGTTCTTCCCTCCCTGGCTGGGCACAGAGCTCATTAAAGTACCTCCCCTCCTCTCCAGAAAATTCTGTCTTTGCCTTTGTGCACATCCCAATGAACCAATTTGAAACTGCAACTCCTGTCTCCCCCCGGGGCAGGCGGACAGAAGCGACGACAGGGTTAAATTGCTAATCGAGGTTTCGTGAGGTCTGCCTGCGCTGAGTCTCCAACACTTACATCTGTTCAACAATTATTACAGCATTTTTGTCATAAAAAATTCAACACCCTGAGTGTCGTGCTAGCAAAACCTGAAAATTTATGCAGTGAATAGAATAGCTAATTTCTCTGAGGAAATGCAGGGGGAAAATTACAGATTTTACTTAAATTCCAAACACCAGAGCACACACATCTGACGCCCTCCTCAGGGTCTTGTCACCACGCTGGACTGGAGGAGGATTTTCGAGCCACCGAGAGATGGAGACAGCTCTCGAGGTGTGGTCCCACCTTCAAAGCGACCACAGTGTGAAGCGTCCACCCTTGTCCGTGCACCCGCCCCTGGGTGTCTTTAAGAGACCTCTCCCCCAATTAAATCCATGCGTGGTAAGGAATCAGACTTCAGTAGTTCTGGAGCAAGGCTGGCATGATTGGTGTGCGTGTTTTCCACTCTCTCTTTTTTTTTTTGCCAATTTGCCCCACGCCTTTAAAACAACTCCTTGGAGGAAACAGAGGGATGGAGAAGGACTCTAACAGCTCTGAGAGTCTTTAATCTCCTTAATTCATTCTAATGCTGTCTGATGCTTGCCACGGCAGCACTGGAGTTGCCTCTCTGCTCCATAATGGTCTGGAATATGGATTTTATGCTAAAACTAAAGCTGCCTGGTTAGGATGCCAGTGTAGTGGAACAAGATGCTACAGGCAATCACCAACTATTCTCCAGGGCCAGAGCCTGACTTCCCCAACTGGGTGTTTGCTACCGCAATAATCGTTGCATCTGAGAGGAACAGGGATGTCTTGCAGTGGCACCATGGTGGCACCCATGAACATTCCCCAGATTTTAAGAAATTCACCTGCAGAGAAGGGAGGCCTGCGACTCTCCTTTAAAGATGGTTTCAGGATCTCTGATTTATTTCCCCTGGAATATGATGGTTGAGGGACCACCTGCCCTCCACCCAAGCACTGTGTCTTATAAACCCTTCAGGTCAGGTGTAAATATTCTTGCTGCCCATCTCTTCTTTACCAAACTCCAGGTTGGGGAGTGCAGGCCCCTGGGTCAGTGGTTGGAGGGGGCGGGGTATGGACACATCACTTCCTGGAGAAGCCAAGAGAATTCACCCCTGGCATTTATCTCTTAACAAAAAGCACGCACGTGCAGTTTTCAAATACACAAACACCATGCTTTTCTCTTTTCGCTGTCTTTCCGCCTTCCTCTGCTTCACACCCTTCTTGAAGGTGAAACTTGCCTTCTGAAGAGTCCGAGGAGGAAGCACCCCACTTATTTTTTGGGTGGGTATGCGGTGACAATGACAGCAGGCAGCGCCCCCTCTTCTGCAGCGGGGCTGAGCCTCGGGCACTAAGTGCCCAACGGGAGGAGGGCAGCCCCACCTGGCTCCCAGCCAGAACCGTCCCCAGGCACTGGCATCAGCCCGGGCACTGCCTCTGGCTCTGTCACACAGCGAGGCCTCCCAGTGGGTCCTCCTGTCTGACGGCCCCCCGAGTCTGTTCCCGGACTGGAAAGCTCCAAGCTGGGGGCCTCCGAGTGCAGTTTATCAGTAAGAGGAGATGGAATGGAGTGACCTTGCATGTACCTGGCCAGGACCCTACATGGAGAACAACCATAAAAATAACAGGATCCTTGCAACAGCTACCTTGCTGCCGATACCACACCGTGGCCACATTCCCGGCTCTGGCGATAGAAGCCCTTTGTCTGGTTTAATTTTCAAAATCACCCTAGGAAGTATGTGCTGATTCTCTAAGACAGCTCCGCATGTAAGTACCAGGGCTGGTGTCAGACCCCAGGTCACGCCCAGGCCCCTCTCTCCACTGTTCCCCTGAGGCCACTTTCCAGTAGAGAAACAAGTTTGGCATGGGATGCCCAACAAATACAGTAAAAAGCAGACCTATGGAATCAGGTGTGTCTCCAGATGGGCTTCCCTGGTGGCTCAGCTGGTAAAGAATCTGCCTGCAATGCAGGAGACCACGGTTCGATCCCTGGGTTGGGAAGATCTCCTGGAGAAGAGAACGTCTACCTACTCCAGTATGCTAGCCTGGAGAATTCCAGGGACTGTATAGTCCATGGGGTCGCAAAGAGTCAGACACAACTGAGCAACTTTTACTTTCATAGCCAAGTGAGGCAGACAGCTCAGGGGACACAGGACAAACCAGGAAAGTTAGCAAGAAGACAGGGAATAAGCCTGACTTGAGACAAGTATGCTCTCAGAGGCATAATCTCCACCAGGAGATTCTATGATCTTCTGCTCTCCTCTGGAGCTGTGTGTCCCAGAGGGGAGAAGTTGCAGGGTCCATCACGGTGAACATGGAGGACCCCGTGTAGGTCAGCATTGATCAGCACTTGTTTACTTGAGATATCAGATCTTGAAATCCAGGCCCTGGAAATATCTCCTCAGTGAGATCCCCACTTTTCAGCCACCAGGGTCTCTGCCAACAGGAAAGTCTCAAAGCCACGCCACATCCTGGCTGCCTCCCTACAAGGCTCTCCAAACCTCAACATCAGCACACGGGTCATTTTTGTTTCCCTAGATACTTTGTATTAGTTATCTGTAGCTGTGTAACAGATAAACGCTTTTCTCAACTCCAAGAGCAAATGTTTATGCATGTTACTTATATATAGGACGGTCTAAGTCTAGCATAACCCTGAATTCTGGATTTAAGTGAAGCATGTCACTTAATAAAACAATCTATATAAACAAATAAATATGATTTCCTGCTGTTAGAGTTGTTTTACATAGTCATTGTTAGTAATCCAAATATCAAATATCAGTAACTTTATGTAGTTTAATCTAACACAGATTTGTGAATATTTTCATCTAAACAAATGATCCCAACAAATGAACAAATGGTGCTTCATGTAATAAGCGATCCTTATATATTCCACAACTTCTATAGATTTAAAAGTGAGAATGAGAAATGAACAAAATATCCCTTTAAGAGATGTGGCAATACTGAATATTTAATGAGCATGTCTGTTTGAGTCCTTTCACACATAATATTTTATTAAATCTATACAGTATTTCCAGTGTAGATAATGTTACCCCAACTTTTATATTTGAGAAGACTGTTTGGTTTTTTGATCACTCTTTTCTCACACTGGAGGGACCCCTCCAGTGTTTGCCTGAGAATCCCGGGACTTATTCTAACGCTGAGGCTAGCAGCAGCAGCAGATCTACCTGTAGTTAGAATAACGCCTGTTGCTTCTTTTGGTAAATAAAGTTTTATTGAAACACACCTATTTTCCCTCATTTATGCATTTTCTATGATGGATTTTAGTACTTGAAAGTAAGGCCTGAGTAGTTGCTCTAGAGTGTACAGCCCACAAAACTAAAAGTACTCAGCCCTTTAGCCTGAGTTAGTCTTTTACAGAAAAATTTGCTGATCCTTGATTTAGAGAAAGATGACAAAGAAATATGAATTATGTAAGGGAAGATGAAGTGGTGGAAGATATAGAACAAAAACCCACTTTGCTAAAATCTGGCATTTCAGAGAACATAATCAGGGTCAACAGAACTCTAAGACTAATCAAATATACACAGAAAATTTCAAAGCTAGAAATACCTTAGTTCCCCACCCCACCGTCAAAAGGGCTCACATTATTCCAAACATCCATTCTCTAAAGAAACTCCATCTTAGAGGATTTTTAAACTCCAGGATATTTTTTCCTACAAATCTGAGGTGTTGATGGTAGAGGTTACCTGCAAAAAAAAAAATTAAAATGCCACCAGTCTCTCCAAATTGTTTCTGTTAATAGGTAAGTGAAATGGAGTCTAATGAACTTTGAGAAGAAAATGAAGTAAGTCAAGAATTTTTATATTCAGCCAAGGGATCATGCACGAGGCAAAGACACTTAGCTACGCAAGAAGGTTTACCACCTTCTACATCATCCTGGAAATTATGATCTGAAGGTACCCTTGAAGTGACATCAAAGTAAGGAATTACTTATTGATAGATGAGACTATGATAGAGAAACTATGATTCAGGAAAAAGAGTGCTTTGAGTGTAGACCACTGTTTTAAACACTAAACACAGAGTTAATTTCAAATCATTTCAGTAAGAAAAATTGAAAATTCAAAAATTAAAATGTCATACCAAATGAAGTATGTAATTTAAAAATAATAAGCCACTTCAAGAAAAGCAAAACAAATCTGAGGACAAGAGAATCTAAGGAATAAATGCAATAATATCAGATATCAATTAATTATATACTAAAATAATAGCACTAACTAAAATCATAAGAGCTTCTATTTAGGAAGAAAATAAAATAGGCCACTATCAAACGCAGATTAAGAAACAAAAAAATATGCAAAATTGGACATGCAAAATCAGATACAGTCTCAGATGAGAATTTAAAATTAGCAAAATATAGAATGTGTATCTTTCTATATATAACTTTACAAAGATAGTTGAAAATATAATGAGATAGATGACTTCCTGGAAAACTGAAAATAACAAAAACTAACCCAGGAAGAATTAGAAAACTTCAGAAAACCTACAGCTATGGGGAAAACATAAGAAAAGAATTTTCAACAAAATTATCTCCCCAAAACACCCATAAGGCAAGTAATTTTGCTAGCTTTTTGCAACTTTAAGAAACAGATAATTATTATTATATATAATTTGATCCAGAGCATACATAATAATGAAAAACTCTTCCATTCATGTAATAGAGATACTTCACATCCAGATTGAAAGCTGAAAATGAATGCCACAAAAAAAAAAAAAAAACAGATATCTGAAATCATTCATAAGAATATAGGCAGTATTTTGTATCAAATACTAGTTGAAATATTTCAAAAACACAGTAAAAGAATCTTAGAGCTTTTATTAGGGATATAAGAAAGACTTAATATTAATAATCTATAATTCAATTTATCATATCACATTAAGATCCCAAAGTTGGAAGATATCATATGCATAAAATGATCTTTACAGAAACCAAAATAAATTTCATAAATTCAGTACCCATTTCCTTAAAACAATACTTTAAGCATTCAAAGTCTGGAAGAATATCTCCTGAATACTCTAAAGACTATGTTTTCTAAACAACAGTCAGTATAATATGTAATCCGTGTGTCCCAGATAGAATCCCATTCAGGTCAAGATTAGTGCAAGGACACCCCATCCAACCATTCAGACCTGGCATTGTCCTGTATATTCTAGGCAATGTTATGAAATCGGAAAAATGAACACCAGTTATACAAATCAGAAAGAAGAAACATGGTCATTAATCATTGATAATCATCAATTTCATAAATCGTTAGCTAAAATATCTGGAATATCTTACATAATTAACTGAGAGAAAATATTCATAGCTTTAACCCAGTTCAGTTAACCAAATACAAGATCAGCCACATAGACAAAGCTGGGTTACCAAATGAGCCAGCTTAGTACAAACCACAGTCAGAGGGAACACAAAAACAACATCCAAAAAGAACTGGGAAAAAAATATCTATCTAGTAAACGGTGCCTTTGAAAACGTCAAAACAGCTTTACATTATGTTCCACAAAGAAAAACTTTAAAATGTTCTTTAGGCAATTCTGGCCCAGATTTTCCATTTATTTGCCTCACATATCTGCTGTCTCCAAGCTCTTGATGAAATTCCTCTACGTTACCACAAAGTTCACTCAAAATTTCCTAATCTCCACTGTTTTCAGATAGAAAAGATAAATCAATCCTTTTTTCCAAATTAATATCTATATTAAACACAATTCAAATCAAAATCTCCATTATTATTATTTTCCTAATTATCTCCATTATTATTATTATTTCATTCGGAAGATTTAAGTAAAAATTCCTGAGAAAACTTTGAAAAAGTAATATGAAATTGATTCTATTAAAAAACCATAGTGATAAAAATTGAGAAAATCCACTGCCAGTATCCAGCCTGTGATAGGTTGGAATAGCTAATTCTGAAGCAGACCTGTGTGTGAGTATGTGTGTACAACCTTAATATATAGGAAACAGCAATCAAAATCCAACTGTAAAGAGAATGATGAACCAATAGATGAAGTTTGAAAAGTGACAGAATTTAAAAAGAGAAGCCCAACATCAACTCATCTCGAGCAGATTCTATTTCAATTAAAGTTAAAAGCTAAATAAATAAAAAGGACTTCTGGAAAACAGAGACACATTCTGAAATTCTGAATGCATTAAAAGATTCCCTAAACATAAAACTCAAAGTAAAATTTGTAATAAAAATTCTCAGTGCACCTTACCATAACAAACTTTAAAACTTTACCAAATATCATCAAACACAAAATGAAAATGCAATGCAGGAGAAAGGGTATTTGCTAAAACATATCATAAACAATATTAATTATCAGGAACAATATTAAATATTGTATATTAATATCAGAAGCAATATTAAATATTAATTGCTGTGCTGTGCTTAGTCATTCAGTCATGTCTGACTCTTTGCGACCCCATGGACTATGGCCTGCCAGCCTCTTCTGTCCATGGGGATTCCCCAGGCAAGAATACCAGAGTGGGTTACCATGCCCTCCTCCAAGGGATCTTCCCAATCAAAGGAAAGAACCGAGGTCTCCTTCATTGCAGATGATTATTTAGCATCCGAGTCAATATTAATTAAATACACACAAACATCTCAAAAGAAAAAATGGATGGAGTACATAAGCAACTTAAAGTATATATAAGTGGCCAAATAAATAAAAGTCATCACTGGTTACTAGCAATTTAAAACAAAATGCTAAAGCAACAAGGAGCTGGCATTTGTCCTTGATTACCTTGGAGAAGTGTGACAGGCAGGCACCTCCCTTAATGGCTACTGGGAGACTCTCAGAGGGAAAGGCCACCGTCAGCCCACAGTCCCAGCAGGGTGTATCATCAACAGCAATATCTGCTGAATGAAAGAAGAATAATTAAACTTCCAGAGATAACATGTTCAAGAAGCTGAAAACATTTACTCATTTTTTTCTCAGTAATCTCAATCCTACAAAACTACCTCCAGGAATGATCATATATTCAGATAAAGATATATATATACAGGAATGTTTTTTGCAGCATTAGCTGTAATTTAAGCAAACAGAGATAATGAAAATATCTAATAGAATAAGCTGACATTCATATGACAATCTTTTTAAAATTATATTGCCTCTAAGTATTTAATGGTATAAGAAAATTATTAATGTGCTATTACTGAAAAAAAAAGAACAAGATGTATTTATATGTACATGTCTATATACACACACAGTATTATAAAATATGTATTTTGAATATACAATGTGAATATATTCAATATATGTGAAATTTAACTATGTGTACACACGCACACACACACATATATACATGAAAAAAAAATATTAGTTTGCTCAGTCCAGCCAAGCCCTCCAAGGAACACTCTGATTTTCATAGCTCGATTTCTTTATTCCTCAACCTAACTGTAGAGAGATGAGCTAAAAGAAGTCAAGATCAGCTTATTTGATTTACATGTAGGGTAGCTAGATTTAGCAAATAAAAATACAGGATGCCCAGTTAAATTTGCATTTCAGACACACAATGGGTAAGTATGTCAAAGAGTCATACTTCTGCTAAAAAAATTTATTCATCATGTACCCGAGATTCAAATGTAACTGAGCATTCTGTATTTTATCTGGTAGCCCTAACAGAGAATGTTTAAAGAGTTGGCGGGGGGGAAGCTTCAAGACAGAGCAGAAGGGGATGAAAATGAGGAGAATCCAAGGGACCAAGGTTTCCAGTCCTGTCTAGGGAGGTGGAAGGACAGAGGGCAGGGGTGGTCGAAAAGGAGCACAGACTGGGGTAGAGGACAGAGTGTGTGGCCTTACAGAGACAGAGACCAAGCGCCTAGCGATAAAAGTCTTGACCATTCATTTTTGGATATCAGACCGGTGTCTCTTCTGAAAGAGACATCATACCAAACCAGGCCACAAAGGGCCCAGCTAGGCACACATGACCTAGAAATAAATGTAAAGTGAAAAGATCAATAGGATTAATACAAGCATGCTCAGGAGATGCAGAGAGAGGACTTCTGTGGGTTTTGTTGGTTGTTGACTTTTTTTTTTTTTTTCCTGCATTTGTCCAGATTTTCTGGAATAAGTATGCTCAATTTTTCAAATAGGACAAACACAGAACTTGACCTCAACATGCAAATGTTTGTCGGCTTCACAGGGTGGATCCCACCAGAGAGAGAGGGCCCCCCTGGGCATCCTGGGTCATGATGCCAACTGCCAAACTGTCCCTGCTGGCCCACAGGTGCTCCTAAGAGAACTGCCTTTCTGTCCATCAGAGTCTGAAATCAGAGTCTGAGGCGTATGGGTGTGAAGAAATGAGACCCCTGGAATGGTCACTGCATATCATATCACTCACTCCCACCCCCACTAAACCCCTGAAGCTGTCCTTTGCAGAGTGGCCACACATTTCTGACCTTTGCTGAGGAAGCGCCCCCAAGATCAGACCCGGGGTAACTCCATCCGTATGTGTTCCCTTGTCCAGCCTGCTGCTGACTTTCGCATACCTGGCCACATCTCAGCTCCATCTAACTCTCTTCTACCCATTTAAGTGAAGGAGAGGCTTTGTGAGGCATGCTCCATGCACCAGACCTGGAACCAGAGCTTCACCTGTATCACCTCATTGAATCTTTAATCACGTAAGGCTTTTCGCACTGAGACTCGGTAACTGACCAGCTCATTAGGTTCTGGAGCTGGGCTTCAAATCCTACCTTGATTAGCACTAACCACTGAGTTGGTATCTATCTACTGAGTTGATTGCTATAAAACATCTCTGGCAACTAGTTTTTGAACAAAAGAATGAAATCAATGAGAAGAAGGTGACAGAGGATGAGACGGTTGGATGGCATCACCGACTCAATGGACATGAGTTTGAGCAAACTCCTGGAGATAGTGAAGGACAGGGAAGCTTGGTGTGTTGCAGTCCATGGGGTCACAGAGTTGGACACAGTGGAGCAACTAACCCTTTTCACTCCAGTATTCCATCCTATATATGTACCACATCCTCTATCCATTCATCTGTTGATGGACACTTAGGTTGCTTCTACTCTTAGCAATCATAAATAATGCTGCTAGGACCATTAGGGTGCATGTATCTTTTTTTTTTTCTTTACTTTTTAAAATTTTTATTGAAGTATAGTTGCTTTACAATGGTGTGTTAGTTTCTGCTATAGAGCAAAGTGAATCAATTATATGCATACATATGTCCCCTTTTTTTATATTTCCTTCCCATTTAGGTCACCACAGAGCACTGAGTTCCCTGTGCTACACAGTAGGTTCTCATTAGTTATGCATGTATCATTTTCTGTCTGTTTGCATGTGACTTTTCGAATCAGCTCTGGCAACAATGGAAAAGAAGAACCCTTTAGCCCTTGAAATCTCACTACTCCCCCTAGTGGCTGGTCTGTGATCTACATGGGCAGTAACTGCCAGGACACCCCGGGGTCTTTGTGACAACTTCCTCATGCCTACTCAAAATGGTTTTGTTTTTATTTTCATCTCATTTCATTTTCTTCTCTTGAAATAAACCCTACCTTGGATAGCCCAATTGTCTTCTGCACATGGTCAACTTTCTCCTGCTTCTGTAAAGCTGTCCCTGGCTCCCTGTGTAAAGGAGTCAGGCTTTCCTATATCCCTCAGCCCCTGGTATGTGCTTCTGGGACCCTCTCATAATGCCAATGTTCAATTATTAAGGGTCTACTACGTGACAATCAGTTATTTGCTACTGAACCCTCAGGGGGCTCCAGGTCAAGGGTAAAGGACAGGAGTCCTAACCAGTCTGGCCTCATGCCTGGCCCTGGCCATTTCCTCCAGGCACACTGGTCACCAGCCACGTGGTTACACCCTGCAGTCGTCTCAGTATAAGCTGGTCTGGGCCCCCAAAGGTCCATCTAGTCAAGGCTATGGTTTTTCCAGCAGTCGTGTATGGATGTGAGAGTTGGACTATAAAGAAAGCTGAGCTCCGAAGAATTGATGCTTTTGAACTGTGGTGTTGGAGAAGACTCTTGAGAGTCCCTTGGACTGCAAGGAGATCCAACCAGTCCATTATGAAGGAGATCAGTCCTGGGTGTTCATTGGAGGGACTGATGTTGAAGCTGAAACTCCAGTACTTTGGCCACCTGATGCGAAGAGCTGACTCATTTGAAAAGACCCTGATGCTAGGAAAGATTGAGGGCAGGAGGAGAAGGAGATGGCAGAGGATGAGATGGTTGGATGGCATCACCAACTCAATGGACATGAGTTTGGGTAGACTCCAGGAGTTGCTGATGGACGGGGAGGCCTGGCGTGCTGCAGTCCATGGGGTCACAAAGAGTCGGATACGTCTGAGCAACTGAACTGAGCTGAACTGGGCCCCCAGGAGGAAGTGTGACACAAGTCTCAGTAAATAAGTTGGTGCCCCACTTTGGCACCATGAAGCCGGTCCATACCAGGTGTCCCAGCACTTGGCACTAAGTTTGGAGCATAGTAGCTACTCCCTAACGGCTGAAGAATTAAAGAACAAAAAGTGTAAGGAAGGAAGGGATGGAGGAGGAGCCAGAGACTGAGTGTTTAGAACGTTTTTAGTAACCCCCTCCCCTGCCCACTTCCACTCCACCCTGGGGTGTTGGAAGCAAGCCCCACGGGCACCTAGCCTTGGCCCTGCAGTCTCCCAAGTGTGGAAAGCAGCACCTTGGAAGGGGTGGGGGCTCTGAGTCCAGTCTCCTCCCGCGCCGGGGTCGCCACGCTACATGGAGGTGCCAACACGGTCATTAAGTCTCTTTGGACCTGCCTGTGCCCGAGCCAAATTCTCTGACAAAGAGATGAAGTAAATCATCTTGGCAGAGAAGCTTTCCCATAACCGATAGGATGCTGGAGACTTGGAAAGTCATTCAAGGAAAATCTACCACTTTCCTTTCTTCTAAAAACATCATTAGCCTTCATTTAAGTCAAGTAGGGAGTAGAAGGGGCAGTCATTTCAGGAAATCTGAGTGACGATTGTCTAATCCCATTTAGGGACACATTGAGCAATGACTTATAGATCATGAGAGATTTAACATTCTTTGGTCAGTCTGGAGCTAAAGGCTTTTTATGGGGGAAAGAATGAGTAATTCAGTGTGGACCATCTAGCTTTTCATAAGCTTTTATTCATGATTTGTTGGACTCAGATAACATAAATTTTGCGACCAATCTATTAACAACTTAAATTGGAACCTGGTTTCCCTGCTCTGCACGTAGCATTCAGGAACAAGTGTAAAAACCAAAGGATCAATAATTCCTATTTGGTATAGTATCTGAGGTAAGCAAACACGACTGCGATATTTCTATTTATTGAATATCATGTCAACAAATTGCCATTTCAAGGATAATAAAACAAGTTACATTCAATGTCAAGGTTGTTTATCTATAAGAAGGGTGCACAGTATATTTCACTTTTAAAAAATTGCAGTCAGGTTCTTTATTTAAAATAATCCATGTTTTGATCCACTCTGCCAAGTAAAAATAATTTTCCATTGAATCTGTCAGCTGTCGAATTACATTACATTCTATAAAATGGACAGCAGCTTCAGAAAGAAAAGCAAGCTGCTTGTTTTGTTTAGGTTTTCCCCCGTTTATTGAGTGAAGCATGAGGTTAGTCTATACAAGGTATTAATATAAACATGGATGTTAAAAAAACATATAGCAAGAAAAGCAATGGCTAAATTTACCAGATGAGGAAGAAACATAGCTGCAGAATTATTTCCAACCTATAGTTCTCAAACTCAGCGTGAAAAGCCTGAAAAAAAATGAAATTTTTGTCATTAGAACCTGACAGCCTCCAGTCATAATATGCTGACATGTACAACCGGAATTAAGAGGTTCTACTGGTGGAATGAACGTTATTTTTTTTTTTTTCAGGCAAATCATTTATTTCAGCTGCGTGAATCACAGCGTGTCTGCAGATCACTGGACTCTTATAAATGGCATCATACAACTTTCTGAGGCTTTGTGTTTCTTCTTAAGTAGATTCCACCTACAGACACTGATTACTGGCTGGATTGGAAGCACTTTCTGGGAGACAAAACAAGGTAGGTCTGTCCAGAATGCAAAGAAGTGTCCGGGATCTTTCGCAGAAGCACCGAGACCACTGGGACCCTGTCATTTGGGGCCTGGCTACAGCGATTTTGAGTTTTCATTGATTCAACTGTTGCAGGAGGGATCACAGCCTCCGCCCATTCATTCATCATTGACAAGTACTTGCTGGGTGCACCACGCACCAGACACCATCCCTACAGCAACACAGAGAAGACCGATTTCTCTCTCCTTCCAGAGGTGGGGAATTAAACACCCATGCAGACAAACTCTTGGCACTGAAGATGGTCAAAGCTGATGAGCAGAAGCCTCTCCTGGCATGAGCAAAAACACTGGGGTCAGGTCAGTCAGTTCAGTTCAGTCGCTCAGTCATGTGCAACTCTCTGCGACCCCATGAATTGCAGCATGCCAGGCCTCCCTGTCCATCACCAACTCCCGGAGGTCACTCAGACTCATGTCCATCGAGTCAGTGATGCCATCCAGCCATCTCATCCTCTGGCGTCCCCTTCTCCTCCTGCCCCCAATCCCTCCCAGCATCAGAGTCTTCTCCAATGAGTCAACTCTTCCCATGAGGTGGCCAAAATACTGGAGTTTCAGCTTTAGCATCATTCCTTCCAAAGAAATCCCAGGGCTGACCTCCTTCAGAATGGACTGGTTGGATCTCCTTGCAGTCCAAGGGACTCTCAAGAGTCTTCTTCAACACCACACTTCAAAAGCATCAATTCTTCGGTGCTCAGCCTTCTTCACAGTCCAACTCTCACATCCATACATGACCACTGGAAAAACCATAGCCTTGACTAGATGGACCTTTGTTGGCAAAGTAACGTCTCTGCTTTTCAATATGCTATCTAGGTTGGTCATAACTTTCCTTCCAAGGAGTAAGCATCTTTTAATTTCATGGCTGCAGTCACCATCTGCAGTGATTTTGGAGCCTAGAAAAATAAAAGTCTGACACTGTTTCAACTGTTTCCCCATCTATTTCCCATGAAGTGATGGGACTGGATGCCATGATCTTTGTTTCCTGAACGTTGAGTTTTAAGCCAACTTTTTCACTCTCCTCTTTCACCTTCATCAAGAGGCTTTTTAGTTCCTCTTCACTTTCTGCCATAAGGGTGGTGTCATCTGCATATCTGAGGTTATTCATATTTCTCCCAGCAATCTTGATTCCAACCTGTGCTTCTTCCAGTCCAGCATTTCTCATGATGTACTCTGCATAGAAGTTAAATAAGCAGGGTAACAATATACAGCCTTGACGTACTCCTTTTCCTATTTGGAACCAGTCTGTTGTTCCATGTCCAGTTCTAACTGTTGCTTCCTGACCTGCATATAGGTTTCTCAAGAGGCAGGTCAGGTGGTCTGGTATTCCCATCTCTTTCAGAATTTTCCACACTTTATTGTGATCCACACAGTCAAAGGCTTTGGTATAGTCAATAAAGCAGAAAATAGATGTTTTTCTGGAACTCTCTTGCTTTTTCGATGATCCAGAGGATGTTGGCAATTTGGTCTCTGGTTCCTCTGCCTTTTCTAAAACCAGCTTGAACAACTGGAAGTTCACAGTTCACATATTGCTGAAGCCTAGCTTGGAGAATTTTGAGCATTACATTACTAGCGTGTGAGATGAGTGCAATTGTGTGGTAGTTTGAGCATTCTTTGGCATTGCCTCTCTTTGGGATTGGGATGAAAATTGACCTTTTCCAGTCTTGTGGCCACTGCTGAGTTTTCCAAATTTGCTGGCATATTGAGTGCAGCACTTTCACAGCATCATCTTTCAGGATTTGAAATAGCTCCACTGGAATTCCATCACCTCCACTAGCTTTGTTTGCACCTGGATTCAAATTCCAGAAACATCAGAGAAAAGCTGTGTGGCCCCAGCCAAGGAATGTAACCTTGCTGTGTCTCTCTTTCTTTGTCAAACTGTTACTGAAATCAAGCCTCAAATATTGGAGGAAATTTCCTCCAATGTCGTTTAAGACGACCCTCCATTCCCAGCCCCACCAGTTTATGGTACTTAGTTACAGCAGCCTTAGCAAGCTAATATAGATTCTTAAAAGATTCTGTAGATACTTCTGCAGGGCCCCACAGGGAAAGAATCTCTCAGTTTCACTTGAAAAGGAAGGTGTTGGATGAAGTCTTCCCAGGGTGACTTTCTGTGACAGATCAAATGATGTCTTGCAACTTGCCCTTCCCCCAGCAATGGGATTTCACAAGAAACAAGACAACAGATTAGCAAGAAAAGTATGGTTTCTGTAGGTCAAGGATTCTAGGGTGGGGAAAAGGGGGAAAGTGAGTGAAAGTGAAGTCGCTCAGTCGTGTCCAACTCTTTGCAACCCCATGGGCCGTAGCCCACCAGGCTCCTCCGCCCATGGGATTCTCCAGGCAAGGATACTGGAGTGGGCTGCCATTGCCTTCTCCAGGGGATCTTCCCGACCCAAGGACCGAACCCAGGTCTCCCGTATTGCAGGCAGACGCTTTAACCTCTGAGCCACCAGGGAAGCCCAAGCTAAAGATTAAACCAACCACCACAAACTACCATCCCAAAGTTATTGTGGGGATGGCCAAGAGACTATTTCACAAACTGGAAATTTGCATAAACCTACCCATTCTGAAGGAGATCAGCCCTGGGATTTCTTTGGAAGGAATGATGCTAAAGCTGAAACTCCAGTATTTTGGCCACCTCATGTGAAGAGTTGACTCATTGGAGAAGACTCTGATGCTGGGAGGGATTGGGGGCAGGAGGAGAAGGGGACGACAGAGGATGAGATGGCTGGATGGCATCACTGACTCGATGAATATGAGTCTGAGTGACGTCTGAGGGCTGGTGATGGATAGGGAGGCCTGGCGTGCTGCAGTTCATGGGGTCGCAAAGAGTCGGACACGACTGAGCGACTGATCTGATCTGACCCAATTCTAACTTAAAAAATAAGTCAACGACTCAGCCATATGGACTCCCATTCTATAGGGCACCATTCTGAGGCTCTGTATAGTGGGGAAAACGCCTTCCTAGCACCCCCTGTCCCTGAGTCTGTCACCGATCAGGTTCCTGATCTTAGAAATAGCAACTGATCAGAGACCAGACAAGAAATTCAGGCAAGGCTTCATTGAGGCCCTTGCTACAGCAGGAGTGGGGAGAGGAGGGAGGCAAAAACTAGTAACAGGTTCCCTAGCTTTGCTCTCTGAGAGGGACTAGCAGGGACCTTACATGAGGTGAGGGTAGGGGCTGAGTCCAAGAGTCAGGCTGCAGAGGTGGCTTAACTGGTTTGCCCACCCCTTTGTTGGTGGTGTGTGCAGGGGACAATCGTGGTACCCTGCTTTTGCTCCCGGCTCTTCAAAAGCGGTAGTTTGGCGGTGGTAGGGGGGCAGGGGGGCGGTGGGGAGGTTGGTCTTTCCTATATTATTGTCCATAATTTGCCCCAACTGCACACATGCACAGTTATTTTTAGTCCCTTGTAGTTTTTTTTTTTTTTTGGCTCAGGAGGAGAGGTGTGTCCAGGCGCAAGCACTGCAGCAAGGGTCCCAGGTCCCAGCTTGTCTCATGCCCACTTAAACAGAAGTGGAAACAGAATCAGGGGCACTCTATCCTGCATTGTGCAGTGAATGAAAACTTGGGGGATCCCGGGACAGGTTTTTGACAGAAAGCCTCCGAGAGAGTTTGGAAACCCACAGCATGGAGCAGGAAGGGAGAATCAGGGGATGAGGAAATCAGTTTAAGGGAAGGCTAGGAAGAGGACAGGAGGGCAGGAGATGGGGTCAGGTCTCCGGAATGAGGCCGCCGTTTGGAGTCCCTTAATTTGCATTCTTTCTAACAGTCTCCACCACAGAGCCCTGAGAGGCGGGTTAAGTCATTTATAGGGTGATTAATTTTCTTGCAAGGGATGTAGGCCTATTCCCGAAGGCCTCACATAATTCAAAACTAGCACAATTCAAGATTAATTCTCTGGAGGAGGAAATGTAAAGCAGGGTTCGCATTCTTTAGAAATCTGTGCATAAGCTAAGACTATTAACACATGATATATCACGATTTCAGATTTGCCTGATTCAGATTCGCAGGCACCACTACCAAAATACCCTGTCCATATTCTGGAGCCAGGAGAGCTGATTAACAAGGGCAAAGAGAAACTGCATGCTTAAATGGACCAGAACCAATACACTCAAAAGCCAGACCACCTCTATGGGGAGCTTCCCATGGCCCAGACCCTGGCTAGGTCTTTCCCAAGGCAGTAGAGAAATGCTCAGCTCCCCTCCGACAAGTCGGGGTTTTCTGAAGACCTGTGATGAGACAGCACAACTTAATGGCCACAATTTCATCTTGGCCTTGAGACAGACATGGGTTCAATTTCCGGTTTAACTGCAGAGTCTTGGGCATATATAAAAATAACTCTTATGCCTCTTAGTCTCCCTGATTGTAAAATAGAAAAAATAGTAGTCATAGTCATAACGTCTGATTCAGAGGGGTACCTCAGGGCTCAGCAAGATAATGCATATCAAACACACCCTTTTGAGCCTGGTACATGTACGCACTCAGTAAATATTAGCTTGTATCGTTATTCCTTTGGACCTCTACAACCTCTTACCATTCCTGTCTGTTGACCATATTTACCATGCCCACCTCATGAGCAAAGAGCTGGGATGTCAGAGAGATAGAAGATTAGGTCAGTTTTTATAACTAATAAGAGGACAGGAAGGAGAGAGGAACCAGAGTTTTTCTGGCTTCAGTGACTTCACTCACACTTTCCTGTCCAAAAACATCAGGAGAATACAGACCATCCCACTGGTTCGAAACCATGGAGAGGATGGGGCCTCTGCAGCTACCATAGAAGTGAAAGGCCCTCAGTCGTGTCTGACAATTGGCGACCCCATGGACTATCATGGAATTCTCCAGGCCAGAATACTGGAGTGGGTGGCCTTTCCCTCCTCCAGGGGATATTCCCAACCCAGGGATCGAACCGTGGTCTCCTGCATTGCAGGCAGATTCTTTACCAGCTGAGCCACCGGGGAAGTCCATGCTGCTGCTGCTGCTGCTAAGTCACTTTAGTCATGTCCGATTCTGTGCGACCCCATGGACAGCAGCCCACCAGGCTCCCCTGTCCCTGGGATTCTCGGCAAGAACACTGGAGTGGGTTGCCATTTCCTTCTCCAATGCATGAAAGTGAAAGTGAAGTCACTCAGTCGTGTCCGACTCTTAGCGACCCCATGGACTGCAGCCTACCAGGCTCTTTCGTCCATGGGATTTTCCAGGCAAGAGTACTGGAGTGGGGTGCCTTTGCCTTCTCCAAAAGAAGCCCATACTTTCTCCCAAAGTTGGTACAAGCAGGACTGCTTAACACAGATGTGTTTACAGGATGCTGCTGGCACTCTGATAACGCTGGGACATTATGTGCTGTAAAAACAGAACATCATTGCTTACCAGGGGCTTATAAAAATAATTGAGATCCAGCCTGGCCTCTGCCACTAGTTATTTATCGCATCGCACCTCTTTTTGTTAATGCGATTTACGTGAGTCAAACGCATTCTATGTAAATTAGGAAGCATGTTAGGCTTCAAGTCGAGAAGTGACAGGCCTAGGTGTGAATAAGATATTTTCAAATTTTTCAAATCCCAAATGGAGGCGGGTGATATATTTGTGATAGGAGCAGAGAGTGCTCGGAATGAGAAGGCGGGAGACCCTCCAGTGGGACAAGGGGTAGGGTCTCAGCAGTCCCTGCTGCTTGCCCGTGTAGCCTCAGCTGGCCTCTGAGTCCATCACCACGGCCCTCAAGGTGCATCTTCTGCCCTCACTGCCGCTCGACTCACGTCAAAGGCATTTTATCATAACGATTTTTAATCTCTTGGACAATATTATAAACTTCTTTAGGTTGGGGATTGCCATGAAATTGTAATCATTTGTTCATTCAGATATTCAACAAATATGTAATATGTCTAATCAATATATATATTAACCATATAAATATATACTATCCTGGGCTCCGAATATATATCTTGGGCCCCAAAATCACTGCAGAGAGTGACTGCAGCCATGAAACTTAAAAGTCACTTGTTCCTTGGAAGAAAAGATATGACAAACCTAGACTGTGTATTAAAAAGAAGAGATATCCCTTTGCCAACAGAAGTCTATATAGTCAAAGCTATGGTTTTTCCAGCACTCATGTGTGGATGTGAGAGTTGGACCATAAAGAAGACTGAATGCCAAAAAATTGATGCTTTTGAACTGTGGTGCTGGAGAAGACTTGAGAGTCTCATGGACAGCAAGGAAGTCAAACCAGTCAATTCTAAAGGAAATCAACTGTGAATATTCATTGGAAGGACTGATGCTGAAGCTCCAATACTTTGGCCACTTGATACGAAGAGCTGACTCATTGGCAAAGACCCTGATGCTGAGAAAGATTGAGGGCAGGAGAAGAATGGGGCAACAGAGAATGAGATGGTCAGATAGGATCACGAACTCAGTGGATATGAATTTGAGCAAACTCCGGGAGACAGTAAAAGACAGAGGAGCCTGGTGCACTGCAGTCCAGAGGTCACAAAGAATCAGACACAACTTAGCAACTGAACAACAACAATCGGGATGTTTTGAGGGCTACAGTGGCAACAGATGGAGTGTATTTTTCCTCCAGGAGTTGGGGAATGAGCATTTGGATTTAGGGAAGTGTCACCTTCCACCAGAGATAGCTTTTTGGCAAACCTATAGTATGACCCCAATATTTTGCTGTACTTGCATCCTGACTATGTTCTGGGGCTCCCTGGAACTGTTGGAGCTGTGAGAGTCAGATGTGAGACCTTTTGGTTTCAGACTCACTGAACTGACCCACAGTCTGGGGGCCTTCAGTTAAATGTGCCAGATCTTAATGAGATCTGTTGTCCAGCCTACAGGTCACCTAGGAGCTGTTCACCTCACACTTCTGTGCACTGTCCATCCCTCCCGCCTCCTGCGTGGATAGTCAGATGGCCCTTCATGAAGGCCTCAGTGGATGTATGCACGCCTGCTATTTATTCATTCCTCATTTACTGCAAGCCTTTCCAGGACCTTCATTAGCTAACATTTTGGAATGGCTTTGAATTGCCAGACATTGTTCCATCCAGACTAACCTGCTTAATCCTTATAAAAATCCACGGAGAACACCATGGTTCTTCCCATGGTGCAGATGGGGAAGCCAAAGACAGATGGATTTTCACCTGCTACATAATAATTGGCCACAAAGGGAAGCAAGATTGTTCATTCACTCTTTAAGGAAATATTTAGGGAGAGTCTGCCGTTTCCTGGGTAGATCACATCCACAGAAATTCAGAGGACCACAGACACAGGGGCAGAGAGATGACTAAGTAATGGGCCCCACCTTCTCACCCTGATCTGCAAAGCCCAGCATGGTCTGATGCCTGCTCCACTCTAGCTGAGTCTTGCACCACTTGCCTCAGTCTGGAAGTTCTCAGAGGTGTCCAGCTTATTAGAAAAACCATCATGCCTCAAGAGGACATTCCTCCAAAAAATTATTTTGAGCAATTTTATGTGCCAGGCAGGGCTTCCAAGGCAGCTCTAGTGGTAAAGAATCCACCTCCTAATGCAGGAGACACAAGAGGCCTGGGTCTTGATCCTTGGGTTGGGAAGATCCCCTAGAGGACGAAATGGCAACCCACTCCATTATTCTTGCCTGGAGAATCCCATGGACAGAGGAGCCTGGTGGGCAAGAGTCCATGGGGGTCACAAAGAGTGGGACACGAGTGAGCATGAACACACACACACACACATGTGCCAAGTGCTGAGAGAGACCACTAGCAATTTTTTCAAAAAGCACCCATATAGATAAAGACAGAGTCGAATTGAATAATTCAGGGAATGTACAAGACATCTCCTGTGGAAATGCAGCTGGTCCTCCTGGAGGAGAAGCCTTAGAACTGATCATGGAGGAGAGAAGGAGAGCTTTGTGTTTTTTTTGTGTTTTTTTCCCCCATTAATTCGCTTGCCCACTAATTGAGCATGTATCTATTGAGCATCTTCCATCCTTATCACGAAAGTCATAAAGGATACAGAACAAAAGGCACTGTCTCATCAAGAAATACAAGTACATAATAATCTAAGTGGGAAAAGAATTCAGAAGAGAATAGATATATGTATGTGCATAACTGAATCACTTTGATGAACACTTGAAACTCATACAACATTGTAAATCAATTCCAATCCAAAGGAAAATTTTAAAAAAATTAAAAGATATACAGGTGCAAAATTCAGAGAATACTTAATTGACCAATTGGAAGGAACTGATCAGAAAAATAACAAGAGATTAGAGGAATCTCTCCTCATAATATGGGGTGGATTCTTGGGGAAAGTTTTGCTGAGGAATCAAGGCTAGATTTGACACTTGCAGGAGGTGACCATATCTGTTACCACCCAAATTAGGATGCTTTTAAGAATAAAAGATGGAGCCATTGAAAATTAATCCTGGCCAACAGCATGAGCTGTGTAGACGGTTCCAGGCAAACCAGGACAGGTCTTAGGTTTAAACAACTGACAAAGGTTAGATGGAGGCCTCATGAGAAGAGAGAGTAACCTGTGCGACAGATTTGCAGCAGAAACTATTCATTGGAAATTATTGCAGAAATGAATACAGTTATTTAAGTGTGATGACAATAGGGCTTAATGAGTATTTGTCAAAGGAAGAAAAAAGACGGAGGTTGGTTCGCCATATGATTGACCTTTGAAAACGAAGTCCACCAAAACCACTGGAGTTACTGAAGTCTCTTAAAATGTTTGACCTTGGTTTTGTATCTTAGTTGCTCTTTGGCATAAACACAAATATCACAAAGATTTTTGAGGATGGATTATGGGCTTAGATGATGGTTTTCAACCACAGTCTCACCATTTGGTGAGACTTCTGTTTCCTCAATTACCAAAAAAAAAAAAAAAAAGAGAGATAAGAATCCTTACCTCAAAAGATTATCATGGAATTTAAATGAGATAATATTTTGATACATGCACATTCCTGGTACATAACTTCTATTAACACAACCTCACTCTTCTTCTCTCTTTACAAAAATCTAAGAGGCCCGAGTATGCCGAAAATGATGTACAACCTTAATTTCTACCTAAATTAACAACAGCCTCCAGATAAACATGAGGGAGTTTTACAAAGGAAACTCAAAACGACCAAAGGCACTCCAGCCAGTAGGGGGAAAATGTCAGTTTATTAGTCGTGGAAACACAGCAAGCCTTCTAAAACCAAGAATGTGCATATTTTCACCAATGACTAAAGAGCCAAATAGATTTTTTTCAAGAAATTTGGATAATTTGACCATTTAAAGAACCAAGTCAAACAGATTTTAATGGCATTTTAAGCCTCAGAAAATAAGGCTCCTTAATGTGGATGCTGACAGACCCTTAACTATAGCGAGATATCCAACGTCACAGTAATAGCTTTAAGAGGAAGAGTCAGACGCCTATTTACATTTTGAGTACAAGTCTATTCCCTAAACACATGCACATTTGAATCAGATAAAAGACCAAGAGGCAGGCTGGGCCTGACTGACAGGTGTTCAGAGTGACAGAGGCATGAACTGGGATCAGTCTCTAAACCCACTATTAGTGACTGCTCCCCATTTGAAAAGCAAATGCTGTTATGACTGAATTCTACTCCCTGACTAGTGAGACCATTTTCTACTTTATACTTGCAGATGCTGTGCTGGAATGAGGATGCTAAATATCAGCCCGGGGCTCCCAACCAGGAATCCGCAAGATAAACCGATGTCCATTTGTAGGCTCTGCACAGAGTCTGGTCTAACACAAAGGAGATGTGACTACCTATTGCTTGGAAGACAAAATGGAAAGATGGCAAGAAGACACAGAGATGGAGACGAAAGGAGGAAGGGAAGAGGGAAGAGACAGATCAGAACCAAGTTCAAGATTTCAAAGACAACCCCAAAGATGGCCTAGCTTACCAGTTAATGCCCTGGGCCACTCACCAGTTATAGATAGACCTGTGCCCATAGCCAAGATGATGCACACTGCTGCTGCTGCTGCTAAGTCGCTTCAGTCGTGTCCGATTCTGTGCGATCCCGTAGACGGAAGCCCACCAGGTTCTCCCGTCCCTGGGATTCTCCAGGCAAGAACACTGGAGTGGGCTGCCATTTCCTTCTTCAATGCATGAAAATGAAAATTGAAAGGGAAGTCGCTCAGCCATGTCCGACTCTTAGCGACCCCATGGACCCACGCACTGCAGCCTACCAGGCTCCTCCGTCTATGGGATTTTCCAGGCAAGAGTACTGGAGTGGGGTGCCATTGCCTTCCCCGAGATGATGCACACGGATCTTATCAAATAGCTAGATTCAGATAGCACTTGACTGCTTCTTTCCTGTTCAGTTTTGCTGATTCTCCAAGTCTGAACGTGATTCAGGATGTCGCTGGTGGGAAAGGGCCCTCTTTTCGGTGAAGGTCATGGCCATCTCCCCCGACCCCACACCCTGCCTCCCGGGCCCTGCTTTAGCCACTCCCATCCCCTCCCACCAGTCTTATGGCAAAGATTCCATACTAGTCTCTAGTCTTTCTCTCAGATTCAGATACCAGGGCTCCAGGCTCCCATCCCAGGCTGGGGCTCTTGCATCCAGACCGCACTCTCCCAGGCACCCAGCCCTTCCCAGATCCCGAGCCACATCCTGGCATCCCTGTGCCAAGCCCAAGCTCTGCCTCTGTCTTGAGAAGTGTCGATCTGAATCCCAAATGTGCCAGCCTTATTACCATCATCAACAGACTTCTTAATGAAGCTGCCAATACTGTCAATGGCATCCTTTTAATGACACTTCATAAAGAAAACGGATTCTACAAATGCTCTCTGACATTGCCATTTGGTTCCTTTGCTTTATGGCAGACTCAAAACGTTCTCTGAATAAAGATCACGATGACAACAATGACAACAATAACAAAAACAGCAGCAGCGAATATTCACCGAATTCTAGTCCTGTGTCAGGTAGTGTTCTAAGCACTTTAGTTTTTACTTTTTGTTTATTTACGTTTCTGCTGAGTCTTTCTTGCTGCACTCAGGCCTCTAGTTGTAGGGTGTGGGCTCCTCACTGTGGCGGCTTCTTCTGCGGTGGAACACGGGCTCTAGCATGCAGGCCCAGTAGTTGAGGCAGCCGGATTTAGTCGCTCAACGGCATGTGGGATGTTCCAGAATCAGATTGAACCCATGCCTCCTGCATTGGCAGGCAGATTTTTTACCCCTGAACCACCAGGGAAGCCCCTCCAAGTACTTTCAACGTGAGGTGGAATAACTGGTCCACATATATATGGATGTAACGAATTCCCAGCCAGGCACACTTAAGCATCAAGCCTTCCTTCACTGGATGTTACGAATTTGATTGGACTACTCTCTGCCTGGCAGTGTACACATCATTTCTCTAATCCCTGCTACAAGCCTGCAAGGGCTTGGGCACTATTATCACTAGTCCCAGAGGAAGATATAATAATAATAGGGCCCAGGAAGATCAAGGGACTTGGCCAAGGTCAGCCAGCTAGCGAGTGATTGGCAGAGTCAAAGTCAGAACCCATGTCCTTGGATAGTCAGCCTTACTGGCTCCAGTAGCTGCTCATCCAACAGAAATTTCTAGCATGAGATGGATGGGCCACGGGTGTCTCAGGGATGAGATGGCCAGAGAAGCAGCGCAAACAGCTGACTCCTAAAACAAACCACACCACAGCCACATTTGGGATTTGATGTGTATCCATGGAGAAACCATGTCACAAGAGGCCTTTTCTCTCTCTGCTGCTCTTTGTCTGCACCTTAAGTCTGAGCAGACTCTTATGAACGAACCATCTTTATATAATTTGCTTTTCTGAGAAGAAGAGATACTTCAAAGTGTAAACAGGAACATGACTAATTCCTAAATGGAGGACTGCTTGATCATCATAACATTGCAGAATTAGACAACTACCATCATCATCAGGAATTTCCCAGAAGGATGAAGGTTTTCGGCAGGTCATTACACTGGCAATGTCTTGCACAGGCTTTGAAGACCAGCAGGTGCTAGTTGGGGGTCTTCCTATTGTCCACCACCCATGTTATCTGAGATTTACCCAAGCTCCGTGAACAAAGTCCTGTCTTCTCCTATGGAAAATGGGAGAATTGCACTTATTAGGAAGCTAAAATGAGATGTAGGTGTCAGTCATTCTGGACTCTGGGGCTGTGGTTAGTCACTGGGTTACTGTCTGGGGCAGACAGCCTGGGTTCCACTCTCCATTGGCAGGGCACTTGGAGAGTTACTTAATCATCTTTGGTTTCCTTATCCACACAGTAAAGGAAAGAATAGGTAACCTTGGGCCTGCTGTGAAAATGGAATGAAGGAGCACATTTAAGGAACTTCAGAGTAAGCTGATTGATTCCAGGATCTTCTGGGCTTCCTATTGTGGTCCTAGCATTGGATCATACACATGGTTCAGACTGTACCTCTCCCATCCGATTTTAATGAAAAGAATTCTGTTTGCAAAATCATATGTGTGTGTATTGCTCAGTTGTGTCTGACTCTATGCAACCCCATGGACTGTAGCCCATCAGACTCCTCTGTTTGTGGGATTCCTCAGGCAAGAATACCGAATGGGCTGCTTGGAATGACTGAAGCTAAAGCTGAAACTCCAATACTTTGGCCACATCGTGGGAAGAGTTGACTCATTGGAAAAGACCCTGATGCTGGGAGGGATTGGGGGCAGGAGGAGAAGGGGACGACAGAGGATGAGATGGCTGGATGGCATCACTGACTCGATGGACCTGAGTTTGAGTGAACTCTGGGAGTTGGTGATGGACAGGGAGGACTGGCGTGCTGCAATTCATGGGGTTGCAAAGAGTCGGACATGACTGAGTGACTGAACTGAACTGAACTGAACTGATAGTAGATATACAGAGAGTAGAGAAGATTGTCTAAATTGGATTTCAAATACAAATGCAGTGGCCACATCTGACTCTTACTATTTTCCTTATTAATATATATTATTATATGTATTATTGGGATTTGATTACATTTGTATTAAATATAATATTATATATATATAAAATTTAGTGTATATATGAATAACATGTATAGTGATTTGTATGCTGTATATATATATATATATATATATATATTCTTTTTCAGATTCTTTTCCATTATCAATATAAGATACTATAGTTCCTGTGTCATACAATCAGTCCTTGTTTGTCTATTTTATAATGTAAATAGTAGTGAGTATCTGTTAATCTGAAACTCCTAATTTATCCTCCCCAGAAGTTTCCTTTAGAATCAAGTAAGAAGTTAAAGAGGCACTTCCCAGGTGGTACTCATGGGAAGAACCTGCCTGCCAACACAGAAGACTTAAGAGATTCGGGTTTGATCCCTGGGTAAGGAAGATTCCCCTGGAGGAGGGCATGGCAACCCACTCCAGTATTCTTGCCTAGAGTATCCCATGGACAGAGGAGCCTGGCGGGCTACAGTCCATAGGATGGTACAGAGTTCAATATGACAGAAGCGACTTAGCACGGCATGGCAGGAAGTTAAAGAAAGCTAAACAAAGCCCTCCAGTTTTCCAAATTAATTCATGCAGTACTTTTTAGGCATCTACTGTGTTCCTGAACCAAGGCCAGTCAGTATGAGGGGCTGTGGAAGTGGGACAGACCTGTCCCCTTATAATAGAGCTGAGAGACAACAGTCGTGCCAAGCAATCAATCAGAGAGGGCTCCAAGATAAGACATAATCGAATGTTCTAGTAAACCTTGGGAGTGCCAAACTGTATGTATGGTTCAGGCAACACAGGGCAGCATTTCTCACCAGCAACCTGCAATTCTTCAGCATATAGGCCAGGCCAAGAGGTTTGAGTGGTTTATGAAGAATTCCCCATTTACCATATGCACTTCCTCAGACTGCTACTTCTTAAAGCAGTGTTTTTCTTCCAACACCACTTCCAAGCTCTCCGAGTTGTATTGTACTAATAAGTAGTGATTTTGGAGTCTCTAAATGTTAGACTGTATAATGAAAAAGGGCAGGGAAGTGTTTTTAAATACCAATGAATTCCAGCATCTTGGGCTGCCAGAAGTCTGGTCTCAACCTCCGGTTTCCAGCCCAAGTGTTTGGGATTTGCACATGTCGGAAGCTGATGAATGGAGGTTGGGCCCTCCTACTTTTCTCTTAGGGTCCCGAGGAGTCTGGGCTGTCGGGAAGGCTGCCCACCTCGGAGACAGGCCACCTGGCTGAGTCCCTGGGCCTCGACTCTACTAGGGGCTGCCTGGAATTCCCACAAGCAGCCCCACCCTTCTCTCACTAAGGCTCAATTCTAGGGAAAGGAGTGGTCCCTGGGTGCATTCCAAAAGGATAGTGCCTTGCAGGACATTTGGGAACATTTACAGAAGGAAATTTCAGATGAGAAACCGTGTGAGATGCTAGCGGTGGTGGTTGAGTCCCTATGTCACATCCGACTCTGCGACCCTCCTGGTGCCTAGTCCACCAGGCTCCTCCGTCCATGGGATTCCCCAGGCAGGAATATTGGAGTGGGTTGCCATTTCCTCCTCTAGGGGATCTTCCCCACCCAGGGATCTAACCCGCATCTCCTGCATTGCAGGCAGATTCTTTACCGACTGAGCCACCAGGAAAGCCTGTGAGACACTAAGAATTTTCACTCTAGGAACAACCTATTGCCCTTGACTTCATAGCCCTGATGTATCACCATGGACAATATTGCTACCACCAGCTGAACGGCACTCTTTGTCCAGGCACTGCATGGTTAGTAATAAGTCTCATAGCATCCTTAGGGAAACATGATTACTAAGCCCTTTCATTTGTGAGAAACTGAGGCCTTGAAAGCATGACTCACTTGCCCAAAAAGTCGCTCATCTCTTAAGTAAGGAACTAGCCTCTGACCCAGTTTGTCTGGTTCCCTGGCTCGCCAGGCTGTCCTGCCACTTAGGCAAATAACACACAGCTAAGCCACCTCATGTGCTACCTGCAAAAACTGCCTTGCAATCGGATCAGTGCCCAGCAATAGGATACGTCCTGATGAAAGCTGACAGGAGTCAGATGATGCTGACCCAAGACACCTCTGCCTGGGAATAGTGCAGGCAACTGGAGGTGAGGCCACTAGGTTGGTAGACATAATCACAGGGAGGAACTGATATTTCTGGAAAGCCATGTGAAGGGGCAAGAGTCCTCCTGAGAGATGAAGGAGGAATAAGAATTCAGGCAGAGGAAAGAGATGAAGCTGAGATGGTGTGGGAAGCAAAAGAATGACCCAAACACATCCATGCTCTAAAGCCTGAAACCTATGAGCATGCTACAGAACTTGGCAAAAGGAACTTTACAGATGAGATTAAGGATACAGACCTTAAAAGAGAGAGATTACTCTGGGTTATTCAGGTGAGCTCAGTGTAACCTCATGAATCCTTAAAAAGGGGAAAAGGGGAACAAAAGGGTTGACCAAAGACACGTGATGATGAAAGAAGAGACAGGACAGATCCAAAGGAATGAAAGAGTCATTAGCACAAATGGAAAATGAAGCACAAGAATGCGTGACATCACACAGGGAGAGTGGGGTGGTGAAAGACCCAGAGGAGCTCTGCTGAGGCCCTGAGGAACACAACATTTGAGGGGAAGCAGGGGGAAACGGACTGGTAAAGGCAACTGAGACGGATCAGCTGGGGGGCCTATCAACCAAGGCAAGAGCCACTTTTAAGGTGTGCTTATCTCTAATCAAGGACAACCTGTGTGATCAAGACTGATCTCTTAATGCTGTCAGGATGAGAGAAGCGAGAAACGATGCATGTGAGACAGACACATCTGCATTTAGATGGAATAGATGAGACCTCCCTGATGGGTCAGCTGGCAAAGAACCTGCAGGTGACTCAAGAGATGCGGGTTTGATCCCTGGGTTGGGAGGATCCCTTGGAGAAGGTAATGGCAACCCACTCTGGAGTTCTTGCCTGGAAAATTCCATGGACAGAAGAGCTGGAGGGCTACAGTTCATGAGGTCACAAAGAATCAGGCACAACTGAACGTGCACACACGCACACACACACAGATGAGAGCTGGGGGGAACTGTGAAAACAAAAACATTAACCAAGATTTTAAATAAACAGCATATTTCTGGACAAGAACGTTAAATTACTAAATTTCAATGTCAAGTGACCAATGAGTAAAAATAAAGAGACAGAGATGGAAACAGAGAAAGTGTAGGCTAAAGTAATGGAAATATCCAAGAACAGTGTGGCTTCAGGTACAGCTGAATCCAGGAGCTCAATAAAATGACCTCGGTTCTCAGCCTTGCTGACTTTGAGTTCTCTCCTCACATTTTGACTTTCCCATCAGGCAGGCCCATTTCTTGCAGTAAGCCCTGAAAGGTCCAGAATTTCATTTGTCTACTTCAGACAAAAGTCCCCAAATTAAGCCCCACTGGCTTGATTTGTGGCATGACTCCCTGAAGGAATGACTGTGTCCAGGGAAATTTGCAACTTCAGAGTTCAGGCAGCTGGCCAGGCCTGAGGCATGTGACTCCTCATGAAAACCAGGAGTCACTTCTAACCCACTGCAGATGGAGAGTCGGGGAGGAAGGCTTGAGTCCCTGATTAATCATCACTTGTTCCATGAGACACCACCCAAACTTTGCAACTTACAAACATGAGCCCTCATTCATTCTGCTCCCAAATCTAAAGACTGGGCTGCGTGGGGACCATCTGCCTCTGCTTGATAGTGCTTCATCTGGGGTGGCTCAGCGGGGACTGGAAGACGCATCAACGTGATCAGTAAGTAGGTAGCTGAGCTCGGACTGTCTGCCAGGGCCCTGTGCTTTCCTACATAAGCCTTTCATGGATTATCTTGGGCTTAATGGCATGGGGCCTGGGAGCCAAGGGCAAGGAGTCACGAATCCAGGGCAGAAGTAGTTTCTCACTTAGATTCGAAAGGCCCAAAGCATCACTTCCCCTGGACTCGAATGTAGAGGAAGCCGCTAAGGTCAGACAGTGTCCATCTTCAATGTGTGAAACAGCCAGGCTTTTAGAGCTGGTTTTATTCTATCAGGAACCCCAAAGTTATATTGGGGGAAAGTTATCAGAAGAAGGAATGGATACTGGACAGGAAAAAAAAACAATAGAGACTTTTCCCGCAGCTACATCCCCCCTGCCATTCTATCTCGTTATTGAGCCTCTCTGAAACTTGTCACCCACCCCTAACAGCACAGAGAGGGGTCAGCATGATCATACACACCTAGCCCCACTCAATAGCTAAGGTTCCCTCGCTGTCCTCTGAGCTGATCGGAACACACCAAAAACAAGATGACTTGTCCCAACCACACTGCGGTCCAAGCAGAGCTAACACAGGCTGGAAGAGTGCTCGGGACACAGAGCCTGTGGTATGCTCCATGCTGTAGCAGGACATGAATTAGCTGTTTTATGAGAAACTCAATTTCCTTATTACAGGGCAAACAGCCACTGTTCTATTCTAACTAACTAGACTGATTCAATTAACGGTGCTAAATACAGTTCCTACTTGAAAATAACTTCAGTTTACTGCTTCACAAACCTCATTACATTTGATTAAACAAAATACATAGTAATAGACAAAACATGTTGCAAACTTTTGGCCATGGCCCATTGACTAGGAGGCCTGTAGCTCTCGGCAGGGAAGAGGGATTATGGTGGTGGGCCTTGGAGTCAGACAGAGGGAGGTCGGAGCTCAGCTCTGCCTCCCAACAGCTCTGGAACTCTGGGCCTATGCTCCTGGATCTCAGATGGGAGAAGCATCATCATTGTTTAGTCACTAAGTCATGTCTGATTCTTTGTGACCCCTGAACTATAGCCTGACAGGCTCCTCTGTCCTTGGGATTTCCCAGGCAAGAACACTGGAGTGGTTGCCATTTCCTCCTCCAGGGGATCTCCCCAATCAAGAGCCCAGAGACAAGCCCACATCTCCTGTGTTGGCATGCAGATTCTTTACCACTGAGCCACCTGGGAAGCCCTAGGAAAAGCATGCTACTGCTGCTCCTAAGTCACTTCAGTCATGTCTGACTCTGTGTGACCTCATAGATGGCAGCCCACCAGGCTCCCCCGTCCCTGGGATTCTCCAGGCAAGAACACTGGAGTGGGTTGCCATTTCCTTCTCCAGTGCATGAAAGTGAAAAGTGAAAGCGAAATAGCTCAATTGTATCCAACTCTTAGAGACCCCATGGACTGCAGCCTACTAGACTTCTCTGTCTATGGGATTTTCCAGGCAAGAGTACTGGAGTGGGGTGCCATCGCCTTCTCCGAGGAAAAGCATACTACTACTACTACTAAGTCACTTCAGTCGTGTCCAACTCTGTGCGACCCCACAGACAGCAGCCCACCAGGCTCCGCCATCCCTGGGATTCTCCAGGCAAGAACACTGGAGTGGGTTGCCATTTCCTTCTCCAATGCACGAAAGTGAAAACTGAAAGTGAAATTGCTGAGTTGTGTCGACTCTTCACGACCCCATGGACTGCAGCCTACCAGGCTCCTCCGCCCATGGGATTTTCCAGGCAAGAGTACTGGAGTGGGGTGCCATTGCCTTCTTCAAAGAGGACCTATTTCTAAGAGCTGTCATGAAGAGGAAACAAGACAAACACTTTGTTTTGAGTTGACTTGTACCCCCCAGCCCCAGTGCCTGTGTTGAATCTCTAACCCCCATCAGGACTGTATTTTGATTTGGAGGAGAGGTTAATAAAGGAGGTGATAAGGGTTAAATGAGGTCATAAGGGTGGGGCTCGAATCCGATAGAGCTGGTATCCTTGCAAAAAGAGGAAGAGACACCAGACACCTCTCTCTCTCTCATTCTCCTCTCTGTACTAGAAGAGTACTTTTTTTAATCTCCCCCTCTCTCTCCACAAGCACACAAAGGAAAATGCCACATAAACGTGCATTTGCAGTGAGAAGGCTTCATCTACAAGCTGGGAATTTGCCTGAACCCTGAGCATGGACTTCTTATCTCCAGGACTGTGAAAAAATAAATGCCAAGTGTTTATGTGTCCCAGTCTGTATGTTTGGTGAGGCAGCCTGAGTGGACTAAGACACACAGCGAGTGCTCGAAACAGCCCAGGACACAGATCAAGTGTCGGATCAACTCTCTGGCAGGCGCGCTTCTCTAAGTGCACCATTTGCTGCATATAAGAGACTAGGATACTTTTAGAAAAACTTCTCCATAAGACATGCATATTAAAGAAGAGAGAAAGAACACCACCACCATTGCCAACAAAAGAAAAGAAACAAAGCAACGTGAGCATTTCCACTGGCTTCTACATTAGGATCCAGCTGAAGCCAGGGGTTGCGATATTCAGCTGTATTTCCCCCTTTACTCAGCACGGAACTTAGCTCACGGTTAGTCAATGAACGACTAACAACTGAACAAAGGAATTCTACTAGGCAAGCAAGAAAAAAAAAATTCTCTTCGGTTGGTATTCAATTCTATTCCACTAAACAAATACTTTTCAAAGATTTCTTGCTTTACCTAGAGCTCAGGATAAATAGCATCCCTCTCCTCAAGCAGAGAAAGGTGAAATACAACCAATTTAGCAGAAAACAAGGCAAAGGATGCTACAGAGGGTTTTCCAAGGGCTCCAGGGACCCAGAGGAGGGAACCATCAAGTTCTCCCTTAAAAGAACAGAAAAACCAAGTTTAAGGACATTCTGAGTTATGCCTTAAAAAAATAGAGTCAACCAGCCTTTCTGAAAATGCCCAGTAAAGGCTGGCAATCAACTCAGTTCTGCAATTAGTTAATGAGAAAATTAAAAAAATAAATAAATAACTATCCATAAATCTTGCCCTGATTTTGTCTTTATTGTGGAAGCAAGAAATAATTGCAGAGAAAACAATTCCCAAGGGAAAAAACATGAGGTAGGTTTCCACCGCTAACCCAGATCATCAGGCACAGACTCATGGGGCCGAGAGCAGATTCTACTGGGCTCCAGGGAAGGGGCCCTGGACTGGTTCACACGGATGTAAAGATCCAAGTGCTACTGCACGGATCAGTCAGGAAGACTGGGCAGAGGCACAAGCTCTCTGCAGAGGCAGAAGGTGGGCAGTGGGACATTTCCTCACTTGTAATACATGGCTGCATACCATGAGCCCGGATCTGGGCGTTAATGAATAAGATTGAGTCAACCATCAGAAAGGATCAGGGTCTTAATTTCCCCCTCCTCTGATAGGACTTCATTCTCTTGCCTCTTGTTTTCTACTGGTCATCCATCACTCTTCTCATCGCCAAATCACCCTCTTCCCTACATGGATCATTTCCTGCCTCCCTCCTTACCCTCCACTCACCTGCTACATTCTGTTCTATCCATCCTGTGACCTAAACCTCTCCTTTCTGTGTACTTTCTGGGACACACTCTGGGCCACCATCACCTCTCACCTGCTGGGCCACAGCAGCAGATGCCTCCCTGGTCTCCAAGGTAACCTGAGCTGATGTCTGTGGTAGTTTTCTAGGGCTGCCATCACAGAAGACCACAGACCCGAGGGCTTAAACATCAGAAGCTCATCCTCCCAGTTCTAGAGGCTACAAGTCTGAGAGCCAGGTGTCGGCAGGACTGGTTTCCTCTGAGGCCTCTCTCCTGGGCTTGTAGATGGCCACCTTCTCCCAGTATCCTCATGTGTCTTTCCCCTCTGCTAGTCTGGGTCCTGACCTCGTCTTCTCATAAAGACACCAGTCATATTGGATGAGGACAAACCTCTATCACCTCTTTTTAACTTGTTTACCTCTTTAAAAATTCTGCCCCCCAATACAGTTATATCCTGGGATACTGAGGGTTAGAATTATAACATATGAATTCAGAGGGGCAGCATAATTCAGCTACAACAACCCGCCTCTAATTCATTCCATTCCAGTCCTCTATAGAAGGTTACATCTAACATGCCCTACTGACCATGACTCTCCCAGATCAAATAGCTTTCCTGGAGCCCCAGAAACTCAAGACAAGGTGGAAATGTCCCTGCAGGGCAGAAGGTGGAGTGCTCTATCTCCTTCCACCTTCACCTCCAGACTCTACGCTCAGCCTTCCCAAACCACACCAAGCCATCTCTCACCTACACGCCACCGCAGTTCTCCAGATCTTTGCATCTCTTCTCCAATCCCTAACACCGCTTCCAGGAAGTCCCCCTTTTCCCACTCTATCTTCCCAAGTCCGTTAGATTATCCCCTTCTTCAGTTCAGTTCAGTTTATATCAGTTCAGTTCAGTCACTCAGCCGTGTCTGACTCTTTGCGACCCTATGAACCACAGCACGCCAGGCCTGCCTGTCCATCACCAACTCCCAGAGTTTACCTAAATTCATGTCCATTGAGTCAGTGATGCCATCCGATCATGTCATCCTCTGTCGTCCCCTTCTCCTCCTGCCCTCAATATTTCCCAGCATCAGAGTCTTTTCAAATGAGTCAGCTCTTCCATCAGGTGGCCAGAGTGTTGGAGTTTCAGCCTCAAAATCAGTCCTTCCAATGAACACCCAGGACTAATCTCCTTTAGGATGGACTGGTTGGATCTCCTTGCAGTCCAAGGGTCTCTCAAGAGTCTTCTCCAACACCATAGTTCAAAAGCATCAATTCTTCGGCAGCTCTTGCACCATGCAACATCCCCTTCTTAGATCCCCAGGAAGAATTTGCCTGCAATGCAGGAGACCCAGCTTCAGTCCCTGGGTCAGGAAGATCCTCTGGAGAAGAGAATGGCAAGACACTCCAGTATTCTTGCCTGGAGAATCCCATGGACAGAGGAGCCTGGTGGGCTTACAGTCCATGGGTCACAAACAGTCAGTCACGAGTGAGTAACTAACACTTCACTTTCTAGACTCCCAGAGTGCTCATTCTTTTCCACTGTCAAGGCCCAGATTACACCTGTGAGTTATATCCCACTGACTTGCCTGCTTTCTTCTCTGGTCTTTAAACATGACCATGGCTGGTCAGCACCGTGTTCTCACCGTGGAGCCACAGCATTGGGGGTGTTCAGGAAACACTCCTTGACTCAATAACTGAATGAATGTGCTGCCTCCTCTCCTGGGAGATTCCTTCCCTTGTTCCTCTCTATTCTCTGGCCCTTTTGCAGAACCTATTGGAGGGTTTGCCATGAGCTTTGGGGATTCAGTAGACCCTGGTGGGATGGAGTCATGTTCAAAGGAGGCCAGAACTCTGGCAGGTGACAATACCCTTGAGATGCAGCTTTTTTTTTTTTTTTTTATGTCGATAGGTTTCTACTGTCCAATCAGTTTTCGATGGCTTTTCATCATCTCTGTCAACTACAAATTGGCACGTGCCAAGGGCATTTGCCAGTGACTGAGCAACAGTGCCAAGGGTATTTCTATCTGACTCTGCGGAGATTGAACCCTGTGTTGCCGCAGCTTCTGACCTTCAACACCCCCCAGGGGGAGTTCAGGGAGGAGAGTGAGGCACTCTGTGCTCCAGGGACGCTGGCCAAACAGGTCCTTCGACAGCTAGATATTTTCAGGAACTGATTTCATGATCCCAATCCTTGCATCTCCTCATATCTACAAAAGAACTAAACCCCTTCACGGTGACATCAGCGCCTTGTGACTTGCGGAAACCCTCTGTAAAACAAGCGCTTGACTGCACTGAACTCCTGTTCACCAAAATCTTACACGCTGACCTTCCTCCACTGCTGCTTTGCAGCAGCCTCTGGGAGCTGAGAGCTGCTGTCTCCTGGGTTACAGTCCTCATTTTGCCCCAAAGAAAACTTAACTCACAACCTCCGGTTGGGACTGTTTTTAGTCCATATCTCCTTCACTTAGCTAAATACTGAATTTGCCAACATTGCTTTAAAAATGAACCTTCATTAAGAAAGATGAGTCTTCAATATCCTGTAATAACCAGTATAGGAAAAGAATCTGAAAAAGAACAGATGTGTGTATATGTATAACTGATTCACTTTGCTGTACACCTGAAACTAAGACAATATTGTAAATCAACCAAACTCCAACATAAAATAAAAATAAATTAGAAAAGAAAGGAAGGAGGTGGAAAGAGAGGAAGGGCAAGAGGGAGAGACAAAGAAAGGAAGGAAGGAAGGACCGCCTTTAAGAGAAAGAGCGGTGGTTTGGAACCAAGACACTCTGGGTTCTGCTTTAGGAATTGTGTCACCTTGACGGTGTCCCTTAACCCTTCTATCTTCTATTCACGATCTGGAAAGCAAAACACATGCAAATGACTTTCCATTTTGCTGCGACTATCAGAGGGGAGTGTGTAAAGGAAGCGCCTGGCACACAGTAGGGGTTTTAAAAATGCTAATTCCCTTTTTTCCCCATTGCACACATCACACTTCACCTCACTTCAATTATCAGCCCATTTTCAGGGATTTTCAGCACAGAATGTTTATCAGAAAACATCCTTGGGTGGGAGGGAAGCAGCAAACACAGCAGCTTGATAAAGGAGACCATGACACGGCTGTCACTGGGAAAACCGGAACATGTCTAGAATTGATTGCCACTTTCCACTAAAAATTACTTGGGAAGTTCAAGTGGTAGGAGTTCCCGAAAAAGATTCTGTCAGTGACAACTGACAGCATGTTTGTGCCTCTTTCATATTCTGATGAAATTTTCAGAATCTCATTGCCTTGGAATAAAAATATTAGCACCTGTATGTGTGGAAGTGTGGACTGAGACAGAACTCCCTCCATCTCTGACGGCAGTGCTTGTGTATAGAGATTATTTCTGTTTCCCCAAATATTTATCACGACACTGTACACAATACAAATGGCCCGATTCTCATTCTGAATCAAAGCAGAAGGCGCCCTCTTTCTCAGATCCTGGACAGAGAAGCACGAGGGCTCCTCCACGAGTATCGCAGCAACAAACAGGGCTTCTGCTAAAATTCATACATAATCAAAACAAATTGAATATCCACCCTGATTTCCATAGGGAGCAGCGCTCTAATGATTAATGCTTGACGATGATATTTAATTAAATCTTATTTACTTTATAAATACTTTCTGAGTCTTTTTTTCTGTGATATACCAAGTATTAACATTCAGAGATAACCTAACACATCATAGATGAAGACAGGGGTTATAATAACAAGAAGGAACTTACAGCAACATCAGGCAAAGCCTGGAAACATTTTTTACAATAGAGAATATTTGCAGGGCACAAATGTGAAAACAATTTGATTTTCAAGGTCTGGAGTGTTTCCTCTCTTTCTCTCTCTCAAAACATACATCACATGCACACACAAAAAATATATACAAAATACACCCCTCAAATGTGTGTTTACAATTTTCACCTATTCTTGTAAAAACCCTCACCCCCTCCAACCCAACCTCAGGCTTCTGACTTCATTAACCCTGAAATTTTCAGCTTCTGTAGGTTTCTGCCTGGAAAACTAGATAGAATCAGCACATCGAGATCCATCCTGAATTTCAGATCAGAAATCTCATTTTCAGGTATCTGGGTATAGGAGAATGAAGATCAAGTTATGAAATTTGATTCTGGAAATATATCTTAGATATTTCATATTTTCCCCCAAATTCCAACCAATTAGATTTCTTCTTAGAATGTTCATGAATTATCTTTAACTGAAATTATGATTCTTTCCAACCCAAAGAAACTTGCTTTTATTTGTGCAATTTCTGTGAAAGGCATTATGAACCATTTATTAATTTTTAAGAAAACAGTTAAAAGCTAGACTTTGGGAAACATTCATGTTTTAATTTTTAAGTTTTTTAAATTATTCACTGGGCTTCCCAGGTGGCACAGCAGTAAAGAATCCGCATGACAATGCAAGAGACACAGGAGACCCCTGTTCCATCCCTGGGTCAGGAAGATCCCCTGGAGCAGGAAATGGCAACCCACTCCAGTATTCTTACCTGGAGAACCCCATGGACAGAGGAGCCTGGAGGGCTACAGTCCACGGGATCACAGAGTCAGACAGGACTGAGCAATTGAGCATGTACAATTATCACTAAGATCAGGTAACTGTAGAAATAAGGCTAATAAAAATGGAGGAGAATCATTCATTCATTTGATCTGATTCGCTGCTGAGATCAGAATGTTCTTTGCACTCTGCTCCTAGACCCGTAGCCTAAGTCAACAGCAGGAATTCTTGACCTTTGAAATGAAACAGATATGTGACTGTTGGATGAGAAGAGAAACTCCACGTCCTCCACAGGGAAACCAAGGCACTGGTTCCTGTGTCCCTGGAACATACTGGCCGCACGTGGTCCTGTGGGGTGCCAGGCACGTGCAAACCGTTTCACAACCATTCTTGCCAATATGGGGCTTTTTCACGTTCCCCAAGGGATATCTGAAGGTCCTCATTCCTAACGAATTTATCTAATTTAAAACTCACACCCAGTTGGTAATCCTGACAAAGGAGAGCAAACAGATCACTTTTGCACTTTAAGAAGTGGGTGTGATGTCGCTACTGCACCCTACAATGTACAATTCTTCTGGAACAAATTCAAAATCCCTTACTTTTCATTTCAAATTTTTTTCTGATTCACAAGATCTCAAATTGAGATATAGTGAACCTTAATCATACTTCCTATGAAACTCTCTAAATCTGCATAATTCATATTGGCATACCTGTCTCAGACCCACTGCATTATCAACCCCATCTTACCGATGAAGTCAAACTTCATGAGTTGAGTCTTCTGCAGAGAAAATTAAAGATATAGCTGAGTATAGGAACCCAAGGCCAGGCTTAGGGTACTGCTCCATGCCAGAGCAGTAAAATCAGACAAATGTCAGGCTTGTGGATACATGGGGTCAAAGACATCACAGGATACTATCAACTCTCATTGTTGAAACACACGCTGCCCCACCAGGAGGGTTTTTTCTATAGTTATCAATGGTATTGAGCTTTCAAATCTAGACAGTAGCTGGAAATACTTTCAATTTACTTGATTCAGCTTTTAATTCATGAAAAATATATCCTCTCTGTTCCACATCAGTTAATATTCCAAATACGGTGCCTTGCTTTCTTTCTAATCATAATGACATAAGTGTATTTTATAACAAGGTGTTCTATTGCTGTCTAACTATTCATCCTCCACGTGTACATAAATGTTAAATGAGTTGGAGAGGCATTATAGCCAATTTTAATGCTTTTAAAACCAAAGGTGACATCCATTTAGGCTGGCTTTCTAATAAATTCTGACTTTTTTTTCATTTGAGGAAAAATATATAATGCTAAGTTTATGTGATTTAACAAAGTATTTTTAGCCTCGGAATAATAAATCCCTTCTAAATCAATGGTCTTTGTACTGTTAAAAAGAGTTAATAATATAAGGCAAGTGAAAATAAGTGCAGTTATTAAATACTTTATTGCTAAGTTGAGACCAAGAGTTATACCAACAGAAAAACCGTGAAGGGGGAGAACAGTGATGAAGTTAAAATATAAACAAATATATAATGCCACTTTGCAGGATTAAGTGCACTGTCTAAAAGAAAAATTTAAGGAAATAATTTAAATAAATGGTATAATAAGATCCTTTTAAGAGACAGCTGTTAAGATCCATATTTAGATTCATGTTCTTTTACCCATTCTATGAATAACAACCAGCTTTTGTTATTTCCTTACACGAAACCATTTTTAAAATAAATTTCAAGTGTTATAAATCACTCAGAACGTACGTACCCCTAATTCATGCAGTTTTATTGCCACTAAGGAAATCATCATTCTTTACACTTTGAATCTCTCTTTTTCTCCCAGTGCCCTTCTTTATTGCGGAAGCCTGGATGATTTGGGGGATTTTTTTGTTTTTGTTATTTTGTTTTTGATGCTATGATTTGCAAATCCACTTTTTCAAATCAAAATGTTTTCAGTTATAAAGAAGGAGAAATTTAACACCCTTGGTAAATATTCTTTACAAAGCCTGTAACAAGCAGGTCGATAGACATGGAAATATGAATGTATTTTGAATGCCCATTCTTATGAATTTATGCAGTCTTAAGGGCCTTCATTTTGCCAAAAGCAATTTTGCAGGCTGTTAGTCCAGGCTCCTCTATTCATGGAATTCTCCAGGCCAGAATACTGACGTGGGTAGCCTTTCCCTTCTTCTTCCCAACTCAGGGATCAAACCCAGGTCTCCCACATTGCAGGTGGATTCTTTAACATCTGAGCCACCAGGAAAGCCCAAGAATACTGGAGTGGGTAGCTTATCCAATCTCCAGGGGATCTTCCTGAGCCAGGAATTGAACTGGGGTCTCCTGAATTGCAGGCAGATTCTTTATTATCTGACTAGCCTCCCTCCATATTTGAAAAACAAAGAAAAACGGTTAAACAGTCCAGGTACTGAGACTTATAGAGTTGGATCAACAGCTGTACAGGGTTCATTCCCAGGCTGTGTCTGGCTCATGAATGTGGGATAATGTTGCTATAATGCGGGCACCCCATCACACACTGAAAGTGAAAGTGAAGTTGCTCAGTCGTGTCCGACTCTTTGCGACCCCACGGACTGTAGCCTATCAGGCTCCTCCGTCCATGGGATTTTCCAGGCAAGAGTGCTGGAGTGGATTGCCATTTCCTTCTCCAGGGATCTTCCCAACCCAGGAATCGAACCCGGGTCTCCTGCATCACAGGCAGACGTTTTCCCATCTGAGCCACCATACTCTATTATGATGCTCATGGTGAATATATCCAGAGAATAAGGCACAGACATAGGTAAGCACATGCCTTCGGGCAGATCAGTAACAGGAAGCCCACACTATTATTAATATATCAGAACCAAACTGGCACGGGCTGTGACTATATGCTGGACATGGAGACTGAGTGGTTGTTATTCAGTCGTGTCTGACTCTTTGCGATCCCATGGACTGTAGCCTGCCAGGCTCCTCTATTCATGGAATTCTCCAGGCCAGAATACTGGAGTAGGTAGTTGCTCCTTTCTCCAGGGGATTCTTCCCAACCCAGGGATCGAACCCAGGTCTCCCACACTATGGGCAGATTCTTTAATATCTGAGCCACCAGGGAAGCCCAAGAACACTGGAGTGGGTAGCCTATCCAATCTCCAGGGGATCTTCCTGACCCAAGAATCGAACTGGGGTCTCCTGCATCGCAGGCAGATTCTTTACTATCTGAGCTACCAGGGAAGCCCGGATATGGAGATTACCAACCTGCACCAGTATTTCTGCCTGGGAAATCCCATGGACAGAGAAGCCTGGTGGGCTACACTCCACTTAGACCGAGTGCCAGAGCACACACATGCTGGAAATAATGTCTTGTCCTCGTATATGACGTTTAACCAATCCACTGCCTCCTAATCAATCTGGGAGTAATAATTCAAATATTTAAATGTGGGGAAGAGGGATTAAGGGGGAGAAAGACCAACCATTCCAGTTTGCTTGGGAACTGAGTCATGAGACTTCCAGTACAAAAACTGGGAAATTCCCAGGCCAACAGGAGCAGGTTGGTAACCCTAGAAGGAAGGAAATTAGGGATTGATTTTTGGTTGGGGCAAAGGCCACAGAGGAAGTGGACTGGAAGAAAAAATACCCCCCCTTAAAAAGGCATTTGAATTTCATATAATAAAGAGGGTTACCCCAGTTGAAAGAAAGCTACCTTTAACAGAGGTTTTTAACTCTCAGAAAAAAAGTGTGGGGAGTGGTGGTGGAGGAGTCCTCAGCATTCAAATGCAATGGCCCCTACGGATTCACAATGTTTAATATCACCTCATGTAAAACTGGGGCTTCCCAGGTGATGCTACTGGTAAAGAACTCACCTGGCAGTACAGGAGAAGTAAGAGACTCATGTTCCATCCTTGGGTCAGAAAGATCCCCTGGAGGAGGGCATGGCAACCCACTCCAGGATTCTTGCCTGGAGAATGCCATGGACAGAGGAGCCTGGCGGGCTGCAGTCCACGGGGTCTCAAAGAATCAAACAGGACTGAGAGACTAAGCGCACACACGCATATAAAAATGAGCTGTGTTTTTAATTTTACTTCCTGAAAAGGATGGATTTGGTTGGGCCAATCTATTTTAAAAGCAATTCTGAGAGTTCTGGGTGAGGAGTCAAAAAAAATTTTGCCTTGGCTAATATGGACCTTAAAAAGGCTAAAAATAGCAATTGTATAAAATCCTGAACTGAGAAAACAAAAAGTCAGACCAATTTCACAAGCGATTACAGTAAAATTTTTAAAAATCAGACCAAATTTCTGCCTTAAACCAGTGAATGATGAAGACAAAGTTGCCCATGAAATCTGATGAAACTGATCCAGAAGCAGGCTTTTGAAATGTTACCCCCATAAAAAGAGCCCATAAAATTAATCTACCTGGACCCTGTCCATGTTAAATCAGCAAAGAAATAACTTTTAAGCACTTAGGACATTAGTTATAAAATGCATGGTCTCTAGTTGTCCATATACACAGATCCAAAATGCTGTGTGCTTGGATCACTCCAGCTCAACACACAGAAAGAAAACACAGACAAGAACAGAATGATGGATGCTCTGCAGTAATGACTGGGATTTGTGCTCAAGAGAAAGAAGAGTAACACCAGGGACTCAGGACAATACGAAAAAAATGTTGGAAACCCCCAAATCATTTTAATTCACCGGTATTCCTAAGTCCCCTTGCACTCCCCCTACCAAAATTAAATGGTATCAATGTGGTCTTTCTGGACCAGTTACTTAAAGCTTGGCATATGCTGTGTATAATAATGCTGCCAATAAAGGGCATCCGTATCTCCTTTAATAAAGGCTCACAGTGTTCAGATGACTTACCTGAATGGGTCTAGAAATGCCTGGGGGACCGGGATTCTCAGTCCAATGATCTGCCTGTCCCAGGACAGCTGCCTCCCAGGTGAACATCCCATCTTGCAATTGATGGGAGTCTTCTTGAGGGCCAAAACGGAACACTGACCTTTGAGGAGGAATTTTGACAGAGAGAATCTGAGCTTTCACACCAGCAAATCTCAGTTGAAATCCCAGCTCTGTAACTGGCCACTGATGTGTAACAGAGCAGTCACGTAGCCTAAGTCTCAGTTTCCTGTCTTATAAAAGAGGACTGCAAATTTCTTCACAAAGTTAAACCAAGAATTGCCGTGTAACCCAGCAAATTCCACTCCTAGATACAGACACCAGAGAATTAAAAACTGGGACTCACACAGATGTATATGCATGTTCACGGCCGCACTACTCACAACACCCAAAAGGTGGAAGCCACGCAAGTGTCCATCAACGGATGAACAGATAAACTAAATGCAATCTCTCACACAATGGAAAACTACTCTGCTGTGAAAACGAATGAAATTCTGATACAGGTAACAACAAGGATGAACGTTAAAGATGTTTTTGTTGGTGTTGTTTAGTCGCTAAACTGTTTCCAACTCTTTGAGATCCCATGGACTGTAGCCCACCAGACTTGTCTGTTCACGGGATTTCCCAGGCAAGAATACTGGAGTGGGTTGCCGTCTCCTTCTCCAGGGGACCTTCTTGACTCAGGGATAGAACCCACATCTCCTGCATTGCAGACAGATTCTTTACCACTGAGCCACCAGGGAAGTCCTTGAGAACATTAGGTTAAGTGAAAAAAGCCAGACACAAAAGGACAAACTAGCTATGATTCCACTTAACTGAAATATCTGGAAAAGGCAAATTCATAGACAAAGTAGACTGGGGGTTACCAGAGGCAGAGGGGAATGGGAAGCTACTGCTCAACAGGGAACAGAATTTGTTTGGTATAAAAAAAAATTTTGGAAGCAGATAATGATGGTTGCCCGAGATGGCATTCATGACATCGTTCATGACACTGAATTGCACATTTAAAACTGCTTAAGAAGGAAAATTGTATGTTATACATATATTGTAATTTTAAAAATTAGAAACAACAGAAGCTTTAAATGATAGCTAACACACTGAGAGGATTAACAACAGAGTTCATGTCAAAGAGAGTGACAAAGAGGTGCCGCTCAACTCAGTCTGAATGTTCTTCCCTTTTACGTCCGATCCACCTGGCACGTGCTCAGGGCTGCGCTGAGATGCTGGCCACTCACCTGTCCTCACCAGCATGGGCAGTTCTCAGTGCGCTGGTCCTGAGGCTCCCAGCAGCTCCTAGTCTCCATGGCCTGTGTTCCTACCAACTCAGGAAGTTCAGTTTCTTCAAGGAGAGAGGAAGTGGATGTCAGTTTCTGACAAAGGCAATTAACAAGTTGCATGCACAGGAACCTACTTTTTTCCCCCCTAATCACAAGCTTTACAATTTACTGCATCTAGAAAGAAACTGAATTTAAAATGCAATTATTGTGCAGTAATTAACTTTGTCCAAATGAGGTCCTTTCAGAACTCAGTTTCTTTAGATACATTACTCAGCCCAGTGTCTTTTTTGGTTTTGGGTTTTTTTTTTTTAATGTTTTTCAATAAAGTTTTTTTATGGTCACATTGGCGGATTAAAAAAAAAAAAAAGTCTGATTTGATATATCTGGGCTCTTTCCAAGAACTCTGTCATAATTTTCTGAGTTTAAGCTTTCCACTTGGGGTGGGGGAGAAGGAGAGAAGAGTCTCATTTCTGGAAATCAACTGTTTGTTGCCACGTGAAACAGCCTCTGTCTCTCTCTCTCTCTCTCTCTCTCTGAAATCTGCCTCCAGCCAGCCAGCCAGTCTGAGTTAATGGCAGTAACAATAGTAACAATTTGATGTCATCCTGCCCTCACTCCAGAATCCACACAGTCCTGCCTTAAAATTGCTAGGGCAGCCCAGGTCAAGATGGAGTGAAGAAGAAAACCCCCTACCCCCAGGGTTGAGATGGACAGAGGCATCTGAAACAGGAAAGGCTGACGACTTTCTTTCCCCTCCACCATGCCAGTGGAGGTTTCTTACGTTTCTTTCTTTCTTCTTTCCCCACGTACAGGCGCCAGGGAGGCACCCGTCCCATGAGAACATGTTCATTGACCCAAACATGTGAAACGTAACTACAGCAGACTCCTCCCCTTTTCTCAAATTTCTCTCCTGGCAAACATTTGAAACAAGCTTTATTTTAGAAAGCCCTCTCCAGTAGTTCTTAGATTCTGAAAAACCTCCACGCAGCTCTGAATAAATAAAGTGAGATTTCCAACCTACTGGGCCCCTGTCATGCAAGAACCACCTAGAGGGCAGATTCTGAATGTGCCGAAAGCTCGGAATCCAGGACACAGGATGTGATCAACCCCTTTCTGAACACAGCAGAACACACTAGTTCAGAGGGAGAACCTGACCGTTTCTCCTCACCCCACGAAAACCCCAGCTGGGCAAAGTCAGGGCATTACTGGACTCTGCAGAACTTACCAGCCAGTCCTTTCATTTTGCCAAGGGGGAGAAAGAGAAAGAAAGAAGAGAGAGAAAGAGGAGTGAGAACCCCAGCAGATACACGTTGGCCCTGCCAATGACTCTCTGTTTAACTTGTAATCAAAACAACTCAAACCCAGTTACTGTTTGCGTATCTGCCAAGTTTCTCAATTTCAGTCGTCGGCAGCAGGCCCTCGGTATGACAGGCTGTCTTTCAGATTCCAGCAGAATCTGCCAAAGCCCCAGCTCAGAGGCAACTGGTAAATTACATGCCAGCGAGCAAGGACATTCCTACACCTTTCCTCGGTGTGCACAAAGCAGCTTCGGGGCCCGCGTCCTGGCAGAGGGGACAAGGACCCGGGGTGCTTGGGCAGGACCCCAGGCTGCTGTCCACATCCCCCCATCTGGGTCATCACAACCCAGTGCCTGCTGGGCAGCAGTCATTGCACGGATGGAAATCAACAACCAAGTTTTCCTATTAAAAAGAGGCTGGGGTGGGGGCTGGGGAAAACCACTCTGCCAATAGATGAAAAGAAGACTCTCAAATCAAATAGACACAGAAAAACTCGCTTTCAAGTGCCCTGCGATATCACGCAATCTATAGATAACGTGAGGTATTCAGATCCGCTGCAGAGTGTAATTGAAAATAAAATAGACATTAAATGCATACAGGCACATCTTTAAATCTTGCATCCTAAAAGCTTCTTGTGAAACGAAAGATAAGGCTTCTTTTTTCCTAGGAAAGTGTAAGCTTTTAAGATCCAGTTGATCCTCTGGGGGCAGGGGTTACACACTGCAGGTTCAGCCACCTCCCTGATTATCAGATGCTGATTTGCATAGCAGATATTAATGAATAAGCATTGTTTTGACTGCAACTTTGACTATAACCTGCTGATTTAATGACTCACAGTAAGTTTAGGGAGTGTAGGTTGCAGTCTTAATTACGCCAACGTGGCCGTGCTCCTGATATTAATAACAGCTAGCATAAATATCAGGACTTGACAGAACTATGGAATTAAAGCAGGAAAGGCAGTCAAGTCAGTGAACCCAACGGACCCTCTAAATGGGAAAATGATTCCTGATTTCACCACTTTACCAAAATCTGTTTCTCTAGTAAACAATACTGCTGTTTGCTTTTTTTTAACGTTCAAGGTGGAGTGAACAACACAATGCTGTAAGCTGGTACTCACAACGACGAGGCTTAATGTTTGCAGGTGATGGGAAGAAACGTGCTGGCAGGAAAGAGGCTTCGTGCAGGGGCACTGTGAGAGTGGTTTAATTTGTCTTCCTTCCTGGACTGACTCACAGGCGAGGGCTGCCAGAGAGAGGGACCAGGGCCCTTGAGAGCCTGCCAGGGCCGTGTGTGTTGTGGGTCCGTGCATGGATGTGTGGCTCCGGGGGATGCCCTTGGGGTCCTGTCTGCACCTTTGCAAGAGCATCCACATGTCTGCACCTGGGTGTACAGCGGGGGCTCGTGCTGCAAACCTCCCTCCTGTTCTGTATCTCGTCCTTAGTTCAGGAAGTAAGAAGGGCCTGTCGTGCCGGGCATCCCTTTTATTTGCCATAATTTGGCAGGCTGCTCTCTGTGAGCCTGCAGAACTGAAAAGACGCATCACTTTGATGAAGCCTCTGATGGGCGTCGGGTGCAGGCACCATCCAGGTAGTTCTAGCCTCTAAGCCCCAAGTTGCTTTCTCTTCCAACCTCAGGGGTTTCCTTTGAGAGAGGGGGAAAAATGTTTTTTAAGTGTAACTCACCGATCTGCAGGTTTTCTTTCCCTAACCTAACAACATTTGCAAAAGAGAACAGAATTCTAAATGAGGTTTAACATCCAGGCCCATGACCCGGGGGACATTTCTGGGGACACAGCCACCAAGGGAAAGCTGCTGAAAAATCCTAGTGGCCAAATTTTAATTAGCTGACAGACGAATTCCTGTTCAGTTTTGGATTTTCAATCAGGGAAGCTATGATCACTTACCGGAGAAACCGTAACCGTGTGTGTGTGTGTGTGTGTGTGTGTGTGTGTGTGTGTGTGCAGGAGGCCTTCGAGGTAGTCTGGTTTCTGGTCTTGGTGCAGGGAGGGCTCAGCCTAGGCTTTGAGCAGAAATGTCCCATTGCTGCATTTGGCATCCATGTCTGCCCTGACCCTCAGCTCACAGTTCACAAGGCCTCCTCACAAACTCAGGATGCTCCCAGCACCTTATTGCTATGCTAATGCCCAGGGCTGCCTCAATTTGCAATTCCTCCCTGGAAATGGTATTCAGATTTCCAAGTTCCTTGGAGGGATGAGGGTGCCAGGAGACGGTTTTTTTTTTTTTTTTTCCTGCATCTGGTCAGACAGGTAAAATAAACTCAGCCCAGTGACCAAAGATCCCCTCTCTAAGGTCTTCTTTGGTCTGAACAGAAAAGCAGGAGCGTGAGCAAGTTAAAGTACTGATCAGATTGTTTGCAGAAGATCAGGAGTGAGGGAGGAAAGGCCAGATTCCTTTTACAAACTTGTTCTCAATTATTAATTTCCCATTCTTTGTCCACAATCTAGGAGACACGGCCTCAACATCTTTACTAGCGTGGGGGAGACACCCCCTTTGCTTAATATAACCCCCTCTCTTTGCATTTGAAAATAAATGTAAAGTTTACCTTGGGAACAAATGATTAATGAAGTGTTTTCAACACATCCCAGCTGTTCACCATAATAGAAGAATAATTTGATGTTTGGGGTCTTTAAGCCATTTGATGGCAATTGATTTTTTTTTTTTTTTTTGGAGGGGCTATGGGGGTAGAGTGATTAAAGGGTTAATATTCAAATCAGAAATCTGCAAGGCCTGCATAATGGGAGCGCCACCCTCATAACAATAGGAATTTTTAACAATATCCAGCCTTGTTAGCAAGAGAGTTACATGCATTGAGGGCAATCAGTGTGTCTTGTCAGTTTCTTTTTATCTACCATCTCCAACCGCCGAGGAGCCGAAATGAAGCACTTTGGAATTATCAATTTCAGCCACATTTGCATAACAAAGCCCCCGAGGAAGAGGCATGATAAATGTGAAGGACCCCTCTTGGAAAAGGAACTGTCAACCGCGCCCCGAAAGATTCTCCGACCAAGCGCATTCTCCGGGACTGCAGTCAGCGAAAATAAAATGAAAGCATTAAAGAAAGTCATTCTCTCAGAGAGAAAAATCTCCCCCTCTGCACAGAGAGAACTGGATGAAATGACATTATGCATATGAAAATGTCCAGAAAGATGTTTGATTTATGTATGCATTAGATGCAAATTCCATTACGGTGCGCGCGCTGTTGTGTGATTTGGCGCTGAACACATCAGCGCCCTGATCAGATCTGATCTCATTAATTCCGACAAGGAGAGAGAGAGGGAATTGAGAAGAATTTATGGCCTGGACACTTGAAAGAAGTAAATTGTAATTCTGTTTAAAGCTGTAGCGAACCTTTTAAACACCTTTTATTATAGGAAAGAAGCACTCACTTTTATAAGACTGTAAGGACTTACTTAATCTTGTACGGGGGGGGGGGGGGGCTTCTGGTTCTCATTTAGGGGGAAAAAATCTGTGACCTTGTTTAGAGGAAAGGGAAAAAAAAAAAGGAAAATGCCTATCTTAGACCAAAATTCAAGGAGAACGTCACAATAGTAGGATCAAAAGAGAAACAGTGCCTCAGTGAAGAATGGTGTAAACGCTGGACTTTTTAAGAATCGTGTTTTAGTTTTGTTTTTGGTATTTTTCATTGGCTTAATATTTTCAAAGAAAATACCAAACGGTGAATGGGTATTTTTTTTTTTTTTAATGTGACTGGGCGGCAGATTTACCTTTTAAAATGTCTTTAATTGCATCGCAGATAAAAGTATTACTAAAAACACATGGGGTGAAATAACATGGGGAGAGCATCCTTTGACAGCTCCACTTTCACTGCTTTGGAAAAGCAGTACATTTCAGACCAAAATTAATAATAGTAATAATAATAATCCAACTGCCAAAACAGTTTTAAGAGGAAATAATATTTCCGTGGGGAAAATCCCAGATTGTTTGTTACTAGCAAAAAATGATTCTTATCTTTCTTTTTCTCCCCGAACAAGATTTTAATAAATCGTTTCCTCCTTTCAGGAGCGATAATCACCCTTCACGGGTGAGGTGTCCTGTATTTACTTGATAGCGAGTGTAAAACCAAAAGTGTCTCAATATGTTATTGCAGGAAGGAATCATGTCCCTCCCCAGTATTCATGACCCCCTGGGGTGCAGCTTTGTCTGCAAGAGTTGCGTTTCCCCGCGCATCTTTCATCTTCCTGAGCTATGATTAACTGTCTTCCCAGGGCCGGAGGTGGGGGCAGAGACTGGATTCGGAAAACCTTAGTTACCGATCATGTTTGATTTGAGATGGAAATGAAGATATGGAGGCTGCACCCTCCCCCAGTGCAGCCTCCAGCTTCCACGGGGGCAATCCTCTCCCACCGAAGTCATGCTCCGAGTTTAGCAAATGTTTATCCAAATGGATGCGGCAAACTTACATGGAAACGCAGATAAAACAGCGACTTGGAGGGCAGTGTTTCAGAACCAGGTGAACCTGTTTAAACATCACATTTTGTCAAAGGCTAATCCCCAGCTCGGTCTTCCTTTCCACCCAGACCATAAAAGTATCTCGCGTGTGCCATAGATATCATTATAGATGGGACGCTCACCTTCCTTACATTATGCGTCTGCGTTCCTGTCCACCCGAGCTGTATGTTTTTAAGGACACGGGGAACGCGTGGTGCCTATTGGCTTGCCCACATCCCAACGTGGAACACCGGCAAATCAGGAAAATAATTGGGTTTTCCTTTGAGAAGAGAGAGAGGGGCGAAAAAATTCTTCTTCCTGTGATGTTTTAAAAATTCAGAATTTCCTCATTTATCTCCATGATAGCTCTAACCACACAGTTGAAAGGTATATTTAGGCTGCAGAGATTGTATTTGAGAATGTGGAATTTCAAGTCCTCTCACTTGCGGGACTTGAAAGAATTGTGCACATTTTGAATAGGATTGTCTGCAAGTAAAGGGAAAAAAAACTTACCTTGGCATTATGTGAGTGAGATTTTTTTTTTTTCCCCAAGGCGTTTTAACGTGTCTGGGTATGTGTGAAGGCATGCATTGAAAACGGATCCAGTTTGTTCGCCTTCAATTAAATCATCTTTGAAATATACACGGAAGGAAATATACATATTATATTTCACAAATAATAAGGGGTGGGGCTTTCTCGTATTTTCACACAGTCAGCCAGACCTTACACATCTCTCTCTCTCTCTCTCTCTCTCTCTCTCTCTCTCACACACACACACACACACACACACACAGGATGAATGGGTAAGGCTTGGTGATTAAGGTCAAGCTGTTTGTTCATTTCTGCCCTGGCTAATGGGATTGAATTGGAACAATACCTTTGAACTCACTGGCTCTGATCTGCATACTAATTGAACTCACGTCCTTGACAATGACCTTTACTAACCATCCACCCATTCCAGGCCCTGCTCAAAAGTTGCTATCAGAATTCAGCCACAACAACAAAAAGTCCCTTTATAAAGGGCTTCTTTCACAGTGTGCTACTCCCTAGCTCCCCCTGCGAGATTCTTTAAGAAATAAAAAGTATTTGTCCAGGACTGGAAAACAGATTCAGGGAGGAAGGCTCAAGCTTCTGATTCAGTAACCTCAAGAGCAAGGAGGAAGGAATTCAGTTTCCAGAACTTTCTCCTGGGCTTGTCACCTTTGATTCTAAAACAAAAACCTATGATAATAGTTTCCCTTCAAGGTGTTTTCCCAAATCATCCATGAGTTTTTGGAAATCTGCACATAGACCAGGTGCTTTATTTTAAATTCAAGGATTTTTGTTCATCCAGAATTTGTGTGCGTTCATTTTGATTTTTTAAAACGTTACATGCTTACTTCTGTTAATTACTGAATTTGGGATACTCCTTTAAATTTCCACCCAAAGTGCTTGCCTCCCTTGTCTCATTCTAACCCAGCCCTGCCAGGTGGTTTTACAGGATCTCTGCTGTTTTCCTAAAGATAGTCTGGGGGACAGAAATTGGAAAACTAGAAAGAGTATAATTATCCCCCAATGTATACATATTTATTTACAGATTTAAATGGGCGTGAGAAGAAAGTGAAAGTCTCATGTTCTACGAAAGCTGTCCTGTGTCTCAGTGAGATGGAGAAATGCTTTCACATAGGCACAAACAGACGTGCAAAGATATCAAGGCCCAAAGTCATGCTTTTAAAACTGCATTGCAGTAATGAGTTAACCAGGAGCCAGAAGACACCAGGTTTCCATTAATAAGCCAGAGTTACATTCTTGGCGTGGCCTTGAAAAGAAAAAGGCATCTCTTTCAAGAAGAAAATGTTATCAAAGGAATTTATTAAAAGCAACGATCATATCAGTCCAAAAGCAACTATTCGAGCAAAATAAAAACATAAGACATTTTCTCCCATCTTAACTCATCGATTATTTGTAACTGCAGAATTTCCTTGAAATTTGCCTGATGGGTATATTGGCAGAGGCCACCACACTGGGCCAAGAACAGGACACATCTCTTTGCTGGAATAAGTAATCAACTAAAACCTCTGGACCAGGCTCATACAGACAGCTTTACCTCGACCCACCTTGCTGACAGCAAGAGAAAGCAGGTGCACGACGAAAGGGCCACCTGCTTCTATTATCACCACGTCTGTCATCTACCATCCTGCCTTCATCTTCCCGGAGCACAGAGGCCAGATCCAGGTCCTTGGCAGCCTGCAACAGCCACGAGTCATGACACTGTGGTACTGAGGACCACGGATACTCTTAGCTCTCACACTTCTCCATTTCACTTTTCTAGGAACACGTGATTCTAAAAAAAAGACAGGAGGAAGAAGCAGACTGTCTGTACTTTGTCATGAATTTCAATGACCGAAAAACTTTTGCATTTTTTCCCCTTTTTCCAGAGTAAAAATTGGCATTCCTCCAGGACTTAAGAATGTGGGTAATGCAAAGAATGACAGAAAGATAGAGATGTGTGTGTGTGTGTGTGTGTGTGTGTCTGTGTGTGTGTAAAAACTGCTCAGAACAACCAGCTTCAGATTGGCCTGGCTGGGCATTAAGCCTCACAGCAAAGCTCCTGGTGACATGAGTAAGAAAGAGCATTTTGTCTTAATGTGGAGCAAATGTTCCAACAGGTTTCACGGTGTTTCTGGGAGCTGACATGTCATAAAAGTGACTCTCGGCATCCCAGAGTTGTGAGCACATACTAGGAAGCCAGTTGACACTCCCAAACTTGCTGCACACACAAAAAAAGAGGGCCTTGGAGAGGATATCAAGAATCAGTTTGCAATTGGAAACTACAAGAGAATTTTTTTTCCTCCTTTCAGATACACAGAATACTTCCCAAACGGGAGCAGAACCTTTTTTTTTTTTGAAATGTGCAACTGTGTGAAACTTCTCTGGTTTCAGATTTACACAGAAATTTGGAACCATCTTGTTTTTATCCAAACAAATTCAAACTGAAGAACCTCTTCTCTAAGCTGGGAGCATATTTGCACCAAGAAACCGACGTTTCCTAATTCATTAACCTACAAGCGTTTGGGACCCGTTGAGCTTACTAACTGTGCAGAAGCCAGCGACAAGCTGTGTCATTTATTCCATTTTATCCAGGGCTGACTCTTAGCCTTCACTGTCCTGGGAACAAGGTGAGAGATTTAAAAAAAAAAAAAAAAAAAACTGGCATCATATCTATTCTGTGCTCTTAAAAAGCTATTTTGGATTTTTGAGGAGCCTGGTACCTAACTGGGGCTGGATGAATGCTTAGCCAATAAGTAAGTAAATCAAACTAGAACACTTTAAGTTGTAACACAAGACATTTGGCATTTTAAAATGCCAAATGGATGGTCCAGGGTCATTCCAGAAGAAGTTCAAAGGTCAGAAGAAGCTGGGATGGTGAAAAGTAGCCCTCCTAAGCACAGCAGCAGGCAATTTAAAAGGAGGTTTGCATCCAGCCCTCTGCACAGTCTTGCATGTTGGCAGGAAACACAAAAGATGCAGTCCCTGTCCTAGTGGGCTTCTGTTCCGGTGTGTGTTGGAGGGTAGCTTAGGTCCACCACACCCCATGACGATACATGCCACGGAGTAAAGTGAATCAGGAAAGAGACGTGAACTCCCACGGAATTCGAGTGCACTGTGTTAGTGTTCCGTGTTACAGTGGTTAAGAAAGCTCTCATCTGACTAGTGACATTTCAGTACGGACACAAAGAAACAAGAGGAGAAGTTCAAGTAGAGGAAAGAGCAGGTTCAAAACTCCGGGGGACAGAGCCCTCCTGGCACATTCAGGAAGAGGAAGGGAGGTGTTGGGAACAGAATGATCAAATATGGGAGCAGCGGCTGGGGGGATCACGCAGAACCTCAAGATGCAAAGTCAGCAGAGGGCTTTTGAGCACAGGAATGTCACGCTCAGAGGGTAATGACGCAGCCCCCTTCTCAAAGTGCTGGGGAAGGTTTAACATCAAAATGCAGGCACGCATCAGCTCACCAGGGCCCAGGCACAAGACCCAGTTTAAACTCACACATGAATGTAACCAGCACAGGTCGAATGGAGAGCTCTAGTTTCAGAAATCCAAGTTTGTTCACCTTACAAAAAGGCACCTAAAGGCAGCAAGACAGATGGACCTAGAGATGATCACACTAGGGCAGACAAAGACAAACATCCTATGACATCACTATACGTGGAAGCTAAAAAAGTGATACAAGCGAACTCATTTACAAAGCAGAAATAGACTCATAGATACAGAAAACAACCTGATGGCTACCAAAGCGGAGAGGGAAAGGGGAGGGATAAATTAGGAGTCTGGCATGAAAACATATATACTACTACATAGAAAATAGATAACTGATAAGGAGCTACTGTAGAGCACAGAGAACTCTGCTCCATATCCTGTAACAACCTGTAAGGGAAGAAAACACACACAAGAATGCAGAATGACTTTGCTGTACACCCGAAACTAACCCAACACTGTAAATCAGCTCTACTTCAGTAGAAAATTTTAAAAGCTCGTGCCACAATGGGAGGGTAAAATAAACAGGTGTCTCTTCTGGGTTTTCTTTTCTTTTTTTTGACTCTCCTGTATTATGTATCCGTGCATTTTCTGATCTATGATCGTGGTTTTTAAAAATCCATTAGTGAAGCGGAGAAAGGAGGAGAAAAAGCCGCAGGGATTCTCCTTTGTCCTGTGTGAGCGTCACTCTAAAGATCTTCTCCCTGTTCTCCCCTAAACAGTGGGACCCCTCCTAGGAATTCTGGCTCCTGGATCAGGGGATCCCTGCTCCTTCTTGAAACGCTGCCCAAAGAGATAGATCCAAAGTTCTGCCTCTCACACTCTCCTTAAACTAAATTGGCCCTCGGTTTTCTTATCTGTGAAATGGGAGCTCTAATATAGATTCTGGCTACCTCCAGGCTGGCAGAAGCAGGCAGTGGAAATCATGAATGTGAAAAGGCTTTGCCAGATATAACTGCAATTATAGTTACAAAATTAGATATAATTTTTATTAAGTTTTTCTAAAAAACAGGCAAAAATAATGAAGGAAACTAAACAACAAGAAAACTAAACAAACAGACTAGACTTTCTACCCTGATAAATATATAGAGAAACACATAAAAATAGGTATATTTCATAATGTAAAATTTAAATACACGCACAAAAACAATAATCATTATGGATCGTTTTAGTACTCAGAGAAAAGCAAAAGTAACATTTCATTGTATTTCCTTCCAGTTTTTAATCTATGTTTAGAACAGAAGTATAAATATTTAAATTAATATTTATGTGTATTTATATCATTATTAATGTACATGTGTATTAATATGACATAGCAGTGGCTATGTTATGAAACATTAGCCATAGTTGTAAGTCGTATCATAGTCATAATTTATAACTTTACATAGCCATGGTTCTGTTACAATATATAATATAATTACAAATTATTTTATATGGTCATATAAATATGCTTACATGTATACTTATAAATCCAATGCAGATCTACATCACTAACTATATTACTATAAAAATTAGTACCAATTTTAATTTTTTAAATGTTAATCACATATATTGTTTAAAAATCAGCAGTACCAAAACAAAATCTTCCCTGTTCTCTACAATTTTTCCTCCAAAAGGAAATAGTGCTTCTCATTGATCAGTGGCACGTACTGTGCATTCCATATCAATAGATATACAGAGTTGCTTCTTTCTTTTTAATGGTTGTATGGTATTGCATTGTAAAGATATTTTATATTTAATTTAATCTACAAATATAATCAATCACTACTCAAACAAAGCCACAAAAAGCATATTTTTGTGAATATGTGTCAATGCACCTAAAAGATAAGTGGCCAAAATGAAACTTCCGGCTCAAAAAGTATGAATCATGTTAAGTTCAATACATACAGTCCATGTGTCCCTCAGAGAGGATGCCCCAGTTAGCACTCACAAGGATCATGCACGCACAGTTCTTTTCTTCATTCTCATTTGAATTTTGCCTTTTGTTTATTATGAACAAATTAAGAAACTATATTTAATAGTCACATGCGTTTCCTTTTCTTAAGAACTGTCTACTAATCTTCTTTCTCCCCTTTTTTCATTGAATGATTCTTCTAAATTGAAGATTTGCAGGAGCTCTTTATATATTAATGAAATTAGTCTAAGATATATCAAAGGTGATTAAAACTGGAGTTTCAAATTTACAAAAAGTACAATGTATCCATTTTTACCTTTATGGCTTCTGGGTTTTGTGTCTTTCCTAATTCTGGAATTACTGATAGAGGGGAAAGACAAAAAAAAAAGAGTGAAGAATAGCATCAGGTAGCAGGACAGCTCAGGAAGCACTGAGGCAGGGAACAGAGAGAGGGTGGGGCAACTGGCAGGTTGAAGAGTGATGCGGGACTGGCTGGATGGGAGAAGATCAAGAAGAATGATCTGTAGGAAGAATGGTTTTGTTTGATCAAGGAACTCTGAAAACATCACGACAGTATGACTGAGGGATGGGCGGGTGGCCAGGATACCTGTGCCCAGGTAAGTGGTCCTGGTGGTCTGGACAAGGGTGATGCAGTTCAGGTGGAGAAGAGCGGGTAGACTTGGGGCCCCTGTACTGGGGACCAAAAGTGAGGAATCTGCCTCAAAACAATGCCAGGTGAATGGGGGTCACATATTAAGCTAGCAGGAGAAGCTGGAGGCGAAGCTTCTAGTGAACTGTTTGGACATGTTCACTTTTGGACATGATCATCTGTAAGTTCCCTTGAGAAATCCACAGGAATTCATATCAAGAAGCAGTTGTCCAGAGGAGGGTGGTGTTTGGAAGACAGCTAGGCAGGTACTCATAGGTACCTGGAGAAATTCCTCGATCTTTCCCACTCACAGTTTCACAGTTTTCTCCTTCAGAGAGTCAATTCCTAGGCAGGTTGATAAGAAGTCCGGGGTCCCGGAGGAGGAGAAAGGGGTCTGGGGCTCTCAAGGAGGAGATAGGGGTCTGGAATTCTCAAGGAGGAGGAAAGAACAATTTTTTTTTTTTTTCCTCTACATTCCTTAGTCTTAGTCACATAAAAAGTTTTTTTTTCTTTAAGCCTGGAACTGATGATTATACAACAAACAACTCAGTTTAAACTCTGTACTAAGGATTATATAACAACAATGCATCCTGCTTGAGGACAGTTTCTCCTTCCTGAAAACCCTCTGGCTAATCCTGTTATCTTAAAATGTAAATTATGGGAGGAGTGGGTCTAGTAAGATCTTTACAACCTTGAGACATTCTTTTAATTTATTGTAATAACTAATTAAAGTATATAACTCCCTTGCTGACACTGGCAAGGAGGGCACTCTCCATCCCCCTTCTGAGGTCTATGTCAGAAGCGTTCTCTGTCTCTTTTCATACTTTAATAAAACTCTGCTACACAAAAGCTCTTGAGTGATCAAGCCTGGTCCCTGGTCCAGAAGCTAAATCTTCGTCTTTGGAGATCAAGAAACTGACACCATTCACCATAAGCTATCATCCTCTGTGAAATGAAACAAGTAACGCCAAAGAAGATGATGTAAAACCTGTAGCACAGGCCTCAGGGGCACACGGTGTGTGTGTGCAGGCTAAGTCGGCTCAGGTGTGTCTGGTATTCTTTGCAACCCCCATGGACTGCAGCCTGGCAGGCCCCTCTGTCCATGGGATTCTCCAGGCAAGAATACTGGAGTGGGTTGCCATGCCTGTCTCCAGGGGATCTTCCAGACCCAGGGATCAAACCCACGGCTCCTGCACTGCAGGCAGATTCCTTACCACTGAGCCGCCGGGGAAGCCCAGTGGCTCATAGTATGTGCTTGAAACAAGGCCCTATCCCTTCCCCTTCCTCCTCCCAGAATTAAATACACCATTCGTGATGCGGATGGGTTTTTTTGTTGGTTTCTTTATTTTTTGACCATTTTCAGGATCTTAGTTCTAATGGCACCCCACTCCAGTACTCTTGCCTGGAAAATCCCACGGACGGAGGAGCCTGGTGGGCTGCAGTCCATGGGGTCGCTAGGAGTTGGACATGACTGAGCGACTTCACTTTCTCTTTTCACTTTCATGCATTGGAGAAGGAAATGGCAACCCACTCCAGTGTTCTTGCCTGGAGAATCCTAGAGACGGGGGGAGCCTGGTGGGCTGCCGTCTATAGGGTCACACAGAGTCGGACACGACTGAAGTGACTTAGCATAGCATAGTTCTCTGACCAGGAATTGAAACTCTGCCCCTACAGTGGACTTCTAACCACTGGGCCACCAGGGAATTTTTTTTCTTTTCAAGTGGCTCTTTTTTTTTTTTTTAATTCATTTATTTTTTAATTGAAGGATAATTGCTTTATAGAATTTTGTTGTTTTCTGTCAAACCTCAACATGAATCAGCCATAGGTGGTTCTTTTATATCAAAAAAGGTTCATGTATGAGTCTATGAGGCCTACCATAAAGTACTGCAGACTGGGGAGCTTAAACAACAAGTTTACTTCCTCACAACTCGGGAAGCCAGAATGCAATATGAAGGTGCCGGGTCAGGAAGGGTGGGTGGGGGAGGTTCTCTCTTTCCTGCTGAGATCTCTCTCCTTGGCTTGTGGATGGCCATCTTCTCCCTGTGTCTTCACATCACCCTCCTTCTGCACTGGTCTGTGCCCAGAGTTCCCCTTCGTATCAGAACACCAGTCCTATGGGATTAGCGCTCGCCCTAATGACCTCACATTGCCTTCATGACCTCTGTAAAGACCCCATCTCCCAGTGCAGTCACAGTCTGAGAACTCGGACATCAACGCACAGAGGTGGAGCACACACAATTCCACACCGTGTACTTGGCAAGTTTCAGGCTCTCTGCGGGGCCCTGAGAATACAGGGGTGAGTGGGACTGCGTCCTTGCCCTTGGGAGCACAGGGTCCAGTGGGGAAGGAGTGGCCAAGCTCAGGATCAAGTGGTCATTCGAGTGTCTGGGCATGCAGACAGTGCAAGTCTGCGTGTGAAAGGCCTGGGAAAGTAGCAAAGGACGAGTGTTTGCACTCTCCTGGGGAGATGGCACATTGACTGCAAGGAGTGTATATTGCAGGAATGATATATTGACTGTATATTGACTGCAAGGAGTGTATATTGCAGGAATGATATATGGACTGTATATTGACTGCGAGGAGTGAATGCTATTTTTTTTCACTCTCATAAAAACATAACCCCCAAAGCATTTTCACACCAACGATAGCATTCAGCCATCTGAAGGGCCCAGGAGGAAGGCAAGGTGGGATTCACTTTCCTGCTTCCATATCTAAGGAAACTGAGCCACAGACAGGTGCTGTGATACGGGTAGTAGGAGGTGGAAATCCCACAAAGGGACGCTAAGAAAAGCCGTTCTGAAAACAACCAGACCCACACAGATGAGAGTGTTTCTGTCAAACTGTGAAAGAGGTTAAAGCCTGCTGGCTCTTCGCAGTTGCCCCCTGCCACCATCCCTGGCCCCTGCCCGCTGCTGCCACCGTCAGGGCAGGAGTGATGCCAGCCGGTCCCAGAGGCAGGACCCTCTATCACTGACTAGTTCCTTAAGGCCCCTCTTACAGCCTCATAAAGTCACTGGCAGACAAAGAAGCTGCAATTAACGAGTAATGACCAGGACACATAATGGGATGTTACAGGCTCAGGCTTTGACCTTCTAGTTGCCTATTAGGAGACTGCTAAAGACAGATAAACCTCAGAAGTTAATTCGAAACATTCTTGTTCATCATGCTTCTGTCCTGCCTCTTCCATTCATAAAACGGGATGAAGTGTGGCACACGACCTGGGTCTTATTTCAACCATCTTTTCCGGGCAAAAACACTGAGTCCTTAGGTTATCAGTATCGACAGGGAAACTCAAGAAGTTGACCTGGATTTTGTCCCTGACCTGTTAGCTCTGCAAGAAAGATAGCTTCTCCACCCTTCCCACCCACTTCTCCAACTCAGGTCCTAGTAGGCGGGGGCCCCCGGATGTAATTCCTGATTGGATATTGGTGAAGGTGTCTTCCTCTGGATGAGCAAGTGAGTGTGTTTATGTGTGCCCATCTATGTGGATACACACACAAGCACATTTGTTTATGTGTGGAGGGTGTGTAACAGAGAGAGGTCCAGTTAAACAAGTAGAGAAGTAAATACTGAGAAATGAGAAAATCCCAAGACTGTTCTGGGGCCTCTGAGACCTCTGAGACCCAGGGAGCAAACGAGAACATCCACTGTTTTCCCCAGTAAATAATTCTTGCTTGTCTCCTCTAAGCATGGATGCTACAGAGTTACATTTTGTTTGGAAGAAGAAAAGGAAGTAAAGAAGCAAACAAATGTAAGAACCAGACATTTTTGTTGGCAGGAAGTGCTAGGAGGGAAGTGATGCAGGGTGATTTGCTAGAGTGTGTTATTGAGCAGTTGGGATGAATTTAGGGACTGGAGAGCAGTGGCTTTGGGAAGAGGGGGAGACCCCAGCACCAAGGAGGATCTTGGCAAGTGGAGATCAGGGGTCAGCTCTCTGGGCTGGGGGCCACAAGTGCATAGGCCTTAAGGCAAGAACAAGCTGGGAATGTCAAGCCTTTGAATTATTTTTCTTTTTTTGCCTTCCCCAGCTTTTATCAATTTTTTTCTGTTGTTGTTCCTGTTGGTGATTAGCCTGATCTGTTCTGTGCCGCATAGAATAAAAAAAGTCCCGTGGCCAAACTGGGGCCATTGGATGGAAGGGAGCCAAGGACAACTCTGGAGCAGACTTAGGTCAGCGTCAGAACCCAGGACCCCACTTCCATACCTTTGACAGAGCCTCGAAGTGCCGGACTTGCTGTCAAGATTCTTCTGAGACCTGTTAAATGAAGCTCTTGCTTTCCATTGCTAAAGTTCTGGGTTCATTCCGGGCCCTTCTCTCCTGCTTGGCAGAAACTGAGCAATCAGCCGTCAGACCGGGAGAGAGAGAGACTCAGACAAATTAAGAGAAAAGTAATCTCAGGATATAAACGAGGCACCCGTGACTGACAGGAGGGTATCCGCCCCTGAGCTGGTGCTTGGGGACTCAACCTTGTGTCCCTCAGGAGGTGACAGAGTCTGCCTCCCACGCATCTCACCAATTGACATGCCTGGGCTGAGGCACTTTGGAGGGAACCCTGCCTCACCCTCAAGGCTGCTGGGAATATCTCGCACTTGAGCCAGAATCCCAGCAGGTGTAGGCAACGCCCAGCCAATCAGAAGACAGCAGGATGCAGCCTCCGCTAGATGCTGGGGTCTGCCCAGGTTCTGCCCAGGGCTCCAAGAGCAGACAAGGCTCTCCTGACAAGGATCCAGAATGAATGGAAACTCTAAGAGTATCTCCAAAGAGAATACCCTGGCTGACAGTTTGCAGCATATTCTGAAATTGCAGACAAACCTTTGGGTTTTGGGGCTTAGAAGCATCCCAGGACCCGGGAGAGAAGGTCTGGTTTTCAACAGATGACCCGAGGTCTATGATCTCCAAAACATTAAGAGCATCTGTAGACACTGCTTCCTTTGCTGGTCAAGACAGTCCCATCCCTTCCCCTAGAGATGCTCCTTATGGTCCAAGACCAATTCTGTCCACGAAACTCTTCCTGACAACTCCACTCTTTCTTCTCTGCATGGTCCCTGGACCTGGAACATAGCCCGCTAGTCCAGATAGTGATCCCTCAGTGACCCCAGTGATGTCTTATTTGCATCTCCATCCCCAGGGCCAGTTCACTCCTTGACACATGCTATGAGCTCAGTAAACATATCCAAGACTGAATGAATGCAATGGTGCTTCCACAGAGACACCGCTTGGGCGAGCCACCCCGAACCTGCCTGTCCTCATCATGAGACATCAGAACAGAGGCTGAGATGTGGTGGCTGATCTGCAGCTCTTCCTGGAATTTGGAGAGCAGCCAAAGCCCTGTCCCCGGGTGAGCCATCCTCCCTGGATCACCAGCGCGATGAGCACTCGATGCAAATCAAGGAAATGGCATGACAGTCGTGCTCCTTAAAAGTCAAACTCCCACATTCGATTATAAATTAGCATTAGATTCTCGGGAAGGTGGTGGGAAGTGTCATCTGGGTGAATTGCACTGGCGTTAACTGAATCCTATCCTAGCAAAATGCAGTTCCCCGTCATCTTTAATGTTTGGGTGGACAAGTCCAGGGGCCGTTGGCCTTGGTTCTCAACACCAATAAGTACATACGTCACCACCTGCTTTTCTTTGCTGTGCTAGATTGCACTGTTGGCCGTGGTTCTTTGCCCTTCCTCCTGTGGCTTCATCAAGGGTAGGATGGATCTCTCTGCCTTTGACTTTGGTCTTGACCATCAGATTTGTTTTGGCCAACATCCTGGGAGCAGAAGTGACATTGTGTCCATGCTGAGTCTGGGCCCCAGGGACCGTGAGTGTTTGTACCTGTCCTTTTACCCTTCTGCCCCTACCAAGAGCGAACCATGTGTATCCCGGAGGAAAGAAGCAGAGCTGTCCCAGTCAACAGATGCATACGCAGTAAATACTTGTAAAGTTTTTGTGGTTGCTTGTTGCTTAGCTACAACAACTAACTGATACATCCCTGAATTACTTTTTGGCAGGCATGCTAAGTTGCTTCAGTCATGTCCCATTCTTTGCGACCCTATGGACTGTAGCCCACCAGACTCCTCTGTCCATGGGATTCTCCAGGCAAGAATTCTGGAGTGGGTTGCCATGCCCTCCTCCAGGGGATCTTCCCAACCCAGGGATCGAACCTGTGTCTCATGTCTCCTGTATTGATAGGTGGGTTCTGTACCACTAATACCATCTGGAAAGCCCAACTTTTTTTTACTGATGTATAACAAATTATCATAAACTTAGAGGCTTAAAATCCTATAAATTAATTCCTCACAGTTTCCCTGGGTCAGGAACTGAGGCTCCTTTTTCACAGTCTCACCAAGCTGATATCAAGGTGTTGGCTGGAGTAAGAATCTCATCTCAGGCTTGATGTTCTTTTCCAGGCTCACTGGTGGGTGGGAGAACTGGGTTCTGTTTGGGGAACTTCCATCAGAGTTTTGCCACATTCCCTCATCCATATTTTCCAACACAATATGCAAACATATTAACAGGAGAAATCTCTCTGCTTTTAAAAGTTCACCTGGCCAGGTCAGACCCATACAGGATCATCTTCCTCCAGACTAACTCATAGCCAACTGATTGGGAATCTTAACTATACCTGCAAAATCTCTTCACCTTCATGTGACCTGTCCTTGGGAGTGACATCCATCATATTCAAAAGGATGGATTATGCGTACACCAGGGGCAGGAATTTGGGAAGGAACTGCCCACCACTGTCCTCACTATGTAGAGTGATGTAGAACCCCGTTTCATTAACCAAGACTTTGTGAAAGTTTTATGTTTGAGGTCAAAGGGTATTTAAATCTCCAAATGTAATTAATCCTCTCCTTATATTTTTAAAAGTTTTCCCCCCTTTATCTTGTTTCATCAGAGTTTGACAGAAATTGAACATCAAGCGTTTGTAGGCTGAAGGAAAGCTCAGTCTGCTCTCCCAGCACCAAACCCCAGACAGTGCTAGATCTTAACAAGAGTTTAAGGAAAAGGTCAACATGGAGAGATAACATGCCACACCCAAAAAGCAGGTCTCAGTAAATGTGGTTCCGGAAGTCGTGGGTCATATCACACACAGTTCTGGTGCTACAGTACCCCAGACCCAGCCAATACTAGCCCCGATGATTGTTGCTCAGTCGGTCATATCCAACTCTTTGCAACTCCATGGTCTACAGCACGCCAGGCTTCCCTATCCTTCACTATCTCTTGGAGTTTGCTCAAACTCATGTCCTTTGAGTTGGTAATCCCATCCAACCATCTTGTCCTCTGTCACCTCCTTCTTCTTCTGCCCACAGTCTTTCCCAGCATCAGAGTCTTTTCCAATGAACTGGTTCTTCGCATCAGGTGGCTAAAGGATTGGAGCTTCAACTTCAGCATCAGTCCTTCCAATGAATAGTCAGGGTCAATTTCCTTAAGGATTGACTGGTTTGATCTCCTTGCAGTCCAAGGGACTCTCAAGAGTCTTCTCCAGCACCACAGTTTGAAAGTGTCAATTCTTCAGCGCTCAGCTTTCTTTATGGTCCAACTCATATCTGCACACGACTACTAGAAACACCATAGCTTTGACTAGATGGTCCTTTTTCGGCAAAGTGATGTCTCTCATCCACTCTAATGGCCATATAGAAAGTAGCAATTCCTGATACCCTGATACAATTCCTGATATTTTTACCATGATATAACAGGCTTCGGAGTCAGAGAACTCCCAGTTCTATAACATTCATGACCAGTTGCCCTAGACATACATATAATACAAACAGACACACACACATGATGGAGTTCTAACATTGCTCTTATGAGCGTTGATGACTTTCCCTGGGTTTGAATGTTGAATATCTCTTACTGACTTTGGGAAATTCATTTAACCTCTCTGCCTTTCAGTTTTCCTATTTATAAAATAACAACAGTAATGATAATAAGGACAAGAAGAAGATTGGCTACATAGCGTTCTGAGGATGAAAAGAAATCATAGATGCGGGAAGACTAGCAGGGTCCTTGGCTCAGACTGACACTTATCAATGGCCAAGGTCAGATTTCCATCGTTCCTTCCCTCATTCTTTCTTTGATCACATTGTCACACTCGGCTAGACACACGGGGAAAATCAAAGTGAAACAGGCACAGCCCCTACCTTCAGAGAGATGAAGTCCAGTGGAGGAGACAGAACCAAAAGCCTACTTGGACGCAGCACTTGAAATTTTAGCTGCCCCCAAAATGAAGAGGAAAAGAATTCAGAAGCTTAGAAAGACACAAGGAAGGTCAAGAAATAAGGATGAAGACTGGGGAGAGAAATGAGCCCAGAGGCGCTCTGTAATTCTGCCTCTGCCTCTCGGCAAGTGCTGGTCCAGTCCTTCTCAGGGAAGGTGCCCTTGAGGTAAGGGCACGAGAGGTAAGTGACCACAGACCTGTGAGGTCACCCAGAGAGCAGGTAAGGGGGAGAGCAGCTTTTCCAGCCCGGCCTCTGTTCCTGGAACCTCTTTGTTCATCACTGGCAGTACACAAACTGGAAATTTCAATGCGGGTTCAATTCAGATGCAAATGTCTCTGTCCAAGTGGTAAATGCAAGAGAAAGACCAGGGTGACAGCGGGCACATTATTCCTTCCCGCCCCATTTCAGTGTTCTCTGAATCACAGCGATAGAAGTTTGGGGAGTGAGCTATCACCTTCTCGTGTGAGTAATGGGAGACCATCCTCCATACGTTTTCCCTGCGAGCTCGATGGCAAATCCAATTAGTTATCTCTGAGGACAACCCGTAAATATTATCAGGACGTAAAATATTGTGGGCATTTGGAAAGAAAATACAGTCATCTAAATATTGATGTTTTTCAACTGAGACTTGGAATTTTCCAGCAGGAAGCAGCTTAAGACGTAATTTGCTCAGCCTTCTCGGTTCAAAGATGAGATGTAGCGGGTCTAGGAGGTTCAGTTTTTGGTTTTGTTTATTTGTTCATCTATCTATGCATGAAATTAACAAGTCCAGAGACCCACCTCTCCACCAGGTCCCGTGGAAGGGCTGGTAAATTAAAAACAAATAAGACATAGAGCCTGTGATTAAGGACTGCATGTCTGCTGCGAAAAATAGAAGAACTGACTATTTGCACTTGAGACATGGCGATAAAGACAGGTAAACCCAGGGCTCCAGGATGAACCGGCCTGGGCCTCCAATACCAGTCAGGTGTATCAAGGAAGGTTTCCTGGAAGAGGTCACAGCAGAAAGGAGTCCTGTGGACTGAACTCATCTGCTTCCATTTGCCTGGCATCTAGCACAGGTCTGGCACCAGACAGGTGTGCTCAACATATAGAAAGTATGAAGAAATGATCACTTAGGGGATTTAAGTAACTGGTTGCAAGGACTGTAACTCAAATGGCTCCAGGGGCTAAACCAGTATCTTTAATGAGTAGAGATTAGAGGTCAAGTGCCAGGGAGGGGCAGGCATTGTGGCAGCCTGTGGAATGCACCGCCTCTATGAACAGGGTCAGTGGTTTCCGGGCCTGTATATGGGCTCCGGGAGGCCAAAGCTCTCAGTTTATTCAGTAGAAATTAAAAATCCACATTTGTCTTATGAAATCTCCTAGTTCGTATGTGTCAGCAACCGATTCCATTTTTTAACACCCTATGAGGGCTCAGCAACACAGATCTGGGGTCTATTTCTGGCTCAGGCAGGGGCTGCTAACTTGTGACTTCTTAATAAATAAGTCCTAGTAAACTTAACGGAAGTTTTGTCAGTATTTTTGACTTCGATCTTCAACAAAAATTAATCGTAGAGATGGGGATTTTAAGGGGCCCAGAGGTTAATAAACACATCCCTGTGTTTCAACATCCTTCTCAAGGAAAGAAACGAATGAACAAGTCAAAGAGCAGAGCCGAGGAAGGGATTCCAAGCAGAGGAAACTTCACCCGTGAAAGCCAGTCAGATGGGAGCCTAGCGATACAGAAAAGACTGAGGACAAGAGAAGGGGGTGACAGAGCACGAGATGGTTGGATGGCATCGTTGACTCCATGGACATGAGTTTGAGAAAACTCCAGGAGATAGTGAAGGACAGGGAAGCCTGGCGTGCTGCAGTCCACTGGCTGGCAAAGAGCTGGACACGACTGACCCACTGAGAAACAACAACTCAGATTACAAGTGCAAACAGATTACAGATACAATCTGAGATCAGAAAGAGAGAGGGATCAGGCCATGAGTCTTGACACCAGACCAGGGAGAGTAAACTTTATCCTAAAGTTGATGCACAGTAATTTCAGCCAGTTTCCTGACCATTCCATGATTTTGTTTCCCCAGCTGTGGAATGGGGACAGCTGGGATACCTATATCACAGGCCTGTTCTGAGCACCCCAGGGCCTAAGACGTGTCGAGCGCTCAATCCCACATGGCCACCTACCTCTGCCCTGGCCCAGGCCTAGGCCATACCAGCCTGCCCCTGGACACAGAAGATAGCCAGGCAAGGGATAGCACTCCAGTTCCCAAGAATGTCACCTTCTCAGGGGCACTGGGGCCTCTGCCAGGTTTTCCTTCACCCTGAGTTCCCAGTGAACAGCTGATGGAAAATGAGGTTGCTCTGCCTTCGATGGGCTTCTCGCTGGGATGATGAGCTGGAGGCCTGCAGAGAGAGGAGACGCAATCCCCTTCCTGCTCCAGTCACACTGGGACGTTTTGATGCGTTATTTGAGGATTCAGATTTATGACTCAGCTATCTGGGACACCCAGTGGCTTGGACTTGAAAGAAATCAACACCTCCAGAGTTTTAACGGTGCCGAGTAGTCATGACAGCACCAGGGACCACTTACCGGCCAGTATCCAGGACCCTGACACACTCCAGCATCTTCAGGTCAACCCCGAACAGCAGCTTGAGGATCTCCATTGCCCCGAGGAAGACACCGAGGGTCCTGAAGTTCAGTGAGTTGCCGACAACACACAGCTTACTGCTGCCAACGCAGGCTGCTCTGCATTGCTCTCTCAGGACGCCAGGGTCCTGGCACCCTTACTTAGCTAGCCTGTCCTGCAAAAGCTTGGGTGCAGAAGGTCTCCGATACAGAGTAGGAGGTGGGTGGAGAAACACTCCCCCAGAGGAGACATCAGAGAAGTGCTGCCTTGCAGTGAAACCCACCCTCACCCCAACGTAACAACAGCTTTCACCCCTCCCCCTTAAATGAATAAATAAACCCAGAAGAAGAAAAAGAAAAAAAAAAAAAAAGTTTCTGACTTTCTGTAACCTTTTCTTAGAGTTCAGGTTATTTCTTTAATGCATTTGTCTGCTTTAAAATTGTCTCCTTAGCCTCTCAAGGGAAACCAATATAATACACCATCACATTTCTCACCGGAGAAAAAAGAACACTTACTCTTAATAGGTGGCAATTTTGCCAGATGTTATTGACATAGTAAGTGCGAAATTTCCGTGATACTCAATGCAGAGTGTAGCAGATTAGAGAACAATGAAGCACAGTGCAAAATGAAGTTTCAAAAGCCGCAGTGTCAAAGTCGGGGAAGGTGTGAAAAAATTACATCTTCGAAACACTATTAAGAGCAAGTTTACTAATTACTCTATCCGGCACAAATTTCAAAGTAAATTCCCCAAGACTAGGGAAAGTTTTGCAAGTGTTATTTTTTTCCCCCTCCCCACTTGTCAGCATATCTTTCTTGGTGGCAGAGAGAGGGAGAGAGAGAAAGATGGGGAGGAGAGGAGGAAGGGAAGGGCGGGGCAGGGAGGAGCTGGGCTGGGTGGTGGGTTGTTTTTCTTCAGGGGCAGATAAAAGGCAGCTTGTGGCCTGGCTCTGCAGTGCCCACTAACCTGTCTCCTGGACACCTTCTGACACATAGCAAAACCCTGTCCAGCACCAAACAATGAGTAGGTCAGACCCAGGGAGATGGGTACCAAATCCACCAAATCCATGGCGCCCGAGTGAAGTGCCCCGAAACCCATACCCCAAACCGATCTGGAGATGAGGAAACCAAAGCACAGCGATGACAGTTACACAGACCTGGGTCTCAGCAGCAGTTTCTCTGCATCTCATCCTTGGCTCTTCCTCTCCAGGATGTCAGTTGATGCTGCTAAGTCATGTCAGTGGTGTCCGACTCTGTGCGACCCCATAGACGGCAGCCCACCAGGCTCTGCTGTCCCTGGGATTCTCCAGGCAAGAACACTGGAGTGGGTTGCCATTTCCTTCTCCATTGTGTGAAAGTGAAAAATGAAAGTGAAGTCGCTCAGTCACGTCTAACTAGTAGCGACCCCATGGACTGCAACCCACCAGGCTCCTCCATCCATGGGATTTTCTAGGCAAGAGTACTGGAGTGGCTTGCCATTGCCTTCTCCGTCAGTTGATGCTACATGTTTCCAAATGAAATCATAAACAAATATCCAAAATGTGAAACATAACGAACAGCAGAGCCATTCTGCTTGCAAGTGAAGCTGGGCAGATTGTTCAGGGCTCCAAAGTATCCCTTGCTCTCTGTTGCGCTGGTCTGTGGGGTCCTTGAGTGACCTCCACCGATAACCCACATGTGAGCGTGTGAACACATATGCACGTGCCCACATGTGCACACAGCCACAGGCACGCTCTCACACGTATCTAAGTGAGACGAAAGGGGCTCATGGAATTTAACGGGTCCTCGAAGAGATTTATGATTCTCCCCAAATGAACAAACATCAAACCTTCAATAAAAACGTAATGTTGATCCTGCTATAGACGTCCTAGTCACTCCTCTGACAAATGGACTTATCCACTGATATCCAGACTTAATAAAAACAACAGCTCCTGGGAATATACAGTCAGTACCAATTTATTTTTTTAATTAAACTTTTTTATTTAGAGATTATTGTACATTCACATGCAGCAGTAGGAAGTAACTCAGAGAAATCCAGTGTACCCTCTACATGGCTTTGCCCCCAGGGACTGTGTTTTATGTCACTAGAAGATGGGCCAAACCATAATCAGGAAATTGATACAATCTATCCATCACATCCTTGTTTCTCCAGTTTTTCTCATTTGTATGTGTATGTACATGTGTGTGTCCAACAGTTTTTTTTTTTTTTTTTTTAATGAAATGTTCCTCAAAGGAGCAAAAGCCAAGTAGAAAACTTCTACCTCTGGGGGAGAGAAGAGATAAAAGGTAGAAGGGCTGACCTGTGTTGTTCTGAACACATTGGATCTAAAGCCAGCCTTGACCCTGACTGCAGTGGGGACCGAGCTCTGAGCGCATCTGTAGGGACAGCTTCAAGGCTCTGCCCCGGGGGGAGCTGCTCGGTGGGCAAGCGGGTTCCTTACTCACCGAGAACTCAGATCCCGCCGCCCCGCTTTATAGATGAGAACTATCGCCCTGGGTGTTGCTGGGAGGCAAAGGCAAAAGTGCCAGGAGAAAGTGGCCTTCATCTCCCCAACCCATGGTCTTATAAATGGTGGTTGATGTGATTCCAGAGACTTCCCTCTGTCAGACAGCAAGAACAGACATGCAAATGATCCTGGGCAGTGCTGCCTTTGGGGGAAATTCTTCACTAGGCATTTTAAGCTTAAATCCCAGCAACCTAAAGGGTCTTCTTATTCCCCTAAACTATTCCCAGCCCTTCAGACACACAGACCCAGGGACCTTCAGTCACAGAATCTACTCTTTTGCTCCCTGGGTCACTAGATCAAGCTCCACCACTTCATCTCCTGGCAGGGACACTGAAGCCCCAAGAACAGATGGGGAACCCTGCAGCCACCCCCAAAATTGAAGCCAAATGTATCTATGACATCCAGGATACAGCGCCATGACCTCCAGCCATGGACGTGGTCAGAGGATGGTTTGTACAAGAAATAACCTCTCTGAGCCCAGCTTTGCCATCCACATCAGAGGTTAGCAAACCACATAATTAAAAAGACAGAGAGTAATAATCTAGCCTCTGTGGGTCATATGGTCTCTGTCCCAGATACTCCACTCTGCATTGTACTTTGAAAGCAGCCATAAATAATACGTCAAAACTGGGAGTGGCCTGTGCTTCAGTTCAGTTCAGTTTAGTTCAGTTCAGTCGCTCAGTTGTGTCCAACTCTTTGTGACTCTATGGACTGCAGCACGCCAGGCCTCCCTGTCCATCACCAACTCCTAGAGCTTATTCAAACTCATGTCCATTGAGTCGGTGATGCCATCCAACCATCTCATCCTCTGCCGTCCCCTTCTCCTCCCACCTTCAATCTTTCCCAGTATCCGGGTCTTTTCAAATGAGTCAGCTCTTTGCATCAGATGGCCAAAGAGTTGGAGTTTCACCTTCAACGTGAGTCCTTCCAATGAATATTCAGGGCTGATTTCCCTTAGGATGGACTGGTTGGATCTCCTTACAGACCAAGGGACTCTCAAGAGTCTTCTCCAGCACCACAGTTCAAAAGCATCAGTTCTTCGGTGCTCAGCTTTCTTTATAGTCCAACTCTCACATCCATACATGACTACTGGAAAAACCATAGCCTTGACTAGACGGACCTTTGTTGACAAAGTAATGTCTCTGCTTTTGAGTATGCTGTCTAGGTTGGTCATAACTTTTCTTCCAAGGAATAAGCATCTTTTAATTTTATGGCTGCAAACACCATCTACAAGTAAACTTTAATTTACAAAAGCAGGTAGGAGGCAAGATTCCTCTGAGGACCTGTCGTTTGGCCATTGTTGATCTATATGACCAGTAAATTCATAGTTCCCTCCCAGGGCTGTGATGATGCAAAACAGAGATGGTGAACTTGGAATTCTCTAGAAGAACAATGAACTCATAACTGGTGCTCAAGACACATTGGATATTATGCTTTTTTACATGGTGGTTCAGATGTTAAAGAATCTACTTGCAATGAGGAGACCCTAGTTCAGTCTCTGAGTCGGGAAAGATTCCCTGGAGAAGGGAATGGCTACCCAATCCAGTATTCTTGCCTGGATAATCCCATGGACAGTGGAGCCTGGCAGGCTACGGTCCACAGGGTCACAAAGAGTTAGACACTGCAGAGTGACTAACACACACACATTCACACACACACATCGTATTCAGACACATATAAGATGGTTCAATCCCAGCCTGAGGCAGTACTTGAATGATGCTCAGAGAAGGGTAAAGTATCCATCTTGATGCTGTCAGCAGAGACTTATGTGTGGGAAACAGGAATTCAGATCTTTTGGTAGATCTTGTGTTTAGGTTTCAAAGGGGCTCTTGACTCAGTAAAGGTAAAAACACATTTAGTTCTTGCTTGTTACTTAGCAATATTGTATCTGGAGGCCTAAAGACAGCTCCAGCTTACCAGAAGCAAGCTCACCCCCCTCCAACCCTGCAAATCCAGACTCAAGCAGCAGCCAGAACAGGCCTCAGAAGGCTACAGGGAGACCCCCACTTAGAGATGTGACCACTTAGCTGAGACATCAACAGAGATCAGAAGGATTCAGACATGGCACATGGCCAAAAGCAGAGGGAATGGCAGGGGCAAAGGACCTGGGGCCTAATACCAGCACATCTGAGACAAGCAGAAAAAGCCCAACCATGACACATGCGAGCACGCCTCGCTCCAGCTGGGTCCCAGACTAAGGCAAGGCAGAGAAGGCTTCATGGAGGGGGTGACTTGAGTGTTGAAAGATGCATAGTAATCTTTCAGAAGGAAAAGCATTTCAGGAGAGGAGCAGAGAATTCAAAAATACAGACACCCAGGGAGAGGGTGGGTATCATATAGAATTTCAAATATAGGAGAAATTTTAAGTGGGTGAATAAAGTATGGCTGGAGAGGTCACAGAAGGGATTGTACCTCATCTTCCTTTATGGAATTCAAGAGAGTCTGTCATGCAGGGGACCTGCAGGTGCCAGGAAGAAAAGCACCCTTTTGTGGCAGAACAAGCCTCATTCTGCTGTGATTATTCACAGGCCCTTGGTTTCTTCACCACAAAGACCGATGTCTTTGGGAAAGATGTCTCTGAGATCATGTCTGGTCACAGCTTGGTGGAGGTACCAGAACTGTTTGCTGAATGAGTCAAAAAACAAGGATAAAAAGGCTCTACCTGGAAATCTCATTTTCTGTCACTAGATGTCAAAGCAAAACAAAAACACAAAATATCTCCCCCAAACTCCAAGACAGCAACTTTAGTTTAACAATAAAACATGAGTTATCCGGCCTTCCTTGGACAACTCCAAGGAAGGAGCTGAAGAAGAAAGAAGAAAATTTTTTGCACTCTCCCGTCTATATTTGCATCAAGGTGTCCAGAGGGCTTGGCACTCGCTACCCTGATTGGGGTCTCATTCCCAAGGAACCTTCCAACTCTGAACACACCAGCAGGTTCTTCGCTTAAGGGAATGTGGTAGCCAGCTGAAGAGATCACCTCAGCTTTCTCCTTTAAGATGCATTGATCCTGTTCACTTCCTTCTGTATCTCTTGTCATAAACTGGGCTCACCTCTCTCCCAACTCATTTCTGAGCCAGAAGTCCCGTTAGTTCAAGTTCACAACCCTGCTGAAACATGTGGGTCTCGGCCGCTACCTCAGAGATACTGTGTTAGTCGCTGTCACGTCCGACTCTTTGCAACCCCTCGGACTGTAGCCCGCCAGGCTCCTTTGTCCATGGAGTTCTCCAGGCAAGAATACTGGAGTGGGTTGCCATTTCCTTCCCCAGGGGATCTACCCGACACAGGGGTTGAACCCAGGTATCCTGTATAGAGGTGATGGTGTGGCCCCAGCACCACTCCTTAAGGATGAACAGGCTAGATTTGTATGGAAAACCTTGGGGACCATCAGATGTGGGCATTTTGCTTCCATGTGAAACCAGATTCTTCCTTGGGCACTTCTAACAAGCTGTCTACTGCCATGATCACCCAAGAGTCGGATGTCCCAGCTGTGCCCAGGAGATGAACCAACAATTGTCAGTTGAAGAAGGTGATCATGCCTTTTCCTCTTAGGAATCTCTGCATGTTCTCCTTCAGAGCTACCCAGTACAGGACATGAAAAGCCAGTCTGGGAATAAGGTTTTCTCCATGGGTTTCAAACAATTCCCATCATGGCAAACTATTCTAAGGCCAGAGCAATCCAGCAATCTCACTCCTGGGCATATATCTGGAGAAAACCATAATCCAGAAAGATATATGGACTCCAGTGTTCACTGCAGCACTATTTACAATAGCCAGGACTCATAAACGTTCATCGACAGAGGAAGGAATATAGAAGATGTGGTACATATGGATACAATGGAATGTTATTCAACTATTTAAAAAGAATAATGCCATTTTCAGCAACATGGGTTGACCTAGAGACTATCACACTAAGTGAGACAGAGAAAGACAAATACATGGCATCACTTATATATGGAATCTAATAAAAATGGTACAAATGAACTTACACAAAACAGAAATCAACTCACAGATCTTGAAACCAAACTTATGGTTATCAAAGGGGACGTGTGGCGTGCGGAGTGATAAATTAGGAAATTGGTATTGATATACACACTTGTTGTTCAGTCGCCCAGCTGTGTCTGACTCTTTGCGACCCCATGGACTGCAGGGCGCCAGGCCTCCCTGTCCCTCACCATCTTCCAGAGTTTGCCCAAGTCCATGTTCATTGCATCAGTGATGCCATCCAGCCATCTCATCCTCTGATGCCTTCTTCTCCTTCTGCCCTTGATCTTTCCCAGCATCAGGGACATTTCTAATGAGTAGTCTGTTCACATCATATGACCAAAATACTGGAGCTTCAGCTTTCGCATCAGTCCTTCCAGTAAACATTCAGGGTTGATCTCCCTTAAGGTTGATTGGTTTGATCTCTTTGCTGTCCAAGGGACGTGCAGGGGTCTTCTCCAGCACCACAGTTCAAAGACATCGATTCTTTGGCTTTCTGCCTTCTTTACGGACATACACACTACTATATGCAAAATGGATAAACTAATAAAGACCTACTTTAGAGCACAGAGATCTCTACTCAATATTCTGTCATAACCTATATGGGAAAAGAATCTTAAGATTATATATATATATGTAAAACTGATTCACGATGTTGTACACCTAGCGCTAATCAGATCAGATCAGATCAGATCAGTCGCTCGTCGTGTCCGACTCTTGCGACCCCAGAACCGCAGCACGTCAGGCCTCCCTGTCCATCACCAGCCCCGGAGGTCCCAGACCGCATCCATCGAGTCAGTGATGCCATCCAGCCATCTCATCCTCTGTCGTCCCCTCTCCTCCTGCCCCACCCCCCAGCACAGAGTCTCCCAAGAGTCACCATGAGGTGGCAAACTGAGCCAGCCCCCCAGAACCCAGGCGATCCCCAGAATGGACTGTGATCCAGTCAAGGGGCCAGAGTCTCTCCAACACCACAGCAAGCACAACTTGCGTTCAGCCCCCACAGCCAGCCACACCAACGACCACAGGAAAGACCAAGCGCGAACCGGAATTTCTCTGCTTTGAATACGCTATCTAGGTTAGGGTTAATACAACATGGTAAATCAACTTTATGCCAATAAAAATTTAAAATAATAATAATAATAATGTCACAGTCATCAGGATACTTTCTGTGTATCTTGAGTGGCCAAAAATCATCTCTTTCCCCCTCACGTCCAGAGCTTGCCCTCAAGTCAGCAAATTCAGCAAATCTGTCAAGTGACCACTCTGACTCCAGCATTCTTATAGAGACAGGACAGGCATCAAGGCAGACAGACGGGCATGACCCCACCTTCACAGAGAGTGTAGTCAAGTGGAGAGACAGAGAGAAAAAAAATAACTACCTTTGTGCGTATTCCATGAGGCTCCATTGAGTTGTTCCTCCCTTTCTTGAGCCAACAGTTACTAATTGAGCACCTCCTATATTTAGGGAGTCTGCACATTCTGGTGTGTGTGTCAAAAGAGAACCCCTTCTTGGTACAGGTGACCTTGGTCAATAGGACACCATCTCATGGGGACTGACCAGTGTGGGTTCAGGAAGGAATTCACTAGTGAGTATTAGCCCTGTTCTCAAGTGGGTCCCTACATCTGCTGACGTGTCAGTTTCTCAACTGGAAACTGCAGGGCGGGCCACTCAAGCCCTTGGCCTCTTGTGAAGGTCACAGGAGATGAGACCCAGTATGATTCCATGTGCCCTAAAGGGAGGACAGTTCGACCTGATGGCCTAGTGGCTTAGTCACTTTGAGCAGACCTGTGGTCAGGGTACCATTCAAGATGCTTTGCCTGGAGATTCCTGCTTTTAGCATTGAAAGTGCTGAATCTCGGGACTCTGTCCTGCATAAGCCAGGACTGTTGATCCCTAGCTATTGTCATCTGGGGTCACTGGATGGACCTTAGAGGATCTCTCTCTCCTTCCTTTGGGCTTCTATCTCACTGACTTCAGACCAGCTGTGCTGGACCAGCATGAGAAAGAGAAGCACTCCATCAAATGATGATTCTGGCGTAGAATTCCACAGGTGGGGTGGGTGGTCCTGGGTTGTGTGTTGAGAATTGCTGTTCCTGCTTCACCTTTTCATTCAGAATTTATCATTTAAGACATGCCAGGTTGCCTTCTCGGAGGACCTCGTCTGCAGCAGCTATTTTCACGGTTAATCTTTACTCCAACAACCCCATTTCTTGCCTGATCACAGAGAGGAGAAGTGTAGAGAGGGGCCAGTGTTAGTCTTTGTGTTAGCTGCTCAGTCATGTCCGACTCTTGGCAACCCCAGAGACTGTAGCCCGTGAGGCTCCTCTGTCCATGGGACTTTCCAGGCAAGAATATTGGAGTGAGTTGCCTTTTCCTCCTCCAGGGGATCGTCCTGACCCAGGAGTCGAACCGTGTCTCTTGCATCTCCTGCTTGGCAGGCAGATTCTTTACCACTGTGCCACCTGGAAAGCCCTTTGAAGAGGTCATAAACCCTGGAGCTGGTTTTGAACCACAGTGGAGAGAAGAAGGAGGACCAGAGCCTTGGGAGTTATCTTCACTGGAGACTCATGAACACCCTGCAGCTTTGGGGCTCCCTCCAGCCAGGGATGCCCTCTCCTCTCCAGTAGCTTCAGCCTCCTCTGCCCCTTTGAGGATGTCAAGATATCAGCTCCCCACAGTTACTGATGCCTGTCTCCTGTTAATCTCTGAACTCTGCCCACATTAGATAAACAGTCCCTTCAATGACCTCTCCCAGGTGCCCCCCAGACCTGCCATTGTTTCTAGGAGGTCCCTCATGATCTCGGTGAAGGAAGCTGTGCGGAAGCAATGAGAAAGGCAAATGTCGGGGCAAGAGGGACTTCTCTGGCAGTGCAATGGTTAAGACTCCGAGTTTCCAAAGCAGGGGACATGAGTTCAATCCCTGGTCGGGGGAACTAAGATCCCACATGCCATGTATCACTGCCAAAAAAATCAAATCATCTTTTTAAAAAAAGTAAAGACAAGAGGGTTAGAAAAGAAATAGCATAAAATGCTCATCTTTGTAGGAATGCACTGTTGGTTGTCACACCTTCTCGATAACTTGCTCTGAAATCTTTGTGTGCAAGAAGAGTCCCGATAACTTGACCTTTATGCCTATGACACAATGTTAATATGCTGAATGCACAATGCACACCCGTGGTGTCCTGTGCATGAAGCTGCTTCCCAAACAACAGCTCATCACATATAAAAAGCTGAAATAAAATATATCAGGGTACGATGGGTCTTTGCAGAAAGCCTTTTCCCCTTCTTTCCACTTTCCAATGTATTTTAAACGTCCAGACCTGAGTATCTATGAATTTTAGAAATGAAATGTATTAGTCACTCAGTTGCACCTACCTCTGCTACCCCATGGACTGTAGCTCCTCTGTCCATGGGATTTCCCAGGCAGGACTACTGGAGTGGGTAGCCATCCCCTTCTCCAGGCGATCTTCAGGCCCAGAGACTAAACCTGGATCTCTTGCACTGCAGGCAAATTCTTTATCATCTGAGCCTCAAGGGAATCCATAGAAATACAAATGAAAAGCAAATTAAATATTTGCAAGAAAAGATTCTCATAGGGAGGGCTTTTTTAATGTCAATGAAACTAAATATAATAGCATTTATTAATATCTGCAAAGATGATCTGACCTAATTCAATAATTTTCCAAATAAGAAAAGAGAGGCTCATGGAAAGGGAGAGATGAGATTGGCTTCACGCACGTGGCCACCACATGAAACAGATAAAGGTGAAATTGTCTTAGAGGCAGGGCCTCTAGACTCCATGAGACTTGTTCAACCCAAGCATGGCAAGCTTGTTAATATTCTCATAATTCTTGCTTTTTTACCCCTTATCCCCTGGTTTTCGTTCTCTTTCCTAGAACCTTATTAAACAGCTCCCCTTTGTTGGGGGTACTTAGAAGCAGTGATTGCCCATTTTCCACCTCTGCCGCTTCTCATTCTCCCGGCATTTTCACATTCAACTTAAAGAGCTCTTCTCCTCTCACTGAATAGCTGCCATGTGCTGTCATACCAGACTCTGCATCCTCAGGCTGGCATGGCTCAGAGTTGGACAGCTCGGGGTGGCTTCTGCTGCCACAGGAGGGCATGTAGCTTTCAGAAGCAAAGACGAACAGAAGCTAATCCAGGGGTAACGTCCCAAGGTCAAAGGGACGTTGTGAAACGAAAAGAAGCTCGAGTCTGCCAGCTGACATGTCCCCAGTCATGTGGTTGAGAGGGACTGGGGAGGGGTAAAGAGGCTGGGAATAGAAAGAGTGACAGTGATGAGTCAGATCATGGGAGGGGAGGGCAGAGGGCAGATGACGCCCACATGGTGACAAATCTTGACTTTTCAGGTGGAAAATGTCAGCCTCATTTGGGAGCTCACCTCCTCACATAAAAGTTGCCCAGGGAATTTGCAGTATTAACGTGGATGTAATAATGTGCTGTTGGCATGGCAAGGATTTTGCAATTGGAAAAGAGAATCATTCTGGCTCCACCTGGAGTCACATGTTGGCTCCAAATGCACAAACTTTATTGGCTAAAGTTGTGAGCTTAGTTTCTTCATCAGTAAAGTGGAGATGAGGTGCAAAATCAGCATTTCTTGGCCAGAGCCCACAGGGGATCGGAGCTTTGTTCCCTGTCTCAGAAGCCTGGGTTCAAATCTCGATTCCTCACTTACCGTGTGAACTTGAGCAGGTGATCTTGCTTCTTCTACCTCAGCTTTCTCATCTGTAAAATGGCAACAACAATGGTACCAATCTGCTAGAGCTGGAGGGAATACTGAGTAATAAAGCCCTGGAGTGATTCCTATTAAGTGGTAAAAACTACATCAGTGTTTCTTGTCATCATTATTCTCAGTACTTATACTTATCATGTTAAAAAAAATGCAATGGAAACCTTTATATTTGATAGGCAGGAAGGAAAAATCAAGAGAATTAACCTCTGTATTGGCATGTGATTTATATTTGGATTTAATAATTTTCTTTGAAACAAAAACATGTTTTGAGAGTTGTGTGATAAAAGCAGGAGGGAATGAACCAGCTCATCTGTGAACATAAACCATTGACTTTTGTCATCCCCCATCCAGGCCCCAGGTCTACTCATAGAGGTTAAGCTCATCACCAGAAATAAACTTGTTATGCATCCAGAATAGCCATTTGGGGGCTTCTAAAAAAAAAAAAAAAAGTGAGCTTCTCTCATTGGACACATACTAGTGATAAGGACGATGAGGAGGAGGAGGGCAGGATACTGATAATAAAAAAGACATCTTGCTAAGTATTTGGAGATCTGAGTGTATAAATCCTATTTGTTTTCCTGAAATTTTTTCTAAACTGAACTACTCAGAATCCCTAGCCTTTCACGAGTCTTCTGCAGGAGCCCCCTTGTTCCCTGGCTGACTCATATTAGCCTTTCTTCGCTTCCCTTGACCAACCTGACTCCATCATATTGGAGTCCACCTCTTTCTTTGTCTGTATCTTTCACTAAACTTTGAGCTCTTCCAAGGGGAAGGATTGCACCTTATTCATCTCTCTGACCCCCACGTGGCACAGTACATATAAGACAGATGAGTAGACAATAGTCAGATAGATAATTGAGGGAAAAAATTGATTGTCAGGAATCCATGGAACTCCTGAGCCAGAATAAGGTGCATTAAACCACCAGTGGGATTAAGCAGACATGCAGAGACTGAGACAAGAGGTCAGCAGCCAAAGAGGTTAAAAAAATGAAGGAGCCAAGTAGCTGAAGACAGGTAGTCTCAGTCAGGTTGCACTCGTGATAAAGAATCCCACCGGCCAAGAATCCCACCTGCCAATGCAGGAGATGTAAGAGATGTGGGTTCAGTCCCCAGGTAGGGAAGATCCCCTGGAGGAGGGCATGGCAACCCCCTCCAGTATTCTTGCTTGGAGAATCCCATGGATGGAGGAGCCTGGTGGGCTACAGTCCATGGGGTCCCAGAGAGCCGGACATGACTTAGCTCAGCACACAGAGTCTCAGCTTTGGTTTACTACTCTGGGGACACAGTGGTGCTTTCCTCTCTGTGGGTACAGTGTGATTTGCTGAAGTTCAGATCCTTAATGGAGCCAAACATGGATCACACATAAAAATAAATGATAACAAAGGTTAAAAAAATACTTTTATACGTACTCTCTGCCGGTATTTGTTGAGACTTGCTTTCTAGCACCCAATATTTGATCAATCCTAGAAGATATTTTGTCTGCACTTAAGAAGAATGTGTGTGCTGTTCTTGGATGAAAGGTTTTGTATATGCTTATTAAATCCATTTGCTCTGTTCTTCAGTCCTAAATATTCATTGGAAGGACTGATGCTGAAGCTCCAATACTTTGGCCACCTGATGGAAAGAACTCACTCATTTGAAAAGACCCTGATGCTGGGAAAGATTGAAGGCAGGAGGAAAAGGGGATGACAGAGGATGAGATGGTTGGATGGCATCACTGACTCGATGGACATGAGTTTGAGCAAGATCGGGGAATTGGTGATGAACAGGGAAGCCTGGGATGCTGCAGTTTATGGAGTTGCAAAGAGTCAGACATGACTGAGTGACTGAACTGAACTGAATTTTTTAGGAAAAGGTATTAGGAAACTCAAGTCAGAAGGAAAAAAAAAACAAAAAATGACTAAAATTCACTCAGAATCCAAGTTTCCACGGCTTGTCCAGATGGATAGTGACCTTACCTATAGCCTTGGATATGTGAATTATGCCACATACACGCTTTCTGCAACATAAAACATGTCCACAGAGGGTGTACAAAAATGCATATGTCATGGAGTCAAAACCCCACTGCTATGTTCATTATCTGTATAAATTCCCATGTATAGCATCATACTTCCCAAATTGCCCATTCTCAGCCCTTAATGCAAATGTCATTTTTTAAATCAATTCTTTTCTCTGTTAATTTAAAGACTCTAACATATGCCCAGACAACATAGCAATTTCAACCAAACAGCGGTCGGCAAGAGCCAAGATTTATGCACTGTTTATATCACATTGAGATACAATACCAAAAAGGGAAAAAAGAGACAAATCCATGAAATTTTAAGAGATCATTTTGTCATTAAGTAATACATGATAATGTAAAGTCAGGCCAATATTGCAGCTTTAGGCTTGTACTTCTCCCCAGAGTACACCCTGGCACACGGTGGTAGTGGTATCCATCCCGCAGCTTCTCCTGTTCTCTCCATGGTATCATTTGTCCACTGATTGCTTATAAAACTTTATGGAGCACCCCCTGAGTGTGTCAGATTCTGTGCTGGGTGCTTGAGATTTTTAAGTGAATGACATAGTCATCCATCACAGAGTGCAGAGTCTAGCATGGCATTCAAGACAAGCAGATTCTAGCTGTGATGCCATCATGTTTAGAATGGGATGGGCTATTAGTAATGGCCTAAATAACCCACTTGGCGTACACTGCTTGGAGTCTCATGAGCACTTGTTGCATTAACTCTATTCGTCTAAGACTGAAAATGAATGCAAGTGGCAAGACCTCAAATTACAATTGCCTAAACAGATACAGGGAGAAGGCAATGGCACCCCACTCCAGCACTCTTGCCTGGAAAATCCCATGGATGGAGGAGCCTAGTGGGCTGCAGTCCGTGGGGTCGTGAAGAGTTGGACACGGCTGAGCGACTTCACTTTCACTTTTCACTTTCATACATTGGAGAAGGAAATGGCAACCCACTCCAGTGTTCTTGCCTGGAGAATCCCAGGGATGGGGAAGCCTGGTGGGCTGCCATCTATGGGATTGCACAAAGTCAGACACAACTGAAGCAACTTAGCAGCAGCAGCAACAAACAGATATAGAGCAGTGTTATGGAGTCCAAGACCAATATGGTACTCCATGGAGTCAAGAGCCTTATGATAAGGGTATCCAAGGCTGCATGAGATGATCAGATCAGATTAGATCAGTTGCTCAGTCGTGTCCGACTCTTTGCGACCCCATGAATCGCAGCACACCATGTTGCTGTCCATCACCAACTCCCGGAGCTCACTCAGACTCACATCTATCAAGTCAGTGATGCCATCCAGCCATCTCATCCACTGTCGTCCCCTTCTCCTCCTGCCCCCAATCCCTCCCAGCATCAGTCTTTTCCAGTGAGTCAACTCTTCGCATGAGGTGGCCAAAGTACTGGAGTTTCAGCTTTAGCATCATTCCTTCCAAAGAAATCCCAGGACTGATCTCCTTCAGAATGGACTGATTGGATCTCCTTGCAGTCCAAGGGACTCTCAAGAGTCTTCTCCAACACCACAGTTCAAAAGCATAAATTTTTCCGCACTCAGCCTTCTTCACAGTCCAACTCTCACATCCATACATGACCACAGGAAAAACCATAGTCTTGACTAGGCGAACCTTTGTTGGCAAAGTAATGTCTCTGCTTTTGAATACGCTATCTAGATTGGTCATAACTTTCCTTCCAAGGAGTAAGCATCTTTTAATTTCATGGCTGCAGTCACCATCTGCAGTGATTTTGGAGCCCAGAAAAATAAAGTCTGACACTGTTTCCACTGCTTCCCCATCTATTTCCCATGAAGCGCTGGGACCAGATGCCATGATCTTCATTTTCTGAATGTTGAGCTTTAAGCCAACTTTTTCACTCTCCACTTTCACTTTCATCAAGAGGCTTTTGAGTTCCTCTTCACTTTGTGCCATAAGGGTGGTGTCATCTGCATATCTGAGGTTATTGATATTTCTCCCAGCAATCTTGATTCCAACTTGATGGGACACCTTAATTTAAGGTGTCCTTGTGCCTGCTAGAATTCTACAAATATGCAAGATACAGTTCTCTTCCCCTCTTCATCATGGAGTAGTTGGACAGAGTTTTCCCCACATTGAAACTTCCTTTGCTCATCTATAAAATAACAGGTCAAACTATGGTTTCAAGGGACCCTCCCAGCTTCCAATAAATACAAAGTGAAAGACTATATGAAACAAAAATAAATGAATATGGAGATCAGCTCGGTGCTCCATGGTGATCTTGAGGAGTGGGAACGGGCATTGAGTGAGAGGGAGGCTTAAGAGAGAGGGGGTACATGTATACACATAGCTGATTCACTTTGTTGTACAGCAAAAACTAACCCAGCATTGTAAAGCGATTATACTCCAATTAAAAAAAGAAAAGGAATATTGTCTCTTGACTTTAGGAAGTTTGAGAAATGAGTACCACGTGACGGCTTGTTAAAGTCACAGAACGTCCATCCACACCTGTGCCTATTGCTTCTTGTACATTTGAATAAAAATTCCCCTGACCCAACCATCTTTGCAGCATTTTGACTGAAAGTTACCTGGCTCCTTCATTTTCCCTACCGACTTATCATCCAATGTGACAGAAGCATTTTTGTGCCTCTCTGTGTCTTTCTTGAATTTTAAAACTATTCCCATCAAAAGTTGGCGTTGTCTTTCTTCAGTGATACCCAGCCGAACCAGAGAATAACGTAATCAGCAGGTTTCAGAGGAAATTAGAGTCAGATCACGGCCTCCTGTACCCCCATCCAGAGGCAATGAGATCTGCTTTATCAATGGTTCTGTGTTTAATGTACAGACTTGTTACATTAAGCCAGCTTGGGCAAGGGAAGGATTTACTGATGACTTCCTGGTTGGGTCCGTAATTGGCAATGGCAATGACTTCTGCAATGTTAGCTAAATTAAAAAAAAAACAAACAACAAAACCTTACAGGTAATTCGTTGCAAGCTTGAGAAAGATATGGGTCCCATCACGTAAGAATCATGGTTTAACTTAATCAGCGATGACTTCATCTAGAGTTTTTATTTATAGCTAATGCAAACGTTAAAAAAAAAAAAGTGCAGCCATTAATTATTAGTAGATTTTTTTAAGCCGAAAGTACGAGTTGGATAAACGTACTTTAAGACACTTAAAGCTGAGGCATTCTTTATAAAATGACTAGCTAAAGAGTCCCTTGGGCTGCCTTTTAACTGCTTTCAAAGCTCTAATAGCACTTTTTCCACCAAAGACACACCCCTTGAATCCTCCGAGAGATACAATAGCATAATTGTTCTTTTAGGTTTCAAGGCCCTGACATATCTGTCACGGAAAGAATAGTGAATAATAATACCAGAACTATTTTATGCAAATTCCACTTAGAGGTTTCAAGATTTCCCTGAGACGGATCTTGCCCCCTTGTTGACACTAGCTTTGTCACATTAACTTTACATAAGAGAGTGGTGAGAGCTTTCCTTTTGTTAAATAATCCTCATTTTTAAAAAATCTTTAGATAAAGTTAAAAAACAAATACAAAAACAATGAGATGGAAACATCAATTTGGAGATGTATCAAATGGGAAAAACAGTATTCTCTGTAAGAATTTCTGCCCTATGGAGCTAACCACTTGGCCAATGGAATCTTCCTCTAACCTACACTGTGATGGTATCAAATGGATGTTGATGAAGATGCAAGTTTACAATGCACATGTGACACCTCCCAGCCCAGAGACCACCAGAATGCATTTTCTGAAGACCCCTAGTTCTGAATTCACAGCTCCTCCAGATGGAAGAAGCTTACAAATGCCCCGTCTTTAGAGCAGATGGTTAAATATGGTTAAGCCAAAAAGCAAAGTGTTAATCTCAGGAGGAGTCAATACGATTAAACATTTTTAAAAGTAGTGTTAGTGCTAAAAGGCACCTGAAGTTCATCTGGTCCTCCAGCAATTCAGACAATCTCTATTAGAATATCAAAAGATACATCACAAATTAGAATCTTTTCCTCTGGAAAGAAAGGACAAAAATGAAATAAAAACAGCCATTTGTATAGAAAAAAGTCCAAATTATTAGCAACATTGCTGCCCTTGAAGAGAGAAACCATCCTGACCTATCCATCTATTCATCTCTTTGCTGACTTAAAAAAAAAATGCACAACATGAAAATCGCAAGTTAAGTTTTATTTGCAGCTAAATGAGGACTATAGCCTGGGAGTTAGCATTTCAGATAGCTCTGAAAACCACTCAGAGAGGTAGAGGTGAAGGTCAGTGAATATGTGCTTTTGTTAAAGGGGGAGTAAATGCAGTCAAGCGTATTTTTTGCAGATTTCTTTTTTGTTTTTTAAATTATGAAAATATGATAACACATTTACAGGAGACTTGGAAAATACAGAGCAAAGTTACATATAGTTCCACTACCCAATTATTTTTTAAGTAGATAAATTAAGATTTTTAGTTGGAGTTTCAGTATCCATCTCTCAAAAATTAGTAGAATGAAAACACAGAAAAGTAGAAAGATATAGTACACCTGAAAAGCACCATAAACCAATTCCGCATTATTAAGATTGACACAATTTTCAACAGGAGAATGCAAATTCTGTTCAAGTTCCCATAGACTGTAAACCAGGAGACACTGGAAATATCCAAGGACATAAAACAAGGTGTGAACATTTCTTGGTCTAAAGGTATTGAAATTAGAGTCTGTTCTCTCATCACTGTGGAATTATGTTAGAAATCAGTATCAAAAGATATTTGAAAGTAACCCACATATTTTCAAGTGCAACATGACATTTTTTGCAGAAGGTTTCTGCTAGTCATGAGGCACAATCATCACCATAACGGATTTTAGCACTTTTCTAGATATGAGGAGATATAAGAATTGGGCTCATAAAATCAGCTCCTGAAAATATCTAACTATCTGAAGACCTGTCCTGCCAGTTTTTCCCAGAGCACAGAGTGCCTCATTTCTGCTCTTCACCCTGAACTCCTTTCAGCGGGTGTTGAAGGTCAGCAGCTGCAGCAACACCTGACTTAATCCTTGCAGAGGTAGATGGCAAGGGCCAATGGCAGGTCCCAACTTGTAGTCAACATCCTCATGAATTCATTCATTCACTGATTTCTTCATTCACTACATCTTTACTGGCCATCCTTTATGTTCTAGATCCAAAACTGGGTTCTGCAAATTCAGACATACATTGGATATATCTCCTGCCCTCTAGGACTCATAATCTCAGCCTCAGATTTTTCCATCTGTAAAATGGGAAAAAAACTCATGGGTCTTTTGGGAAGATTAGGAGGAGCAGAGAGAGATGAATGAATGACAGAGAGATGGATAAATGAATAGAGGAAAAATAATGGAAGACATTAAATACCTAGAGCATCATTGCATAGAACAGGCTCATGATTTCCTTTGAGTAAATGGAAGGCAGTACAGCCTTCTGTACTGCCCTGTGAGTTATGCTGCTGCCTATTATTATTTAACAAGTAAAAAAGTTGAGGCTCACAGAGCATGATTGAATTATGCAAAGACTCTACCCCTCACCTCAGGTTTCAGGGCAGTGATAATTTAGTGGGGGCCTCTTCCTGATGAGCTACCAATCCTCCCAAAAGACCCATAAGATTTTGCCCATTTTGCAGATGAAAAACGTTGAGGCTCAGAAAGGTGACCTACTAGAGGCACACAGCTAGGAAGCTCTGGGCTGGACTTGAAGGTAGGCTGGACACCTACAGAAACAGGGGTCCCAAGCCTCAACTCTGGCCCATTCTCTCTATAAAGAAAAATGGTGAGCAGGGCATTGGCTTCTTGAAAACATGTCCTGGGTTCAATCCCTGTGTCAGGAAGATCCCCTGGAGAAGGGAATGGTTTCTCACTCCAGTATTCTTGCCTAGAGAATTCGGTGGACAGAGGAGCCTGGCGGGCTACAGTCCATGGGATTGCAAAGAGTCAGGCTGAGGGACTAACACATTCACTTTTCACATGTTCACCTGGAACTTCACAGTGTCGGGATGAGAGTGCTTGCAGACGTAATTAAGGTAAAGATTTTGAGATGGGAACATCCCATTACAGTGAACCCTAATTCCAAACATGGATATCCTCATAAAAGATAGAAAGGGAGACATACAGTTACCCAGGGAGGCCATGTGACAATGGAGGCAAAGACTGGAGCCATACAGTCTTGAGCCAAGGAATGTCTTGAGCCTTCAGAACCTGGAAGAAACTGGAAGGATTCTTCACTGGGAGCCTGGCCCTTTGACACCCAGATATTCTAAATCAAACTGGCCTTTGTGAATCTCCTGTGGTCAGTGGCAGGAGTCAGATGTGATCATGTATGTCTTTCAGCACTCAATCAGAAAAGAAATAGCTTTCACTTTGTTTTCTTGGACATTCAGGTCTGGAGTCCAGAGCAACCATGTAAGAAGTCTACTGTCTTAGTCAGTCATACTGCGAGGAAGCCCAGGTCACATGAAGAGGCTGTGAGTACATACTCACACTGACAGCCAGGCACTGAGAGTGAAGATGCTCCCAGGTCATTCCAGCCCCCAGCTTTTGAGTCATATCTGATGTTCACATCTCCCTTTCTGAAGTCCCAGAGACTGTGAGTCAGGGAGAAATTGCTCTGCAGTAATTTTACCAAATTCCTATGGTAAAGAATTTGTGAGAGGCCTTCCCAGGTGGTCTAGTTATTAAGACTCTACCTGCTGATGCAGAGACACAGATGGGATCCTTGGTCTGGGAAGATTCCACACACTGCAGAGCAATGAAGCCTACGCACAACAGCTACTGAAGCCTGAGCACCGTAGAGCCTGTGCTCCACAACAAGAGGAGCCACCACAGGTAGAAGTCTGAACACTGCAGCTAAAGATAGCCCCTACTTGCTGCAGCTAGAGAAAGCCCAGCCAACAACAAAAGACCCAGGGCAGTCAAAAATAATAATAAAGACTGCTTGAAACACAAAAAATAAAATGGCTGTACCAAGAGCATACCTGAAAAAGAAAGAATTTGTGAGTATAACAAAAATGGCTATTGAGAACTGCTAAGTTTAGGGTAGTAACTTCTTTGTGGCAACAGTCACTGGAACAGTGGCAGCAGTGGCCCAGCTGAGGTGTAGGTCTGTCTAGGACTGAGGGGGCAGAGGGTCGACCCCTCCCTGACTCCTCTTGGAAACTTCACTGCTCACCCTCACCCTGCCCTGTGCTAAACTGAATCTCAAGGCCAAGGTGGTATCGTTAGGTAGTTAGAATAGGAAAAAGGAGTCTAGAAGGGCTGTGGCTAAAAGACAAAGAAGGGAAAAGCCAGCAAAAATAGAACGAAGGAAGCTGGGGACCGGAGTGAGAGCCTCGGGTAAAACAAACAGCCTTCCTGGCTAGCCCAGTTTCCATAGGGCAGTCGCAGGGGGAGGAGAAAAAACAGAAAAGGAGAAGCCAAAATTGGGCCAGGGGCTTCTCTGCTCTTCGCATCTTTTGGGTCAGCCTGCCCTCATGTCTCGAGGATGTATTCTCCTTTGCTTTCTAAATAAAACTGAGCTGTGACACGGAGCTGTAACACTGGTCCATCCGTCGCTTCAAATTTTTGTTGTGATGAGACAGAACCGAGGAAATTACAAACTCCCCCGACTGTAGGAATTTGGCTTGACTCCAGAAAAGCAAAGAAAAGGACAAGGACCTGAAGCACACAATGCCCTGGAGGGCGGCCTGGGGTTTTCCTAACCCGGGGATCAGAGCCAGCTCTCCCACATTGCAGGCAGGTTCTTGACCATCTGAGCCACCTGGGAAGCCTGAATTTAGTGCAAAGAATGGCAATTTTGGTCCTAAGAGACCTACAGACCTGTGTCTCACCCATATGTTTCTACCTCTCATGGATTGTGTAACTTTGGGTGCGCATCTCAACCTCTCTGAGCTCAGGTTTCCACCTGTGTAGGGCAGTAGTCCGGAGAAGCCAATGGCACCCCACTCCAGTACTCTTGCCTGGAAAATCCTATGGACGGAGGAGCCTGGTAGGCTGCAGTCCATGGGGTCGCTAAGAGTTGGACATGACTGAGCAACTTCACTTTCACTTTTCACTTTCATGCATTGGAGAAGGAAATGGCAACCCACTCCAGTGTTCTTGCCTGGAGAATCCCAGGGATGGGGGAGCCTGGTGGGCTGCTGTCTATGGGGTCGCACAGAGTCGGACACGACTAAAGTGACTTAGCAGCAGCAGCAGCAGCAGCAGGGCAGTAGGTGGGTGGGGGGTGGATTACTTACAGCTGTGACAGGTTTTACTTGCAGATCCAGGGCTTGGCTGCCTCTCCACTCCTGGTTATTTCCAGTCTCAGTCTTTTGACCTTGGCTCATAACCTGCAAAAACCCTAAACTTCTGGTGTCAAAGGTACACAACAACAGAGGAGAAAATGCCCTCTCCTTCTCACCTGCGTGAGAGGAAACCGCTTCAGAGCCAGGAAGAGGCAGGACCTGCAAACTGCATCAATTTAGTGTCTCCCCTGGGGGACCAGGAGGCTTAATGTTTATAAAGTACTTTGAGATCCTGAAAGCAAAGACTTTTATACCAACGGAAGATAATCATGATAATTAAACCACTGTTATTGAATATAGCGAGGCCTTATTGTTCCCCAATCCTGCGGTGAGCAAACTCCTGGCGGACTCTTTAGCACACTGAGGAGATAATTTGCTAAATCATATACCACTGCCCTGAACGTCTCGCACACCTACAGCCGGGGGCCAGTTCATCCTCTACCACAGTGCTCACAGCAGGCCACTGGCAGAAACGCATACCATGGTTTGGTTGCTCTGATCTGTGTAGTAGGGCCAGAAGAGACAGAAGTGAGGGGAGGGGAGGTTGGCCCCTGGGGAACTTGGGTCACGGATTAGGCTCCAATCCCACAGAGAGTAAATCTACCCTCACAGATTCTCAAATCTGGAAAATTCAGCCAGTGTTTGGCCCAATACCCAGATTTTATAAGTGAGAACGCTGAGGTTCAAAAAGCTGAAATGGTTCGATACAAGGTTTCTGCTGGCCATGGAGGCCTCTGGGGAAATCAGAGACACGGACCCCCTCTTCTATGGGGGCCTGGTTTGGCCAAGAGCCCAGCTTATCTTCGACAGTCAAGAATCCTGCTGCCTCTCATTTAGGAAAATTCATGAAAGTAAGTACTTAGCAATGTTTATTATTATTAGTTCATGAATTATTAGGGGAAACACTGGTGTCTAACTCCCGCCTCCTGCTCAGTCACTCAGTCTTGTCTGACTCTTTTGTGATTCTATCGTCTGTAGCCAGCCAGGCTGCTCTGTCCGTGGGACTCTCTAGGCAAGAATACTGGAGTAGGTTGCCGTGCCCTCCCCAAGGGATCTTCCTGACCCAGGGATCGAACCTGGGTCTTCGGCATCTCCTGCATTAGTAGCAGATTCTTTTACCTGCTGAGCCTTCGGGGAAGCCCCAGCTCCTCTCTAGATTGTTTATTATCTGCCTTTTTTGTTGTTGCTGGTGGTGGTTTTTGCTCTTTGGTTGTTAGTCAGCTTTTGTTGAATAAATGAATGAATGAAAAAAAAAGAATCCTGCTGTATTTTAAAGTCTAGGTTTTATTATTTTTGTTATTTATTTTATTATTATTTTACAATCCATTTTATTTTATTATGATTTATTTATTGGTTTAAAATCTAGGTTTTATTACTTTATTTTTTTATTATTTTAAAAATCCAGGGGATTTTATTGTTATTTATCTATTAAGGCTTCCTTGATGGCTCAGATGGTAAAGAATTGACCTACAATATAGAAATCCTAGGTTATGAAGATCCCTTGGAGAAGGGAATGGCTACTCGCTCCAGTATTCTTAACTGGAGAATTCTGTGGACAGAGGAGCCTGAGAAGCTATAGTCCATGGGTTTGCAAAGCGTCAGACACAACTTAGCGACTGAACATGCACACTTATTTGTTATTTATTATAGGCCAACAGATCAGGAAACAATTGTCACTGAAAGACAGCTTGCTATAGTCACAGATCCCGAAAGGAGGGTCGCCTCACTGCTTGGTGGATGGTACCTCCCCCACCCCCACCTCCCACCCTTGGAAAGTACCAAAGTCAAGAGGCTGGGGATGGGGTGGAAAAAGTGACCTTCCATCGTGGTTTCACAGAAGGAAAGGGAGGCAGGGTGAGCAGGTTTAGCATGGGCTATTTGAATAACTTCAACTTTGAGGCCTGGCAGCTGCCCCTAGTTGGCTGGCCCCTGGGCCTGGGGTGATTTGGAAAGGAAAAGAGTAGCCTGGAAGGTTAGAACCACTAAAGAAGGTGCTTGGGGGTGGGGGCTCTGGACTGGTTGTTGGCACATGAAAGCCCATCTCTAGAAATTAGCCGGCCCAGGGAAGGACAGTTCCTGCAGGGTCTGCAGGGCCCCAAGATATCAGAGAATCAGAAATAAACAAGAAAAAGACATGGTTAGTACATGTTTGTAAGGACCTCAGAAAACATAGTGTCAAACATACATTTCACAAATGAGGAATCTGGGGTCAGGTAAGAGAAATAACTTGACTAGGTCTTCCCTGCCAATAGGTGGGAACCAAGGTGTCCTTCCAGAGATAGAGCAGACTGGGTCTTCTGCTAAATCCCTTCTCTTCACATTGTTTAGAAATAGCCTCCAAGCCCCTGAGCTCCCCACCATCACCTCGTCTATCGCGAATCTCACACTTTGTGCTCCAGGACTTCGAAGGGGTAGCAAACGCCTCTTTTGCTTTTTCAGCCATTTGCTTCCACTGTTCTCTCTACCTGCCTGGAATCTTCCAACACTTTCCTGCCAGGATCTTCTCTGTATCTTTGAAGATTCAACCCAGCGCTTATTTGTTCTAAGAAGCTTTGGCGGAAGAACCCTGGCGGACTTAGTTTCCTGATCTTGGGCACCTAGGCATCTCATGCTTACAACTCCACAGCCTTGCTCTTGGCATTTTTGTTTGTGGGTCTCTGTCTGGCACTGTACACAAGCACCAGGCTTCATGCCATCAGTCCTCAGCGTTTAGCAAGACCTGTGGTATGTAGCAGCTCTCAAAGATTAAACCCCAAACCTAGCACCACGCATGGGGCTCTGACTCCAGTGCTTCTTACTACACACTCTCTCACACACACACATACACACACACACACACCCTGAGTAAAATCCTCCTGCCATTCCCTTGAGAGCAGAAAGGATTATATATTGAGCAACGCTTCTTACATGCTGTATAGTTGAGACTCCTATGACAGCTGCGATTACTTTTGCCCGATTTTATATTTTGCTCCTTTGTCAGAATCAGCTGGATTTTCCAAGGGAAAGAGGATCTGCATTTCCAAGTCATCGGCTCTAAATCGGGCTCCCGTCACCTCCTTTTTACCTGCCTGTGTACAACCAGGAATGGCTTGCCTGCGTGTGATTCTTTTCCTGCTGGTTTAGAATCTGCAAATAGATATCTTCTTCCAAAACATACCTCTCCACAAAGCCAACCCACTGAATCAAGCTCATTATCTTAAGACACCTCTACGGCCAAAGGTTATGCTTTTCAGAGCTATATTAATCTCTTTGTCTAAACAGCATAGGCTTAATTGGTTTAGATCAGAGTTGTACTGTTTTGAGTAAAAGGGTGTGATTAATGTGAGCTAAAGATGGTTGGACGGGTGCAGACTAATTCACTAGCATACACAAACCTATTATCATCAGAACCGTGAGAGCTTGGGGAAACCTGCCCCAGTGAGCAAGGTTTTTTTCCCCCTCAAGAAAAACAGAGAGACCTGAGAAGACAGTGTAGACCCCCAGAGCAAGCAGGGTGGCACAGCCCTCTTCCCCAGCCTCTTTGGATGATGAAACAGCTGCCACATGTACAATAGTATAAAGTATATCAGATTCAGCACCAATTTGGGTTCATTCAGTGCCCCGACGCAGGAGAGGAAGTTGTTCAGTCACCCAGTCATGTCTGGCTCTTTGCGACCCATGGACTGTGGCCCACCAGGCCTCCCTGTGCCTCATCCTCTCCCAGAGTCTGCCCAAGCTCATGTCCATTGAGTTGGAGAGAAAGATGTCACTTTGAGTGGAATATTGCCCCCGAGTCTGCTGGCCAGCCCTCTTTTCTCTGTGGTGAGCCCCACAGGCTGACATCCCTGGATTGCCTCAGTGGGCCCCCTGGATTTATCCCCCAGGATGCCACAGTTTGTCTCTCAAGTGAGTCCTAACCTTATAGGCACTCTTCCTCGGTCCAGGTATCAGTGCATTATCTTTCTTGGTCCCAGACATGGAAACAGCCACTATTTCTTGACCCCAGCTGCTGCGCTATGCCTAGTTTATTACGAACGGATTGATTCTAAAAGTCATTAAATTATTGAACTTTTAAAAACCTTATCCGGTAGGTACTATCCTTGTCTCATTTTACAGAAAGAGGACACTGAGGAGCAGAGAGCCTGGACAACATTCCCTGGGCCAAACACCTGCTAGGAAGTAAGAATCCAGATGCAAACCCAAGCTGTGGGTGACCAGCGCACAGCCTCATCCTGGCACCATGACAAGGGAGAAAAGGGAGGGGACGCCAGGGTCAGAAAACAGCATCCACAAAGGTCCTGAACTTCAGGGCGACATCAAGAAACCTGAGCAGGGCTTCCCTGGTGGCTCAGTGGTAAAAAATCTGCCTGCCAGTGCAGGAGACAGAAGTTCGATCCCTGGCCCAGGGAGATCCCACATGCTGTAGACCTACTAAGCCCGTGAGCCACAGCTACTGGGCCTGGGTCCAGAGCCTGTGAGCCATGGCTACTGCAGCCCACATGCCCTAGACTCCACAACAGTGAGAAGCCTGTGCACCACAACTAGAGAGTCGCCCCTGTTCGCAGCAACTAGAGAAAAACCCAAGCAGCAATGAATAACCAGTACAGCAAAAAATAAACAAATTAAGTAAAAGGAAAAGAAACACTGAGAAGACTAGTGCTTGGAGCAGAAGGGGAAGGTGGGTGGAGAAGGCACAGTGATAAGGCTACGCGACAGGCATGGGACAGCATGAAAGTCTTCAAACGCTGCCCTCTGCAGCCTGCATCTTCATTTTTAAAAGTTTTTATTGGAGTATAGTTGCTTTTCAATATTGTGTTAGTTTTTTACTGTACAGCAAAGTGAATATATGTATGTGTGTGTGTGTGTGTGTGTGTGTGTGTACGCACATGCATGCTAAGTTGCTTCAGTCGTGTCCAACTCTTTATGACCCTATGGATTGTGGCCCTCCAGGCTCCTCTATTTACGGGATTCTCCAGGCAAGAATACTCCTCCAGGGGATCTTCTCAACCCAGGGATCCAATGTGCATCTCCAGCGACTTTTGCAATGCAGGTGGATTCTTTACTGCGGAGCTACCAGGTTAGTCAAGGTATACAACTACCCCCTCTTTTTTGGATTTCCTTCCCATTTAGGTCACCACAGAGCCTTGGGTAGAGCTCCCTGGGTGACACAGTAGGTCCTCACTGGTTACTTTATACACTGCACCCATAGTGTTCATATGTCAGTCCCAATCTCTCAGCTCAGCCCGGTCCCCTTTTCCCCCTTGGTGTCCGTACGTTTGTTCTCTACATCTGTGTCTCTATTTCTGCTCTGCACATAGGTCAATCTGTACCATTTTTCTAGATTCCACATATATGCTTTAATATACAATATTTGCTTTTTCTCTTTATGACTTACTTCACTCTATATGACAGCCTCTGGCCCACATGTTTGCAAGTGGCAAAGTTCTGATCCTTTTAATGGCTGAGTAATATTCCATTGTGCATATATATATATCACATCTTCTTTATCCATTTCTCTGTTGATAGACATTGGAGAAGGCAATGGCACCCCACTCCAGTACTCTTGCCTGGAAAATCCCATGGGCGTAGGACCCTGGTGGGCTGCTGTCCATGGGGTCGCGGAGAGTTGGACAGGACTGAACAACTTGACTTTAACTTTTCACTTTCACGCATTGGATAAGGAAATGGCAACCCATTCCAGTGTTCTTGCCTGGAGAATCCCAGGGATGGGGGAGCCTGGTGTGCTGCCATCTATGGGGTCGAACAGAGTCAGACATGACTGACGCGACTTAGCAGCAGCAGCAATTGATAGACATTTGGGTTGTTTCATGTTCTGGCTATTGTAAATACTGTTGCAATAGATATTGGGGGTGCATATGTCTTTTGGGGAGAAGTCAATGGCACCCCACTCCAGTACTGTTGCCTAGAAAATCCCATGGATGGAGGAGCCTGGTAGGCTGCAGTCAATGGGGTCACTGAGAGTAGGACACGACTGAGTGACTTCACTTTCACTTTCCACTTTCATGCATTGGAGAAGGAAATGGCAACCCACTCCAGTGTTCTTGCCTGGAGAATCCCGTGGACGGAGAAGCCTGGTGAGCTGCAGTCCATGGGGTCGCCCAGAGTTGGACACGACTGAAGCGACTTAGTAGTAGTATGTCTTTCAGAATTATGGTTTTAGTTCAATATCTTGGTGCCTGGAGCACTGGGAGGGCTGGGAGATGCAGACACAAATTTAAATCCTAGCTCCATCTGCCCAATGTAAGGGAGAAGACACACACCACAATCCACCTCAGTAGTGTCAGGGCAAAATGAACAAAGAGACAATGGGCTGCAGAGACAAAAGGGTCTAATTCTGGCAGGGCTGAGGCTTGGGGGGAGTGAGTCAGACACCCATCTTGGCTGCAGAATTGTTAAAGGGGCCTTGATTTCTCTGTTCTTAAGATGAATACTATTTTAATGCAATATTTTCTAAAAATTCGTAATTAATGCAAACAAAGTCCATAATAAACAAGAGATCAAAAGCCTACTTGATTTTATGTACGGGATCAGTCCTACTTGTTTTTCAGTTTGGCCTCAGGTTTCAATATTGCTCAGCATGTTTGATCACTTTTTTGTTTAAAATTTTGATCTTTTTGCTCTTCATGGATTTTTTTTTGCATTAATTGTAACTTAAAACATAGTGAATTAAATGTTGCTTATTTTTATTCATTTTAAACAGAGGGTTTTCTGCACTCCCTTACATTTTCACCTGGAGAGACACAGGGACGCACTGTCTCCCCTTTTGCCTCATCCTATTCCTGGTCTTGCTCTCTGGGGCCTTGGACTTGAACTTTCTTCTGTGGGTTTTCAGCAGTCCTGGTGAAACCAAGCAGGACCCTGTGGCATACCTGGGCATTGAAACCTTTCTGTCCCCCATTTCTTGTTTGTAGGGAACAAACTCCAGCCTCTATGACCTTCCCTGGGTTCTAAAGGGCAGATTCTACCAGTTGCTGGGAGGGGAGGGGAGGGGATGCAGAGACAAGGGAGGAGCAGTCAAGAAACCAACCACCTTAGGCCAGAGTAAGGGAACTGGGGAAATTTATCAGATTACCTGAGGAGTTCAGGCTCTTCGCACTCAGCTCAGTCATGTCCAACTCTTTGCAACCCCATAGACTGCAGCACACTGGGCCTCCCTGTCCATTACCAACTCCCGGCGTACCCAAACTCATGTCCATTGAGTCTGTGATGCCATCCGGCCATCTCATGCTCTGTCATCCCCTTCTCCTCCTGCCTTCAATCTTTCCCAGCATCAGGGTCTTTTCTGATGAGTCAGTTCTTCGCATCAGGTGGCCAAAGGATTAGAGTTTCAGCTAAATCCCGCCCTTAAACCCTTGAACTGTTGCTGTAAAACTCACCAAATCCTCCTAGATGGAGACACACAGTTTTGGGGGACTGGGATGCACTGTGTCTCCCCTTTTGCCTGGCAAAGCATTAATGTTATTCTTTTCTACTTCACCCAAAACTCTGTCTCCAAGATTCAATTCAGCACCAGTGCACAGAGGCTGAGTTTTCAGCCTCACTGAGGAGACATAGACAGGATTCTCAGTGTAGAATGATCATGTTGGGGAAGGAAGAAACTTTCCTCCATCCTTCTATGTTCTTCTGGCCGATCTAAAAATTAAATTGACATGACACAGGTTAATAAGAGAGAAAAAAATCAAGTTTAATATTGTCTATACAGAAACCCCACGTACACGTGAGAGTCAGAGAGCCCATATACAGGAGAGAGGCAGAGACCGAAAGGCAAAATGAGGTTTGTATGCCTTCCCAAGAGAAGGAGTGGGATGGATCCTCCGTCTTCCAAGGATAAGAGGGTCATCCACAGGACAATAAGAGGAAGAACAGATATTTGGTAATTAGATGTTTGCCCTGCTGCAGAGAGGGGGCCACTCCGATAAAATGTAACTCCTGCGATAAATCTTTGCTGGGAAAAATCTCCAATTTAAATTTTTTCGAGGTAGTTATGGGAGGGGCAGTAGGGTCTTTTAAATCTGCAGTCTCCACTGCCTTTAGTGTATAATAATCCTTATAAAAAAAGTGGCACATTTGAGGGGCTCGTTCTAAACCCCCACAATCACTTTCTCAGTGGGGTGGAGAATAGGTCGGGCTGGTCAGTAGACAGGAGACAAAAGACAGGTGGGTAAAAGCGTGCAGTGGTTCCTAGGATAATCCTGTGGGCTCCAAGAGGATGGAGGAGCCAGGAAGGTCCTTGACAGGGAGGCAGAGTCTTTTTTCTTTTCTTTTTTTTTTTTGTGTGTGTGCACGAACACAGGCTGTTTCTTCAGTTCTTGGCCTATTTCCTCTTCCAAATTGTGACCAGATGCACATTAAATTAGGATTAATGGGGCTCCTTTGTGGAGCCTCGCATTTGAGCTGTGCACAGTAATAGTTTCATAACACACCACGCAACCTTTCTCAGAGGTTAAAAATTATACATTTACAGCTTGAGCATATTTGTCTACAATCTGAAGGATTCCAAATGGGACTGATCAGTCCACTTCGTTAAAGGGAAGACTGGTTTCAAAAGTCAGCAGTGAGCTGCTCCCACCAGTTTAGAACCCAGTGGCGTTTTTAATATAAACATCCCATTCTTGACAGAATTGGCCGGGCTGCCCGCACTCACCGCAGCCAGAGTTTCTGTACCATCTATTTGGGTTGGATTCTTTGCACATGACTTATTTCCTGGAAAATCTTTAGAGAGGTCTGGACTGCACAGTTATAATAAAAATTATTGTAATGTATTTTCCCGTGCATATTAAATTAGTTCCCCAGACTGATAAAAGGTTGAAAAGCTATTATTCTTTATTCTTCAGTTTACTACAAGCCTAAAGTAATAGCCTTCTATTAAAGTTTATTGATTGCTCCCACTGTTAACTAGCAAGTTGGTATGTAAAAATAAAGCAGAAATCTGCCATTTCTTAGTGTGTCTTCCCACAGCATGTGTCTCCCGAGGAAGAATTCAAAGGACCAGTGTCGGCTGTATTGTGAGGAATCCTCGGAGGTTTAGGGGAGGTCTGGGTTCAACAGTCTATTTGCTGTTGTTGTTTGTGTATTTCCCAACATTAAAGGTTTGGGTAAGATTCAGTGTAACAAGTGTTTTTAAATTTTTTTTCTCTCTCTCTTTTTTTTTTTTAAAGAAAAAAACAAGAGGTCTGATCTGAAAGGCCATTCTAGATTAGTAGACTGGTTAGTTACACGGTTCATCCATTCACTTCACAGATAATTCTTGACCCCCCACAGTGTGCCAGGCCTGGTTCTAGTCACCAGAGATTGAATAGTGAGCATAACAGACTGGGAGTCTGTTCTCAGGATGCTTACAGTCCAGGGCTGGAGAGACAGATTGGTAAAGAAATCCAGGGACTTCCCTGGCAGTCCAGTGGTTACGACTTCACCTTCCAATGCAGGGGGTGTGGGTTCCATCCCAGGTCGGGGGGCTAAGATCTCACATGCTTCATGGCCAAGAAACCAAAATATAGTAGCAACGTTGTCACAAATTCAATAAAGAGTTTAAAAATGGTCCACATAAAAAAATCTTAGAAACAAAATTTTAAAAACCCAGAATTACTCTATCAGATGGCAATGAATGTTACAAAGAAAACAAAGCTGGTTAAAGAGACAGAGAATGTGAGGGTTAATTTTAAGTGTCAGCTTCAGGGAGGGTCACGGGGAGCCTAATGCTTAGTGAGACATTATGTCAGGGTGTGTCTGTGAGGGGGTTTCTGAGATTAGCATTTGAATCAGTAGGCTGATTCACAGGCCCTCCTCAGTGTGGGTGGCCCCCATCAAATCCATCGAGGGTTTGAAAAGAACTGGAAGCTGGAAGAAGAGAGAATTTGTTCCCTCTGCCTGTTTTCAAGCTGGGACATTGGTTTTCTCCTGCACTCAGCCTGTGTGTGTGTGTTCAGTTGCTCAATCATGTCCAACTCTTGTGACCCCCATGGCCGACTTTCGCACCCCACTAGGCTCTTCAAAATCCCAGTCCATGGGATTTTCCAGGTAAGAATACTGGAATGGGTTGCTCTTTCCTTCTCCAGGAGAGCCTCCTGACCCAGGGATTGAACCTGCGTCTCTTTTGTCTCCTGCACTGGCAATCAGATTCTTTACTATTAGCGCCACCTGGGAAGCCCACACTCAGCCCTGGAACTTAGACTATGATCAGCTTTCCTGGCTTCGGGCCGTGGGCTTGGTCCAAACCTGTACCACTGGCTTTCCTTAGGCTTCAGCTTACAAATCACAGGTTGGAGCATTTCTTAGTCTCCATAATCCCACGAGCTAATTCCTAATTTCATATTCTCCTATTGGTTCTGTTTCTCTGGAGAACCCTGACTGATAGAGACTGGTGGGCACTTTTTTCGATCAGGATCTCAAGAAAACCATTCTGATGGCTTTTTCAAACCCTAAGGTGATGAGGAAGCCCAACCATACAGAATTCAAGCAAAGAGAGCTCTTCAGGAGCTCTGGGGTTAGCCCATGGGACATCTTAGCCCAAGCATAGGCAAGAGTCACACAAGCATTGTTGGAACATCTATGTCAGAACATGGTATTACACCAGATCCTGGGAAGAGAATAATTAGTAAAAATAAATAAATAAAGCACAGCTTCTGATTCTTCCAGGAGCCCACAGTTTAGTGAGGGGATTCTCACGTAAACAGAGCATCTGGCAACCTTAAAGGCTGAGAAAGATGAGTAGAAAAAGCATCACATATACTAAGAGCTACTTTTGGGCACCATGCTGTAATTGTTGGACTAAGGCTGGTCAAGAAGCATTGCAGGAATCTGTGAAAGGGAATTTCCTCTGCCCTCTGGAGTTGACTTCTGAACTCAATATTAAAGGAGGTGTTAAAATGATGCACATGCCAAGCAATGGGACCTTCGCTCCACCTGTATGGCACAATGGAGGAGTTCAGCCACACAAGAGCCCAGTAAGTGGGATGTTGGGAAGTGGCATGAGAAGAAGCCAGAAGGGACATGGTGGGGTTAATGGAGTGCAGTCAGCTGTCATCTGATGGTGATGGCCATTTGAAGGATTTCAAGCAATGATGCAATTTGTTGGCTGTTTACTTTAGAAAGGCAGATCTGGCAACCACCCAGAACACAGCTGGAGGAAAGCATTTTAGAAACAATTCGGACACAACTTTGTTTCCCAGTCTCCTCATCTGTAAAACCAGAAGGATGGTTCAGATGATTCTGAAATTTCTAACTGGTTCTAAAATTTGAAAACACATAAGTAACTCCTTGGACTGCAAGGAGGTCCAACCAGTCCATCCTAAAGGAGATCAGTCCTGGGTGTTCTTTGGAAGAACTGATGCTAAAGCTGAAACTCCAATACTTTGGCCACCTGATGTGAAGAGCTGACTCATTGGAAAAGACCCTGATGCTGGGAGGGATTTGGGGGCAGGAGGAGAAGGGGATGGCAGAGGATGAGATGGCTGGATGGCATCACCAACTCAACGGACATAGGTTTGGGTGGACTCCGGGAGTTGGTGATGGACAGGGAGGCCTGGCATGCTGCGGTTCATGGGGTCGCAAAGAGTTGGATACAACTGAGCGACTGAACTAAACTGACTGAAGTAACTTAAGGATACTCTTTCTCTCTGACACAGTTCAGATTTTTTGAAACTAGTTTATGCTTTTATTCAATGAGTAGCTACAAGCCCTACATATTGATTGTGGGGGAAAAAAAACCCCTATTTAAAAAAAATGATGCTTTCACTTCAGCTTATTACAGTAGGATGTGTATATATGTATCTTGCTTCTAAGACTGATTTTTTTTCTCCCCTTTCCCTCACTTTGCAAATAAAAATGAATTCTGTATTTGTCATGTTCATTCCAAGTTACAGCCCTGCTATCAAAAATAATGATCCCGCCAAGAAATATTTGGGTCCAAGCAATGCAGAGGTGGAGCAGATGTGAAAAGGACGCACAGATTTCACTTTTATCCTTGTGTGAAATTCCAAAAAGGGAAATTGACTTACTTAAAATACGACACAGAAGAGAGACACAAGGCAGAGCTTTCAGGACACAGACAAGATCATTTGTTGGGGAGGAGCTCAGCTTTCTTCAAAGGGAATGTTCCGGGGTCTTTCATGATACCTGCAGTAAAGTCCACGTGGGGCTGGCTCCAAGTCTCCAGATAACTTGATGTGCAACCAGCAGTGTTTTAACATCAGGAAGAAGTCTGGATGATAACTCTCTCTGCTTCACGTGTTTGCGATATAGGAGGATAAAACTGGGTGAAGCTTTGTGATGGAGATAATAAGCGACCAACTTACTTCCAGAATTAAGAATTGTCACTGGCTGTCTCAGGACTATGTTTCCCAGGCTACTTTGCATTTAGGTGAGTCCATGTAATGAGTTTCAACCAATGAAATGTTACTGGCGGTTAGGAATTCAGTGCATTTCTCCTTTACTCTTCTGATCCATCAACTGGACTGAGGAAAGTAAAATCATCAGGTGGAAGGACCCTGGGTCTCTGAACCACCAAGAGGAAGAGGGACATCACCAAACAAACACCCACACCAGTCTGTTATGTGAGTGCTAAAAAAACAAAATTTTTTTTGTTTGCTTGTTTGGGTTTTTTTTTTTTTTTTTTGAGTCCTCTTATAACTATTAGATATAAACTTGTGTTGTCATAGGGCTTTCTAAGCGGTGCTAGTGGTAAAGAATCTGCCTGCTAATGCAGGAGACACAAGAGATGTAGGTTCGATCCTGGGTCAGGAAGATCCCCTAGAGAAGGAAATGGCAACCCACTTCAGTATTCTTGCCTAGAAAATTCCATAGACAGAGGAGCTTGGCAGGCTACAGTCCATGGGGTCCCAAAGAGCTGGACATGACTAAGCATGAGCACACGTAAGTAATAGATATAAACTTGCATTGTCCTAGTCATTGGAATGTTGCGGTCTGTTAGGGCAGTTAGCAATGCCCTTGGATGCTGATGCTGGTCCCTGAGGCATTATTTTTTTGTTTGTTGGTTTTTGTTTTGCTTTTGTTTGTCATATGAGGCTATTCTTGATGGGTGATGGTGAAGTCTCCACGTTAGTAGCTCTGTGACCTACAGGTGTTGCTTAGATCTTGTAGAAAGAGCCAAGTTGAGTGACTCACCATTTAACTGGTAAACTGGGAACAGTCATAATACTTCTTCTCAGGTTGTGATGGGACTGCATGAGCTGCTATGTGTAGATCACTTTTAGCGCAGAGCCTGCCACGTGAAAAGTGATAACTGTGATTATCGTCATTGTCATTGTCGTTATTATTAGTACTGGGATGCAATTCTGCTGAACTCGCAACCCTGAGATATGGTGTTATGACTGCTGTTCTCCATTTGTCAGAGGAGAATGTTGAGGAAGGCCACTGAATTAAGATTGCAGAGTCAAAAAGAGACAGAGTTGGATCTCCAGGTCTTTCTTCTGCCTCCAAGCTTGTCTCTCCCCATGCTGACCTGCTGGGCTCTGCCTTGGACCCTAATCAGATCAGTAGTTTCAGTGTTGAGCATGCTTTGGGGGCAAGTAAAACTTTCCCAAATGAAGAATGTTTGAGCTACTGGCTTCTCCAAGCCAGATTTCTTTTTGACAGGCAGCAGGACACGAGGCAGGAACGCTTTGTTTTGCATCCTGTTGTATAAATAGGGATGGGACAAATGGCTTGGCTAAAATAAGCACAGGCCTGAAACTAACTGAAACGGGAACCGAATCCAGACGGACTTTATTTTTTCATCTCTCCCTCTCAATCATTATTTTTTGAAGACTTGAAAAAAGGATGCATGTCCATTTTGTTCTCTGTAGTTCCTTTTTTGTCCAAAAGCAAAGACAAAACAACTTATAGAAAATGTAAATTGGGAATGAAAGTATAAACACCCACTGGGATTTAAAAAAAAAGATAGAAAAATCAAGAAAGAAGATGCATTCTGGTTTGTAGGAATTTCCTTAGAATGGTGATTCTCAACTCCCTTGTACAGAGGTCACAGCTCAGGGCCAAGTTCAGCAAGACCAGTTAACAGATTGAGGTTCAAGCATTGCTAATACATGTTACTCCTTGGCTGTTAAAATATGGCTCTGCTTTTCTTAGGGCAGAAAGGAGTCATTAGTGACTTGAATGGACATCTCTATTTGCTATTTGCTTGAGGACAGTGACTGCAGCCATGACATTAAAAGATACTTGCTCGTTGGAAGAAAAGTTATGACCAAGCTAGACAGCATATTAAAAAGCAGAGACATCACTTCACTGACAAAGGTTCAGACAGCCAAAACTATGGTTTTTCCAGTAGTCATGTATGGATGTGAGAGTTGGACCATAAAGAGGGCTGAGCACCGAAGAATTGATGCTTTTGAATTGTGATGCTGGAGAAGACTTTTGAGAGTCCCTTGGACAGCAATAAGATCAAACTAGTCAATCCTAAAGGAAATCAACCCTAAATATTCACTGGAAGGACCGATGCTGAAGCTCCAATATTTTGGCTACCTGATGCCAAGAGCTGACTCATTAGAAAAGAACCTGATGCTGGGAAAGATTGAAGGCAGTAGGAAATGGGGGCGGCAAAGGGTGAGATGGTTGGATGGCATCACTGACTCAATGGACATGAGTCTGGACAAACTGCAGGAGATAGTGAAGAACAGGGAAGTCTGGTGTGCTGCAGTCCATGGGGCTGTAAAGAGACATGATTTAGCTACTGAACAACAACAATTTGCTTGAGAGCTCTCAGATGAGGAACACGGAGCTCAAAACCAACCAGCCAAGTGTACGCTCCCCCTCCATTATCTTTCAGATCCAAATCAAGATTTTCATTTTCTTGGAGATTTAACAGGACAAGCAACAATATCAGGAAGTGAGTTCCTCATCATTAAGAGTATTCAAGCACCCAGTGGGCAACTGCTTGACAGGGTCATTGGAAAGATGATCCAAAATCAGTTGAAAAGAGGTTTGGACATCATTGGCTCTAGCCAGAGTGGTACCTGGGCCAGGTGTGGTAGGATCACGTAGGGGTGACCATATGCCTCTCGGGTTCTATTTTCTGAACCTCTCTCCCATTTCTACATGAATTGTCTCCACTGTTTGCATTCTGACAAAACATTAAGCCATTGCTATGGCAGTGAGTAAGAGTCTCCTATGAGTCCAGAGCTTCCCTTGTGGTTCAGATAGTAAAGAATCCGCCTGCAATGCAGAAGACCTGGATTTGATCCCTGGAGAAGGGAATGGCTATCCATTCCAGTATTCGTGCCTGGAGAATTCCATGGACAGAAGAGCCTGGTGGGTTACAGTCCATGGGGTCACAAAGAGTTGGACACGATTGAGCCACTAACACTCAGCTAAAATCTATTACTTTACGTGGGCCTTACTTTACTTTATTGCTTACTTTACTTTACTGTACCCTATCATTTACTTCCTTGGTGGCTTCCCTGGTGGCTCAGAGGTTAAAGTGTCTGCCTGGAATGAGGGAAACCTGGGTTCGATCCCTGGGTCGGGAAGATCCCCTGGAGAAGGAAATGGCAACTCATTCCAGAACTCTTGCCTGGAGAATCTCATGGAGGGAGGAGCCTGGTAGGCTACAGTCCACGGGGTTGCAAAGAGTCAGACACGACTGAGCGACTTCACTTCACTTATTATTTACTTTAGGTGGGCCTTCACATACCTAACCCACCAATTCACAGAGTAACCGGGAGTGAAACGTTGGCAGAGCTGATGCTGCCCATGTGACAGATGAGAAAGCTGAGGACCACCCCCAGAATCGCCAGCCAGTGGGTCACAGCCCCAGGCCTGGAATAAGCATGCTCTGACTCCACGCCCGGGACTCTCCACCTCATACTGACCTTCAAGTACAGCACCAAACAGAGGTGGCCTTAGTGGACAGATGAAGTATAGTAAGTCCCCTGAAACTCCAGTGCTTTGACCACCTGATGGGAAGAGCTGACTCACTGGAAAAGACCCTGATGCTGGAAAGATTGAGGGCAGGAGGAGAAAGGGACAACAGAGGATGAGATGGTTGGATGGCATCACTGACTTGATGGACATGAGTTTGGGTAAACTCTGGGAGTTGGTGATGGACAGGGTAGCCTGGTGTGCTGTGGTCCATGGGGTCACAAAGAGTTGGACACGACTGAGCAACTGAACTGAACTGAACTGAACTGAGGTCCCCTACATATATTAACCTTCGAGTTGTGAACTTTCAGAGATGTTGTGGCTGTAAGTTTGCATGTCCAGTCATGTAAGTTAGCTCACGTGTCTGGTGCACATTGTCATGTGTGTGCACTCTCTACAAGTGTTGTGCTTACGTGTACTTTGCAGCACGGTATAGACTACAGAAGTACAGAATCTTTATTTCAAGTCCAGGATATCCAGAAGCAAACTTAAAAGCAGTGGTATGTAGGTAATTGTGTTCACTGGGTACCTAACCTAACCTTGTTGGACTTACAAACAGATCAGACTCATGAACTTGCTCTCGGAATAGGACTTGTTCGTATGTAGGGGACTTACTAGATTGGAACAGATGACTCTTGAGAGGTCCAAAGACATGAAGCAGGCTTCATCTGCTCAGTCGACCCCTCTAGGCTGGGTCAGTGCACAGAAAGCTTCTGAGGCCTGGACAGAGGGACCTGCCTGGCAGCCAAGCCTGCTCTAGAAGCTGACTCTAGGAAGGGAGGACATGCAGCCAGGCCACAGGACCACTGAGCCCCGGGGCTGCATCTGACATTCACAGGCCATGGCATCTCGGCCTCTGAGGGCACTTTCCTCCATAAAAATACATTTTAAGAAACATTTTGTCCATGTTGGTATTATGTTATTAACTATATTGTCATTAGTTTTTCTGTTCATTTTAAAATAAATGAATATTAAAATATTTCTGTGGGGCCTTAAAACTGCTCAGGGTAATGCAACCATTGCATCCAACTGAAGTCAGTTTGCTGAGCCCTAGTGGTGTGCCGATGACATAGGGCTTCCAAAACGAACAAGTCACAGGCTTGTCCCCTAAAGCTCCTGAACTCCCAAAGTTCTCAGACAAAAGCAGAGGGAAGACATGCTCTGAAGAAGCTGCAACAGCTAATAACCCTGGTGCTGGGAAAGATGGAAGGCAAGAGGAGAAGTGGATGGCAGAGGATGAAATGGTTAGAGAGCATCACTGACTCAATGGATATGAATCTGAGCAAACTCTTGGAGATAGTGATGAATAGGGGAGCCTGGCGTGCTGCAGTCCAGGGAGTCACAAAGAGACTGAACAATAACTACTACCCCGCCATCCCCCAAGGACAGGAAAATTCAGAGGACTTCCTGGGAGTGGGCAAGGGGCACCTAGGAAGGCTTCCTGGAGGCGGTGGGCACTGTAGCCTGCAGTTGGGAGAGGCTGCCCAGCCACCCCGCTTCAGGTAGCAGCCCCAGATGGAGAGGAGGGCTCCTGGGATACAGGTAGCATCCCCACGCCTGCAGAGATAGATGCTCGTCACATGCAGACAGAGGGTGCTGGGGCTTTTCGTCCTCCTCCCCTCTCCTTTGGGAAGACTTTTTAAAAAACTAACAAAAAAAATAGAAAATTGTTTTCAAAAAGGAGGGATGGGAGGAAAGGGAAGGAAGGAAGAAAAGAGAGAGAGAGAAGGGAAGGAAGAAAGAGAGAGAGAGAGGGGAAGAAAGAGCACGGCCCCCTCCGCGCTGGCACGGTTATCATTCATGTTGATGTCAACATCTCCACAAAGACAGGTAGTGGGGAAATACTGCGGCAGCCTTTGAGGGCGCTCAGCGGGGCCCTGGGTAATTACCATGGCCTACTTATTTCTCCAGGAAGGGAAAAAAAAAGTCCAGCACCCGATTTGCTTTTTTTTTTTTTTTCTTAATAGGTGAAGTTGAACCTAAAGCACTGTAATTTTAATCAAATCTTTCCCATCTGTGTGTAGTGTCTCTGAGAAGTTGAAGATTTAAGTGTATGTTGTAGGGTTTGTGGAATTGTCCCAGCGGGGGAGGGAAAGGGGCAGAGCGGTGGTAATTATGCTACACTTAAAGGTATTTTGGTTGCCAGGGAGGCTGTTTTTTGTTTTTTTTTTTTAAATCTCCTCCTTCCCTCATTGAGGGGTTGGATGATGTCATGGGCAGGAAAGGAGGGGGGAAGAATGCAGCAGCTCCAAGGGCGGGCCAGAAGGAAGGAGATGAAGTTGCAGTGTTTGGTTTGGGTGAAGGTTGAAACAATCTGGAAAGAGCAATGCTCCAAAGGCCATGATCTAAGGTGAAGATGGATTAACACCTTCTAGTGTGATCACACACACACATCCATGCACACACACACACATCCATGCACACACACATGCATCCATGCACACACACACACACACACCCATGCACACACGCATGCGTACACACATTGCTGCTGTTCGGTTGCTCAGTTGTGCCTGACTCTTTGCAACCCCATGGAGTGCAGCACGCCAGGCTTCCCTGTTCATCACCATCTCCCGGAGTTTGCTCAAACTCGTGTCCATCCAGTCGGTGATGCCATCCAACCCTCTCATCCTCTGTTGTGCCCTTCTCCGCCTTCAATCTTTCCCCAAATCAGGGTCTTTTCCAATGAGCCGGCATACACGCATACACACATGCATAGACACACATATACATGCATATACACATATATTCACACACATGCATGCCCCACAACACACACATGTGTGCACACACATTCATGTACACACATGTACATATGCACACATGTGCTCATCCATACAATGTACATTCATGTGCGCACACAATGCACACACATATATCTGTACACATACATACATACATTCATGCATGCACATACATACACATGCATGAATCCTTGACACCCCACAGACATATCCAAACACATATACAGGACCCGTTATGAACACACACACACACATACCCCTGTATAAAGACATAAGGAACATATACATCTCAAGTACCAACACACAAGTCCACCCCAGCATACAGCAGGGGTACAACACTAAGCCCAAGCCCGCCCCTCACCCTGTGGACACTGCATGCAGGAACACCCATCTGCACACCTGTCACCACACAGGCCCAGCACATGCACAGCTGCAGACAAATGTGCACGGTTACACATCAGTTTAACTTACAGACACGCCATCAACACATGCACACAGCTGGTACCACTGGGCGCGTCGGGAATTCATACCAACAGAGCTTTCAGGGACACACGCAATTTCCAGGATCCATCAGAAATCATCAGACCCATGCCCAAGGGAGCAGAGCTGGGGAAAACTGGCTATATTGAGGAGGAGGAGGCAGTCTGGGTGTCCCTTGGTTTTTTTTTTTTTTGATGAGCTTTAGATCTCAGAACCGATTCATTTACTTTTTTAACATATATGCACATGTAATATAGTTTATTTTCTTTACTGTCTGAGCCACCAGGGAAACCCATATTTTATTTTACTTTTATTTATTTTTGGCTACACTGCATGGCATGTGGGACCTGAGTCCCCTTCAGTTCAGTTCAGTCACTCAGTCGTGTCCAAATGCGACCCCATGGACTGCAGCACCCCAGGCTTCCCTGTCCTTCACCAACTCCCAGAGTTGGTCCCCCCAGGGATCGAACCCATGCACCCTGCAGTAGAAATGTGAAGTCTTAACCGCAGAACAGATTCACTTAGAGAGAAGCTGGGAAGACCATGCAGAGAGTTTTCACGTCCTCCCAGCCAGTGTTCTAGCTGTCAACTTGCTACGTTAATGTTATCCACTGGTCACAACCAAAGAAGCAATATTCACTCGAGTTTTAGTGTTTAATGAGAAGGCATTCGACTGAGCGGCTGAAGTGAACTGAGAAGCCATTGACCCAGGATGCGATGATTTAGCAACCACTCCAAACAAGCAGGGGTCCGGAGATCTTTTCAAGAGCTCGTGTCCTGGAACTGATGACCTGGGCTGCTGTTGTTACTGGCCACTGTGTGCCGCTGGAACGCTCCAGTGAGGAACCTGGCTCCTTGTCTGTGCTAATTTCCAACAATCTTACCCATGGTGAAATTTCCAGATGAACGGACAGCTCCATGCGTTCCAGCCCTGAATTACTTGTGCACACTCTCACTTCTCTGTTGAACTGGATGCTTTCCCAAGTCAAAGTGCTCCAGGAGAAGACTGGGTTAGCTTTATCAAGGAATTGTATCAAGTTTCTTTTTGGATGCTACACTGTCACCTAATTCAACAAGTAACTTCAGAAGAAGGGAATTCCATCAGATAAACCAGGCTTTTGAAAACACCTGTCACCCACATCCTTAGCCCCCACATTTCCCACTGCACTCCATATTTCCCACTCTTTTCTACAGATCTCAGTCAGACTTATCTTCTGAAGCCTAGCACAGTGCCGCCTCCTCCAGGAAGCCTTCCTAGGTCCCTTCTGTCCTCTTGCCTGCTCTCGGAACACTTAACCCCACATGGTATTTAATACTGGCCGCCTCACATCAGGGTTTTCTGGGCCTGTATGAGGTCTTGTGTATTATTTTTTAGTTGCCATAAGCAAGTAGTGCAAACGGAGTGCTTCAGACAACAGAAATTTGTCCCAGTGTGGAGTCAGGAAGTCTGAGATCCAGGGTCAACAGGGCTGGGTCCTTCTAAGGGCTGAGAGGGAAAACCCGTTCCAGGTCTCTTCTTTGGTTTCCGCTGTTGCTGGCAGTCATCGCTGTTCCTTGACTTGACACATCACCTAGTCTCTGCCTTCTTTGTGTGGCATTATCTCCACATGTGTGTCTATCGCTGTGTCCAGACTTCTGCAACAACAGACTCATATTGGAGTAGGACCTCATTATAACAGCAAAGACCCCATTTGCAAATAAGATCACGTTTGCAGGTATGAGGAATCAAGACATTGACATCTTTGAGGTGGACAGAATTTGACCCCTAACATCTTTCCTGCTGGACCCAAGCAGGAAAGGGATCCAAAGTACCTAGCTTCCATTTCTAAATCCATCATGTAGCTTGTAGGATCTACATGTGTGCTGGACATGTCACAGGACCTGAGCAAAGGGTTACTTCATTAGCTAATCATTCAGGTAGCCAAGATTGAGCCATTTCAGTGGTTCAGTGAAAGGATTCCAAATCATTTCGAAAAACAAATGATCACATCCAGTGGGCTTCCCTGGTGGCTCAGACGGTTAAGAATCCACCTGTAATTCAGGAAATGCATGTTCAATCCCTGGGTCAGGAAGATCCCTAGAGAAGGAAATGGCAACCCAATCCAGTATTCTTGCCTGGGAAATCTCATGGACAGGGGAGCCTGGTGGGCTACAGTCCATGGGGTTCCAAAGAGTCAGACACGATCAACTAAACAGCAATATCCAGCCAAACAGACCAGGAGACTCTGACAGTCAGAGGTATTAACTAAGAGCAAAACCCTCTTTAGAAGAGAGAAAAACCTTTCAGATGCAGCCTCATTAAATGTCAGTATTGGGACAAATAATACCTTCCCGCATAGAATGCCAGCTGATCCTCTGACCTAGTCTCTGTTCCCTAGCTACTAAAACTCTGAGCCCTTGATACATGGTAGTAACAAACCCTGGCAGTGCCAAAAAGGTATAGTGGATTCAAGAGAGCCTGCTGGCCCAGACAGTAGAGAGAGGAGACAGTAGCCTTCCCGTCCCCCATAGGGACTCAGAGCGTCCATGCAGAGGAGTCATCAGCGCACACAAGTCACTCAGCAGGTATGTGGCAAGTGTTCTGTCTCCAGGGTCTATACATTTGACCATTATGCCAGTCTGCAAAAAATAATTAAAAACTAAATCTGGAAATCTAAATAGGCTAGGTGGCAAGGAGGAGAAAGGGTATTCCTGGAGAAGGGAAGATCATACGCCAATGGGCACTGACAAGTCCACTCAGAGTCTAGGCTAGAGCAAAGCCCTCTGAAACACAATGATGACTCTGTCCCCGTGTCTGCAGACACAAAGTAAAAGTTCAAGTTCTGGGGCAATGGTCTTGCTCTGTCCAGAGCTGAGCCAGCTGGGAGCACTCAAGGCGAGTCTGCCCTTGTTTGTAATTTGTAGGACCCAAATAAGACCTTGGACCTGGCATGGCAGGGTGAATCCATCAGGGAGGGCTGAAGGTCATGGTCCCTAAACCCACCTGAAATGTTGGGTCAAAGCCCCCCAAAAAACAAATTCCAACAGGAAGGAAGGGAGGGAAGGAGGAAAGAAGGGAAAAAGGAGAAAGAGAGGGAGAAAAAAACCCAGAAAGGACCAAAGAAAGAAATGAAGAAAGACAGAGCCCTCCCATGGAGCAGCCAATCCGGAAAAAGGGGGCCATCATGACTCCTCCAGCAAATTGGTATGAACTTTCTCGCCATCAACAGTGCAGGCAGCTGGCCCCATTGTCTGTCTCTTTACAAAATCCAATATTTCCCCTTCTGTTATTCTTGGCACAATGACAAGAAAGGAAGAAATAAAAGTTCCCCCTTTCTAATGAAGCTGTTGGGGATCCTTTTTTTATCGGAATTGACATGACCATTACCATTTTGATTCCGGGGCTGACACAAGAGTCACATAGCAACATGAACCTCTCCATGGCAACCTCCCCCACACTTCACACAAAGACAATCTTGACAGTTTAACATTCAATAAAAAGTACTTTTAATTAAAAGATGACTAAGAACTGGCAGCACGAAAAAATATATTGAACACATATTTTCAACTGTTGTTAACATTCATTTATAAAGGAACCGACCAACCTAAGCTTGCCATTTGAAAAGGATGGTCATCTGCCTTGAATGAGGCATAGAAAGATTTGTTGAGTTCACCCAAAGATATTCCATCCAACAAACTTTTAATTAACTGCTGGCAAGAGGCTAGGTCCTACCCTAGGTCCGAGGGCAGAGACTGGCAAGACACTAACAGTGCACTGAGGGAAAATTGCAACAACAATAAAACTTCATAATAACTATTATCTTCTATAGAGAGTTGACTGTGGGCCAGACACCTTGCTACATGCGGTGCCCACGTTTAATTTTATACATCCTCACAGCAACATTATTATCCTTATTTTGCACATGGAAAACTAAGACTCAGAGGTGATAGATAACTCCCTCAAGGTCACACCCGTGAGCTGTGACTGAGTCAAGACGAAAACCCAGAGTGCCACCATCCTGCCTTTCTGCCCGTGCTGCAGAAGGAGCCGAACGCAACCAGGAAGCTTCCAGAGCTTAGAAGAGGATCAGTCAGTTCAGTCACTCAGTCGTGTCCGACTCTTTGCGACCCCATGAATCGCAGCATGCCAGGCCTCCCTGTCCATCACCAACTCCCGGAGGTCACTCAGACTCACATCCATCGAGTCAGTGATACTATCCAGCCATCTCATCCTCTGTCGTCCCCTTTTCCTCTTGCCCCCAATCCCTCCCAGCATCAGAGTCTTTTCCACTGAGTCAACTCTTTGCATGAGATGGCCAAAGTACTGGAGTTTCAGCTTTAGCATCATTCCTTCCAAAGAAATCCCAGGGCTGATCTCCTTCAGGATGGACGGGTTGCATCTCCTTGCAGTCCAAGGGACTCTCAAGAGTCTTCTCCAACACCACAGTTCAAAAGCATCAATTCTTTGGCGCTCAGCTTTCTTCACAGTCCAACTCTCACATCTATACAATGACTACTGGAAAAACCATAGCCTTGACTAGACGGACCTTTGTTAGCAAAGCAATGTCTCTGCTTTTGAATATGCTATCTAGATTGGTCATAACTTTCCTTCCAAAGAGTAAGCATCTTTTAATTTCATGGCTGCAATCACCATCTGCAGTGATTTTGGAACCCCCCAAAACAAAGTCTGACACTGTTTCGACTGTTTCCCCATCTATTTCCCATGAAGTGATGAGACTGGATGCCATGATCTTTGTTTTCTGAATGTTGAGCTTTAAGCCAACTTTTTCACTCTCCAATTTCACTTTCACTTTCATCAAGAGGCTCTTTGGTTCCTCTTCACTTTCTGCCATAAGGGTGGTGTCATCTGCATATCTGAGGTTATTGATATTTCTCCTGGCAATCTTGATACCAGCTTGTGCTTCTTCCAGCCCAGTGTTTCTCATGATGTACTCTGCATATAAGTTAAATAAGTAGGGTGACAATATACAGCCTTGATGTATTCCTTTTCCTATTTGGAACCAGTCTGTTGTTCCATGTCCAGTTCTAACTGTTGCTTCCTGACCTGCATATAGGTTTCTCAAGAGGCAGGTCAGGTGGTCTGGTATTCATTCCCATCTCTTTCAGAACTTTCCACAGTTTATTGTGATCCACACAGTCAAAGGCTTTGGCATAGTCAATAAAGCAGATGTAGATGTTTTTCTGGAACTCTCTTGCTTTTTCCATGATCCAGCGGACGTTGGCAATTTGATCTCTGGTTCCTCTGACTTTTGTAAAACCAGCTTGAACATCTGGAAGTTCACGGTTCATGTATTGCTGAAGCCTGGCTTGGAGAATTTTCAGCATTACTTTACTAGTGTGTGAGATAAGTGCAATTGTGCAGTAGTTTGAGCATTCTTTGGCATCGCCTTTCTTTGAGATTGGAATGAAAACTGACCTTTTCCAGTCCTGTGGCCACTGCTGAGTTTTCCAAATTTGTTGGCATATTGAGTGCAGCACCTTCACAGCATCATCTTTCAGGATTTGGAATAGCTCAACTGGAATTCCATCACCTCCACTAGCTTTGTTCATAGTGATGCTTTCTAAGGCCAACTTGACTTCACATTCCAGGATGTCTGGCTCTAGGTGAGTGATCACACCATCGTGATTATCTTGGTCATTAAGATCTTTTTTGTACAGTTCTTCTGTGCTTCTGTGTATTCTTGCCACCTCCTCTTAATATCTTCTGTTTCTGTTAGGTCCATACAATTTCTGTCCTTCATTGAGCCCATCTTTGGATGAAATGTTCCCTTGGTATTTTGAATTTTCTTGAAGAGATGTCTAGTCCTTCCCATTCTGTTGTTTTCCTCTATTTCTTTGCATTGATTGCTGAGGAAGGCTTTCTTATCCCTCCTTGCTATCCTTTGGAACTCTGCTTTCAGATGCTTATATCTTTCCTTTTCTCCTTATCTTTTTGCTTCTCTTATTTTCACAGCTATTTGTAAGGCCTCCCCAGACAGCCATTTTGCTTTTTTCATTTCTTTTCCATGGGGATGGTCTTGATCCCTGTCTCCTCTACAATGTCACAAACCTCCGTCCATAGTTCATCAGGCACTCTATCTATCAGATCTAGGCCCTTAAATCTATTTCTCACTTCCACTGTATAATGATAAGGGATTTGATTTAGGTCATACCTGAATGATCTAGTGGTTTTCCCTACTTTTTTCAATTTAAGTCTGAATTCAGCAATAAGGGGTTCATGATCTGAGCCACAGTCAGCTCCTGGTCTTGTTTTTGCTGACTGTATAGAGCTTCTCCATCTTTGGCTGCAAAGACTATAATCAATCTGATTTTGGTATTGACCATCTGGTGATATCCATGTGTAGAGTCCTCTCTTGTGTTGTTGAAAGAGGGTGTTTGCTATGACCAGTGCATTCTCTTGGCAAAACTCTATTAGCCTTTGCCCTGCTTCATTCCGTATTCCAAGGCCAAATTTGCCTGTTACTCCAGGTGTTTCTTGACTTCCTACTTTTGCATTCCAGTCCCCTATAATGAAATGGACATCTTTTTTGGGTGTTACTTCTAAAAGGTCTTGTAGGTCTTCATAGAACCGTTCAACTTCATCTTCTTCAGCATTACTGGTTGGGGCATAGACTTGGATTACTGTGACATTGAATGGTTTGCCTTGGAAATGAACAGAGATCATTCTGTCGTTTTTGAGATTGCATCCAAGTACTGCATTTTGGACTCTTTTGTTGACCATGATGGCCACTCCATTTCTTCTGAGGGATTCTTGCCTGTAGTAGCAGATATAATGATCATCTGAGTTAAATTCACCCATTCCAGTCCATTTGAGTTCGTTGATTCCTAGAATGTTGACATTCACTCTTGCCATCTCTTGTTTGACCACTTCCAATTTGCTTTGATTCATGGACCTAACATTTCAGGTTCCTATGCAATATTGCTCTTTACAGCATTGGACCTTGCTTCTATCACCAGTCACATTCACAACTGGGTATTGTTTTTGCTTTGGCCCCATCTCTTCATTCTTTCTGGAGTTATTTCTCCACTGATTTCCAGTGGCATATTGGGCACCTACCAAACTGAGGAGTTCCTCTTTCAGTATTCTATCATTTTGCCTTTTCATACTGTTCATGGGTTCTCAAGGCAAGAATACTGAAGTGGTTTGCCATTCCCTTCTCCAGTGGACCACATTCTGTCAGACCTCTCCATCATGACTGGCCCTTCTTGGGTGGCCCCACAGGCATGGCTGTTTCATTGAGTTAGAGAAGGCTGTGGTCCTAGTGTGATTAGATTGACTAGTTTTCTGTGATTATGGTTTCAGTGTGTCTGCCCTCTGATGTGCTCTTGTAACACCTACTGTCTTACTTGTGTTTCTCTTACCTTGGGTGTGGGGTATCTCTTCACGGCTGCTCCAGCAAAGTGCAGCCACTGCTCCTTACCTTGGACGAGGGGCATCTCCTCACTGCCGCCCCTTCTGACCTTGAACGTGGAGTAGCTCCTCTCGGCCCTCCTGTGCCTACGCAGCCACCACTCCTTGGACATGGGGTTGCTCCTCTTGGCCACCGCCCCTGACCTTGGGCTAGAAGAGTATACCATGAGGTAAGTATATAGAATGTGTATGTGTGTGTATGCTTGTGTGAGTGTGTGATATAAAATCTTCAATGAAGCAGTAAAGCATGGTGATTCAGAATATACACTCCACCTGGTTTAGAGACTGGCTTTCTCACCTATCACTTGTGTGATTTTAGGCAAGTTTCCTGTCCTGTAAAGTGCCCGTAATAATAGATATCACTCTGTGACAAGAATCAAGTAAGTTTATATATATAAAGAACTTAGAATAATCCCTGACCCCCAGTAATCATTATTAATGATAGTATTACTAGTATTTTATCATCTAAGCTATTACCTCCAAGTGGTGGAAAGGAAGCAATGGTAATTTTCTGCCCAAATTAGGATATTAATTCAATCAAACAGTTAAACTTTCCTCCTACTAATGATTCTAGTTCTTTTGTAAATACCATGGTCACACTCAGCTTAAGGGTGAGGCCAGATCACTTTGAAATGAATTTTTTTCTACTTTGGACAGAATAAATTATTCCAGGTGATGAAAGCTGGGAATATATATATTTTTCAACATGGTTGGCCACTGGAATATAAAAGTTTGAAGGACTATAGAAAGTAGCCACAAGACAGTTCACCATGAGGGCACGTCATTCCCTAAGTGTTTATTGTAAACCTGTTACTGTTGTAACTAAGCAGAAAGTCACTTAGCATTTCCAGGGCACATCCAGAGCACTTTCTGTTTCACTGATGATGCTAAAGTCTTTGGTTGTGTGGATCAAAGACAAACTGTGGAAAACTCTGAAAGAGATGGGAATACCAGACCACTTTACCTGCTTCCTGAGAAACCTGTATGCAGGTCAAGAAGTAACAATTAGAACCAGACATGAAACAGTGAACTGGTTTAAAATTGGAAAAGGAGTATGTATATTGTCACCCTGCTTATTTAGGTCATATGCAGAGTACATCATGAGAAATGCCAGACTGGATGAAGCACAAGCTGGAAACAAGATTTCTGGGAGAAATATCAATAACCTCAAATATGTAGATGACATCATGGTAGAAAGTGAAGAAGAACTGAAGAGCCTTTTGATGAAGGTGAAAGAGGAGACTGAAAAGCTGGCTTAAAACTGAACATTCAAAAAACTAAGATCATGGCATCCAGTCTCATCACTTCATAGCAAATAGATGAGGAAAAAATGCAAATAGTGATAGAATTTATTTTCTTGGGCTCCAAAATCACTGTGATCAGTGACTGCAGCCATGAAAATAAAGGACGCTTGCTCCTTAGAAGAAGAGCTATGAAAAACCTAGAGAGCGTATTAAAAAGCAAAGACATCACTTTGCCAACAAGGATCTATCTAGTAAAAGCTATGGTTTTTCCAGTAGTTGTGTATGGATGCTAGATTTGGACCATAAAAAAAGCGGAGCCCTGAAGAACCGATGCTTTCAGACTGTGGTGTTGGAGAAGATTCCCAAGAGTTCCTTGGACTACAAGGGACCATACACCTGAGACTAACAAAATATTTAAATCAATTATCCTTCAATAAGAAAGATTATAATTTATTGTTATGTTAACTATAGAGACTATTACACATGTATATTAAATGTTTCCATGTCTATCTATCTACTTTAAGAAATTGGTTCATGCAGTTATGGGTGCTTAGATGTCCAAACTCTGCCATCGGCTGTCTTCACAGATGAAATATGGAAACGTTTAATATACGTATATAATAGTTTACATAATAATATAATAAATTATAATACTTCTTATTGAAGGATTATTGATTTAAATATTTTGTTAGTTTCCCGTTTACAGCAAAATGATTCAGTATACATGTTTGTATATATATATATGTATGTATAGTTTGTTTTAAATTCTTTTCCATTATAGATATTACAGGATATTCAATATAGTTCTCTGTGATATACAGTGAATCCTTATCGTTTACCTATTTTACGTACAGTAGCATGTATCTTTTGGGTGGCTTTCCTGGTGGCTCACATGGTAAAGAATCTGCCTGCAATGTGGGAGACTTGGGTTCAATCCCTGGGTTAGGAAGATCCCCTGGAGGAGGGCATGGCAACTCCACTTCAGAATTCTTGCTGGGAGAATCCCCATGGACAGAGGAGCCTGGCCGGCTACAGTCTGCTGCTGCTGCTGCTAAGTCGCATCAGTCGTGTCCGACTCTGTGCGACCCTAGAGACGGCAGCCCACCAGGCTCCCCCATCCCCGAGATTCTCCAGGCAAGAACACTGGAACAGGTTGCCATTTCCTTCTCCAATGCATGAAAGTGAAAAGTGAAAGTGAAGCTGCTCAGTCAGGTCTGACTCTTAGCGACCCCATGGACTGTAGCCTACCAGGCTCATCCATCCTTGGGATTTTCCAGGCAAGAGTACTGGAGTGGTATGAACTCTCAAAGAGTTGGACATGAATGAGCAACTAAGCACAGCACAGCATGTATCTGTTAACAACATACTCCTAATTTATCCCTCCCGCAACCCCAACTTTCCCTTTTGGCAAACTTAAGTTTGTTTCCTATGTCTATGAGTATGTTTTGTAAATAAACTCATTTGTATTATTTGTCAGACGCCACATATTAGTGATGGCATATAATGCTTCTTTTTCTGTCTGACCTGCTTCACTCATTACGATCACCTCTAGGTACATACATGTTGCTGCAAATGGAAATATTTCCTTCCTTTTTTTGGCTGAGTAACATTCCATTGTATACAATCTTTATTAATTATATTTACTGTATCAGTAGAACCTACCTATATTTAATATATCTATATCTATTTCTATCTCTTCTTGATTCTGTTACTCTTGAAAATGCGGATTAATAGACCAATACAGTCAGGGTCACCAAATATGAAGATACAGTCTTATGTAGAGTAAGTTCTGCTACAAAGCCATCTACTTTGAAAAATGACACAATAAAAACTACAAAACTTGTGAAGAAAACAAGGTTAAGGCTGTATATCCCCAAATATTGTCAATAACACATAAGAAGATAAGATGATGATGTTTGAGGGGGGTGATTAAAATGTTTTGGAACTTAATATAGGTAATGGTTGCAACCACATCGTGAATGTACTAAATGCCACAGAATTTTACATTTAAAAGTGATTAAGTTTACACTGGGCTTCCTTAGCGGTTCAGACAGTAAAGAATCTGCCTGCAATGCAGGAGACCTAGGTTTGATTCCTGGGTTGGGAAGATTCCCTGAAGAAGGGAATGGCAACCCACTTCAGTATTCTTGTCTGGATAATTCCATGGACAGAGGAATTTGGGGGCTACAGTTCATGGGGTCACAAAGAGTCACACACTTGTATCTGTATATTATGTGAATCTTACCTTTATTTTATTCCAGTTTTTATTGAAGTATAAAAGTACTGTAGTTGATTTACAATGTTTTGTTAGTTTCAGGTGTATAGCACAGTGATTCAGTTATATATATATATACTTATGTTCTTTTTCAGATTTTTTTCCCTTATAGGTTATCACAAGATATTGAATATAGTTCCCTGTGCAATATAGTAGGTCTTTTTGGTTATCTGTGTTATGTACAGTAGTGTGCTTATGTTAGCCCAAACTCCCAATTTATCCCTCCCCAACTTTCCCCTCGGAGAAATGGCACCCCCACTCCAGTACTCTTGCCTGGAAAATCCCATGGGTGGAGGAGCCTGATGGGCTGCAGTCCATGGGGTCGCTAAGAGTCAGACCCGACTGAGCAACTTCACTTTCACTTTTCACTTTGATGCATTGGAGAAGGAAATGGCAACCCATTCCAGTGTTCTTGCCTGGAGAATCCCAGGGACGGGGGAGCCTGGTGGGCTGCCGTCTATGGGGTCACACCGAGTCGGACACGACTGAAGCGACTTAGCAGCAGCAGCAACTTTCCCCTTTGGTTTGCTTTCTATGTCTGGAGGTCTAGTTCTGTTTTGTATACAAGTTCATTTGTATCTTTTATTTTTAAGATTCCACATAGAGTTCAGTTCAGTCACTCAGTCCTGTCCAACTTTTTGTGACCTTGTCTCACCTTTATTTTTTAATAGATACGAATTTTAAAAAATCATAGCAAAGCTTTATACACAGCTTTAAGAAATGCATGAATACTACAATAAAATATGGGTTTTTTTTTTTGTTTTTTTGTTTTTTTTTTCTGAAAGAAATGACCTTGAAGTTTGCCTGTGCATGTGGGCATCGGAAGAGAATTGGTTGGGAGCAGTGGGGGCGCTGGTTATTTGGAGTTGGTGGGAAGGCTGGCTATGGATGGATGACTCTATGCACACGGGGAGCTGAGGGAGCTAAAGGATGCTAGAGGGGCAAGCATGTGTGGTGTGTGTTCCTATGTGGCTCCACCCATCCTGGTCCTGAATCTTTTCTGTTTCCCCTAGTGCTCAAGGCTGAAATCACATGTATACAAACAAGAAATCCAAGCTGGGCTCCATTGTTGGGTACAACTAGCTCGATTGTATTGGAGCAAATTGGTGTTTTCACAACAGGCTTTAAAGCAGGACTGAATATATGGGTCTTATTTAATTCTCACTGCAAGCCCTTCCATAGAAGAGGGGACAGAAGGTCAGAGAAGTCCTCTTGCTCATCCAACCACACACGTATGAACAGACTCAAGAAATAGACCTAAGGCTTCCAGCTCTCCAGCTGTTGCTTTTTCCCTTCCACCTGCTGCTTCCTTTGACATACAGAATAGGTGGATGATTCCCTATAACCGTGGCAGAGTGGGGGTCCAGGACCCTGGTCTAGAACCATTGCAAGGGGATAGAGGCAAAGTCATTGTCAGAGCCCAAGTCTGCCCCTCATCATGGGAAGGAAAAGAACACTTCTTGAACCTCCACTCAGCTAGGTGCCGAGCATTTGCTGTTGTTTAGTTGCTGAATGGTGTGTGACTCTGTGACCCCATGGACTGTAGCCCACCAGGCCCCTCAGTCCTTGGGATTTCCTAGACAATAATACTGGAGTGGGGCGCCATTTCTTTCTCCAAGGGATCTTCCTGACCCACGGATCGAAACCAGGTCTTCTGCATCTTCTGCTTTGGCAGACGGATTCTTTACTGCTGAGCCAACAGGGAAGCCCCCACGTGCCCAACATAAATCATCTCAAAATGATCAAAGAGTTCTAGGGGCCCAGCTTCCAGCATGTTTACTGAGGGGATGAGGAGTCGAGGTCAGAGTGTGACCGCCCTTGCCCTGAGTTTCACAGTAAACCAGGAGCCAAGTAGAAGTTTCCATTCCTGTAGATTTCCCTGTTAGGAGGGACCAGAGATTCTGTCTGGCCCCCAACACTGCCTGGGAGCCCTGATTCTACCCCAGTACCCCCAAAGTCGCTAAGCCTTCAGCATCCCTCCCCAGATCGGTGTCCCCAGGGGCACGCCACCCCCCAGTGTCTGTCCCAATTAAAAAGGACAATTTGAACCTGTGCCTTAGGAGCAGGGGATGAGGTTTGAACCTGTGCCTGGGAACAGGCGTCCACACACCCTTTCCAACCAGGAGCCACTGTCCCCTCCCCTTGCTTTGTTGGGCGTTAATTGACTGGGGTTCAAGAGCATCGCCTTTTATTACTTCTAACAGCCCCATAGCCACTGATTGCCTGCACTGATGGCTAATTTAATTTCTGTCAGTACAGCACTGAATGGCTTTAAAAGAACCATTATCCACAAGCGCCATGCTTGAGGGGGATGTTAGTGGGTTCGCCATACAGAGAACTGGTTTTCACACTGAGGTCCCAGCACGTTTGAAGCGGCTGGGACTTCAGAGGGGTCTAGGCAGACTCTGAACTCACAGCTGAGACAGCAGAGGGGCCCGGATTTATTTAGACTTTGCTCAAGAATCTCACAGCAAGGACCACCCCTTCTGCTCCGATGGAGAGTCTGTTTTTCTGCGATAACCCAGGAGCACCTGGCCCATCTCTCTTCCACTCGGAGCCCAGGAGGACCCCTGGAAAGGGAAAAACACAGGCTGTCACTCCCCTGTCGGAAAGGCTGCTCTTGCACCATGCTCCCAGTCCAGCCTCCAGGGGCCCACCCTCTTCCCCCCATCATCGTGCCCATCTCCCTCTGTGCCCCGACTGGCCAAATGGCCTGCACTGTCCCCCTGAACCTTTTAAATTAGTTAATTAATTTCAAGTGGAGGATAGTTACAATATTCTGATGGTTTATACCATACATCCATGTGAATGGAGCTACAGGTCTACATGTGTCCCCTCCATCCTGAACCCCTGAACTTTTGCATCTGCTTCTGCCAGGACATCCTTTCTGACTTTTCCAACCCACACAACCTCCCTCATCTGCCAGAACACAGTTCATCTCTGGGAAGCTGCTGTCGGTCTTATTTGTTCAACCAATCTTGGCGTATTTGCTGAAAACCTATGCCCTGTCAGACACTGCAATTGTTTCTGGGGAATAAAAGTGCTGAGTGAAGTCAGACATGGTGCTTGCCCTCATGGAGCTTAACCTCCATAGCGGGAGACGGATGCTCAACTAAACAGCCCCATGACGAGCCCTGAAAGAGGGGAAACTGTGCCAGGCCACTCTGGATCGGGGAGTAGGTCTGGCTGCAGGAGTCAGAGGCCCTGTTTCTCTCCTTCCATGAGTCCTTGTACCCACAGTGTCTGTGATTCTGTGCTATTATCATACTGCTCAGAGATGAGCTCCCGGGGGATCTTAACAAGCAGCCCAGGGCTCGGGGCTCAAAATGTGCTAATGGGGTAAGTGGAACTTTTCTTTCTTTATTAAAACATCATCCAAATTAATATGGAGAATATTTAATATGTAAAGTTTGGGGGATTTGTATAATATATCAGCTGGAAAATATTTTCCAAATGGAAATCTCCTCCAGTGGAAACATTGCCAAGTCTAGACATCTATCTATCTACCCATCCATCCATCCACCCATTCACCTATGAACCCACTCATCTGCCCAACCACCCATCCATCTATCCTTCCATTTACCCAGTGATTGAACAACCATCAGCTCATCCATCCACACATTTATATATGTAATAACCATTTAGTATCTATCAAATGGGGCTTCCCAGGTAGCTCAGTGGTAAAGAATTCACCTGCCAAGGCAGGAGAAGCAAGAGATGCGGGTTTGAGCCTTATGTAGGGAAGATCCTCTGGAGGGGGAAGTGGCAACCCACTCCAGTATTCTTGCCTGGAAAATTCCATGGACAGAGGAGCCTAGCAGCTACAGTCCACGGGGTCACAAAGAGTCAGACGTGATTTAGCAACTAAACAGCAACAACAATCTACTAAACACACAATGGATGCTAGGGCGCGTAGAGAGGAATCACGCACGGCTTTTTACCGGCCTTCACACCTCCTTTAGATTACTCCTTCCTGGACCCCTCGTTCACTCCCAAGTCCATGTCAGGCCTTCTGGTGCCTCCCCACTCCTTCTCTCCTTACCATGACCCCAAAAGGCTCCATTTCTCAAACTCTGTTAACATAATAATGCAATATCATATTTGCTTATATATGTTTATATCTCCCACAAACTGTAAGCTCTTGCATTTTATTATTATTGTTTTGTTATAGTAAGGGCTACATTTATATTTGTAAATAATGAATGGGTAAATTAAATGATAATTGTGAATAAATTAATGTGGCTTTTATCTTGTGGGAGTGAGCTTAACAAGTAGAAGCAACTATGCAAGTAAGAGCAAAGTGATAAGACTGCACTGACTCAATCCCTTGTGGGGGTCACTTCTCCTTTCCCCTGGGTCCTGGTGCACACAAGGTTTTGTTTAAGTGCTCCAAGAGCCCATGTTTTGCCCAGTCCTATGAAAGTTCTGTAATCAAATCCTGCTGACCTTCAAACTCAAGTTCCCTGGGGATTCCCAGTCCCTTTGCTGGATTGCCATGTTTGATGGAGAAGACTCTTGAGAGTCCCTTGAAAAACAAGGCGATCAAACCAGTAGATCCTAAAGGAAATCAATCCTGAATATTCATTAGAAGGACTGATGCTGAAATTGAAGCTGCAATACTTTGGCCACCTGATGAGAAGAGCCAGTTCATTAGAAAAGACCCTTATGCTGGGAAAGATTGAGGGCAGGAGGACAAGGGAAGACAGAGGATGAGATGGTTGGATGGCATCACCGACATGATGGACATGAATTTGAGCAAGCTCCAGGAGATGGTGAAGGACAGGGAAGCCTGGTGTGCTGCAGTCCATGGGGTCGCAAAGAGTCGGACATGACTGAGCAACTCAACAACAACAACTACATTGGCAAGTCTGGTGTGGGGCCTAGAAGTGTCACAATAGTGTGAAAACTTCTTTGGTATGATTGTCCTCCAGTTTGAGGGTCACCCACCTGGCAGCTCCATGGCAGAGCTAATGGCAACATCTTCCAAGAGGACTTATGCCAACACGCCACACTTCCGGGAACGGCTGCTGCCTGTGCTGCTGTCCCCAGAGCAGGTCACAGCGGACCAGGGATAAACACAGACGGTGGGCTCTGAGGTCTAAGGAGGGCTGCAGAGGGTTGGGTGTTCCAAGCCCATGCAACGGCCAGGGCACAGGCATGGAACACACAGATTTGAAGGGAAAAGGCAATACTGTCCACAAAAGCCCAGTTCTGGGTATATGAGAAATTACCGGGAAATGAGGTTTCAAAAGTTTAAAGGACTTCTCTCATAAGGCAATGGTATTATCCTTTCTAAGCAGCCAACTGGTATTCTTCACATAAAAACTTAGACCTGACCCCAGTTATGCAACTGATGACGTGGGATTGTTATAAGTTAGTATTTATGGTATATGTCCTATAACAGGAGGCCAGCCAATGTTAACAATGAGGTTATTTTGAAAGACCAAAAATGTGAAAGTAGGAATTATGAATCAATCGTCTTACCTCCATCCTAACCCCACATAGTAGAGAAAAATCCCCATTCACACTAAGTAGTTGTAAATCGTAACAGATTGTTATATGTTTTAGCAACATGTTTTGTACACTTAGGAGTCTTTGTAACTAAATGGACTCTGAAGCTTGAAAGAAGAAAAGGGAGAAATCTTTGCTTCAAATTGGAATAACTGACGGAGAAGGCAATGGCAATCCACTCTAGTACTCTTGCCTGGAAAATCCCATGGACGGAGGAGCCTGGTAGGCTGCAGTCCATGGGGTCACTAAGAGTCCGACACGACTGAGCGACTTCACTTTCACTTCTCACTTTCATGCACTGGAGAAGGAAATGGCAACCCACTCCAGTGTTCTTGCCTGGAGAATCCCAGGGACAGGGGAGCCTGGTGGGCTGCCGTCTAAGGGGTTGCACAGAGCCGGACACGACTGAAGCGACTTAGCAGCAGCAGCAGCAATAGTGTTAAACATCCAAAGATTTAATAGTTGCTAAAATACCGCATATAAGCTATTGTCCTGATGACATCTTGGTGCCCCGTGACTGACACTAAATAAGGCAGGCACTGAACACAGGCTTAAACTACACCTTAGAGGGAGCAGATATGGAAGAAGAAGAAATCCACAAAAGATTCAGAAAGTAGAACTGGGAAGGATCATGCAGTTTTAAGACAAGATTCCAAGACCAACCCACTTAGATGGTCTTAGTGCTTCCACCAGGTAAGAGGAGGCTGAAACGCTAGTATGTGCTCAGGGAATGGGGTCAATGAGACAGAAACAGAACTGGTTTCAGGAAGAAAGATGAATTTGGTTCAAGACATGCGGAGTCTACGAGATGTTTATGTGGCTGCTAAGTTGCTGCTAAGTTGCTTTAGTCGTGTCCGACTCTGCGTGACCCCAGAGATGGCAGCCCACCAGGCTCCCCCGTCCCTGGGATTCTCCAGGCAAGAACACTGGAGTGGGTTGCCATTTCCTTCTCCAGTTTATGTGGAGTCAATCATAAATAAGGACTGATGCTGAAGCTGAAGTTCCAATACTTTGGCCACCTAATGCAAAGAGCCAACTCATTGGAAAAGACCCTCAGTTGGGTAAGATTCAAGGCAAAAAGAGAAGAGGGCAGCAAAGTATGAGATGGTTAGATAGCATCACTGACTCAGTGGATATGAGTCTGAGCAAACTCTGGGAGATAGTGAAAGACAGGGAAGCCTGGGGTGCCACAGTCCATGAGGTCACAAAGGTCAGACATGACTTAGCAGCTGAACAACAACAGTCATATATAAAGTGGGGCTGGAGCTCAGGTGAGTAGTGGATAATGGAGACAGAGACTGGAGGGTCTCTGGCTCAAAGCTGAGAGCTGAGGTCAGAGGAGTGGATTAAATCGATCTGGAGAAGCATATCGTGAAACAGAACAGCCAAAGACAGAGTAGATTTCTATTTCTCGTTCGCCCTCCAGCCACTGCTCGTCTATTTTGTCTTCTTTGCTCACAGAGCTTCAATTTGAGGTTCAGTTACTAGAATGTCATGTTAGTTTCCTAGTTTCCTACAAACTGTGATTTGTAATGACAATTACAAATTGTCACAAACTATGTGGCTTAAAACAATGGGAATTTATTCTCTCTGTGCTGGAGCCCAGAAATCCCAAATCAAAGTGTTGGCAAGTTTGCCTTCCTTCCAAAGGCTTAAGGGGAGGTTCCTCTCTCACCTCCTCCAGCTTCTGGAAGCTCTGGGTAACCATTGGCTTAGCTGTGTCACTCTAAGGACACTGGTCATTCACTTTAGGGTCCACTCAAAATCCAGGGTGGTTTTGTCTTGAGATGGTTAGTTTAGTTATAGCTGCAAAGACGCCTTGTCTAAAAAGTTCCCGTTCATGGGCATGGGAGGTTAGGGCTTGGAGAGACATTTCTGAGGGACACAATTTAACCCACTACAAACAGTGACTCTGTGATCTCTGAAATGACTCACTCTTTGCCCAGCCCCAGTCAGCACTGGGATACAAAAACAAGCTTAGGAAACCCCAGGGGAGGAATCTCGTTCAGCTCACCATGACATCGATGACAATCCCTTTACCATTTGCTGTACATCCTGTTTCCAGCTTCTCTTACATCTGAAGGTGAGCAAATTAGTCCAGAATACAGTCTATCCAGTGAGACACAGGGAAGTTCTGCTGGGGCTGCTTAGAAAGATTAAAAAGCAAGCTGGTTTTCGCACTTGTCCATCTTCCCTGCTTTGAATGCTGGTGTGAAGACATGAGGACTTCCCGTGTGGCGTCAGTGATAAAGAACCCACCTGACAATGCAGGAGATGTGGGGTGGATCCTTGGGTCAGGAAGATCCCCGGAGGAGGGCACAGCAACCCACTCCAGTATTTTTGCCTGAAGAATTCCGTGGACAGAGGAGCTTGGCAGGCCAAGGTCCATAGGGTTGCAAAGAGTCAGACACGACTGAAGCGACTTAGTATGCACATACATGAGGACATGAACCTTTGATGGCAGTGGTCTTTCAAGAACGAGGTGATAAGCATGTGAATGAAACCCAGCCCACTCAGGGTCTAACATGGTATCACTGATGAGCAAAGCAATGCCAGTCTCTACTCACCTTCAGATGTCTCTTACTCCTCCTTGTTTAAGTCACTGTTCAATGGTTATCATGTTACTTGCAGGTGAATGTAACCTCAGCTGGCACAAAACCTGAACTTCAGTCAGTTCAGTTCAGTCGCTCAGTCATGTCCGACTCTTTGAGACCCCATGAATCGCAACACGCCAGGCCTCCCTGTCCATCACCAACTCCCGGAGTTCACTCAGACTCACGTCCATCAAGTCAGTGATGCCATCTAGCCATCTCATCCTCTGTCATCCCCTTCTCTTCCTGCCCCCAATCCCTCCCAGCATCAGAATCTTTTCCAATGAGTCAACTCTTCACATGAGGTGGCCAAAGTATTGGAGTTTCAGCTTCAGCATCATTCCCTCCAAAGAAATCCTAGGACTGATCTCCTTCAGAATGGGACTGGTTGGATCTCCTTGCAGTCCAAGGGACTCTCAAGAGTCTTCTCCAACACCACAGTTCAAAAGCATCAATTCTTCGGCACTCAGCTTTCTTCACAGTCCAACTCTCACAACCATACATGACCATTTAAGGGGCAGAAAGAGAAAGAGTAGTCAGTGAAATAAGCAAACAGGAGAAGGTAATATCTTTGAAGTCAAGGAGAGAATTTGAAGAAAAGGACATCAATTTCAATTGCATATGAACTGGGAGGTAAAATAAGATGATGAGCAAGGAGATAAGTGATTATTGAGAAAGGAGGAGGGGCGATGCCTTAATTGGACATGATCCATTGCAATGGCCAGTAAGAACAATGAGATGACCAATTGGGAGAGGTTATATAAGCTAGAAAGAATGGGTTTAACAGAATGTAATAAGGTACTAAAATGAATAAAGAGACTAGATCAAGAATCCAAGGGCAAATATGATCCAGCAATCGCACCCCTGGGCATATACCCAGACAAAACTATAATTTGAAAAGAACATGTATCATTACTTTACCAACAAAGGTTCGCCTAGTCAAGGCTATGGTCTTTCCTGTGGTCATGTATGGATGTGAGAGCTGGACTGTGAGGAAGGCTGAACGCCGAAGAATTGATGCTTTTGAACTGTGGTGTTGGAGAAGACTCTTGAGAGTCCCTTGGACTGCAAGAAGATCCAACCAGTCCATTCTGAAGGAGATCAATCCTGGAATTTCTTTGGAAAGAATGATGCTAAAGCTGAAACTCCAGTATTTTGGCCACCTCATGCGAAGAGTTGACTCATTGGAGAAGACTCTGATGCTGGGAGGGATTGAGGGCAAGAGGAGAAGGGGACGACAGAGGATGAGATGGCTGGATGGCATCACTGACTCGATGGATGCGAGTCTGGGTGACCTCCGGGAGTTGGTGATGGACAGGGAGGCCTGGCGTGCTGCGGTTCGTGGGGTCGCAAGGAGTCGGACACGACTGAGCGACTGATCTGATCTGATCTGATTCACAGGAGACAAGGCATGGAAACAATCTGATGTCCATTGACAGATGAATGGATAGAGAAGATGTGGTGGAAATATACAATGGAATATTTGTTGTTGTTGTTATTCAGTTGCTAAGTCATGTCTGACTCTTTGCGGCCCCATGTACTATAGTCCACCAGTCTTCTCTGTGCATGGGATTTCTCAAGCAAGAACACTGGAGTAGGTTGCCATTTCCTTCTCCAGGGGATCTTTCCAGATCAAGGATCAAATCCACGTCTCCTGCCTTGGTAGGCAGATTCTTTACCACTGAGCCACCAGGGAAGTCCACAATGGAATATTATTCAGTCATTAAAAAGAGTGAAATAGGGCCATTTGCAGCAACAAAAGTGGACCTGGAGATTATCATACAAAGTGAAGCAAGTCGGAAGGAGAAAGACAAACACCGTATGATGTCACGTATATGTGACATCTAACATACAACACATATGAACATGTCTGTAAAACAGAAACGGACTCACAGACACAGAGAGCAGACATGTGGTTGCCAAGAGGGAGGGGGTGGGGTGGGGGAAGGCTGGGACCTGGGATTAGCAGGTGAAAACTGTTATATATAAGATAGAAAAATAACAAGGCCCTACTGTATAGTACAGGAAACTGTATTCAATACCGTGTGATAAATTATAATGGAAAAGAATATATGAGTGTATAACTAAATCAATCTGCTATACAGTAGAAATTAACAAGACATTACAAATAAATACATTTCAATGATATTCTTTTTTAAAATGTAAGGGAAAAAGGACACAAGAGCAAGGCTTGACATGAAAAGGAGGAAAGAGACGCTTTTGTCAGAGACACGGGGGTAAAGATGGGGGGCGGTGCAGAAGGAAGGCACAGACAATCAGCAAGAAGTCGGACGGATGAGGTGATAGATCAGAGGCAAGTGCGCTGTTAGAGGAAACGAGTCTGAGAGGAATTGAGCGGTCAGCACAGCAGCCTGGGGACAGCTGCCACCCACAGGAACGAGGAAGGTACTCCAGGGAACCAAGGCTGCTTGAGTGGACCGGGCGCTTCTCCAAGCTCTCAGTTTTCCAAATGGCAGGTGGCAAGTAGAATCTTCTGCCCTCTCTGTACCAGCTTCTTGTCAGCAATTGGCAATGTTTATATCTTCTGCACAGAGAAAGAGAAATTACCTGGCTGCTGATCTCTGTTATGACATATATCTTCATGGAGGAAGAGGGAGGAAAACTCACCAGTGACAGAGAAACCAGAGAAATACCCTGTCTTTCCTCATCAGGGAAGAAAGGTGTCATAACAGAGAATCAGCCGTGGCCTTACGTCCGTACATGCAAAGCCGCCACTCAGCAAGGCAGGAAACTTCTTTGGGAAACTGTTACAGAAAATAAAAGCACTTGTAATATGAATTCTGCTGTCATTGAAGTAATATATGGGTAGATGTTTGTAAGGAAGGAAATATCACCCAGAAAAAAAAATCTCCTGGCTGATTATATATTGGCAATGTCTCTGGCCTAGATGAGCAATGGATGCTTTTTATTTATGTCTGTGTACATGTGAGCATATATGTTTAATATTTTAGAGCCTGGAGAGGGGGGGCATGCCATTGCTAGATAACAATCCTGTTTTTCATTGCCAAGCAAGGTAACCAGAGAAACCATAGTGACCTGCAGTTTGATGAGAACACTTTCTACCTATTTCCCTTCGCCCAGATAAGAACCCGCATCTAACAAATCACCTTGATGGTAGGAGGTGGGCACCAACGTGACAGGAAGGAAATCGTGCCCATCCAGTTACCAGATATGTAACTTTCCATGCCATACGTCAACCCTTCTTCATCCTTCATTGGTAAATACCTTGCAAAAGAAGGATGAGGTAGTGACCTTGAAGGAGGAAGCATTAAAATGTGGCTGAGAGGGAAGGAAGGTGGAAAACGATGGTTCACATAGCCCCATGTCTCAGGTGGTTTCCACTGACTTCAGGTGACATCTTATTTAGGTCCCTAAGAAGATATCCGGAGAGAAGGCAATGGCACCCCACTCCAGTACTCTTGCTTGGAAAATCCCACGGACGGAGGAGCCTGTTAGGCTGCAATCCATGGGGTCGCTAAGAGTCGGACACGACTGAGTGACTTCACTTTCACTTTTCACTTTCATGCATTGGAGAAGGAAATGGCAACCCACTCCAGTGTTCTTGCCTGGAGAATCCCAGGAATGGGGGAGCCTGATGGGCTGCTGTCTGTGGGGTCGCACAGAGTAGGACACGACTGAAGCGACTTAGCACAGCATAGCAAGAAGATATCCAAATGGCCAGAGCATCTTCTATTGCCTTCTGTGAAATTTTCATGACTTTGGACTGACATTTATGCCGGGAGATAACTTCCTCACTGACCCTGAAGGTGGGGCTGACGCTAGGTATTCTCTGTTTCAAGTCTCATCTCTCGAATGTGAATTCCCACATCAGAATATTTCTTAAATTCTTAAGAACATTTCTTGGGATATTCCTGCCTGAACCTTGTTGGGAAAACAGACAGGAAGCAGTGCCAGCCCACTTGTTCCGTGTGAGGTCTGGGTGGGAAGCAGTAGTGTCACTACAGGAACGGGGTGGGGAATGCCTGTGCAGTGACCTGGAGAGACCCCTGAGAGTCACAACCCCACGTTCACCGTAGAGTAGGCAAGTAGAGTTTGCAGTGTCAGGCGCTGAGGTTTATATTCCAAAGGGACTCAGATGGGAGGAGGGAGTTGGGAGCAGTGATCAAAGCAAGCAAATCGGAGAATTGCTGGATTAGCTACAGAGATGGGGGAAAGGGCAGCAGTGACTTTGGCATAAGTGTTACTGGGTCCAAGCTTGCCCTACTGGCCACACAACAGGCCAATAAATCAGAAATGAGATGTTGAGGTAAGGAATAACAGCTTTCTTCAGAAAGCTGGCTGACCAAGAAGATGGCAGACTAATGTCTCAAAATAACCATCTTATCTGGGTCTGGATGCCAGGTTCCTTTATAGAACAGAGAGGAAGGGAAGAGGTGAGAAGGTAAAGTAAAAGGTCTCAAGTCTTGCAGATATCTCCTGGAATGGACAGCCTTGAGGGAGGGTGTGCTAATTTCTCCCTCCTTGTAGCCACCCACAGATGGACAGGGTCCTGAACAAAGGTACTTTGATTTTTACATTCAGGCAAAGGGGTAAGTTTCCTAGAGACAGACCATTATGTATGTACACTATTCTTTTAGTATTCTTTGAACAAAAGCAATGAGAAGCAAAGTTTAAAGTAAAAGAAAAGATCCAACATGGAGTCAGATTTTGTTCTTCCTTGTAACATAAGCACTTGTATCCTTGTATAGTTCCATCATGTAATTTACAGGTTGTCCATTTAAAAACTGTTTACCAGTGAAGAAAATTCAGCTCTAGAAATCTTATCAGGTCCAGAATCTGCACTCATAAAATGATGCCAGGATAACTAAGATTTCAACTTCATTCCTATACTTATTACATATAGTTTACATACAGAAAGAATTTCAACCCATCTTCTTTAAAAGACACAGATAGAAGAGAACCAGAAACTAATCTAGTTATAGAGGACAGAGAATTGCATTAAAAATCTAAGACAAAAAAAACAAAACAAAACAAAACAAAAATCTAGGACAGGTATGGTGACGGTAGTGATGTGCTAAAGTTAATCAAGTGGGAGTTTCCTAGCAGGCAAGGCAAAAAGGGAAACAGAAGTCACTAATATTTCATGGTCTGACAAAAGTTGTAGCACAGCATTTAATAACAGAGCATCCACTCCAGTGTTCTTGCCTGGAAAATCCCATGGATAGAGGAGCCTGCTGGGCTGCAGCCCATGGGGTTGTAAAGAGACAGGCATGACTGAATGACTAACACACAAAGCTTTAGGGGAATTGATTGTGGGATTTCCCATGCAGCAGGCCAGTCAATGAACAGTTTCTTCCACAAAAGATGCAGAAATAAAATTTTCATCCATGTTTTATGTGATCCTTTATTAGAAGCTTCAGTGGAAATGTAGCTTTCAGAAGGCATGTCTGGGAGAAGAGTAAGTCCCAGGACATGGGGCTCCAGGCTGGCAGGACCATATAGCACACAACCCCATCTACCACCACACTGAATTACAGTTGCGTGTGTATTTGCTCCTCTTCTTCCTTAATTTTCAAGGACTTGAGGGTAACATTTTTTTTTTAACTTACAGTTGTATCCCAGGGCTCAGCATGCAGTAGGCATTCCTATAAGAAATGTTGGATACCGGATTTAACTTAATCCATTTATAGCACTCAGGTTGGCATGTCAGTTAAACCAAATGCAGCCCAGCACGAAGGTTCTTACCTGCCAACTGCTGTCAGCGTCATCTGGTGACCCTTCCTACAAAGAGGCCATCTGACCTAGGGATGATCACACGGAACAAAGTCAGACAGAGAAAAACAAATATCATGTGACATCGTTTATAGGTGGCATCTAATTTTTAAAAAAAATGATACGGATTAACTTATTTACAAAAGAGAAACAGACGTACAGATACAAGAAATAAACGTATGGTTACCAAAGAGGAAACATGGTGGGGAGGAATAAATCCGGAGTTCGGATTAGGATACACACACAACTATATATAGGCTTCCCCAGTGGATCAGCCGTAAAGAATCTGCCTACGATGCAGCAGACAAAGGAGATGCATTCAGTCCCTGGGTTGGGAAGATCCCCTGGAGGAGGGAATGGCAACCCATTCCAGTATTCTTGCCTGAAAAATCTTATGGACAGAGGAGCCTGGCGGGCTACAGTCAGTCCATAGGGTCTCAAAGAGTCAGAAGCAACTGAGCAACTGAACACATACACACACACTACTATATATAAAATAGATAATTAACAAGGACCTACTGTATAGCATAGGGATCTTTACTCAATATTCTGTGATAACCTATATGAAAAAATAATCTGAAAAAGAGTGGTATATATATATATATGTATTTACATATATATAACTAACTCACTTTGTTGTACACTTGAAACTAACACAACGTTATAAATCAAGTATGCTTTGATACAATTAAAACAAAGTAAAGAAACCACTGTAGGGTCCCAGTGTGATCCCATTTCTAATCATTGCAGAAAAGCAGCCATTTGTCTTTTCCTTCCTCTCTGTGGACGCTTCCGTATGCTTCCAACATGTTTTTCTTCTGCTATGTTAGTCAGCATCAGTGTCTGTTCCTGGCAACAGGCTCTCTGAGCAGAAAAGTTCTGGTTCTTGTACCAGGGACACCGAAGAAGTGAGAGCTTTCTGTTACTTGTCTCTCTGAGGGCTTCCAGGCTTGCTGGCTGAATTACTGGGCCTGTGTACAGTGGATGCCAGGCTGACTGTACATGTCTCAACCAGATGTGCATTCGGTGACCTCATTCTAGTAGTTTAAAATCAGCTCTGGCGGGAGTATTTATACCATAGAAATCAGCAAACTCTATAAATCAGATGTGGGCTCCCCCCACCACAAAAAGCAGACTGTTAAACATTAAACAGCATACCACTGATGCCAGATAGGAGAAGAAGAAAGAGGAAAAGAGTCACAGGAAAACCATTCTCTGATCTTTCCCATCCAGTGTACACTTTAAATACCCCCCCAGATTCTTCTTTCCATTTGAAATTCCACCTGGATCTGCTTGGTGGGGACAAAGAAGACAAAAAATTCTTTCTTAAAAGGCCAGAGAGCAAACATTTCAGGCTTGGCTGGGTACGAGGTCTCCATCACGGATATTTAACTCTGCCACTGTATTGTGAACACAGGCAGGGCAATATCAAAATTAACAGGAGGGTCTGTGTTCCAATAAAACTTTATTGATGAAAGCAAGTGGTGGGCCAGGTTTGGGTCACAAGCCATAGTCTGCCAACCCTGACATAATACATGAATCCAAGCTCTTCATCATGACAATCACCTAGCTGCTTCTGCATCTCCTCCACTTGCTGGAACAGCACAATAGGTTCATGCTAAACTCACATCTCTAATTTAAAACTCTATGCTTTCATCCCCTTGATCCTTCACCAGGAACATCAGCTCCTGTGTCTTCCTCCCAGCCTTCACACCCATGTCAAAACCAGATTATATGCACTGAATTTGTATTTACCTAAACCTGCTCTCTCCAAATATATGGACTCTCTCTCATCCATCAAATTGCACTTCCAAACTAGCCTGACACACAATGATTTTTTTTTCTGTTAAGTTATAGTTGGGACATAAGTAAACCAGATTGCAGCCTTCCTGACATCAGGTGTTGCCGTATTAATCTGTCTCTATATCCTCTGAGCCTGGCACATTTAGGCACATGGTGGGTGCTGGGTATTGGCTGGAAAAATAAATTGAGATGATCGCATTATGGTCTGAAAGATCTACCTAAATGGGATACCATAACGAGCTGTCTGACAAATCAGCTTGACATCATTTTCCGGAATCATCTGTGCAGTTCCAGACATGACATCTAACCATTTTGAGTTTCATTTGCTTTATCTGCTGAAAGAAAGAGTTACGCTCCTTGATCCTGAAGGTCTCCATAATCTAGAAAACATCTTCCTGGATCAATTCATGACATTACCTCAATACATTGACCCCTTCATCAGTGCAAGCCAACGAACCACATAAAAATCCCACCCCCATGCCAGCCTCTCACATTATGCCCTCTTGATATTCTTAAGGGCCCAATATATTGCCTTAAAATGCATTTTATTACTGACAAATAGTTGCACTATTGTCATGTTTCCATAATATATGAATCCAAGTCATTCCTTGAATTAAAGATCAAACTGAGTTTGACCAATAATTATATAAATGTCACAAACGTTTTTATTTTCTTTAAGGTTTAAGTTGATTGTTCTTTCATAAATCATAAGAAGCTGAAATGATTTAATGTCAAGTCCCCATGGCTTTGCAAAAGGAAGATAGAAGATTATATTTTTGACTCAGAACACCAAGCTGATTCACAAGTTAAATTTCAAGTCCAATACCAGCTCAAAGCTGTCTAGCTTCTGCTGGGGTGTGTCTTTTTTAATGCTCATAAATCCAGAGGTCATAAATCACTTGAATTTCCTTTTATAAATAAAATTTCCATGTTAAGGTCATTTTTCAAAAAGGACCTTAACCTCTGTAGATGAGCAATGCTTAGAATTGAAATCATAGTCATTTTTTAAAGTCAAGAACTCTGAAGAAACTCAGACCAAATCATACTGTGTAGTCAATATCTATAGTCACATAAATGTACAAAATAAACAAAATATATACAAGTGGGATTAGTTTCTAGAGATTGAGCAAGGGGCTTATTTTGATACATTCCTGTAGCAAAATCCAGACAGGGTTAGAGATGTATCCTCTGCTGCTGAAAGGACCCGCCAAGTAATCTTGATTGGGCAGGAAATATGGGCAAGCCCCCAGACCAGCTTGATGACCTTCCCCTGGCCTCTGAAACCACCTTCTGGCTCTGCGTCTAGAATGGACCATCCTATTATCCGGGTGCGCCATTTAAGAGTGACCTCGCCTGCCCGCGACCGGCGCGCCATTTAAGAGCGACCTCGCCTGCCCGCGACCGGCGCGCCATTTAGAGCGACTCGCCTGCCCGCGACCGGCGCGCCTTTAAGAGCGACCTCGCCTGCCCGCGACCGGCGCGCCATTAAGAGCGACCTCGCCTGCCGCGCGCGCGCCCCGCCGGCTCGTCGCGCACTAGGCGCCCCCCGGCGCGGCGCCCCCCAGGGCCCCCCGGCAGCCCCGAGGTAAGAAAAAGAAAGAGGAAGCAACAAAATTTAGGACACCAGAGAGCGAGGGGGGGAGGGGGGAAGGAGAAAGAAGGTGGAAGGAGAACATAGGAAGAAGTGAAAAGAAAAAATAGGATAGAAACTCCCCAGGTAGTAGGGGAAGTATGAATAGGGAAATCAGAAAGAATGAAAGGATGGAGAAAAAAAGAATACAGTGTGGATGTTGAGAAGAAAGTGATGTTAAAGAGAAGATAGGTGTAGAAAGGAAATAAGTGGTAAAAAAAAGAAGATCTAATATGTGGAGAATAGAAGAAGGAAAAATGTAAAAAAAATGATAAGGCAAACACAAGTAAGTTCAAGTAGCCCCAACCAGTAACGCCGAAGAAGTGAAGTGAAAGGTTTAGAAGACCTACAAGACTTAAACTAACACCAAAAAAGATGTTTATTATAGGGGATGGAAGAAAAGTAGGAAGTAAGAAACACCTGGAGTAAAGGAAATTTGGCCTTGGAATACGGAATGAAGCAGGGAAAGATAATAGAGTTTGCAAGAAATGCACTGTAAGCAAATACCCTCTTCCAACAACACAAGAGAAGACTCTAAAGACACACCAGATGGTCAACACCGAAATAGATCGATATATTTGCAGCAAAGATGGAGAAGCACACAGAAAAAAAGAAGGAGCTGACTGTGCCAGACCATGAACCTAAAAGAAATAAAAATAAAAAATAGACAAGTAAACAGATAAAGTGGAAGGAGAAATAGATTAAGGGCCAGATGAAGATAGAGTGGAAATAGGAAGAGGTAATAGGAGAAGGAAAGACATCCATGGAAGAAATGAAAAAAGCAAAATGGCTGTCTGGGGAGGCCTTACAAATAGCTGTGAAAAGAAGAGAAGCGAAAAGCAAAGGAGAAAGGAAAGATAAAAACATCTGAAGGCAGAGTTCCAAAGAAGAGAAAAAAAAAAAAAAAAAGCTTTTTTGGGTGATAAAGGAAAAGAAAGAGGGGAAAAAAAAAAAAAGGGAAAGAAGGGGGGTTCTCTAAAAAAAAAGAGGAGAGAAAAAAGAAATACTTGGGGGAAGGGGGGAAAGAAAGAGGGGGGGGGGGGGGGGGAAAAAAAAGAAGAGGGAGAGAGGAAGGAAGGGGGGGAAAGAAAAAAGAGAAGAATGAAGAAAAGAGGAAGAAAATTGTGGTGATATAGAGCAGAATGAATGTGAAGTCAAATGGGCCTTAGAAAGCACACACAAAAAAGTAGTGGAGGTGATGGAATTCAGTGGAGCTATTCAAATCCTAATGATGATGCTTGAAACTGCTACACTCAAAGCCAGAAATTAAAACCAGCAGTGGCCACAAGATTAAAATATTTCATCCAACCCAAAGAAAGGATCAGGAGTGCCCGACATCACTCACTACACGTAGTATCTACCAAGCCAGGCCAGAAAAGAAGACTGCTGGTTTAGAAAAGGAGAGGAAAGAAACCGCGAGAAAAGAGAAGAAAAACATCTATTTCTGCTTATAGCCAAAGCATGTGGAAAAAAATAAAAATTCTGAAAGAGATGGAATCAGACCACCTGATCTGCCTCTTAAGAAATCTGATCAGGTAGAAGAAAAAATAGACAAGACTCCAAATAGGAAAGGTAGTCAAGGCTGTATATTGTCACATGTTTTTACTTATATGAGAGTACACATGAAAATGGGAGGAAGAAACACAAGTTGAATCAAGATTGCGGGAGAAAACAATAACCTCAGATATGCAGATGACACCACCCTATGGCAGAAAGTGAAGAGGGGCTAAAAGCCTCTTGATGAAAGTGAAAGTGGAGAGTGAAAAGGTCTTAAAGCCAACATCAGAAAAAAAATGGACGTCCCACACTGATGGGAAATAGATGGGGAAACAGTGGAAAAGTGTCAGACTTTGTTTTTCTGGCTCCAAGATCACTGCAGATGTGACTGCAGCCATGAAATTAAAAGACGCTTACTCCTTGGAAGGAAAGTATGACCAACCTTGATAGCATATTCAAAAGCAGAGACATTACTACCAACAAGGTTCGCCTAGTCAAGGCTATGTCTTTCCTTGGTCAGTATGGAGTGAGAGTGGACTGTGAAGAAGGCTGAAAGAATTGATGTTTGAACTGTGGTGTTGGAGAAGACTCTGAGAGTCCCTTGGACTGCAAGAAGATCCAACCAGTCCATCTGAAGGAGATCAACCTGGAATCTTAGAAGGAATGATGCTAAAGCTGAAACCAGTATTTTGGCCACCTCAGCGAAGAGTTGACTCATGGAGAAGACTCTGATGCTGGGAGGGATGAGGGCAGGAGGAGAAGGGGACGACAGAGGATGAGATGGCTGGATGGCATCACTGACCGATGGATGCGAGTCTGAGTGACCTCCGGGAGCTGGTGATGGACAGGGAGGCCTGGCGTGCTGCGGTTCATGGGGTCGCAAAGAGTCGGACACGACTGAGCGACTGATCTGATCTGATCTGATTATCCGGGTTTGTTTATCACCAATGCCTCCTTCAGATTAAAACTGCCTGGAGGCAGGGATTACACCTCCCACCACTGTATCTTCAATGCATTGCAAGGTGCACTTTTGAAAAACATTGAAGATCTGGGCGCTGAGTAAATACCACAAACAGCTTCGGAGTGCTGGCGGAGGACGTCGGACACCCAGAAAAGCAACTCACTGCCTTCTAAAGGAGGTAGGAAAGAATATAGAAGCCAGAGAGAGACAAAGAGGGAGGGGCGGACCTCTGTCCGGGGAAGGAGTCTTAAAAAGAGAAGTTTCCAAACACCAGGAAACACTCTCCCTGCGGAATCTGCGCCGAACCTGGGAAACACGGAGACTATTATAACAGGGAGGAGAACAGTTGAGCAATTAGAACCCACAGACTGTGGGCCCTGCGGTAACTTCCGCAGCGGAGAAGCACCGCTGCAAACGCCCGCATCTGCCATTGGGGAGCCGGGGCTGGGCAGGGAGACGCCTTGGCCGTTCCCACGCGGGACGCTGCCCCCGGGACTCTCCCCCACTGGATGCTCCCCCGCCGGCCACTCCCGCGCAGGCGTGCCCCCGCCCGCTGTGCCACGGCTCCCACAAGCGCCACCCCATCCCCTCCCCCCACCCGCCCGCCCGCCATTCCCGTCGCCGGCCCCTCCCCCTCTGCGGGCCTCAGGGCAGACTTCGTTCGCCTGATTGTCTGGAGTGCTGCCTAACTGGAGTAGTTTGGGCCGGCAATCCAGATTGTGCAGCGCCGACCACACGAGTGGCGGGCCTTGGCCCAGAACACCGCCGAACTGTGCACAGAACAAAGGACTATACAGACCAACTACAGAGAAAGGGGCCTATAGATCTTGAGAAATTTAAGCCGGAACAAGGAACTAGCTGAAAATGAACTGAACCCACAACAATAATAGAGAAACTCTTATATATATTGTTACTATTTTTACCATCATTATTTCCTTTTTTTTCTTTTCTTTTTTTAATATATATATATTTTTATATTTTTATTATTTTTTAATTGGAAAAAGGAAAACAACAATTTTTTTTTCCTTTTTATTTTTTTTTGTTGTTGTTTGTTTTGTTTCTTTTATTTTTATTTTTTTTTATCCTCTAGTACTTCTTTAATCTCCACGTTTAGATATAACTTTTGCGACCCTGTTTTTTTTTTTTTTTTTTTTTTCCTTTTTGTCCTTTGCTTTTTTCCTTTCCTTTTTTCTTTTCTTTACTGATTACTGACTAGATCTGTCTCTTTCCTTCACACTCCCTCCTTTTATCCTCCTGACCACCTCTGTCTCCTTCCTCCCTTTTTCCTTCTCTGTATAATTCCGTGAACATCTCTGAGCGGTCCAGTTGTGGAATGCATTATATAAGAAGAAGTTTTTGAGACTACTGTAAAAATAAGACCAATAACTGGAACCAGGAGGCTTAAGTCCATACCCTGATCCCACGAAACATTAATTGACAGGAGCTCATTAAAAGCCTCCATACCTACTCTGAAACCAAGCATCACACAAAGACCAGCAAGTTCCACAACAAAACATAGAAAGCAAATTCTCCAGAAAAACAAGAACACAGCCTGAGCTCCAATACACAGGCTACACAAAACGACCCCAAAAGCATAGACATCTCATAACTCACTACTAGACACTCCACTGCACCCCAGAGAAAAGAAATCCAGCTCCACCCACCAGAACACCGATACAAGCTTCCATAAACAAGAAACCTCGACAAGCCACCGGTACAAACCCACATATAGTGCAGAAACGCCACAATAAAGAGAACTCCACAGACTACCAGAATACAGTAAAGACGCCCCAAACTTAGCAATTTAAACAAGATGAAAAGACAGAAGAATTCCCAGCAGGTAAAGGAACAGGATAATTGCCCACCAAACCAAACAAAAGAGGAAGAAATAGCGAACCTACCTGATAAAGAATTCCGAATAATGATAGTGAAATTAATCCAAAATCTGGAAAGCAAAATGGAATCATGGATAAATAGCCTGGAGAAAAGCATTGAGAAGATGCAAGAAAGATTTAACAAGGACCTAGAAGAAATAAAAAAGAGTCAATATATAATGAATAATGCAATAAATGAGATCCAAAACACTCTGGAGGCAACAAATAGTAGAATAACAGAGGCAGAAGATAGAATTAGCGAATTAGAAGATAGAATGGCAGAATTAAAGGAATCAGAGGAGAAAAAAGAAAAACGAATTAAAAGAAATGAGGACAATCTCAGAGACCTCCAGGACAATATTAAACGTTACAATATTCAAATCATAGGAGTCCCAGAAGAAGAAGACAAAAAGAAAGACCATGAAAGATACCAGAGGAGAAAGGAAAACCCAAAGGGAAGGAAAAATCACCAAGCCAAGAAACCCAGAGAGCCCAAAAGGAAAACCCAAGACGAAACACCCCAAGACACATATTAATCAAATTAACAAAGATCAAACACAAAGAACAAATATTAAAAGCAGCAAGGGAAAAACAACAAATAACACACAAGGGAATTCCCATAAGGATAACAGCTGATCTTTCAATAGAAACTCTCCAAGCCAGGAGGGAATGGCAAGACATACTTAAAGTGATGAAAGAAAAGAACCTACAGCCCAGATTATTGTACCCAGCAAGGATCTCATTCAAATATGAAGGAGAAATCAAAACCTTTACAGACAAGCAAAAGCTGAGAGAATTCAGCACCACCAAACCAGCTCTCCAACAAATACTAAAGGACATTCTCTAGACAGGAAACACAAAAAGGATATATAAATTCAAACCCAAAACAACAAAGTAAATGGCAACGGGATCATATTTATCATTAATTACCTTAAATGTAAATGGGTTGAATGCCCCAACCAAAAGACAGAGACTGGCTGAATGGATACAAAAACAAGACCCCTCCATATGCTGTCTACAAGAAACCCACCTCAAAACAGGGGACACATACAGACTGAAAGTCAAGGGCTGGAAAAAGATTTTCCACGCAAATAGAGACCAAAAGAAAGCAGGAGTAGCAATACTCATATCAGATAAAATAGACTTTAAAACAAAGCATGTGAAAAGAGACAAAGAAGGTCACTACCTAATGATCAAAGGATCAATCCAAGAAGAAGATATAACAATTATAAATATATATGCACCCAACTTAGGAGCACCACAATATATAAGACAAATACTAACAAGTATGAAAGGAGAAATCAACAATAACACAATAATAGTGGGAGACTTTAATACCCCACTCACACCAATGGATAGATCAACTAAACAGAAAATTAACAAGGAAACACAAACTTTAAACGATACAATAGACCAGTTAGAACTAATTGATATCTATAGGACATTTCATCCCAAAACAATGAATTTCACCTTTTTCTCAAGTGCACACGGAACCTTCTCCAGGATAGACCACATCCTGGGCCATAAATCTAGCCTTGGTAAGTTCAGAAAAATTGAAATCATTCCAAGCATTTTTTCTGACCACAATGCAGTAAGAGTAAATCTCAATAACAGGAGAAAATCTATTAAAAAGACCAACATATGGAGGCTGAACAACACACTCCTGAATAACCAACAAATCACAGAAGAAATCAAAAAAGAAGTCAAATTCTGCATAGAAACGAATGAAAATGAAAACACTACAACCCAAAACCTGTGGGACACTGTAAAAGCAGTCCTAAGGGGAAAGTTCATAGCAATACAGGCATACCTCAAGAAACAAGAAAAAAGCCAAATAAATAACCTAACTCTACACCTAAAGCAACTGGAAAAGGAAGAAATGAAGCACCCCAAGGTTAGTAGAAGGAAAGAAATCCTAAAAATTAGGGCAGAAATAAATGCAAAAGAAACAAAAGAAACCATAGCAAAAATCAACAAAGCCAAAAGCTGGTTCTTTGAAAGGGTAAATAAAATTGACAAACCACTAGCCAGACTCATCAAGAAACAAAGGGAGAAAAATCAAATCAATAAAATTAGAAATGAAAATGGAGAGATCACAACAGACAGCACAGAAATACAAAGGATCATAAGAGACTACTATCAGCAATTATATGGCAATAAAATGGACAATGTGGAAGAAATGGACAAATTCTTAGAAAAGTACAACTTCCCAAAACTGGATCAGGAAGAAATAGAAAATCTTAACAGACCCATCACAAGCATGGAAATTGAAACTGTAATCAGAAATCTTCCAGCAAACAAAAGCCCAGGTCCAGACGGCTTCACAGCTGAATTCTACCAAAAATTTAGAGAAGAGCTAACACCTATCCTACTCAAACTGTTCCAGAAAATTGCAGAAGAAGGCAAACTTCCAAACTCATTCTATGAGGCCACCATCACCCTAATACCAAAACCTGACAAAGATCCCACAAAAAAAGAAAACTACAGGCCAATATCACTGATGAACATAGATGCAAAAATCCTTAACAAAATTCTAGCAATCAGAATCCAACAACACATTAAAAAGATCATACATCATGACCAAGTGGGCTTTATCCCAGGAATGCAAGGATTCTTCAATATCCACAAATCAATCAACGTAATACACCACATTAACAAACTGAAGAATAAAAACCATATGATTATCTCAATAGATGCAGAGAAAGCCTTTGACAAAGTTCAACATCCATTTATGATAAAAACTCTCCAGAAAGCAGGAATAGAAGGAACATACCTCAACATAATAAAAGCTATATATGACAAGCCCACAGCAAACATTATCCTCAATGGTGAAAAAGTGAAAGCATTTCCTCTAAAGTCAGGAACAAGACAAGGATGCCCACTTTCACCATTACTATTCAACATAGTTTTGGAAGTTTTGGCCACAGCAATCAGAGCAGAAAAAGAAATAAAAGGAATCCAAATTGGAAAAGAAGAAGTAAAACTCTCACTATTTGCAGATGACATGATCCTCTACGTAGAAAACCCTAAAGATTCCACCAGAAAATTACTAGAACTGATCAATGAATATGGTAAAGTTGCAGGATATAAAATTAACACACAGAAATCCCTTGCATTCCTGTACACTAATAACGAGAAAATAGAAAGAGAAATTAAGGAAACAATTCCATTCACCATTGCAATGAAAACAATAAAATACTTAGGAATATATCTTCCTAAAGAATCTAAAGACCTATATATAGAAAACTATAAAACACTGGTGAAAGAAATCAAAGAGGACACTAATAGATGGAGAAATATACCATGTTCATGGATTGGTAGAATCAATATAGTGAAAATGAATATACTACCCAAAGCAATTTATAGATTCAATGCAATCCCCATCAAGCTACCAAGGGTATTCTTCACAGAGCTAGAACAAATAATTTCTCAATTTGTATGGAAATACAAAAAACCTCGAATAGCCAAAGCTATCTTGAGAAAGAAGAACGGAACTGGAGGAATTAACCTGCCTGACTTCAGGCTCTACTACAAAGCCACAGTCATCAAGACAGTATGGTACTGGCACAAGGACAGAAATATAGATCAATGGAACAAAATAGAAAGCCCAGAGATAAATCCACGCACATATGGTCACCTTATCTTTGACAAAGGAGGCAAGAATATACAATGGATTAAAGACAATCTCTTTAACAAGTGGTGCTGGGAAAACTGGTCAAACACTTGTAAAAGAATGAAACTAGAACACTTTCTAACACCATACACAAAAATAAACTCAAAATGGATTAAAGAGCTAAATGTAAGACCAGAAACCATAAAACTCCTAGAGGAAAACATAGGCAAAACACTCTCTGACTTATATCACAGCAGGATCCTCTATGACCCACCTCCCAGAATATCGGAAATAAAATCAAAAATGAACAAATGGGACCTAATCAAACTTAAAAGCTTCTGCACAACAAAGGAAACTATAAGCAAGGTGAAAAGACAGCCTTCAGAATGGGAGAAAATAATAGCAAATGAAGCAACTGACAAACAACTAATCTCAAAAATATACAAGCAACTTCTACAGCTCAATTCCAGAAAAATAAATGACCCAATCAAAAAATGGGCCAAAGAACTCAATAGACATTTCTCCAAAGAAGACATACAGATGGCTAACAAACACATGAAAAGATGCTCAACATCACTCATTATCAGAGAAATGCAAATCAAAACCACTATGAGATACCATTTCACGCCAATCAGAATGGCTGCTATCCAAAAGTCTACAAGCAATAAATGCTGGAGAGGGTGCGGAGAGAAGGGAACCCTCTTGCACTGTTGGTGGGAATGCAAACTAGTACAGCCACTATGGAGAACAGTATGGAGATTCCTCAAAAAACTGGGAATAGAACTGCCTTATGATCCAGCAATCCCACTGCTGGGCATACACACTGAGAAAACCAGAATTGAAAGAGACACGTGTACCCCAATGTTCATAGCAGCACTGTTTGCAATAGCCAGAACGTGGAAGCAACCTAGATGTCCATCCACAGATGAATGGATAAACAAGCTGTGGTACATATACACAATGGAGTATTACTCAGCCATTAAAAAGAATACATTTGAATCAGTTCTAAGGAGGTGGATGGAACTGGAGCCTATTATACAGAGTGAAGTAAGCCAGAAACAAAAACACAAATACAGTATACTAACGCATATATATGGAATTTAGAAAGATGGTAAAAAATAACCCTATTTACGAGACAACAAAAGAGACACTGATGTATAGACCAGACTTTTGGACTCTGAGACTGGGAGAGGGTGAGATGATTGGGGAGAATAGCATTGAAATATGTATAATATTATATCTGAAATGTATTAATTGTTCAAACTAAACACTATCATGTTACAATTTGTTCATACTAGATGTTTGTAATGTTTCTGATAATCAATAAAAGAGATTCTTGATCAAAAAAAAAAAAAGAAAAACATTGAAATGAAATATTCCCAAAGGACACTTCCTTTTCCCTTTTCTGCTTGTCCCAGCTTCCAAGACCTTAACTGGTGGCAAAGGCAAAAGAAAATCGATTGAATATGTCCCAAAACACCACTCATTTCACAATGGAGTTTCTAAGTGGTATTACCTGGAAGGAAAGAGTCTTGAGTTTTCCTTACCTGATAAACAATTGACTAATAATTTTGTAAATGTCACAAACCATTCCTTATCCTGTAGGCTCCAGGGCCAGCACCTGCGTCCTTGTTTTCTGTGAGGTTTTGGAGGATTGTGAGAAACTCCAGTATTTTGGCCACCTCATGCGAAGAGTTGACTCATTGGAGAAGACTCTGATGCTGGGAGGGATTGGGGGCAGGAGGAGAAGGGGACGACAGAGGATGAGATGGCTGGATGGCATCACTGACTCCATGGATGTGAGTCTGAGTGACCTCCGGGAGTTGGTGATGGACAGGGAAGCCTGGCGTGCTGCGGTTCATGGGGTCGCAGGGAGTCGGACACGACTGAGCGACTGATCTGATCTGATCTGAGAGCTGAACTGCTTGCTGAAGAGACAGAGGACTTGAACAGGGCTAGTGAGGAGCTGCACTCATGTGGATGAGTACAAGAACCGTGAAATGAGCACAGAAGTGAAGTTGGGACACTGGGGCTCCAGTCCTGACTCTTCCCCAGTCCCTGTTCCTCTGTAAGACCTGTGTCCCTGCGTGTATAATGGGGCCACATTGTATCAGTGTGTTTCAGACTTCTTTTTGCTTTTGTTCATGGCCAAAACATGCAACCCAGTATAACAGGTGTCCTACTGAAAGCAGGAGTGAGCAGCCTGAAGCTGTGGGCACCCCCTGCCCCTAATCCTTCCTGAAGACTCTGGGAAGGGGTCAGTGAGCTTTCAAAGGCAGGCACAATACGATGAGATATGCTTGTATTTCATAAGTAATAGATATTTTAAAAGATGAGCTGTATTTTCAATACCCTCTGATAAACCATAATGAAAAAGAATATAATATGTACAATTGAGCCATTTTGTTGTACAGCAGTGAATAATGCAACATGTAGTTCAACTACTGTTGCTGCTCAGTGAGTAAGTTGTACCGACTCTTCGTGACCCCATGGACTGCAGCACGCCAAGGCTTCCCTGTCCTACACTATCTCCCAGAGTTTGCTCAAACTCATGTCCACTGAGTGGGTGATGTCATTCAACCATCTCATCCTCTGTTGCTCCCTTCTCCTCCTGCCTTCAATCTTTCCCAGCATCAGGGCCTTTTCCAATGAGATAGCTTTGTACATCATGAGAAATGCTGGGCTGGAAGAAGCACAAGCTGGAATCAAAATTGCTGGGAGAAATATCAATAGCCTCAGATATGCAGATGACTCCACCCTTATGGCAGAAAGTGAAGAGGAACTAAAGAGCCTCTTGATGAAAGTGAAAGTGGAGAGTGAAAAAGTTGGCTTAAAGCTCAACATTCAGAAATCGAAAATCATGGCATCTGGTCCCATTACTTCATGGGAAATAGATGGGGAAACAGTAGAAACAGTGTCAAACTTTCTTTTTCTGGGCTCCAAAATCACTGCAGATGGTGACTGCAGCCATGAAATTAAAAGATGCTTACTCCTTGGAAGGAAAGTTATGACCAACCTAGATAGCATGTTCAAAAGCAAAGACATTACTTTGCCAACAAAGGTCTGTCTAGTCAAGGCTATGGTTTTTCTAGTGGTCATGTACGGATGTGACAGTTGGACTATGAAGAAAGCTGAGCACTGAAGAATTGATGCTTTTGAACTGTGGTGTTGGAGAAGACTCTTGAGAACCCCTTGGACTGCAAGGAGATCCAACCAGTCCATCCTAAAGGAGATCAGTCCTGGGTGTTCTTTGGAAGGAATGATGCTGAAGCTGAAACTCCAGTACTTTGGCCACCTCATGAGAAGAGTTGACTCATTGGAAAAGACTCTGATGCTGGGAGGGATTGGGGGCAGGAGGAAAAGGGGACACAGAGGATGAGATGGCTGGATGGCATCACTGACTCGATGGACGTGAGTTTGAGTGAACTCCAGGAGTTGGTGATGGACAGGGAGGCCTGGTGTGCTGTGATTCATGGGGTTGCAAAGAGTCAGACACGACTGAGCAACTGAACTGAACTGATCCAAAGTATTGGAGCTTCAGCTTCAGCATCAGTCCTTCCAATGAATATTCAGGATTGATTTTCTTTAGGATTGACTGGTTTGATCTCCTTGCTGTCCAAGGGACTCTCAAGAGGCTTCTCCAGCACCACACTTTAAAGGCATCAATTCTTTGTCATTCAGTCTTATTTATGGTCCAACTCTCACATCCATACAAGGACTTCCCTGCTGGCTCCAACTCCACAGTAAAGAATCTGCCTGCCATGCAGGAGCCACAAGAGACTTATCCCCTGGAGGACGGCATGGCAGCCCACTCCAGTATTCTTGCCTGAAGAATTACATGGACAGAGGAGCCTGGCAGGCTATGGTCATGGGGTTGCAAAGAGTCAGACATGACCGAAGAAACTTAGTGTTCACACATGCACTCACACCCGTACATGACTACTGGAAAAATAGTAGCTTTGACTAGATGGACTTTTGTCAGCAAAGTGATGGCTCTGCTTTTTAATATGCTGTCTAGCTTTGTCATAGCTTTCCTTCCAAAGAGTAGCATTTTTTAAATTACATGGCTGCATTCAGCTATATTTCAGTACAAAATTAATTTAAAAAAAGATGAGCTGTATTTGTTTCCTATAGCTCCCAAAACCAATTACCACAGATTTAATGATGAAAAGGGCTTCCCTGGTGGCTTAGCTGGTAAAGCATCCACTTGCAATGCGGAAGACCTGGGTTTGATCCCTGAGTTGGGAAGATCCCCTAGAGAAGGGAAAGGCTACCCACTCCAGTATTCTGGCCTGGAGAATTCCATGGACTGTATAGTCCATTGGGTTGCAAAGAGTCAGACATGACTGAGCAACTTGTGAAAAGAACACATATTTATTATCTCACGATTTAGAGGTCAGAAGTCTGACACGAGTTGCACTGGGCTTAAATCAAGGATTCAGTAAAGTCTTGCTCCCTCTGAGGGTTGGGGAAGGGCTCCGTTTCTTTGCCTTTTTTCAGCCTGTAGAGTTTCCACTTGCATTCCTTGGCTCATAGTCCCTTCCTCCATCAAGGGAGCATCTTCAAATTTCTCTCTGACTCATCGTCATCACATCTCCTCCTCTCCCTCTGCTTCCATCATCACGTCTCCTTCTCTCTGAACCATCTCGCTCCCTTTGATAAAGGCCTTTGTAATGACCTTGGACCCACTTAGATAATCCGTCTCCAGGTCCTTAATCACACCCGCAGTCCTTTTTGTTGCTGTTGTTTAGTCACTAAGTCGCGTCCAACTCTTTTGTGACTTCGTGGACTGTAGCCCGCCAGGCTCCTCTGTCCATGGGATTTCCCAGGCAAGAATACTGGATTGGGTTGCCATTTCTTTCTGCAGAGAGTCTTCCCAACCCAGGGATCAAACCTATGTCTCCTGCATTGGCAAGCATATTCTTTGCCACTGAGCCACCAGGGAAGCCCAAAGTCCTTTTTGACCATGTAAGATATCATATCCACAGGTTCTAACTATAAAGATGTGGACATTTTGGAGAAGAGGGGTATCAATATTTTGTCTGCCACAAGAGTCAAGCAAATTTGCCATTCTCAAACATCCAGCCTGTATCAATATTTTGTCTGCCACAAGAGTCAAGCAAATTTGCCATTCTCAAACTTCCAGCCTGGAGGAAGGAGAGAGGCATCAGATCACAAGGGAAAGAGAGGTCCAGGGATCTCGGAAACGGAATAGACTGATCAAATTAGCCTCCAGACCCCACCCAAACTCAACTTGAGATCTCATCTGTTCTCAGCACCACAGAGCTTCATAAGAGCCGCATCCAGGTCCACAGATGGTCCCCAACTGAGAGGACTTTCCCAATGTCAGTGACCAGCATGTCTGCCACAAATGTCCAGCAAGAACCCCTGCTCATCAACCACATCCAATATGGTGCCCATTGACGCTTCAGTGGGATAAACCCATCTGGAGTTCGTAGTTCAGCCAGGCCCGCTGTACAATCAACCTGTTATGGACAACTTTCACCTCAAAGGCTAGCAATGATCGAGTCTCCCCCAATAATGACGGTGGCATGCCAGACAAGTATAGAAAGAAGGAAGGGGAAAAGGGGAAACTAAAGAAAGAAGGAAGGAACTCCACCTCAATGCTGGTATTTGGCTCAGCACTGAATTAAACCAGCTCAGAATCTCCCCCAGATGACAGTGAAACACTGTCTCGATACAGCATCATTGTGCTTATGAAATAAGAATCAGTATAAGCACGAACATACTCCATTTCTTTCACTTTCCTTTCTCCCCTGCACACCCCACCTCCTTAAAATTGAGTCCTTATAATGTGCCTGTGTCCAAAGTCACAGAATTAGGACAGAAAACCAGGAAACTGCGGTAGGAGCACCAAAGCACAAGCTGGATTAGAGAGCGGTCTTAAAATTGAAAAAACTACGAATACTGACCACTCAATCTCATCTTTTAACCAAAAGAGAACAAACGGTAGGGTCCACACATGACAACACCTCCCCCTCAGAGAAGAGGCCCTTTATCGAGGGTTAGTCCAACATTCTCCTCTCCTGTCTTATTTTCACTGAAATAAAAATCTCACATCAACGCCTCTGTCCTTTCCCTTGTATATGTCAAAATGTAATTGGCAACGGTTGGGGTTTGTTGCCTTTATTGCTTTTAATAGCTGTATAGCCACTGATTGCCCAAGCTGATGGTTAATTTAATTTCTGTCAATACAATATTGGGGCTGTCTGCATACTCAGACTATGATTAACTGCTGCGGAGTCCATAACACTGGTGTTATTATTACTGCATTTAACTACCTCTCGGGAGAAGACAAATTAAATTATGTGGAAAATGCTGTTGATTATCATTACGAACTTATTTGTAGAGCACAATTACTGATCTGTTGTAAAATAAATCACATTTTTTATCATCGTGATATAAATTAACTTTACTGTGGAAGAATGGAGTGTGGCGCCTGAAAGAGTTGGGGCCTCCTTGTATAAGTCAATGGAGCCCTGAATTAAAATCATCATCACCCATAAATGTAATATTATATTTTAATAACGAGCTACTTCTGATGAGGAGTGCCTCGGAGATTATGGGATTTCAACAATAAAGGCGCACACTCCACATGTGTCCTGCTTTGTGGACTCAGACACAGGTAGAGATGTGGGGATGAATTATTTGGGGCTGTGACTCTAATTCAATTGAAATTCACCGCTGTGCTCATTAAAGAAAGGTGGCTTTAAGAAGACAGAGTACATGAATAACATATATATGATCATCATTTAGGGCTTCTCTGGTGGCTCAGTGGTAAAGAACCTACCTGCCTAACGCAGGAGATGCAGGTTTGATTGCCGGGAAGATCCCCTTGAGAAGGAAATGGCAACCTATTTAAATATTTTTGCCTGGGAAATCCCATGGACAGAGGAGCTTAGTGAGCTATAATCCATAGGGTCACAAAAGAGTTAGACACAACTTGATAAGTAAACAATAACAAGATCGTCATTTAGTTTTTGCCATTTCCTTCCAATTTACTAGAAATTATTATAATCATGCGAAGTCAAGTGGGCTTTAGGAAGCATCACTATGAACAAAGCTAGTGGAGGTGATAGAATTCCAGCTGGGCTGTTTCAAATCTTAACAAATGATGCTGTTAAAGTGCTGCACTCAATATGCCAGAAAATCTGGAAAATTCAGCAATGGCCACAGGACTGGAAAGGGTCAGTTTTCATTTCAGTCCCAAAGAAAGGCAATGCCAAAGAATGTTCAAACTACCGCATGATTGCACTTACCTCACACACTAGCAAAGTAATGCTCAAAATTCTCCAAGCCAGATTTCAGCAGTACATGAACCATGAACTTCCAGATGTTCCAGTTGGATTTAGAAAAGGCAGAGGAACCAGAGATCAAATTGCCAACATCCGTTGGATCATAGAAAAAGCAAGAGAGATCCAGAAAAACATCTACTTCTGCTTTATTGACTACACCAAAACCTTTGAGTGTGTTGATCGCAACAGACCGTGGAAAATTCTTCAAGAGAAGGAAATAACAGATCACTTGACCTGCCTCCTGAGAAATCTGCATGCAGGTCAAGAAGCAACAGCTAGAACTGGACATGAAACAACAGACTGGTTCCAAATCGGGAAAAGAGTATGTCAAGGCTGTGTATTGTCACCCTGCTTATTTAACTTCTACGCAGAGTATATCATGAGAAATGCTGGGCTGGATGAAGCACAAGCTGGAATCAAGATTGCCAGGAGAAATATTAATAACCTCATATATGCAGATGACACCACCTTATGGCAGAAAGCAAAGAGGAACTTAATAGCCTCTTGATGAAAGTGAAAGAGGAGAGTGAAAAAGTTGGCTTAAAAATCAGTATTCAAAAAACTAAGATCATGGCATCCAGTCCCATCACTCCATGACAAATAGATGGGGAAATAGTGGAAACAGTGACAGACTTTATTTTGGGGGCTCCAAAATCACTGCAGATGGTGACTGCAGCCATGAAATTAAAAGACGTTTGCTCCTTGGAAGAAAAGTTATGACCAACATAGACAGCATAGTAAAAAGCAGAGACATTACTTTGCCAACAAAGGTCCGTCTAGTCAAGGCTATGGTTTTTCCTGTGATCATGTATGGATGTGAGAGTTGGACCATAAAGAAAGCTGAGCACCAAAGAATTACGCTTTTGAACTGTGGTGTTGGAGAAGACTCCTGAGAGTCCCTTGGACTGCAAGGAGATCCAACCAGTTCATCCTAAAGGAAATCAGTCCTGAATATTCACTGGAAGGACTGATGCTGAAGTTAAAGCTCCAATAGTTTTGGCCACCTGATATAAAGAACTGACTCACTGGGAAAGACCCTGATGCTGGGAAAGATTGAAGGTGGGAGGAAAAGGGAACAGAGGATGAGATGGTTGGATGGCATCACTGACTCCATGGACATGAGTTTGAGCAAGCTCTGGGATTTGGTGATGGACAGGGAAGCCTGGCATGCTGCAGTCCATGGGGTCACAAAGAGTCACATATGACTGAGCAACCGAACTGAACTGAACTGTTACCATAATGCCAGTTAGACCAAATTCATTACATGGGATCAATAAACCATAAGACCTGTCACCTTTGTAGCTGTAAGAAGAATCAAAGACACAGGACTTCTCAGACTGACCATCAAGTAAGTAACACACTGGCTTGATCTCAACTTGTCTATTAAGGGCCAATGAAGACCATAACAGTGCATACACCTTTTGCTATTATTTTGAGCAATTTCTGCACCTGTAAATAACTAAATTTATCAAATGGTTGAGTAATTTGAATAAGACATATGTACCCAGGACCCTTCGATTTAAATACCCATGGCTGCGTGGCAGGCAATAGACCAGGAGCTTAGAAGAATTCAGTTCAAGTCCCTTCCCTGCCACCAAAAGGCTGATGTTGGGCAAGATAGCCAACTATGCTGGGCCTTGGTTTTCTCAGCTGTAAAACAGGGGCACTTGAGTATTATGGTTCATCTGAGAGTATTAGTTTTTCTAGGTTGTGTAAGAAATCACCACAAATGTAGGGGTTTAAAACAACACTCCAGTATCAGCTCACAGCTCTGGGGGTCACATATCCAGGAGAGCAACCCATAAAATAACCAATGTTCTCAATAGTGACCCAAAATACAAAGCTGCTGCTGCTCCAGGGAGCAAACTTCTCCTGGGGAGGGCTCATGTGGCAGGGACTTCAGGACATCCTACAGCAAAGTATCCTTGGTGTCTGTCAGGTCGCTGTGGGGAGAATTTCTCAATGGCAGATCCAACTCACTCAGGTCTTCGCCTCCTATCCTGTTTCCGGGTCAAGCTTCATCCTCCCTTCTGTGCATTGTCATCGCCACTTACATGTGACCTCCTTGGAGAAGTCACGGCCACCCCCACCCCTAGCTACTGGAACCCATCCTTTTCCAGCTCAATCCCCCATTTGTTCCCTTTGGGATTCAAAATTAATCAACTTGTATATATGCAGATGACACCACCCTTATGGCAGAAAGTGAAGAGGAACTCAAAGGCCTCTTGATGAAGGTGAAAGTGGAGAGTGAAAAGGTTGGCTTAAAGCTCAACATTCAGAAAACGAAGATCATGGCATCTGGTCCCATCATTACATGAGAAATACATGGAGAAACAGTGGAAACAGTGTCAGAATTTATTTTTCTGGGCTCCAGAATCACTGCGGATGGTGACTGCAGCCATGAAATTAAAAGAGCTTACTCCTTGGAAGGAAAATTATGACCAACCTAGATAGCATATTAAAAAGCAGAGACATCACTTTGCCAACAAAGGTTCGCCTGGTCAAGGCCTTTCCATGGTCTTTCCTGTGGTCATGTATGGATGTGAGAGCTGGACTGTGAAGAAGGCTGAGCGCCGAAGAATTGATGCTTTTGAACTGTGATGTTGGAGAAGACTCTTGAGAGTCCCTTGGACTGCAAGAAGATCCAGCCAGTCCATTCTGAAGGAGATCAGCCCTGGAATTTCTTTGGAAGGAATGATGCTAAAGCTGAAACTCCAGTTTTTTGGCCACCTCATGCGAAGAGTTGACTCATTGGAGAAGACTCTGATGCTGGGAGGGATTGAGGGCAGGAGGAGAAGGGGATGACAGAGGATGAGATGGCTGGATGGCATCACTGACTCGATGGATGCGAGTCTGAGTGACCTCCGGGAGCTGGTGATGGACAGGGAGGCCTGGCATGCTGCTGTTCATGGGGTCGCAAATAGTCAGACACGACTGAGCGACTGATCTGATCTGATCTGATCTGATCTGTATATTACATGTTTGGGGTCTGTATCCTCCCATAAAAACATAGTGCTCTAGCCTGGAATAAAATCTGACCTGCATCAATTCAGTTACTCAGTCATGTCCAACTCTTTGCGACCCCATGAACCACAGCACGCCAGGCCTCCCTGTCCATCACCAACTCCCGGAGTTCACTCAAACTCATGTCCATCAAGTTGATGATGCCATCCAATCATCTCATCCTCTGTCATCCCCTTCTCCTCCTGACCTCACTCTTTCCCAGCATCAGGGTCTTTTCAAATGAGTCAGCTCTTCACATCAGGTGGCCAAAGTATCGGAGTTTCAGCTTCAGCATCAGTCCTTCCAATGAACACCCAGGACTGATCTCCTTTACGATGGACTGGTTGGATCTCCTTGAAGTCCAAGAGACTCTCAGGAGTCTTTTCCAACGTCACAGTTCAAAAGCATAATTCTTTGGCACTCAGCTTTCTTTATAGTCCAACTCTCACATCCATACATGACCACTGGAAAAACCATAGCCCTGACTAGACGGACCTTTATTGGCAAAGTAATGTCTCTGCTTTTCAATATGCTATCTAGGTTGGTCATAACTTTCCTTCCAAGGAGTAAACATCTTTTAATTTCATGGCTGCAGTCACCATCTGCAGTGATTTTGGAGCCCAGAAAATAAAGTCAGCCACTGTTTCCCCATCTATTTCCCATGAAGTGATAGGACCAGATGCCATGATCTTCATTTTTTGAATGTTAAGCTTTAAGCCAACTTTTCACTCTCCTCTTTGACTTTCCTCAAGAGGCTCTTTAGTTCTTCTTCACTTTCTGCCATAAGGGTGGTGTCATCTGCATATCTGAGGTTATTGATATTTCTCCTGGCAATCTTGATTCCAGCTTGTGCTTCTTCCAGCCCAGTGTTTCTCATGATGTACTCTGCATATAAGTTAAATAAGCAGGGTGACAATATACAGCCTTGATGAACTCCTTTTCCTATTTGGAACCAGTCTGCTGTTCCATGACCAGTTCTAACTGTTGCTTCCTGACCTGCATACAGATTTCTCAAGAGACAGGTCAGGTGGTCTGGTATTCCCATCTCTTTCAGAATTTTCCACAGTTTATTGTGATTCATACAGTCAAAGGCTTTGGCATAGTCAATAAAGCAGAAATAGATGTATTTCTGGAACTCTCCTGCTTTTTCCATGATCCAGAGGATGTTGGCAATTTGATCTCTGGTTCCTCTGCCTTTTTTAAAACCAGCTTGAACATCTGGAAGTTCATGGTTCATGTATTGCTAAAGCCTGGCTTGGAGAAATTTAAGCATTACTTTACTAGCCTGAGTGCAATTGAGATGAGTGCAATTGTGCGGTAATTTGAGCATTCTTTGGCATTGCCGTTCTTTGGAATTGGAATGAAAACTGACCTTTTCCAGTCCTGTGGCCACTGCTGAGTTTTCCAAATATGCTGACATATTGAGTGTGGCACTTTCACAGCATCATCTTTCAGGATTTGAAATAGCTCAACTGGAATTCCATCACCTCCACTAACTTTGTTCGTAGTGATGCTTCCTAAGGCCCACTTGTCTTCACATTCCAGGACGTCTGGCTCCAGGTGAGTGATCACACCATCGTGATTATCTGGGTCATGAAGATCTTTTCTGTACAGTTCTTCTGTGTATTCTTGCCACCTCTTTATCGTTTAGAAATAGTTCCTGTGCACCTAGTAGGAGTGAGAGTTGAGACAGAAGGCTAGTTAGGAGGCTCTGGAAGTAGGTCAGGTGGTCGAAGATGGTGGCTTCAGCCCAGGCAGTGTGATGTAGGAGATAGAAAGGGGTGAGGTGCCATTTGGAATAAATGTAGTGCAGAGACTGAGGGGTCAAGAGGAGCCTAATTCACTCAGAGTAGGAGCAGGTAAGCACTGCTGGCCTGGAGGAATGAGGGAGAAAATAGTAGGCCACTCCAGAGTACTGAGGGATCATGAGTGACAATCTCAGGAGTCAGAAGCCCCAGGGAAGGACCATGAGCATTCCCAACTTGTTCACATGCCAGAACTTTTAATTCTTCCTTTGGTTTTGAAGCTCTTCTACTCCTCAATCATCATAAAAGCTTACAATTTCTTCTTCACACTATTGGGAACCAGTAAAAGGAAGTTGTGGGAAGCCTGTCTCAAGAAGAAAAGCAAAGGTAGCTGATAGATGGAAGAAGAGTTAGGCCACCTCAAACCTGCAGTGATGCCTTGGGACTTGAAGAGGTGCTGTGTGATTGCCCAAAATGTACCTCATAAACTCAGCATGCATATTTTAATTGGCTTTTCTGGGTTATTTTGTGGTGAACACACCACAAAAGGAGACTTCTCCTGTTATTTATTAGGGTCCGTTGCTTAGCTCCATATGTGTGTCTTTTTCACTCTAGACAAATAAAAATGTTCCCTTCAGAATACACTGTTCTCCTGGGGATAGAATGAGAGCATGGCTGAATCATGCAATGGTGCTTAAAGCTTCTGCTCAGAAGAAATATCCATCCTTCTTGCTCAGTGTTACATTGACCAAAGCCAGCCACACCTGAGGATCTTGGAGGCTGAGGTGGGTTGGAAGGTTACCCAAGATATGTCCTCCTGCAACCAATGGATGTGACCTTCTTTGGTCTTTGCAGATTAAGGGTCTTGAGATGGGGTCATTCTGGATCAGAGCAGATCAGATCAGGTCAGTCGCTCAGTCGTGTCCGACTCTTCGCGACCCCATGAACTGCAGCACGTCAGGCCTCCCTGTCCATCACCAACTCCCAGAGGTCACTCAGACTCACATCCATCGAGTCAGTGATGCCATCCAGCCATCTCATCCTCTGTCGTCCCCTTCTCCTCCTGCCCTCAATCCCTCCCAGCATCAGAGTCTTCTCCAATGAGTCAACTCTTCGCATGAGGTGGCCCAAATACTGGAGTTTCAGCTTTAGCATCATTCCTTCCAAAGAAATCCCAGGGCTGATCTCCTTCAGAATGGACTGGTTGGATCTCCTTGCAGTCCAAGGGACTCTCAAGAGTCTTCTCCAACACCACAGTTCAAAAGCATCAATTCTTCAGCGCTCAGCCTTCTTCACAGTCCAGCTCTCACATCCATACATGACCACAGGAAAGACTATAGCCTTGACTAGGCGAACCTTTGTTGACAAAGTAATGTCTCTGCTTTTGAATATGCTATCTAGGTTGGTCATAACTTTCCTTCCAAGGAGTAAGCGTCTTTTAATTTCATGGCTGCAGTCACCATCTGCATCAAGGTAAGCCCTAAATTCAGAGAGCAAGTGTTGTTATAAAAGAAGAGAAGAGAAGAAATGCAGAAGGAAGGAAAGCTGTATGAAGATGGAAACAGAAATTGGAACAATGCAGTTGTAGCTTAAGGAATTTTAAGGGTTTCAATCAACTACTGGAAACCAGGAGAGAGACATGGAATAGATGCTCCTTCGTATCTTATTACAGAATTCCCTGTGACACAGTGGTAAAAAATCTGCCTGCCAATGCAGGCGATGCAGGTTCAATCCCTGATTTGGGAAGACTCCTGGAGAAGGAAGTGGTAACCGGCTCCAGTAGTCTTGCCTGGGAAATCCCATGGACAGAGGAGCCTGGGGGATACAGTCCATGGGGTCGACAAAGAGTCAGACAAGACTTAGCAACTAAACAACAGCAACAGAGCCTTTAGAAGGAACCTGCTGATGCCCTAATTTCAGACTTTTGGCTTCCAGAACTGTCAAATAATCATTTTCTGTTGTTGTAAGCTTCCAAGTAAGCCCCAAGAAACAAAAGTATAATCCTCTTGGGGTGGGAATTAAATTGTCTACCCAAAGCCCCTCCTCTGTGGTAGCCCTGCAGATTCTTCTGAAGAGAAGCAGCTTGTCCTGGAAGTAACTACTCCATCCACCCATTTAAACACTGACTCTCACATGGTCCCACTGGTCCCTAGTCGAGCCACCATCCTGGGTGTTTCCACTGAGTACTGAGTAGCTCACGAGCTCCACTGTTGCCCTCAACTAGCTGACCTTGGCTCAGTTGAGAAACAGCCTGAGACCATGACCTTGGCTTGACCACTGAAGAAGAGCCTGGGGTCATGGAAACGAAGGTATGTAGCCCAAAAGTTTCTTGAAGGCACATCTCCCTCCTCAGTTCAGTTCAGTTTAGTTGCTTAGTTATGTCCAACTCTTTGTGACCCCATGCACTGTAGCTTGCCAGGCCTCCCTGTCCATCACCAAATCCCAGAGCTTGCTCAAATTCATGTCCATCAAGTTAGTGATGCCATCCAACCATCTCATCCTCTGTTGTCCCCTTTTCCTCCCACCTTCAATCTTTCCCAGCATCAGGGTCTTTTCCAATGAGTCAGTTCTTGGCATCATGTGGCCAAAGTATTGGAGCTTCAGCTTCAGCATCAGTCCTTTCAATGAATCATCAGGACTGATTTCCTTTAGGATGGACTGGTTGGATCCTTGAAGTCCAAGGGACTCTCAAGAGTCTTTTCAAACTGTAGAGTTCAAAAGCATCAATTCTTCAGTGCTCAGTTTTCTTTATGGTCCAAATCTCACATCCGTAAATGACCACTGGAAAAACCATAGCTTTGACCAGATGGACGTTTGTAAGCAAAATAATGTCTCTGCTTTTTAATATGCTATCTAGGTTGGTCATAGCTTTTCTTCCAAGGAAAAAGCGTCTTTTACCTTCATGGCTGCAGTCACCATCTGCAGTGATTTTGGAGCCCAAAAAAATAAAGTCTGTCACTGTTTCTCCATCATTTGCCCATCTATTTGCCATGGAGTGATGGGACTGGATGCCATGATCTTAGTTTTTTGAATGTTGATTTTTAAGCCAGCTTTTTCATTCTCTTCTTTCACTTTCATCAAGATGCTCTTTGATTGCTCTTTGCTTTCTGCCATAAGGTGGTGTCATCTGCATATGTAAGGTTATTAATATTTCTCCCAGCAATCTTGATTCTAGCTTGTGCTTCATCCAGCCCAGCATTTCTCATGATGTACTCTGCATATAAGTTAAATAAGCAGGGTGACAATATACAGCCTTGACTTACTCCTTTCCCGATTTGGAACCAATCTGTTGTTCCATGTCCAGTTCTCACTGTGGCTTCTTTACCTGCATACAGATTTCTCAGGAGGCAGGTCCCATGTTCTGGTATTTCCATCTCTTGAAGAATTTTCCACAGCTTGTTGTGATCCACACAAAGGTTTTGGGGTAGTCAATGAAACAGTAGATGCTTTTCTGGAACTCTCTTGCTTTTTCTATGATCCAACTGATATTGGCAATTTGATCTCTGGTTCCTCTCCCTTTTCTAAATTCATCTTGAACATCTGGAAGTTCTCAGTTCACGTACTGTTGAAGCCTAGCTTGGAGAATTTTGAGCATTACTTTGCTAGTGTGTGAGATGAGTGCAATTGTGCGGTAGCTTGAGCATTCTTTGGCATTGCCCATCTTTGGGATTGGAATGAAAACTGAACTTTTCCAGTCCTGTGGCCACTGTTGAATTTTCCATATTTTCTAGCATGTTGAGTGCAGCACTTTCACAGCATTTTCTTTTAGGATTTGAAAGAGCACAGCTGGAACTCCATCACCTCCACTAGCTTTGTTCGTAGTGATGCTTCCTAAGGCCCACTTGACTTCGCATTCCAGGATGTCTGGCTCTAGGTGAGTGATCATGCCATCGTCATTATCTGGGTCATGAAGATCTTTTTTGTGTAGTTCTTCTGTGTGTTCTTGCCACCTCCTCTTAATATCTTCTGGTTCTGTTAGGTCCATATCATTTCTGTCCTTTATTTTTTTGAAGAGATCTCTAGTTTTCCCCATTCTATTGAGCTGTATTCACCACTCAGAGCTGCCCCACTGCCCAGCAGTTTGTACAACATGGACATCCTTGCTACATGGGGGCACAGAGCCACAGACAGCCCAGCTCTCAGCTCTGCAGCACTGACACCTGAACAATTGCACTATTATTCTCTAGGATGTGCTGTTGGTGGCCTTGTGAGGGCTGGAGCCAGATTAACTTAGCTCCGTGTCACAAATTAGAACTGACATGTCATTCACGTGAGAGCCGTACGTGGTAAAGCAATGTTTCATTTGGTGTAGAATAAGTGTGATCTACAATATTGTGCTTTCTTCATAGGCGCCTCCTCAGTCTTCACTGTGGCTCTAAAGGGTGTTGCTGGGTTCTAGAGGGGAGAGCCAGGAGAAGACCCAAATGACATCACCTAACAGTTGCTTTTAAAACACAAAGTACTTGATTCTCAAAATTGCAGAAAGGAACCACAGAACTCAGGTCCAACCTAGTTTCCAGTTTTTCCTTGGGAGACTGGAGCTGTCACTGGGATTCCTGGGGCCAAGGAGCAGCTGGGGTCTGCATTTCAGCCTGTAGTGTGGCCACACCCCCAGCCTTCCTCCCCACTTCCAGTAAAATCTCTCAGGTGCCCTCTCCTCTTGGTCTACTTCAGGGCACCTTCAGGTCTCAGCAGAACATTTTCTGCAGCATCCTCCCCAGCACAAACACGCTACCACCTCTATACACGCCCTACATGGCCCGGCATCCCTTCCCCACAGCATTCCTGATGCCACTGAAATGGCCAGCTCACCTGCCTGTCGCCCCACCTCCACTGGGATGTCCACCTCACTGTCTCCTTAGCTGATGGACACACCTTTCCTCCGAGACAGTGAATGAATGAATCTGTGGAGAGCACCCTCCCTGGGTTTTAGGGATCTCCTTCCAGATGACTCTGAGCCTCTGAAAAGTGCTCCATGAGAAGATGGGGAGGAGATCGGTCCAGAAGACTTCTCTCTTCCACAGCATCTTCCTGATCAACAGCACAGAAACCTGACCAGTTCAAAACTCCACACGGTGTTAAACCATCAGGGGTCGATGGCTGACCACTTCAAGAGTGTCCTCTGCAGTTCAAGGAGGATGCCCTTCCATCCTGGTTCTGGGTTTGAGTCAACCTCTGAGAAGGGGAGGCCATGGCCTCCAGGGACAGTGACAGGTAAATACTGAAGCACCCTGGAGGTCAAGGCTACTCCAAGTTGACTTAGAGTACTTTATAATATTTGGTACAGCAAATGGAGGAAGTGGGTAAGAGCTTTCCTGAGATTCTTGAGATTTATAAAGACCCCTGGGTGGGCCTTCCCAAGTTCCTGCTTTAACACTGCTGCCGAGATACTCAGAGGACCATCCTGCTACCTTCATGAGTCCAAATGGCTATATAAACTTCTAGTTCCTTACATTCAAAAACCTAATACAGCTTTTTTTTTTTTAAGATGTAAGCAAGCTAATTCTAACTTTATATACAAAGGCAGAGGTCCTAGACTAGCTATCATATCTTGAAAAAGATTAAACCAAGATTAAATCACTCTACTCAACATTAAACCTTACTAGATACGTAGACTAATCAGGAGAATGTGGTATTGTCTGAGGGATAGACACAAAAATCAATGAAGCAGAATAGAGGTACAGAAACAGAGGGACACAAAATACCCAGATGATCTTTGACAAAAGTGTAAAACAATTCAAAGGTGGAAGGATACAGCCTTTCAGCAGATGGTGCTGAATGGACATCCATAGCATAGAGAAATAAACCTTGATCTAAACGTCACAAAAGGTAACTCAGAGTGGATCATGGACTTAACTGTAAAATGTGAAACTATGATACGTTTAAATGGAAACAGAGAAAATCTTCAGGACCTGGGGTTAAGCAAAGAGTTCTTAGATTTGACACCTCAAAATGTGACCCATAAAAAGAAAAATTGATAAAGTATACCTCATCCAAATTACAAGCTTTCATTCTGTGGATGAAATGACAAGCTGTAGATGGCAGAAAATATTTGCAAGTCTCATATGCCACAAAGAACTCAAAATAGCTAGGATATATAAAGAACTCTCAAAATTCAACAGTGGAAAAAAAAAAAAAAAAAAGAATCCAGTTAGAAAATGGGCAAAAAAACATGAACAGACATTTCACCAAAAAAGATAGCCAGATGGCAACTAAGCACATGCAAAGATGCTCAACATCGTTAGCCGTTAGGGAAATCAAATTAAAACCACAATGAGATATTACTGCACATCCATTAGAACAGAAGAATGAAAATTTATGACTACCCCAAAGGCTGGAGAATATTAGGAGAAACTGATTTACTCATACACCGTGGTGGGAGTGTAAATGAGTACACATCCCCAGAAAACAGTTTGGCAGATTCTTTTAATACTAAACTTGTAATTACCATGTGACCCAGAAATTATACTTTGGGGTATTTACATTACAGAAACGAAAACTTGTGTTTGTGCAAGAACCTGTATGTACATGCTTAGTAAAGCTTTATTCCTAATAGTCCAGAACAACTCAGATGTCCCTCAATGGATGAATAGCTGAGTAAACTATGATGCATCATCCATACCATGGAATATAATTAGAAATAAAATGAAACAAACTCTTGATACCTGCATTGGTTTGTATGAATTTTTAGGGAATGATGCTGAGTGAAAAAAAAGAAAAGCGCACTGTAAGAGGTTTCCAAACTGCATCATTCCATGTATGTAACATTCCTGAAACAAAAGAATTATAGAAATGGAAAACAGATGAGGTTTTAGGGAGGGTGGGGTGTGGAGGGGCAGGAGGGGAGTGGGTGTGGCAAAAAAAACCACACAGGGGTCCTTGCGCACTCCTCTGTATCTTATCTGTGGTGATGGACACACACATGTTATAAAGTTGCACAGAACTACATACATGCACATTATTGTTGTTGTTTAGTCGCTAAGACATGTCTGACTCTTTGCAACGCCATGGACTGTAGCCCACCAAGCTCCTCTGTCCATGGGATTTCCTAAGCAAGAATCCTGGAGTGGGTTGCCATTTCCTCCTCCACGGGATCTTCCTGATCCAGTGATTGAATCTGTATCTCCTGCAATAGCAAGTGGATTCTTTACCACTGAGCCACTGGGAAACCCAAAACACACACACACACTGACACACAAATGAGCACAAGTGAAACAGGAGATCTAAGACGTGTTGCATGCATCCAGATAGCACACAGGATGTTGTCATCGCAAGAAACTGGGTGACATGTCCATGGTGTAGCCCTGTATTGTGTGTCTTACGTATGAATCTGCAATTATGTCAAAGTGAAAAGTGTAGGTATTAAAAAAATCTTCATGCCAGGAATTTATGAATGACCTTCATTTTTAGGGACTTCCCAGGTGGCTCAGCGGCAAAGAATCCTCCTGCCAATGCTGGAGACACGGGAGACACATGTTAGAATCCTAGGTCAGGAAAATCCCCTAGAATAGGAAATGGCAACCCATTCCAGTATTCTTGACCCGAAAATTCCATGGACAGAGGAGCCTGTGGTGAGCTATAGTCCCTGGGGTTCACAGAGTCGGACACAACTGAGCCTGCATGCGCTCAGAAAAATGACTTCATTTTTCTGACCAAATTCTAACTACTACAAAGAGTTACCCACACTAAACTCCCAAAGGGGAATCTTTAAGAGACAAATTTGGCGACATCTCTGGCAATTCAGTGGTTAGGATTTCGCCTTCCAATGCAAGGGGTGCAGGTTTGATCCTTGATCAGGGAACTAAGAGTTCACATGCTTCTTGGCCAAAAAACAAAACATAAAACAGAAGGAATATTGTAACAAATTCAATAAAGACTTTTAACAAATTTTTTAAAATTTTATTTTTTAAAAAAGAGACAAAGTTGAAACATATGGGTGGCTCTCCACTTAAATGAAACACAGGCCATTAGGGAGGCACTGAATTCTTTGTTCATCCTTTGGAGTCCTCTGCATCCATCCCATTAGTGGAAATGAATTAAAGATGGCAACTGGTTTCTCCTCCTGGGCTGATGTGCTGTTTATTGCTTCTGGATATTAAACACACACACAGAAAGGGGAGAATGAAAGACTAAAAGAAAACTGTCGCTATGGAAAGCAACAAAGAGTATTAGTCAATATCCGCTTGATGCAAAACTCCAACATTTGTTGCTCATTCCTCTGCAAAACCTACTATGATGTACAATAGACGTGAGCAGAGGACAGATGAAAAAAAGAACTTTGAACTGTGTGCAGAAACTTAAATTGGATTTCTTTATGATTTCCAATGTGTCAGGTCGTTAATAATTCATCAGCTAAAGGAGGAACACGGTGGCACAAGCATTTCTCCACCAGGCAAGAAAGGCAAGTTTCAGGTCTGCTGAGTGAAGAAGGAGCAGTGCAGAGAGGAAGGGGTGTGTGTGGGTGTGGGGGCACAAGTGTACGTACACACTCAAGCATGTGAGGACTGACCTGGCAAATTAACACATACCTCTGAGCCCCGCGCCTTCTCCAAGCCAGCGTGGACCAAAATAAATCAGATCTGGTGAGAGTGTGTCCTCTGTACTCATCTTAGTAAAAATCCAAGCCAAGATCACGACTCTTGGCTTTCCTGGCGCATTCGTCTATTATCCTGGGGGCTTCATGGCTCTGAGCTGGGGATTGAGAAGGCTCAGTCCTCAGGTGTGACAGCTGAGCAGAGACAGAGGGAACCGGCTTTACCTGGACAATTGGGAAGACTTGTCAGTGGTGAATCCTCAGACGGTTTTCAAAACACCCTGTCCTCATTTCCAACACACCACCCAGTGATCTGCATTTGCTTTCTTTCTAGCTATATGAAGGTATAACTGACAAAACTGTAATATGTTTAATGTGTACACCATGATGATTTGCTAAATGGATACACTGTGAAAGGATTTCCACTCCCCACCCCCTTTCCAGGTAATTAGCACATCCCTTCCCTCACATTGTTACCTTTTTAAAACCTCTTTGGTTAGAACATGTAAGTTTCACTCTCAGCCAAGTTTAATTATACCATACAAATATAGTCACCATGTTTTATATCTGATCTTCAAACTGTATTCATCTGATAATGGACAGTTTAGGTCATTTTACCAACATTTCCCTGTATTTCCTCTAACTCCCTGCCCTGGAAACCACCATTCTACTCTGTTTCTATGAATTCCACTTTTTCTCTCTCTCTCTTTAAAAACATTCCAGATCTAAATGGCACTCAGCAGTATTTGTCCTTCTTTATCTTGCTTATTTCACTTTAGCATAATTCCCTCCAAGTCCATCCATGTTGCCGCAAATGAAGGATTTCCTTCTTTTTTGAGGCTGAATCATATCGCATTATATCGCCCTGTGTTTGGATTGTTGGTTAGGTGTCTCTCCCCCCCACGTGGCCCATAACTCCTCAAAAGCACAACTGCTGCTGCTGCTAAGTCGCTTCAGTCGTGTCCGACTCTGTGCGACCCCATAGACGGCAGCCCACCAGGCTCCCCCATCCCTGGGATTCTCCAGGCAAGAACACTGGAGTGGGTTGCCATTTCCTTCTCCAATGCATGAAAATGAAAAGTAAAAGTGAAGTCGCTCAGTCGTGTCCGACTCTAGCGACCCCATGGACTGCAGTCTAGCAGGCTCCTCTGTCCATGGGATTTTCTAGGCAAAAGTACTGGAGTGGGGTGCCATTGCCTTCTCCCAAAAGCACAACTAGTGTCTGATAAATCACTCCTAGAGCTGAGTCCAAGGCTGATTCAGAGTCAGTGCCAAGTGAAGGTATGTAGAATGATGCTTCTATATTGCTAGTCTGCTGAGCTGTATTTTTATGTAAATAACACATCATTTGCTTGCAAAAATAAGGCTGGCCGTACCTCCAGAAACATTCTTTTTTTCCTATTATATCTGTGCCCAAGGTTACTGCCCATGGTGATTGTGTTGCCTACGCTCCCGTGACCCCTGGATTCTGATTGGGTGCACCATCAGAAAATCAGATCAGTGGAAGGAAAAAGAAGCAGGGTCATTCCCTTCCTCCCTGCCAGCCTTGATTTCACTTTCAAAGTGCAGACCAAAGGCTGCTACCAGCTCTGCTCTATCTTATTGGTTCCTTGGTAGTTATTAGGGCTGTTTGCCAAACACTGGAGTTCTTTTTCTATTGGTATGAATCAGGACTGTGCGTTCTGGCTTCCTCATCAAGCAGGCTATGTGACTTTTCCTGACATGTGGATGAACAGTGATGAATTAGCAGAGCTTTCCTTCTTTTGTCCCAGTGACTGACAGCATTTCAGAGAGACAGTTCCTCCAGACCCCAGAGAGAAGGCAAAGGAACACGGGCCAGAGCCCAGGAAACTTTCTAGACATGCAGCCTGAGGGAGAGATAAGCTGGGATTTCTGGGGTTGTTCGCTACTGCAGGGTCATCTCACTTCTCAGGACAGATACAACGACCTTAACTCTGAACACCCTCAAACAGCATTCTTCGTTGAATGCTCTGCACTTCTCTCGGATCTTGACATCGATTTCCTGCAGAGACTCTAAATGTTAACGGCCCATTTTGCAAATTTTGAAAAGCACAGAAAAGTATACATAAGCAAATGAAATAGTCAAAATCCACATTACTCAGAGATAATCACTGTAAATGTTTTGGCATGTTTCCTTCCAGTCTTTTTTTTTTTTCTTTGTGTGTTGGGATAGGGGAGATGTGTGTATAATTCTATAGGTATTTGTTTCTATGTTTTTGTACCTAACTGAAATCAAACGACAATGAATTCCCTTCCTGTTACTGTGTAACTTCTTTCAATAAGGTGAAATTTTAGAAAAAAATAGTGATAATACATTTAGCCAACACAGCTTTGACCTTGTTTAATTGAATTGACTGGTGCCCCAGAGACAAATAGCCAAGCAGGGCCAAACCACACAGTGATCTGATGGCCATTTCACCGGAGCCTGTTTTTTTTGCCAAGCTCTTACAGTGGGGAAAAGAATGGAGGATGCTTTGCCAAAGGAAAATAAAACATCCGACCCCAGGGGAGCCAGGCACAATGGCTGCACTGGTAGAAAACAAGCCACAGGATGTCAACAAACAGAAAATGAATGGGGCTTGTCATGAAGCTGGAATTTGGGAAAGGTCTGGTTTCCAGGCATTTTATGGTACTAGCAAAGAGGCAAGGATAATCCATGTGCATTGCCAGATGAGCTTCTCTCAACACGGCCGGTTTAAAGTGGCAAATGGGAGTGTGTAGTGCAGGCCAGTGTCTGCATGAAGCCTAGTGCAGCAGGCCTAGCTGGTCCAGAGCAGGAGACGGACTGGAGTGAACCAGACTCTGAACCTGAGGCCTTCACAGCCTCTCCCTGGGCAGAATTTATTAAAGGTTAAAAGAGTTAAAGAGCTTCCGTGGTGGCTCAGTGGTGAAGAATCCGAATCTGCCTGCTAATCCAGGAGACACGGGTTCCGTCCCTGAGTCGAGACGATCCCTTGGAGAAGGAAATAGCAACCCACTCCAGTATGCTTACCTGGGAAATCCTGTGGACAGGGGAGCCTGGAGGGCTACAGTCCATGGGGTCACAAAAGAGTTGGACACAACTTAGCGCCTAAGCAACAACAAAAGAGTTAACCAAGTTGCAAAATCATTAGGGAGGGTGGATGAAATTCAAACTCCATTCTCTCTAATTCCAAAGCCCTCGTATTCAGGGGCCAAAGGGAGATGTAGAGAGAAAAAAAGATTCTGCCCCTAAGAGCTAAAATTGTAGTTTGTATGGCAGAGCCTGGCTATTGCTCATCGATCCTTTGTCCTTTTAGTGCAACAAAACTACGTTTTCCAGTTTCCCTCGCAGTTGCACTGTGGTCACATGAATAGTTTTGGTTAATGAATGTGGACTAAAGAGATGTATGCACCTTTACCACTAGGCTGTAGAATCCCCCTCCAGAGCCGTAAGTTACTCTTTCTCCCTTCTATATGGTAGAACCATGTGATGGAGAGCATTCAGATCCCTGAGAAAGGACAGTCCAGGATAGCCCTTATCTACAAAAGACTATAAAATGAATGAGAAATTAACATGTATGTGTGCGTGTTAAGTACTTTTGTTTTGTTAAGTCACAATTTGGGGCTTGCTTGTTATAGCATCTAGGGTGTATTACCCTGACTAATACAATGCCATTCTTAGACATACACAGAAAAAATATCATTGACTGTGACAACATATATTAAAGTGGCTGAGAGGCAGGAGAACAAAACATTAGAAACTGTGTCATAATGAAAAAAAGAATCTCTGATTAAGAGAAAGCCATTCTGGGCAAGGCATGAAAGGCAAATCAGAATTCAGAAGATCCTTGCAAACACATAACCAAAAAAAGGATTAGTATACAGAATGCCAAAAACAAACCAACACAAAGCCATAAATTAATACGCAAAACAGAATGCACCAATTTTTAAAAATGTGCCACTGTCATAAAGAGGCAGGCAACTTACAAGAGGGTACCTATGAATGTTGTGTGCGAAAGTCGCTCAGTCATGTCTGACTCTTTGCCATTCCATACAGTCCATGGAATTCTCTAGGCCAGAATACTGGGGTGGGTAGCCTTTCCCTTCTCCAGGGGATCTTCCCAACCCAGGGATTGAACCCAGGTCTCCTGCATTGCAGTCAGATTCTTTACCATCTGAGCCATAAGGGAAGTCCTACGAATGTTGAGGGGTGTCCAAATTCTCAACTACTTTAGTAATCAGGGATCTTAAGTTGACTTTTCTAGAAGAGATCATTTTGTAACCACCAGACAGCAAAATTTAAAATTATGATGAAGTAAGTCAATCTGTGACCAAGAGCTGTTCACCAAAACTCATTTTGTCTCCTTCTTGGGAATGGAGTATAATGACATCTGTCAGTGACTGGTTTAGGCAGGGTGGCCACTTGCCTGATTCCAACCGGGGACCTGTGAGTGCAGCAGTGGGGCCATCTGCAACCTAATCCTCTCCATGCAGAGCAGGAAGGCAACTCTAGGGTGACTCTGAAAGGCAGGTATTAAACATTGCAGAGCTGCCAATCAACCTAAGTCCCTGAATGACAAGGGGAGCCAAGCTACCCCCTCCCAGGGACACCGTCCTTGGATTGCTATTGAAAGGCTACAGAAACAGAACAGCTGGGTGTGAATCATTACCCAATCAGGGTCTATGCATCACCACAGCTTATCCTACTCTCATGAATACAAAAATGGGAGTGACGATTTGGAGAACTAGGACTCTCATATAGTAAACTTTAAGATGTGATACCATTTGCATATCAGGGATGTCAAAGAGGAGAAGGCAATGGCACCCCACTCCAGTAATTTTGCCTAGAAAATCTCATGGATGGAGGAGCCTGGAGGGCTGCAGTCCCTGGGGTCGCTAGAGTCAGAAACAGCTGAGCGACTTCACTTTCACTTTTCACTTTCATTCATTGGAGAAGGAAATGGCAACCCACTCCAGTGTTCTTGCCTGGAGAATCCCAGGGACTGGGGAGCCTGGTGGGCTGTCGTCTATGGGGTCGCAGAGAGTCAGACACGACTGAAGTGATGCAGCAGCAGCAGCAGCAGATGTCAAAGAATCTTTAAGCAGTGCTATTTTGTAAAAGGAAAAACTGAAAACCTTCATCAACAAAGAAAGTGGACAAATATATTGTGATAAAATCACATTATACACACATATATACACATATACACACATATGTATACATGTGTATATATATGTGTGTATATGCATATACACACAGATACATATATATCTTCTGCTTATATAGTGCATGTATTCTTCTGGAAGTTACCTTTTTCTGAATATTGTATTTGGAGAGTCATCCACGTGAGAAGGGTAGCTTCACTGTCATTCATTTTTATTGCTGTGTAGTTTTTATCCTAAAGGAAATCAGTCCTGAATGTTCATTGGAAGGACTGATGTTGAAGCTGAAACTCCAATACTTTGGCCACCTGATGTGAAGAACTGACTCATTTGAAAAGACCCCGATGCTGGGAAAGATTGAAGGCAGGAGGAGAAGGGGGTGACAGAGGATGAGATAGTTGGATGGCATCAACAACTCGATGGACATAACTGTGAGTAAACTCCGGGAGCTGGTGATGGACAGGGAGTCCTGGTGTGCTGCAGTCCATGGGGTCGCAAAGAGTCGGATATGACTGAGCGACCGAACTGAACTGAATATTCCTTTCTGTGTGTGTGTGTGTGTGTGTGCATGTGCGTGTGTGTGTAGACATAACTATGAGGGTAAAAGGCATAACTACACAACTCTTGGAAGGATATATGCACTGTAATTCTCCAATGTGAGCTACATATGGCTCCAGGGACACTCGCTGTGAGGACAAACGAGGGTTGATAAACACAGATTCAGCACAAATTGTTACCACTAGGAAAGAGAGGTTGAGATCAGGTAGGGGCAACTGAACCCGGGTCTCCTGCATTGCAAGCAGATTTTTTACCATCTCTGGTAAAAGATGGTACCTGGACTGATTGGCAGCTCTGCCATTTTTAATACCTGCCTTTCAAGGTCACCCTAGGAGTACCATCGTACCACTAGGAAAGAGAGGTTGAGATCAGGTAGGGGCAACTGAACCCGGGTCTCCTGCATTGCAAGCAGATTTTTTACCATCTCTGGTAAAAGATGGTACCTGGACTGATTGGCAGCTCTGCCATTTTTAATACCTGCCTTTCAAGGTCACCCTAGGAGTACCATCGTGACCCACATGGAGAAGATGAGGCTGAGAAGTGCTGGGGGAGAATGACATGGAGAGTGGACTTATAGCGGGACAGCTAGACTCACATGAGCTGGGAAGACACTCTGCTGCAGTCATGACAATCCCTGTTCATCTGGTCTCGAGTGTCTAAGAAGTTTCAGGGTCTGTATTTCATAGGATGGAATTTGCCAGGAGGTCGGCGAAGGTGCCAAATGCAGGCAATTCCCAAGGTTGCAAACTCTTCACAGAAAGGGCTTGGGAATAAAAGAAGGACAAAAGTGATACAGACAATGCCCTCCTATGGAACAGGAGGACACAGTCTCTTACAAAATATCAGCTTATTAACTGATCTCCATCTTCCCATTTTGCAGCAGAGGAGACTGAACCTTTGGGCATTTAGGAGGCCTGTCCAAGGCCACCCAACTAGAAGGCAGCAAAAATAGACAGCCGTCTGCCTGGTTCTTCTGCCACACCAGCCGCAGAGAAACTTTCTAAATAACAGAATACTTTGGCTGAGCAAATCAGGCCAGCGCGACTGCCTGTACACTCCGGGAACACGCAGGAGGCATCTGGAATTCTATTTTGGAGCGCCATCCTAGAATGCCCTTCTGTCATCCATCGCCACCTTCACCACACTGGAGATGCTGACATTTATATTTTTAAACCCTTTTTTTTGTCAAAATTAATGCTAGCGTTCCCAGGTGCAGGAGCCTACCCCGTGAAGCACCTGCACAAACTGGAATAAATTGTAAACAAAAATTCCCTAGGATTACATAAGACATTAAAATGGGAACAAAAACTTGAATTTCAACCAGTTCAATTTTGTCCCGAATAGCAAATGCTGAACAATGGAGAAACCCTTTCTCTATTCAACATCTTCCAAGAACAAAGGAAATTGTCCCCAAATAAAGCAATAACCTAATACCATATTAATAATAACCTTGCATTTGTATCGCCAGCTTCACTTCACAAAGCATTTTTACATCTGCCATCTTGTGGGGAGGTGCATGTAGGCAAAATTGTAGTTATTAAACAAAACCAAGGGTTTATTATAAGGTTATATTTGAACAACCACCAATCTACCTTCCACATTAAAGCCAGAGACAAACTTTCTCAAACACAGTTCTACTAAGATCACTTCTGGGTCATAAAACACCAGAATCCTCTTCACTGGCCCCAAGAATAAGGTTCAAGAATCCTAATGTCCCTGGAAACACTTGGCAACCTGTCCTCTGATACCTTCTCAGCCTTATTTCCTGAATGGAAATGTTGCCAAGGGTTAGAAACCCCGATACAGCCTGAGAACAGAGCCAAGTTCTAATTTTGCCACTGTAGCTATGTGGTTCCACGTTCATGAGCAATCACATAACCGTCTATAGTGAAGTCGGCTTTCCTGGCGGCTCAGCTGGTAAAGAATACGCCCGCAATGCGGGAGACCTGGGTTCAATCCCTGGGTTGGGAAGATCCCCTGGAGAGGGAAATGGCAACCCATTCCAGTATTCTGGCCTTGAGAATTCCATGGACTATACTACACTCCATGGGGTGGCAAAGAGTCGGACACGACTGAGCAACTTTGGACTTCCCTGGTGGCTCAGACGGTAAAGTGCCTGTTTATAATGCGGGAGACTCGGTTCAATCCCTGGTTGGGAAGATCCCCTGGAGAGGGAAATGGCAACCCACTCCAGTACTCTTGCCTGGAAAATCCTATGGATGGAGGAGCCTGGTAGGCTACATACAGTCCATGGGGTTGCAAAGGTTCCACTTTCATGAACAAATCACATAACTGTCTATGCCTAGCTGAAATTAGCAGTAGCTAATCCAAAAACTCCATGGGCAGAGGAGCCCGGTGGGCTACAGTCTGTGGGGCCACAAAGAGTCGGACATGACTGAGTACACACTCCATAAGACTGTTTGGGGTTTAAATGGGGTCGGTCCATAAAGCGCACATCATTAGGAATATTTGCCCCTGACTCTCCTCTGGCTGGTGTTGCCCACTCAGTCTGAAATGCTCATACTCTCATCACTTCCTTGTTTTTGCAAGTTCCGCTTTGTTGAAGTACACACTCAAATGTTTCCAGGAAAAATCAGGCTTCCCTTCTCCGGGGCCCTATGTGGCTGTGTCAGCACAACCACCTTGAGGTCCTAAAAACGTGCTCACCCCTCTTCTCACTAGAGGGTGACCTCCTGGAGCATGGTTTCATGTGTGATTCATTCCCTAGGTACAAAAATGTGAGGTTTGATTCCAATCCCGTGGAAGTCAATGGTGAAGAATGGAACTGGTCTTTTCGACGACTGCCTGGGGCCATCCTCAGACACACTGGGTGAAGACCAGCCCTACCTTCTCCTACGCATTCACCCAGAAGTGGGTCTAATGAAAGGCCACATCTGAAGGAGATAGTTCAACTTTTCATTGGTCAGGAAAGCCAGGAGAAAAATCAGGGAAACAATGAAGGGAACCAACTCTTATCAACCCTTCATAGTGCTGGGCCGGCCTCTCCACAATGAAGGGAACCAACTCTTATCAACCCTTCATAGTGCTGGGCCGGCCTCTCCACCATAAAGCATCTCATGAGATCAGCCTGACCATCCCACCAGTCTGATGGAAGAGAAAACCAAGGTTGAGAAGGAAGTGGTGGGCTCAAGGTCACAGAGCTAGAAGCGGCAGGGCTATAACACACCTGAACCCATTCTCTCCAGAATTACCATGCTGCTACTCAAATGCCTTGGCAAGGAGCCATTTATTTTTTTCCTTTCTTTCTTTTTTCTTTTTGGATACACCGAGTGGCTTATAGGATCTCCATTCCCTGAACAGGGATTGAACCCAGACCATGCCAGGGAACACTCCAAGTCCTAACCACTAGACTGCCAGGGAATTCTGAGGGGCCATTTCTCACAAATCCTGTATGAGCACACACACACAGACGTGTGTGTGTGTGTGTGTGCATACACATAGGTGTACCACCCCTACCTACATACAGCAAGCCTCTGGGGTGGGATATGACCCAGTGATGCTGAGGGACCACAGACACACGTGGACCTGTTTACAGGGACTTGGAGTTCCTTAGGTGTGGATCACAGAACTAAACTGGGAGGAATCCCTTTTTGAGGGCAATGGAAGTCTGAATTCACAGGAGAGGCTGGCACATTCTGAGGTGTCTTCACAGACAAGGGATCTGCAAGTCATGGGAAGGCTCCTCCTGACCCCAGTAGCGTCCTCCAAGAGGATGCACTGTGCCCGGGGGCATTTCTTTCGGAAAGCAGCATCTTTTTCAGGAGCTCTCTGAGGAAAAGGATCCCCATGACAAGTTTGCGAAGGGAGAAGAGAGACGGGTTGATTGACATGCCAGGAAAGAGAGGTCAGTGAAAGTGGGGCTCCCCAAGGTCACTTAGCATTACTGTCAGACCCAAATGTCCGTTCCAACCTTAGGGCTTCTTCCTTTAGAGAAGGTGTCCCCCACGTGCCTCCAAGAGAGGAAGTGACAAGGGCATCATGAGAAGTTGGCTGTAAAGGATGGCTGGGAAGGGAGTGGGACGGTGAGGTCAAGAAGCCTGCTGTCACATGGAAAGGGGGTATAGCCACTTCTTTCTCGGAGCCTTGGACCCTCCTCCACAAACGGGAAAGCATCAGCCACACAGAGAGTCTAGAAGGTTCTCCTCAGGTTCTAACGTGGTCCCACAGGAAGAGGGTTCAGCACAGTGTCAGATACAAGGCAGGAGTTCAGTGGACATCAGGTGCATTCCCCTCATGCCTTCTGGGGCTTCAGACTCTCTATTAAATGGTTGGCAAGCTCCCTACGGGCAATGAGCATGCCAAGTAACCTCGCAGAACCCCACAGGGTCTTAGCATCAAAGTACTATCACAGCCTCAGCTATGGTGTCAGCAATCCCTTAATGCTTGTGGTGGCTCCAAATTGTCCAACTGCTTTCACCAGCTCTGGAGTGGTATGAAGCTCTCTATAGACTATTGAACGGAGAAGGATGCAATGGGATAAGAAGAAATTTGCTTATCATGCCCCTTGTTCATTTGCTTAGTCGTGTCTGACTCTTTGCAACCCCATGGGCACCAGGCTTCCCTTGTCCTTCACCATCTCCTGGAGTTTGCTCAAATTCATGTCCATTGAGTTGATGATGCCATCTGGCCATCTCATCTTCTGTTGCCCACTTCTCCTGCCTTCAAACTTTCCCCACCATCAGTGTCTTTCCCAGGGTTCCACTAGCGGTAACTTATAGAGTCTGAAATAAAAACCTGAGTCTTTAATCTTAAATCAACTATTATTTTGGAATAATTTAAGCTATATAAAAAATTGCAAAGGCAGTACAGAGAACTTTCTCACCCAATTTCCCTTCTGTTACATGATGTGGTACATCTGTCAAAACTTTGAAACCACTATTGCCACACTTCTGTAAACTAAATTTAATACTTATCCCCCCCAGATTTTGCCTGTTTCTTCACTGATATCCTCTTTCGGCTCCAGGATCCTATTCAGGTATCAACCACACTTGTACTTGGTCCTCATGCCTGCTTTGTCCCCTCTGGTCTGTGACAGTTCTGTCTCTTCTTATTAATATTTTCTCATGATTTAGTTTTGAGAGTACTGGAAATGTATTTTTTAGGATATTCCTCAACTTAGAAAAGCAAGACCTTTAGACTATTAGGCTGGTTCTCATTTCACTAACTCACAGCTGCTCTATTTAATGGAAAATTCCATGAAGCAAAAAAACTCTACCAAAAAATAATTCTGGTATCCCTCATCAACTCCTAGACATCAGGGGAACACAAGAGTGCCCTGTGATCCTGGCCCTGCACTCCAGCACCAAGAGGACTAGCCAGCTCTGGCCAGCAGCTCTGTCCCTCGTTCTTCAACGATGTTGTGTATCTATGCAGCCTAATATGGCATCATTAGTCACATGTGGCTATCAAGCACTTTCAGTGTGGCTAGGGTAACTGAGAAGGAAATGGCAACCCACTCCAGTATTCCTGCCTGAAAAATCTCATGAACGGAGGAGCCTGGTAGGCTACAGTCCATGGGGTTGCAAAGAGTTGGACATGACTGAGCGACTTAACTTTCACTTTCAGGGTAACTGAGGAACAGAATTTCTAATTGCATTTTATGTTAATTAATTTACATTTAAATAGTACCTGGGGTCTAGTGGCCATTCTAGTGGCTACAATGCAGAGCTAGACAAACCCAAAGCTAAGTAAGACCTTGAGAATAAAGAGGTCTTTTAAAAAAAAAATTAGAATATAATTGCTCTATATTGTGTTAGCGTCTGCGGTACAATGAAGTGAATCAGCTATATGCACACATATGTCCCCTCTCTCTGGGGCCTGCCCCCCACCCCCACCCCCATCCGGTTCCTCTAGGTTATCGCAGAGCACTGAGCTGACCTCCTGGTGCTATATAGCAAGTTCCCACTAGCGATCTCGTTTACACACAGTAGCATTTATATGTCAATCCTGATCTCCCAGTTCTTCCCACCCTCCCCTTTCCCTCCTGTATCCACATGCCCATCCTCTTATGTCTGAGTCTCTATTCCTGCCCTGCAGATAGGTTCAACTTGGATGTGTTACCTTGTGCAGACTGCTATTACAAAGGAGAACCCATGATTGGGGAACATGCCACAAAGAATCATAAATCATAGAGTTCCTGGGCAGAGGGGAAATTTTAGAGTCCAGTGTTTTCCAAACTGGGTTCCTTGGAGATCCCGAGGTTCCACAAGGGAGCATCAGAGAACAGGCAGAAGAGAGCACTGTGGGTAAGAAGAGAAATGTTTGTGGTGATATATACCCATACTCAGAGAAGGCAATGGCACCCCACTCCAGTACTCTTGCCTGGAAAATCCCATGCACTGAGGAGCCTGGTAGGCTGCAGTCCATGGGATCGCGAAGAGTCAGACACAACTGAGCGACTTCACTTTCACTTTTCACTTTCATGCATTGGAGAAGGAAATGGCAACCCACTCCAGTACTCTTGCCTGGAGAATCCCAGGGACGGGGGAGCCTGGAGGGCTGCCGTCTATGGGGTCGCACAGAGTCGGACACGATTGAAGCAACTTAGCAGCAGCAGCATACCCATACTTTCCACCCTTGGGCCCACTCTTTCCAGCCCATTTCACTCACCACAGCTCTGCTTATATCTATGAAATATGGTAAGTTACTAGGGAAACAAGCAAATGGGGAACACTAGCTGATGTGTTCATTTTTCTAACACATTTATTTAGCCTATTGTGGACCTGACAGGCAAGACTAAAAGGCATCCTCTCTCTTCCACCCACTCTACCCCAGAAATGAAAGGTCAGAATTGGCTGTGGACTCCTCAAAGCTCATCTCAGAGAAGTGTAAAATACCTTTCGTATTCTAGGTCACTGAGACCAGTTAAGCACTCATTTAGAAAAATAATTCAACATGACGTTTTTGAACCCTCATATCATAATCACATTTTTATCCTTTGGCAGACATACTTTGTAGACTATCCAACATTCATCTCTCTCTTTTTACTTTCAAGCAGAACCCCATTTTTACTTGGGGATGGCAATGCGGCCAATGTCAGGTAAAGAGTAAAGATTGGTCTAAGGCAGCAGGAAAGACACACTCCTCCCCACAAGATACTTTCCCAGATTCCCTTGCAGCAAGACATGGTCATATGACATAGTTTTGGCCAATGAAATTCAAGGAGAAACCTAATGGGCAGAGGACTCTGAGAAAGCTGATTTACTTTTCATTCACAGAAATAGATGCAAAGTCCCATTTATCATTCTCCCTACCCTAAATATGGACTTGATTCTCAGAGTTTCTACTGCTGTTTTGCAACTGTAAGAGAAAATACATGAAGACAGGAAGGAAAGGACTGCAGAGTGGACAGAAAGAAGGAGTCTGGGCACCATTCATTGCATCACTAAGATGCTGAATAATCTTTGAAATTGCCTATGTCTAGTTTTCTTATCACATGATATATATTTACAGTTTATTTAGTCTTTAAATTAATTTTTTATTGGCGTATAGTTGCTTTGGGCTTCCCTGGCAGCTCAGCTGATAAAGAATCTGCCTGCAATGCAAGAGACCTCAGTTCAATTCCTGGGTCAGGAAGATCCTCTGGAGAAGGGATAAGCTACCCACTCCAGTATCCTTGGACGTCCCTGGTGACTCAGACAGTAAAGAATCCTCCTGCAATGCGGGGGACCTGGGTTTGATCCCTGGGTTGGGAAGATCCCCCCGAGGACAGCATGGCAACCCACTCCAATATTCTTGCCTGGAGAATCCACACAGACAGAGGAGCCTGGTGGGCTATAATCCATGGAGTCTCAAAGAATTGGACATGACTGAGCAACTAAGCACAGCACAGCACAGCAGAGTGGCTTTACAATGTTGTGTTGATTTCTGCTAAGCTGCTAAGTCACTTCAGTCGTGTCCAACTCTGTGCAACCCCATAGACAGGAGCCTGCCAGGCTCCCCTGTCCCTGGGATTCTCCAGGCAAGAACACTGGAGTGGGTTGCCATTTCCTTCTCCAATGCATGAAAGAGAAAAGTGAAAGTTAAGTTGCAAAGTCGTGTCTGACTCTTAGCGACCCCATGGACTGCCTACCAGGCTCCTCCGTCCATGGGATTTTCCAGGCAAGAGTGGAGTGGGTGCCATTGCCTTCTCCAGTGTTGGTTTCTACTGTACAGCAAAGTGAATCAGCTAACTTCTACATGTAACCTCTCTTTTTGGAATTTCCTTCCCATTTAGGTCTCCACAGAGCACTGAGCTATACAGAGTTCCCTGAGCTGTACAATAGGTTCTCATTAGTTATGTATTTTATTCACAGTATCAATGGTGTATATATATCAATCCCAATCTCCCAATTTGTCCCACTCCTTCTTCCCCTCCTTGGTGTCCTTACATTTGTTCTTTACATCTCTGTCTCTAATTTTGTTTTGCAAATAAGATCATCTGTACCATTTTTCTAGATTCCACTTAAATGCACTAATATACCATATATATTTTCCTCTTTCTGACTTATTTCACTCTCTATGACAGTCTCTAGGTCAATCCACATCTAAATATACATTTTAAAACATCATTATGCAGGTTTGTTTTACTAACAGTAAAGCATGTATATTCTGTTTTCAGCTTATAAGGGGAATGCTTTTAGAAGACAGTGTTCTGATGATGAGAACCAGTTTGCATGCAACCCACTGACTCTAGCCAATCCCCTCTCTTTTTGAATGAGGACGATGATACCAAAAGAAGTGACTCTCAAGGTCACTGATAAGTTAACAGAAGCAGGACACAAACACCCATCACTTGATGCTCGATCCAGTGAGCTCAATCAGTTCAATCAATATTATACCAAACAGACTGTACCTTGGTTGGTACCTTACCTCCCAACCTCTAAATTGATTTCAGCCAAACAAAGAAGTAGAAATACAGGACCTCCAGTTCCATAAGGTCCTCCATATAAAGTGTACATTGACTATAAGGCAAAGAGATTGAATATACACATTTTTACTCCTTCATAAGAAGATGAACCTGAGACTTTTCCTCTTTTCTCTGCCCTAACAGAAAAAATAAAGTCACTGTCATTACATGCACAGGAGATCATTTGCAAAATGATGGAGACAGATTTTAGAGTCCTTCAGAATATCTCTTCCTGTAGAAAATTAATTTGGCCTACTTTGTTGGCAAGAGATATTTGGAAGGGTGCCAAAAGACATATGGCAATCAATCAATGGGAAATAAAATAAACACAAATTACAGATTCTTGTCAGAAAGTGAATGTCCTGATGTCTTGCTTTTAAAAGACAAACTTGCTTCCTTAGCCAGTTGGGCAATTCTAGCTTCTGTGGGCCAGTTTTGCCAACATAAGACATAGCAATGGGCGTATCCCAGAGCCAACTGGTCAACCAGAAGGGGCAGAAGAGCATGAGAATCCTGAATGCCAAAGTGAAAACTCTTCTCTGGATGCTCAATTGTCATGCTGAATGGCCTTGAGAATTCTAAGACCTTGTCCATTCTTGAGGCAGCTCCAGACTCCCTAGCTCCCCCAACCGAAGTCCCTGAAACCCGTTGTCCACTGTGGACATTCAGCCCTTGCCCAGCCCTGAACCCATCCTCACAGTAAACATAAAAAGAGGCAAATCTAACCAGATGTCCAGCCTTTAACACGATATAGTGGCCTTAGACTCAGAGGGACCTGGGTTCCCATCTTGGCTCTTGCTACTCATATGTGAACTGGGTAACCCTGGGCAAATTCCTTACAGTACTGATCCTCAATGTTCTTATTTACTAAATAAGACAATAACCATGCTTCCTACATAAGTTTGTGGTGAAGATTATCGGAAGTCAGAAGAATTTGGAAAATAACTATGATTCAGTAACTGAAATCTATTTCTATTCATTTTTTTTCTGGTTCCCCTTCAGCTTTTGCCTGCCCTTTTTCTATGGAAGCCTGATTCTTGGTCTTTATCTTACAGCTTTGCAGTAAAGATGAATAGACCCAGCTGGCCACGAGCACTCCCACATGCCCAAGAATTCCATCTGGTTCCTTGATGCCTGACTGAGCCAAATCCAGGTCCCCTCTCTGGGTCCCCAGACATTACAGCAAGGCAGATTTTTCAGCCTCTGTGGTCTAGAAATTTCTCCCATCTCTCTCCTCCTCAGCCAACTTTTGTTCCAGACCTGAAGTAAGAGACCCAAGGGCAACGCTCCAGCTGTGTAGTCTAATACAATCACCACTGGGCATGAATGTTATTGAGCACTTGAAACGTGGCTATTCTGTATGCACATGTGTTAGAAGCATATAATTCAGCAAATTTTGAAGAGTTCAGTTCAGTCGCTCAGTCGTGTCTGACTCTTTGCGACCCCATGAATCACAGCACGCCAGGCCTTCCTGTCCATCACCAACTCCCGGAGTTCATTCAGACTCACTTCCAAAATGGGTAAAATATCTCATTAAGGATTTCTTTTTTTGATGAAATGTTGATATATATATTCAGATACAGTGGGTTAATCAAAATATATAATTAAAATTAAATTCACCTCTCTTTTCACTCTTTCCAAGATGAATACTAAGAAATTTTAAATTATATATCTCACATTATATTTTTTTACTAAGCAATGTAGTGCTGGAGGAAGCCACAGTGACCTCAAAATGTCTTTTTCTAAGGTTTGGTAGAAATTAATTTTCTGTAACAAATTAGCACTTACTTCATATCTGAAAACAACAAATATATATTCTTTCACAACTCTGGAGACTAGAAGTCAAAAATTCAGCAGAGCTATGCTCCCAGTTGGAGAAGGCAATGGCAACCCACTCCAGTACTCTTGCCTGGAAAATCCCATGGACAGAGGGTCCTGGTGGGCTGCAGTCCATGAAGTCGCTAGGAGTCGGACACGACTGAGCAAATTCACTTTCACTTTTCACTTTCATGCATTGGAGAAGGAAATGGCAACCCACTCCAGGGTTCTTGCCTGGAGAATCCCAGGGATGGGGGAGCCTGGTGCGCTGCCGTCTATGGGGTCACACAGAGTAGGACACGACTGGAGCGACTTAGCAGCAGCAGCAGCAGCATGCTCCCTGTGGGGGATTTTAGGGACAAGTGATTCCTGTTTCTCCCCATTTCTGGTATCTGCCAGCATTCCTGGGCTTGTGGAGGCTGCATCACCCTAATCTCTGCTTCATCTTCACAACACCTTCTCTTCTGCCATCTGCATTACCCTCCGTGTGTCTAAGGGCATTTGCTATTGGATTAGGGCTCAATCAATAATCTAGCCTGACCTCCTCATCTTTAAATCCCTAACTTAATTACATCTCCAGAGAATATTTTTCCAAATGAGGTCACACTCACATTAGAACATGAACAATTGTTTTGTGACATCACTCTTCAATCCTACAGCCCTCTCCTCAGTGTTTGTGATAAATCTGAACTCTAATGGGCTGAGTCAGGTGACCTAAAGGGCTGGGTACCCACCCTCTTCCTGACTGTGTCACTGATGCAGATAAATGGAAATCTCCACTGATGGATCACCAACCAAATGCTCAGGATCAGGAGAACCAAGCTGCACCCTTGGCCTAAATTTTGGGGATACAGTCATACAACAATCATTTTCTATTTTCAGCTACAGGTCAAGTGCTGGGCTATCAGGTGAATCTGGCATCGTTTCCAATGTGGCCTAAAGATTCTGACCTTTGGTGTCAGGCTTGATGATTTATGGTTTACATTTCTGGTCCTTCACTCACCACTTTAAAAATAAGCAAGGTCAACACATCTAGGGAAACAGAAGGAATATAAGACACTTTGCTTCAAGTAAGTGTCAAAGCATGATACTTTTATATCAAAGACATGATATAATTATACATGTGTGTCCCTGTTGTGTATGAGAGTAATAACAAAGGTGCTTACCTGCCCTGTGCTGAGTACTGAAGGTGAAAGTGTTAGTTGCTCAGTTGTGACCGACTTTTTGCCACCTCATGGACTGTAGCTTCCCAGACTCCTCTGTCCATGGGATTCTCCAGGCAAAAATACTGGAATGGGTTGCCAAGCTCTCCTCCAGGGTATCTTCCCAACCCAGAGATTGAACTTGGGTCTCCCACATTGCAGGCAGGTTCTTTGCTGTCTGAACCACCAGAGAAGCAGAACCCACAAATGTCAGTCTCTTTAATTGAAAGTCTCTTTCTCTTCTCATCAACTGCCTCTTGCTGCCTCAGCCTGAACTTCTGCTCCTCAAGGAGACCTTTCTGACTACTCCGTATAAAGCAACTGGTCCACCAACACACACCTGGGTACACATTCAGGATCAACCTTCACCCCCCTGCACTGATCAGTCCATAGTGATTTTATATGCTTGTGTACTTATTTTTGTCTGCTGTGTCCCACTGGAATGGAAGCCAGGCTCTATTTTTGTAGTCTTAGTGCCTTACACACTGCCTAGCCCTGAGAATGTGGCTAATGGATAGGTGGATGGATGGATGGATGGTTGGATGGATAGATGGATGGATGAGGGGATGGACAGGTAGATGGATGGATGGATGGGTGGGTGGATGAACCATGGATAGGTGGGTGGATGAACAGATGGATGGATGAGGGGATAGACAGGTACATGGATGGATGAATGGATGGGTGGATGGATGGGTGGATGACTGGATGAATAACAGGTGAAAAGACAGATCATGACTATTTGATGGGTACATTATTTGACAAGATAGGAAGCCTGATGCTACCAGCAGGTCCGGATGAAACTCACACTACCAAATCAAATTCACCCCTCTACCAACACCCTTAGATGCTAGTGAATGGACCTCATAGAGGGCAGGATGGAATTTCTATTTAACAGGCCCAGAAATGCAAACTACTACAAGCAGAGAGAATACAGCTGAAGCCTGCCAAGCGGCCAAATTGGAAAGAGACCCCACAGAAGAGCTATATTAGGAGGAGGGGAAAAGGAACTTGATTCACTCTATTCTCACCAACCTTGAAGTTGGCCTGATTGCTCCGTCTGTGTGGTTAGAAAAAATTATTTAGTTGTATGCATTATACTCGGAGTAGGCCAAGTGCATACAATTTATGAGGGGAGCACTTTAATGCATATTTAATAAAGCTGCAGACATTTATACACCAAATCAACAGTGTCAACTGTGTTTGCTTTAGGAGACTGGAAATGTCCCTGTGGCAATGCGGACGCTTCTAGGCAAGAAGTTTACATGCGGAAACTCCTCAGCAGAGGGAAAAGGACTCATGTTTTCTTAGACTATAGTTACTGCAAAGGGTTTGACAGAGCTGGAGAGATCTGGAGAGACTGGAAACTTGAGAAACCAAAGAGGTACAAGACAAAAGAACCAAACAAAGTGGGAGCGAATGGGATGAGAAGATGGGAGGCAGCGTGGAGGAAAAATTGTCATCGTTATGATAATGATGTTAATTATAAATATTTGTGCGGTTTCCTTCATGCCGAGCCTTGCTCTAAATGTTTTGCATGCCTTCTTCTTGTAATCCTTACAGCAGCGCTATGGAGTGGCTATTTTTATCGTTCTCATGTTTTACCAAAAAAGAAGCCAAGCCTTTGAAGGGTCAAGGAGCTTTCTCCCAAGGTCAAAAATCTGTAAAACATTACAACCAAGATCAAAATCCCGGTTGGCTGAGTAACAGAGCCCAGACTCTTGCCCACCCTCTATACCATGGTTCCAGAAAGAGCGTGGCTGAGCCCGAGTTTGATTTCCATTCCACACCCTGGGCAGTGACCATGGCAGGGGCAGCCAGAGATGGTTACTCTCCTGCCTTCCTGCAGAGACAACACTGGGGAGCTGCTTCCTAGCCTGTCCGGTCCTTTTTCAGGAAGGGCGCTGTGACTGGCTCATGCCCACAAAGCAAGGCTGATGGGTGGCGTGTCGAAGGCAAGTTGGCTGAGAAGCCCGTGTGCCTTTTCCATGCTGTCTCTCCTCTTCTTTGCCCACCTTGAAAGCCCTATATGGAAAATGTGGGGCTAACCCCAGGCATTCACACTCAACTATTATATAAACAAGCAATAAACATGTGTGTGTGTGTGTGTGTGTTTGTGTGTGTGTGAAGCCACTGATGTGCTGAAGTTTATTTTTTTATAGCATCATTACTTGACTAATACTAATGCACTTATCTTCTTACTTAAACTGAGTCCTGTTTTCTTTCTCTGCATACTGGAATGCAGACTATGTATGTCCACAAGGTTGCTTCAGATTGGAATATGTGTCTCATAGCATCACAGTTAGGTGATACCCTGTGTCCCATCGGGTCATTGCCACATTAGAAGACTTAACACACACACAGCTCCTGGATCATTCAAGCTTGGCAGCCACTACTACATTTACTTTTTTGGTACCAAGTGCAGCCAACTTGGTTTCAGTTCACTTTGGGTTTGAAGCAACCTATCCAAGTCAGCTTTATTTATCTAACGAAACATATGAACACAGTTTTTATTACATCCAGGGTCTGCTGTATCCAAAACAATGGCTGGGTTGGTTTTCTGTTCCCATTCTCTAGAGAGATCCAATGAATTAGCAGATGGCACTCCACTCTCTTCTGGCCCTACACTTAAAATCAGGGAAAGGGGATAATTTTTTTTTAAGCCTAGGAGGAGGCTTCTAAGACACCCATCATAGCTGTAGTCTGGAATCAACATAGGCAAGTTGTCTGTTCTCAAAGGTGTGGCCGTCAGCACTGACAAACATATGTCCACGATCCTCCCACACAAAGAGAGCCAAAAGCTAATGATGAGAGAAAAGTCCTATAAACGATGCATATAGCATAACAGAGCTTATTGATGATGAAGTAGGAATACAGAGAGGGCATCCATTTACCCATCCATCTATTGATTAAGCACTTTAGTAGCCCCTATTTCATTCCTTTCAGGTAAGCTTGATAACTCTTTTTTTTTTTTAAACTTTTATTTTGAAATAAGTATACCCTGGTGGCTCAGAGGGTAAAGAATCCGCCTGTAATGCAGGAGACCTGGATTCAGCCCCTGGGTTGAGAAGATCCCCTGGAGGAGGGCGTGGCAACCCACTCCAGTATTCCTGCCTGGAGAATCCCATGGACAGAGGAGCCTGGCTGGCTACAGTCTGTGGGGTAGCAGAACGTTGGACAGGACTGAGTGACTAAGCCATACACTGACAGGAAATAGAAAAAAGGGTAAGGGGAGTCCTGTGTGCCTGTTCTCTTGCTCCCACCAAGGGTAAACTCTCACATAATTATCAGACATATCAAACCCAGTGGATTGATGTTGGTACAATCTGCACATCTGATTCAGGTCTTATGTCACCAGTTTTTAATATATATTCATTTGTGTGTGTGTGTGCACACGCCTTTGTGTTTCTGTGTGATATCATCACATATATAGATTTGCATAGCCATCAGAGGAGTGCTTTTGGTTCTTATTGCATTATAAAATCTACGCATGCTCATCAGGGAAACTGTTAAAAAAAAAAAAAAAAAGGTAGAAGTAAAGACAGCAACAACAATTATTCAAGGGACTTCCCTGGCTGTGCAGTGGTTGGAACTCAGCCTTCCAATGCAGGGGAAGGCTTACCTCCCAGGTCAAGGAGGTAAGATCCCACATGCCTCATGGCCAAAGAACCGAAACATACAAAAAAAGCAATACTACACAAATCCAATAAAGACTTTAAAAATGGTCCACAATAAAAAACAAAAACAAAACAAAACCTTAAAAAACAACGACTCTTGTTCACCTCCAAGTGAAAATCCACTTTTGTTCCCTGAGTACATTTCCTTCCCTAGCTCTTAGTCTGCACATTTCTGGGTTTTGCTTTTAGTTTTCAGCAAACTTTAGAGAACCTGCTATGTGACAGTTTATTGTGTTTATAATATAAAATCATTTATTATAATATAACATAATATAAAATCATGTACTGTGTTTCTATTTCACCTAAATCTCTGAACAGATTTGTGAGTCAGATGCAAAAATATTATTCCTATTTTATACAAGAAAACATGGAAGCTCGTTAAGAACAAAAGCTCTACCCGCACCACCTAGTCACCAGTGAAGACTCCTGGTTTGATTTTGTAACCCAAGTATCCTTTCTCCAAAGCTGGTCTTCTTTCCCCTAGGTAACCAGTTTCCACAAACAATCTTTAGCTGAAGAAAAAGCTGCCCACACATTATTCCACCAGATCTTCCCCTTAAAGTACTGTGGGCTTCCAAGGCCGCTCAGTGGTAAAGAAGGGAATCCCAGGGACGGGGGAGCCTGGTGGGCTGCCATCTATGGAGTCGCACAGAGTCGGACACGACTGAAGTGACTTAGTAGCAGCAGCAGCAGCCAGGGCAGGAGACACAGGATCCAGGGGTTCCATTGCTCCAGGAAGATTCCCCTGGAGGAGGAAACAGCAACCCACTCCAGTCTTCTTACCTGGGAAATCCCATGGACAGAGGAGCCAGGTGGGCTGCAGTCCGTGGGGGTCACAGAGTCGGACACAGCTTAGCAACTGAGCACTCACACAAAGTCCTGAATTATCAGCAAGGCAAGCATGAGCATATACTCGTTTCAGAGAGAAAGAAACAGGTTCTGCAAGCTTCTTGGATAATACTACATACCTTATAAGAAGGAGAAATGAAATTGACCCAGATTTCCAGCCTCTTCAAATTGTGGTATTGGAGAAGACGCTTGAGAGCACGTTGGACAGCAAGGGGATCAACCAGTCCATCCTAGAGGAAATCAACTCTGAACATTCATTCGAAGAACTGATGCTGAAGCTGAAACTCCAATACTTTAGCCACCTGATGCAAAGAGCTGACTCATTGGAAAAGACCCTGATGCTGGGAAAGATTGAGGGTAGGAGGAGAAGGGGACGACAGAGGATGAGATGGTTAGATAGCACCACCAAGTCAATGGACATGAGTTTGAACAAACTCCCGGAGATAGTGAAGGACGGGGGAGCCTGGCGTGTCGCAGTTGTGGGGTCACAAACAGTCAGACGTGAGCGAGCGACTGAACAACAACAATCCAGGCTTCTCAGTCAAATGTTGAGTGCAATACCAGGGAGAGTAGAGAGAGGGCAGTCGTAAGCCAACATTCCCCAATTTCCACACCCGTGTCCTGGCAAGTTGGTCAGAGCGGTTGTTCTCGCCAGTCCTGGGTATGGCTCAGGATACTTCTTAACCCAAAGCACTAGACAAATATTCTCAGTCCACCAGTTTGGTAATCAAGCTGAAACCCACCCCTGCACAGCACCACTATGACACTACACACTGTGATCTAGACGCAGTCATGGTACTTGATCTGGGCTCCACTTATATCTGACTTTGTACTTTCCCCATGTGAAAGGGAAATAGCCTTTATTAGCTATTATTTGCGGGGCTTCCCAGGTGACACTAGTGGTAAAGAATCCATCTGCTAATGCTGGAGAGACATAGAGATGCGGGTTGGGTCCCTGGGTCCGAAAGATCCCCTGGAGGAGGAAATGGCAACCCACTCCAGTATTCTTGCTTGGAGAATCTCACAGTCAGGGAAGGCTACAGTCCATAGGGTCGCAAAGAGTCGGACATGACTGAAGCGACTTGTTAATCATTCATCCGTTATTTGTATGATTGAAAAACCCTATAAAGGCACATATAACATCCGTGTGGATTCTTAGCAATATCAAAGAGCAGAATTTCAGTGAGTGTCGCATTAAATCTGAGCTGGCAAGAGCTTATAATAAAAGTACAGTAATGAACAAGCTTTATGATAAAATTAATGTAATTAATTAGTGTTTGTAAAGGACTTCAAGATCACAGGGTGAAAGGTGCCAGCTAGAGGAAAAGTCATCTTAGAAATTACCACTATTATCATCTTAAGACACGCATATATTATGCTCTATATAAGCATTTCCAAGCATATATTCATGTCCCAGCTATAACTACATTAATTTATAGTAATTTGCAAATCAGGTCTCTGATCAGCCCTGGGAACCCTTTCTGGATCTCTAAGTAGATGAGGTTATGACTCAAGTGGTATTTTAAACTCTATCCTGTGATAACCTATTAGAGAGAGCAGCCCCCGACCCCCATGCGTGCTCGAGTTAGAGATTCAAATTATAGCTGACATGCGTGAGCCCTAAGGTGCATTCTAGCACTCTGTGGCGTGTCTTTGGGGGTTTGGTTGGGTTTTATTAAAAGTAGGTCTATGAACATCTCTTTAGTTCTTAATTTTTCAGCTTTCCAGGATTCATACGTTACTGCCTGTCACTGATCCGGTTCTATTCCCCGAGGTCAGTGCCACCTCTTTGCTGCCACTGTGTCCCCCAGAATGCAAGGAATTAAGTCTGACACGCTGTAGATCTCAGGGAATTTTGGCTGATGGGGAATGTGCTGCTCAAAGTTTGCATGTCCAAAACAGGCTTTTAGTTTCTACCCATGCCAATGACTAGCTCATTTGAAAATAGAATATTATATTTATTAATAGACCACACAATTTCTAGTGGACTTTGGGGGACATTAAAATTTTTAAGCTAATTGTTTGATAATAAAAGACCTACCAGGAGGGAATTTGGAAAATCAAGAGAAAAGCAGAATAAAGAATCCCTTGGAGCATTTCTAGTTGTTGCTTTCCCCAGGTGTTTTTACGCGATCGGCCACCACAGCTGTCATCATCTGAATTATGGACGTTCTTGATCAAAGGTCCTGGCAAGGGCATGTCTCATCAAGTCCATCATTGCGAGGAGGAGATAATGAGCAGAATTGGTTGTTTCTTATACACAGATGAGCAGAGGAGACCAGTTCAGGAGGGTACCACAGACAGAGCTTCTTCTTCCATCATTTAATGGGCAAGGCCATGAGTTTGATGAGCATTTGACCAAACAACAGAGACTGAGGGTTTGAGACAGTCACTTAGTACCAGTGTGGTCCTGGGCAAGCCATTTTCTCCTCCCATCAGGGTGCTTCCCTGGTGGCTCGGGTAAAGAATCTGCCTGCCAACGCAGGAGGCGTGAGTTTGATTCCTCATCCCGGAAGATCCCACATGCCATGGAACAGCTAAGCCCATGTGCCATAATTGCTGAGTCTGTGCTCTAGAGCCTGGGAGCCGCAGCTACTGAGCCCAGGACCTGCACCTCCTGAAGCCTGCACACCCCAGAGCCCCTGCTCTACAACAGGAGAAGCCGCCGCAACGAGATGCCCAAGCATGACAACTGGAGAGTAGCCCCCACTCATGGCAACCAGAGCAAAGCAACAAAGATCCAGCCCAGCCAAAAATAAATTTTAAAAATATATTTTTTTCAAAAAGTGTTTCCCTACTTGTCCAGAGGAAGGTGAGGCAGTGAGTAGAGATTGTACCACACTGATGCACACACACACACACGTTCACACGCACACATGTACACTCACTGATGCACCCCTCCAGGATGTACCAATCCATCACAGAGCCCTTCCTCACTGAGCCCAAACATAGCCTCAGAATCCCCGGCACAACCCTCGGGTTGCCTCTTAACCTGATTTGGTGGTCGAGAAGGAACCTAAGTTCCCTTCAGCTCCAAAGATGTAAATTGCGCTATAATTTTGCAAAATACAATTTCCCACAGCCTTGCAAGAAAGCATCAGCGTCTCCGTAAATGCATTTTGTTTTTCCGTGAAAGCTTTTCTGGCTGCCACGTTTTATGAAACTTTATAGAAATTATAATAACCTTTAAAAACCACGCAAAGTAAAAACATCATTATTAGAATGTTCAGTTAGAAACACAAACACACTCTGATCAACAGTCTGCAAATGTAATTGTTTAATAACAACACATAAATTAAACAGGAAAGTAGACAACAGAATGCCCAGGGAACAAATTGTGCTCTTTAGCTGACGGTGAGGTGAGCATGCGCTCACACCGTGCGCTTGCTATACTGCGGTCCTTCCTCACACGTGGGCGGACCAGGCTCACACTGAACAAAACTAGGACTGTTTCCTCAGCTGTCGATGGTAGCACATCATTTCGGAAAGCCCCAGGAGATCTCAAAAAGGTAGCTCTAGTACATACACTAATTTGTTTTACAAAACCTCTCGTTTCCATAGTGTCTCAGTGTTTTGTGAAGAATGCAAACACCATCTCTTGCAATTGTTTTCTGTAGTATAGTTGATTTACAATGTTGTATTAGTTTCAAGTGTAGAGCAAATAGGTTCAGTTACACATGCTATGTCCATGCTGTCTTTTTAGTCATGCCTGATTCTTTGTGACCCCATGGACTGTAGTCCGTCAGGCCTCTCTGTCCCAGGGATTATCCAGGCAAGAATACTGGAGTGGGTTGCCATGCCCTCCTCCAGGGCATCTTCCCAACCCAGGGATTGAACCCAGGGATTAAACCCACGTCTCTTGTCTCCTGAATTGGCAAACAGTTTCTTTACCACTAGCACCACCTGGGAAGCCCAGCTATACATAAATATAAATATATATATACACATTTACTCTTTTTTCATTATAGGTTATTACAGGATATTGAATATAGTTCCGTTTTCTCTATAGCAGGTCCTTGTTGCTATCTGTTTTATGTAAAGTAGTATGTTCTGTTAATTCCAAACTCTAGTTTATCCATCTCCCAAACACCATCTAGTTTTTTCTTTGCCAAAATCTCATGAGCCTGTGTATTTATTATCCCCATTTACAGATGGGGAGACTGAGTCTGAGGGAAGTTAAGTCCCCGGCTCCAGACACAACGGTGTGTGTAGACCTAGGAAGGAGTTCAGAGCTCTTTGACTCCCTGAATTCCTAAAAGAGAGATGCATAAAGCAGAGGACCACGAATTTCTCTGAGCCGTCCTGAAGTTTTCCTTCACCCTCCTTGACTTACACAGGTGTAAACAGAAGCCTGGCAAGTACAGAAACTCACCCAAAGGCATAAGAGACAAGGCCAGATTTAAAACATGGGTCATTAGCATTCCCGTCACCAAGAAGAGATTGCCATGACTACCCAGAAAAAAGTGGGGGATGGGGAGAGGGGTGCTGATGCAGTGAATGGAGGGGTGGCAGGTAGGGGAGCAGGACTGGGCGGGAAGTGCCTGAGAAGTGTGCATAAAAGCAGTTTATTGGAATGTAGCCACGCTCTTTCGTTTGCACGTTGTCTGCGGCTGTTCTCATGCTACAGCCACAGAGTTAAGTAATTGCAACCGAGACTGCAAGACCCTTGAGGGCTAAAATATTTACTACCCGGCTTTCCACTAAAAAAGCCTGCTGACCCCCGTGTGATGGTGAGGCTGCAGGCCGGGCTCCTGGCATGCCTCAGCTTCAGATTACGAGTGTGACCTTAGACAAGGCTCCTCCGTGTCCCACACCTCTGTCTCTCCACCTGCAACATGTCTAGCTTGGGAGGCATATTCGCCAAGGCCCCCTTGAAATCTAACCTCCTGTGTTCACTCACTCTACCCTACCCTCCTCTCATGTGTATTATGTTTTCTCTCTCATTTGAGGTTCATGTTATTAATAGACAACCCCCAACAGTAATGAGCTTTCCAAGGCTTGTCACTAGTGGTAAACAATCTACCTCCCGATGCAGGAGATGCAAGAGACATGGGTTCGATCCCTGCCATGGAGGAGGACGTGGCAACCCACTCCAGTATTCTTGCCTGGAGTATCCTACTGACAGAGGAGCCTGGTGGGCTACAGTCCATAGTGTTGCAGAGAGTTGAACACAACTGAGGTGACTTAGCACGCACACCCATCAGTAATTCCACTGGTGACTAGACTGGGGGACTGGGAGTGGGAGGGACAAAAATAAAGCTTAATTTAGGCCATTTTCATAATTTTAGGTATTCTCAGGGTGAAGATATTGGCAAGATTAAGGTTTCTGGGAAACTTGGATTTCTCTCACCTCTTGAAAGGAAAGTAGCTTTATAAAACGCTTCCATTATCTCCTTTGGTCTGTATAGTCTTCTGATACATTTATAAATAAGAAAACTGTATCAGAGAAGAGACCAAACCAAAATATTGAGGGTCATCTAGAATTTCAGCCCACAGAGACCTTGTGTTCTCACCCAGAGACCTGTCTGCCTGTCACACACCATCTCACATGCTTTTTAGACATCTGGTGCCATCTAAAATATCCATAAACATCTTTGGTCCACACCAAATGGTTTTGGACAGGATCAAATATCAAGCACCTTTTGGCATGGACTAAACGTCTTCTAGACATTTTGGACAGGACCAAATGTCCTGCGAGGCTTCACACTATTTGATGGTCAAAGCAATTAGCTTTTGGATTTAATGCTGCTGTTATTAATCATGTCTTTTTGTTATCATTACTGTAAAATGCCAGATTTGTTCTCTAAGAAAGTGGTCAACCTGAGACCTGTAACAAAAGCTTTTAAAAGGTGCTATTCTGCTCAGCTGTGCCCTTTAAATTGTAGGCAGACCTGAAATGCAAAAGAATAGAAAGATTCTCCAAATGCCCATTGCTCATTCATGCATTCCACCAACAAGGAAGCGAGCACCTACCAAGCACCCTGCTTAATATTAGCTTCAGCTGGTGGAGGGGGAGGTACTCAGGCAAAGACACAGCTGCCCTCCAGGGGATTCTCTGTCTAATGGAGGAGGCAGGAAACCCAACAAAGACTGTGGCATATGAAAGACTACAGGGTGAAGGCTGGCAAGTAACACCGGGCTTCTCCTAGCTTGGAAGCAAGACCTACGTTTAGGACTACAGAGTTATTGCCCGGGAAGAGTAACACTTTTTCTCTGGTCCCATATTGAGGCATAATCAAGACTGAATGATGTCACCATCTCCAACTTCAATGGTTAAAAAGCAAACTGAAGCTGCATTTGGAATAGATGCTGTACATATTCATGGTGGAGGCAACTTGGTGTTAGGAGATACCATTAACTAGTACTATCAGTATCAGCAGCAGTATCTTAATGGCTTCCCTGGTGGCACCCAGTGTTAAAGAACTCACTTGCCAATGCTGGAGACACAAGAGATGAGGCTTATCCCTGGGTCGGGAAGATCCCCTAGAGGAGGACGTGGCAACCCACACCAGTATTCTTGCCTGGAGAATCCCACAGACAGAGGAGCCTGGCGGGCTACAGTCCATAGTGTTGCAGAGAGGTGGACACGACTGAAGTGCCTTAGCGTGCAGCACATCGTCTCAATGATCATAGTAATTTACAAGGACGTGGGCAACACAGTAGTAATTCTAGTTATCTATGGCGGCACAACAAAACTTCGCACCTATAGCAACCATTTTATTATAGCAATCATTTTACTATATCTCACTCTTGAGAAGGGTCAGGAGTTCAGGGCACGGCTGACGACTCTTTTGTTTCAGAGAATGTTGACTTGGGTCACTTGGTGGTGTTCAGCTAGACACTGTTCTGGTCTGAGGGGTTCAATGTAGCTGAACTCACAAGCCTGCCACATTGGTGGGGAACCACTGGACCCCTGGGCTTGGCAGATCCCTCTTCTTCTCCACATAGTCTTAGAACCTCCCCATGTGGTTTCTCCAGTTTGGAGCTCCAAGAATTCCAGTCCTATCAAGGGATAGGTCTAGAACAGGCAGAGCATCACATGTAATGGTCAAAGCACTCACAGTCCATCTCAGATTCAAGGGGAGATAAAATAGATCCCTCCTCCCCACGGAGAATTTTAAGCAACTTAATAAATCCATTTTTAATCTCTCCTGGTCTGACACCTGTTCACAAAGTATTTATATCCCTCACACAAGAGAAGTATACGCTCCTTCCCCAAAACCCCTGTACTCTCATCCCAATTGGGCATTGCTTTAAAGTCCAATATTTCAGTACCTAAATCAAATTCAGGTACAGATGAGGTTCCTTGGATGCGGTTCCTCAAATATGGTTCTTTCTGGTATGATGATCTGTGAACTAAAGTGAAAAGTTATACTCTCCTCCACACACCCAATTTACTGTGATAAGACTAGATAGTATAATTGCAAGAGGCATGCCTGCTCCAAAAAGGGAAAAAACTGGAGTGCCTGGCAGCTCCTGGTTTATAGTAATTCTAAAATCCAGCCTGGTGCACATGGCCAGTTCCTTGAGTAGAGTCTAGTAAAGCTCCCTGGAAATGATCCTCCGAGGCTGATGGTTCTCCCTGTGGGACCATTCTTCATTTTCCATAGGAAATGGCTCATATTTGCAGCTGAGCAGCCTCCTCAGTAAGTTTCTGCCTATGGGAGGTGGTTAGAATACATGCTATCTCAAGACTTTTTTTCGTTTTATCGTGTCTCTGTCCTGGTTTGTCCAAGTGGGCAGTGCTTCCAGCAATAGAGTTCTCCCCCAAACGTGGTGGGTTTTCTATCCATCTTACTGTGGCCTGGATCGCTAGACTAAAACCATACTCACGTTTCTTTCCTCAAGATGCCAACTTGGGCTGGGAGTCAGGGTATTTTCTATAAGGCATATCCTTAGAAATTTTACTAGGTACACTTTTAAATGATACTTCTCAAAAAGTGGATATGGGGAGGTCCTTAAAGCTACACCCTTAAGATCTCTACTCTGAGATGAGGCTTCATTGGGAGAGCCCTGGATTTGTTCTTTGCCCTGAAACCATTTCTTTGAGAATTTCTTACTTTTTTTGCTGAATGAAAACACTGTCCTGTTTCTTCTAAATTTTGCTCAAAAACTGCACGGTTTGTCTTTAGTTCATCTCTCTCTTTTCGTACTTTATTAAAGCCCGTTAGAAGCCAGGTGGCACTCTCAGCATTCTGCCTGGATAAGTCTTTAGTCAGACGCACAGGGTTTTAGGTGTCTTTTCTGTTTTCCATGTTTGTGCCGACATTATTTTCACTCATCTGTCTACCAACGTCTAACTTGGGTACCTTTTCCTTCAGCCTCCAGCAACACTCTCCCCACCATCCAGCAAAGTCTCTTCACTCATCTGCTCAAGGTCCTTCCAGCCCCTGCTGGAGGAGCAGCATTAGGCCCAACCTCTTACATGAAGAAATGCCAAGGAAGTTGTGTCCATCTGTAACACATCCCAAGGGTTAGGAGCACAGATTCTGGAGTCTGACTGTCAGGGTTCAAGTCCCAATTCCTCTACTTGTTAGCTGATCTAATCTTCAACTTATGTGTTCTTCAATTTATCCTTCTGCAAAATGGGCATAATAATAGTTCCTACTTCATAGGACTGAGTGAGAGGACTGAATGAATAATTTCACACTTGAACCTTCAATTTAACTCAGCAAATACTCTTGGAGCACCCATGTATGACGTGTACTAACAAATGGCTCTTCTTCAAGATGCTTTTGTTGTAATGAAGAGATAGATGATGAGGATGTAACTATTATTTGTTTGGTTATGTGATTTTATAGCAGCTGAAACTGAGTCTCAGGGAATTTAAGTCAATTTCTTGAAATTTCAGTTTATTCACCACTGGAGTCAATGGCAGTGCCAAGATTAAGCCCAAATCACCGCCCCCGCTTCATATTGCCTTTCCATCTTTGAGGTCCTAGGTCTCATCACTTCATCCTCAGCTGAGTCACTGATGTCTGTATCTGGAAATATTTCAAGGTGAAATTAAACATATTTTTTAAATGTTCATATATTTTATTCATGTGTTGCGTGCATGCCAAGTCTCTTCAGTCATGTCTAGCTCTTTGAAATCCTGTGAACTGTAGCTCACCAGGCTCCTCTGTCCATGGGATTCCCCAGGCAAGAATACTGAAGTGGGTTGCCATGCCCTCCTTCAAGGGATCTTCCCGACCCAGGAACTGAACCCATATCTTCTGTGGCTCCTGCATTTCAGGCAGATCTTTACTGCTGAGCCACCTGGGAAGCCCATATTTTATTCACATTATATACATATTATAATTGATCCACACATATACACTGAGGAGTCATAATTATTTAAATCATGTCTTGAGATGACCATTTATTGCATGTAAAAATGTTGCAGGTTACCCAAAATAGATGTCACTTTGACACAAACTTCCTGACTTTCTAAATCTTGCTTCCATAATGCTCGAGGCGAAAAATTTCATCTAAATATTATTGAATTCCAGCACGACATTAGCATGCAGAGATATTTACAATAACAGAGCCATTACAACTCAATCAAAAGCTGATTTCAGCCAGAATTATGCAGAATTAAATCTTGCAGGATTCAAATTATTAAAAATCAGAGACTCAATAAAGTGTGGTCTGGAAGTCCCATTTATCAAGGGAGTCGAAGTGCCTCAACAGTTATAGTGACTTCTTCATATATATTCTGCAAAAATTTGCATGCATTTTAAAAGATCAGAGTTTAATTCCTATGGAATTCAAGTAACTATGCTATATTTATAAGGCAATGGAAGCCAGCTCCGAAACTGTTCTCTCTATTTCCTTTCCACATCTCACATTTTAAATGCATTGGTTTTTTATTTCTGGTTCCCACTGGATAGAAAAATCTGCAGTGAGACCACAAGCATAGAAAGAATAGTTTACTCCAATAAAGGCCAAATCAGGGTGGCAATAGAGGTAGTTAGAAGAAACCCAAAACCATTTATAAAGCTTGTTATATAACTAATGTGCTAGAAATGCCCGTCACTTGCTGCGCTTGATCATATATATAAACATGATCAAGCTTGTGTGTGTGTGTGTGTGTGTGTGTGTGTATATATATATGGCTCTGTACCAGGATCCATTCCAGAACATTTCATATAAATTAAAAAGGAGTTCATTTCTAAGAAGAGAAAGAGGGAGAGAGACACAAGAGAGAGAAGAAAACAGAAGAGACAGGAAAAGGGAAAGAAAAAAGAGAAAAGAAACCACCAGGTGGAAACACAGGACTTTCACATCTGTGTGGACCTTGATATCCAAGAATTCAATTCTCCTGACAAACAGCGTTTAGTCAACATCCATTCTGTGCCAAAGACAGAGATGAATGAGGCACAGATCGCTCACTCCAATACCTAGCTGGGGTCACTGAGATATGAATAGATATTGACAACTGAGGATTAACAGTAACCATAAAAGACATGGACAAATATTCATATCCATCAGGAATACAATCAGTTGCAATTTGTAAAAACATGAACACAGTCTGTCCATAGACCATTCAGGACTAAGATCATGACTCTGTACGGCCAAGAAGAATCTAGCTGTCTCCCTTCCATCTACCAGGCCATTCTTCATGTGTGGATTTCCGTTCTCCTACATACTGTCTGTTGGTAGGAAGGAGGCTGCCCGACCTCCAAATACTCCATCTGCATTCCAGACAGGAAAAAAAAGAATGGTGAAGGTCAAAAGATGGACATTCTGCCGGGGACTCTGACTACACTGGCAAGAGCTATATCACATGGTCACTCTTAATAATCATGCACAAAAAATGGGTTTGGGGTACCCACGTGAAAGAGACAGAGTTTGCATGTGGTATTAGCCTGTCTTTCAAGTGCTCTGACACCTGTCCTCCTGAGTGCCTTAACTTTCCCATCTAGAATGACTCAGCTGATGAAAAAAGTAAACTTTGATCTCTCCTAGGAAGAAGAAAGGAAGTTCTCCATACAGCCATGGAAGAGTCTCAGCAGTTGACAAAATAAAAGTCAATACTGAGCTCTGGTGACTTCTCTAAACTTCAGAGAACAAACCATGGTTATATTTCAAAATAATTTTAAGCTATTTTGTATGAATGGATGACTCATCTGACACCAGATGGGAAAAAAATGGCCAAGTTTATTTCACACACAAAAAAGGATGCAATCCACATTAAAAGTGGGGATCTTATTGTTGTTTCAAAGACAGGGTGATTAAATATTACTTACCACTTCTTAATGTTAACTAACACATGTAAAGCCGCACCGTGGCTCTTTCAAACCCTGGGCTTCTGGGCTGCTCATGTTACACGCATTGTGATTTGAACTCTCTGAGATGCAGACTAGGTGCTCAGAAGGAACATACTGAACAAAAGAAAGAAAAAAAAAAAAAAGACGATTGACATTTAGGAATCATCCAATGGGAAGACAGCATATCAGGTATCTTTGCAATGGAAGGATTGTGACCAGCAACCCAAGATGTGTTTGTCAGAATCCTTGCTCTGCAAGGTAATAAAACAAGGTCCTTAAGAGACACTGATTGGGGGAAGCTAAATGCTGCAGGACTTTCACTGTTGTTATTAGACTAACATGCACTGTCCGGTGCTAAATTGCTTCAGTCGTGACCAGTTTTTTGCAACCCTATGGACTGTAGCCCGCCCAACTCTTCTGTCCATGGGATTCTCCAGGCGAGAATAACTGGACTCGGTTGCCATTTCCTCCTCCAGGGGCTCTTCCCAACCCAGGGATCGAACCCGCATCTCCTGGGTCTTCGCATTGGCAGGCAGGGGTTCCTTACCACGAGCTCTACCTGGGATGTGCTAGAGCCCCACCCACCCCGCCAAAGAGGGATTCTGTGGGGAATTGTCTAATCTCATCAAACCTGGAAGCTTGTTGCTTGAGAAGCAGATCACAGCACCAGAGCCCAAGAACTCTTGACTTGGGCATCCGCACCAACCAGTGCCCATCTCAGACTTCTCAGCATTGCCAGAGGGTTTCCTCTCTTGAAGGCTTAGAATTCCAGTGTTCAGAACCCCATTAACTAGCATTAACCAGCATTTCAATAAAGTTCAACTGCAATTTCTATAAAAGCTACTCAGAAAAAGTCATTTCCAAAGGCCACTTGGCATCAGTCTGACAGACTTTTTTCTCTCTCTCTTTTTATTTTTAAAACAAAGGAAGCTTTCTGGTTTGTAAGAGGAGCACCAATGGACTCCTCTGTAAGACATGAGACCCCCTAGACAGCAGCCCACCAGGCTCACCAGTCCCTGGGATTCTCCAGGCAAGAACACTGGAGTGGGTTGCCATTTCCTTCTCCAATGCATGAAAGTAAAGAGTGAAAGTGAAGTCGCTCAGTCATGTATGACTCTTCGCGACCCTTTGGACTGCAGCCCACCAGGCTCCTCTGTCCATGGGATTTTCCAGGCAAGAGTACTGGAGTGGGGTGCCATCACCTTCTCCAAAGATGTGAGAGGAACCTCCAAAAGAATCCTCTAAACCAGCCGCTAAACACACGCATAAAGGCTTTAGTTATTTGAAAATGCATTAGGATCTTGATCATAGGTGTGCTTGCATTTCTGAGGTACGATTTTTACCTCTAGGTAGCAAATTTGGTTAAGGTATAGCTATTTTTGTTTTTTTTAGAAGGTTTGTATTTTCTATTTTCAAAAACAGCAGCTCAGTGAGAGCCAAGAGCTGTTAATTTTGCAGTGACTTGCCTTCTGCAGGTGTGACATTCCAAAGTTGATGGCTCTTAAATACAGCCCTTCAGGTGACTTCTGTCACATCTAAAGCAGATTAAATTATGAGCTGCATAGTTCCAGTATATTTTGTTGTATTATAATTCTTTGAAAACTGGTAATTCATGCATGGCATATATGAGAACTCTCTATTAACCAGAGTATTTGATTAACGAGCCTGGCTTGTGCTTCCATCATGCTGAGTAAACTCCTTTACTCCACGTGGATGGATGCAATACCCCAAATCATTCGGTTTTCTATTTTAAAGGATTGTAACAGCATCATACCAGAGAAACTAGTAAAGGAGCAGGAATCAGAAAACATGGGTGTGAGCCCCATGTGTCTGTATTTCTATTCAGTCGTGTCTGACTTTTGCAACCCCATGGACTGTAGCCTGCCTGGCTCCTCTGTCTATGGAATTCTCTAGGCAAGAATACCGGGAGTGGGGTGGGTAGCCATTCTCTTCTCCAGGGGATCTTCCCAACCCAGGAATCAAACCTGGGTCTCCTTCATTACAGGCAGATTCTTTACCATCCGAGTCGTCAGGGAACTTAGTGTATTTCTATGATAATGCCTAGTGTTTAGTAGGTGTTCCATAAATTATTATTGGATCAATGAGGGGACAGATTGATAAATAAATGAGTGAAAAATGAAAGAAGGCTTCCTGACTCCCCCTCCGTCTGGATCGCATGCCTCTTTTCTCTGCTTCCTTAGCTTCCTATGTAGACCTGCGATACAGCTTGTGACATCTAATGGTAAATATCTTTACTTGTGTCTTCCCCATTCACTGGAGCTCCTTGAGGGAAGAAATTCTGTCTTATTTCTCTTTCTAGTTCCAGGATTCAGGAGTCCCTGGCCCTTCAGTAAGAACCCAGCAAACAGTATTCTATCATCACATGAACACACATTGCTTTGCTTAATACAGAAAGGAAACAAATTAAGGTGTATATGATTGTAACAAGAAAGAAGCCCCGATGTTGGGGGCCTGGAGTGGAGGGAGTGGGCAGGGGCAGGTCCGAGCCATGGCTCCAGGAAAGGACAGGCAAGTCCAAGTGGAGGAAAGAAGGGGCAGAGAAAACCAAGAGAAAAAGAAGAACATACTTCAAAGGTCTTCTCAGAGAAGAACCGGACACATGCGAGTTTGGAGGTGGGGATAGGAAGTTCTCTTCCATTTTCCTGGCTCATGGATATTAATTGAAAATGTTTAATTACACCAGAAAATGGGGCTTCCCATGTGGCACTAGTGGTAAAGAACCTGCCTGCCAATGCAGGAGACATAAGAAATGCAGGTTCAATTGCTGGGTTGGGTAGATCCCCTGGATCTACTACTGGCGACCCACTCCAGTAGTCTTGCCTGGAGAATCTCAAGGACAGAGGACCCTGGCGGGTTACAGTGTATAGGATAGCAAAGATTCGGACATGACTGAAGCAATTTAACACACACACACACACACACACACTCTCTCTCTCTCTCTTTCTCTCCAGAGAATAACTTCTTCACCCCGTGAATGAAAAGCATTGCCTGCCATATCAGCAAGCAAAGGACGTTGCAGCCACCAAGCCATTGCATTAAGGCCACCCCAACAGTGAGCCCTGAGAAAACTCAGGCTGGAAACTGGATGCCCGCCAGCAGCAGTCACTCACTGCATCCATCCCCCCGTGAATACACCCTGAAGAAGCTCAGGATGAGAAAGTACAAGACACTGGCTCTAGATAGCTGAGGTGCAGATCCAAGGAATAACATCAGTCAGTCCGGACTCTTGAAACTTCCTATGCTTAGAAAAGCACTAAATTCTCTAACTTGAGATGTCTGGTTTTCTTTAATTACCAGCAAACTTTTCAGGTCCCAGCTACCTGGTCCTTGCTGCACAAACACCCATATGTCCTGGCTCCAGCCTGCTTCTTCAGAGGAGTCCCTCAGAGCTACTTGAGAGGCTGTGTTCTGGGCTGAAGTCCTCAGTTTTGTCAGCAAAATAAAACGTAACTCTCAACTTTTAGGTGGTGTATTTTTTTTTCAGCCAACACGCCCAGTAAAGAAAAAAAGGAAGGTAAGGAAGAGGAAGAGTGATGCCAAGATTCTGTGAAGAAATCACAGACTTTGGACCAAGGACCAGAGGGCACGTCTGTACAACATGAGCAAAGGTAGACTCAGTGGAAATCACTGGACCCCTACCCGCCCCCCCCAACAGATACACTTTCAGGTTGTTGCCATGGTGACAATCAGGGCAGGGCAAGGGGGAACAGCCTCAATGACTTCTCTTGACATATTGACACGTTAGCTCTCCTGTCTGCTTGTGGAAGGGGCAGAAGAGTGGAATTCAGTGTGCATCTGTGCCTAGAACAACAACAGGAACATCGGAAGAGTATGTATGTTTCATGAAAGCAAGTCTGGTCATTCCACGGAAAGAGACAGAGGGCAGATAGTGGGATCACGTGATACAGGAGCAAAAGACGTGGCTGCAAAGATCAAACAGAAAACAAAGCACCTGTGTGCTATAGACTTCATGTGTGACCTTGGGCAAGTCACTCTGAGCCTCAGTTTCAACAACTGTTAAAAGGGCAGATAAGACCTGGAAGACTTATTTTTTTTTAAAGATGTAAGTTTCTAACATTCTATGATTCAGGATATTTCAGCTTTAGTGTATTGGAAAAAAATATGCATGCTACTTGATTCATAATTCTATTCCTTGGAATCTTTCCCAACAAAATAATCCATCATAGAGACAATGATACATATATACAAAGGTGGTCTTCCCAGCATTGTTAATAATAGTGACAAGATGGAAATAACCCAGATGGCCAACAATAAGGAATGGCTGGGAAATTACAGCACATACTTTTGATAGAGTACTAGGCTGACCTTAAGATTTATGTTTTAAAAAAGAAGTATAACATGCAGCACTGGGTATTACTATAATCTGATACTGGGGGTATGGATTTTGTAGTCAAGTGCTTGCCTTTGAGTCCTGATTCTCTCATTTATTCCCTGCTGTGAACTCGAGCAAATTACTTACCCTCTCTGTGCCTAAATGTCCTCATCAAAAAATGGGGGCAATAATAGAATTCACCTCATAGAATTCTTGTGAGAATTATATGAAATAATTTTCATAAAGTACATAGAATTGGGTCTGTCAGAGAGTAAATTTGGAGAAGGCGATGGCACCCCACTCCAGTGCTCTTGCCTGGGAAATCCCATGGATGGAGGAGCCTGGAAGGCACAGTCCATGGGGTCTCTGAGGGTCAGACATAACTGAGGGACCTCACTTTCACTTTTCACTTTCATGCATTGGAGAAGGAAATGGCAACCCACTCCAGTATTGCAGCTGGCTACTATTATCTATAATATGATTGAAACAACAACTACTTTTGAAGGAATATTTCCTACATGATCCATGCTACATATATTGAAAGAGAAAAAGTAACATGTTAACAATGATGAACTTTAGATGGTGGGATATTACAATTTTATTCAGTTTCTTGGCATCACGTATTTTTCAAAAAATTCTGCAATAAGCCTTTAACAATTATATACATTTTTTGAAAGTTGCTTGGTCGTGTCTGACTCTTTGGGACTCCATGGACTATACAGTTCATGGAATTCTCCAGGCCAGACTACTGGAGTGAGTAGCCTTTCCCTTCTCCAGGGGATCTTCCCAACTCAGGGATCGAACCCAGTCTCCCACATTGCAGGTGGATTCTTTACCAGCTGAGTCACAAGGGAAGCCAACAATTATAATCAGGAAACAAAGAACAAACAAATCAGGATGAGATTTTTTTTTTTATGTAATTCTGTGCATAATTCATTCACTGTATAAGGATCTGGGAGACTATATGCTTGGACTTAAATAAGCCTGGAAAAGGATGCTACTGTGCCAATTATGACATGTCTGATTTTTGATCAAATCATAAGCTTCTCTAAGCCTAGATATCAGGGCAAGAGGCTGGGAACTGCATGAAATATACATAGGCATATAACAGGTGCTCAATAAAAGTTCTTTCACCAAAGAGAAATTACTTGGTTCTCAACATTCCTAGGTGCCGTGCATGATAAAATTAATTTTAAGAGAGAGTTTATGTCCTTGAAGATCTTGAAGTTCCATTGAGGGCCCAAGAATAAGAAACAAGCTGTGAGAAAAAGGAAAAGTGATAGACTATATTCTGGAATATTCTGGAATACTGAGAACTCACTGATGGAGGATACAGTAGGGTCTGGAGTCACCTGGGAAGAAAAAAGAGCTTTGAAGAATATATAGAAAATGCATATGTAGTAAATACAGATCAGAATCACAGTTGGCTACTAAAAACATGTTCGGATCAGATCAGTCGCTCAGTCGTGTCCGACTCTGCGACCCCATGAACCGCAGCACGCCAGGCCTCCCTGTCCATCACCAACTCCCGGAGGTCACTCAGACTCACATCCATCGAGTCAGTGATGCCATCCAGCCATCTCATCCTCTGTCATCCCCTTCTCCTCCTGCCCCTAATCCCTCCCAGCATCAGAGTCTTCTCCAATGAGTCAACTCTTCGCATGAGGTGGCCAAAGTACTGGAGTTTCAGCTTTAGCATCATTCCTTCCAAAGAAATCCCAGGGCTGATCTCCTTCAGAATGGACTGGTTGGATCTCCTTGCAGTCCAAGGGACTCTCAAGAGTCTTCTCCAACACCACAGTTCAAAAGCATCAATTCTTCGGTGCTCAGCCTTCTTCACAGTCCAGCTCTCACATCCATACATGACCACAGGAAAGACCATAGCCTTGACTAGGCGAACCTTTGTTGGCAAAGTGATGTCTCTGCTTTTGAATATGCTATCTCGGTTGGTCATAACTTTCCTTCCAAGGAGTAAGCGTCTTTTAATTTCATGTCTGCAGTCACCATCTGCAGTGATTTTGGAGCCCAGAAAAATAAGGTCTGACACTGTTTCCACTGTTTCTCTATCTATTTCCCATGTAGTAATGGGACCAGATGCCATGATCTTCGTTTTCTGTATGTTGAGCTTTAAGCCAACTTTTTCACTCTCCACTTTCACTTTCATCAAGAGGCTTTTTAGCCCTTCTTCACTTTCTGCCATAAGGGTGGTGTCATCTGCATATCTGAGGTTATTGATATTTCTCCCAGCAATCTTGATTCCAACTTGTGTTTCTTCCAGTCCAGCATTTCTCATGATGTACTCTGCATATAAGTTAAATAAACATGGTGACAATATACAGCCTTGACGTACTCGTTTTCCTATTTGGAACCAGTCTGTTGTTCCATGACCAGTTCCAACTGTTGCTTCCTGACCTGCATACAGATTTCTCAAGAGGCAGATCAGGTGGTCCTTAGAAAGCATCACTACGAACAAAGCTAGTGGAGGTGATGGAATTCCAGTGGAGCTATTCCAAATCCTGAAAGATGATGCTGTGAAAGTGCTGCACTCAATATGCCAGCAAAAACATGTTAATAGTATATTATTTCATGCAAGATAAGTCCAGCTGTAGGCAAACCACTAAATTATCAGGGATGCAAGCTTCTGTGTTTCTTAATTACCATCATCAACATAATGTTACCTCATGGTCCACAATAACTGCTGGAACTCCAGCCACCATAGCAGAGATGCAGGGCAGTCAAGAAGAGAAGTTCATCCCCTCGAAGTTGAGTCAGCATCCTTTAAATACTTTTTCTTTGAGTCTCCTTATATGTGGCTGGTATGTTGTAAGAAAGGTAAGAAAATGTTGCTTTGTACTCTGGGAGTGCCTAGCTAAAATCTGAGATTTCATTGTTCAGAAAGGAGAGGGAATGAGTGGCCTCTGTCACATGGTAAAATGCCAGTTTGGAGCCCAAGGTGGACAAAAGGCTGATGCAGGAAAGAGCAAACATGTATGTATGATGTCATATATGTATCCTTAAGAATGTGGAAGAAATTACAGGGAATATTATGGGCTTCCCTGGTGGCTCGGTGGTTAAGAATCCAATGTAAGAGATGCAGGTTTGATCCCTGGGTCGGGAAGATCTCCTGGAGAAGGAAATAGCAACCCACTCCAGTATTCTTGCCTTGGAAATCCCATGGACAGAGGACCCTGGCAGGTTATAATTCATGGGGTCGCAAAGAGTCAGAAGTGACTGACACTTTCACTTTTTCTTCTGTATACAGTAGGCTTTCTACATATTTTCTCCATCTCCACACAGTTTTTCCAGGGAGAGTTACCTCTCCAATTTTGAAGATGAGAAAAGAAAACTGAGGTTCTGGCCAGGTCAACTGTAACAGAGTCTGCCGGCTACTGTCTGCTGGCCTCATGTGCTAAGAGGACTTGTCCCCAAGGGCTTCTCCCCCTGCCTCCCTGCTCCAAAGTCAGGGCTGTGTCTACATCAGGCTACGATCCTCCTCCTTCTCTGCTGATGGTCTATTCATTTCTGGCAATCTTGTCACACAGCTAACAGGCTCAAACATGGCCGATAGGATGAGCGCTTTGTAAAGAGAGGGAAATAATAATATTCTGGATTTGTATGTGAGGAAGACCTATTTAACAGAGGGTCACAGGTATTGGTCATACATTCCGATTCAAACACTGACACCCTCATTCAGCTTTTCCTATTGGGAACATTTGCAAGGTCCTCACTATACCAGCAGACACTTGAGATCACTTAACCAGACATAACATTGAAAGAGGCAAAAAAAAAAAAAATGAATTGAGGCCAGGAGTCCCACAGGCATCCTCGGTCTTTCGTGGAGGCAAATGGACTTATGATTGAGTTATCACAGCCAACACAAGCCACCTCGTTGGTACTTCCTAACGCTGGAAGTTTCCAGTGCACTTTCCCAAGGATGAAATTGCTCATTTCCCTCCACACGGCATGTGTGTTTTTAAGGAAACAAGCACTTGGAAGATAATTTTGTGGAAAAAAATATAAAATAGATATAATACCCAGTTACCTTTTCTTAAAGAAAGATGAATGATCCAAGGGAGGGAGAAACGGCACTTGCTGTGAAAATTTGAATTTCAAGAAGTATATTACATCCTCCAGAGTTCTCAATGAAAAGAAAATTATTTCTTTCTTGGGGAACACACTCTTATGGCATTTTAACTTTTATGACATTTCTGATTTGGGATGATGAGTCTTCTCTACAGAAATGATTCAAACTTCCATTTTTGTGGTGTGTGTGTCCTTATAAATTACTCTGCCAGCTAAGGAGGAGGAAAATGCTCCCTAAAGTGGAGATGGTTTTTTTTTTTTTTCTGTTGAGAAAAGTTTCTTTCCCCATTTGTGGATGGTAGTTGCTGATAGAGACATATATCAGAGAAATAAATTGCACTTAATCACTAATCACCCGAATATAAGCTAAAAGTGGTATCAATCTTTTCTACCGATGAAAATAATTTCCCTTCATAAATAATGAACAAAGACACATTTTTACCAGGTGCAATTAAATATAATTGTAAGGATATATTGAGATATGATTCAGATCTCGCCTGTCGTGACAAGCCCCAAGACTCCCAAATGCCCAAATATATCTTTTAAACATGGGGAGGCAATTCTGAGCCATTGTCTTTCTTGAGCGTGAAACAATACTATCCAAGGGAAACTTGAAGCAATGATGTTTACTTAGAATTAGAATCGATTTTCATTTTACATAACACCTTTCATTTTCCAGGCTCCCGAAGCACTTTGCAAAGCAATAAGCTAGACAGTAATATTGCCATAGACAAGTGTAACCGTCATTATGCCTTCTGTAATAGCTTGCAGGCTTGGAAATTAGAAATCAAGGGAGAGAGATGGAGAGACGGATAAAGAGGGAGTGAAGGAGGAGAGGGGAGCTGTGGGGAGAAGGCGAGAGACTGAGATGGGAGGGCTGGAGGAACCAGCGGAGGCAGAGAATGACAGAGGACAAGTTTCTGGCTGATGCTTTGTCATTTGGAAACGTTTCCCAAGGATGCTTTATTTCCACCTCTGAGGGACAGGCAGTGACATCCTCAACCTCACATCTCTAAGGACAGAGGGGGTTTTGCATCAGACAGCCTAAGATTCACGCCCCAAGCCCTCTGATGGGCTGGGTGGCCCTGAGAGACTCACTTAACCTCTCTGAGCCTCATCTTCCTCATCTGTAAAATGGGTCCATGAGACTTACATCACAGAGTTGGAGAAACAAGACAATATTCATTAAGGGCCAAAGGCAAAGAGGCACTCCAAGTCGGCTACATGTTCCCTCCTCCTAATTCTCCTCCAAATTATGAATACGGGGTAAGCAGACCTTACTGTATTTCCAGGAGGCAGAGGAATTTAATAATCCTTGCATAATGTTTCATGGCCTGCAAAGCCCATGATCTCATCTAGTGAAATGAAGCCAATCTAGCCCTAATAGCAATCGTATAACAAAGCACTCCTGACCTCCTTCCCTTGAGCATTTAGTGTTGTTATCCCCATTTCACAGAAAAAGAGACTGAGGGTCAGAGAAGTTGAGGTCCCCTAGGAGCCGTGGAGCCAGGAAACATCTCAGGGCTTTCTGCCCAGCTTTCTCTCCACCCGGCCAGGTGCCTTCTCCGGGAGGATTCACCCCTTCTTTGTGATTCCCCTCCCCCAAATGGATAAACATTGTAGGTATCAAACAATCCCTTAGAAAATGGATTTTTCTCATTCTTTAACCACCACCAAAACATACATCATCAAGGCAAAACAACAACAAAAAATTGTTTTGATTTTGCAGTTCAGTTTCAGAGTAAAGGGGTACAAACTCTTCTTTATCATGGGTACCTGGGAAGAAAGGGAGTGTGTAATAAAGGCTGATGATGAATTCTGCATTGATTCTGCCAGGTACTCACACAAACACATTTACTGAGGGCAGACAAAGTGTCTGGCCCTGTGACAGGTCTGAGGAGGCAGAGAATGAAATTGAGGCAGATGCTGACAATTATTAAGTAAGTGGTCTGATGGGGTAGAAGGAAGATAGGGTTCTGAAGCTGTCTGGAGAACGGGTTCCACCCATTCTTGGAAATGATGGGAATTAGAAAAGGTTCCCCAGACCAGACCAAGAAAACCAGGAGGAGGCTATTGGAGCATCCCAGAACAAATATGTCAAGGAGATACCAAGGCAGAAAAGGAAGAACGAAAGAGATGTTTAGGAGAGAAAAGAGACAACCTGATGCACTGCCTGTGCGTGGGTACAGCGGAGAAAGAAAAGAGTCTGTCTCTCCTGTTCAAAGGGCCTGGCTCTCAGAATCAATCAAAAAAAAAAAAAAAATTAAATAAGGGTGTTGAGTCAAATCCAGGTTTCAGCACCAGGTCCCATTTGCATCACCCAGTTGACCTCTGGCTTGCTTTGGCTAAGGCAAGCCTAGGCCACTCTTCCCGGCTGGGATGGAGAAGAAACTGCATTGAAGGCTATGTTCCTTATTTTCATCAAATACCATTTTTTTTTTTTTTTCCTAATTGTCACCGCGCCTGCAGCCTCACGGGGGCTGGTCTGACTTGTGTAGACCCGTGACAGAGGAAGCAGTCCCAGCAGCTGCTTTGTGCCAGCCCGCCTGTGTACGGTACCTCTCACGCCTTGTCATTCACATCTTCCCTAATTACAGAACATCTGCTGGCTGTGGCCATTAACACTCCAACACCAGCTTGTCTAGTTTAATACCAATGACTCCTGACCTCCCCCAAGGAAGGCGCTTTCTGTCAAAATGTTCCCCCAAAGAAGCCAATTCTCCACGCAAAATTTGCACTTTTTTTTTTTTTTTTAAAAATGCTACCTTCCTAAAGACTTCTGTAAAGAAAATGGGCTTGATTAGAAGCCATTTGGAGAAGGGGTGGGGGGTGGTTGTGGGGTGAGGGAAGAGATGTAGCCGGGAGAAAAAAAAGAAAAACCTTTTCCCTGCATTATTCTGTTTTGTTTTGAGTCTTTAAAAATGAAACATGAAAGTCATTTTCGGGGCCAGGGATGTCAGTGTGAGTGTCCCTGGCCCTGTCCCCCTCGCCCCTTCCCGCGGTCCTGCAGCTAGGGGGCAGCGTTGCCACCCACTCCAGCTCCCTTTTCGATAAGCATATCTGCCTCCTTAAATAGAGACCCTCGTGGAAGATTCCAACTGCCTTTATTATTATTTTAATTATAGGTTCCCATGGTGGTGCTCGGTTCCCTGGCACACCGAGCATCCTAAAAGTCAGGACAAGAGCGTCCTCTTCCTCCAGGGCTGACCTGGAAGCCGCATAGCTCCGGGTGAACTGCAGACGGTATTTAAAATATTTCACAGCTCCCCTCTCTTTCCCAATGACAACAGGCTCAAAAAGTAGAACAGAAATGCAGGGAGAAAAGAGAGAAACAATATTTCGTTCAAAGCATAATGGATCACGCGGCAAACGGTTCCCAGCCGAGGACTGACTCTCAGCAGATCGCGTTGCGTGACTTTTTTCTGACGTTAAGACTCCCATCAGAGGGCATGTAATAGGCCAACGTGGTAACGGGAACTATATTGAAGGGAAAGAGATACCGAATTATCCTAATAAAAACAAGGAACAGGGAAGGAGTTAATTTTAAAATCATCCCCAACGTGGTTTGTGAATCAAGGTATTTTTTAAATTGTTTTGCAGAGTAGATTCTTCGTTCTGCTTCCTGTTTTGAAGTGTGGAGAATCCTTTCTTCCAGGAAAGAAAGAGTCTGGGGTGGCTTCTACACATGCCCTGCTTGGAAGAGGGGTCACTGGGCTCCAGGTATTTTACAATGCAGTTGGACTTGGCACCCAAAATGGGAAAACGTTTGCTTAGGCAAAGCTCCTCTGCAGAGGCAGACAGTTTAAAAAGGATGCAAGCTGGACTGGTCCACGGGTGATGCAGGGCAGCTAAGAGCTGATCTTAATTTTAATTTTTCTCTAAAAGAGTCAAAAGTGATCACTGACCCAAGTACAAATAAATCGCAACGAGAGCCACGTAATTAGGAGCAAAGAGTCCAGAGGGTTGCTGTTTTGGCCCCTCGACATCTAAACACATTCACGATAGTTTGCTGCAAGGAATTCACTCTGGCACCGCCCTGGTGCCGATGAATGCTTCTGGCTTCTCTGGGAGCTGAAACGGCCTAGGAGGAATAAAAGAAGGAGAAAGGTGAAAGGATAAATGGGCTAAAAAATACTACCGAAAAATACCTGTAAATACATTTCTAAAATGTGCATTTCCAGTGTACAACATCATCTTAATTGTCGACCTCTCCGCAGCACCTATCTGAGAAAACATTTTAACAAGGGGGGAGAAATGATCTTGTAATCTCAACAATAAAAGCATTTCCATCCTTTGTAGATGCTGACTTACAAAAAAAGTGCTTTCCAACAACAAAAGATGGAGCAGTAATTACATAAATCTCTTCATTCTTGATGAAGACACAGCGGAGTAGAAGCGAATCAATAGTGTGGCGGCGGTAATTCTTGTTTTTATTATGAGCCGAACGCAAACTTGTTAAAATTGAATTCTGCTCCTCATGTATAAAAAAAATTAGGATTTGCACAAATCCGAGGGAAAAGAACACATGTTCTGTAAATGTTTAATTTTTTTTCTGTGCTACTTAGGAGATTTATGATGGAATCGAATCAGATTCAGAAATGAATATGACACCAATAACATCACATCGTGTCTGCCTATATCCCAAAAAATGAGACCTGCCACCTTTCTACATCTCATTTTAGTTGCTCACTGCTGATGTTCAGAATGCCCAGAAATTACCTCCTCAATTTTTAATCCTGCTATTAAATAAACTAAATGTACCCTGAAGTCAAATATCTCCAATTTATTGCCAATAAATTGGCCGTAATGATTTTTCCCCACAACCTACATTTATAATATTTCCCATTCAAGAATAAGTAATATGGCTGATTTTCCAAAGAAAAGGTGAAAATTATTGCACTTAAAAATAATTAATAGATGGGCCTGCATACCTTTGAATTAAATTAAAGGAAAAATATTTCTTTTTTGTAGAGATGATTGCATTCATATCCTGTTTGGTGTGAAAAGTAGATTCCAAAAAGCTTTTAACTAATTTGTTCAATTTGTTTCAAAGCCAACATGAATAGGCTTGGTGCAAATTCAGATTCATTAAAACTTAATTAATATGCATCATTATGCAAATGAGGTTGCAGTTAATGAGTTCTTAAAAGAAGCTTTCTTTAATTAGTTCAGTTTTAATGGCATCATCATTTATCTGACTTGTTTTTAAAGCCACATGACATGCAAAAAGTGACCATCCTCTACAATGTGCTGCCTAATTGCATTTCATCCTAATTGTTTAATGTTGAAAACTTTAAAAAGTTAAAATGTTTTGATATTCAGTTCTATTAAATGGCTTTCACAAACTTTTCCATTCTAGTGACAGAGACGTTCTTCCATTCCTCAGCTTTTTTGCCATGGCTGCTTTTAATTGTGAATGTTTTTTGTTTTTTGTGACTTAGCCATTTTGATTACTTGTTTTGATCTGACGAATATTATGTCCACCCATATATCTATTATCCACTGACAAACCCGTCCCCACAGATACACACGTAAATATGATCGCTCGACAAGCACATTTTATTGTTATGTGCATTCATCAGTGTGGATTATTATACTTATCTACTTGAAAAATTAAAACAAGCCTTTCTGGAAGCCATCTGCTAACTTCAGGAAGCTTGCTAACATGTTTTAACACAAGATTTTAAAATATAGTAATTCACAAGAATTACAGCCAGGGCTATCACCAGCTTCTACATCAGCGATGCCTGCCTGGGAGATAAGAATGCTTAATAATTATTGGGGAATATGGAAATCAGAAAGGGAAAAAAAGGCAGGCGTAGTGCAGGGGGAATAAAAAAATGCTAACCCAGGAAATGACTTTGGAAGCTTCGAAAATACAATGGGTTTCTAAAACATTTTCAGATTTATGAAATATTGTGCTACACAATTACAATTGTGTTTTGACATGTGGTGCTGAATGTAATTCTTTTGGGGGAGGAAAAAAAGAAGCTTTTTTTTACACAGGGTCCTAGAGAAGGATGCAGTTTGCATGTTACACATTTTTACACCACTGGCAGGAGTTTCATAACTGAGACCAACTACTTGCCTTTGGAGCTCAAAAACAAATATATGTGTTTTGCCTTGGTTCAAGCGAAGCTTTATGTTGGGTTTCAGCAGGGATTGATCTGTGCATGCTTCACCCTAATTAACAACAACAAAAAAAAAATGCCGTGTAAGCTTTGCATTTATCAAGACAGGGGACCAACACCGCATACATTGCATATTTCATGTAGGAAAAAGGAAACTAAATATCCCAACCTTTTTTTGACACTTGGTCTTTTGAGTATCACTGAAAATATCCTGATTAAATAATTGGGAAAAATAAATCTCAAGGAGAAGGGAGCTGAAAAACCGTTATTTGGGAAATCTTTACAACAAGGGTGCCATCCTCGGTTGGGAAGATGGTCTCCTTTCTCTTAAGTCAGCCGGTTACAACAATGTAATTGGTATCACACTGCCATATGGTGATTGAGATCATATTAATAGAATTACATGAATAACCATTGGGGGAGGTTCTGTTCGTAAATACCACATCACATAAAAGTGTGGAGCGAAGCTATGTCATAATGGGATGTTTCTGAACAAGAGAGGATGGACAGACTCTGTTATTCACAGACAAGGTAAGGAAGTAGCTGAGGTGGTCACCTTATTGAAAAAAAAAAACAAAAACAAAAAACAGAAAGCAGGGCAATCGAATGTGTGAAACCTGAAACCCATCAAAAGATGTTTTAAAAAAAATTTTTTTTTAATATTTTCAAATGTAACTGTAAATTCTTAAGGGTGGAGGAACCTGCCGTATTTATATGTGTCCCAACAGCATTGAGGATGGTGTCTTGAGTATATAGACGCTCTGTAAATGTTTACTGAATATGTGAATGGATTCATTAAATCAGGTCAGAATTTGCTAATAAATCCTTTCTCTAATGTGTTCCAACAAAAATGTGCGTTTATAAAAATAATCATATGGAAAAGGTGTAAATATATTTATGGCCCCTAATCTCACATCCACAGTAATAAAGTAAAATATTTCTGTCTCTATATGAATAAAAACAAGCTTCTGTTGGCACAGTGCTTTAGAGTTTATCATTTCCTGTACTTAGCTCTTTGTAATTTTCATAACATCCCTTTGAAATTAGCAATAATATCTTTCCTTTTTGAAGAAAATGAGGATAAATATCCCATCCCAGAGAGAGAGGCTCAAGATCTCAGGAACAGAAAGGGGCAGAGACAAGAGGTCAGAACAGGATTTAAGAATCCAACTCCAGCACCCTTTCCCCTGATTCTGAAGAAGGTTTTCAGCAGACTGATTCATAGCCGGTAGGAAGGTTCAGACAACGCTCCCAGCCCCCAACCAAAGAGGCCATCCCACTGCCCCCAGCCAGAAGTTTTAATAGAGAGGATAAATGATCTGAATCTTCAGTGCCAAGAAGCATTTAAGTTTAGGGCTTTCCGAGACAATATGCAAAATGATAATGCGAGTGGCCATCAATCATAATTATTTTAAAATTCAATAAACATTTAGTGAGTACTTTCTTTGTGTCAGGGCATTGTGCCAGGGGCTGAAAAAGCCTTACTTTATTTAATCCTCTCAATGCCGCTATTTAAAAGAGGCACACGTGTTCACGTTTTGAGGTCACCCGTGTTCAGAGAAGTAAGCGATGCTGCCTCGTGTCCAAAAATGAGGGTGAAAGCCAGAGTCCCATGCAGGGATGCCAAGGCTGTGCGCTTTCTTTGGTTGTCTGGATGCGGACACCAAGGGCATTAATTAAAAATTAATTAAGAGAGGATGGCATATCCAAACAGTGGCATTTATTAGAGCAGTATCAGTCCATCATGAAGAGAGGTATCTGAATTAGCATGTTCAGAGAAGCCTTTGTAGATGAAAGGAAAAATCTGTTAGGCTGAGAATAATGATAATGCTTATGACAATAAACACAGCAAGAGCTAGCATTTGTTGAGTGCTTGCTCCATGCAGGCACAGTTTTTTGAGTCTTTTATAGGTGCTGACTCATGTAATCATCACAACCATTAGAACGTAAAGGCACTGCTGCTGTCCCATTCTATAGGTCACAAAACTGAGTCCCAGAATGGCTGAGCCATGAACAGCAGTGATGGTTTTCCTCTTAGAGGATGACTTCATCTTTTATCTTCAAAGATGAAGCATCTTTGGACTTCCCTGGTGGCCCAGTGGTTAAGAATCCACCTGCCCATGCAGGAAACACGGGTAAGATCCCAGGTCTGGGAGCATTCCACATGCTAAGGAGCAACTAAGCCCATGCTCCACAATTACTGAGCCCACACCCTAGAGCCTGAGAGCTGCAGCTACTGAAGCCTGCGTGCCTTAGAGCCCATGTTCCACAACGAGAGAAGCCACTGCAATGAGAAGCCATGACTTCAGCTAGAGAGCAGCCCTCCACACTCACCGCAACTCGGGAAAGCTCGTGGGCAGCAGGGAAGACTCAGTGTAGTCAACAATAGACAAATACTTAAAAGATGAAAAAAATATTTTCACTATTTATATAATTAAGTGAAATTTGCTTCCCTGTTTGCAAAAACATTCATCTGAAAAGTGATTTTTTTTTTCTCTTTTCCAAACACACAAGCCCCAGATCCTGACAACATGAACCACACCTTCAGATGGCCGTCATTGTCTGCTCCAAGGCTGGGTATGATGCTGAGTTGCTCACATGCACAGGGGGGTCGTTACCGATTTCAAGACTTGATACCAATGTAGAACTTCTCAGAGAATCCGAAGGGGGGCATCCAGAGAAAACCAAACTGGAACTTTGGAATTGATGGAGTCAAAACATGCTTGATCTCAGTGATCACAGAGAAGGGGAGTAAAAACCAAAGAGGCAAAAAGATTCCATCAAGTCAGTGCTTATTACTCTCCGTTTGGGGGCTTATCTGTCTGCCCCCCATCCCACCCTGCATCATCTCGAGTCCCTGAAACAGAGGCATCCTAGCCTCTGTTCTCTTAATTCTCTGACCTTAACTAGCTCTGGTGGTCAGGGCCTGCAGATTCTAAATCCTCAGCACCACTTTCAGCTTGCAGACACCTCTACTATCCTTGCTCCAATTTGAAGGTATCCTCAAGGCTGTCATCAAAGAACTTTTAACTCTGAGTCTGTCACTACCTCTCCCCCAAATATTTAATGGCTCCTCAATGCTTTTCCAGTAAAAAATTATCTTGGCCTGACATCATAAAAATATTAAACTGTGGTTCACAACGGACAATTTACAAAATACAGAAGAAAAAGAAAGAAAAAAATTCCACAGTCTGAACATCCAGCTAGAATCCTTCAAATATAATAGGCTGGTTTATATATCTGTATGTATGTGCACGCTAAGTCACTTCAATCGTGTCCAACTTTTCGTGACCCTGTGGACTGCAGACTAACCAGGCTCCTCTGTCCATGGGATTCTCCAGGCAAGAACACTGGAGTGGGTTGCCATGCCCTCCTCCAGGGGATCTTCCTGAGCAGAAATCAAACCCGAGTCTCATGTTTCTCTTGAATTGGCAGGTGGATTCTTTACCACTAGCGCCACCTGGAAAGCCCATATGTGTATATAACATATAAATATCAACATATACAACAAATCTGAGATCACTGTGCAAAACCAATTCTGTATTCTAGTTTTTTCCATCCAGCAACATTGTATGAGCATTTTGTCATATTCTTAAATAGTCTTAACAACCCTTTTCAAGGATTTTGAAGGATTTTTTTATTGAAGAAGCTATTTTAGAGCAGTACCTGGGATTTAGCAGGAGGTACATGATAAATGTTAGAATGTCAGCTCTCATCATGAATACTAGCTAGTATTCTCTGAAAATGGGATGTTTAATAATTGTATAACATTTGATTATATAGATACTTAGCAATTAATTTGAAATCTTTTGTTAAACATTCAGCTTGTTCCTAATTTGATGTTAACACAGTCTTGCAATGAATCTCCACATATCTGTGTGCATGTGCATATGCGTGTGTATATATGTGTAGGTGTGTATGCTTCCATGTGCATGTATGTATGCATGTAAATATGCGTGTCCTGTGTTGTGCTTAGTCACTCAGTCATGTCCGACTCTGCAACCGCATGGACTCTAGTCAACCAAGCTCCTCTGTCCATTAGGATTTTCCAGGCAAGAATACTGCTGTGGGTTGCCCTGACCTCCTCCAGGGTATCTTCCCAAATGTCTGCTTAGAATGTTTGAAGAGCTTCCTGTTGCCCATAAATTTTTTCTTTTTTTCTTCTTCAACTGTTCTGAGTTGATTTTTTGTCACTTAACAACTTGAAAGATATCTGACTCAATGAAAGTGAAATTGTTAGTTGCTCAGTTGTGTCTGACTCTTTGAGATCCCACAGGCTGTAGCCCACCAGGCTCCTCTGTCCATGGAACTCTCCAGGCAAGAATACTGGAGTGGGTTACCATTCCCTTCTCCAGGGGATCTTCCTGACCCAGGGATCGAACCTGGGTCTCTTGCATTTCAGGTAGATTCTTTACCATCTGAGCCACCAGGGAAGCTCCATCTGACCCAATGTCTTTGCTCAAAGTCATGAATCTAGAGGGTGCAGATCTGCTTTGGGGGAAGATGCTGCTGGCTCAGTATCCCCCTTTAGTGGGTCAGGGTCTTAGAGTTTTTGTCCAGGGTTGGGTGCCTAGAGATGGCTGGGGGAGAGGGCAGGGCTGCCGCCTGGCTGCAAGGGTAGAACCCTCCGGAAGAAAAGAATTGCCCACAAACATGAGGATGTAGATAGAACATGCAAGAGCTTCCCTGGGGATCAGAGCAGAGGGGGTGTGGTTTTCAAAGGTAGAGTCTGGAAGCATGAGGGACATCAATTAAAATTTTATTTTGACCAAGCCTGTGGGTGGGAAGGGAGTGAATGAGGATGCCAAGGCAAATCAGGAAGCCCACCAGGAATTTCTAAGATGCCCAGTCACAGGCCCCTTACTTGCACTGTTATTTAGCTAATTTGATCAATATAAATTGGCGAGTCTTTATAATTCGATTTTATCCCCTGGATTAGCAATGACATGGGGTTTTCTTGATATAAACATGTTGTTGCTTTGTATTTCTTCACTGCATGCAGAACTAGCTGCATAATGCGCAGGACTTGGTACAAAAGGAGAGTGTGGAAGCTCCTTGTTCAGGTTATTAAGAATTTCAAGATGGTGACAGCAAGGAATTAACCCAACGTGGGGCCCTTTTCCAAGCACAAAGGCTGTGCAACTTCCCAGTCACACACATAAAGCCAGTCCTGACTACAGGTCATAGCCTCATGGTTTTTGACCATCTTTATTATCATCCTCTTTTTTCTTGATTTTTCCAAGCTCTTCATATAGCAAGCATATTGATATTTTGCCACATTCCTCGAAAAAGTCATGTTTTCCCTGACTGAGTGATTTACAAGAATGGAATGCGTCACAAAGAGGCATCTCGTCCTTGCATGTGGTGGGGGCGGGGGTGGGGCGCCAGGCACACAGTTCCTACATTGCTCCAATCCTAGTAGAAAAGCCAAGGTTGGCACCCTGTCTCAGCTTCCCAGTAACCAGACCTTTAATCACGCTGTTTTCTCTCTCTGTCCTCACAGCCTGTCTCCTCCCAATTCATCCGTGTGATCTCACCATCCTTCACGATCTGACTCTGACGTCACATCGCCCAGGATGCGCCTCCGACACTTTGACACTGAAAGTCACTCTCACCCCAATCCTAGAGACTTTCCTGGATTCCTCTTCTAAGAAACCACCTGCTTCAATGATCCTCAGCAAGGCAAGTGGTTCTGCTTCTTCACAGAGTGAGTCCCTTCAGGTCAAGGACCCTGGTTTGTTCACTGTTAATCTCATATGTCTTGCTACTATTTTATTTTAATATTATAATTAGCATTGACTGAGCCCCGAGGATGAGCCAGGTACTCTTAAAACCTTGGTCTGCATGATAACTGGCTATTTCTGAATGCTTCTAGGATGGCAGACAAACCTGACTGCTAATCAAAGTTAGGGCCTTATTCTGTTCTGACTTGCAATGGTGTTAGGTCTCATCTAAGCCCATTCTTGGGTGAGTCCCAAAGGGCTCCACGATTGTCAGGTATTATCATCATCACCAGCATCAGCATCATCATTTACTGGGCACTCAGCAGAGGCAGGCAAGCCCTGACTCATTCAATCCTGGAATCATATATAGAAAGTAGAGAGTGTTGTTAACCCCGTGGCACAGATGAGAAATGGGGCATTAGGGTTCTAATAATGCTGAGTCAGTAAGTGGTGACTCTGGGATGCAGACCCAGGCCTTCTGCTTCCAGGGTCCTCGCCTGTGCCATCATGGCGACTCTTCTCATCTTGAGCAAGAAGGGAAGCTGCCAACTGCTCAAAGTAAAGGTAGCAGCAATGAGACAGGAGAGAGGGGGCAGGGCACAACCATTCAAAGAATGACACAGCCATGGAAGACACGACAAAAACTGGTTAGGACCGACTAGACCAAGGTGGCAGAAGATTTGGCTTCCAGTAGACCTTGAGCCAATTATACACTCATTGTATTGATAACACATTAGCTAAACAACACACCCACAGGTGCCATGACAGTTCCCAAACTGACCATAAAAAGTCAAAAAAGGCCAAAAGGTCATAAGAGGTCAAAAGGTCAAAATGTGAGCAATAGCCCAGTTCCTGGAAATCCCCCCTTCCTCTCCAAAATAGCTGGAATAATTCTCCTATTCACTAGCCTACAAAATTACCCAGCCCAGGAAAACTAACCACAGCAGATTTCAGGGCCACTCTCGCCTTCTAAGACAAACCTCATTCTACCCGTGGAATATGCATCTCTCTTAATAAACCTACTTTCACTTTACTATGGCTCACTTTTGAATTCTTCCCTGCATGAAGCCAGGAACCCACATTTGGTGGCACGTCCCAGGGACACACCTGAGACCTGGGACGTGACCATTCTCACGTGCCCAACTTTTCTGCAACATCAGTACAGTAAATCATAGGTCCTCTTGTCTGTTTTTCTGCCGTGGCCTCACCTAGACCCTAACATGGTCATGCTGAGAGTCCTCTGAGGAGGAAACTCTATGCAGAGGTCCATGGAATAGGTCACAAAGTTGCTTCTTAAAACGCAGAGGTTAGGACTTCCCTGGTGGTAGAGGGGCTAGGAGTCCACCTGCCAGTGCAGGGGACACAGATTCGATCCCTGGTCCAGGCGGATCCCACATGCCATGGACCAGCTCAGCTCCTGCACTGCAGCTACTGAGCCCAGGAGCCGCAGCTATTGGAGCCCGGGCATCTACAGCCTGTGCTCCACAACAAGAGAAGCCACTGCAGTGAGAAGCGTGGGCATCACAACGAGGTTCACCGCAACTAGAGAGAGCCCTCAGGCAGCAATGAAGACTCGGTGCAATCAAAAATACATAATAAGTAAATACATTGTTAAAAAAATAAAAACGCAGACTTCAAATAAGACGTCAGGGATGTGTGTTCCAGAGCACGATCCATTGCGCTAAGAACAATGGATCTTTATTTAAACAATTAGCTAACAGGGCTGAAGGTGAAGCTCCAATACTTGGGTCACCTGATGCGAAGAGCCAACTCATTGGAAAAGATCCTGATGCTGGGAAAGATTGAGGGCAGGAGGAGAAGGGGAAGACCGAGGATAAGATGGTTGGATGGCATCACCGACTCAATGGACATGAGTTTGAGCAAGCTCTGGGAGACAGCGACGGACAGGAGAGCTTGGCGTGTTGCAGTTCGTAGGGGTGCTAAGTCAGACACGACTTAGCGACTGAACAACAACAACAATAGTTATTGAGCTCCCTGGATCCTAGGCACAAAGCATTTTGAATAGATGAGGCTCTCAGGGATCAGAGAAATCAAGAGACTCACCTGGAGTTAGAAAGCCAAAGCTCGGACTGGGACTCTCAACTAGCTGACTCCAGTTGAGGCTTTTCAGGGACCATTTCTTGGGCAAAACAATAGCGTCCCAGACTCTGGACAAGGCGATGGGAGGACCCTGCTCTTCAGAGACTCAGAGCTTGAAGGAGGAAAAAGTACCATCAAGGGACAATTATAGTTCACCCAGACAGAAGCAATGGCAGAGGCCAGCAGGCCTTCGTGTAGTTACTGAAACACAGAGCCTGGGTCCTAAGGAGTAGACTGGGTGAGTGGATCAGGAAAACCAACAGAGGACATGCTTCTTTCTACAGACCACTGTCATGATCCACTAAGTCGCTTCAGTCTGTGCGACTCTGTGCGACCCCATAGACAGCAGCCCACCAGGCTCTCCCGTCCCTGGGATTCTCCAGGCAAGAATACTGGAATGGGTTGCCATTTCCTTCTCCAATGCAGGAAAGTGAAAAGTGAAAGGGAAGTCGCTCAGTCGTATCAGACTCTTAGCAACCCCATGGACTGCAGCCCACCAGGCTCCTCCATCCATGGGATTTTCCAGGCAAGAGTACTGGAGTGGGGTGCCATTCCCTTCTCCTACTGTCATGATCAAACTCAGACATTTGTGAATTCAGTAACTGCTTGAGCTAGAGAAACCACCCCACAAAATTATTCATTCTATCCTGCGACCTGAGAGCTTCACCTTTCATGTACTACTGAACCATTAATTCACCCACTTGTTAATCAATCAACCACATACTCATTTACCTACCCATCCATCAATCCATCCATCCACCCATTTTTTTTCACTTATTCATTTCCTTTCTCATTCATTCCTTCATTGATTTCTTAAAACATATTATTAGGTTCCCACTGTTGCAGAAATGGATTCAGACAACCAGGAAAATGTGTAACTAAAATTAACATTTCAACAAAACAAATTCCAGAAATAAAAAGTTCTTGCCTGTTCCTGATATGTTACCACTGCTCAATCCAGAAAATTAAGAATAATGTGATTTTTAGACATTGTAGCTAAATCAAATTGAGCACATGTTCATCCAGCAAGAACTTTGATGAAATGATCTCCAAAATGTTTTGTATTTTCAAGCCCCAAGCACTCTCTCTAATCCACATGGCATCTTCTAGTTACCTATTGTAAAACCTTCCAAAGTCCTTCAGATAATGACCAACATACAGTGTCCTTTTTTTCTAAACAAATTACTGTTATTCAAAAACAAAATGAAAGACCCTTCAAGCTATGAATATTTACCTTGAGGTACTGTAATGTTATTGATAATAAGTCATAAAATAAATAAAGGTAATTTAAACATTGTCTCTCCTGCTCTTGTATTCATTTTGACATACACTGGTATTAAACTGGTTTTCTGTAATTTAATAAAGAAAAGGTTCAAACATCTCTGATACACCCTCTCAACATAAAATGAGGGGGAAAAAAAAAGAGCAAAATGTCGTATCAACCTCTTTTAATTGGTATCTCATCTTTTGCTTAAATTACATGTCAGTACAAACTGTCTATTTTAGGGAGAATATTGATATTTTATCCGTATCACTTTTTTTCCTGTGGAAGGAATAAAACATTAAAACAGTGATTATATATGAATCACATCTTATACATCAGAGGTATAATTAGAAAAATAATTTTTACCACTTGTAACACAGTTTTACAAGACAGAGCCACCCTTCCATCCGAAGCCGTGTTTAACTCAAAAAATTCAACTGGATGATTTGTTTAAGAGATGCTGAAAGACATGACTTCCACTAAACTCCTGGCTTGTGCTACCTGCGTGGTGAGAAGTATCTATCTTTAACCCCATCCCTATATCAGTCAATCTGGAGGATAGGAAATGGATGCTGTTTTCTCCAAAGTTTGAATGGGATTCCCTGCAGCCACTGAAACCCAGGGCAGGGCTAAGAATGAATGGAGAAAAGAGAGCTGAAGCTCCTTTAGGAGGTCAGGTTGGGAAATGATGCCCCATTTCTGTAGATGAAAGAGAAAACTCTGGGAAAGAGAAACCATTCTGAGCCCTCTCCATCAGGGCGACATGACTTTCCTCCCACTCACCAACCCATTCATTCATTCACACAGGCAACTTGGAATAGGATTCTATTTCTTTTCTGATTTTCTATATTGTTTACATTTTTTCCAATGCGTATTATCATTTCTACAGAGATAATGAAGCTATTTTTGTCCTTCAATGAGATTAGGAAGATAGTACAAATCAGAGGAAACAGGAGGCAAAAGGACACGTTTGTCTCAGGTGAAAAAGGAGGTGAGTATCTAGAGGCAGAGACGACATTGACGCAGGGGTGGGGATGAGGGGTGTCGGAATCACTGTACCAGAAGCACAGGGGATCTGGACTGCGCATGCCCCATCCCGTGCGCACAGCTCCATCACATTACTACCCAAACGCCCAAACCAGATGTTGACTTAAGAAGCTTTTCCCAGATGTGATCCCAGTATACCTAGGGTTCTGCATGTATGATAGTCTAACTTGTATCATGATTAGTTATGAAAGCACGACTCCGTCCTTCAGCTCACGCTTATTCCACAGCGAATTTCCAGACCGTAATGGAGTACCAGGAAAGATTTTAATGTCCAAACAATGCACATTTGAGTCTTGAGCTTCTTTCTCTCCCTTATATTAATATAAGGGGCCTCAGAGTTATACCCATCCTACCTCCAAGGGTTATTTCGAGAATCAAATGAGAGCTAACACAAGCAAAACTGTCAGTACCGGCAACTGGCATGTCGTAGTTTGTTTATTGTATGTTTATTTTTACTTCTCATTTCTGAGTCTCCACTACCCGACACAATGCCTTGCATAATGAAGGTAAGCAACAAATGTTTGTTGAATTTGGTTGACTAGAGATTGGATCCAATTGCGGAACTCAAAAAAAAAAAAAAAAAAAAGGGTGGATTGTGGGGGGTGGGAATCCATACTTTTAAAATTCAGCGTTTAAACCTCCTGGCAAAAAATAAAGCAGGCTTACTATGTTGACTCAAAATAAATAAATAAAACTGCTTATTAAGATCCTACTATGTGTCCCACAAAATGCTGGGGACACAGAGATACTGGGGTTATCAGTCTGTCTCCCCAGAGGTCACAGTCTGACAGGCAAGGCAGACATCAAATAAATAAGTGGCCTCAGGCATTGGAAGGACCAAGAATGTTAGAATAGGGCAAGCTGGGCATAAAGAGGGCAGAGTCAAGGCCCCCTTAAAAAGTAAAGTCCTTCTCATGGCCCACAAGTACACCCACTCCCACTGCACCGAGGCATCCTTTCCCACCGTCCTGCCTTTGAGCACGAGTCTCCCTCTGCTGTCTTCCTTCCTGGTTCTACAGGGCCCACCCCAGGGCCTTTGCATCTGCTGCTCTCAAGGCCTGCAGTCCTCTTTCCCTCACCCCTGCGTGCCTCACTTCCCACAGTGGCTGGTTTCCTGTGTCAAGTGGACTGGGCCATGTGGTGCCACAACATTCAATCAAACATTTTTCTGAATGCACCTGTGAATGTGTTTCTATATAAGATTAATGTTTGAATCAATAAGCTGAGAATAGCCGATTGCCTTCCCCAACGTGGGTGGGCCTCATCCAATCAGTTGAAAGTCTGAACAGAACCAAAGACTGGGGAAGAGGAAACTCCTCCTAGCTGACTCATTGAGCTGGGACATTAGCTTTTTTATATACTGTCTTCAAACCTAAACTGAAACATCAGTTCTTACTGGGTTTTGAACCTACCAGCTTTTGGATGGAACTTATACTGAGAACTTAGGCCTTCAGACTCCCATGAGGACTCTACCACCAGCTATCCTGGGTCTCCAGCTTGATAACTGTAGAGCTTGGAATTTGTCAGCCTCCATCATTATGCAACCAATTCTTTATAATAAATCATATATATTATGTATATTGGAGTAGGAAATGGCAACCCACTCCAGTGTTCTTGCCTGGAGAATCCCATGGACAGAGGAACCTGGCGGGCTACCATCCATAAGGTGCAAGAGTTGGACACAACTTAGTGACAAAACCATATTATGTATATACACACACAGGAACAAGCACATCATACTGCTCACACTCATGTGCACACACATCCTATTGGTTCTATTTCTCCAGAGAACGCTGACTGACACATCCCTTTACTTTTTCAGGACTCTGTATGATCTTCCCTGCCAAGCATCTAAAATAGCAGTTCTTCCTACCCTCCACCACTTCCCTGCTCTTTCCCTTCATACATGACACAACCCAACACCCCATAACACATTGTCTGGAACCCCTAGTGGAATATCAGTGAGATAGCCCATGAGTGAAAGGACTTTGTCTGTTTGGGTCACTAAAATACCAAGTGCCTGTGATTGCACCAGGCACACTGCAGGCACTCATAAATGTTTGATGAATGAATGACTGAAATAAAGTTGCCATGGAAGCTGGGATCTAAACCTTCTGCCATCATTGTAATTCAGAACAAGTTTGGTCCAGAGATGAACCCCAGTGTTCACAGCAGCACTATTCACAATAGCCAAGATTTGGAAGCAATCTGTGTCCATTAATAGATGAATATATAAAGTAGATATGGGGGTGTGTGTGTGTGTGTGTGTGTGTGTGTGTGTGTGTGTGTGTGTATTATAGAATACTACTCAGCCATAAAAAAGAATGAAATATTGCCATCTGCAGCAACAGGGATGAACTTGGAGGGCATCATGATAAGTGAAATAAGTCCGAGAAAGACAAGTACTGTATATCACTTATATGTGAAATCTACAAAAATACAACAAACTAGCGAATGTAACGAAAAAGAAGCAAACTCACAGATACAGAGAAAAAACTCGTAGTTATCCCTGGGTGGGAGGAGCAATAGAGAGGTGGGGAAGCAGAAGGTATAAACTATTGGATATAAGATGCGATCAAGGGCATATTGTAAAACACAAAGAATATAGTCAATGTCTTGTAATAATTGTAAATGGAAAGTAATCTTTAAAATAGTATAAAAAATTTTAAAATAAGGGTCCAGAGAGAAAGAGATGCTGTTACTTTCATCCTGGTTCCATATTTCAGGAAGGAAATAAAGTCTGCCATACAAAACAGATTCCTTAATGATGAAATGGATTGTGGAGTTGGGGCTATTTCTTTTTTCTTTCTTCAGGAAGCTGTAAGGAGAACTCTGTTTATCTTGTTCCCAAGCACTGTCAGGGGTAGGCTGTAAATAGGAAAGAAGACATAAAGCTGATGAGTACTAACCTTCTCTTCCCCACCGAGGCTTCTGCTTGGGCCTGCTTAGCATTTCAATCTATATAAACTCAATGGGCCATACAACCCTCTTTTATATGCACTCACCAATTAACATTATTCTTTAATAGGAAGAATTTTAGGAGGATTTTTTTTTTAAGTCGAATTCAAAGTAACATGCTTAATCACGAAAACCTGATGCTAATGAATGCAGTGGTATGGAAGGCAGTATGGGAAGTTATACTCAGCATTTTTATGTTTGTTTTTCAGCAATTTTACAGATGCCTATAAAAGAGCCTCCTTGGATGGCTTTTAAGACCTTCCATGATCTGACCCTCAACTATCTCTGCCACATTCCCCTTACTCCATCTCTCTGGGTTTTCTAAACTATTGTCACAAAGAAATTTACTGATTCTTTGGCACACTATTCAACAAGATGCTTCATTATTTTTCTGATACCATCCCTTGGATCCTTTCTCCCTTTCTCAGGCCACCAACATCATTTTGTGTTTGTACTTCACACAGACGACAAATGCCACAGTCGGCCCTCCTGTCTCCCCCAGCTTGACTTTATGCCCCTATCATACCTTTCCCTCTGTTTTTCACAACTGTTTATTTCCAGGTCTGCCTCACTGTAGGTAGTGGAGATATATCCCTAGCCTCCCCAACAGAACCCTCCTTTACCTCAAAAAAGTCTCAGCTTCCATCTGCGCATCCCTAGCCTCCCCACCTTCAGTTCAAGTGTTCTAGGTGGGGCTGCCCAAGGCCTAAACCGGTCAGGTCTCAGTGACCTGGTCTCTGTTGATTGGCTTGAGGATGGACATGTGACCTAGGTTGGTCCTATCAAAGAGTAGTCTTAGGATGAATGTCAAAGCGTGTGCTCAGTTGCTTAGCTGTGTCTGACTCTTTTGCGACCCCATGGACTGTAGCCTGTCAGGCTCCTCTGCCCATGGGATTTCCCAGGCAAGAGTACTGGAGTGGGTTGCCATTTCCCTATTTAATTGCCAAAGCTGCCAAAGGAGAAATTGAAAGGGGTGGGATGAGATCTGGAGGAGCCATTTTGCTATCACTTGGGCAGAATAAGAAAAAACAGGAGGCACGGAGCCTAAGCCAAGAACCAGACCCTGCCAACAGCATTTAGTGCCTGAATCCAGCCATGACCGGATCTACCCTTGAACTCTGCAATTAAGTAAGCTAAGAAAGTAGTCATTTGCAGTAGAAGCTGTCCAACTGAGATGCCCACCACTGACCATGAGGTTAGAAGCTTCTAGAAGACAAGCTGTGTATCCAGTTGACCATAGCATATTCCTACCCATTTAGTATAATGCCTTCCACATAGCAAGTGCTCACTTAATGCTTGTTGAATATAGTCAATGCACTTGTAAAAATTGCTTTTTAATAACTTGGCTGTGCTCGCCAGGTGAAATTGCACAAGTTTTCATTTGATATAATTAGGAAATAACACCTTCAACCAATGTAGTGTATAAAAAGTGTTGGTAAGGACATTCTTCTTCATTTAAGTGTTTCTTAAATATTATTTGTCCTGCTTGCGGGAGAAAAAATAATATTCAACTGCATTAATTTTTTTTGTGTGTTGAATATGAGATGAAGCTCCTAAAGACTAATTTTCCAGATTACTTATTTTATATTTAGTGCCATTAATTCCACATGTGCGAAAAACATATAATTAGGCCCACACTATTAGTACTGAATAAAATTCTGTATTATTCAAGTGTAGTAATAGATAAATTGGCACTAGACTCATGTACACAAATGAGGCTTTTGAACTTTAGTGTGATTTCAATTATCTCACTTTAGCATCAAAAGTGCTCAGCAAAATGCCTAGATTCTGCATCTGCTAAATATTTCTCCACCTCTACCCTTATTCCAGTAAAACACCCTGCAGGATAAATTGCTATGGACACAGGACGTTTTGCAGTCTGTGAAAGGTGCGCGTTCTTTCACAAGGGATGGCAACAGGAGAGTGGTTCTCCAATTCTGTTCCAGGGAACACTAGTGCTTTGAGATGTTTCTGGAATAAAGAACTGCACTGGGGACTTCCCTGGTGGTCCAGTGATTAAGAATTCCCCTGTTAATGCGGGGGACACGGGTTCCATCCCTGGTCTGGGAAGATTCCTACCATCTAGAGCTGCAACAAGAGAAGCCACCACACTGAGAAAAAAAGAGTAGCCCACGCTCGCCACAACTAGAGAAAGTCCACCCACAGCAATGAAGACTCAGCACAATCAAGAAGAGAAATGAAAAAAAAAAAAAAAAGAACTGCACAGTCAAATGGGTTGGTGCTACATAGGACCCCCCTTTTAAACTGTGATGGGGCACAGTAGGATGTTAAACGCTCTGAGAAGTCCTGCATCAAGAAACCCACTCGTGTTGTTCCAGCCGGTGTTCTTCAGGCTTTGCTGACCACAGGGACCCTTTTTGGCCCAGTGCTTATTAACATTTATTAACAGTCTGGGAGATGGTGCCCTCCCAACTGAATATTAGCTGCCTATTTGTAGCTCCAGGGAGCTGGGCCACCCTCATCTCTTCTGGGCTGATTCCTCAAGATGAACAAGAGTGTGAAAACATAAATTGGAGGGGGAGTAATTATTTAAGGAGCAAATGAGGAATCTGTTCAGCCTGCCCCATAGAATAGAGTTCTCCATTTGTCTCCTCTCCATGCCAATAGAGAAGGAATGCTTTCCTGAGCTCTGTCGATGTTCTGGTGAGGATGCCAAGCCATGTGTCAGCTGGGCCATCTCAGCCCCTCCTGGGTTTAGTTAACCTGTTCAAGCTGCCAGCCTCTGACCTCTGCATATCCCAGGCAGACCCTCCCCAACCACATACTCCTGTTCACAGGCACTGTCTCTCTTTCACTCCAACATAGAACTCAGCCATTTTACTGCTTTTCAGGGAAAAAAAAAAAATGATCCACGGCAGGATGGTGACATGGCTATAGGTGTGGGTGTGTCATAGGAACATGTGCTGAAGGTCAGTCCTTCCTAAGTTTGAGCTCTTACTACAGGTCCCCAAGGAAGGTGACCACAGGAAGGTTTCCAGGGGTGCACAGGTTTGTGTGGAGTCCAGGGAGGGCAGCCCACTCTTACTGGCCGCTGGAAGGGCTTTCCACAAAGCATGACCTTCATTCAACCTCAGTGGAAGTGTAGGATTTATTATTCCCTTAGGAGTTTGACCCTTCCTTGGTGGCTTAAACAGTGAAGAATCTGCCTGCAATGCAGAAGACCTAGGTTTGATCCCTGGGTCGGGAAGATCCTCTGGAGAGGAGAATGGCAACCCACTCTAGTACTCTTGCCTGGAGAATTCCAAGGACAGAGGAGCCTGTCGGGCTATAGTCCATGGGGTTCCAAGAGTCATACACAACTCAGCAACTGACACTTTCACTTAGGAAAGGGTCTGAGGAAGAACATCCCAGATGGAAGAAAAGGCCCATGTCAACTGGTGAATGGCTAACCTCATTGTGTTGTAGCTCCTTGATGAGAATCATAAGGTTAGAGGGAGGATTAGATGAGCTAATACGTGGAAAGGGTTTAACAGCACGTTTAGCCCAAGATAAGGTTTCTCCAATACTTGGGCCACCTGATGCAAAGAGCTGACTCATTTGAAAAGACCCTGATGCTGGGAAAGATTGAGGGCAGGAGGAGAAGGGGATCACAGAGGATGAGATGGTTGGATGGCATCACTGACTCAATGGACATGAGTTTTGGTAAACTCCAGGAGTTGGTGACGGATAGGGAGGCCTGACGTGCTGCGGTTCATGAGGTCACAAAGAGTCAGACACGACTGGGCAACTGAACTGAACTGAAAGCTTCAGTAAACCTAACTGTTGTGAAGGACATCATCACCCTTATTCTTAATGGTGACTTTGGCTAGAATGTCGATTTCCTGAAAAAGGAGGGTAAGGAATAAGTTGGGAAAAAATAAGTATGGGGTGGGATTGGAGGGTGAGAGAGATGTTCGGTATGTTCAGGAGGAAGGGGATATATATATATATATATTAGTTATGGCCGATTCACATTGTTGCACAGCAGAACCACAACATTGTAAAACAATTGTCTTCCAATTAAAAAAAGTATAACTTCCAGTATAACTAAGAGAAGGATACCATGGTGAACACCATGACATTGTCCTGTGATACAAATAAGATGTTTGTCTTCTGTTCCCAGGAGACCGTCAATATCACTGGAACGAAGGGGTGAATGTCCATTGACTCTTAAGCACACTCTTTTGAATTAGAAAGCTGTCGACATACCAGGGCACAGAAGTTTGAATTAGACACGACTTACAGAGAAGTGTGGAAGAATGGGGAAGGGAGGCGATAACTAAACATCGGGTCAATGTTCCTTGCTGGACAGAGGAGACTTTCTTGGAAAATCTCAGCTTCTGGTATGTATTAGCGAGGCTAAGGGAGAGTCCCCCACTGAGACTGAACACTGAGCCCTAAAAGGCTTTGTGTCCCTCCAGGGAGAAGTTTCCCAGATGTCAGAGACTTCTGTGACTCGGCACTGGGGACATGTTTTCCAGCTGAGGCCCTGATGACTCCCCTTTGGCTTGCTGACCGGCCCCTTCTCCCGCCCTTCCCCCATCACGTCCACCTGCAGGCACCACCTCTCGCTCAGCAGTTTTGCTCCTGGAGGTTGTTCCCCAGAGCACTTTAAATGGAGCCTGTAAGACAAGCAACAAGATCAACTTCCCATTTCATCCCTCCACCCTGCACTGGCTCCGAGTGAAAGAGCAATTTAATGGTGATCTGGGATACAAAGGGAAAAAATAAAATTAAACGAAGACAAAACTAATCTCAAACCAAGAATCCGAAAGTAAGGCCACCAGAGGTCAAAGCATGGCATTCAAATTCTAAAATTTGCATGGAAGGAGAACTTACGGTCTAGCACAGGGAGCTCTCTCTACTTAGTGCTCTGTGGCGATCTGAGTTGGATGGAAATCCAAAAAAGAGGGGATAGATGTATTTGTATAGTTGATTCACATTGCTGTACAGCAGAAACTAACATAACATTGTAAAGCAACCATACTCCAATAAAAATTTAAAATAAAATAAAATTTGCATGGACCTAGTAAGAATTCTGCACAATAAAACTGGACCATTCAGGATATCATCCATGGTCGGTTGAGTCTATATCATAATGAGGCAGGGGTGACTTACTCTGAACAATGATGGAAAATCAAATACACCAGTGTTCCTTCACCTCCCATTTACTGATAAATTTAGACACATAAAAACTCAACCGAGATATAAAAGTTTATGAAAATCATTCAAGAGCTTTTCATGCATTCACTTACTCATGAAATATTTATGCCATGCCAAATATTTGTTCCAAGCACCATAACTCCCTGTCATGTCCTTATTCAATTTTGTGTCTCTCTGGCTTTGGGTGGGGAACCACAGGAGAAGGTAGTTCACACAGCAATCACTCACCATGATTCTGAAAGTCAAGTGTTACTTCCACTCTATGCTTTTCTCTCAAAAATACTACTATGAGAAAATGATGCATTGCTCACCATTAACTCAGATTTCAACATCTAGGATGATGGTGGTCAGTCAAGAGGCCCCAGATATCCTGTCTGAGCATCCTTTTGTCCTTTAGTGGATTTCTTGGGCTTCCCTTGTGACTCAGCGGGTAAAGAATCCCTTACAATGTGGGAAACCTGGGTTTGATCCCTGGGTTGGGAAGATCCCCTGGAGAAGGGAAAGGCTACCCACTCCAGTATTCTGGCCTGGAGAATTCCATGGACTGTAGTCCACAGGGTCACAGAGAATCAGATGCGACTGAGTGACTTTCACTTTCACTTTAATTCATCATTACAATTGCAATGGCCCCTGAGCACACGTCTGTTCTGCAGCACTTTAGACAAAACATGAATACAAAGCTTCATCTCATCCTCTGTTGCTCCCTTCTCCTGCCCTCAATCTTTCCCAGCATCAGGGCCTTTTCCAATGAGTCAGCTCTTCGCATCAGGTGGCCAAAGTTTTGGAGCTTCAGCTTCAGCATCAGTCCTTCCAATGAATATTCAGGGTTGATTTCCTTTAGAATTGACTCACTTGCTCTCCTTGCAGTTCAAGGGACTATAAACAGCGTAAATCTATTCTCTCTTACAGTTCTGGAGGTCAGAAGTTCATGGTGAGTCTCTTATAAGTCAAGGTGTTGGCAGAGCTGCATCCCTTCTAGGGACTCTATTCGAAAATCTGGTCCTTGCCTTTTCCAGCTTCCTGAGGTGGCCTGCATCAGTCTCTCTTTCCATGATCACACGCTTTCTGATTCTAATCCTCCTGCTTCCCTCTTCTAAGGACCTTGTGATGACATTGGGTCGTCTGGGATGATCCACCATCAGCTCCCATTTCAAGAGCCTTAGCTCAGTCACACCTGCAAATTCCCTTTTGTCAAGCAAGGTAACATAGTCACAGGTATTAGGAGTTAGGGTGGAGACATCTTTGGGGAGGGGGGCATTTCTCTGCTGACATCAATGGACAGGGTCAAAGAGAGAATATGAACTGAATGTTTGAAAGTGAAAGTCGCTCAGTTGTGTCTGACTCTCTGCAACCCCAAGGACTGTATAGTCCATGGAAGTCTCCAGGCCAGAATACTGGAGTGGGTAGCCTTTCCCTTCTCCAGGGGATGTTCCTGACCCAGGGATCGAACCTAGGTCTTCCACATTGCAGGCAGATTCTTTACCAGCTGAGCCACCAGGGAAGCCCAAGAATACTGGAGTGGGTAGCCTATCCCTTCTCCAGGGGATCTTCCTGACCCAGGAACTGAACTGGGGTCTCCTGCATTGCAGGTGGATTCTTTACCAACTGAGCTATGAGGGAAGCCCCTCTGAATGTTTCAGTCTCCCCCAAATTCACATGTTGAAACCCTATCCTGCCCCTGCCATTGTGATGCTATTAGGAGGTGGTGGGTTTGGGAGGTGATCAGGGTTTGGTGAGGTCATGAGGGTGGGGCCTGCAGGATGAGACTAGTGCCCTTATCAGAGTCGTTAGAGTTTGCTTCTCCTCTCCGTCCTCTGCCTTGTGTGGACACAAAGAAAAGTTGGCAATTTGGAAACTGGAAGAAGGTCGTCACCAGAACCCAGCCACACTGGCACTCTGATCTCTGATTTCCAGCCTGCAGAACTGTGAGAAATAAATTTCTGCTGTTTCTATGCCCCCCAGTCTCTGGTGTTTGGTTAGAGCAGCCCTAATGGGCTGAGGCACCATCTATGCTACCAGAGGGCCCTCCCCTTCCTTCCTGCTAGGCTGACCTTCCAGGCTGACCCTGCATCACTGTGATTTCACTTCTATTTTCCAGCACCCCGCAGGGCTGTACTTCCTGGATTCCTTGTTCCTGGGCAAACTCACATGACCAGTTCTGGCCAAAGAATTACAAGCAAGACAATATGCTTTCTCTTCTGGCTGGAGCATTGAGTTACCAAAGTGAGATCTTTTGGAACTCTCTTCTTATCTGGTACCCAGGTGAGCAGAAGCCCCAGCAGACCACAGTGGATATACAGTGGGAGTCGGCCTGCTCAGAAAGATGCAGGATGTCCGGTTAAATTTAAACTTCACATAAACATGCCGTTTACAATATTTAGTTATTCAGTCGCTCAGTCCCATCGGACTCTTTGCAACCCCATGGACTGCAGCATACCAGGCTTCCCTGTCCTTCACTGTCTCCTAGAGTTTGCTTAAACTCATGTCCATCGAGTCAGTGATGCCATCCAACCATATCATCCTCTGTCACCCCCTTCTCCTCCTGCCCTCAATCTTAGGGCATATTTGGCATATTTATACTAAAAAGTGTGCTTGTTATTTTTCTGAAATTCAAATTTAATTGGGCATCCTGTATTTTTATTGGCTAAGTCTAGCAGCCCTAAGTGCTGGTGAGGAATGAACCTTTGTTAGGGCACTGAGATTTGGGGGTTATTTGTCACTGCAGTGTAGTCTAAGCATTCTGACTGTCACAGGCCACTTGCCGCAGTGACAGACAAGTCACGTCACTCTTCTGAGAGCAAGGAGTGTCCTCAGCAGCCTACAGGACCAAAAGCACATCTCAACATCTCAATCCCCAGCATCTACAGCAGCACAGTACCGTGTCTGGCCCATACCGAGGGCATGGCAACCCACCCCAGTATTCTTGCCTGGAGAATCCCAAGGACAGAGGAGCCTGGCAGGCTGCAGTCATAGGATCTCAAAGAGATGGACACGACTGAAGCGACTGAGCTCGTACTCATGCACACACAGTGTCTGGATGCCTACGAAGCACCACCTGCATCTGTGCCCACCCACGAAGGTCAAGTGATGCTCTTTCCCTATTTTGCAGAGAAAAAAAAAAAAAAGGATGGGGGTGCATTCTCAGCATTCAAAATTGTCCCATAAATGTCAATCTTTCCCCACGATTTTTACTTAAACCTCCTGTGTCCACTTCCACTAGGATCACTTAGCAGTTGAAATGCAATTTAGCACAACTTGATATATTTTGTCAGTTTAATATATCAGTATCTCACAATGCAGGCCGAGAAACCCTGGTAGAGTGTTTTAAATAAGAAAGAACTTTCACATCCCCGGTGTGATGAGCCCTCTCCTTGACGCTGATGATGGCCACACTTGTTATAAAATGCTTTTTAAAGCCACCCAAAGTGCATCTAACAGTCAACCGATTTAAGTGGGCTTGCAGCTACCATGGCAAAAACAAAAGACGCCCAAGGCACAGATTTTTAACTGAACCTTAAAGACAAGTGACCATGACTGGCTTGTTTGGATGCTCATTTCCCTGGAACCTAAATAGATAGACTGGAAAAAGCTTTGAGTGAAGACCATGTTCTGGCGGCTGCCTGTTTTAAATATCTAAGTTTTCAAGCCACATGTGGCCATTTTTGTTCCTGATAGAAGTGTCCTTCACTAAAGTGTGTGAGAACTTCTGATGTGACGTGTGGTAGAAATTGTTCCAGACGTGACACCCAGACGGCAGGCGCAGAGCAACACACGTCACCTTGCAGGGTGTGGCGGCGATGCATGGTGTTGCCAGCTGTGTTTTGTTTTGTGTTGTGTCTTGAAGCTGTAAATATGAAAATCTGAATTGTGGAGGTTCCTGCAGCACCCCCAACCCTCCCACCCCGACTCTGTGGGGAACAGACAGCATCAGGCTAAAACACCATGGCTCAGCCGATTGTCTTAGGGGATCTTGAAACGCAGAAGAGATGTTTTTAAAATAATCTGATCCAGGATCTGTTAACAACATTTAATGGGAGCTTCATGGTTGTCAATTTCCTCTATCGTTTTAGGAAAATGTTCATCAGATGCTGGTATAAAGACTTTGTGTTGAAACATGGACCTTTAAAAATCACCCAAAAGTTTTAAATCCCCTGAAACAGAAATCTATCAACAGAAGTTGAGAGCCATGATCACCTGAGTTATTTGCCCAAAAGAAGCTGATGAGTCATTCAAGAAGATGCAATAAACACCCAAGAAATGACGGCAGAACCATACCTTCTGAAGAACATAACTGAGTAGTAAGTGGGTTGTTGTGACAAGGATTTGATTGTTCAGTGGCTAAATCATGTCTGACTCTTTGCGACTCCGTGAACTGCAGCACACCAGGCTTCTCTATTCTTCACCATCTCTCGGAGCTTGCTCAAACTCACGTCCATAGAGTCAATGATGCCATCTAACTAACCCATCCTCTGATATCCCCTTCTCCTCCTGCCTTCAATCTTTTACAGCATCAGGGTCTTTTCCAATGAGTTAATTGCTCGCATCAGGTGGCCAAAGTATTGGAGCTTCAACTTCAGCATCAGTCCTTCCAATGAATGTTCAAGGTTAATTTCCTTTAGGATTGACTGGCTTGATCTCTTTGCAGTCCAGGGATTCTTAAGACTCTTCTCCAACACCACAGCCCAAAAGCATCAATTCTTCAGTGCTCAGCTTTCTTTATGATTCAGCTCTCACATCCATACATGACTACTGGAAAGGATCAGATCAGATCAGATCAGATCAGTCGCTCAGTCGTGTCCGACTCTTTGCGACTCCATGAATCGCAGCACGCCAGGCCTTCCTGTCCATCACCAACTCCCGGAGGTCACTGAGACTCACATCCATCGAGTCAGTGATGCCATCCAGCCATCTCATCCTCTGTTGTCCCCTTCTCCTCCTGCCCCCAATCCCTCCCAGCATCAGAGTCTTTTTCAATGAGTCAACTCTTCGCATGAGGTGCAAAAAGTTGAAACTCCAAAATACTGGAGTTTCAGCTTTAGCATCATTCCTTCCAAAGAAGTCCCGGGGCTGATCTCCTTCAGAATGGACTGGTTGGATCTCCTTGCAGTCCAAGGGACTCCCAAGAGTCTTCTCCAACACCACAGTTCAAAAGCATCAATTCTTTGGTGCTCAGCCTTCTTCACAGTCCAGCTCTCACATCCATACATGACCACAGGAAAGACCATAGCCTTGACTAGACGGACCTTTCTTGGCAAAGTAATGTCTCTGCTTTTGAATATGCTATCTAGGTTGATCATAACTTTCCTTCCAAGGAGTAAGTGTTCAAATTTAGTGACTGGAGAAATGAACTAGGCTGATTCGGGCAAAGGCTGAATGGCTGTGTTCAGCCCTTGGATGAAGCCAGTGATTGGGAGAGGCAGAGAGAAGAAGAAAGCGTGACAGGGTGGAATCAGCAAAGATTCAGCAAAGGAACAGCAGCAGTACTGTGTCCAGCGTCTGAAAAGCCAAGGATTACAGGGCAATTGGAGTTGGAAGCAATCATGCCAATCAGGTTTATCTGAGCTGTGCTGTGTTTAGTAGCTCAGTCATGTGCAATTCTTTGAGACTGTAGCCCTTCAGGCTCCTCTGTCCATGGGGATTCTCCAAGCAAGAATACTGGAGTGGGTTACCATGCCCTCCTCTAGGGCATCTTCCCAACCCCGGGTTCGAACCCAGGTCTCCCGCATTGCACGCAGTTTCTTTACTGTCTGAACCACCAGGGAAGCCCAAGAATATTGGAGTGGGTAGCCTATCCCTCCTCCAGGGGAACTTCCCGACCCAGGAATCAAACCGGGGTCTCCTGCATTGCAGGCAGATTCTTACCAGCTAAGCTACCATGTTTACTTACCAAGTTACATCTAACTTACTTATAAAAACAACCTCAACTGTGACGTGGGGAGAGCCTACACGTGTCAGGAACCCTGCTGGGTGCCTTGCAAACAGTTTCTCACCTAATTCTTTGCAGCAGTTCTACATAATAGGTCTTGCTTTTCTTGCTGCTTCATTCCTGTCTGTGGGGTGCTGCACCCTGCTCATCCCCTTCCAAGAGCAGGGCTCTCCTTACACATGCAGTAGCCGGCTCTTCCGTGGCATGCCTGCTTTGTCCAGTTCAGTCAAAGTTCTGACCCAGCTGGCTATGGGGCAGACTGGGAAGGCAAGTAGAGCCTGGATCAGACACATTTGAGTTTCTTTTTAATTCACTTATGTATTTTATTTTGGCTGTGTTGGACCTTTGATTCCGTGCTTGAGCTTTCTCTAGTTGTGGCGAGGGGGTCTACTTTCTAGTTGCAGTGCATGGGTTCTCACTGTGGGGGCCTCTCTTTTTGCAGATCATGGGCTCCAGGGCGCATGAGCTTCAGTAGCTGTGACACACCGGCTTAGTTGTCCCCTGGCAGGTGGAGTCTTCTGGAACCAGGGAATCGAACCCATGTTCCCTGCATTAGCAGGTAGATTCCTAACCACTGGAGCACTAGGCAAGACCCTGATCTGAGTCTGAATTCCAGGCCTCTCACCTATGCAACTCAGATAAAGTGTCTGTATTTATGTCTCTCTAAGCCTCGGTTTCCCCGTTCTTGAAATTGACCCCTTGCTCCCTAAGAGACAGGTGCTCTGACAATTTACTGAGATGATGCCAGCAAGCAGGCAAGTTCAAGCCAGTCATCCACATCTGATGCTTGTGTCACGCTTTGCAGAAAACCACGATAAACATAGTCCTTCTTGTGATATTTCTTTAAGGTAGATAAAAGGACAATAGCCTTCCAATGGCCTCCCTGTCCGAGGAAAGCCCATAACTCCTGATTAACGAAAACCCTGAACTGAGTCTTGGCGACCACATCTTTCCTTCCCATGTGTCACCCACCATCTGTTAAATAATGCCTTCCTGATTTTGCCAGACACTTGTCTGACCTGTTCTTTGTGCAAAATCAGAATGTGTGCCCACCTCCTGTCTCTTATGGTATTTTCTGCATGGTGTTTCCAATGTTGACAATGTCAGCCTCAGCTATAATTTCCATTAGTCAGTTCCTAAGGTGTGTTTAAAAAATTGAGACCAGAGCATGTTAATCAAGTTTAAGTCAGGGCTGGGTTTCACAAAAAACCCCACGTGCAGGTCCATATGGCTGTGATAAGAGCCTTGCTATCCAAAACAGTGGTCCAGAATCCAACTGCCTTAGCATCCCGGGAACTTATTAGAAATGCAAGGTTGTCCTGGCCCTCTGTCTCCTTTCCTCTTCCTGCCCCTTCCCCATCCCAGACCTACTGATTCAGAATCTATATTTTAAACAGATCCCAGGGTGAGCCATGCACACACACTACAGGCTGAGAAGCGCTGAGCTAAGAGGCAATAGTTCTTAGACTTGACCACACTTTAGAATTAACTGAGAAATTTTCAAAAACATTCTCGGTTCAGTTCCTTATTCCTAGACAATCTGTTTTAACTTGTCTGGAGCAGTGCTCAAGAGCAGATCCTTTTTAAAAGAATAGGCAGTGATTCTAACATGTAGCCAGGATGCGAACACTGCCCCACCCCTTGGATCAGAACACTTTCATTAGGATGGGCATGACCTCGTATACCAGGACCACACCAGGTGCCACCCCTTGAATCAGAAGACTTCCATTAGGGTCGGCATGACCTTGTATACCAGGACCACACCAGGAAGGCAGCTGGAGGTCACAGGACTGCCAGTTGTGGAGAGAGAAGTGCCCCAGAAACTGGGGACCTAGAATGGCTTAACGAATATATCCTCATAAACACGCGTACATTTATGCAGTCTCATTAAAGTATAGTCACATGCTGTGTTTATAACGACAGAGTTGCCAAAAAATGGGCGTCAGTAAAACAAATCGTATTGTCACAATGGTTATTATTATTGTAACAAAACTTTAACATTTCTTAGCCCTCTGCCAATGCAATCACAATGCATAATGCATTTGAGATTACTTCCAGCTGTCTCCTACTCCATGAATGGGGACATTTCTTTGCACACAGCATTCAGACGCCGTGTACATTTGCATGATAAGCAGCCATCTTCCCATTCATGAGTAGAGGCTCAGAACTGGAGATGGCCCTTCAGCAGCCACCCCAATTGCCTCAAACTTGCAAGGATGCCCTCTACCTGAGCCTGATGGGCCAGTACTGTTGGGAGGTAAGTAAGGCATCAGCTAAAGCAGAAAAGATCCCGAACCAGAAAATCACATTTCAAGTTCTTGTTATGCCACCTATAGCCCTGGTTAGTGTGATGAATTGTGCCCTGATCTGTAACTGAGGTGAATATACCTGTCCTGGGACTTTCCTGGTGACTTACGTGGTAAAGAATCTGCCTGTAATGCAGGAGATGTAGGTTCAATCCCTGAGTCGGGAAGATCCCCTTGAGAAGGGAATGGTGACCCACTCCAGTGTTCTGGCCTGGAAATTTCCATGGACAGAGGAGCCTGGAAGGCTACAGTCCACGGAGTCACAAAGAGTCAGACACGGCTGAGCCAGTAACACAAACACACACACACACACCTGTACTGACTACCTGAAGTGACTATTGTGAGGCTTAAACAAAACAGTGCAAAAAATGAGTTCTATAGAAGCAGAAGACTCTAATGCTACAAGGAATAGATACTAAATGTTGTATTAGTAGCAATAGTAGTGACAAGAGCTGTGTTACTACCACAAAGGGAGGGAGAAGAATATATCTTCAAAATCCGTATAGTTTTCTGTCTGGGGTTTTGTAAAGAGAGAATAGATAGTGCTAGATGAGAGGATGGAAGAATGGATGGCTGAATGGATGAAGAGGTAGATGGATGGATGAAAGAGCAGGTGGAGGGATAAATAGATGAAAGAAGGAAGGAATTAATGAATGGATGATGGGTGAACACATGGATAAATGGATGGCTGGACAGATGGATGGATGGGTGGGTGGGTAGATGGGTGAGTGGGTGGAAAGAAGGGAGGAAGGAACAAAGCAAGGAAAAGCAGGTAGGTGGGTGGTGGAGGTCTGGGCCGGTAGAGAGTTAGATGGATGATAGGCAAACAGAGGGTGGATAATTGAATTTATAAATGAATGAATGTATGCAGATGAATGGATAGAGGGATGGATGAAGGGAGGGATGATGGGTAGACGGATGGGTGGAGGGAGGGATAGATGGATGGATGGATGGATAAATGGAGGGATGGATGGATAGGTGGATGAGTGGAAGAATGGGTGGATGAATGGATAGATGGAGGCATGGATGGATAGATGGATGGGTGGAGGGATGGATGGATGATGAATAGACGGAGGAATGGATGATAGATGGATGGGTGAGACATGGATGGATAGATAGATGGGTGGAGGAATGGATGGATGGATGGAGGCATGGATGGATAGATGGATGGGTGGAGGGATGATGGGTAGATGGATGGGTGGATGGATGGATGGATAGATGGGGGCATGAATCGATAGATGGATGGGTGGAGGGATGATGGGTAAATGGAAGGGTGGATGCATGGATGTATAGATGGATGGGTGGAAGAATGGATGGATGAATGGATAGATGGAGGCATGGATAGATAGATGGATGGGAGGAGGGATGGATGGGTGGTGAATAGATGGAGGAATGGATGGATGGATGGATGGGTGAGGCATACATGGATGGATAGATGGATGGGTGGAGGGATGGATGGATGAGTGGAGGCATGGATGGATAGATGGATGAGTGGAGGAATGGATGGATAGATGGATGGGTGGAGGGATGGATGGATGAGTGGAGGTATGGATGGATAGATGGATGGGTGGAGGGATAGATGGATAGATGGATGGGTGGATGGATGGATGGATGGATGGATGGATAGATGGAGACATGGATGGATGGATGGATAGATGGAGACATGGATGGATGGGTAGATGGGTGGATGGATGGATGGATAGATGGGTGGGTAGAAGAATGGATGAGTAGTTGATGGGTGGAGGAATGGATAAATGCAGTGCTGTTTCACATGCAGCCCACCTCCTAGTCTTTCTACTTGGCCTCTCACGGCTTTAAATGACTCATCTGAATGCCTTTGGGGTCAAGTACAACCATTTTAGTACAGCCTGCAAGCCCTTTGTTATCTGTCCAAAGCTATCCTCTCCACCCTCACTTGGTTGTGTTCCCCATGCTTTCCCACCACCCCACAGCCTGTGCTTTCCCGTCTCTGTTTCTTGGCTGTTACTGCTCTTGACTCTGCAAGCCAAACTAGGTGCAAAGCCCAGCTTCTACTTGGAAGCCTTCCCTGCTTCAGTCAGTCCAAAGGAATCCCTCCCTCCTCTCTCAACATGGTGCCTTACTTGTTTCTATCTCACAGATTGTCTACCTTTCTGTATAACGTGGATTACCTCCTTCACTCAAAGGAGAGGGAAGGAGCTAGCATGTAGTGAGCAACTACTTGGACACCCTCATGCAATGCTAGTACGAACCCTGCAAGGGATGTACAGGTCTTGCTTTTCCCAAGCAGTGATGTGGGCTCTCAGAGGCTGACTGACTCGTCTGAGGCATATCAGTGGTGGAACTGGGATTTGAACCCAGGTCTTCTGACTCCATCTGTACCTTTCCCTCCCTTATAGTCTAAACCCCTAGACTATCTGGATGATAGAGGGTGGAGGAAGGAATGTATAAATGAATGAATGGATGCAGTTGGATGGATGGAAGAACGGATGGGTAGATGGATGCGTGGAGGGATAAATGGATACTTACATCATTGGTGATTCACCTGCAAAATGGAGGTAATTACAGCAGTGAGGCTACACAGCCTAGGAAGAGTACATGGTCATGTGCTGTGCTGTGCTTAGTCACTAAGTTGTGTCCGACTCTTTGCAACCCCAGGGACTGCAGCCCACCAGACACCTCTGTCCATTTTCCAGGCAAGAATACTGGAGTGTGTTGCCATTTCATACTCCAGGGGCTCTTCCAGACCCCTGTCTCTTGTGTCTCCTGCACTGGCAGGCAGATTCTTTACTACTGTACCACTGGGGAAAATCAAGCACTGGTCACAGACTTCTTTAATTCCTCCAGCAGACTGCCTGTGCTGAAAGTGGGGGTGGTGGTTGAGGAGAGCCCAGCTTGGGAGCTGGCTTGGCCTGGGTCTGTATCTCTTGCTGTTGTTCAGTTGCTCAGTCGTGTCCGACTCTTTGCGACCCCATGGAGCACAGCATGTCAGGCTTCTCCATCCTGTATTATCTTTTGGACTTTGCTCAAACACACATTCACTGAGTCGGTGATGCTGTCCAACCGTCTCATCCTCTGTTGCCCTCTTCTTTTGCCCTCAATCTTTCCCAGCCTCAGGGTCTTTTTCAGTGAGTCAGCTCTTTGCATTTGTATTGGAGCTTCAGCTTCAGCATCAGTCCTTCCAATGAATATTCAGGGTTGATTTCCTTTAGAATTGACTGGTTTGATATCTCTACTTCATCTCTTATTAGCTGTATGACCTTGAGCAAGCCACCTTTCCTCTTGGTGAAAATGGTGATGCCACCGATCTTGCCAAACTTTTGCTGGGAATGGAGACTGAACAGAGAAGGTGCTGAGCACATCATAGACACTCCCCAAACAGGAGCTGATGCTACAGTTTTAATCCTTGGGATTTCTGATACCTCAACTCTCATTAAGTGGGTGCAGAGAGCATTCTTAGCTCTCCCCCTCCCCTGCATGAAGAATTCTCTGAGTACCCTTTACAAAATTAGCATTTATAAACCCTTCAGAGCCTCAAAAACCTGAGACCACTTACCCTGTTTGCACTTGCAAATTGTTTTCCTTAGAATCTGAAAAAAAGTGCACACGTCCAAGTATACTATTAGGATCTGCTACAATATACAAATGGAAGGTCAGGCCGCACCCTCCCTGGTTTCAGGCAACACTATTTTAATTGCAAATCCATAAGCCTCTTCTGTGAATTGCATTTGGTTTTTAAAGGAAAAGGGGTGCATATGTCACAGGATCATTTGCGGAAGCCACATCACAGAGGCATTTTCTAATGCACATAACCGGATAATATGGTAATCAAACTAAATCGGTGGCAAAATGCTTTGAAACCTTAAATAAGATCTAAATCTCAATTGTTCTAACATTTATAGTTGATAGAATTTTTTAGCCTAAGTCACATTGAAATGTATTCTCTTTGTTTTTAATTTTGGCAGAAACAGGGACTGACTGGCGAGTTAATCTTTTAGAAGATGTTTGACTGTAGCAAGCTGCAGTAAAATATGCATAATATGAACTTAATAAAAAGTAACACCTCTGCTATAAATTGCTTCATTGAGATATAGAAACATATTATAACCCATAAAATGCATACAAGAAATGGAATGAAACCGAAGTTACCTTTATTGTCAGTTTTTATTTCTGGAATAGTCTAAAATTGAAGATAATGATTACTCATGGAAAAAAAAAACTTTATCAAATGCAACATCAACATTGTTGGTGGCATTTTCTGACTCATGGGTGGATTTGTGGTCCTGGAGAGGTGCCTAGACATTGTAATTCACAAGAATTATAATTAACAAGGAAAAATTACTCATTTATTTACATTCCCATTTGAACACTAGATAAATTATTTGCTAAAAGCCCCTTAATGATCCCAAAGTACGTAATTATCTAGTACATTGGTCCTGATTTCAGAGGATAAAAACTATAGCAAAATGACTTTTTTCCCCTTAAAAGCTGTTCCCTCACAACTCCTGCTAGACATTTCTTTTATGGTTTTTTAAAAGTTATATTGGTTTTTTTAAATATCAAAATATTTTATGCAAAATATTTCGTTTTTAAAAAATTCACTCTCGCTCTCGGGAGAGTGTATGTGCAATTGTTAAAGATGTAGTACAGATTGCAATAAATTCTGAAATTAACACTGAATATATTTTCATATTATGTTTACATATGGGTAGGGTTTTTTTTAGCCTCCCTATCTTTTTTAGATTTATGAGATTCTCTACAATAAGATTTTGTGTGAGTATATTTAAATTTCATATGTGTATATATTTATACACACACAGAGCAAGATTACATACTTGCTTTAATTTCTCCCAATCTTAAAAACTCATAAAATATTTAAGCTGTTTCAGGACCAGAATAGTAATGCTTCAAACTGTTGTTTAAAATTACATCCAACCCTCACCTACCCGTGCTAATGAATGGGGTGGTGCAGTCGTGAGGAATAGCCATCAAAAGTAACCAGTGCACCACAGGCTCAGTGGTCAGCCTGTGTTCTGCCCACTCCCCCGTCCCTCCCCATCCTGCTCGACTTTTAACTACCACCGCTCAGCAAAGGACTCATCGGTCCCCCTCCTCATTTCCAACCACCCGACTGATGAAACTTCAAGTTGGGAATAAGATGATCAAAGGGGAGCAGAAGGAATCATCTGTAAATGGTGGCAAACAGGGAAGGGTCCATTGATTTACAGGTTTCCATGCTTTTTTTCATTCATTCAACAAATACTTATTGAACACTTAGTATGTGTGATGTGTTGGTGAGCCATTGTGTTCACCAGTAGGTTCCAACAATGAACGTGTTGAATGCTTCCCCTGCTTTTATGGTGTCGGCGGTATAGGAGAGGAGAAAGGCTCCCAAACACACAACTGTAGAATGAATTAACAACCTTGAGAAGAAGAATAAGGAAAAACACAGCATATGTATATACAGTAAAGTAAGTACATGTCTGGGGGGTCTAACCTAGTCTGCATGAGAGGAATGAGATGGTCAAGAGATATTATTTCCCAGGAATTTCCTCATGCTAATAGAACAGGTGGATGGTAGGAGTGGAGGGGTCCAGGCAAGAGATGCAGCCCGCATGAAAGCTCTGAACAAAATGAAACTGTTTAATTCTTTAGCTAATCATATTGGGATTGTCTTTTAACTGAGATCATCTCCTATTTCAAAACCACCAGAGAGTTTGGGGTTTTTGAGCACGAGCCACCAATTCTCCTTGCTTGGCCCTGCAACAAATCTTTCTCTGCTCCAAATGCCAGTGGTTTGGTTTGTTTGGCCTCACTGTACATTGGTTTGCTTAGATTCATGCCCATTAAGTTGGTGATGCTATCTAATCATCTCATCCTTTGCCACTCCCTTCTCGTTTTGCCTTCAGTCTTTCCCATATTCAGGGTCTTTTCCAATGAGTCAGCTCTTTGCATCAGGTGGTCAAAGTATTGGAGCTTCAGTAGCAGTGCTTCCAATGAACATTCAGGGTTGATTTCCTTTAGGATTGACTGGCTTGTTTTCTTTGCAGTCCAAGGGGCTCTTGAGAGTCTTCTCCATAGGGTCCCGCTTGGTTTCAGTACCTCAGAATGTAATTGCATTTGGATCTAGGCTTTACAAAGAGATAATTAAGTTGTAATGAGGCCATTAGAGTCTGTCCTAGTTCAACCTGATAGGTATCTGTACAAGAACAGGACATTAGGGTGCAGAGAGAGACACCAGGTGAAAAGGCAGCAAAGGGGGCATCTGCAAACTAAGAGGAGGCCTTGGGAGAAACCAGGCCTGCTAACACCTTGATCTTGGACCTCCATGCCTTCAGAACCGTGAGAAAATACTTCTCTGTTGTTTAAACTCCTCAGTCTGTACTGCTTCGTGATGAAAACCCAAGTAAACTAATAGAACATCCACACAGAACCCATTAGTGTGAGATTTGGAGGGTAAGGTAAATAGCAGTGATGAACACTGTTCTGCTGTAGCTCACATATGGATTAATGAAACACATGCTCTTTGTGGCTGTGGCCTTCCAAGGATAAGCAGCTGGAATTTCCTTAGTGGCCAGTGAGAAGGGTAAAAACGAGGGAGAATCAGAGGTGAGCTAGAATGCTTCCTTCCAGTTGGGAAGCATTATAGACACTGGGCTAAGGAAACAGGCTGGCAGCATCTACCAGAAGTCTCTGTGGTGGGCTTGATACAGAAATAAATTGATATGAAAATCTGCATTGGGAAAAAGAAAAAAGTCTTTGTGTGTTATTACACATCTATCCATTTATCCATCCGTTTACCCATCCATTTGTCCATTTTCTTGCTGCTGCTGCATTTCAAAACAAATTGCAGACGTCAGAACACTTTATCCATAAACACTGCATCATGCCTATCCTTAACTCAAGATCAACCTTTGCTTTTGGTTCTTTTTATAAGTGAAATTTACATAAAATGAAATGAGCAAACTTTTAAAAAGTTTGTTATTGGAACTTAATTGGCATGCAATAAACAACATATTTAAAAGATATTTTGATAAGTTTCTATATATACACACACTCCTGAGACTATTTTCCATAATCAAGGTAATGAACATATCCCTCACCCCCAAGACTCTTGTGCCCCTTGGTGAGCTCTTCCTCACTGCCTACCCCAGGCAAGAACAGACATGACTTATGCCACTATAGAATAGTTTTTATTTTCTAAAATTTTATATAAGTAGAATCATATGATATAAAATCTTGTTTTGCTTGGCTTACCTTCCCACACACAGACACACACACACACAGACACACACATTTTTTAACTTTATATTGGCTACAGAAGACTTTTGAGAGTCCCTTAGACTACAAAGTCAAACCAGTCAATCCTAAAGGAAGTCAACTCTGAATATTCATTGGAAGGACTGATGCTGAACCTCAAGCTCCAACACTTTGGCCACCTGGTGCAAAGACCTGACTCATTGGAAAAGACCCTGATGCTGGAAAAGATTGAAGGTAAAAGGAGAAGAGGGTGGCAAAGGAAAAGATGGTTAGACAGCATCACCAACTCAATGGACATGACCTCGAGCAAACTCCAGGAGACAGTGGAGGACAGGAAAGCCTGGTGCGCTGAAGTCCATGTGGTCACAAAGAGTCGGGCATGACTTAGTGACTGAACAACAACATTGGAGAAGAGCCTATTAATAATGTTGTAGTAGTTTCAAGTGGACAGCAAAGGGTCTAGCTCTTTTTTTAACTCAGCATAATCATTTCAAAACATCTAAATAGCTTATCAATAGTTTATTCATTTTATTGCTGGGATTCAAATACAGATAGGGGCTTCCCAGGTGGCTCAGTGGGTAAAGAGTTCACCTGTGATGCAGGAGACGCAGAAGACACTGGGTCGAGCAGGCCCTCTGGAGGAAGGCATGGCAACTCACTCTAGTATTCTTGCCTGGAGAAGCCCATGGACGGGAGACTGGCAGGCTACAATCCGTAGGGTCGCAAAGAGTCAGACACAGCTGAAGCAACTGAGCGCATACACACAAAAGTCCACGGTGAACATTCATGTCTGTCTGTTTATTTGGCCATGTGCTTTCCTTTCTCTTGGGCAAATACCTAGAGGTGGAATGGCTAGATCATAAAGTGGGTGAATGATGAAATTTTTAAGAAACTGGCAAAGTGTTTTTCAAAGTCATTGTACTGACTTGAAGTGTATGAGAATTCTGGTTGCTCCACATCCTCGATAACATATCCTTATTATGAATCCTTTAAATTTCAGCTGTGCAAATAGGTGTATTTTGGTACCTTATTGTGGTTTTAACTTGTGTTTTCTTAATGATGAATGATACCTAGCATATGTTCACGTCCTTATTTCAGGTACATCTTCTTCAGTGAAGGGTCTATTGAAATCTGTTGTTTATTTTTTATTGAGTTTTCATGTTCTTTTCATTGAGTTTCAAGAGTTCTTTACTACATTCTGAGTACAAGCCCTTTATCAAATGACTTGACCAGTTTTCCCAGCACCACTTGTTAAAGAGATTGTCTTTAATCCATTGTATATTCTTGCCTCCTTTGTCAAAGATAAGGTGACCATATGTGCGTGGATTTATCTCTGGGCTTTTATTTTGTTCCATTGATCTATATTTCTGTCCTTGTGCCAGTACCATACTGTCTTGATGACTGTGGCTTTGTAGTAGAGCCTGAAGTCAGGCAGGTTGATTCCTCCAGTTCCATTCTTCTTTCTCAAGATAGCTTTGGCTATTCGAGGTTTTTTGTATTTCCATACAAATTGAGAAATTATTTGTTCTAGCTCTGTGAAGAATACCGTTGGTAGCTTGATGGGGATTGCATTGAATCTATAAATTGCTTTGGGTAGTATATTCATTTTCACTATATTGATTCTACCAATCCATGAACATGGTATATTTCTCCATCTATTAGTGTCCTCTTTGATTTCTTTCACCAGTGTTTTATAGTTTTCTATATATAGGTCTTTAGATTCTTTAGGAAGATATATTCCTAAGTATTTTATTGTTTTCATTGCAATGGTGAATGGAATTGTTTCCTTAATTTCTCTTTCTATTTTCTCGTTATTAGTGTACAGGAATGCAAGGGATTTCTGTGTGTTAATTTTATATCCTGCAACTTTACCATATTCATTGATCAGTTCTAGTAATTTTCTGGTGGAATCTTTAGGGTTTTCTACGTAGAGGATCATGTCATCTGCAAATAGTGAGAGTTTTACTTCTTCTTTTCCAATTTGGATTCTTTTTATTTCTTTTTCTGCTCTGATTGCTGTCAAAACCACTATGAGATACCATTTCACGCCAATCAGAATGGCTGCTATCCAAAAGTCCACAAGCAATAAATGCTGGAGAGGGTGCGGAGAGAAGGGAACCCTCTTGCACTGTTGGTGGGAATGCAAACTAGTACAGGCACTATGGAGAACAGTATGGAGATTCCTCAAAAAACTGCGAATAGAACTGCCTTATGATCCAGCAATCCCACTGCTGGGCATATACACTGAGAAAACCAGAATTGAAAGAGACACGTGTACCCCAATGTTTATAGCAGCACTGTTTGCAATAGCCAGAACGTGGAAGCAACCTAGATGTCCATCCACTGATGAATGGATAAGCAAGCTGTGGTACATATACACAATGGAGTATTACTCAGCCATTAAAAAGAATACATTTGAATCCGTTCTAAGGAGGTGGATGGAACTGGAGCGTATTATACAGAGTGAAGTAAGCCAGAAACAAAAACACAAATACAGTATATTAATGCATATATATGGAATTTAGAAAGATGGTAAAAATAACCATATTTACGAGACAACAAAAGATACACTGATGTATAGACCAGACTTTTGGACTCTGGGACCGGGAGAGGGTGGGATGATTGGGGAGAATAGCATTGAAATATGTATAATATTATATCTGAAATGTATTAATTGTTCAAACTAAACACTATCATGTTACAATTTATTCATATTAGATGTTTGTAATGTTTCTGATAATCAATAAAAGAGATTCTTGATTAAAAAAAAAAAAAAAAACTGAAAAAAAAAAAAAAAAGACTTGACAATAGTTTCTCCTAGACTGTGGCTTAACTTTTCATTGTCTTAACAGCATTTTTCCAAGAAGCAGATGATACGGATTTGAAATATTTGGCAATCTGTTCTTTTATGAATCATGTTTTTGTATCTAAGAGATCTTTGCCTAATCCAAGGTCACAACTGTTTTTACTTCTAAAAGTTTTATAAACTTTTAGGTTTTAAAATATAATATATGTCATATGGCCCAACATTACTTAATTTTTGTTACAATGCAAGGCATAAATTGAAGTCTCTTTTTTTTTTTTGCACTTGGATAAACTAAGCTTCCTAAACTCTGTATTCTATTCCATTGATCCATTTGTCTCTCTTGATAGCTGCAGCTTTATAAGAAGGCTTGAAATCAGGTTATGTTAGCCAACCAATATTGCTCCTCTTTTCAAAAGCTGTTTGGGCTATTCTAGATTATTTCCACTTCCATATGAATTTCATAATCAGCTCATCCATTTCTCTGTCTGTTGTGATTTAGATTTTGTTAAATCTATAGGTCAATTTTGGGAATACATATTCTTTAATAATAATAAAGAGTCTTTCAAGGAGGAGTTTAGGCCATTTACATTTAGTGTAATTTCTGGTATGGTTCAGTTTCGATCTATAATACTGACACTGATTTTGCATCTACCCTTCTTTGCGTCCCTTTATCTCTTTCTATTTTGAATTCATTGAATTGATTTAATAATTTAATTTATTCTCCTTGATGGCCTATTAGCTGTAACTCTTTGATTTTTTATTTTGAACCATTATTTTAATGGTCGCTTTACTGTTTGCAATGTACACCTTTAACTTAGCACTGCCTGCCTTTATGCGATATCATGCTATGAAGCATAAAAACCTCACAACCTCCATTCCTCTCTTCCTGACATTTGTGTATTGTCATGCATTTTACTCTTGTATGTGTTATAGGTACCACGCTACATTGGTACTCTGTTTTTTTTAAGCACTTATCTTTTTAAAGAGGTTTAAGTACTAAACGGGTTTCCCTGATAGATCAGTTGGTAAAGAATCCGCCTGCAATACAGGAGACCCCAGTGTGATTCCTGGGTCAGGAAGATCTGCTGGAGAGGGAACAGGCTACCCACTCCAGTGTTCTTGGCCTTCTCTTGTGGCTCTACATTCACCTATTGCACACAAGCACCCACAATGTCCAATGCCTTTCATTCCTCTGTGCAGTTTCATATTTTTATCTGGAATCATTTTCTTCTAACTAAAAAAAAAAAAAATTTTTTTTTTTTAATGTAGGTCTGTTGTTGTTGAGTCACTAAGTCATGTCCAATTCTTTGTGACCCCATGGACTAGTGTAGGTCTGTGCTTAGTCACTCAGTTGCAGCTGACTCTTTGTGACCCCATGGACTGTAACCTGCCAGGCTCCTCTGTCCTTGGGGATTCTTCAGGCAAGAATACTGGAATGGGTTGTCATGCCCTCCTCCAGGGGATCTCTGCAACCCAGAGATTGAACCCAGGTCTCCCACATTGCATTCTTTACTGACTGATCCACCTGGGAAGAGTAGGTCTACTTATGATAATTTCCATGTCCAAAATATAAAAGTTATAGTTGTTCCTCATCCTTGATTAAACTTGATAGTTATTCATTTTTTCACTTTAAGTTTCTAATCATTGTATAGAGGTTTCTATCTCATTGTTTAATCACATTTCCCAAATAACTAATGATATTGAGAATATTTTCCTGGGCTCTTCTGTCATTCACAGTGATTCCTTTATGAAGTATCTGTTTAACTCTGTCACCTGTATTGTCATTACTTTTAATTTTCAAAGTTCCCTGAAAATACTGAGATGATATACAATCTGCTGGATTAAATGATATCTAGACACATGAATGGAATTTCGCTCAAGAAATTGCCTGTGAATCCACCTAGATGGAGCAAGAAACAAGTTTTATCTAATGACATTGCTTATCACTCTGCAGATGGTCATAAAATATATTTTTAGATGCTTTTTCTGGCAATTTTCAAACTTACATGAAAGTAGAAAGAAAAGTGAAAGGAATTCCTATGTAATCATCATCCAGCTTTAACAAGTACCAACATTTTGCTGAACTTGTTCATTTCCAACCTCTTTTTGTTTTTTGCTGGTCTATTTTATAACAAACTCCAGATGTCATATAATTCCATCCATCAATGGCACACAATTTTGACAGCTAGAACTCAAGCTAGTCATTTAGAATTCTCATTTGATTATAAGTATAGGACCAGGAGATCTTAATGGAAAGAGGTCCAGGTTCAAAATTCTTCCCTTATTAGAGAATGGAACCATATGACTTGAAACAAACTTTGACACTTGACTGAGCCATAAAGCCCATGTCATAATAATACTATGCCATAATACCATCTGTTGTCCTTGGTCTCTTCAAAAGGGAAAGAAGGTAAGATACACATTATTTTTTGTTATTTTATTAAAAATTCGGTCAAGGGACTTTCCTGGTGGTCCAGTGGCTTAGACTCTGAGCTCCCACGGAGGGGACCCAGTTTGATCCCTGGTCAGAGAGCTAGATCCCATGTGCCGTGGCTAAAAGTTCACATGCTGCAACTAAAGATCCTGCATGCCACAAGGAAGATGCAAGATCCTGCGTGTGCAACTAAGACCCAATGCAGCCAAACAAATAAATAATTTTTAAAATTCAATTGAAAATTAAGCTTCATTAATAACCTATAATGGAATATAATCTGCAAAAAAAAAAAAAAAAAGAGTCACCATGCTGTACACCTGAAATTAACACATTACCATAAATCAACTATATCCTGATTTAAAAAAAAAAAGAAAATTAAGGCTCACTTACTTCAAGAATGAAAGTGTATGCTATCCCTTATACCCCATGCATGATTAACAGTTATTTTTTAAAATTCTGTGGTTTCGCATCTTAAGAGGAAAAGAAAGCATTCCGTGTTCTATGAGTATTATAGAAAACCTCCACCTATTAAGATACCCAAAAGCAGAAAATATGATATGCCTCCTTTCTTTCTTCTATAGCAGAGTTCTTGACCTCAACACTGTACACATTTGGTTCTGATCATGTTACTTTGCAGGGGGCTGTGTTGAGCTCTGTAGGATGTATAGCGGCAACGCTGGCTTCTACCTATTATTTGCCAGGAGCAGTTTCCTGGTGGTGACAAACGAATGTCTCCAGATATTTCCAAACATCCTCCCTAGGGCTGGGCAGCAAATCAACCCTGGTTGAGAACCCCAGTTCTATAGATATGATCTTTTGTGCAGACACAGTTATGAGTGCCAGTGTCTCACAGCCTCAGCTTCTTTAACTGTGAAATAGGAATGATTTTGATTTTGTTAAATCTAGAGATATATTATGGAATCAATAGACTTTAATAATAATGACTCTTCCCATGAAGGTGCTAAGACCATTTACATTTAGACCATCAGTATAATTACTGATATGGTTGAATTTCAGTCTACAAAATTGCTACTTTTTTTTTGTCCTTTGTTCTCATTTTCTTCTTTTTTTTTTTTTTTAGTTCATTGAATTTATTTAATAATTTCACTTGGTCTCCAGAAGAGGGTCAGCTACTTGTGAACACACGATATAAAAGCCATAGAAGGGTTAACTGGTAACGGATCGTGAAATGGTTAGGGTGGAGGTCTGCCCTACCTCAGGCACAGAGAGGGAAACGGATCTGTAAGAAAGTAGTGAGCAGTCCTGTAAGCTCCAAATGCTTCCGGTGAAAAGAAGAAATAACTGGGCTGAGTCTGTACCAGACCCGCAGCATGGGCTAGGAACCACAGGGACTCATGTGCACAAGACGGGGTCCGCACTTTCCAGGAATCATACAAGATGGCTCGTGACCAGGTCTATGAAGGCACCTCACCCAGCCCGGCACACATAAGTCTTCACCACGTGGGATGATGAGAATGAAGATGAATCAGAGCTAAGGGACATGGCAGAGATGGTGCGTGCCCTTCAAAAGGACGACAAGCCGGTGTCACCTGGCACGCTGCCAGGAGGTGGGACAGTCTAATGGCAGCATAGATGTCAAAGTCCAATAAGGTTTGCAGTTAAAGCTGGCATCTGCCACTTATTACTGCCTGTCCAGATTACTAATCCTCTCTGTGACCATTCTCTATCAAACACATCATTATTCCTACTTACAGATGTATTATGTCTAAAGTGTCCAGCTTAGCGCTTAGAACATAGATGGCACAAAATGTTTTCTGTTGTTGCTTGGTCGTTAAGTCCTGTCCTACTCTTTGCGACCTCATGGACTGTTGCCTGCCAGGTTCCTCTGTCCAAGGGATTTCCCAGGGAAGAATACTGGAGTGGGTTGCCATTTCCTTCTCCAAGGATTCTTCTCAACCCAGGGATCGAACCCACATCGCCTGCCTTAGCAGGTGAACTCTTCTCTGCTGAGCCACCGGGGAAGCCCTGTTTTCTATTAGTATTTACTAATATAATTGTTACCATTTCAAACAGTTGGTTTGAAATGTAACAGTAGTTACATAAGTGTTGGAATGACACATATTCAGTGAGTCATAGTGATTTAGAACTGGTTAATGTTAACAGTAAAATTTAATGGAGATTTGAAGAGAGATAGAGAGAGCAAGGGGAGACAGGCCAGCTATTTCAGCCATCCTGAAGGAGAGATGAAATCTCCCAGAAACATGGGAATAGTTGGAAGTGGGCAAGAGTACCACACAGGACAGCAGGACCTGGGTGGACCAGAAATCAGGGGCTGGTTTTAGACCCTATAGAGACATTCGGAGCTTTTCAACAGCAGGAGTTCAGAATGGTCAATACCAAACTTAACAACAGTGCTGATTTTAAACCCAAGTTTTGTGGAAAACTCAGAATACAAGGGAATCAAGTGAAACGCCCCCGCCCCAGGCTTCTCGTGTCTCTCTCCTGTGGTCTGTCTGTTCCCTTCAGTGACTTTATGGGGTCCCCTGCAAGCCTAGCTTGGAATTTTCCTGCATTAGTCTGAGTTTAGCCTCTCAGAACCTGTGGTTATCAGTATATTACCAAGGAAACTCCTCATCTGAAGTGGGAACCACCTCTATAGGCTATAAATACAAAGCAATTAGCCTCTCAAGTGCCTTATTACAAAACGTATCAAGGACACCTACATGGCCTCCCAGATTAGAGGATAGAATTTCTGTTGAGAGAAGGCCCTTTTTTAAAGGTTGACTTTTTAATAGAATGCAGGGGGTAAAAAAGAACAAACTCATAGATAATTAAAAAAAAAAAAAAAAAAAACGATCAATCAGCAAATTTGGGCATGGGTTTTATTATTCTTCACCCTCCAAATCCTTGATTCATTGAATAGCCATTTCTAGGGCCAAGTCTGGTCATAGTTACCCAAATAAAAGCACGGAGGTCTTTTGGTGCTGAATAAGTAGTGGAAATAAGTTGCTAAAGGGAAGGTAGAAAGTACAAACTTTGGGAAAAGTAATCTGCTGATGTTTCTTAATTTAAAAATATTTCTTAATTGACAAATTGAAAATACACACACTCTTTGACCCAGAAATTCGACCTTTGGAAATGCATTCTATAGCAATGAGAGTGAACCTACAGGGATCTATGTGCATAAACACATGGTTACTGCAGAATTATCTGTGGTAGCAAAAACCCAAACACTGTAAACTACAGACTAACCATGAACAGTGAAATGAACAGATGTGCTCGGCACGTCCATCATGTAGAATAACACGCAGCTATTTTTTAATGTAGGGGAGAGCGCAAATGCAGTCCCCAATCACCACAAATTATGAGCCGAGATTCTCATGTTTGGGGAAATTGCAAGGGTTGAATACAGTGGATAGGCCTCCCCTGGGAAAACCACCTTTGAGTTTGTGGTGACTCCCCTGCTGGGTGATGAAAGTGAAAGAGAAGAATGAAAAAGTTGGCTTAAAACTCAACATTCAGAAAACTAAGATCATGGCATCCGGTCCCATCACTTCATGGCAAACAGATGGGGAAACAATGGAAATAGTGACAGACTTTATTTTGGGGGGCTCCAAAATCACTGCAGATGGTGACTGTAGCCATGAAAAGATGCTTGCTCCTTGGAAGAAAAGCTATGACCAACCTAAACAGCATATTAAAAAGCAGAGTCATTACTTTGCCAACAAAGGTCAGTCTAGTCAAAGCTATGGTTTTACCAGTAGTCATATATGGATATGAGAGTTGGACCATAAAGAAGGCTGAGCACCAAAGAACTGATGTTTTTGAAGTGTGGTGTTAGAGAAGATTCTTGAGAGTCCCCTGGACAGCAGGGAGATCCAACCAATCAATCCTAAAGGAAATCAGTCCTGAATATTCATTAGAAGGACTGATGCTGAAGCTAAAACTCCAATACTTTGGCCACCTGGTAGGAAGAACTGACTCATTTGAGAAGATCCTGATGCTGAGAAAGATTGAAGGCAGGAGGAGAAGGGGAAGACAGAGAATGAGATTGTTAGATGGCATCCACCGACTCGATGAGCATGAGTTTGAGCGAGTTCCAGGAGTTGGTGATGGACAGGGAAGCCTGGCATGCTGCAGTCCAGGGGGTCGCAAAGAGTTGAACATGACCGAGCGACTGAACTGAACATTTATCATAGGATACTGAATACAGTTTCCTGTGCTGTTTAGTTTTGGACCTTGTTGTTTATCCATTCTACATAGAATAGCTTGTATCTGCTATTCCCAAACTCCCAATCCATCCCTCCTCCACCCTTTCCCCCTCGGCAACTGCAGTCTGTTCTCTTTGTCCATAAGTCTGTTTGTGTTTCATAGATAAATTCATCTGTGTCATATTTTAGATTTTACATATAAGTGATACTTTAATATTTGTCTGTCTCTCTCTAATTTACTTCACTTAATATGATAATCCCTAAGCCCATCCTTATTTCTACAAATGGTATTATTTCATTCTTTTTAATGGTTGAGAATATATATGCACCACATCTTCTTTATCCACTCCTTTGTCAATGGACATTTAAGTTGCTTCCATGTCTTGCTTATTGTATATAGTGCCATACAGCTTTATTTATGTATGTATGTATTTGGGTTGCACTGAAGACCACCTCACCTGCCTCTTGAGAAATTTGTATGCAGGTCAGGAAGCAACAGTTAGAACTGGACATGGAACAACAGACTGGTTCCAAATAGGAAAAGGAGTACGTCAAGGCTGTATATTGTCACCCTGCTTATTGAACTTCTATGCAGAGTACATCATGAGAAACTCTGGACTGGAAGAACCACAAGCTGGAATCAAGATTGCCGGGAGAAATATCAATAACCTCAGATATGCAGATGACACCACCGTTATGGCAGAAAGTGAAGAGGGGCTAAAAAGCCTCTTGATGAAAGTGAAAGTGGAGAGTGAAAAGTTGGCTTAAAGCTCAACATTCAGAAAATGAAGATCATGGCATCTGGTCCCATCACTTCTTGGGAAATAGATGGGAAAACAGTGGAAACAGTGTCAGACTTTATTTTTTTGGGCTCCAAAATCACTGCAGATGGTGACTGCAGCCATGAAATTAAAAGACGCTTACTCCTTGGAAGGAAAGTTATGACCAACCTAGATAGCATGTTCAAAAGCAGAGACATTACTTTGCCAAGAAAGGTCTGTCTAGTCAAGGCTATGGTTTTTCCTGTGGTCATGTATGGATGTGAGAGTTGGACTGTGAAGAAGGCTGAGCACCGAAGAATTAATGCTTTTGAACTGTGGTGTTGGAGAAGACTCTTGAGAGCCCCTTGGACTGCAAGGAGATCCAACCAGTCCATTCTGAAGGAGATCAGCCCTGGGATTTCTTTGGAAGGAATGATGCTAAAGCTGAAACTCCAGTACTTTGGCCACCTCATGTGAAGAGTTGACTCATTGGAGAAGACTCTGGTGCTGGGAGGGATTGGGGGCAGGAGGATAAGGGGACGACAGAGGATGAGATGGCTGGATGGCATCACTGACTTGATGGACCATGAGTCTGAGTGAACTCCGGGAGATGGTGATGGACAGGGAGGCCTGGTGTGCTGCGATTCATGGAATTGCAAAGAGTCAGACACGACTGAGTGACTGAACTGAACTGAACTGACTCTCCCTTGCTGAGTGTGGGCTTTCTCTCATTGCAGCAAGCAGGGGCTTCTCTTGTGTTGAAACCCAGGCTCTAGGTGTGAAGTCCTCAGTAGTTGTAACTCATGGGCTTAGTTGCCCCGTTGCATGTGGAGTCTTCCCAGACCAGGGATGGAACCCATGTCCCCTGCATTGGCAGGTGGATTCCTATCCACTGTACCACCAGGGAAGTCGACTTGCAGTTATTTTTAACTAAATTAGAATGGCATGAGTTAGACTCATGTGAACTTACTGTGAAAACAGCAAGATTTGGAGGATCTTTCATATGATCATCTTTATAAAAGAGAAAACAAAAATGAAAAGAAAGAGAGGGAAGGCGAGAAGGGAGAGGGAGGAAAACGACTGTTCTCACCAAATCCTCGGCCTCATCCCTGCTCATCCTTGCCGACAGAGCCCCAGTGCCATTTGTAGATTGATGTGTGCACGACGGGGTCCACTCAGGGAAGCAGAGAGCAAGCTGGATACTCCAAGCAGAGGGGGTGCATTACAGTGGGTTGGTGTTACAGATGAGAGAAGAAGCTGAGGAACTAAACAGAGGAAGCAAGGTAGCCAGAGGTTAGCAGATGCCCTCTACTCCCAGGACTACAGGGACACGGGGAGGTGGTGGTGGGGGAATCAGGGCCACCTGATGGGGGGATGATGGCCCCACTGGGAGCAGGGACCACACAGGAAGAAAGGAGACAAGATGTATTTCTTGGGATTACTATGTACCAGGGGATTGATAACAACTACAGTTATTGATATTGTTATTGATAACAATAACGATGATATTAATAATACTTTTAAACTTAGTCCTATTTATTTTCAAATGGGTATTTCTGATTTTGTTATTCACAGTTCCCATTTACTGGGCACCTATTCTGTGCCAAACACTGAGTTTTTCACGAGTCTTAATCATTGTGACAAGATTAGAAACGGTTGTTTCTCCATTTTAAAAATAAGACTCAGAGAGGTAGATAAGTTTGTCTGATATTAAATCCTTAATAAGAAAAGCTTGGAGAACTTGAAATCAACTCTACCACTCAATCCTAAAGGAAATCAATCTTGAATGTTCATTGGAAAGATTGATGCTGAAGCTGAAGCTTCAACACTTTGGCCACCTGAGGCAAACAGCCTAGTCACTGGAAAGGACCCTGCTGCTGGGCAAGACTGTGAGAGGAAGAGATGGCTAGAGAGCTTCACTGACTCAATGGACATGAATTTGGGCAAACTCCAGGAAACACTGGAGGACAAAGGCTCCTGGCACGTTGCAGTTCACAGGGTCACAAACAGTGGGACAGGACTTAGCAACTGAACAACAACATATATGTATATAGCTATATATTTTTATTCTATTCCATTACAGGTTATTACGACATATTAAATATAGCTCCCTGTACTATAGAGTAAACCCTTGTTGTTCACCTATGGTATATATGGTAAAGTGCATCTGTTAATCTTCTACTCCCATTTATCCCTTCCCCACTTCCCCTTTGGTAACCATAAGTTTTCTGTGTCTGTGAGTCTGTTTCAGTTCTGTTCATTGGTACTATTTTTCAGATTCCACATACAAGGGATATCACATGATATTTGTCTTTCTCAAACGTAAGGTTTTCTTGGAGGCGTTGCTGGAGAGGAATTATTTGTGCTGTGACTCATAACATTTTCAAGGCAGAAAGAGCTGGAAAGAAGCCATGGACCCTTTGGGGGTCCAGCCGATGGTGAGATGAGAATGTCCCTTGGAAACTCATTTCTACCATCTGATCTGAATTCCTGAGTCAAGGTGAGTGCCTGAACAGAATGCCTTGTACAGAGCACTGGGGATGCTGTGTTTCCTGGCCAAGTGTATCCCCAGTTGTAGACAGTAATTTGGTGTCTGGCAAAGAGAGGACACCTCATACAGCAAAAGCACAAATAAATTTTACTGGATAATTAGAATCATAACTGGAAGTGAATAAGCCGGCATCCGACTTTCAAGCCCAAGCTCAGTGTGGTGGACTGGCATAGGTCAGCCTGGCAGGGCCTCATAGATCCACCTGGTCCCATGAACAGAAGAGAAAAAAGCCAGGACAAGCTCTGCAAGGGCCTCTGTGAACCAGCTGCTAGTGACAACTGCTCTTTTACTCTGCTTCATTTGCAGATAAAGAGTTAAACGCTTACTGAGGTTCAAACTGAAAGCCTGGCCCTATGGTGATGTCTGATAAAGGAGGTGTTCTTTATCCCCTTCTAAGGAAAACGGGCCCAGCGCAGACCCGCTCAAGCCCATTTTCCAGGAAGCAGCAAGGCCAGCCTTGAGCCCACCTCTCTCTGCAGTCCCTTCACCTGGGGCATGGCCCCTCTGCTTTCTTCTCTCTAGAAGGCTGGTCTGTGCCCTCCCAATGCACGGACTGGATGAGCCAAGCATGATAACAGGCATCATGCTTGTACTATTCTGATCACTTGATGGAGGCCATCTCAAAACGGATTCCAGGGGCTTCCCTGGTGGTCCAGTGGTTAAGAATCCGCCTTGCCATGCAGGGGACAAGGGCTCGATCCCTGGTCTGGGAAGATCCCACATGCCGCGGGGCGACTAGGCCCGTGTGCCACAGTTACTGGGTCTGAGCACTTAGAACTGGTGCTTCAAAACCACAGAGAAGCCACCACGGTGAGAAGTCCACTCCCTGCAATGAAGAGCAGCCCCCGCTGGCCTCAACTAGAGGAAGCCTGTGTGCAGCAACAAAGACCCACCACAGCCAAAAAATAAAATCCATCTTATAAAAGGGGAGGTTCCAAAGGGGAATCTATCATGGACTAACAAAGGCTGTCACCGGTGCTATCTGGGGGCTGGGGATAAACCTGCCACTTAGTCGGTCCTCTCCTCTAAATTTCTCATTCCAGACAGGACCACTAGAAAGCGGTGACTTGAAAGAAAGAAGACCAGAGGAAGCCAGATGGCAATAGAGTCAATGGAAAAATACAGTGCTGACAGTGCTTTCTAGAGCTTTGGTCATAAAAATGAAGATAAAATAAGGCTGCAGCTGAAGGGGACCTGGAGTTGGGAGAGGGGTTCGGGGTTACTTTCCAGGTAGGAGAGACTGGGAATCTTGAAGGGCAGGAAACACCAGCTCTTAAACATGCTGGTGCAGCTCAGTGATTAATTCCAAACCACAGGGCATCCTTTAAGATAGGGTCATTTTCATGACACAGAAGCGTGTTCACAGCGAACCTGGGATTGAACGCAGTGCCTGTGCTTCAGGATTCCCAGGGCGATCTTGGAGCCATTGGAATTCTTATGTTAAACATATCTAAGTTGAGAGGTTTAGGAAGGTGCTGGGTCTGGTCAGCTTTAACCTGTAAATGACTTCCTTTTATTTCTTTAGAAAGCAGTTCTTGGTAACATGTTACATATCAGTGTAAGTTTCCTAAAAACAACAACAAAAAAGTGTCTTTAGATAGATCTATTTAGGTTAAAATGGAAGAAGCAAATGGAAGGCTCACGGTCATTGTACACAGACAATTCTTTATTTTATTCAAGGCACTCAGTCGTGTCTGACTCTTTGAGACCCCATGGACTGTAGCCCACCAGGCTCCTCTGTCCATGGAATTCTCCATGCAAGAATACTGGAGTGGTTAGCCATGCCCTTCTCCACAGGATCTTCCTGATTCAGGGATCGAACCCAGGTCTCCTGCATTGCAGGCAGATTCTTTACCGTCTGAGCCCCCAGGGAAGTTTACTGAAGTATACTTATTTCGTAATGTCATGTCAGTTTCTAGAGTACAGCAAAGTGATTCAGTTAGACATATATGTCAGCCTCCGTGTATCAGATCTATCTTTTGCATATTTTTTTCCATTAAGGTTTGTCACAGGATGTGAATATATCCTCTGTGCTATGTAGCAGGATCTCGTTGTTTGTTCATCCTGTACGTAAGAGTTTGCATCTGCCCATCTCATCCTCCCCCACCCTTCTCCCTCTCGGCAACCGCAAGTCTGTCCTTTATGTCTGTGAATCTGTTCCTGTTTCATGGATAAGTTCATTTGTGTAAACAGACTTTTTAAAATTCGAGTCAGGTCCAGGTATGCTAATACAGCCGAACAGAACGTGCATCAGTGCCAAAATGCCTTGTCCTCAGATTACAGGATGAGATATGTGTGTGTGTGTGTGTGTGCTCACTCAGTGGTGTCTGACTCTTTGTGACACCATGGACTGTAGCCGGCCAGGCTCCTCTGTCCATGGGATTTTTCCCACGAAAGTACTGGCATGGGTCGTCATCTCCTCCTCCTGACCCCAGGATCGAACCCTCGTCTCCAGCATCTCCTTACAGGTAGATGAGCCCGTTCTACACACCACACAATTTGCCCTCCTCACTGGATGGTGTCGAAGATCAAATGTGCTTAGTGGCTCAGTCCTGTCTGACTCTGTGACCCCATGCAAATGTGCTTAGTGGCTCAGTCCTGTCTGACTCTGTGACCCCATGGACTGTAGCCGGCCAGGCTCCTCTGTCCATGGGGATTCTCCAAGGAAGGAATACTAGAGTGGGTTGCCATGCCCTTTTGCAGGGGATCTTCCCAACCCAGGGATTGAACCCAAGTCTCCCATATTGCAGGCAGATTCTTTACCATCTGAGCCACCAGGGAAGATCTGGTGAAGCTCAAATGGGAGAAAGAGTTCAGAGCAGTCAGCCTTGTGCCAGGGCCACAGTGAGCACAAAATCAGTTATGACCTTGACTCTGGGTCACTCTGGCCCAACACCTCCCCTGCCCCAGGCACAAGGAAGAGCAGGGACCTGGTGTGGCTGTCGCAGTGGAAGGAACAGACTCAGAGAAGACAGGAACAGTGTAGTCTGAGGACCCTACAGCAGGAACTACATGACCTTGTTATTTGGAGGAAGCCACTCCATCCACTTCTGCCCCCATCCTGGCTCACCAAGACCCAAACTCAAAGTTAAGGGAGGGAGACAGAGGGAGAGTAAATATGATTGACTCACCTTGGTTCACGAATTCATACATGGAAGGAGGGGCACAAGACAGTCCAACAAGACCTCCGACCGTGGGTGGGGGCAGTTCTCCAAGAGCATACAGTCATGCTATTTCCAAGAGGAAAATGCAGCCAGCTGTCCCTACACTGACTAAAAAATGCCTTGAGAGCTCAGGTCCCAAGGGTGGTTTTTGAGTCCATGTCTCAAAAAGGCTGTCAGTTTCCATGAAATTACATTACAGCTGAGAAAAAGTTCAAGGAGGTGACTTCATGAGGCAATAAAGAACGATATTCGTTAATCCTTCTACAAATGTCATAAGGAGCTGACTCCGATCCCAGCACAAAAACCCAAGTTCAGAGAAGGTACCAGAAAACGGCTCCCCAAAGACTCTAGGCTGAAGTAATGAAAATCAGAAAGCCTCCAGGATAAGAAATGAGGGACAAGAAAACCTTTTCTGAGACTATTCAGGCGGAGAGGGAGAGAGCTACCACTTCAGGGGGCCACACTCCCCAAAACACAGTTGTCAAAGTTATCCGGGGGTCACTTCTTACCTAAGGGTAAGGAATTCAACCCTGATTTCATCTCTCACTGACTCTGTGCATCTCTACCTTAATACTGCAAAAATCTATATTTGTATTAAAAAAAAAAAAAAAAACTAGGTTGGATGGGGAAAATAGGCAAGATATAAAATAGTTACTAATTTTAACACATTTTTTATAATGAAGGCGCTGCTTTGAAAATCTTCTGTTTCCACATATGTGGCTGATTTAAGTTGACTTATTAACTTCAGTAGAACTGAAAGATGTTTTTACTTCTGACAACTTCTAGGTTCTGAACGTTACACAGCTCGGCTCACAGCTGTCACTGCGTGACCCCGGAAGGAGCCACCTTGCATGGATTTATTTAGAAAATCCTGAAAGGTGTGCAAAGGGGCTTTGCAGACACCAACATTGCTCCTCAGAACTTTTCACTGGGGCAGGGTCGCTGGTCGATCTCGCAGCAGCCGAATACCATTCTTAAACAGACAGCCTCTGACGCTGGAATGTGAAAAGAAACAGACCCTGGCAGCTCTGATTTTCATGTCAAAAATTTCTGGAAGAAAAAAAACAATTTTCTGGAAGTATCGATAGCACACTCTGAATCCTCACTGGTCTAGCATCGCCTAAGGGGCTGCAACCAGATGACGCCGGTGCTCCTTTGGCAAGAGTTGGAGAGAAAAAAGAATTAATTCCTGAAAATGAACTTTTCATCATCATTTGAATTTCTGTTCCTGCACACTCCCCGGCAAGGACGATCAAAGGCAATCATGCCATTTCACATCTCATCACACGTCCAGCAAAACCACCCCGAGCACTTTTCGGACTAGAAGAGTTGACAGTCGAATCAAGAATGACACACATTGGATCCATACTTGTTCCCTCGGCAGCCAAACCCTGCACTCCCGGGATCAGCTGCTAGAACCTGCGAGTTCTGTCGGAATCCCTGACCCCAAGGAAACCTGTATCATTTTAAAGTCAAGGGGTGCCCTTGAAGCCTGCCTGCCGCCACCCCCATTCCACATCCAGCCAGGAGCCCTGGATCAGCACAAGAACACCTTGGAACTGCTTCTCCTGGCAATGAGGGGAACTAGCCTGACCTTGGGGTGACCACAGTGGGGTCCTCTTCAGCAGGCTTCCTGGAGAGGATCCCCCAGAAGATGTGACAATTTAGAGACATGAGACGCAGCCTGGCAATGAGCCCCTATCGGTCCTCCGTCTTGAAGCGCAGGTGATATCTCTCCCTGGAACAATACCAAACTGCTAACTTTAGCAGAACTCAAAAAAGCTTGCCCAATTGAACAAACTATCTCTTTATAGTTAATGTTTTTGTTATCCCTACCTCCTCAAGATGCTTCTCTATAAAATATGGAAAGGAAAAATGTCTGTGGTTGGTTGCCAGTGTAGCAGGGAAGAAAGAGCAGGTGATGAGAAGATGGGGAAGTTTACACCAGGAAAGAGATGGGGCATATAACAGCTGTCTTTCAAGGACTGAAGACCTAACAGAGAGAGTGGATTAGGGGTCTCAAATTCAAGGGCCTGCCAGGGCCAGGAGGGTAAGCTTCTGAGTATAACGGAAACCCTCACTGGAGGAGGCATGCTCACCCCAACAGGATCACTGCTGCCTGGCCTCGTGGCCTTTGCAGTTGCCAGAAATTCAACCGATGCTGTGAAATCGAGTCCTAAAAAATATCAACATACACACTGCTATATATAGAACAGATCATCAACAAGGACCTACTGTATAGCACAGGAAACTCTACTCAGTATTCCGTAATAACCCATATGGAAAAAGAATCTGAAATAGAATAGATGTATGTATGTGTTATAAATGACTCACTTTACTGTACCTGAAACTAGCACAATATCGTCAATCAACTATCAGTTCAGTTCAGTTCAATCGCTCAGTCATGTCCGACTCTTTGCGACCCCATGAATCGCAGCACACCAAGCTTCCCTGTCTATCACCAACTCCCGGAGTTCACCCAGACTCACGTCCATCAAGTCAGTGATGCCATCCAGCCATCTCATCCTCTGTCATTCCCTTCTCCTCCTGCCCCTAAACCCTCCCAGCATCAGAGTCTTTTCCAATGAGTCAACTCTTCGCATGAGGTGGCCAAAGTACTGGAGTTTCAGCTTTAGCATCATTCCTTCCAAAGATTCCCAGGGCTGATCTCCTTCAGAATGGACTGGTTGGATCTCCTTGCAGTCCAAGGGACTCTCAAGAGTCTTCTCCAACACCACAGACCCCAATAGAAAATAAAAATGTTTTTAATTTAAATGAAAATATCAACAAATTCACCCTTTAAAAATCTGATTGACTGGGTCCAAATCGGGAAGCCAAGATAAAGCTGGTGGTTCCAAACTGAAACTCAGCTCTGACACCTTTAGAAGAGACTAATGATGTATTTGGGCTTCCCAGATGGCACTAGGGTTAAAGAACCTGTCTGCCAATGCAGGAGACATAAGAGATGTGGGTTCCATCCCTGGGTTGGGAAGATCCCCTGGAGGAGGGCATGGCAACCCACTCCAGTATTCTTGCCTGAAGCATCCCATGGACAAAGGAGCCTGTGGTCCACAGGGTCACACAACTGAAGTGACTGAGCACACACGCACGCATGCAATGATGTATATAATACCAGAGATACAACTGGGAGCAAGGGATGCGGCCTCCAAAGTGGTCCATTTGGCATCAACATCAGAAGGCCATTTCTCCCCGTGGAATTCTCTATCTCAGAAGGAAAGGAGTCCACTTTGAAAATGGACAGCAAACGGAGAAATGGCAGGCAGGCTCATAGCTGAACCATAAAAATCTCTTCTAATAAAGGCTAAAATTTTTATTAAGTTCTTATTATGTGCCAGACACTTCTGGAGAGCATATATCTATGTAACATTTTAGTTCTATAATTAACCCTAGTGAACTTGACCATCATTTCACAAAGAAACGACTCCTTCCCTCTACACAGAGCAAAGGCTAAGACTTCGCAGCACATTCAGACAATTGAAGGCAGGTTGCACCCCCTCACCCGCAGAGGGATGGCAGGGCTGGAGGGCTGCAGCCACAGGACCACGCTGGCCCCTGAGGGTTTGGGAACAACTCCAAAATGTTGTGAGAAGTCAGGGGTTAAAGGACAGGGGGGCTTAGCTCAGATTTGCATTTGGAAAGATTTTCTTGATTTGACTATGAATGTGATCATGAACCTGGAGGACTGATAGGGTTGGATCTTTACCTTCTCATTTTTTCCCCACTCAGGCTCTGCCTGGAGCCTTGCCCATTCAGAATAAGCAGAATGAAACGTTGTATATACAGTAAAACAGGGGCTTCCCTCCTGGCTCAGTCAGTAAAGAATCTGCCTGCAATGCAGGAGATCTGTGTTCCATCCCTGGGTGGGGAAAATCCCTTGGAGAAGGAAATGGATACCCACTCCAGTATTCTTGCCTGGAGAATCCCACGCACAGAGGAGCCTGGCAGGGTTCAGTCCATGGGGTCGCAAGGAGTCAGACATGACTGGCGACTGAGCATACATGTACGCATATTCATGTTATCCCCTACATTTCTGTCTTGTGCTTTTTATCTTTTCCTTTGTGTTTTGTATTTTGTTTAAGAAAACTTCCCCAAAGGTCATGAAGATATTCTCCCATGAGTTTTATTTTTGCCACTTACACCCTAAATCCTCTTGGAACTGAATTTGTGTGTGTGGTATGAAACAGAGAATTAAAAGTAGTATTTTTCCATATATATATATATATGTATATATATGCCAGTTGTCCCAAATTACCAAATTCAATCATTTCCACAGTGTTTCTCAGCACCTGCTTTATCGTAAGTCAAGTTCCCACATATGTGTGAGTTAAGGTCCAGGCTCTCTACTCTGTTCCACTGGTCTGTTTTTCGACTTCTGCACCAATAACTGGCTGGGTCTTTGATAACTTAAAGTAAGTTTTTCTACTTTAAGAAAAGTAGAAAGATCAAGCTTTCTACTTTAAGCTTTAAGATCAAGCTTCCCTGTTTACTTTTCTTCTTCCAAAGTGGGTTGACTCTTCTTGACTCTTCCATATACCTTTTAGAATCAGTTTGCTGTCTTTAAAAAAAATCCCCTTGGCACTTAGGTTGGAAATTAATCAAATCTATACATCAACTTGGAGAACAGTATTGAGTCTTTCTCTTTAAGAATATGTCTTTAATTGGGTAACTTCAATTTCTTTCAGTAAAATTTTATAATTTCCTCAACACAGGGCTTATTCATGTGTTATCAAACTGAGTTTTTTTGAAATTTTGTAAACTATTCGCTATAAATAGATTTTACCTACATTTCCTAAGACCTTTTGTTGATTTAAGGAAACACAATGGACTCTTGCATTTTGAATTGGAGGTCTATCAATCTTACTTTCTAATTAATTCTCACAATTTATTTGTGAATTTGGGTCTTTTTTTTTAATATAGACTATTATACCACCTTTAAGTAATGAGAATTTTATTTCTTTATTTTCAATCTTTATACTTGATTTCTTTTCCTTCTTATTGGCAGCACTTTCAACACAAAGTTGACTGCTTTGATGACTATATCCTCCTTGCTCTCTTGTTCGACTTAAAGATATTGCTCTCAGTGTTTAGCCATTAAATATGATATTTTCTGTGGAAGTTTTCAGATGTCCTGTGTCATAAACAGAAAGTTCTCTTCAATTCTAATTTAATTAGAATATTTTTTATTTCTTACAAAGAGGTGTGGATTTTTATTCAAGATATTACCTGCATGTATTGTAATTATCATATAGGTTTTCTCTTTTATTTGATTAATGTGGTGAATTCCATGGACTAATTTTTTTTTCCACTGAAAGATCAATCTTGCATTCCTAGAATAAACTCAACTTCTTCACACAGTGTTACATGTTTGATATGTTCCTAGGTTTGTTGTGCCAATAAATTTTGTTAAGCATTTTTGCATCTATGTTCATGAGTGAAGCTGAGTTGTAATTTTTTTTTTAAATTTTTTTGTTGTTCCTGATCTGGTTTTGCCATCAAAATGAGGACGGTTTCACAAAATGAGTTGAGGATTTTTCCCTCCTTTACATTTTCAGTTAAGAGTTTATATAAACTGAAATCATTGGTTCCTTAAATATTTGATAGAACTTCCCTTTCAAATCATCTGGTTCTATTGCTTTTCTTATGAAAAGATTTTTAACCACTGATTCAATTTCCTTAATGGTTAATAGAACTGCTTCCTCTTGAATCAGTTATGATAAGTTATATTTTTTCCTGGTATTTTATTCATTTAATTGAGGACTTCAAATTTATTGGCATCCATGTTTTATTCATAGTATCATCAATTTAATCTCTGTATCATCTTTTTATTTCTAAAATCATTTGTTTGTGTCTTCCTTCTCTATTTTTCTTAATTAACTTTGAAAGAGTTTTGTCAATTTTATTAATCTTCTCAGACAATCAACTCTTGGTTTTGTGTGTCCTCTCTAATTGTATGCTTATTTTCTATTCTATTGACTTCTGAAACTCCCACTTTGCCTGCTGGTTTCCTGGGATTTAATCTGCTATTCTTTATCTCTGTTCTTAAATTTAATTTCTCATTAATTTTGTCTCTTACTTTTCTAATCTAAGTAGATTTCTCTCTTTTTACTGCTGGAGCTTCATTCCACACACCATGATTTACAGACATTTGTCATCAAACAGCTCTAGACAGATAATCATTTTCTTTTTATTTACTTTTTGTCCCATATATTATGCAGACGTGTAATTTTAAAATGTCGAATGCATGACTTTTTCCAGTTATATTTTTCACTGATTTTGATTTCTCAGTTAATTGCAATCTGGTCAGAGATGGTGGCCTAACTAATTCAGTGCTTCGAAATCAGTTGGGGTTACTTTAAGCTAGAGCAGTGGTTCACATGGAGAATGCAATGGCACCCCACTCCAGTACTCTTGCCCAGAAAATCCCATGGACAGAGGAGCCTGGTGGGCTGCAGTCCATGGGGTTGCTGAGGGTCAGACACAACTGAGCAACTTCACTTTCACTGTTTACTTTCATGCATTGGAGAAAGAAATGGCAACCCACTCCAGTGTTCTTGCCTGGAGAATCCCAGGGACGGGGGAGCCTGGTGGGCTGCCGTCTATGGGGTCCCACAGAGTTGGACACGACTGAAGTGACTCAGCAGCAGCAGCAGTGGTTCACAACCTGGAGTGAATATTAGAATCACCTTGGTAGATTTTAGTCCTGGTTCCCAGGACATACGCCATTCCAACTACATTACAATGCCAGATGTTATTTGCTTTTATAGTGAAACACCCCAGTGATTCCAACATGAAGCCACATTTGAGAATCAGTGGCGCACACGTGACCAATTTCAAACCTGTTCCATGTATGCTCCAAAACAACGTGCATTCTTCAGCTTGGGCACACAGTGGTGCCACATTCTAAATACATCCCTTGGATCTCATTTGTCAGTTGTTTACATCTTCTGCTTTTCTGTTTAATCAATAACTCAAGTGTGAGTATTTGAGGGGATGTCTGTGGATTTGTCGATTTCTTCTTATAGTGTTCAAAGAAATTCTTTTAAGTTCTACATACATATTAGATTTTATATCTAGAACTGTTAAACCTAACATTATTATATCATTCTTGAGACTTGTTTTATTCATAGGAAATGACCATCTTTTAACTCCAGTGAGTCTATTTTGTCTGATATGAACATGGCATAACTGCTCATTTTCAGGGGTTGGGGTAGTACTTAATATGCTTCTTCTGTACCCTTATGTCTATTTTAAACATATCACTATCTACTAACGCTGGGCTGAGAGAAGCACATGCTGGAATCAAGATTGCTGGGAGAAATATCAGTAACCTCAGCTATGCAGATGATACCACCTTATGGCAGAAAGTGAAAAGGAACTAAAGAGCCTCTTGATGAAAGTGAAAGAGAAGAGTGAAAAAGTTGGCTTAAAGCTCAACATTCAGAAAACTAAGATCATGGCATCTGGTCCCATCACTTCATGGGAAATAGATGGGGAAACAGTGGAAACAGTGTCAGACTTTATTTTTGGGGGCTCCAAAATCACCGCAAATGGTGACTGCATCCATGAAATTAAAAGATGCTTACTCCTTGGAAGGAAAGTTATGACCAACCTAGATAGTATATTCAAAAGCAGAGCTATTACTTTGCCAACAAAGGTCCATCTAGTCAAGGCTATGGTTTTTCCTATGGTCATATGGATGGGAGAGTTGGACTGTGAAGAAAGCTGAGCGCCGAAGAATTTATGCTTTTGAACTGTGGTGTTGGAGAAGACTCTTGAGAGTCCCTTGGACTGCAAGGAGATCCAACCAGTTCATTCTAAAGGAGATCAGCCCTGGGTGTTCTTTTGAAGGACTGATGCTAAAGCTGAAACTCCAGTACTTTGGCCACCTGATACAAAGAGCTGACTCATTGGAAAAGACCCTGATGCTGGGAGGGATTGGGGGCAGGAGGAGAAGGGGATGACAGAGGATGAGATGGCTGGATGGCATCACCGACTCAATGGATGTGAATTTGAGTGAACTCCGGGAGTTGGTGATGGACAGGGAGGCCTGGGGTGCTGCAATTCATGGGGTCATAAAGAGTTGGACAGGACTGAGCGACTGAACTGAACTGAACTATATACTAATTATTGTTATCAAACCTACACTAAGCCTGACTGTCAGTTTAGTATCCTTTTCTAATTGTGCACTGAAATAAAACTAATCTGCCTTTTAAAAAACATTTCGGCAGGCATTCCCTGGTTGGTCCAGTGGTTAGGACTCCCACTCTCACTACCAAGGCCCTGGGTTAGATTTTGGTCTGGGGACTAAGATTCCACAAGCCACATGATATGGCCAAAAAAATAAATTAATTAAAAAGCATTTCAGAAGTCAAACTCTTCCCCAATTATTCCAAATAGTCAAAATTATGATATAAGATTTCCAAAACACATGGTCTCATTAACCAGGCTTCCCCACTCAGAGGACCTGGAGATCATTATTACTTAACAAAATACAACAATTCTGATTCTCCTTCTCACATTTGTAAAATCACTTAGGTCCTCATCAACTGCAAAACCACACATCTTTCATCAAAACAGCCATGTTTTATTTTAGTGAGCATTAAAAATTTAATGTAAATGCAATCCTCAGTGATTGAAGGAGCAAAGCAGAACTCTGACCCTGGGCAGCCTCTCTTGTCTCAGGTGAGCAACCTTCCAGGGGTCCGGATCCTCTTTCATCCACCTCCTAGGCCGGCGGGAGGTTCTACTGGTTGTGCGTGAGCTTTCAGCCAGCCGGTGGGATGCTCTTCAAGGGTGCAATTAGCATGCCAACAGCCAAGACGGTATTTAAGAAGTCAGAGTTCAGACAATTCCAAACTTAAAAATGCTTTTACATGCCGTCATTCAAATACTTACTTTTTTTTTTTTTTTCAAATTAATAAATTGTTTTCAAGGCACCTGTTGCCAATACCTAATTTTCATTGAGCGGTTTTCGAGAGAATGTGGCCAAATGTCAGTGTGTAGTGCCTGCTTGGTGTTGCGTATAATTTTTCGGATATTCTGAATGGCATGTGCTAATTATTTAGTACAATAGCTAATTTTATGGCGCTGAAAGACTGGAACAGAAGGGCTGTAATTATTTATAATAGGAATGTCTCGTTTTTTGTTAAAACCAAAGTGTGGGAGGCAGAGAAGAAAATAAAGGATAATTTTACACTCTCCTCGGAAGAATGAAATAGTTAATATTTTCAAGACTTTGTTACTAGTAACACTGGGAAGACTAACCATATGTCCCAGACTTCTAAGGAAAACATTGTAGTTTCGTGAAATTTACAGCAGTTTCTGAAAAACGTGTTTCGATTTTATGTCCCAAAGCAAATGAAAACTCTTTTTAAATGGCGTCTTATGCCACCAGTTTCCAGGAGAGAATAGACCTTCTTGAGAAAAAGGGGGAGAAAAGTTTTCCAGATTGTCATTAGCAAGAGGCCTTCTCCGAGGTGCATGGAAATGATGCGAGTAGGCAGTGTTGCTTTAGAAGCTGTCTGAGGCAGGTTGTGTCCATACCACAGAACTCACAGGTTCCTCCCCACAGCAGCCTTGTCAGAAGGGCAGAGGGGGAAACCGATGCCTAAAACCCTCGAAAAACGGCACTGAGAGATTTAAACTATTCATACCTCTCAAGGCAGGCATTCCATTTCTGGGGATCGACACCAGAAAAAATCATCCACGTGGCATACGATTCATATATCAAATAAGACATTTCCTCAGTGTTTTTCTAATCATGAAAAATGGGAAGCCATCTAAGTATCTGGAAGGTTATTAAATTATGACACACCCAACCAGGAATCTCAAGCTGTCATTAAAATTATATTTTAGTGAGTAGGGCCCAGGAAGGGGAAAGGCTCATGATTTAATACAAAATCCAAGACCAGGACACAAAGCCAAAGAAAAATCTGTAAACAGAGTATTATATATGGACAGAGTATGATGTGTGAACATAGCAAAAGAAACAAGTTAGAAGGGATGTATCTGAATGTTCATAATTATCCTGGGTGGTGAGGGTACAGATAGTGTTTTTTTTTTTTCTATAGTGAATTTTTAATAGATATTATTTAAAAATACAAGCTTTAAAGAGGTATCTTGCAGTCAAAGGCAGAGAGCTGAGCCTGACTCCTGAAAGCCTCCCAGGATCCATTTTTTTTCAGAATCACAAGCATCTGTGGACTCTTCCCACTTGAGCACATCCTACGGCATCATCCTTTTCTGTCTCTTGCTATTCTTTCTCCTAATACCTTCCTCACTTCCCAGCACCGTTTCCCTTAATTTCAGCCCTTTTTTTCCTCTAACAGTCCCTCCATTCCTTGCTCCTTCTCTTTTCTCTGCTCGGGAACTGTCCAGCGGCCCGTTCCCACCCTGCTGGGAAATCCAGAGCCCAGGGCTCTGCATGGCTGTCCAGGAGAGGGAGGGGGCGTGGGGAATGGAATGCATTCACTGCATGTGGAGGAGTCTCTCCACTCTTCCCTCCATGAGTCCTTAATGACTCAAACATATTCACCTACAGCAGCAAGACCAACATTACTAGGCTGGACCACAGGGTCACTTCTAACTGTGAAGATCAAGGACTAAAAGTGAATTCACTGGCCACAGAACTTCCTATTGATCCATATCAAGTACTATATGTACTACATGTATATAGTGCTATATACATATATATTGGAGAAGGCAATGGCACCCCACTCCAGTACTCTTGCCTGGAAAATCCCATGGATGGAGGAGCCTGGTAGGCTGCAGTCCATGGGGTCGCTAAGAGTCGAACACAACTGAGCGACTTCCCTTTCATTTTTCACTTTCATGCATTGGAGAAGGAAATGGCAACCCACTCCAGTGTTCTTGCCTGGAGAATCCCGGGGACGGTAGCCTGGTGGGCTTCTGCCTGTGGGGTTCCATCTATGGGATTGCACAAAGTTGGACACAACTGAAGCGACTTAGCAGCATACATATATATATATGTAGATAGCTAGATGGTGGGTTTCCTGGTATATATACATATATATATATGTATGTATGTATGTATGTATATGGTGGGTTGACTGTATAGATCTTCTTCATCTTTGGCTGCAAAGAATATAATCAATCTGATTTCGGTGTTGACCATCTGGTGATGTCCATGTACAGAGTCCTCTTGTGTTGCTGGAAGAGGGTGTTTGTTATGACCAGGGCATTTTCTTGACAAAACTCTATTAGTCTTTGCCCTGCTTCATTCCATATTCCAAGGCCAATTTGCCTGTTACTCCAGGTGTTTCTTGACTTTCTACTTTTGCATTCCAGTCACCTATAATGAAAAAGACATCTTTTTTTTTTTTTTTTTTTTACAGTCAGCAAAAACAAGATCAGGACCTGACTGCGGCTCAGACCAGGAACTCCTTATTGCCAAACTGAGACTGAAATTGAAGAAAGTAGGGAAAACCACTAGACCATTCAATTATGCTATGCTATGCTATGCTATGCTATGCTATGCTATGCTATGCTATGCTAAGTCACTTCAGTCGTGTCCGACTCTGTGTGACCCCATAGACAGCAGCCCACCAGGCTTCCCCGTCCCTGGGGTTCTCCAGGCAAGAACACTGGAGTGGGTTGCCATTTCCTTCTCCAATGCATGAAAGTGAAAAGAGAAAGTGAAGTCGCTCAGTCATGTCTGACTCTTAGCGACCCCATGGACTGCAGCCTACCAGGCTCCTCCATCCGTGGGATTTTCCAGGCAAGAGTACTGGAGTGGGGTGCCATTGCCTTCTCCGCCATTCAGTTATGACCTAAATCAAATCCCTTATGATTATACAGTGGAAGTGAGAAATAGATTTAAGGGCCTAGATCTGATAGATAGAGTGCCTGATGAACTATGGAATGAGGTTCGTGACATTGTACAGGAGACAGGGATCAAGACCATCTCCATGGAAAAGAAATGCAAAAAAGCAAAATGGCTGTCTGGGGAGGCCTTACAAATAGCTGTGAAAAGAAGAGAAGCAAAAAGCAAAAGAGAAAAGGAAAGATATAAACATCTGAATGCAGAGTTCCAAAGAATAGCAAGAAGAGATAAGAAAGCCTTCTTCAGCGATCAATGCAAAGAAATAGAGGAAAATAACAGAATAGGAAAGACTAGAGATCTCTTCAAGAAAATCAGAGATACCAAAGGAACATTTCATGCAAAGATGGGCACGATAAAGGACAGAAATGGTATGGACCTAACAAAAGCAGAAGATATTAAGAAGAGATGGCAAGAATACACAGAAGAACTGTACAAAACAGATCTTCATGACCCAGATAATCACGATGGTGTGATGACTGACCTAGAGCCAGCCATCCAGGAATGTGAAGTCAAGTGGGCCTTGGAAAGCATCACTACGAACAAAGCTAGTGGAGGTGATGGAATTCCAGTAGAGCTATTCCAAATCCTGAAAGATAATGCTGTGAAAGTGTGGCACTCAATATGCCAGCAAATTTGGAAAACTCAGGAATGGCCACAGGAATGGAAAAGGTCAGTTTTCATTCCAATTCGAAAGAAAGGCAATGCCAAAGAATGCTCAAACTACCGCACAATTGCACTCATCTCACACGCTAGTAAAGTAATGCTCAAAATTCTCCAAGCCAGGCTTCAGCAATATGTGAACCGTGAACTTCCAGATGTTCAAGCTGGTTTTAGAAAAGGCAGAGGAACCAGAGATCAAATTGCCAACATCCACTGGATCATAAAAGCAAGAGAGTTCCAGAAAAACATCTATTTCTGCTTGATTGACTATGCCAAAGCCTTTGACTGTGTGGATCACAATAAACTGTGGAAAATTCTGAAAGAGATAGGAATACCAGACCACCTGATCTGCCTCTTGAGAAATTTGTATGCAGGTCAGGAAGCAACAGTTAAAACTGGACATGGAACAACAGACTGGTTCCAAATAGGAAAAGGAGTACGTCAAGGCTGTATATTGTCACCTTGCTTATTGAACTTCTATGCAGAGTACATCATGAGAAACACTGGACTGGAAGAAACACAAGCTGGAATCAAGGTTGCCAAGAGAAATATCAATAACCTCAGATATGCAGATGACACAACCCTTATGGCAGAAAGTGAAGAGGAACTCAAAAGCCTCTTGATGAAAGTGAAAGTGGAGAGTGAAAAAGTTGGCTTAAATTCAACATTCAGAAAATGAAGATCATGGCATCTGGTCCCATCACTTCATGGGAAATAGATGGGGAAACAGTGGAAACAGTGTCAGACTTTATTTTTTGGGCTCCAAAATCACTGCAGATGGTGACTGCAGCCATGAAATTAAAAGATGCTTACTCCTTGGAAGGAAAGTTATGACCAAGCTAGATAGCATATTCAAAAGCAGAGATATTACTTTGCCAAGCAAGGTCCGTCTAGTCAAGGCTATGGGTTTTCCTATGGTCATGTATGGATGTGAGAGTTGGACTGTGAAGAAGGCTGAGCACCGAAGAATTGATGCTTTTGAACTGTGGTGTTGGAGAAGACTCTTGAGAGTCCCTTGGACTGCAAGGAGATCCAACCAGTCCATTCTGAAGGAGATCAACCCTGGGATTTCTTTGGAAGGAATGATGCTAAAGCTGAAACTCCAGTACTTTGGCCACCTCATGCGAAGAGTTGACTCATTGGAAAAGACTCTGATGCTGGAAAGGATTGTGGGCAGGAGGAGAAGGGGATGACAGAGGATGAGATGGCTGGATGGCATCACTGACTTGATGGACGTGAGTCTGAGTGAACTCCGGGAGTTGGTGATGGACAGGGAGGCCTGGCGTGCTGTGATTCATGGTGTCGCAAAGAGTTCGACATGACTGAGTGACGGATCTGATCTCATCTGATATGGTGGGTTTGCTGATATATGTGTGTGTGTGTGTGTGTGTGTGTGTGTGTGTGTGTGAGTGTGTGTGTATATATATATGTGGTGTTATATATATATGTACATAGATAGCTGGAGAAGGCAATGGCACCCCACTCCAGTACTCTTGCCTGGAAAATCCCATGGATGGAGGAGCCTGGAGGGCTGCAGTCCATGGGTTCGCTGAGGGTCGGACACAACTGAGCGCCTTCACTTTCACTTTTCACTTTCATGCATTGGAGAAGGAAATGGCAACCCACTCCAGTGTTCTTGCCTGGAGAATCCCATGGATGGAGGAGCCTGGAAGGCTGCGATCCATGGGGTCACTGAGAGACTGAGTGACTTCACTTTCACTTCTCACTTTCATGCATTTGAGAAGGCAATGGCAACCCACTCCAGTGTTCTTGCCTGGAGAACCCCAGGGACGGGGGAGCCTGGTGGGTTGCCGTCTATGCGGTCGCACAGAGTCGGACACGACTGAAGTGACTTAGCAGATAGATAGCTAGATGGCGGGTTTCCTAGGTAGCACTAGTGGTAAAGACCTGCCTGCCAATGCAGGAGATGGGTCAGGAAGATCCCCTGGAGGAGAGCATGGCAACCTGCTCCAGTACTCTTGCCAGAGAATCCCCATGGATAGAGGAGCCTGGTGGGCTACGGTCCATGGGGTCACAAAGAGTCAAACATACTGAAGTGACTTAGCACACACACAAATGGTAGCCACAGAGGGCACAGCGAGGCTTGGGTGTCTGAGCTGATGGGTACAAAGCAAGGGCTGCCAGTACCAGGAAACCAGAGTGAGGGGGAGGAGGCTGGGGTCCAGGACTGGGCCAAGCTCCGTCACCTCTTCCCCAGGGTGCCCTAAGCCACGTGACATCAGAACAGTATCTTCTCCATCTGCCCCCATGGGGACGTCACATTGAGCACCTGCTGTGTAGAGGGTGAAGGGCATATAGCAGTGGACAGGCGAGGTCTCTGCCCTCATGGATCTGACACACCAGCAGCCCTAGAAACACCCCTCCATAGGCTACAGTGCCAGGTGGGGATAGATGCTCTGAAGAAAAGCCAAACCAAGGAGAGGTGAAGAGAAACCTCAGGGTGGGTGGGTGCCATCTCGGGGCATAAGGAGGAACTTTCTGCAAAGGCAAGGCTGATAAAGACCTCAATTAAGTGGGAAGTGCAAATACTTGGGAGGCAGAACATTTTCTACCTGTTTCTATTTTGAAGGTAGGACTTAAAAGATTTTCTTGATGAGCAGAATCAGGCACATAAGAGAAAGAGGAAGCAAAATATCTGGGATAGATACAATGACCCCATGAATGAGAAGGCAATTTACAGACTGTGAAGTACTAAACAGTGGTTCAGTGCCAAGCAAAGGGCTCAGTAGATAATGAATATCTGGCAAAGTTTCCAGGAATGATATAGTTCCCATCCCACAAAGCCCCCAGGGGTCTGGCTTGCTGGGCTCAGTCCCTACGGTGATGACCACGATGATGGTGATATTCCCAGGCCCACATCCGTGCATCCATCTACAGTCTCCAAACACCTCCACTTTCCCATTTCATTTTCACAACTACCTTATGGGCGGGCACTCCTTCAGAATGCATCACACGAGGTTTCCTGCAAGACAGATATCCAACTGGTGGGCCTCTCAACTTAGAGCATGATTGAATTCAAAAATCTTTCACTCTCCTATATTCCTCTACTGTTCAACATGGATGGACCTAGAGATGATTATACTAAGTGAATTCAGACAAAGACAAATATTGTGTTATTGCATATATGCAGAATCTAAAAAAAAAATGATACAAATGAACTTATTCACAAAATAGGAATAGACTCACAGACATAGAAAACACCTTTTTGGTTACCAAAGGGGAAAGGGGGTGGAGAGGAATAAATTAGAAATTAGGGATGAACAGGCACAATTACTGCATATAAAATAGATTAACAACAAGGACCTATGGTATAGCACAGGGAACTATATTCAGTATCTTGTAATAACCTATAATACAAAAGAATTTGAAAAAGAAAAGATGTGTAAGTATACATAACCGTATCACTTTGCTATATATCTAAAACATTGTAAATCAACTCTAATTTCAAAAAGTCCTTGTAATGCTCATTCTTCTCATTTGATTTGACTTGTTGAGCGAGCCCATATAGACTTGTAGTCAGTGTATTGGAGGGATAATGAAGAAATATATGAAATGGTGGTACTCAATTTTAGACCTACAAAAGCTGCTCACTTTTATAGAAAGGAGATGGAGGTCTAGAAGTTGAGGACCCACCTGAGTAGCAAAGCCAGAATTTGACCTTCTTCTCCAAAATACAGGGCACAGGACTCTCATCATCCACAAGGTATGGCCCAAAGAAGGGTTGATAACGTGGTCAATTTAAGGAAAAATGGTACAATGGAAAAGGGCAGTTCCTTCAACATTAAAAACCACATTTCTAAGGGAACTTTTTATTCCTTTCTCTATGACCACTTTCCTTTCTCTTCTTATTTACTACACGAAAATAGCACAGCAGCCTGCATAAAAATCCTTGTCTGTAACCACCGGCATCTAGATTTCATTTTCCATATCTTTCCCACAAATCACAATCCATTTGCTTGCACAAATTACACCGAAAACTTCAATTTTCTCCCTTGTTTATTCCTCCCCATCTTCTAAAGTTGCATTACTTGTCGTTAATAACAATGGTTAAACCATTCAGTTGACTGTTTTATTATCAATTGCTATTTCTTGCAAACAAGCCTTCGGTTATTGTGTTATTTAAAAAGCATTTGGTAATGTGCTTCTGAAAAAACAACTCTACAAAATAGTTTATTAGTGTATTAATTATATGACTCTTGAACCCCCCAAACAAATGTAATGATCATATGAAACATGCCAGCCAAATGCAGTGTGTGTGTGTGATGTTTCCTCATTCTATGTGCCAATAATATAAATAAGTTTGTTTTGGTAGGCAGGCATCTAAACTAGCAGATTCACTTCCAAATGGCCTTAATATTTATTATAATGCCAAAGTAATGTCAACATTATTTACAGATTATGAAAAATAATTTAAGGCTTGAGCAAACTTGCTGTTGGACTATAACAAGTTTCTTAATCACAGAAATATTTATTGTGATGCCGTCGGCACACACACTACTGTTTCCAATAATGAGCAAAGACGATTACGTTTTAACTGTTTTAAGTCTTGTCAAAATATTTTTTGAGAAGACTGGAAGCTTCTGAGGTACCGAGTCACACTATTGATTATATTGTGGAGTTGGGAGAAACTCACCTTTTGTATCCAAAATTTTACGGTAAATTGTTAGCTTTTCGGAAGAGCAAATAAATCATTATACTAAATATAGGCTGTCAGGTTAGCTCAGTACTTAGCACAACCTTAAAAATTAGGCGTTTTATCTGTGCTTTTTGTAGAACTGCTACTTTATTTAGCGACACATTAAAATAAAGACTTTTTGATTGGCTCAGGGGGAAACAAAGGAAGGGAAGCCAAGAGATAAGAGGCATTAAAACATTAAAAATAAAAAAAATCACACAATGCTGTATGTTAAAAATGAGCTCTGCTGGAATATTTGGGTCTCTGGGGTCTTATATGTCTTGGTGCAAGTATAGTCGAAATGTTCCCTGAAAAGCATCTACAATGGCCTGTAAAAGAAAATAGCTTATCTCCAAGGTGATTCGAATGACACGTCTACCCAACAACCAACCTGCCAATGTCAGTAACATGTTAGACATTTCGATTCCAGGATGGTAGCTCTGACTTCATCAGGTCCACGGAGTAGCATCACTCCTTCTTTCCTTTGACTTGACGATAATTATTTGCATGTGTGTTTGTTTCTGCTTTTTCAACCCTCCGGAGTCACATTCCTTAGCATATAGTTTTCATTTGGTTCTATTCTTCTCTAAAACAGTCCAACCTGTTCAGTTTTAAAGATGTCTTAATTAGTCTAATCCTTATTGGGTTCTTTCCAAAGCTCCTGTTGGCAGACTCAGATTTCAATTAACATTCCACTTCCATACTGCAAATGCCCTTGCTCAGAATTTTTTTTTAACGTGCTGTTTTTTGGATGTCACCTCTCTTCAGCTTTATCCTATCCTGCCTCAGAAATCACACGGCTCCTAAAATGTTTCAAGGCACCAGGCACAGGGAAAAGTTCTGGCAATGACTCTTCACATTTTCAAGAAACGCAGTTGTGTTGACCAGCGTCTTGTTCCTGCGACTGGAAGCTTCAGGTGATGAGGGATGCGTATTCTTCTGGTCCTTCCAAACCAGGCATCAGATCTTTTCTTTTGTGGATGGCAGAGAGTTTTAACCAAGGACATGGTCATTGTATGTATGGTTGGTTGTATTGTATGTATGGTTTATTAAGTAGGTAGTGAGCAGATAGGAAATGCTTTCAAATATACTAGTACCTTCTGAGAAGGCAATGGCACCCCACTCTAGTACTCTTGCTTGGAAAATCCCATGGACGGAGGAGCCTATTAGGCTGCAATCCATGGGGTCGCTAGGAGTCGGACACGACTGAGCAACTTCACTTTCACTTTTCACTTTCATGCATCGGAGAAGGAAATGGCAACCCACTCCAGTGTTCTTGCCTGGAGAATCCCAGGGACCAGGGAGCCTGGTGGGCTGCTGTCTATGGGGTCACACAGAGTCGGACACGACTGAAGTGACTTAGCATAGCATCAGGCCCTATGTTCGTCCTGTGAGCTAAACATTATCTGTGCCCATTTTATGGATGAAAATGCCTAGAATTCAGAATGCTTAACTTGACTCTCGCAAGTCAACAGAGCTAAGACAATCAGGAGCATTTGAGATGAGATGGCCTTCCATTTGGCCCCACAGATGTGACTAAGTGAACGAGCCTGATTTTGAAAAATTCAGAGAGAGAATAGAAGTGCAGTGGTGCTGTGTTTATTCACCAACTGAAAGATGAGATATTAAACTTAAGCAGATGTTTTGGATAACTCTGCCTATTCAAGGTAATGCCAAGCTTACTTCCATGAAGCCACACTCTCTCTATTATTGACTCAGATGGCCTGAGTTTGAACCTCCATGACCTGGGACAAATGCACCTAACTTCTCTAGACCTCAGTCAGTTCATTGGTGATATGGGGGTTGTAATAAAGCTTCTTTCACAGGGTTGCTCTGAAGATCCCATGATATGATCTTAGCAGAGCTCTGCACACATGCCTGATGCACAGGGAACACCATGGACCCTTGAACAAATGTTGGTTGTAGACACTGTTTCTCATGCTCAGAACTAGAGACAATCTGAGCTGGATAATTCTTTACCTGAAGGGCTTTCCTATACATTGGAGGATGTTTCGCCACGTCCCTGGTCTGTACCCACTAGATGCCAGAAGCACTTCCTCCAGGCATGACAACAAGAAGGTCTCCAGGTGTTACCAGATGTCCCCCAGAAGACATGTGAACACTGCTATGGTGTGATGCCTCAGAGCTGCCCTGTCCAATATGGTAGCTACAAGCTACCTATGGTGACTGAGCCCCTGAAATGTGGCTAATGTTCACGTTTTGAAGTAATAGCTGGACATACTGGGTTCAATAAAATGTATTATTAAAATAGGCTTCTCTGGTGGCTCAGTGGTAAAGAATCTGCCTGTCAATGCAGGAAACATGGGTTCAATTCCCAGTCTCGGAAGATCCCCTAGAGAAGGAAATGGCAACCCAGAAATCCCCATGGACAGAGGGGTCTGGCATACTACAGTCCATGGGGGTCACAAAGAGTCAGGCTTAGCAACTGAACAACATTATTAAAATAATTTCACCTTTTTTTTAACATTGTTTTTTACTGCAGCCACTAGAAACCTAAAAAATACACATGTGGTTTCCATCAGACTTCTGTTGGACAGCACCAAGCTAAAGGATTTCGTCTCACTTCTAGGAAGGTCACTCCAGACAGTTATTTCAAGTCTTGATCCTTATACTTGGCCATCAGCCACCTCCAATTGTCTGTGAAGCTGTGAAGCTCAGTTGTGTGCAACTCTTTGCAACCCCATGGTCTGTAGCCCACCAGGCTCCTATGTCCATGGAATTCTCCAGCCAAGTGGAGTGGGTAGCCATTCCCTTCTCCAGGGGATCTTCCCAACCCAGGGATCAAACCCAGGTCTCCTGCATTGCAGGCAGACTCTTTACTTTCTGAGCCACCGGGGAAGCCCCTCCAGTTGTCTAGCAGCTCACAAAACCCTTCATCTTTTCTCCATCCCACCTCAGTCAGTGGGACCACCATTCTCTTCCCCAGTGACTAAAGCTCATACACCTAATGTCATTCTTAACCCCTCCCTCCTACCCATCCCCTTATCTCTGATCAAATCCCAGTATACCATTTCCCAGTCTGTTTCAGTGTTCTAAATGTGAAAAAGAAGCCAGCAAAGCACTGTTTACAGAGAAAACTGGAGACAACCTAAATGCCAATAGTGGGGACCAGTGAGTAAAGTGTAGTCCATCGCCATGTTGCAACACCATGCAGCTATCAGAATCACAGGCAATAATATTTAATACAGTCATAGAGAATATTTCACAGGAAATATATTTATGTTTCACACAGAGAAGGAGATAGATTAGGACAAAAAGCATGGTCTTATTTTTGCCACAGAAGTATACCTATTGATAATCTCATGGAGGTATGCATGAAAAAGGCTAACTATATTAATCGCAGTTTGTTGATGGCAGGTGAGAACACAGATGAATTGTAGTTCAGTCTTATAGTTTCATTTTGTTCACAAGTTTTCTAAGATGAACACATATTACTTCTGTAAGAAAAGAGATCTATAAGAAGAAAAGAAGAGGTAGAGTGTTGCTGTCTTTATTGTTACAAAGCATAATCCTATCTGACTAACTGTAGCAAAAGCACCGTAGTTGTGAAATCTCTTTGTAAATATAGGGGCTGATCACTGTCACCCAGATGTTGGCATCAGATGATCTACAACAATGCCGTTTCCCAGGGGTCATCTGGGAACGCCTGGAGGTATTTTGATCGTAACAGTTGGAGAAGATGCTAGCAGCATCTAGGAAGTCAAAGCCAGGGACGTGGCAAAACATCCTGCAATTCACAGGACAGCCCAGCAAGCAAAGAACACTCCAACCTCAAAGGTCAATAATGGAGCTCAGTTTGATCAATATCACTGTCAAGAGACAGGGTCTACAGCTAACATTTATTCAAGGGGCCATGTTTATGTGACCAGAGAAGTAGTTACCCATGAGTTACAAGTCCAGATCAAACCCTCTAACTGTCCCTGGCTGCATCAGCCTGACACCAAACATTCCAATTAGAACAGAAATTTAATTAGTTATCCAATTACTAAGACACACAAGGTTAAGACGATTTGCTGGAAGTAGCCTGGTCACCCACCGGCGCAACAGTGAAAGGGAAATAAATAGAAATTACCTTCTCACGCTACAAGGCAATGCCTGGGTCTGCTACGAGGCTGGGAGGGCAGAGCCATCTGCTGAGAGCGATCCTGCTGGACCTGTTTTGTCGACAGTCTACAGTTTTGAACACGGTTTGTCTGGCGCCCTTCACAAGCACTACATTAACTTGAGTTCATTTGAAATTCATCATTTCCAAAGAGATACAAGACACTGGAGGTTTCGTTTCCAGGATTTTAAATGTCAGGCATCCAAAATGTGCTATGGAGACACAGCATCTGGAAGACGCTGTTTTTGAAATTTATCTACAAACAGGAGCAGCTCCCCAGGCTAGGCTTTTTCAGGAAAACAAAAAACAAGCAACCCTCGGAACACACACGGCCAGAACCTTGACGGGCCTCCCTCTGCGAGAAACACAAGAGTTCAAGTTTAAAAGGAAGCCTTGTGCTTCTGTGGTGGCTCGGGTGGTAAAGAATCCACCTGCAGTACAGGAGGCACAGGTTCGATCCCTGGATCGGGAAGATCCCCTGGAGAAGGGCCCACTCCAGTATTCTTGCCTGGAGAATTCGACGGACAGAGGAGCCCTGGAAGGCTACAGTCCATAGGGGTTGCAAAGAGTCAGACACAACTGGGAGACTCACACACACACACTGCGTGAGGACTGACCTCTCGAAACCACAAGAGCAGCCAGCGTGCAGCAGAAGTCTTCACCAAAAGATGACTTTTCCTTCCACGCTCAAGAAGAAACTACATGAGTCTTCAGCCACACCGGCCTCCATGCTATTCCTCCAACGCACCATACACTCCTAACTCAGGGCCTATTCACTGGCTTTTCCTTCTAAAATATTCTTCCCCTGGATAACCCCTTGGCGCCCTTCCACGGCCCTTTATACCTTTGCTTGCTTTTCAATAAGACCTGCCCTGACCCCACTCTTTAATGCCACATTCTGTCCCTCCCAGACTCCTCCTTACCCTGCTCTGATGTTTTGCAGCATATACTTAATTCCATATTGATTATGTTTGCCTTTTATTCTTTTCCTCCTTGATGAAGGTAAGTTCTAGGAAGACAGGGCTTCTTGTATTTACTGGCATCCCAAATGCCTTTAGCGGTGCCAATGAATTCACTAGTCATCTTTGTGCTCAGTGTGAAAGAGCACAGCTGAAACTGATTTTGCTTCCTTAAAACGGCATTATTGATTAATCAAACCATAGATAGCACTGCACATGTGTAAACTGGGAATCCAGGTCTCCAGGATGACCTCAGAACCAAGAATCTTTCAGTCTATGGAGCTCAAAGAACAGAAGTGTTGTCACAGAAGCCCTCCAGAAAGTGAGGAGTACTTCAGTAAGGAAAATCCAGCTTCCAGCAGCTGATTATCATTTACAGACTGATTCTGAGATGAGCCAATCAGCTTATTCTCCTAACTACTTAAATTTGGCTTAGATTCCAGGATCAAAGAGACAGATTTGAGCTCTGCCTACTGGCGCTTTGCCAGTTGACCTCACAATAAAGCCCCCCCCCCTCTTTTTTTTCCTCTGAAGCTGGTGCCATTGTATTGGCTTCTGTGGGCATCAAGCAGTGAGTCCTTGTTGGGTAATGGATGAGAAGCTCAAAGCTGGAGGAAGAAGACAACATTAGCTCCTGCCATCATGTTTAAGAAAACCGCAAGCCAAATGAAAAGAGGAAAGTGTCCTGCATAGTTATATTGGCTCAGGATGGTTTCTGTTGCTTGCAACCAAAAGGCGTCCAACTGATGAGAGCCACCTGTCTGTGCTGCTTCTCATGGAATGCTGCAGAAATGGTAATTTGGAGAGGGGTGAACATAAACACAGAGCTTCCCCAACGGTTCAGTGGTAAAGAATATGCCTGCCCGTGCAGGAGCTGCAGGAGACCCAGGTTCGATGCCTGGATCAGAAATATCTCCTGGAGGAGGGCACAGCAACCCACTCCAGTACTCTTACCTGGAGAATCCCATGGACAGAGGAGCCTGGTGGGCTACAGTCCATAGGGTCGCAAAGAGTCAGACATGACTGAAGCAACTGAGCATTCATGCATGAACATAAACACAAGCCAAGTCTTTGTATCTGAACTGTGGATTCTCAAGCCCCAAAGCAGCCTGGGGAAGCACAAGTCTCTTGTTGAATGCTTGAATCTTCTTCTCCACTTCATCAGCGAATATTGTTTGTCTCATGATCTACTCCTCTGAACCTACTCCAGGACACCCCTGCAGACATCTACAACCGAGAATGGAAATGCAGAATTCCAGGTGAGGATGGGTCATCAGCAACCTGGGGCTCCCAGTAATGCCGCCATGTTGGCAGCCTCAGTCATGGCTCGGTCTACCAGCCCCAAGAAGATCTGCCTGGGGCCACTGGAAGGATTCCTTAAACAGAGCAGACAGGTGAGACCATTTTCTTTGAGGAAAATAGCAAATGTACAGGAATGAGTTCAAAGTCAGGGTTGATATTAAGCATCAGAGTTCTACCTTCAAGGCTGGAACAGCAGCAGCAAGAGAACAAATATCAGGAGAATTCAGACCACAGGCTTGAACCTGGAGCTGCCCCCAGAGCATCTGTGAGGTCTTAGGCAAATGGTTTCAGCTTTCTGATCCCTAATCTCCTCCCTCGAGACTTGAGACTAATAACCTCCATGACCTCATACATTGTGTGCCGCTGCTGCTACTGCTAAGTCACTTCAGTCGTGTCTGACTCCGCGTGACCCCATAGACGGCAGCCCACCAGGCTCTCCTGCCCCTGGGATTCTCCAGGCAAGAAAACTGGAGTGGGTTTCCATTTCCTTCTCCAATGCATGAAAGCGAAAAAGTGAAAGTGAAGTCGCTCAGTCGTGTCCGACTCTTAGCGACCCCATGGACTGCAGCCCACCAGGCTTCTCCATCCATGGGATTTTCCAGGCAAGAGTACTGGAGTGGGCTGCCATTGCCTTCTCCACATACATTGTGTAGGGTTTAAATAAGATAATACCTGCAGAGCTAGGAGCTCAGAGTAAGCACTGCCTCTGACCAACTGCTACTATTATTACCACAGCAGGAGGTCCACAGTAGGAAGCCTCAGAGATAAAAATGTAGTTTTAGAAAAAACTCATCAGACAAGTACAAAAGAAGAATGGAGGAAGAAATGGCACATGAGACGCTTCTGGAGCAATTAAGGTGCAACTTAATAAGGATGGCCATGGATGGGAAAAGGGGGGCCAAAATGACAGGAATGGGTGACGGTTTAGGTGCTGAAGATGAGGGAAAGGGTAGAATTTAAGAAACAGCAAATCCCGGAGTCCTTCCCTCTGTCCTGTTCCAAAAGCGTATTAGCCTGTTATGTCATCAGTACAGTCCAGCCCCTTTAAAAGGTGAGCTGGGTGAAAGGAGGAAGCTATCTTGTCATGGTCAGATCCCTCAATGCCCCAAATAGTACCTGGCAATTAGCAGATGCTCAATAAATGCTGTTTGTTATGAATGACCTGTGTGTGTTCAGGGATATAGATATAAGTATAGATTATATATTTATATATATGCATGTATGTATGTGTATGTAATCAGATCAGATCAGATCAGTCACTCAGTAGTGTCCGACTCTTTGCGACCCCATGAACCGCAGCACGCCAGGCCTCCCTGTCCATCACCAACTCCCGGAGGTCACCCAGACTCACATCCATCGAGTCGGTGATGCCATCCAGCCATCTCATCCTCTGTCGTCCCTTTCTCCTCCTGCCCCCAATCCCTCCCAGCATCAGAGACTTCTCCAATGAGTCAACTCTTTGCATGAGGTGGCCAAAATACTGGAGTTTCAGCTTCAGCATCATTCCTTCCAAAGAAATCCCAGGGCTGATCTCCTTCAGAATGGACTGGTTGGATCTCCTTGCAGTCCAAGGGACTCTCAAGAGTCTTCTCCATCACCACAGTTCAAAAGCATCAATTCTTCGGCGCTCAGCCTTCTTCACAGTCCAACTCTCACATCCATACATGACCACAGGAAAACCCATAGCCTTGACTAGGCGAACCTTTGTTGGCAAAGTAATGTCTCTGCTTTTGAATATGCTATCTAGGTTGGTCATAACTTTCCTTCCAAGGAGTAAGCATCTTTTAATTTCATGGCTGCAGTCACCATCTGCAGTGATTTTGGAGCCCAGAAAAACAAAGTCTGACACTGTTTCCACTGTTTCTCCATCTATTTCCCATGTAGTGATGGGACCAGATGCCATGATCTTCGTTTTCTGAATGTTGAGCCTTAAGCCAACCTTTTCACTCTCCACTTTCACTTTCATCAAGAGGCTTTTAGTTCCTCTTCACTTTCTGCCATAAGGGTGGTGTCATCTGCATATCTGAGGTTATTGATATTTCTCCCGGCAATCTTGATTCCAGCTTGTGTTTCTTCCAGTCCAGCATTTCTCATGATGTACTCTGCAAAGAAGTTAAAACAACATGGTGACAATATGCAGCCTTGACGTACTCCTTTTCCTATTTGGAACCAGTCTGTTGTTCCATGACCAGTTCTAACTGTTGCTTCCTGATCTGCATACAGATTTCTCAAGAGGCAGATCAGGTGGTCTGGTATTCCCATCTCTTTCAGAATTTTCCACAGTTTATTGTGATCTACACAGTCAAAGGCTTTGGCATAGTCAATAAAGCAGAAATAGATGTTTTTCTGGAACTCTCTTGCTTTTTCCATGATCCAGCAGATGTTGGCAATTTGATCTCTGGTTCCTCTGCCTTTTCTAAAACCAGCTTGAACATCAGGAAGTTCACAGTTCACATATTGCTGAAGCCTGGCTTGGAGAATTTTGAGCATTACTTTACTAGCGTGTGAGATGAGTGCAATTGTGCAGTAGTTTGAGCATTCTTTGGCATTGCCTTTCTTTGGGATTGGGATGAAAACTATGTAATAGCTGTATAAATACACATGTACCCATATATTATATATAGTTAACATTTACTTCTAAATATAAAAATATATATATTTAACTTTCAAAAGGGTTTGAAGCTGTTTGTAAGAAAAGTAAACACATTGACTAGACAAAAATTAAGAGAAGATAAAGATTCTGCCTTTAGGAAAAACTACTATGCTAGGAAGCTCCTTTCATAAATGACAACATGAACTGTGAGCTCCCTACCAGCCTAAGTGATAAAGGAAAGCCACCATACTACTTATGTCCATAGCCTCACCAATAAGCCTACAAGTTAATTGGAAGAATAGACATGACCTTGAAAATATCTCAGGATGCATTTAACTCAACTCTTCACAACAGTAAGCAAAGTCATCCACAACTGTTTCCAAAAAATATAAAAATGTTCTGTAACTGGATTTTTTAAATATCAAAATCATTTTTAAAACTCAAGGGTATAACATGAAATGAAAGCTCAGCATAGGCACTTCTCCCCCACCAATCACACTATTTTGAAATATCATTAAATGGATGCATTTCTTTTTCCTGCCACTGACAGTGACCTGGAGCTTCCAAGTCATAGGTCATGATCCCCACAATGACGGCCAGCTGATAACATGCTGTAGGAAAATGCTTCTGAAGAACATCTCCCACCCTCTGTCTTGCATTTGCCTGGAGTCAACTTTTAATTCCTAGAGCTTGCAGCACGTCCTATCAGACAGGTAGGCAATTGAGCAGATACCACTGTGCCCACATGTGCAGGTTATGTCAGGAGTTGAGGGAAGCAATGGATAAGAAGTGCCACTGACCTTCCATCACTCTGTGGGTTCTTCTGTGGCCTCAGTCAGTCAGTCAATAAACCTCTAATCTCCAGGGACATGGAACTGCCGACGGGGTGCTGAGTGCTCTGGGGGACCTTTGTGCCCTCAGCTGCTGACAAACCAGGACAGACAGAAGCTCTGGAAGAGGGGTTACCACAGATGCTCACCCCCCAACAGAGGCAACATCTCCTTGGAGGGTGGAACACCACGGTGCATGGCATAATTAAAAGAAACAACAGAAAAAAGGCTCACCCACCCACCCCCCTTGAAAATCAGAAACTCAGACAGCGTAAATGACAAGGAGTGTCTTTCAGGCACCAATGACAAGTGGGGACGTTATGCTCCTGACAAAGGAGACATACAATGGCAGGCTCTTGGATGAATAGGGACCACGTCTGTCTCACTTGCGTGGCACACCGCAGGCTGCCAAGTACCTGTAGGTGCTTAATAAATGCCTTTGACGGATGATGAATGCCGTCATTATTACATCTGCCATTATATTTTTAGTGAATGAACCTTCCTTATCAATCTTTATAACCACAATCTCCACGGTATTAATTCAGCCGTCTCCCATACCAAGTGCTTTTCTAAATTCCAGTCCTCAAACCTTGTCAAAAAACAATGCGTTTGATTTTTGCCATGTCGCATGCCAGTCTAAAAGAAAATTTAACTTATAGGCTATCTTCTCAAATAGTTCCAGCATAATGTGACTCAGAAAGAATAGAAAAGACTTCTTTTCCAGTTTCTGATCTATAGTAATACTTGAATTTTTCACACAACATTGAAGACTCCTTTCAAAATGCTCTTTGAGATTAGCAATATGTGATTTTTGAAAACAAAAAGCCATTGTTTCTTGAAGTACTTGCTTCAAAAGTAAATACTTGGGAGATTGCTTGTGAATGACAATCATTTCCAATTTATTATTTTTTTTAATGTTTGCAACTTAAATCAGGGTGGGTACAAAACTGAAAAACATACAGATGTCTCTCGTAAACCCCAAAAAGTGACCCCTCCTGTCCCACTGGTCATTTTGAACTGGAGTTACCTCCTTAGGCTTCAGACTCAAGCTGAGGACCATTCACTGCTCCAATCTCTTCCTCTTCTGAAACTATATATAAAGCCTATCATTTCTAACTCTTGTTTGACAAAATACACAAAAACGTGTCACTCCCTGTATGTCTTCCTCTCTCTCCGCTGCCTCTTCATCGCTTCCTCCCTTCTTTCTTTCCCCAAAGAGGCAACAGAGTGTGTAAGCAGACCTCAGGCTCAAAGTTCAACGATGTGAATGGGACTCTGACAGTCCCGCTGGCAGAGCGCGGGGTCACAGAGGGAAAACAGACCATCAGTGACGAAGTAGCATGCCACACGGGGAGGGCCATGGAAGCAGGCTGAGCAGAGCGCCGGGGAACTCAGAGTCGGGAGTCAGGAGTTTGTAGGGGAACTTGGGGATGAGAGGCATTGAAGACAGCTGGAGGATGCTATGACTGTTTCACAGGTGGAGGTGCAGGGGGAAGGGGTGGACATCCTAGGCAGAGGAGAGAACCTGGTTAGAGGTGTGGAGACAAACCAGTACACTTGGGAAGAGCAAGCAGCCCAGCTGACTCCAGTGAGCTGGGCCAATGTGGGCTTCCGTCAGATGACGAAGCGGTTACATCCCAGGCTAAGTGTCTGGACGTTGTGTGTACATGTGGGTGCTCAGTCACTCAATCACGTCAGACTCTTTGAGACCCTGTGGACTACAGCCATCCAGGCTCCTAGGTCCATGGGATTTTCCAGGAGAGAATATTGAAGTGGGTTGCCATGCCCTCCTCCAGGGGATCTTCCGGACCCAGGTATAGAAGCCGCATCTCCTGCATCTTCTGCGTTGGCAGACTGTGGTCTGACATTACTTGCTCCAAACTCATGCACTGGGTGGCTCATAGCAGGTCACTGTTCAAGACACTGGAGAGTCATCAAATTATTTAAACCACACCGTGGCACAACTGGGGCAGATTCAAGCCTCATGGGGCCTGAAGCGTAAACAGTTTAGGTGAGGGGTGCTTTAAGAAAATGAAACTAAAATCATGCAACCCTGGAAACACGTGAGGGGGGTCAAGGCAGGTGAGTGGTTCTGTCTTAAATTTTTTCAGCTTCTTCAGCTTCTGGGTGTATGATTAATTCTGCCTGGCAAGAAGAAAATCCAGGCAAGAATGAGGAGGATGAATTAGAAAGGCAACCAGATCGTTGCCTCGCAGCATATAGTTATTTCTCTCCTGTGCCATCCTGTGGGCATTGTGCTTGTTTATCACCCAAAGTCGATGGTAAATTATATAGATGCCTCATTTTCATCCACTGCAGAATTGAGCACAATGCCTCATGCAGAGTATGTGCTACAGTAAGGCTGAGTAATTGATGAAGCATGAGAAGTGGAAGTTTGGTATTAATATCTCCATCAACAAACTCTGCCTCTCTCATCTGTTTGTTTTTTTTTTTTCTGTAAGAGTAACTGAGCACATATTATGAACCAAGTATTGGGAATACGGCGTCCACTATGTATCAAAGAAATGAGAATAAATATTGATATGAATACAAAGATATCTCTCACAGCCCCCGATAAGCTCACAGCCTATAAGAAGACAATGCCTTAATGATACTGAATATTTACTGAGTGCCTGCTGCAAGGTAATGTGGTTTGAATAACATATCTCATTTAATCCTATCAATCCAAGAGTCAAGCAACAGTATTACTCCCATAATGCATATGAGGTCACACGGTAAGGGAGTGTGGAGAATGTCAAAATGTGAACCCAGGAAATATGCTTTCACGGTCCCCATTTATAACCACACAACGTAAGACCATTAGAATTGAACAGAAACGTAAAAATAAGGTAGCCACAGAGGGCAATACATGCTCTGACATAGAGAGGGACACGGGGTGCCCAGCAGGACACGGCCAGCTCACGGAGGTCAGGAAAGGATACAAAGAGGAAGGCTTGAGTCATGTCTTAAAGAATCACCAGTACGTATAAAACAGATAAGCAGTAAGAAACTGCTACGTAGCACAGGGAACTACATTCAATATTCTGTAATAACCTACAAGGGGAAAGAATCTGAAAAAGAATATATAGGGATTTCCCTGGGAGTCCCATGGATAAGACCGCCTTCTAGTGCAGGGGGTGCAGATTCGATCCCCGGTCAGTAAGCTAAGAACCCACATGCCTCATGGCCAAAAAAAACAGAACATAAAACAGAAGCAATACTGTAACAAATTCAACAAAGACTTTAAAAATGATCCACATCAAAAAAAAATTTAATAATATATATATAACCAAATTCCTTTGCTATATACCTGAAATTAACATAACATGGTAAATCAACTATACTTCGATTTAAAAAGTTATATATGTGCAATCAGCGGGAGTTCACCAAGCAGATGAAGAGAAGGCAAAAGCATTGTAGACAGAGGGAACAGCAGGTGCAAAATGAGCTCTAAACACCATGACCTGTAGTTTCAAGCTATGACCAAGGCAGCTAGATAGGCCCTCACGTGTGCCTGTGACGGAAAATAGGCATAGGACCTTCTCATAGCAAATCCTCAAGGCTGTGATTCACAGCTCCAACAGGTAACCGTGGCAATGAGAAAGTGAACAGGGTAAATGATTCCTTTGAGTGTAATTCTTTAGCAGCCCAAATGAGGCTAACAAAAGAGAAATTAAACACAATGCTGGGTCAAGGCACTTTGACCCATGTGTCAACTTAGAATTTCAAATAAAATTAGAAGATCCTCTAATAATTATATAGGATGGCAAATAAGGTCTGGGGCAAGCACATGTGGTCAAAAGTGACTAATCGTGTTTTGCAAAAAAGCATTTAGGGCTGACCCTTCTCAGGATAATATTGCAGGGGAAGTCAGACGGGAGGAAAGGTTACCAGTGGTTAATGTGAAAGAGTAATCCATCCGCCACATGCCCCCACCCACTCCTCCATATTCATAGGAAACTTCGGTCCATCCATATTCATTACCGTCCGCAGAGTCTTAAAGTAGTCGATGCAAGCTTGGAAGATTTCAGTTCTAATAAAAGTTCTTCCAGGGACAAATGTTGTTGGCGTCACCCAGCAACTTCAAAATTAAACTCATAAAGGGAAACAGCAAGTGAGTGGGACTGGAACATGCTGGGACAAGTCCGATTTTCCTTAAAACTTCAAGATGTGCCTCCCTGGATTGGGTGCTGTCTGGGTGCCAATCACTGTCCCCCAAGAGGTTCCAAGTGGGGTTCTGGGCTCCAATGGCCTGGGTGGAAACACAGCTCTACTGATTCCTTGGGGTGGGAGGAGGGGCAGACAAACTATACCCCAGTTCTCTGCCTCATCACTGCTTCTGTAATAGGGAAGAACAAATCTGACTCCATAGTAGATCTGTTTCTTTTACACAGTAGATCTGCTTCTTTTACTCGGACTTCCTTCAAAGGAGATTCTGCAAAGAACAGAACAGTTAAAACTCTTACACGAACAGTTACTGTGTTGTGTTAGTCGCTCAATCAGTCTGGTTCTTTGCGATCCCACGGACAGTAGCCCACCAGGCTCCTTTGTCCACGGAATTCTCCAGGCAAGAATAGTGGAGTGGGTTGTCATTCCCTTCTCCAGGAATCAAACCTGAGTCTCCCGAATTGCAGGCAGATTCTTTACCATCTGAGCCACCACGGAAGCAAGAACAGTTGTTCAGTCGCTCAGTTGTATCCGACACTTTGCAACCCCATGGACTGCAACACACGAGGCCTCCTTGTCCTTCACCATCTCCAGAGCTTGCTCAAACTCATGTCCATTGAGTCAGTGATGCCATCCAACAATCGCATCATCTGTCATCCCGTTCTCCTGCCTTCAGTCTTTCTCAGCATCTGGATCTTTTCTAATGAGTCAGCTCTGCACATCAGGCAGCCAAAGTATTGGAGCTTTAGCTTCAGCATCAGTCCTTCCAATGAATATTCAGGGTTGATTTCCTTCAGGATTGACTGGTTTGATCTCCTTGCTGTCCAAAGGGCTCTCAAGAGTCTTCTCCAACACCACAATTCAAAAGCACCAATTCTTCAGCACTCAGCCTTCTTTATGGTCCAACTCTCACAACCATACATGACTACTGGAAAAACCATAACTTGGACTATACCAACCTTTGTCAGCAAAGTAATATCTCTGCTTTTTACTATGCTGTCTAGGCTTGTCATAGCTTTCCTTCCAAGGAACAAGTCCAGTCACAGTTAACTGCAAATATCCCCTCTGCCAGGCATCAGTGGATTTCAGCTTTTCTTTTTTCATTGACTTAGGCTAATCAGTGAGACCCCTTCAGCTTCCCATGTCTACTGTGCACCAATGAGCCTAATTGGGTGGCTCAACAGTAAAGAATCTCCTTGCAATGCAAAAGATCCAGGTTCGATCCCTGGGTTGGGAAGATCCCCAAGAGGAAATGGTAACCCACTTCAATATTCTTGTCTGGAAAATTCCACAGACAGAGGTGCCTGGCAGGCTACAGTCCATGGGTTCGTAGAGTCATACAGGACTGAGTGACTAAACATCACCACCACCAACACCTTCCTAAAAGTATCCTTATCCATATCACCTAAAATCAGGTGATTTAAAATAAGTGCTTACAAATTTTCAAAATGCTTACAAATACATAATCATCTCCCATCCTCACAAAGACCCCCCCTTAGCGAAGACAAGTACATATTATTATTTATCAATTTCATAGAAAAAGAAACAGACAAACAAAAATTAAGGACTTTGCCTAAAAAGTCACACTGTAGTAGAAGAATATCAACTCAGGATTTTTGACTAGGGAGAAGGTGAGTTTCTACCTACCACATATCTCTCCCCTCTTCCCCTTCCCCTCTTCCTCCTCCCCTCTCCCCCTCCTCCCCACCCCCCCACCCCCCTTCTCACCCACCCCTGCAGGAAGCTTGGGGAGGTTCTTTGGAGCCATTAGTGGGGCACTAGTCCAGGTTGAATCAGGGTAGGACCCTTTAAAGCTCTTCCCCCACTGTATTACGTAAGGATCTCAAGGGCCCACTGTCTGCTTGGCTGTGATGCCTGGTCTTGTGGACAAGTAGGAGGTACTGCCCACAAGTAGGAAGTGCTCATTTCTGAATCAGAGGAAACCATCAGGGGCTGTATATTGTCACTCTGCTTATTTAACTTATATGCAGAGTACATCATGAGAAATGCTGGGCTGGAAGAAGCACAGGCTGGAATCAAGATTGCCAGGAGAAATATCAATTACCTCAGATAAGCAGATGACACCACCCTTATGGCAGAAAGTGAAGAGGAACTGAAAAGACTCTTGATGAAAATGAAAGAAAAGAGTGAAAAAGTTGGCTTAAAGCTCAACATTCAGAAAACTAAGATCATGGCATCTGGTCCCATCATTTCATGGGAAATAGATGGGGAAACAGTGGAAACAGTGTCAGACTTTATTTTGGGGGCTCAAAAATCACTGCAGATAGTGACTGCAGCCATGAAATTAAAAGATGCTTACTCCTTGGAAGGAAAGTTATGACCAACCTAGATAGCATATTCAAAAGCAGAGACATCACTTTGCCAACAAAGGTCTGTCTAGTCAAGGCTATGGTTTTTCCAGTGGCCATGTATGGATGTGAGAGTTGGACTGTGAAGAAAGCTGAGCACCAAAGAATTGATGCTTTTGAACTGTGGTATTGGAGAAGACTCTTGAGAGTCCCTTGGACTGCAAGGAGATCCAACCAGTCCATTCTGAAGGAGATCAGTCCTGGGATTTCTTTGGAAGGAATGATGCTAAAGCTGAAACTCCAGTACTTTGGCCACCTCATGCGAAGAGTTGACTCATTGGAGAAGACTCTGATGCTGGGAGGGATTGGGGGCAGGAGGAGTAGGGGACGACAGAGGATGAGATGGCTGGATGGCATCACCAATTTGATGGACGTGAGTGTGAGTGAATTCCAGGAGATGGTGATGGACAGGGAGGCCTGGCCGTGCTGCAGTTCATGGGGTCGCAACCAGTCAGACACAATTGAGCGACTGAACTGAACTGAACCAGGGACTCTAGGACTCAATACAAGGAGGAGGGGCTCAGGCAGGGTTGTGGGGCTAGAAATATATATACCTTAAAGAGAAGTCAAACAAAGACATAGCTAAGCTAGACGCCCCAGACTTCTTTCAAACTGCTGTTGAACAAGGCGAGGTAGGTCCCGAACAAAAACTCGCCCCCATCTCACCCACACTTCCCAGATTTAGACTGACAAGAAATCTGAGTTCACTTGACCCTGAAATGAAACCCACCCCGGGGCAGTGGGCGGGAAGGTAGGCAGCTGAGACACCAGTTGACCGGCTCGCTGCTTGTCTCCCGCGGCCGCGGGCTTCCCGGGACGCTTCAGTCGCGTCCCCAACGCGTCCCCGAACGCAATAGTTCGCTGCGCCCCGCCTGAGATTTGCGCTCCAGGCGGAAGGGTAGATTCGGAGAGGAAACGTGAGAAGAGTGAAAATATGTATCAAACCCAGTTAAACACACGAGAGACTGAAAACACCGTGCCCAGAAGCCAAATATCGAACTCCCATTTGGACCCCGCTGCACCCCCACCAGGCACGCGGGCCTGGGGTTGTGGGAGGCACCTTGGGGCCTCAGGTGGCAAGGACCCCAGGGGATACCTGCGCCCACCCCCCCGCAGTCCCGCAGCAAGAGACAAGAATTGTCAAGGCGCGGAGATCCGATCTTGTCAAATTAGCCCGCACTTTAGAAAGAGAAAAAGAAAAAAGTTGCAGCCGATAAGTTATAGTCTGGGTGGATTTCGGAACTTGGGCCCGCGCGGCCTCCTACCCCCACCGCGCCCGACCCCGCCCCGGGCAGACTGCCCGAGGGCATCGCGAGGGGGATGCATTCTCGCGCTGGTCCCACGCTGCCCTCGCTGTCACCTCAACGCAGGGCGCCCTGGCAAACCGGCTCGAGGTTAGAGGACTTCTCTGGGGGCGGTCTCCGCTCCCGCTGCCTGCCAGGCAGACACTCATCAAGGAACGCCGAAACCTGGAGAGCCTGGGCGGATGCCGAGCTACTGCGTTTTTACGCTAGGGGAGGGCGCACCACCCCTGCGCTGGCCAGGAGATCCCGACACCGCAGGACTGATCTTGGCGGCCTGGCCTCACTTAGTCTTTTTTTTTTTTTAATTGTTCAGATTGTTATTCAGTTCTTCACCGGCCGCCACGAAGTGAAAATTCGGAGCCGAGCCTGGGCTCTGGTCGCCGCATGAGCCTTTCTGCCTCCTCCCCAGGAGACCAGCAAACTCTTTGCTCCTCCAGACCCGTCAGCTTTCGCCGGGTCTTCCTTTCCCCGCTTGACTTCAGGATTGCAAAGGCAGAGGCTTTCCTCAGGGTCAACCACAGGTGGCTGGAGGCACTGGCTTCTACAGCAGATTGCCACCATCCCCTTCCGGAGTCCCTACCCTCCCTCCAGCGCGGGGCGGTAGCCTGTCCTTTCTAGACTAGAGCGCCTGCAGGGTGCTTCCTGCTGGTTCTGGCCTTGCTGACCCGGGCAGCGGCTTCCAACTGTCCCAGAGCATTTTGTCTGATGCAAGACAAATTACTGAAGTGCCATAAAAATTCCACTTTGATGTACAAATAGATTCGTTAAACTGTAAGAGCTTGATTTTTTTTTCCCCCTCCAGGGGCTTGGGTTGTGTTTTGTTTTGTTTTGTTTTTTAATGAGAGAATACCAAACAGCTCAAATAAAAAAGTAACCTTCTAACACAAATACAATGGAATAAAAGTGTACAGCTGACAAAGTAATTGAAAGAGTTATAATAAGCAAATAGTTGTATATTTCAGGCAGATGACTGCAGATTGAGACACAATGTACCATGTGCTGAGCAGTGCCTTTAACTGGACACTGACCCTATGTCCCCATTTGCTGAGGCAATCAAAAGTCTAGGCTGAGACCTTTGGTGAGTAGGAGGTCTGGAAAAACTGGTCCCTTTTACCCACCCTGGAGAAAAGATGAGGTCAAAATGCAACACCTTTATTTACAAAATGGGTAAACTGAGGTCCAGAGAGGTGCCCAAGGCTGGTGAAGGAGTGACTAAACCAGACTTGACCTAGTTCTCCGTGATAATGGACACAGCACTTGAAGCTTCCCTGACCGTCTGGTGGTTAAAACATTGCCTTCCAAGGCTGGAGGTGCAGATTCAATCCCTGGCTGGGGACGTAAAATCCCACATGCCTTGCAGCCAGGGGCAACAACAACAACAACAACAACAAAAATCCAATCCATAAAACAGAAGCAATATTGTAACAAATTCAATAAAGACTTTAAAAATAGTCCACATCAAAAAAAAAAAAAAAAAAAAAAACCCACAATGCCCAACTTGTAAGATTCTTGGCCCCATGCTACAGATGGGAAAACTGAGGCTGGGAGTGACTAAGTGACCACATCAAGCACTCCTGCTAGGAGTGGCAAACTGCAACAGCACAGGCAATGCTGCCTCTTCTGCTCCTGGGCTGGGGACCACTCCCAGTTGTTCCCCTCTTCAGACCTGGGGTGCTGTTCCACTTTGCCATGTGACTCTGTTCAGATCAGTGACCCCCCTCTTCCATCGCTGTGGAATTTAAAAGTGGATTGTTCTGAACTTTTGATGAAATGCTGTGGAATTTTGTCTTGTTGCTGCCTCATCTCCGTAAATGAAAAACACTCCAGAGCAGGGTTCTTGCAAGAAGAATCTTGGTCCTATTGGGGTTAAGCAGGTGTGCTGGTCCTGGTATCAAAAGCAAAGTTAGGATTCTGAATCCTCAGTATATTGTTTAAGAGGTTCAAGTTCACAGCTTCCTGCATGGAAGCCTCTTCATTTTTTTGGGAGCTAAGCTTAAATACATGCTTCTAAAAACTTGGCCTGCCATTATCCTTAGCTGTTAATGAAGCTTCAAAAACTTTACATTATGTTTACAGTGCACTGTGTGAATTGCAAAATAAATTAGAACCCGCTGCAAAGAAATTGAAGTTTTTCAATGAAAGCAACAAAAACCAGGAGACAGCCTCTTCTTAGATAATATAGCCACACTGATAGTTCTTTCTAAGGGGGAAAAAAGGACTTGTGAAAAAGTAAACCTTTACCTCTAAAAGCTAAAACATAACACCTAAGGGTTCATGATTTCCCCCTTGCATGGCAGTCTGAGTTGAATAATTCTGCAAAGACAAGGTAGTGAAGACAAGGAGAGAGTAAGTAAAATGTGTGAGTGAGCAAGACATTCCTTTTCCATACAGGAGCCCAAACACACAGGCGGCATAAACCATTCACACAGTTAAAAGCAACAACAGAAAACAAAATTATACTATGGCTTAGCTCGAGTTCTAAGGCAGATTCCAGGTAAATTTTATAATTGCTTTTGATTTTTAAAGCAACCTGTGCTAAATTCGGGAGACCAAAAATAGATTTAAAAGAAGCGCATAAACAAAACCCTGCACAAGGAGAAACAGCTGATGTTTTGCAAACCTCTAGCCTAGAAGGTACTCTTAAAATATATTTAGAGCATTACTACTCAATTTCAAAAATGAAATAGCTATGCTTTCTTCCTTCTCTAAATTTCAAAGCTGGGGAAAAAAGGGTTTAGAAGGGTTGGAAATTTGAGCCTAAAAATTATTATTGTAAAATGGAGCAGGTATGTAAGCTTTTATGAACAGAAGAAGGAAAGCTGGGCTTTCAGTCAGATAAATACAAAAAAATAACCTGCCAATTATTCACAACAATTCAATTCTTGAAATTTTGAGAAAATAAAGAGTAATCTTCAATCCAACTTCCTGAAATATTTGTTTTAAAATTAGCATTATACCTCTCAAAACAGATGCAAAACTGATAAAAATTTTAATCATCCTGGTAGTCCAATTAGACTGTTTCACCATACCCTATTATCAAAGCTGTGAGTGCAGAAAAATAGAGAAAAGAATGAAGAAAGAAATAAAAAACAGTGTTTTCTAAAATCCCAGCTTAGATTTGCATTAATACAGTACATTTCCAGAATATCTTCATATAAATGGCTGTTAACAATATAAATTACCTAATTTCCCCCTGGGGAAAAAAAAATCCTATTGCATTTTCTAATCTTAAAAAATCTGGCATTTTGAAACTTTTCCTAAGAATTTAAAGCAAGAAGACGTCTGTGATGAAGAGTCTCAGAAAACGACGCGTTACCATATGGTGACTGGTCATCTTGAAGCCCATTTCCCCTGTTTGTGCATGCCGTGCACACTAAGTCACAACACAGTTGTGTCCGACTCTGTGCAACCCCAGGGACTGTAGGCTGCCAGGTTCCTCTGTCTACGCCTACCCCACACCAAAAACTTCAAGTTCATGGGATTGGAGGCAGCAGAGGCCTGGTCTTAAACTGGGCTTTGTGAACAGAATATAAAGAAATTACAATGTTGGCTTTCTCTCTTCTTTCTCGCCTTCCTCTCTTTTTCCCTTTGTCTTTCCTTTTTTTTACTTTTTTAAATCCCATTAATTTGAGAGGTGACATGGGAGAAGTCGAAAAGAACAGGATGTAAAGGCAAAAGCCCTGAAATCTTTCATGAGCTCTCAGTTCCCAGCTGAGTGGCCTCTGTCTCATTACTGAGCTTCACTGAAGACTTGGTTTCCTATACAGATGTGGACGTGGATTTGAAAAGAATACAGACAGAGGTATATAGATATAAGTATAGATTGAGGTATAGATATGACTCTGAGTATAGATATTGGGAAAAGATAGAGATATGGAAATATGCACATGGAGATAGAGAGAAGAGAGAAATACAGATATGAAAGGACATTGATGTGGAAATAGATACAGATTTATTAGAGATAATATGCTGTTGATAATAATGAGACTTATCTCTCCTACCTCACAGGCTTAATGGCGGACATAAGAAAGAATGGATGCTATTGTTTTTTGTAAATTGAAAGTGTGAGAAATATTAATATAACGTTACCTCCACTTGACCGGGGCCTGGTGCTTTTTCAATGAATGTAGCAGTTCGAATACCAAGTGAGGAAGAGGATTTGAGTGGAGAGCATCATAACTGGGGTTTGCCACGACGTTTATTTTTCTGTGTTCACATCACATCCACTTCTCTGAGGGCTTTGCAGGTGGAGAAGAGAGTTTGCCTTACTTGACCTACTTTTTAAAAATAATAATTGGCATTATTTTTTATTGTGGACACAATTTCTTTTCTCCTTACTAAAATGGTATTAGAAGCATTAATATGACTGAACGTGCACTATTGGTTTCATAAATCCTGATCACGTTTTCGGAAGCTGTGACTCAAGCTTCTAAGTCTGGGGCATTTGGGGATCTGGTTCTACAGACCCTGTTCTGGCTGGAGACACAAGCACCTGGTTCTGTTTCAAGTTTCCTCAGTGTACAGCGATCTTGACCCGCTTTTAAGCATAATTTCTAATGATCAGATCAGTCGCCAGCATCCATTAAGTACCTTTTCTGAGCCAGACATACAGACCACATGTGGCCTCATGCGCATTAATTGCTCACCATCTCTCTCAATGCTGGAACACTAGATTGTCTTTGATCCGTTTGAGTGATGAGGAAACTGAGGCGCAGAGGGCAGGCAGGAAATCCCCTAGCTGGTCAGGGGACTCTGGACACAAGCTCAGTCCTCAGCAGCCTGTGATCTCCATGACTTTTAAGGAAATAAATACAAAGCACAAATATTGAGTGCCTTGATTTGCTTGCAGTCAGGCATAGGGAAGCCTGGCGTGCTGTAGTCCATGGGGTCTCAAAGAGTTGGACATGGCTGAGCAACTGAACAACAACAAAGGCATTTCTCCAGACACTGTTAGAGACCCGGTCAGCAATCCCAAGACTTGGATATTGCACTGGCAGAGGTAATGAGGGAGGGCCTTCACGCCAGGGTTGTTCTAGCAACTGCATTATTCCAAGTATGAACACCCATGAGCACAGTCAAGGGGGAAACAGCTAGAGGTGCCCAACTCGCCTTAAAGCATCTGTGTGCAGCAGACTCCTGGTGCCTGGCAGGGTGGCTACCTCATCTGCCCTGCTTTTCCTCTAACACAGGAAGAAATTGAGGACCAGAGACACGGAGTTGTCAGGGACATGCCGCAGGCAAGTGTAGAAGCCAGGATGTGGATCGTGAATTCTGACCTCAGGGCTGAGGTCAATGCTGGCACATTTTTCCAGCACAGGTGGAAGTTGGAAGGGTGGAGTAAAGTTCAGTTTTGCTTGGATTAGCATCATGAGTAGCCTAGCGGGGAGAAGTCCCACCCCTCCCCACCCAAAGCTTCTTGGTCCCTGACTTCACAGGCACCCTCACTGGAGAACAGAAATATGAATGCGCTGACTTCCCTCCTAGTGAGTTGAAGGATGCACAGGTCTCCGTCCTGGGACATCCAGAAGCACCCACTTAAATCTACTTGATCTGCTAATGGGACAGCCCCACGGGGTCTGTCATCTGGACTTTGCAGCTCCCAGTTCTTTCTGTCCCATGGGAGCTGTATATTTTCTGAAGTCCTATGTTGGCAGTGCCTTCCTGCAGCACAAATTATTATGCACCAACTCCAAGTAGTGGTTCTCTGTCCAGCTTTTGCCTCTCCCACTGGTTACAGAAACATGTGTGACCCTGTGACTTGGCTCTTTGGCCTTTGACACGGGCACAGCTTTGAATTCTCAGAGTAAGAAATACAGCTAATTCTCCACTAGTAGAAAGAGGCTGAGTGAAAATAAGACACCTGACGCTTTTATATTATCATTATTGGTGCGCCATGACTTTCTTTCCATCTCCAAGACCATTTGGAGTCACCCACCAACAGTTTGAATGTCAGCACTTGTTCCAATAAAACAAGTAAAATAAGCTTTGGGCTAAAAGCTAAGGGACATAGATCAGGCCCAACCTCTGAGTCACTTGAATAAGACACTTACCTTCACTTCCTTCACCTATGAAGTGAGATTGAAAAATTTGCCCTGCCTCAATTCACAGGAGTAGGCATGTTGGTGAAGATGGAGCTGGTGGTGAAGATGGGGTGATGTCTAGCCTCTATTGGGTGCTTGTTTTGTGCTAACTAAGTCATTGAACATTTATACCTAATTCCCACCATTACCTTATGAGGTAGGACTTTCGTGATCCCCCAGACTCCAGAAGATGAGGCAGAGGTCCAGAGAGGTTCCTTACCCAAATCACAGATCTGCCAAAAACTTGATTCTTTGCAGGCTGGATTTGAAAGTGTGTGCAAAAATGCTTTGAAAAGCCTGGAGAAAATGCATCTAAATGTTAGAGTTAGGAAGCACCTTAAGCATTTTTGTTGCTGTTTTCATTTAGGGCACTTTAGTGGGGTCTGGAGAGTTAATCCTAGATTTGTCTCGATTTACTATCCCAGGCCTTGTGAAATAGAAATCTTCATGATCCCTGCTACTTCTGAAATTCTAAGCTCTTTATGTAACAAAAGGCTGCTATTGGGTCCACCCTTAGGGAGTAGAGCAGGATAAAGATTTGAAGGAAGAAATTCTCCAGACCCGAAGTGAACCATTTAGGGATTTGGTGCTCCTAATTCAGCTTCCAAAATTGTTTTCCATACTCCACTCTCAGGTCCTGAAGCAGCACAGATCCTTAGGCTTTGACCTTGGACTGCAAGGGGTCACCTCTCTCCCCTAAAGGGCCTGCATTTCTATTGAGAATCTAAACTGGCTCATTGTGTTCACCTCTCTGGACTGGATGAAGGACTCAGGGAAATAGCGGATAGGAGAGGACTCAACCCAAAGAGCATAAGAGGATCTGTTTGTTCTTAAGCTCTCCTTGGGCTTTCTTCCCATTTCCATGGTCTTTTCTTTAGTTATCTAGTTCTTTCTTTTAGAGTGTGTGTGTGCTCTTGTCCAACTCTTTGCAACCCCATGGACTGTAACCTGTCAGGATCCTCTGTCCATGGAATTTTCCAGGCATGTATACTGGAGTTGGTTACCATGTCCTCTTCCAGGGGATCTTCCTGACCCAGGGATTGAACCCACATCTCCTACAGCTCCTGCATTGCAGGTGGATTCTTTACCTGTTGAGCATACTCACTAAAAAAGCAGGGTGTGCATTTGCACTTTGGATTCTTTTTTTTTTTTTTTTGGCCCCTTCATCCTCTCTCTGTTAGTGAGTGGAAGTGGAAGTGAAAGTGTTTGTCGCTCAGTCATGTCCAACTCTCTGCAGCCCCACACAGCTATAGTCTGCCAAGCTCCTCTGTCCATGGAATTCTGTTAATGAGGCTTGTTCTTAAAACTGAGTTCCATCCCTAGGTTTTTCCACTCATCATCCCAACCCCTGGTACCTCCCGGTCCCAGAACCTTTCAGAAAAGACCTAGAATCAGACAAGCTCCGTAAAAGGGAAACGCAAGCCACAAGCTTTCTTTCAGTGGCTAGTTTTATATTCCTGATTATATTCCTACTGTGTTTCTGCAAGGAAAAAAAGAAAAAAAACATTATCAGCCATCTGCACAGGGAAGGGGAAAAAAAAATAAAACAAAACAATGACCTGAAAAGTCTATCACTTTTAGGTTTTAGGGTAATAGTGGTTTTTACCTTCTTACTTTGATTCATTACCTTTGCAAAAGCATAAATCTGTCATTTTGGCACTAACTTCTATCATAGGCATGTTAATAAGAATAATAATCACAACCTCAGTGATGTGGATTTTATAACTGAGTTTATTTTCCTTAAGTGCCTGGGCAGAGCTGGCTAAAAAGGAGCACAGGTATTGCAAAAAACATTTCTTTGGAGACCCATTTTGGAACGTTATATTGTTTTTAGGTAGAAAGGGAGTTTGCTTCATGGAACTTTCCTTTTCTAAACTCAAAATCCTCCCTGCTGATAAAATGGTCCTATATCCCCCTTTCCCAGGTAGCCTTTATGAATCCCTTAATGGGCTGCTTAGATTGGAAAGAATCCTTCTCCAAAAGGAATTATGCCTGTTTGTTTGAATTTAAAAAATATATATATATAAGGAGCCTATGATGTGCCCAGCACCAGGCTAAGATTTAGGAATGTGGAGTGACTGCATCTGATGTATTATGGCCTGAAATCATCTCCTTAATATTTCTCTATTTAAATTTGTTTTATAATATGTGCAAGAGTCTTTTTTCTCGGGGCAATAAAACAATGTTTCATTAATGATAGAGACAAATTAATGTGTGTGATCCCAGTAATTTTCACTTTAAACATTAGGTCTTCTCTTGCCGAACATTTTCACAGCAAGTTGATCACAATTTGACATGCATACAATTTAGGGAGATTGATTCATTATACAATTGAAAAAAATTCTTGAATTGCGATTGTCAAATAATGATTGTTCAGCTAAGGAGTTTTGATGTTCTGAAAGTAGCCTTATAAATCTACCCCACTAAATCAACTTGCAAAAATTTCAAAGCAAAATAAAAGACTTGGCCCTGAAAAGTGATGCTTATGATGGAGAGTTGAGACACTCTCAGTGTGAAAAGGTGACCTCAAGTGCTGGTACTTCTAAAAATATCAAATAATATTCATTGATTTGTCTTTTTTTGGTCTTTTTTTTTTGTATGAAAGGATTGTGAAGAGATAGTGTCAGAGTCAAAAAATTAATATTTGTTGAATGTCTGCTAAGACACTTTCACACTCAGCCACCTCCAAAGCAGATACTCACATCACCATATAGGAACACAGAGGAAGGCACCTTTAAGTCAGAGATGCTAAACAACTTATCTGAAGTCATACAGCATAAAACGGCCGAATTACTCATCACGACCCCACAGCCCATGTTTATCCTCCCCTCTCCACCCTATGCTTCTATAAAAATACCCCCAAATCAACTTTATTTTATTGTGTTCTGGTTACAGAAATACATGCAGAAGCATCAGAAAAAAAATTGGAAAAAAAAATTAGTCAAAAGACAAAAGTTCATGCATTCATCTCAACACTAAAAGTCATTTCTCTTCCCACTCTTCCTTCTGTGTTTTATCATCGTGATCACACTGTATCGGAGGATGAGAAGTGAACCCATTCATGAAGCCTCAGGACAACTAGAATTGTGCATTGTCTATGAGTTTTAAGTGAAGAATCCCCCCAGCATGTCAATTTTTCAATCTCCCCACTAAACTCGGCAGCAGTCTAGAGCCCATTTGAAGTCCTAAACCAAGTTCGGTCCAAAAGGAAGAGAAGTGCCCTGGGCCGTGTGGTCTGGGTCTCTCCCCTGTTCATCCTATTCTTTTTTTCACTGAGCACCACCTACACCCCTCATACTTCCTTGACAATCCTCTGCCTTTTCTCCCCCAAACACAATGGAAAGTTAATTGAATGTTTTAGACCTTGGCAATATCAAAGAAATGAAAAGAACGTAGGTTTCAACCATATTTCAATAATAAGTGCATTAATTTTTACCTTTTAACTGACACTTGTACTAATTTCCTTAAATGCTCTCTCTGGTTCTTTTTTGATCTGTCTGGCTTTGTTGGGCTGCAGATGAAGGCTTACTTCAAATGCAAAAAGATTAGCTCTCTTTTCCTTAATAGCACAATTACAGATTGTGTGATGTCTCCATCATGAAAGCGAGCGGGGACAGACTTCTAAAGTCACACGAGTTTATTACAAAAGTGGCGGTAATAATTTTAATTACTTTACTCTACAAAAGATAGCAAAATTGCCCTAATTGTCTAGTGGCATTTAGGAATTGTTGTGGGGAAAATGGGAGAAGAGCAGTTAGTAGGTTTTGTTCCCTCCTTTTATTTGACTTGGGTCATTGTTTTAATAATGCAATAGATTTTTAACCTGTAGCCCAAATTCCAGAGACCTCAGGTACTTGAGAGTCTAGGAGAATGCAGAATAAGTTTCTCGATATAATATTCAAAATGAACTAGAAATGATAGCTCTAAGTACTATTTGTGGGTTGCTATTTAAAGCCTAGGAAAAACAAAGAATAAACTCCTCTAATTTTGTCAAACGCGTACAATGTTTAAATTCAGCAGTGACTACAGTTCAAAAGACCAGATGTTCTTGTGTATTTATATAATTATTTTGCACAATAGTTTACCACTGGCAAAAAAAAAAAAATATTCCAAGCATATTGTTGTATTTGGCATTTCTGTGCTTCACAAAAAAGCTAGAGATTTCAGTCTATTGAATTAATTCTAATTTTATTAAAGCCAAAAAGAGAAGTAGAGAGACCATCATATTAGTCTTATACTAAATTAAGTCCGAGAATAAGAAGCAACATTGATCTGAGAATAAAAAGCCTCAAGTCTAATGCATTCAGGTTCACAAGGGAGAAACTGAAGCTGTTTGACCCATTGTCAGTCTATTTTAAGATGAACATTTGTTAAATTCTAATGAAAAATGTTGCACTTAAACTCTGGCAAAGAGACAATTAGTACTTTCCCCAATCCTGCCAAGACTAAAAAAAAAAATCAGACTTTAAAAAAGTAAAAGAAAAAACCATGAAGAATAAGCACTTTTAAAATAGTCTTCTGGAGGATGTTATATTGTGATAAAATTAGATGCTTGCAACCAAATTACCTAAAACTAGGGAGCGTCTGATTTATATTGTATATGAGTACTCGGGTAGGAAGTTACACAGGTTCCCGTAATGAAGGATTTTCCTGACAGTAAATTTATTAATTAGAAAAGAAAAATAGGCCTTCTCCATGGAAGTTACTCACATAAAAGGACCGACTCTGGAATATAATGATAGCGTGAGTGTTCTATGATATAATGCAGTTAAAATAGATTTAGATTTTTACATTTCTAACTTTTTGTTCACATAGGTGATGAGCGTGAAAAATGTTACTGAACATCACATCGTGGAAGGAGAGTGAAACCTTTTCTCATTTCATGTTATGCAAATTAGTGGCTGGATTTTTTTCTTTTCGTAATAAAGAAAAGAAAGAAGTAAAGAAAGAGAGATAAAAAGAAAGACAGAAAGGGAAGGAAGGAAGGGAATTAAATAAAAAGAGAGCTGAAACAAGAAAGAGAAGAGAGAGGGGGAGAAAAGAAGGAAGGAATGAAAAAGAGAGGGAAAGAGGGAGGAAGGAAATGAAAGAAAGAGAGAAAAAGAAGGAAGGGAGAAAAGGATAGGGGAGGGAAAGAGAAAGAAAGGAGGGAGGAAGGAAAGAAGGAAGAAAGAAGCTGACTTTAGAACTAGAGGCGCAGAGAAGCCGCTTGGTTCAGAGAGGAAAAAGGGAGACTGTACTGCCCTGCCGCTCAGATGTTGTTGTTCCATCCGGAGGAGTGAACGGTGGGGAAGCTAGTTTGGATGCTAGAGAGAGATTTCTTTGGAGGAAGTTAGCATTTCAGGCCTAAGACTGGCAAATTGGACTAAACCACACTTTGTCAGCCACATTGAAGGATGCTCAGAGCAGGCTCTTTTTCTTTGCCCATTTTACACGGAGACTGTTGACGTCATACCACTCGGCAGAGGGTGGTGAACAGTAGGACTGTCCCCCCAGGAAGACTCACATGTTGTCATCCTTTCACATGACTGTTTCCTAGATATTAGCCACAGAGGAGGATCAATGAATAATTAGCAATGCAATAGGTACATACAGTGCAGGGAAGGAGATGGCCTGGACATCATCCTCTCCAGAAAATTCACCCCCTGAAAATGCTGCGCCTGTAACGAAAGGCAACCTCCTCCCTGGGATACGTGAAAGTTCCCTTAGAAAGCTTTCCAGCGTTTCATTCCAGAGGAGAATGGCTGGCCTTCCCTCCCACCACACCCCCTGCCCCGGCCTCAGAAAGTCTCCCACAGATGCCCCAGAGACAAGGTAACCCTGAAAGCATCTTGCTGAACCCGGATCCTCCCTGGCCCTCCCTCTCCTGGATTAATAACCACTCCTGGGACGCGGCTGTTCGCACGCCCTCACTGTTCGGTTAGCAGTTTGTGCTCAGTGGGGAGAGATGGGAAGGCAAGGCAACTTGGTCCTTGCCAAAATCCTGAATGTGTGACACCGCAAGAAAGACACCGTCAGGAGCAGTTGCTAATTTATTTTAAGTGCCCCCTGAGTTTTTAATTTATCGAGAAAAAAAATAAATAGATAAATCCGAGGCGCTCCCTGCCAAGCCAGCCCAGCGCTGGGTCTGCCAGTGGCGGTGGTGAAGGTTTTCGGGTGACTAACGGCTGCCGCCAGCGAGAGGTGTCAAAATGTTCAGCCAACAGAGCTGACTATTCCTGGTTGCATTAGAATAGGATCTCTCACATTTGTGCGGGGCTGACCTTTCCTTTTCCGAAATTGGCTGCTGACACACACGCTAAAAAAATTTTTTTTTTCCTTTCCTCTTCCGATCGTCTGCAATTCCAAACAGTACTGCAGGCTTCTCCAAGCCTGCCTTCGGCGGCGAGTTTGGAATGCAATCCGTCTACTTTAGAAATTCATTATCCAAAGTGAGGAGCCCGGCGAATATTATAGTTTCATAAATATGCAGATTTTGTTTACTTAAACATTTTTTTATTACACTTTGTGTTTTCCTAAATTGGGTCATCATTTTAATATAATTGGAATCTGATGTGTGTCCTGTTTTCCTTAAAAGCCATCTGGTTCATTTTCGACTTTCAGAAACCAAATTATTTGTGGTAATATCAGGCCTCACTCACTGCTCCTTCTGAACCAACTTCCAGTTTCGGGGTGTCAGACCAAGGAAGTCCAAGGTCATGTCTGGAGGGCTTCCTGCGTCCAGGTTTCCAAGCTGGACAGCCAAGGGGGACCCATGCTGTGACAATCTACATAAAAAAACCAAGAAAGCAGCATTCAACTGAAGAGAACAAGCAAAGTCCACTGGGCACCTTCTTAGACGGAAGGAGAAAGGCTATGGATTAACAATCACCAACATGGCTAAGAATATGAGACCTAGCTCCAATATTTTCGTCTCTCACCAGACCATGAGGTCCTAAGGGTAGGAATCTTAAGCTGTGAGCAGGTCCTCTGTTCTGTCTTCTTAGGTCTGAGTACCTAATAAGTGCTGAAGATGTATTTTTTTGATTGATGGAGACCCCAGAAACCCAAATTTGAATAAAGAGAAGTGGGATGTATTAGTCACCTATTACCGCCTAACAAATTACTCCAAAACGTAGTGACTGAGATCAATATGCATTTATTCATCCCATAGTTGCTACAGGGCCGGGAATCCAGACATGGTTTAGCTGGATCCCCCCACCTAGGTTTTCTACAGAGGCGTTAAGAAGTTTCCCAAGACTGCAGTCATCTCCAAGCTCAACCGGGACAGAATCTGCCTTCAAGCTCTCGGTTCCTTGCAGGCTGTTGAACTGGGTGTCTCCCTCAGTTGCTGGCAAGGTGGGCACCTCCATGGGACAGCCCCCAATATGACGACAGACTTCATCTGAGCCAGCCAGTGGAGGCCAAGAGACATGCCAGCAAGATGGAAGTCTTGGTCCTCTCCAACCTGGTCTCAGACATGATGCCCCATCCCTCTGCTTCCTCCACTGGTAAGGAGGGTATCAGGAGGTCCAACCCACACTGGAAGGAAGGGGATTACACAAGGGCATGAGTCACTGGGAGCCCTGCCATGCTGCCAGTCTGCCATACGTGTGTATGTATCAGCGCTACAGGTCAGGTTTAAATAACGAATCCAACAAGGCAGCCAAGCCTATATTTGAAATAAGAAATTAAAATGCAATGACTTAATTTTAAAAGGTTGTACTGCCTACTAAACACTCCTTGGTATCATTTCCTTACTTGTTTAGTCAAGAAATATGATAGAGAAAAATACCAACATTTCTTCCAAAGTTTACCTGTAAGATATTTTTTTAAAGTTACAAACACAGTCTGTAGATTGTTCCTTTGACCAACAAACATACATTCAAGTCATCCTAAAACAGAGAAGAATTCCACATTAGTTAACTTGCCACTGGCTCCATTTTGGGGTGACTTAAGTCAGACCATAGCTCTGCAGGCTGACGCCCATCTGGGAGCAAGTGTCATACCCACATTCTCAGGGTACTTAGTTGGAGCTGAGGATAACTTGCACCACCCTTAAAGGGCAGTTGTCAAAATCGTATGAGCCAAAAAACTGTAGCTCACAACTCCTATGTGAATCTGAAATCAAGTTTTTAGTGTGTCAGCAAACTCTTTCTTAAAGAGCTAGATAGTATTTACTCAGGCTTTGCAGGTATAACAGTCTCTGTTGCAGCTCTGCTTGTGTAATGCAGATTCTCCAGTCATGGAGAATGCATAAATAAATAGGCATGGTTGTGTCCCAATAAAACTTTATTAACAAAAACAGGTGGCAGGCTGGATTGGCCCCATGGCCTCAAGTTGCCTGCCAATCCCTTGTTCTGTGGATTATAACTAGCATTTTAAAAAAAAGAAAAAGTATGTTAAGCAGAATGAACTATCAACATGCATTTCATATAGGACAGATGAGTACTGTTTTTAAAGTCTTGGTTTCGGCAGTAGCAGAGATACAGATATGGCTACAGCTACACATACGAATATCACTTCCTGAGTTGAAATGTAAAGTATATATATTTTGTCATGTGATTTTAAAAAAAGAACAAGAAAGTCACTAAGTGAATACATGTGACATACTTGTTATGGCACCTGGCCCATCGCACACGCTGAATAAATGTGAGTCACAATTCAAATTCTATGCTGAGTATCTGGAAAAGATGAAAACTAATTTGAAAAGCTGCATGAACCCCAGTGTTCATTGTGGCACTATTTACAATAGCCAGGACATGGAAGCTACCTAAGTGTCCACCAACAGATGAATGGATAAAGAAGATATAGGACATATATACAGCAGAATACTACTCAGCCATAAAAAAGCATGATAAACTGCCATTTGCAGCATCATGGACGCACCTAGAGATTATCCTACTAAGTGAAGTAAGTCAGACTGAGAAAGACAAAGGCCAAATGAAATCACTTACATATGGAATCTAAAATGTGATGCAAATGAAATTATTTACAAAACAGAAATAGACTCACAGACAGAGACAACAAACTGATGGTTCCTGAAGGGGAGTGGGCAGGGGAGGGATAAATGAAGAGCTTGGGATTAACAGAGCTACTCTATCATATGTAAAATAAACAACAAGGTCTTACTGCATAGCCCAGGGAACTATATTCAATATCTTATGATCACATATAATGGAAAAGAATCTGAAAAAATAGACATATTTACCCATATCCATATATATATAACTGAATCACTTTGCTGTACACCAAAAACTAATGCAAAATTGTAAATCAGTTATGCTTCAATTCTTAAAAAATTTAATAAATAAATAAATAGTTTAAATGCTATGCTATTTGCAACTGGGGTCATATAGAAATGAGCTGCAGTCACATCTTGGAGAAGAGCATAATCTGAGAGAAATCAGTAGTTGTGAGAAGCCCAGCCCTCCAGGAAGGTAATGTAAAGGCTGTGCGATGGAAAAGGTGAGACACATGCATTTGTAACATGGGCTTCCCAGGTGGCGCTAGTGATAAAGAATCTGCCTGCTAATCCAGGAGACATAAGAGACATGGGTTTGATCTCTGGGTTGGGAAGATTCCCCTGGAGAAGGGAATGGCAACCCACTCCAATATTCTTGTCTGGAGAATTCCATGGGCAGAGGAGCCTGGTAAGCTATACCCCAGTGGGTCTTAAAGAATAGGACACGACTGAGTGGCTAACACTTTCACTTTCCCAGCTAGTAAGGCGGCTGGTGAGAATGTATTCCCAGGTCTCCTAACTCACTGCTTGGCCTGGCCAGTAGAGAGGTTTTCCCTGGACACTGGGCTTGAGAAAATACTAACACTAAATAAGGAGACACCAGCCAGTGATGCCACCTCTGGCAGAATGACATGGAGGTGGGAGGTCGTATTAGGGCGAGGAAATGGAGATGGGGCAAGGTTTGGATAGGGAGTTGTTGGCTTTTTGTTTGGAATATAATGTCCTGTGGGTAACTGTAAGAAAATGGAAGAGTAATTGAAGTGTTTGTACACAGGAGTTAAACCTCTGGAGATAAGATTGAAGACCTTCTCTCCTCTGCCCAGCCAGAACTGGCCCACCATCATGGCGCAACTCAGCACCCCTCACCCACTCAACACTTGCCTACTTATATCCAGCACACAAGACCCCTGTTCCCTGAAGAGTGACTGCTCAAAGATACACATGGTATCTCTTAATAATGGTCTGTCTCGTGTTTTGCAAATTAATATTGGGTCTATGGCCATTCCATAAGGAGAGGCATAAATCTGAGTCCACAACGTGGGAATTCCCATTTCATGACCAGGAACTTTTGCTGTGTGCAAGTCTGAAAAAATGGAGCATTTAAAGCCTATTCTATAAAATTGTTGTGATCACTGAATTAGAAAATAAAAAGTTTCTAACACAGCACCGGACATGGAGCCAGCAAGTGAAATTTCCATCCTTTGGGCCTTTCTCACTAGATGCTTGTGAGGATAAGATAAAATATCGACTTCAACTAAAGGGATGTATTATTGAAAGAGATCCTTGGAGGTATTTGTTGCCAGTTCTCGGGATCTGACAAGTCTGACAAGTCATTTGTAATTTAATTCATTCATTTATTCATTCTTCAAAACAAACATGTTTTCCTTTAGAGATGTTATTCTTAAAATGTCTTAAAATGTTTATTACATTTGCTTTGGTAATATCACTCCTTGGACTTCAGCCCACTGAAAACTTCTAAGTACAAAAATACTTTAAATAAAGTCCACTGAAGGATTATTTACAGTGATTGAACATTGTAAAGAACTAAAACAGCAAAAGGAGTTAAGTACACTATGGTAAATTTGCACAATGAAATGCTAGATTATCCATTAGAAACTTCATAGAGAGAGAATTATAATGATACATACAAATATGAGGCAATCATATGTAGAAAAAAAGCAAACTGTGTTTATAATATATAACACAGTTCTATATAACTCCTGTGTTTTAAGAATAAATTAAAGGTCCAATCACATTTATAAAATCCTAGAAGTTCTTCTAAGTATGAAACTGTACTTAATAAAACTTTTTTTTTATAAAAATTTGTGTGTATAGAAGGCAAAGTGCCAAAAAATGGATGTTTTTGAACTGTGGTGCTGGAAAAGACTCTTGAGAGTACCTTGGACAGTAAGATCAACCAGTCAATCCTAAAGAAAGTCCACCCTGAACATTCATTGGAAGAACTGATGTTGAAGCTAAAGCTCCAATACTTTGGCCACCTGATGTGAAGAGCCAACTCATCGGAAAAGACCCTGATGCTGGAAAAGACTGAAGGAGATGAGGGTGACAAAGGATGAGATGTTTGGACGGCATCAAGGATTCAGTGGACATGAACTTGGGCAAACTCCAAGAAATGATGAGGGACAGAGAGGCCTGGCATGTTGCAGTCCATGGGGTCGCAAAGAGTTGGACATGACTAGCAACAAAACAACATATAATCAAAATATAAACATAGTAAACAATGAAATTCTTAAAATATAAAATAATTAAGAAGTTGGTTAAAATAATTATGGTACAGATAAAATATTATACATGGTGTAGAATCTCTCAAACTCCAAAATATTTTATACAGTTTACTCAGAAACAGTGGGTTACAAAGTAGGGCATACAATTTTGTCTATATATTTTTAGAATAAACATTTTTGTATAAATGAAGAAAAATTGATATAGCCCTGAATAGATGGAGTGATAAATGAATGGTGTGATTATAAGTGATTTTATTTCCTTCAGGCTTTTTTCCAGTGGTCATGGATGGATGTGAGAGTTGGACTGTGAAGAAAGCTGAGCACCGAAGAGTTGATGCTTTTGAACTGTGGTGTTGGAGAAGACTCTTGAGAGTCCCTTAGACTGCAGGGAGATCCAATCAGTCCATTCTAAAGGAGATCAGTCCTGGGTGTTCTTTGGAAACAATGATGCTGAAGCTAAAACTCCAATACTTTGGCCACCTCACGCAAAGAGTTGACTTATTGGAAAAGACTGATGCTGGGAGGGATTGGGGGCCGGAGGAGAAGGGGACAACAGAGGATGAGATGGCTGGATGGCATCACTGACTCGATGGGCGTGAGTCTGAGTGAACTCTGGGAGTTGGTGATGGACAGGGAGGCCTGGCATGCTGTGGTTCATGGGGTCGCAAAGAGTCGGACACGACTGAGTGACTGAACTGAACGGAGGCTCTGTCAATAGATGTTTCTTTGAAATCAGGAACGAAAAACCAAACTCTAATATCATATAAATGCTGTTCATCAGGAATCCATCAGTGCTCCAAATTCTATCCCCATGGTAGCCGGCGCTCCTTGGATGATCGCGATTGAGAAGAGCATATGACTAGTTCTGGCCAGTGAACATATGGAAGTGAAACAGGGAACTGAATCATGAGTCAATCAAGACTCACTGAATCATGAGTCAATCAAGACTCATTGAATCATGAGTCTTAGACCCTCTAGAACTCTTTTCTCCTTTGGCATAAAAATCAAGGTGTCTATTGAAGTTGATTTGCTCCATCAACTGCCCCCCAACCCCATCAGTGGTTGCCAGGGCCAGAGCAGAAAACAAGCAAGTGAGAAGTAAACTTGGCTTGAGTTCAACCACTGATATGTGGGGATTTGCTTGTTTGTTGTCCATTCTATTCTGATTGGTACAAATATAGGTGAGAAAATGGCTGGAAGCAATGTTCATTGTCTTCATGTAGTAAGATCTGTAGATCTTTCTCTATGTTCCCCAATGATCTATGCCATGTTTTTCACTGGAAAACAATCCAATCAACTCTGCAAATAAAATGAGATATCACTGCAAGACAGTATTACCAGTTTGTCCTTTTCTTAGAAGATTTGGTGGATTTTCATTGATTCCATCCTATTCTTTCATTTATTCCCCTAGAGCAGGTGGACTGGCTGAGGTGGGCCTAGAAGACTTACAGGACCTGGTTCTGCCAATTCACCATGGCAGGAGGAAGTGAGCTGCAGCCTACCAGTGAGGTTTGGAGAAACCTGAAAAGAGCAGGTAGGGATGGTGGGTCTTGGTCCATGCTCAGAGCCAAGAAATTTAGGTCTTCACCTTCTCTGAATTTATTTTAATAGCAAAATTTTTCAGAATGAGTTTGAATACAATCATACTTAGGAGCAAAGAGTAGGGAGAACATAGAAGGCATTTTTCACTCCTTTATTTTAATCTCATATTCTATAAGCACACTGGAGCTCTAGCCCATGACACAGGAGTTTATGTTGCCATTTTGGATAATGTTTGGGATCAGCCTCCTGTTACTTCCTTTCCACTTGAAATTGAAAGTGAAAGTTGTTCAGTTCAGTTCAGTTTTCTTTGCAACCCCATGGACTGCAGTACACCAGGCCTCCCTGTCCATCACCAACTCCCAGAGCTTGCTCAAACTCATGTCCATCGAGTTGGTGTTGCCACCCGACCATCTCATCCTCTGCTGACCCCTTCTCCTGCCTTCAATCTTTCCCAGCATCAGAGTCTTTTCCAATGACTCAGTTCTTCGCATGAGGTGGCCAAAGTCAATAGTTTCAGCTTTAGCATCAGTCCTTCCAAAGACCACTCAGGACTGATTTCCTTTAGGATGGACTGGTTGGATCTCCTTATAATCCAAGGGGCTCTCAAGAGTCTTCTCCAACACCACAGTTCAAAAGCATCAATTCTTTGGAGCTCAGCTTTCTTTATAGTTCAACTCTCACATCCATGCATGACCACTGGAAAAACCATAGCTTTGACTAGACAGACCTTTGTTGGCAAAGTAATGTCTCTGCTTTTTAGTATGCTGTCTAGGTTGGTCATAGCTTTTCTTCCAAGGAGCAAGCGTCTTTTAATTTCATGGCTGCAATCACTATCTGCAGTGATTTTGGAGCCCCCCAAATAAGGTCTGTCACTGTGTCCACTCTTTCCCCATCTATTTGCCATGAAACGATGGGACCAGATGCCATGATCTTAGTTTTCTGAATGTTGAGTTTTAAGCCAGCTTTTTGACTCCTCTTTCACTTTCATCAAGAGGCTCTTTAGTTCTTCTTTGCTTTCTGCCATAAGGGTGGTGTCATCTGCGTATCTGCAGTTATTGATATTTCATTCAGTTATGTCCAACTGTTTGAAAGTCGTTCAGTTGTGTCCAACTCTTTTCGACCCTGTGGACTGTAGCCTGCCAGGCTTTCTGTCCATGGAACTGTCCAGGCCAGAATACTAGAGTGGGTAGCCTTTCCCTTACCTTCTCCAGGGGATCTTCCCAACCCAGGGATCAAACCCAGGTCTCCCGCATTGTAGGCAGATTCTTTACCATCTGAACCACCAGGGAAGCCCTCCTTTCCACTAAGTCATACCCTTCAGCATCTTTGACTCTACCATGAGCCCTTCCTGAGATGTTCCTGGGGTGCTAGTGTTAGAACATAAAGGCATTTATCTGTATGGAGTTCCCGAGTTGTAATAGAAAGTACAGAGTGTGAAATCAGATGGGCTTGGTTCAGGTCTCAGCTCTGCCTGTTACTCTTTGGAGACCAGGAGCTCAAGGTAACTCATCCCCACAGTGGGATGAATTCATTCTGTTAGTCTAAGATGCTGTCTCTTGTGAGCGTGGCCTACACGCTGGGATTCCAGATGCAAACAGCTAGAAGTGGCTGGAATTTGAAGGCATTTTGCTTGTTCATTTTAATATTTATTTATGTATTTGGCTGCACTGAGTCTTAGTTGTGGCACACGGGATCTTTGTTGCCTCTTGCAGGATCTTTCATTGAGGTGCATAGACTCAGTAATCACGGCCCGCACAGGCTGAGTCGCCCTCGGCATGTGGGAGCGTAGTTCCCAGACCAGGGATCGAACCCACGTGCCCTGTATTGAGAGGGGGACTCTTAAGCACTGGACCACTAGGGAAGTCCTGAAGACAGAACACTTTAGAGAGAAGCCAGTAAAGGCATTCCTGGTGGGGGAAGAAAGCACGAACAAGGCTTTAAGTGCTTCAAGAAACATAAGGCAGAAAGGACTACTGGGACAAATGTTAGAGGAAAGGCAGAATCCAATCTTGATCAAAATGGTTTATTCAGTCTTTTGAATGATCTATATCAATCCCTGGGATATTTGCTATAACAGCATATTATTGATTATTTTTTTATCCAACAAATATTTCTTCAGTACCTCCTCTGTGCCAGGCATCCATGAACTCTCCCCTCCTCCCTTTCTTCTTTTGTATGAAATAAATGTATTTCACACACACACACACAAAATTGTATCACCACCATAGAGCAAAAGCTGCATCTTTATCATTCATCAGAGGCTATCAGAAAAACAAATACAATTAAAAAGACAAAAGCCTCATATTCCTATGAGATACCATTGCCTGAAGCAGGTTCTGAGCCCAAGATCTCATGACCTTTGTTAAAAAATGAAGTTTAGCAAGTGCCAGAGAAATGTTGAAGATCGACTGGCAACGTGCAAGTCTTTTCTCTTTAATAAAATCAGAAAGATGGGGAAAGAGCTGATAAAGAAAAGCACATCCCTCTTGTGGTAAACAGTGTTTATATTCTGAAATGGTCTGGGGACAAATATGTAACACACTTCAGGGAAAACCAGAACAGGAAATCATGGTCCTTGCTAGTGTTTCAGATAATACCCATTTACTGCATTAACTCTAGAGCCTTTGTACCCCCATTGTTTGATTAGAGGGTGAGATCTTAAAATTTTTGTGTTCATTCGATGGGTGACTCTTAAGGTTGCCTGATGGCACATAACTGGCAAGCATTAGGGTCAGGATTTGAATTCAGATTCATCCACTGACCCATGGCATCTTCTCTTTGTCACCCTGAATTTTTATTGGGTCATGATGTAATGGCCAGCTGATAAGCAATTTCGTATTTTCAGCAAATAAAATCGATTTGCCACACAGTAGATAGCATCACATTCCAGAAACAGAGAACCTGACTTTCCTGAGATGTGAAAAGCAAGCCATTTCTTTTCATCATCACCTCCATTCCTTCCCCAAACACTCTGTGTTGCGATATTTCTTGCATCTCCTCTGGCGCCCAGGTTTTCCAGTTTGATATTAAAGAAAGAGATCGATAGGGGGAGGCGTTGGGAAGGAAAGGGTTAAACATTTTATTATTCTTGTTGCATGTGTAGTAAATTGTGTAATAGTTTTCATGTCTTAATTACTTAAATTTTATATTGAGCTATAGTGATATTATCTCTCTTTTTGTCTCTCCACAATTGTATTTTATAATAGCTTTTATTAGAACCTACATGAATGGAATTTTAAATGAACACATCGTTGCTGTTCATCGTGCAGTATAGAAAAGAGAGCACTTCTCTGATATTTGGCATGAAAAGTACTTTCCTTTGTATTTTATGACACATAGCAAGTTATATTAGGTGGGGACATATTTTGAACAGAATGGTAACTAAGGGAGACCACCGAACTTCTTTTTTCTGCCTTTAGAAGCTTCCTCACTGAGGCAGGGTAGAGGGATTCAGCGTCTCATGAAAAACTCTCCCACAAAAACATCACCTAATTATAGTAAAATGCGAATGATATATATATTTTTTAAACTGAGATTCTCTTTTAGAATAAATTGGACGTGGTCTACGTATTAGAGAATTGTTGGAAAATTGGGTGTTAAATTACAATATTGGATTTCATCTGTTAATGCAGTAGTTACATTTATTTTTTTTAATCCAATAGTTAATATTATGTGTAGCAAATTGCCCAAATTGTGTCCTACTCTGGCTCCTTTTAAAAGGCTGTGATCTCCGCAACATAGAATTTTCAAAATAAACCAGTAACTTGCATTCTAAGAAATGTAGCATGGACTTCAGTACAGAGCTGAAAAGGGGTTTTGTTTGGTTTTTCTTTTCCCGTTTCCCCCAGGTTTTTTTTTCTTTTTTTTAACCAAGTGTAGAGGAATCCGTAAATCAAAAAGTCTCTTGCATATAGAAGCTCAAATACAAAAGGGAAAAATTTCAACAAAGGATGCAGCGGGTACTTGAGAGTGACGGCTATAGAAATAAATGTGAAGAAATATTATAGATGCATATTTAATATTGTTGTGTTTATTGCTTCATTTATAAAAGTCAACCAGCTAGAAACTGTGAATGAATAAACTCCTCACAGGATATAAGTTAGATACAGTGTAACGTGTACCTTAACTCTTAAGATTCCCCAGGCAATTAATTTAGAAAATAAGTGCTTCATTCTAATGAATGAGGTTCTTCTGGTTGGAAGGAAAAAATGCAAAAGCAGTAGGTGTTTATTCTTGACCACTATTCTTCCCTGACTTTTCAGTTCCCGCCCTCCCCAAAATAAATGTTCTTCCACATCCAGCTCAAGGTACCTCCTCTGGGAAGCCCCTCGGGCTTTCTTGGAAATAGTAGTTCTCTCTCTGTCTTGGCTCCCACTGGTGCTTTGAGTCTCAAAACAGTCTAGCTCCAGACGCATGATTGGCAGCCCTGCTTCTCCACTGAGTGGGGAGCCCTTTGCGGGGAGGGACCTTGTATGATCATGTTTATATTCACAACACCTAGTCCATCTCTTCTCTCATGCTGAATGTTTCAAAAACGCTGCTGGTAGCTACAATTGAATAATTCCAGTGCCATGCCCCCTGCTCGGTCCAGGGTTAGGTTCATAACCCCATCCCAAAACGACTAATAAACTGCTTCTGTCCTCAAGAAAGTTCGAAGTCTACCAATTCAATGTTACAAAGACAATTAGAGAGGTGTAAGACAAAATGCAAATTTGGAGTGACATGCCAGACTTTTAAAAATCATCAGAGAAGTTCAAGGGATTGAACTTGGTGGGGGTGGTGTTCCAAAATGAGAATAATAATCCCGTATGTAAAGTACTCCATACGGCTTGGTCCTGTGCATATTTCTGGGCAAGTTGTGTTCTCTAATACAACAGTCAGATGGTCACCATGTTTCACTTAAGTTCATGTTTTACAGGGAAGACAGGGAAGGAGGAAGGGAGGAGAAGGGAGAGAAGGAAGGAGGGAAGGAGAGAGGGATGAGCGAAAGAAGGGAATGGGAAAAATACAAAGTCATCAGACTCCTGTCTTCTTTACAAGTATCTTTCCATGGTTTTCCAATTACCAACTCAAGTTCATTCCCAGATGTGGATTCTTTTTCAATCTGCAGCACAGCACCCTACCCTTCACTGAGAGGAGCCCTCTTTCCCAATTCTGGCAACCCCGGGCTGGCCAGGGTAGGTCTTTCTTAGTCTCTCCTGTCCAGCCCCACACATCCCTCCCTGCTCTCCATAAATCTCCAACGACTGACTATCAAAGAGCCTTTCAACCCTGAGGTCTGGTATTTTCGCGCCCACTCCCCATTCCTCGCCTGCCCTCCCCCTCTCCCCTTCAGTCCGCTTTTATTTCCCTCCACTGTTTATTAACATGTCCACACTGTTACTCAACATAAAGGGTTTCTTGAGGAACTCATCTCCCTACATTTGTTTGGGTGTTATATGGATGTTCAGAATGGAGATCCAGAGGCACAAAAATAGATTTTGTTGATTTATGAGACCTCGCTGTTTTCAATTCCCCATCAGTATGGGCAGGCACGGTGCCTTCAAGAGATGAAGCATCTGCTTCCCCCACGTTTCATTTGTGAACTTTAGCACCAGATGTAAATCATTCATAAAATCCCAAAGTGTTGGAAGGTACTCATGCCTCGTTTTCACAAACATATACTCCACATACTGTACACCATGCTTTTCTCTCATTTGTTACAAATGGTAGGAGCAGAATTTTAATGACAACCGGAAATAAATTTTCTGCAGCAGGGCACGAAAAAAAAAAAAAAAAAAAGCAGGTAGTTCTGGAAACCCTAGCAAGCACTCCGTGCTCATCAAACTTCTTCTGGAAACAAAGAGGTGTCCTATTAGGTTATCACCACCCAACATCACCAGCTACGAAGGATCTTAAGGGAGATAAGATATATTGCCTTGTTGCTACTCTTTTCAAATCTCTGGTACGGGGGGTGGGTGTGCGGCATCAAATCTGTGTTAATAAAGAATCTCTCAAAGGTGACTGGAAAGGGCATGTGCTTCTGGTTAAACAATGACCTCATCTTCTTCTTCTTGGCCATACCCTTCACATCGCCATGACTGAGTCCCAACATTGAATTACATTTGCAGAGCATCTGAGTAATGCCCAGTTCCTCCTGCCAAGCTGCTCACAGTCTTGCTGGAGGAATGGGAGGTGGGAAAGGAGACCAACCCACTCTGAAGTGGTATAGTGGACTTCTCTCAGCCTGCCTCTTCTGTCTTCTAGTGGAGGATGGATTTAGATGGGGAGGTCAGTTGAGGAGATCTGCCATTTTCTAGCCAAGTAAAAGGCAACTTTCCCCAGCAAATTTAGATAACCCATTCAGTAGAGTGACATAAGAGAGAACATGGTCAAAACCAGTGCAACCAAACAGTGGCAGCTCCTGCTGCAGAGACCCCTGGAGCAGCCCTCATTCCAAGTCTTTCCAATCAACTCTCTTCTGTGAAAGTCACCTAGAATCAGTATCCATCATTTACCACTAAGATACCTTAATGGATATGCCTAAAAACCCTGGAATTATTAGGAAAGGCACAGGGTTCAAGGAGAACAAATATGGAGTGATCAGTCTAGACAAGGAGGGAGGAAGCTATCAGAGAGTGCTTCATGGAGGAGGTGATGTTCAAAAGATCATGAAAGGAAAGACAGGAGCACAAATGATTTACTTTAAACTTCTTCACTGAATACAGACCAAAGTTGTGAGACCAAGGGCTCTGGCTTTTATTATTAGAAGGACGTCAATCTGCCAGTCTGTGTCTCCTGAACACACTCTTAGTGTAAAGTATCATGCAAAATCCATATTGTTTTCTTAAATTTTCTCAACTCTGCCTAGAATCACACAACTAGAGGCTCCAAGTTCTAGCTCTTTGGACTATACAAACTGTCTGTCTTTTTTTATTATTTTTATTTAGTTAGCCAATTATTTTTGGCTGCATTGGGTCTTCCTTGCTGCTCTTGGGCTGCCTCTAGTTGCGGTGAGCATGGGCTACTCTTTGTTGAAGTCCGCGGGCGTCTCACTGTGGTGGCTTCTCTTGCTGCAGAGCCCAGTCTCTAGGAGTTCAGAGGGTTCACTAGCTGTGGTACACAAGTGTAGTTGCTTTGCAGTGTGTGGGATCTTCCAGGACCAGGGATTAAGCCCGGTGTCCTCTCTACTGGCAGGCAGATTCTTAACCATCGGACCTCCAGGCAAGCCCCTAGCCACCTGTCTTCAGAAGGAACACTCCTTTCAATTCCTTCCCAAAAGAAATTCTCCAATTCCAGGATTTTATCCTATAATAATTGTGGGGGTTGTGGGGAGGGAGAGACCCCTGTGAAAGTCTTCCTTGACAATCTCTCTCTTACAGAGATTAGAATAAATGGCAAGCGTATGTGAAGATGGGGGGGTACCGTTTGGAATTTCCACGGTAACATTTTCTTGTTGCTTTTAGGTCAGCGGGAAAGAGAGGACCCCAGGGATCCTGTTTTAATAGCTGGATTGAAATTTTAATGAGAAGATGTCTTTTATCTCTCCAAGAATTCATCTATTCACTCCTTTACACATCCATTTGCTTCTTTATCAAACAACGCATTCATATCAAACAATCTATTTAAAGATTCATTAACTTACAGATGAGTGCGTGCTAAGTCGCTTCAGTCATGTCCGACCCTTTGTAACCCTATGAACCATAACTCACGAGGCTCCTCTGTCCTTGGAATTCTTAAGGCAAGAATATTGGAGTGGGTTGCCATGCCCTCCTCCAGGGATCTTCCCAATCCAGGGATAGAACCCGCGTCTCTTACGTCTCCTGCTTTGGCAGGCTGATTCTTTACCACCAGTGCCACCTGGGAAGCCCATATAGGTGAGTAATATTATAGAAACACAATGAAAAACAGATAGACTTATATTTCAGAAATTTCAAAGAGGCAAGATTCTAAGAAATATGTTTGAGGGTTCTTAACTGCAACTTAACTAGCTTAATAACTAGTCCCTCCGCCTCGGGTTCCTTTCCTCCAGACAGGAATGATCATCTCCTCTCTACCTGCCCCAGAAGGTTGCCAGAAGGACTAGATGAATTCAGGGAGCCCACCAGTCATTTGCTTGGTGACCCAACCCGCGGTCAGTCACGTGATGCTATAGCTTTTGCCCAGGTTCTGGCCTCCTGACATTGGGAAGATACATGTGCTTATAAAAGTTGTTTCCACTCTCTGCACCCCCCTTTCACTCTTCTGGGATATGCAAGGGGCAGAGGGCTAGAATACCCAAATACAAATATTTTTTCCCACTCAAAACATTTGGGATTCTTTACAGTAGCTGGCCACCCACTCCAGTATCTTGCTTGCAGAATACTGGCAAGCTGACAGGCTACAGTCCACGGGGTCACAGAGAGTCAGACACAACTGAGTGACGATGACTCACTCACAGTAATTTTCACCGTACATTTCAATGGCTGTGATCCAAGACCTTGGGTCACTTGACTAGTTTATTGAAGAGTTGTTGTAGCAGTGTTCCCCTTGCCCACTGCCCCTCTGCACCACCTGCACCTTCTGGTGGGACGTGTAGGGCAAGTGATAGACCCTTCACATGTTGTAATGACTTTTTGTCTTGCTGATCCCTGTGTTCAGATAAAGAAATGATGTCCCCTGACAGAGAGCCCATTATAGTCAGATTGTGAATTAACACCCAACCCTCAAAAGACACTTGCTCCTTGGAAGAAAAGCTATGACAAACCTAGACAGCATACTAAAAAGCAGAGATATCATTTTGCCAACAAAAGTCCACAGAGTCGAAGCTATGGTTTTTCCAGTAGTCATGTATGGATGTGAGAGTTAGACCATAAAGAAGGCTGAGCCCCAAAGAATTGATGTCTTCAAATTGTGGTGCTGGAGAAGACTCTTGAGAGTCCCTTGGATTGCAAGATCAAACCAGTCACTCCCAAAGGAAATCAACCCTGAATATTCATTGGAAGGACGGATACTGAAGCTGAAGCTCTAATGCTTTGGCCATTTGATGCGAAGAGCTGACTCATTGGAAAAGACCCTGATGCTGGGAAAGATTGAAGGCAGGAGGAGAAGGGGACCACAGAGGATGGGGTGGTTGGATGGCATCACTAACTGAATGGACATGAATTTGAGCAAGCTCCAGGAGATAGTGAAGGACAGGGCAGCCTGATGTACTGTAGTCCACGGGGTTGAAAAGAGTCACATATGACTTAGTGACTCACCAATGACAACTAGAAATGCTTACTCAGTGCCCTTATCCCATCAATTTCTCCTCCCTGTGAAACAGAACCCTGTGTCTGACTTTCCTCCAGCTCTGATGTCTTGCTTCCTTGTGACTTCTTCCCTAAGACAACCAGCACCACTCACATCCAGCCCCTGCAGCTCTCTCTCTTACTTTTTAAATATTAGTAAAAGTAGTTCACCGCTTTGGAGTGCTTATTCCCTGTCTGCTGCTCCTTTGGGAGATCTCCGCACCTCATCTCATTGAATTTTTACAAGAATATTATATTGAAGGTCCTATTACTTCTCATAGTGGAGCCTAGTGGAATCAAACCAAGCCTAGAGTAATTTTTAACTATGGGGCCCTCTTTGCCATCCTTGGCGATCCTTTTTTCCCTCTATTTATTTGCCCTCTGTCAATTTCCATCCTCTCATTTACACACCCCCATGCACATGGGCACACATACGTAGATAAGTGTTCACAAGCATATGGGCAGATAAGAAAGTGGAAGGGGATGCCACCCAATCAATCTTGCAATTTTGAGCAAGTTACCTTCTCTCAACCTTAATTTCCACTGTGTCTTCTTTATACCTGAACGCTTAGCTCCTTCTTCCATTTAAGAAAAGTTCCTCCTAACATCTTCATTATAACTTCTATTTCTACTGTTCTGGTTTTTTCCCCTAAAATGTGTGATAAGTGATCTTTTCCTCTGTTGCTCACACTGATCAGGCGCTCTCTCGTCATTCTTAGCGTCTTTCTTTGCTTCTTCGTCCTAGGAAGGTTCTTGAGTTTGTTGTCTGTGTCTCTGGTCCTGATTCTTTCATGTGCATTTCCTGTTTCCTACACTAAAATCGAGGTAGGTTTTCTTCTCCCACTCCATTTGCATTTCCTTACATTCTTTGCTTATTTCACCTCTCGATTTGTGCCCCTTTGCCATCATGTCAGGCTGCCTTTTTTTTTTTTCTTGAGGCTTTTTGCCCTTTTTCTAGAGGTCTTTTCTTTGGCCTATTAAGGATTTTAAATATTTTTTTAAATTGGCAAACATGGGCTTCCCTGGTGGCTCAGTGGTAAAGAATCCACCTGTGAATGCAGGGGATACCAGTTCAATCCTTGGTTGGGGAAGCTTCCACATGCCACGGGGCAACTAATCCCTTGTGCCACAACTACGGAGCCTGCTTGCAGCTCCTGGGCTCTACAGCACAGATCAGTAGTTGTGGCACCTGGGCTTAGCTTCCCCCCGGCATGAGGAATTTTATCCAACCAGGGATCAAACTGGTGTCCCTGCTTTCTCCATAACAAGAGAAGCCACTGCACTGAAAAGCCCGCACAGCACAACTAAAGAGCATCCCTCACTCGCTGCAACTAAGAAAATCCAGAGCAGCAATGAAAACCCAGCACAGACAAAAATAGGTAAATAAAATTATTTTTTTTTAAATTGGCAAACAAGAAAGAAAATTGTCCTGGGTGACTTAAAGCCACCAGAGATGAGTATCTATTTTTGTCCTTTGCACAGACACAAGAGCTTTGGTAAAGCTGTGTGTATTGAAAAAAAAAAAAAATGGGGAAAGAGGAGAAGCTGTTAGCATAACTTTCCAAGAGACGGGACCCATTGACTTCCAGGTCTGATCTGGTTGAGTCAGTTTCCTCGGTGACTGCTGTCACCCCCCTCACCACCCACTCCTCTGGGGGCCAGTGTTTTATCTCTTCCTCAGAGAGAGAGAATCCAGGATCCCACCCTGGACGACTTGTTCTCCGAGAGGAAGAGTGAGGATGCTCAGCAGCGGGCAACTTGGCAGGAAGCTTGGCAGCCTGCCGCCCGAGCCACCGTGCAGGCAGTGTAGATGTCAGGGTTTGGGAACTAAAAATTCACGGTGAATATGCAATGGGCAGACGCATGGGGCAGGGGTGCTGCTCCGTAGATTTCATCCTGGAGCCACCAGAACCTGCTAGAGGAGACGAGTTTCCCCAGGGTCCCGTCCATAAGACCCAGAGGTGTATAGATCATGCCTTTTCATGTTTGCATATTCCTGGTGCTTCCTTTTGGAAGACTGGCGGGGGAAAAAAAAAAGGCAAATTCTCTTTTGGAGGCTCCGGTCCACTCCAGGAAGGAGCCCAAGGGCCTCCTCCCTCTGGATCGGCACACGGCTCAGAACAAGAGCCTCCGCCAGTCTCAGGGATGACTCAGGGCACATCTCTCCTGTTTTAGCTGATGCCATGTGTAATCCAACGTGACTAATGTTTCTCCTGGCTATGAATCACACAGCTGAGCACAGGACGCCGGGCCTTTGGAAAGGCAGGGCTTAAAAGGAGGTAGTCTGGAGGCCGCAGGGGCGGGTGGGGGTGAGGAGCATTGCTCTGCAGCTTCATTTGCCCTCTTCCTTTCTCAAGGCCCCTCAGCCCGTGTCCAACTCCCCCTGAGTTATTAGAGGCACTGCGCTCGGTCCCCATGGCTCCATCTCCCAGTGGCGGGGCGCTTCCGAGCCAGCAGGAAGGGAACAGGAAGGGTATTCACAGAGGGAGTCTGTCTGCTTACGTGCACCTTTGTTCCTGCTGTTTAGGATTTCACATGTGGACTTTAAGAGTAGAACCCAGCCACAGTACACCCAAAACACCAGAGTGGGAAATGCGTTTGCTGTTGCATATCTCAGAATGCTCAAAGTGGGGTCTTTGCGGATGGGCTCGCTCAAACTCTGGCTTTTAGAGGACAAAACCCTGGTTCTCAAACGGATGAGGTGTCCCACACCGGGCCCCATCAAAGCACTTATGAATGCATCACTCCTGGTGCCACAGCAATCAGCAGAATAATGTCCCCCAGAGATGTCTTCCCAAGTGGGCTTCCCAGGTGGTGCTAGTGGCAAAGAACTCGCCGGCCAATGCAGGAGATGCGAGAGATGCGGGTTGGATCCCTGGATCAAGAATCCAATGGATAAGGGCATGGCAAGCCACTTCCAGTATTCTTGCCTGGAGAATCCCATGGACAGAGGAGCCTGGCGGGCTATAGTCCACAGGGTCACAAAGAGTCAGACATGACTGAGCTACTAACACTTTCACTTTCAAAGAGGTCTCTGTCCAATCCCCCAAACCTGTGAGTATGTCATTTTACATATCACTTTGTAGAAGTGATTTAGTTAGGATCTGTAGATGGGGAAATATCCAGGATTGTCCAAGTGAACCTGATGGAATTGCAGTTGTCTTAGAAGTGGGAGGAGCAGTGACATTGGAGGCGAGGTTGGGGTGATGACAGGCACAGCTGAGGGATGTGGGTCGCCTCCAGAAGCAAGAAAATGCAGGAAGCATTCTCCCCTAGAGTCTCCATGGCAGAACAAAGCCCTGCTAATGCATTTTAGACTCTTGACCAGGGTTCAGTGAGATAAATCTGTTTTATTTTAAGCCCCCAGAGTTGTAATTTGTCACAGCAGCAACAGGAAGCAGTACTGCCTATGTAAATAGCCATTATGGAAAACAGTCTGGAAGTTGCTCAAAAAACTAAAAACAGAGTTATCATATGATCCAGCCATCCCACTCCTGAGCATATATCCGGACAAAACTATAATCTGAAAAGATACAAGCACTCCTATGTTCATAACAGTATTCACATAGCTATCCACAATGGCCAAGGCACGGAAATAACCTAAGTGTCTATTGACAGATGAACGGATAAAGAAGATATGGTTAATACACACAGAGGAATATTACTCAGACATAAAAAAGAAGGAAACGATGCCATTTGCAGCAATACGAATGGATCTAGGGATAATCGTACTAAGCAAAGTCAGTGAGAAAGAGAAAGACAAATACCATATGACATCACTTATACGCGGAATCTAAAATACCACACAAATGAACAGAGCTTCAAAACAGAAACGGGCTCACAGACATAGAGCACAGACTTCCGGCTGCCAACGGAGAGGGGGTAGGGGAGGGAGGGATGCAGGAAGGATAAAAACAAGGTTTTACTATATAGCACAAAGAACTACATTCAGTATCCTGGGATAAACCATAATGGAATACGAAAAAGAATATACACACACACACACACACACACACACACATATATATATATATATATATATAACTGAGTCACTTTGAGTCACTTTGTTGTACAGGAGAAATTAACCCAAGATTATAAATCAATTATACTTCAACACAATTTTTAAAAATAAGGAAAGAAACAAATACATTTCCTTTCCCATCAGGTTCCCCCATGAGGCGGAGAGCATCATGGAGAGCAGGGTCTGCGTCTTATGCATCTCTGTGACCCCAGGACTAGCACAGACTAGCACTACTCAGCTCACGGTAGACATTCAGTTAACACGTCTGTGACCACATGCAGAGCCCTCAGAGGGGAGATGAGGAGCCCAAAGTTCACAAGGATCGGAGGCAAAACTGAGCCCAGCACCCTGCCTTCTCCTGGACCACACCCCAGCCTCTGCAGCACCCCGGGACACCTCTTCATCAAGCAGGTAAGGAAAAGTGGTCAGAGAACAAAGATTCCACGTATCCCGGTTCTACCTTTTGGTTGTGATTTTGGCTGCAATTCCCTGAATGCTCTCCGCACATCAGGTACTGAGCTAAGCTCTTTATCTGGTTTAATTCAGTGCTTACAATCACCAGGCACAGTAAGTCTATCATGATCCCTGTTTTTCCATATGGGAACCAAGAGAGAATAAATAAAAGAAAACAAGACATCGGTTCTGTCTGACTCCAGTTATGTTCAGTGCCCAGCCTCTTAGAAACTCTATTCCTTGCCTGGTAATACAAAGACTAATGCCCACGTCAAAGAATGTGGAGAATACACTCTTTCATTCACTTATTTATTCAGGAAATTTTATTGGGTACCAGCTTGGTTCCAAGTACAGTTCTGGACATCAGAGAATACAGGGATGAACAAAGTTTTCCCCCAGAAACTGGAGGAGAGACAGCCTATATAAACAGAAATGAAATATGAAATAATATGAAACAATATCAGATAAAGGCCATGAAGGACGCATTTAATTAAATAAAATAGCATTAGAGAAATTTGCATGGTATGTAGCACATGGGTTTCCCAGGTGGCACAGTGGCAAAGAATCTGCCTGCCAGTGCAGGAGATACAAGAGACTCGGGTTCAATCCCTGGGTCAGGAAGATCCCCTGGAGTAGAATATGGCAACCCGCTCCAGTATTCTTGCCTGGAAAATTCCTTGGACAGAGGAGCCTGGCTGGCTACAGTTCATGGGGTCGCAGAGTCAGACACGACTGAGTGACTGAACACACACATAGGAAAAGCTTTAAAATGTTCGCCGAATATCTGAATGGGCACAAGGGCACAAAATCAGTTTCCTCACTCTGAAACCTCCACAGCTTCTGAGCGCCAGGCCAGATGGGCTGGGGATGGGAGTAGGGAGCACTCAATGGGCCCTTGTCCTGAGAAATAGCGGGTTGAGGCAGCGTCCTTGGTCTCGTGGAACTCCTGCCCTGATGGCAATGAACCTGTGTCCAACAATGCCAGTAATAACAATGCCCTGCCCTGAGATGACAGCTCCAGGCGCTTCTCTCCATCTCCATCTCTTATCCTCCAGTCTGACCCAGAAGAATCCTTGACCCCAGCCAGCCAAAGTCCATCCTTCGTGGCCTGAGGGGGAACACAAACAGGTGCAGTAAAGCAGGTCAGATGTAGAGGGCATTAGAGAAGTGAGAACAGTGGAAAACTTTTATTTTTTTTTTTTTCCCTAAAGAAAAGAGGCTTTATACTTTGAATTCCCAGATTTTCTATATATTGATCGTTTATCTATTTCATTTTATTTTTTTGCTATGCCTCAAGGTGCGCAGGATCCTAGTTCCCCAACCAGGGGTTGAATCTGTGCTCCTTGCAGGAAGCACAGAGTTGCAATCACTTGACCACTAGGAAAGTCCCAATATTGGTCAGTTAAAACATCGTGAGCCATTTGCATCATGTAGGGTGATGCCTACGGAGGCCAAACTACCCCAGAGCTTGCTAGCAGGGTACCCAACATGGAGCAGATCATGGTGGCCATGACAACAGTGATGATGGTGGTGACGATGATGATGACACAGAGCGTGGGACTCCTGCCAGCAACGTGCTAATACTTTACAAGTGGTTAGATGGATGCTCCTCTAACACGTATAGTGATACCGTTTCCAAGAGGAGGAGACAGGGGTGCAGAGGAGTGAGATCGCTTTTTCAAGTCCTGACACCCATCGGATGCATAGCTGGTCCACATCCTGAGTTTGGTTCCTCTCCTGAGTGTCTGACCTGGGCACCTTCCTACCTCTGGGACAGAGGCTGAGTACAGGTGTGCTGATGCTGTACCAGGCAATGCTGAGAGATACAGCTACGCCTGATGGGGCTGATTCAGCCAGCCCTGGAGGCTGGGATCAAGGTCAAGGATGCTGAGACTTCTTTAAGGACTGCAGGTCCCTAGATGGGGTCTATGCAACCCCTGTTCTCTCTCCAAGGCAACTGAGGACTGCTCAAGCCCCCATCGACTTTGCTAAATGCCTCACCCATTAGTTTTATTCAGAGCCCTGTATGTGTTTGAAAATATTCCTCTTCATTATTCATATTGTGCCACAAGAATGATATATTTGAAGAAATCATCATGAATAAAGTGGCCAATTTAACAGGGAGATTTACTAGGAAAATACTCAGTAAAAAATAGTCAGCCACCGCATTTTCTGGGAGGGGAGGAAAAAATGTTATTTGGCCTTCAGAGCAATAGAACAATGCTCTGAGCTGCGGGATCCTGTTCAATAATGTTTCCTATAACAATTCAAGGACAGAGAAAGAAAATTTTATTTTTAATAATGATAAAAGAGGAAATAAAGTGGCTTTGGTTATAATTAAATCCACTTGCAGAGAAAGAAATCTTCCTCTCTTCCCCGATCGTTCTAAAATAGTTTTGGGGAGGGTAAACACGTGGATACATTAAAAATAGAATTGCTAATAATCTTGCAAGTGAATGTTCTGGGTTTGGGAGGCCAGATGGCAGGGCGGTAAGAGCTGAAGTTAGAAGCCCTTCTTTAACTTGATTCTCACTAGCTCTGAAGTCCAGGGCAAAGTAAGTAAGTGTGCCTAAACCTCCTTTTTTTTTTTTAAGTGGGGTTTATTATTATACCTAGCAGAGATGACCATTTGCCTTCCAAAGTTCATGTTCTCCCTTCCAACGAACACCATTGTCTCTGGGAAGAGGCCAGTACACTGTTGATCACCTAGCACCAAAACAAACCAAAGCATTTGCCAACTGCTGTTGGTGTAAAAACTCCCACTTCAGAGAGTTCAAGTTACCCACGTGACATCACTCATCGAACATGGACTTGGGAAGAGACACACAGAATCAGTTCTTTTCCTATTTATTTGCTGACTTGGCTGTGTTGGGTCTTAGTTGGATCACACAGGGATCTTCAGTCTTTGTTGTGGCATGCGGAACCTTTTGATGAGGCACACAGACTCTTGGTGGCTGCGTGTGGGATCTAGCTCCCCATCCAGGGGTCAAATGCCCTGAGTTGGCAGCAAGGCATCCCAGCCATTGGACCACCAGTGGAGTCCCCGGAGTCAGCTCCTGATGGCACAACAGGAGTCCCCAGGCCACGTTTCCCAGCCAGCCTCCCTCCCTGCATCCGAGTGTGGCTGCTAGTCTGTGTCACTTCCAGGGCAAGTTCCTAAGAAGTAGGGCCGCCTCCTCCAAGTCCTCCTTTGGCTTCCCTCCCCCTGCAGGAGGACACAAAGTGATGGTGGGGACACAGGAGGGGAGACGCCTGGGTTCCTGAATCACAGTGTGAAGGGAGCTGTCCTGCATGTAAACATCCACCTTGAACTGTTACGTGATCTGGAAATACCCTTTTGGGGTTTTATTTTGTTCAGCTGCTAGTGTACTCTAACTAATAAACTGGCATTTGAGGATGATAATGAGTGTTGACCTCATGGAATTCTGTGTAAATCACTTAGCCCAAATCCAGGCACATGGGGACATTAAAAGGTCTCCCCATTATAGAGACAGACTCATTACTTTTCATTCTTTTTTCATTACTCTGTTCCATGGCAGTGATTTCCACCACTCTTGCCTTCCAGCTCACTTACTGGTTCTTTTGCCTCATTTAATCTGCTATTGATTCCTTCTAGTGTATTTTTCATTTCAGTTATTGTATTGTTCATCTCTGTTCTTTAAATCTTCTAGCTCTTTGTTAAACATCGCTTGCATCTTCTCGGTCTGTGCCTCTGTTCTTTTCCAAGATCTTGGATCATCTTTATTATCATTACTCCGAATTCTTTTTTCAGTTAGATTGCCTAGCTCTGCTTCACTTAGTTGTTCTTCTGGGTTTTTATCTTGTTCCAAGAGATAGAATAATTAGAGTCATACATTATTATTTAGAAAGAAGCTATCTACTTTTCCTGGATATAAATATGCCGCTATTGGCAGATACCGGTTTATTAAACACCCTCACTGACCATTCTACTAAACGCAAAGATGTGTAAGTCATCTTTTCCTTCTACAAGGTCCCTAAACTGCAATAAAGAAAGAACCCCTGTATGTCCATCACAGAGTGGGAGAGAAGGCGCAAGAGCTCCCGTGACAACAGTGACTTCTAGTAACCACGCAGTGGTCCCTAGGCACGTGAGGGAACCGGCCCCTTTGCTAAGCATCCATCCTAAGGGCAGGTTTTTCCACTGTATTCACGTTACAGAGAAAGAAAACAGAATCTCAGCAAATGTCAGAACTGGAATTTGAACCCACAAAGTCTGAGTCCAGAGCCCACACTTGGAGGCACCACATGGTCCATGAGACAAGGGTTCCAGGAAAGCACCGGAGTTTACCAAGAGATGGGGTACCTTTGAAATGGTCCCTGAAGGAGAGGGGGCCCTTGTGGACCTGAGGGACAGATTAGGCCATGGGAATTTGGGAGAGAAGTGGGTTCAGAATGCTAAGGGCCTCAGATGCCTGGTTAGAGAGTTTGGACTTGACTCCAAAACTCCAAGAACTTGAAAATAAATTCTAAAAAAACAGAGTTTGGATGATTCGGCTTCTTCCCCGCGAACGACTACCCGGGTTTAACTCCAAGACGGAGCTCTTTCTCTGATTAGCTCGGATTCCATACACTTAGCAGTTTCTCTCCAGGACTCAGATTTATTTAAGTTCACCATTAAAATGCAAGCTGGAATCTGCTCGAACATCTCCATAGCAATGAATGTCCTCAAAACCAGCGCCAATTTTAATGATTAAATTATCCTTATTTTATTTTCGGTTCTTATATCTCGACGTTTCCCCACAACTTTATTACAGTTTGACTAATTTAATTGTACTTTGCCAACACCAGTGAGGTGTGGCCCTCCCCAAAGAGACCTATTCCAGCTGTGAAATAGACACAGTTAGGAGATCTCGAAACACCGTAAATGTAGTGTTATGGGGCTTCTTATCACAACAGTTTTAAATCACAAAGTATAATCTGAATTCTGCAGAAGAAACTCTTCAGCCCAAGGAAGTTCTATACTGATGGTGTGATTGCATGAGTGCTAGAAAATGCCGTTTCAAAGAAATGGGCTTTTTTTCAATATTTTGTGAACTATTTAAGGAAAATTATTGCTGCTTTCATTGTGGCTGTGAATCGGGCCAGCTTAGGGTCCAGAAATCATTACGTGAACCTCATGTTACAACTAACATAATACAGATCTTAAAATAACAGCCACAGAGTCAGTTCTAGTGAAGGGGATGGACCTAGAGCCTGTAATACAAAGCGAAGTAACTCAGAAAAACAAATATCGCATATTAACACTCATACATGGAATCTAGAAAAATGGTACTAATGAACATATTTGCAGGGAAGGAATGAAGATGCAGACACAGAGAAAGGACTTTTGGGCACAGTGGGGGAAGAAAAGAGTGGGACGAACAAAGAAAGTAGCATAGACAAATGTATGCTACTGTGTGTAAAACAGATAGCTGGGGCAAAGTTGCTGTGTAACACAGGGAACCCACCCAGGCACACTATGACGACCTAGAGGGCTGAAATAGGGGAGGCGGGGCTCAAAAGGGAGGTGAGATATGCGTAATTATGGCTGATTTGCATTGTACAGCAGAAACCATCACAACATTATAAAACAATTTTCCTCCAATTAAGAAATAAATTTTAAGAAATAAAATAAAACAACAGTCCCAGATGGCCTGTGCCATCATCAATGGGCAACAGCTTTCCCAATACTGAGAGTTTTGACCCACTCCCAAGCTAGGCAAGGTCAGGAGGAGCCTGCCTCAGTGGAGGCTCAGAAACTCTTAGAAAAAGATTTTTAAACTTACTTTATTCACCTGTTCAAAACTTTCTGACCTGACCAAGCTATCTCTCATTCACTCCTTTGGGTAGTGGTGTAGACATCACCTCCTCCAGGAAGCTTTCCATGCACTCTACCCGTGAATCTCAAGCTCTGGGTTCCCAGCATACTTCCAGATCATAGTGTTCTCACTGGGAATATCCTAGAGTGCCTATTTTCTTTCCTTCTCACCTCGGGACCAGGGACTCTGTGGGGGGTGAGCGTGAAGCTCAGGTCAATAAGTGTTGGGCAGATGTAACTCCTCCTCAGGCCCTGGTTCCTGAGAGTCTCAGGTCCAGAGGCACTCCTGCCAAACTCCACGGATAGGGGGATGGTATTGGAAGCCCGCTAATCTTTCTTGCTGCTAACCCCCTAGACTGGCTCCACATCTCCTTTGTTCTCTCTACAGGTTGTAGAGGAATCAGCCGCATTTCCCTTTTGGGGGTGAGAGCGGGGAAGGCAAGTCCACTGGAGGTTTCTACTTTTGCTCAGTTGAGAGACAGTTTCCTCGTAATCAGCTCGTCCACTATATCTAGGTGGGTGTCCCGCTCTACCCCCTTCTCCCAACAAAGGGAGGAAAAACGCAGAAGGGAAGACAATATCTGCCTAAAGAATTCGTGGCTCCTTCCACTCCAAGAAGGTCTCTCCTCCTGGGCCTGTTTTGCTGCTGGAAGGAGAGAATGAAGACCTTTCCCCAAAATAAATAAATTCTCTTGAAAAAGGACTGCTGCTGCTGCTGCTGCTGCTAAGTCGCTTCAGTTGTGTCTGACTCTGTGTGACCCCATGGACGGCAGCCCATCAGGCTCCCCCATCCCTGGGATTCTCCAGGCAAGAACACTGGAGTGGATTGCCATTTCCTTCTCCAATGCATGAAAGGGAAAAGTGAAAGTGAAGTTGCTCAGTCGTGTCTGACTCTTCGAGACCCCATGGGCTGCAGCCCACCAGGCTCCTCCACCCATGGGATTTTCCAGGCAAGAGTACTGGAGTGGGGTGCCATCACCTCCTCCTGAAAAAGGACTAGCACTTCCCATAATCTGGCCTTCTCATTCAATTATTCACTCCATAGTCATTTGCCCTGGAAAAAGATTCTCTTACCTTTTAATATATCACAGATATCGCATCCTGAAGAGCTGAGGGGGATATAAGAGATTAAAGACAGGACTAATCTTGACCCACAGCCAGGTCCTGTCCTGGTATCTGACTTTATTTACCTTGCCATCCTCCTAAAGGGCACACTTTCGTTTCTCCATTTTCCAGATGAGGAAACTAAGGCAGAAAGCCATTAGATTCCTTGTCCAAAGTCTCATCGTGACTGCTAGGTGGCAGCTCTAGGATTCAAGTCCAGGAAGCCTAGGTTCTTAGCCACTCCTTTGAGTAAAAACCACCATCCATCATAATACAGTGAGCTAATTGCTCCAGTGACATATACGTAAACATTAATTCTACAGACAAGTCACTTTACTGAGGAGTTGAAGGATGAAGAGGAGTTGGTCTGGGCAAGAAGTGGAGGAAAGGGCATTCTATGCTTGAAGACCAGAGTAATATGTTATATGGCTGATGTGTGGGGGATGGGAGGAGCAAGAGAATGTTCAAAAGGAGAAGTTAAAGAGGTAATTTGTGGTTAGACTCGGAAGAATCTTGCATAAAATAAGATACAAATACTTCTACTAAACTTAATAAGAAATGATAACAACTGTTATTTGGGTTTTTACCTTCAGTTCAGTTCAGTCACTCAGTCGTGTCCGACTCTTTGCGACCTCATGAATCGCAGCATGCCAGGCCTCCCTGTCCATCACCATCTCCCAGAGTTCACCCAAACTCATGTCCGTAGAGTTGGTGATGCCATCCAGCCATCTCATCCTCTCTTGTCCCCTTCTCCTCCTGCCCCCAATCCCTCCCAGCATCAGAGTCTTCTCCAATGAGTCAACTCTTCACATGAGGTGGCCAAAGTACTGGAGTTTCAGCTTCAGCATCATTCCTTCCAAAGAAATCCCAGGACTGATCTCCTTCAGAATGGACTGGTTGGATCTCCTTGCAGTCCAAGGGACTCTCAAGAGTCTTCTCCAACACCACAGTTCAAAAGCATCAATTCTTCGGCGCTCAGCCTTCTTCACAGTCCAACTCTAATATCCATACATGACCACAGGAAAAACCATAGCCTTGACTAGACGGACCTTTGTTGGGAAAGTAATGTCTCTGCTTTTGAATATGCTATCTAGGTTGGTCATAACTTTCCTTCCAAGGAGTAAGCGTCTTTTAATTTCACGGCTGCAGTCACCATCTGCAGTGATTTTGGAGCCCAGAAAAATAAAGTCTGACACTGTTTCCACTGTTTCCCCATCTATTTCCCATGAAGTGATGGGACCAGATGCCATGATTTTAGTTTTTACCTTATTTCCTTTCTTTTCCTACCCCCTTCTTGTAAGCATTAAAGAACTCTGGAGAGCTGCAGGGTTTCGGCAGATCCATTCAGGTAACCTTCACTTGGATCTATAACCGGTGAGGAACCAGCAGGTGTGACTCTGCTTCCAGGAGCCCACAGACTAGACGGGGAGGTCTACAAGGCCACGAGCCCCCACTGCACAGTGGGGACAGATACGGGGGGATATGGCTTCATACAAGGACCCAATCTCCCCATTGTTTATAGTTAGAGAATCCCAGAAGTTCACATAATCTGTAACCTAAAAGATGAATCTTGAAATAGCAGAGTGTTATTCCTCCACAAGATTATTTTTAAAATGCACTCATCGAATGTATTTATACCCTGCATCCTTCAATTAAAAAAAAAAAATTTGAGGACAGCCAACATGAAATAAGACGAGTAAAATAGAAAGAGAAATAAGAAAAAGTGATGTTAACAAACAAGAGTCGGCACAATGGCCATGACTGAGTTTAGATCCTGGCTCTGAGTTTCTCAGTGGCTAAAGTAAGGAAGGAAACTCTGTGTCAAATAATACAGATTGTCCAAAAGCACTGAATAATGCCAGTACCCTAGTGGAGACAGAGTTAATTTTGAATGAAATATCTTGAGCTAGGTGTTCATAGGAAATGCAGAAATAGCATCATATGGTTTATAGGAGCCATAGGTGAAAGTTAGAGACATGACAAGCAATGCACAGCAGAAAGGGGGTGTGGTCCACTTATGGAAATGTCCTGGGAGGCCTGCATTTGTGCACCCCCCACCCCAGCTGAGTCAGTGGTAAAGAATCCGACTGCCACTGCAGGAGATGCAGGAGATGCGGGTTCGCACCCTGGGGCAGGAAGATCCCTTGGAAGAGGAAAATGGCAATCACTCTAGTATTCCTTTCTGGAAAATCCCATGGACAGAGGAGTCTGGCGGGCTATACAGTCCATGGGATCACAAAGAGTGGGACATGACAGCACTCACACAAAGCCACTAACTTTTCTGTTCAACGCCCTATTGTCTTCTCAGCTCTGGAAAGGTGGGGGAACTGGCCACAGTAGGAAAAAGATTCTTCAGAGAGGTATCACGTGAGCTGATGCTTAAGAAAGAGGCAGAAGAGAGCACAAAGGCACCAAAGAATGTGAGGACTTCACAGGCCCAGGGGGGTGGGGCTGGGGGAAGGCAGGGTGATTCCAGGGTCCAGCTAGGAATGTGGGCGGCACCTGAGTCTCTTATGTGAAAATCGCTGCAGGACAGATCCAGAAGGTTGACCCCAGTCCCGGCTCTGATCCCAGCTCATAGTGGGACATCAACCTCTCTTGCTAACTCCTTCACCTGCAAGAAGGCAGGGTTTGACCCTAGAAGATCTGTATCTCTCTCTTCCAGCAAGAAAACGGTAATTCCACGTGTGTACCCTCAAGCCAAAGGCCAGGATCTTTTGTGCCAGAGATAAATAAATGTTTCTTGGTGTTTAACAGGCTCAAAGGGGTTGAGTTGGAAGCCTGGGGTTGGCTGCATCCAGCCTTCCTTTTCAAAGCCCGTAACAGCTTCAGTGAGGTTTTTTTTTTTTTTCCCGTGTTGGACTTTGTGCGTGGATGTGCTCAGTCGTATCTGACTCTTTGCAACCCTGGACTGTAGCCCGCCCACAAGGCTCCTCTATCCATGGAATTTTCCAGGCAAGAATACTAGAGTGGGCTGCCATATCTTCCTCCAGGGGATCTTCCTGACCCAGGGATCGAACCCACATCTCCTACACTGGCGGGTGGATTCTTCCTCACTGAGCCACCTGGGAAGCTCGTTAGATTTTAATACCCAACAACCAAATCCTTAGAGATAAACAGTCCACGAACCAAAATATAAGTTTTACATGCTCATGGGGTGACTAAATATTGAATCAAACCCACATGCAATTATATTGTTCTCTGCTCTCATAGCCATCTATCTTCCTAACAAGATAATTTGATCGGTTACCAATTAGGAGTTTTCCAGCTGTCCATTTAGGGACTCAGTGACCGGAAGTGCAGTCAGACGAACACGGCCAGCTCGCCTTGCTCGTGATTCAATAAAGACTCTAATGGCCGTTGAATTTTACTTCGGTTGCATAGAGTGGTGGAGGCATCAGTGCATTTTCTGAACAGAGAAGTTTTGGCAAAAGCGAGATAAAGATTCTCATAGCATCATTGGTCGGGCTCCTCTGGTAGCTCAGCTGGTAGAGAATTCACCTGCAATGCAGGAAACCCTGGTTCAATTCTTTGGGTTGGGAAGACCCCTTGGAGAAGGGATAGGCTACCCACTCCAGTATCCGTGGGCTTCTCTGGTGGCTCAGATGGTAGAGAGTTGGCCCACAATGTGGGAGACCTGGGTTTGATCCCTGGGTTGGGAAAATCCCCTGGAGGAGGGCATGGCAACCCACTTGCCATGAGTGGGGTGCACAGAGGAGTCTGGGGGGCTACAGCCCATCGGGTCGCAAAGAGTCAGTCACGACTGAGCGACTAAGCACAGCACGGCACAGCATCATTGGTCATGTGGTCAATGCTGAGATGGGATTAAATGAAGGAATGTACACAAAGTTCCAGATACATACAGTAAGCATTCAATGAATAATGCCTTCCTCATACCGTGGTCATTATGATTCAGTATCTCAGGTGTACCCCCTGGTCTAACAACCTTGTATTTTAATTAATACATTTTTTAATAAAAGAAAGTGAGAGAATTTCAAAATCAATAGCCTCTGAAAATAAATGCCTCTTGTGCCATGACCCAGGGTCTCCAGTCCACCCTGGAGCTCCCGCTGGGGACACAGCCTCATCTTTGCAGTCCGACCCCAGAGGTGCTGACCTACTGTGTATCCTCGGCCCCTGCTGTCAGTGATGGGCTCTGAGTGGCATCCAGACCATAGTCCTGAGGCCCTGATGCTTTTGACACTTGGAAGAGATAACAAAAGGGAAACTGTGATCCTGGGGATTAAAGTCGTTCATTTCAGCCTTCTCCAGACCCTCCCCCTGACTTGCAGCCTCCATCCATGGTTTGCACATGATTGTTCTTAGAGTGTTCTGTGAGTTCACTGGGCTTCCCAGTTGGCCCTAGTGGTAAAGAATCCACCTGCCAATGCAGAAGGTTCAAGAGACATGGGTTCACTCCCTGGGTCAGGAAGATGCCCTGGAGGAGGAAATGGCAACCCACTCCAGTATTCTTGCCTGAAAAATCCCATGGATAGAGGAGCCTGGTGGACTACAGTCCAGGGGGTCACGAAGAGTCAGACACGACTGAGTCACTAACACTAAACAAAGAAGGCCCCACAGGAAAGGAATCCTGGGCACACTGAGGATCTCTGGGACCACCAGCCCTGGGTTAACCCTGCAGCCCTCAGCAGCCGGGTCTGACATCCCGTACAAGGTCACGGCTGCTGTGACCTTCACGTCCTTGGCCTCATGCGTGTGGGGTCAGTGTGCCTGGTCCTTGCTTTGGCCAATGAGCTTTTTCCTCTTACTCAGTAATTTTTAGAAGATGCGTATATTTTTGCTGAAAAGCTATTTTGTTGAATTTTTAAAAAAATTTTAGTGGAGTATGGGCTTCTCTTGTGGCTCAGCTGATAAAGAATCTGCCTGCAATGTGGGAGACCTGGGTTTGATCTCTGGGTTGGGAAGATCCTCGGGAGAAGGAAAAAGCTACCCACTTCAGTATTCTGGCCTGGAGAATTCCATGGACTGTATAGTCCACGGGGTCGCAAAGAGTTGTTTTAGATTTTTCAAGCGATATTATTTCACACGTGTTTTACCAAGCTACTCACTCATTCCTTGATTCACCCATTGGTGTGCTCATTCCCTCATCAGCTGTCTATCAATGGGCAAACCCATCCTGAACACCTGCGCTGGGTCAGCCTCTGCCAGGCTCCGAGACACAGCGATGGATGAAATGGGTCTCTGGCCCTCAAGGTGCTGAAAGTCTAGTGAGAGATGCAGACACACCAGCTATGGGATCACACGGTGGCAACAGCTCTGACGGGAAGCGTCAGAGGAGCCCTGAAAGCATGCAGAGGCCAGCTAACACCTGGGCTGGCTGGAGAGAGCTGGAATCGGGTAGGCCGGGTAAGAAAGCCTTGTTAGAAGGAAGGGCATCTCAGCGGAGCCTTTGAAGGATGAGTAAGAGCTCGCCAGGTGAGGCCTTCCTAACGACTGTGACATCACCTTCTGGCACAGGTGTGTGAGTCCCAGGTGACCGGATCCACGTGGCCTTTCCCAGAGATGGTTCCACCTGCCCCGAGTGGGTGCTGTGGCCTGACCAGTGCTATAACCAAACAGGGATGAACTGATCCAAGTGAGACTCACTGGAAGCATATTCAGTTAAAGCCAAAGAGGCTCCGAATTGCCTCCATGGGAGGGACTTTGGGTGACCATCTGCTGGGAAGAAGGGCAAGCGATTGGTTTTAAAGCTGAAGCACCATTGTAAGCTTACATTACCAAGCCCACTGTGTGCTCTGACATGTATATGTGGGGGTGGCTTGGGGATGCGGTGTTGAGAGGGACTTTGGAGGAAGGGCCTTCAAGTCCTCTAAGTCCTGTCTTCCTATTGAAATCAATTCTACCATCATCACTAAAACCATAACCCAGGTCCTTTGCACCTTCAGGTCAGTTCAGTTGCTCAGTCGTGTCCCACTCTTTGCGACCCCATGAATCGCAGCACGCCAGGCCTCCCTGTCCATCACCAACTCTCGGAGTTCACTGAGACCCACATCCATCAAGTCAGTGATGCCATCCAGCCATCTCATCCTCTGTCGTCCTCTTCTCCTCTTGCCCCCAATCCCTCCCAGCATCAGAGTCTTCTCCAATGAGTCAACTCTTCGCATGAGGTGGCCAAAGTATTAGAGTTTCAGCTTCAGCATCATTCCTTCCAAAGAAATCCCAGGGCTGATCTCCTTCAGAATGGACTGGTTGGATCTCCTTGCAGTCCAAGGAACTCTCAAGAGTCTTCTCCAACACCACAGTTCAAAAGCATGGATTCTTCGGTGCTCAGCCTTCTTCACAGTCCAACTCTCACATACATACATGACCACAGGAAAAATCATAGCCTTAACTAGACGGACCTTTGTTGGGAAAGTAATGTCTCTGCTTTTGAATATGCTATCTAGGTGGGTCATAGCTTTCCTTCCAAGGAGTACACATCCTTTAATTTCATGGCTGCAGTCACCATCTGAAGTGATTTTGGAGCCCAGAAAAATAAAGTCTGACACTGTTTCCACTGTTTCCCCTTCTATTTTCCATGAAGTGATGGGACCAGATGCCATGATCTTCGTTTTCTGAATGTTGAGCTTTAAGCCAACCTTTTCACTCTCCACTTTCACTTTCATCAAGAGGCTCTTTAGTTCCTCTTCACTTTCTGCCATAACGGTGGTGTCATCTGCATATCTGAGGTTATTAATGTTTCTCCCGGCAATCTTGATTCCAGCTTGTTTTTCTTCCAGTCCAGTGCTTCTCATGATGTATTCTGCATAAGTTACCTGTTAGGACAAAACCCCCTGAAACAGAGCATATCCTTCTGATGGGCTTATCAGAAAAAATACAAGAGGCCATTTCAATTTAAATTCCAAATTTAATGACACAACATTAAAAATTATGTTTAGGGTGCATCCCCAATATTGCATTATTCATTGTATATCTGAAACTCAAATTTATCTGGGGTCCAATGTTTTGTTTATTTGCTAAGTCTGGCCACCTGACCATGGAATGGTCTTTGTCCCAGTCTGCCACCCTTTCCCAGAGAAGGCAGTGGCACCCCCACTCCAGTACTCTTGCCTGGAAAATCCCATGGACGGGGAAGCCTGGTAGGCTGCCGTCCATGGGGTCGCTGGGATTCGGACACGACTGAGTGACTTCACTTTCACTTTTCACTTTGCTGCATTGAAGAGGGAAATGACAACCCACTCTAATGTTCTTGCCTGGGGAATCCCAGGGACGGGGGAGCCTCGTGGACTGCCGTCTATGGGGTCACACAGAGTCCAACGCGACTGAAGCGACTTGGCAGCCACCCTTTCCCCCACTAGAAGGCGTGGCTTTCTGTCCAGGGGGCCTGTCTCCACCTCTAACTTAACCATAATCAACTTGAGACGTTTTCTGGCTGACGTGCACTGGGAAGTCACTCAGGTGGCACTTCCATGGAGCATGGGTCCTTCTGGGGGCTTTCATGCCCCTTGATAGCACTGGAGAGCTGGGTTAGGGGCCTGCTCACTTTGGGGATTGTTTCATCAATGATACCTAGACAAAAAAGTGGGGGCTGGTGGGGGAAGAATTTACAAAAGGAATTTGGGAAGAGATAAAATGTCAGTAGAAGTTTTTTTACCGCAATCCACAGTGACCCAGAAGCTGAGGCAGCATGCTCAGCAATCCTGCCCCACCACTGACCTGCAGATGAGCTCAAGAAGAAAGCGAAGCACAGGAAATATTCACCCACCTCCCTTCCTCCCGAGATTCCAGTCCCCGATGCATCACTGCTATATGACTGCCCTCCCCCATCCACTCACTGCCGGGGACCAGGCCCTCCACCAGAGAAACTGAATTCAGACAACACTGACCTGCCCCCACTCCCTCCCTGAGGGCAGGCGCAAGTTAATTTCCTTTTCTGGTGCAGCAGCTAACAGGGTTAAAGTGCTCACACAGGCCAGTGGCTTCCTTTCTCTCCCAGCAGGGCCAGGCCTCACAAGGGGCCAGGCTCATAGTATGTGCTCAATAAATCTTCCCTCCATCCGAACCTGAAAGGAAGTGTCGGGCTCTGTTGTCTGCACTGCTCTGATTATAGGGATAAATAAATGGGCTTTTCTGCAACAGCAGACACCATTCACTGCTAAATTCACTTTGATGCACAAGGGAAAAAAAGACCCTCTGCATCCCCTATCGCCACTGAGGAAAGAGATAAGGCTTATACTTAGAATGAATTCCGGCTTATATTTATGTAGAGAAGTAATCAGACCATCAAAGCAGAACAAGAAAGTGAAAGGGTGTTAAGACAAATGAATTTAAAAGCACACAATATCCTGTCCCTGATTTTCTTTCCCAGGCAATGAAATATTTCAGAAGATTAAAAATGGTTATGTAACACCCAGAATCCACATTGTCAAAAAGATTTGTAACTCAATGTTTTCCTACCCAGGTACCAAATGAAAGAGTTTCATCTAGGTTTTGATCATGGCAATTTTTTTTCAAGATATAAAATATATTGAAATATTTAAATTGCTTGTCAAATGTAAACTCGCCCGTGTCCTGACACTTTTAAAATATAACGTGGCTTCAGACATCACTTCTCCTGATAGGATTTTTTAAGTTGTTTTATAATGCATTAACAGCGAAGCTCAGACTCCAAAAGACTACTGTATTTGTAATATTCACTTTTTTTTTCCTCATCCCCTATAATTTCCAGAATGTAATTCTGCCCCCAGCTGGTTAAAACATCTCTGACATCAGAGAGAAATGGGGAACTCTTCAGCATCTCCGCTCATCAGAACAGACATCAGGGGAGGGTGAGGGCATTTGGCTGGCAAAACTAACAGGTGCTTTGGGGAGTGAGCGTCCCCAGCGAGGGAGGGTTTTGTTTGTTGGTTCGAGGCATATCCACGGTGTTTCTCTTTGCATGAGCAAGAGAAACTTGGGGGAAAAAAAAAAGGAGTGTGCATTTCAGAAAGACCCAATTTGCAATTTCTGCTTACCATTAATGAAGTATTGATCGCCTGGCTATGATAATTGTCACTTGACATCAAGCAGGACGGAAAGTTAATAAAGATGACGATCAACACTATGGCCGGCATCCAAAGGCACACTGAGGAACTCGGATTTGTTTTCTTAATGTGCGTGTTTTCGCCTTTTCCATTAAGTTTTCTACAATTTATTCTGGCTTGATCGTGTAGCTGGGCAAGTGCACGACCGGTATTCCCAGTGTGGTACCGAGGTGCCCACACGCCCGGTGGGGTCACCTGCCATCCCAGGCCAAAAGAGCAGCCAGGATGGGGCCAGAGACCCCGTGATGGCTGAGACCACCCGCAGTCTTGATGTTTGGTTCTGGCGTTTATAAGGGCTGCACTTTTGACCCTCCAGGACCGTCAGCCACATTCCCAGTGAAGGAAGGGACAAGAAGGGGATGTTCAGATGCTTGTCTGACAAGGGTCTAGGAAGGAACTCAGAAAGTGACCTGGAGTCTAAGTTGGTGATACCCGGGCTCCCAGTGAGAAACTAGAGACCTAAGAAATGCCAGAGGGTTTTAGGCAGAATGAAGCTTTTAAATTTAAATAGCAGAATCCAGGCATTCCTGACCTGTGTGCCACCTGGCTGCAGCTGACCTGGCTGCACGGTGAGCTGGCTGGGTGCAAAGGACCAAGGCTGGGCTCTGGGGCCACTTTGGGGGCCATTTGACTTCTCAGCACCTCCTTTTACCATTTGTGAAATTTGCACACATCATGGTCAAGATTCAAAAGACAGCACATCTGAAAGTATTGGCTCACTTCTTAGCTCGGTGAATTTGAACGTCCTGTCTTTTCCTGGGATGTAAGACCAGGATTGGCAAGCATTTTCCTTAAAAAGCCATATATTACATATGTTAGGTTTTGCAGGCCAAGAGGCAGAATCTAAGATATCACATAGGTACTTATATAACAAGAGAAGAAAAACTTTTTCCTCAAATTTTTGTTGATGAAATTAAAGTATAACAGTTGAGTATAAATTTTGGTAACACAGGTCTACATATGAGCGGAATGGACTTCCCTCGTTTTTGAGATAACATTTGATTTGCGTGTGTGCTGTTGCTTCAGTAGGGTCCAATTCTTTGTGACACTATGGACTGTAGGCCGCCAGTCTCCTCTGTCCATAGTGTTATCCAGGTAAGAATACTGGAGTAGGTTGTCAATCCTTACTCCAGGGGATCGTCCTGACCCAGGGATTGAACTCATGTCTGTCTCTTGCATTGGCAGGTGAGTTCTTTACCATTAGCTCCTGGAATGCCCAACATTTGATTTAACTGATGGTAAAATTAGTGTTTCCTATCCTCCACATCAATTGCAAATGTTCACTGTGAAAACTACTCTTAGCTTGCAGGCTGCAGGCTGGCTTTGCCTACAGGCGGTGGTTTGCCCACCCCAGGTTAAAGATAGCAGGCAAGCTCACACAGCCAGCCTCTCTTGCTCATCTCTGCCCATGTTCTCTGATGCCTCAGGCTCCAGAATCAAACAGTTTGCCTTCCCTTCTTTCACAAAACCTTGTTCCTATGTCACCTCCTCTGGAAAGCCTTCCTTGATCACACCTTGCCCATGGTAGGTGGTAGAATGAATGTCTCCTCTGCTCATAACACAGCCTCCCCTGGTGGACCTGTGGAGAGATAGGGAGCCCCTTGAACATAAGCCCAAATTTCTTAGCTTATTCAGTACGTGAATCCCCAGCTTCTACAGAGTTAAAGGTCTGTCCTTAGGGAGGAAGGGAGGAACTAAGTCTGGATCAAGCCTGGGGCAAGAACCCTGCCTCCTCCCAGATCTGTTGATCAGTGGTGATAATAACTAGCATGGCCCTGTGTTCATAGTAAAGTAGGCACTTTATTGTATTACTTCATTTAATCCTCACACAGAACATGAGGTAGACCCTGTCATCTTTCCATTTTACAGGTGAGGAAAATTGAGGCCAAATTGTGCACGTTCCCATGGTTAGTGTATAACGGAGCTGGGATCCAGACCTCGGGGCGCCTCGCTCTCCAGCTCACCATTTAGTGGTCACGGCCACACCTGGTTCAAGGGCAGCTCCTCGCCCAATACCCTGTCCCGTCTCTGCTGTTCAGCTTCCCAGAAATTACCATCTCTCCACCACTTTATCTGCAATTCTCCGAAGTTGAGAGCTTGAAGGAATCTCAGGTCAAGTACAGAACACTGTCTTGACACCGGGTGCCCCTTGCCTGGGTCACAGGAGGTAAAAGCCAGGTGCAGGAAGCACTGGATGTCAGCGCTGGAGGTGGGGAACCAGAGGCCCAGACCTGCCCAGGGTGGAGCAGCGCTGACCAGTAGAAGCAGGCCTGGAAGGTAGCAGTAGTTCCAGACACCGTGACCACTAACCTTGACACGCCAGGCATCGGGCAGAAGAGCTGACCTGGGTTGGCTCTGCCTCAGGAGACAAAGTGTTGGCTACTATCAGAACGTCCTCCTGAAACGAAGTTCACTAACCAGCTGTCAGTGCACACGCAGAGTCAGCTGGCCTCCAGGCCGGCTCCAGCCTCGGGCTCCCCGGGGAAGGTGGGTGTCGTGCAGGGGGCCACCTTGGCTACAGGTTCAGGGGCATCAGGAGTGATTCCCACCAAGCAGAACCAGCAGCATCGGGAGATGGAACTCCCGTCCTGGCTGTGCCCCTTTGGGGCCCTGTGACTTGGGGTGGCTCGGTTTCATCCTCTAGAAAGCAGAGCCAGTGGTGTGTGCCGCGCTGGCTCCTAAGTCCACGTTCAGACCTGGAGCTGCCTCAATTGTCTCCCTTCATCACCCATAATCTGCTTCCCGCCCCCCACTCCCAGGTCAGCCTCCTGCTTTGCACTATTCTGGGCTGACCTGCACCTCCGCGGTCCCCTCCTGGGGTCACTCACTCACGACCTCACTGCACTCCCCCAGGCCTGACAGGGGTGCAGGGATGGACCAGCAGAACCTCTGCTCTCAGGGGGACAGATGCCATGCATTCTCATAGCTCTAAGTTGGGGATAGAGTAGCCAGGAACACAGAGGGAGGCACCAACTGCCATGGAGGTTCACAGTGAGGTCTCTTTAAAGTGGAGGAGGATAGGAAGGCATGCAGGCAGGCTTCCTGGAGGTGGTGGTGGTGGTTTTAGTCGCTAAGTCATGTCTGACCCTTGTGACCCCATGGACTGTAGCCTGCCAGGCTCCTCTGTCTGTGGGATTCTCCAGGCAAGAATACTGGAGTGGGTTGCCATTTCCTTCTTGTAAACTAGGCCTTGAAGGGTAATTAGAGCTGACTTCGAGATTCGGGTGATGGCAGGGGAGGGCACTGCAGACCTAGCAAATAACCACAAGCAAGGTAGGCTGCAAAGAACCCATTTTACAGATCTGCAAATTGAAGCTCTCCATCAGCCTCCCCCTGCCACCCTCTCCCAGAGGGGCTTCAGCATGTGAGGCGGTGATGCTTCACAACTGGGTCCCCAGAGCTCAGCCTGGGCCTTTTACTTTGCCCTCCTGAATCTTTACACTTTATTTAAGAGCCATTTCATGGGATCAGAGCACTTAAAGAATGAGTGACTTGTAAAAATTGTGAATCAGGAGAGTTCTTGATACTCCTCTCTTTACCTACCAGCTATGGGGTTTTGACCACCCCATTCAGCCTTTAGCCCATCAGAAAATCAGTAACTACCACCTGTCCAAGTGATCCCTGTGTCATCAGGGACAAGAGAGAAAACATATGGCAAAGAGATTTTGAGAATCTAAATTATCAGATAAAACTCGAGACCCTGTTACTCTTCATGCAAAATTAATTCTTATTAACTGGCTGATCACTCTGGGCCCAACCTCATCTTTCCCTAGAGAGAAGGGGCAGGGGGCAGAAGAAAGAAAGAAAAAAAGACACGGGTAGCCCTACTGTGTGTTCAGCACAGGGACCCACTGCCTCTCTTGATCCTTAACAGTAGTCCTCCTTCTGTAAACAGGGAAGCCTAAGCTCAGAGAGGTGCATGTCCTGCCCCAGGTAACACAGCCCGCAAGGAGCAGAGACGGGGTTTAATGCCAGATCTATCTTCTCACTATATGATGTTTCCTGGGAGTATAGGAAGCTAGAATATGGCTTTTCCATTGCCCTTCAGCTGTTTACAATGACATTGGAAAGTCATGTCATTCATTCACTCAATTATTGGTTGATTCATTCATTGATTGATTTACTCAATAACCGAGCATCTCCTCCGTTCAGTGCTCCGAGCCAGGCACTGGGTGTGCAAGACGATACTGGGAAATAGATACCACATGATGCAGGTTTTAATAAGGGCCACAGTGGATGGTACAAATCATCAGAAATATCAGAGTCCAGAGGACAGAAATATCCCTGTGGGCTGTCCCCAACCAGACTGCACTGCAGCTAACCTGAAAGGTCTTAGGACCTGCTTCCTCCTTGTTGTTGACAGGGACTCCCTCCAGTCTTGGACGTTAGGTACCATCTTTGTAGGGACGACTCCTGAATTCATGTCTCCCAGGACCTCAGAGCCTTTGATCCTGCTGCCCCATCAATACCACCACGCGGATGCTTAGGAGGAAGCTCAAATCCAAAGTAAGTAGAACAGAACTCCTGATCTCCAAACAAAAGGCGCATATAAGATAAAACTGAGACTCGTTCTGTCTTTCCATCCCAGTGAATGGCAACTAAAGACAGAAGAAACCTTGGTGTCATCGTTCACTCATCTCATTGTCCCCCATGCTCCTGGTCCAACTGCCTAGTGAAGCCTTGGCTCTAACTACCAACATGAATCCAAAATCTGACGTCTTCTCGCCATCTTCTCTTCTGTCACCTTGCTTGTGGCTGCCTAGACCACTGCAGCCCCGCCGTGCCTCATCGCCCCTCCACCCTCGCCCAACAGACTAATTTCATTCAGCAACCAGGTGACATCATTCCTCTCCTGCTAAGAGAAACCATCAAATCCTTAGAGCAGCCTCCAAGACAAGACTTCTCTGGTCCCTCAACCTCACTGACATCATCCTTCTCTGCTCCGCCCTTTATCCTGCCTGTTCCAGCCACTCTGGCTTCTTTGCTGACCTTGAACACACCAAGTGAGCATATGCCCATGGTCCCCGCACTTGGCGTACTCTCTGCCTGGAACACCCATCTCTCACACGGCTGCATACGTGTTGCCTCATTGCCTTCTGAGCTCCACCCAAATGCCACCTTTCCAGAGAAGCCCCTAATAAAATGTCATCTTCAAAACCACACTCCAGGGACTTCCCTGGTTATCTAGAAGCTAAGACTCCATGCTCCCAATGCAGGAGACCTGAGTTCGATCCCTAGTCGAGAAACTAGATCCCACACACCGCAACTAAGAGTTTGCATGTTGCAATTAAAGATCTCACATGCCACAATAACTAAGACTGGTAAAGTGAAAGAAAGTGAAGTCGCTCAGTCGTGTCCTACTCTTTGCGACCCCGTGGACTGTAGCCCACCAGGCTCCTCCATCCACGGAATTTCCCAGGCAAGAGTACTGGAGTGGGTTACCGTTTCCTTCTCTAGGGGATCTTCCTGACCCAGGGATCAAACCCGGTCTCCCTCATTGCAGGCAGACACTTTACCATCTGAGCCACCAGGGAAGCTCTGGTAAGGGTTCTCTTTACCTGGTTTTGTTTTTCTCCATGATTTCATGATTACTTGCCATACTATACATATGTCCACTTGCTAGTTCCTGATCTTCTCCCACTGGAGAGGGCAGGGAATTTCTCTGGCATTGATGTCATGTTTAGAACAGTGCCTGGCACAGAGTGGAAGCTCTAGAAATATTTGTTGAAGGAAGGAAGGAAGAGAAAGGGAAAGAAAAAGAAAGAAACTGGACTGCTCACCAGCCTACAAGCAGACCCTCCTTCTTTCTTCCACGCACTATGTGTGTGCTAAGTCATGTCTGATTCTTTGTGGCCCCCAAAACTGTAACTGGCTAGGCTCCTCTGTGCAAGGGATTTTCCAGGCAAGAATACTAGAGTGAGTTGCCATTTCCTTCCCCAGGGGTTTTTCCAGACCCTGGGATCAAACCCACATGTCTTGAATCTCCTGCACCAGCAGGCGAGTTCTTTATCACTATGGCCACCTGGGAAGCCCATTGCACTTCCATGCACTGGTAAATGCCAAATGTCAACTACTCTGCCCAAAAGCCCCCTCTCACGATATTCTCTGCCGGCTGACATCTGTCTTTAGAGGCAACATCAGCTCCTCTGCAAGCAACAGCTCTCGGTGCACCCCGGCAGGGAGCCAGGGGGCAGAGGTAGGGGGCAGGGGAAGAATCTGCTCCAGTCTCTTTCCTGCTGGGTCACTGTAGCAGCCAAGGTCCTGGCAGGAAAAAGAACTCACCACTGAAGATGAGGCTTTAGTGGAGGCTCCTCACAGAAGTGAGGGTGTAAAGAGAGCAAGCAAGAGATGGTGCTGAACTGTCCTCATTCCTGGACTGAAGGGACAAGGCAGAAAAACCAAGGCGATAATGCGAGTGGAGGTGCTGGATGGGAGCCGAGTTGTGGAGGCTGCAGCTCTCTCCAGAGATACAGAGATGGAAGGAGGGGAGAGAAATATCTAGCCTCCCCTCCTGCCCATCCATCTTCTCCCAGTACCTTCCACTGACTCACTCCACTGGAACCGGCTGGCAAGAGAGCCTGTGTGAGAATGAAAGACAATGAGCTCAAGGTTCCAACGGTGTGAACAGCTTATACGAAGGCCCTGTGATTGGAGGAGCAAGGGCAACCAAAAAAAAAAAAGCCAGTGGAGCGGGCCCAATGACATGGTGAGAGGACGCCATGCCACGTGGGCTTTACAGGCACCTGGCCCACCTCCTGGGTGCCTGGTGAAGTCCTCAACGACACCGCCATCCCAGAGGTGGAGTTAGTGACAAACCACACCTCAACCTGCTTCAGCCTCCCAAAGGGCCCTGGTTTGGGCAATAACTGGTCTAGTCTGCCTTCTGGGGGGCAGACCCGAGAGTCCTGCCCTCACCCCAGGTGCAGTGGGGACCCTAAAGGGCTGACGGGCTGTGAGCCCTGCTCTCACTCTGGCCCAGACTTCTATTCATCAGGAGCAGTCAGATTGCAGTGAAGCAAATGAGTTTTAGGAGCTATGGGGTCAGGACTGAAAAAGATGCTACTGAAAGACTTCCCCTGTAGTCCAATGGCTGAGACTCCAGGCTCCCAGTGAAGGGTACCTGGGTTTGATCGCTGGCTTCCCTGGTGGCTCAGAGGTTAAAGCATCTGCCTCCAATGCAGGAGACCTGGTTTCAATCTCCCTGGGCCAGAAAGATCCCCTGGTGAAGGAAATGGCAACCCACTCCAGGATTCTTGCCTGGAGAATCCCATGGACGGAGGAGCCTGGTAGGCTACATTCCAAGGGGTCGCAAAGAGTCGGACACGACTTCACTTTCACTTTCTAGGGAAAATCTATGACAAACCTAGACAGCATAGTAAAAAGCAGAGACATCACTTTGCCAACAAAGGTCTATATAGTCAAGTGTTAGTTGCACAATCGTGTCAACTCTTTGCAACCCCATGGACTGTAGCCTGTCAGGCTCCTCTGTCCATGGAATTCTCCAGGCAAAAATACTGGAGTGGGTTGCCATTTCCTTCTCCAGGGGATCTTCCCCACCCAGGAATTGAACCCAAGTCTCCTACATTGCAGGCAGATTCTTTACCATCTGAGATAGCTGGGAAGCCCCCCTTATACTCAAAGCTATGGTTTTTCCAGTAGTCATGTACAGATGTGAGAGTTGGATCATAAAGAAGGCTGAGTGCCAAGGAATTGATGCTTTAAAATTGTGGTACTGGAGAAGACTTTTGGGAGTCCATTGGACAGCAAGAAAAGCAAACGAGTCAATCCTAAAAGAAATCAGTCCCGAATATTCATGGGAAGGACGGATGAAGCTGAAATTCCAGACTTCAGCCACCTGATACAAAGAAGCAACTCATTGGAAAAGACTGATGCTGGGAAAGATTGAGGACATAAGAAGTGGGTGAGAGAGGATGAGATGGTTGGATGGCATCATCAACTCAATGGATGTGAGTTTGAACAAACTCAGAGGGATAGTGAAGGACAGGGAAGCCTGGCGTGCTGCAGTCCATGGGGTCACAAAGAGTCAGACATGACTGAGTGACTGAACAATAGGGAATGAGATATCACATTCCACAGCGAAGACCTGGCACAGCCAAATAAATACATACATGAGTGAATAAATATTTAAGATGTTATTGAAGTCATCCACACCACCCTCCAAAATCACTGTACCCACCTTTAGCACTCATGGGCTCCAGGACAAAATCCAGACGCCCCTCTCTTGTCACCTGGCATGCCCCCTTTCAGCTTTGGCTTCTGCCAGCCCTACTCCAGTACTCTGGCCTGGAAAATCCTGTGGACGGAGGAGCCTGGTGGGCTGCAGTCCATGGTGTCGCAAAGAGTCAGACACGACTGAGTGACTTCACTTTCACTCTTCACTTTCATGCATTGGAGAAGGAAATGGCAACCCACTCCAGTGTTCTTGCCTGGAGAATCCCAGGGACTGGGGAGCCTGGTGGGCTGCTGTCTATGGGGTCGCACAGAGTTGGACATGACTGAAGCGACTTGGCAGCAGCAGCAGCAGCAGCAGCAGCCCTACCCAGCCAGGCACCACAGGGGCCCTCCAGGCTGAAACTCTCTGATGTGGTCAAATTCTGTGATGCATGCAAGTGTCTGTGCATGCTGTTCCCACCAGCTGGACCGCCCTCTTCCTACAGCAAAGTCCCAGCCTTCCAGTAAGGTCCAGAATCTTCTGATGCATCCAGGTGTTCTCTGTAAGGACCTGCTGTCTTTATCTGTCTCTATTTTCCCACTATAACATCGTGAACTGCATGAGCACAGAAGGTTTGTCTTTTGCATGACGACATTCAGTGTTTTTAGGTTTCCCTGGTGGCTCAGTGGTCCAGAATCTGCCTGCCATGCAGGAGACTCGAGTTTCAATCCCTGGGTAGGGAAGATCCCCTGGAGAAGGAAATGGCAACCTGTTTCAGTATTCTTGCTTGGGAAATCCCTTGGACAGAGGAGCCTGGCAGGCTACAGACTATGGGGTTGCAAAGAGTCGGAGAAAACTGAGCGGCCTGAGAATACAGTGTTTTCAGCCCACTGCCTGGAAGAAAGATTTTCAAGATGAGGGAAAGGGAAAAAAGGAAGAGGTAGGGAAAAAGAGAAATGGAAGGGAGACAGGAAGGGAGAGGGAAGAGGTTCTAAATGCTTTGAGCTTCTTCCTTCTTTGCAGCCTACCAGGCTATCAGTGAACTAGGCTATCCACGCTAACTTCTGAGATCTGTAACTTTTCTTTACTCAGTGTTTTCTGAATACTTCCCCTTTGTTCTGATTTTTCTACCAAACACAAACTTTCAACGTCCCACTTGGAGTTAGGTGGAAGCACATTTCACTGCAAAAACTTTGACTTACCATCTTGTTGTCTCAAACATCTCGAGGTTGTTTAATAACCCAAATGTCTTTGTTCTCACGACGGGAGTATGCATCAAGAATCAAAGAAGCAGGAGGAAAAGGAACGTTCCAGGCTATTACTGTAACAATCCAATTACAATGCCTATCAAACTTAACTTCACAGGTTAGAGCTCCTAATTGCCTGACAAAAATTGACACTTCAGTCGCAACAGCCTAATATAATCAGAGGCCAAATTAAATTTGATCGTGGGCAGAAAACGATGCTATCATTCGAAGGCATGGAAACAGGAGATCAACTAGCATGATACCAGGGATCAGAAATGAAAATGATTCATTAATGGCAATGCGTTTCTGATAATGGAAATGACACAGTTCAGACGGCTTCGTAAAAACACTATTAATTAAAAAGATGATAGACCTAACAAGCCGTAGAAAGCAGAGGACTTTTTTGGGGTGTGCTTGTTAAGGTGAAGGATGACAGCGGATAAGAACAGAAAGTTGATGTACTTTTGTGAGAAGTATTTCGCTGAAGCATGAGCCCAGTTTACTGACCGTGGTTCTGTGAATCGACTTTCTCCTGGGGCCCATGTTCCAGGGCCATAAAAAAAAGAATCTGTGGCCATAATACAGCTTTGCAGTGAGTGCAAATAGCACTGACTATAAAACAGAAGGGCCCAAGTCATAAAAAGAAATTCGCTAGGGAATTTTGCATACAGTAAAAGAAGAAGAAGAAAAAAAAAAAAAACCTAGAGGAGACTGCATTGTGTGTGTGTGCATTTGTGCCCACACACATGTGATGGGATTTTAGTGCCACAAGGTCTGCATGATTTCCAGTTTAGGGGACTTAAATGCACAGAAAATAAGCCAAATCTCAGAGGATATCAGGGTTTGGGGACAAAATGCGAAGTACCCGCTTTGGGCTAAAAAAAGAAACTCATAGGAAAATTAGACTCTGTGAAAGGGTTGTGTTTTTGCCATTCGATCTTTGACCAAAGTGTACAGAGTGCCTTTAGTGTGGTAGGTCTCCAACTAGGATCCAGGGTTTAGGACTGAATAGGGTGGAGGTTGTGCCTGTTCTTGGGGAATGTGCAGTCTGGCCCAAACGATGGGCTCGGTGGAGTTAGAGGTGTGAGGAATGCAGGAATGGATCACAGGGAGTGACGCCACCAAGTGATAGAAGGGAGAAACTGTATGGAAAGCCAGGAGGACTTCTTGGAGGAAGCCACATTTCCGATGAGGCTTGAAGAAGTGTAAGACTAGTGAACGATAAGGGGTGGGAACGGGGAAAGAATTCCAGCATTGGAACCTTCAGCTGTATCTGTGGATACAACAGAGAGATGCTGCTGCTACTGCTGCTAAGTTGCTTCAGTCGTATTCGACTCTGTGCGACCCCAGAGACGGCAGCCCACCAGGCTCCCCCGTCCCTGGGATTCTCCAGGCAAGAACACTGGAGTGGGTTGCCATTTCCTTCTGAAAGTGAAAGTGAAGTCCCTCAGTCATGTCTGAATCTCAGCAACCCCATGGACTACAGCCGCCCAGGCTCTTCCTTCCATGGGATTTTCCAGACAAGAGTGCTGGAGTGGGGTGCCATTGCCTTCTCCAACAGAGAGATGAGATTACCCCAAAACATAAACGGACCACTGGAAGGCACTCATGGGTTACCAGAGCTGGAAGGGGGAAGAAAGGGTTTGACTCGACTTGTTGCTTTAAGAATAGGAATGGGGCAGGGGGTGGGGGTGGGGGGGTGGGGGAGGGCAGTCCTCGGTTCCCAGGTCTCTTCCTATTAAAGGGACAGAGATCAGGCGGATGAGAGAGGACCATCCATCCTTCAACTGGCTGATTTCAGGCATAGCCATGTGACTTGCTTTGATCAAGGAAATGTGAGCAGAATTGGGGTTTGTTTGAGTCCAAACAGAAGCTCCAAGACCATCACAGCTCACCACGTCCTCTTTTCCCTCTTGTCGGAAGGATTGGCAAATCCCAGGTCCAGAGCCTCCCTTAGGCTGAATCCTGGAGACAAAATCACATGGGAAAGAGCTGCTACCTTCCCACACACCCCTAGATGTGCAGCCGGAGCTGAAATCAGTCTTTGTTTCTGCAGCACATGGAGGCTTTGGGGTCAGCTGTTCGTGCAGCTGGGCCTAGTCCATCCGACTGAGACAGCAGTCAGCCGACCAAGCCATGCTAACCGGGCCAGTGGTGGGGGCTTCCTGGGCTCCGTCCAGGAGCCAAAGGAGCAGGGAGTTCGGGGTCTGCAGGGGCAAGGATCCAAGTCATCGATGTTTGGAGGGGAGAGATTCTGCTTCCATATAAAAAAGAACCTCCCAAGTAGATCGCCAAGTAATCTTTGTCAAATGAGCTGCCTTAAGGGATAGTGAGCTCCCTGCCCCTAGAGGAGATCAAAAGCAGGTTGGGTCCTGATTGTGACTCAGCCCTCAGTACCAGGTGACGTGGAGGAAGAGTCTGCATTCGATGACTGAAGAGTCACCTGAAGGCCTGAGATTCGGTCATCGTTTGAGTCTGGGTAGGAAGCAAGTGTCACCTGCCCCGGGGCCCTCCAGTGAGCAAAGAGTGGGGCCCTGGAGACCACACCGTTCAATCCAATTAGATCAGGTCTGGGCCAACATGACCCAGTGACCACTGTCAATTCAGTTCAGTTCAGTTCAGTCGCCCAGTCACGTCCAACTCTTTGCAACCCCATGGACTGTAGCACGCCACGCCTCCTTGTCCATCATCAACTCCCGGAGTTTACTCAAACTCATGTCCATGGAGTCGGTGATGTCATCCAATCATCTCATCCTCTGTCGTCCCCTTCTCTTCCTGCCCTCAATCTTTCCCAGCATCAGGATCTTTTCCAATGAGTCAGTTCTTCACATCAGGTGGCCAAAGTATTAGAGTTTCAGCTTCAACATCAGTCCTTTCTGTATGGAGCCAGGAAAAAAAAAAAAAAAAATCTAACATACCTTCAAAGATGCGATATGCTCACTCTCTCTCTCCATTTCTCAAAGGGCAAGTTTTCCGCCAAGAGGACGCTGTTGAGGCTGTGATCCTCCCTGGACAGCACAGGGACACGGCATGGCCATGCCGGAGTTTCCAGAGCACAGCGGTCTCCAGGGGCCTGAGGGCCCGGCCCGGGGTAGCCCCACAGCTGGATGGCATCCTGGCCCCGCCCAGCCCCACACAGCAGACTTCTGCATCACTGGACACTTATTTGTGGCTTCCTGGTGAGCGGCTTGGAGGCCGGGATCCAGGGATCCGCCCCAGAGTGGGCTTGGCAAAGCTCCTGCTGGAGTATCTCGTGGCTTTGCAGGCGGGTCTGATGTGGTCCACGGGGTTGGCAGGAGGAAGTGGATCCCAGGCGGCCCCCACCTCATAGCTGTGTGCAAACTCCCTTGGGTAGGGTCCCGGACTCTCCGGAGATTGGTACCTTGGCTCCTGGGAACAACCGCTGCACTCAGGGTCCCCCTGGGCCCACATTCCATCCCCCCACCACATCCTCCCGAAGCAGAGGTGGGGACAGAGTGTGAGTGTTCATCAAACTGTGAGGTCTAACTCTCCCGGAGGCCCTGTACCCATTTCACAAATGAGGAATCTGACGCTCAGAGAGGTTGAGGAATTTTCCCTAAGTCCTGCAGCAGAAGAGGTAGAGCCAGAATTCAGAAACAACGGTGGCTTCAGAGCTGTGCTGACCTCTGGGTGAGAGTGAGGCCGAGCAGTCTGGCCTCTCAACTCCCTCTCTGCCTCTGTCTCTCATTCAGATTTATGTTCCGTCCTCTGCACACCCTCCCCACCCGCTCCAGCCCTGCACATCCACCCACTTCCTCTCCTGACCTCTCAGTTCTGTTCCCCTGTAACTTCAGCAAATCTGATTCTAGCCTGTTGCAGGACCTAACCCCACCCAGTCTGCCCGCAGCCTCTTAATAGGGTGCAGCATTAGCATGTCTTCCTCCCAGACACCCAGCCGACAGGACCTGTCAGCCCAAGGGAAGAAGCTCGCTTGATAAAAAGAAGGCTTCCTGGACCCTTTCCTGCCCCAGCCTCTGGGAGGGCATGGATTGTTGTAGAGAAAGGTGAGGACAGGGGGCAGTGACCTGCAGTCCCAGGACACACCCCTAACTAGGTTTGATGGATCTGACCCTCTAGGCCCCTCATGACTCATTTTATTCCTCCCATGGACCCTTTGTCCTTTCATCTACAAAACCAATAATTACTAAGCATCTTCTACGACCAAGCCTTAAACTATTGGCCAAGTCATGATGGTAAATCACACAGGCATAGCCTTGCTCACATGGAGCTTCTGATCCTAGTGAATAGACCGACAATAACCTCATAATAAGTTACTGTTGGAGACACTTCCGGAGAAGGAAATGGCACCCCACTCCAGTACCCTTGCCTGGAAACTCTCATGGATGGAGGAGCCTGGTGGGCTGCAGTCCATGGTGTCGCTACGAGTCGGACACGACTGAAGGACTTGACTTTAACTTTTCACTTTCATGCATTGGAGAAGGAAATGGCAACCCACTCTAGTGTTGTTGCCTGGAGAATCCCAGGGACTGGGGAGCCTGGTGGGCTGCCGCCTATGGGGTCGCACAGAGTTGGACACGACTGAGGCGACTTAGCAGCAGCAGCAGCAGCAACAGGAGACACTTCAGGGGGATGAGTTCTCCAAATAAAATGGACCAATGATGCTCCTTGGAAGAAAAGTTATGACCAACTTAGACACCATATTAAAAGGCAGAGACATTACTTTGCTAACAAAGGTCTGTCTAGTCAAAGGTATGATTTTTTCAGTAGTCATGTATGGATGTGAGAGTTGGACTATAAAGAAATCTGAGCACCAAAGAATTGATGCTGTTGAACTGTGGTGTTGGAGAAGACTCTGAGAATCTCTTGGATTGCGAGGAGATCCAACCAGTCCATCCTAAAGGAAACTAGTCCTGAATATTCATTGAAAGTACTGATGCTGATGCTGAAGCTCCAATATTTGGGCCACTTTATGCAAAGAGCTGACTCATTGGAAAAGACCCTGATGCTGGGAAAGATTGAGGGCAGGAGGAGAAAAGGGGACCACAGAGGATGAGATGGTTGGATGGTATCACCGACTGGATGGACATGAGTTTGAACAAGCTCCAGGAGTTGGCGATGGACAGGGAAGCCTGGCATGCTCCGGTCCATGAGGTCGCAGAGTCGGACATGACTGAGCGACTGAACTGACCTAAACGATGCCCTGGAGAGGAATTCTCTCCATCAGTAGAAAGTGGAGCAGTTTCCTGTGGGAAGTGCTATCACAGAGGTGTCCTGCTCCATTAACATTTGAACTGAGGCCTCCGAGGTGGCTCAGTAGTAAATAAAGAATCCGCCTGCCAATGCAGGAGACACAGGAGACTGGGGTTCAGTACCTGCATTGGGAAGATTCCCCTGGAGGAGGAAATGGCAGCCCACTCCAGTATTGTTGCCTGGATAATTTCACAGACAGAGAAGCCTGATGGGCTGTAGTGTATGGGGTCGTAAAGAGTCAGAGACACCGAGCATGCATGCACAGACAGACAGACTGAGCTGCGATCTGGAAGCAGCCAAGTTTAGACCCTGGGAGAAACAGTCCAGGCAGAGGCCAGAAAGGAGAGGCCTGGCTGTGTCGGAGGATCTCAGAGGTTGCCATCGTTCTTGGGTACCAGCTGGGCGGGACCAAATAATGAAGGATAAAGGCTTTCCCGCAGCTGCTGCCCAAAGACGGTTCTCTCCGACCCCTGCCTCTCCATCCAAACCCTGTGCTTGACTTCTCCAACACATTTATCACAATATGCCACCGTTCTCTGGCTTATTTCTTTAAAAAAAATTTTCTTTCTTCTATTGGCTGTGCTGGGTCTTTGCTGTGTGGGCTCCTCCCTAGTTGCAGTGCCTGCCCAGGCTTCTCATTGCCGTGGTTTCTCTTGTTGCAGAGCATGGGTTCTAGGGCTCTCGGGCTCAGTAGTTGTGGCTCACGGGCTTCGTTGTTCCATGGCCGCTGGCATCTTCCTGGATCAGGGTTTGAACCTGTGTCCTCTGCATTGGCAGGCAGATTCTTTAACCCCTGGACCACCAGGGAAGTCCCTAACATTTCTATTTTAGGTCTCTATTTTCTCCTCTCAATTTCCTAAAGTACCTGTAAGCCATGAGTCTTCCCCATCTTATTCTCTATGATTCCTCTGCCTATGAAAATTCACAGAATGGATATGTGAACAAAGGAGGAGCCCCAGCCTTCGTGAAAGCATCTTGTCTGGGCACAGGGTTGCAGCACCAGGCACGGTAGCCAGGGATAGAGAGGGAGAGCTGGGTGCAGCATCGGGCCCGCCAGGCAGCAGTTGAGCAAACAATGGTCCTCTCTTTCTGTCTTTGGCTCTGCCACACTCCAAACAAAAGCAGTGTGGATGCGGTGGGTACCAAAGGCAGGGATAGTGGGAAACAGCATCTCGCCCTTGTGCCTGCATTGCGTGTTCCAGGTAGAAGGGCTCCTCCAGGATCACACACCGCACAGGCTCACAAACACAAGACTGGCTCTCCCAGCTGTCCCCACAAGACTAGAACTTGGAGGCAAACGACTGGCAGCTTCCAGAAAGAGCTTAATGGTCCCACAGCCTCCCGTGGCCTCACAAGGCTGGCACCGGAGCCAAGGTTCTCCTCTCACTAGCGGTGTATCTGGATGACTGTGCTCAATTTCTATCGTGTGGATTACACTTCTTGGCCCCGGAAACCTGGAGGATAGCAACACCTGTGTTAAAATAGCAACAATCTTGGCAGCAGACACTTCACCTTTGTGATTAAAAACAAAAAAAAATTGCAACGCTGTATACCCAAATCAGGTGCTACAGAGGGTTGAACATCAAGAGTCTCAATGCACACAATCGAGTAATTGGAAAAACAACAAGTGGGAAAATAGTTCACTTCCTGCTACAACTACAATAAATTCTAAAAGGTATAAATAGCTGCAAAAATGTTGGTAAATATTTATGTAATCAGAGGCAAGGAAAACCTTAGCAACCATTATTATTATTATTTTACTATCCATAAAACCAGCGAAGAAACCGTAAGAGAAAATACTAATATAATCTACAGGGAAATTTTTTTAAGATTCTGGATATCAAATACAAGAACAAGATTGAAGAGTAATCTCGAACCAGGACAAAATGTACTTGACAAAGATATAAACAAAGAGTTAAGGGCTTTAATGGAAAAAGAGCTTTTATAAAAGATGGTGACCGACTCTACACACACGGGAAAAATGAGGCAATGACATGAATAGGCAGTTTACAAAAGGAGAAATCTAATGACTGATAATCTTTTGGGCAAGAACTATATATCATGTAATCAAAAACATAAGAGTTAACAAAGCAATGAGATACGATGTTTCAGCTGTTCCAACTGGCAATGATTTTTTATAATAACACTCAATATTGGTATATAATGGGGAGCATAAACAATTATACGCTATACTAGGGAGATTGTAAATACATGAATCTTGAAGGCCAGCTTTTACTAAGACCTTCATTTTTATGTTCATGCCTATGATAAACAGAATAATAACCATCCAAAGATGCCTACATTCTAATCACCAGAACCATAGATATGTTATATTATTCAAAAAGAGGAATTAAAGTTGCTGAATAGCTGATCTTGATATAAGGAGCCATTCTGGGTGAGCCCAATGTAATCACTAAGGGAAATCAACCCTGAATATTCATTGGAAGGAGTGATGCTGAAGCTGAAGCTCCAATGGTTTGGCCACCTGATGTAGAGAATGGACTGTTTGAAAAAGACCCTGATGCTAGGAAAGATTGAAGGCAAAAGGAGAAGAGGACAACAGAAGATGAAATGATTGGACGGCATCACTGACTCGATGGACATGAGTCTGAGCAAACTCTGGTAGTGCAAGATAGGGAAGCCTGGTGTGCTACGGTCCATGGGGTCGCAAAGAGTGAGACAGGACTTAACGACTCAACGACAACAACAAATGTAATCATAAGGTCTTTAGATGTGGAAGCAGGTGGCTAAGGATCAGTGTCTGAGGACAGGTCACTGAGGACAGTCACTGATGCCTTGGAAGAAGGCAGCCGTCTCTAGAAGAAGCTAAAAAGGCAGGAAGTGAATTACCCCCTAGAACCTCCAGCAGGAACAATAGCCTTCTACACCCTGATTTCAGCCCAATACAATCTATTTTAAACATCTGATCTTCCTAACTGTAAGTTTATGTTCTTCTCATGAATTAAAATTATGGTAATTCATTACAGCAGCTGTAAAAACTAGAATAAGAATATTCTTCCCACCCAAAAAATTTCCACTCTAGCAATTTATCCTATTACTAGAAATTTATAGAAACCTAAGATATATATTTAGAAACATAATATACATATTTGATGATTTCTATAAGGGCATAATTTATAATAGTGAATTTTTTTTTTGCCTGTGCACCACAACACTTGGGATCTTAGTGCCCCAACCAGAGATCAAACTGGTACCCCCAGCAGCCGGATCATGGAGTCTTAACCACAGGACGACCAGGGAGGTCCCAATTATAGTGATATTTTGGAATCCGTTTCATTGCAGGATGTGCAATGGCTGATAAATTAAGTACAGCTGTAATGTGCAATACTCTGCAGCCATTAAAATCACTTTATGAAAGAGCTTATTTTATGGAAAAATGTCTAGGATATATTAGTTTAAAGGCTACTATTGTTCTTGTTCAATTGCTCAGTCCTGTCTGACTCTTTACAACCCCACGGACTATAGCATACCAGGCTTCTCTGTTCTTCATCATCTCCTGGAGCTCGTTGAAAATCATGTCCACTGAGTCAGTGATATCATTCAACTATCTCATCCTCTGTCATCCCCTTCTCTTCCTGCCTTCAATCTTTCCCAGGATCAGGGTCTTTTCTAATGAGCTGGCTCTTCACATCAGGTGGCCAAAGTATTGGCGTTTCAGCTTCAAATCAGTCCTTCCAATGAATATTCAGGACTGATTTTCTTTGGATGGACTGGTTTGGTCTCCTTGCAGTCCAAGGGACTCTCAAGAGTCTTCTCCAACACCACAGTTCTAAAGCCTCAATTTTTCAGCATTCAGCCTTCTTTATGGTCCAACTCTCACATCCATACACAACCGTATATACAATACCATATAATCTTTGAAAAGCTACATGTTTTTCAAAATACCAAAATATTAGCCAAGGTCACTGGATAGTAAACCTATAAATTACTTTTCTTTTTGTGATGGTCTATGTTTTCCAGGGGCTTCCCCAGTGGCTCAGTGGTAAAGAATCTGCCTGCCAATGTAGGGCATGCAGATTCGATCCCTGGTCCTAGAAGATCCCCTGGAGAAGGAAATGGCAACCCACTCCAGTATTCCTGCCAGGCGAACCCCATGGAAAGAGGAGCCTGGCAGCCCCACAATCCATGGGATTGCACAGAGTCAGACATGACTTAGCAATTGAACAACAAACATTTTCCAAATCTGTAGCATTAAGCCTATATTTATTTGTGCCATTTGAGAAACTACTATACAATTGCATCAGAGCTCACTCATAATAAAGTAACATATTGCCATTAAAAAAAAAGCCAGATTGTAGAAGAATAGCTAATAGCTCTAGAAAGAATTAATGATCTATTACTAATCGAGAGCATTTCTATGATAGCAAATAAATTGTGATCCATATTTGGGTTAAGAAAAATAGACTTGACAGAAAACAGATTGACAAGTAATCCACTAAAATGTCAACACTGGTGGGCTTTGGAGAGATTTGTATTGTCTGTGTACGCTTTCTGTAATCAGAAGCAAACAGAACTTTTGTAGCAGCCGATGTTTGGAAAAGCACCCACCACTGGTCTTCTGAGTGAAGGCTGGATGTCATGGCTGCCAGCTGGGTGGGGGCCTCCTTGCATCCCTGGGGGAACATCGCCCTTGGGATCCAGGTCCACTAGCTGCACAGACACCAAGTCCACAGAGTCAGAGGCACGAGTTCTGACATCGACAGCATCTGCCTTTCATGCCAGGCCCTTTCTCAGCCAGCCGATTTTCACATCCCATTCCTTCCTCAAAGCCCTGCTGGGCACTCACTCTGAAAGGCTGTGCCCCAGATTCTGCTGAAAGCTCTGTTTCTGCATGCCTAGCTGGAAAATTCCCTCAGGAAATCCCCGACATCAGTACCTTCAGGTGTCTTGGGGGCAGGATCAAGTTTCCCAGAAAAGGGTCCTCCAAACTCTCACCCAGAGGGCAGGCAGAGTCTGGGATCCTGCTGCAGGGAAGACTGGGCTCTCATCTGTTGTATGGAAAATCTCACTTACTTATCCTTTTATTCACAGTGTCTTCTTGGTCCTCCGACCTATGGATGCTCTGCTCATGTTTCTCAAAGACCACAAAGGGACTTCCCTGTGGGCACTGTGGATAAGAATCCGCCTGCCAGTGCAGGGGACATGGGTTTGATCCCTGGTCTGGCAAGACTTCATGTGCTGCGGAGCACCCAAGCCCGTATGCTGCAACCACTGAGTCTGTATTCCAGGGCCTGCGTGCTGCAACTACTGAAGCCCTGGAGCCTAGAGTCCACACTCTGCAACAAGAAACACCACTGCATTGAGAAGCCCGAGAACTGCAACCAGAGTAGCCCATGCTCATGGAACCTAGAGAAAGCCAGAACATAGCCATGAAGTCTCAGCACAGCCAAAAGAATTAAAAAAGAAAACAAAACAGAAAGCGCCTCTGCCCACCTCTGAAGTCTTCCTGCAACCTCCACCAGACTCTATTTTCAGTTTCTGGTCACCCTTCCCTTTCAGAGGTGATGCCCCTAAGCCCCGAGGTTTCCAAGGAACCCACCATCTACACCAGGCTGCTCTTGGCTTTTCCCACCAACCACTAGCAGATTTGCAACAAATGTCACCATGCGCCCACCTGCTTTCCTGATCCCACACGTGGCACTGTTCTCTGTCCCTCCATCCCTCGGACCCTCATGGGTCTACGTCTATTCAGACGATCATTGGTTGATGTGGTGTTGGAGAAGACTCTTGAGAGTCCCTTGGACTGCAAGGAGATCCAACCAGTCCATTCTGAAGGAGATCAGCCCTGGGATTTCTTTGGGAGGAATGATGCTAAAGCTGAAACTCCAGTACTTTGGCCACCTCATGCGAAGAGTTGACTCATTGGAGAAGACTCTGATGCTGGGAGGGATTGAGGGCAAGAGGAGAAGGGGACGACAGAGGATGAGATGGCTGGATGTCATCACTGACTCGATGGATGTGAGTCTGAGTGACCTCTGGGAGTTGGTGATGGACAGGGAGGCCTGGCGTGCTGCGATTCATGGGGTCGCAAAGAGTCGGACACGACTGAGCAACTGATCTGATCTGATCTGAAGGTGGGAAAGAAGCCTAGTATGTGAACAAAAGAATTCTGGAATTTGCTGACCTCTTCAGGGAGAGGAGCTTTGCCTTAAGTCACACAGGGTTCTATGAGGAAGGGCCATGTGGCTATGAGAGGGGTCCAAGGTGGAGAACAAGGTGGAGAAAGGATTCCGGACCAGGGACCAGCCCACGTAAGGGTGGTGAGCAGCCCAGCTGTGCTAGGAAATTACAGTGAGATCGCAGAGAGAGATTCCCCAGAGACACCAGCCGGACCTGTTTTCATACAGCAGACACATTGGATGTTTTCAACATCCACTTTCTTCCTGTACCAATGCCACCCTCCTTGTCCCTGCTGGTATCAGGGATCTGAGCGTGGGGGGCTATTTTCTGTAAATAGGCTATGACTTCCCCAGGCTCAGCCCCAGGGCAGCCAGGGCTCTAGGGGACCAAAGTGGGCAGAGCAGACAAATGGAGGACAATCTGAGGTTGAGCTGATACAAGATCACCCATGAGGAACACAAGAGTGGCGATGAGGTTTCTGCAGCCATGTCTCTTGGATGTGGAGAAACCCCAAGTCACAGAGAAACCCCAAGTCAGCCTGGACCAGCTTTGGGGAGGTCAGATAAAGGGCCCCTCCAGGACCCCCCAAGGATGCAGTGAGCACGTGAGTCCTCTGAGCCCGGGCATGCTGAGATGGGGTTCCTGTGTTGGTGTTCCACCTGACGGGGACACCGAGGCCACTGACGCCCAGCAGCTGACCAAGAACCAGTGGGACCTGGCAGTCCTCCTGCAAACGCTGAGCACTGCCACCATCATTTGGCATCAACACCTTTCAGGCCGGCCTGGAGACATGCCAGGTAACCAGACGCAATCAGAGCCTCACCCTCAGGTCTTGAACATCCCCAGAAGGTGCAGTTTTTCAGTTGAAAGTAAAAATACGCATGGATCCTCTCTTCCATCCACGGCCCCCTCCCCTGATCACCTGGGCAAGTGTCGATAAACCTCTTAACACAGGTCTTCTAGTGCCTTCCACTCAGCACTGGGAAGAAAATGCTAGACACAGAGGGATCCTGGGCAGGCCCGGGTCTGCTGATAGGACCGAGCCCAGCAGCTAGGTTCAGAATGTCCCTTGTGCTAAGCTGTAGTCACCAGAAATGCTACTCACAGACACCCACAGCAAAAACAGGGCTTCTTCTCATTTGGACCTAAAGAATGTTCTGGAAAGTTCCATGGGCAAGTCTGAAAGTGAGCATCTTCTCCAGTGTTACTGAGCATGGAGGCCATTTTTTTTCACAAGGCACTCTTCCCAGCACATCCGGGGCCTGCAATTAGCAGAATGGAGGGCCTAAAGCCTCAGAAACTCTCACTAAAGCTAGAGTGTTTCAAGCCAGCCCACACTCCCAGCAGCATACACAGCTGCCTTTGCACAGCTAAATATGGAGCCTCGGATGTTCACACATGATGTGGCCTCAGTTCTGGAAAATAAACCCTCATATGCCAGACCTTTGGGAAAATGCAGTGCTAAAGATGCCTGATTTCTTCAAATTTTGTTTTCCACTTTTTAATCTTCATTCCCCATCTGCAGTTGGGAAATTCTAGATCGATTAGAATTGGCTTCTTCATATTGCTAAAAAAAAAAGATTGTTTAAAGGACCAAACAGGGAACTCAAGGAGAGAAATATTTCGGATTTTCAGAGCACTCACTTTAACTTCCACAGGCTGTTTCATGAAGTATGTGCATGCTAAGTTGCTTCAGTCATTTCTGACTCTTTGGGACCCTATGGACTATAGCCCACCAGGCTCCTCTGCCCACAGTATTCTCCAGACAAGGATACTGGAGTGGGTTGCCATGCCCTGTTCCAAGGGATCTTTCTGGCCCAGGGATCGAACCCTGCGTCACTTATGTCTCCTGCATTGGCATGTGGATTCTTTACCACTAGCACCGCCTGGGAAGCCTGTTACGAAAGTACATCATTAAAAAGAATAAAACAATGTAGTATCTTGGTGCCTTAGAGAACACATTGCAGCATCAGCTTAGAACATTCTGCCACAGTCTCTGCTTGGCAAACTTCTATTCATCCCTCTAAACCCTAACTCAAACGCCCTGCCACCTGTGGAATATTTCCTGATCACACTGTCCCTCTTTATCTCCAGAAGCAATTAAGTGCTTTTTATCTGATGCAATCCACATCTCTTAGTCTACAAATCTATGTTTATCATTTTAGTCTGTATTTTTATCTTTTGGGTATAAAAATTCATATCTATAAGTGTCTGTCAGTTCACTGTGGTTGTGATAAATTGTTAGTTCAAATGCTGCCCCTGAGAATACTTCCAGACTCCCTGAGCAGCAGGAAAATTTCCAGAGATTTAGACTCTCTCCCCCACTCCCACTTTCACCCACTATGTAGACCTTAGCATATGACCAAACACCAAAAGGCAATGAAAGAAAAAGTCTTTGTAAACCTGTCCTAAGAGGAAATGAAGAACACGCTTGTGTTCGTCCCACTTAGCAAATGGGCTTTAAGAACCTCTTGTATCTTAGAGGTTCTTAAAGCTGTATCTTACACAGACTGCTCTGTGGTGTACACTCCAACTGGGGCCTGGTCCATGGAGCTCTGACACCAGACAGGGAAACCCCAACATCCAGAGTCTGGGGAGAGGAAGGGACTGCAGATTCTTCAGCCAGAATGCTGAGGTTCAAACCCTGGCTCTATCACTTCCAAGCTTAACTCAGCCTCACAAAGAATCAATTTCTCCATCTGTGAAATGGGCACAGTAACAGTACAGAATTTACAAGGTTTAAGAGACAACTGAGATAAAGTGTAAAGAGTTTAGAACACAGAGTCTCATAGTGGGAGCTTGATAATGCTCATTACTTTGATTTTTATTGTATGTATTATGGGAAGCGTCACCGTTGAGAGTATCCTCCTCTCTTCCTCCAGCTCTTAGAGCAAAGTGCGGTTTTGCAGGATCCCACGAAGGCCAGCTTTCCCGTATGTCCTTTAAGGCCCTCTGCTGTTTCTCTCCTGTCACGAGGTCCCACAAGATGAGACTGTCAGCCAGTCATCCTGCTTGGAGGAGAATAAGCACTTTCACCTATACCTCATCCTCTGCTACTCACGTCTCTTCACTCTCTCCCTTCTCTCTGGGATCTTCAGTGTAGAAACAGTGGAGATAAGAGAGAAAGTAATTTGGAATGGGCAAGTCCTGTGTTTTCAAACACACCAGGCCTCGGCCTAATGAAAAAGAATTTTGAGAAAGTAGGGCCCCACGTGGGAGGGCTAAGTTGACATTCCCCTCCCCTACCATCCCAGGCACGCTTGAACTTCGCTGGTCCAGCCGTCAGCTCACTCCTTCATCTCTGAGAGCTAGGTTTAACTGCTATACCTGGCACAGCATGGAAGTTAGCTATTGAATCATGGAAAGTAACTAAAGAGTGGACTTGAATAAGCTCATTTGGGATATGATTATCCTAAAGGTTAGACTGTAATAGGTTGATAATAGATCTTTGATAATTGACTGCATCCAAATTTAAAACTTAGATCAAGGAATACAGACTTTGATTCACTTTTAAATACCAGAGAGAACAGAAAAGAGAATAAAATTTTCAGGCCTTTTCCATTTCAAAATGGGAGGCCATAACATTAATAACACGAGAAACTATAGTAGGAGCTAACTTTTCTTGAATGCTGATTACAGGACAATGTATCGGGGCTTCCTTAAATCCCTACAAATGAGATAATATTTGCCCCATTTTAGAGATGATCAAGTGGAGGCTTAGAGAGGCTGAGTGATTTGTTTATAAGACTCATGAGTGATGAAACCAGAATCTGAGCCCAGACACTCTGATTCTAGACCTGCAAAGAGATCATTCTTCAGACGTACATAGAGTTCCTACAATATTTTCAAACTCATCCTGTAGGAATACAGCAGTGAGTCATGGTTCTGGCTCCTTAGCATCTATAACCTTGTTCTGCCGAATTAGAGTTAAGTTTGAAATGCAAAACAGAAATGAAAAGAAGGAGGTGTGGCTTCTTTATTGCCACAGACACGATGCTGTCTTGACCCATTCTGGGTGGGCATGGAGCAGTCCAATAACAGTCTGCAAGGATAGACAGTGTGGCCCCGCTCAAGGCCCATCCCCTCTCTGAACCTCGGCTTTCTCAGCTGGAATTCCATCTATAAACTCTCCTCCAGGGAATGCAATTTGTGAGGCTCCTCCTTAGGACACAATAATTGGGACCAGGTCAGATAGCTTCCTGCCCTCAAGATGTTCTCAGTCTGTAAATCAAGAGGGTTAAACCAGTACAGGGCACAGCATATAAGAGGTGTCTAATAGAAAACAAACTTATGCTTAAGAAAGGGGAAAGATGCGTGGGAGGGGGATAAATTAGGAATTTGAGATTAACAGAAAACACACTGCTATATAATAAAACAGATAAACAATAAGGACCTCCTGTAAATAGCACAGGGTATTATGTTCAATATCTTATAATAACCTATCATGGAAAAAGAATCTGAAAAGAATAGATATATACACACTGCATAGCTGAATCACTTTTATGTACCCCTGAAACTAACACAACATTGTAAGTCAACTGCACTTCAATTTTAAAAAGGCAGCATTTCACTGCTGCCTGTTGGGCTTGCTGATTTTCATGAATAAGGCCTAAGAGTCTCAGAGTTCCAATGGAGAGGTGATGGTGGTGCTGGTGGTCATGAGTATAATTGTGTCGGTGCTTAGCAGGGACATCTTTGTTACAAAGATTTCACAGTGCTAAGGAAGTTAATCTGCAAATTAAGATCAATTATCTTCAGAGAGCCAGGCTCTGACTCCATCTCTCGCTCCTCTTCATACAGGCTCGAAGCCTACAGCTAGACACAGCTAGAGCCTACAGCTAGAGCATCAGGCTGGAAAGAAAGCGGTAGACAAGTTAGCTCACCGTGGAAGAGCCTCAATGCTGTGTCCTGATGAACCAAGCCAAGGGACGCCTGAGTCCTTACTCCCTGATTCTAATGACTCATGCACTCTTTCTCAACCATGTTCTTTTCAGTTCTAAGTGTCAATAGTCCTTCAATAAAGTCCTTTTATAATGGTGATAATGATGATGATGGTAATGGTGGCGATAGTGATGATGATGATGGTAATGGCAATGGTGATGATGGTGATGGTGATCATGATGATGGTGATGATGGTGATGTAATCATGATGATGGTGATGATGGTGATGGTGATCATGATGATGGTGATGATGGTGATGGTGATCATGATGATGTGATGATGGTGATGTAATCATGATGGTGATGATGGTGATGGTGATCATGATGATGGTGATGATGGTGATGTAATCATGATGATGGTGATGATGGTGATGGTGATCATGATGATCGTGATGTAATCATGAGGATGATGATGGTGATGGTGATCATGATGATGGTGATGATGGTAATGTAATCATGATGATGGTGATGATGGTGATGGTGATCATGATGATCGTGATGTAATCATGAGGATGATGATGGTGATGGTGATCATGATGATGGTGATGATGGTGATGTAATCATGATGATGGTGATGATGGTGATGGTGATGGTGATCATGATGATGGTGATGGTGGTAACGGTGATATTGGTGATGTTAGTAACGATGATGGTGTTGATGATAATGGTGGTACTGTTAGACTGTGCAACAATGGATGAACCAGATTGCAAAGAATTCTGTAACATGAAGTTGGTGCTGAAATATAAGCAAAGATGGAATGTCTGGACAGAGGCTCATAGACCAGGCTTGCTGTTAACACAAACCTCTGGCCGTGAACGCTAGGGGTGGAGCTGCACATGTGTGTATCTGGGCTGTCCTGGACACCATGAGATCTGATTCCCAACACATCATGAGCAAATCCCTTCTCTTCTTGGGGGATTTCATCTGCCCTATCTCAGAAATACAAAGTCTGCCCTGAGGAATATGTAAGCGACCTTTCAGTTCTTACAGACAGTTTCCAAATGGATGGAGTTTATAAGCTCCTTAGAAATTATGAAAAAGGGTAGAAATAATCCAACGTGGAATGTCTAACAGGGCCTCCTGTTGCAAAAGAATTTCCATGAATGTTATTTTTTAAATTAATCAAATGCATATTGCAGGGCTCACAATAAATATATGAATACAAACAAGAGAAATTCATGTAAATATATAATTATATTATGCACATTATATAAATGTCATATAAACTCTGAGAGGGTAGAAACAAACCATGACTACAGATAATCATGAATAAATAACTTGTTATGCTTAGCTGTTTCTCGAAGTACAAGGTTTGCATTCTGGAAAATTATTTCTATCTCACAGCCCCCTTTCTTTGTTGATTTTTGCATAGGTCTTATCCACTGCAGGGGCAAAGCAGCAGGTACTGCAAGGGAAGATTTCAGAAGTGACCAAAGTGCCAAGTCTTTTGAAATCACATAAATGTGTCTGAGAAGCATGGTGTGGTGACAGGACCATACAGAGGGGTGCGTGGGGAGGGTGGGGGACTAGAGGGCACGCAGAGAGGCTGGAAAGAGAAACAAGAGGGAGACCATTCACAACATATATCCAAGGGCAGCTTCTTCTGATGCTTTTACAGAGGTCCTGGTAAACCTGTGTGCCCCCCGGACAGCCTTGAACTAGGTGAGATTCCCTGATATTCAGAAAGCTGGTGCGATTAGAGGCTGTGAGGATGCAGGAGCCTGTGCTGACTGAGAAAGAGAATTCTCTCACCCTTGTAAGACTGAGTGGATGCCAAGAAAACTTGGAGAGCTGGGGAAGCTGAACCAGGCAGGTGCATCTCTAGATCTTACAAGACTCTTTGAGGAAAGAAGTAGGATGCCAGCGGGGTCAGGGAAATGACTTTGCAAGCTGAGGTCACCCACAAGTTCTCAGTCTGCATATTGACCTTGGCTCTGTGAGCATCCTAGAGCATTTACCATTTATTTAGCATGGAATATGACATCATTCGAGATTTCCCCCAGGAGTTGAGAAAGGTCAGATGCTAACCAAAGAGGGGCAGTCTCTGACTGTGACTACATGTCAGATTTATTAGTTGAGAAGTGATCAACCAAGGTGAATAGGTACCTGGTTTTCAGGACACTCTCAGAAACTCTCAGCCCAGTAACTGATCTAATTACACAGTTACAACTGGTTGTCCAGGAAGGTAAAGAAATGTTTGTGTCCCACTGATGTGACATTTACAACTAGGGCCTCTGGCAGGTACTTTGATTTAGATGAGGGTCTGAGGATGCGGGGCTTTCCAGGTGGCTCAGTGGTAAAGAATCCACCTGCCAACGCAGGAGATGCAAAAGACCTGGGTTCGCTCTCTGGGTTGGGAAGAACCCTGGAGAGGGGAATGGCAACCCACTCCAAGATTCTTGCCTAAAGAATTCCATGGACAGAGGAGCCTGGTGGGCTACAGTCCATGGGATCGCAGAGTCAGACACAACTGAGCGACTGAACAGTCACAACAACGTCAGAATGAGACCCCATGATGGGATTAGCATCCTCATAAGAAAAGGAAGAGTATGCCACCAGGTCAGGATAAAGGGAGAATGCAGACCTATGTGTCTAGGAAGAGGGGCCCCATCATGGGCAGAATCTGCTGGCACCTTGATCTTGGGCTTTCCAGACACCAGAAAGAACTCCGAGAAATAAACGCCTGTTGTTCAAACCACCCAGTCTATGGCATTTTTATAGCAACCCAAGCAGACAAAGACAGGTGCAATGACTTACCAGATTTACTTATCAACCCGTGATGATTGTTATGGGTTGAATTGCCCCCTTTCCCTGCCCTGAAAAAAAATCTGTCAGAGTCCTAATTCTGAGTATCTTTTTGGCCATGCCAAATGGCATGTGGCCTTCAGTATTGGGCTTTTAGTTCCCCAACCAGGGATCAAACCCACATCCCCTGCACCGGAAGCGTGGAGTCTTAACCACCGGAGCACCAGAGAAGTCACGGACCTTCTGTGTATTATTAAATTGAGATCATTAGGGTGAGCCCTAATCTGATTTGATGATGTCCTTTATAAAAAGGGGAAATTTGGACACAGACACACAGGAGAAGATTGTGTGGAGGTAAAAGCAAAAATCAGGATGATGAAGCTACCAACCAAGGAACACCAATGATTGTCAGCAAACCACCAGAAGCTCGGGGAGAGGCCTGGAAAAGACTTCACAACCCACAGCACTCAGAAGCACCCAGCTGCTGACACATTGATCTCTGACTTCTAGGCTCCAGAATTTTGAGACAATAAGTTTCTGTCGTTGATGTTGTTCAGTGTGGTACTTCATTAGGGTAGCCCTGGAAACTGGTGTGAGGAGGAAGAGGATGGTTACAGCAATGCCATACCAGTGGGGACCATGATGGTTACACCTTTAGAACATCGACTAGATGGGGACAAGACCCAGAGCTTCAGGGAGAGATCCTCACTGTGTTACTCTGAGCAAGTGACTTCACCTCTCTGGCCTTCAATTTCCTCATCTCTAGAACTGGGATAATGTAAGAGCTCAGAGGTTGCCACTTGCCCCCACCATTAGGTGAGATATTGTCCATCAAGTCTCGGGCCAGGGTCTGGTCCCTAGAAAATACTCCACAGTCACTGCCTGTTACGTCTTTATTCTTTAGTTCCCTTTGCAGCCACTGTCGAGTCTTCCCCAGCATCTTGTCCCGAGCTCACTTCTTATTATCCTCCCCCACTGCAAAAACATGGAAACAGCAGCTTCCGAGAGGCCTGAGCCAATGCTCCACAAATCGCTGCACCCCCAAAACAACTCAGAGATCCCCATTTTTTTTCCTCCAGTCACTTGAGGCTTGTGTATCCTCGAGAAAATGTGTGTCCCACTGAAGCTGTTTAACGCGAAGATTTCATACCCTAAACAAAGATAACACTAATGAATTCACAGTCAACCTTTTCAGCCCTGTGATAGCAAAAGATTTTCAGTCACTTTAGCCCAAGCTACATTTGCACCCAGGGTCACCCCAAGAAAAGGACAACACATTAATCTTTGTCCTTCTGGTGTTGAGCGAACTCTCAAATAATCCATCGCATGGCATGAAACGAAACTCAAAACCTTAAAACGCCATCTATCTGGCTCCCAATTAAAACATAATCTTTTTAAGCTGCCAATACCTACTGGCCAGGATCAATAGAGGGGACGATTATGAATGGCGTTTCCTAGTGATCTGGTCGGACAGGGAATGGATTACTGCTGTCATATTCAGAGCGGGGAAAGGTGGACCCCCTGGGTAACTGCCGGGCTGCAGATAACCTGGCCTTCTCCTCTGGCTTAACTGATGTGGAAATCACGTCCTACAATCACAGCCATGGAGGTGGTGCTTTTAAAAGTCCTGCTAAGCCACAGGCTATTTTTCAGGAAACGAGTTAAGCATCCATCCAGGCATTCAAGGGAGATACTCGCAGTGCATCCTTGGAGCCAGGTACTGGGCTGAACGTGAACAACTGTGAGATCTTAGCCCAGATGGGTGACATTCCAGAAACCGGTGGCCTTTCTCCTTTGGACTTTAAACACATGAGAAAAATCAGACGTGTATGGAATCAGACGTGAAGATGGCATGGAACTTCACACAAGTGAGAGGAATCCACATTTGGGTTCTGGGCTCCTGCCACTAAAGCTCTGGTCTTCTCTATCTCACCTTACTTCAGGTATGGAGACTAGTTCAGCCTGCTCTGAACCTCACACCTGTTAGAGCCTTTTCACAGTCTGGACAAGAACAGTCCCTGAATCTAGCAACACCTGAACTCCAGGTTGGCTCTGGTCTTTTTTCTTGGAATGTTTGCCATGAATGAGGATGAGACTCGTGGTTGAAGTGTAATTTATAAGAGCCAGTGGAAAGGACATGAGCACGCTTGAAATGAGTGGAAAAGCTCAAACAGAATATCGCGTGCTCTTTCTAGATCAGCATGATGGACTGTCAGCTGCCCTGAGTTCTCAGTCTAAAGAAGTCAGCATCCCTTTTAAACAGGCTCCATCCCTTTCAGACCTCTGCACTTCCCATTTGGGACATTATCCAGTTTTAGGAGGGATTGTGGAAGAGACAGGGCTTCCCAGGTGTTAAAGGATATACCTGTCAATGCAGGAGTCACAGGAGACCTGGGTTCAACCCCTGGGTTGGGAAGATACCCTGGAGGAGAAAATGGCAACCCACTCCAGTGTTCTTGCCTGGGCAAACCTCATGGACAGAGGAGCCTGGTGGGCTATAGTCCATGGGGTTGCAAAAGAGTTGGACACGATTGAGCACTCACACATGCAGAAGGCAATGGCACCCCACTCCAATACTCTTGCCTGGAAAATCCCATGGATGGAGGAGCCTGGAAGGCTGCAGTCCATGGGGTTGCTGAGGGTTGAACACGACTGAGCGACTTCACTTTCACATTTCACTTCATGCATTGGAGAAAGAAATGGCAACCCACTCCAGTGTTCTTGCCTGGAGAATCCCAGGGTCGGGGAGCCTGGTGGGCTGCCGTCTATGGGGTCGCACAGAGTCGGACACGACTGAAGTGACTTAGCAGCAGCAGTCTATAGCTGACTCCACGAGACTGTGAAGAAGGGACATGGCTGGTGGGAGAAGGCTCCCACACTCCCCCACTCCCCAGCGAGGTGGGGGTTGCTCTTCCCAATTGATGGATCCTCCCTTCCACTCTCTAGCACACCTGTTTCTAGAAGGTGGATTCTGGACTCGTGATGTAGACTCAGGAAGTAGACTGAGGAAGTCCAAGAGATGTTGAGGATGGAGGAGATGACCGACAGGAGAGAACTTTCTGGTGGATTGAAGGGGGAGAGGTACGGGGGGAGGCAGAAGCCAGCCTTGGTGGGCTGGGGTAGGGAGGATGGGTGGGCTCTTTTGCAGCAGTGGGCTAGAAAAACGCAGGCTCTGAAGAATGGTGGGGGATGATGGAGTTAGGGAAGGGAGGGAAAGGAACCTTGGAGCCACTGGGAAGGTGGGGGGACATGAGTTGGATCATTTTCAACATTTTGCAAGAGATGCAAGTTCAAGAATGAGAGTCATTTTTGTTACTTGAGCTGTTGAGGTTGTTGACATATTTGATTGTGATTCTTTCCATGTGCATTCAGAAGTCAAACAGGGTCTGTCTGGGGGGAGCTTCTGGGTAGGACCCTGGACCTACAGGCAGCCCTCAGGACAGGGATGGGCAGATACATGGTCAGGGCAGGGACCATGGCTTGGGCAGGAGGAGCGGACGTTTCCCCAAAGGAGGTATCCAGAGAGTGGATATGACAGTGACTCCCCAGAGCCACTCAGCCAGACATGGCCAGGCTAGACTTCAACGCGGAGTTTCAATCCCTCTGAGATCTTGACTGTTGGCCTTGGACCGGCCCACCCTGTCTGACACCCCTCCATGTCCCGACGCCCAAAGGAGTCCAAGGACAGCATCCCCGTCGACTGAAGACAGACCCACGAGAGACACTTGAAAGGAGAAGGTTGTAGCGCTCCACGAACCTCTTCAGTTGGGTGAGCACCTTCCCAACCGGTGAAGTCTGGGCCTGGGCTGGACGGACACTGGGATGGGGCGAGGTCACCCTGATGGAGGGCATGGTGTGTGGAGAGTGGAGGGGAGAAAAGCAGAGGTGAGGGATGAAATGGGAAAGACAGGTCCAGTTCAGATGGGTGGGGCCCCGAGGCTGAGATCAGGGTCTTTGGTTGAGAAGGCCGATTTCCAAGGGGCCTCCAGATTTCCAAGGGGCCTCCACCTAGGAGGGGAATGCCTAGCTCCTCGTGCTTAAGAACCCGGGGGAGAATGCCAGGCACGCCACATTCAGCTGGAATTCTGTGTTCTGCGACTCCCTGGGAGCACAAGTCATCAGATAAAGGTCTGCTTCTGACCTCTGTAACACCAGAAATCTTTAAAAGCCAGACTTGAGGGCTTAATATAACAGTGACCTTCTGATGCTTTCAGAAAGGGAGCCTCTCTATAAAGAGCTTCCTAATTCATTAAGTGGGACGGTCATTGAGATGTTCAGGTAAGTCTGAACCCGAGAGGCTTGCGGCTGGAGGTTGAAGGGGAACTTGCTTTTCCTTGGATGCCCTTGGGTACTGGTCCTCTCCCTCCTCCCCCTTCCCCCTCCTTCTCCTCGCTTCCCTTTCTTCTTCCTCTTCTCCTTTTTCTCCTCCTTCCTTTCCTCCTCTTTCTTCCCCTCCTCTCTCTCTCTCCTCCCCCTCCACACACAAAAATTAGTTTTCATATATACACACATTCCGAACCAAGGTCACCAAATACCACTGACATTTTAACATCATATTTTCAAACAACTCAATCAGATTTGAATATCTGCATGTGGTCTTCTTGTCTCCCTCGGATTTCAGTTTAGTTCAATGGCCATCAGAGGACTCAGGATAAAACTCTCATGACACAAGATAGACAACCATGTTTAATCTTCATGAAAAAGATAGAAATAGGTTACCCAGGACAAGGGAAATATTTACAGTTCAATTTGACGAGGAGCCCAAACATCCTTGGGCAGACCATTTTCTAGGGGATCACTCCATCCATTGTTCCCTCGAGGGTCAAGGGGCTCAGGGAACGTCAGGTGGGAGGAGCTGTCCTGAGCTCTCGGGTCCACCCTGGGCCTTGCCCTGTGCCAGCAATTAGTACTGATGCTCACCCGTGATATAGGTGCAAGGAGCCCTTTTCCCAGCATGCTTAGCCAAAGCCAAGTGAATCATGGAAGGTGCTCTGGGCTGCAAGGAACACAAATAAGCCTGTACCTGGCTTAACCAACAACGAGTGTTCTCAGCCCCTGGGTCCAGCCCTTTTCCTGCTACGTTTCATCGACTCTGGCTTCCCGTTTCAATATCCGTCAAGGCAGGATAGCTGTCAACAGCCGCAGGGTTTTCTCATTCACATTTAGAGGAACTAAAGGAAGGAACATCTTTTTTTGGGTGTTAGTTCTAAAAGGTCTTGTAGGTCTTCATCAGATCAGATGAGATCAGATCAGTTGCTCAGTCGTGTCCGATTCTTTGCGACCCCATGAACCGCAGCACGCCAGGCCTCCCTGTCCATCACCAACTCCCGGAGGTCACTCAGACTCACATCCATCGAGTCAGTGATGCCATCCAGCCATCTCATCCTCTGTCGTCCCCTTCTCCTCTTGCCCCCAATCCCTCCCAGCATCAGAGTCTTCTCCAATGAGTCAACTCTTCACATGAGGTGGCCAAAATACTGGAGTTTCAGCTTTAGCATCATTCCTTTCAAAGAAATCCCAGGGCTGATCTCCTTCAGATTGGACTAGTTGGATCTCCTTGAAGTCCAAGGGACTCTCAAGAGTCTTCTCCAACACCACAGTTCAAAAGCGTCAATTCTTCGGTGCTCAGCCTTCTTCACAGTCCAGCTCTCACATCCATACATGACCACAGGAAAGACCATAGCCTTGACTAGGCGAACCTTTGTTGGCAAAGTAATGTCTCTGCTTTTGAATATGCTATCTAGGTTGGTCATAACTTTCCTTCCAAGGAGTAAGCGTCTTTTAATTTAATGGTTGCAGTCACCATCTGTAATGTCAGATAGTGACTGCAGTATCAGTAATGTCACAGTAATCCAAGTCTATGCCCCAACCAGTAACGCTGAAGAAGCTGAAGTTGAACAGTTCTATGAAGACCTACAAGATCTTTTAGAACTAACACCCAAAAAAGATGTCCTTTTCATTATAGGGGACTGGAATGCAAAAGTAGGTCTTCATAGAACCGTTCAACTTCAGCTTCTTCAGCGTTACTGGTTGGGGCATAGACTTGGAATAATGTGACACTGAATGGTTTGCCTTGGAAACGAACAGAGATCATTCTGTCGTTTTTGAGATTGCATCCAAGTACTGCATTTCGGACTCTTTTGTTGACCATGATGGCCACTCCATTTCTTCTGAGGGATTCTTGCCCGCAGTAGTAGATATAATGGTCCTCTAAGTTAAATTCACCCATTCCAGTCCATTTTAGTTCGCTAATTCCTAGAATGTCGACATTCACTCTTGCCATCTCTTGTTTGACCACTTCCAGTTTGCCCTGATTCATGGACCTGACATTCCAGGTTCCTATGCAATATTGCTCTTTACAGCATCGGACTTTGCTTCTATCACCAGTCACATCCACAGCTGGGTATTCTTTTTGCTTTGGCTCCATCCCTTCATTCTTTCTGGAGTTATTTTTCCACTGATCTCCAGTCGCATATTGGGCCCCTACTGACCTGGGGAGTTTCTCTTTCAGTATCCTATCATTTTGCCTTTTCATACTGTTCATGGGGTTCTCAAGGCAAGAATACTGAAGTGGTTTGTCATTCCCTTCTCCAGCAGACCACACCCTGTCAGATCTCTCCACCATGACCTGCCCATCCTGGGTTGCCCCACGGGCATGGCTTAGTTTCATTGAGTTAGACAAGGCTGTGGTCCTGGTGTGATTAGATTGACTAGTTTTCTGTGAGTATGGTTTCAGTGTGTTTGTCTTCTGATGCCCTCTTGCAACACCTACAGTCTTACTTGGGTTTCTCTTACCTTGGGCGTGGGGTATCTTCTTCCCGGCTGCTCCAGCAAAGCACAGCCATCGCACCTTACCTTGGACGAGGGTCTCTCCTCACCGCCGCCCTTCCTGACCTTGGAGGAGGGGTATCTCCTCACCGCCACCCTTCCTGACCTCGGTCGTGGGGTAGCTCCTCTTGGCCACGCTGAGTGTGCCGGTCGCAGCCTCCAAGGCGCTCTTAGTGGGCTGGTCGCAGGTCAGGAAGCAACAGGTAGAACTGGACATGGAACAACAGACTGGTTCCAAATAGGAAAAGGAGTACGTCAAGGCTGTATACTGTCACCCTATTTAACTTATAAACAGAGTACATCATGAGAAACGCTGGACTGGAAGAAACACAAGTTGGAATCAAGATTGCGGGGAGAAATATCAATAACCTCAGATATGCAGATGACACCACCCTTATGGCAGAAAGTGAAGAGGAACTAAAAAGCCTCTTGATGAAAGTGAAAGTGGAGAGTGAAAAGGTTGGCTTAAAGCTCAACATTCAGAAAACGAAGATCATGGCATCCGGTCCCATCACTACATGGGAAATAGATGAGGAAACAGTGGAAACTGTCAGACTTTATTTTCTGGGCTCCAAAATCACTGCAGATGGTGACTGCAGCCATGAAATTAAAAGACGCTTACTCCTTAGAAGGAAAGTTATGACCAACCGAGATAGCATATTCAAAAGCAGAGACATCACTTTGCCAACAAAGGTTCGCCTAGTCAAGGCTATGGTCTTTCCTGTGGTCATGTATGGATGTGAGAGCTGGACTGTGAAGAAGGCTGAGCACCGAAGAATTGATGCTTTTGAACTGTGGTGTTGGAGAAGACTCTTGAGAGTCCCTTGGACTGCAAGGAGATCCAACCAGTCCATTCTGAAGGAGATCAGCCCTGGGATTTCTTTGGAAGGAATGATGCTAAAGCTGAAACTCCAGTACTTTGGCCGCCTCATGCAAAGAGTTGACTCATTGGAGAAGACTCTGATGCTGGGAGGGATTGGGGGCAGGAGGAGAAGGGGGCGACAGAGGATGAGATGGCTGGATGGCATCACTGACTCGATGGATGTGAGTCTGAGTGACCTCCGGGAGTTGGTGATGGACAGGGAGGCCTGGCGTGCTGCGGTTCATGGGGTCGCAAAGAATCAGACACGACTGAGCAACTGATCTGATCTGATCTGAAAGGAAGGAACTAGCCAAGAGGAACTAGCTCTCCACTGTTATTGCTGTTCAGTATCTCAGTCGTGTCCAGCCCTTTGCGACCCCACGGACTGTAGCACACCAGGCTTCCCTGTCCTTTACTATCTTCTGGAGTTTGCTCAAACTCATGTCCATTGAGTTGGTGATGCCATCCAACCATCTCATCCTCTGTCATCCCCTTCTCCTCCTGCCCTCAATCTTTCCCAGTCTTTTCCAATGAATCAGCTCTTCATATCTGGTGGCCAAAGTATTGCAGCTTCAGCATCATCTCCCCATGGGTTTCTCCAAAGAATAAGGATGTTTATCTCCACAAAGATCTAGATGTGTCCCTCTGGTTGTACTGGACAGGAACCACTGGTTTGCTTTATCCTAAGCCCACCCGTGACTGGGCCATTCCCAGGGTCCTGAGATTTCCATGATGGGCTGGGAGCAGTCAGCTGGGAAGGTCAGGATCTGGTGGCATCAACACAGCAAGCACGTGGGGCACTCAGCTGGAAGGTGTCTGAGAGCCCTCGGTGTTGATGAGTCACTAGAAATTAATGATAAAATATGTAACATATGCAGCAAGAGTCCTGTGTGCGGCAGAAATATCTGAAAGCATCCAACTATTTCATTAATAGGATTTTAAATACTGTTTTCCTGCCTTACAAACTGACCCAGGTTAGACATAAAAGAAATTACTGGGCCTTCAGGGAAACACATCACTCACACACACACGCGCGCACGTGCGCACACACACACACACACACACACACAACACATTATTGAAAGCTCAGAAATAGACCAAATCAAAACCAATGTGTATATCATGGAATTTTTTAATGTTAGCAGAAACCATGGAGGCATTATTAATTTAAAAAAATCACAATTTATTGAAAAGAATGTAGAACAGTGCCTCAAAAGAAATTGTAAATATTGAAGTGTGAGATATAAACTATTAAACAAGATGACCATGAAGAAATTATTTTGCTCAGTTAAATATTTGAACTTATTTTTAAGTGGGCCAGCGTCTTTCACAGGGTGCCTTGGTGGCTCAGATGTTAAAGAATCTGCCTGCAAAGCAGGAGACCTGAGTTCAGTCCCTGGATCAGGAAGACATTCCTGACTTTAGAATGCCATGTGCAGAGGAGCCTGGTGGGCTACAGTCCATGCAGTCTCAAAGAGTTGGACATGACTGAGTGACTATTACTTTCAATGTCTTTCACAATAGCATATGAACTAAAGCTGACCTTTATTGCTACTGCTGCTAAGTCACTTCAGTCATGTCCAACTCTGTGCGACCCCATTGATGGCAGCCCACCAGGCTCCCCCGTCCCTGGAATTCTCCAGGCAAGAACACTGGAGTGGGTTGCCATTTCCTTCTCCAATGCATGAATGTGAAAATAAAAATGAAAGTGAAGTCGTGTCTGACTCTTTACGACCCCATGGACTGCAGCCTACCAGGCTCTTCCATCCATAGGGTTTTCCAGGCAAGAGTACTGGAGTGGGGTGCCATTGCCTTCTATGACCTTTATTGGGAACCCATTAAGTACATACTCCAGTCAAGTACATCACCAGCATCAATCATCTCCTTTAATATTCACATCACCTGAGGAGAAGGTGCTGTCCCCACTTATGAATGTGCTTAAAGACTGAATCTCCAGTATTCTTGCCTGGATGATCCTATGGACAGACGAGGTGGCAGTCTATAGTCCATGGGGTAGCAAACAGTCAGACATAACTGAGCGCATGCGTGCGTGCGCACGCGCCACACACACACACACACACACAAGACCTAACATCAGGGGAGTTCTGGAAGTTTCCTAAGACACCCAGGTAATGAGATCTCAACTTCAGGACTTGACCATCTAACTGTCATGCTACCATGATGGAATTCTCCTCAGCCCATTGAACTAGATTTCGTTCATGGATTTATTAATCTAAGCAAGTGCCTTTTGTGTTCCAGGCAAGCACCGCCTTGGCTTCACCGGGAACCACTTCTCTAGAGGAAAGCACAGACACAGAAGAAGGTTCTCTGGGACATTTCATTTTTCCCAAGGGCCATAACTCAATACACAGCCCGTGAGCTCACTTGTCAGAAAGGCACTGCTAATGGTGCCCCAGATTTCCCACTTTTATGTCTCTAGGGTTGGAACAATTCAATAGGGTTGTCTGGAGTCTTGACTTTATCAATAAATATTTTTAAAATCTTCCTTTAGAAAAAAAAATGTTAGCAGACATTAAAATATGGTATATATATGATGATTTATCACATTTGCTATTATTGAAATGAATATGACTTTCACTGATTTCATACTACAAATACTATTGTATTAACCATATTTTTATATAACTTCTGTACGTAGGAAAGTCATCTAGAAATTTAATTACAGTCAAGAGATAGAAATAGCTCAAGGGGCCTTAAAGTTTTGTGTGCTGAGTTGTTGTTCTAAAGTCACAGATGAGCATCCCCAGTCAGCCCATGTAGGTCCATGTGGAGTGTTAGGATGACTTATTAATAAATCTTTAGGGTTGGATGTAATAGGACCTGAGAAGGCAATGGCAACCCACTCCAGTACTCTTGCCTGGAAAATCCCATGGACGGAGGAGCCTGGTGGGCTGCAGTCCATGGGGTCGCTAAGAGTCGGACACGACTGGGTGACTTCACTTTCACTTTTCACTGTCATGCATTGGAGAAGAAAATGGCAACCCACTCCAGTGTTCTTGCCTGGAGAATCCCAGGGATGGCAGAGCCTCGTAGGCTGCCATCTATGGGGTCGCACAGAGCTGGACATGACTGAAGCAACTTAGCAGCAGCAGCAGCAGCAGTAATAAGACCTTCTTGGTCTCATTTATTCTAGGTAGAGTTGTATGCATAGCCTCATTTGAGTGATGGTAATTACTGGTATAGTGACTAGAACTTTCTTTTTAGAGGGCCACTGATATTTGTCCACCTAGAAGGATTTACACAGCCAGGTCAGCCAAGTGACTTGTCAGGGATGAGTTCAACACCCTACAGGTGATCTTCGACCAGAGGTGAACTAGGAACAGCTGAGCCCACTACTACTACTACTACTACTACTAAGTCGCTTCAGTCGTGTCTGACTCTGTGCGACCCCATAGACGGCAGCCCACCAGGCTCCCCCATCCCTGGGATTCTCCAGGCAAGAACACTGGAGTGGGTTGCCATTTCCTTCTCCAATGCATGACAGTGAAAAGTGAAAGTGAAGTCACCCAGTCGTGTCCAACATGGACTGCAGCCTACCAGGCTCCTCCATCCGTGGGATTTTCCAGGCAAGAGTACTGGAGTGGGGCGCCACTGCCTTCTCCGAGCTGAGCCCACACCCAGGTCCAAAATGTACACCAGGTCCAAACTTCTCACAAGCAATTTCTCCTTTCTCTTGTAGAGACTGGAAATGGAAAGTGACCAGGGATTAAGTTAAGTAAAAATAGACACTCTTACATCACTTTAACATCATTTCCAAAATATCCTCAGAATGACAAAAATTATTCTGTGAGCCCCTCCCTACTTTGACAGTAATTACAACCCCAGGTCATTTAGCGGCACCATGTTCCTCCCCACGTAGAGCACCAGATGCAGAGCAGGCATTCAGTAAGTAGGTGACGGATTAATCAATTCCTACTAGAGTCCAAATATTAATAGCTTCTTAATGGCCAGTCTTCACTTGCAAAATTCCTCCTATATTTTTATTTTGAAACAAAATTCCTTGAGAGCTTCATATCAACCTCTAATTTTTAAGGAAAGGCAATTATCTTCAGCTACTATATAGAACAGAATCGGCAAGCTATGGTCCAGGGGTTAAGTCCAGCCCACCCACAGCCTCTTTAAGTGGTTGAAAAAATTGAAACAATAATATTGGGAGAAACCTGAAAATTACATGAAATTCACATTTCACATTTCATTTCAGTGTCCATAAAGTTTGACAGGATAAAGCTATTCATCGACATTTTGTCTATAGCTGCGTCCACACCTAGAAGGCAGAGTTGAGTGGCTTTGACAGAGAACAAAGAGCCCCATAAAACCTAAAGTATTTACTTTTTGGCCTTTTACACAAAGAGTTTGCTGACTTCTGATATAGAAAAGTCAACTTATTTAACTTATCTAATAGCTGAATGCGTGCGTGCATTCAGTCACACAGTTGTCTCCGACTTTTTGTGACCCCATGGACTGTAGCCTGCCAGGCTCCTCTGTCTATGGAATTTCTGAGGCAAGAATACTGAAGGGGGTTGCCATTTCCTTCTCCAGGGGATCAGGGGTGGAACCTGACTCTCTTGCGTCTCCTGCATTGGCAGGCAGCTTCTTTACCCCTGTGCCACCTGGGAAGCCCAATAATTGAATAACACAAAGTAAAATGTGAACAGAAAGAATTTGTGCACCACCCCCTAACAAAACGGGAGCGAGAAAGCCTTGTATCATTAAGAAGCTATCAGACATTCTTTTATTATTTTTTAAATTATTATTTATTTAAAATATCAATTTGTTTAAATAATATTATATCTATCATTATTTTTTACTCTACATTCGACTTTTTAAAAAACATACTTCTGCCAGAGAATATAAAAATTGGTTCAGAAAAAGGAAGTGGTTTTTTTTAAAAAATAAAATCAAATGCAACAAATTTCAACTTTTTAAAATAAGTTAAAATGGAACAAAAACATGATAAAACAAATATTCTAAAAATGATCACAGAAAGTCATCAAACTGAAGTCAGTTTTGACATAGACTTGCTTTGCTTGGCTGGTACTAATTCCCTAATGAAAAAGATGGAATTGACCTTCAGAAGAGATTTAAAGGGCCTTAAAAAACCATCCAGGGGGCCAGCCAGCCTCTAAATACACACGTGGCCCCTCCTGCCCACCTCCTGCGCTAAAGATTGCCCCTCAAAGTCAGCAAGGAACTTATAGTAATGGATTTCAAAGTCAAGGCTCTAATGCAAATCTAAGCATTTGCTTATACACTCTCCCAAGTCTCGACAGATTAAGTTTGGGAGTATTTTCATAGATCATATCTACATAATCTAATAGAGGTGATTTCAGGAATACAGAAGATGTTTCCTGCTATGCATCTGCCAAAGTGCTGCTCCTCACCAATATTGTCAATAAGGCATGCGTTCTTCTTCAGATTTTAAAAGATCCCGTCCAATTTATAGAACCATATTGAAGGATTTTAAATAACATCCTGCTTCTGGAGAGAGGTCTTTGGCTTGGCAAAAGTACCAAGGAAAAATGGGAGAGTGTGAGGATAAGGGACCCTCGTCTCTAATAAGCTCAGGTAACGTAATTGACTTTGTTAAAGGGCGCTTACAAATCGTGCGATCTACATCTCAGGAGAATTTCATACATTACCCACATGAGGTTCCGCTTGTTTAAATATTTCATCTTAAAAGCTGCAGCAGGCCCATCACTTCATCTGCACCCACTGTTCTCCGGCTGAAATGGATTCTCTAGTCCAATCATTCCACCCGTGACTCCAAGCAAAGGACGTCACTTCTTTCAACAAGGGAACCGGTGCTGTCACATTACCTATTTCCATCAAGTTACACGAGGCCTGGGTGAGATTTTTCCCAGGCTGATGTCTTGTGGGGGGTGGGGTAAGATTAGACTCTTGATGCTCTAATTTTCCTAATGTAAGTCAGTGTTTCAAATGTGAAGCATGTCAATGCGTGCAGGTCAGTGGGGAGGGCAGAGAGAGGGTGGTTTCGCCCACGCTCAAGCGCAAGCTGTGAATGCGTACAGGCTCACTCCCAGTCCCCTGGCTTATCCACTGTCTGGTCTTGGAAATGTCCCTTGACCACTCTGAGCTCCATTCCCTCTGATGTAATCTTAGGCCACAGTGACTCCGTACACCCAGCGGTGAGCCCCAGGCTCTGCTGAAGCTGGTGTCACAAAGCCGGCCAACTCTGGCCATCCAAAAGCTCCGGGGGGGGGGAGGGGGCTCTTGCCCCCTCTGAGTTCCTGCCCTCAACCCCCAGAGCGGATGCCAAGGGGAGGACCCAGACCACAGGAAAGCAAGCAGAGCCGAGCCAGATCCTGCCAGATAGTATTAAGGGCCAGAAGAAGAGGGTCAAATGGGAAGACCGCCCCCCAAGAGTGATGGCGATGGGGAGCTACTTCTGTAGGAAGGACGACAATCAGCCTTGCTGAACACAGACCTCACTGAACACAGACCTGGAGGAAGAGAGAGGGACTCTCCAGGCACAGAAGTGAGGGACCAGCATGCCTGGCAGAGAGACAGCAGGTGATGGGACCCCAGCAGGCAAAGAGGGCTAAGGACCAGTGCAGGGGGGACCCCTGGGGACAGAGTGAGGAGGGAGAGGAGGAGTCCAGACAGGCTTCAGGGGGATGCTGAGATCCTTGGGCCTGGGAGATAAGCTTAGCTTTTATCCTAAGGGCAGTGGGAATCCACTCAAGGGTTGCAGGATGGAGACGATGTGAATGAGTCAATGAATGAATATGAATGAATGAATGAAGCCCATGAAAGAACTTTCTATAAGCACTATACAAATATAAACACACACAGAGGAGTGTATGTTCACTCCGTTGTTTTCTTTGCAAGCCCGAATACAAGGTAAGGTTATGTCTGAAGCAGAGGCAGAGACTGAAATGACCTCAATCAAGGCTAGCTGGGGATGTTGAGAGAGGCCACCTATGAAGGAGACAAAGAAATGCCCAGGGAGTTAGTCATCCTTCTATGGGTCAGAGGCGCTCACAGCCCTAAGACCACGTCAAGAGCCACCCAGATGACAGATGTATACTTCCAGGATCTTTTGTGTAAACTGTCATAATGTTGCATGAATGAACCCTGAGGCTTGGAATACAACTTTCAGAGAAACACGGGTCTCAAGGGTGCTGTATCTCAAACAACTGAGATGATCATGCCTGCTGATGTCAACGTAACATATGTAAGTAACAAGCAATTATCACATGCCAATAGTACACAAACTTCCGGGAAATGCGAAACAAGCAAAAGGATATTTTTTAAAATCATCATTTTATACTGCATGTGATCTAAGTATAGGTTTGTTGTTTAGATGCTAAGTCGTATTTTACTTTTTTGCGACCCCATGGACTGTAGCCCACTAGGCTCCTCTGTCCATAGGATTCTCCAGGCAAGAATACTGGAGTGGGTTGCCATTTCCTTCTCCAGGGAATCTTCCCAACCCAAGAATCTAACCTGCGTCTACTGCATTGGAAGGCAGATTCTTTACCACTGAGTCATCAGGGAAGCCCCAAAGGGCTAGTAGATGAATAAACTGGTTATCCCAAGTTGATTTTCCAAGAAGTCCAAACACTTCGGGAGGAATCTTTCCATGGAGAAAATAAGGAATGACCCTATATTGGGGGTCATCTCCTCTTTAGCTTGTGTAGCTTCCAAAAAACTCATCCATGGGGTCGTTTCTAAGCAGCATGTGCTTGGTCGACTACTCTTCACATGAAAATTCTAGGAAAGATGGGGCAGGTGTCTGAACCTGACCACATGTGCTGGACAGTCTCTTGCCTTCCCTTCCTCTCACCCAACCCATTCCTCTGCCCCGCCCCCTTCTCTGCCCCTTCCCCCAAGGCAGGGGCTAGAAGCCTTTCTCAGCCACAGGATGCCTGGTAGTTCCCTGAGATGAGAGGCACTTGGGGGTGGAGACCTGGAACACGGGATATCAGCAGGCACCTCCATTGCCCCTGCAGGAACATCAGGCACCCCAGCTTCTGCAGGCAGTTGGCACGAGGTCTCACCACTGCCCAGTCTCTGGGCAGCCCCGAATTTCAGCTCAGCCTCCTGTCCTCTTTGCGACTCTGAGCTCTTAAGCTCCAGCAGCAGCTTCCCTGATCTTTGCAAGGCCAGCTCTTGCAAACATCCCCAAACTTCTAATGCCTTGTGGTACCCAGACAGTAGAATGCCCAGGGTATTTTATATCTCCCTCCTTGAGATACCCAGGGTCACTTGGGTCTGTCTGGTCCAAGGTTCACTGATCCAAGATGTCAGTTACTCTCTCTTATCCTGCCCTGAGCTCATCTTGATCTTGGTTCTTAGCCTCTGAGGTCTCCCAGCACCGACTTGCTCCCCTCTGTTAAAACCTCAGAGATGGCGGAAACAGATCTGGGAGTGGAAATTGAGTTCCCTGCCACTGGTGGTGTGTAAGCCAATGCCAGATCATCAGTCACCAGGTATGTCATATAAGGGACCCCCAGGAAGGGGTCCTGCAGATCCATGAGTTAGAGAGTTTAGCCCACGCTGGAGCCAGAAGCTGGGCCCCGACTTTGGACCCCTTCCAACTCTATCCCTTGGATGTACAGTGTACTCTAGTCCTGGAAATTAACCTGTGCCTGCCAGCCTGAGGCAAATCCAATTTCAGTGCCAAGTCACTCCTGTCTGTAGGCCTAAGGAAAATGGGTCTGAAGGCAAAGCAAAAGGTACGAGAAAGAGAGAGCAACTTTCCAGGCAGAACAGCTTTGTGGAGAGAGTCAGCACCCCTGCCCCTTCCATCCCTGTCTGGCTGGCTGGCTAATGCTTTGATGAAATAAACACCCCTGGGAAGCACTTCTCCAAGTCCCAGGCAAGCCAGACTGGGTCTCAGCTGCATCTCTAATATAATCATCTCTCTGGGTCTTCTTTGGTGTCTCAGTGGTAAAAAAAAAAAAATACATCCACCAATGCACGAGACATGGGTTTGATCCCTTGTCCAGGAAGATTCCCTATGTCCAGGAGCAACTAAGCTCCTGTGCCACAGCTCCTGAGCCCACGTGCTAGAACTGCTGAACCCCACCTGCCCAGAGCCCATGCTCTGCAACAAGAGAAGCCACTGCATTGAGAAACCCAAGTACCACAACTAGAGAGTAGCCCCCGCTCACTGCCACTAGAGAAAAAGTCCTCGAAGCAATGAAGACCCAACACAGTAAAAATAAATTTTTTTTTAAAAAAAGAATGCATTCTCATAAAATAAATTAATCATCTCTCTGTGTTAGTAAAAGTAAGTGGGAGATCAGTACCAGGACAAAGAGTCCCTCAGTTATTGCTTTGAATAAGGGAGAAATTTCCATCTAACTCACACACTCGTCCAGAGCAGTGAAGGATGCTCTGGATCTTCCCACAGGGAGCCAGAGCACATAGATGTCTCCACCACCCTCAACATGCAGTTCCATCTCTGGGTCTAGGTTGGGTGCCCCAAATGCCTTCAGTCTTGGGTCTTGGAGGGTGGGTGAAAGATGAAAAGCATGTGGCTTCTTCTTAAGTTCAAGAAACAGAAGTTGCCTGTGCTTATCCTTACAGCCCGTTATCCACGGGCAAAGGGCAACATAATTGCCCCCATCAAAGTCCACGTCTTCATCTCTGAAATCTGTGAACATGTTGCCTTCTATGGCAAGAAGAATGTTAGGATGTGATTGAGGTTAAGCAATATCCTGGATTATCCCGGATAACTAGAAGTAACTGTGGGAACTCTTAAGAGCAGAGGAGCCTGCTTGTCTTTTGCCACTCAGAAAACTCTCACAACAGAGACAGGGTAAGAAAGATGCTGGCTTTGAAGATGGAAGAGGAAGCCGTGAGCCCGGGAATGCAAGCCCCCTCTGGATGCTGGAAGGGACGAGAAAATGGATTGTCCCCTGGAGTCTCTACAAAGAACATAACCCTGCTGACACCTTGAAGTTAACCCAGTGAAATCCATGTCACACTTCTGACCTCCAGAACTGTAAGAGAATACTTTAATTGCTTTAAGCCACGAAGTCTGTAGTAGTTTGTTTAGCAGCAGCAGAAAGCTAATACACTGAGTCACGTGACCTGACCTAGCTGCAAGGGAAGCTGGGAAATGTAGTCTCTAGCATGTAGGTGTCCTCCTTCCCTTGAGTAAGAGAGTCTCCCCCTTGCACCTGTCTGGGTCCCCAAGAACCCAGAGCATGGGCTGTCTGCAGACACCTGGCCCACAAAGGCAAACAAACCACTGTCCAGAAGAAAAAGTGTGCAGAGCTGAAGAGGCACAGAACCAAACTCCACCACGGGGCTGTGAGCAGAAAGCCGGGCAGGGGCCACCTCCCAGGATGCCCGCTGGACATCAGGCATCAGAATCCTCTATCCTCAGTTCCTCAGGTTGGTCAAGGCTCCACCAGTCCCCACCCACCCCAGCTGTGGCCCAAGGGAAAGAGCTGGTGTGGATTCCTTTTCGAATATGCATCCAACGGTCTGCTTAGCGCATCTTCATCTGGTCTGTGACTGTGTCTTCTCCCGGGTCTCCTGCAGGACAGATGTGGCATTGCCTCACTGCTTCTGTGTGACCCTCCGTGGCTGCCACAAGCACCCACGGCAAAGACAAGGGTGCCAGCCCATTTGCAAGGAGAGGAAACAGGTTTGGCAGGTCACATGACTGGCAGATGTAATCGGTCAGTGGCTGCAAACCCCTTGGCCCTTGTAGTTCAGGATGAGACTCCGGGCAGACTTACAACAGCCAGGGTCCCGGCTCTCAGCTGACGGTGCTCCCGCCACAGCCCAGATAGCTGAGCATTAAGGATTACTGGCTGGAGTTAGCGCTCTCTCCCACCCCACTAGGCTTCCCAGGTGGCGCTAGTGGTAGAGAACCCGCCTGCCAATGCAGGAGACATAAGAGACTGGGGTTTGACCCCTGGGGTGGGATGATCTCCTGGAGAAGGAAATGGCAACCATTCCAGTATTCTTGCCTGAGAAATCCCATGGACAGAGAAGCCTGGCGGGCTATAGTCCATGGGGTCGCAAAAGAGTTGGACACGACTGAAGCGACTTACATGCATGCACCTCCCCACTGACTCCCTCTCCCACAGGGGATCCATCAATGCATGTGAGCATCTCATACTCCTGACCCATGGGATAACCGTGATGCCTTACATCTCCCCTTCCCTGTGTCCCCTCTTCACCACTCTGCATGTGTTCCTGGACTTCCCAGGGTTCTATCTCTAGGGAAACCCAAGCCCAGATGCATGACTTGCCAAAAAGAAGGGGCTGGTAAGTGGCACAGTCAGAACTCATCATGAGGAGTGGTCTATGGGCATACACCCAAGTAATCGCCCTGACAAACAAGCATTGCCCAACGAGGGAGATTCCAGGGTCTGTGCCTTCCAGCAACTTCTCCTCCACTGTGGGAAGACCACATGTCTCTGCTCCCCTTGGCCAAGCAGATTCTCCTCTCAGGTTCTCACATCCAGCATCTAATTCAGCCAGGGGCCATCCCTGCAGAGCACTGGCCATGGATCAGCCCCAAAGGCTACCAGTGAGGAAAAGAGTTGACCCTGGAGCTGTTCCCACCTGGACAGGAGCAGCAGACAAGGAAACAGGGAAAATAAGAACCACAACCATCTTTCCTGGTGCCTGGTAGCAACAGAGCAAAGGGAGCAATAGCCCAAGCCTCTGAAGGAGGTTTTGAGAGTTAAGTGATAAAAATGGGAATTTTCAGTTTCTAGCTTAGTGTAAACAGCCAATCAGCTTCAGCTTCCACCATTATTGTTTACATGCTCATTCACCCATATGCAACAATAACAGATCACAGCAAACCTGCAAATCTGTTATATTGTTCCCATTTTACAGGTGAGAAAACTGAGGCCCGGAAAATTCAAGAACGTGCCTGAAGTCAGATAGTACTGCCCTACTGGGCTGACATTTACTCATTAGTCACTCCTAACATCACTAAAGTACTCCTTGAACATTACCTGGGATAATGTTCATAGTGTAGCCTCTGCTTTTACATTTCTGTAAATTTTAGTTGGACATGACTGAGTGACTGAACTGAACTGAACTGAAATTTTTCCCACAGCAGGCTCCTAGCTGAGCTCATGAGAGTGAACTTCTTAGAAAGGCGGGAGAGAGGAACGAGGTCCAGGTCACCACCTGTCTTAGCTCCGGATGCACAGCCATTTGTTCCCAGGCTTGGGTGTTTCCCTGACTCCATGTAATTGTTTCATGGGCAAAGGCTTCATATAGCTCCAACCAGCTCAGTGTCTCCCTCTCCTGGGAAGTCCTGGAGTTTTAGAGGCAAATTCCCTCGTGACTCAGATGGTAAAGAATATGCCTGCAAAGCAGGAGACCTGGGTTCAGTCCCTGGGTTGGGAAGATTTCCCTGGAGAAGGGAATGGCTACCCACTCCAGTATTCTTGTCTGGAGAATTCCATGGACAGAGGAGCCTGGAAGGCTACAGTCTATGGGGTTGCAAAGAGGTCAGACACAACTGAACATTTTCGCTTTTACTTGTGCATATTCATCAAAGGTGAGAGGTTAATTGGGATGCCCACCAAGCCGCAAGGAAATGAGACACCTCCCAAGTGGAGAGGGTGCAGGACTTTGCCATCACCCTCTGCATACACTGAGATGAGAAAAATCAAGGACATATGGATGCTAAATGCTCCTGATCCCCTGAGGTGACACCACCCAAGCTACCAGACAACACTCCTGCTAGACGCCCTTTGCTCCCCCCACATATCACCTCCTCTGGGAAGCCCCCTTTGTCCCTTCCAGCCCAGCACAATCCTCTTGCAGCCCAGGCTGTTTCTCAGTGCCTCTTGGTGACGTCGTCTGCTGCAAGCACTTCTTTATCCAGTGGCTTATGTCATCCCTTAGAAAGGTCCCTGAGGACAGCAAATAGCAGGCATTTACTTGTTGATTGAGTGGAGAACTCCTATGCATCCTTCAACACTTAGAAGTCCTGTACTTTAGGAAGACGTGAAAGGAAGGACCAGGACAGATTAATTTCTGGCTCCCGGCTTCCAACATGGAGTAGATTATGGTGTCAAATGTGCATGGGTCTTACTCTCAAGCCTTTGGCTTACCCCTTCGTCTGAGGTATGGGGTGGACACAAGGTAGTGAGTCCTTTGCAGCAAGGGGCTGTGTGTCTCTCCTCGCATCTCTGTTCCCTAGCACATAGCAGGGGCTCAGTAAACATCCCCTTATAAAATGACTCCATGAAAGCATGAGTCCCCTCTTTCTCCTTCTCAGCCCCCGTTTACTTATTCAAACAAACCCCAGGGGTTCCTGACATGCCCCAGTAGTGTATGGCTGCAGGGACAGAGGAAGTTAGACGAACAGTCTCTGCCCTCAAGGAGGGAGAAGGAAAGAAACTAATGGATGGCGAGCCTGGGTTTTTTCCTTTGATCCACACAAGTGTTTCATGTGTTGGATAATCTCATTCCATTTTGCCATTGAGAAAAAGGATTAGCCCAGCACAGTCAGTTGTCCAAGGTCACAGACTAATAAGTGATGGGGCCTCTGTTTGATCAAGGACCATCTGACTCCAAAACCCATTTCACTGGGCGTTCTGACTAGAAGAAGAGTTAAAGTGATTTTTAAAAGAAAGCAAATAATAGTAAGTAGATGAGTACGAAGGCATGAGACAAAAAAATTGTCGCAATTAATCAGGAAGAGGATAGGTTTCCACTGGCAGGGCCAGGGGATAGATGACCAAGGCGGGAAGAGACACAGAGATGGGGAGGGCAGGAGCAGACCAGTCCTGGAGGGCAGGCACCAGCCCTCCTGGTCATCACTAAGACTTGTTCACAGGTGTGCACAGCAGAAGGGAGCCACGGCTGAGTGGGCACTGTTCTCACTCCAGATAGTGACAATACCCTCTACACAAGTCTTCTGACAAATGGAAGTCAAGGGCTTTGGGGGAAGGAGAATCTCACCTTTCCCTAATTCACACAATGGGGCTGACTGGGCTGGAGGCAGCCTTGGTCCCAACTCAGATTTCGGTTCCAAGGTGATGATGGATCAGAGAAAAGTTCTACCAAAGGAGCCAAGAGGGAAGCTCAGTTCTAGGATTAAACACAGGTGGACCTGGGACGTGGTGGGAACACGGAACCCGGTGTTTACTGTCATCCATATCGGTGATCTCAGATAACCAATGTCCAAATACAAGGGAAATGGAGTTCAATGAACCACCTACACCAACCGTCACCAACACCTCTACTGCCATTTAAAAGAAATCACTCTCAAAGACATTTTAAGAGCTTCAGAAAAGAGCTTTATGTTCATGACATAAAACAGAGTGAAAAAATCAAGATGAAACCCTTTATACAAACCTTCTTATGTGTGTGTGCATTACAGATATATACATATGAAAATAAATAATCTCAAATTTTTCTCTAATGAACATGTATGAATGGTATAATTAAAAATAAAAAAAAATTAAATGTATCGGTTTCAAAGGACCTAGAACTCTTTGTTTCTGACTTGCCCTTTGGGTCTGGCAGTTCTGTCCTGGACCAAGTCCAGGACTCAGGTCCCTTGGAAGCATCTTGTGTCCTGGCTAAAGGCTCACGGCACACACTCTGAGGTGACAGTGTAAGTTTTATGAGTCCATAGTGCCCTGAATGTCCCCTATTCTGGTGTGACATCTATTATCAGCTTTGAGAAAAAGGCACCCAGTCACCACACACCAAAAATCCCCACAATGAGGCCCATGCGCACTTCCCCTCGTAACAGCACAACTGGAATCCAGGCACTGTGATATCAGAAGGCAGTGATGGCGTGGGGGGAGGGTGATTAATTAGAATGGACTGTAAAGTCATCAAGGACAGCAAAGAGAAAACAATCTCTCTTACGTGCTTTTCTGGGGCTGAGCTACAGATGCTGGGGGCATCCTGAAGGGTGGCTAGCTGGCAGAAAAAGGAGGAAAACCCAGAAGAAAGAGATGCGGGAATCTCAGAGCTAGAAGGGGCAAGAGATGGACAGGCGGGCAACTTCAGCCTGGCACAAAGCGGACTCACCCTGGGAGAGGAGATGGGGAAAACGCCCAGGATCTTCAGGTCCCCATCAAACCTGACTGTCAGGACAGGACTTTCTGGATTCTCTCTAGCCCACGACTTTTTCTTGGGAAACATCTTTTTTCCTATTGACTTTTCTAGTGGTAATCTTTTTCTATTAAAAATTATTCTTCAAAACAATATTAAAAAATTAGAAATTCAGTTTCACCACTCATCACAAGAGCCATCTTCATGCTCTCCCGTTCCCTTTTAGCTTTTCTGCATTTTAGTCCCTTCACCTGGGCATTGCCGTTTCTTCCCTTTCGCTTGATGAAAGCCTGCTCTGTCTTCAGCCTGCCCTCTGGGCGTCTCCCCAGCCCTCCCTGCCCATTCCGGGACTTCTCAGTTCCCGACACACAGAGCTGCTACACCTGCCCCTTCTTTCGGTGAGCTGCTAGCAGAAGGGGCTGTGTGCATTCACACTGCAGCCCGTCCGCTGAGCCCAGGTCCAAGCACACTCTTGTCGAGTGTGGAATCATGCACAAAACATATTTAGGGGGTCAACTTTCCCTCAATATTCCATCCATCAGTGTCCATTTTTCAATAAAGCAAATCCTATTTAACATTTTTTAAAAATTTTATCGGATTATAGTTGATTGACAATGTTGTGTTAGTTTCACATATACAGCAAAGTGATTCAATTTTATATATTTATATACTAATCCTACTTAACATTTTCAATGATTGTACCCTGAATATTCACCGGAATGACTCATGCTAAAGCTGAAGCTCCAATACTTTGGCCACCTGATGGGAAGAGCTGACTCACTGGAAAAGATCCTGATGCTGGGAAAGATTGAAGGCAAAAGGAGAAGGGGGCAACAGAGGATGAGATGGTTAGATAGCATCACTCACTCAATGGACATGAATTTGAGCAAACTCCTGAAGACAGTGGAGGACAGAGGAGCCTGGCACGCTGCAGTCCATGGAATCGCAGAGTCGCACATGACTCAGTAACTGAACAATAAGCATAACACGCAGTCCAGTCCGCACACATTTATGAAGTGTCTGCTGTATGCAAGCACCGTGCAAAGCGGAGCAATCCAGAGGGGTGCTGTTTGCACCCTGCTCTCTGGCAATGAGAGCCACACACCAGCATTGACCATTTCAGAGGATGGAGAAGCATGAGTGGACACATAAACTAACCCACCCCTTTGACAAGTGGGAAAACAGAGGCACGGAGTCCAATCACCACCAGAACCCTGCCCAGTACCTGGAATTCAGACCCACAGCCCAGGCCTCTCCCGAGCACACTCCTCAATCTACACGACAACAAAGGAATGTACTTCTTTATTAGTTAAAGTTCTGCAGAGTTGTAAATCAAACCAAAGCATTCAAAATTTTAAAGTTTGATCAGCTGAGAAATAAGGATATTAAAAATGATTAAATATGATTGCATTTGAGGGTACAGACTGTTCTTCCATTACCTGCTTTGATTAAAAAAAGCTATCTGGGCTGTGAGGTAGAAAAGTTAAATGCGACAAGAAAAAAAAAAAAGCCTCGGAGTTTGCCATCGTTCCCACTTTCTGTAAGAAAATAGCATTGTTTAAGATGTGATCGAGAACACATGAGTTAGCATCCGCAGTTAGTATTCTTCTCATCCTCCTTAATTGCGAAAAATAAGAGCGATTAGGAAGAATAAAAAGTTAGTCCTATGATTCTTCAGGGAACAGAAACAGGCTACATTTTTTAATGGAATGCAGACCAGAAGCTTGGATTCCTAAGCTGAAATTTAATTGGTGCAATATTGAAGTTTAAAGAGTCATAAAGTTTTTGGTCTTTAGGTTATGAAGGGAAAATTACCCACAGCGTTGTTTGGATTATAATGTTTTAGCTGCTACCTCTATTTCTTTTTCCTAAGATGATGATGATGCTTACTGTTCTGCTTGTTTATGACATTCAGTCCTTCCCCTCTGAGTTTTGCAAATGGTGGTGAACTTAGGGGAACTTTTCAGAATGGCTTAGACATCACGCCGATTGAAATGGATCTAGAGAAAGGAACACTGTGGCGAAACACAAGGAGAAGGTTTGCAGCAATGCCAAGTGGCATATTCTTAAGAGATGAGATAAATGACCGAAAGAGAGAGCGTAAGAGAGAGCACGCCTGGGTAACAGCTCACTTACCTCCACCTTCTAATTGAAGAGTTGGCTGGGACTCAAAACGTGGTACTGACCCACTTCAGCCCTCTAGCTGCTATGTCACCCCCAGAGGGGGAAATGATCAATCACGAATTAGCCTTCCATGAGTGAAGCTTGAAACTGTCATGAAAGGATCGGGGTGGGGGGTGGGAGTAGAAGCTATAAAAATTGTTTCTGTCCAAATCACCGAAAGACCTACAGATGGGATTTCCCTGGCGGTGCAATGGTTAAGACTCCACACTTCCCCTGCAGGGGGCACAGGTTCAATCCCTGGTTCTGGAAGATCCTGCATGTCTCTCAGCATGACCAAGAATAAAACGTTTAAGGCATTTTTGGGGACATAAAGGTATAGATATTTAGAACAAACACAAAGACCTTTAGATCATAGAAATCTAGTGCCAACTATCAACTTGTACATTATTTCAGTTCAGTTCAGTCACGTCGCTCAGTTGTATCCGACTTTGCAGCTCCATGAACCGCAGCACACCAGGCCTCCCTGTCAATCACCAACTCCCCGAGTCTACCCAAACTCATGTCCATTGAGCCGGTGATGCCATCCAACCATCTCATCCTCTGTCATTCCCTTCTCCTGCCTTCAATCCTTCCCTGCATCAGGGGTTTTTCAAATGAGTCAGCTCTTCGCATCAGGTAGCCAAAGCATTGGAGTTTCAGCTTCAACATCAGTCCTTCCAATGAACACTCAGGACTGATCTCCTTTAGAATGGACTGGTTGGATCTCCTTGTAGTCCAAGGGACTTTCAAGAGCCTTCTCCAACACCACAGTTCAAAAGCATCAATTCTTCAGTGCTCAGCCTTCTTCACAGTCCAACTCTCACATCCATACATGACCACTGGAAAAACCATAGCCTCGACTAGACAGATCTTTGTTGACAAAGTAATGTGTCTGCTTTTGAATATGCTGTCTAGGTTGGTCATAACTTTCCTTTCAAGCAGTAAGTGTCTTTTAACTTCATGGCTGCAGTCACCATCTGCAGTGATTTGGGAGCCATTACTACCAGAGTTTGAAACCAGATCTTTTAAAAACATGAAAACTGTTCTCAGCCCCTTAGTGAACCTGGCCTTGGCTAATCCTTTTGCAGCAAAACTCTGGCTTAACTTTGTCTCTCCAGGGCTACGACAGTAGGGACTTAAATCTGGAGGGCTCACTTCATCCAGAGAACGGTCAGGATATAGGGCTGCCAGATTCAGCGAATAAAAAATACAAGATGCCTGGTGAAATCTGAATGTCTTTTCGGCTAAGTATGTCCCCTGCAATATTTGGGACATGGTTATACTGAAATATTATGTACTGTTTATCTAAAATGCAAATTTTACTAGGTGTCCTGTATTTTACTTGGCTGCCTTAGGCAGGAGGCAAGCTGCATGCCAGCCCTTACCTTGCCTTCCCTGCATTTGTTCCCGGGATCTCCATAGCTGGACCCCAGAAAATTCTCTGAAGACTTAGGCTGACTGGGCTCTCATGGAGGACAGGGTGTTAATATGAGCAGAGGAGATGGGGACAGGACCTATTTCCGAGAGCACAGTCTGCAGTCCAAAAACAAGCCCTCCAGGAAGCCTCCCAATGTATTGATGCAGAAGAGGAGCAGAGGGTCCTTGGGGCGCCCTGTTTGGAATCACAAAATGGGTGCTGTGAGCTAGGTCCAGGGTTTTGAGGCTGAGCCTCTATGTTCCTCCTTCATTCAGGTATCAGTCATCAGGTGACCAACAATACTGGCAAAGGGTCCAGGTAGGAGATCGTCAAACTTACATGTGTATAAACATCTCCAGGGAGACATGTTAACAACCCAGAGGCCTGGACCCCATCCCTCAGATCCTCTCATTTCAGTAGTCTCCGGTGAACCTATAGTCTGCATTTTAAATAAGTGTGCCCCCACACACACACACACACACACACACACACACACACACACACACACAGACCAAGGAATCCAGATATAGGTAGATTCTCTGAAAAACACTGACCTAGGTTTTAGGCTCTCCTTAAACATAGACTGAAAAAGATGTTTTGTTTTTTAATGATATTAAAAGCATTTTCTCCAAAGATCATGTCACTCATTCATTGGCATTTCACAACATGATTACAGCTAGTTTCTCTTTAACAACATGATGCAAAAATCAGAGTGAAATGTAATACTTCTACAAATGACTCATTCTTTGAGAAATCTCTGTCTGTATTTTTGCTTCTTAAACCTAATATAATTGTCCCCATGATGAGGATCAAGTGGAACTGTTTATACTATTTATATTAGCTTAATTATAGGAGTATACATTACTTCTGTGCTTGGAAGATGAATATAATTATAGAATTTTAGGATTATAATGGGAAATTGTAAGATAAAAATAATTGTAGAATTTTAGAATGGAAAAAGAAAGTAGTGACAAAAATGCAAGCTTCACTTGAAAGGGCAATTTCCTATATTTTCTATGTATCATATTCTTATACTTAATAATATATGTTCAATATTCTTAGACATACTACTACTGATTGCTGGAAAAAAACAAGATATTCTCATCAATGAATCTATGTCAAATTACAAGAAGGATTTTTGATTTTACTATTTGGAGAGTTTCATATGACCTACGCTTTGGTGTCAAAAAAAAAAAAAAAACCTGCAATATTTTCCCACAAATTTTTAAAATCGTATACCTAGGAAAATATTCATGTTTTAAAGGTATATAAAAATAATTTAAAGGTATGCATGAAGTCCTTTGACTATTTTAAATATGGCACATAGATATTATAAAACTTCTTCTAAAGAAAAATAGAAAATTGTAACGGGTGATGATATGGGTCAACTTATGTCCTCCCAAAATGTGTATCGAAGTCTTAACCCCTCGTACTTGTGAATATGGCCTTATTAGAAATAGTGTTTTCAGGTGGAAGGAATCAAGACGGGGTGAGGTCATTAGTGTGGGCGCCATCCAATGGGACTGGTGTCTTTCTAAACAGAATAATTTGAAGACAGACACTCACGGAGAGGAGAAGGTCATGTGGCGACACAGTGGGAAGATGGCCGTTGAAGATGGAGGTGGAGATTTGAGGGATGCTGTCTGGAGCATCAGGAAGCCGGAAGAGGCCAGGGAGGACTCTCTCCTAGAACCTTTAGAGGGAGCTCTGCCCCGTTGACAGCTTGATTTCGGACTTTAAGCTTCCGGAGCTTCAGAAGAATAATTTCCGGTTTTCTACGCCATCTCAGTTTGTGGTATGCTGTTAGGACAGTTCAGTTCAGTTTAGTTCAGTCGCTCAGTCGTGTCCGTCTCTTTGCGACCCCGTGAATCACAGCATGCCAGGCCTCCCTGTCCGGAAACTAATACGTGTGGGTTTTGCTCCAAATACGCCAAAAAGAAATTTCGTTTTCTTTGTGCAGTGTTAAAATGTTAATAGAGTGAAGACTCCTTGTAAAATTGTTGGTGTCACTGGGGTCAAGTAGGCTCAGTAAATAATAGCTGAGTGACCGGCTGACTGATCAAGCCCAGTTTGAGGCTCTACCTCTACGCCCTTTCCGCCTGACCAGAGGGCATCTCATGCAGCTCAATAGAAGAACAACCCAATCAAAAAATGGGCAGAAGGGCTAAAGAGACATTTCTCTGCAGAAGACATACAGATGGCCGACAAACATAATGAAACCATGCTCAAGTAGAGGAGAAGCCAAAGGCTCACCAGCCAACATTCAGACTGTGTAGGGATGCTCCATGGAGGTGTTTGGGTTCATTTGAAAGCAGACTTTCCAGGAGTGAGAGCTTGCATTTCTTGGTGTTGAGTTGGGTATGGAAAAATTAAATTTAAATAAATAGTACTCCCCATTGGGTAAAATAGCTACATGGAAAGAAGCTGTGAAAGTCCACTGTAAGGAATCTTCTGGGACTCCAAGACCTTGGGAGATGTGAGAAGCCAGAGATCTGAAAGGAAACTTCAAAGCTCACTCAGCTTCCCAGCCCGGTGCTATCACCCATCATGGGAGCTGCCCAGACAGCTACAGAGGAAGGACCAGGTGGGGCTCCAGTATCAGCCAAGAGCCAGCGAGCACACCTCAGAGGACCTGCCCAGCTCAGGCTCGTGATCTAGACCATGCTGCATGCCGAGTCGCTTCAGCCGTATCCAACTGTGGGACCCCATGGCGGGTAGCCCGCCAGGTTCCTCTGTCCATGGGATTCTCCAGGCCAGAATAGTGGAGTGGGTTGTCGCGCCCTCCTCCAGGAGATCTCCCCGACCCAGGGACTGAATCCCCATCCCCTGTGGCTCCTGCATTGGCAAGTGGGTTCTTTACCACCAGCACTACCTGGGGATCCACGGACTTTCTCCGTACCGGGCCAAGGAGTAAATGTCTTGCGTTTTCAGGGTCCACCATCATTGTGGTAACTCCTCAGTGCTGCCATTGTGCTGTGAAAGCCGCGTGACCAGATGTAAGCCCAGGGGCACAGTTGCATTCCAGTAAAAAATCAATTGCAAAAGAAGATGGACAGCCCACAGGCCCTAGTTTGAGGACCCCTGACCTAAAGTGAAACTGGCACAAAACTAAAGTAAGAGTAGACTGTACACTTTGAGTCCTAAATGGCCCAGGATGACATGGGGGTTCCCTTTCCATGGAAATTTGCCTCATCTCCAGCAAATCTTCATCTGGGCTCCCATTCAGCCTCCTGGGAGCTTTTCCAGGAAATAGAAATAGCTGATGAAAAAGGAAGTATTTGAACCAAAGAGGACAATCTGAATACGCCCCCTTCTCTTAGTTCAGGATGATGAGAGGTCTGTGTCATCAGTTCCCTCCAGCACAGTCCATCTCTGCCACTGGTTGGGGGTCATACACCCCCAGACACAAGTCACACAGTTACACACATCCACACATCACACCCAAACACACTCAAAGAGAAAAAGAGAGAGAACTGGACTTGGTACCTGGCTAGTCCATATTTTTAAATGTTACAATTAGTATTTCCCTCCTGTTAAAGAAGCTTCTCCATAAATGTACAAATGGCATTTGGACAATAAAACTGATGGGATTATAGAGTTAAGTCATCACCCTGTCCAGGCTCCCATTAAGAAGCTCTATTACTTTGATGCAGAGCGATGGCCTCCTGTCTCTATTATATTACCCTCCCTCTTGCCCATATCCATAATCATGCTTTGTATCCACATTATAACACTGAAAAGGCTTGGCTCATAGGCATCCTGGATGATGAGAACATTCATTTTATTTATTTAAAGCATGGCTTGCCTGGATGGTCTCCAGAGATAAAGCATCTTATATTCATGGGGGTCCAAATACCATTGGAAGTGCATTCATTCCAATATCACTGCCATTGAGTCAAAGCTAAAAGCACTTTCTCAGACATAAGAAATCAGAAGGACTACAATGGGAGCATAATGTTAATATCTCCGTTAAAATAATATCCAATGACTCTTTCAAATAAGTGTATCAAATTGATGCTTCTCAGGCCATGAATCAACTAGCCTCATCCATCGATGGTGCAGCAGAGATGGCAGCAAGGGAGAGCTGAGTTTTCTACCTTTCTTTGAAGCACTTTTTGTGGTGATGAGGCTGGACCAAACCAGGCATCCCTCTCTTCTCTAAGGTTCTGTTGCTTAAATAATTCATATGGTCATGCAAAAAAGCTCAAAATGTAAAAAGAAGAATAATGTACTTTGGTTAATTTGGTATCTAAGTCCCTTCAGCAAATAACTACTCATTGCATGTGAATTAAGTGCCAGGAAATGTCTAGGCTGCAGAGGTAGAGAAAGACCCAAGATAAAGCTTCTGTCCACCACTCTTTCTGGTGAAACAGGGAAATAAAAAAGTAACTCTCATATGTGTGTGCCCACTCAGTCGTCTCTGATTTTTTACACCGACCTCATGGACTGTAGCCCACCAGGCTCCTCTGTCCACGGGATTCTTCATGCAAGAATACTGAAGCAGATTGCAATTTCTTTCTCCAGGGGATCTTCCTGACCCAGAGATGGAACCCACGTCTCCTGCGTCTCCTTTACTGGCAGGTGAATTTTTTTATCATTGAGCCACTTGGGAAGCCCAACTCTCATATAGAAAGAGCTAAAAGAAAAATAGCAGAGGTGCATAAAAATGCTAACATGATGAAGAAGTTAAGGGAGGGTAGAACTGATGGTTCGGTGTAAGTGATGCTTGAGTTGGTTTTTAAAGCTTAAGTAAGAGTTTGCAAGACAAGGAAGGAGGAGAAGTAAGGAGGAATTTCCATGGAAAGAAAAGAGTTGATCATGTACATTCAAGCATGAATAATGGCCAGTAATGGGGAGAGATGAGCCAGAGAGGAATTTGGAAAGGTAGCCTGGAGGTGAGTTGCAAAGGGCTTCATTGGCTGGGGGGCTACGCGATTGTGACTTTCTCTTGTGAGCCAAGACTTATCAAGGTATGCTCCATGAAACAAGAGTTCCATAAGATGGTAATAGGTATTACGAAAATACGCTTGGAAAACACCATGGTAAACACTGCTGGACTTCTCAGAGCCTTCAATACTTTCATACACCTTGGAACTTCCAAGAAATAGAAAATACGGACAGACCATTTACAAGTACTGAAATTGAATCCGTGCTTAAAAAACTCCCAACAAACGAAAGTCCAGGACCAGAAGGCTTCACAAGGGAGATCTACCAAACATTTAGAGAACAATTAACACCTATCTTTCTGAAACGATTCTTAAAAATTTCAGAGGAAATAACACTTCTGAACTCATCCTATGAGGCCACCATCACCCTAATACTATCAAAACCAAGCAAAGATAACACACACACATACAAAAAACTTTACACACACATTGGAACTTCCAAGAGGGACAATGAAAAAGACACAGTGTTTCTCAAATGTTTTCATTATAACATCACCTAAAAAAAATTTAGACTGCTATCTCAAAGAATTGGTATTCCAAGGCACGTACACTGGGGAAATGCTGCTGAAACAGCACAGAGCTGTGGCGTGTTCCTGTTTGGTTTTTTTTTTTTTAATTGACGTATAATTGACATGTAACATTATATTAGTTTCAAGTGTACAGCATGATGATTCCTGTGGAGGGTTTTTGACAAGAGCAATAATGTATGTAGATTTTTATCACAGAAGCCTAAGGCCGGCAACAGGAAGATATTGAAAGCAGGGAGTGGGGGCTGGATAGGCCTTTGTGATCAATTTCAGGTAAGGAGTGAGGATCCAATGAGGGTGTGAAGTTCTAAGTTTGTACTAAGATGCTGCAGTAACCTGTGATAAGAAGGACCCAGGATGAGGTACAGGTGAGACAGAACAGTTTGGGATCAGTTGATGTAACAGTGGCACATTCCAGAGTTACTCAGAAGACCAGCTACTGACTTCCTGCAGCATTATCTTAACCTCATTTTCTTTGGAAAAATCGAGAGGAGGGCTCAGTTTTTAATGGAATGCTATGAAATGCATATTAATTATTGCCAGGACTTGAGTCTTTTGGTGAAATACATATTTATAAACTTTTGAAAAGCATAGATCATTTACCTAATAGAGCAAGACTGCTCTAAAGCCTCCATCCTAATCTATCAGGTAAATATCCATTTATAATTGGTTATTTAATCCTTGCTCTTTCCCCAGTAGGTCGGACTGGCCCTGTAAAGCCGCTTCATTCCTCAGCGGGAGTCTGTTATCATCCATCATAATGTCAATAGAGATATATACATTAAAGAAATTATGAAAGTCCTTGCCCAAGACTAGAGCTAACACTGCGATGGAGAGAAATCCAAAACATAATGAAACAGCTGCTGTGGGTGAGGAAGAGAGAATTTTTCATTTTAATAACCAGTCATACTCCAATGCAGAAGGGCAAAATAGAAGGATGGCGGGGGTGAGCTGGGCTGTGTGTCTGACAGTTTCTGATCCTCCAGAAAAAGCTGGATAGAATCCCCTCCCCTAAAGAAAGAAAAAAAAAAAGTATGAGGCTTCCCAGGCAGCCCAGTGGTAAAGAATCCAATTGCCAAGCAGGAGAAGTGGGTTCGATCCCTGGATCAGGAAGACACCCTCAAGTAGGAATTGGCAACCCACTTCAGTATTCCTGCTTGGGAAATCCTATGGACAGAGGAGCTTGGTGGGCTATAGTCCACAGAGTCGCAAAGAGTGAGCACGACTGAGGGACTGAGCTTGCAAGCAAGCAAAAAGAAAAAAAAAAAAGGTAGATATTCTGCACACCTAGATCCTTCACTTGGTACCATCCCAACACACACACACACACACACACACACACACACATTCACTTCATGCTATTCCATCTATCTTAGGAATCTCGAAAGTATTCAACTGGCTTTTATTGTGTGTGTGTGTGCATGCTCTTTGTGACCAACTCTTGTGACCCCATGGACTGTAGCCCATGAAGCGTCTCTGCCTGTGGAATTTTCCAGGCAAGAGTACTGGAATGGGTTGCCATTTCCTTCTCCAGGAGATCTTCCTGACCCAGGGATTGAACCCTTGTCTCTTGCATCTCCTGCATTGGCAGGTGGGTTCCTTACCATCTGAGCCACCAGGGAAGCTGACTTTCACTGAGCATCTATCCTGGATGCTTTTGCTTCCCAGGTCTCGTTTATAATCTCAACTAATAATTGGACTGTGAAGAAGGCTGAGCGCCGAAGAATTGATGCTTTTGAACTGTGGTGTTGGAGAAGACTCTTGAGAGTCCCTTGGACTGCAAGGAGATCCAACCAGTCCATTCTGAAGGAGATCAGTCCTGGGATTTCTTTGGAAGGAATGATGCTAAAGCTGAAACTCCAGTACTTTGGCCACCTCATGCGAAGAGTTGACTCATTGGAGAAGACTCTGATACTGGGAGGGATTGGGGGCAGGAGAAGACGGGGACGACAGAGGATGAGATGGCTGGATGGCATCACTGACTCGATGGATGTGGGTCTCAGTGACCTCCAGGAGTTGGTGATGGACAGGGAGGCCTGGCGTGCTGCAATTCATGGGGTCTCAAAGAGTCGGACATGACTGAGCGACTGATCTGATCTGATCTGATCTACAGGAGCCTGGAGAACTGAGAGGTGTGTGTTAAATCTCATACCCAATAGTTGCAGATTAGAGCCCAGGTCCCACTCTTTGCCCTGCGCTTGCTTCTCCCACTTAGACTGAGGTTGGGCTAGGACACACTCCACGTGCGCTGGAGTATGTCCTGGAGCCAGGAGCAGTTCCCAGATCAAAGGAGATCTGGGAGCAGAAGTCTGGACAAAGAGGGGTCCAGAGGACTTTCAAGCCCGAGACATGAAACCACTCCACCCTTCTCGTAGCAGGTGGCCTAGAGAGAAACTCAAGGGGGACTCACCAGTTTCCTCATGCTAACCTAACTGGTCCTGAAATTTAGCTTTGCAAACCTGTGTGTGCATGTGTGTGTGCTTTGTGGGTTCCACCTTGTCAATCAAACTCCTATGGAATCCCCACAGAGGAGAACATCAGGCACATTGCAATGGCTGAAGTGGAGTGGGGGGTCTGGGACTCGAGCTCTGCCCCTCCAGCCTTCCCTGAGCACCCCCACCCACCCTCCTCCAAGCCTCCGGTCGCCCGTGCTGGCTCTCCACTTTGTCCTTGGGCATAAAAGTCATCTGGGGGAACCACGAGGGATGGAGGAGAAAGGGGAGTTCCCAAATCCATCTAAACGCTGTTGATGTTCATTGCCTTTTCATACAAGTGTTTTCAAGACGCAAAATCCCCAGTTCTATGCCATGTGAGATTTATGGGCAATCATATAAAAGGATGTTTTGAAGAAAAACACCAGTTATATAGAGCAAGAGCTTTTGCAGCTGGGTTGGGAACTTGGCTCTAAACGCTGTCAATCAGACCCTTGACAGAACAAACACTTTCCAGGGTGCTGTCTGGGAAACTGACACGGGCAACCAAAAGGACAGGAAATGATGCTGACCAAAGCTCAATAGATCAGGATCTCATTTCATCTCTGCAGTAGGAATCGCTGTCACTTTCTTATAGATGGAGAAAATGTAGGCACGGAGAGCCCGATTCCTGCACCGAGTCACAGAGTTACTGAGTGGGGGCGACTCTGGAGAATCAGGACCCCCGTCTGGTTGCCTTACACGGTCCTTTTCCCCCACCAGTCCCACTGTGTAGAAGAAATACGGTAGTGTCTTTTTCTCTGGGATGCTGAGAAAATGAAGTCGATTTTCCAGGTAACTGAAACGTATACCTTTGAGCCCCCAAACGTTTTAAGATTTTAATTATTTTAATGGAAACATTTCCCCTGTTCTTAAAACAACCTATTCAGTGTGATTAACCTTGTCTCGCTGGCTCGGGGCCATCAGTGTGAGCTGCAGCTCTGTACTGTGATGTAAGCCAGTGATAACGCCTCCCAGGATCTTCTAGAGGCTGGCCATCCATTGGCTGGACCATTGCATCAGCTTTCAGGCTTGCCCTTTCTGGCCCCTCCTGCCTACACACTCTTCCCTCCTGAGCAGCTGGAGTTCTCTTTCCCAAGGCCAGCAGCTTGGGGCCTCTCCTTGGCTAAAACCCCACATGGACTGCCTTCTATCACTGCCGACTGAAGTGTGGACCACCACACATCCACACACTCCCCCACCCACCACTTCAAGGGCCGTTCTTGCCTTTGGGGGTCTTTCCCAGGATGTTGTCTGGTTATGCAGAGCTGTGTATAACTCATTCACCAAACACGCCGTGCTGTGGTCTGTCTCCTGGCCTCGGGTCAGGCTGTTCCCTCTGTTCCTGACCCGAGGCCAGGAGGCAGACCACAGCATGGCATGTTTGGCAAATGAGTTTTACCTGGGAGGGGAACTGGATCTGGATGAGGATCCACCAGGGCCTCCCAGAGGGTCCCTGAGGTCCTTCCTTGTCCCACTTACTGTGTGTGTGAGGTCAAATGTCTTCTCCATAGATATAAGTCAAAGCAACATATCACAACAGATTGACTGTAGAGCCTGATCGAATGAGCTAGATGTGTGTGTGTGCTCAAGTCCCTCAGTAATGCCCACTCTTTGCGGGCCCATGGACTATAGCCCGCCAGGCTCCTCATCCATAGGATTCTCCAAGCAAGAATACTGGAGTGGGTTGCGGTGCCTCCTGCAGAGGATCTTCCCGACCCAGGGATCGAAGCCACGTCTTCTATGCCTCTTTCATTGGCAGGTGGATTCTTTACCACTGAGCGACCTGATAAGCCAGATAGCTGGACACTAAGGAGATTCACAAAAATGTCAAACAAGGCCACTTTTCTATAGCCTACAATTTTGTTTTAAAATAACTTGTTTTTCGCTAAAAGTAGGTGTTCTTTATGTTCATGCTTAATGGGCTTATTCGTTTTCCTTTCAATAAATTGGTAAATATATTTACAGTTTCTCAGTTTTAATTTCTAATATACTATAATTCACATGACAAAAGCTCTTTGGGGTCCACAGTAATTTATAAGTGTGTAAAGGGGTCTTAGCACCAAACAGTTTGAGAACTGCTGGCCAGGACCACTCATGCCTCCATCTCCACCTGCCTAACTTTTGGGGGGGCTGCACTGGGCTCTTTCTTGGGGCACGTGGGCTCCCTCTAGTTGGAGCACACTGGCTTAGTTATTCCGTGGAATACAGGATCTTAGTTCCCTGACCAGGGATCAAACCTGTATCCTCTGCATTGGAAGCCAAAGTCTTAATCACTGGACGACCAGGGAAGTCCCTCCACCCGCCTAACTCTTAATCCTCTTCCTAAGCCAGGATGGGGAGTTGCCCCCTCCCGGCTGAACCCCCAAGGCTGGAGCAGGCATCTATACCTTTCCTCCACTGCATAGAACTTATCTGCTTTCATATCTGTCTATACCACTAAATTGCTGTCTCCTGAAGGAAAGGGCCTGGCTCAGTCTTTCTTGCCTTTGTACCTAGTATGTAGGCAACTCTTAATCAGTGCATGTTGGACTTACCTGAACTGTGCTTCCGGTGGCATTGCCATTCTGGGTTTATAGACTCACTCGTCTGATTTACCTGCCTTGGGTAAACCTCTTAAGCTTTTTAATCCTCGGTTTCTTGGGGAATAAAAATAATACTAATATCCAGGGGATTAGAGAAGACTTACGATCAGAAACGCTGCATTGAAAGCACACTACAGTGAGTAACTGGAGTTATCCTGCAGCTTGAGTCCTTCAGGAACCCTCCAGCTTGCAGGCTGCCTCTGGGCAGCTCTGCTTCTGGTTCCCAGGCCTGTGTTTTATGGGGCAGTCTTGAACCAGCCACAAACTTGGTGGCTTCAAACAATAGAGACATAGCCAGCAGTCTGTCCTACATATAAAAAGCATGTAGCTGTGCTATAGAAGAAAACAAGGGAAATCTGGGTGTAGATGGAGTTCCATCACCTACAAATGACTAGAGGCAAGTTGAGTTCATTTCCTTATATAAAATAAGGACGATCATACTTTCCTGTCTGCATTTTCTAATGATTAAATAAATCCTATAAAGCATTTGTTATCATCCCTGGGTTGTTGTTTGGTCACTAAGTCATGTCTGACTTTTTGTGACTCCATGGACTGCAGCATGCCAGGCTTCCCTGTGCTTTACTATCTCATGGATTTTGCTCAACTCCTGTCCACTGAGTTGGTGATGCCATCCAATCATCTCATCCTCTGTTGTCCCCTTCTCTTCTTGCCTTCAATCTTTCCCAGAATCAAGCTCTATTCCAATGAGTCAGCTCTTCACATCAGGTGGCCAAAGTATGGTTGATTCTTTAGAATTGACTGGTTTGATCTCCTTGCAGTCCACGGGACTCTCAAAAGTCTTCTCAACACAAAATTTTGAAAGCATCAGTTCTTCAGGGCTCAGCCTTCTTTATTGTCCAGCTTTCGCATCCTTACATGACTACTGGAGAAACCATAGCTTTGACTAAATGGACCTTTTTCGGCAAAGTGATATCTTAGCTTTTCAATATGCTGTCTAGGTTGGTCATAGCTTTTCTTCCAAGGAGCAACCGTCTTTTAATTTCATGGCTGCAGTTACCATCTGTAGTGATTTTGGAGCCCAAGAAAATAAAGTCAGTCACTATTTTCATTTTTACCCCATCTATTTGCCACAAAGTGATGGGACTGGATGCTATGATCTTAGTTTTTTGAATGTTGATTTTTAAACCAGCTTTTCTACTCTCCTCTTTCACCTTTATCAAGAAGCTCTTTAGTTCCCCTTCACTTTCTGCCATTATGGTGGTATTATCTGCATATCTGAGGTTGTTGATATTTCTCCCAGCAATCTTGATTCCAGCTTGTGCTTCATCCAGCCTGGCATTTCACATGATGTACTCTGCATATAAGTTAAATAGGCAGAGTGACAATATTCAGCCTTGATGTACTCCTTTCCCAATTTGGAACTAATCCACTGTTTCATGTCCAGTTCAAACTGTTGTTTCTTGACCTCTCTGAAGGCAGGTAAGGTGGTCTTGTATTCCCATCTCTTTAAGAATTTTCCAGTTTGCTGTGATCCAGACAGTCAAAGGCTTTAGTGTAGTCAATGAAGCAGAAGTAGATATCTTTCTGGAATTCTCTTGCCTTTTAATTTTTCGATGATCCAACAGATGTTGGGAATTTGATCTCTGGTTCCTCTGCCTTTTCTAAATCCAGCTTATAAATCTGGAAGTTCTTGGTTCATATACTGTTGAAGCCTAGCTTGGACGATTTTGAGCTTACTTTGCTAATATGTGAAATGAGTGCAATTGTGCAGTAGTTTGAATATTTTTTGACATTGCTCTTCTTTGGGATTGGAATAAAAACTGACATTTTCCAGTCCTGTGGCCACTGCTGAGTTTTCCAAATTTGCTGGCATATTGAGTGCAGCACTTTAACAGTATCATCTTTTAGGATTTGAAATAGCTCAGCTAGAATTCCATCACTTCCCCTAGCTTTATTCATAGTCATCCTTCCTAAGGTTCACTTGACTTCACACTCTAGGATGTCTGACTCCAGGTGAGTGAGCACACCATCATGGTTATCTGGGTCATTAAGGCCTTTTTTGTAGATTATTACAAGATATTGAATATAGTCTCATGCTACACAGTAGGTCCTTGTTATTTATCAATTTTATATATAGTAGTATGTATTTGTTAATTCCAAACTCATAATTAATCCCTCCTCCCACTTTCCTCTTTGGTAACCATAAGTTTGTTTTCGTCATCTGTGAGTCTATTCCTATTTTGTAAATAAGTTCACTTCTACTGTTTTTTGGATTCCACATATAAGCAATATCCTATGACATTTGTCTTCTTCTATCTGACTTACTTCACTTAGTATAATAATCTTTAGTCCATCCATGTTGCTGCAAATAGCATTATTTCATTCTTTTTCACAGCTGCGTCGTATTCCATTGTATATACATACCATATCTTCTTTATCTAGTCATCTGTAGATAAAACATCTCCTATTATTGGACATAGTTTTGGGGGTGGCGATTTTTGCTGTTTTCATATTTCATACATATTTCATACAACTTTGCAGTAAAATCTGATAGATAAAACTATACATATAATTGGGAGTTTCCATAACATTCATTTCTAGAAACAATGGACTGAGGAAAGCATAGGAACATCGTTAAGGTCCTTGATATGTACTAGCAGAACAGAAAGAATATACTACCAGTCCCATGGGCTGTGTGTGGAACTGTTCTTCCCCCGATATCCATAGCAATATGGAATTTCATCTCTTTTTTTCTTTATTTCTTTGGACTTACTGATTTTAAGGAGGTTGTATTTTACATGGTTTCAGTTAAAAAGAAGCTTCTTTTTAATGGCTCTTTTCTCCTATGATTTAATTCAAAGGTCAGCAATTTATTTTTTTTTAATCTGTAAGGGCCAGATGATAAATATTTTAGATTTTGCAGTGCATATGATCTCTGCTGCAACTAAACTCAACTTAGACATCCTGATACAAAAGCAGCCCATTTACAATATGTAGACAAATGAGCAGGGCCCATGAAACTTTACTTATGGACACTGAAACTTGAATTTCATAGAACTTTCCCATATCAATAAATATAGTCATCTTTTGAATTTCTTTCCATCCATTTAAAAATATACAAACTAGGGTTTCCCTGGTGGCTCAGTGGTAAAGAATTCACCTGCCAATGCAGGAGTTCAGTTCAATTCAGTTACTCAGTCATGTCCAACTCTCTGCGACCCCATGAACTGCAGCACACCAGGCCTCCCCGTCCATCATCAACTCCTGGAGTCCACCCAAACCCATGTCCATCAAGTTGGTGATGCCATCCAGCCACCTCATCCTCTGTCATCCCCTTCTCCTCCTGCCCTCAATCTTTCTCAGCATCAGGGTCTTTTCAAATGAGTCAGCTCTTCTCATCAGGTGGCCAAAGTATTGGAGTTTCAGCTTCAACATCAGTCCTTCAAATGAACACCCAGGACTGACACTGATTCAATCCCTGATGCGGGAAGATCCCACATGCTACAGAGCAACTAAGCCCATGCACCCCAACTATTGAGCCTGTGCTCTGGAGTCTGGGAGCCACAACTACTGAACCTACACACCTCTACTGAAGCCCGTATGCCCAGAGCCCGTGCTCTGCAACAAGAGAAGCCACTGAAACAGGAAGTCACCATGCTGCAACAAGAGAGTAGCTCTGCTCACGACGAAATGCTTCTGCAGCACTAAAGACCCAGCACAGCCAAACATAAATAAATAAAAACTATTTTTAAAAATTAATAAAATAAATAAATAAAAATGCACAAACTATTCTTAGCTCTGCTGCTGCTCTTTAGTCACTACGTCGTGTCTGACTCTGCCATCCCACAGAATCCACGTCTCCTGCTTGACAGGCAGATTCTGTACCACTGAGCCACCTGGGAAACCCTGGTTTGTACATTTTTAAATGGATGGGAAGAAATTCAGAAGGTGAATGTCTTTCTTGATATGGGAAACTTCTATTCTTTACCACTGAGCCACCAGAATCATACAGAACTGGTGACCAGCACAGGGTACACTTGGCCTCAGGTCACCAACCCTCTGGTTTAACTGAAACTCCCATCCACACAGGACCCCGATCTGTCTAGAGTTCTGTGTGAGAATTTCCTTTTTTCGAAACTGAACAGTTTTCAACCTTGGATGCACATTATAATTATCTGGAAAGTTTTTTAAAAAAAAGCAAAAGCAGCTCTGGGCACCCCCCGCCCCAAGGTGAATTCAGACTCTTGGAGGTGGGTTCACAAGCAAGGCTCATGAAAGTCTCCCTCAGTGACCCCTGAATCCCAGCTCAGAGTCTACTTGAATTAGCCACAAGTAAACCCAGTGTGATGCTCTTGGGGCCCCAGTCCTGGGTCACATTAACCTGGGATCCAGGCACTGCCAGGAAGCCAAGAGGCCCGGAAAGAGGAAGTGAACACGTGGATGAGAGTCACAGCGCCCTGAGGATCTTACAGATGTGATGACAAAGCGCTCCTGCTTCTGCGTTCTTCGGGACTCTGTGTCAACCTCCCTGGAAAGACAGACAGTGACTGGCTTTTTAAAAAGTCTCCTGGCCACAGGCATCAGCCCAGGCTCTGTGGTTGGAAGGTCTGACTATGAGTGGCTGAAGCCTGCAGGAGTCAGGGCATGCCCTGAGTATCTGCTCTTCCCAGTGGATTCAGGCTTCCTCTCTCTCAAGATCAGGTGTAAAGAGATGGCTCGTAGCATCGTCTCATTCTTGCTCCTGCCTCATTCTGCAACTGACCCACCCTGGGTACCAGCAAGCAGATGTTCAGTCCCCACCCTGCCTGTCTCCTCGGGTCTTTCCCACTCTTTGCTTTTCTTTATAGATTTCAAGGTGATGATAAAAGAGAGAACAGTCTTAGCATTTGTTAATACCCACTTGACCCACAAAAGAAAATTCACCAGCATTCTGCAGCTTCTAATTTAAAAACCATTAGACCGTTCCGCTTGGCAGACCAAATCTAAATATTCTTAAAGGGGTGGTTTAATTTAATGATTACCTTAACAAGCCCCCTTTTAAAATGATGATCCGCCAAATTCAGGGGATTTGTTTTGGAATCTGATCCAATAAGTGGTTTTGTACAAAGAGGAGCAGAACGGAATCTGATTTGGTTCAGAACGCGGTGAAAATCGTGGAAATTACTTTGCATATTTAATCACTGTGGAAACATGAGTACAAACTACTTTCTAGAGATTACCTTAGGAAAAAAAGCTGCAGGCTTTGCAGCCAGCATGCCAAGTACTTTGATTTACATGGAATTATTTGGATCTTACAGAACACTAAGGGTTTCAAAGATTTCAACCCACTCAGCCACTGGCAGAAAGACATATTTTAAATAGTGGTCTTTGGGGACAAAAGGGAGAGTGATGGGACCCATTCATTCCTGTTCAGACCTGTTGTTGTTATTTGGTAGCTAAGTCGTGTCTGACTCTCTTGCAACCTCATAGACTATAGCCTGTCAAGCTCCTCTGTCCGTGGCAATTCCCAGGCAAGAATACTGGAATGGGTTGCCATTTCTTTCTCCAGGAGATCCTCCTGACCCACGGATCAAACATGCATCTCCTGCACTAGCAGGCAGATTGTTTACCACTGAGCCACCAGGGAAGTTGGTAGGGTGGCCTAAACTCTGCTATCTTTTGCAACCAGAGGTTGAGGGGGAGATGACCAAGATCAGATGGGAAGAAAAGATGAGAATGTGTTACCCCAAGAAAAACTCTCTGAGCCTGTCACTGGGACCTGAGGATGCATGGCCCATCTCAGGAAAACAGCTGTCCTTCTATCTGTCCCAGCAGCACAGAGCAAGCAGAGAATTCTATCAGCTCTGTGTACAGTGCTTGAAAGAGGCAGCTGTGCTGGTGAGAGTTAAGACTTTATTCTGAGACCAACCCCAGTGCTAAGGGGCCGTGTGATCACGGGTCGAGCCAGTTCTCTCCAAACGTTCTTTTCCTCATTTGCAATTTTCTTCCTTCCTCTAAATTTTCAACTTAACTATCACTTCATCAGGAGCTTCCCACATAGCTCAGCAGTAAAGAAACTGTGGGTCAATGTAAGAGATGCAAGTTCGATCCCTGGGTGGGCAAGATCCCCTGGAGAAGGAAATGGCAACCCACTCCAGTATTTTTGCCTGGAAAATCCCGTGGACAGAGGAGCCTGGCAGGCTACCGTCCATAGGGTTACAAAGAGTCAGACACGACTAATCAACTAAACAACAACAAAAAAAATCATCTCATTAGCAAGGTTTTTTTCTGACTACCGACCCCTGCCATCTAAAAGAAATCCCAGGACACATTCTTCCCTCTAGCTGTTCTTTTTTCCCATATATTATATTATCCCATCCCATCCCATATATTATCACCTGCAGGGCTTCTTCCCAAATTGGTCATGCTCCGTAGTCTCCTATTAGATTGAGTCTGGGATTCAGTCTCCTCTGCTCATTGGCTGATTTCCCAAACCAACACAGTGCCTAATTCAGTAAATATTTGAATAAAAGACAGCAAGATGATCCAACCAGTCCATCCTAAAGGAAATCACTCCTGAATATTCTTTGGAAGGACTGATGTTGAAGCTGAAACTCCAATACTTTGGCCACTTGATGTGAAGAGCTGACTCATTTGAAAAGACCCTGATGCTGGGAAAGATTGAGGGCAGGAGGAAAGGGGGATGACAGAGAATGAGATGGTTGGATGGCATCACCAATGGACATGAGTTTGAGCAAGCTCCAAGAGTTGGTGATGGATGAGGAGGCCTGTCATGCTGCAGTCCATGGGATCACAAAGGACACGATTGTGCAGCTGAACTGAACTGAACTGAACTGAATGACTAAAGCTACCTCCCATTACTCATATGAGGGTGAAATGTGCTAATAGAAGTTTAAGTTCAGTTCAGTCCCTCAGTCATGTCCAACTCTTTGTGATCCCATGAATTGCAGCACGCCAGGCCTCCCTGTCCATCACCATCTCCCAGAGTTCACTCAAACTCACATCCATCAAGTTGGTGATGTCATCCAGCCATCTCATCCTCTGTCATCCCCTTTTCCTCCTGCCCCCAGTCCCTCCCAGCATCAGAGTCTTTTCCAATGAGTCAGCTCTTTGTATCAGGTGGCCAAAGTACTGGAGTTTCAGCTTTAGCATCATTCCTTCTAAAGAAATCCCAGGGCTGATCTCCTTCAGAATGGACTGGTTGGATCTCCTTGCAGTCCAAGGGACTCTCAAGAGTCTTCTCCAACACCACACTTCAAAAGCATCAATTCTTCAGCTCTCAGCCTTCTTCACAGTCCAACTCTCACATCATACATGACCACTGGAAAAACCATAGCCTTGACTAGATGGACCTTTGTTGGCAAAGTAATGTCTCTGCTTTCCAATATGCTATCTAGGTTGGTCATAACTTTTCTTCCAAGGAATATGCGTCTTTTAAATTCATGGCTGCGATCACCATCTGCAGTGATTTTGGAGCCCAGAAAAATAAAGTCTGACACTGTTTCCACTGTTTCCCATCTATTTCCCATGAAGTGATGGGGCCAGATGCCATGATCTTCGTTTTCTGAATGTTGAGCTTTAAGCCAACTTTTTCATTCTCCTCTTTCACTTTCGTCAAGAGGCTTTTTAGTTCCTCTTCACTTTCTGCCATAAGGGTGGTATCATCTGCATATCTGAGGTTATTAATATTTTTCCCAGCAGTCTTGATTCCAGCTTGTGCTTCTTCCAGAAGTTTAAGTACTTAACAATAAAAAACAGAGAGCAAAAGGCACTATATAGATAGATTTTTATGGTGGAAGAAACCTATGGTTCCCAGCTACTTTCTCCCTCTGTGACCTCAGCCAAGTCACAGGGCTATCTTTCCAAGCCTCAGTCTCTAACCTATAAAATGAGACAATATGTATTTCATGAAGTTTATCATTGGGGTTCCGGAGGATGCATATAAAGGGCCCAAGCCTGATGTCAGCACAAGGCATGTGGTCAAGAAGAAGGAGCAGGTATTATGATTTTGTGAGTGTGATGGTTCATGTGTCAGCTTGACTGGGCCACAGGACATGCAGAACGCAGATGTGTTTGTGAGGGTATTTCTAAAAGAGATGAGAATTGAATGAGTGGTCAGGTAAAGCAGAGGACCCTCTGCCAATGTGGGTGGGCCTCGTCCAACCCACTGGGGGTCTGAGCAGAACAAAAAGGAGGTGAAGATGGGCTTTGCTCTCAGACCCACCCTGGAGTCTCCAGCATAGACCTTCCAGCCCTCAGGCCTTAAAACTTGACCACCAGCTTTCCTGAGTCCCCAGGTCTCAGGTGGCAGGTGGTGGGACTTTTCAGTTACCTAATCATCTTAGGCAAAACTTCATAATAGATCTCTTTCAAGGGAGATGCACTCTAATGGCAGAAGAAGTGAAGAAGAACTTCTTGATGAAGATGAAAGAAGAGAGTGAAAAAGATGGCTTAAAACTTAACATTCAAAAAACTAAGATCATGGCATCCAGTCCCATCACTTCATGGCAAGTAGATGGGGAAAAATGGAAACAGTGACAGGGTTTCTTGGGCTCCAAAATCACTATGGACAGTGATTGTAGCCATGAAATTGAAAGACTCTTGTTCCTTGGAAGGAAAGCCATGACAAACCTAGATAGCTTATTAAAAACGGAGACATCACTTTGCTTACAAAGGTCTATATAGTCAAAGCTATGGTTTTTCCAGTAGTCACATATGGATGTGAGAGTTGGACCATAAAGCAGTCTGAACACTGAAGAAATGACACTGTTGAGTTGTGGTTTTGGAGAAGACTCTTGAGAGTTCCATGGACAGCAAGATCAAACCAGTCAATCCTAAAGGAAATTAGTCCTGAATATTCATTGAAAGGACTGATGCTGAAGCTGAAGCTCCAAAACTTTGGTCACATGATGGGAAGAGCTGACTCATTGGAAAAGACCCTGATGCTGGGAAAGACTGATGGCAAAAGGAGAAGAGGGCAGCAGCGGATGAGATAGTTCGACAGCATCACTGACTCAATGCACATGAATTTGCACAAACTCCACAAGATGGTGAAGGACAGAGGAGTCTGGTGTGCTGCAGTGCATGGGGTTGCAAAGAGTCGGACGCAACTTAGCGACTGAAGACAAACATACATTGCTAGGGAGAGACACACACATGTTCTGTTGGTTCTGTTTCTCTGGAGAACCCTGACTAAGCATACTATGATGGCATCTGTCTATCTGTCACTGGGGACTTTGCCATCTGAAGTTTCCCTCCTGACCAACGCCTCTACTTAGAAAAATCTGAGCTGTTGTCAAGAGGAATCCGAAAATAGATGGGTTCTTTACAAAGCTCTCCAAAAAATGCGATGTTTTCAGATGGGTCCCAAGTTCCAACAGCTGGCAGCCAGCTCCCATTGTAAAACACTGGTACGCAAGCATCTGTCTTTATGTGTACACACTCTTTGGAGGCGAAAACTTATGCAGTAGCTACACCCTTTGCAAGATATATGTGTGCTGGTGAGCGTGGGGGTGTGGGGGGTGTGTGTTTAGGTTTGTGTGTTTCTGCAGTGGATCGTGGAGACCAGATGTGTGGACCACATGTGTGTATAAATAGAGAGAGTAATGTGTACACACAAGCACGCACGTACCTGCTCCCTGGCTTCCTCCTCATGTCTTCCTTGAAGCATCTCTATTCCTTGAAGCTGCACATATTTCTGATCTCAGCAACCAGAGGTTAATGAACATGCTTTCTTTCCCATATGCACTGAACAGATAATTTTCTTTCCCTCTTTATGATAAGTGGAAGAAATGTTTGAGTGACAGGACAATTTGTCAATCAATTGCTGAGTAGTAGGGGAATCTTCTCTGCATAATTTTATACCCAGGATCAAAACTGACCTCTGACTAGGTGCCTAGCCAGGACAGCAAAAGGATGACTCCAATGGCACCTGTCAAATCCTTGCCTATTTCCAGCCTCTGAGCCCTCCTCCTGCCAGTTTAGTGAAGAGGATTTGCCCAAAGGCAGGAGAATTCATGCACGTGGCTCTGCTCGGTCACGCCCTTTAGTGCCTCCTCCCTGCTCTCAGCCAGACAGCAAAGGTCCTTTCTCACCTGGACCTGGCCCATCTCCACCGCTCCTGCTCTTATGCCCCTCTCCACCTTACAAAGCTAATGACCATTCCCAGACACACCAGCTGCCCCACCAGTTCTTCCGTCTCCAAGTCCTGGCTTCCTCTGAGCCAGGACAGAGTAAAAACACACGTAGAAAGCCTGCTCTGAATCAGGAATGTAACAAGGACAGGGATGCGGGATAATCAGATGGACATAGTCCCTGACCTCAGAGAACATCCATCCTACAGGATGGTGTCTGCCTTGCCCCAACTCCTTTTCATCTGGAAAACCCTCACACTCAAGGGTCAGCTCTAGGACCTACCTTCCACCTGTGAGAACATCCCTGACCTGCCCCCCCAACCCCACCATTTCCAGGTAGAATGGCCTCTGTTTCTTTTGCACCGTCACTGTGTCCAGTACATAACTGTCATTGGCTCACCTTTGTCACTGTCTTGCCCAGCTTCACCTTTTTCTCCTTAGACTAAATTCCTGCCCCGTAATCTAATTCACTTTCAGACCCCCTCATCCCTTGTACAGCACAGGCTGTAGATCATAGGCTGAAAATATTTGCAGAACAAGTTAACCAGTCAACCAATGGATGAGAGAGTGGACAGAGAGAAGGCTGAAGGCCTGAGGGCATTCAGACGACCAGCAAGGCAGAGAGGAGGCAAGGCTCTGAGATGGCTGTTCAGCACATGTGTTCAAGGCCCACTCAATGGACAAGCAGTAGCATCCTTGTTATTAACTAATTATAGTTGCCTCTTTCATCTTCTATTTTGTTCTGGGCATTTATAAATTTTGCTTCAAATTTCCATAACAACTCCAAAGAATAAGAATTATTATTATCTTAATAATAGATAGGTTAAGGCAATGGCACCCCACTCCAGTACTCTTGCTTGGAAAATCCCACGGACGGAGGAGCCTGGTAGGCTGCAGTCCATGGGGTTGCTAGAGTTGGACATGACTGAGTGACTTCACTTTCATTTTTCACTTTCATGCATTGGAGAAGGAGATGGTGGCCCACTCCAGTGTTCTTGCCTGGAGAATCCCAGAGACGGGGGAGCCTGCTGGGCTGCCATCTATGGGGTCACACAGAGTCAGACACGACTGAAGTGACTTAGCATAGCATAGCATAGCATGAGCAACTCCCCTAAGGTCACACAGCCCGTAAGAGACAGAGCTGGGCTTAGAACACTGGTGCTCTGAAATCTGAAGGTGTTGCTCTTTCCCTACCCACAAGAGACAATGTCTGCAACTGGACTTGAGTTTTGACAGCTGTTTCAGGTCTCCCCTCAAGGACCCTGGGCTGGCTTCCCTCTTGGCCAGTGTGAGAGGTCTCTCTCTTGGAAACCCCTATTTCTCTGAGACTAGCCATTTCAGGGGATGGCTGGGCTAAAACCTGAATTATGGAAATGGCTTGTCAATTACCCCGGGTGGCTGTGTAAAAGAATTACTGCAACAGTCACAGTGAAAAGAAAACTTTATTTTCACCATTTTCCAGTAAAAGCTAATTCAGAATAACTCCATTTAACAGTTATTTTATGCTGAAATACTGAATACCTCGGGGAGTCTTTTAGGGATTTTAAAGTCTCTTTATTTATAAATGATTCATGCTGCATTTTCAGAAAAACCTACAATTAGTGTGGGTAGCACAGAAGCTCCTTAGGGAAAGGTAAAAAAAAAAAAAAAAGAAAGAAAAGAAAATATACATGCATTCTCTGCACCCTTTTATCCATTGTTGTTTTGCAGTGGACTATAAAAAGAGAACTGAAGAAAAAAAGCAAGGAGATATTTTGTCTAACCTTTTAAATATATGCCCCATTTGACAGTATTTGTACAGTAGTTTTTTCCGTGATTGGCTCAACCCACAAAATTCTTTTAATGTGTGTTTCAATTTGGTACATGGTCTCCACGCCCACAGAAGCTTAAAGGAATCAGAGATTCTTTGGGTGGATCCCATCACGGCAACTCAAATGAGCCTCTGAGAGACAGCTGTGGCCTGAGAGGGTCAGCCCAGCTGCCCAAACAGATAGCAAAGAAAAAAAAAATCCTGATTCTTGAGCTAAAGCCATCCTGGTGAGAATCTGCAAAGCTCCCAATACCCTGCCCTTTCTGAGCCTTCCTTTCTTCACCATCCAAAGAGATGTGTCAGAGTCATGTTGTGTGGTTCTGGCATCCAGTCACTCACTCCCTTTCATTGGACATCTATTCTGTTCTATAGTCCATGTAGTCAAAGGTCTGGTTTTTCCAGTAGTCATGTACAGATGTGAGAGTTGGGCCATAAAGAAGGTTGAGCGCTAAAGAATTGATGCTTTCAAACTATGGTGCTGGAGAAAACTCTTAAAGGTCCCTTGGACTCCAAGGAGATCAAACCAGTCAATCCTAAAGGAAATCAACCCTGAATATTCATTGGAAAGACTGATGCTGAAGCTCCAGTTCTTTGGCCACCTGATCGGACGAGCCGACTCATTGGAAAAGAGTCTGATTCTGGGAAAGATTGAGGGCTTGGAGTAGAAGGGAGTAACAGAAGACGAGATGGTTGGATGGCATTATCGACTCAGTGGACATGAGTTTGAGCAAACTCTGGGAGATACTGAAGGACAGAAAACCCTGGCATGCAGCAGTCCATGGGGATGCCAAGAGTCAGACACGACTGAGTGACCGAACAACAATTCTGTTTCTCGTGCAAACGGTCTTTGTATTCAGAAGTGCACAGTCTAGTGGTGAAAATGATCATAGAACAGTGTTGATGGTGGACAGAGGCTACAAGGAGCTTGGTGAGCACAGAGGGACACGGACCCCTACGGAGGAGTCAAGGAAGGCTTCCTGGAGGAAGGGTTGACTAAGCTAAAATGGAGGACTGATAGGCACAAAGGGGAATGAGCCTGTGAGGCCAGCGGTCCCAGCAGGCACAGCAATCTGAGGACCAGAGAGGACGAAACTTGCACAGGATCCTGTGAGAGTTCAGCCCTGCTAGAGGAATTCAGCCTCAGAAATGGGAAGGTGATAAAGATGAGCTCTAGAGGATCTGGGAGATGATTATTTCAATAAGAGGATTTTGTAAACTCTGGGGCTACAGGGCTCTGCACAATGTCAGTTATTATCCAACATTATTACTATTCTGGACATATAGGGGGCAGAGATTGAGCCTGGAGATGGAGTTAGAATTTGCCGATGTCACTGACAGCGGATCTTAATATTTCTTTTTCCAAGTGTTCTTTCCCTAATTCATTTTTTTTTACCATGTGTAAGACTGGTGAGGGTAACCTCATTGATTTGGGCATTCATTTGTATGTGAAATCAGATGTTTTATTTTTGTGTGTGACTCGTATTGGGGGTTTATGGGAAATAACTATAATAGAATTCAGAGTTATTGAAAACCATAAAAAAGGAGGGGAGAAAAGAGGAAACAATTTCCATCCTCAGTTAGCCCCAGAATCCATGCCCCTCCCCTCCTATCTGGAAAGATCTCATCCCTGTCATTTGTACCTGTCTCTCCTGAGTCAATGGCACCCCACCCCAGTACTCTTGCCTGGAAAATCCCATGGACGGAGAAGCCTGGTAGGCTACAGTCCATGGGGTCGCTAAGAGTCAGACACAACTGAGCAACTTCACTTTCACTTTTCACTTTCATGTATTGGAGAAGGAACTGGTAACCCACTCCATTGTTCTTGCCTGGAGAATCCCAGGGACGGGGCAGCCTGGTGGGCTGCTGTCTATGGGGTCGCACAGAGTCGGACACGACTGAAGCGACTTAGCAGCAGCAGCTCCTGAGTCAGCATATTAATACATGTCTTATGCTGAGGAATGTTTTATGCATTTAATTGAATTATTTTCAATTAAATGATTATTTTTCAAATCTCTACTTATGTGCCAGCCAGTGTGAAAAATGTACAGGAACACAGACATGAAAGAGACCCAGTTCCTGCTCTCAAGATCTCACTTTCGGAGCAAGGAGATGTCATATCAGGCTGGGACAGGGTGCATGGAGAGCTGTCCACAGGGGCAGGTGCAGAAGAGGTCAAAGTTCCCAGGGCCAGGTCAAACAAGGGGCATCACCTCCGAGGGCAGTGGATTCAACCAGAGTCTGACACATCCTAGCACTGTGACCCTGGGCTGATGGCTTAGCAACTTTGTGCCTCAGTTTTGTCATCTGGGAAATGGGAATAGCAACCCAACTATAAGCACTGACCTGAATGTGAGCCAACTCCAGGAGATAATGTAGGACCGTGGAGCCTGGCATGCTGCAGTCCGTGGGGTTGCAAAGACACGACTTAGTGAATGAACAGGAGCAATAAGCACTGAGTTGTTCTGATGAACCAATGAATACATGTAAGCTGCTTTAAAGTGTGTCTGGCACATAGTAAATGCTGAGAAAGAGTTGATGACTCTGATCATCATCATCATCATTGTCATCACTATCGGCAGCATCATTGTAATGGATTCATGAGTAAATGCTGGCAGAAGAGGTGAAGGCAAAAGGCAGGATAAGGTGCAGAGCTATAGACCTGGCTCTACACCCAAGAAATGAAGGCTTTCCTCCACAAAAAGTACCTCAAACAGGCTCTCTCATTGTAGCCAAAAAGTGGAAACAGCCCAAATGGCTATCGAGTGGTGACTGGATAAACAAAACGTGATCTATCCTTGCAAAGGAACACGCTATGCAGCACTAAGACAGAACGAAGCCCCAACTCAAGTTACGGTGAGGATGAGCCTTGGAAACCTGAGGCTTAGTAAAAGAAGCCCATCACAAAACCACATGCTGTATGATTCCACTCATAGGGAATGCCCAGACTAGGCCTATCTATAGAGACAGAAAGTAGACGGTGGTTGCCTACGGTTAAGAGTAGGTGATTGCTCATGGCGGGGTGGGGAGTTATTTTTGGTGATGAAATGTTAACTTTGATTGTGGTGGTGGTCAGACAACTCTATAAATTTACTATGACCATTGAATGGTATGCTTTCAATGGATGAATTTTTGATAAGTGAATTATTTCTCAATTATAAGAGGGAGAAGGAGGAGAGGGTGAAGATGGGAGAAACTAAATGTTCCATGCCAGGAGGAGGCCGGGAAGCAGCGTGTTGGGAGGACAGACACAGAGATCAGTGGTCAAGCCCTAAGTGTATAACAGTGTGAGTCTAGTCCTTTTTTATTTGAAGACATGATCAGTCCTTTAGAGAAAAGAAGCTGGCAGGCAGCAGATAGGCATGGAAGCTTTGGTCATCACTCCTTCATTCAGTAAAGTGGCCCTGCTAAGCTACCCCTTTGCTCTAAGTGCTGGGGATACATTGGGAACCACCTCAGTGGAGTCCAGGCCACCCAGGAGTTCACAACCAGCACATTTAACAAGCACATCCATGGAAAAATGCAGATGATTCCAGAAAGTGATGGGTGTCTTAAGCAGAGATACAGTAGAGAGCGAGTGGAGGGGCTGCCTTAGATTGGGGGGGTGGCATGGTGGTCAGAAAAGGTCTCTCTGAGGAGGTGACACCTAAACCGACTTGACAGTAATGAGCCCATCATGCCAAGATCCAGGGTAAGAGAACAGAGGTGCTTGTCTTTAACAAGCTCATAAAGCAGAACCCAGATAAATTCTTGGTTGAAAGTACAAAGAGCTATGGAGATGAGAGGAAGGAGAAATCCATCAGAAGCAGACTAATCAGGGAAGGCTTTAGGGAACAGGCAGAACTCTGAGCTGAGCCTTAAAGAAGAAACGAAATGGCTCTGGGGTGCCTTTGGCCATGTGAGAAGCAGCAGCTTCCTTCTTCCCAAGCAGGTCTCTGTGATGCAAAGGCAGGGGATGTATCAGTCAACCACAGCGGCGTAACAGACCACACTTGCTGACTGTTGCCCATACAGCTGCAGGTGGCTCCTCGTGCTTGGCCTTAAGAGAGGCAGCGCTGCTCCCTGCGTCTCTCTTCCTCTGTCTGAGACCAGAGGGCGGCTTGGGCAGGTATCTCCCACAAGGATGGCAGAACTACAGAGGCAAGTGAAACCTCAAGACCTTTAAAAGTTCAGGCTCAGAAGTGGGGCTTGGCCACATCCACCTCATTCTCTTAGATAAAGAAAATCACCTGTCTGAGATAAAAGTTAAGAGGGGAACATGTTCTCTGCTTTCATTGGGGGCACCTCAAAGAACATACCAAAAAGCGTGGATACAGAAAGGTGGGGAAAACGGAAAATAATGTCTTCCCTAAAATAACGAGGTCTGGTGGATCCTTGGTCAGGGTTTGGGTTGGGTTGAAGACAGCGAGAGTTGGATACTGGTTAGACATCTCACCAAGACTCCAAGGAGAACATGGCCCTTGAAATAGTATTAATCAGTGAAAAAGGAACAAAACAGCCCTTGTACATACAGCAGCATAGGTGAATCTCCAAAGCATTATGCCAAGTGAAGTAAGTCAGATATTCTGTAGGATTCCATTTATACAGCATCCTTTCACAGACAAAAACTACAGGGGCAGTAACAGACCTGAGGTTACTAGGGGCTGGGGAGGGAGAGGAGGGTTCACAGCAAGGAGACAAGAAAATTTTTGTGTACTAGAAATTGACCTCCATATCTTCGTGGTGGTGAAACACGAATGCCTACACGTGTCAAAACTCCCAGTACTCTACACCAAAATGAAGGAATTCTACTTATTTCTATGTATGTAATTATGCTAGAGTGTTAAAGAGGGGATGATGAAGTCATTATTAATTTTTTTTTAATCCACAGGAATGTAAAATAATCTCTTCAGTGAAAGAGCCCTTACCCCTTTATGAAAGAGAATTGGGCAGTTCTTTGACTATTATGGCCTTTAATATTTAAAATTAGAATTACTATTGTAGAAAACCAATAATTTGTATTGAGGTAGGTGGCACTAGTGGTAAAGAACCCTCCTGCCAATGCAGGAGATGTAAGAGATGCAAGTTTGATCCCTGGGCTGGGAAGATCCCCTGGAGGAGGGCATGGCAACCCACTCCAGTATTCCTGCCTGGAGAATCCCATGGACAGAGGACCCTGGCAGGCTACAGTCCATAGGGTCACAAAGAGTCGGACATGACTGGAGTGACTTTAGTACAGCATGGCAAGAAACACATATATGATGCTGAATTTTAATTTTTTAGAAGGGAAAAAGGGAGGTGGAAATAGTCTATTGGCACCCATTCTGTGCCCACACAGGACTTCATCCCTGTGCCTTTGGGGAAATGAGGCATTCACTTGGACTAACTTTCTCCTCCTTGTTTTTTTTCTAAGTTTTGTTCTCAAACTTCCTTGTCAGAGAGTAGCACAATGTCAATACTCATGCCCCTTTCTCCCCTCCCCAAAAACGTTCATAATTCAGTCAATTCAGGGTCTACATGACAGCAAACCCTGGCTTGACTGATTTTTTTCCCTCCCAAATTGACAGAATCACATGGTTACTTATTTATTTACTTATTAATGATTTATATCCTGTCTTCTTCCGAAAAGGATCTGAGTGCCTCGCTGGATGCCTTGGCATTAGTTCCAAAAAGTGTAAGCATCTCGAGGAAGAAAATAACTGCTGGAGAAGTGGTGTTTGGTTTCACTCCAGAATCCATGGAGTTGCCTGAAAAGGCATATAATGAGCCCATTACTGCAGAAAATGAATAATGGAGGGTCCAACCCAGCTGACATGTTAAAGTAGGATCTTAGACACAGACCCCTCTCCCCTAGGCTGTCTGTACAGAGGAGGCCAAAAACTTTACACAATGAAGAAACAGGTACTTTCTTCCCTGAGCAAGTCAGTCCAAGTGAAAAAGTAGTTATCAGCCATTAAAGGTCCTTTGTGGGCCTGCACTTACAGAATTTCAACTACTTGGCAAAGAAAGCACTCGGACTCTTGGAGGGGAAAAAAAGCTCAGAGAAGGTAGGTAACTTGCCCAGGATTGCAGAGCAGGTCAAGCAGTCAAGTGAGAATCTTGAATCCAGGATTTTCTGACTCTGGAGCCCTGGTTATTCCCTTTCCCAAGTTGCCTCTGGGCTTTTGAGTCCAACCTGAGTGTTTGGCGCTGGCTGCCTGTAACGATCCAGGTTATTCAATAATGTTGACATCTTTTGCTCACTGTTGGACACTGCATCAAAGAACTTTCACCATAGCTGCTATCCGTTAGATGATCTCAGTCACAAGTAACAGCATGGCCAGATTCAAACCGGCCTCAACAATGAAATGATGGATTATGCCCCAGCAGCAGGGGTCTAGCAACAGGTCAAGTTCCAGTCATCGTACGTTAGAGGATTGTTTCTGCTCCAAGATTCCCTCTATTTGGCCCTTTTCCATGAGAGTGCGGCTTCCTCAGGCAGGTAGGACCCAGGATGCAGCATATCTAGGGATTTCTCCAAAGAAATGGCCTTATCTCCTTAGGTACGAAAGAACCTTTCCTAAAACACCCAGCTTTCACCAGTCCATACATACACTCTGGGTTTCATACTCATTCTTAAGCCCCTGCTGGCAAGGGGGATGGGATGACCTTGGGCCACCTGCTGGCAAGGGGGAAGGGATGACCCTGGATGCTACAGAAGAATGCCGGTTGATATTTTCTCATCACATTCACACTCCTGGATATCCATGAAGACCGCCATTTCTCAGTCTCTCTTGCAGTTCAGACTGGACCATTTGCCTAGCTCACCCATCAATAAAATGTCAGAAAAGCGATGCCACTTCCAGGCCTGTCCTTAAAATGTCCTACGTGGTCCTCATGCTTTTTCTCACCAGCAGCTCAGGCCCTATAAGATGTCAAACACCCTAGGATGTGGAGGCCCAGATTCCTGAACCATTTGGTGAAAGGGCGCCCACTGACCTAGACATCGTTGACGTTGTATCAAACCACTGAGTGCTGGGGTTTATCTGCTACTGCAGCTAGCACTGATTACCCTGACTAACCCAGGGGTGGAATAGATGTTGGGAGTCAACCATAATAACTGATACATGGCTCAAGTTGTGTGTTGTTCACATGGTAGAGAGAGGTGATGACCAAGGTTTCCCATGGTTAGGGAGCCAGAGAAAGGATATTAGCAATTTCTTTTGAAAGTCAAAGTTTAATGCTTATAGAACCGCTTCAGAGATTTACATTAGCCTCAGTGTGACCTTGGGCAAGTCACTGCCCAGTTCTCTGAGGGAAGGTAATGCCAAAGTCTCCCCAAGCTCCCAGTGTTTCCAGATCACTTTGCACTTTTCTTGAGTCGGAGCTGATGAGGTCATACATACAAGTGACTTAGGAAAAGGGTTATTTTCAGACCCAGGCAAATAGAACCCACTTCTGAAAAGCTACACCAAGAAACCCCAGGGCACCCAGACAACTGTGCAACAGTTAACACCTCTAAGTAGCGATCCACAAGGCGGGATCATCCCCTATTGAAGCCGTTCTTCTAGGGTACTTTGTATAGTTCCCATAGCTCTGATGAGGGAGACTGTTAATACAAGGATTATCTATTGTGACTGCCTAGCATAAAACCCCACAAATCAAATAGATTCCCCAAACCCACTTAGAAACCTGCATGGCTAAGTCACATCCATTATCCTGCTTTATAGTCACATTTGCACTTTTTATTATTAATGCTATCAATACAATATTTATTTGCCATGACATAACCTTCTACTTCGGAGGGAAATGTCTTTATTTGTAAGTGCTCTTAATGATCCAAAGCTACTGGCTGGTGTATTTACAACTGGGACACAGACTATGTGAATAAAAATAATGACTGTGAGTTATTGAAGACTGACTGAGTGCCTGGCTATGCCTCCCATCCAGAATGTAATCTTCTCAATAGTCCTGTCTGTTTCAACCCCATTTAACAGAAAAGGATACTGAGGCTCAGGAGGGAGACGTAACTTGTCAAATATCCCCTAAGCAGCCCGTAAGGAACTAGGTCTTCCTCCCAAGGACTCTCGACTTTGACACAAGCGCCAAGTACTCCCTGGTATTGAGAAAGGGACTACAATGAAGCCCTCAAGACTGGTACAGAAGCATCTCACTGGCCCTAATTGTGTTTTTTTTTAAATACTTATTTGACGGTATCAGGTCTAGACCCTGATGCTAGGAAAGATTGAAGGCAGGAAAAGGGGACAACAGAGGATGAGATGGTTGAATGGCATCACCTACTCGATGGACATGAGTTTGAGCAAGCTCTGGGAGTTGGTGATGGATAGGGAAGCCTAGCGTGCTGCAGTCCATGGGGTCGCATAGAGTAAGACACGACTGAGCGACTGAGCTGAACTGAACAGATCATGTCTTACTTGCAGCGTGCATAATCTTTTGTTACAGTGCACAGACTCTCGAGTTACAGTGCGCAGGCTTAGTTGCTCCACCACATGTGGGATCTTAGTTCCCTGAAAGGGGTCAAAGCTACAACCCCTGCATTGCAAGGTGGATTCCTAACCACTGGTGAAAGTGTTAGTTTCTCAGTTGTGTCTGACTCTTTGCGACCCCATGGAAAACCCACCAGTCTCCCCTGCCCGTGGAGTTCCCCAGACAAGAATACTGGTGTGAGTTGCCATCCCCTGGACCACCACGGAATTCCTATAACTGCTCTTTAAGTTCCCTTTATTTACTCTTTACCCAGAAATGGCCAACATAGCTACTTCATTCTCATGCAAACAGATGTGGACATTAGGATCATAAGGGAAATAGTGAGTAGACTCATACACATATTTTAGAAAACTTCCCATCCATGACCGCCAGGCCATCTTGGATGACAGCAGTTTGCTGCTACTGCTAAGTTGCTTCAGTCGTGTGTGACTCTGTGCAACCCCATAGACAGCAGCCCACCAGGCTCCCCCATCCCTGGGATTCTCCAGGCAAGAACAATGGAATGGGCTGTCAGTTCCTTCTCCAATGCATGAAAGTGAAAAGTGAAAGTGAAGTCGCCCAGTCATGTCCGAATCTTAGCAACCCCATGGACTGCAACCCACCAGGCTCCTCCATCCATGGGATTTTCCAGGCAAGAGTACTGGAATGGGGTGCCATTGCCTTCTCCAACAGCAGTTTAGGTCACTGAAAAAGCATTTTTCCCCCTCTCAGCTGCTGCTGCTACTGCTAAGTTGCTTCATTTGTGTCCGACTTTGTGCGACCTCATAGACGGCAGCCCACCAGGCTGCCCCGTCCCTGGGATTCTCCAGGCAAGAACAATGGAGTGGGTTACCAGTTCCTTCTCCAATGCGTGAAAGTGAAAAGTGAAAGTGAAGTCGCTCAGTCATGTCCGAATCTTAGAGACCCCATGGACTGCAGCCCAACAGGCTCCTCTGTCCATGGGATTTTCTAGGCAAGAGTACTGGAGTGGGGTGCCGTTGCCTTCTCCAACAGCAGTTTAGGTCACTGAAAAGGCATTTTCCCCCCTCTCAGCTAGGAAGCAACAAAAGCAGCCTGTGCCTTGTTTTTCTGCAATTTCCCAAGAATTAGTAACACTTGGACAGGAAATGTCTTGGTATCTTTCCATTTCTCTATCTCTTACCTTCGCCAACTTTCCCAGCCAAAATCACCTTTGGGCAGCCAAAGTAGTGTTGGAAATGCTAAGTATAACCAAAAAAGAATAAACCAACAATTAGGGTTTCCAGACAAAATATAGGATGCCCAGTATCTCAGTCAACTTGGATGGCCATAACCAAATACCATGGATTGGGGGTTTAAACAAAACTTATTTTCTCCTTGTTCTAAAGGCTGGAAGTCCAAGATCAAGATACCAGTATGGTCGGTTTCCAGTGAGGGCTCTCTTCTCAACTTAGAGATTGTCATCTTCTTGCCATGTCCTCAGATGGTGGGGAGAGAGAGCAAGACAGCAAGCGCCCTACGGCCTCTTCTTGTTGTTCACTTGCTAAGTCATGCCCAACTCTTTGCAACTCCATTGACTGCAGCACGCCAGGCTCCTCTGTCCCTCACCGTCTCCCGGAGCTTGTTTAAATTCATGTTCATTGAGTCAGTGATGCTATCTAACCATTTCATCCTCTGCCAACCCCTATCCTACTCTCTTAAATCTTTCCCAGCATCAGCATCTTTTCCAAGAGTCAATTCTTCACATCAGGTGGCCAAACTTGGAGCTTCAGTTTCAGCACCAGTCCTTCCAATCCTGATTTCCTTAAGGATTGACTGGTTTGATCTCCTTGCAGTCCAACTGTCTGTAAGGGCACTAAATCCATCATGAAGGCCCCACCCTCAAGACCTCACCTAAACCTGATCACTTTCTAAAGGCTCCACCTCCAACCAATGATACTATTCCACTCAGGTTTTGGCTTCAGGGGGTGAATCTGCAGGGATGGGGCACACTTCAGTCCCATAGCACCCAATTAGACATGAATTTCAGATAAGCAATAAATAATTATTTTAGTATAAATAGACCCTCAACAAATATGCTTGAAATTCAAATGTAACCATGCATCCCGTATTTCTATTTGCTAAATCTGGCAACCACACCAACAATATTAAAGAGAAAACTTCTATCTTAATGGTCTTCCCTTCTTTTGTCTTCTCCCTGGGGCACTTCTAGGCCTCTAAGGGAGAGGAGTCACTTATTTGATGAGTCAGGCTCTAGGACACTCCCAGTCCAAATCTCACCCACAGGAGGAGTTCCTCTGTCACAATCGTCAGCATACAGACACGGATTTCCCTCTGTGCCACTAGTCCCCAAGCAGAAAGTAGACCAAAGTTGAGTCTGCCTTTTTAATTTTTATTATTATTCTGTTCCCATCCTCCTTGCCTGCATCTGGGTGGGTGAGCTAGGCAGGCCCTCCCCTGTGGGGGTAGCCATCTAAGACTCAGGAAGGAAAGTGGGGAGCGGAGGCTGTGTACCTCACCAGAAAAGTCTAACTGCTTTATCAAACAGCCCATACCGAGGTGTAGCAGTGCCTGCCATCTTGGTTATGGCTCTTGCATTCCTCGCTTCCTCCACCAACATCCCCTCTTAGGGGAGGAATGAGGAATGAAGAAGTGATCACTGCTGAGTCCTGGCTCTTCAGCACCATGCAGAGGGATGGCGCTCTACTCAGAAACCTCAGCATGCAAATCCAGGCGTCTCAGCTGCACAAACTCAAACAGCCTGACATGGAGCAGCATTCACGGCTCTCTGATTTCCTCTGTGAGCTGGACATGGTTAATAATGAGGGCTCATGGCAGGGAGGGGAGGGTAAAAGTTGCAGGAGGGCTGATGCTGGTGATGGAACAAACAGGTAGATAGTTCTACTCCATTCTCTGCCCTGAAACCCATCCAGACCAGCACAATCACCCTTTTTACATTACTCCTAAAAATGAGTCCATAAAAATGGGACCATTTCTTTACTTAAAGAGCACATGTCCTTGTCATTATTTTCAATGAGAGACTGATGAACAGGGCTACTTAGACTCTGGTCCAAACCTCAGATGACCTCTGGGATTGCTCGTCTGCATCCCACTGTATGTGCTATGAGCTCGGTTGTGTCTGACACTGTACAACCCCATGGACTGTAGCCCACCAGGTTCCCCTGTCCATGAGCTTCTCCAGGCAAGAATACTGGACTGGGTCGCCTTATCCTTCTCGAGGGAATTTTCCCGACTCAGGGATCGAACCTGCGTCTCTTACATCTCCTGTGTTAGCAGGCATGTTCTTTACCGCTAGTGCCCCTGGGAAGCCCGCTGTCTGTTGTTTAGTAGTTCCCACCCCTGCTGAGCACTGCAGAGACAAGACCTCTGTCCTGGTATGTTTTCCTCTAGAAAAAACTGATGCAGTCCTTATGGGAAAAGTATGGAAATTTAGTATTTAAAAAAAAATGGAATTACTATATCATTCAGCCATCTCATTTGTGGGTATTTAACCAAAAGAATTGAAATTTGGACTTCTAAAAGATACTCACACTCCCATATTCACTGCAGAACTCTTCATAATGGCCAAGAGGTGTAAACGACCTAAGCCGTCCTCTGGCAGATGAATGGACAAGGACGATGCGGTACTATTGTGGTCTGTGCATGGGTTGGGAAAGAATTTCCAGACACAGAGTATTTCAGAAAGGAATGCATTTACTAAGAACAGAGAGCAGAGATAATGAGGGCACTTCCAGCACAGAGGCCAATCCCCCGACAGACCAGGGAGAGACTAGTAGCCAATTTTTATGGCTACTCAATTGGCTACTCAGGCTAGTAGCCAATTTTTATAGCCTCAAGACAAAGGAAATTCCTACTGGAAGGGTGGCATTAGGTGATTGATTAGGGTGGATATTTTTATCTAATAAGGGGTCGGGGCTGTCCATTTTTAGATAAGGAGGGCTCATGGCAACAGTTGCTATGGGGCTCAGTCAGTTCCAGGGATGACCTCGGTGTGGGGCTCTGCCTTTGGGGCCATGGTACCAGGCCTCACACCTGTGACCTTGGTAAAGAGCTCTGCAGGTATTAATACATATATACAGTGGAATACTACTCAACCTTAAAAAAGGGCAATCTTGCCATATGTAAAAACATTAATGCACCTGGAGGACTCTACGCTAAGTGAAATAAGCTAGAGACTGAAGGACAAATACTGCAAGGTTATACTTACATGCAGTTTCAAAGCAGTCAAACTCATAAAAGCAAAGAATAAGACAGCGAGTGCCAGGGACCAGAGAGAGGGAAGCGGAGGTACAGCAGGTGTGGTTACACAAGGCAGATAAATTCTGGGGACCTAACATACAGCGCTGTGCTGGTAAATCACAATACCGCATTGTGCACCTGAAAATGTAAGATGGTAGACTTCATGTCAAGTGTTTCTGCCACAATCACATTAAATTTAAAGACAGATCAGCAGCCCAGGCAGAAAAGAAGAAAGCTGAAATTATGTGCATGTCTAGAGGACCCCCAAACGTTGAAAAGCCAAAGCTGAAGTACATAACCACCCTATAGGAAGAGGGAGGAAAAATCAGACTCGTGGGTTATTTTTAGATGCATTTGTCTTCACCACATAATGGAACTTTCAAGTACAGTTCTATTTCCTCAAGTAGAGTGAGTCCCCAGATACCCTCGTTCACACACTGTGTGACCGTATCTTAGAAATATCTGCTTCTCGCAGATAACCAACCATCCTAATTAATAACACAGAGTCACAGGGGGAGCTTTTTAACTGAAACCACAATGGGGAACAGATAAGAAAAATATACTGTAGGTGTGGGGTTGTGGGTTCACTTTCTTCCCCTAATTCCCAAATTCCTGCCACTATTCTACTATGTCTTACGAATTCTGTAATAATGAAACATGACATGATATAACCCAATATGAGGCATCAACATGACATAAGCAAATGCAGAAGGCTTCATTACCACCAAGCATGTCAGAATTGTTCTTCCTCCCGCCTGTACCCTGGACTACAGCGTTTGGCGATTTGGATCCAATGATAATGCCAGCTTTAAATGAGAAGAATACCCTCCCTTTCCCAGGCACCTTCCTTTTCAAGTGATCCTTGGGAGAGTTTATAAAGTTAAGAACCAGAACATCACGCCCTGAATGCAAGGGTCAGTCTACCGGCCAGGGACCGCAGGCAGATGCAGTGCAATCTGGGTTTGCAGCTGTCACCACCCAAGCCCCATAATCAGGTTTGCCTTTTGAGTGAAAAATGACAACACATGGAATTTTTCCAAGAAAAGTATTTATTTAAGTTTTCAGGGACTTCCCTGAAAGTACCACCACTTTTTAATTGACATATACTTGATTTAAAATATTGTGTAAGTTTCTGGTTTGCAGCAAAGCAATTCAGTATTTTTGCAGCTTCCCTGGTAGCTCAGATGGCAAAAAATCTACCTGCAAAGCAGGAGCTGCTGCTGCTGCTAAGTCGCTTCAGTCGTGTCCGACCCTGTGCGACCCCATAGACAGCAGCCCACCAGGCTCCTCTGTCCCTGGGATTCTCCAGGCAAGAATACTGGAGTGGGTTGCCATTTCCTTCTCCAGCAAAGCAGGAGACCTGGGTTCAATCCTTGGATTGGGAAGATCCCCTGGAGTAGGAAATGGCAACCCACTCCAGTATCCTTGCCTGAAAAACTCCATGAACAGAGAAACCTGGTGGGCTACAGTCCATGAGGCCACAGAGTCGGACATGCTGTGTGTGCATCAGTCTGTCTGAATTTTTATGACCCCGTGAACTGTAGCCTGCCAGGCTCCTCTGTCCACGGGATTCTCCAGTCAAGGATATGGAGTGGGTTGCCATTTCCTACTCCAGGGGATCTTCCTGACCCAGGGATTGAAACAGCAACTCTTACATCTCCTGTGTTGGCAGGCAGGCTCTTTATCATCAGCAGCACCTGGGAAGCCTACAGAGGGTACAGTGCTAGCCCTCGGCCGCCAGTGCCACCGAGAGGCTAAGGGACACCCAGCCTTCTGGGGAGTCAGGCACCAGCCCATTTCTATGCAAAGAGCCTTCTGGAGCCATTCAACCCTTGATTCCTTCAGATGAATCTGTGCTTGCCAAACACCACCCAGAATTTTTTCCCTGGATGGGACTCTGCAAGATATCAAGCAAGGTCTGACCATACATTCATCTTTCATCTGTGTCGTGCACTTTTATCCGACAAGTGGTGTGCTTTGCTTGGCATGATATTATTTCTGATCGAGTCTCAAATTTTGCAGCCTCCACCTAGATGGAGGAAAAAACGCAGCAGGCAGAGAAGAGAGCTGGTTGCTGACAGTGGCCCATTAGCTGGAGTCCGAGGACACCAAAGCAGACAGAAGTGTGCCCCAACATTGCTCCTCCTGAAGGGCTCCCCAGGCATTTCACTGGGGTCTCTGGCTGTTTCTAAAGGTATGTGATGCAGACGAAACATGCGCTCACTCACTATACCTCACTCGTTAATCCCTTGAAATAGAAACAAACCACAGAATCGCCTGCCTGTGCCCTCTCTCTTGAATAAACATTTTATATGGAAAGATGTAACCCTTGCTGAAAACTGGATCGACGCTCATAGGTAAAGCTTAGATAAAATTCGTGCCTAGTGTTACTTTTAGTTTCTTTTAAGGATGATAAGTTATATAAATTCAATATTCAGCTCCCAAATGAGCTTTGGGAAGGGAAAAATCATCTTGGGACATGAAGGTGCAATTGACAAAAACTTTGCAGAAATGCACACGTGTGAGCGCTCGCGCGTGCGTGCGTGTGTATGTGTATACAGATATATACATACATCTTGGGGCGGGGGAGAGAATTCTAAATCCTCCACCCCATACACCAATGTCACATTTTAATGTAATATCATGCCCAATGCATATTCATGAAATAGAATCTTGGCAGTGGCACAAGAAAAGTGGGATGAAGTGTGTTTGGCGGAGTGCGTCACGTTTCCAGGCCAGCGGATTTTTTGATTAAAGTCCCTTATCCGTTTTATCATGCATATCCACTCTCTGATTAAAGTGATCTGGGGCTGACACTCACAATGTCAGTATGCACTGAGACCCTTCACACAAAACATGGTTGGAATTTATGTCCTTAAAAACACACACACCCTGTACACCAACAATAAAACTAACGCCAGGCAACATTCATGGAAATAGAAGTCCACATACAGGAGGGCTATGAGGGTCATCTGTTCCCAGGCTCAGAAAGATTTAACCCGGAATATTAATCAGTGTTCAACTTCCAATCCTAAATTTCTTTTTTTTTTTTAAAGTTAAGTTCCTTCTTTCTGATTTGTCAGGCTTTTTAGAAAATGTTTTCACTTGAGAAAAACGTAACCAGAGACTCCTCCTGCAGAATATAAATAATAAGTTTCCCCCAGTTCTAAACCTCCCGCCATTCTGTATGTCCACCCAGGGGCATGTGACCTTAGGCACATTCATTACCCTTCCCAGCCCCTTGAAGCTTCCTTATCTGGAAAAACAGTGCCCAGGATGCCCCACCCATCTTGGGGGAGGCAATGTGCAGGGTTGGGGGACCCTGGCCCTGAGTGCCCATCCTGGTAGAGAATAACCCCCTGGGAACCCTTCCCATGAGGGAGGTTTGACTGGCCTGGCCTGGCCTGGTTGACTGGTATGCACACCCCCTGGCAGGCAACCACCACACACAGAGCCCCAAAGCCTCTGGTGGAATGAGAGCCCCCCCTTCCACCAGGCAGGTGGGGCTTCGGGAAGAACAAGAACTTCTCCACAATGGGCGAGGGCCAGGGCAGACCTGCCAGGTTCTCCTTCTGGAAAAATATGCAAATAACCCCTTAGTCGTGCAGTCGTGCCTGGCATAGGTTAGTGAGAAGACATTCCCCTCCACATCCCCAGGGGAAGCTCTGGGGGGAGGTTACATTCACACGGCTGGTGTGGATGACATCATTTCCTTGTGAGGCAGGGGCCATTAGCCCCCATTTACACATGACATAACTGGGTCTCTGGGTGATGCTGTGATTGACTAGGAGAACCACAGCTAGTGGGCAGTGTTCATCTCTCCACATCTATATGACCCCAGTAAGTCTACATCAGTAAATAACTGTCACTTCCTCCCTTGCTTGTCCCTAATCTACTACTCTCATTGGGTAGTAGTGGATGGATGGGTGAATGAAAGGATGGAAGGAAGGAAGATGCATAGATGGAAGGATGGATGGATGGTTGGAAGGAAGATGGGTAGATGGATGGATGGATGGTTGGAAGGAAGATGGTGGATGAGCCATCCATGGATGGATGGATGGATGGGAGGGTGGATGGATGGAAGGAAGGAAGATAGATGGATGAATAGATGGATAGACGGATGGATGGATGGAAGGAAGGAAGGAATATGGATAGATGGATGGATGGATGGTTGGAAGGAAAAAAGATGGATAGAAAGAAAGAAAGATGAATGGATAGATGGGAGGGTGAATGAAAGGAAAAAAGAGATAAAGAAAGTAAGGACAGAAGATGGTTAGATGGATGGATGGACAAATGGACAGACAGAAACAGACAGAGAGTATTCTTGTTCCCTTTCATTTAAAGCTGGGAGAAATCAAATTCTTGTGAACTTAGCATTCTGATCACAGAGTAGGTCAGGAAGATGTCCCTAGGGGCCCTGAACTTAAGTGTGTAGATCATAAGTCATCCAAAGGCAGGGACAGAAACAAAGCAAGGGACGGGTGATGCTGAAGAGGATACGGTCCTCTGTTTTGTCCTTTACAGACTTGAACTTAGTTTCAGGATCTGGAAGCTGTACTGGTAATTTAATCCTCTGCTAATCTGATCTCTTTTGCACACCCATTTAGAATCCCACTGAGATCTGTCTTCTATGTCCTCCAACTTTAACCTCGCTTTAAACTCCATCCTTCTGAAATCGGCAGGGGGAGAGAAGAGCAAGGAAGGACAACAAGGAAGAAGGAAGGAATAAAGTCCCTTCAGGGGCCATGGACTGCTCATCAAGAAGCCCCTTCCCCATCTAAGTCTTCCTTCTCTTCTCACGCTCTGCCCCCCCAACTCAAAAGCACTGCCGATTGACTCCTACACACACCATGAATTTCTCCTCCTCTGGACCCTCACAAATGCTCCCTGTTCCCTCATCCCCGTCACTTCTCACAGAAGTCCCACCATCAACAGTCAAGTCGAGCCTGCAGTTGGAAAGGATGGCACCATCCAGCGATCTCTAAGAGTCTCGGTCTTTTCTTCCAATCCTCTTACATTGGCCGGAAGCTGTCTGGTGCACCAGGCCTGGCCAGTGCCACACGGGATGCTGCCCAGGTGGAGACAGAGAGCCGAGATTTTTGGGTGAAAGACAAACAACTGTCAGAGTGAAGAACCTGAACTCTGTCTTGTAAATCACGGAGAGAGGAAGCGGAAACTGACTCATCTTGGGTGCTCCCTGTAGCAGCTGTGCTTCCCCACAAAGCCACATTTCACATTGCCCCCGTTTCACAGATGAAGAAACTGAAGCCCAGTGACTCGACGAAAGTGAGGGAACCAGCAAGCAGCTGAGCAGGACCGTGCCCACCTCTGCTCAGCCCTCACGCCCTTCCTGTTCCCACATCCGTCCCAGTTCAAGATGCTGCTCAAGCTGGGTCTGCACTGAGATCCTCCCACAATTCTCTGGATACACACATTCAACCACCCATGTGCCTCTTTAAGTTCATGTTTCAATAAGAAGCTACAGAAATTGCAAATTATATTAAAAAACCATGCAACACTACTTGCTACTGTATTTTCCTAATACGATTTTGACAGGAAGACATTTCCATGAATTATCTGACTTAGCCTTTTGAGAGCTGTGGCAAGTTTAGTGATCCCTTTAAATCTGACTCCTTTATTACATGCATGTGGAATTTATTCTTCCCTTCATTCATTCACTCAGTATTTATCAAGCGTCTGCCTGTACCAGGTATCCTGCTAGAGGTTAGGGATACAGAGATGAACAGACTTACACCTACCATCAAATTATGCACATTGCGACCGGGTCAGAGGCCAAAGGTAATGTAAATACAATATGTGGAGAGACAGACAGGGGTAAATCAGGATGGCCTGGGGACCACAGAGCTCTTGATTTGAAACCTTGTGACCTTGAAGCTTTATGGCCTTGGACAAATCAATCTCCATGAGCCTGTTTCCCCATGAGTAAAATGAAGGAAAGAGAACTCGCTTTGTAAGATTTTAGGAGCACCCTGGTAATACTCAGCAGCTTCAAAGAGGAGGTCACAGTAGCTGGACCTTGGAGAATGACACTACCTAGTCTCTCGGGCAGAACTGAGAACAATGCATTGCATGTAAAGCGGTGGTAGCTCAAGGGTGGAGCATTAGAGACACGTGTGGCAGTCAGTGCACTGTAAGGGTCCAAGATCAGCGGGCCTGGGAGCAGGAGGGGAGTTCAGAGAATCAGGATAAGCCTGAGACCTCCGACCACAGCTACCATTTCTTGACAGCTGCTGCCGCTAAGTTGCTTCAGTCATGTCCAGCTCTTTGTGACCCCATGGACTGTAGCCCACCAGGCCCCTCTGTCCAGGACTCTACAGGCAAGAATACTTGGGTGGGTTCCCATGCCCTCCTCCAGGGGAGCTTCCTGACTCACGGATCGAACCCGCATCTCCTGAGTCTCCTGCCTTTGCAGGTGGGTTGTTTCCCCTAGCACCACCTGGAAAGCCCAGAGCAGACACTTTGCTAAACACTTTCTGTGTATTATCTCTTGATCTCTCCAGCTACCTACACAATAGGCACTATGATGAATCCCACCATGCAGATGTGGAAACCAAGGCACAGAGAGGTTAAGGAAGTTCCTCTAAAGCTGCACAGCCAAGGAGCAGCACAGGCCAGGACCAGGGAAGGACTCAACTTGGAAACCCTCCGTGGACCATCCCGTCTTTTACAAATGTGGTCAGGAACCATCACGAACTGCTGCTTTGATTTGTCCTCAATCTTTGCTTTTGGACTTTCATTTAAAAGATTTTTTTTTAATGTGGACCATTTTTAAAGTCTTTATTGAATTTGTTACAGTATTGCTTCTGTTTTACATTTTGGTTTTTTGGCCATGAGGCATGTGGGCTCTTAGTTCCTTAACCAGGAATTGAACCCACAGCCCCTGCTTTGGAAGGGGAAGTCTTAGCCACTGGACCTCCAGGGAAGTCCCTCCACACTGGGTCTTACTTTCACCTTTTTTGACATTTGAATTGCCCGATTTCAGAGGCAACTGATGGCCACAGCAGACTTCTTGTTTGGGCTACAGCGGCAGGAGATACAGGAGAAGGTCCTTAAAAGCCCAGATGGTGGTCACCGGGGCTCACAGAGAGGGGTTCAAACGGCTAGATGTGCTGCGGGGGGCCAGCTCCCCTTCAGGGGAATGTGTGTCAGGCAGCAGGGCCCGTGGTTCATTCCTGCCCAGAGCCTTCATCACCAGGGGCCAGGGGCAGCCGGAGAAGGGCGGGTTCTCAAGTCTGGTCAACCTGCTATGAACTGTGGTCCATGCCCAGGAACTTGAGAGCTGTGCTGCTCACAGTGTGCTGAGAAAGACTTTAAGGAGTGATCTTGCTGATGCCCCTGCACAGCTCCAAGAGGTGGGTACCACTCTTATCAGCTCCATTAAATGATGGGGAACTGAAACTCTGTAATAATTTGCTAAGATCTCAGGGCTGGGAAATGACCAAACTAAGATTCAAACCCGAGGTTTTTCTTAGAGACCCTAGGCCCTCACTGTTCTAGCCTTGCCTCATCCTGGCTACGGGCCCAGAACAGGCCAGTTTCCTCATCTTACAGCTGGGGGGTGCTGAGGGCCACTTTGCTGGGAGATGCCATGAGATCTCTTCTATAACGCGCTTCTCCTGGGGCCTTGAACGAGGTCATTTTCCATAACGAGGAGTTGTGTTTACTACAATAAACAGGCTGTCTGGGTACATTCATCAGTCAGGGCTCACAGGGTATCACAGAGAGGGCAGTGTGCACAACAGAAATCAATTCTCACCGTTCTAGAGGCTGGAAGTCCAAAACGAAGGTGTCGGCAGGACTGGTTCCTTCCGAGGTCTCTTTCCTTGCCTTACAGATGACTGCCTCCTTCCTGTACCTTCATATAGTCTGCCCTCTGTGCCTGTGTCCTAATCTCCTCTTCTGTAAGGACACCAGTCAGACTGGACCCGGGTCCACCCATATGATGTCACTTAACCTTCATCACCCTTTTAAAGACGGCACCTCCAAACATACTCACATTCTAAGATGCTAGGGGTTAGGACTCCAGTGTATCAATTTTATGGAAACAGTTCAGCCTATACCACTGGGAAAGTCAGACAATCTCTATTTTGGAGCACGATTTCTTTATTCTCAATTCCTTAGTGTCGGCTGAGGCCAGCCCACACCATCCTTTCACTCAGTAACTGCTGTGGAAAGTGAACCAAGATGCAGCCAGATGGTCGGGTGACAAAGCTGAGCCCCTGTCTGTCCCTGCCCTCTGGAACTGGCAGGGTCCCAGGTGACTAAGACATGCGGCGAGATTTACAGTCCATGAGTCTCTTTGCACAACCACCACAGCATTTAATTTTCCCAAAGCTCCTGAGGGGAGGGTTCAAGCGTTATCCATATCCTTCAGCTGCAGAGACTGACGCTTAAGGACTGAGTGGTTGGCCCCAGACCAGAGCGGCCGCATGTGGAGGCTGAGTCTTGAGCCTTGGAGCCCCGATCCCTACTCTGGAGCAGTCCTCCGTCTGGGAGGCTCTTTCGTTAGCCTCACTTTGCCGTCCTCCCATCAACAAAGATGTACTGAGCTCCTACTTTGTGCTAAGCTGCTATGGAGCTGCTTGCTAGCAGAGACTTCCAGAATGCAGAGGAGAGAACAAACCAAACAACCACAAAGCGGGGGGAACAGACAGGATGATGTGATAATGTGATGGGAGAGTGACTTTAGATAACACGACCTGAGGAGCTGACATTTAAGTAAAGACCGAAGGAGGCAAATGAGACAGTGCAAAGGCCCTGAGGTGTTCTGGCAAGAGCTGACGTTGGAGGGGTTGGTGGGGGCCAACTCACACATGGCCTTGGAAAGTATGTTTCTAAGTATTATGGAAAAAACATTTAACCTGGACCTGAGCTGAGAATGAGAACCAGTTACTTAATGGTGTTCAATATTCTCTCTGTAGTTCCCTTTCAGTTCAGTTCAGTTCAGTTCAGTCACTCAGTCGTGTCTGACTCTTCATGACCCCATGAATTGCAGCATGCCAGGCCTCCCTGTCCATCACCAACTCCCGGAGTTCACTCAGACTCACATCCATCGAGTCAGTGATGCCATCCAGCCATCTCATCCTCTGTCGTCCCCTTCTCCTCCTGTCCCCAATCCCTCCCAGCATCAGAGTCTTCTCCAATGAGTCAACTCTTCACATGAGGTGGCCAAAGTACTGGAGTTTCAGCTTCAGCATCATTCCTTCCAAAGAAATCCCAGGGCTGATCTCCTTCAGAATGGACTGGTTGGATCTCCTTGCAGTCCAGGGGACTCTCAAGAGTCTTCTCCAACACCACACTTCAAAAGCATCAATCCTTCAGCACTCAGCCTTCTTCACAGTCCAACTCTCACATCCATACGTGACCACAGGAAAAACCATAGCCTTGATTAGACGGACCTTGTTGGCAAAGTAATGTCTCTGCTTTTGAATATGCTATCTAGGTTGGACATAACTTTCCTTCCAAGGAGTAAGCATCTTTTAATTTCATGGCTGCAGTCACCATCTGCAGTGATTTTGGAGCCCAAAAAAGTAAAGTCTGACACTTTAATTGTTGTAGGAATTAGGAGAGGATTAAATACCTCTTTAGGATCTAAACGATAGTCACAAGAAGCTTCCTGAATTCACCACAGCCAACTTCCTCTTTGCAGGGAGCCCTGTTGGATGCCTCATTCAGGTCAATCCCGAGGACACTATACTGTATGAACAGCATCTGCGAGGACCCATGGAGACCTCGGTCTCCTACCACCCTCTAGGGTGTGGATCAGCTTCCGGACCAACAGGGGTGGCAGGTGCCCTCTGGCTCTTATCGGGGTTGGATGCAGGGGGCCTGAGGGAGCCAGAGATGCAGAAACGTGGGGACCTGGGCCCCCTCTAGACCAGCGTCTGGGGGAGACAGATGAAGGGAAACGGGTGCCCGTCCGGTCTCAAGGTGCTCACTCAAACAGCGCGAGGAGCATCACGCGCGTTCTAAAACAGCGGGACCATTTTCTCCGTCCTAATTGATGAACAGCTGTGCTTTAATAGACTATACCGCTGAGCTTCCCTGATCTCTCCTTAGGCCACCCCCAGCCCCAAACGAAGGCTCCCTGGGGAGCCAGGAAAAACAAAGTTTTTCCTTTGTGTGTGAGCACGCAGGATGGGGGAGGGGGTGAAATTGTTTTTGCTGGATTAATAAACAGATAGATGAATAACTCCGCCAAATAGATTTTAGATCCTTGTTTCCATCCCTTTTTATTGGCCATTTCCTGATAGTCACTGCTGTGAACTTTAAAGCTTCCCCTTCAAGGACCAAATGGTAAATAAAGCTCGGAAAAGATGCAGGCTTTTGTGATGTCAACCGTGGTTGACAGATATTTCTTCACTTAGACGTCCCCTGAACCCTAAGATGTAGACACGTGCAGGATTCTAATCCATTACACTGCGTTTTGTTGATTCCTGCATGGAAAACTTGCTGGGGACTCTGGGCAGAAAAAAAACATCTGCACTTCCTGCCTTCAGGGGCTTAGGGTCTACTGCCTGCCTTTGCAAACCACAGCCTGAGGAGGGGCCACATCCAGCCTGACACCTGCTTTTGTAGGGCCCATGATCCGAGAATGGTTTTACATGTCTAAATGGTTGAAAAAAATCAAAAGACTCTGTGACTTATGAAAATTATCAGCAGTTTATATTTCAGTGATGACAAAGTTTTATTAGCGAACAGCCACACTCATTTGTCTAGGTATAATCTACAGGTTGGAGAAGACTCTTGAGAGTCCCTTGGACTGCAAGGAGATCCAACCAGTCCATTCTGAAGGAGATCAGCCCTGGAATTTCTTTGGAAGGAATGATGCTAAAGCTGAAACTCCAGTACTTTGGCCACCTCATGCGAAGAGTTGACTCATTGAAGAAGACTCTGATGCTGGGAGGGATTGAGGGCAAGAGGAGAAGGGGACGACAGAGGATGAGATGGCTGGATGGCATCACTGACTCGGTGGATGTGAGTCTGAGTGAACTCTGGGAGTTGGTGATGGACAGGGAGGCCTGGCGTGCTGAGATTCATGGGGTCGCGAAGAGTCGGACATGACTGAGCGACTGAACTGAACTGAACAGGGACTTTCAGGCTTCACTGGTGGCTTAATGGTTGAGAATCCACCTGCCAATGCAGGAGACATGGGTTCGATCCCTGGGTCAGGAAGATTCCCTGGAGATGAAAATGGCAACCCACTCCAGTATTCTTGACTGGAGAATCCCATGGACAGGGGAGCCTGAAGGGCTACAGTTCATGGGGTCACAAAGAGTTGGACACAACTTAGTGACTAAACAACCACAGGGACTTTGACACTACAAAGGCAAGGTTGATCAGTGGGGACAAAGGCCATAATGGCTTCCAAAGCCTAAAACATTTACTCCCCAGCCCTTTACAGAAAAGACCCTTGCCAACACCTGGTTTGTGATTGAGAAAGGAAAGTGGAAGGTGACCTGAGTTTACTGAGCATGGGGCATCTTACAGGCATTAAGTCCTTTAATCATCATCAGTTGGCTGCGAGTCTGGGATAACATTCCCCACTTTATGAAGGAGGGGACCAAAACACAAAAAAATCAGTAACTTGGCCAAAATTCTAAGAGTGTATTGTTGACAAGGAGAGGTCTTAACCATGTAAGAAGCCCTATCAAAACTGAATTCAGCTGTCTCCACTTTCTAGAAGCTGTTGCACTTTTTTTAAACTTTTTAAATGTTTCTTAAATATTTTGTTTACTGTTTTGAATATAGCTTTTTAAGTTGCTGTGAGCATTTTTATAGCATTCAATTTTTTTTTATGGAGCTTCCTTGCTGGCTCAGTGGTAAAGAACCTGCCTGCCAATGCAAGAGATGTGGGTTCAATCTCTGGGCCAGGAAGATCCCCTGGAAAAGGGAATGGCAACCCACTCCAGTGTTCTGGCCTGGAGAATTCCATGGACAGGGGAGCCTAGAAGGCTGCAGTCCATGGAGTCACAAAGAGTCAGACATGACTAAGTGTCTAAACAACAAAACAGCTGTTAACATCAGCACAGTGTTTAAGTTAGAGCATATCAAGGTGAGGGGTGGACATCACCTAAGGACTCCATTCTCTTCTGGGGAAGATGTTGGCATGTCTCCAGTTGTACACAGGATGGTGTATCGAGTCAAATGTAAGTATGACCTTGTGATTGTCTTTATTTAGAGATTATCTGTAGCTTAAGGGGATGCATATAGGAGTCGTGTTGATGAGGGGTGGACTTGTGATGACTAATTTTATGTGTCAATTTGGCTGGGTAACAGTACCCAGAGATGTGGTCAAACGCTAGTCTAGATGTTGCTGTGAAGATACTCTTCAGAACAGAGTCCTATCTAAATCAGGAACCACTGAGTGAAGCAGATTACCCTCCATAATGGGAGTGGGCCTCGTTCAATCAACTGAAAGACTTAGGAGAAAAAGACTGACCTTCCCCTAAGCAAGAAGGAATTCTGCCAGCAGATGGCCTTCAGACTTGAGCTCCAACCTCAAGTTCCAACCTCAAGTGGGTTCAATCCTTGAGTTAGGAAGATCCACTAGAGGAGGTCATGGTGACCCATTCCAGTATTCTTGCGTGGAGAATTCCTTGCACAGAGGAGCCTGATGGGCTACAGTCCATAGGGTCGCAAAGAGTCAGACACGACTGAAGTGAGTTAGCACGCATGCACGCGCTTATATATATTGGTTCTGTTTGGAGGCAAGTCTACCAGTAGAATCACAGCCCAAATAGGAATTTCCTGCTTCCTGGTCCAGTGCAATTCTGACCTAAGAGTGGTTCATCACCAGGTCTGGCAACTCTGAGTTCTACCCTGGGTAAAAATCACAGAGTGACATTGTAAGGGTTTAATGAGATGATGCACCCACAGCACTTAGAGCAGAGCCTGGTCCCCAGAGAACCTTCAATATATGTCCACTCCCACAGCATCATCAGCTCTGGGTCCCTGTCTCTCCCAAGGTCCGGCCCCGGGCAAGGGCCAGGTCTCTGCATCTCCAGCAGCGGCTAGGGCGTCTCCTGGGAGTGGGGGGTGCATCTCACTTCCTCAAGTCCCAGATCCAAGGTGGCCATCCCCCATCTGTGTGTGTCTGAGCCTTGAACACACACACCCTATCAACTGTCTGAAAGCCCGCTTTCTATGTGGAAAAGTGTAAGAAATAGTTAAATGTTTCCTATTGTTGTATCAGTGAACCAGTTCAGAGATTGCCGACTCAATTCAATCAAAATTAGTGACAAGAGAGCAATTTTCCCGTTCCGTTCAGCGTGGAGAGCTTTTTTTGTTTTGCTTTGTTTTTATTGGAGGTGATTCACCACATCTTTCCTCGAGGTAAGCTGAGTAGCTCCGCCAGTGCCATGTCTCCTTTTGTCTAGATAAGTGTTATCCAGTAAAATGAACACAATAAGACTATGTTTACCTTAATGCTGTTTAAAAATCACATCGCAATAAGAGATCAATAGCTCTCTACAACAATTTACCAAAGACTCGGCTGGGGAAGAGAAATTCAAATTGCATTGATTTTCTTTTTTCTTTCGTGAGCGTGTGTGTGTGTGTGTGTGTGTGTGTGTGTGACAATAATAACCCATGAGCCGGAGCATTGACAATATGGCACATGAGCCCTGAATCTAAAGCACAAGTTAGAAGGAGCCAAGAGGAGGATCGCTGAACTGTTGTGGCTGCTACCCGTGGCCCTGGGAATTGGTAGAAATTCAATAAAGACGGGAGAGCGCGGTGGGTTTTTTCACTCGCGTCTCATTTCTCCACAGGCCATAGTCTTGGAGAATGTGGGTCTGGAAAGGACTTTGGAGGTGACCCCGGGCTGACATCCACGTGGGTTCAGGTAGGGGAGTGGGGACTGCAGTCAGCCACAGGGCTCCTGGGTCCTGTGCATGGGAAGAAGTGCAGCTGTAGAAGTGTGTCTGTGAAGGCAGAGCCTGCGTCTCTCATCTCGGACCCTGGTACACAATAGGATCTCAGCCGACGTCTGTTGAATAACTAGATGGAGCCAAACAGGAGGGAAGGGAGGGAGGGGTGGAGAGAGGGAGGGAACGAGGAAAGGAGGGGGAGAAAGAAAAGAAAGGGAAGAGAATAGAAAGGAAGAAAAACAACCAAGACATCAGAGAGACCTGAGTTGGACTCTGATCTATATTTGCACTTGACCTTGGTCATGCCTGACCTCGCACATCAGTGCGAGAGTCATGAGAAATCAACAGAATCATCACATGTCCACTTTCTGGTCTGCACTAGATGCCCAAGAAATGACAAAACAGAGATGGGACGAGATCATGCTTTTCTGCCACAAATATCAGAGTCTAAATTCCTCCGAAGGAAAGGTTTCCTGAGCCTGGACCTGTGAATAAGGCCCCCAAGTTGCTTCTGAACCACCCCACATCGTGGCCACCTCAGGCAGAGACGGAGGCCAGGTTGGGGGTGTGCCTTTCTGATAACCCCACATTCCCGCTCCGACCACTTTGAAATATGCCTTGGAAAAGAAGTAAGGTTGTTGTTTTTTTTAAAGAGGGGAGGAAAGAAATGTAAGTGGAGAAATTATTGGAACTGGAGAGGGGTTTTAATGGCAACGTTGGCATCCTGCAATTTCACACATTAAAACATATTTTTAAAGAAACAACTACAGTGCTGATTGTATAAGGGCAAAGCTTTCCACTCTTCAGACTATTAATAAGGGCTTCCCATAGAGAAGACAAATACATGCTTGATGCATTTTTAATCCTTTGCCAATACATTTGACTAAAGCTGTTTGCTGTTTCAATGACAGGATTTAACTTGCCCTTCTGTATCCAACGTTCCTGATTATTAATGACATTTAGGAAACACAAGCTCTAAAGTTACATTCTGGTTGAATGGCAGCCTCTGCTCCATGCCCTGCAGAAGGGAACTCGCACTTCTGAATGGGGGGGACGTCTTCTCAGTCCAGGGCAAAGGCGGTTGCCCCACCCTGGGCTGCCCCTTTCCCATCCCCTCAGCCAGGAGCCAGTTCAAAGTCAGCTCTGAGTAACAGGCATCAGCCTTTCCAGCTCCCTTCCTTGCCTTTCCACACCTGGTAACCTTGGCGTCATTGCCATGAGAACTGCTCAGTGCTGTCTGGAGACAGGATCTGGAAAGTATGAAACCAAATTCACGGGTGGTATTTGGATTTCTCAGGACTCCCCTCCCACTCAAATGCCAAGAATACAATCTTCCAGGAAAAAGAGGTGGCCAGGAACGTAAATAATTTTGAAACAAGGGATCTAGAGAAAGCCCTTGGATCTTAACAGAAGCAGAGGGAAGAACCCGTTACTCGGACACAGCTGACTATTTTATGCTTTTTAAAAAATTATTTAAGAGAAATTAACACTTGGGCTGAAATGAAATTGCATGTGCTGATACCCTCCAAGCCAGCTCCTTTATTCAACTGGGTGATGGGATGTTGATAAGAGTATACCCCAAGTGAACACACCAGAATATGATCAGAAATGGGTGCAGATGAGAATTCTTGGAGGGCAGGAAGCATTTTGCTTTGGTTTTGAACTATTCCCATTGCGGGGAATTGAGAGGACGGGGGCGGGCGGGGGGTTAGGGAGGAAGCAGACAGACACGCAGGTGACAACCCAGGAGGAAAGAAGAGCGTGAAGCGGGTTCACATACAGCATCTGAAAAGGAGCCCCCTCTTCCATCCGGGAAAAGTCATCTGCACAAAAGCCTTTCAGCCTCCCCGTATTATATGCTCAGCTCTGACCCCCTATTGTAATGAAAAGCAGATCCCCCTATGAATCACAGAAAATCAATACTGCGTTTTACTAAGTTTGTGTTAATTTTACACCTTTCAGCCTCCAGAGGGGAATTATTGCCTGCAAAGATGAGAAAGCCTCTTCTCCCCCAATTCTGCCGTTGTCTGGGTTTCAGACAACTAGGTTGGAAAAACCCTATCACTATTTAAAAAGGGGGAAAAAAAACCACGACGATGAAGAAGAAGGAGAAAAGGGGCGGGGTGGAGGGGGGTTGCGGTTTGAGAGATTTTAATAGCTAATAATAGGAGAGAGCATAAAAGCGCAGATCCAATTTAAGCGAAAGAGTTCCTATGTAAGCATTGCTTGTCAGTCTAGGGGTGTACTGTATAGGGGCCAGCTCCTGAGCATGGCAGCCCAGATATATAAAGTCCAGATTTAATTCCGATACAGAGAAATACAATTTCAAAACCGGACGTCTTATCATTGGCGTGTCCCACTGGAGAACTCATTTCCCTATAGCAAAAGGCTGTCAATGCCATTATGCTGTACAAGGAAGCAATTTACCACTACAGCTAAACAGGGCTACCAGGACTGTGGGAACTTGAGCATTTGAAGTTATCGCTCAGAAAAAAAAAAAAAAAAAAATAGCATTTCAAATGTCAGTGAAATGGGAAGGAATAATTGAAAAGTATCAATCAGAGAAGCAGAAGGGTTTAGAAGGCTGAGACCACAGCCTGACTTACTGGGCTTTGCTCTTTTTGCTTTCGTTCCTGTCCCTTCCCCTTTCTGCTGGCCTTACAGACCAACCCCTCCCTGTTCTCTTCTCCCCTAAGCCTGCGTGCTCCCTCTGCAAGCTCAAGTTCAACTCCAGAAAAGTAGGGCTCGCTGCTTCATCCTTCTTCTGTGTCAGACTCGAAGAGCAACCTGAGACTCCAGGGGCTGAGATTTCATGGTGCAAGTATGCTCCCCCACCCAGGTCCTGAGTCACCCTAGTGCTCAAGATCGATGAAAGACATGACCTTCCAGGTCCTGCAAAATCACACATGTTCACAAAGCCCCACAATGGTAGCCTGTGTCCAGTTGCTCCTTAAGGTGACTGAGAGCATCTCAATATAACTTGGAGTATGAAGACCACAGAATTGCATTTCTACCTTGGACCCATCACTGATTAGTCCTGATTCACCCTGACAAGGTAATTCACCTCTCTGGTCCTCAGTATCCTTGTCAACAAAATGAGGATAATGACATCCTCATTAATGTAAGGGATAAGACAGAGCATGTAGGGTATTCTGCCTGGCATGGAGGTAGCTAACACTGTTGCCATCATGATTCCACTGCATGGTGAGGGCATTCAGATTTCTTACCACCTATGGTCCGCTCACCTCTGGGAGCCCACTGTTACCACTGCCTCCTGCTTCCCTTCTGTTCTTCCAACACTCTTAGCCTTTTTCTGAAGCTGAGCAGGACCCTATGGAGCCTTCCCAGGACAGACTTCCCCCCACCCCCACCACTGCCACCATACTCTCTACCTGCTTCTTGTCTAGAAAAATTTAGTCAAAGACTAATTTTAATTAGAGAAATGAAACAATGCAAAAACAAAGAAAAACAGTCAAATAAAAATAATCATAATTTAGCCAATAAACAAAGTCAAGGACTTTAAGTTTTTCCTCGAAGGCTATAGATAATATTCTGAACCATATCCTTTGAGCTGTTCTGTAGCTACTATAACTCCCATCAAGTGAAAGAAGTTAACTACATGATGACCAGGACGTAGCCACAACATAAGCTGCCACAATTTTGAGAACTGGCCTCAAGGAAATGGTAACAAACTGACCCTGGAACTGAAAACTGCTGCTGCTGCTGCTAACTATACTTAAAACAATCAAGATGATGCTGATCAGACCATCATACGACCAAGTTCAAGATCACTGTCAGAGCTGACTGTGCTGTTCTACATGTAGCCTCCCCGCAGTGTCTATGCACCCCTGAAACTGCCCTCTGGGAGTTCCTGCCCACTGATTGGCAATGGGGAGTTGGTTCTTTGGGACATGAGTCCTTCTTCTCCCCAGGATAGCTGGCTTCCTCAATAAAGCATCTTTCCTTTTACCCAACATATGTCTCTCAGTATAAACTTCTTGAGCCACAAGCAGCCAAACCTGAGTTCAGTAACATTCCCACCAAGGACCTTTGCACTTGCACTTTCTTCTTGCAGAACACTCATTCCATTAGTCTTCGCATAGCTGGCTCCTCATTTAGTTCACAGCTCCCTTGTACCTCACGAAAGACCTTCCCTGTCCAACCTCCTGAAGATTGCACAGCAGATTGTTTTTGAGTCACTGGTCTTTACTTTCTTGACAACACTTATCTTTGAAATTACTGTCCGTCTCTCCCACTAGAATACAAAGCCATTGAGAACAAGGTTCTTGTCCATCTTATCCTCTACAGAATATCTTTCTCTTGGACTGAGTACCTGGTACAAAGCAGGTATCATGTATATACCCTCATGTGTTGAATGAATAAACAAGTGAATGGAAGAGGATCCCGTTTGAATGAGATGTGAGCCTGCCCGACCCAGAGTCTAGGAAATAGTAGGCACTCGGGAAATGTTAGCTGGGCCTTCCTCACTGAGCAGCTGGTCCTGAACAAGCACCTCCCTGTAGATGGAGCAGCCAAGATGAGCAGCAGCAAGACTGGCCTATTCCTGTAGCCCTTGGGTGCCTAGTTACAGAAACTCCAGTTTGGCCAGGGGCTCCCTTGATATACCCTTTTCTCAGTTATTTACAACCTGATACAATGAATGCAGTTACCTGGGAATTTCCCCAGTGGCCTATGAATTTTGGCTTAGGGACTTTGCCTTTCATTTATAGAGCCACCCGTCCACCATCCATCCATCTACCAGGTTTGGTGGCCCACGCATGCTAAGAATCATAACAAGGGAAGGCAGCCTGAGCAATTCCTACAGCCAGGCCCTGTGCTAAGCACTCTGAGCATCATCTCATTGAAACCTCTTGACCCAACGTGGGGTCCTTGCTGTCATGTCCCCGTTTCACAGGCAAGGAGGCTAACATGTAGAGCAATTATGCTTAGCACTGATCCCATATGTTGCTTGACATTTGGTAAAGTAAAATAAAAGTTAACTATTGCTAACTACTGTCTTTCTAAAGTTCAGAAATACACACGGCTTCACATTTTAAGGTTTTTGAAATTCAGATGCATCTTTTCATCAATGTGAATATTTAACGTCAGAGTGTTCACTATTCTGGAAAAGCTGTTCTTGTGTCTGATGGTGGCTGACACTTTAGAAATGAGAGAACATGGTGCCTTTAGACAGAGGGACGTGTGAATACACTGACCCTTACCTCTGCTCCCAGCCCTGAGATGGTCTTGCTGTGGGCGTTCTCTCCAGCAAAAGGATTCTGGCAGGATGGCAACTTTCCTCTCTTTCCCAATGTATGTGTGTGAACGTGTGTGTATAAACATACGTGTGTGTGTGTGTGTGTGTGTGTATAAGAGAGATAGAGGTAAGTATATACAAGAGATAGAGATTTACTTTAAGGATCTCACTCAAGTGACTGTGGGAACCTAGTAAGAACCTACAGGTTGGAAACCCAGGGAAGAGTTGCTGTTACCGGGTTGAGTCTGAAATATACAGGGCAGACCAGTGGGTGAGAAACTCAAGCAGATTTTCGATGTTGCACTCTTCAGGAAGAATTGCTTCTTTTCCAAGGAAAAAAAAAGCTTTTTTTTTTTCTTTTTTTAACCAAGCAAGACTCTTTCATTTTAATTAATTTTTACTCTTCTGATTATGCAACTTTCTTTAGTATTTTCATTGACTTCTAAGGCACCTTTTTACCGAAGGATAAAGTGTAATCATTTTTATTTATTAAGGTAAAATTTATATTTAGTAAAATGCACAGGATTTAAGTATGGGATTGAGAAGTTTTGATAAATATAGACATCCATGTGAATATCACCCTAATAAAGATATAGGATATTTCTATTAAGACCACCAAGCAATATTTCTAGGAGAGCTTTTCCACTCTGAAGGTCTTCGAATGATTGGGTAAGGCCCACCCAAATTATGGAGAGTAAGTAATCTGTTTTAAATAACAGATTTAAGTAATCTTAAAGTCTACAGATATAAGCGTTAATCTCATCAAAGAAAATACTTTCAGAGCAACATCTGTTCTGGTATCTGACCAAACAATTAGGTCCCATGGCCCAGCCAAATTGACACAGGAAACGAACCGTCACACAGAGTTAGGTTAAAGGGCTTAACAGAAAGTACTCTAGAGATCACCATCAGACATTAAGCTCTGGACATTCTAGGCATGAAAAGCCCACCAACCTTGTAGCATCCCTTGATGCTATGTGAGATACGGAGCATCTGATTTGCGTCCTGCCCCTCTCCGCTGCAATTTTCCAAAACCTTGTAGAATACATGGAGTCCTAGAAGTCACTGCCTGTCAGCACTGGGTGATCCAGCTGGTCACTGACTACCTCCCCACCAGTGAGTTCTGTCCTCCAGATACACCCAGCTCTGGGCACGTCCCTCCTGTACCCAGAGACCCCCGTCAGCTTCCGTTGCTCCCATCTGGCCCACTCTCCACTCACAGCCCCCATCCTCCAGGAGGAAGGGAGCAGCAGGAATCCTCTCCCACCCCTGAGAGTTAAGGTGCCGTCTTATTTTCAGATACCTTCTCTCACTTTTCTTCGTCCAGAAGCTCCTTAGCTGTTCTCATGACTGCTCAGTAGGTCCCTAGAATCTTCTAATGTCCCAGCAGAAGAGCCTTGGGTCGTCACCTGGTTACACTTAAAGTAATTCTCACGGAGGAGATGTTGTCGAATGGTCCATGCAGAGGTCCAAAGCAGTAAGTGTGGTGACATCCAACCTGCTCGGTATCTGTCCCTGCTTCTAATGGTTTCTCCTCCTTTGCTCAGAGGACCCCAGATCAGCAGAAGAACTGTTTTAAGAAACAGACCTTCCAAGCAGACTCCCAGCTCCCAGTCTTTGGACCCAACAAAATCAGGCATCTTTCCCTCATCCTTCAGGGCATACTGCTTCTTAAAGCTGAGGGGAGCACAAAGCTTCCTAATTCTGTGGTCAAACAGAGAGGTGCTGGATCCAGTTCCCTTGGTACACAGTCAATACCTGTCCAGCCTGAACTGCTGCATCACTGGCCACTATTGTCAAATCTGCAAGCCCAGTGGGAAGGGAATGGTCCTTATGGTCAAGGTCTTGGGTACTGGGTGGCCTCAAACATACCACTGACCCATCTGCCTCTCCTTTCCTCAGTGATAAAGTGAAGACAGTAGACATAACCTCTTGCTACAAATCTTACAGTTGTTGTAGGGATCAAAAGAATGCTGGTAAAGGTAAGGAATACAGTGCCTTGCAAATGAAAACTAAAAAGACAGTGCAGTGTCTTCACAGATTCAGCACAATAACAATGCGTGGTAAGATGCTTCAGTCATATCCGACTCTCTGTGATCCTATGGACTGTACCCTGCCAGGCTCCTCTGTCCATGGGATTCTCCAGGCAAGAATACTGGAGTGGGTTGCCTTGCCCTCCTCCAGGGGATCTTCCCAACCCAGGGATCGAACCCGTATCTTTCACATCCACCTGCATTGGCAAGCAGGTTCTTTACCACTAGCACCACCTGCAAAGCCCACAATAGTAGCAGCCACTTAAACTGAACTGGCTTCCCTGGCGGCTCAGCGGTGAAAGCGTCTGCCTACAATGCGGGAGACCTGGGTTCAATCCCTGGGTTGAGAAGATTCCCCTGGAGAAGGAAATGGCAACCCACTCCAGTACTCTTGCCTGGAGAATCCCATGGATGGAGGAGCCTGGTAGGTTACAGTCCATGGGGTCACAAAGAGTCGGACATGACTGAGCGACTTCACTTTCACTAAACTGCACTAGGATGTCCAGTCCCTGATCTAAGAACTCCACACACACTGACACACTTAATTCTCACAAGTCTTCTACTGGGGGTAGCATTATGCCCATTGTAGAGGTAAAAAGACTGAGGCCTCAGATGTTCTAGAGCATTGCCAAGGAACACAGTAAAAGTGAAGGTGAGACAACACCCAGGTGGCCTCTCTCCAGAGTCTGTATCCTCAGCCGTCCCCTTACCCTGCATCCCCCGCTAGATTCCATATTGCCTAGCGTCTTACACAGACTTGATACCTCCAAATGTTTGTCAATGAAAGAAATGCTCAACATAAAAAAACATCCCAAGTTCTGAAAAGATATAAAGAATTGTAGCTTCTGCCAGTGCCTTGCTCATAACAGGCTCTTGGTAAATATTTGTTGTGCGAATGAGTGAGTTACTCAGAGAGCAGCATTCCTCCATTTCTTTATTAGTGAAAACTGTGACATCTGAAATTTATCGCCATTGGAGTTTTTTTATGAAGAATTTTAGCAAGCCAGAGTCTTCATGATAACATGCGAATCGCAGAGAGTCAGCCTGCCCGGCCAGCTGCTAGTTCTTTCTGATTCTGCAGCAGGACCAGAGTCTCTGTTATTTTTCGTTACATGATCCTATGTAAGACAAAAGAGTGTTAAAAACCTTCCACTCTGGAGAACGAGGGGCCTGGCTTATGTTTGGAAAATTGTTCTTGGACAGCGCTTTATATTCTACATCTACATCTCAATGTATGTTACATCTCAATGTATGTAATATTCTACATCTCAGTGTATGTTAATGGTGTGTCTTGTGAAGTCTTCCTAAATGCCTCTATGCTAAGTTAATAAATTGATTTAACTTCATTTTTGAAAAGAAAAGCTTAATAGTCTACTTTCTCCCAATAGACATTCTGAACTCAGAATTCCAGTCCCATCACTTCATGGCAAAGAGATGGGGAAACAATGAAAACTGTGAGAGACTTTATTTTGGGGGCTCCAAAATCACTGCAGATGGTGACTGCAGCCATGAAATTAAAAGACACTTGCTCCTTGGAAGAAAAGCTCTGACCCACCAACCTAGACAGCATATTGAAAAGCAAAGACATTACTTTACCAACAAAGATCTGTCTAGTCAAAGCTATGGTTTTTCCAGTAGTCATGTGCGGATGTGAGAGTTGGACTATAAAGAAAGCTGAATGCTCAAGAATTGATGCTTTTGAACTGTGGTTTTGGAGAAGACTCTTGAGAGTCCCCTGGACTGCAAGGAGATCCAACCAGTCAATCCTAAAGGAAATCAGTCCTAAATATTCATTGGAAGGACTGATGCTGAAGCTGAAACTCCAATACTTTGGCCACCTGATGCAAAGAACCGACACATTGGAAAAGATCCTAATGCTGAGAAAGGTTGAAGGCAGGAGGAGAAAGGGATGACAGAAGATGAGATGGTCAGATGGCATCACCGATGAGATGGACATGAGTTTGAGTAGGCTCCGGGAGTTGGTGATGGACAGGGAAGCCTGGCACGCTGCAGTCCATGGAGTCACCAAGAGGCAGAGATGACTGAGCAACTGAACTAAACTGAAGCAGAACCCCGAGGGGTGACCCAACTCAGCTTGAATGGTAGGGAAAGGAACTCAAATCAGTTCAACTTTGAGTGAGATGTGCTAGCCACTTTTGGATCCAGCAAGGAATGTTTGAACATCTTTAAGAAAAGCCTATGTTGAAGGCTGTCAGGTGTCTCTCGGGAAGGGCACTTCTAGGCCACTTCTAGTCAACCCATTCCGTGGCTGACTTCCTTCAACTGATAAAATCTTGGTCCAAGTGAACCAAGACGCACCTGTTTATAGAGTCCATCTTTGGCCCCTCTTGCTTAAAATGCAAGCTCCGTCATCATTTAGCTCCTCAGGGTTTCAGGTCTCTAAAGCTAACCTTCATGCCCCTTCCATCCTACTTCCTCCAAGAGATTTCACATTCTTTTCCCTTAGTTGCTTCTCCTAGGAAAGAATTTAGAGTTTTCTTTATCTCCTGCTCACACCAGCCTAAATATGCTTTGTCATTATCCCTTGTAAGAAGTGTAGTGACCTCCAGGAGTCTCACTGTGGGTCAACCCACAGAGTGGAGAATGAAACATCCCCCTCCTTTTATTCTGGCTAATATACAATCACTAATGCCATTTTAGATACCACTAGTCAAACCAAAAGTGGGGACCCCAAGGGTCAATTCAAAGATCTCCTTCCTATGCATTAATTGGTATCTGAGATGCCCAATAAAACATTTTACCTGAATTTGACTAAGAAGATATTGATCCTTAACATAAATGGAGAAAACCAAACCTAGCAATGAATGAATTGATTTGACTGAATTAGAAGAAAGTGCTAATGTATCAGTGTGTCTGAAGAATGTAGACACTGGCCCAAGGCTGGGAGGGGCGGGGGGGGGGCGGTCAGCCCTCTTTTTCCGGGAGGTGGGTGTTTTAGGTTTTTTAGGCTGTAGAGTCTCCATCGTGACCATGCTGCCCCGCTGCTGTAGCATAAAGTTGGCTCTAGATTTGATGCAAACAAGTGGGCATAGCTGTGTATCATGCAGGTACACAGGTACACAAATTTCAAATTTCACAGGTACAAAAATTTGAATTCCATATAGTTTTCATGGGTCTTTCCGATTTCTTTAACCATTTAAGAATGCAACAAATAAACTTGTGGGCCATGTAAAAATAGGCAGCAGATCAGATTTACACCACAGGCTAAATTGGCAGGAATAAGCAAAGCCAGTCTCAGAGATGAGTGACCTGAGCTGGGTTCTAGCCCCAGTTCAGCCTCTAACTCTCTAGAGCCCTCGAGCAAACCACTTCCTCCCAGGACCTTCCTTCCTCTATCGGAAAGTGAAGAGCTGGAACACTTTGGTCTCACATCACCTTCTCCCCTTATCCAAAGGCTCTCGGATCTAAGAAGGAGAGATTATTGGTAACAGAACGTTATCATGAAAAAGACTGACCTAGAACTTCACTGCCTATTCCAAGGAAGGTCGTGGCGGGGGCGGGGGCTGCGGGTGGGAAGGGAAATCACCCTGGAAACATTCAGACAGAACGAAAGAAGGGACACATTCCTACATAGATGATGCAACGGTTCACCAAAAAATAAAAGTAAAGGCTATCGAAAGCACCCGAAGAAAACAGTGTCCCACTTGCCATTTCAAATAAAGAAAAAGAAAACCCATGCTTTTTCTTCAAAGCGAACTAAAAACAGCAGGATTAATATTGATGCAGCAATGAGAAAAAGCAAACAGACAGGCAGGGACAAGACTGCATCCAGCCTCCAAAACACATGTAAAGTTAGAGCTAAAATGTCATATGCATATGTAATTTATATGCAAAACTCTCCTCTAACAGGGCCGCTGACTGCCAAGTCTCCTTTTGCTACTTCCTCAATCCCCGCTGAAACGCTCTAATTTCATATGATCAGTCACCTACCAAGGGCAAGGCTGTCTCAGGAGCAGACTGAAACTTTCTTAAGGCCAGGGTATTAAATTCCTCTCGCACATCGCCCGCCTTCCCGGTATCTCAGCAGGTTTCGGCAGGAAGACCTATTTTTGCTCCTGTGCGGGCTCTGTCCCTGGCAGTGAGTGACTGGAGCAGACTGCAGGCAGCTCTGCCAAGAATCTGAGGCTCTGTTGATGTGAGCCAACCTCAGACTAATAATTTTATATCTCAATATAAGCAAAAGAGTTCCATAAAAATAGACCGTTTTTAACAGGATGATATTCTGTGCTGAGTGAGGGCTGAAGGGAGCGGGTGCCATGCGAATATTCCTCCTATCTGTGGTACCTAACTTTAGCATCATCCATATGTCTATTTGTCTGATCGCTGAACTTGGGGGAAGAGTGTGGAATGAGATGTGACTCTTCAGACTCCACGCCCGGGATCCTTCGGAGGTGAAATACCTATCAGTGTGGGGATAACACTTCCTTCTTTGGAGTTCCCAGGAAACGGAAAACAAACAAACGCAAGGCTCAGACTACTATTCTTCATTAAACGTAGAGGCACAGGAGACCACGTGCTTGCGCTTCTGTTTGTAAATTAACAAGAGAAACAGTGATGCCATGGAGGGTGAGGGTGGGAACGGCCTGGGAACTTTAAAGTTATCTCTTTCAATGTTCAAAGTGGTGATAAAATTCACCAGGATCTCTCCAATGGCCGAATCCCACTGCACACAAGCCGACTCGCGTGGTTTCTCTCTAGTAAGTTTCCCCAGGGGAAGGTGGGAGACGTCCATCCCCAGGTGGAGCTCCAAGTCTGGATGCTACAGAGTAAGAAGCAGAAACCAAAGAATGGTGAGTCTTTTCTCTTGGTGGAAGAGGAAGCCCAAGAATCAGCCTCTGTAACCATCAAGGACCTACTATAAATAGCGCAGGGAACTCCAGTCAATATTCTTTGTTCTTGTTTTTTAGTCGCTAGGTCATGTCTGAATCTTTGCAACCCCATGGACTGCAGCATATCAGGCTTCCCTGTCCTCCACTGTCTCCTAGAGTTTGCTCAAGTTCATGTCCACTCAGTCAGTGATGCTATCTAACCATCTCATCCTCTGCCACCGTCTTCTCCTTTGGTCTTAAACCTTTCCCAGCTTCAAGGTCTTTTCCAATGAGTCAGCCCTTCACATCAGGTGGCCAGAGTATTGGAGCTTCAGCTTCAATCAATATTCTATGATAACTTATATGGATAAAGAATCTGAAAGAGAATGAATATATATGTATGTACAAGTGAGTCACTTTGCTGTACACCTGTAACTAACTCAACATTGTAAATTAAATATAATCCAATAAAACTAAAATATATATATATATATAAAATCAATCTCTGGAGAGCAAACCAGCTGCCCTGAATAGGTAGGTAAACTAAAGGGAAGGGTTATCACCTTTCTGGGCCTTGTGTATCAGTTAGAGGTTTCCAGAGAAGCTGAACCTTTACATATAAAGTTATACAAAGAGATTTATTTTAAGGAACTGAGTCATGGGAATGTGGGCACTGGCAAGTCCAAAATCCACCAGGCAGCTGGAAACATATCAAAAGCTGACCTTGAGAGACTAAGTTTGAAATCTATAGGGCAGGCCAGCAGGCTGATGCCAGTTAAGGCTGCAGTCTCGAAGCAGAATTTCTTCTTCTTCTGGAAGCCTCAGTTTGGGCTCTTAAGGCTTTCCACAGCTGGGATGAGGTTCACCCAAATGGTGGAGAGCCATCTCCTTACGTCCACTGATTACAGATGTCAAGTGTATCTACAAAATACCTTCACAGCAGCACCTGCATTCATGTTTGACTAAATAACTGGCTGAGCCAAGTTGACACATGAAACTCCCCAGCACACCTTGTTTGAGGAAACGAAACTGGGCAAGGCTCGGGGAGAGGGTCTGTTCAGCCAGAAGGAAATGGGAGGTGGACCTGGATGCATGTCTGAGATGTGGGAGGGCAAATGTTCTGAGGCTCGATCGGGCAGAGGCGGCTGAGATCTCCCCGTGTTCCAAGCACTGTTCTAGACCTGGGCTGTTGGAGGTGGAGCGCTGAGTGCCAGCAGAAGACAGACCAGGAGACAGCTGCTAAAGAGCACTGGATAAGATGATGACAATGTTGTCAGTCATTGTGTGTCCTGATAACAAATCATACCACTAAAAATGACCTCTCACATCTGCATAATACTGTTTCAATTTTAAAGTAGTTTTACAGCCACAATCTCTCTGAAACCTCACATCCCTGTCACACTGCACTAGGGTCTTAAAATAATGTTTTGACAAACTTATGGTTACCAAAGGGGAAAGGGAGGGGTGATAAATTGGGAGTCTGAGATTAACAGATACACACGGTATATAACATATATATGTATATATATGCAAAATAGACAACCAGTACAGAACACCACAGGGAACTCTATTCAACATTCTGCAATAACCTGAATGGGAAAAGAATCTGAAAAAGAATAGATATCCGGGCTCCCCTATTGGCTCAGCTGATAAAGAATCTGCCTGCCGTGCAGGAGACCTGGGTTCGATCCCTGGGTCAGAAAGATCCCCTGGAGAAGGGAATGACTACCCGCTCCAATACTCTTGCCTGGAGAATCCCATGAACAGAAGAGCCTGGCAGGCTACAGTCCACGGGGCCACAAAGAGTCAGACACGACAGAGCCACCAAACACACACAGCACGTATGTATAACTGAACCGGTTTGCTATAGACCTGAAACTAACAATATTGTAAATTAATTCTATTCCAATATAAAATAAACAATTTTTTCTAAAATAGTGTTTTGAAGTTGAAAAGCATCTCATTGGACGTAGTGAAGAACCTGAGGTTCTCTCACATTGCATCTGGCACTGATGGAAGGAACAAGGGCTGAATACTAGCATGTGTGCGAGCGTGCTCAGTCGTGTCTGACTCTTTGCAACCCCGTGGACTGTAGCCTGCCAGGCTCCAAGGGGTTCTCCAGACAAGAATGCTGGAGTGGGTTGCCATTTCCTTCTCCAGCGGATCTTCCTGACCCAGGGATCAAACCCATCTTTCCTGAATCTCCTGCACTATAGGCAGTTTCTTTATCACTGGGCCACCTGGGAAGCCCAAGGTTGAGTACAAGAAACTCGGGCAGATAGACGCAGGGTCCTCAGCCTCACCTGAACATCTTCCCCTGTTTTTTATATATGTGTGTTCTTTGGATTTAGGTGAGGAATGAGAAGGAAATAGCTGACATATTGGAGGTAGGGAGTGATAGTCACTTTGGGATTCGGGAAAGATCCTGGGAATCCAAATCTTTCTGGGAACACAAGTCCATGTGTCCAGGGTACCTCCTGAATAGAAGCTAGACAGAATTCCACAAGCATTTGCATAAAGCACAAATGCATTGTGGGATAAATTTGCGTGAGAAGTTAAATGTGATGATTGAAATACCTCATACTCATCTAGGAAACCTATGGAAAGAAATAAATAGAAAAGAAAGAAAAAGCCAAACAGTACTGATGCTCATTTTTTCTTTTTTCCTTCCTGGGCTAAAGGATGTGATCCTGCCTCTTATTTCATTGTGTTCTCTGAACTTGGTGATTGGACATTATGTGAAATGTGACCTTGACATTTTTCCTGAGATTTCCTCAAGTTAGGACCTGTACCTCCCAAAAATGCATTAAATGACGTAGCCAAGAGCGGCCATTCCAACTTGACTGGGGAAAGGCCAGAGTAGGGAGAGGAAAATAGGATGCAGAAGCCAGAGATCAGAATCAGAGCGCCATCCCGGCCAGTGAGGGGCCATGCCCCCAGGGCGAGGAACGCAGCCCAGAAAGCAGCAGGCTCTGGCAGTGTTCACACCTGAAGTTCTGGAACAAACCTGCCTGGGCTCCAAGGCCCATCCTAGCACTTGCCAGCTCTGATCCTCGATTTCTTATCTGTTAAGTGGGAAAAAAGCTGGTGCCTCTGCTTGGCATCATAGTGACAGTGAGATCATCCCAAGGCAAAGCTTGACACAGAAGGTGACCTGGAGTGAGTGGCTCTTTAAGTGGAAACAGTTCCAATAACACCTACTATACCTGTTTCCCCAGAGAAGGCAATGGCACCCCACTCCAGTACTCTTGCCTGGAAAATCCCATGGATGGAGGAGGCTGGTGGGCTGCAGTCCATGGGGTCGCTAAGAGTCGGACATGACTGAGCGACTTCACTTTCACTTTTTCCTTTCACGCATTGGAGAAGGAAATGGCAACCCACTCCAGTGTTCTTGCCTGGGGAATCCCAGGGATGCGGGAGCCTGGTGGGCTGCCGTCTATGGGGTCGCACAGAGTCGGACACAACTGAAGCGACTCAAGAGCAGCAGCCTACCTGTTTCCCAAATGGAGAATCAAACTCACATGATGCAATCCTATAACGTGGCTGAACCTTGAAGACAGTATAACTCAGTGAAAGCAACCAATCAGAAAAGACAACCCAGTATGAGATTCCATTTACATGAAAGGTCCAGAGCAGGCAACTCTTCTGAGATGGAGAGAAGACGAAAAGTAGATTTGTGTGTATATGTTAATCCCAATCTCCCAATTTATCACCTGCCATGAAATTCAAAGACGCTTACTCCTTGGAAGGAAAGTTATGACCAACCTAGATAGCATATTCAAAAGCAGAGACATCACTTTGCCAACAAAGGTTCGCCTAGTCAAGGCTATGGTCTTTCCTGTGGTCATGTATGGATGTGAGAGCTGGACTGTGAAGAAGGCTGAGCGCCGAAGAATTGATGCTTTTGAACTGTGGTGTTGGAGAAGACTCTTGAGAGTCCCTTGGACTGCAAGAAGATCCAACCAGTCCATTCTGAAGGAGATCAGCCCTGGAATTTCTTTGGAAGGAATGATGCTAAAACTGAAACTCCAGTACTTTGGCCACCTCATGCGAAGAGTTGACTCATTGGAGAAGACTCTGATGCTGGGAGGGATTGGGGGCAAGAGGAGAAGGGGACGACAGAGGATGAGATGGCTGGATGGCATCACTGACTCGATGGATGCAAGTCTGAGTGACCTCCGGGAGTTGGTGATGGACAGGGAGGCCTGGCGTGCTGCAGTTCATGGGGTCACAAAGAGTCGGACACGACTGAGCGACTGATCTGATCTGATATATAAAATAAGAGCTGCCCTTGTAACTCAATTGGTAAAGAATCTGTCTGCAGGGCAGGAGATCCCTGAGTCGGGAAGGTCCCCTGGAGAAGAAAGTGGCAACCCACTCCGGTATTCTTCTTGCCTGGAAAATCTCATGGACAGAGGAGCCTGGTGGGCTGCAGTCCATGGGGTTGCAAAGAGTCGGGTCAGGCATGACTGAGCAACTAACACTTACTTATATATAAAATAGATAATTAATAAGGACTGAGAGATCTGACAGGATGTGGTCCGCTGGAGAAGGGAATGGCAAACCACTTCAATATTCTTGCCTTGAGAACCCCATGAACAGTATGAAAAGGCAAAATTATAGGATACTGAAAGAGAAACTCCACAGGTCACAGGGGCCCAATATGCTACTGGAGATCAGTGGAGAAATAACTCCAGAAAGAATGAAGGGATGGAGCCAAAGCAAAAAGAATACCCAGCTGTGGATGTGTCTGGTGATAGAAGCAAGGTCCGATGATGGCTTGAGTCTCAGTGACCTCCGGGAGTTGGTGATGGACAGGGAGGCCTGGCGTGCTGCGATTCATAGGGTTGCAAAGAGTCAGACACGACTGAGCGACTGATCTGATCTGATCTGACCCTGTCTTTGTAGCACAGGGAAATCTACTCAATATTCTGTGGTGACTTATGTGGAAAAAGAAGCTGAAAAAGAAGATATATATATATAGTTATAATGCATATATTGGAGAAGGCAATGGCACCCCACTCCAGTACTCTTGCCTAGAAAATCCCACAGATGGAGGAGCCTGGTGGGCTGCAGTCCATGGGGTCGCACAGAGTCGGACATGACTGAAGTGACTTAGCAGCAGCAGCAGCAGCAGCAACAATGCATTTATAGATATATAATGCATATATATAATAGTTATAATGCATATATATATATATATAACTAATTCACTTTGCTATACACCCAAAACGAACACATTGTAAATCAACTATACTTCACTAAAAAAGCTCTTTCAAGTAGATAAGTGACTGCCTAGAGCTAGAAGGTTGAGAAGGAATGGCTGAGGAGGTGACTGCTGAAGGGTTTGGGGTTTTTGTAGGCTGATGAAAATATTTCAAAATTGATACTGGTGATGGTTGCATTTCTGTGACTAATTAGTGACTCTGTGAATATACTAATAACCATTGAATTGTGCTTCCCAGGAGGCTCAAGTAGTAAAGAATCTGTCTGCCACTGCAGGAGACTTAAGAGATGTGGGTTGGATCCCTGTGTTGGGAAGATCCCCTGGAGGGGGAAATGGCAACCCACTCCAGTATTCTTGCCTGGAGAATACCCTGGGCAGAGGAACCTGGAGCTGGGGAGTGGGGGCGGTGGCACTGTGGTCCATGGAGTCGCAAAGAGTCAGACTGAGCACTAAGCACAAGCACTGTACATTGTGAATAAGTGGCCACTGGGAATGTGAATTGCATTTCAAATTTTAAAAGACAGAAAAGGAAAAAGAACAGGTGGTGTGAGTTAAGGCTAAGCAAATGCAAGCTAGGCTCTATACAACCAAGGATCAGTTCTGATTCTATGGACAGCTTGTAATTGGACTGGGTCTCAGACCAATGCAGAGCAATTTCATCCTGGGTAATGGTGGCTGTGCTGGCTCTCAGTAGCATCCCCCACCCGGCCCCAACAAGCCTTCTTCTCCCTTTTCCTGCCCTTTCTTCCCAGCTGTTGCCAGTGACCTAGGCAGCTCTCTTGTTACCTCTAGCAACTGAGACATGTTGACCTCAGTGACATCAGCCTGGCTCCGCCTCCCCCAGCCTTCTGCCTGCCTGAAAGCTGCTAGGAAATATTCTCACCCAGCATCACGAAGCATGAGGAGGGTCCTGAGGGGTCATGAGCTAGGAGGCTGGAAACCTGGCCCCAACACTATCTCTAACACCAATGGGATTGTGGTCTTGAAGCCACATATTGTGTGGCTATTGGCTGATCAGTTGATTGATTGATTTTTTGGTAAGTAATAATGTTTGCACAGCTTAATAAAACTTTCTGGGGAGAGCCTGCCCCTTGTTGGGCTAGACAGTTCTTAAGGGCAGCCAAGAAGGTAGCCTAGAAGATGGCTTTCGTGTGTAAACTAACCTGTCCAGGGCCTGCCTTCTCTATTTGGTCCACACAGCCCAGGAGACAATAGTCTTCTGTCTAATTTTCCCAGAGCCTGGTCGCAAGGTGAGAGCTTCTCTCTGACTGAGCCCACTGAAATGACTCACATTTAGTTCAGTTCAGTTCAGTTCAGTTGCTCAGTCGTGTCCAACTCTTTGCGACCCCATGAACTGCAGCACGCCAGGCCTCCCTGTCCATCACCAACTCCTGGAGGTCACTCAGACTCACGTCCATTGAGTCGGTGATGCCATCCAGCCATCTCATCCTCTGTCATCCACTTCTCCTCCTGCCCCCAATCCCTCCCATCATCAGGGTCCTTTCTAGTGAGTCAACTCTTCGCACGATGTGGCCAAAGTATTGGACTCACATCACCCAGTCCTAAACTGGTCACCCTGCCCAGTCCTCGCCTTTCTTGAGGAAATCCCAATAAAGGCCTCATCCTCAGTGCACGCTTTCCTCCCATCTTCAGTTTCCTGGCATCCCTGGCATTTTTCACTGTGGCCCTTTGTGCCTTCCCTCTAAGATCTATGAGTATAACAAACTAAACTTCGGGGTTTTTTTCCTGATCCTCTCTTGTGTGTGTGCGTGCTCAGTCACTCAGTCATGTCTGACTCTGTGACCCCATGGATCATAGTCCACTAGGCTCCTTTGTCCGTGGAATTTTCCAGGCAAGAATACTGGAGTGTGTTGCCATTCCCTCCTTCAGGGGTTCTTCCTGACCCAAGGATCAAACCCACGTCTTGTGTCTCCTGTATAGGCAGGCAGATTTTTTATTGCTGCACCAGAGCCTCTCTTGATGATCCCTGACTATCACTTAAAAGAATACGAAACAAAGCCATCCCCCCCACCAGGATCTCTGGCTTTTCCTTTCTGCTGAATGAAGTTTATCCTAGATAGTGGGATTAGTGGTTCTCAACCTCTTATCCCACAAGATGCTTGGTGGGTCTGGGAGACCATCCAGCAAAAAAGGTTTTCAGCAGACAGACGTGGAGTCCCAGCTTCAGGGTTAACTAGGAAACTATTTCCTCATCTGTAAGATGGAGATAATAATGCCAAACTATCTCATTGGATTTTATGTGCTAAGCTTAACAACTTATTCTGTGCTAAGCGCTTAGAATAAATTCTGGCACGTAAGGAACACTTGTCAAATGTTAGTTAGCATAACAATTAAATATTAAAATGATAACATATTATCTCATTTTGTCTCACATTCTGGAACTCACTTAATATCCTCAAGAACTTTAGATTACTACTATTTTACAGATTTTAAAACTGAGACACAGAGAGGTTGAAAGGTTTTTCCAAGGCCAGATTGTCAGTAAGTGATTAAAGCAGGAACCAAACCAGGTAATCTGGCTCCAGAGTCCATGTTCTGAAGCGCACACTATGTGCCTTTTCGTTCTTTGTCATACCTGTGAACACACAGGTTTTCAACTGATGCTTTCAAACTATGGTGCTGGAAAAGACTCTTGACAGTCCCTTGAACAGCAAGGAGATCCAACCAGTCAATTCTAAAGGAAATCAATCCTGAATATTCATTGGAAGGACTGATTGGAGCTGAAGCTCCAATACTTTGACCACCTGATGTGAAGAGCTCACTCATTAGAAAAGACCCTGACGCTGGGAAAGATTGAGGGCAGGAGGGAAAAGGGGTGGGTGACAGAGGATGAGATGGTTGGATGGCATCACTGACTCAATGAACATGAGTTTGAACAAACTCTGGAAGACGGTGAAGGACAGAGAAGCTTGGTGGGCTGTAGTCCCTGTGGTCACAAGGAGTTGGACATGACTTAGCGACTGAACAACAGCAATGAATACATGGGGGACAAATAAAGGGTAACTATTATCCATGTTGGGCTGGGTTCCGAGATCATTCCAGTCCTAGGCATTAGTTATTGATCTACAGAGTGCGGAGTTTTTTAGGCTGTTTTTGCCACCTTAGCCTGGCTCCCCTCACACCCCAGCATACTTCAAACACTCTTTCCTTCCTCAATTACTCCATAAGCATCCATGCCATCCATCGGCAGCCACAGTGATATTGGCCATTTTGGTTACTATGTGAATGGACAATTCCAATGATGCTGAGTGTCTCCAGACAGAGGCCATATAAAATTGCACCAGATCTAATCCCAGGGATTTCTGGGTGAGACAAGGAATTCCATCAGTGTCACCCCTTTCCCATTTCAGTTCCCTTACATGGGAGACTGCCGCACCTTATTATGTACACACAAGGAAAGCAGACCTCAGGTGGTTGTTCAAGTTCTGTTTTCTAGAGGGCCCTTGGAATGGAAAAAGAAAACAAAAGTGGGAATAAAATGAAAAGTAATAGCAATAATAATAACTTCTATCTCTAACTCTGATTGAGCACCTATTCTCTTCTGGAATGTTACTTTATAAATTAAGCCACACAGGATTAAACCAGATCAAGGCATGCAGGAGAACCAGATCAAGCTGAACTTCCCCAATTTCTACTCCCAAATTCACCAAGCAGGCATACATTCTACCCACTTAAGAAGAGCTGGGATAAGACAAGAGACCGAGAGTACTATTCTAGTAGGCATCTCTTCACTGTGAAGGAAACATCAAGAGTGGAGAATAAGGGCTAACACTTATAACCCATACAACACTTGATAACCTATTCCTGCTAATAATTCCTATCGTGAAATCTTTCATAGTACGTATGATGGACCTTTGGAAGGATTCATCTTGCCTCATCCCATCCCTCTATTCTCTATGTAAGCAAGAGCAGGAAAAAGATATTGGCCAACTTACTTATTACCTACAAATAATCACTACTTAATTATGAAAAAAAGAAAACGGGGTTTTAAGGTGGTTTACAGAATTTGAACACAGCTAACTGATTATATGACAAAACTTCCACTTGTGGCTATGATGGAATTACTGGTACTGGGCAACCTATCTTGTCAGAAACACCAGTGAAACTGGGGTAACATGTATGAGACAACTGTTTTCAGATGTCGCACAAGAGTCACCAGAGTATCATGACTCCTGAGAGAAGGGAAACACTTGCAGTAAATGCCACAATGCCTTTGGCTTTCTGCCTGAAGGCATTTTATGGTCTATACAGAGCATGAGAAGGTACAGCCCAAAAAGACATAATCATGTTGCTGAATAGAGGAGGCAGAGATCAGAGTTTGAGGCTGTTATGGGCACTGGAATTTGGGGGACAGCATACCAAAGAGGAAGGAGTGCCACAGAAAAGGAAATCGAGGAGTTTGTGTAGAGGTCCTTGTAAGTCTTTGGCCAGATACTAAGCTGTGCATGTGGAAGGAAAAACTCCATGGCGTGTGCTCGGTCACACAGTCATGTCCTACTCTTGTGTGACTTCATGGACCTGTCCTCTGTCCATGGGATTTTTCAAGCAAGAATACTGGAGTGGGTTGCCATTTCCTATTCCAGGTAACAACTACTAGGAAACTGTAAGGTGAATAGAGATTTTGAAGATTGCACAGTGCTAGCAGATGTTAACACTTTGAAAGCCAAGGTAGAAAGACCTCAGTAAACCCTTCAGACATTTAGCTGAAGCTCCAGAAGGATAGCACCCTACACCTTGGACACGGGGCTACACTAACCCTTAAGTAAAGTCTACATGAAACCCACAATAGCAAAGTTTAAAAACAAGCCTCAAAAGGATCAAGCTAATCCATCAGTAAATTCACTGATAGCCAAAACAAAACCCAGAAGTCTTTCAAGGAAGACAATAAAATCCAGATGTTCATCACTATAAAGGTGCAATATCCAGCATGAAATCAAACTTACCAGACATAAGAAGAAGCAGAAAAATATAACCAATAACCAACAGAAAAAAAGTCAGTTGACACAGACCCAAATATGATAAAGATCTTGGAAGTAGCAGAAAATGAGAAACACCCATGTATTTAAGCATTTAGTTGAAAAAATAGACACAATGAAGAAATAGATGGGAAATGTAAGTAGAGAAACAAACTATTTTTAAAAGAAGTAAATGGAAATTCTTGAACTGATATACAGAATATCTGAATTGAAAACTTTGCTGGATGGTTTTATAGCAGCCTGGACAATACAATAAAAAAAATAGTGGAAGTGAAGAAATGGCAATAGAAACTGTTCAAGGTGAGACTCAGAGAAAACTGTGATGGGGAAAAAAATGAAAAAAGCCTAAGAGACCTAGAGACCTATGAACAGTATAAACTAATCTAATATCAGTATGGCTAGAATTCCCTGAAGAGAAGAGAGATTGCAGTAGAAAAAATATTTGAAGATATAATGGCCCAAATTTTCCAAATTTGATTAAAAAATATATATATATACATATATATATATATCAACCCATATATCAAGAACTTCAGCAAATTGCAATCAGACTAAACCAGACCAACAAAAATAATCATACTTCCAGGCACATTATAGTCAAACTGTTGAAAATAAAAGATAAAGAGAAAAATCCTAAAAGCAGCCAAAGGGAAAACTCATTACATAGAGAGGAACAGTGATAAAAGTGACTACTGTCCTGATCTAAAATAATGCAAACCAAAATCAAGTTGAACATCTTCACAATTCTAGGGGCGAGGATAGACTTGATCTGTTTGGAATTCTGTGTCTACAGAAATATTCTTCAAAATGGAGGCAAAATAAAAACATACTCAGATAAAATCTGAGAGCATGCATCACTAGCAGACCTGAGGCCCTAAGAATTGTTAACAAGACTTGTTTATGTTAAACAAAAATTATACCAGATGGAAGCCTGAATCTATCCAAAGGATAGACTAACCCGAGAAATGGTAAATATAAGAATAATTTTTTAAGTTTTCTTGCTTCTCAATTTCTTTAAAAGATAATTATATAAAGCAAAATTAATAACACTGTTATTAATTTGTAATTTGTAACATATGAGGAAGTACGATGTATGACAACAATAACACAAATTACAAAAAGGGAAAGTTTATTGTTACAAGGTTCTAATGTTATATTTAAAGTGGTATACTATTAATTTGTGACATATTGTGGTAAGTTAAAGATACATATTATTGTTCCTAGAGCAACAATTTTTTGAAATAACACAGAGAGGTATCAGATCAGATCAGTCGCTCAGTCGTGTCCGACTCTTTGCGACCCCATGAACTGCAGCACGCCAGGCCTCCCTGTCCATCACCAACTCCCGGAGGTCACTCAGACTCACATCCATCGAGTCAGTGATGCCATCCAGCCATCTCATCCTCTGTCGTCCTCTTCTCCTCCTGCCCCCAATCCCTCCCAGCATCAGAGTCTTCTCCAATGAGTCAACTCTTCGCATGAGGTGGCCAAAATACTGGAGTTTCAGCTTTAGCATCATTCCTTCCAAAGAAATCCCATTCTGATCTCCTTCAAAATGGACTGGTTGGATCTCCTTGCAGTCCAAGGGACTCTCAAGAGTCTTCTCCAACACCACAGTTCAAAAGCATCAATTCTTCGACACTCAGCCTTCTTCACTGAGTCAAAATAAGAGAGAAAATGAAATACTGAAAAAATACTCAAACCAAAAAGGAAAAAGGAACAGAAAATGGATGGGACAATGGGAAAATGAACAGCAAGATGGCAGACTTAAACCCAACCACACAAAAATTACATTAAATGTAAAGCGACTATGTATTTCAATTATTGGTAAAAGGCAGGTGTTTTTCCAGACTGGACTAAGAAACATTTAGACCCATTTGTATGCTTTCCACAAGAGATGCACTTTAAATAGAAAAGAAGAACATACCCTAAGCGTGGAGCTTCTGGGGGGCCTCAGAAATTACAGACAGGGAAAGTCGTTCAGTCGAGTCTGATTCTTTGTGACCCTGTTGACTTACACAGTCCACGGGGTTTTCCAGGCCAAAACACTGGAGTGGGTAGCCTCTCCCTTCTCCAGGGAATCTTCCTGACCCCGGGATCGAACCCAGGTATCCTGCATTGCAGGCAGATTCTTTACCAGCTGAGCCACCAGGGAAGCCAATCAGAGAGCCACCTAAACACAGCTGGTATAGACGGTCAGAAAGACAAGGTGCGGTAGCTGGGCAGACGACAGAGTAGGACTCTGAAGACGGTCTTCAGGTGAGTATCATGAGCCATGCTGGTGAGCTGGGATAGGACTAAAGTCCTTTCTGGAACCCAGCATGTACACCTACTCTGATTCTTAGCATGGCTGTAAACTTCAGTTTTTATTTGTTCACCTACTTTACTATTTCACAGAGAATTTGGGGCAATTTATAAAAACGTGTTGTTTTTGTTTAGTCTCTCAGTCATGTCTGACTCTTTTGTGACCCCTTGGACTGTAACCCACCAGGTTCCTTGGTCCGTGGAATTCTCTAGGCAAGAATACTGGAGTGGGTTGCCATGCCCTCCTCCAGGGGATCTTCCTGACCCCGGGATCGAACCTGCATCTCTTACGTCTCCTGCACTGGCAGGCATGTTCTTTGCCACTAGCACCTCCTGGGAAGCCCACTAATTTGTGTACCTTCCACCAAAATAAGAGCTCCATGAAAGCAGGCATGTGTCCCTGCTCTGTTCAACAGATGGTGCATAGTAGGCATTCAAAACATAGCTCTTGAACAAATAAATTGTGTTCAAAAATCATGTCACCCATACTCACTGCTCAAGAAATAAAAGCTGTGACACTTTTGACAACATCAATAACAGTAACTTTAAAATGTGTCCTACATGTCTCTCCGTCATTCCACTTTTCTGTTTGGAACTATTTCTTTCATCATAACAACTCTTTCTTGGTGGCCTATGCTTGTTAATTAAATTCATGAATGACCTAACTTTTGCAGTTACAAAAGCAGAGCCCCACAGCATTCTAGGCTTACAGAAGGGCCACAGGCCAAGGCTTTGACTTCATTTGTTTGCCTCTCTTAGGAGAGCAAGCTCGCAGAGGTCCCCACTTTCTATTAAACTGCCCCAAGGCCCACTGTAGAGTCATAGGGTTTACCTGAGGCTAGAGGCTGCACTCAGCTGTTAAGCAATGTGTTGTCTGTTTATATATGTTGCCATTAAGTGGAAGGAGCTGGAATTAGAAAGAAGGTAAATAGGACATCTTGACTCTGAGTTACATTTTCCTTAGCGCAGTAGAAGCACCATTCATTCTATTTTTACTGCATTGATCGGTGATTTTCATTTTCTAATTTCAAATAAAACCTTTTGCAGCAGTCAAAGTGAGACGCTCCTGCATGTAACTTCACAGTTCATTTTAGCCGCGTAGCTTACAGACGTCCTGTTACCATAAGTCTTAAGTGGTAATTCCGCTTTTCCAATTAGATTGTGGGAACGCACCAGATAAATGGCCTCTTATCCCCCAAGCCATAATCTCAGCCTAACCATCAAGGCTGGAACAATGAACCACCCAGAAGCTTTTCCCGATCGTTCTGCTCCAGAGCCATAACCTCCCCTCTTTGGTCCCTTCCAAATGAGCTATGCTTTGAAACACAGCAGCATTTTGGAAAGTTGACCCAAGTGACTGGAAGAGTTTCATACCCACTATGATAAAGGCCTGGGCCAAGTGTACCTGGGCTTGTTGTCAACATCATCTAAAAGTTCATCTACTCTAACCTTTTTCCTCATGCCCTCAGCAACACACACCCACCTCATCAACACCAGTACAAGTAGGGCATCAATGATGTAGTAGTAGAAAAAGCAATAGGCTACATGTCAGTAGACATGAATTTGGCATGATGCTTTTGAATTGTGGTGCTGGAGAAGATCTTGACGGTCCTGTGGACTGCAAGGAAAACAAACCAGTCAATCCTAAGGGAAATGAACCTTGAATACTCATTGGAAAGACTGATGCTGAAAGTCCAATACTTTGGCCACCTGATGCAAAGAGCCAACTCATTGGAAAAGACCCTGATGCTGGGAAAGATTGAAGGCAAAAGGGGAAGAGGGTGGCAGAGGATGAGATGGTTGGATGGCATCACTGTTTCAATGGCCATGAACTTGGGCAAACTCCATCACATGGTGAGGGATGGGGAGTGAGGGACAGGGAGGCCTGGTGTGCTATAGTCCATGGGGTTGCAAAGAGTTGGACACGACTTAGCAACTAAAGAAAAACAGACATGAACTCAGGCCCTGGTTCCACCACGGAACTTCAAGTCACCTCCTCCTTTGATGTGCTGGTTTTCTGTGTTCCTCAAATGGACAGACATAGACATATCCACCTCACAGGGCTATGGGGACAGTGAAGGGGCAGGACACGTGTGAAAGCATCTTGAAAATACGAGGTGAGAAGGCCGCCTGGTGGATGGCAAAAGCTTGGCCTTGAGAACTCAGTGGACCTGTGAATGCCATTTCGTCCCATGTCATTTCCCCAGCACCATTGAGACTTGGGTTCTGCAAGGGCAAGCTGGAAATAGTCAATCTTGTCCTCAGTTTCTCCACTGTCCACTGCCCAGACTAAGTGACATTTGTATGTGAAAGAACATTAAAGACAAACGGCATGTGAATACATTACAGTTATGTCAATATTGGCTTCCCTGGAGGCTCAGCGGGCAGAGAATCCATCTGCAATACAGGAGCCACAAGAGACACGGGTTCAGTCCCTGGGTGGGTAAGATCCCCTAGAGGAGGGTATGGCAACCCACTCTGATATTCTCACCTGGAGAATCCCAAGGACAGAGGAGCCTGGCGGGTTACAGTCCATGGAGTCACAAAGAGTCAGACACGACTGAGCGACTGAACTGAAGGGAAGATGCAGAGGCTGAAGCCCCCACCTCTGTCCCAAGGCCATGGCCCCCTCTCCAGACCCCTCTGCCCAAGGCACACGTTTGATGGCACTGCTCAGAGTCTTAATTCTGAATACACTCCGGTATACAAAGGAACTTTCTGGAAAGAGAATTCTTTAAAGGGTGAGGGTCCCCTGGGTGCTTGGAGGATGAAAGGGAGGGGGCTGGGCGGGGAGGGGAGCCCAGGAACAAGAGGCAGGCATCCTACAGGCTGGAACTGCTTCTGTCTCCGTTTGATTCAGGGGGCAGCCCACTGGGGGCTGGGCCCAGGAACACACCATGGCAGTCATCGTGCATTGCAGCATTAACACTAATCAGTATGCAAATCAGCATCGGGGGTGGACCGTCCTCCGTTAGCCCGGGTCAGTCGTCCCCTGTGGAGATGATAACGGGATGTTCTGCTCAGGCAGAGGGGATCTGTGCTGAGGAGGTGATGCAGAGACAGCCAGAATCCACCCCTTCTCCCAGCCCAGGGTGAGCCCAGTGGCGAGGTCGGGGGGTGCAGCAAGGAGCATTTAGGGCTCTGTGTTGTCTGGAAGGCAGGGGCCAGGAAGAACTCAGCATGACTCTGAGCCTCTCAAATTCAGCAAGAGCCACACATACAGAGAGGGCCTCTCAAGTGGCACTAGGGGTAAAGAACCCGCCTGCTGATTCAGGAGACATAAGAAACATGGGTCCCATTCTTGGATCAGGAAGATCCCCTGGAGGAGGGCATGGCAACCCACCCCAGTATTCTTACCTGGAGAATCCCACGGACAGAAGAGCCCAACAGGCTACAGTCCACGGGGTCACAGAGTCAGACACGACTGACTTGACTTAACACACATGCACAGATACAGAGCAGACCCAGGCCAGAGCTGGTGAGCACGCGGGTGCCTGGGGAAAGGCAGACAGCTCTTTCTATACCCTCACAACTTGATGGTATGGTTCCAAAGCAAGAGAGGTTGGACTACACGTTGGGGACTGAGGAGGCCAAGTAGAGGTCCACCAGCAGGCAGCCTGCCTCACCAGCTACTGTGCCAAGCCCCAGGGAGATGGGGAACCTGGAGGAAGAGGGGGAGGGGATGCCCAGGGTCTGCTAAGAGCTGGCGACTTTGGTGGGGTGAGAGTCTGCACCCGATGGGGGCCAGTGTGAGGAGGCGCCGCACCTCCTCACTCTTCATCTGAAAGGGAGAGGGTGCTGCCCATGTAGAGAGGAGGAGAGGGCGGGCAACATCACCTGGACACGCAGCACCTAGGGCTCCGGGCTCCAGAGGTTGTCAGGGGTCTTGCTGTACTCAGCACACAGGGAGAAAAAGCCTGCATGCAGAACTTTTGGGCTGCATCTGAAAACCCCCAAAGTCAGAGTGACCTGAGAGTCAGGGAGACGTTCAGGTGGCTGTACATAGCCCCTAAGACGAAAGGGATTGACCAGTTCTCAGTTTGCGGACAATCATGAGCTGGCATTAGCTGGGGCTGGTCTTCCAGCTGGGCACCCAGGAGGACAGTGGTCCCCGAAGCCTCATCTTCCAGGGGCCACAGCATCTCAACCCCAACGTCACATTCTTGGGGAGCCTCCTGACATCCCAGCCAGATTAGCTTGCCCACTCCAAGCTCCCCAGCTCATTGAAATTACAGATGCATGAGATAAAATTCACATACCATAAAATCCACCATTTTAACCATTTCACAGTGTACAAGCCAGTGGCTGTTAGTACATCTACATGGTCATTCAACCATTCCCACCATCCAGTTCCAGAACATTCATCTCCCCAAAGGGAAACCCGTGAGCAGTCTCTCCCTTTCCCCACCCTCTCCAGCCCCTGTAACCAGGAACCTGCTTTCTGTCTCAGGGATTCAACGCCTCTGGACATTTCATTTCTACTGAATCACACACTGTGTGGTTCCTGCTTCTCTCCCTCGGCGCAGGGCTGTCAGGGTTCATCCATGCTGGAGCCTGGATCCGTGTTCATCCTCTTGTTTTGGCTGAATAGCATCCTGTTGTGTGGATATATGCTTCTCTGTTTACCTATTGATCAGTGCTGGACATCTGGGTTGTTTCCATCTTTTGGCTCCTGTGACTCTAGCTGCAAGAAACACCTGTGGGCAAGTGTTGGTCTGAGCACCAGTCCTCAATATTTGGGCTGGATCTCCCTTGAAGAAGAATCCCTGGTCATGCAGAAACTCTGTGTTTAACTTATGGAAGAACTATCAAGCTGTTCCACGGTGGCGGAGAACTTATTTTTTTAAATAGCACTTGCCGTCATGTGTAACACACATTTAAGTGTGATCAATATCCGTCTCGCTTCAGGAGAATACAAGCTCCATGGGGTAGGGACCGTCTAAATCTGTTTGATTTCTGCCTCTCTGGCATCTAACACAGTGCGCCCAGGACGGGTGCCAATCAAAACTCATGGAGAAGAGGGAGGAAGGGGAAGAGAAAGGGGAGGGTGGGGAGGAAGAAGAAGGTAAAGAGGGGGGGGGGAGGGGGGGGAGGGAAGAAGGGAGAGAGAGACAATTATTTGCAAAAATAGCTACAGTCATTCCATTTCCTCCTTCCACTCCATCTTGCATCTATCTTCCCACCAAGAGGTGGAATCTCTCAGGGTCATGATCACTTGAATCAGGTTGGCCTTGAGACTCGGTCTGACCACTAGAATGAGCTGGGGGTGACAGTGCACCCATTCTAAGCTTTCATTTCAAGAGGCTGAGGTGCTTGCATCCTGTCCCCCTACCCAACTGCATTGTGGACAGGCCAGGGCCAGCCAAATGGGTGGAAACCTGTGGCTCATCCACCTCCATCACTCCAGTCCGTAGCCAGACACAAGAGAGCCATCCTAGACAATGCGCCAGCCTCCCCAGCTCCACCGCTGATAGACGAGCTGACCACAAAGGATCCCAGCACACAAAGTCAGCAGAGGCTGACCCAAGCCAGCAGAACAACTCAGATGACCCATGAACTTCTGAGCCCTAATGCAGATTATTTTGAGCCAGACTCATCGGAAAAGACCCTGATGCTGGGAAAGATTGAGGGCAGGAGAAGAAGGGGAAAACAGAGAGTGAGATGGTTGGATGGCATCAGTGACTCCATACACATGAGTTTGCGCAAACTCCGGGAGATAATGAAGGACAGGGGAGCCCGGCAGGCTGCAGTAATCTATGGGGTCACAAAGAGTCAGACAACTGAGCGACTGAACAACAGGTTTAGAGTTGGTGTGTTACATAATAGATAATAGACACAGAAATTTTTCTTGAAAATGTACCAGTGTTCATACATCCCTCTCACTTTTAAGGCCTCCTCCCAATCTTCAGTCTCCTCTGAGTCCTATCTATCGCTCGCTGTTCCATTTAGTCCCCCTCCTCCCGGCAACCTTCCCTGACTTCCCCAGCTTACACTGCACTTTTCTAAACTCCTACCGTACCCAGTGGCATAGTCCCCTGCTCCAAACTCGCTCCCAAATTGTCTTGGTTTATGCTTTAAGGTGATGGATGAGCAACTTGTTTTAAACTCTGAGAGAGCCAGGAACTGACTCCTCTTTCATTTAAACATGACTTGGAGTCCTAAAGATTGAGTTTGAATTTGGCCTCCTTCCCCCTCGCCTTAAGCAGGTTATACATCTGTATTTGGGTACAAAGAGCTCTGGGAAGCAGAAGCTCTGGGTTTGAATCTTGGTTCTGCCCCTTCCTACCTGGTGACACTGGCGTACTCACATGATGACTTGGGTTCTCTGTCTGCTGTGTAATATCTGTGCTCAGTCACCCCGTCATGTCTGACTCTCTGCGACCCCATGGACTGTAGCCTTCCAGGCTCCCCTGTCCAGGGAATTTTCCAAGCAAGAATACTGAAGACGGTTACCATTTCCTCCTCCAGGGATCTTCCCGACCCAGGGATGGAACCCATGTCTCTTGCACCTCCTGCATTGGCAGGCAGATTCTTTATCACTGCGCCACCTGGGAAGCCCTCTCCCAGAGTGTCCCGCCATCTAGATGGGATTGTATACTAATATACAGCAAGAGTGAAGCTCTGAACATGTGGAAGTCTTTGTTCTCAGCCTCCCATCACTTCCTCTGCCACTTTGACCTGACTTCTTGATAAAATTGTCTTGCAAGAGAAGGCAGGAGCCACAATACCTGGCCCCACACACACCAGTTATCCTGGGCACCAAGGCACAGGGGAGGAAAAAGGATACCCAGAACTGCAAGGGCTGCAGACACCCAGGCCTCTGCCCTGTAAGATGGCCAACCTTCCAGTGGGCACTTTGCCATCTGCTGCTTTCATTCAAACAGTGGCTCTCAGCCTTTCACCTGGGGAGGCCAATTCACTTAGTCTGCATGGGCCCCAGGCACAGATATTGTGAAAAGCGCCCAGAGTTGAGAAGCACAGCTTCAGAGCAAGCACTGCTTCACCGTGCATTCCTCGTTTCATTGGTCAGATATTTACTGAGCATGTCCCATAGGTCGCCAAGTGTAGGTGCAGAAATCCCAGCCTGCAAAAAAGTGAGAAGTCCGTGATAGATGCTCAGTAAATATCCATGAAGGGAGGGAAGGATGGAGAAAGAAAGGAAGGAAGGAAGGTGGAAAGGAAGGAAAGAGGGAAAGGAGGAAGAAAGGAGGGGAGCAAGGGATGAAGGGAGGAAGCCACTACGATCAAAGAGGTTAAGTCCCTTGCTGGCGGGAAGTAGCAACGTCAGAACCTCCTGGTGCCAAATCAATGTTCTTTCTGGGGTACGTGCCACAAGAAGTGCGTCACTTCTTCTGTTAAGAAGACAGCTGCTACCATTCTCTTCTTTCCAAGCATCGTGCTCATAAGAGCATTCCATGCACAATCCCATTTAATCCTCCCTGCTGTGGACAGAATGTTTGTGTCCCTCTCAAAGTCATATGTCAACACCCTAACCCACCACGTGTTGGTATTAGGAGGTGGGGCCTTTGGCCCCATGATGGGGGGTCCTCATGAATGGAATTAGCACCCTTATCCAAGAGACCCCTGGAGAGCTCCATGGCCCCCTTGCATGTGAGGACACAGCAAGAAGATAGCCACCTGTGACCAAGGAAATGGACACCGAATCTGCTGGTGCCTTCATCTTGGACTCCAGCCTCCAGAAACGTGAGAAATAAATCTGTTGTTTCCAAGTCCCCCAGTCTCTGCTGCTCTTTTACAGCCACTGGTGTGGGCTAAGACATTCATCCAGAAAGTGAAAGTGTTAATGGCTCAGTCGTGTCCAGCTCTTTGCAACCTTATGGACTGTAGCCCACCAGGCTCCTCTGTCCACAGGACTCTCCAGACAAGAATACTGGAGTGTGTTGCCATTCCCTTCCCTTGGGGATCTTCCCACCCAGGGATCAAACTCGGGTCTTCAGCTTTGCAGGCAGATTCTTTGACATCTGAGCCACCAGGGAAGCCCAAAATAGAAAGGTGGCTTTAAGAATACTGGAGTGGATTGTCATTCCCTTTTCCAGGGGGATCTTCCTGACCCAAAGATCAAAACTGGGGGTCCTGCATTGCAGGTGGATTCTTTACCATCTGAGCCACAAGACAAGAGCTCTTACATCTAGAGGTGGGTGTTATTATCCCCCGTAGGACCCAGGAAATGAGGCTCCCAGAAAACAGTCTACCTGGACCACCCTGAGAAGCGGGGCCTCCTGGAGGAAGGGTGAGCGTGTCTCCCTGTACTCCAAGGCCACACAGTTTCCAGTGCACAGACACCTCCTTCGCCGTGGCTTGCTGCCTTATTATCTTTGAGATCCCAGCAACTTGCACCCTGTCTGGCCACAGACGCACACTCACTAAGTCTTGGGTGAACTTGACTAGCACTCCCCACTATTGGTCATTATATACCACTGGGTGTTTGTGTCACACTGATCTCTGTCACCAGCCTTCAAACCCCACATGGACAAGGAGCAGCTGTGTTTTCCATACCTGGCGCATCCAGCATCTTCCCACCAGGCCCCCAGCAAACAGTTGTTGAGTGGACGGACACGTGGCTCCATGGAGACTGGGATGTAAAGGCTGAGCACAGGCCATACCTGCTGTTAGGCTCAATAGTCGCTTTCAGCCAACATAGAAATCTAGGCCCCCCAAGTAAAGGAATAAGCAGAGACCCCTAAGGGCAGGGACCTCCTGCCACAACCAGATAGGAATCAGGGCTGGAAGCAGAAAAGGCTTTTCTGGTTCCCAGTGTCACTCTGGACACCCAGGATATTGGCAACAGGGCTGTTCACTCCTACCTCGAGAGCAAGTACTCCCTGGCTCCAGGGTGTGGCCCACACTGTTTGTGTTAAATGTTCTTTGCCCTTTATTCACCAGGTTTCAAGGTTAAATTTAAATCCATGGAGAGACAAACGCACTAACCAATGCACACCCCTCCTTCTCCTTTTCATGGAGATTACAGGTATGTGACCCTGGAGCTGGTGATGGACAGGGAGGCCGGTGCGGTCAGGGGTCGCAAAGAGTCGGACACGACTGAGCGACTGATCTGATCTGATCTGACCCTCCCCAAAAAGCTGTTGCCGTGGGAACTACATCCGATGCCAACTTGACAAGTGACATTCAAACCAAGAGGGACACAGACACACACACCCACACACACACACACACTTAATTGCCAGGGGAAAAGGTACAAAACAGTGTCCTTTCCATTACTGGTCTATTCATATTCATTAAATGAGAATGACAAAGACATAACTTTCATTATAGTTTTCTACCAGAGTTGGGGGGCAGGATCAGAGGTGCGGTGGGGAGTGTCCTTGTTCTAAGTCTCCCTCCCTCTTGGACCCTGGCAGGTGAGAGCAGGCAGTTCTCCTCATCATTAGCCATGGGTGTGTAAAGGAACAACTCCCTCAAAATCAGACCATCCCTAAGCAATACAGGAAAACCCACCTAGTTATTTCACTCCTGTTACCCATCCAACCTCCCAGGGCTTTCGCCCAGGAATCCTATGTGGCCTGGACAGGGGGCTGCACTGTTTCCTATGGCCCTTGAGCAAGCCTGGTTTTTACAAAAGCAAAAAAGAAACCAAAAGAAGATTTTGTGACACCTGAGATTAATAGGAACTGCCCATTTTCATGTCCATCCATAAGGTTTTGCTGGACACAGCAGGCCCATGCATCTCTGTGTGGCCTATAACCCCTTCTGCCCTGTGACCGAGCAGGGAGACCTCTCTACGAAGCACAGCAGTGCCCAGGACCCACATGACTTTCAGAGTCCCATGGAAACAGTTCAATCTTAAAATCAGAAGAAAAACATAAATATAAATATAATGAATCCAACCTGGGCTATATTCATCTTGATGTCCACGCAATTATAAAATGTAAGTTTTAACATTTCCTTATGGAGAAGACCCAAGAGGCCAGAGTGCCCAGGGCTCGTGGAGGTCTTAATGAGACCCTAGTGCCAAACTTTTTGTTTCTGCTTTCTGGATCTTTACAGAAGAAGTCTTCAGGTCCCCCAACCCAGTAAATCAATCCTCAGCTGATACTCCAGAAACCAAGGCACTGGCCCATCTCTGACATGCTGGTGACTTGGAGCAACTGGCTTGCCCTCTCTGGCCGTCTGAGAATGGATCCCTACTCCAGCAGTGTGCTGGTGAACTTTGACATGTGACTGGATCTGGGCAAATGTGGGTGATGACCGTCCCACCTTCTGGGCTGGGGTGAGGCTGGGTCAGGATGACCTGCCAGGACTCAGTGGGGACCTGGCACTTATAGAGCAGTTAACTCGTGGAACCCAAGAAGCGTGACAAGCCCCTGCTCTGGGCAGGACCCAGAGATAGATGCTCTTATCCATCTGGAAAGCCTGTCTTCTAAAGGAATGGGGATTGGGAAGTCCTTCCACGTAGGGAAAGACCCTAGAAGATTCCCCAGTAGCTCCACAGGTTCAAGGGGACACCCTTGGGTGATGGGAACCCCATGTCATCAACCCCCACCATCGCCCAGCCCCGCGGTGCCGCCCCCTGGACTATGCAAGGTCTTCCTGCATCCGGAAGGCTCGCCTTGTAATCTCTACATAACCTTTGCAAGGAGCCTGCATATTTCACCCTTCCCAGAGAGCACTCACATTTTTTTTGTCATTCCAATTTCATTTCCTGGGCTGCGTGGACTGCGGGCTCAGCAGTCGCTCGGTCTGAAGTGACTCCTGGGACCTCCTCACTGTTCTATATGCAAATGGCCTCGCACCTGGGCAGTGGAGCGGGCGCGCAGACAGTTTAGTTATGCAAATCTGATTGATCGAGAGCATATTGCTGGAGCGCGCAGGCCTGGGACACTGGCAGCTATATTTCACTGGCTAAATTCCCGAAGAAGGGGGGAAAAATTAAATGCCAGGCATTTTGATGCATATTCCCTCTCAACCCCTGTAGTGCAATAGTGTTTGTTTCCGAGTGTGTTGAACACTCGGGTTACACGTTGCTAATGCAATTTTTGCGTTCGGGGTGCATTAGTGCTGGATTAACAGAAGGCTTGTTTTCGGTGTAAAAAAAGGCCCATTGCTGTGATGTCACAGGCACAATAGGTCTGTCAGTGTATTTGAAATTATTCCCCAGGCAAATACAGTAAAAGGCGGTGTTAAAAATAATTAGGTCCTTCCGCCTCTGAAAACTCGGCCCAGTGGAGGGAGTAGTGCGTAAGTTGCGTAAGTTACGCAGACTTGAGTCTCTTCTGCAACAAAGGGTGAGATAAACCACTGGGACGCTGATTACTCATGGTCATCCTGGGACAAAGGCAGTTGTCTATTTCCCAAACCCAGGGTTTTAAGACAGATTGAGCAGCAGCGGCAACCTTGGAGGAAATCTTTTTATTTTTTTTTTTTTTTACTCAAATCTACCTGAATCTGCTTCAAATAATAAATTCTGCCTGACACATTGCACTCACACATGTTGACATCTGTAAACTCTTCAGGCTTGGGAAGCCTGGCTGGCTGGTTTTTCGGCTTCTCCTTATTGATTTATAATCACTGATAAATAAGCTATACCCACCTGGCAGACTGTTGTTGCAGAAAGAAAAAGAAAGATATTTTTGCCAGAGCCTTTCTCCACCACCCCACTGCCACCCACGGATCAAAATTAAAAATAAATCAATGTTGTGGGGGGAGGGGAAGGTGATGAGAGGGAAGCAGAAAGAGAAGAAGAGGAAATTTCTCCCTGTTTCTCTGGCATTATTCATGGGGCTCCACAAAGCAGGTCTTGAACGGCAAGCCCCTGAGAGAAGGGAAGGTGGAGGGTGCAACTTGACTCAGGAGTTAAATTCACTGTGCAGAACAGCATTAAAGGCAAAGACAGCGATGCAAGCCGTCCTTCACTCTCTCGCTCACGTCCATCACATTATCCTTCGCAGGCACTCTCAGACCATGTAATTATGTGTGTGTACACGGGCGTTGAGCAGTTCCCAGGTACCCACGTGGACACACCCTGCACTCACAGATATTCACACACAAGACACATGTCGTTGTTTAGTCCCTAAGTTGTGTCCGACTCTTTGCGACCCCGTGGACAGTAGCCCATCAGGTCCCTCTGCCCATAGAATTTCTCAGGCAAGAATACTGCAGTGAGTTATCATTTCCTTCTCCAGGGGATCTTCCCCACCCGGGGATCGAACCCACGTGTCCTCCTTGTCAGGAGGAGGGGCTCAATTCTTTATCACTAAACCACTTTGTATTGGCTGCAAAAAGGGGGAACAGAGGAAAAAGACTGAAAGGCTCACTTATGGCCAGGTTTTGTCACTGGTGGGATAGTACAAATCCTTTGTTTGCCCCAAATTCCTGCTTTCTCACTGCCTGGCATTCCACACGCACACTCACATGCACACATGCATATGCACACACCCACATACACAGGTGTATCACACATCTGTGCGCACCCGTGCACACCCCACCTATACACACCCACACCCCCTCATGCTCACATACAGATGTGCACACATTTGCACACACAAGTGCACGCGCACACACACAGGCACCTGTGTACCCAGATGTACACACATACCTTTTTTAAAAAAACCAGCCATCTATCTGACAGGCAAAGCCCATTCAAAGGGTCAGAAGAGAAGAGCCTGGGAAAGGTCAGGTTTAATCTCTCCCCACATTGGCCCTGCCGGCCCCTCCCACCGCCCACTAACAAAAGGGCCTCGGCACTGTGACTGACAGAATTCTTAATTGTATCCACTCACTCATGACAATTTGATTAAAATATTACGCCAAAGTCTCACCCCCTGTTTGCTTCGATCCTCCAAATCTAATTTTGAATTTTCAGAAAGGAGATTACCTCCACAAGCATGACTGGGATGCTATTAACTTCTACTTAATCTTTATTACTGATGTGAATTTAACATATGTACGGCTTCGCTCTGCTCCCGTTGTTTGCCTCTCGAAAGTAACGTCTAGGAGATATACCAGGGACAGGCGTTCCTTTTCTCTCTGCTATTCGGTCCGGGCCAGCTGCCTCCCATCTCCATGGCAGGACTGGATCAGGCCTTCCACTCCCTCCCAAAGACCATCTCTGGGCAGCCGAACCCAGGCCCGGCCATACTGTAGATCTCAAGGTTTTGTAAAATAGAAGACATCAGGCTGGCAGGCCTCCCCTTTCTGCATGGATGAAAATTAGCAGATTTTAATGAGCACCAGTGTGGAAAGGGCCAGTGGGTCTTGAACTCTTTGAAGAGTAGATCTCACAGTCCAGACACTTGTTTCTGAGTCTCTCCCATGCACCCTTGTCTCCCTGGCCACAAAAGAAAAGCAAATCAACAAAGAAACAAAATAAAAATTAAAACATGGACAAGGAGGCTTTGATTTTTAAAGGGTTTCTCTTTTCTTCCCCCCACCTCCATTTTTAATTTGTTTTTGAAGATTTTCAATGTGGACCGTTTTTGAGGTCCTTATTGAATTTGTTACCACATTGCTTCTGGTCCATGTTGGCTTTTTGGTTGAAGAGGTATGTGGAATCTTAGCTCCGCAACCAGGGATCAAACCCACACACCCTGTATTAGAAGGCAAAGTCTTAGGACTGCCAGGGAAGTCCTTCTTTCTCTTTTTTCGATGTGTCTTTTTTCTTAATTTTTTTTTCATCATATATGAGTATGTGTGGGATATCATCAAAATTTGGAGAACCACAGAAAAATCTGACATTCCTAGCAACTGTTTCCTAGAGGGATTGGCTGGAAGGGGACAAAGGTCACAAGGGGGCAAATGAAGCTTCTTCTACTCTGCTTCTTACTCAATGTTATGAGTAAAATTGTTCCCCCCATAAATTCAAGTGTTGAAGTCCTAGCCCCCCAGACTCCAGAAGTGGCATTTGGAAATAGGCTGGTTGTAGGTGTAATTAGTTAGATTTGGATGACCCAGCCCAGAGTAGGGTGGACCCTCATCCGATGTGGCCGGTGTCCTTACAAAAGGGAGAAATGTGGGTACAGACAAGGGCCACAAGGAGTACTCTGCATGAAGATCCGAGGAAAACTGACACAAGCTGCAAACTACCAGAAATTTGAAGCGGAAGGAGGCAGGGCGGGGGGGATCACATCCTCCCCAAGAGCCTGCAGAGGGGCTTGCTCTCAGACCTGTGAGACAGTGTACATTCTGTGGGCTGACCCAGTCCGTTTATAGCACTTTGTGACAGCAGCCCTCAGAAGCTAATGCCCCATCCACTCCTATATGCTTAAGTCAGATTTCTTGTATTGCTCTTGGGATCATAAAAAAAAAATACATTTGTTTTGACTCCCGTAAGAATGGATGCTTTGAACTGTGGTGCTGGAGAAGACACTTGAAAGTCCCTTGAACTGCAAGGAGATCACACCAGTCAATCCTAAAGGAAATCAACCCTGACTATTCATTGGAAGGACTGATGCTAAAGCTGAAACTCCAATCCTTTGGCCACCTGATGTGAAGAGCTGACTCATTAGAAAAGACCCTGATGCTGGGAAAGATTGAGGGCAGGAGGAGAAGGGGGTGACAGAGGACGAGATCGTTAGAGAGCATCACCAACTCAACGGACATGAGTTTGAGCAAGCTCCGGGAGATACTGAAGGACAGGGAAGACTGGCGTGCTGCAGTCCATGGGGGTCACAGAGACTCGGACACGACTTAGCGACTGAACAACATCAACAATTACAAGCCTGTCTTAGTGTGTATATTGCCTCGTATATTGCCTCCAAGTCGGGAGAACGCTGCCAGGAAGGATGGAGCCAGGCGCTTAGCCTTTGTTCTCAGGCGCCTGAATCTGTGCCTCTGATCTGCCTCTTTCCAAGCAGATGAACCAGCAGAGTCATCCCCGGCCCTTGCCTGCTGTGTTCCCCTCTGAAAACGAGGATGGAAGCCTTGCCCTGCCCTTGTCAGGCAGCCACAGTGAAAGTGAGCAGGTGCCCCCTGATCCATTCCAAGTATTAACATTCCGTCCACTGAGTCCACGCATCTCCGCAAAGTACCTGCTAGATGCTGGGCCCTGCAGGCATGGGGTCTTGGAGAAGCCCCAGATGTGCTCTTGTCCATCAGAAGGTCATAGTTTGGGATCAAAGAGACCTGTAAGCCAATGAGCACTTGAGAGAGAGCAAGGGACCTAAAGCCTCAGCACAGGGCTCGTGGGGCTCCAGGGAGCCAAAGAGATCCTTCTTCTGGAGAGCTGAGTGGTTTCAGGAAGGAGGAGAGCACACCAGGAGGAAGAAGGTTGTCAGTGGACAGGACGAGTGCTTCCAGCCAAAGGTGGGTCGGCAGAGCGGGCAGGGGAGGCCAGACAGTGAGACACCTGGAAACAGAAATGTGAGTCATCAGGGGCAGGGACTTGGGACCCCAGGATACAGAGACGGTGCCTGGCTCCATCGCTGTCAGATCCTCGACCCTAGAACAGCACCAGGCACACAGTTGGGGTTCACGAAACCTTTGCAGGGTATATGAATGAATACAGTGATGGGGGCAGGATGACCAGGAATGATGCTAGAGGAACAAGCAAGGGTTAAACATCCACGACCTTTGGGGGCTCTGGAAAGGAGCTAACACTGAGCCACTGGCAGGACTTTGTATCATCCTGATCATGGCAGGAAGCAGGTGGACCCTTAAGTGATTCATTTGTAAAGCATTTGATTAAGAGACGCCTTAGAAAAGTGCAGGCAGAAAGACCAAGCAGTACGTGGCAGGACTCAGGGTCAGAATGGGGCCAGCTCCTGAAGGCTGGTGGAAGGTGCGGTTCTCAAACTCGATGCTGGGAGGACGTGAGTGAGGCCACCTGTAAGCTGTGACTTTCAGAGGGCAGGGCACGCCAGCTACACCCAGGAGGGAGCCAGAGAAATGATGCCTTCACCCCTCCTGTGTCCTCTGTAGCTCCCACTGGCCTGACCCAACCAAGACCAGAGGGAAGGGAAAGTGAAGTTGCTCAGTTGTGTCCGACTCTTTGCAACCCCATGGACTGTAGCCCACCAGGCTCCTCCGTCCATGGGATTTTTCAGGCATGAATATTGAAGGGGGTTGCCATTTTCTTCTCCCAGAGATCTTCTCAACCCAGGGATCAAACCCCGGTCTCCTGCATTGTAGGCAGACACTTTACCATCTGAGCTACCAGGGAAGCCCAAAGGGCAGGGCTTGATAAAATTCACAGCACAGGTCACTGAGTTTGGCTCCCAGAGCTCTGAGCAGCAGAGAAGGGGCAAAAAGAAAGTGGAGAATTTAAACTGGGGGGTCATTTGTCCATTAGAAAAGTCACTTTGACACTGAAGTGAACCGCAGCCTGTTACAGGACAATGACTTGAAAATTGAGGAGATGGCCTGTAGACATAGATGTTTGTGTGCCGATCGGAAAGAAAAAAAAAAGTATAACCTCTTAAAACTGTGAATCACTATATTGTACACCTGCGGTTTATATATTATGCATCAAATATACTTCAGTTTGAAAAATCTCACTCTTAGACTTCCCTGCTGGTCCAGTCATTAAGAATCGGCCTGCCGATGCAGAAGACGTGGGTTCAATCCCTGGTCCGGGAAGAGGCCACATGCCGAGGGGCAGCGAAGCTACTCAGTCCCTCGCACCTAGAGACCATGCTCCACAACCAGGGATGCCTCCACAAGGAGAAACCCGCACACAGCAACCAGAGAGCTGCCCCTGCTCCCTGCAACTAGAGAAAGCCTGTGTGCAGCAGCAAAGACCCAGGGCGGCCAACAACAATTAATTAAAAAGTCTCACTCTGTCTTATGATTCCATGTAGGCCCCAAGTGAGAAGCCGAGGTCATCTCCCCATATCTAGAGAGCCTTAACTTAATCACATCTTTGATGCCACTTTTATTGTATTAAGTGACAAACATCTCCAAGTCCCAGAGCTCAGGCTGTGACATCTTTGGGGTCATTATTCAGTCTTCCAAGGCAAGTGACTTCTTGTCTCTGATTTTTCAGCATGCTCCTGCCTCAGGGCCTTTGCACAGCCACTTTGTCAATAAAGAGTTTTCTCCAGCTACTGGCCATCCCAGTGGCTGGACCGCCCCCAGAGAGGCCTTCCCTGAGCATCTCTTCCCCAGTGCTGAACAAAACAAATAGCTGTGGCTGATGTTTCTGAGTCATGTATGCCTCATAGTATTAACTGTGTGAAGAACTTAGGGTAGAGCCTGCCTTCAAGTAAGTGGACTCAGCATGTGTTAGCTTATTTGTAAAAAGGGGTCTTGGACCCAATTCCAGTGTGTGTGTGTGTGTGTGTATGTGTGTGTGTGGAGTCTTTCCCACACCAGCAAACGATTCTTGGACCCCAGCAGGGTGTGTAAGAATTCAACTCAACTCTGACACTATGTATCCAGAGATGGAACCAGAGTACTCAGTCCCACAAGCCTGAACTTCACTTCAGACACCAGTCAAAACCCCAGATTTTACCTGTACTTCTGATCAACTGGCTATAAGTCAGAAGTTCCACAATTTCCTCTCCTTGAGTTCAGTTGACTCCCTGGAATGGTTTGCAGAACTCAGGAAAACCCATTTACTCACTAGGTTATGGATTTATTACAAAGGATGTTAGAAAAGACTCAAATCCACAACCGTATACAGAGATGCATGGGGGTTGGGGGTGTATAGGGAAAGTACATGAGCTTACGTGCTCTCTCCCAGACCCCTGCCCACTCTCGTCCTCACATGGAAACATTCTGAACCCATTCTTTTGGGGTTTTATGGAGTTTTCTTCACATAGTCATGATTGATTAAATCACTGGCCCTTAGTGATTGATTCTTGGAGAAGGCAGTGGCACCCCACTCTAGTACTCTTGCCTGGAGAATCCCAGGGATGGGGGAGCTTGGTGGGCTGCTGTCTATGGGGTCGCACAGAGTCGGACACGACAGAAGCGACTTAGCAGCAGCAGCAGTGATTGATTCCACCTCCAGCCCTTTTCCTAGAGTGAGGCTGAAATTCCATCCTTCTAATCATCTCACTGATTCTCTTGGAAACCAGTCCCCATGCCACAGTGGGATCCAAAAGCCACCTTTCCCAAAGAGTTCAGTAACAGAACAAAAGACAAAATATTCCACCTCTAAGGAAATTCCAAGGTTTTTAGATGCTGTGAGTCAGAAACTGTAGACAAAATCGAATATGTATTTCTCATATATATTTGCATATCTGAATGACCAAATATGCGTTTTTCCTGTAAATCATGATATTGCACTGCTGTTATTGTTACGTGGAGGTTTTTAAGATTCCCTCCGCCACTGCTCTCTTCAGGAAAGGGATTAAAAGAGAATTCTGGTCTGGCAAGTGTTCCCAGGCGGCACTAGCAGAGAAGAACCTGCCTGCCAATGTAGGAGACATAAGAGGCACAGGTTCGATCCCTGGGCCAGGAATATCCCCTGGAGGAGGGCATGACAACCCACTCCAGTACTGTCTGCAGAATCCCATGGACAGAGGAGCCTGGACGGCTACAGTCTCTGGTATCACAAAGAGTCAGACCTGACTGAGCAACTGTGCGTGCTGTGGGCGCCTACAACGATGGGTAGCATTTCATGTGTTTTTCTTTTGTCTCATGTGTTTTGTGTCTTTGGACACACACATCTTTATGACTTTTTTCCATATTTCATTTGCTCTGACCTGTTTGCCTCAGAAGGACCTTTGGCACATCCTTTCTAGATGCCCCATCGTCTGCTATCAGCTCACAGGATTCTCTGGGCAAGAGAGACCCAAAACACACTAACCCAGCAATTACAATGCATAGACTGACTTCACCTGCATTTGTCTTTTGTTATATTATTGGTCACTCCACAAGGCTTGCTGCTGCTGTTACTTAATCACTTCAGTTGTGTCTGTCCGACTCTTTGTGACTTTGTGGACTATAGCCCACCAGGCTCCTCTGTCCATGGGATTCTGTAGGCTTGAAGTGAAGTGAAGTGAAGTGAAGTGAGGTCACTCAGTCGTGTCCGACTCTTTGCAACCCCATGGACTGTAGCCTACCAAGTTCCTCCGTCCATGGGATTCTCCAGGCAAGAATACTGGAGTGGGTTGCCATTGCTTATGGGATCTTAATTCCCCCACCAGGGATTGAACCCAGGCCTATGGCAGTGAAAGGGTGGAATTCTATCCACTGAACTGCCAGGGAATTCCCTGCATTTGTCTTTCTTGATTCTCCCTCAAATCCCTCAGAGGCGGGCAGAGGAAGGACTCTTAGCCTCATTTTGCAGATGAAAAAACTGAGAAGCAAGGAGAGAGAAACAAACATAACCAAGGACACACAGCTGGTAAATGGCCAGGATGTGAGCATGGATTTTATGATTCCCAGTTGACCTGATGGTAGAGTTTGCACGCGCAGTCAAGAATTCCACAAGGAATGAGTTGAGTCATTAGAAGATTCAGCAAGACTCGGGGGCTCTGTGGCTAGGCTGCTTGGAAAGTCTCACCAGTCCAGATGTGCGGACCATCCGCACCAATCCAACCCTGCTTTGCCAGTACCCCGATAGTGGAGCGAATCCAGGCACTGTGTTCATTTCATAAGTCTTCTCAAATAATACGTTGTTTTAAAGTTCATTTTAGACCTTGATGCATTATTAAGTGGAAAAATGCAAGTTACAGAACAGTGTGTATAGCATCATGATATCTGTTTTAAAGTGTAGCGATATACAGTCCCTGTGAACACCGTGTGAGCACTGAACTACTGGAAGAATCTGCACGGTTCTCAGTGATTCATGGTGGGAAAAGCTCAGAAAGGGTCCAAGGAAGATGTTTAATTTTTACCTTATAGACTGTATTTACTTATATACTTACACTATTTACTTGTGCTGCTGCTAAGTCGCTTCAGTCGTGTCCGACTCTGTGCGACCCCATAGACAGCAGACCACCAGGCTCTGCCATCCCTGGGATTCTCCAGGCAAGAACACTGGAGTGGGTTGCCATTTCCTTCTCCAATGCATGAAAGTGAAAAGGGAAAGTGAAGTCGCTCAGTCGCTGCCGACTCTTAGCGACCCCAAGGACTGCAGCCCACCAGGCTCCTCCATCCATGGGATTTTCCAGACAAGAGTACTGGAGTGGCTTGCCATTGCCTTCTCTGACTATACTATTTACTTATAAGTGTATATAATTTTTACTTTATATACTATATATATAAGTATATATACTTATATACTCAGCCTAAGCTGAGACAGGAGGGTCTTCACAGAGATGAGGAGGAGTTTCCAGATTGAATTCCAGATCATCATGCCTGATATTGAAGAAGAGCCAAGAAAATTAAAGATGGGTTGAAGATGGCACCAATTTCTTGGTCCTTCTTGCTGTGGACAGGTGTGTTCTGCATCCATTCCCCTTGAATCAGAGCAGCCCCTCTGACGACTTGGACCCATCAAATATGGCAGAAGTGATGCTCGGCTGGTGTCCAAGCTCAGGCCTTCCTAGACCAGCAGCTTCTGAACTTTCCCTCCAGCACCTGGAGCTACCACGTGACAAGTAAAGACTCCATGGAGAGACCAGGGTCTAGCTGAGCTCAGGCTTCCTGTTGAGGTAGCAGGTACCTTAAACCCTCCAAAGCAGCTTGTCCACCAGCCGAGTACCACGAGGGGACCCCCCACCCAACACCTCATGGAGCAGATCAATTGCCCTGTGGTCAGCTGAGCCCTGACTACATTCCTGACCCACAGAAGCATAGATTAAAAAAAAAAATCAAACAGTTGCTAAGTTTTTTTTTAATTGAAGTATACTTAATCAGTTAAATATTCTTTTCTAAATATCCTTTTCTGTTATGGTTGTGGGGTATTTTTCAAGGCAGGCATAGATACATGGAAAGCAGAGCCTTCTATTTGAATCCATGGAGGGCAGAAGGAGGGACTTGACTCTCTACTCCTACTTTGAGGAGGGGGCAGGGGGTGCTTACGCATCTGGTTGGGAAGAATGGACATTGTTGAGGACATTGAAAATTTGTTCACTGGATGATAAGCATTTCAAGGGCAGAGCTCATGGTCTGTTTCATTCACTTATGCATCTCAAGTGCCTAGAACTCTACCTGCCACATAGTAAAGGCCCAATGTTCACCAGTGGAACCATGGATGAAGGCCCAGCTTTCCTGGCTCTGTTGCCCGGGGGCCTGGCTGCCCTCCTGTACCCTCCTCTGCAGGGACATCCCAACTAAATCAAATTGGATGGTGGATACAAGCAATGCTAAAGTATCTCCACAGGTGTAGGCACTTAAGAAAGATTCTTTTTTTTTTTTCTATAATTTTTTTTTTTATCCATAGCTTGATTGAGGTACAATTTACATACCATAAAATTCACTTGTTATAACTCTACAATTGGACACATTTTAATTTATTTACAGAGCTGTGCCAGCCCCCTCACACTCCAGTGGCTGAACTTAATGAGACTCTATGTGGGTGAGACATAGAGAAGGTGACTGGGGTCAGGGTTGGTTGGAAATGCCGTTAGGAAAAGAAGTTTGGCAAAATGGAGCAAAGCTTAATTCCACCCCTGAGAAAATGAACACCTTTCAAAATGATAAATTCTACTGAAAGAAAAAGCTATAGGCACTAGGTTGTTCATTTTAGAATTGACTATCCCTGAGACTTGAAAAGATTCTAAATCCTGCCAAATCCAGAAATCCTTGCCTAAGTATGTCACTTCCCCATCACAGAATATTATACTTTCACCAATGATAATAGTTATCATGTTACCAAGGCCTACATAAAGCCTTATAGAATGGAAAGCTGGAAAGAAGTTTTAGGATATAATATTAAAGGAAAGCAGAATGCAAAATGCAACACAACAGATGAGAAGACTCCATTCCAAGCTGAGAATAGTCAGTAGAACTATAGAATTATGAGTATGTATCTTGTCCTCAATTGTTATTCATTCATTCACTCAGCAGGCTGTTACTCAAAGCTCACCACATGCTACATACACAGACAACTGGTCACCCAGGGAGTGTCTGCCCCCACCATAACCTAAACTCACACCTTACTTTCTTGGGTAATTTAGGGTTTCAGGGAATACATCCATATTTTGCAGAGAGAGCTATGAACACTAACTGGCCAGAAAATTAAAGGAAAAATAAAAAGACATCTGATTGGGTCCAACTGTACACAAAGAATCAGATCAGATCAGATCAGTTGCTCAGTCGTGTCCGACTCTTTGCGACCCCATAAACTGCAGCACGCCAGGCCTCCCTGTCCATCACCAACTCCCGGAGGTCACTCAGACTCACATCCATCGAGTCAGTGATGCCATGGGAGTCAGATATATGCTCACATGTTCACCACCACCACCACACACACACACACACACACACACACACACACACACCTAGTACCCACTAAGAATGCTGTTAGTGTGTAAGCAATAAGGCTTTCAACTCAAGGTACATCGAATGGTTTCTGGTTGTTTTAAGCAGTGGGAAGGGCCAGTTCATAAATCCCTTCTGTTGTCAGTTGAAAGATGACCCCATGTAGATTTCCTACATTGTCTCAGGTCTGGGCACAGCGAGTGGAGGTGTGGCCACGTTCTGTGTACAGAACACAGCTTACCACCTCAACATACCTCCACTCTCTGTCACCCCCTGGCCCCAGGATGGGCCTGCCTGGGAGACAGCCACGGTGAACTCAGCCAAAAAGCAAGTTCAACTGTCAGATGCCACAGCAGACACAAAGGCTGGGGAAGCCCCAGCTACGTTCCATGAGCAGGCAGCTGAGAAAAGGATGGTTTCCAACCTGCTCGACAAGATTCTCAGCAACACACAGCCTCCTCCAACACAATTCCCAAGGAGCTGCTTCCCACCCAGGCTTGGAGAAGGAAGATGACAACTTGGAATTGAAATCCCCTGTGTTTTAGAGGCAGGAACGTGCTGGGATGTAAATGAGATGTTGGCTGTGCTGGAGTTTCCCATGATTCCTGTGATTTTCCAGAAAATATACATTGAAACCTAAGTATCCTCAAGCTTCCTGCAAAGTTTAAAAACATGAAGACAGTGCCCCTGCCTCTTCTTCTCTGTGGGTCCCCAGCCCTGGCTCTCTCTTCCTGGTTCTGGTTCCTCCCACAAACACTTCTTGAGCACTTGGTAGGACATGAGAAGATTGCAGAGGAGATGGATGAAGACAAGATGGTAAAACAGTCAGGAGCCAGTTCTGGGATCACATGGATCCTCCCACAGAATTTTAAAGTTGTTGACTATTTAGACTCACACCAAGCAGATTTGTAGATTTCATGGGGGTAGGAACCATGACGGCTCACCCATGCCCATTAACCTGAAGCGCCTGCTGGGCAGAAAGTAAGGGTTCAGTAAAAACTGCAGGGGTCCCCTGAGCGGTGGAGTTGATGCTGGCATTCATCAGACGTATCCAGATCCCATCCTTGCTTTTGGAAAGGAGTGAGTGAGTGAGTGCAAGTTTTGTTTTGTGGCCAGCCCAGTTCCTTCAAGAACAAATCTTCATTAGGAGATGGCAGTTCTTCCACTGGAGAATCATTCCATTCCGTACCCTCAGCCTGGTTAGCCTCTAAACCCATGGCTCACTCCTCACATTGCTTTCAATGGAGCGTGTAAGCCTCAGGATTTCTCACCCCACCCCACCCCACCCCTCAAGGTCAGCCTTTGGGAGACGCAGGGCTGAGTGAGCCCAGAATGGAAGACAACCACCCCTTTCAGAACCACATCTGAGAATTTCCCTTTTGGTAACTTTCTCCTGACTCTGATGAGTAAGTCACACTGAGAAAAGATCTAAGAGAGAAATCTGAGAGCTGGAGAGACCCCAGAAGGAAGCCTAGAATTTTCCAACTCTGGTGGGTGGTCTTGATAAAGCAGCAGGTGAGATCCCCGATTCAGAATGGTTTATGTGCCGATGGGGGAGGCAGCCCACCTGTCAGTAAATGGACAAGTGCTGCCACAGGGCTCAGAGTCAGGTGTGCACACAGCATTTGTTCATTTATTCAGGCGGGCACTGCACAACTGTGAATCAGTTCGCGGAGGTCTCACTTGGCCTCCCTTCCTGCTCCTGGCCTCTTCTCCTCCCTCCTGTCCTCCAAATCGCCTCTGGGGACATGAAGAGGGGCTCAGGCTGGTCCTTGGCAGGTGCATTGCCTGAGGACATTCTGTCTGGCTCCATCCCTGGGCATTTGTACTAGCTGTCCCTGCTCATAAGGGATCGTGGTCTTCCCTGGCTAGGCCAGAACTGATGTCCTCACTGTGCTCCTTCAGCCCAACATCACCCTCTCCCAGGTCCTTCTGGAACTATTGGAACCTCCCCCATGACTCCCCACACCATCACTTCATCTCTGCCACTGCAGACTGCAAGGCACACCCACGTATCCCCATCACAATCCAGCCTCACCCACTCGGCTCTTGTTCTACTCAACACACACTTCCTGGGGGGCCTACCTGTTTCCCCTGGCCACTTGGCCCATAACGTCTTCCAAACTGGAACCTGAATAAAGACCCTGAACTGGCAACAAACACAGGTGCCGAACACCTCTGGCATCCACAGCCCTAAGAGACAGTGGAAGTGTGTTCATCAAGCCTGCTCCCTGCCACCTGAACTTGTGACTGGTGCCACCCACCTAGCTGTCCAAGGGCTCAATTTAGGGGGATGTTCCCCCACATCCCACACATCCCAACAGTCACAGAGCCCTGCAAGTCCTGCCTCTGATATTCCAATTGAATCTCTCTCATCTTAGACACTGCCTTCTCCACCAATGTCTGTCTCTCCCTGCTCCTACGCGGGTATACTCTTGACTCACCTGGGAGCTGGATGATGGCAGGGATGGGGTTTGTTCCAAGTTCACCCCCAGCACCCAGCATCCACACCTGGGTGGATGATGGAGCTCAAATGAACACACGCTTCTCCAACTCAGGAGGAAATGCCTGGGTGATTCTGCACCAAGCACTCTCTGGCTGAAAGCTTATCTGCTCCATCTGGGTGAAGAGCCTGAAATCCTGGGTGCTGGTCATGGTTCATTTGCATTAAAAATCCTACAAGAGCAGTTGGCTTTGTTTCCATCTTCCATAGGGGGAAACGCGGGTGGGGGTAGAGGGCGGCTATGGGAACTTCATACTTCCTGCTCAGTTTGTAAACCTACCCCTGCTCCACCAATAAGGTTCATTCATTTTTGCAAACATTACTTTGAGAACAAGAACAATGAAGCAGACACCTCAACCAAACTTCCCCTCCCAAGCACACGCCCCTCCTCTACACACACACACAAACACAGGCACACATGGGCACAAGGAAATGCCTTTTTGCTTAAATCGTTTCACTAATGAAGGAAAATCAGCCTCAAAGACTGGAATTTGTTTTCTCACGGCTTCAGTTCCTCACGTGATAATCAAATCGGGGCAAATTTAAGTCTCTCCATCTTGAATTCTCCAAATGCATGGGCACTGCTTCAGGAAAGAGCAGAAGTGTGTCCACCAAAAATTCTTTCAGTTCACGACGGTCTCTCCTCCCAGGAAGCCACGGAGGACTTAGGACTCAGCAGCTGGACAGGGATATTCTTAGATGTGGAAGCTGTTAAGTCTTGGGTCCAGGCTCAAAGCATCCTCTGTCCTGTAATTCCTTAACAGCTCTCCTGAGTGCCTCCTGCCAGACCATCGTGGGGAGAGATACTGGGATGGGAGTGGGTCACGCTTCATCCCTGCTCTCACCTGAGTCCGACTAATAATCACTTCACTCTGGGCACTGAATGGCACAAACCCTGCAGGGAGAGGGGCTTAGCTTAGCCCAGGAGAAGACGAGGGGACACAACGGAGGCCGTTACAACCCAGGGCACAGTAGATTTGCAAAGTACCTGGCTGCCTTGCAAGCACCTCTCAGCCTGACAACAAGGAAGCGTCCATGCAGATTCCTTGGTGCCCCAGACAGCCTGTCTGTAAGACCTAGGGCAGTCCTGTCCATCCTTGCTCCTTTCCCAGACGGGGGGTCTGGAGAAGGACCCTGATCATTGTTCACCATCCACAAGATGAGATGATGGGCCAGGAGGGAGCAGAAACGTTCACACCTCCTTTCACAACTTCCCTCCCAGGCATCCCCCACCTGATGACTTCAAACCCTTCATAACTTCTGGTAAATGAAACAGAATACCAGACATCCTATATGGGTCCCAAAAGTTTTCTAGAAGTTCTGAGTGCAGAAAAACCCCTTTCTTCCATTTTGAGGTATTTGCCCACAAATTTCTGACCCACTGGGCATTGACTCTCTCCCTCAGCAGGAGCAGGCTCTTCATGGGAGTATTTCCCATGACTGTGCCATTCTGTGATTTCTCAGGGGGAAATATAAGCTCCCTTTTTCTCAAACCGAATTCCCCCACAGGCAGACTGATGCAGGCACTGAGAAACCAAGTGAACAGGACCACCCCTAAAATGAGCGAAAACTTTAAGAACTTCATCGTTTACTATTTCTTTTTAATACACAGCTGTTTATTTATTTGGCTGTGTTGGATATTCGTTGCAGCATGCAGGGTCTTTCGTTGCAGTGAGTCGGCTGTGGCACGTGAGCTCCAGAACACACAGGCTTCAGTAAATGTGGAACATGGGGGCTTAGTTGCTCTAAGGCATATGGAGTCTTAGCTCCCTGGCCAGAAGTCAAACCCATGTCCCCTGCATCGCAATGTGGATTCTTAACCACTGAGTCACTCGGGAAGTCCCTAAAAAGAACTTTATACTTGATATTAGTCTCCAAAATCATCAAAGTAAACCTCTGAGGATAAACCAGGACTTTCTGACATGACTTACCCTTCTTTTATGTATTTATCTTTTTGTTTTTTTTAATGACATCTTGGAGTGTAGGGAAGAGCCATCATAGTCTTTTTGATGCTTAAGGCCTCCAAAGTTTTTCTCTAATCCTCCACCTATCATGTCTCAAGGAGGAGGCAAAGAATCCTCTGAAAGATTCGGGGCGTCTGGGGTGGGGCAGGCATTGTAAATGAGCACAGAGAAGAGAAGGGGCAACTGGAGGGGGTGCTGGTGTGACGACGGACCTGGGCGAGGTTGCACAGCCAGTCTGGGAGGCAGTGTGGCCCAGCAGTCAAGCATGTGGACCCTGGGGGTCAAACCCCAGCTCCATCACTGGCTAGACGGGTGACGGTCAGCAAGTCACACCTTCCTCTGCACAACTCCTAACGTCTTCAGGCTGAGTAAGTGCAGGCAGGATGACGAGAACAGTGCCTGGCGCACAGGATGCAGGGACGGTGGGGAGGGGGCCATCAACAAGTCTATTTCCTGCCTGCAGTGTCCAAGCAGATGCTGGAGCCCCCTCCCCACCCCAGCTCTGGCCATGATCTCGCTGGAGGGATGCGCTCTTGCCCTCAGTGGGCTGTTCAATGTCCACCATGGCCTTGGGTGGGGGGGATCCCAGTCTCTTGCCTCAGCCCTATGCTGGCTGTTCTTCCTTTGCTGCTCAACATCCAACCCTTTGCCCCGATCTGTGTCTTAGAGCCTCACCCGTATGACCTCCCCTTGCCCAACGGCTTCAGGTGGAGCCTGGCCAATGGGAGGGACCAGCTGGCTGTGGTCGCAGAGGTTCTATCTTCCACCAGTGGCCTGGAGGAGCAGCCATCACCCCAGTTCTGGGCATCACCCCTCTTTGCCCCTTCAGCCTTGTGAAGGGTAAAGCCTCCTAGCTGCTCCTGGCCCAAGTGTGCATTCCCATCCCATGCCAGTTCCCTTTGCCTCAGTAAACAGTCCTTTTATCAAACTCTCCTGATGACCCCTACCCACCCCCAGCACATCTCCCTGTCACTCCTGGAGCTCCGTGCTATTCAACAGGAAGAACAGACCATCAGGACCCTGCCAAGCGGCTCTATAACCAAAGAGAAAGCTTACAGCTTACAGCATGGTAAAGGCTCAGAAGAAGGAAGAGGTGGCCATGCCCCAGAGCCCAGGGACCCCGGCCACAGCTCAGCGGGAGTGAGGACCCATGAAACTGATGAGAGGAGAGGAGACAGCTTCTCCTGGGGCTGCTCCGGGTCCTGGAGCTGCCATGGCAGTAGCCGTAAGAGGGCCACCAAGGAGCTGGCCTGGGAGAGCATCCCCAAGGTTCACAGAGAATTTGATGGAGAAGGGCCCTGCTGGGGGTTGGGTGAGGGTGAAATGGAAGATCTGGGGGAAATGTGGCCCTTCGCTTAGAATGAGAAGTGTAAGGTGATCTATGAAGTCCAGGCTTGGAATGGTAGCCTTCACGTGATGGGAACTCTCCCTTGGAAGGGCACGATTGCCCTCCTTGCAGCATGATGCCTCTGGATAAGTACTGAGTAGGGTTTCTAAGGCCTAAGGGAGGTATTTTAGGGCTTCCCTGGTGACTCATCGGTGAAGAACCCACCTGCCAATGCAGGAGACACAGGTTAGATCCCTGAGTTGAGAAGATCCCCTGGAAAAGGAAATGGCAACCCGCTCCAATATTCTTGCCTGGAGAATCCCCATGGACCAATAAGTCTGGCGGGCTACAGTCCATGAGGTCAGGAAGAGTCAGACATGACTTAGCAACTAAACAGCAACAACCACACATCCTTGGGAAGGATGTCCCAGAGTAAGGAAGGGAGACAGGACCCAAAGTGGAGCCAGTGCTCCCGGCTAAGCTCCAGTCCTGGGCTGTTCCCCAGGTCCCTCCACTCTTCCCCAGCACAGCTTGGAGCAGAGCTGTCCTGCCCTTGGCACTCACCTCCCCGTGTTCACTCCCCACCACCCTCTCCTCAGCCGGGGCTTCCAATCGCCCATCAGGCAGCTGTTTCTCCCATTTCCAATCTTGCCTCCTCCCTCGCCATGAGAACTGCATTCCCAGCGGTGACCTTGACCTCTCTCCTGGGCAGATCTCACCCTCCACTCCAATCCATCCAGTCTGACCGAGGAGCCTCCTCCCACCAGGCTGACCCCAAGCCCCTGAACGAAAAGCCAGACAAACCAGCCCCATCCGGTGTGTCAACCCCACTCCCTGAAAGCACAAGTGATGAGTTAAAAGCCCGAGCGCTCTCAGCTACCCCCCAAAGAATGGCTCCCTTTCTTCCCTGTCCCTGGAAGGATCAGCCCATTATATTTAATGGAGGTTGATACTTCTTACTGTAGCACATAAAAGCTATTATTAAAATGAAACATTGTTACAGTTAAGTATCCCATCCTTGGTACTTGTCTATTTTTAAGCTCTCTGAAGCAATTGGTATCAGGGCTCCTTGTAAGTTTCCCTGATTATCCATTGACATGGGTCTCCTAAGGAGTTGTTTTAAAGGTTTTATTGATCTCATTTGTTCCCTGGGCTAGAAAAGTGCAGAAGGCCACAGGCCGCAGGCAGGGGTGGGATGGTGGGCCCATCGCCCTGCCGAGTGACTAGGCAGCATCCTTATAAGCATATTTATGAAATAAGGCTGGTGACTCGAGCTTGGCAGCTTGAAATCTAACACCGTGCTGTATCTACCTTATTTGCAGGATTAGCAGCCATTAATTCCCGGAATTGTTCTCTGGAGCATAAGTGACAACAGCTGGAACTATCTGCTCCCTGTCTTTCCACATGGGCTGCCCTGTACAAGGGACGCACGAACACACACAGCAAATAGGATGCAGCCGCAGAGCTCCTGCGAGCTGGAGCCAAGACGGAGCCTGCCACCAACAGACAGACCGTCCCCAGAGCCGTCACCTGGCTGCTAGAGAAGAGGGGCTCAAACCTGCTCCCCATCCCTCCACCCCATCTCCCAGACAGGCACAGGCTAGGAGGGGACCTTCCCAAGTGTCCTCAACATGCCGAGGTGCTCTCTTCCCATCCCTCTGCCCTCCTCAAGGCCAAGCATCCCAGTCTCCGTCTCCTCACCTAAAATGAGGGGCTGCGTCGACCATCCCGAGGGTGACTTTTGGGCCCTTAAAGCACAAAGAAACTCACAAACAAGATCTCCTCTATCACCAGGACTAAGTTTTGCCAAAAATCAGAGTGCCAGTTGGTCAGGAAAGAACTCTAAATTTCTATTAAAATAGCAATGCTAAATAACTATTGTGTTTAAATAACATTGACAAGGCTTCCCTGGTAGCTCAGCTGGTAAAGAATCCACCTGCAATGCAGGAGACCCTGGTTCAATCCCTGAGTTGGGAAGATCCCCTGCAGAAGGGAATGGTGACCCATTCCAGTATTCTTGCCTGGAGAATCCTATGAACAGAGGAGTCTGGCAGGTCACAAAGAGTCGGGAACAACTGAGCACCTAACACTTTCACTTTCAGGCTTCTAATCAGAGAAATTTAAAGGAGAGAACAAAACTGGTTTATAATCTCAACATCCTGATATTAGGTGAAGACATGGCAATGGATGGATGGATAGTAGGCTGGATAGGAAGTAAGGTACACACATCTTTAAATTGTCAAGTAGGGACTTCCCTGGCCATCTGGTTGGAACTTTGTGCTCCTAATGCAGGGGGTGCTGGTTCAATCCCTGGCTGGGAAACTAAGATCCCACATGCCACATGGTGTGACTCCCCCCAAAATTTTTAATTGTTAAATGGTACATAAAGAAATTAAATGAATGCAAATCTCTCTCTCTCTCTATCCCTCCCCTTAAAGTTACATTTTGCTAACAGTTCCATGTGTATCTCACCAGGAAAACAAAATTTTTAACACTGATACCAGCATCTATACTAACATATGCTTACTCAAGAGGGAGACACATCTGGCTTTCGGCAAAGTTTTTCAAATATACAGAAAATAATGTAACAGATATCCATGTATGTACCATTCAGATTTAAGCAATATTAGCCTTATTTTAGGGCTTCCCTGGTGGCTCAGACTGGTTTGATCCCTGGGTCGGGAAGATCCCCTGGAGGAGGGCATGGCCGCTCACTTCAGTATTCTTGCCTGGAGAATCCCAAGGACTGGTGGGCTACCATCCGTACATTCACAAAGAGTCAGACGCAACTAAGCATGTACATGCCTTATTTTATTTGATTCAGATGAAAGAAAAGAAAGAAAGAAGGAAAGAAAGGGAAAAGGAAAGAAGGGAGAGAAAGAAAGTGGAGGGAGAGGAAAGAGTGGGAGGGAAAATGAGCAACAGAGTTACAAGTAAAAGCCCTAAGTCCCATCCAGACCTCCTCTACAGGAGCAGCCGCTATCTTGAAGTCTGGTGTGTATGATTTTCATACACAGTTTTGTAATTTTACTACATGGTTTAATATCCATAAAATTATATTGTAGTGTTCTGTATATGTACTTGCTATTGCACAGAGTTATACTGAATGTACCTTCCCAGAATTTGCTTTTCTCAATCAACATGTTCGTAATCACCAATGCTGATGCAGAGAGAGGGAAGATAATCATTTCAATTGCTTCAGTGTTCCAGACTGTGACTAAAACGTGGTCCGCAGTTCATCCGTTCCTCTACTGGTCCTGATAGGCAATTAGGGTGTTTCCCATTTTGCTGTGGTTTGGGGTGTTTTGCAATCACAAACCACATAATAATTGTTAGAACTCTTTTCATTCTATCCTCTGCATCTTTTTTGATCATCTGGAGAAATTGTATTGAGCGGATATACCATTATTTATCTAACCAGCCCCCTACTGGTGGTCATTGAGGTTGTTTTAAGGATTTTATTCTATAGACAATGCCCCCAGGAAGAACTTTGTATCCATTTCTTGCATACTTCTGAAATTACATCTTTAGGGGAATTTTCTAAGTATAGAGGGGCTTCCCTTGTGGCTCAACTGGTAAAGAATCTGCCTGCAATGCGGGAGACCTGGGTTCGATCCCTGGGTTGGGAAGATCCCCTGGAAAAGGGAAAAGCTACCCACTCTAGTATTCTGGCCTGGAGAATTCCATGGAGAGAGGAGCCTGGGGGGCTACAGTCCATGGAATAGGGCTGCAAAGAGTCGGACACAACTGAGTGACTTTCACTCTAAGCATAGAACTGGGTCAAGGAACAGGTGCATTCAAAATTTTCATAGAGTTAACGAAACACCTTCTGAAAATGATATCTCTACCACCAATGTAAGCAAGAGACTGCTAACTTACAACCTCACCAGCACTAGGTAATTTTGTCCACCTGAAAGGTGAAAATGACATGCCAAATACTTCCAAATCACATCTCACTTCTTATTTTCATCCCTCATTCATCAGCCAGAGATGAATTATGATAGTATGTTGTTACTTCAGACAATTGGGCTTCAAACCAAGAAGAGTTTAGGCTGAGAGTCGGATGTTTTTCAGCCCATCAAAAATACAGCTTTCAGAAAGCTGGGCCCCTGAAGTGGCTGACTCCAGTTGTCACCATGGCCCCTAGGATACGGATGCATGAAAGATGGGTGAATGATAAATGATAAGTAAGTGAATGAGAAAATATAGCTTCTTGACCAAGCCAGCACTGCAGCCTTGAAAGACCATTCCTTAAATCATGTCCAGACCTTTCTAAGGGAGGCTCTAAGATTCCACTGAGTCAGCCCCTCCACCTTCTTGCCCCATGAAATCTGAAATAGGTTTGATGTGGGTGATCGCTAAGGTACCTCCAGTCTCCAAAGGCTTCAAGCAGCCAAAGGCCAATGAGCTGTCTCCAGATTCCTCATGGTCTGGGAAGGTGAGTCCCAACCATGTTCTTCCAGGGGAGGCAGTGACTGAAAATCAGATCGTTAGGATGCAGCCAGGAAGGAATACCAACCTGGCTGGGGTGGAAAAGAGAGGTTGCCAACCGCATCTTCCAACTCTGAACTGATGGTGTAAAACATTATTTTGTCAACTAAATGTATCTCTAGAGAAAAGTTCCATTTCCCTATTGGTTCTGTTTTTCCAAAGAGACCTCTTCCTCCTGGCTCCTCCCCAGCCGGGCTCCTCCTCCGGGCTGGTGGTGGTGTCACTTCTCCACTGCGGGAGAACACACCTCAGCAGCATCAAACCAGTGGAACCTCGCCACGCAGGCGTCAGAGTTGCGCCACTGCCGTTTCCTTGAGAAATCTGGCCTGGTTTACACATCTAGGTGATAAATCATTGCAAGAGCTTTAAAACGTCAAAACATCTCTTCCTCCCGTGTTCTTCAGATCTGTTTCACTTGCAAGTGACAAACAGAACCTCAACTCAAATTAGCTTAAGGAAAAAGGAGTCGGTTGATTCACATGATGTGAGTTTCCAGGCCTGATTGGATCCAAAGCCTTGAAAAATGTCCCGGGTCTTTCTTCCTGTTCCGGATCTCCCCTCTACTCCCTTCAGGCCAGTCTTGCTCATTCTTTCTGGAAACACAGCCTCTGGCAGTCCCAACAGCACCAAAAACTATGTTCCATGGGAAGAAGGAAGTTGTCCCATTAGATTCAGCAGAAAAGGCCTGAGAAGGGCTCTAGCTTTCCAGGAAGATCCCTAAAGCTCTTACTGTGTTTACGCAGATGAAACCCCTCCGTTAGTCCTACAGAGATCGGGTTCCATACTCTTAGAGACAGAAGGGTCAGAGCTGGGATTGTCAGGCCCACAACGTCCAGGCAGTGTTAGGATTGTTGTGGCTCAGTCACTAAGTCATATCCGACTCTTTGCCACCCCATGAACTGCAGCACGCCAGGCTTCACTGTCCTTCACTATCTCCCAGAGTTTGCTCAAACTCATGTTCATCAAGTCGGTGATGCCATCCAACCATCTCATCTTCTGTCGCTGCCTTCTCCTCCTGCCCTCAATCTTCCCCAGCAGCAGGGTCTTTTCCAGTGAGTCAGCTCTTTATATCAGGTGGTCAAAGTATTGGAGCTTCAGCTTCAGCGTCAGTCCTTCCCATGAAGATTCAGGGTTGATTTCCTTTAGGATGGACTGATTGGATCTCCTTGCTGCCCAAGGGACTCTCAACAGTCTTCTCCAGCACCACAGCTTGAAAGTATCAGTCCTTCGGTGCTCAGTCTTCTTTATGGTCCAACTCTCACATCTGTACATGACAACCAGAAAAACCATAGCTTTGACTAGATGCACCTTTGTCAGTAAAGTGATGCCTCTGCTTTTGAATACGCTAAGTTTGTCAAAGCTTTCCTTCCAAGGAGCAAGCATCTCTTAACTTTATGGCTGCAGTCACCATCGGTAGTGATTTTGGACCCAAGAAGATAAAATGTGTCACCATTTCCACTTTTTCCCCTTCTATTTGCCATGAAGTGATGGGACTGGATGCTGTGATCTTTGTTTTTTGAATGTTGAGTTTTAAGCCAGTTTTCTCACTCTCCTATTTCACCTTCATCAAGAGAAAAGAGTTAGAATGTAATTCTCCAAAAACGAAGAAGCAGGATGGGAAAATATGCTGGGTTGACCAAAAATACAAAGACAAATCAAAAAGCGAAGCTGCCAGTGATGACCAGTTGAAATTGGGGAAATGAGAAGCCCATCTCGGAGGGAAGAAGTATTTTGTCAACCACAGTGTTCAGAAATGCAAGGGCACAGGAATGGCTTTGGCTTGGTTTTTCTGGACTGTTCTCCAGTCCTCTACAGAGACGGCATCCCTTGTTGCCTGCACCAGGTGGACTTCCCCACTCCAGCCCATGATGGGCCATGGCACTCCATCCAGTGCTGCGTAATGGTGCATCTATCCAGTCATTGGTCATTTTCCACGTGTTGATTCTGTGATGGGCCCTGAAAATGTGGCTTCTGACCTCAGGGAGCTCATGCTTCTTGGAAGGAAGACAGTGGTAGCAGTGCCATGATTGAGGACAGAGGGTTTGGTTTGGCTTGGGAGGAAGCGTCACGGTCCATTCAAAGACTTCACACAAAAGAGGGCGTTTGAACTGGACCTACTGTTTAAGTAGACATTTTCCAGGAAGAAAAGAGGGAACTTTCAGACAGAAAGAAGACCTGGGGCAAATATTCAGACTAGAGGGCATAGCTGTTGATCATGGTTGGAGAAGGAGTTAGTTGTTTCTCTTACTATCAAGTGTGGGGTAAATACCAGGGGAGGCTCAGAGATGCTGGGAACAGTGAACATTCACAAGTATCTTTCCAAGAAAAGGCCATCATGACCCCACAAGGACAACCAGGAGAGTTACTGGCCAAGGGTCCCAGAGGCATTGGAGAAGTCAAGTTTTGATGGTTAGACAAATGCCCAGGGCTGGGAGAAGGCAAGCTGGACGCTGAGCACCCCAGAGCTCCCTCTACTGGTGGAGCTCAGTCCAGACCCTCCAGCCCATCTGGGTCAGAGCTGCCCAGGACCTTGGCAAGGATATCGCACAATTTGGAGGGAAGCCACTCCAGTATTCTTGCCTAGAAAATCCCATGGATGGAGGAGCCTGGTGGGCTACAGTCCATGGGGTCGCCACGAGTTGGTCGCAACTGAGCGACTTCACTTTCACTTTTCACTTTCACGCAATGGAGAAGGAAATGGCAATCCACTACAGTGTTCTTGCCTGGAGAATCCCAGGGACGGCAGAGCCTGGTGGGCTGCTGTCTATGGGGTCGCACAGAGTCGGACACGACTGAAGCGACTTAGCAGCAGCAGCAGCAGCCCTACAAGGCCCATGACCTGGCCTGCTGGCTCCAGGTGCATGAGTCTGCTTTCTCTTCCTTGAAACCCACGCCAGTACCTGCCTCAAGGCCTCTGCATTTGAGGTTCCCACGCCCCTAACATTCCCTCCCCTGATCTTTGCTTGGCTGGCTCTCTCCCATCGTTTAGATCTTGGCCCAACTGCCATCTTCCAAAGAGGTTTTCCTCGACAACCCTACATAACCCACGGTCACTTTCAAAGGGTCCTGATTTATCCCATTGCCTGAAATGATCTTATTGGTTCATGCCATCGAGTCACTTGACAAGGCTAAGTGCACACTTACAGAGTGCCAGGTGCTAGTCGGGTGGTGTGGGTATGACCTCAGCCTGACAAATCACTGCCCTCGGAGAGCTTCCATTCCACTGGTGCACACTGCTGCTGCTGCTGCTGCTAAGTCGCTTCAGTCGTGTCCGACTCTGTGTGACCCCATAGACGGCAACCCATCAGGCTCCCCAGTCCCTGGGATTCTCCAGGCAAGAACACTGGAGTGGCTTGCCATTTCCTTCTCCAATGCATGAAAGTGAAAAGGGAAAGTGAAGTCGCTCAGGTTGTCTACTTGAAAGTTATACAGTCGTGTCCAACTCCTAGTGACCCCATGGACTGCAGTCTACCAGGCTCCTCCATCCATGGGATTTTCCAGGCAAGAGTACTGCAGTGGGGTGCCATTGCCTTCTCTGACTGGTGCACACAGATAAAGATAAATAATATAACACCCAGTGGTGCTGAGCTATGAAGAAATCATTCCAAGTGGGGAAGTGAGGGGTGATTGGAAGCTCCTGTTGTATTTAGATCAATCAGAAAAATTGTCTTTATGGCAGAGATGTGGATGAGTGAGGAGGCAAGCCAGGCAAGTACTTGGGGAAAGCATTCCTGCTAGAAGGTATAGCTAGGGCAAAGGCCCTGGGGTAGACAAGGCCAGAGAACAGAAAGCGTCAGGAGAGTTTGGCTGGGGTGAGGGCGAATGGAAGGAACTGGGCTGGGGGACTCGAAGCCCGTGGGGAGGATCTTGGCTTGAATTCCAGGTATGATGGGAAGCTGATGAGGGTTCCATCAGGGACTCCTCTCCACTGGAATGCATGTTCCATGAGACACAGGGTCATCACTCAGCTGCCCCACATCCCTGGTCCAACAAGTGTCTGACCGGTCATAAATGTCCCACGAATCTCTATGGAAGGAATCAATTCATTAAAACAGCATTCTTTCCATTCCCTGCAGACCCATACTAGTTGAACGTTGACATCACAGTTTGAACATTCAAATTACCTTTTGATCTGTCAGACCGAATCCATCTTTTCTTGAGGCCAACTCTGACATCTAAATAAACCAGTATCTTCCCGGGTCTAGAGCAGCGTAGAGAGAGATTCTTGTTTATTTTTACCAGATCGGATTTTTTTCTGTGGGAAGGTTGGGGAAGAGAGTGTATACACAGGAGATAAATGCAAAGTCAAGTTTTAAAATGCAGTTCCGGCACCCCCAGCCTGTCTGGTCTTCCTTGAAAACTCACTTCCATTCATTTAGCACAGAAAAGTATTGGGACTGTTTATGCTGTGTGGACCCCTTAAAGATGACCATCCCTGCCAGAAGGCCTCCCACCAGGAATGGGAAGGAGGATTATCCGGAGGTTTCTGACGATTATATTCCATAAATGTCATCCCCATTGTTGGTGCCTAAAGGCCATTGAGTTCTCAGTAAACATGAGAGGCAATGGCCTTTGCTAAATAAACCTTGCATCACCACCAGCATTGTAAATGTAGCACTTAACTGGATATTTTAAAAGGGGGACTAGGAAAAAAAAAGACAACACAACAGCATTTTTCCACCCAATCAAAATCAAATTATACCTGAGCAACATAATTGGAGTTTAATGAGTAGTTTTATGTTTTGCTAATCAAATCACCATATTGATGGGGTTTATCAGCAGAAATACAATGTTAATTACTAAGGAATGATAAAAAATTAATGCAGCTCTAAACGCAGCATCCCACATTACACACGGAAAGGCCCGTGTGGACGGTCAGGAGGCTGGTCATTTTTCCTTTTAATAAGTCTTATAACTGCCGGGCATGGGAACTCTGGCTGGGCAATGTTTATTTGCCATCTTCAATTAAGTGTGGTTCAAAGGCTGGAGGTCATCTGGGGATGATAACGGGAAGTGTTGGGAAGTGAACACGCTCCATCCCTATGCATTCGTGCTGGGGAATAAAGCCATAGATTTTAAAACATCACCAAATCCCTTCTTCTAGAGATTCAGAGTGTTAGGGCATCTATCTGTCTGTCAAAAGCAAGAACAAGACGAAATCAAAAAAACAAATAAAATAAACACAGGTTGAAAGGTCAACTATATTCACAGTCTCCATGCAGAGGAGATCTAAGAGTTCTCTTATGCCAAAGACTCAATCAATCTGGAATGATTAAATTGGCAGTATAGTACTGCTCAGAGATTCTTTTTTAAGAAATGTGTACAAGGTTTTACAGGGCAAACTAAGAGAGTAATCAGGCACCCCAATCACACTGCTTCTTCTGGGGGAGCCAAAAACACTCCATGATGCAGAGGTGATGGAATTCCAGTTGAGCTACTTCAAATCCTAAAGATGATGCTATGAAAGTGCTGCACTCAATGTGCCAGCAAATCTGGAAAATTCAGCAGTGGCCACAGGACTGGAAAAGGTCAGTTTTCATTCCAATCCTAAAGAAAGGCAAGGTCAAAGAGTTCTCAAACTACTGCACAATTGCACACATCTCACATGCTAGCAAAGTAATGTTTAAAGTTTTCCAAGCCAGGCTTCAACAGTACATGAACCATGAACTTCCAGATGTTCAAGCTGGATTTAGAAAAGGCAGAGGAACCAGAGATCAAATTGCCAATATCAGTTGGATCATAGAAAAAGCAAGAGAGTTCCAGAAAAAAATCCACTTCTGCTTTATTGAATACTACTAAGTCTTTGTGCAGAGAAGGCAATGGCACCCCACTCCAGTACTCTTGCCTGGAAAATCCCATGGACAGAAGAGCTTGGTAGGCTGAAGTCCAGGGGGTCGCGAAGAGCTGGACACAACTGAGCGACTTCACTTTCACATTTCACTTCATGCATTGGAGAAGGAAATGGCAACCCACTCCAGTGTTTTTACTTGGAGAATCCCAGGGATGGTGGAGCCTGGTGGGCTGCCGTCTATGGGGTCGCACAGAGTCAGACATGACTGAAGCGACTTAGCAGCAGAAGCAGCAGCAAGTCTTTGTGCAGATCACAACAAACTGTGGAAAATTCTTAAAGAGATGAGAATACCAGACCATCTTACCTGCCTCCTGAGAAAGCTGTATGCAGGTCAAGAAGCAACAGTTAGAACTGCACATGGAACAACAGGTTGGTTCCAAACTGGGAAAGGAGTATGTCAAGGCTGTATATTGTCACCCTGCTTATTTCACTTCTATGCACAGTACATCATGAGAAACGCTGGGCTGGAAGAAGCACAAGCTGGAATCAAGATTGCTGGGAGAAATATCAATAACCTCAGATATGCAGATGATACCACCCTTATGGCAGAAAGTGAAGAGGAACTAAAAAGCCTCTTGATGAAAGTGAAAGAGGAGAGTGAAAAAGTTGGCTTAAAACTCAACATTCAAAAAACTAAGATCATGGCATCCAGTCCCATCACTTGATGGCAAAGAGATGGAAAAATAAAGGAAACAGATACAGACTTTATTATCTTGGGCTCCAGAATCACTGCAAATGTTGACTGCAGCCATGAAATTAAAAGACACTTGTTCCTTGGAGGAAAAGCTGTGACCAACCTAGACAGCATATTAAAAAGCAGAGACATTACTTTGCCAACAAAGGTCTGTTTAGTCAAAGCTATGGCTTTTCCAGTAGTCATGTATGGATGTGAGAGTCATCATAAAGAAAGCTGAGACTAAAGAACTGATGCTTTTGAATTGTGGTGTTGGAGAAGACTCTTGAGAGTCCCTTGGACTGCAAGGAGATCCAACCAGTCCATCCTAAAGAAAATCAGTCCTAAATGTTCATTGGAAGGATTGATGCTGAAGCTGAAACTCCAGTACTTTTGCTACATAGTGTGAAGAACTGACTTATTTGAAAAGACCCTGATGCTGGGAAAGATTGAAGACAGGAGGAGAAGGGGACGACAGAGGATGAGATGGTTGGATGGGATCACAGACTCAATGGACTCAATGGACATGAGTTTGAGCAAGCTTCGGGAGTTGGTGATGAACAGGGGAGCCTGGAATGCTGCAGTCCAAGGTGGTCACACAGAGTCAGACATGACTAAGCTACTGAACTGAACTGATGATGCAGAAACATTTTACAGGAAATGAGGCCCCAGGAACTCACAGTTGGGCTTTCCTGTTCCCTGCCAAACCCTTGAGGTCTGGGTTTCCCTTCCCAGGTTTGACAGAGGGAACAGCATCGTCAAAGATGAGAAGAGGGAATTCCCTGGTGGTCCCCTGGTTAGGACTCTGCACTTCCACTGCAGGTGACACAAGTTAAACCCCTAGCTGGGGAACTGAAATCCCACACGCAGTATGGCTAAAAGAGAGAGAGAGAGAAGAAAAGTTAAATAAAACAAAATTAAGTTAATTGAAACTCTGCTCAGCCTTTTTTTGTTGTTGTTCCTTAAACACTGAGGCATTATCCTTGAATTTTCTGCAAATACCTTATGATGTCAAAAATAATGTATGACCCCAACGTCCAGAACAGCTCATAGAGTCAAGCTGTCTGTATCATACTGAGCTGGGTACACCTTGCTGTCTCCTTCTAAACATGAGATTTCAGGGTCAGAAGGAACCTCAGGGGTCACCTGCTTCATCCTTTCTTCCCAGGAACAAGGAATTGTCCTTGTAAGCAACTGCACACTTATGCGTTCATTTAAATCTTACAGTAACCCCATGAGTTGTGTATCTCATCCCCATTCTAGTGTTGAGAAAATTGAGCCTCACGAAACAAGGTGACCCACCTGAGTTTACACAACTAGTGAGTGACAGAGTCAGAATTTCCACTGCAGTTGCCAGCTCCCATGGAGAGAAAATGTTCCATCTGATGCTGTCCCAGGATTTGGGGTGGAATTCATTAGCTTACAGAATAAAGCCCACACTCAGCCCCACGTGTGAGACCCACCACCACCTTTCCAGCCTTCATTCCTCTGCCCCTACCCCCAATATATCCCCTGCTCCCATCCACAAGTTTCCTTGACAGGTATCAGAGTTGCAGGGGGTGTGGAATCACACAGTCGCGGTGGCTCTGAAGCACAAGACCATGCCGCCCCCCCACCAGCTTTAGACCAAATGCTCAGTGAGTCATGTTTATGTCAGTGCCCTGGGGTGGAGTAGGGCCACCTACAGGGACAGTCCGGGGCAGAGGTGGCTTCTGTAACCACAGTGCTTTGCCCCTTGACCTCACCCACTTGCCCTCATCCAGCTGACCTCACAGGTGCCCATCATTCCTATGGACCTTGATCCAGATGATGTCTGCCTTTGAGGATGATGACGTCAGAGGATGATAGAACCAGAAGAGAAGGCTGGACTCGGCATCTCTATGATTTGGCCTGTGGGGAAATTGAGAACCAAAGACAGCTAGACAATGAGTCAGGGCACCAGACCAGACTTTAGCCCCCTGCCTTCTAGTTCAGTGCATTCCCTGCTGCCCACAAAAAATGTCCTCCAAATGCATGGCTCCTGATTTATCGTTACTGAAAATAAGCTCCTTGGAGGCAGAGACAAGAACATTGTTGTTATTGTTCAGTCACTCATTCCGACTCTTTGCGACTCCATGGACTGCATCATGCCAGGCTTCACTATCCTTCACCAACTCCTGGAGCTTGCTCAAACTCATATTCATTGAGTTGGTGAGGCCATCCAACCATCTCATCCTCTGTCATCCCTTTCTCCTTCTGCCTTCAATCTTTCTCAGCGTCAGGGTCTTTTCTAACGAGCTGGCTCTTAGCCTCAGGTGGCCAAAGTATTGGAGCTTCAGCTTCAGCATCAGTCCTTCCAATGAATATTCAGGACTGATTTCCCTTAGGATTGACTGGTTTGATCTCCTTGCTGTCCAAGGGACTCTCAAGAGTCTTCTCCAACACCACAGTTCAAAAGCATCATTCTTTGGCGCTCAAAGAGAGCCTTTTTTATGGGCCAGCTCTCACATCCATACATGACTACTGGAAAAACCATAGTTTTGACTAGATGGACTTTTGTCAGCAAAGTAATGTCTCTACTTTTTAATATGCTATCTAGGTTTGTCATAGCTTTTCTTCCAGGAAGCAGGTGTCTTTTAATTTCATGGCTGTATTCACCATCTGCAATGATTTTGGAGCCCAAGAAAATAAAGTCTGTCACTTTTTCCATTGTTTCCCCATTATTTACCATGAAGTGATAGGACTGGATGCTATGATCTTCATTTTTGAATGTTGAGTTTTAAGCCAGCTCTTTCACTCTCCTCTTCCGTCTACATCAAGAGGGTTTTTAGTTCCTCTTTGCTTGCCATAAAGGTGGTGTTATTTGATATCGTAAAGGGTTATTGATATTTCTCCCAGCAGTCTTGATTCCAGCTTGTGCTTCATCCAGCCCAGCATTTCTCATGATGTACTCTGAATATAAGTTAAATAATCAGGGTGACAATATATAGCCTTGACATACTCCTTTCCCAATTTTTAACCAGTCCATTGGTCCATGTGCAGTTCTAACTGTTGCTTCTTAACCAGCATACATATTTCTCAGGATGCAGGTAAGGTGGTCTGATACTCCATCTCTTGAAGAATTTTCCACAGTTTGTTGTAATCCACACAATCAAAGGGTTCAACATAGTCAATGAAGCAGAAGTAGGTGTTTTTCTGGAATTCTCTTGCTTTTTCTATGATCCAATAGATGTTGGCAATTTGATCTCTGGTTCCTCTGCCTTTTCTAAATCCAGCTTGAACATCTGAAGGTTCTCAATTCACATACTGTTGAAGCTTAGCTTGGAGGATTTTCAGCATTACTTTGCTAGCATGTAAAATGAGTGCAATTGTGCAGTAGTTTGAACATTGTTTGGCATTGTCTTTCTTTGGGATTGGAATGAAAACTGATCTTTTCCAGTCCTGTGGCCACTGCTGAGCTTTCCAAATTTGCTGGCATATTGAGTGCACCACTCTCAGAGCATCATCTTTTAGGATTTGAAAGGGCGGAGCTGGAATTCCATCACCTCCACCAGCTTTGTTCATAGTGATGCTTCCTACGACACACTTGACTTCGCTCTCTACAATGTTTGGCTTTAGGTGAGTGATCACACCATTGTGATTATCTGGGTCATTAAAATCTTTTTTGTATAATTTTTCTGTGTATTTTTGCCACCTCTTCTTAATATCTTCTACTTTTGTAAAGTCCATACCAAAGTCCGCATTTTCTCACCATCTATCCTTCTAGACTCCATCCAGTGGAGCCCATCCAAACACATGAGGTCATCTGACATGGCAGAGGAAGCCCAGCAGAAATGAAGCTACAGCCCAGATCTCAGTATCATTCAGTCACGGAGAGTCCGCGCCCCATGAGGGGGAGGATTTGAAGGTATTTTATGAGATGAAAGTATGCCAGGAGCCCAGGACAGTGCCTGGCACAAAGGAAGCACCCAGTGAGTGTTCCTCTTCTCTTCCCAGATGCCATACAGAAGAAGGTGTGAGTTCCAAGAAAACTCCTTTTTCCATGAGGAATCTGCTAAAAATGACCCTGAGTTGGTCATTCATTGGCCAGTCACACCTCTACGGAGTGTTTGGAAGTGCTTTGGAATCACAGCCCACAGCATGAGTGTGCTCAGCAGAAAAGCCACCAAAATTAGCAAGAGAGATACAAAAGTCCTCTGAATTCTACCTTCTTCTCCCCTTCCATCTTAAACCAAGACCTGCAGTTCCAAGTCGTTTTCCACCCTGGGCTGAATAAAGAGGCAAGAGAGATACAAAAGTCCTCTGAATTCTACCTTCTTCTCCCCTTCCATCTTAAACCAAGACCTGCAGTTCCAAGTCATTTTCCACCCTGGGCTGAATAAAGAGGATGCTGAGCCCCAGGAGGAAGCAGAGCTGAGATGGAAAAAGGCCAAATCTCTGACTCGCTACATGCGAGGCTGCCTGGCACACACACCATAGGACATTCCTTGAGTCAGAAATAGACTTCTACTGTGTTGAGCCACCAAGACTTTGGAGTTTATTTACTGCAGTTGCTATTGTGCCCTTAAAAAATACAATAGGAAAATAAATAATCTATACTGCCCACTCAGCAATTCACTGGACAGTTCATGTATATTATCTCCATGCAGTTATCTGGTCAACCTTGTAAAGTCGGTTTCATTCTTTCATCTTACAGTTTAGAAAACTGGGGCTCTGGGAGGTTAAATAACCTGCCCTTCTATGACTAATAAGAAATAGAGGCAGGATTAGAGGCAGGACTCTCTGACTCCAAAAACGATGGGAACTCTAAAAAGTACATGATGTGTGCCAAGTAGGAGACAAAGAAAAGGTGCTTTGGGACATCAGAGTGAAAACAACTGCATTTGATCAGGAAGATCAGTAAATGCTCTGGGAGCAGGGAGCTTTTGAGAGGGTCTTTGAAGGATAGACGGAATTGAAGCCAATTAAAGCGAGAGATGCATCTCTAGCAGAGGAAACAGCCTGGGCACATGGATGGAATTTGAAAAGCATGCGTCCCACATAGAGGAGAGAGATGGAACCCAATTTCTCCAGTGTGTGGGGTGCAGTAGGAGATAAAGAGGGGCAAGGCTAGTGGGTTTAAATCACAGCAGATCTTAGACGTCAAAAATATTGGCATGTGAGGGAATTTGTACTTTCGACAGGAAAGATCTTTGAGTAGAGTTCTATAATCATAGCTATACATCCAAAGCCTAATTTAGCATAATCTTATGTAAACACCAATACTCTCTTTTAATGTTTTTGTTGGTGAAAATAATAACACATAGTCTTCCCCCTTAGACGTGGAGAGGATTACCAGCAGTGATTTCAATAACAACTAAAGCACACGAAATAGGACTTCCCTGGTGATTCAGTGGTTAAGATTTCACCTTCCAATGCAGGGATGTGGGTTCAATCCCTGGTCAGGGAGCTAAGTTCCCACATGCCTCACGGCCAAAAGAAAACAAAAAAACATAAAATAGAGCAACATTATTACAAATTCAGTAAAGACTTTAAAATGGTCCACATCATTTAAAAAAATAAAGCACACGAAGTCAGTACAGACTTTAAAAGTGGCTCGTGTTATTTTTAAATAAATAAAGCACATTGCAGGATTTTGTTTCGTTCATTGATGGTCCCATAATTTGTTGCTAGCAGAGCCACACCTGTGACATGCATGTGTGCCCATGAGTCCAAGTGTGTCACTTGGACAGAAACATTGGTACAGCCGGCAGAGAAAGGATGCTTCATTCCCAGCCAGCAACGTCTCCATCGGCACAGGATGGATGGTGGCAGCAAGACCTCTGGAAATGCTGGGGGAGCTCTTTTCCACATCACATGACCAGCGATCATCTCCTTTGCATTTCAGTCCCTGTCATCTCTCCAGACACTAGGAAGATTTCCTTTTCATAAACGGAAGCCCTGTGAGCCCACCCATGACCACAACAGTATCCCTCAATTTCAAGGCCGGAGAAGCAGCGAGGCAAGGAATCTAGGAGAATTCTGAAAGGTAGTGTCGAATGCCGCTGCTGGGAGAGTTCTGTCTGGTTCCTCGGACACATGCCAGCCCTAAAGGGGCTCTCGGGGGATACAGAGATGACCACCCACTGTTTCCCACCTAAGTGGGTCAGGAGGAGGAGTTCATAAAACCTGTGGATGGTAATAATAAGGAGTGACCACAGCTGCTGTAGCAGACCCCACTTTGGGTCCTGCAGAGGCAATACAGAGGTTTATTAGCCCAGCATCTTCAAGATAGCTACAAATTCCTGTGATCCATTCTCTCCACCCTCCCTCCCCACCCCTGCCAGTTCCTATGTTCAAGTCCAGCCTCCTAGCAGGGAGAAGGGGTTGGAGCTGGGCTCATGACCCAGCAAAAGGAAGACACGCTTCGGACCCAGGTGCCTGGGTTTCAATCCTGGTTTGTCTTCCCCAAAGCTCCCTAGACTTTAAATAGGTGACTCGCTTTCTTCAAACACTAGAAAATATTGGGAGAAGTCAACATGAGGGGTCATTTATTAAGTACCCAGCACATAAAAGGGACTCAGTAAGTAATGGCTATTATCAGTCACGGTTCCTTTCCTTAGTGGAAATGGTGTGTTTTCATGGTGTTGCTGAGATGTGTGGGACTTTGTGGGCAGGTGTTTCAGAAACCTAGGAGCTTCTGGGCAATGTGTGATCCGTCTTGAGAATGGACCCAAGACTAAGCAGCAGGGTCATTTCAAGTCCAAAACTGGCAACAAATACATCAGCAGTTCCTCCTCACTCTGTACCAGCTGCAAATCTGATAAGAAACTCAGTGTCCTCATCTGAGCTGTCAAGAAAATGATCCAGACTTCCCAGGTGGTCCAGTGGCTAAGACTCTGTACTCCCAGTGAAGAGGGCTCAGGCTCGATCTCTGGTCGGGGAGCTAGACCCCACATGTTGCAAGTTAAAAAAAAGAAGAAGAAGAAGATTCTGCATTCCACAATGAAGACGGAATATCCCACGTGACACAACTAAGACCCAGTGCAGCCAAAATAAATTAATTACAAAATAAAATGATCAACAGGACAGAAGTTGAGACAGAGCCCATAGCACAATACAGAAAAACCCCAAGGAGTTAACATTAGTCCTATCAATCACTGATCCCTTCCGGGTACAATTGTCAACAACAACCCCTAACAACTGTGGAATTTTGCCCCCATATCCTCAACTTGTCTTCCAGGACATCCTGAGAGATTTAGTTTCATTCCTGGAGGACTCTGACATCAGACGTGACTGTGACATCCCCCGATGAACCAGGCCATGGGGCCCAAGAATAGAAGATGGGTTTATGCTGACCAGGAGCCCGAAGGGTTATCATTACAGACCACACTTGGAACCAGCTTGATGGTGACTTGAATCCTGAATCCACCATTTAGCACGTGGTATAATCTTGGGAACACTTCAGAAGTTTTCTGAGCCTCCAGTTTCCTTTTAAAAAAATAAAATAGGAATAAACTCAACTTATGGGTTTTCAGAGGCAGTTAAAGCACAACATGACTCGCAGGGAGCCCCAGGCCTGACTCTGGTCAAACAGGAGCCTCTTTGTTCCACACCAGAGAGTTTCTGGCCAAGAACTTGAATGGGGGGTAATGCCTTCATCCTTCCAAGCCAAATATACTGGCTTGTCTGCCGCAATGAGTCGCATCTCGGAAAGCGAGGACAATGGCACTCAGGCTGGAGATTTCTCAGCCCAGTGCTCAGAAAATTGCCTCCACTTTTTGGCAAGACATTCCTGCTTCTTGGCTACTCCCTTTAGGATGACTTTTGGCAAAGGACATGAGGATATTACTCATTAGTATATCTGAGACCCAAGACAATTCTGGCCAAGGCCAGAGTCCCCACTTTCTCTCTAGGGGTTCCTTTCTGAATGAACAAAAGGGTGTCAGGGCTTCATTTGAATATTCCAACCATTAATCCTGGGCTCTAGCTGCAGGGCTGTTCCAGCCCTTTGGGGGTTTTGAATACATTTTAAGGATCATTGCAAATTTGATTGCCATCAATAAAATTGCAAACAATATAATTATATTTGTTTACTTATGTCTAAATAGATGCACACGTGTGATATGTGAGGATGTTAATATAAGCAAACACACTATCATATATGTATTTGTGCTTTGGGATGTATAGTGATTCCTACCTACACAGCACACAAATGCACTTATATAACTTGCAGAAATAAGCTACTTTTTCTTCTATGCTAAACCGAAAAAAAAAAAAATCAAATTTAAGCACGGAGGAACTGAAAAAACTACATGTATCATTCACCTGATTTCAATTGTGCCTCCCTTTGAACCTCAGCCAAATCATTTTGTACATTAAAAATTGGTCAGGGATGATAAGATTCCATTTTCATGGTTGGTAATGCAGAACCAGGAAAGAATACAATTACAGACCCCTGAGTAAACTCTGCGAATGTCAACTTGATGTAAATGATCAAGTGTCGACAAAGGGGCTGGGGGAGGGAGGGCTGGGAGAGGAGAGGAGAGCTGAACTCCTACAGAGAGCAAGAGACAGACAGACGGAACGAGCCAGAGATAAGGCTAGCATCATTATCAGACCTTCACCGAGCTGGAACACAGAGCTCCTGGGGCCAGGGACTGTCTCCACCTCACTCTTGGGCCAGTCTTGAGCATGCCAAGGTTTATCAGCTAAATGCACTTATTCATTCCCCAAAGCTGTACTTAAGCACCCACTTGGGTTCTTGGGCTAGTAAGTGGAAGGACTTCCCTAGTGGCTCAGACAGTAAAGAGTCTGCCTGCAATGAGAGAGACCCAGGTTCGATCCCTGGGTTGGGAAGATCCCCTGGAAAAGGAAATGGCAACCCATCCCAGTATTCTTGCTTGGAAAATCTCATGGACGGAGGAGCCTGGCAGACTACAGTCCACGGAGTCGCAAAGAGTCGGACACGACTGAGTGACTTCACTTTCTTTTCTTTCTTTGTTGGGCTGGTAAATGCCACGTAATGGAAATAAATCCTGAGGAAGTAAATCCTGAGGTCAATAGGATTGACCTCAGGCAGCTCAGATCAGTCCTATGGGATGTCCTTACCCAGGTGGGAACAGGAGAAGTCCATACAGAGACATTTCACTGGTACCTGAGGCTTCCCTGCAGGGAGACATGCAGAGGTCCTTCTGAGAGAGAGAAAGTAAAATCAGCTCATCAACCCTTCCCATGGTCATGTGAGTCAAGGGAAAGATACATGGGAAGGGACAAGGGAGCTACAACCTGCTGTGAATCTGTCCCTAGTGGGACATCATGGCAAATAAGGTGTGAAGGGTCTCAAGGCCACATCATCACCCAGGAAAGTCTGGAAAGGATGCTAAAGGTTTGTCTTGAGAAATGAACTCTGGGGCACGATGTCTATTATCAAAAGCTTGAAGGACTACTGAGTTGCGACTGGGTAAATTAAGCTCCTGGAGGGTTTTGAACCTCAGACTCAGGACCAGTAGATAGAAATGGCCAGAAAGGATATCTGTGCATTGTAACAGAGGGGCATTCAACATGAAACTAAGCTGCTTTGGTGGGTAGTGAGCTCCCTGTCACTCTGGATATGACAGAAGGCCAGACAAACCCTTGTTCAGAACATTGTAGAGAGCGTTTTTGCACTGGAGGAGAGGGGACATTGACAGGATGATATGGACAGAGGCTAACCAGACTACTAGTTAGATAGCATTCCCTGGGAGTTCAGATGGTAAAGAATCTGCCTGCAATGTAGGACCTGGGTTCGATCCCTGGGTTGGGAAGAACCCCCTGGAGAAGGAAATGGCAATCTACTCCAGTAGTCTTGCCTGAAGAATCCCACAGACAGAGCAGCCTGGCAGGCTACAGTCCATGGGGTTGAAAACAGTTGGACAGAACTGAGTGACTAAGCACTCAATGGACATAAGTTTGAGCAAACTCCAGGAAAGAGTGAAAGACAGGGAAGCCTGGTGCGCATGCTGCAGTCCATAGGGTCACAAAGAGTAAAGAGTTGGACATGACTTAGTGACTGAACAGCAACAAACAACTAGTTAGAACCTGGGTCAGTATTAGGTTTGGTGAAGAAGAGGGAGCGAGTCTGAAGTCACAGCCTGCCTCCCAGGCCTCTTAACATTTTTGTCCAGGCTGTGATCTCTCCCACCAGATACATCTGTCGAACAGGGCCACACAACAGATTGTCTATGTCCTCTAGTCTTAGACTGCTTCTCTATCACTTTCGCCTAGTTAGCTGGTGCATTCACTCTCTGATTCAGCAGAACTGGGTCCCTAAATGGCAAGTACTTCCTCTAGGCTCTGAAGATACAAAGGTGCATAAAACACTGGCAGTCTCAGCTGTGTGCCTGATCTATGATGCTGGACATGGGGGTGGTCATGCATGAACCCAAGGGTTAGCAATGACGTCAGGATGGCGGGCATACTCCCCTCCATCTTGAAATTCATTAGCACCCTTGAGGGATATTATATAGCACATGATATCTGTAGTATAGCCAAAGATAAGCGTCACTAAATTGAAAGCAAAGGTCATGCCTTCATGGCTTCCTGGCACCTCTCTTGTTATGGGATGCTGGTTGATACAGTGAAGGGGGGAAGGGTGGCAGCATGAAATAGGTAGTGACTGAGATGGCAAGAAGCCAATGAGGGGTAACCCTAGGAGAGACATCACCCACACATGTTCTTTGAGCCGGGCTTGGGAAGTCACACTGTTACTCCTCTGTGCTAGACCATCGATTCCAAGTTCGGAGCTTCCAGACACCATGTTGGTTTCCATCTTCTCTCCATCACCCTGGGAAGTCAGGGAATTGAAGGTGGTTTTCCACTTTAGATTCTGTGTTTCTGGCTGTGCCTTGGATTTCCTCCCTTTTCCTGCTTTGGGCTTCTTCAACTCTTTCTCCTTTGACTCCAGAAATACGACAAGTACTCAACAGGCTACTTCCCAGTTGCAACTCTGAGGATGGCTTATCAAGACCAATTGAATTACCTGTGGTTACATCTAGGGACACCCAGGCCATCTCCCAACAACGGTAGATTCTGAAGAGTGTTCTTGTGCTTCTACCTTTCCATGGACCTCTAGCTTGACGGGAATGAACGTTTGCTTACCCAATATAAGAAGAGTTGGGAGGTGAGCGGGAAGATAGAAAGGAGCAACCCCAGACTAAGGCATCAGAGGAACATCAGGACCGGGCTTGGAGAATAAAGTGTGGTGAACAAAGTCACTTCCGAGGTCCTCCGTGTTACTAAAGGGACCTCAAATCACATCCACCACCTCATTATTTTTCTATCTCCCTGAAGTCTTCTCTAACCTTTGGGCAGTTGACTTGCCAAATAAAAGTTTACCCGAACAGAACTGAAATATGATTCTAGAGACTTCTCTGGTGCTCCAGCGGTGAAGAGTCCACTTTGCAATGCAGGGGTCGTGCTCTCGATTCCTGGGCGGGGATCTAAGATCCCACACGCTGCAAAGCAACTTAGCCCACGTGCTACAGCTACTGAACCCACATGCTGGAGTTTGTGTGTCCCAGCTAGAGAGTCCGTGCACCATCACAAAAGACCCTGCGTGATGCAACGAGGATGCCCTGTGCTGTAACTAAGATCTGACGCAGCCAAATAAATAAATAATTTTTAAAAAAGAAAGAAAGAAATATGACTCTATATCTTTCCCAGGGTTGCTTCAAGACCAACTCAGTGCTGCCTTGGGAGGTGGGGGCAATCTGAAAAATAGAGATTTCCAAATCCACTCTCCTCATGGCCAGTCAACCTCATCCACAGAGGAGTCCTGAGTAGTTCTATGAAATTCAAGCTCAGCGAGGCAGGGCTTGGAGGTTAACATGCAAACACTGCACAGAGCGGTGAAGACAGGAGAAAAGCTAGCCAGGAATGGGACCCATGGTCATGGGCTGAGAAGGGTGTCCTTGAAGGGACACGAAAGAACAAGCACTTTCCAGGAGAAAGAATGCACATCTTCCTACCATCCCATCATCATTCAAACTCTGAGAGCAAGACTGATTTTTCCAATTTATTTTAGAATTATCAACTGAACTGATTAAAGCAGCCATCAACTTCGGTTGTTCTTTATGTGTCGTCCTCATTTCACATTTCCAATGTTTTCTCGCATGCAGGCTGCATAAATTATTGAAACATTATTTTATTTATCCATCCCCCTGTGACAGAAATAGGTTTTTCTGAAAGCAGATCTTTCCCTAATCAGTTTTGTTTTTCTTGGTTTTGCTTCCAAATAGCTCCATGAATTTTAGGCTGACAGATGTGTAGCACTGGTTTGCATCTTTAGGCTGAACCAAACCATGGTGGGAAGAGAAAGAAAGTGGCTCTGGATTCTAGAGTCCTTGGAAATATATTGGTGCCTGGAAAGTGAGGCTTTCAAAATTTGGCCACAGAGCCTGCAAGAAGGGGATGGTGCCGTGAAGTGCTATTCTGTGAAAGGTGGCCTGGACTGCATCTGGGTTTAACCCCTGGATTAAGGAACTCCACTTCCAGATTGTGGGTCTCAGCCAATGGGAGGCCAGGAAGTACCAGGTCCCAAAGTGACGATAGATGGCTATGGGTTTATATCTTGCGTTCACCTCCACCCACATCACAACTACTTCTGGAGAATCAACTGAGAAGGGCCACTATGACAGCAAGGCATATTGAAAGTGTGGGGTCTGTTGTGTCTCAGTTCAGTTCAGTTCAGTCTCTCAATCATGTCGAAAGACTCTTTTTGACCCCATGGACTGCAGCATGCTAGGCCTCCCTGTCCATCACCAACTCCCAGAGTTTACCCAAACTTATATTCATTGAGTCGGTGATACCATCCAACCATCTCATCCTCTGTCATCCCCTTCTCCTCCCGCCGTCAATCTTTCCCAGCATCAGGGTCTTTTCCAGTGAGTCAGCTCTTTGTATCAGCTGGCCAAAGTATTGAAGTTTCAGCATCAACATCAGTCCTTCCAATGAATACTCAGGACTGATGTCCTTTAGGATGGACTGGTTGGATTTCTGTGTCTACTTAAGAACATGATTTGGATTTGAAGTGTTCAGGAGATGAGGAGCTATGTGCTTTGCCAAGAGAGGAAACGTGCTGATGTAAAACCCAGATGTGCCAAAGAACAGCTGGTCACGTTCTCTGTGGTTTGCAAGACAAAATACCGGCTCTGTGGGCAGGTACTCAGGGTCCTTCATGATCTGAGTCCTGGGGATGCCTGCAGCCCTACTTTCCCCATCTTCTACCAAAAGAAACCACATGTTCCTTCTCTGAAAGCATCCTGGGTTCTCAGCACGATGAATAACAGTCCTTTTCTGATCTTGCCCCTTCGCATGACCTCACCCAGCCCCATTCTCTGCCTGGAACGATCCTCGGATGCTCATTCTTTTTTTCTTTTTTAATTTCATTTTTGGTGGCAGTGGGCCTTCACTGCTGTGCATAGGCTTCCTCTAGTTGTGGTGAAAGGGGGCTATTTTTCTTTATCGTGTGCAGGCTTCTCATCATAATGCCTTCTCCTGTTGCAGAGCACAGGCTCTAAGCACACAGGCTTCAGTAGTTGTGGGGTACAGGCTTAGTTGCTCTGTAGCATGTGAGATTTTTCTGGATCAGGGATCAAACCAGTGTCTCCTGTATGGGCAGGCAGATTCTTAACCACTGGACCCACCAGGGAAGTCCTGTGATGCCTATTCTTGATGACAAGCTGTTTTCCTCTCTCAAATTCCCAACTCAGACCTGAGATGACAAAGATGATGATGATGGCTAATCGTGACTGAGCAACTGCTAGGTGACAGACAGCATTCTGAGGACTTGTCTTATTTAATCTTCATGACAACTTCAACATTTTTATTACATTATCCCCACTTTTTTTTGGTGACTGCAGCCACACAAAAAAAGACTTGCTCCTTGGAAGAAAAGATATGACAAAGCTAGACAGCATATTTAAAAGCAGTGACATCACTTTGTCAATGAAGGTCTGTATATTCAAAGCTATGGTTTTTCCAGTAGTCATGTCTGGATGTGAGAGGTGGTCCATAAAGAAGGCTGGGTGTTAAAGAACTGATGCTTTCAAACTGTGGTGCTAGAGAAGACTCTTGAGAATCCCTAGGACACCAAGGAGACCAAATCAATCAATCCTAAAGGAAATCAACCCTGAATATTTATTGGAAGGACTGATGCTGAAGCTCCAATACTTTGTCCACCTGATGCGAAGAGCTGACTCATTGGAAAAGACCCTGAGCTGGGACAGATTGAGGGCAGGAGGAGAAGGGGGCAACAGAGGACGAGATGGTTGGATGGCATCACAAACTTGATGGGCATGAGTTTGACCAAACTCCAGAAGATAGTGAAGGAGAGGGAAGCCTGGGGTGCTTTAGTCCATGGGGTTGCAAAGAGTTGGACATGACTTAGCAACCCAACAACAACAAAAACGTCCCCATTTTAAGAAGTGAGGCTAGAAAGATTATAAAACTTATTCAAGGTCCTCAAAACTCTTTAATAATAATAACAACCAGTAACAAAAGAATAATCATTTACTAAGCTCAGAATGTCCCAGAATGTACATCTGCTCATTAAACTTTCAAATCAAATGCTATCATTGCCCAACTATTACATGCATTCAAACAAGGAAGAAGTGAAAGTCGCTCAGTTGCGTCTGACTCTTTGCAACCCCATGGACTGTACATTTCATGGACTTCTCCAGGCCAGAGTACTGGAGTGGGTAGCCTTTCCCTTCTCCAGGGGATCTTCCTGACCCAGGGATCAAACCCAGATCTCCCATATTGCAGGTGGATTCTTTACCAGCTGAGCCACAAGGGAAGTCCTCAAACAGGGAAAGCTAACGGTTAAAAAAAAAAAAAAAAAAGTACGTCTACAAAAGTGAAGTGAAGTCACTCAATCGTGTCCGATTCTTTGCAACCCCATAGACTGTAGCCTACCAGGCTCCTCCGTCCATGCGATTTTCCAGGCAAGAGTTCTGGAATGGGTTGCCATTTCCTTCTCCAGAGGATCTTCCCGACCCAGGGATCGAACCCGGTTCTCTGGCATTGTAGACAGACACTTTACCGTCTGAGCCACCAGGGAAGCCACATCTACAAAAGCCACAGCAAATTAACTATAATTACTTGCCTTTTGCAGCAAGGAAGCTGAGACTGAAGCAAAGTAAAGTCACCCACCCAAGGTCCCACCCTGACCAGGTGTTTGTAGAGAAGGAGTCTCCACTCCGGCACCCGGCTCCAGAGTCCTCCGGGTCACTCCTTGGGTCACCCTCTCCTGGAGGGTGCAGCCACCAGGCAGCCACAGCACCAGCCTGCAAACAACTGAGTGATGAGCACGTGAACACATGACTCAGGAAGTTCCCGTGGGGGCAAAGAATACCTGGTGAGGACGCCTTGGTAGAGGCTTCATCCTTCTGAACTTTGAAATTATTATTTCCCCTCATAATAAGAAAACCCAGGGATGTTTGGAATGTGGCTACATCTTTGTTCTCCTTTCAAAGCAACAGCTAGAAATAAGTGACCTGCCAGTCAACAGCTCCGGCTTCTCACCTGCACATGTGGCCCCTGGTACCCCAGCATTTGTGCTGTCCCCCCTGAACTGCAGCTCCCAGAAAAGGGCAGGAACTAAAGGGAAAGGTGAGCAAGTTGGTCCAGGGGCTTTCCTGCAACTTTTGTCCTCCCAGACCCGACTTTCTCTTGCCCATCACCTTGAGACCACAGGTTTGCTTCCGGGAGCACCCCTCATGACTGGGGCTTGGGTCCTACCTAAGCCAAGGTCAAACACAGGCGTGGCGTTTCTGTGGGACTGGCAGAGAGACGCAGCTGGGACCAGGGGGGCAGCCACAGAACTGTCCACACGGACTGAAGAGTTTGAGGTCGTCGGCTTAGCTCTGTGAGAATCACACGGGGGTATTCAGGAAGCAGTCAGGGATTCAATTCAGTTCCTCAGTGCACCACCTCGGAAGTCTTCCCACGTCCCGCCATTCCTGACGGTTCCTCCAGCAGGGCGTGGCATGCATGTTCATTTCCTACTCTGCAACCCTATGGACTGTAGCCACCAAGCTCCTCTGTCCATGGGATTCTCCAGGCGAGAACACTGGAGAGGGTTGCCATTGCCTACTCCAGGGGATCTTTCTGACCCAGGGATCTAACCTGCATCTCCCGTGTCTTCTGCATTGGCAGGCAGATTCTTTACCTGTGAGCCACCTGAGGAAGCCCCAATGGTCAACTATTGTCCACAGTAACAGCTTATCCACCATAAGGCGCATTCTGATTCCAGGAGTCAAAAAGCTTTCATTTTATAATCAAAGAGCTGGGGTATTTTTGCATAGCTATTACCTCTCCTTAGAATGGTTTTCCTTGGCTAGACCATCCCCTGCCCAACTCCTACTCATTGTGAAAGTCTTGAGTGGATGAATAGCTTCTCAAAAAAAACTTTCAGACCTTGCTCAGACAGCCTTTTGGTTGTTGCTGTTAGTTACTAAATTGTGTCCAACACTTTGCCATCCCAAGGACTGCAGTGCCCCAGACTCCTCAGTGCTAAACTGTCTCGCAGAGTTTGCTCAAAATCATGTTCACTGAGTTGATATCACCATCCAACCATCTCATCCTCTGTCACCCCTTCTCCTCCCATTTTTCTGAAACTGACCCTATCTTAGGTCAGGCATCCTTTAAAGCAGAGCCCATGACAAGGATCCTGAGCCAGGTCACGCGACCTGCTGGGACAGAGTTCTTCAGGAAGGATTCAGAAGGGAGGGAGGGCTGCTTGCAGGACAAGGAAGAGCTAACAGATGCTGCCTCAGGTCAGGTCTGGTCCTGACTTACCCCGTGGGTGGAGCAGGGGCTCTGGAAGATAAACACACTCAGAGTTGGTCCCACTGGAAGCCGTGGCCCTGCCTTTATTACCATGAATCAGTCGTTCATGAGCTATCTAATGCCCCAGGCCAAATGGGCATCCATTGGCCAAGGGCAGTTCTCTGGAGAAGGTAGGCAGCTGAGAAGAGATGGACAGCCAACACTCATAGCAGCTAGGAGACAGGGGTATCCAGGTATCCTCTGGGCTGGATACCAACAGCCTCCTCTACAGACCCTCTCCCTAGGCACTTATATGTAGTCTCTGGGGGAGGTTACCATTGTGATGGTAACCATCCCTTACTGGGCTCCTACAGAAGTGATATTCTATTTGCTATTCCAGGCTTCCTTCATAGGAAGCCTGGAATAGGCTTCCTTCCTTCATAGGAATCGAACTACCTTCCCCAGTTCGATTTCTGGGTCGGAAGACCCGCTGGAAAAGGGATAGGCTACCCACTCCACTATTCTTGGGCTTCCCTGGTGGCTCAGCTGGTAAAGAATCCGCCTGCAATGCAAGAGACCTGGGTTCAATCCCTGGGTTGGGAAGATCCTCTGGAAAAGGGAAAGGCTACTCACTCCAGTACTCTGGCCTGGAGAATCCCATGGACTGTATAGCCCATGGGGTCACAAAGAGTCAGACAGAACTGATCAGCTTTCACTTTCACTTTAACCCTCAGCAACCCTAAACAGAAAGCAAAATTAGAGGCTCAGAGAGATCGTAAGACTTGTTCACAGGTACACAGCTGGTACACAGCTGGTCAGCAATGGACCAAGTCAGTAGCGAGTATGTATTTGAATCTGGTTTATCAGACATCCGGTTCTATGAACTGTATTCTTGACCTCATTCCATTAGGACAATTACCACATGACAGTATGTTTGTTTGCACATCCTTCCTCCACTGAACTATGACCCTGTTATGAATGAAGCTTATCTTCCTCCTCTTTCCCATTCCACTTTCTTTTACATTTATTCTCATTGCTGCCATTTACTGAGTGTATATTGAGCCTGGCCCTTACTGGGCCCTGGGGGTAAACTATGTTATTTTACTCACTTTCCCTTGAGGATAATTTATAGGCTTTCATCGCCAGTAGCCTTTCCACTCCCAGTGGCATCAGGCTTGGCCATATGAGCTGCTTTGGCCAATGGAATATAAACAAAGAAGGATACACAGTACCACTTAGGAGTAAAACAGGAAGACCTGACCTGGGACAGGTGTTGAGGCACCACTGAGGCCAAGACCTGCAGGCACCGGAGTCTAACAAAGTGTAAAAGAAAAAGGAAAGGATACCACTGCTTCTGCAAAGGTCCTGTGGTAGGAGGGAGCGTGGTGTTGCCAAACATTTAAAACAAGACCAATGGAGGGCAGACAACGGGCAGAGAGTAGCATAAGTGGAGATGGAACACTTAAACTGAGGCCAGAACTGCAAAACCTTGAAGGCCATCTTAAGGATTTAGGTTTTGCTTTTAGAACCATAGGGACACAAGGAAGTATTTTCTTCTGGGCTCTTTTTTAACTGTTGGGTGACAGAGGCAGGACATATGACTTTTCCAAGCTTCCTTCCTTATTTGTAAACTAAGAGTGCAGGACAAAGCGACTTCTCCTGTTTTCAAGGGTGCCCTTTATATGGCTCTGTTTCGTGACCCTGGGCAGAGATCACTTCTGCAGTGAGACACCCACTGCAGACCCACAGATTCTTGTCTTGGATGGGATTTGCCTGAAATGTGAGTGATATTCACACCCCCGACTCCGAGCTGTATTTTCAACCTCAGTCGATAACAAAATATAAAGCAATTTGGTTAATCTTCTTCAAACAAAAGGAGAACACAGAAATCTCTTAGTAAGAAGAAAATAGGCCTGTTTGTAATCAGAGAAAACCACACCCATAATGTGCTTTGAGCCTCAAAACTAATTTCTTGAAAATTTTTAATTTGAGGCACACAAAATAACAATTTTTTTAAATATGCAATTGCACAACTAATTCCATATTAATGAAACACAACATCTGTGGCTTTTCACATCTGATACAGTTAAAATATTACCAAATTAAAGCAAGGGATTAATTTGTTTTGACTTATTAATATTGGTTAGCCATTAAAGTTTATTTTTTCCCCATTTTATGATTTTTTTGTGGTCATTAAATAGCTATGTACTGGCCTTCAATGATTTTAGAATTACAGTAATCACCTTAAGCATCTTGTCATTCATGCAAGGTATCATCATTCATACATACGCACTCTGCTTCTTTTTAGCTGAACAAAGTCAGTAGTCGTAAAACATCATCATCATTTTTTCATTCAACTCAGTTCCCAGCAACTTCATCTCTAAATTTTCCTTTACTTAGAATATCTGATGTCAAATGAAATTGGAGCAATTGCCAACACAAACATACTATCCCTCTCCATTATACATGTGGCTTTTCTTCTCTGAATTTGCTGCACAACATTTGAGACATTTCCTAAATCTTCCTCCCCAGTCGTTTATGCATTTCATCACCTCCACAACTGACTGATGCCGAGACACCATTGGTTCCACCATCAACTAAACCAAAGTGCAATTCAGTTCAGTTCAGTCGCTCAGTTGTGTCCAACTCTTTGCAACCCCATGAATTGCAGCACGTCAGGCCTCCCGGTCCATCACCAACTCCCAGAGTTCACCCAAACGCATGTCCATCAAATCGGTGATGCCATCCAGCCATCTCATCCTCTGTAGTCCCCTTCTCCTCTTGCCCCCAATCCCTCCCAGCATCAGAGTCTTTTCCAATGAGTCAGTGTGTAAAGTTCAAGGCTTAGCCCTACGTGGGGCACATAAGAGAACACACCTCATTGTGTCCTCCTGGGGTTCATAGTCCAGGATACAACATGATCACAACACATGTGGACAGTGTATTTAAAAGCAGAGACATTGCTTTGCCAACAAAGTTCTATACAGTCAAAGCTATAATTTTTCCAGTAGTCAGATATGGATGTGAGAGTTGAACTATAAAGAAAGCTGAGCACTGAAGAATTGATGCTTTCCAACTATAGTACTGGAGAAGACTCTTGAGAGTCCCTTGGATAGCAAGGAGATCAAACCAGTCAATCCTAAAGAAAATCAGTCCTGAATATTCATTGGAAGGACTGATGCTGAAGCTGAAGCTCCAATTCTTTGGCCACCAGATGCAAAACATTAGAAAAGACCCTGACGCTGGGAAAGATTGAAGGCAGGAGGAGAAGGAGGCAACAGAGGATGAGATGGTTGGATGGTATCACTTACTCGATGGACATGAGTTTGAGCAAGCTCCGGGAGTTGGTGATGGACAGGGAAGCCTGGTGTGCTGCAGTCCACGGAGTCGAAAATAGTCAAACACGAATGAGCGATCTAACTGAACAGTATGACCAAATGGGGCATGCACAAAATGTCTTATGGACACTTTGGACAGGACCAATGACCCTGCAAATATCAAGAACTTTTTGGCATGGACCAAACGTTTTATGGACCATGTGTCTTATGGACCAGAAAGTCATAGGGATTTTTTACAGGACCAAATGTCTGTTAACTATAAAGGCTCCCTTATCAGGAAAGCTCACACTCTAGATCATGGTGTGGTGATCGGTAATTTTATCAAACTGTTAACAGGGGCAATGGAAGAGTCATGAGGAAGGGCAGAAGTAAGTCTCCAGCACATTGCTATGTGGCTAAAACAGTGTACATATTAACCTTCTCTCTAATGATATTTGTAATGGTGCTAAAACATGAGATAATTCATACAAATGTTCTTTGCACACTATAAAGTGCTTTCTAAGGCTTAGTTGTGAGACTGGTAATATCATCTAAACAGATAGATAAAAGTTCTATTGCTTCTTGTATCTTGTAACTTTAACCTTTGATTTAAAAAAATATATTTCTATGGACACAAAAATTCCCTTCTGATTGCCACAGCATGTCATGGCAAAGGATAGTATTGAGTTCTTCATCTAAAGTTTGCTGAAAATTTAGTTAGCTTGCCTTAAATTAAAAAAAAAAAAAAATCAAACCAGCTTTGTAGAGAATTCAGTACTCAGATCTGTAGGGAATTCATAATTGGCATTTCTATAACCCAGCTGTCTGGCTGTTGAATGGAACCCTAGAATAAATAAATAAACTAACAAATGAAAAAGCAAACACTCGAGTTCTATGGTATTTACAAAAAGGAAAGACAATACAGAATAGAAATAAACTCTCTCATGAATGAGTTTACTTAAGATGGTTTGATTGAAAGCCTTCTAGTATTTTAAGGATTAAAAATGACTTTTACCAACTCAACACTGAAGCAAATTGGGAAAGACACAGGATATTCCCAATACCATTCTTTTTTAAAATCCATTTTTTTTTTCCTGCTGTGAGTTAGAAAGTATTCTATGACTCAGAATTTTCCAGGTTTCCTTTTTTTTTAATTTTGTCTGGACATTCTGAAGTAGGCTGCCTTGAGTGCAGCGTGAAAAGGCGATTTAATAAGAACAATTATCAAGAAACAAAAATGGGTTTCAATTTGCCATTTTATTCTGCATCACTGGAAAAGAAGTGAAAAGAAGGGTTGTGGAGGTTTGTGGCAGAGAGAGCTAATAAATATTCAAAATCTATTTTTCCTTTCCTCCTCACTAACAAAACCACCATATTTTGGCAGGTAGGCAATTTGCCAACTTGAAAAAAAAAAAAAAAGCACACTTCCAATTTTCCTTTGCAATAATGTGGCCCAAGACATGTAGGTAAAAAATGTTGAGTGAAGTTTTCTGGAAACTTCCTTAAAGGGAGCTGACTCAGCCGGGAGGAATATCCTTTAAACCTTCCCCCAGGTGACATGGACCTCATAGCTGGAGATGCAGCAGCCATTTTGGTACCATGAGGAAAAAAACAAAACAATTGTAAACATCACGATCCTGACTTCCTTTAAGGTGCTGAACCCATCCTAGCAACCTCCTCCTTCCACAATTTCTTTTCAGATGAAACAATAAAATCTTAACTGTTTAAATCACCATGGTCTGTCCTCTGTGATTTGGAGTTCCTAATTGACACAGGTTATTAGCTTGGCTTTTCAATGGGAGACCATGGATTTCCAAATAAGATTACTCAAGAAAATCACAAAGCAAAAATCAATAAGTATTTAACAGTGGATTTTTAACTTATGCTTCTTCTAAGCCTAAGATTCACTTAATTTCAACCAAACACTCTGAAAATGGATTTAGGGTGTATAAAAATTTTGCATGAGATATGAATGTTGGCTCTGAAATATTAAACATATATGCAAAGCTAGAGGTAATAAAACCATCACCTATGTACCCACCATAGAGTTTAAGAAACAGAATGTTAACAATATGGCTGAAGTCCCCTGTGTACACATCCTCATCAAATTCTCTTTTCCCCTCACTCTAAAGTAACCACTTTTCTAAACTGAGTGTTCATCATTCCTTTATGGGCTTCCCAGGTGGCGCTGATGGTAAAGAACCCACCTGCCAACTCAGGAAACATCTGAGACTCAGTTCGATCCCTGGGTGGAGAAGATCCCCTGGAGAAGGGCATGGCAGCCCTCCCCAGTATTCTTGGCTGGAGAATCATGGACAAAAAGCCACGGGACTGGCGGGCTACAGTCCAAGGGGTCGCAAAGAGCTGGACACGACTGTAGTGACTTAGCATGCATGCGTTACTCTACACTTTATACTCTCCAAGCAACATATAATGTCTCCACATGTGTCTGACTCATTGCGACCCCATGGACTGTAACCCACCGGGCTCCTCTGTGTATGGGATTTTCCAGGCAAGAATACTGAAGTAGGTTGCCATTTCCTCCTCCAGGGGAATCTTCCCAACCCAGAGGTCAAACCAGGTTCTCTTGGGTCTCCTGGATTGACAGGAGGGTTCAGGTGAGTTTAAAAAAATAGAGGATCTGGACCGAACTTCTTAGGTTCAAATCCCAGCTCTGACATTTACCAGCTAGGTGAACTTGAACAAGTTAGTTAACTGTCTGTGCTTCTGTTTTCTCACTGGAAATTGGGGATATAATATGGTACTTACCTCAAAGGCATATGATGAGAATTAAATGATCTAATAAATGTAAAATCTGCTATCTATAAGATATATTTAAGTATTAATTATTATTTTCATGGGAACACATATAGTTTTCTATGATTTTTACACATATTTTATTTAGATCCCCACAGGATTTTTAATTATAAACCATAATCTAATATAAGCATTATTGCATTTATAATAGACTATACCCAGGTGGGCGCTTCCCTGGTGGCTCAGAAGGTAAAGAATCCACCCTCAGTTTGGGAGATCTGAGTTTGATCCCTGGGTTGGGAAGATCCTCTGGAGGAGGGCATGGCAATCCACTCCAGTACTCTTACCTGGAGAATCCCCGTGGACAGAGGAGCCTGGCGGGCTATAGTTCATAGGATTGCAAGGAATTGGACACTACTAAAGTGACTTAGCATGCCTATGCAATCTATAATTGTAATATTTGACATCATATATGATTAAAAATAGTTTTCTCACAAGTATTTAGATTTCACTCACTTCCTGTTCCCGTGCTGTCTCTTTAAATAGCAGCAGCATTCATCAGGTGCACAAGCCAGAAATCCAGGTGCCACCCATGTTCACGGGATTTTCCCTCTGAAACCTCTCCCTCCTTCTCTCAGTCACCACTGCTCCCTGCTCTCAGCCACTTGTCATCTCTTGCCTTGTTTCCAAACGGCCTCCCCTACCAATTCCCAATTAACTCTCCCCAAAGCAGTCAGAGTGCTCCTTCATGGAGGAAAAACTAACCGATTAGATTATGCTACTGGTCGTCGACCTCCAGTGGTTCCACACTGTCCGACTGGGCTTTTGAAATTCCATTCTTGTTCAACCTCATTTCCTATCACCCTACCCCTCTGTTACACTTCAGTCACAACAAACCCTATGGCAGTTCATCCAAGATGCCCTCTCCCCCACCCTGGGCCACTTCTCCTTCCCTCCCTACCCCCTGAACACTTTCCTACCTTGAAGGGATGGGATTCCTTCTCCAAAACTTCTCCCCACTTGCTCCCAGGCCCATGAAGTGCCATGCTATGAGCACCCACAGCTCCTCTGTGTGTGACAGTCTCTCAGTCACATCTGACTCTTTGCAACCCTATGGACTGTAGCCCCCCAGGCTCCTCTCTCCATGGAATTCTTCAGGCCAGCATACTAGAGTGGGTAGCTTTTCCCTTCTCCAGGGGATCTTCCCAACCTAGGGATCAAACCCAGGTCTCCCGCATTGCAAGCGGATTCTTTACCATCTGAGTCACCAGGGATGCCCAAGAATACTGGAGTGAGTAGACTGTCCCTTCTCTGGTGGATCTTCCCGGCCCAGGAATTGAACCGGAGTCTCCTGCATTGCGGGGGGTATTCTTCACCAGCTGAGCCACCAGGGACACCCCACAGCACCTGGCACGTCCCCTTTCTAGCCACGCGAGTGATCTCCCTGTCTCTGAGGGCACGATGGAGCTAGTGCTGTCCCCACTGCACGTCCTGCATCATGATTTCTCCATTGGAGTGGGGTCCCTGAGGCCCTGCTGTGCCCCCCCTCAAACCCTGGGCTCTCAGCTCAGGACTGGGAGCTGGGACTGTGTGCCCCCCACCACACGGAGGCCTCCTGAGGCTAAGGGCCACATCTGACCCTCAGACTGGAAACCCCTTGAGGCATGCCTTTCTAAGCACTCAATGTGGCTCCGCCCACAGGGGCTCTTGGTCCAGAAGGGACAGGGCGCAGTCGGCACTTCTGGCCAACCCCCAAGGGTCCTTCCTGGTCTCTCCCTTCTCCACTCACTGTGGGTCATTTGAACCCTAAACAGCCTCGCTTGTGTTCCTTCCTCATCTACTCTGATTTTTCCCTTTTATCATTGGCCCTCAGTGTCCATCTTTCTTCTGCCCCCTTAATCTAATATAGTCACTCTCCCAGAGAGTGACAAGAACAAACATTTCAAAGGTAAATGAACTCCATTACTGATGAGGGGAGGGGAAATTAGAACCCTGATAGACTGTTAATGCAACTGTAAGTATAGCTTCTGAGCAAAAGGAAATTCAGTCATATTCAGAAACTACTTTGACCTCAAAATTCCAAGTCTTAAATGATATCTTACAAAAATATTAGAATATGCATTCTGAGGAACATTTATAAGATTTTACATGTTAGCGTTATCTATCATAGGGAATCTAGGACTTAACCTAAATATCTGTTAATGTAGAAATAATTAAATGAACTGAGTCTTATTTGTGCTCTGAAGTATTATGCAGTAGTTGTAAGGAGAGAGACAGGTCTATGTGTCCTGTTTGTGTGTGTGTGTTTTATTATAGAAAGACTCACTGCACATACTATTAACAGAACATTTGGAACATATTATTACAATTTAAATTATTACAATTTTTCAGTCGCTGAGTCATGTCTGACTCTGCGACCTCATGGGCTGCAGCATGCCAGACTTCCCTGTCCTTCACTATCTCCCAGTTTGCTCAGACTCATATCCATTGAGTCAGGGATGCTATCTAACCATCTCATCCTCTGTCGCCCCTTTTACCTTCCACCTTTCCCAGCATCAGGATCTTTTCCAGTGAGCTGGCTCTTCACATCAGGTAGCCAAAGTATTGGAACTTGTTACAACTTATGTAAATAAAAATGTAATTATCAGTCTGTAAATGAACATAGACAGATCTTAAAGAGACATCATTGTCAATGATTGCCACTGAGCCAGCGTGAGCTTGCAGCAGAATTACAAGAACTAAACAAAGATTTTATTTATAAAACATATTTTTGTATTGTTTAAATCTTGCATTGGCATATATGTGTTTTATTATCTGCTATTTTATCAAATGTGATAAATATTAATTTTAAAAGACAATAAAACGTAGAAGTCATGGAATTCTAAAGCTAAAGAATGAAAAGGGGTGAATGTGACCAAGATACTTTCTTTTTCATTTTCCTTCTTACTTCTAAAGACACCAATACAAATAGTCCTATAATGTAAGAAGGATGATTTTTATCATGCTCATTTAAAACCCAACAAAAAATATAAAACAAGCTCAAAGAAGAAAAATGACCACACGTGAGCCCTTAACTGGTTCAGTTTTCCCATCTTTAAGATGGAAAAGCTATGTTCTATGTATTGCTTTCAGGGGTGAGACAGAATGCTTCCCACTTGAAGCTTCCAACTTCAACTAATTCTCTCTCCAGCTGTCTCTAATCTCTTCTCCATTCAATTTTTTTTAATAACTATCTTTTATTTCCACTATCTTCTATAGGTTATGCCTTGTATTTAATAGCCCTTTCTTCACTTTAAGGATGATACTATGACATTAACCTAGTTGAAAGTGTTTAAATCCTTTCAGATTTATCTGCAGGAGTATAGGTAATGTAGCATAGTGGCTGAGCACAAGGGGTTGAAGGCCAGATTGTTTATGTCAGTTCCAGCTTTGCCACTTACAGTTATGCAATCTTGTGTTAACTTGACTGTACCTCTGTTTAATCATGATGATGATTATAATGCAAACTGCATAGATTTTTAAGGAGATTAAATGGGTTGATACATGCAACTCATTTGGAGCAGTGTCTAGCACATGCTCAGCCTTTAATATGATAGTTTTATCATTATTTCTGTTTTCTCAGTTTGAATTATCACATGTGAGAGGTATACTGACTGTCTTCTGTTGCACTGAATTTTTTCATGGGCTTTTAAATTTTTGTTTAAGCACTCAAATTGCATGGAATTTTTTCCACGACGCTCTCTCTGTCAGTTGGTTTCATTGGATGTGTTTCAGCCCAGACCTCCAGTTGCCCAACCTTAAAACAGGTCTCATATTAGGGGGTCTGTGGAGAAGGCAATGGCAACCCACTCCAGTGTTCTTGCCTGGAGAATCCCAGGGACGGGGGAGCCTGGTGGGCTGCCGTCTATGGGGTGGCACACAGTCGGACACGACTGAAGTGACTTAGCAGCAGTAGCAGCCAAGTTGCTTCAGTCGTGTCTGACTCTTTGTGACCTTATGGACCATACCTCGCCAGGCTCCTCTGTCCATGGGATTCTTCGGGCAAGAATACTGGAGTAGGTTGTCATGCCCTCCTCCAGGGGATCTTGCGGACCCAGGGATTGTACCCGCATCTCTTACATCTCCTGCATTGGCAGGTGGGTTCTTTACCACTAGCGCCACCTGGGAAGTCCATTAGGGATCTAGGGTTTTTCAAATTCTAGATGCCATTGCTATCCTTCAGCAATATGCAGCCCTGTGGAAATGAATTTCAGACTCAGTGCTTCTGATTTCACATCCTAAGTCCTGTCACTCATCAGCATGGCTTCCCTCACAAGTATCTCAAGGATGCAAACCAGCACCAGCCTGCAGGCGATTGAGGAAGGTAATGAATAGAAAGTAACAAGTAAAATGGCCACCACATGGAGCCACAGAAAAAAAAAAGTGATATGGGTCCAAAACAAAACTGGAAAATGAGGTCAGCAGAAAGTACTTCCAAGACTAGGGAGATCAGCACATGATTAAAGATTAAACAATGGAAAATAGAGTGGTCTTCAAGGGCCTGATTTTTGTCTTAATCATTTCTATATTTCCAGCATCCAACACAATGGACCCAATAAATGATTGCTGAATAATCACTAAATAAAGATATATAAAGAAAGAAGGAAAGAAAAGAAGAAAGAAAAAAGAAGGGGAGAGAGGGAGGAAGAGAGAGGAAAGGAAAAGGGAAAAGGAAAGAAGAAAGAAGCTGGCAAGAGGAACATGAATGGCTTTCTTAAGAGTCAAGCTAAAATCATGGCTAAGATTTGGAGCTTTGGTGACACAGTCCTGGCTCTACTACTTACCAGCTTATGGGCTCAGAAAAGTTTCTTACAAGTTTGAGTCTCAGTTCCTTCATTGGAGAGAAACTGAGATTGCAGAGAGGGTCAATTGGACAGTGTCAATCCCCTCCTTCATTCCGTAACAGTTTGTTGGCTATATAGATGGCTACACCATGAGTAAGAGAAAAAGCACGTGTTCTTCTCCTTTAGAATATATTTTCCTAAAAGCAGAACTTGACACAATCACAATGCATGGAACACTGAACAGTTACATGGGCCCATCCATCAGATCAGATCAGATCAGTCGCTCAGTCATGTCCGACTCTCCGCGACCCCATGAACCGCAGCACGCCAGGCCTCCCTGTCCATCACCAGCTCCCGGAGGTCACCCAGACTCGCATCCATCGAGTCAGTGATGCCATCCAGCCATCTCATCCTCTGCCGTCCCCTTCTCCTCCTGCCCTCAATCCCTCCCAGCATCAGAGTCTTCTCCAATGAGTCAACTCTTCGCATGAGGTGGCCAAAATACTGGAGTTTCAGCTTTAGCATCATTCCTTCTAAAGAAATTCCAGGATTGATCTCCTTCAGAATGGACTGGTTGGATCTTCTTGCAGTCCAAGGGACTCTCAAGAGTCTTCTCCAACACCACAGTTCAAAAGCATCAATTCTTCGGCGCTCAGCCTTCCTCACAGTCCAGCTCTCACATCCATACATGACCACAGGAAAGACCATAGCCTTGACTAGGCGAACCTTTGTTGGTAAAGTAATGTCTCTGCTTTTGAATATGCTATCTAGGTTGGTCATAACTTTCCTTCCAAGGAGTAAGCGTCTTTTAATTTCATGGCTGCAGTCACCATCTGCAGTGATTTTGGAGCCCAGAAAAACAAAGTCTGACACTGTTTCCACTGTTTCCCCATCTATTTCCCATGCAGTGATGGGGCCAGATGCCATGATCTTCGTTTTCTGAATGTTGAGCTTTAAGCCAACCTTTTCACTCTCCACTTTCACTTTCATCAAGAGGCTTTTTAGCCCCTCTTCACTTTCTGCCATTAGAGTGGTGTCATCTGCATATCTGAGGTTATTGATATTTCTCCCGGCAATCTTGATTCCAACTTGTGTTTCTTCCAGTCCAGCATTTCTCATGATGTATTCTGCATCCATATCAGGATATTAATAAAACATAAAAATCTGGGAAACTGTAGGCAAAACTGTACTCTTTTGAGGTTGCTGTCATCATTATTGCTATTTTAAACTCCATGCTTTGTTGGTATATTTAAGGTCAAAAATGGCAACCCACTCCAGTATTCATGCCTGGAAAATCCCATGGACCGAGGAGCCTGGTAGGCTACAATCCATGGGGTCGCAAAGAGTCGGACATGACTGAGCGACTTCTGCGTTCTGCATTTAGATCTTTATGCAAACACAAAGCTTCCTGCAAGGATTACAATAGAAATGGAATAAAGTGAAAGTGAGACATTGTCTTCTCCTCTAAAAAGGGGAGGATTTAAAGTCTGTTTGCCAGAGGACAACAAACATTGTAGCCAATGCTGATTATCCCCTAACATTATCTGGTGGACACCTTCCAGAATGAAGCTGAAACTACGCTTATTTGGAGCCAAGAAACAGGAACTCTGGCTCCATGATCTGATTTTGTACTGATAGGGTGATAAGGATGAGCTGGGTTTATCATGATCATAGAGTCATTCACCTATGGTGTTGACAATGGTGTTGAGGCTGAGGACCTGGTCATGTGGCTTTAATCCAACTAATGATACAAGGGAGGTCAATGTACCCAACGAACAGCTCATTTGAAGCCAAAAGACCTAGGGTGAAGGTGAACTCTGCTGTTAATTTGCCATGTTGGCTCGGGAAACCACTTAATTTTTCTACTCCTTAGTTTCCTTATTTGAAATAAATATGCAGTGATCCCTGCCATGACTTAGTCATAAGAATTAAGTCAACTAACAACAAGAATATCACCGTGTGAGGTTTTCAGCAACCCAGCCAGGCAAAAGTCTAACTCTTGTCCAGGCTACAATCATCCTTAGTGTTTTGTGAGAGAATTTCATTTTCGTGTCCCTAGACTCTTGGAAGTTGGGGCAGGGGGCAGGAGGAGGGGCTCGATGTTAACTCAGGTGTCCCCAAACAGAATGTGGTAAGGAAAGGCCTGCTGGAAATCCTCACAAGTCGTAGAGCGGTGCAGATCGGGAGAAGAAAAGTTACGGGCTTGGAGATGGACTACGGGAGACTTTGAGGGTGCCTGGTGACTCATGACCTACTGTTGGATCCAAGGACTTGGACCAAGAGATGGAGCTGAATAGAAATTGCCTTTCTTAGCCTTATAACTATAAGTGGCATTTGAGTACAGCTCCAGGCCTGCCAACAAGCTGGCTGTATGGATGAGACCATCACCTGGTCATAGAAAGTCAGACTTGGAAGGAACCACATTGGCTAAGCAGTGAGGCCCAGTCACTCACTGGATGCCATCACTCCTCCAGGTCCTGGGGTCTCTGCCAATTGCATTATCAGATGTGGAAGGTGATGGCCACCTTCAGAGTGCAATGACCCTACCTGTTGGGTCACCAGACTTCTGAACAAGAAAGGGGCCCCAAACACATTGTTTTTGTGATTGCTTATCAAAAGATCGTAGTCCTGGTCATTAATTCAGTATTTCATCAAAGGTGGGGGACATATCTTTCTAGGGATAGAACATGAGATGATTAAGGTGGTTATAGATACAGCATAAAAACATTAGTTCACTTGCTAATTATCTTTTAACCTTTCTAATAGATCCAGCAGAAAGTCTCTGTTAAGTAGTGTGACTTTAACACCATTGTGGTGTTTGTAAATCTCCCTATTTAACAAAGAGACTAACTCCTACAGTAGGTAAAAACACATAATCTTGTATTTTCATTGTACATTTTACAGTTACCTTTAATTTATGGCACAGAATAATCCTGATTTTTCTATTTAGGATAGTATAATAAAAATTCCTTTTTAAGTAAATATATTTAAGTGTAAAATTAAAGAGAAAAAATTCATTATTAAAATGAATACTTGAATAAATAAAAGAACAGATAACATCTCACTATGGCAAAGAATAGTGATGAAAGTGAAAGTCGACTCTTTGCAACCCCATGGACTATATAGTCCATGGAATTCTCTAGGCCAGAATACTGGAATGGGTAGCCATTCCCTCCTCCAGGGGATCTTCCCAACCCAGGGATCAAACCCAGGTCTCCTGCATTGCAGGTGGATTCTTTACCAGCTGAGCCACCAGGGAAGCCCAAGAATGGTGGAGTAGGTAGCCTATCCTTTCTCCAGTGGATCTTCCCAACGCAGGAATTGAACCGGGGTCTCCTGCATTGCAGGCAGACTCTTTACCAACTGAGTTATGAGGGAAGCCCAAAGAATAGTGATAACTTTGGTATAAGGATAATGACAGTCTGGAGAATGAGTTAATCAAGCAGGGCCCCATGAGGGTCAGACAGATAGGGAAGAAGGGAGGGAAATAGCATTTATGGGAAGCCTACTATGTGCCTTGACATTGAGTGAGGCTTTTTTTTTTAATACCTTATTTGTTCAACTGATATACCTAGTGAGTTTACAGAAGCGCCATAGCAGAGAGAATTAAAAATACAGATTCCAAAGCCACTCACTAGCTATGGGACTTTGGGTAAGTGACCAACACTCTCTGGACCTTAATTTAGAGATGTCAGATTTAGCAAATAACAATACAGGACGCTAAGTTCTGTTTAAACTTCAGGTAAGCAATGGCAAAAAATTTTAGTCCAGATATGTCCCACTCGATATTTAGGTCACACTTAGACTTAAAAGCAACAGTTAGAACTGGACATGCACCAACAGACTTGTTCCAAATAGGAAAAGGAGTACGTCAAGGCTGTATATTGTACCTTGCTTATTTAACTTATATGCAGAGTACATCATGAGAAACGCTGGGCTGGAAGAAGCATAAGCTGGAATCAAGATTGCCGGGAGAAATATCAATAAACTCAGATATGCAGATGACACCACCCTTATGGCAGAAAGTGAAGAGGAACTAAAAAGCCTCTTAATGAAAGTCAAAGAAGAGTGAAAAAGTTGGCTTAAAGGTCAACATTCAGAAAACTAAGATCACGGCATCTGGTCCCATCACTTCAGGGGAAATAGATGGGGAAACAGTGGAAACAGTGTCAGACTTTGTTTTGGGGGCTCCAAAATCACTGCAGATGGTGATTGTAGCCATGAAATTAAAAGACACTTACTCCTTGGAAGGAAAGTTATGACCAACCTAGATAGCATATTCAAAAGCAGAGACATTACTTTGCCAACAAAGGTCCGTCTAGTCAAGGCTATGGTTTTTCCAGTGGTCGTGTATGGATGTGAGAGTTGGACTGTGAAGAAAGCTGAGCGCTGAAGAATTGATGCTTTTGAAGTGTGGTGTTGGAGAAGACTCTTGAGAGTCCCTTGGATTGCAAGGAGATCCAGCCAGTCCATGCTGAAGGAGATCAGTCCTGAGTGTTCATTGGAAGGACTGATGCTAAAGCTGAAACTCCAATACTTTGACCACCTCATGCAAAGAGTTGACTCATTGGAAAAGACTCTGATGCTGGGAGGGATTGGGGGCAGGAGGAGAAGGGGATGACAGAGGATGAGATGGCTGGATAGCATCACCGACTTGATGCACATGAGTTTGGGTGAACTCCAGGAGTTGGTGATGGACAGGGAGTCCTGGTGTGCATGATTCATGGGGTCGCAAAGAGTCGGACATGACTGACTGAACTGAACTGAACTGAACCATCTTATAGGTAAGAAAAAAAAAAAAAAAAGACCAAAATAGATGAAAACTGTGTAGCTTGTAGCTGGCTTGATGCTTGAATTTGTTAATAACAGTGTACTACTTTGGGCTTCCCAGGTGACTCAGTCTTAAAGAATCTGCCTGCCAATGCAAAAGATGTAGGAGACGCAGGTTCAATCCCTGGGTAGGGAAGATACCCTCCAGAAGAAAATGGCAACCCACTCCAGTATTCTTGCCTGGAGAATTCCATGGACAAAGGAGCCAGGCAGGCTACAATCCATGGGGTTGCAAAGAGTGAGACACGACTTAGTAACTAAACAACAATAATAATGTATTAAAGTGGGCCCACAAGTTCATTCAGGTTTTTAAACCTGAATGGAATTTTTGGCCAATCCAATATTAAGGATGTGGTTTAGACCTTATTGTGGAGAAGGAAATGTCAAGCCACTCCAGTATTCTTGCCTAGAGAATCCCATGTATAGAGGAGGCCGGTGGGTTACAGTCCACAGGGTGGCAAAGAGTCAGATTTGACTTAGTGACTCAACAACTTAGACCTTAACAAGTTCATGGTGGTGGTTTTGTTGCCTCAGTCATGTCCCACTCTTTATGACCCCATCGACTGTAGCCCACCAGGCTCCTCCATTCATGGGATTTCCCAGGCAAGAATACTGGAGTGGGTTGCCATTTCCTTCTCCAGGACATCTTCCCAACCCAGGGATCGAACCCAAGTCTCTTTCATTGCAGGAAAATTATTTTAATGCTGAGCCACCAGGGAAGTCCCATGAATTCATAGTCTGGCTAAAAAGATAAACACTGCAAACATCCAGAGAACAAGAGAGGACAGCATCAAAGGTCTCCATTCACATTGTCCTTCTGGAACCTTTAAGAATGGGGCTGCTCTGTTCATGGCTAACCCTGGCTCCATTCTGTGAGGCTGGTCCTAACACTACCTGTTTCCACTTTACTATTGAATTTTCTGGATTCCCTTTTGCAATGAATGTATGTAAGTGCTTAAATAATAACCAGGCAATTTTAGCCCCTACTGTGACATCAGCCCTCCACACAGCATGAGGTCATTGAGAAGTGTAAGCCAGTGTGTGCCCTCAAGGACAGCATGGTCTGGCTAAAAAGAAAAGCATATAAACCTCCGAAAAGCAGGACATGGAGCATAACATCAGATGAGAAGGGAAAAGTCGGTATGCACTATATGGCCCCTTGGGAAGAAAAGAGAGCCAGTGGGGAGAAGTTAGAGGAGGCATATTTGAAAGCGATTTCTAGCAAACAGAATTGTCTCAAGACAGACAGGATCACACAGGACAGCAGTAAGTCCCCCATCACTGGAGGTATGCAAAAGAAGTCTGGACATTTCTCCACGGGGATATAGTACAAAGGGACCCAACAGAAGCCATACAAGCTGGTCTTGGTGTTTCCTGCTACTCCCAAAGCTCCAAGCGTCTGTGCCTGGTATGGGACTTAATGAATGTGCATCCTCCGTTTTGGGGTAGTTCACTTCCTCAATATCAGACCTGCATCTGATAACATGCTTGACGGTGAGTCCTGGGCCTGAATTTACAGGAGCAGCTCCGCCTGCATCTGCTTTGTGAGGAGGATGTTCCTGCTGGCTGGAAGGCTGCACACAGGTCACCCCGGCCCCTGTTCCAGCTACACAGCCCCACACTAAGGCATGCTCCCTGCAAAGCTAAGCTGGGCAAAAATCTGGCCACTTACAGGACTGGTTTTGCATGAAAATTGCAACAAGATTGTACAAAGAAAAAAAAAAATTTTTTTACATCATTAGAAGACATTATCTGAGTTACACCAGACCATCTGGAAAGGAAGTCATTTGCCTGCAGCCTGACCCTCTGCTCAGCTCAGCAGGCCTGGTGTGGACAATGCAATGCCCTCACCAGCCACGGCTGTCCATCCTCGGAACCTGTGCATGTCTCTAACTTGACTGTGGACGACATCCCACCACATTTCAGCATGCATGGAGCACATAACTGCCACCCAAGTGCAACAGAAACTCATCCGTTGGACTAGACGCCTGTGCTTGGCCAGGCTGGCTGAGGAGCGGCCCAACCACAGGCCTGAATGCCCTTTGGAGAAGCCCTGCTCTGTGTCACCTTTGACGCATAGAAAGTCGCCAGCATCCAGAAAGGCTGCAAACGCAACCATTGATGGTTTTTTTTTTTTTCTTTCAAAAGGAAAAAAAAATACATATACCTTGTTTGTAAACAGCTGGAAAAAAGGAGACAAAATACCTGGAAAATATATACTTACCAAAAAAAAAAAAAAAGTATGGATCCTGGTGATTCTTTTTAATTGGGTTGGAAGGGGTTACTTCATTATGCAGCAAATTAGAAAATTCATAATTTATCATTGCACCCAGTCGAAATGCCACCCAACTGAGTCGCACCCCTGTGAAAACCATCACATAGTAGCAAACTGTCAAGCCTGCTGCAGCCGGCGGGCAAAATTAATATGCAAATATATGCAAGAAATTAAAAAGCAGAATTACCCAGGCAAATGAGGTAGCTATACTTGAATTGTTAGAATTATGAATAATTACTGCGAATTTTCTGCTCCTAATATAACTTGTTTTTTGATAAACAAAGACTTAATTATCGAGATGCGCTGGAGAATTTCCGTGGCGCTCATTAATCTTGCAAAAAAAACAAGTCCCTGGTGCCCAAGCCGTAATGAAGAGCGCGTGCCCTGAATCTTCAGAAAGATCACAGGCACCAGGGTGCCAGGGCTGGAGAAAAAAATGTCAGTGCCAATGTCCCCTCCTGTACCCTGGAGTGTCATAACGTCTTCCACTAACTATCAAAGGGACTTATTTATGCCAGCAGCTGAGCTATAAGTCCAATTTACGGCGCCTTGAGCAGTGGTGAAATGATCTGTTGATGTGCGGTGGAAATGCCATCTTGTACGGGTCTCGATGATGCCCGCGTGATGAGGGCCCCGCGCGCGGGGCGCTAATGGATGACGCGCGGCAGACCGGAATCCACTAGAGGGCCCATCTTTTAGGACTGGTCTCGGCGGTTCTCCATTAATCTTGGTTGTGCCGTTCGCGGGTGTCCATGGGAACAAGGGCATGATCATAAACACGGGTTGTAAATTTTCCTGTGAAGGGTGGCAGCTCCCAGGGACGAGAGTGGGCAGCGGCCCGAGGCTGGGTGGACCCGGAGAGGCGGTCCTATCTGCGGGTTGGGGACCAGGAGGCAGAGGCGGCGGGGAGGGGTCCGTAGGGGGCTGTCTGCAGCCCCGAAGTGCTGCAGGACCCCGGCAGGAGCCCAGCTTTTACCAGAAGCTCACAGAGGGCCCATCGCCCCCGGGTCCTATCAGCGCACCGCCGAGGGGCCTGCTGAGCGCCTATTATTACTTAAAACCTGGCATCTAAGTGGGAATGACTGAGTTCCCGTCATCATTAGGCCGATTAGCGCCATGATAAACCCTCACAGATCATAAGGCAAAATTACAAAACATCACTTCTGGAGCTCGGAGGCCACCAAGGGGCTCCCGGCTGCCTGCAGTTTCTAATACCTCCTCTCTGAATTCAAGCCCCCAAGTACCCTGACGTCTGGACAGGACCATTTCACTGGGCAGGCAAATTGTCACCCTTTACACCAGGGCATCTGTCATATTTATGTTCAGCAGCGCTCGCCTTTCTCTCTTCCTTCCTACCTCTCTCTCTGTCCTCTCTCTCTCACACTCACTGCCTCTCTCTACTTCCCTCCAGTCTCCAGGCAAACCCCTTGGGAGCCCAGCACCCTCTGCAGGACAGGCTTGTGTATCTCCTGCCTTAGATTTCACACAAAAAGGAAAAACCTTTGCAACTCAGAAACTGTGCCTCTGACATCAGTATTTTGATGCAGAACTCAGAGCAGCCTCTCTCACGGTCTCTCCCCTTCCCTGAGATGATTTCTCACTGGGGGGCTTATAAGCGGATCGTAGGGGAAAGAAGACAGGGAATCTTGGCCTTCACCACTCAGACCCACCTGTGAGGGAAAGCTCCTGGAATCGTCACCCTCCCTCCCAAGGGGAAGACAGACAGGCCACCTACATCATCTCCACCTTTGTCCATCCTCTGTCTGATGTATAACCAACAGGCGAGTTGGACCTCAGCTCTGGTGGGACACGGCAGGGGATACAAGGCTCCAGAGAGACAGACCCGCAATTCCTTCCAAACTTTTCCAAAGCTGTGTGACCTGGAGCAAATCACTTATGGTCTCTGAGCACTGTATCCTCAACTGCACAATGGGGCAAGAGTTGAAAAACCTCATCTCGGGGACAAGCATGTGATAGATAATTTGTATTTTTGATGCTGAGCTAAAAAATTAGGCCCAGTCCCAGCTTATCCCCTGGAGAAGGGCAGGGCAACTCACTCCAGTATTCTTACCTGGAAAACCCCATGGACAGAGGAGCCTCGGGGGGCTACAGTCCATGGGGTCTGCAAAGAGTTGGATACGACTTAGTGACTGAACAAGAACGTCTTCAAGGTTCATCTATGATGAAGTACGTATCAGAATTTCCTTCCTTTTTAAAGCCAACTAATATTCCATTGCATGTATAGATCGTATTTTATTTGTCCTTTAATCCACTGATGGACACGAGTTGCTTCCACCCTTTGGCTATTTTAAATAATGCTGCTATGAGTAGTACATGACTGAGCAAGTAAGCATGCAGACACGAATATGGGGGAACAAATATTTGTTCAAGTCTCTGCTTTCTTTGGAGTATATACCTCCAAGTGGAATTGCTTGATCATGTGATAATTCTGTGTTTAATTGTTTGAGGAAACATATAACCTTTTCTGTATGGACTGTACCAATTACATCCCCACCCGCAATGCACAGGGTTCCAATTCCCCTACACCTTTGCAAACACTTGCTCTCTGTTTTTCTGATCACAGCCATGCTAATAGGTGTGGAGTTGAACACATCTTTAAATTTTATCTCTCGGAACAACTTATGTGGTTGCATCTCCTGGCTGAACCCTGACTCACACAAGCTTCCTGGGGGAGGTGCAGTCTGACCAAGGCATTGGAGGCTTAGGTCCATGGAGGGATGTTGAGATGCGGATGGCTGGATAGAGGCCGTGAGGCAAGTCAGAGCATGCAGAGAGGAGGGGGCCAGGAGAGGTGGCAGGAGCCTGGTGGTCTGGATTATGTCCTTTGAGCAACCTGTCCCCACCTCTGGGGCAAGTGTGCCCCGACCCCAAGCCCAGCATGTGCTCTCACACCAGCATCTCCCTAGGCATCCAAGGAGTCGACAATGGGAAATTTCCCAGCAAAGCAAGCTGCTCACTGAGCTGATAAGCAAACTGAGGCCTGCTGAGGGCAGTGGCTCAGCAAAACCCACTTAGAGCTCAGCCTCCTGAAACCTGGCCCCAGCCCCACTCCTGTACATCACCCTCAACACAGAGGGAATAATCACCCTGTCCTTCCCAGACCCAATCACGGAATAACACCAATCACCAGCTTTGCTTGATGATCACATGGACGGAGCATTTTACAGGCATCAGGCACTGAATTTCCTCAACACTGCCCAGGGTCAGCTCCATTACCCTTCCCACTGTGCAGAGGAGGAAACTGAGGCCTAGCGAGCTTGAAGGGCCTGCTGAGCTAACAGAGGAAGCAGGGCAAGGATTTGAACCTGGAGGGCTGGTACCAAAGCCCCATTCCACCCCTCCCCCTGGCCCTGTGATCAGGGGGGGTGTGTGTGTGTTAGTTGCTCAGTCGTGTCCAACTATTTGAGACCCCGTGGACTATAGCCCGCCAGGTTCCTCTGTCCGTGGAATTCTCCAGGCAAGAATATTGGAGTGGGTAGCCATTTCCTTCTCCAGGGGATCTTCCCAACCGAGGGATCGAACCTGGGTCTCCTGCATTGCAGGCAGTCTTTACCATCTGAGCCACCAGGGAAGTCCGTGATTTTTTTTTTTTTTTTCCTTCAGTTTTTTGGCTGCACTGCACGCATGTGGGATCTTCGTTTGCTGACCAGGGATCAAACCCACACCCCCTGCACTGGACGTGTGACGTCTTAACAACTGGACCATCAGGAAAGTCCCGTGACCAGGGTGGGGGTGGTTATGGGGAAGGCTGGGGTCGGAGGTCTCCAGGAAGGACCGTCCCACAGCTGCTTGTCCAAGGGCAGCTGCAAGGAGCTGAGAGATGGATGCTGAGAACTCACCAGCAACAGTTGCAGCCACTGAGTTGACTTAGTGCTTCTATGGCAACACATGGAGGCAGAGGCAGTAATTGGGAGAGACAGAGCGCGCCCAGAGCCGGCAGAGCAGGCCTGTCAAAAGTCCTGGACCAGGCAAGCGCTTTCTCTATTATTTTTCCTGCCTGTATTTATTATTTATTTGGGAATGTGTTTTCCCCCAAGCTCTTTCTGTGGGCAGACAGCGTGGGGTGTTATCTGGGGCAACCTGCACTCAGCCTGCACAAGCCCCCACGCCAGCTTCCCCATATTCGGGCCCGGGGTCACGGGCCCCGAGGATGGACCACTGCATGTGTTGGGCCATGACCCCGGCTCTGTGACCGTGATAAGAGGCTGGCTGGCCCACAAGGTCAGACTCGCCCAAAGCACAGGGCTCGCTGTGGCTCACCCAGTTCCCCTCTTCACCTCAGGCCTCCCTGGGTTTCTAGATGAGGGTCTGCCTGAAAATTCAATGCAAGTCCCAGACCCTCTGCTCAGAAAAAGGGACTGACTTAGAGGTCTCCGTGATTTATAACCCCGCTAAAGCCATGTGGGCAGCATCTGGGTGCACAGACTGCAAGTTTAAGGTCCCCTGGGCTTGATGCCAAGCCTCCAAGGGGTAGGCAGGCCCTAGTTCAAGGCCAAATCCCCAACACCCAGCACAGGGCTGTTTCACTGCTGGAATTCCACCTGTCTGTGGAATGATGCATGCTCTAGTCACTTCTGTCGTGTCCAACTCTTTGAGAACCCATGGACTGCAGCCCACCAGGCTCTTCTGTCCATGGGATTCTCCAAGCAAGAATACTGGAGTGGGTTTCCATGTCCTCCTCCAGAGGATCTTCCCGACTCAACGATTGAACCCATGTCTCTCCTGTCTCCTGCATCGGCAGGCGGGTTCTTTACCACTAGCACCACCTGGGAAGCCCCTATGGAATAACGTGAAGAGCAAATTCAGGGATTGCCTGATGCCCAATTTGCAGATGGGAAAACTGAGGCTCAGAGAGAGCAAGTGATTTCTGCAACAGCAGGGGTGTTGCAAAAGCCCAGCCCCATCCTCTCAGCCTGAGACATGTCTTGGGCATCCACATGCTTGGTTTCATTCAATCCCCATGAGGACCATGGCAGCAGGTTGCAGCACTGTGCCCAGTTTGCCACTGAAAAGACTGAAGCACAGAGAGGTTAAGCAGCTCACCTAAGGCTTTCAGCAGGTGAGTGGCAGATCTGGGATCCCACCCAGACCAGCTGCCTCTAGGGGCAATAGCACCTTCCCCAGGGGTTTGGCTTTGGGTCTTTGAAGGTGGAAAACATTCGATACCCACTGTCCAATGAGAGGAGCCTTGAAAGGCAGCAGGTCTTGGAGGCAGAGGGCAGGCACTGAAGCCAGACCTCCCGGGTGACACCTGGCTCTAGAGCTGGCCAGCCGTGAGAGCCTTGGACCTTCGCTTACTAAGGTGGGAGGGCGGGAGGTCAGTATGAGAACACCTACTTCAAGATGTCCAAGAGCATCTGATACAGAGCTGCACGCACAACCCAGGTGGTCTCAGAAAGTGCTCAGACAGTGCTGGGTGGAAGGGAGTGGTCCTCAGTGCTCCCTGCTACCACCTTGTCAATATCATGTCAATGATTCCAGCCCAGCCCTCTCTACCCAGCCAGGATGAGGAAAAAACTGCTCACTGCACCGATGAAGGGGATGGTGTGAGACCCAGCTTTCAGGTTCAAGTTCACCATTCCACATGGACAGCAACTGCCCTTACTTAGTTCTTTTATAAGAATGACTGAGCTGAGCCCCACAAATTTAGAGTCAGTACCAGAAGACTTGGATGAGTTTAAGGAATTAGAGCAGGACTTCAAAGGGGACACGACAGGGAAAGGGCAACCCAGGCAGAAACATTCAGGTCCTGGGAGGTGGGTGGGCCAGCAGAGAAGGTGGTGAGCAGGAGTCTGGGGTGGACAGCCGGTCTTCCCAGCCAGCCTCAGGATCAGAGCAGGCTCTCAGTCTCTCTGTGGGTTGTACCCTCCTGCAGCCCCACCCACGAACCAGAGTGGCAGTGACACCTCCCAGTATTCCCAGCAGCACCCTCCCTGGTAGACTTATCAGCTGCTGGGGCCCATTCTGTCTCACAAATTCAGGAGATGCCTTGTCGGGTCCAGTCAGTGTACTTTTGCCAGGCCCCAGGCTGGGCACCGATGAAGAGGGTGGTGTGGGACCCAGCTTTCAGGTTCAAGTTCACCATTCCACATGGACAGCAACTGCCCTTACTTAGTTCTTTTATAAGAGTGACTGAGCTGAGCCCCACAAATTTAGAGTCAGTACCAGAAGACTTGGATGAGTTTAAGGAATTAGAGCAGGACTTCAAAGGGGACACAACGACAGGGAAAGGGCAACCCAGGCAGAATGAACTGCAGATGTAAATGCCCAGAAACTGGATGTTTGCCACAATGAGCACATGGAATGCCTTTGTGCAAACCAGACAAAGGCACCCTTAACCCATATGCATGCCTCCTCAGTCTAAGGGGTACAGCTTGGCAAGTGGGCACTGGGCTGGTTACCCACTGCTCTACTTGCCCCTTGGCTGGGAGCCCTTATGCAGTGAGCAGCCTGCCCAACTGTATACGGCACCCACCCCTGGGCGTTCAAGAGAGCGAAGAATCATTTGAAATCACTGGAATGTGAAGCCCATGGGGAGAAGTGAAAATAATGAGTGACATTGGAAAGATCAGCTGAGCCATCTCTTAGAGCAGGGAGAGCAAACTGAGTTAGGTTGGAGGCTGTCTCCAGCTCACTGGGATCGTCTGCCTAGAGCAGGATGTGGAGAGAAAGACTCACTGAGAAGGTACATCTGAAAGAGAGTGGAAATCGATTACTGATGCCTGATGGGGCCGTGGAAGGGAGAGAGATCCGCCAAGACACTAGGCAATACACGCTCTCCTTCTCTTAGAAGGGGCCACAAGCTGAGGGGTTCCATTTCATTCTGGAGGGGACCACTCGGAGAATTTTCCTCCCACAAGGCTTGTGTAAGGCAGAGAAGGGCCAGAGCTATATGCATCCCCAGTCTCCCTTGCATTTAATTCCCTCCCAGATAAGCAAAAGAAGATGGGGGAAGGAGAAAAATTCCCCCAACTTGGGCAGAATGAAGCTGCAGCAGTTTTGCAGACAGAGCCTTGGGCAGAGACACTTGCCCCTGAGGAGTTTGTGAGATGGGAACAACTCTCAAAATTAATTTTTAACTGGCATACTCTCACCATGGGAAGGAACAAAGAAGGGAAAGAGCTGGTGGAGAGAAGTCTCTCTTTGTGCCCAGAACCCAGCCTGGATCCTGTTCTGGGGCCCTCTGAGATATGCTGTGCCCTACAGTAGCCCACAGGCTCCAAGAGGCTTGAACACTTGAAATATGGCCAATTTAAACCAAGATATGAGTGTTAAACACTTATCAGATTTCTAAGACTTAATGAAAAAATGTAAAACATCTCATTAATAATTTTTATATCAATTCCACATATTGAAATGATAATATTTTGGATAATTGGATTAAATAAAAAATATTGCTGATTTGTTCCTCTTTTTTTATGTGGCTACTCCAGATGGCTACAAGGTGGCCCTACGGGCAAAGAACACGCCTGCCAATGTAGGAGACACAAGAGACATGGGTTTGATCTCTGGGTCAGGAAGATCCCCTGGAAGAGGGCACAGCAACCCACTCCAGGGTTCTTGCCTGGAGAATCCCATGTAACATGGGGTTGCAAAGAGTCAGAGTGTACTGAAGGTACTTAGCATGCATGCATGCACAGGAATTTACCTTTCCACATGTGGCTCAATCCATGTCTCCACTGACCACACTGCTCTAAACTCTGCAGAGGACTCTGTCCAAGGCTGGGACCGGCTGCAAAGCTCAGGGCTCTGGCCACAAATGTGTTAAGAATGTGGTCCCATCTTCCACTGAATCCCTTCCTTCAGCTCAAGAATTCCAACCCAGAATCCCAAAAGAGGGCCCTCTGTGTCTCATTTCATGAGATTTGTGTTCTTTCAAGGGAATTTGTATTTTTCTTTTAAACATTGAATTGATAGATCTTATTTTCCAGAGTAAAAATTGAGTGTAAAGTTCAGAGGGTTCCCATGAATCCCACTTAGATTCCCCTTTAATTAGCATTTTGCTTCAGTGTTACAACTGTACTTGTTACCATTGTTGAACCAATATTGATACATCATTTTAACTAAAATTCATAGTTTATGTTCAGCTTCACACTTGATGTTGTACCTCCTATGGGTTCAGTAAAAATATGTAACAGCGTGTATCCACCAATATAACATCGTGCAGAACAGGTTTGTGTGTTGTGTCGCTCAGTTGTGTCCAGCTCTTTGCAGCTCCATGGACTGTAGCCCACCAGGTTCCTCCACCTATGGGATTCTCCAGGCGAGAATACTGGAGTGGGTTGCCATTTGCTTCTCCAGGGCATCATCTCAACCCAGGGATCGAACCTGGGTCTCCTGCATTGCAGGCAGATTCTCTATGGTCTGAACCACCACAAAATGGATTTGCTGTCCTGAAAATCTCCTCTGCTCCATCGACTCATACCACCCTTCCCTCAACTCTGGTGAGCACTGATCTTTTTACTGCCTCCATGATTTTTGTCTTTTCCAGAATGTCATACAGTCGGAACCCTACAGTACACAGCCTTTTTCAGACTAGCTTCTTTCACTTAGCAATATGCATTTTAAAGTTTCGCTGTGTCTTTGTGGCCCAATAGGTCTTTTCTTTTTAATCACTCTGTAGTGTCCCATGGACAGAGGAGCCTGGTGGGCTGCAGTCCATGGGGATGCTAAGAGTCCGACACAACTAAGCAACTTCACTGTCACTTTCCACTTTCATGCTTTGGAGAAGGAAATGGCAACCAACTCCAGTGTTCTTGCCTGGAGAATCCCAGGGACGGCGGGGCCTGGTGGGCTGCTGTCTATGGGGTGGCACAGAGTCAGACACGACTGAAGCGACTTAGCAGCAGCAGCAGCAGTGTTCCATTGTACAATGAATCAGTTTGTTTAGCCATCCACCTACTAAAAAAATACCTTGGAGGCTTCTAGTTTGCAGTGTTTTTCTAAATTGAAGTATAGTGGATTTACAGTGTTGTATTAATTTCTTCTGTACAGCAAAGTGATTTGTGTGTATATATATATATTCTTTTCCATTATGGTCTATCTCAGAATAATGAATATATTTCCCTGTGCTATACAAGAGATCCTTGTTGTTTATCCATTCTTTTTTGTAATAGTGTGCATCTACTAATCCCAAATTCCAAAAATAAAAAAGTGGATTTTTTTTTTTTAATGAATTTCAAAAAATTAAATTCTTCTGTTCTCACCCTATTATTAGTTTGGCAGATTAAAAGCACAGTTGGGGACACAATGAGAGGAACCAGGCAGCCTAGTACATGGATGGCAGGTTTGCAAATTGCTGCACCATCCCCAAGGGTGTGACGCAGATCCTCCCACGGTGGGAGAGGCCCAGGCAGGTAGGGCTCAGGAGTGCCAGGTGAGTACCTGCTGCCCTCAAACCAAACTGCAGACACAGGACTTGATGGAAACCGAGCTCAGAAGCAGGGAGGGGAGGCAGTGAAGGGTCTTCCATGAGCTGAACACAAGCCAGTGCCATGTGACCTTTCATCCCCCTGCAACCCTGTGGAATCCAATCATTGACCTTGTTTTATAGCTCAGAGAAGCTAGGTTACCTGCCCAAGGGCACACAGCAAGTTAAGCATCAGGGCTAATTTTGGAAGCCAGGCCACCTGACCGCAAGGTCTTGCCTGTCCATTCCAAAGTGACGCAAGCTCCTGCCCTGGGAGCCTCCTTCAGATGGAGTATCTATTTCATCCTGGAACCCTTGCCCCAAATTTCCATTTCAACATCTAGTTCCAAACGTAATTTCCACGAGGGCATGGTTTTGTCTGTCCTTGTCGCTACTGATTCTGCAGTGCCCAGCACAGTGCCCGTCACACAGAAGACACTCAATAAATATCTGTTAAATGAATCAGTGGAACCTGATCTACTTCCTCTGAAGAATCACAGTGTAGAGGAGGAAAAGACGAGGAACATGGCTGGTTGGAGAGCGCCCTGATAGAAAGTAACTGCAGCCCCTGATCCAACCTGGAATGTGAGGGCAGAGGGCTTCCTGGAAGAGATGCTGCTTACATTGAGTCTCTAGGAAGAGCAGGAATCAGAAGTAAGGGAAGGAAACCCAGAGCAGAAAGGTAGGGAACAGGAACAGTAGAGTGGGTGGACAGAGGTGGAAGCCTGGGCAGGCCATCGGTGGCCTTGTGAGCCACAGGAGGGATGCTGGAGGCGATCCCACAGACCAGGGCAGAGATCCCCAAAGGAATGCAATCTATGTGCAGGCAGGGGGGCAGGCGCCCCATGTGGAGGGAGACCCCATGTCCTGGAGAGGATTCAGGGCGAGCAAGAGTACTAGAGAAGCTGAAGAGCCCCAATCATGCTTAGTTCTGAAGCCAGCTGTAGGACATCACCTCCGGCAAGACACCTCCTCCCCTGTGATTTGGGAGGCAAGTGAGGGTTAAGTGCATTGACGTAGGCACAGGGTCTGGCATACCGGAAGTGCTTGATAAATAGGAATCATCGCTATTGATAAATAGTACATACTATCGTTATTTATCAAACCAGAACATGGGGGATTTGTTTTAAAGGTTGAGAAACACCACCCTAGGGAGCCATCAAAAGAATGTTAAGAAGGACACTGATGGTTTCTGATTTGCAATTTAGAAAGATCCCTTGGACGGCCTCTCGGAAGATGGATGAGAGGAGGGGAATCAGACAGGCCAGGAGGAGCTCTCAGTCCAGCAGGAGAGAGAGAATGGAGTCATGTGTAGGGCGCCTAAGAGGTGCCCAGATGGAGGCAGCTCAGGCAGGGGACTCAGAGGTGCTGATGACTGATGGGTCTCCAGCAAGGATGGAGATGAGCACTAGATGGACTCACCTCGAGTGTCAGTGGAGAAAGCCAGACCAGCACCCTTTTTTCTTTTTTAATATTTTCATTTTATTGGAGTATTGCTGATTTACAGAGTTGTGTTAGTTTCAAGTATACAGCAAAGTGATTCAGCGATACACACCTACAATCCATTTTCAAGTGAACAGTGAAGCAAGAGAAAGGGCTGGTGCCCTTGAGGAGGGTCTGGTGGGGAAGCATGACCTCTGAGAAGGTTGTGACCATCCAGGAAGCAGAACGACCATGGTTGCGAGCCTTAAGCACTCTCTTTGGAGATGGGGTGCATGCCTCTCACCATGGTTGCTGTAGGGTTAGCATCACCGACCGACTCAATGGACCTGAGTCTGAGCAAACTCCAGCAGATAGTGAAGGATGAGGGAGCCTGGCGTGCTGTCGTCCACGGGGTCCAAAGAGTCGGATATGACAGCCACAGAGCAACAGGAGCCGATTTACAATGATGTGTTAGTTTCTAGTGTACAGCAAAGTGTGTATATACACTTTTTCAGGCTCTTTTCTACTATAAGTTATTACAAGATATAGAATATAGCTCAATAACGCCATTTGCCACTACATAGATGAACCTCGAGATTATCGCACTAACTAAAAGTCAGATAAAGACAGATATCATATGATAGCACTTAGAAGTGGAATCTAAAAAAGATGATACAAATGAACTTGTTCACAAAACAGAAAGACTCACAGACATGAAAAACAAACTTACGGTTTCCAAAGGGGAAAGGAGGGGGCATCAATTAGGCGTTTGGGATTAAGAGATATACATTGCTATATATAAACAGATAAACAACAAGGTCCACCATAATTCTTAATTAATCCTTGACCTACTGACTCTGCAAAGTCAGTCATAACATCTCTCAGGGTTGGCAACACCAAATGCGTATTTTGGGTTTACACAAAGCATTTGGCTTCCTTCTAGCTTGGGGTTGAGGGAAGTTCATTCCACAGCACTCTTTGGAACAATCATGCCCCAGCATTATTTACAGAACACCATTGTTCCGTGCATAGAAATAGAACACAATCCGTTCTTAGGAAAACCCTCGTGCTCATTTCTGCTTCTTTTGTAAAGTCGTGATCAGCCTCACTTGTCAGGTGGACACATTGATTCAGACTGATAGCCCCTCCCTGTCACTGACATTTTTTTTGGTTGTGTTTTCATTCAGATAATTACCCTCTCCGTTTGCCTTGCATGTTCTCTCTTCGACTTTCTGCATTTAGCCATTCTTATTCACATCTCCCATAATCATACTTAATACTTGGCAAATTAATAGCTGTTCTTTCACAATCCATCTCTCTCTTTGGGCACCTCTCCTTGCTCCTCCCGATTTTGTGCCTGCGACATACAAGGTACATTCCCTGAATTGAAGATCCAAGTTCATACAGCGACAAAGCTCGAGAGAAACCACTGGTGACGGTAAAACAAGGTCCCTCAAGCCCCATTGCTCGAGGCTCAGTAACAGATGAGAGCACAGAATATCTTTGGGATAGAGTATTTACAAAGCTACTTTAAAGGAACTGCGTGTCATTAATCACAAGTTCTTAAAAATCAGTCTTCTCTTATTTGTTCTAATCTAGCTAAATGGCCCTGGAAATACAGTCGGCGGTTGGCTCGATAAATGCAAGTTGAAAATCATAATGTTCTCATCTAATTTCCAACTCATACATCGTGGTATGGATTTTTTTTTTCCACTCACATTCTCCAGTCCACTAAATATTCCAGACATATGAGAGTCTTCATTTGATTCATTCTAATAACTTTTTTCATCAATATGACTTTTGAGGATGCTTGGGGATAGCAAATTAAATATTATTTATGACTTTAATTTGTGTCCTATTTGGATTTTACATTCACAGGGCCAACTTGGCTATCATCATTATCATATTGTTTTAGACTACTCTGAAAATTAAAATCCACTCTCGTCCTTAAATGTTTTATTGTGCTTGTCGTTCTTGTTTTGTGCCGTACCGAACATGATTAATTCTGTTAGCCAAGTGCATATGGTCTGCCTGGCCATCATCCATTATCTTCCTTGCGGCTGCCTGCGAATGAGCACTTTATTATTACTTTTTTCATCTTTTCAATTACCAGATGTGCCTCCCTATTCTGGGGATTTCTGCACTGTCCAAATCCAAGCCACAGAAGTGACCACCTGTGGGATCTGTCCTCCCCCTGTGCCGCCCACCCCCTCACTCACCACGCCAGCCTCCCCAGCTCGCATCAGCTGCTGGGATCCTTGCAGCTTGCCCCTGCCTCTGGGCATCCTCACGTGCCCTTTCCCCTGTCTGCAGTTCTCCTCTTCCCTCACTTTCCCTGTGGCTCCCTCTCACTCTCCAGGTCTCTGCCTCAGAGAGGTCTTCTTAGACCATTTTCTAGTTTAAGCTGCCTCTCCAGCAGCACCACCACCTCCCACATTGTCTCTATATCCTGGAGCCCCTCACCCTCTTCCCCTCCTAGCACACACCTCCATTTGTAATATTTGTTTTGCAAACAATTAATTACTCTGGATACTCTGCCCCCCAACTGGAGTGTCAGCTACTTCAGGGTGAAGATGTTGTCTGTCTTTGTCCCAGAGACAGTCCAGAAAATTTAGGACCCACAGGAGAGAGAGGAAGGGAGTGAGGGAAGGAGCTGGCAACAAGACATCCCAGATACAGGATGCTCTGGCTCACATCAAGTCCATTCATTCCTTAGGAATCCCTTCCTACTAACTTCCAGAATGTCCACGGTCTCACAAGCACCTCAAAGCAGAAAATGACCAGCATTTGCTCACACCCTCTGATGAGTCTTGAACACAAAGAAATAAGTATCAAAAAAATGAAGAGGGTCTTGGGATTCCATGGCTCCTTCAAGAGTTTTTTTTTTTTTTTTTTTTTTTTCTGATGGGAAAATTAAAATAACACTGCATTGAGAGTTGTCAACCCCAGCAAGAACTGTGGTCTCTCCTCTTCCATGAAGTTTTTAAAAATGGGCTGATAGAGTCTGGAAGCAGTGTTGCCCTAAAAGCATAAGCACACATATGCTCAGATCTTGGCTTCTAAATACTCTTATCTCCTGAAAGGAACCAAGGCTCCATAGAGAAATGGTGGATCCCAGGGTCTGGGCAGGAAATATATAAGATGAGCCTGGAATATTTCATTGTGCCCCAAAGTAAGAAAGTCCTCAAAGAAAGATGAAAAGATGTCAAAAGGACATAGGATTCCAATGGAAAGAGCTCCCACTGGCCAAATCTGGGATAGTTGACCAATGAAATAAACTGTGATGGTAAGGGGTTCAGTTCAGTCGCTCAGTTGTGTCCAGCTCTTTGCAACTCCATGATTGCCAGGCCTCCCTATCCATCACCAACTCCTGGAGTCTACCCAAACCCATGTCCATCGAATCGGTGATGCCATCCAACCATCTCATTCTCTATCATCCCTTTCTCCTCCTGCCCTCAATCTTTCCCAGCATCAGGGTCTTTTCAAATGAGTCAGCTCTTTGCACAGGTGGCCAACGTATTGGAGTTTCAGCTTCAACATCAATCCTTCCAATGAACACTCAGGACTGATCTCCTTTACGATGGACTGGTTGGATCTCCTTGCAGTCCAAGGGACTCTCAAGAGTCTTCTCCAACACCACAGTTCAAAAGCATCAATTCTTCTGCATTCAGCTTACTTTATAGTCCAACTCTCACATCCATACATGATCACAGGAAAAACCATAGCCTTGACTAGACGGACCTTTGTTGGCAAAGTAATGTCTCTGCTTTTGAATATGCGATCTAGGTTGGTCGTAACTTTCCTTCCAAGGAGTAAACTTCTTTTAATTTCATGGCCGCAGTCACCATCTGCAGTGATTTTGGAGCCCAAAAAAATAAAGTCTGACACTGTTTCCACTGTTTCCCCATCTATTTCCCATGAAGTGACGGGACCAGATGCCATGATCTTAGTTTTCTGAATGTTGAGCTTTAAGCCAACTTTTTCACTCTCCACTTTCACTTTCATCAAGAGGCTCTTTAGTTCTTCTTCACCTTCTGCCAAAAAGGTGGTGTCATCTGCATATCTGAGTTTATTGATATTTCTCCCGGCAATCTTGATTCCAGCTTGTCCTTCTTCCAGCTCAGTGTTTCTCATGATGTACTCTGCATATAAGTTAAATAAGCAGGGTGACAATATACAGCCTTGACGTACTCCTTTTCCTATTTGGAACCAGTCCATTGTTCCGTGTCCAGTTCTAACTATTGGTTCTTAACAGAAGCAGAAGATATTAAGAAGAGGTGGCAAAAATACACAGATCAGATCACTCGCTCAGTCGTGTCTGACTCTTTGTGACCCCATGAACTGCAGCACGCCAGGCCTCCCTGTCCATCACCAGCTCCCGGAGGTCACTCAGACTCACATCCATCGAGTCAGTGATGCCATCCAGCCATCTCATCCTCTGTCATCCCCTTCTCCTCCTGCCCCCAATCCCTCCCAGCATCAGAGTCTTCTCCAATGAGTCAACTCTTCCCATGAGGTGGCCAAAATACTGGAGTTTCAGTTTTAGCATCATTCCTTCCAAAGAAATCCCAGGGCTGATCTCCTTCAGTATGGACTGGTTGGATCTCCTTGCAGTCCAGGGGACTCTCAAGAGTCTTCTCCAACACCACAGCTCAAAAGCGTCAATTCTTTGGCGTTCAGCCTTCTTCACAGTCCAGCTCTCACATCCATACATGACCACAGGAAAGACCATAGCCTCGACTAGGCGAACCTTTGTTGGCAAAGTAATGTCTCTGCTTTTAATATGCTATCTAGGTTGGTCATAACTTTCCTTCCAAGGAGTAAGCGTCTTTTAATTTCATGGCTGCACAGAAGAACTGTACAAAAAGATCTTCATGACCCAGATAATCATGATGGTGTGATCAGTCACCTACAGCCAGACATCCTGGAGTGTGAAGTCAACTGGGCCTTAGGAAGCATCACTACAAACAAAGCTAGTGGAGGTGATGGAATTCCAGTTGAGCTATTTCAAATCCTGAAAGATGATGCTGTGAAAGTGCTGCACTCAATATGCCAGCAAATTTGGAAAACTCAGCAGTGACCACAGGACTGGAAAAAGTCAGTTTTCATTCCAATCCCAAAGAAAGGCAAAGCCAAAGAATGCTTAAACTACCGCACAATTGCCCTCATCACACACACTAGTAAAGTAATGCTTAAAATACTCCAAGCTAGGCTTCAGCAATATGTGAACCGTGAACTTCCAGATGTTCAAGCTGGTTTTAGAAAAGGCAGAGGAACCAGAGATCAAATTGCAAACATCTGCTGGATCATGGAAAAAGCAAGAGTAATGGGTTCAGTTCAGTTCGGTCACTCAGTCATGTTTGACTCTTTGCAACTGTGTGAATCGCAGCACTCCAGGCCTCCCTGTCCATCACCAACTCCCGGAGTTCACCCAGACTCAAGTCCGTCAATCGAGTCAGTGATGCCGTCCAGCCATCTCATCCTCTATCGTCTCCTTCTCCTCCTGCCCCCAATCCCTCCCAGCATCAGAATCTTCTCCAATGAGTCAACTCTTCGCATGATGTGGCCAAAGTACTGGAGTTTCAGCTTGAGCATCATTCCTTCCAAAGAACACCTGGGGTTGATCTCCTTCAGAATGGACTGGTTGGATCTCCTTGTAATCCAAGGGACTCTCAAGAGTCTTCTCCAACATCACAATTCAAAAGCATAAATTCTACCAAAAATTTAGAGAAGAGCTAACACCTATCTTACTCAAACTGTTCCAGAAAATTGCAGAGGAAGGTAAATTTCCAAACTCATTCTATGAGGCCACCATCATCCTAATACCAAAACCTGACAAAGATGACACAAAAAAAGAAAACTATAGGCCAATATCACTGATGAACATAGATGCAAAAATCCTTAACAAAATTCTAGCAATCAGAATCCAACAACACATTAAAAAGATCATATACCATGACCAAGTGGGCTTTATCCCAGGAATGCAAGGATTCTTCAATATCCACAAATCAATCAACGTAATACACCACATTAACAAATTGAAAAATAAAAACCATATGATTATATCAATAGATGCAGAGAAAGCCTTTGACAAAGTTCAACATCCATTTATGATAAAAACTCTCCAGAAAGCAGGAATAGAAGGAACTTACCTAAACATAATAAAAGCTATATATGACAAACCCACAGCAAACATTATCCTCAATGGTGAAAAATTGAAAGCATTTCCTCTAAAGTCAGGAACAAGACAAGGATGCCCACTTTCACCATTACTATTCATCATAGTTTTGGAAGTTTTGGCCACAGCAATCAGAGCAGAAACAGAAATAAAAGGAATCCAAATTGGAAAAGAAGAAGTAAAACTCTCACTGTTTGCAGATGACATGATCCTCTACATAGAAAACCCTAAAGACTCCACCAGAAAATTACTAGAACTAATCAATGAATATAGTAAAGTTGCAGGATATAAAATCAACACACAGAAATCCCTTGCATTCCTGTACACTAATAATGAGAAAATTGAAAGAGAAATTAAGGAAACAATTCCATTCACCAATGCAATGAAAAGAATAAAATACCTAGGAATATATCTTCCTAAAGAAACTAAAGACCTATATATAGAAAACTATAAAACACTGGTGAAAGAAATCAAAGAGGACACTAATAGATGGAGAAATATACCATGTTCATGGATTGGTAGAATCAATATAGTGAAAATGAGTATACTACCCAAAGCAATTTATAGATTCAATGCAATCCCCATCAAGCTACCAACGGTATTCTTCACAGAGCTAGAACAAATAATTTCTCAATTTGTATGGAAATACAAAAGACCTCGAATAGCCAAAGCTATCTTGAGAAAGAAGAATGGAACTGGAGGAATCAACCTGCCTGACTTCAGGCTCTACTACAAAGCCACAGTCATCAAGACAGTATGGTACTGGCACAAAGACAGAAATATAGATCAATGGAACAAAATAGAAAGCCCAGAGATAAATCCATGCACCTATGGACACCTTATCTTTGACAAAGGAGGCAAGAATATACAATGGATTAAAGACAATCTCTTTAACAAGTGGTGCTGGGAAAACTGGTCAAACACTTGTAAAAGAATGAAACTAGAACACTTTCTAACACCATACACAAAAATAAACTCAAAATGAATTAAAGATCTAAATGTAAGACCAGAAACCATAAAACTCCTAGAGGAAAACATAGGCAAAACACTCTCTGACTTACATCACAGCAGGATCCTCTATGACCCACCTCCCAGAATATTGGAAATAAAATCAAAAATAAACAAATGGGACCTAATTAAACTTAAAAGCTTCTGCACAACAAAGGAAACTATAAGCAAGGTGAAAAGACAGCCTTCAGAATGGGAGAAAATAATAACAAATGAAGCAACAGACAAACAACTAATCTCAAAAATATACAAGCAACTCTTACAGCTCAGTTCCAGAAAAATAAATGACCCAATCAAAAAATAGGCCAAAGAACTAAATAGATATTTCTCCAAAGAAGACATGCAGATGGCTAACAAACACATGAAAAGATGCTCAACATCACTCATTATCAGAGAAATGCAAATCAAAACCACTATGAGGTACCATTACATGCCAGTCAGAATGGCTGCGATCCAAAAGTCCACAAGCAATAAATGCTGGAGAGAGTGTGGAGAAAAGGGAACCCTCTTACACTGTTGGTGGGAATGCAAACTAGTACAGCCACTATGGAGAACAGTATGGAGATTCCTCAAAAAACTGGGAATAGAACTGCCTTATGATCCAGCAATCCCACTGCTGGGCATACACACTGAGAAAACCAGAATTGAAAGAGACACGTGTACCCCAATGTTCATTGCAGCACTGTTTATAATAGCCTGGACTTGGAAGCAACCTAGATGTCCATCAGCAGATGAATGGATAAGAAAGCTGTGGTACATATACACAGTGGAGTATTACTCAGCCATTAAAAAGAATACATTTGAATCAGTTCTAATGAGGTGGATGGAACTGGAGCCTATTATACAGAGTGAAGTAAGCCAGAAAGAAAAACACAAATACAGTATACCAACGCATATATATGGAATTTAGAAAGACGGTAACAATAACCCTGTTTATGAGACAGCAGAGGAGACACTGATGTATAGAACAGTCTTTTGGACTCTGGGAGAGGGAGAGGATGGGATGATTTGGGAGAATAGCATTGAAATATGTATAATATCATGTCTGAGATGAGTCGCCAGTCCAGGTACGATGCCTGATAATGGATGCCTGGGGCTGGTGCACTGGGACGACCCAGAGGGATGGTATGGGGAGGGAGGAGGGAGGAGGGATCGGGATGGGGAACACATGTATACTTGTGGTGGATTCATTTTGATGAATGGCAAAAGCAATACAATATTGTAAAGTTAAGCAAAATAAAATTCTTAAAAAATCAAAAAAAGAATGCTAGCATATAAAAAAAAATCAACTCTTCGGCACTCAGCTTTCTTCACAGTCCAGCTCTCACATCCATACATGACCACAGGAAAAACCATAGCCTTGACTAGACGGACCTTTGTTGGCAAAGTAATGTCTCTGCTTTTGAATATGCGATCTAGGTTGGTCGTAACTTTCCTTCCAAGGAGTAAGCTTCTTTTAATTTCATGGCCGCAGTCACCATCTGCAGTGATTTTGGAGCCCCAAAAAATAAAGTCTGACACTGTTTCCACTGTTTCCCCCTCTATTTCCCATGAAGTGATGGGACTAGATGCCATGATCTTCGTTTTCTGAATGTTGAGCTTTAAGCCAACTTTTTCACTCTCCACTTTCACTTTCATCAAAAGGCTTTTTAATTCCTCTTCACTTTCTGCCATAAGGGTGGTGTCATCTGCATATCTAAGGTTACTGATATTTCTCCCGGCAATCTTGATTCCCGCTCGTGCTTCCTCCAGCCCAGCGTTAATGGGTTATAAATCATCAAATAAAATAGTTAGGATGAATGGTCCATTATGAAATTTAAAAATGAGTGAATTTTAAAAAATAGATTAATGGTCAAAAAAGAAGAAAAAATAGAAGTTGTCTTGTGGTCAGAAACCCAGGCACAACTGCATTTAAATGCCAGTACTCCCAAAGAGTCACTGAACAGCTTTGTGAACAGTTACCTTCCTCACAGGGTCTCACTTTGCTCACCTGTAAAGTTGGAGCAGGACTTCCCTGCTGGTCCAGTGGTTAAAATTTCCAGGGATGTGGGTTTGATCCCTGGTCAGGGAACTAAGATCCCACGTGCCACTCAACATAGCCAAAAAATTTAAAAACTAAAAATAAATAAAAATTAATTATTTTAATTTTAAAAAGTGGGAGCAATGTGAGAACCTGCCTCACAGGGCTTGAGTGGGAAGAAAATGTTCAGATCAGTGTGTTTCCAGCACTAAGCAGAATACATCAGTCGATGCAGTTGCTTAGCCATGTCTGACTCTTTGCGACCCCATGGACTGCAGCACGCCAGTCTTCCCTGTCCATCACCAACTCCCGGAGCTTGCTCAAACTCATGTCCATTGAGTCGGTGATGCCATCCAACCATCCCATCCTCTGTCGTCCCCTTCTCCTCCTGCCTTGAATCTTGTCCAGCATCAGAGTCTTTTCCAGTGAGTCAGTTCTTTGCATCAGGTGGCCAAAGTATTGGAGTTTCAACTTCAGCATCAATCCTTCCAATGAATATTCAGGACTGATTTCCTTTAGGAATGACTGGTTTGATCTTGCAGTCCAAGGACTCTCAAGAGTCTTCTCTAACACCACAATTCAAAAGCATCAATTCTTGGGTGCTCAGCTTTCTTTATAGTCCAACTCTCACATCCATACATGACTACTAGAAAAACCATAGCCTTGACTAGATGGACCTTTGCTGGCAAAGTAATGTCTCTGCTTTTAAATATGCTGTCTAGGTTGGTCATAGCTATTCTTCCAAGGAGCAGGCATCTTTTAATTTCATGGCTGCAGTCATCATCTGCAGTGATTTTTGGAGCCCAAGAAAATAAAGTCTGTCACTGTTTCCATTGTTTCCCCATCTATTTGCCATAAAGTGATGGGATCAGATGTCATGATCTTGGTTTTCTGAATGTTGAGCTTTAAGCCAACTTTTTCACTCTCCACTTTCACTTTCATCAAGAGGCTTTTTAGTTCCTCTTCACTTTCTGCCATAAGGGTGGTGTCATCTGCATATCTGAGGTTATTGATATTTCTCCCAGCAATCTTGATTTCAGCTTGTGCTTCCTCCAGCCCAGCATTTCTCATGATGTACTCTGCATATAAGTTAAACAAGCAGGGTGACAATAAACAGCCTTGATGTGCTCCTTTCCCAATTTTGAATCAGTCTGTTGTTCCATGTCCAGTTCTAACTGTCGCTTCATGACTATCGTTATCATGGCTATGATTGTGATCATCTTTATGAGTGACCTAGGCACTGGCCACAGATGGACATTGACCAAAGGGCTTTAAGGAGGTTGAAGGAGGCTGTGTTCTACATTCTAGGAGAATCTCTCTGCTTGGGTGCCTAGGAGTCTCCATCAGGCAAAAGGCGGCACCAGGAGGACAGGTTCACTGTCCATGTAAGTTCTTTCTTTCCAAGCACTGCAGTAAGGGGGCTCATAATTGACTAAATGATCCAGAGGCACTGCCAACACTGAGATCCCCAGAGTCCCTGGGCTAGCAGGGTCCCTGGTAGCTGCATGGCACCTTAACCTGCCTGAGAACCAACTCCTTCACTGGGAAGTCTGCCAGGAACCACGAAGGAGGATGCTACAGCTTCTATGAGTCTGTGACTTGCCCAAAATCTCACAGCAGACCTAGCTCCTCTTTGTCATGATTAAATCCTTACAGAGATCTGAAATGCCAAGGACCATGGTTGGGTCCATTGGGTGGAGGACCAGGGCTTGCCTGGGATCATGCAGAGTCTAAGTGGCAGAACCAACTGTGCTGAGACTGGGGTCTTCCAACATGGGGACGAGACCAAAGGGGCCTTGAGAGAGGACCAGTCTGGGGGATGGGAAGGGAAAGCTCAGAGGACTGGTTTATAGACACACATCTCAGGCAGGACAAGGAGGCAAAGCCACCAAGTCAACTGCTTAAAGACTGATTTGAACTGATGGGTTTAGGGTCAAATAACAGCTCAACATTTAGGGATATATGATCTGGAGGAAGTTACTTAACCTCTGTGAGCCTCTTTTCCCCATCTGTGATGTGGGATTATATCAGTCCCACCAAGAAGGTCTTGGAGAGTGTTGATCCTGTTCCCTCTCACCCTTTGTATGAAGGACTATGGTTATAGACAGAGTGATAACTAAGGACTAACATCTACAAACCATCCTCATGAACCTTCTCATTCCACTCCAACCAAACTTTCATTAATACGATTTTACAGATGATTCAGTGGAGGGCAGAGAGGTGGTACAGTGTGGTCAGTAAGAACATGAATGAGATACATTGTGTTCTGAATTGCTTGTTCATTTTAGCATCTTTGGAAATCAGAACGCCTCTTACAGTCGATGTGTTTATGCAATTAAGTAGCAGCATTTTTTTTTCTGACTCAGTGATTCATAAAGTAAACAATGCACCCAATGCAGGAATGATACCTTAGATATGACGAAATGTGGCAACTTTTCAAACTGTTTTATTTAGTACTTATTTTAGTGCAAATGATCATAGTAGCTTTATTCCTAATCGCTCAAACTGCTTTTACATGCCAAGCACTGTGCTGAGTATTTAATGGACATGATATAATTTCATTCTTAAGTCAACTATAGGAGATAAATTCTAAAAGCTACTTGACCAACAAAGAAACTAAAGCCCACAATGATTAAGTAGTGAGCATGAAGTCACACACCTAGTATATCTGTCAGGGTTCCCCGGAGGAACCAAGCCAGTAAGACGATTGGTAGGTAGGTAGATAGATAGATAGATGGTAGATAGACAGATAGATGGGTAAATAGATAGATACACAGGTAGACAGACAGACAGGTGGATGGATAGATATAGTCATGAACTGAGCTTTGTGTCCTCCTCTCCAATTCATATGCTGAGCCCTAACCCCCAGTGTGGTGGTACTAGGAAGCGGGCCTTTGGGGTGATGAGGTCATGAGGCTGGCACCTTATAGGTGGGATTAGTGTCCTTAGAAGAAATCAATGAGCTTGCGGCTCTCTCTGACACATGGGAATACAAGTTGGAAGTCTGCAGCCCAGAAGATGGCCCCTACCAGAACCTAGCCATGTTGGCACCGTGATCCTGGACTTTCAGCCTCCTGAACCATGAGAGATAATGTTTGTTGTTTATATGCCACCCAGGTTGATGTTCTGTTTACAGTAGCTCAAACTAAGATAGGTGGTTTCTGTTGTTGTTCAGTCACTAAGTTGTGTCCGACTCTTTGCAACTCCAAGGACTGCAGCACACCAGGCTCCCCTGCCCTTCACCGTCTCCTAGAGTTTGCTCACATTTACATCCATTGAGTTGGTGATGCTATCTAACCATCTCATCCTCTGCCATCCCCTTCTCCTTTTGCCTTCAATGTTCTCCAGCATCAGGGTCTTTTCCAATGAGTCAGCTCTTTGCATCAGGTGGACAAAGTATTGGAGCATCAGCTTCAGTATCAGTCCTTTGTTCAGAGTTGATTTGGATACAATGTAACTATGTGGCCTGGTCCCAGAAAAAGAGAGAGATTTATTACACATTAAGATGTATGTGTACACACACACACACACACACACACACACACAAATACAGTTGACCCTTGAACAATGCGGGAGTCAGGGGCATCAGCTAGCAGCACAAATATTGATGGATGACTTTGTAGCCGGCCCTTCATCTGCACAGTTCCACACCCAAATCAGCCAACTGCAGAGCCTGTGGTATTTACTATTTGTTTAAAAATCCACATATAAGTGGACCCATGCAGTTCAAACCTATGTTGTTCAAGGGTCAACTGTATACACACACACACATATATATGACATGTTTTTAGAACTAGACAAATACCAGAAGAAACTGGTGAAACAGTTGAAAGTGGTTTCCTCTGGGAAGAGGGATCAGGCAAGGGACAGGGGCCATTGTTTCTCCCTATGAACTGTGTAGAATGATTTGGTTCTAAAATTTGCACAGGTATCACGAGAATAAAAATTAGAGTCAAAACAAGAAAGTTCCAGCAAATTGAAGTCTCACTGATTTCCCTTCTATACATCTCACTTCAGATTCTCTCTGCTCCACATCACCAAGCTTCTTCAAGCCTGGGGTTTGCACTTTCTCGTGGGGAGAAGGGTGGCCAATCTGCCTGAAATTCAGAACACTGATCTGGATGGTCAAGACGTTGCTGTCTTTCTCACTCCTTAAAGAGCCTCTGAGAAAGAAGATTCATGGCATCCTAACCAGAGACAGATGACGAACCAGTCCAGGAGGGAGGCAGTCCTCGCCCTCCACAGCTGCACTCCAACCAGCAGCCCCCAGATCCGGGCCTGCCAGGCCCCCTCGCGTCTCGGGGGGCTTTGCCTGGCTCACGCTTCTGCTCTGGGCACCTCTGCATCCTCCCCGCCAGTCGTCTTTGCCTCCTCCAAGCTGTAATTTCCAGGTAAGTCTGACCGTCCCTGACCATGCCATTTAATGAGGCTCATTCCATATTTCCCTATCACTGATAGAAACCTAACAGTTGTCAACATTTAAAAATCATGTGTTATTTCATGGTTTGCTTGTGTTTTGCCTGTTATTCCTTAATAGCCTGGAAGCTCCATGAGGGAAAGAACCATGTTCCTTTCACTCAGAGCCTGGCAAGGAGCAGGCCCTCAACTGGGCAAGTGAAGGGGGTTTGGTCAAACGAATGTCACAGAGCAGCCCCCATACCTTCCCCGCTAGTTTTGACAAGCTCTCTACTTGATCAAGTCCCCAGACATGAAAGTCTCTAAATCAGGAATTGAAAAGGGGCTGTGACATCGAGTCCTCTGCAGAGTTCATGGGCCTTCCCAGGTGGCACTAGAGGCAAAGAACCCGCCTGCAAGTGCAGGAGACATTAGAGATGTGGGTTGGACCCCTGGGTCAGGAAGATCCCCTGGAGGAGGAAATGGCAATTCACTCCAGTGTTCTTGCCTAGAGAATCCCGTGGACAGAGGAGCCTGGCAGGCTACAGTCCATAGGGTCGCAAAGAGTCGAACACGACTGAGCAACTTCGCATGCATGCACATATGTAGAATTCACAGCAGTAACGCTTACATCCGACACGTACTCTGGGCCGGACCCTATTCTGAGCAACTAAACACAATTCATCCTCATCACGACTCTACAAAGTGGAAAAGTGCTTCATTCCCATTTTACAGATGCAGAAACTGAGACACAGAGAGCCCAAGTGTCGGGACTTGGGGTGGAGACTGTGGCCCAGAACATTCATCTGAACTCTCTTTTCATTTATACCATTGAGAGCCTACTGTGTGCCAGATTCTCAGTGAAAGGAACACACAGTCCTTTTCCTCATGGAGCTTCTAGACTACTGAGGAATAACAGGAAATAAACAAGCAAACCAATAAATAACACATACTTTTTAAATGTTGATAATCATTATGTTTTGATAAGTGATTGGAAAAAATGGGATGAGCCTCATTGAACAGGATGGTCGGAGGGGGGAAGCAGGAGCCCAGGGATGGGCTGCACCCACTCCCGGGCACTCTTCACACTGTTCTTCCTCATCGTCCACCGTCACATCACACTGTCCCCGCCCCATCCCCTTGCTCACACACTTGTCAAAGGTCCCGTGGCTGGTGAGCTGAGAACAGCCATTTAAACCCAGGGCTCAGGGCCTCAAAAGCCCACATTCTCTGCTGCGTCTTGTGCTTTAGTCCTGGAAAAACAAGAGGAGCCGGGACAGGAGGAGAGGAAAAGAAAAAGAAAAGGCAGCCAGCATCTCCTCTAAACACTCCTAGAGGCGGGCAGTTCAGGGCTGAAATGCACCGCCCGCAAGGGACAGCCATTTCTGCTAAGAAGGGAAATGCCCTCTACCCCTTTGAAGACCAGGCATCAGCATAATTGAAATGACAATGCCTATAATCTTTGGGCAATGAAGATTATTTTGAAACAAAAACATTTTTTCTCTTTTCTTACAAACTTGCCAGGAGGTTTTTCTTTTCAGAGGGAGATGGTTGAAGCTCTGAGATGGTAAATGGGCCTGGATCCTTTACGCTCTGACCCTGAGTTTTGACAACAGATTCCAGGAGCATGATGTGAGGTGCAGACAGAGGACTCTGAGCCATGCTGGATGTGGCACGTTGCCCAGGGATGAGGTGACCCACCAGCAGATAACTCTCCATCTCCATCACGAGGCTGGACAATGGCGGGCAAGGCAGTGAGAAAGAAACCATCTCTGGAAACCGCTTCTTCTGGTTGCTGCTGCTGCTGCTAAGTCGCTTCAGTCGTGACTGACTCTGTGCAACCCCATAGACAGCAGCCCACCAGGCTCCCCCATCCCTGGGATTCTCCAGGCAAAAACACTGGAGTGGGTTGCCATTTCCTTCTCCAATGCATGGAAATGAAAAGTGAAAGTGAAGTTGCTCGGTTGTGTCTGACTCTTCGCAACCCCGTGGACTGCAGCCTACCAGGCTCCTCCATCCATGGGATTTTCCAGGCAAGAGTACTGGAGTGGGGTGCCATTGCCCCCCTTCTGGAGCCCCACCTAAAATCAAAATAAGAGTGAGATGTAGAATCGACTCCAGCATCATTCTGTGTTCTGATCTCCAGGGAAGAGGGGTAGCCTGGTGGGTGGACCTTGCAAATCAATTCTATCTTCTATCGATTAGACAGCCTATGTTTACCTTTCTGAGCTTTCTTTCCACTCTTCCCATGAGAAGTTTATGCTTCCAGCAATAGCTGAGAACTCCTTTAGGACAGGGGTCATATCTTTTTACTTTCTATTACAGGTTGACATTGCTTTGCCTACAAAGGCTCGTATGGTCAAAGCTATGGTTTTTCCAGTAGTTCCATATGGATGTCAGAGCTGGACTATAAAGAAGGCTGAGCATCCAAGAACTGATGTCTTGGAACTGTGGTGCTAGAGAGCACTCTTGAGAGTCCCTTGGACAACAAGGAGATCAAACCAGTCCATTCTAAATGAAATCAACTCTGAATATTCATTGGAAGGACTGATGCTGAAGCTGAGGCTCTAATACTCTGGCCACCTGATGTGAAGAACTGACTCATTGGAAAAGACATTGATGGTGGGAAAGATTGAGGGCAGGAGGAGAAGGGGACAACAGAGGGTGGGATGGTTGGATGGTATCACTGATGCAATGGACATGAGTTTAAACAAATTCCAGGAGATGGTGAAGGACAGGGAAGCCTGGAGTGCTGCAGTCCATAGAGTCGCAGACACAACTGAGCAACTGAACAACAACACCCTCAAAAAAGTTGAAGTCCTAACCCTTAGTACCTGTAGCTGTGACCTTATTTGGAGATAGGATCTCTGCAGATGATCAGGTTAAGATGAGGTCATTAACATAGGCCCTACTCCAATAGGACAGCATCCTTATCAAAGAGTAAATATGTTCTCAGAGAAGCATTTGGAGAAAATGCCATGTGAAGATAAAGGCAGAGATCAAGGTGATGCTTCCACAAGTCAGGGGACCAAGGAACACCGATGATCACCAGCAACACCAATAGCCAGGTGACGGGGCTCTAACAGATCTCCCCTCTGTGCCATCAGAAGGAATCTACTCTTCTGATGGATGATCAAGTGACACCTTGATCATTACTTCCAGGCTCCTACAGGAGAGACAATAACTTTCTATCCCTTCAACCACCCAACTTCAAGTACTTATTCTTGCAGCCCAGGGAACAAATACAATTTCCTATTCAGCCCAGTGTATCCAGCCCAGTGCTTGATATACAGGAATCACCAATAAATGCTGGTGATGTAAATGAATGTCCCTGTGGTTGAAGTGTCCATGTCCAATTTCCTTGCCGGGGTGCTGGCTCCCTTATCTCCACTCACTTGGGTTATCCTTCAAGGCCAGGGTGAGCTGAGCCTCCTCTGGTCATGTGACAGCCGAGTGACTCCTTCATCAAGCGGTGGGTTTTGGTGTAGGGGGCTTGTCCTTCGACATCTCCTCTGCCCACGGGGTCCATGGGTCACACCCTTCCTTTGATGGCCGGCTCTGCCACCTTACAGCTCCCCCTCCACTCTGGAGCTCCCCAGGGGTCTGGGTTCACCTGGCATTACTCTTTGGCCCATCTTATTTCTTAGTTTTCTAGAAACCAGGGGAGACAGGCCCTACCCAGCCCCCCATCACATCTATCACTTCCACAGAATATCATCCTTAAGATGTGTTTGCAAAGTTTTGAAGAAGATGAGTTATCAGTTCTCAAAGCTTTTATTTGAGAAGGAAACGCAAGTCATAAGTCACATTTTAAAAAAAAGTTTTTAATTGGAGTATAGATGCTTTACGATGTTGTTATTTTCTGCTATACAGCAGAGTGAATCCACCATATGTATACATATATGAGATCCAACCAGTCCATCCTAAAGGAAATCAGTCCTGAGTATTCATGGGAAGGACTGATGGTGAAGCTGAAACTCCAATACTTTGGCCACCTGATGCAAAGATCCGACTCATTGGAAAAGACCCTGATGCTGGGAAAGATTGAAGACAGGAGGAAAAGGGGATGACAGAGGATGAGATGGTTGGATGGCATCCCCTACGTGATGGACATGAGTTCGAGTAGGCTCCGGGAGTTGGTGATGGACAGGGAAAGCTGGTGTGCTGCCATCCATGGGGTCAAAAAGAGTCAGACATGACTGAGCAACTAAACTGAACTGAACTGATCCCCTCTTTTTTTATTTCCTTCCCATTTAAATCACCACAGAGCATTGAGCAAGGTTCCCTGTGCTTGCTATACAGTAGGTTCTCACTAGTTACCAACTTTTTACATGGAGTCAGTACCATATATGTGTCAATCCCAATCTCCCAGTTCATCTCCCCTTTCCTTTCACTGCTTGGTGTCCATAAATTTGTTCTTTTTGTCTGTGTCTCTGTTTCTGCTTTGCAAATATGTTCCTCTGTATCATTTTTCTAGACTCCATATGTATGCATTAATATTCAATACTTTTTTCTCTTTCTGACCTACTTCATTTTGTATGACAGTCACTAGGCCACATCCACAGTTCTACAAATGGCACAATTTCATTCCTTCTTATGGCTGAGTAAAATTCCACTGTATATATGGAATCTTCTTTATCCATTCCTCTATTGATGGATGTTTATCTTGCCTCCATGTCCTGGCTATTCTAAATAGTGCTGCAATAAACATTGCATCTTTTGGGATTCAGCATGTATCTTTTGGAATTTTGCATGCATCTTTCGGAACACTGACTGTATCTTTTGAACTTACGGTTTTCTCTGTGTATATGCCCAGGAATGGGACTGCTGGGTCATGGGCTAGCATAAGTCAAGTTCAAATTTAAAGAACTGATTTCGATTCCAATACCTGGAAAGCAGATGCTATGGATTCAATCATGTCCCTCTCCCCAACCAAATTCATGTGTTGGTGTCCTAACTCCTAGAACCTCAGACTATGACCTTATTTGGAGACAGAGTCATTGTAGATGTTATTAGTCAAGTTAGGATGAAGTCACCCTGGAGCAGGGTGAGCCGCTGGTCCAATATGATTAGTGTCCTTATGCAAAGGAAAATTTTTAATCAGAGACAGATAGGCACACAGGAAGGGAGGCTTGGAGCATCCTTCCCTGGTGTCTTCAGAGTGAACTGGTCAACACCTTGACTGCAGGCTCCCAGCCTGTGGAAATGTCAGTCAAGAAATCTCCGCTGTCTTCAGCCACCCAGCTTGCGGCCCCTGGAAATTGATGCAGCAGATAATGCAGCTGTCTCAGTTTTACAGATGAGAAATAGAGGCTCATGTCAAGAAGGTTTTCCCAGGGCTTTGGGCTGGTCAGAGGCAGAGGAGGACGTGAACCTGCTCAGGCAGACCCTAGGTCCCCAGCAACCTGAGCTGGTGGGAAACTGGCGTCTGAGGTTTTGTGGTTTCCTGAGCGAGGACTGAACAAAGGGCCTTGGAGACACAGCTTAGAGACTCCCTCCAGTGGAAGTCCCTTGGAGACCTGGGCCAGGAAGCCTCTGGCCTGCGTAATGAGCTGGTAACTAGCCTCCGAGAGAGCCCACATCTTTGTCAGTGGGCTTTTCTGCCCCCCGAGGAAAGTCAAGTTCCTTTCTTGTGATCCCTCCTCTCCTTAGATCTGCTCCTGACAGGTTCGCAAGGAAAACATGAACCCAAAAATGGGAGGTTCAGGTCGTTATGGGAGATTTCCTACTTCCTCTAAGAACCAGCCCCCAAAGGGCCGCCCTCTGTACTCACACAGGCAGGAGCGAGGTTGGCAGGGCCTGGGGTAGGGGAAGGTTCTTGCACATGGTTGTACAGCCCTGGGTGAGGCTAACTTGGCGGCCCTCCTCCAAGAAACAAGGAAGGATGGGAAACCGGCTCCAAGGAGCACGATGTCGTCTTTGGGGTCCGGTGCCTGGCCGCATCTGAATCATGCAACAGCATCCCTGGCTTGACAGTACTCTGGCCCCCTGACACACACCAACTCCTCACTCTGGCACCCACCCCACACTTTTCTGAGTCATCCTGATGAGACTGCGTCCCAGCCTTTCCTGGCTCCCAGCTGGACCAAATAACAGGTGCATCTGGAAGAGAGTCGGGACCTTATGAGATGGAAGGAGACCCTGGCGGGGAGGAATCAAGCACAGCCCAGGTGGAGAGAGCCACGTTCCCACCCCTGCAGACCACTCACTCATGAGCTGCGTGCCTGGCCCTGGATCAGCAACAGATCTCCTCCAAATTTAGCTCAGACAACACAGCCACCCTTCCCAGACCTTCCAGGCTGCCAGCCATGGGCACAGCCATGCTAAGTGCCCACAGGCCCTGCATCCTCTGACATCTACCCTTCTGGGTCATAAACGTCTTGGCGCTGTTCTCCCAGCAGAATGAAAGCTCCTGGGGGAGGGCACAGCGAGCTGTCTCTTCCTGCAGGTGTGTTGGAAGTGACCCTAGGAACAGTCTTGGGGGACAACTTTGCCTGTCTGGTAGCCTGAACCCCATCACTAGTCACTTGGTGCTTGGGTAGCAATGGCAAGTGCGTGGGAAAGTTATAACTGTAATAATCGGAGCTGTTGGCCATGGAGCTAGGCTGTTTGGGTTTAGACCTCAACTCTGCTGCTTAATAGGGTTCAAAACTTGGGTATGTTGCTTAAACTCTGTTTCTTCATCCATAAAATGGAGAGAATAAGAGTAAGTGATTCACACACTGCAATTATAGGTGGGGTTTTTTGAAATATCTTGTGATATGGGTCTCTGACATAATTCCACAGTGATAAGAGAACAGACCACATGATTTCCATATCTTTAGACCATGAAATTTTCACACCTTGTTTTATGTACCTGGATATGTTCCAGTGTCTCCTGGTTTATAGTCTATGGGAACTTGAACAGAATCTGTACCCTGCTGTTGTGTGAAAATTGTGTAGAAACTTAATTATGTTGAATTAGTTTGTGGCACTTTTCAGGTCTAATATATCCTTCTACTTCTCTGTATATTCTTTCTATTAATTTTTGAGAGTTTGATATTGAAACTCCAGCTAAAAATCTAAATTTATCTACCTTAAAAATAATTGTAATATGTAGTGGAACTATATGTCACCTTGTTCTGTATTTTCCATGTCTCCTGTAAATGTGTTATCATACTTTCATAATTTAAAAAAGAAAAAAAAAAGAACAAGTGACTCCCAGGAGCATCATGTGGCTGAAACCCACATAAATCGCTCGGAAGAAGGGCAGAGGCATGGTGACTACTCGGGAAACAGCACTAACCCTGTCACCATTGGTCCATCCTCCTCTGACTCCCCAGCTCCGAAGGCCTGGTGGACGACTCTCAGGCAAAGGATCTTACCCCTTTGGACGATCCCACTTATCGATAAAAGAAGGGGATTGATGAGCTGTCCCCCAAGCCCCCTTCCACTCTGTTTCAGCCCTGTGGCACCTTCAGGCTACCATGTGGACGAAGTCCTCCACCACCCAGGGGAATGTCCCCTCAGTCACTCCCCGCCTTGGAAACGGAACCCATCGTGTGGAGAGGCAAAGAGGCCACAGGGAGGAAAAGTTTGTACTCAGATTTAAAACCCTTCTTAGAAAACCTTCCAGCCGGGTCTGTTTACCACACCCAGCTAAGCATTTGATTTATGCCCAGAAAGCTGAGTGCTGACAATTAGGATCCAGCTCTGTAACGATGTCCCCTCCGACCGGTCGAGTCCCATCCTCCCTGCTCATTAAGGTGAATCTCTCGTTAGTGGCTTTGCAAGTTGGGGACAGAAAATAATCAGAAGCAGGTGGGTGGGTGCCTGCTCGCTCCCTTGTCTCAGACCTGCGGGTGTAGACGGTTCCCTTTCTCCCAAAGCAGCCCCTCAGCCCCTCCTCACCGCCCCTCTCTGGCCTGCTTTACCTCCCGTCCCTGGGCAGGTGGGGCGAGGGCTTGTCATTCGCCTAATTGTTCAACAGGATAATATGCTGGATTTCAAAATAATTAGGCTGATGGTAATGAGGGTTTGATGGTTTCTGTGCAATTAGATGGATGGACACAAACACTTTGTTTTTAACCTGTGCTGAGGCTAATGACCTCAGAGGGGAATACGGCAGGACTGCATTTTGAAAGGAGAGGGGAAAAAAAATATCCTGGGAACCTCAGAGAAAAATAAATCACAGGGTGGGCTCCTTCTCACAGATTTGTTGCTCTGGATACCCGACCAGATGTTCCCCTGACATCAGTAATGAAGGATTTCAGACCAAAGGGAACACAGCTTCACAAGAAGCAGCCTGCTCCGGGCTTCAATCCATCCCATAGCTTTTATTGGCTCCGACCTGGAGCAGGCCACTCACCTAGCTGCACTCAGATCGCCATCTGTAAAATGGGGACAGTCAGGCCAACCCTGGTGGCTCAGACGGTAAAGTGTCTGCCTACAATACAGGAGAACTGGGTTCGATCCCTGGGTCGTGAAGATCCCCTGGAGAAGGAAATGGCAACCCACTCCAGAAATTTCACGGACGGAGGAGCCTGGTAGGCTACAGTCCCTGGGGTCACAAAGAGTTGGACACGACTGAGCGACTTCACTTTCATGCCAAGCCCACAAGGCCTATGAGTCCCTGGCACACAGTAAATGCACAAGAAAGATTTTGGGAGGAGCCTCAAGAGAGGGCAAGTTTGGTATGGAAATATCCAGAAGCTAGAACACAACAGAGACCAGACATGGTCAGCGAGTCCTTTCCAACCAGCAAAGTAGAGTAGGCATCTTCAAAGGTCCAGACAGGGACTTCCCTGGTAGCCCAGCAGTTAAGAATTCACCTTGCAGTGCAGGGGACGTGGGTTCGATCCGTGGTCAGGGAACTAAGATTCCACATGCCACAGAGCCACTCAGCCCGCACGGTGCAGCTAAGAAGTCTGTGCACCACAACAAAAGATCCCGCCTGATGCAGAGAAGATCCTGCATACCGCAACTAAGACCAGACATGGCTAAATAATTAAATATCCTTTTTTGAAAAAGGGTCCAGACAACAGCGACTATTTAGAACGTCTCACCAAAAGAAAAAAGAAAAAAAAAAACAGCAGTTTAACTGCAACTCGTATGATTTGAGTCGCACCTCCACCACAGTGAAGCCGCAGGGCCTTGGGAAAACTCCCAGCCCTTCCATGAGCCCCCATGCGGTTTCCTGTGTGGGCAGGCAACGAGTAGCTTCACCTCACCCAAAGGTTCATGGGAAATAAGGTCTGCAAGGCCAGACTAGGCACAGGGGCCCAGAAACAAGAAGGTTGGAGCAGGGTGGTCAGACGATGCGGTGGTTGCCAGTGGGGCCCCATGGGCTGCTATCTTCAAGGTGGGTATCAGGGGAGATAGGAAGAAAATGACCCCAGGCTCTGGGCCTGTGGACAGTACTGGGGAGAGGTTTACCCACCCAGCACACGTCTTCTGAGCCTTTGGTCTGTTCAGGGCCCAGTGCTCATGTTTGGGGCACAATGATAAATAGCATTGAGCCTCTGCCAGATGCATTGTCATAATATAAAGCAATAGACAATTTAAGCGAGACTTGCAAGGAGCTTAGGACAGAATGATCAGCTCTTCCTGGACGCAGGGAGAGCTTCCTGGGGGGATTCAGCCAGCCTTGACGGAGGAATCAGCGTGGCTGGAGCACAAGAGAACCATTTCAGCTGGGAGTCAAGATAAGGACTCCAATCCACTCTGTACAGTATGTGAGTGACCCCAGAAATCATTTCCCCTTAATTCCTGGAGAGAAAGAAGAAAACAGAAACTGGCTTGGCAACTGCAGTTTTCTCTGCCTCGCAATTCTTTATGGCTGGGCCACTCCCACAGCCTCTATCTGTCTCCCTGTCCTAACATTCTCGCTCACCACTTCCCCACCAGGCCAGAAATCCCTGAGGAAGTGAGGTCAAGAGTCATCAACACCAAAGCTTCCATGGTGGCTCGGAGGTAAAGAATCCACCTGACAATGCAGGAAAAATGAGTTCAATCCCTGGTCCTAGAAGATCCCACATGCCACAGAGCAACTGAGCCCATGCACACAATTAGAGAAAAGCCCAAGCAACAATGAAGACCCAGCATAACCAAAAAAATAACCAAATAAAATTATTTTATAAAGAAGAGTCATCAGCACTAAGAGAGAAGTAATGGCCGGTGATTGTCAGGACCATGGACAGAGACACAGCTTCTGTCCTGGGCCCCAGGAGGTCACCCACAAATGCAGTTTTGTCCTTGATGCCCACTTGGGCTTCTGTAAACTGTCTTCCTTATTCACAGATAAAGGATGTTCAGCATCACTCTCTCCTCTTATGACATTTTGCAACACTATTACCAAATGAAAGTCAAAGTTGCTCAGTCATGTCTGACTCTTTGTGACCCCATGGACTGGGGTCCATGCAATTCTCCAGGCCAGAATACTGGCATGGGTAGCCTTTCCCTTCTCCAGGGGATCTTCCTAACCCAGAGCTCGAACCCAGGTTTCCCGCATTGCAGGAGGATTCTTCACCAACTGAGCTATCAGGGAAGCCCCAGGTGCCAAGTTTTGCTGGAATCCATTCAGATTTACAAGACTACCCTTGGAGACTTTTTCCAGGTGCCACTTTGATCCAAGTTGGCAGAAGCACCGCAGATGAAAGGGTATTGTGACATGCTCTGCGAGTGTGGGAGTAGGTGAAACCCATAAGATTCTGATCCTGGGATCAAGGGAAGAAGAGGGCAGATGTTTAATTGAAGGCAAGGATCTCGGGGCTCCCCCGGGCCTTGAGTCCCGGGGTGACGCTATGCGTAATCCCCCCATTATGGGACAGAAGCCCAAGGGGCTTTCCTCAGGGGGCTCTGCCCCTTCTTTGCCCCTGGAGAGTCGCCCCTCCCACAGGAAGGTAGAAGGGGCTGCAGACAAAGTCTTGAGCAAGGGCCATGCTTGAGGTTAATTCCTTGGGAGAGTTCGATTTTACTGCTGAAAACTCAAGGTCAGTCTGAGAAAGTGAGGGCATGAGGCGACACCCTGACACACCAAATCCACCCCGCCTGGGTCACAGGGAGGGCCAAGGGAACAGACGAGGACTGAGGGCTGGTTGGGTCTGAGCAGGTTAGCAGGACGGGGGCTCCACCACATCAGATCCCACTTACCGTGCAGTTTCCCAGAATCTACAGGGAATGGGCTTGGGAGTCTCTGACCACGTCATGGCACACGATTCGGATGCAGAATTAGATCTCTGGAGAGACTTGCAAGTTCGGCAAGAGACAGGAAGGGGGTGAGAGGCTAAAGATGGATCACCGTGATCCTTGTTCACTGGACGGTATCCAAAGGCGTGGGCTCTGGGGGGAGGGACGGTACCATCAGTGCCATGAATGGAGAGGAAAGATGGACTTGGGAGGGAGACACTGGAGGCCTAAGTCCTCCTGGGGCACTGCTGCACTACAGGCATAAAGAAATGACAGCTTAAATCAGGACAAAGGCAGTGTGATGGAGAGAGAGGAATGGAATTAAGAAATATGGAGTGGAATTGACAGGACTTGACAACTGATTGCATGGGGGTGGGGAAGGGGGGTAAAGATGACTTATTCAAGTCATGGTGTTGATGACTTTGGTGTTTTTAATATAAAATAAAGATAAAACATGCATGATCTTATATTCTTGAATACTTATCTGATTTGAAGAAATGGCCCCCTATCTCTCAGCTCCCAAAGACTTACAATGGCTCGAGACAATATTAATAATGATGTATTTCATAGTATATGAACTTTGCCATCTGCGGTGCAGGCATCAAAAAGTCAATATGAGTAAATTGACAAGCTTGTCAATGAATGAAATTAATTTTCTTTTTCTGCTGCATCACTAAACATAATTTCATGTCATGGTAATATTCAGTGTCCATTATCATGGCCATGCGATGGAGAGACGGCAGAGTTAAAATACGGAAAAAAATGGCTCTATGGTAGCATCTGATGTGCTGAGGCACATGAGCTGGCTTAAGCAGGCATTTGTTCCAGTGGACACACAGCCCCAAGGATCTTCTCTCAGAATCTGTCACGTTTGCAGCTGAGAGACCTCTGCCCTCCCCGAGCGTGAGAAGATGGATTTTAACACATTACCCAGTTTTAACCTAAACCCGTGTTCTCCAACAGAACAGATGGTCAGGCCTCGGAGGAGACCACAGAGATCAAAAAGTCCAGCCTTTTTATTCAAAAAACAGGAGAAAGAGGCTTGCTAAAGATGCCACCCAACCAAGTCAAAACTGGAACCCAGAGCCTCTGGCTCTGGAATGAGCCATAGACAGAGGGCCCTGCTGGGGGTGGGGAGTGGTGATGGGAGGGGGCCTTAGAACAGCGGCAGACACAGGTCTTGAGACACAGGCCACTGTTCTCTGGAGAGGCAGGGTCGGTCAAGAATGTACAGAAAGGTCAGCGGCCCATTTGCTCATGCAGCTGGTGGATGAGCCACCACCGAGCAGTGGCTGTAGGCTAACTCTGTTGTCTGCCTGGGGACCCAGCAGTGGATGGCTCCGGAGCCCAGGAGGAAGATGCCAAATGGAAATACACAGGGTGATCAGGGTGAGCAGGGCGAAGGCAGCAGGGGAACCTCCCTGATGGTGCCTCTCCCAGCAACCAGTCCATTGAGCCATTCTTTCCAAATCAATGAAGAGAGAAGAACAGCCACTGTTTCCTGCTTCTGAGTTCCCATTACTAAACAGGAGCTTGTTTAGAGCTTACCCAGCCCGAAGAGGTGAGTCCTACTGTCCCCAGTGGACTCACAGAGGAGCTGAGACTGTCCACGTGGGTCCAGGGTCCACCACTGTCTGCTTGACCTTCCGTCTTCAGCCCTGCCTCGCTCAGCCAGTTTTGCTGAGAAGTTCACGTCTCTTGGGGCTCTGCTCTCCTCCCAACCCTTGACTTCCCAGAATATGAGCTTCCTACAGTGCCATGTCAGGGTTATCTCCCGAGCTTTCAGGACTCATCAGAACCGACATGAGCTTCAGGACTTGGCAAAAGCCAGCATCATGGCCTCATGATGGGAGGACCCAGGCTTCACTTAACCAGTGCCCCTGACTGGGCCTCACTTCCTTCACCATTAAAATGGTGAGAATAATTCACACTGCCCACAGCATGGGCTCTTGGGACAAATGAATGGGTGGAAAAGTGTAGTAAAAGTGTCAGCATACCCATTGCCTTGACCGTGGCTGGCTCCCATTTGTGTGCGTGTTAAGTGTCTGCAAGGGTGCTCTGTGGGTGTGCTCAGTTGCTCAATCATGTCTGACTCTTTGCAATACCGTGGACTATAGTCCACCAGGCTCCTCTGTCCTTGGAGTTTTTTCCCCTCAAGATTACCGGAGTGGTTTGTCTTGCTCTCCTCCGGGAGCTCTTCCCCAACCCAGGGATCAAACCTGCGTCTCCTGCATCTCCTGCATTGGCAGGTGGGTACTTTACCACTGAACCACTTGGGGAGCCCACCAGGCACCATAAGCACCCCTATTCTGAAGAGGGGCACCTGGAGGCTCAGAATGCTTCACTAACTTATCTGCACTACAGAGAAAGATAAAATCAGGTCTTTGCAAAGTCAAGACTCAGGTCCAACTTCTCTAGGGAGAAATATCACCTTCCTCGGCTGGGCAAGCATCCTGCATGCCATCCCTGCTGGGGCTGGCGAGAAGAGTCACAGGCCTGCCCCAGGTGCCAGCGGGGGGCTCCCCGGGGGTGTTCGGGCAGAACCAAGAGCAGGAGCCGCTGACAAGTAGATGACATGCCTCATTCCAAACCTGGGATTCTCCCAGCTTCCCACGCCAGACAAAAAGATGCCCTGTGCCGAGCCCCGCCCATGGGCTTTCTCTTCCCTTGTTGAGAGAAGAAATGGCCCCGTGAAAGCAAATGGGCCTTTCTTATTTTCTCTAAATGGTTGGAAGGGTTTTGCTTTTTTGTTTTGCCTTCCGGTTGACGATGCAGATGACAAAGGTGGATTTTCGGAGCAAGAATTTGTGTTGTTTGTGACCACGTCAGCCCAGCGGGAGGCGGGCAGCTGGACAATGGTGCCCCTTTGGGAGAGGGACTGAGGGCCGTGTTTTCTGCACCACGGTCCTCTTGGGCCGAGCCACTAATTGGAACTTACTGTCCCATTAATGAGTTCTCTCTCCAGAGATTCATATGACCATTTCAACTCTAAAGGCCCTGCCTAATGGACTATTGAACGACAGAGAACCTGCACAGCTTTGTCTCAGAGGCTCCTTATTAAATATACAGCAGTCCCCAATTAACCCCAGGCTTAAAAAAACAGAGTGGCAAAGCGACTCTCAGGCCAGCTCTTGGAAGGAGAGCTAAATTGGTATGAGGTAATTGTTCTGTCTCCCTGGAAAAGGCCAGCATGGCCACCATCTGAGCAGTGGACACCAGGCCCCTCAGTGGCCAGGAATCAATTTTCGTCCTCAAGATCCCGCCTGTCTGTTCTGATCACGCGGGCCCTGACTGTGACCCTGGAGGGCCAGGCTCACAGAACCAGAGTCTTCACACAGGTCCCTGGTGACCTGGAGGATGGGTCCAGGACAAGCATGGAGCCACACAGGAAAGGTCAGCCCCGAGGGACGGCCAAGGAGGAGGCAAATGAATGAGCTCCTCCCAGCTGGGTGGGGATAAGGATTTCTTCTCCAGAGCCTCCTGTCTGACTCTGAGTGCAGGCATGGGACTTCCCTGGTGGTCCAGTGATTAAGAATCCATCCTCCAAGGCAGGGGACACATGTTCGATCCCTGGTCAGGGAACTAAGATTCCACATGTGTGTGCATGGGTGCCTAGTCATGTCCGACTCTGTGCGACCCTTTGGACAGTAGCCCACCAGGCTCTTCTGCCCATGGGATTCTCCAGGCAAGAACACTGGAGTGGGTTTCCTCCTCCAGGGAATCTTCCTGACCCAGGAATCACACAAACATCTCCTGCACTGGCAGGCGGATTCCTTACTGCTGAGCCATCGGGGGAGCTAAAATCCCACATGCCATGGCGCAACTAAGCCCACTCTCCACAGCTGGAGAGAAGCCCACACACTGCAGTTAAGAGCCCACACACAGTGACAAAGACCCTTGGTGCCACAGCTAAGACCTGATGAAGCCAAAAATAAACAAATATTTTCTTTTAAAAATTCACAAAACCTCTCAGTCTAAAGAAAACGTGTATGTGGTCACAGCCCTTCCCTGCTCATGATCCTTCGACGGCTCCCTATGGCCCTTCACCTAGAACACAAGCTCCACTGGATGTAAGACAAGGCCTCAGTCTGCACCTCCAGTCTCACCTCCCACCACAGACCTCCTCAAACTCTATCTCGGGAAATACAAGTCGCTGTGGTCCCCTCGTGCCCTGGCCCTGTTATGCCTCCATGCCTTGCCAGAGACCTCCCAAGGGCAGAATGGCTCGTATCTGAGCACCAATGAGCAGAAATAGACATGCCTGGGTAAGACCCTGGCCACCCTCCTCCCCAGCTCAGTGTGTCCCCAAGCTAGCTGCTTCCTGTCCCGGGCCTCAGTTTCCCCATCTGTGAAATGGGGTGATGGCTTACAGGTCTCGTGCACAGCTCCTGAGACTTACTGCAATGGCTGATGCTGGCCATCAGCACTTATTGCTCTGACACCTGACTTTCTGCCATCCTTTAAATACATAGAAAGTTTCGTGTTGGATTCGGAGTCCAACCTAACCCTCACTGAGCCCTGTCAGGAACCACTTAGCTCTTATCACTGTCATCACCATTCTACAGATAAGGAAACAGAGGCCCCAGCATCAGCTGACTCACCCAGGATATGTGAACTTACCTGTTGGAACTGGGGTTGGAACCCCATGTGTTGGCTCCAGGGTTGTTAGTACCTCTTTCATCCCCATAACTTGGCAAATCCTCCCCAACTCTCATCCTACCGCTTCAAGTGACCCAGGGCTTAGTTTCACGTCCGTTCCTCCAGGACTTTGGGCCCACAGCACCTGTGTTCTCATTAAGGCATCACCGCTCATCCCCACTAAGCTGTAGATCCAGGTGAGTTAGTGACTGTGTGTCCACCACTTTGTCAAGTTCCTGGCACAGCAATGGCATTGGCTATATGTTGAATGAGTGAATGAATAACAAAGAATGCATAAGAAAGTGAGCTTGTATCAGTGAACGCCAACCAGGAACATGGTGGCCAGCAGGCCAGGGAGCTCCTCAGCTCCTCAATGATCTTTCTGTGCAGGTGTCTTCTAAAGACACGATCTCTTTATAACAAACTCAATGCCCCATGTACAGTGGAGACGGTCATAGATAGGTGATCACAGAGCCTGCAGTATTTAGAAGCAAGGCTCAAGTCCCTTGATATGCAGTCCAGCAGAGGCCGAGGCAGCTAGAGGCCTGACAGTGGTCAGCTCCATGGGCAAGGTCATCCTAGAGCCCATCGGGTCAGTGGATGTGGAGCAGAAGCACCCCGATGGCCAGTCCCTCTGATTCCTCCAGCTCCCCCACTACCTCGTGGACTCTGAGCACCAATCCCAGCCTCCTACTGTTCCAGCTTCCTCCCAACACGGCCAGGCGTTCTGAGACACCTGTGTGCTCCTCCCCAGGCCTTCCACCTCGCCTCAAGGCCGCCTCCCAGAAAGGCCAACCTTCCTCTCTGCTGTGACCAGGCTCCCATCCTGTCTTTGTATTTTCCTGGCATCAGTCACCCGCATCTGCACCACTTATCATGACCGTCAGCTCCTCACAGTCCTCAGCTCCTTCACTGTAGAATCCCCGCACAGCACAGGCCCTCAGGAAAGACATGACTATGATGGTTGAATGAGTGCATTTTGCACAGAAGCACACATTGAGCTGGCATGGCCTGATGCCACTGGACGTTGAATTTCTGTAAATCCCTCATTTGGTTCCCCGAGCACCAAGCAACCCTCCAATAATGACCCCACATCTCTGCCCAGGAAGCGAGAACATCTTGGTTGTGATCCAAGAATTCCGATCCACTCAGTTTTCATCCTCACTGTAAACTAGCACACTGGATTCTGGCTTCCTAAAAACAGAACCAAGTACCGAGTGACTGCCTTGCAGGGAATCTCCATGTTTGACTGCTACCATCCTGTCTCCCAGGATCAGTACTGAAATAGCTCTCCCTTTGTCTCCTCCCATCCCCTAGAAAGGCAGGCAAGGTGGGAAGAAGAGGAAATTTACACTAACCTCCCATCTCCTTCTTGTCTCTTAGCGAAAGGAAAGCTGTGTTTACTGGAAAATACTATACAAAAGAATCTCTTCCCACAGGAAAAAAAAAATGTAATCATCTCTTCAGGGGAAAAAAAATAAATACAGGTCCTTAAAAACCCCAGTCATATCCCACATATGGTCTGTTTAAATGCATTTTATTAAGATTGATACCATTTAATGATGGCTTAAAGAACTGCTACATAAACAATACTATTTTAGTGTAAGAGGGATGGAATATTTCTAATTCAAGCCAGTGAAAACTCACTCCTCAGTGATTTAGGGAACTTGAGTACATTGACGCGGCAGCATTCAATTAATGTCAGGCCGTATGGATTTCAATCTGGCTTGAAATATATTTAAACAAATGAAGTAGATACAAATGTTGGCTCTTTGGCCAGCCAGAGCTGAAAAAATCCATTTTCTATCCCATTTATAATAAGAACTAATTTGAATGTCATTTATCTAAAGCACAATGTTTCCTAATTTTTACATGCAACCATTACTTATAGTTTAAGTAATAGTTATATCCGCGGATCTTAGTGCACTTAATTGAAAATGGATGTTATTAAAACGCAAGACTTAATCCTTCAAAAATAAAAGCATGATCCTAAAGAATAATTGAATACTCAGATGCAGAGCAAGAGAGAGGGCGGTGGGGGGAGCTTTAGAAAAAAAAAAAAACAACCCTTTAAATACAGCACTTCTCTCTTTTTACGTGGTATTAGAATTATGTCAGAGTGAAATTAGCCACCCTCAACCCGTTATTTCAATTCAGATTACGACTGCCTCTCATCCGGGTGTCAGACTTGGCATCGGAGTCAAATCCGTCTGCCGAGGAGTGACATGTCAAGGGTGACAGTGACAAATTGTCACTAAGTGAGGAATAACACGTGACCGGGCATGTGTCCGTAATGAGGCATGTGCATGCCAGGACGCCTCGGGACGCGCGGGGCTGCGGGCAGAACGCTGGGAGCGCTCCCGGTACCGCGTTCTCATTAGGGCTCCGCGCCTCCTCGGATGGGGACTTCCATTATTACAATAAATAAATAATAAGTAAGCTCCTAAATGAACAACACACGGACAAAGCTCTTTCTGTTTGGTTTTTTTTTTTAAAGGAAATCCAAATGTTTGTGATTTTTTTTTTTTTTTTTTTTTTTTTTTTGAGGGCTTAAAATAAAATAAGACCTTTCTTTGTGACCTTTTCTTCCACATTCATGATTGGTTTCTTTGTTTCTTCCTTTAACTCCACCAAGATCAAGGAAATCCACACTCCGGAATGAAATGATTCTACCTCTGTGTGTTGGTGCAAATGTTTCTATAAGCACGTTGAGAGTCCCTTTTCCCAAGCAGAGGCCAACACACAGACGTTTCACAGAAGCACCTAAAGAGCAGATATCCTCTTGGTCTCCAGTGCAAATGACTATCTTTTGACCCCAAGCAAAATGCAAACTGTGAGAGGGAGAGAGGGAGAGAGCAAGCAAGCAGGTAAGAGGTATCATTATGAAAATTAGATCAAGAGGCCACAAAAATAGGAAGCATTAAGAAAGGAAGGTGGCATCCCCTATTGTTCTGTTTCTTTTTGTTGTCTCTAATTTCCCATATGATATCTCTGGAATTGTTTGTCCTAATACACAACGATGTTTTTATACTCAAGTCACAGGGATACATAAAGAGGTACTCTTGGGTTTTATTGGGTGATAGAGGAATAGATGGATGGATGGATGGATAGATTGAAAAATGGGTGAATAGATGGACAGTGAATGGTTGGTTAGGTGGATGGGCGGATAGGTGGCACAAAGGTAAGATAGGAAGTGATGAAGTCACAGGTATGACTCCCCATGTAACAGCATGGCTGTCCAAGGTGGTGAGTAACTAGTGAAGCCTCTCAGGTTGGGGAGTGACACGGCCAGATCTACATGGTGGAAAGATCACATTGGCTTCAGTGTGTGTAATCAGTGGGGGTCGATGAGAGTGGAGACAGGGTGACCGGGGAGGAGGCTGCAGAAATCTTCCAGGTATGAGATAGTACACCCCAAGACAAAGTGCGGAAAGAGATCAGGAGAACTGGACAGATATAAGGGGCATTAGAGAGAAATAATCAGCAGAAGCTGGTTAACTGGTTGAATCTACAAAATGGAAATAGCAATTTTAGACATCTCCAAGGTTTCTGGTAGCATGGTGGAACCAGTGGCCAACAGCAGCACAGAAAAAGAGCAAGTTGTAGCAATGTTTTATAAATGTTGAAATCTCAGCAAAAAAAAAAAAAAAAACAAGAGAAAAAGTGGATTTGGGAGCCTGCAGCACATTAGTGGGAATTGAAGTTGCAAGAGTGGAAGAGATTCCTGTAATCAAAGACTATATTTCTGCAAATTGGAAAGGACACAAGGGGAGTGACTCGTGTACATTTCTGTAGTACACTTTCTCTACATACAGATCTGCATTTTTTTCAGTGGGATCATATTCTGTAATCTGCTTTATCTTTCTCAGCAAAAGTATCATAGACATTTTCCTTTGTCCTTTTTCTTTAATCCCATTGGCAATGGCTGTTTCAGTTCACGTCATGAATAACTGAATATATCCCCTTGTGTTGGGCATTTAGGTTATTTCTGGGTTTTCAAGATTATAAACAGCCTCCTGGGAATTTTGACTCTAATGTATTGATCTTCTTAGCAAAGATTCCTCAGAGCTCCAGTGTGATTAAAAAAAAAAAAAAGAGGGGTGGGAGAGGAGAAGCATGGAGAGCTGCAGAAAGCCCAGATGTTCTTTATGAGGGTCTAGTGGTGGGAGGTGATTTGGGGATCATACACCATCTGGGCTGCGGGGAAAGATGCAGATTCCACAGGGGTTCTCCAAACAATTCCTGTCTGCATCTATAGCTCCACCAGTTCCAGGGAGCCTCTCCAGGAAACTTCTTGGTCAACCATTCATTTAAAAGTCCCTTACAATAATTCAAAAAGACACAGGCACCCCAGTGTTTATTGCAGCACTCTCTACAATAGCCAAGACATGGAAGCAACCTAAATGTCCATTGACAGAGGATGGATAAAGAAGACGTGGTGCATACACACAATGGAGTATTACTCAGCCACAGAAAGGGATGAAATTGGGTGATTTGAAGAGACATGAATGGACCTAGAGTCTGTCATATAGAGTGAAGTAAGAAAGAGAAAACCAAATATTGCATGCTACACTTGATCGTAGCCAAAAGGCCGAGAAGCAATTAAATATTGTATATTAACACATATATGTGGAATCTAGAAAAACAGTACAGATTAATCTATTTGTAGGGCAGGAACAGAGACACAGACACAGAGAACAAACGTGTGGACACAGCGTGGAGAAAAGGAGAGTGGGATGAATTGAGAGAGTAGGATTTACATATGCACACTTACACATATGAAATGGATAGCTAGTGGAAATCTGCCATATAGCCCAGGGAGCTCAGCTCGGTGCTCTGTGATGACCTAAAGGATGGGGGAGGGGAGGGAGGTGATACGTGTATACTCAGAGCTGATTCATTTCATTGTACAGCAGAAAAGAGCACAATACTGTAGATCAACTATGCCGTTGTTGTTCAGTCGCTCAGTCATGTCTGACTCTTTGTGACTCCATGGACTGCAGCACACCAGGCTTCCGTGTCCTTCACTATCTCCCAGAGCTTGCTCAAGCTCATGGAGTCAATGATGCCATCCAACCATCTCATCCTTTGTCACCCTCTTCTCCTCCTACCTTCAATCTTTCCCAGCATCAGAGTCTTCTCCATTGAGTCGGTTCTCCACATTAGGTGGGCAAAGTATTGGAATTTCAGCATCAGTCCTTCCAATGAATATTTAGGATTGATTTCCTTTAGGATTGACTGGTTGGATCTCCTTGTGGTCCAAGGGAATCTCAGGAGTCTTCTCTAGCACCACAATCTGAAGGCACCAATTCTTCAATGCTCAGCCTTCTTTATGAAGGCTCAGTCTACTTCAATTGTACTTCAATTTATAATGTCACTTACGAAATTCAATACCCAAATATTGGTACACTTATTCTCACTGTGACTCACGGAAGTCAGCCAAAGTAAAAAACCTAACTGCCTCGTGACTGAATGCAACCAAGTTTCCTTTTTGATCATGCAAAATACCCTCATGTCCATCGTGGGTCTGTAGGGGACTCTGCTCCATACAGTGTCTCAGGAACCCAGGCTGACAAAGGCACTACCATCCTGGAGCTTCATCATCTGGAACATTCTGCCTCGTCAGTCACTACAGTGAAGAGAGAGAGATTAGAGGATCACGCGTGGGCTTTCCCCAGAGGGAAGTTGCATACACTGCTGCTGTTCTCAGTCCCTGGGAGAGAACAAGTCAAGTGACTATGCCTAACTGCAAGGGGGCTGGGACATGTGGAAAGAGAACTGGACTATCAGAGGCTTTACCACCTCTGCCGCAGCCTACCCTGCCACGACAGAATATGTCACTGTTCCATGAAAAAATGCCCACTGTATCACGGCAAAAAGGATTTGAGACAGCCTCAGTGGTTAAATGAATCTTACAGTCATCCAGGTTGTCACAGCACCAGCTTTGGGTTCCCTGCATCACACATCACACTCCCACCGGTTATCTATTTTACATATGGTAATGTACATGCTTCAATCTTATTCTCTCAAATCATCCCATCTACAAAAAGAATATATATACATTTTTTAATATTTATTTCTTTATTTAGCTGTGCCAGGTCTTGGTTGCAGCGCTTGGGATCTTCAATCTTTGCTGCCGCATGTGCGATCTAGTTCTTTGACCAAGGATCGAACCCTGGGTTCCTTGCATTGGGAGTGCAGAGTCTTAGGCACTGGACCAGCATGGAAGTCCCCAGAGAATATATTTTAATCAGAAAAAAAAAGAAAAGAAAACACTCTTGCATCAGTAGGAAATAATCTCAAAATATATCATGAAATAAAGAAATGAAAATGAAGAATGGAAGGTATGGAGCCATGCCATTTGGTAGAAGGGGGATATACATACAGCCAACTATACATGGATAGAGTCTCTGACCAAAGCTGGTAACATTGGCTGTCCTTAGGAAGAGGGTGAATGAATGGTTGAGAAACTGGCAGGTGGGACCATGTTCCTGGCTTCCCTTTCCCACCTTTGGAGCATTGAGCCATGTAAATGCATGACCTATTAGCAAGATTTCTAAATCATTTTGTAAAAACCTTTACTGAAATTTGACTTCCAGCCTCCCCCTACCCCTGCAAGAACTTGGACACACACACACCCGTGAGCCCAGCCAGCACTATGAGAAAGTCCAGGCTGCTCTCTCACACCTCTACGGGTCTCAGAAGCCACCAGATCTCAGCTGTGGCTGCCACAGCCCTAAGCAGGCCCCTGAGCCGACTCCTTCCCATGGTGGTCATTGCTCACCCATCCTGTCCTCTGGCCTCGGAGTCAGGCTGCTGCCTTTTCCATCTGACACCCCTGATTCAAGGCTTTCGGCTGTTTCAAGGCATCAGGGAAGCCTGGGGAGAAACAGAGAGAACCAAGCATCTGCTTCTGGACACGGGGGTCCCTGGTGACCACAGACCCTTCCGGACGCTGCTCCCACCTCCACACCAGGGGCGCTCAGCCCAAACCACGGGAGCACGCCCTGCGCCGCTGCACCTCCAAGCTCAGGAAGCCCAGAGTCGAGGCTCCTCCGTGGAACGCCCACCTGTCCAGCCCTCATTTCTTCCCGAAGGTGGGCCTCTCTGCAGGATGACTGACAGCGGAGTTAGCCACTCCCACCGGGGGCGTGGCCTCGCCCTCTGGTCCCAGTAGGTCAGGAGCCCGGGAACCATCCCGCAGCTTTGTCTGGCAGGTGTGCAAACACAGAAAGACTCACCTAGGAGGTTCTCCCCAACGTGGCAAAAGTGTGGCGAGCAGCGTGGGCAGACGCATGACAGACCAGGGTGGCGGGAGAAAGACTGGGACTCTTGCAGTAGGCTTGCCAAACCCAGCCCTGGCAGGGGTGGGATTCCCACCGAGAGAGAGGCTCTCGAAAGCTCTGGTCCACCTAAATAATTTCAAGTGTTTGGGGAAATCAGAGGAAATATGCTGAAGACGAATCCCAGAGCTCCCAGTGGGCAACTGCTCGCCCTCCTCATTTCCCCCTTAAGTCTAGTTCTGATGCAAATGCATCCCCCTCCAGCCCCTCTCCTCCTCTCAGGGGCCCCCCTTTGGCTCCCCCCACCCACCCTGAGCTCAGTCTCCCTTCCCTGCCAGTAGCATCCCCTGGGAGAGGTCTCCCCTGCCAGACCTCAGACCTCAAAAACCGAGGTGGCCCCAGGCTGCCACCCTCCTGCGGGCAACAAGTGAGTCCATATTTCAGCAGTGTAACCCAGTGGGGAGGAGGGTCTACCTGGCCTGCGTGACTGCGAGGGTCCCAGCTCTGGGGGAGGCAAATCCTGACCACGTGCTGGGCACCGTTCTGGGCACTGGGGAAGGGGCAGTGAATGGCAGACTCCTTGTCATGGGGTGGCAGAGGAGACACACCACAGTAAACAAGCAAACACGCAAGACGATGAACGTCAAGAACTGTAAAGAGACACACTGAATCTGGAGTCCCTGGGGTCGGGGTGAGGGGTGAGCAATGGAGGTGATGAGCCGGTTAGGGCGGTGGGTGCAGGCATGCTCCCAGGAGGAGATGACCCAAGGGCAGAGAGAGGGGAGCGTGTACACAGACCAAACATGAACGTAAGCTGGAACATTCCAGAAACTGGGGGAAAAACAAAACAAAACACAATGCCTGGGGCAGCGTGAACCAGGAGACAGGACCCCAAGAGGCGGAGAGGTGGGGGTGGGGAGGGGGGCTGTGCAGGGATTTTAGTCCAGGGACAGCTGGGTCATGGGAACACGTGTGAGATGCAAGAGCTCAAACTGCACTCGAATTTAAAATTTCCGGTCATCAAAGAGCAGAAAGACAAACCACAGATACCCACCATTCACATAACAAGCCAAGTCAACAAATTAGAACATATATGGAGAACGTCTACAAATCAGTAAAAACAAACAAAAAGGGAGGCGCCGGGAGGGGACAAATGAAAGGAAAGACTCTGAACAGACTTTTCACAGACGGAGAAACACCAAGAGACCACAGGCAGGCGCTGAGATGGTCCGCCTGGCAAATAACTGGGAGATGCCAACTTGCTGCCCATGGGTTCCAGTTGTGCAGGGTCCATAGCGAGCACACACTCCATCAGGAATCGATTGGGCTTCCTGGTGGCTCAGTGGTAAAGAATCCGCCTGCAATGTAGGAGACCCAGTTTTGATCCCTGGGTCAAGAAGAGCCCCTGGAGAAGGGAATGGCAACCCACTGCAGTACTTTCGCCAGGGAAACCCCATGGACAGAGGAGCCTGGTGGGCTACAGTCCATGGGGCTCCAAAGAGTTGGACGTGACCGAGCAACTGACTTGACTTTGACTTTGTGTGGTTGTTTAAGAATAAAACCAGAACATACTTTTCCAATTTGTATTTATTATTTCTTTCAGATGGCTACTGAGACGTTGTTGTTTAGTCACTAATTTGTGTCTGATTCTTTCACAATACCCCCAGAAACATATGTCCAAGTGCTAACTTCCAGAACTTGTGAATGGGCACCTACTTAGAATTAGGAGCCTTCATGGGACTTCCCTGGTGGGCCATTGATTAAGACATCGCCTTCCAGGGCAGGGGATGTGGGTTCAGTGCCTGGTTGGGGAGTGAAGATCCCCAACACGCCTCACAGCCAAAAAACCAAAACATAAAGCAGAAGCAATTTTATAGCAAATTCAATAAAGACTTTTTTTAAAAAATGGTTCACATAATATTTTTTAAAAATTACTAACAATCAGTTAGGAGCCTTCACAGATGGAATTATGTTGAGAATCTCCATACGAGAGCATCCTGGGGTTAGGGTGGGCCCTACCTCCATGACTGGTGTCCTTATAACAGGAAGTCAGAAGGAGACTGAGGGCCCAGAGAGGCCTGGGGAAGATGGATGATGTGCAGACAGAGACTGGAGAGATGCTACCACAAGCCAAGGATCCCCAGGAGCCCCATTCACTGGAAGAGACGAGGAAAATGATCCCCGAGAGCCTTTGCAGGTGACACGGCCTTGATGACACCTTCATTTAGGACTTCTGGCCCCCAGACCTGGGAGGAAATAAAGTCTCATTGTTTTAACCCACGTAGGTGGTAGCCCCAAGAAATGAGGTTCAGTTGACATGGGATCTACCACCAGCCAACAGTGGGGACTGGGCTTTATTCAGAATTCAGGATGGGGCTGGCACATTGTAACTCCCAGCAAACCCACCAACTAGGTCCAGATGTGTTTCGTGTAGCATTAGCAACTCTGGCCTTGGCATGGTGGCCTCCCCATGTGGGCTCACTTTTCCTTCTGCTTCTTCTTCTGCACAGCATTCCTAGGCAGAAGGAGACGATGAGCTGCAGGGGGAGCCCTTTGCTGGTTCTCATCCCACATCCACCATTCTGTACTGTGCGGTCATGGATCTGCCATGTCCCTCCCTGGGCACCTGTTGGCCCATCTGCAGATGGCCTTGCAGAGAAATAAGTCAGCAATTAGACCTTTAAAATCCACCTGCAAAGGACTCTATTATGGGTCTGTTAGCCACAGACCACCCTGAGTTGTCATGTCACCCTGGTGATAGCGTCTCATCCCTGGGGGGAGGTAAGGTGGTTTCTGGATGTATCCGTCAGCTAAGGCTGCCATAACAAAGTACCACTCTGGGGCTACCAGCTGGGTGGGTTAAGTGAACTGAGACGCATCGTCTCCCAGCTCTGAAGGCTGGAATTCTGAGATCAAAGTGTCAGCAGCGTTGGTTCCTTCTGAGGAAAAGTGAAAATGAAAGTCGCTCAGTTGTGTCTGGCTCTTTGAGACCCCGTGGACTATACAGTCCATGGAATTCTCCAGGACAAAATACTGCAGTGGGTAGCCTTTCCCTTCTCCAGAGGATCTTCCCAACCCAGGAACCGAACCAAGTCTCCCACATTACAGGCAGATTCTTTACCAGCGGAACCACCAGGGAAGCCTTATGAGGAAGTGAGAGGAAATCTGTTCCTGGGTCTCTCCCGGCTTCTGGAATCCTCGTGTTCATTGGCTTGTAGATGGTTTTCTTCCTGGGGCTTTTCATCAGTCTTCTTCTGTGAATATCTCTGTGTCCAGATCTCCCCTTTATGTCAGGATACAAGGACTTCATTTTAACTCAACTGCCTCTATAAATGACTGACTCCAGTGAAGGTCACAGTCTGGGATACTGGAGGTTAGGACTTCAACATGTCTTATGAGAGAGACACAATTCAATCTGTAACCTTGGAACAGCAACAACAACAACAAAATGGGTTGATTTAGCTCCTCCTCACATCTAGCCAGCTAGAGGGTGCAGATCCTTCCAGAAGTCAGTCCACCGCTAATCACAGGGAAGGTGGGAAGGGAGAAAAGAGCAACCAAAGGTGGTATTTGTCAGTCAAGTGCCTGGCCATGCTGTCTGGACTTGAATCCCCAGCTTCATCTTTCACTGACTTGGTGAACACAGGCAATTTTCCTAAACCTTATAAGCCTCAGTTCCTTCTTCTGCTACATGAGAACCAAAGTCAGGGTCCCCGTCCTGCTGGGTGACCCTGAGAGTCTGTAAGATGCTCTAAGCACCTAGAGCAGGACAGGCACGTGGGGTGCTCCCGCTGAACCGGAACTGTTACTGTTGCTTGTGTCCCCAGTTTCTTGCATCTTGTGGGGGTTCCCTTCGTGCGTGGGGAGTCAGTGTAAGAATTTAGAGAATATATAAATGTAAACCAATACGCTGGCATAATTTTTACAGGCTTAGAAATGACCACTCACCTTCCTCGCTGATGCAAATGACACATGTGCCTGTGGGCTGGAAAGATTGCCAGTTGCCTGCGCGTGTCTCCACCAGGGGTGACTTCCGTGGGAGACAGCAGCCCCACGGTTTCTCCCACTGTAGAGACTGGTAAATGTTTTATACTTATTTACAAGGCAGAGCAATTATGTGTAATTATTCCATAATGCAAACACATTATGAATACTTACAGCACCCCTTTCCCCTCCTCCTCCTGAGGAATCTGGCTGAACCGTGCATGAAAGATATTTTGTGTAATTGAAATTTGGAACAGGTGTAAGAAGGGAAAAAGGAGCCTTCTTGATGGAGGTGAGGAGAACTGCAATCAGGTCTCCTGTTTAAAAAAAAAAAATCAGAAACGAGGGATTTCCCCGGCCGTTCAGTGGCTACAACTCTGTGAACCCAATGCAGGGGGCCAGGGTTCAATCCCTGGTCAGGGAACTAGATCCCACACGCCACAACGGAGACCCGGTGCAGCCAAATAAATAAATATCTTTTTAAAAAACTGGAAAGCTAGCCTAGGAAGGACTGGGGAGGGGCTCTGTTATGGAGGAATCCTGCATATGAGAGAGCATCAGACTCAATAGGCAGAGAAATCGAGACCTCAGAGGAAGAGGTCCCAGACACAGTGAGGCTGCCCCTGAAAGAATCTTCATTTGATCCCTTGCCTGCTTCCTGCATGGGGGGTCTTGTTCACCGGTGTGTCCCTGTAGCCACAGCACCCCAGAAAGGTCTGGGCACACAGTAGGCACTCAATAAATGCCTGTTAAATAAGCAAACAAAGCAATGAACACAGCACTCTCTGGAGGGAAGCCGAAGGGAGGAGGAATTAGCATTAAATGAGCGCTTACTATGCAGGATAGTCATGTGCTCATGTTCACTCTCACAAACACTCGTGGGTCTGGAGTTTGACCCAGTGCACAGAGGAGAAGCCTGGGATTCAGAAATACTAAGATCACAGAGGTACAGAGCTACGGAGATCAGAGTCTCGCTCAGGACTGGGCTCTGTCCACTGAACCCCTGACCTGTCTCCCACATCTAATATCAGCACCCTGATAAAAGGGGCATGCTGTCTGTGTGCCCAGAACATCTTAAGTCCCGCCACTGAACCTCACTCCCATGATCAAAGAAGCCGTCAGACACAAATGCTGTTTTCAGAAAAGAAAAGGGAATCTGAGTAGCTGGGGGAGGCCGTTCATCAGGGGAGCTCATTTTCCCGACAGCTGCATGGAAACTTGAACTACAGCCTCTCAACCTGAACTTCGACTTGGCCTCATTCTATATCGAGCAGCGACAGTTTGCCATCTGTCCTGGGTCTGGTCTGAAGAGGACCTCAAAGGGCAGATCTCATCTCTTCTTGCTTGTCCTTGACATTCCAATCCGTCTGTTCTTACTTAGGAAACAATACTGGCATTTATGCCCTGACCCCTCACAGATGGCCGGTCAGCCGCCTGCTCCCTCTGTCCCTCCATCTGAGAGAGCTGGGAAGGGACAGTCACTTTCCATCTCTGGTGGAGCCGATAAAAGCCCTCATAGCTGGAATTAGACGGGACATGACAGGCGACACTCATGCACCTTTGCCCTAAGTGTCAACCGGAGAAGCCCCATGGAGACAACACGGACTTGGGAATCAGACCGTCATCGGAGCCTGGCTTCCTCCATGCTAGCTGTGTGAACTTGGACAAGATAATTTACTTCTCTGTACAGCTGTCTTTAGCTTCAAAGATTGCCCCTTCCCCAGTGGATTACTGAAGATTTAATTTAATGGGATAATGTCTGTAAATCACCCTGGCTCTGACACGGAAGGAGCTTCTTAAATAGTAGGTATTACTGTTAGTAATACCTAGCGAGACAGCGAGTGTGTCTTAAGCTAGAGAAGTCTCCAGGAACACAGCTGCAAATCTTTTCCTTTGTCGCACAAAGCTCTTCCCAGGACTCATCCAGAAAGTCAGTTCATCATAAAGCCGTGAGAGATCTTAGAAGCAACTTGACCAACCCACTTTACAGATGGGAACACCAAGGACCAGAGGAAAGGGGTGTCAGAGCCACCCAGTGAGACAGTGGCAGAGCCAGGAGTGGAACCCCGGGTCCCCGAGTTCTCCGTCTTCACTTCCCCAGCTCTGTATGTTCTGTATCAGTTACTCTTGCTGCATAACAAATATCTCCCAAATTTAGTGACTTTAAACAACCACCACCATATTCTTATCTGTATTCATTTGCTGGGCTGCCAGAGTAAAATAACACAGACTGAGTGGCTCAAACAACAGATTTTTTTTTTTCTTCTTCTCATAGTTCAAGTCCAAGATCAAAGTGTCAGCAAGTTTGGTTTCTCCTGAGGCCTCTCTCCTTGGCTTGCAAATGGCCACCTTCTCGCTGGGACCCCTCTTGGCCTTTTCTCTGTGCACCCACATCCGTGGTGTCTCTTCCTCTTCTTAAAGGAGACTAGTCATATTGGAATTAGAGCCTCACCCTTATGAACTCAGTGAACCTTAATTGCCTCTTTAAAGACGTGATCCCCAAACATAGTCACATTCTTAGGTACAGGTTAGGACTACAGCATATAAATTTGGAGGAGAGAGACATGATTCAGCCCATGGCAACATCTCTCACTGTTTCTGCAGGTCAGGGGGTTCGGAGGCAGTTCTGCTCCCAGTGGGCAGTTCTGCTAAGTGTTTCTCTGGCTGTAGCAGGCAGATGGTGGCTGAGATGGAACCACGGGGGCTGGGGCATGTGAGGACTCTCCACACAGTCTCAGGGCTCCGCCGGGGTCTCTCTCTGAGGACTAGCTTGGGTTTCTCCTGGAGGTGGGATGGCTTACCTGCCAGCACAGGCTCCGACCCAGGTGATCAGCCAATGAGCTGTCAGGCATGTAGTCAGGCAGGGCATCACTTTTGCCCCTTCTGTGGGTCACACGTCACGCGCTGTACCGGGTAGGAGAGTGCACACCCAGAATCCATGTACACCCAGAACCTCGACATGTCACTTTATTTGGACACAGGGTCTTTGCAGATGTGATTAGTTTAAATGAAGTCGTAGACTTCCCTCGTGGTCCAGTGGTTAAGATCCTGCCTGCCAGTGCAGGGACACTGGTTTGATCCCTGGTCTGAGAAGATCCCAAATGCCACGGAGCAACTAAATCCACACGCCACGCCTACTGAAGCCCATGCACCTAGAGCACATGCTCTGCAACAAGAGGCCACTGCAGTGAGAAGCTCGGGCACTTCAACCCCACTCGCGGCAACTAGAGAAAGCCTGTGCACTGTGACGAAGACCCAGCACAGCCAAAAATAAATAAATTAAATTTTATTTTAAAAAATGAGGTCCTACTGGAATAGAGTGGGCCCTCAGTCCAATATGACAGGGTGTCCTAATAAGAAGAGGGGGGATTCAGATCCAGAGACACGGAGGAGACACAGAGGGGAGGGGGGTGAAGACAGAGGCAGAGACTGGAAGGCTGCGGCCCCGAGAATCACCAAGGATGGCCGGCTGCCACCGGAAACCAGGAAGAGGCAAACAGAGTCTCGCCTAGAGCCTTTGGAGGGAGCGTGGCCCAGCCAACACCGAGAGCCCCTGATGCTCCTAAAGAAACATCAAGAGGGTAAATTCCTGTTGCTTTGTTCAGTTTGGATAATTTGTTACCCAGCCTCAGTGAACCAAGACACAAGCCCACCCAGATTCAAGGGGAAGGGAATTAGACTCCAGCTCTGGAGGGAAGAGGTGAAGATCTCGAAGAGCACAGGAGATCTTCTTGCAGGGGCCATCTGTCATCAGTGCCATCTGCCCCAGACTCTGAGTCAATTAGACAACTGTGACTTAAGTCACAGGCCTCCAGACCCTCCCGAGCCAATCCAAGCTCTCGGGGGTGGACCACCCCCAGCTTGGCAGCTCCAGAACCAGTAAGATAGTGGTTGGACCTGGGGCCAGAATGAAGGCTGGCTCAGGTGGGCAGAGAAGCTGGGGAGGAATGGTCTCTGGACTAGCATGAAGCAAGTCCCCTTGAAGCCTGAATAGGGATATTGACCAGGCAATGTCAAGAGTCTGTCTGAGCTTAAGGGAGATCTCATCTTTCCAGAGCCAGCTGGGGCTAAAGAGGAGGACCTTTCTGATTTTGGAGGTGCTCTGCTGCTTCTCCTGGCTGCTGTCCTGCTCTCTTACTACCTCACCCTCCACTGGGGCCAGAAGGAACTGCATCGCAGTTTTTGCATCACAAGTGCCAACCTTGATTCAGTGTTAGGGGTCAGGGCTGGGGGCCAGGGAGACCTCCAGCTTTCCAGGGCTACATGCTAAGACCAGAGCCCAGAGGTCTCAGCAGGAAATCCTAGTCATTCCATCAGTCGGGATGCTGTGTGTGTGTGTGTGTGTGTGTGTGTGTGTTTAGTCAGTCATGTCCAATTCTTTGCAACCCCATGGACTGTAGCCTGCCAGGCTCTTTTGTCCATGGGATTCACCAGGCAAGAACACTGGAGTGGATTGTCATTTCCTTCTCCAATTGGGATGCTAAGAGCTGCCATAAATCAAAGCTCTACCTCGAACTCAAAGGAAATGTTTTACTGCCTAAAAGTGTCAGACCAGGGGTGGGGCAAACTCCAGGCAGACCGTATTCGTGAAGGAAACCCTAGTGCACGCAAAAGCAAAGTCACAAGTAATTAATGCCACCAAGTACAATAGAGGTTTATTTCCCTTTATTCTCTTTATTTCTCTTTATTCATGTAAAGCCCAAAGCAGGGTTCTGACGGGCAGGTGCCTCTTCTCCTAGGTGCGATTCAGGGACCCAGGCTCCTTCCATTCTGTGGCTTCTGTATCTTCTCCCATATCGCCACATTCGACTGCATCACTAACAGAAATGATAAGCTCAGGGTAGAGGGTTGCTTACTTCCTGTCTCCCTGACAGGGGCCATGCGGGCAGAAAGTTGAGTCTGTTTTATGCTCTAATGTATCACCGAATGCCGTGCAGTGCTTGGAATACTGCAGACCCTCAATAAGTCTGTGTTGGACAAATGAACAAAAGGGTTGCTAGGGCAATCAGGGCTGTGTGCCTCCTGATTCACACCAAGCAGGGCAAGGAGAAGGGATTTAAAAACGAATATTCCTCCAGCTATGAAATACAGACTCCCTTTTCTAGCTTTTGAATCTGACCAGGCCAGTTTAGGAGGCATGCTACCCCAAGACTAGGATCCACCACCCTCACTGACTTGGCTCTTTTTATCAAGCTTCTCCCTCGTGGTTACAAGATGGCTGCTATAGCCCCAAGCATTACATCTTCACACTGTAGCATCCAAATTAAAAAAAAAGGGGGAACTCCAGCAAAAAGGAGATCCCCATAGATACCGTTTTCTTCTTGTCGGAAAGGAAACTTTTTCTCAGAAGCCTTCCTGAGCAACTCATACTCCAAAATAGGAAGACAAGACTTCCCCTAGCTGTAAGAGAGCTGAGCAAAGGGACTCCCAGGATTTTTGAGCCTCCAGCATGGAATGTGAACAAGGGTGAGGGGTAGGCAGCCAGTAATGTCTGGCACACAGCCTCATTCATGACCAGCTCAAGGTGGGGCACTGTAGAGGCTGCAGGGAGGAAGAATCCGAGGAATCCAGGCCATCCTGGGAGAGCCAGCATGAGCCACACATGGCTCCTAGTCAACTAACCAGAGCAGAGATGGGCTCTAAGCCCGACTCTCCATGGCCCAGCCAGCATCGTCCCCCAAGCTCCAGGAAGCCCCACTCCATGGGGCGTGAGCAAGAAGATCCTGGGAACCGCCCATGAGTAGGCTCAGTGGCAGCTTCCCAGGTGGCTCAGCGGTAAAGAATCTGCCTGCCAATGCTGGAGACCCAGGTAAATCCTTGGGTTGGGAAGATCCCTGGAGGAGGAAATGGCAACCCACTCCATTATTCTTGCCTGGGAAATCCCAGGACAGAGGAGCATGGTGGGCTACAGTCCATGGGGTCGCAAAGAGTCAGACACGACTGAAACAACTGAGCATGCGTGCACGCAGCTTCCGAGGGGCCCACCTCCCGTAAGGAGGAGCACAGGATGGAGACAAAGCACTTCGCTGCTTTCGATCAATCTCTGCATTTCTGTCATGGCTCTCCAAAATCAACAGCAGCACAGAGACCAAGAGAGAAACCGCACACATCACTGTTCACCCACCTCACGATAACCGTGCATCCTCCTGAAGCTGTTTTCCTCCTATTGAATTTCCTCCTCTTTGAGCCACTGTAATATACAGTACAATATATATTTTTTTCCTGGAAAGGACAGCTATTTTATCAGCATTACCAAACACCTTCAATTTGAACTCAACTCGTAACCACAGCTGAGGACTACTTCACGTTTAGTCACCATTATGTTGGAATGTTATTCATTACTTTTTCCTATTTTCAGCAATATGTTTTCTATCAATGTGTATCTTTTGTGACTCTTTTTTCTTTTAACATGATTGAATTCTTCTCTACCACACTATTACTTGAGGAGAACACGTGTGCTAAACTCCAGCATGTCTTTGACTTCTTGGAAAGGGAAAGCAAGATGGAGCTGAATTGAGGCTCTTTTCCCTGAGCCTATCCTCAGGACCTGCGGTGACCCCACTTCCTCCACCCTCCACCTGCCAAATGAGAACCGGGCTCCGTGAGGACACAGGGCAGGGTTGGTCTTCCTGATTGTCCCAAATTTGGGGGCTCGGTGGGTCGTGCAAGCCCACAAGTCTAAGTTGGAGAGGAGGTGGGTGGCCCTGGAGACACCCCCAACAGAGGGGACAGCCTGCTCTGGCCAAGGGAGCGGTTACAAGTGAGGACAAGTGGAAGCAGCCTCGGCACATAGGAGAGTCAGGCTGGGAGCAGAGCCCAAAGTGGGCTCATCCCCTTGGGCAGGGGGAGGGTCACAGTCTCTCCTGGTCACCGTGTATGGCCATCTCTAAAAGTCAGGGCTCTCTACCTGGGAGTCTTGGCTGGTCTTCAGAAAAAGCAGAACCTCCCAACAGGGGTTGGGGACCTGATAGTTTGGCAAGGAAGAAAAGCAGGAAATGCCTCCTAACTTCAAGGTCTGTCCAATGCCACCTCCTCCAGGAAGCCTTCCTGATTCCTCCACCCTCATCCCTGTTGCTCCACTCAAAATATTCACTTGGGTTCTGCGTGTTTCTGCCACACCTGAACTTCTCTCACTCATCAGTGAAAGCCCAGAGCCTAATTTCTTCTTTTTTTAAGATTTTTTTGATGTCGGCCATTTTTAAAGTCTTTATTGAACTTGATGCAATGTGGCTTCTGTTTTATGCTTTGGGTTTGGGGACCCCGAGGCATGTGGGATCTCAGCTCCCTGACTAAGGACTGAATCTGCATCCTCTGCATTAGAAAGCAAAGTCTTAACCACTGAACCACCAGGGAAGTCCTGCAGAGCCTAATTTCTACTCAACACTCAGAAAATACTAGCTACTTGCTTGATGAGCTCAGGCATGTTCAGGGTGGTACGGCCGTAGACAAAGTTGACTTGATTGAGACAGTCAGGGGTGCTGCTGCTGCTGGGTGCAGACACAGGTAAAGATAAAGCTGAATAGCACCAGTCTCTGCAGCGAGTCCTCTGAGCTCAGGGTGAGGGCGCTCTCGAAACACAGCTCCTTGAAGAACTGACTTAGAGAAAGGCAAGGCGCATCCAAGGGCCAGGTCGTGGCCGAGTGGTCCTTTGGAAAGGTGAATCCCATCATTTCTGCATCACCTGGAGAGCCTGTAATTAACCAGCTCCTGACAGGTGTGTTGCCATTTACAAAGAGCTCTGGAGGACAGGAAGAAAAACACATTTGAAATGCCTAGGCTAGTGTTGGGTTAGTTAGTATCTAGAATGGGCATGCCGCTGCTGCTAAGTCGCTTCAGTTATGTCCGACACTTTGTGACCTCATGGACCACACAGTCCATGGAATTCTCCAGGCCAGAATACTGTATGGGGTAGCCTTTCCCTTCTCCAGGGGATCTTCCCAACCCAGGGATCGAATCTAGGTCTCCCGCATTGCACATGGATTCTTTACCAACGGAGCTACCAGGGAAGCTCACGAGCTTAAGAGACCACTGATTTCAGAGAGGTTAAAATAATTAAAAACATGCATTTAAGAATCCCTGAAACTTGGTTATTTGTGTACTTGGAGGTCATCTGGGACTGATGGAGGAGAGGAGATTGAGATTAGGCAGTGGCTAGAAGCACTGGTCAGGATGCACACACACGACTGTTTGTGTAAATCAAAACAATAATTCTTACTAAACTTATTAAGGTGGGTGTCTGTGTGGAGGGAAAGATAAAGAGGGGCATGGGGAGAAAGTGGAAGAAGTAACTAAGTAATGAACAATAAGAACAAAGGTGACAAAAGCGAGAACGGGATCTTGAAAATATTAAAGGAGGTCACCCATTCAGCTCATCTAATCCTCACAACTCTGACAACCTCCAGCTGGTAAAACTGAAGCTCTGCAAGAGTGGGATGGAGACCCAGGTCCAGGAAGGGGAAAACTCTTATTTATTGAGCACCTATTGTATGCCAGGTGCTTGTTTAGCTTCCTAACAATCTGCCCAGGCAGGCACGATTGTCCGCATTCTATAGATGCAGAAACTAAGGCTCAGAGAGGGAAGCTTTCTTGCCTGAGGATACACAGCTCAAAAGGACCAGGCTGAGATTTGAGCGTGGGGATGAGGCTCCACAATTTGCCTTTTTCACTGGGTGCCCTTTAAAGGCTCAGGCCAGGAGAGAGAGGCAGAAGAAAGTCTGAGGAACTGGAGCCTAAGGCCATGTCTACAGGAGTTAAAGGGCTCTGAACCCTGGAAGACGGTGGGAATGAGGAGCTCCAGCCAGTGGAGGAGCCAATCCCCTCTCACACTACGAAACTACGAGCTCAGAAGGCTTCACCCACAGGGCTCAGCATGCAGGAGGAGACACGTGGCCCAGGAAGGATACAGCCACAGGGCAGGCTTGGTAGACAAACCCCTGTGGGTGTCTTTGCTGCATCCACACTCTGCCCAGACCTCCAGGCAAGTTTCTGAGCATCTGAGCCCCGTGCATCCTTCCTTCCAGCTGCCTACAAACACTTCTGTGCCCAGCTTTGGAGGCCGGGCAGGAGGCTGATACCCAAAGGACAGTTCAGAAACAATGGAGTTAGTTTTAAATTATGGGCAGGTTGAAAGTCAGGAGGGCTTCTTGGAAGAAGCAATCTTTTGAGCTGGCAGGAAGGAAGGATGACAGCAGCTCGCCAAGGGGTGTGTATAGAGAGTGAACACCAAACCCCCAGGCCTATGACAGCGCTGTCCTTGTACGGCCACGCTGTGCACAGAAAAGGTGTGGCCTGTGTTGCCCTGATGAGAGATTTGAGTCCCAGAGACACATGAGGGCTACCTCCAAACTCTGCACCCTTCTTGCAGTATCCCAAAGCCCAGCAGATGTTCAAGGTAACAAAACCACTGGGGCACAGGCACCCTTCAAAAGGGAAGCAAGCTGGGGCAGGAAGACCTCGAACAGCCCCCTGTAACTGGAGCTGAAGTCAGAGGGCAGAGAGTAGTCATGAGACAGGTGGGAGGGGGAGGCTTTGTTCAGAACTCTGACAAGTCTACCCTGACACCTCCTACCCCACACACAACATGCAGCCCCCAGCCCCATCCTAGCGTCCTTATCCCAATTCCTGCGGTTGTTGTTGTTTAGTCACTCAGTTGTGTCTCTTTGTGACCCCATGGACTGCAGCACGCCAGGCTTCCCTGTCCTTCACTATCTCCTGGAGCTTGCTCAAACTCACATCCATTGAGTCGGTGATGCCATCCAACCATCTCATGCTCTGTCGTCCCCTTCTCCTCCTGCCTTCAATCCTTCCCAGCAGCAGGGTCTTTGCCAATGAGTCCACTCTTCGCATCAAAGGGCCAAAGTATTGGAGCTTCAGCTTCCCAGCGGGGAGTGGGCGTAAATCCCAGTTCACACCATCAAATCACACGCCAACCAAGCAGCTTCACTGGCCCTTGGCCTTTGTGTCCTTCCCACATCTTAGTTACTTTATGTATTTAGCTGTTCTGTTTTCCTCCCAGGAGACTGCAGCCCCCATGAGGGCAGGCTCTGCTTTCTTCTCTGCTGCATCCTCTGATCTAGAACAATGTCTGCAAACAGGCAGCCTCAGTCAAAGCTTTGTTGAATGAATGAACTCATGTCCATATTCCACAGTGTAGCAGCCCTACAGCACCACGGTCCTGCGGTACTAGAGCGGCCACTATATAGTCTGAGCTGAGTTGGGACATGCTCAGATGCACAGGAGTGGATAATGGTTAGGAGCCAGGTTGCCAGTGTGTGATTCCTGATCCTACCTCAGGCCAGGTAGTTTTTTTGTAGTTTTGTGGAGGTCACTGAATCATACCTTCCTCATGTGCAAAACAGGAATGAAAATAGTATATCCTTCATGGTGTTTTGTGAGCAGGAAATGAGTTAACACACATCGTGTTCAGAACAGTGCCTGGCACTTATGAAAGGCCCAAGAATTGATGCTTTCAAACTGTGGTGCTGGAGAAGAGCCTTGAGAGTCCCTCGGACTGCAAGATCAAACCAGTCAATCCTAAAGGAAATCAGTCCTGAATATTCTTTGGAAGTACTGATGCTGAAGCTCCAATACTTTGGCCACCTGATGAGAAGAGCCAACTCATTGGAAAAGACCATGATGCTGGGAGAGATTGAGGGCAGGAGAAGCAGATGACAGAGGATGAGATGGTTGGATGGCATCATCGACTCAATGGACGGAGCAAACTTCGGGAAGCCTCATGTGCTGCAGGCCATGGTATGAGACATGACTTAGCGACTGAAGAACAGTGGAAGTGTTAGTTGCATATCTGTTAGTGTTTATTGTGCGACAAGCTACCAAAAGTAGTGACTTAAAATGGCAATCATTTACTTAAGGCATGATTCTGCCCTGTGGCAATTTCAATGGACGTCAACTATGAGGTTCTTCTGCTCGGCCTGGCTGGACTCACTGGTGCGTGTGCTGGCAATCAGAGATCACACTCAAATGTTGTTTACAGGAGACCTGGGTGTGTGTCTCTTTCATCTTCCAGCAGGCCCTCTCAGGCTTCGCTATGTGGAGGCAGGCGTAGTTCCCAAGAGCAGAAAGAGAAAGCAAGCCCCCACATGGAGGCACTTCCCAAGCCCCTGGGTTGCCTCATTTTGCTAATATCCTACTCACCAAAATAGAGCCACCCCAGCTTCAAGGAACAGAGAGAGACAGACCATACTTCTTGATGAGAGGGGAAGAATTTGTGGCTGTTTTGCAATTTACTGCTGCCTTTACTTTTTCAGGAAGGCCAGAGGCAGCTAAAGGGAACTCAGAAAGCCTTTGCTGATGGCCAGATTGGCTAGAAGACTGGGAGCCCTCTGGCATGTGAGGAATGGGAAAATCCACCCATCTCCCCCTCCACTCCGCCAGCCCGTTAACATTACTTTCAGTCCTCTGCCATAAAAACCAGTTATTTTGAGAGGTTGATTTCTGCTTTGTCTCAAATGGTCCTTAAACTTTGGGGGATGGGGTGCCGGCTCAGAGCAGACTCTCTTTCAGGGGGTGGTCCACCTCTGCCTGCAGCATCCTTCTGAGGTTGGGGGTGGTGTTCTCATCCTTAGTCCACACCATCCAGGCTGTAAAAGCCCAGTCTCACTCAACGCCTGCTCAAACAATAATTTGAAATCAACGAATCCTGCTCTAACGTCCTCCGCCCCCATGATTACTGAACTCTAGACACAGGGAAACAGACACTCTCCACTGAGCCCTCGATCCGTGATTACCATTATTGCATAATTGAGGACATCAGGAGCAACCGAGGGCCTCGAGCTGCCAGGCCCCAGCTCCCGTTCAAATGGCACCCTGAGTTCAGCTGCTGGGAGACGGGGAAAATGTTGGGTAATTGAGACTAAAGACTGTTCTGTGCAGCTTTCTAATTTTCTACAGTTAGTTCCTTTTCATTCTGCAGTGGGGTCCTTTTGGTAATTGACTTTAAAAAACTACTTGTTACATATCGCACTGAAGCGAGAGTGTTCATGGCAGGGCTGAGCTACACAACGCGTATAGAAGTGGATGTCATTAGGGGAGCCAGCTCTGCAGATCTGGGCTACCCCCAACCGTGCCTGCTATATGCAAGTGCTCAAGAAACATGAGCCGTGAGACACATTCGCACAGTTATCAGTGGACAGGAATCATGGCACAATCCACGTGGCAACCACAAACAGAATCCCCACGTCTTTCCTCTCACAACATCTGGTAAAAAGCTCAGAAGGACAAGTGATAAATAAGGAAACTGAGGTACAAATTTGGATCAGTCCTTCCCCATGCAGTTTATTACACACCTACTCTAAGCCAAGCTGGAAATACTGACACGACAAAGGTACGATGTTCACAACCCTGATGGGGACACGGGTCAGGAGAGAGAACGAGAAAACAAATCATAGTGAAGCAGCAGGAACGTCTATGCGCTAAGGACTGATACAAATGCCAAATGGGGCTGAAAGGAGAGGAACTCTCTGTGGGCACTAAGGAGGTAAAAATCCAGTGGGGTCTTAAAAGGTGATCAGGAATCAACCTGGTGGAGAGAGGGGTAAGGCACCTTAGTTAAGGCAACAAACAAATGTGCTATTGTAGGGAAAGGAAGAAATTCCCCAGGACCCATGTGCCAAAGGCATGCAGAATGGCCTGACCTCAAGCCCCTGGCCTGGGCAGCACCCGCAGTTTTGTGGGCATGTGCTGTCAGACTGTTTTGCAGATAAGTTGTCCATTTCTGCTCACGTGGGCCCTCACGCAAGGCCCCCATGACATTCTCTGGGGAAGCCACATGCCCTCCAATCTTGTTTGGAGTCTTGTTTTCAAATCGCCACTGGGGTCCATTTGTAATCCATGTAACAGTTCTGTTTTTATAGCAATATGTTTTTGATCCCAAGAGCTATATTCCTCAGCATAACTATCCATTTTGTTGCTAGATTTGGATAACTCCAAAGAATTTGGAACTCTCTCCAAACATTAAATCTAGCCTCAGAGATTGATGATGATCTCTGCACTGTGCATTTTCAAAGAAATGGGCAGGGGACCTGGTGCCCAAACGCTGATGACCCTGAATATCCATCAGTGACTCTTATCTTTCATGTACTGGGATTATCAAGTTGGCCCTGTCCTCATCCCCACCTTGGGGGTTAGCCAACTTATTCACTCTGGCCTAAACGGGTCACTTTCATTTGCGATTCTTGTAACTCAAGGTCAGTCAGAGGAGCTTAGGACTTCAAGATTTGGATTGGGGTTCAGAGAGCTGTAAGAGGTTCTGCTTACTTTGACAGACAACATACTTACTGAGATACAACACAGGATGTTAGTTATCAAAAGTCTGATGAGTGTTTAAAAGCCACAGTTAGCATGCAGACAATGCTGGAAAGAGTAGCAAAGCATTTTCCATTAAAAAGTGTTGACAAAATCTTTTTCCAGGGAACACGATCCTGAATCCAGATAGATGAACCCAGAGCCCACTTCTAGGCCAGTGCATGAGTCACAAGATCCCCTCCTGTTGTCAAGTGTGGGGGTGCCCCCCTGCACCAGGCTGGTGTGTGAGCCCCTAGCCCGGAACCCCACCATCACCACCCGGAGGACACTGCTGTTCTAGGATGCCAGCTCTGGCTCTCGGAATTACATGCTGTGAACTATTGAAACTAAATCCCCAGGACCACAGAGGGTAGCAGAGAGGACTGGCATTTCCAGCCTGGGAATTCCAGATTGAGGTCCCTGGGTGGGGGCTATGGTCCCCCCTCGCTCCCGAGGACAACCAGGTGGGTGGCTGCCCCGCTTTCCCCTGGCGCCGACGAGCAGGGTGACACCGTCATTCACCAGGAAAAGTTCACTTCCCAAAATACCACACGCTGCAGGTAAACGGAAGAAAGGTCAGAATGATGTAGGCGTGCGTGTTATAAACCATCTCGTACATAAAAATTGCCTAATTACTGGGAAGATGTGGGAGAGCGCATATTACTCTGAGCAGCGGAGCCTCAGGGCTGTGCAGGAGTGAGGGCGCACGTCTCGGGATGCTGAGAACTTCATGCTTCCTCTAGCTGCAGAAAATGCCAAAATTCTTCATACCCCCATCCCCACCACATTATTACATATAAAGCAACCTCTGTACCAACAGAAGGGAACACCACACATGTGCGGGTCTTCTGTCTTCATTTCACACTTAAAAGTGATGTGACCGATCATTGGTTTTGACTCTTTGCTCTTGGGTTTTCAGTATGAAGATTCAAAAGGTGTAAATTTCATCCATTAGGTTTGGGAGCACACATAGCATGGTATTTGAATGAATTACATTTTGATGACTTGTGTCTATTTCAGTCAGATTTCAAAATAAGATGGGTATACATCGTATACCCCATCTCCTTCTATTTTGCTGGGTACCCAGCCTCTCTGTGGCCCAGTTCAGCAAACAGAGGCTCTTTACCATTCAAACACAGTCTCTTCTGCAGCAATACCATTTTGTTTTTTTTAAAAAAACTTCCTAATTCAATTACCCCACCCAAAATCATTTATTAAATGTCTCTTATGTTGTAGACCTTGGGCAGTGCTCCTGTATTTTTGTGACCTTTTGGAAAAAGATCACATAGAGGATATGTAATTACAAAACTAGCTGTCCATAAATGTAAAACAGGGAGCAAATAGGAGGTTGATGGGATCTAAGCCAGGATGGTGGGATCAGGGAGGGTTTCCTGGAGGAAGTGAAGCCAGACTTTTAAAGAATTAATGAGAATTAGTTCATTCCAAAAGAGAAGAAAGGGCTTTGGGGGCAGCGAGAGTGTCCTGAGCAAAGACATGGAGGCTGACAGAGCAGCTCATTTGAATAACTGCCAACTGTTTAAGATGCATGGCATTGTCCAGAATTGTGAGTGGCAAACCCTTTATTTTCAATTAGTTTTTCTGTGCAATAAATAGAGCTCCTTCTTGAGTCTTTCTTCTTCTTCCCTTCAGAGTATGATGGTGACATCAGTGTTAAAAGTCAATACCATTTTTTCTAGGAAACAGCCACTATTAGAATACAGAAGCCAGGATAACACAGATTTCTAGGGAGATGGACGGCAGGTGGAAGAAAGAGCAAACAGTGAAGCTTTTGGAAGAACCAGTGAGGGGCTTCTCTGGTGGTCCAGCGGTTAGGAGTCTGCCTTCCAATGTGAAGGACACAGGTCCGATCCCTGGTCAGGGATCCCATATGCTCTGGGCAGCTAAGCCTGCATGCTGCAACTAAGACCCTACATGGCCAAATAATTTTTTTTTTTTTTAAAGAAGGGCTGATGAAACAATCCAGGGGCCATGGGAAGCAACTCTCTGACCATCACAGGAGAAATGGCAGATGCTAGTTTCTGCAATTCCATTTCCCATTTCTGCATGTGTGAACACACACACCTAAGGGTCATCTGGCGTGACTCTTGGGTCATTTAGGTGAAGGGTTGAATAGATTCATACAACAGACGAAGAGAAGGTCCCTTATGTCAGACAAGGAACGAGACGTGGCTAACCGCTCCTTCCTGTGTAGTTAGCAGGGCACACAGAGTAGATTCTTTCTGGGGAGTCCTGCCCTGGACCAGCTGTCCTCTGTGGACGGGGCACAGAGGAGCGGGATAAAATATCCGAGGAAGGAGTTCATGGTCTTGATGTTTCTAGTACTCTTCAGATAGCTGCTTTCCATTAGTGAGGTAGCATGGTGTAGTGGTAAAGAATCCACCTGCCGGTGCAGCACACAAGAGATGTGGGTTTGATCCCCAGGTCGGGGAGATCCCTTGGAGGAGGAGATGGCAACCCACTCCAGTATTTTTGCCTGGAGAATCCCATGGACAGAGGAGCCTGGTGGCCTGCGGTCCGTGGGGTTGCAAAGAGTTGGACACAACTGAGCGCACACACACATCAATGATGCGGATTGGGCAACCGATACTTCCTAACGATCCATCTAACATGGATGTTCCTAAAGGACTAATTTAAAAAGTGAAAGAAAAAAAATGCAGCCAATAGCCTGAAATGTGAGCTGGACTGGGGCTGTGGTCCCCAGACCTTTACTGAACACGCATTCCATTACTGGTTCATCCACTGCTTCATGGTCTGATGTTTGTCAAGCACCTTCTAGATGCCAAGTCATGGGAGACGCAAGGGCGAACCAAGAAGTGCTTCCTGCCGGTGAGGAGCAGACAGTGAGAAGACGTGACCACGCTGCAGGAAGGGGGCTCGGGAGGGCTGCACCCCCACGCTGTGGAAGCAGAGGAAGGGCAGGCCCCGTCCAAAGACAGGGTGATCCGGGAAAGGGCACACGGGGGAGCACAAAGGTTTGGGCCCCCTCCTCTCAGGGGAGGTGCCGGGGCCTGCCTGTGATCACAGCGTGGTCTAACCTCGCCCTCTGTCTCGCCCGGCTTTTCCTTCACTCCCATGGGCACTGACATACGACCCTGGGCACCTCTTCCCAAGTCTGCCTCCTGTTACATCAGCAGCTAGAAATCAGCCACGGGGGGACTTTTACCCCAGGGAAATTGTCAAACTCTAGATCAAGACTCCTCCCCGCCAGGAAGTGGCTGTTAAACCAGTACTACATGTGTGCCCCACTGTCGGTCCCCACTCAGCGAGCTTCCTGCCTCAAGACCCCGTCCCTGCTCGGGGTCCCTTTCCTGGAGACCCGGTTAAAGACACCAGGTGACTCTAGGTGGGTGCACAATAACCAACACGGGGACTTCGGGCACTTCACCTGATCAGTGAGCCTTCCGTTTCTCAAATGCGTCCTGGGTTGTGTTACATGGAATGTGGGATGCCCAGGGCGTCTGCAAGGTGGTGGAGAGTACACCTCATCCCAGCACAGCCTGGGACCTAAGCCCCAGGGTCCCCATCGAGTAAATAGGGATGTGTCCCTCAGGTTCTTATAAGGAATGGGGACCACTCCCAGCCCAATGCCTCTGTCTGCATGAGTGAAAGGCTCTCAGAAGGTGGTCCCTGAGAACGGGATTCTTTACTCCCCCAGAACCCAGTGGCTCAAAAACATGCCAAGTGATTAGACAGAGTAGACCACAGCAGAGAAAGAAACAGGTAACCAGCCAATCCAAACACAAGACTTTCACTCCCATTTTTTTTCTTCTTTGTTGCCACCGTAAACAGAAGACAGAGAATTCTAGGAGGTATTCAATGGCCACAGAGTTCAAATCAACCGCCTCTTCAGGACCGCTCCGCTTTGCTTCCACTGTCAGACCACTGGCTGGTAGGGGAAGGTTTGCCTTGGCTTTCAGCATCACGCTCTTGTTGCAGAGAGCGGATTAGATTTACCCTCGCCTATGTGCATCCAGCTACAACTGAGGGTTAACTGTTACCTTGGAGTGGGTATGCAGCTGTAGGTCTCTCCTTGTGGAGCCTAATAAAGAGGACTTCTAGTAACCCAAGATCGGTATCAGGCCTTTCTTGGAAGCAGATGAAAGCTATTTGTCTTTAGCATTCCATCGTGCACCTCACTGATCCCCAAATGATGTGTTCGGGAAGACAGTCTGAGACACTGCTTCCGCGTGGCTGTTTGGCAGGGCGCTTTCCTCTGTCTCACATCATTTGAAAATTAGCAGCAGGTGCAATTCAGGTGGGGTTTAGCAAGTAGAAACACAGGACACCCAGTTACACGGGTGGAACTTCAAATAAATAATGAATCGTTGTTTTTACAAAAAGTATGTCCCAGGCAATACTGGGGAGATGTTTATACGAAGAAGTTACGTGTTCATCTGAAATTCAAAAATAACTAGGTATCCTATATTTGGGGGCTTCCCTGGTAGCTCAGCTGGTAAAGAATCCAACTGCAATGCAGGAGACCTGGGTTCGAGACCTGGGTTCAATCCCTGTGTTGGGAAGCTCCCCTGGAGGAGGGTATGGCAGCCCACTCCAGTATTCTTGCCTGGAGAATCCCCATGGACAGAGAAGGCTGGCAGGCTGCAGTCCATGGGGTCGCAAAGAGTCAGACACAACTCAGTGACAAACACTTTCTTCGCCACCTGGAACATCTTCTAAGTGATCTCAGCTACTATCCCGTGACCAAGTCCTGCCGCTTTGTCCATCATGTCCATGTTCTTCTGGAAACAGAGGGGAGCTATGAGTTAAGAACCTCTGCCTTTTCTAAGTTGGTTTATTTCTGGTTTGGTGCTTGATTTCCAAACAGGGGAGAGTACCACATTCTATCTGAAAAGTCGGTGGGGGGTGGGGAGAGGAGAGAGTAGAGGGTAGAGGAGATTGAGCGCCAGAGCTAGAAAAGACACAGAGAGACAGGGAGATATCTGCAACTGTGTGTAGCACAGGCTTGCCCTCAGCCAGAGAAAATGCGTGGATTCTCACCTGCATTCCTGGACCAAATAAAATAAAGAGTTGGGGTGGGGGCGGAGGCAGGAATCTAAAAGCTTCTGGACTTCTGCTGACTACAGGATCAGTGCTATCACGGCGCATCTTTGGCCACCAAGGCTTGCACCCAAGGGAGTTAACGACTGAGACTGTCCTCGCAGTCTATTGCTAATTATAAAACAAGATTGTCTTCCATAAGCTACAAGGAAACTCAGCTCTCATTACTTAATATTGCTACATCATGATCTGATGCCAGTAACTTGTTATTTCAACCCCTTCCTGCTTAGGAATGAATGCCACTCACGTTGCTGACCAAGTATTCCCAGTTCTTCTTCCCCGGGCAGGCTGGGTCATGGACTCTCCAAGGACTCATGTTGTTCGTTCACAAGACAGATTTTCAGCTCTTTGCCAACACTGACCATCTCCACCACACTCTGAGACCACTTCTGTCCTCTTCTCCAAACGAAATTATCCGTTTTCCCACTGTTTCCTGGTGTGGCATGGTTTCTTAACCACCCTCTCTGGAAGCACCTCCCTTTGACTGGGTCCATGCGAATGGGGCACCAAGATGTGGTCTGTTGGCTGCAGAGTGTATCAGTCAAGCAGCCTCTGGCTGGTCACCACCCTTCCACTGACCTGGCCCAGGGACAGTCAGCAGCTTACGTCTCCTTCCCTTCTCTATGATTTGCTGCTGGGCCATGCCTTCTTCATCCTGCTCTTGGTAAGTAAGTATTAGTCACTCAGTCGTGTCCGACTCTTTGCAACTCCCGAGGTAGCCCGCCAGGCTCCTCTGTCCACAGGATTCTCCAGGCAAGAATACTGGAGTGGGTTGCCATTTCCTTGTTCAGGGGATCTTCCCAACCCAGGGACTGAACCGAGGCCTCCTGCATCACAGGCAGATTCTTTTCCACTAGCGCCACCAGGGAAGCTGATACTCTTGGGTAACCAATACTTTTTCCCTGAATATTAATGCTTGGCAGATTAATTTCATTTCCCATTTTTCCTCAATTTCCAGCCAGTCATTCATTCATTCAGCAAATAGTTATCCCCCATCAATGATGTGCCAGATGCTGTGCTGAGAAGTGAGGCTACAAAGACCAAGACAAGAGGCTCAAGGATGGCTGAGGAAGGACTGATCAATAATAAGACTGTCCAGACTCTTCTGACTCCTGGTATCACCAAAGTATAAGCTGCTGTTGCTAGTGACTTATTTCATCTGCAGACATGACGTTTTTGGGGCTCCAAAAAAAAAGTGTCATGTCTACAGAATAATAACAGCAAGGAGATCAAACCAGTCAATCCTAAAGGAAATCAACCCTGAATTTTCATTAGAAGGACTGATGCTGAAGCTGAAGCTCTAGTACTTTGACCACCTGATGCAAAGACTCACTGGATAAGACCCTGATGCTGGGAAAGACTTAGGGCAAAATGAGAAGGGGGTGGTCTACAGGTCACAAAGTCTGACACTCACTACCACTCAGTAGTGTTGAGCTACTCAACACCAGCATGATAAGCAGGTTCTTATGTCTTTACGTAAAAGACAAAGGAAATGTGGGGAGGGCTAAGCACGACAGCAGACAGTGAGGACTTGTCTGGGGGAGCCCTGCCCTCCAGCTACGACTCCACCTGATGATACAATGCCCACATTTCTGCACTTTCCCCAGGACCCTTTGTTTTGCTGAAATAAAGTTTCACTCTTTTTATTCCTCATCAGATCAGATCAGATCAGATCAGTCGCTCAGTCGTGTCCGACTCTTTGCGACCCCATGAACCGCAGCACGCCAGGCCTCCCTGTCCATCACCAGCTCCCGGAGGTCACTCAGACTCACATCCATCGAGTCAGTGATGCCATCCAGCCATCTCATCCTCTGTCGTCCCCTTCTCCTCCTGCCCTCAATCCCTCCCAGCATCAGAGTCTTCTCCAATGAGTCAACTCTTCACATGAGGTGGCCAAAATACTGGAGTTTCAGCTTTAGCATCATTCCTTCCAAAGAAATCCCAGGGCTGATCTCCTTCAGAATGGGCTGGTTGGATCTCCTTGTAGTCCAAGGGACTCTCAAGAGTCTTCTCCAACACCACAGTTCAAAAGCACCAATTCTTCGGTGCCCAGCCTTCTTCACAGTCCAGCTCTCACATCCATACACGACCACTGGAAAAACCATAGCCTTGACTAGGCAAGTGGCAAAGGAAACATACAAGAGAGGAAGGGAGGAAGGGGGAAGGAAGGAAAAACGGAAGGAAGAGAGGGAGGACAGGAGGAAAGAGGAAGGCTTAAAATGAAAAAAAGATTTACATCAGCATCATGTTTAAATAAATCCAGAATGTGATATGATGACATTTAAAGATTTGCCCATTCTGTTATTTTTTACTTTTTTCGGGATTACTCAAAAATCACTAAGCGTGTTTCACCCATCACATATGAGCACATCCTGGCTGTCCCCTAGGGTGCAGGGGGTCAGTGCTTGGACAGCTCGGTTCACGTGACGTGTACTCGTGATTCTACACTTCTCTTGAGGTTTGAGCATCCCTGAGAGAAACATTTTCCTTTAACAGTTCTGCTTGCCCTTTGACCTGCCAACATTTACACAGCACCGAGCAGACAACAGGCACCCACTGATGCAGCAGCACAGAAGGCCCTGGAGGGCTCCCCTGGGCAGCACAGGGCCCCAGGTTTCCCAGGGAGCTGGGGAGAGGGATGCAGGGCTGGAAAGGAGGCAGCTCACTTGGACCCTAGTCTTCCTTCCCCACTCATTGTGGCCTTACACATTTAACATTGTCTCTAAAAATGTTTAAGGATAAACTGAAGGAAACCTCCCCAAAACTGGGATGAAAAAAATTAGAGAAAAAACAAGAGGTCCAAGTAACTGCTAAGACATAAAACAGAGAAATTGGAAAGAAGGACATAAAGACAAGAATTCTTCTCAGAACTGAGAAACAAAGTCTGCTCTGGTCAGAAAGGCCGTGGATCCCAAGCCACATCGTGTGAGTCTGAGACGGCCTCCGCAGGGGTCACTGCCAGAGTCTGCTCCAGCTCCTCTGCGGCCTGTTCTCCTGGAGCGCCTCAGGTGGTCTTTTAAAGGGGTAAGTGGCGCCTACCACTCCTCCTGTGTCTGTGTGTAACATCCCAAGGACTTTCCATTTCAAGGAGAATAAAACCCAGACTCACTCCTACAGCCCTGCGTGGTGTGGCATCCGCAGAGCTGCCCAACCTCATTTCTGCCAGTCTTTCGAACATCCCTTCCCCCACTCTATTCCCTGCCCATCAGAAACGCTCAAGCCCAGGACCTTCACTCTCCTTTTGCCTCCAATAGAGAACCATCCTCTCCGGATTGCTTCCTCCTCCTCCTCACTCCCCAGGTCTTTGCTCTGACATCATCTCATCAGAGGGAGAGGGGTCTTCCCAGGTCTTCCCTGACGCTGTCCCACAGACGTCCTCCAAATTCATTTTTCTCTTTTATGTTTTTCACTGTCCTGTCACTATGTGAAATTATTATAGCTATCTGTGTATTTCTTAGTTTCCCCTACCCAATTACAAGCTCTACTGAGAGTGCAAACCTCATCTGTCTTATTCACACATCATCTCCAGTGTTCTGAACAGTGCCGGGGACAAAGTAAATTCTCAATAACTGACAAAGAATTGATTTCCTAATACAGCAAATGACAAGATGCCTCGCTGAGTCGTGAACTATTATAACAGCAAAGTTAAAGAGAATATCCTAAGCGTTTCAGAGAGGAAAGGGAACCAATGCATTGGACGTCCCTTTGGCAACATTAAATGCCAGAAGGCAGTGGTGCAAAATTCTAAAAAATCTGAAGAATCTGAAGGAAAAGACTTCTCAACCTAGGCTTCTATACCTAGCTAAATATCTACTACATATAAAGACAGATTGAAGATACACTTTTTCAGACATGAAAAGATTTTTAAAAAATTAATAATAACCTCCCACACGTTTTTAAAGAAGCTTCGGGAGGATTACTAGTGCAAAGTAAGAGTAAGGATCAGGAGAGGAACTGTAGAAACCAGAACAGGAGATACACTACGGCGAGTGACATGGAGCTCAGTATCACACGCAGGAGATGCCCTGGCTGCAGAGTGCTGAGGGAGCCCAGGGACTACCTGGCATTCAGCAGAGCAAGAAGGCAGGCTCCAGCTGATTTTAGCACATACATGTAATACACTATAGGTTCCCAAATGCTATATGGTATGCTGTTTTAAAATTTCTGCCAATCACTTTTTTCCATCATCCTCTCTATATAGTTTTAAAAAGTATAGTAGACATACAATATTGTTACAGAAGTGCTATATAATTCGGGGAAGGCAATGGCACCCCACCCCAGTACTCTTGCCTGGAAAATCCCAGGGATAGCCGTCTGTGAGATCGCACAGAGTTGGACACGACTGAAGTGACTTAGCAGCAGCAGCAGCAACATATATTGCAGACATTCACTTAAAGCCCACAAAGGCCATCCATCAACAGCTAGAGGGTCCCCTGAAAAACCACGGGAGGGCTATTTCTGCCTTCAGTTGCCGCAGGAGAAACCATCAAGCCCTGACCTCTAAAGAGTTTGACCTGATTTTCAAAGCCAGTTCTATTTTTATCAAAGGCCAATTAGTTACATATACATTTTTAATAGTATATTAATTTGACAGACTTAAAGAGTTGAACCATAAAGGAGGCTGAGTGCTGAAGAATGGATGCTTTTGAACTGTGACACTGGAGAAGACTCTTGAGAGTCCCTTGGACAGCAACGAGATCAAACCAGTCAATCCTAAAGGAAGTCAACCCTATTTTGGAAGGACTGACGTTGAAGCTGAAGCTCCAGTTCTTTGGCCACCTAATGTGAAGAGCTGACTCATTAGAAAAGACCCTGATGCTGGGAAGGATTGAGGGCAAAAGGAGAAGGGGGCAACAGAGGCTGAGATGGTTGGATGGCATCACCGACTCAACAGACACCAGTTTGCACAAACCCTGGGAGACCGTGAAGGACAGGGGAGCCTGGTGTGCCGCAGTCCACGGGGCTGCAGTTGTACGTGACTGAGTGACTAAACAATAAAACTTGACTGCATATAATCTAACACGGGATAAAATGACCTTGCCCTCTTCTGTCAGCTTCTAACAGAGGACAGAAACCACCAGAGAGGCCCTCCAGCATTTCTGGTCCTCTGCTAAGACAGGTGAAGCTCTTCACCCTTGTCAAGGAAGGCCACTCTCTCACCGATGGCAACCCAGTCATCTAGCCAAAGGCTACAGGAGCAAATCCCGATGAAACATCGTGTGTGAATGTGGACTACTAAACACACTTACAGTGGAAATGTAACTATAATGAATGCTTGGGTTTCACTAGAATTTGTCTGCCAGGTGGCCTTCAGTAGGGAGGATAGCACCAGCAAAGCTACAGCTTCACAGTTCTGAGGCTGAAAGCTAACCCAAGTTAACAGCCAGACACTGGGGAGTGGAAAATATTCAAACAAGCTTACTGCTTTAAAAATTAAGATTAAACTACAATTCCTAATATCTTCTGAATGGGGAAATTAAAAAAGCCACCATTTGGAGCAAAAAAACCCACAAATAAACCTGTACGTTTTTGATGGGGATCAACTATTCATTTCAAAACAGGGCATAGGCAAGATGGGCAGCCGGAGGTGGGGATGAGCTTCGGATGCACTCGTCTGAGTCAGGGTGACAGGACCTATTTGCCGGCTAGTTCCTCCCCACATCTTCATTCCCAGGGTCCTGACAATTCAAAGAGGAAATGTCAACTGAATGTGCCTGTGCTAGTCTAATTTCTTTTGACAGCCCGTTTCACAAATTATAAAAAAATTTCTGAAATTAAGGATCTTTGAAAATGGAAAACAGACGAACTGTCCCAGTATGGAGGGAGGGGGCACGCCATGGATGAAGTAAAATTGTGGCAAACCAATTCGCAAAGGGTTGGGGGTGTCAGTGTTAGAAATGGCCTGAATTAAAAAAAACGAACAATAGAGACTATCAATTAAGCACAAGGGCTCTGAGCCTATGTGCTGGCTCGTCTACAATTTTTTTTTTTTTTTTTTAAATGTCTGGCAGAATGTTTTACAAACTAAAACCCAGCAAGACTACAATTCTACCAGAAGGTGCCTCAGATGGTTTTGCTAATAATTTTGATCAGCTGAAATGGAGAAAAGCATCATTTTAATTATTCACTTTTCAAAACCTGTCAATTATAAGTTGGAATATTAAATGCCCCTTTTCTTTCTCCACCACCAACCAAATAAAACCAAATCCCAAAAGAACACTCACAGAAAGGAAAAGGGGGTCGACAGTGACATTTTCTAGTATGTTAACATACTAAAAATCTTGATGTTGATTTCTTGCCACTCAGAAGGGAGTGGGAGTCCAGCTTATGTGTAACTTTGAGGGACAGAAAGTTCCTTGAGAGAGAGCTAGGGGGAGGCTGGCATTGCTCCTGCCGCAGATACAAGTGCGAACCACCATATATTGGCTTTTGTTTTAATAGCCTTTTAACCAACTTTGTTAATGGACTGAATGCAATTTAGATATGGAACTTGGCTAAAACGTAGCTTCAATTGGCTATTAAAATTTAAGAGCCAACTAAGATAGCTAATTACAAAAAAAAAAAAAAAAGCTCCAGTGATCATGCTAAGCACAATTAGTAATAGCAAATGACAGTCTGTCTGGTCTTATTCCCATAGGGAAAGAAACTCTTAGCTGAAGTCAACCAGAGACTGTGCATCCAACCTAACTGCATTACTAGTATTATGGCACACAGACCTGGCAGCTTGCTGGGACACAACAGAAAAGGCAGGCTATCCAACCCGAGGCAGAAAGGAACTGACCCTCCTCTCCATACCAGCTACAACAGGTTCCAGGAAATTTTATTTTTATTCCATTGATAGGGAGGTGGTCTTTCCTGAGGAATCTCCCAGTAAAACCCTGTGAGGATTGAGGACTAAAGCAGACAGACTCCAGAAAGCAGTTCAAAAGGAAAAGAGCCTTCATGACACAGAATGAAATTCTCCCGTTAGATACTCAGGTCTGAAAGAGACAACAATAAATATCTGACTGCTAAAAAGTTGAGCTTAGGGCAGGGGGGTGGTGGGGGCGGGGACAGTGGTGGTGGTGAATGTTCCACTTCTTTGCTTCGTTACAGAACCCTCATTATGGCATCGGGGAAGTGCAGACTAGCTCTCCTGTGAAGATTTATCGTGTGTGGTGGCCACTTTGAATCGGAGGTGCCGGAGTCTTTAACATTCCCTAGTCAAGTGTCTCCCTGCTGCGTCTGTAAATGTCAGTCCAGTTTTTTCACGGCTGTGCGCACAGATTAGAAACAGCAGGAGAGCCGGGAGTATGACTACAACACCAGTCAGGACACTTGTCTTCGTGGCACTGCTCAAGTGATTCTTGGAATGCAGGACCCCGCTGTTTTCTAATATTTACACACAACTGGAGTCATCAAGAGCAGTAAATGCAGTCTAAAGGCAGTCTGCTTCTTTTGTTAGGGACTTTACATTCAAATAGGGACAGCAACAATAACACCAGGAAAAAGAAAAAAAACCCACAACCACCATTTTAAAAAGTTTCATATTCCACTCCACCTCCAACTGCCCCCCGACCCCCGATTTTGCTGCTAAAAGACCAACCAGGTATTATCAGGACTGTTCCCTTAGCGTGACCCTCTCTTCCGAACATCTTCTGTGAGCATCACACAGTTCATTGGGAGCAGCAGGGGTTCTGGATTCTTGACCCCGAATTGTGCTTCTGCAGGCTGCAGTTCCTCTGACCTCCACACAAATAGACGGGGCCTTGGAAACCATTTTGATGTAATTTCAGCCACCTTTGCTTTCTGAACACTTTGCATGATGTATCAAAGACTTATTGGGGGCCTTGTAGCACCTGGAATACAGACTTCTTTTTCAAAAGCACGGTTAGGAGCTTTAAGAAAGGGTGGTGTGTGTGTATGTGTGTGTGGGGAGCCCACTAACTGTGTGTGTATCTTAAGAAATGTCTAAACGATCCTATTTTAAATGATAAATTATAGGGTAAGTTATGTATTTGGTCTTAAGTTTTTAAACATCTGCCAAGAATTTTTGGAAGAGAAACCTGAGAGGTGCTTTTCACCTTATGAAATCTACACAGTGACGTTTGTCAATTATTTCTCAGTGAAACTGGGACAAAAAACAAAACAACGTCCGTGGGTGGTAGAAGGTGATCGAGCGCTTACATGTGGACCATCGATCACACACTTGGCAATCAGTGCTAAACAGGTAAGGACGTGCATAGCACTCCTCCAGGTAGCCTGACTCATGGGTCAGCACCAAAATATTCTACAAGAGGTAAAAACAACATGAAGATTAAAAAAAAAAAAAAGTTCTTTTTTTCTTTCAGGGGGTGGGGGTGGGCAGTGTGGTGCGGAATCTAAAGTGCCCAGTCTTCTTAAGGATCTTAAAGGCACAGGTCTCTCCCTTGAAAAGTTCAGGAAATAAACCACTTCTCTCGGCCAGGCAATCTAACAGAACAATGTGCACTTCCAGTTGTAATCTTCCGAGGTATACAGCCCTAGAACTTCACTGTTCAGGGTTAGAAGACCCTTCAGTTGCTCCACTATGAATTTTAAGTACATATCCAACCCGTATGAGGAAAGCTTGAGACGTCTCTCACATCTGAGAATAGCGAGAAGGTGCGCCATGAACTTCTGTACTATGATTTTTGTGTTAAGGTCAGAAAAAATGTAAAATGCAGCAATTTTTTAGTTATTAAACAAACTGAGGCCCAGGTGTTATAACGTGCTCATTTACATAACTGCAATCACATCTCTAAGTCGTGACCACTTGCTTCAAGAGAAGCAGAAAAACCTACAGAAAAATGGAAAGATTTCAGACTACTGTCCCACCTCCTCCCCGCCCCCACCCAAGGCTGGATTCATGCCTTTAAAATTCCTTCCTGCCTCTGTACTCCAAGCACAAAGATTATCTTATTTCCACTGATAACTCAGACCCCTGACAAATGGTAGACTTAACTAAGACAAAAAGAAGAGTTTTTCTTAAGAGGCTTTTGCAATTCACAAATAAATCTGTACTTTGCTCAATGGAGAAATTTTACAGGTAATTTCATGACAAGTCAAGACTACAAAAATTCAGGACTCATCAGCTGCAAAATGCTATTGCTATAATAAAAAAAAAAGCTCACCAATATATGAATAACACAGCCTTAGTACAGTGGAAACAATAGTTATTTTATTTGTAAAATAACAACCAAGTGGTATGAGTTGCCTAAACCATCTGGGCAACAATATTACACAGAATCGCTAATATAGTGAGTGTGGCTGTATTTACCTAAAGAACCCCTTTCCAATGTTAATTCTTCAGTGTGTCTTGCATTTTTTATTATCAGTAGAACTTAATGAGTGACAGGTATATAGAATAAACAGGAACTTTAAAAGACACATACGCAAAACTTTCCTAACAGTGCAACTAGTACAACTAGAAAAATTACATGAAACAGAAAAATAATACAACCAAAGGATAAGAGTTTGATTGTTGTGGCAATGGTGAGATCATAAATGAATTTTTTTCTTTCATGTTGATTTCTGTTAATGTGGTTTGGGCAGTAAATAAGAATAAGTAAAACGGCACTAATTAAATCAGTGTGGTGCTGGCATAAGGACAAGACAGGTCAATGAAATTGAACTGAGAGTCAGATCCTGGTATAAGAACTTAACATGTAATAAAACAGGCAAAACAGACTAGAGTGGGAAGGGGGTGGGGAAGAGAATTTAACAAATGGTAGTGAAACTACTGGTTAGCTATTTGGAAAAAAATCCATTGTGATCCTTATCTCACGGTATACATAGCAAAATGAAAGTGAAGTCGCTCAGTCGTGTCCGACTCTTTGCGACCCCATGGACTGTAGCCTACCAGGCTCCTCCATCCATGGGATTTTCCAGGCAAGAATACTGGAGTGGACTGCCATTTCCTTCTCCCAGGGTATACATATACCACACTAAATTTCATATGGATTAAAAATTCAGAAGCATTAAAAAAAAAAAAAAAGGCCCTGGTAAACATTTGATATCGGGATGTGAAATATTTTAAAACAGAGGCAGATATTACGATGAAAAAGATCAATAGATGAAAGCCACAAAAATTAAGTCTTCAAAAAAAAAAGGGAAAAGTCAGCAACAAACACGACAAAAGATCATTACTACACACACAGTGCAAACACACACATTCAAAAAGTGAAGAGAATGATTAGTTTACAAATAAAAAATTGCTCAGGTTCACTAGCAATTAAAAAAAATTACCTTAAAGTGTAAAAATTAGTAGTAAAGTGTAAAAAAAATTAGTAGTAGGATGACACAAATGTTAAGCTGAGCACTGATTTATTGGGTACACTGTTAACTGGTGTCGTTTTGCAAAGCAAGTTGATAACATGCAATAACCTTCCATTTTCATAGTCTTTCACTCAAAAGTTCCCTTTTGAAAATCTAAGGAAATACTTCCAAACCTAGCCAGACTCTGAAATGCGTGTTAGTACTTTAGGGCTTCCCTGGTGGCTCAACTGGTAAAGAATCTGCCTGCAGTGCAGGAGACCCAACTTCAATTCGTGGGTTGGGAAGATCCCTGGAGAAGGTAATGGCAACCACTCCAGTATTCTTGCCAGGAGAATCCCCTGGAAGAGAAGCCTGGTGGGCTACAGTCCACGGGGTCACAAGAGTCAGACATGACTAAACCACCACCAGCACCAAAGAAACACTTGCGCGTGTGGACAAAGACTGCTGCCCAATTTTATCCAAGAATGTTGTTTATAATATCCTAATACTGAAAACAACTTAAATGTCCAATATGAGGGAAACAGTCATGAAGTATAACAAATTCATAAGAAAAAAGTATTATGGAAGCATAAAAACTATATTTACAAAGCATCTGTAATAACATTAAGTATTTAATGTTCACTTTACAAAGCAGAATATAAAGATATGTAAAGTATGATGTTTAAAGATAAAAATGCATAGAAAAGATGTGTCAAAATATTAACAGCGGGTTGCCTGTGTGTGGTAGCAATATGGCTAGACAGTTTTCTGTATATTCTAAATTTTCTACAGTGATCATGTATTACTAATGCACTATGATGATCAGAAGAAAACAGAGCACTAAAAATAGAATTTTAAAGGATAAACAAGCATAACACACACAAATACAATGAGGTGTTTATATTTCCACCAATTATTTACTGCTATGCAACTTAAGCTCTTGATATGCACATTTAAGTTAGAAATTAAAGAAGTAACTGGGGCGGGGGAGGGGGTGGGGCAGGGTTGCGGGGGGTGGGGGGGGTGGGGGGTGGGGGTGGGAGTTGCTGCCCTGGCCTATTAGCGTTTGATTTGTCTTAAAGATCATTATTGAAGAACACCTAGGAGCTACTTTACGCCAGGGCTTCGATGGTTATCTAAGATTTACCAGTTGTTTTCTAGAAAATACAGAGCACCTGTAGCTCCCGTTGTCTGAAGGCAAGTGCCTGGCACAGGTGTGGGTCCTCAACAGAACTGAAACCCTTGCTCATCACTAAGGACCTAAGAAAATAGAGGGGAAGGCAGGCCACGGTGGGGACAGGAACACGTCCCACGTGGACGCTGCATGGTAAAGGGAGAAGGAAGAAAGGCAAACTCACTAGATGCAGGGACCGGAAAGACAACACAAGACTGAAAACCGCAAGTATGGAACTGAAAAAGTCAAAGGTCAGAAGCCTAACTCCGAATGACAAGGAGGTTATTTGACCACTTTTTAAAAAAATATACGGGTAAGAAAAATCAGAGAGAGGTAGGGAACAGAAGAACAGCAGGACAAGGCGATGCAGCTAAGGAATCAAACTGGCTACTGCGGCTACTGGGTTTTCATTTCTGCAGCCCTGCCAATAGAGTAACATTCGAGAAAATGCCAGCACTTGTTAAAAACAATATGTGAGGAAATATTTGTTTTCTTAATATTTAACCAACAGGTTTTTGCTATGTTTTTGTGTTTTGAAAAATAAAAAGGCTAAGGCATATACACAGAAACACGCCACACACATTTTATCCTATTTTAAGCGTCAATGTGTTTGAAACAGAACTCGAGAGTTGATTTTAGGTGTTACAAATAAACTTGAGTCCATAGCACTGATGAGTACTAAAATTCAGCAATCTACAGAAAACTGGAGGAGGTTCTGCCCAAAATCTAGTTCTCTATTCTGTAAAGACACAGAGCCCAAGAACTTCAGGAGGCGTTTAAAAGATTAACCTTCAAAGCAAAATTGCAGATCTGCTTTGCAAATTTCAATATCCAACTACCACAGTGATAAATGCTTCGTGTGACAACTAAATACCCACACTGGAGGGCACAGGGTAGTCTTTGTGTTGGTTGGGAGGGGCTCAGGCCTGGTACGACCCTGACAATTTCTGGCATGTCTACATCCACCTGTACTATTATTTAGTTAATATTTTCTTCAAATCAACTTGCTTTTTGAAAAAACTCTAATACCTACTTTAGCCTTGTCCTAAGCAAAAGAAATTGCCAGTTTAATGCTATTTATATTCTGAATACATATTAAATAAATGCTTAAATATTTAAATAAAAGACCATCTAAAAACACTGTATAGGTTACAAGTTGTAAGGCATACCACCCTTAGAAAATCCAATCCGATTCCAATTTCTCTAATGAAGCAAATCTTGAAATTGTTTATGTTTAAATTCCAAGCTTTATTCCTAATGCGACTATAAAAAGTCCACATTTTAAAATTTCTAATCACTTAAAACTCTGAAGTGTTTGGTTTTCTGTACAAATATATGCTATAAAAAATAAAAAACTTGTAAGAAAAATAATCTCCTGTAAATGAACAGTAAGTCACATGTATACATTTGACAGCATTTCCTTAAAGGAGGCCAGTCAATAAAATCTTTGATCATGACACCGTGTGATAACTGTTTTCTTATCACACAGCTTGCACACTTAACTAATTCTCATGTAATCTTTCAAATTCATTTCTCACTGATATACTTGCTATTCTATGTTTTCTTCCATAATACTTTCCCTTCTTTTTGTACCTCTCATTTCATACAGTAGGTGATTAATAAATGCTTGTGAAACTGAACAAAATCAATACAAACTAAAATCTTATGGTCACAACAAATGGTGTATTTGTATCAAGCAAAAAAGGACCTTTATTTTAAGTTGTGTATTTCCTTAAAAGTAGGGCTTTTGTCGGACATTTATACTCTGGAATACATACAACAATTAAAAAGTGCAAACAAACTGCGTGGGACAGCTTAAAGGGTAGAACCTTAAAATTGGTACATTTTATAAATTAGGCTTTAATAAATTGTATAAAGTATTTACTTAATTTAAAAAAGTCTGCTTTTCAAACACATAGGTACTTCATTGTTACCCCCACTTCCACAAGACTCACATGAAAATAAAACACTTCATACAGAAAAGGAGGAAAAGGTCAACTGGAAAGGAGGAAAGCCCAATGAGAGGAAGAAAAGAAAAACCAGTTCACAATATTTACTTCTGCACTCTCTTTCTGGTTTTTGAACCTTGAAGAGAAAACAAAGAGATTTAAATCATTAATCATTACTTTACAAAAGCAAAATAACAGATATATAAGCATTTCCATATACAGCTACTAATATTTAAAATCTAACTACGATTTTGTGGAGTAGTCAGTGGAGATGAAATTCAGACACCAATTTATAACTGTTAATATCCTGAAAATCTTAGGAAATTGTGTCATTTTTTTTTAGTGTGTCAAAAGACATGCTAACAAAGTCTACCTTCTACTTGGAGGTTATATGAGAATGCATCCACTGGTAAAATATACCCCATTTACATGGTCATGAACTATTTCTCCCCCAAATGTTTATTGTGCAATTTAAAACATTAACTCCTAATATAAATCATAGCAATGAGGTAGGTGTTCCTTGGGGGAAAGCACGGAGTTATGCTATTATGAAAAGCCAGGAATTTTGCCTAGATGCATTGCTTTTTAAAGCCTGCTCCCTCTACTCTTCAGGCAGGAGAGCAGTGGGCTATTCCGAAATGCTAAGTCTTGTCCACTAGGAATTAAGTAGATCCCAACCAAGTCGCCTTCTAGAAAAGTGTCACATCTGACATTGGCCTACGTGCCTTCGGACAGCTCCTGGGCTGGGAGAAACCACGGAGATCCGCCTCCCCAAGGAGACTCTGTCCCCTGACACCCCAGGCCACCTCCACCTCGAGCACAGCAGAGGCACAAGGACGAGCCCGGCCCAATCACAGCCGCCTATGCTGGCAAGTGGAGTGTGCCTTCCAGGCCTCCGCCTTCCTTCCGCCAGGAGAGAGCAGCGGAACCAGGGTGAGGGCAGCGAGGAGCCCGCAAGTGATCAATGAGTGCACTGAACAACAAAGAGATCAATATTTCTTTTCTGAAGTGAACAAAACATCCTTTGAATCTAGGACAAAATACCTACCACACATGTCTAATCACACACAGTTTCTAAAGGCTTTCTGATTATAGGTTTATTTAGGTACTTAATTGGAAGATCAGTTTTTTGGTTTTTTTTTTTTTTAAATTTTCCAGGTTCTAGTTTCTATTTAGTTGCCATACATTTCAATTCATGCAAACTTTAATCTTATATAAATGCCTTTTTTTTCACCACCACTCATAGTGCACAGCCTATATACTATGGTGGGCTTTAGAGTTTTTCTTCAATTTTTGTGATATGGCCTTCTTTTAAAAATATCCCATGGCAGATTGTTAGGTTTTTACTATAATAACTTTGAAATTAATTTTGCATAGAAAACTGAGACCACTGTGATTGTCTGAAACTGGCATAATAGAATAACACAAAATCAAGGTCAAAGGGGATACATCTCCCTTTCAATAAAATCTGAATCTACTGCCACGTTACAAAGGACACTAAAGTTAACAGTTATAACTACTTTCTCATTAATGTCCTAATTTGACATTCTACTCTTAAATACCACACTGCTACTTATCCCCAATCTAGATTTAAAGTTTTCCACTGCAACTAAAAATGCCATCACCACCTAGAATTTATTATATAATAAGTATTATGCAACTTAGACACATTGTTACATGTATCAATTCAAAATGGCTCCTAATAATCAACTCTGACTGTTTCAAGAAAAAACCTATTTCTCCTCCAATCCCTTTAAAATATATACTCATTTTCTTAATATTTTACTATGGGTAAAAGGCCCAATCATAAGACTAATGTGTAAAATTTAACATTTGGAAACTAAAATATACAAGATTGGGATATTCTTCTATGATGCAGAAGGGAAAAAAAAAGTGGGAAATTTCTTTGCAGGGTGCCTTAGAAATATCTCTTCCTTTACTAGACCATAGCTCTTCAAGGGGTAAACATGTCATGCTTTCCTCAAAGAACCCTCAGGAATAGTCCAAAATCCAAGGTACTTCAAAAATATCATCACCAAGAGCAGGCTGTTGAGTATTGTCTATTGTATGAACAGTAGGGACAAAGTACAGTAGCCATAAATATCATGGCTATATTAACTAATTCTTAGTGCAATTCTGAAATATTGGCATGGTTTTGAAATGCCAGAATACATGTGGTTTTTTTTTAAGGTTTATCATTTTGTGGGGGAAAAAAATTACTTGCAGCAAATTACCAAATTTCCTCAATTGGTAAAAATTATGCCTTGCATAAAAATAAAAGGATTAGAGGCCTCTGTTCTTCCTGAAAACCACCCTGTCACCTCCTCTCTTTCTTCAAGAAAACCTACACAATACACACTTTGAAAGCTTTCAAAAAGTGTTCTTACACAATAGACCCCCAGCTAGTCAAAATGAGTTTAGGTGTATCAAGAAAATTATACACATTTTTAAAATGGTCTAAATAGATATTAAAGGAAAGTTGCTCCCATTTTGCTACGCACAGCATTCTGAAAGATCACACAGTGAGAAAAATCTCTTACCATATTGTAAACCATAAATTGTGTTTGAAAATAAAATTGTTAATGAAGAAACTGACATTTCTAAAGCAGCTGTTAGAGGTAACCATTCTTGAAACATGTTTCTGACACAAAATCTTAAAGCTCTAGAAACACAGAATTCACTGAATCGTATTATGCATTTCTTTAAAAAATTCAAATGTAATAATGTGCCTTCTCCTTCAAGTTACTTTAAATTGAGGAATACAAATACATACATTTTCATGAACCCCTGGATGGTTTTTTTCTTTGCAAGAAGCAATAACATTTTACTATCTCAGGTAAAATTTCTGTCATTTATGAATATTTAGATAGCAAAATACCTTAACCAGCCTTATATTTTAATGGAGAAAAAGAATTACAATGGGAAAATAACAGCATTTAATTAAAGCAATTCAGAGTTTATATGAATAAAAGAGAATCTATTATCTTCATTTTTTTAACATCAAAAAAATCTGGATTGTTAAATTAGTGATGGAGTCTATTCTCTTCTTTTGTCATTAATAGATAAAACAAAGATACTAATATATTTTCTTTTACTGATGGTAAAAAACCATCAGTATAAGGATCTTAAATTAAAATTTTAGGTATAAAAAACACTTTTCATAATTATAGTCAAACTGAAAATCAGCACCAAAACAAATATCTCAGATGCTCATTAAGCAAAGTTCAGGAACAAACGACCCTCAGGCATGAAGGGAGGCAGCAGGCTTCCCCAGGCACAGCTGGGAATCGGCTTCGTTCTACATGGGTATCAACCTTACTATAACAACGTAGGCCCTCTCCTAAACTAAAATTGCCTGATTTAAATGTAAGGGGTTTCTTTAGGTAAAAATATTGTTCTATCGTTATAAACGCTCCTTAATTTGGCTCCCAGTCCCCATCATAGCTGTTGCCACTAGGCTCTGGCTGAGACATACTTCCATGTATTGCTCCCCAGGACTCCTCACTTTCTAATAACAAAATGAGCGGGGGGGGGGGGGGGGGGGGGACAAAAACAGGAGGGAATGGGAGACAGCAGCAGAAAAGTGAGAGGCACTGTTTCAAAGTCTTTAGCTTCCAGAGTGATGTTATATACTCCCTCTTCAGATGACCCAAGGATTCTCTTGGGTAAACTCAGATAAACCTAAGGACGAACTACCATAATATACAATGAAGAAAATGATTGTAAAATCAGGGTGAAGGTGATTCTCAAAAGTTAATTTCTGCCTTCCACTAACATACACCAGTGCTGCTTGTCAAAGGGTAGGAAAAATACAGTACTGGCTTGGCTCTACAGGGCACTGACAGTTTGATGAAATTTTTTCCCAAAATAAGCCTTTTCTTTCAGAAATCAGAAAAATTTCAGGGCCAACAAACTAATAAATAAAAGGCAGACAGAGAGGAGAGAGATTTGGTGGAGGGAGCGGGGCAGGGCTTGGGCGGGGGGCAGGGTGAAGAATGGTACTGTGGCCAGCTCTGAATCTCTCCTCACCGAGGCAAATAAACTATCTCTCATGAACCCTGGAATACTCCCCACCGTTTTCTGAGCCCCACAGGTGTGCCTACACACCACAGGCTAGCCATTCACTAACCAGACCAAAGTCCAACCTCGTCTTGCCCTTTGCAGATGCTGCCTTGCTAAGGTCACTTCTGGAAGCCACGCTTGAAGTGTTCTCAGAACCATTGTAGGAGTCACTGAAGAAATGACTTTATACTTTGCTTCCTGTTTCAAGAGCTTGGTAAAGAGATGATTTGAGGCTTTAATTCCTTGCAGCCCAACTTGTTGACAGAAGAGTTGGCAGACCCTGTGATGGGCCATGTACTAACCACCTGACCTGACATGCCCCTTCAAGCCCAGAGTTCTGTGGTTAAGTGTGGGAAGTCAGCCAGAGAGCAGCCAGAGAAGTGTGTGTTCTGGTCTGCACATCTAACCCTTTCACAACATTCTGTCATGTAAATGCTCTGTCTCTTGAGCTCCATATGTGCAAAAAGAGACTAACTCCTGGTCCCAACTTCAGATTCCTAGAAACATGATGAGAGTATGTAACACAATGCGTGAACAAGGACAACGTGATGGATGGTGTCTAAGACATTCTCTTACTTTTTTAAATTATACAATGAGAATGTTACGACCCAAACAGTTAACCCTTTATTCACTGCGAAGACACGAAATTTGCGTTTATTATATAAGAACTAATAGACTGTTCAACTTACGGGTTTGTGTGGCCTCTTCTGTCTGTTTATCCGAGCATTCCATGTCTTCAACACTAGATTCTATGCTTTCCTCAGCTTCTTTCTTTCTCTTCTTACATATAAAAATTAAAAGAAAGAAATGTGGCGTGATGGTTAAGTAAACATACAAGCTTGCCAGATATTAGCACGAATCTATCTATACAGGATTGAGTGCGCCAAAACATACAGAATACACACAGCTTCATGGGTGGGTGTCACCTCAGGAAGGAGTCAGGGATGAGAGAAAATCCAGTTAAGAGAAACTTTACCTATATAGTTAGCCTAGGAGTGGGTACATTTGCTATATCCACCTTTTTATGCTTCATATAATTTATCATTCAAAGTCATGTTTTAGCCACCTGGACTGATGATACAGAAATCCTTTTTGAAAGCAAAGTGTTTTACAAATTTAATACCACGGCTTGCTCAAGCCAATGACACTTACTTTTGCCATTTTACACAATGTGGGAGGGGTGGTCGGGGGGGAGTAAATTCATTTAATAGGAAAATATATACCTGGCCCATGTATTGCATCAATGGTTGTACCCTACAAGTTGGTTGGAAAATCGCATTCATTAATCAACAATGGCAAAATTCCAATAAATGGGTTTTTTTTTTTTTTTTAAAGTTTAAGAAGGCCATACACCTTACTGTAAAGGACGAGTCTTAAAAGTATACAGTGCTCCTACAATCTCAGAAACAGAATGGATTTTCTAATACTCTCTCAGGCCTTTCCTGTTTTCTATGTACTTTTCTAGTCAAGTGTTATTAATACTTAGGAGCTAATGCCTACATTCTATCACAACCAATTCTTCCCAAATGTTCATATAACTTATTTTTCTTACTTTCTATCACAACTATAGTTTCTAACTAGTTCAATACTGTGTAAAACATTTTAAAATTCTTTTTTTCTTGTTACTTTCTTAATTTTATTTTTTTAAATAGTTAAGTTACAATATTGTGTTAGTTTCAAGTATACAGAAAGTGATCCAGTTATTTTTTTTTAATGGAGGAAAATTACAATGTTGTGGTGGTTTCTGTTGTACATCAACACGAATCAATCATAATTATATACATTTGTTATTATTTAGTCACTAAGTTGTGTCTGACTCTTTTGTGACTTCAGGAACTGTAGCCCACAGGCTCCTTTGCCCATGGGATTTTCCAGGCAAGAATACTGGGGTGGGTTGCCATTTCCTTCTCCAATGTCCTTCTACATATATGTATGTGTGTGTGTGTATATATATATATATATATATATATATATATATATCTCCCTCCCTAAAATTCTTAACATCTCTCTATGTGGGTATACCTATAAAAGGACGTTAGTAATGAACCGAAAACTTTGTATTTTTCATACAGCTTTATCCCATGTAGTCTCAAATTTAAATACGTTGAAATCCACATAAGAAGTCAGAGATTCTCTCGGCTTCCTAAAGTAAGCTGGTAGTATTTAGGAAATCATCTGATACCTCCCAAATCTCAGAGATTACAGCTCATCAGAAGGTCCTCGTTTATATTTTCCTAACCATTAGTTTTAAGTCAAACTTTGTTGAAAAAATAATTTTCCCAGCTTCAGGCCGCACTGTGTACAGCTATGAAAGAGTATATATAATGCCTGCTGACAGGACACGGTTCTTTTTCCTAGTGGCAAGCATGGGTTCTGTTCCACAGACAACTACAGGCAAAGCACAACTCTATTCAAATGACATCATCTTAAAAACACCAAATGGTCAGAACTGTTGTTATCTATATACCACAATTAATTCCACTGTTCCAAAACACACTGAGGGTGGCTATGGAAAGATGAGAACTCAGACATACCCACCACGGTCCTGAAGAAAATGCATTGCAAATATAAAAATAATATCCTGACTAAACCTTAAGAAACTTTCAAAGGCATTCATTTAGCAGATTTATATATGGAGGTATTGCTACTCAAAAATAGCTGGAAGAGTGGCTGTAACTTCATATAAGTGATGAGAGAAGGGGACAGTGCCTCACATCTTTCTTTTCCAAAGTGTTGCTTCATGATTACCATCTAAACCCTGCTGGGCTGAACAGATTGGTTCGATAATTACATACAATAACTGCAGTGGGCAGGTAACCCTCAGCTGGCACGGGGCAGCTCCCCTGTGAGAACTTCCATATGCAAACTGCACTGATGGAGCGCATTAGGTGCCTCTCTCCTGCCGGTGCACAGGCCTGATTAACGCCAGCCAAGACTCCAAGGTTAGCATGTCAGCAGATTTGTGATGCATTAGGCAGGAATAAACACAGACACTTTTGTTCGTTCGGACCAAAATTAAGGAGGAATATTTCAGTACTATGTTGCTTTCCATACAGAAAAGAATGCATTTTCCAGTTTTAGGAGAGCAGATTTTTAAATGCTCATTATAAAGGGAGGTATCCAATACATTCTACCCAAGAACCCAATGCATTCATCTTGTTTTCAAGCTTATTTAATAAGTAGGAGCTTTCTTTATCCCCATGCAGGTAAATTTGGGAGGAATGCAAATCAGACAGTATTCAACCAACAAAAGAAACACCTGTGTTTGAGCAGGATGCACTGGGGAAAGCACTGAATTTCATGAATCCACGCTCCAGTTGGGTGTCTGTCGCCCAACTCTTCTGACAATGCATACAGTAAGGATGGAAAGGACCAACAGTCTACAGACTAAGACCAAGTAACAACAACAACACCTTCATGTTAAAGAATATATAAGTATGTTACTCATTTTACAAGGCAATGAGTAAACTTCCTAACAGTGTGCTGCCAGCTTCTTTCTCCTGGTATCACCAAATGCTTTACTTTGTTATCTGACAGCATCCTGGGCTTCAGACAGTGCATTATTTTGGTTCTCTGTGAACAGAAAACAACTTCACAAAGTGTGCTGAGCTCTGACTTTGACATATTCCATATCAGGTCTCACAGGTCCCTTTCTTTACATTTATAAACAAAACCAAAATACTACAGGACATACAAGAGTAATTCATAAGCTTAGGATAAGGCTTTCTTTTAATTCAGCATGGCTAAAATATCTTTTAAAAATTAGGTTTATTTCAAAGGGCATGAGTGCATACATTACACAGTATATTTCTGAAGTGCCTAGACCTGCTAGACTACAACTTCTCACCTCTAATTTAAAAACAGGAAGACCAATCAGCTAGATGCATTGAACTGATAACTTATTAACAGTCTAAATGAATGGAGGCCAGTTATAGACTTAAAGCTGTTTTAAGGGAAAAGAGAAGAAAAGTCTTCAGAGACAAAAACCAAGGACCAATTCTTTGCACCCCAACTCAAACATCCAAAGATAACCTCTAAATGCTTTCAGTAGCATCTAAGAGAAGCCAATTAAATTCATGGTTACAGCAAAGGAGATGTGTGCTTGGGTTTTTTCCCCCTTATTACAAAACTCATAAATGTTTATTATATGGGACTTCCCTGGTGGTACAGTGGGTAAGATTCCACCTGCAAATGCAGGGACACAGGTTCGACCCCTGGTTGGGGAAGATCCCACACGCTGCAGAGCAACTAAGCCCCTGTGCCACAACCACCGAGTCCGTGCTCTAGGGCCCACGGGCCACGACTACTGAGTCCGTCTGCTGCAACTACTAAAGCCCGCGTGCCTGCAGCCTGTGCTCTGCAACAAGAGAAGCCATGACAAGAGAAGCCGGTGCATGCCAACTGTAGAGTAGCCCCTGCTCACTGCTACTAGAGAAAGTCCATGCACCACAATGAAGACACAGTGCAATCAAATATAAACAATTTTTTAAAAATTACTGTTCCCTCTATTCTGTTCCCTCCCTTCCTCATAGGAAACCATATTTCAAAAAAGTGTTTATTATAGAAACTTAGAATGCACAGCTTAAGAAGTTTAAATGTTTGGAATTGCACATGCATCAAAGAACTGAACACACAAACATGAGATTGCAGCAACACACAGTTAATCTTATTGAACTTCTTTGATTAAAGCCACGAAATCATCAGGCAAATGTTGACACTTAACAAATTACTATTATATTCCTTAATAGTAGCCAGAGATAGAATATTTGTTACTAGTGGTAACTAAAAGGAAAAAGACAGAATGTATCTTCTATGACCCTAAAGAAACCTATGTGCTACACCACAATATTTATAAAACCAGTAGATCTTAGTTAAATTTCACTATCTAGGCCTTGGACTGCAAGGAGATCCAACCAGTCCATTTTGAAGGAGATCAGCCCTGGGATTTCTTTGGAAGGAATGATGCTAAAGCTGAAACTCCAGTACTTTGGCCACCTCATGTGAAGAGTTGACTCATTGGAGAAGACTCTGATGCTGGGAGGGATTGGGGGCAGGAGGAGAAGGGGACGACAGAGGATGAGATGGCTGGATGGCATCACTGACTCGATGGATGCGAGTCTGAGTGACCTCCAGGAGCTGGTGATGGACAGGGAGGCCTGGCATGCTGCAGTTCATGGGGTCGCAAAGAGTCGGACACGACTAAGCGACTGATCTGATCTGATCTAGGCAGAAAAAACTGAGGCTGGGACAGAAGAAAAGCTGGGAGAACCCGTTCAGTATTTCAGTCTGGTGGGGGTAAGGCCAAGAGGACTCAGAGCTCGTGGTTCTTATCAGAACTTCCTTCCACAGGACCATACTTTCTCCCACAAGACCTTTCAGTGACGTGGTGGTTACCAATAGCGGTGCTTTCACTGTAACAGACCCCTTCCTGGAGAGCCAGTGAGCACTTACATTCATGTGTTCCTGGCCAGCCACTGCCCACGCCCTCGTTACCTGCCCTCCCACGCTGGACCCTCCTGGGGGCAAGGGCACCTGCCATTATGCATGTTACACACGCATATGTACCTAGGGGTCTGCACCTGTTGAGCAAGTAGTACACTACTACAGTAAAAACAAAGAGCTGACGACGCAAGCCCCTCAAAAACCATGTAAATGGACATTGAGTAATTATAGAAATGTTTTGAGAAAAAGTAGGAAAAGATCAGACATAACAGAAAAGAGAAGAGATGAAAAGATGTGAGGTGGTTTAGGAAATGAGTCAGTGACTTAAGTGAAGAGCAGATGAATTTAAAGAATGGTCTAAATGTTACAATACATCAAAATGATTTATTATTTTAAATGAGTTTGTGTGTTAAAGGTTGTGATAAGAGTAACACATGCTGTAACTTCCTTCCATGGTAACCCTGATTCTACTGGAAAAGAGGCAGGAAACCCATCATGTATTTTCTAAGCACCTACTGCATGCCAGGCTTCCCTGGTAGCTGAGCTGGTAAAGAATCCGGCTACAATGCAAGAGATCCCAGTCTGATTCCTGGGTTGGGAAGACCCCCTGGAGAAGGGACAGGCTACCCGTTCCGATACTCTTGGGCTTCCCTGGTGGCTCAGATGGTAAAGAATCTGCCTGCAATGTGAGAGACCGAGATTTGATCTCTGGGTTGGGAAGATCCCCTGGAGGTAGGCATGGCAACCCATTCCAGTATTCTTGCCTGGAGAATCCCCAGACAGAGGAGCCTGTGGGCTGCAGTTGCAAAGAGTCGGCACACAACTAAGCGACTAATACTTTCACTGATAAGAAGTCATTTCAGAGTTCCATAAATGAGTCCAATGTAATCCCACATATATAGAATTTCACTCTGTGAAGTATTAATTCATTTGTAAAGTGACACAGGCAACACGTCATGGTCAAACCCTGATTTTCCTTACATGGCTGACAAAATGTGGAATATCTACGTCCTTCACCAGTTCCAGCTACCACACTCTTATGCCATGAAGAATGAAGCACTGCCTGTAATTACATGAAAATGGTGCGGCAAGTATCATTGCTAACTCCTGAGTTAGCAGATAAAACCAATGCATCTGTAAACTCTGTCAGAATGAATAAACAAGTGGAAACCTTTCAACCAGGTGGCAAGCACACGTGATTGCTTGCTCTATGGGCAACACATTTTTTAGCAAAAATTGCTTTCACAAAGTAGGCATAAACATCCACTTGCTTATCTGGAGCAAATGTGTGTTACTTCTGAAGACCTAGAAGTGAGCTGCTTTAGGGACCTACTGTGACCCACACTCCTAGAAAAATACAGCCACTGAGCAGATACGGAGCTGAAAAACAAGCTGGATCTGAGCATGTGACCTTCAGGAATACTACATAACTGAGAACTTACTCTCATCAAGTAATAAGGGCAATCACAGCCTGGCAAGATCTCCCAATATAAGCACTTCAGGAAACAGTAAATCCATCTTCCACAGTGTTGGCAACAATGGCTTTTTGAGACTCTATCATCACTCACATCACAAGCACCACAAATATGATCAAATTTGTGATCACTGAACAACTGAGAGCTGTATCCAGACATTCAACACGCAAATGTCTAAAGACTCACACATGACAGTACTCTCTTCTGTGTTGGGATTAATATGACCTGAGGCTTCCATCACCTGTACCATTAATGTCAAAACTCCAGCAAAGTCACAGTGTTTCAAGGGCAACTTACAGGGAGAGGCAAATGCATAGCCAGTGATGCTTTAATTGTCTTTAATATTTTATATCTAAAATCACTAGGAGATTTTCAAGTGCCTTGAGTTCCTATGAGGGAAAAAACTATATAAATGCATAATAATAATTAATGGTTGTATGGCCCTGAACAATTCATCTAACTTCTGATTTTCCCTTTCATCATTTGTAAGCAGATATATCTCATATCCCATCACTGCATGGGAAATAGATGGGGAAACAGTGGAAACAGTGTCAGACTTTGTTTTTCTGGGCTCCAAAATCACTGCAGATGGTGACTGCAGCCATGAAATTAAAAGACGCTTGCTCCTTGGAAGGAAAGTTATGACCAACCTAGATAGCATATTCAAAAGGAGAGACATTACTTTACCAACAAAGGTTCGCCTAGTCAAGGCTATGGTCTTTCCTGTGGTCATGTATGGATGTGAGAGCTGGACTGTGAAGAAGGCTGAGCGCCGAAGAATTGATGCTTTTGAACTGTGGTGTTGGAGAAGACTCTTGAGAGTCCCTTGGACTGCAAGAAGATCCAACCAGTCCATTCTGAAGGAGATCAATCCTGGAATTTCTTTGGAAGGAATGATGCTAAAGCTGAAACTCCAGTATTTTGGCCACCTCATGCGAAGAGTTGACTCATTGGAGAAGACTCTGATGCTGGGAGGGATTGAGGGGAGGAGGAGAAGGGGACGACAGAGGATGAGATGGCTGGATGGCATCACTGACTCGATGGATGCGAGTCTGAGTGACCTCCGGGAGCTTGTGATGGACAGGGAGGCCTGGCGTGCTGCGGTTCATGGGGTCGCAAAGAGTCGGACACGACTGAGCGACTGATCTGATCTGATCTGATCTGATATCTCATATCAGTGCTGTAAAGTATATGCAAAACAATGTCAAAGTACTGACAGACGCAGAGTACTACACACATGCTCAAAGGAGACCCAAGGCTGATGTGACCAGCACTGAGCACTATCAAGTGCCCTGGGTAAATTTCAAACTAAGAATTAAAAGCACAAGACTCTGAAGCTGTAATGCTGCAAACTAAAGAGGCCAGTATTTATAAAAATACATATTTCAATGAAAACCAAACCCTCTGTATGTACTGGTGGGGAATTAAATGCTCTAAAGGCATTCATGAACAAGTTTCTTAAAAATAAACCAGGCTGCATTAGCGTTCCTATTAAAAACAGACTGTCTGACCTCCCCCCACAATACATCTATGCCACAACATTTCTAATCCTTAAACAACATGGGTGAATTGTGAACACAGAATCCTCTGGAATCAGAAGTCCTCTGCTTTACATCAACTGCCTAGGTCCCTTAGTATCAATCAACATCTTGAGGGAAGAAAGTTAACTTCAAACTCATTAATTTAACGATTTTTAATATGAGTGAGTTATGGAGCTCTATTTTGTAACCTTTATTTCACAGCAATTATCATCTTGTTTTTGTTGCAAAATCAACTTTTACCCATTCCCCATCATTTACTATTCCAAACCATCAACTTGAACACATACACTCACCAAGTCAATGTTAAGCCAGTCTTCATTCACATCCACCAGATATACTTGATAGCATAAACTGAACTTCAATGATATATGATCTTAGTTGAAGGTGTTGAAAGATTCAAATAAAAGTATTTTATTTGAAACTTTACTTTCCTGACATCAAGACACCAGAAAGACTTGAGAAAATGTACTCAGTGAAACAACAGCATTAATGTTGCAGTTAACATTTACTGATTAATTTATCATGTGTTCAGCACTGGTCAAACCACTTTCTAAATCTCATTTAATCCACACAACAATCTTATGAGCAAGATGGGCAATATTATTATTTCCACAGAAAGATAACTTTTAAAAAACTCAATGTTTAATATAATTCCTAAAAACTAGTCATGATATCACAGAAAAATGGAATCTTGGTCTACTACTGTATTTTGAGATCTAAGTTTTGAACATATCTTATAAGCATATCTGTTTATTATGTCCAAAAATAAATCTCCCTACATACCATTCAAAGCACTTATATGATGCCAAATTTCCTTTTCTATCTCTTCCAATAAAAATTAAAACACGGCATGTGAGAGCTGGACTGTGAAGAAGGCTGAGCGCCGAAGAATTGATGCTTTTGAACTGTGGTGTTGGAGAAGACTCTTGGGAGTCCCTTGGACTGCAAGGAGATCCAACCAGTCCATTCTGAAGGAGATCAGCCCTGGGATTTCTTTGGAAGGAAAGATGCTAAAGCTGAAACTCCAGTACTTTGGCCACCTCATGTGAAGAGTTGACTCATTGGAGAAGACTCTGATGCTGGGAGGGATTGAGGGCAAGAGGAGAAGGGGACGACAGAGGATGAGATGGCTGGATGGCATCACTGACTCGATGGATGTGAGTTTTAGTGAACTCTGGGAGTTGGTGATGGACAGGGAGGCCTGGCGTGCTGTGATTCATGGGGTTGCAAAGAGTCGGACACGACTGAGTGACTGATCTGATCTGATCTGTATGAATAACTGTCTATGACTACAAACTGGTCATGAGGCTGGTAAGTGCTATTATTTAAAGTCTTTTAGACTTAAATGCCCAATATCTGCTTTGTCTATTTGCAAAAGGAATGCTTTCCACATGGAAGCTAGAATTCTAAGATACTCAAATTTTGGTTGGCAGTGGTTCTCAGCTATGCCCGCACAACATAATCACCTAAAAGTCCTGAGGCCTAGGTCTACTCCCATAGCTTTTGGTTTAATTGGTCTGGGGTGTAAGCCAGGCAATGGAATTTTTTAAATCTCCCAGGTGATTTTAATATGCAGTCAAAGAGGCCACCCCCTGCCTTTCATGTGCACCAGAATCATCTGAGGCACCTGTAGTATGGTGCCCTCCCAGATCACAGCATGCAATACACAGCTGGAGACCCCACTGTGAAAGAAAATGCAGTTCTCCCCTCAAAAAGAAATCTTATAAAGTAAACTGGAGGCTTAAAAAAAGATTTTAATGATTAAAGAAATGAGAATTTTTAAAAAAGAAATAACAAGGAAACGAGATAGCTAATAAGCAGAAAAATAATCATTATAGAATTTGTAAGTATATTAGAAATTTCAAAAACCACAGAGCTGACAACTAAATGACATGAAGGAAAGGTCTGCGACGATTATAGATGATGCAAAAGAAAGAGACCAAGAATTAAGTAAGCAGTTAGACATGGAAGATGTGTATATTCTCTACATAGTCAGATGCAACCACAAACACCACTGAGGTAAGTGCAAGAATACCTAAATGAATACAGAGGTATACCATATTCATGGAAGAGAAAAGAATATTGTGAAAATATCAGTTTTTCCCCAAAAGTCAATGCAATCAAAATCCCAGAAGTACTTTTGTGGAAATTAGTAAAATTTATAGGTACAAAAGGCCAGAAAGACAATCTCACAGAAGAACAAAGCTGGAGAACTTAACTATCAAATATTACCACAAAGCAGTAGTTCAAGCAGTGTGGCACTGATACAATCACAGAAGAGCGGCCAACGGCAGAGAACAGGGCATCTAGAAACACATTCAAACACGGGTGGCCACCTGAGAACCAGCTTCCTGCTCTAGGGACGTATGATCTTTTCAGTAAATGGTTCAGATCAGCTAGATAACCAGACGGTAAACAAACACCAATTCACACCATTCACAAAACCAACTTATGTTAAATTACAGACCTAAGTGAAAAAGACAAAATAAAATTTCTTGACACAAGAATGATTGTGAACAAAATTTTTCTAGAGTACACAAAGCACTAGCCATTAACAAACACATACACACACACACACACACACCAAAAACCCGATAAATTAGGCTTCATTAAAGTTAAGAACTTCTGTTCATCAAAGATGTCATATTAAGAGAGTGAAAAGAAAAACCACAGACTGTATTTAAAAAATGTGTAATACAGATATTATGTATATACAAAGTACTTAACTCAGCCAATCAAAGAAAAGCAGACAACTCAGACATATTTTAATGGACCTGAAATGCACTTCACACACAAAAAAAGTTAATAAAGACTGATGTATACATGAAAAGGTGTTCAAAAATCAATATTCCCAAGGATATGAAACTAAAACCATCAAGAAATACTAGTACGCACCTACCAAAGTAGGTAAAATTAACGTAATGCAATAACTAGTGTCAGAGAGCAACTGAGACTCTCCTAAGCTGCTGGTGGGAGAGCAGAGTGGACAGAGCCTCGGCAGGATCTGCTGAAGCTATTAAGCATACACAGACCCTACACCCTGGTAACTCTACTATATACACACCCAACTTGAATTAATTATATGTGTTTCCTAAAAGAATTTATAAGAGTGTTTTTAACAGTATAATTGCAATCACTGAAAACTGGAAACAATGCATATATCCATGAACAGCAGAAGAAACAAATGAATCATGATACAGTCATACAACAGAGTACTGCGTGCGTGCTCAGTCACGTCAGTCGTGTCCAACTCTGCGACCCCATGGACTGTGGTCTGCCAGGCGCCTCCGTCCATGGATTCTCCAGGCAACAGTACTGGAGTGGCTTGCCATTTCCTTCTCCATAACAGAGTACTATACAGGAACAAAAACCAAAAAGACTTCTGCTACTTGCAATAGCACAGAAATTCGAAATACAAATGAATCAAAGACTCAAAAGTATACAAAACACATGGTGGTACTGCTGCTGCTGCTGCTAAGTCACTTCAGTCGTGTCCAACCCCATAGACGGCAGCCCACCAGGCTCCTCCGTCCATAGGATTTTCCAGGCAAGAGTACTGGAGTGGGGTGCCATTGCCTTCTCCAGTGGTACAGCTAAGTTTTTTTAAAACAGCAAAATGAACTCACAATGTTAGAAGTCATACTGTTGGTTATTTTTAACGAAGAGTAATGGCCAAGAGAGGTTTCAATGAATGATCCACATCTTGATTTAGGGGACATTTAAACGCATGTGTTCACTTTTGTGAGGTTCAAATTTCTCACTTATTTGTGCACTGTGCTGCACAGGTAGAGCTTCCCTTGTGGCTCAGCTATAAAAGAATCCACCCGCAATGCGAGAGACAGACCTGGGTTCGATCCCTGAGTTGCAAAGATCCCCCGGAGAAGAGAAAGGCTACCCACTCCAGTATTCTGGCCTGGAGAATTCCATGGACTGTATAGTTCATGAGCTCACAAAGAGTTAGACACAACTGAGCGACTTTCACTGCACAGATATCATAATCTCACTTATCTTAATGGATTTTTAAAAATTAGGGGCAAAAGATACTTGACAAAATCCAAATAAGACAACATTCAAAGTAAAGAAATCAATAATGGGATTTATTGATATAATGGGATTTACTGATTTATTAAGTACAGAAATGGTATGGACCTAAGAGAAGCAAAAGATATTAAGAAGAGGTGACAAGAATATACAGAAGAACTATACAAAAAAGATCTTAATGACCCAGATAACCATGACAGTGTGATCATTCACCTAGAGCCAGACAGAAATCTTGGAGTGCAGAGTCAAGTGGGCCTTAGGAAACATCACTATGAACAAAGCTAGGGGAGGTGATGGAATTCCAGGTGAGCTATTTCAAATCCTAAAAGATGATGCTGTGAAAGTGCTGCACACAATATCCCAGCAAATTTGGACAACTCAGCAGGGGCCACAGGACTGGAAAAGGTCTGTTTTCATTTCAATCCCAAAGAAAGGCAATGCCAAAGAATGCTCAAGCTACTGCACAAATGCACTCATTTCACATGCCAGCAAAGTAATGCTCAAAATTCTCCAAGCTAGGATTCAACAGTACATGAACTGAGAACTTTCAGATGTGAAAGCTAGATTTAGAAAAGGCAGAGGAAACAGATCAAACTGCCAACATCCACTGGATCATCGAAAAAGCAAGAGAATTCCAGCAGAATATCTACTTCTGCTTCATTGACCATGCTAAAACCTTTGACTGTGTGGATCACAAGAAACTATAGAAAATTCTTAAAGAGATGGGAATACCAGACTACCTGACCTGCCTCCTGAGAAATCTGTATGTAGGTCAAGAAGCAACAGTTAGAACTGGACATGGAACAACAGACTGGTTCCAAATCAGGAAAAGAGTACATCGAGGCTGTATATTGTCACCCTGCTTATTTAACTTATATGCAGAGTACATCATGAGAAATGCTGGACTGGATGAAGCACAAGCTGAAATCAAGACTGCCGGGAGAAATATCAATAACCACAGATATGCAGATGATACCACCCTTATGGCAGAAAGTGAAGAAGAATTAAGGAGTCTCCTGATGAAAATGAAAGAGAAGAGTGAAAAAGTTGGCTTAAAACTCAACATTTAGAAAACTAAGATCATGGCATCCGGTCCCACCACTTCATGGTAAATAGATGGGGAAACAATAGAAACAGTGGAAGACTTTATTTTCTTGGGCTCCCAAATCACGGCAGATGGTGACTGTAGCCATGAAAAGAAAAGACACTTGCTCCTTGGAAGAAAAGCTATCAGAACAAACCTAGACAGCATATTAAAAAGCAGAGACATTACTTTGCTGACAAAGGTCCATCTAGTCAAGGCTATGGTTTTTCCAGTAGTCATGTATGGATGTGAGAGTTGAACTATAAAGAAAGCTAAGTGTGCAAGAATTGATGCTTTTGAACTGTGGTGTTGGAGATGAATCAGTCAATCCTAAAGGAAATCAGTCCTGAATATTCATTGGAAGGACTGATGCTAAAGGTGAAGCTCCAATACTTTGGCCACCTGATGTGAAGAACTGACTCCTTAGAAAAGACCCTGATGCTGGAAAAGATTGAAGGCATGAGGAGAAGGAGACAAGAGAGGATGAGATGGTTGGATGGCATCACTGACTTAATGGACTTGAGTTTGAGCAAGCTCTGGGAGTTGGTGATGATCAGGGAAGTCTGGTGTGCTGCCATCCATTGGGTTGCAAAGAGTTGGACACGACTGAGCAACTGAACTGAACTGAATGGGATTTATAGGGAAAGGAATTCTTAGTAAAGACCAAATCCACTTAGATATAGATTTAAGAGCAAACTACCATTAAAAAACAAAGAAATGTATCAACTGCAACAATCTAAATTTATATAATTAAAACACAGTTTCTGCTATTCTATCATACAAAAACAGCTAGACAGACCTTCACCAAATTTAGATGGTATATTTGGAGCAATCTGACTTCAGTTATAGGCTACGTGGTGTAAATTTAATGATGCAGAGGTGTGACCACATCAAAGAGACAGAAGCTGTCCACCAGAGCAGCTGCAGGCCACTGATGGGAGCTGGAAGACCTTTCTTTGCTCTTGTTCAGTCCTCTGTACCATGTTCCAGGCTGAGTGCCAGCAGGAATTCATTTATTATTTATTTAACAATGGTTAATGATTTTTCAGAGGAACTATGGAAAGGTCAACTAGCATCACATAACTTAGAAAAACAAAAAATTGGAAAGTAGAAAAAAAGGGTACTTGGACATCACTTACAGAGAGCAACAATATATACTGCTTGAAAATAAAAAATTGCAGGCCCATGCTCTAGACCCAGTCAGCAGATCTCCAGGGATGAGACCCAAGAGATTCTAATGAACAGCTCTTTTTGTTGGCTTGGGCAAGCAACTTAATCAAAACCTTATAAAAAAAAAATAGCTAATGGAGGTATTAATGTCTTTTAACTTGCAGAGTTCTTTCCAGTAAATTAAGCTGTTCTTAACCCAGACGGGACAGGGAGAAATTCTTTAAGGACAGAACTACATGTTATTGATCCCTGTAGCCCCAGGGACCTAGCCTAGATCAGGTACATAAATTAGACCTTACACATAATTGCTGAAAGGTGATTTAAGAGTACACAGTGAATCTAGTAACTGTTGGAACTATACTGACAGATTCTAAGTGCTGAGTTCTAATCAACAGTTAAAATCTTTGGCAGCAGTACTTTTTAAGGAGAAACTAATACTTAGTATCTTTCTACTTCCACTTTATGTCAAACCAAAATTCTGTGCTTTAAATAATACCCTTAGGTTATTGAGACCAAAAACAGTTACAAGTGGATACATTCATATTTCACTACAGTTTCCAAATTTACTGTACCACAATCAAGCAAGGCTGTAAAATACTAGATAGAAGCCTTGTTTCATTTCACTGCTGATCAATTCTTATAGGTTTAAAAAAAAAAAAAAACCTCTTATCTCTTAGGAATATAAAGAGAAATATACATTGAATTGATTAAACTCATCTCTTTCAGAGATTTGCTGCTGCTGCTGCTGCTGCTGCTGCTGTTGCTAAGTCGCTTCAGTCACATCCGACTCTGTGCAACCCCACAGATGGCAGCCCACCAGGCTCCTCTGTCCCTGGGATTCTCCAGGCAAGAATACTGGAGTGGGCTGCCACTGCCTTCTCTGTCAGAGATTTGAGTGTTGTAAATACAAAGAATGTACACTTTAAGTTTTAAAAAAAATGATGACAAAGGAAAACAATAAAGAATAAATATGCAATTATAAGGATTAATACAGCTTCTATGACAAAGCATTATATTCAGCTCTGAAATTCTGAAAACCAGACCAAAAAAAAAGAGAGGAATTTCAATACATGTTCCTAAAAAAGAGATGGAATATACTAACTTCTCAGAGCAGAAAGCTTTCTCTTGTTGGAAGTCCTCAGACGCAAAAGTTGGACGAAGCTCTGCTTTTATCTGTTTTAGATGTGGCATATTTACAATTTATTTAAAGAAAGTGTTCTGATGCTTAAAAACAAAAACTCTTTCACTTTACAAATAAAAAACAAAAGGCTAACAAAATCAACAATTAATCTACAGTTAAATGCCTAACAAGCAGCTTCAGGATCTTACCTAATCTTAACTTTGATTAATTTCTTTTCAATACAAAAACAGTCTTGTGCCAGTTTTGAGGTGGGGAAAAAAAAGGGCAGCAAACCAATGAAGGAAACCTAACAGTTCAGCTTTTTATTCATGTTCTTCCCCTAAATGAAGCTTTATACATGTAGGAGATGATCTAACAAGAAATTTCCAGCTTTCTGAACTATCCAAGGACACAAGAGAATTATAAGGTCACAGATGTTAGCTCTGCAGCAGACTGACCTATTCAGCTGTAAAGTCAGCCAACCTGGGGAAACAGAATTTTCTCCAGCATGTAGTTACAAACAACAGTGATTTGCCAGGGAAGGGAGATGGCACTGGACAAGTTCTCAGGACTACAGAGATCTTTATTTTTCAATCAGCAAAATTTTAGAGCAAAACACTACAGAAGCCAGCTATAAATATTAATGCACAAAAATCTGTCCTGAGCAAGATGTGAGCTGTATGTTTATACATATATGCAAATTCTAAGTTTACCACCTTCCTGAAGAATTCCACTCAGCCTTCAATTTATCCTCTTCACATAAAACCGGATATGGTTTTCCTCGTGGTTTTTTGTGGTTGACCACAAAAATGGAATAAGGTGCAATTAAGACAAAACTTATCAAAGCAAGATGATGTATATATAGATGCATATGTATTAATTCCAGATTCTGTGATGAAATTATAAAGAAATCTACTATTAGCCAAAAAAGTCAAATTTATGATCCAATTTCAAAATTCCTATCTCCTCCGTAAATTAAAAAAATTATGAAAAACTTAATATGCTGCTTATTTTAAAGGGAGAAAATCTGTTTTTAACTCTTTATCTCATAGTTTGGAATATGAGACTTCCAAATAGCCTACTGGAATTTACAGAGTTAATGACAATTAAAAGTCAATAATGTAAAAACATATTTTTCTTCTAAAAGTAGTCTTCCTTTTTCATATAAAACTAACACAATTTCAGATTAAAAAAGGAAAAAGTTAATAATTATTAAAAATAACCAGTAAGATAATGCATACCTTAAAATCTGAATTTTAAAGTGATACCAGGGGTTATCCACAAGTCTGTACAATACTTCTACCATAGGTTTATTATTTAACATTTCTTTCCAAAAAATTAATCTTCTTATATACAGATACACAGCTTTATGAAGTGACATTTCTATAAAGAGCAAAGTAATGTTTAAATGGGAAATATACCACACCAACCAATAAGGATTTCAAATGCAATTTTCAAATGATAATTTTTCAAAACCAATTTTCAAATGGCAAATACTTGGACCACACCAATGAACAAGGAAAACGTGAAACACGGGATCAACCGAAAAGGCGTGACACAGGAGAAAAGGACACACGGTATGTGAGCTGAGTGCGCCACCCGAATTCCTCTGCTAGATATGAGTATCCCAAGTTAGACTCGTTCAGCCAATGTCTTAACTTGCTATCGGACGTAAGAAACACATGCTTATTTTTCTAAAACCCTCTATGTATTTTTCCATATCACAAAGGTGTGCTTTTATGTAATGATGATAAATATTTAACTGCAGAGCAATCTGCTACTTTCTTTACTGAGCTACTGATTTACTTGCCTATATTTGTTGCAAACAGTCACAGGAAACCCAAAGGAAAATTCAATAACAAAACTCACTTTTGCCATTGGTTTTGCTTTCAAACTTCCATTCTCCACAACAGTGAGGTCCAGCTTGCCATCATCCTTACTTCCTATAGCTTTCAGTCCTTGCAAAAGAATATCTCGTAACTTTTGATAAAGAGGTTTTTCGACATAATCCAGTAATTTCACTGTTTCCATGTACTTAGCAATTTCATCTAAAAGAATAACACAATTATTTTGTAGTTTTTATCATAAATACAACATACTTACCTCTTCTAAGAAAATGATCCACAATTATAGTAACATTGCTGCTACTGCTAAGTCACTTCAGTCGTGTCCGACTCTGTGAGACCCCATAGACGTCAGCCCACCAGGCTCCCCCGTCCCAGGGATTCTCCAGGCAGAACACTGGAGTGGGTTGCCATTTCCTTCCAATGCATGAAAGTGAAAGTGAAGTCGCTCAGTCGTGTCTGACTCTTAGCGACCCCATGGACCGCAGCCTACCAGACTCCTCCATCCATGGGATTTTCCAGGCAAGAGGACTGGAGTGGGGTGCCATTGCCTTCTCCATATAGTAACAGTAGAATGCAAATATATAGCTTGTTAAATATGTCTTTCTATCACGTCTTCATTGAAAGTATGCTTCTGAATTCAGGAATTGTCAGATAAGTCAAATAAAAAAATGTATTTTTAGATACAATGCAAAAAACACCTTTTAATTGTGACAGTAAGAAAGAGACAAGCTTAACTTTTAAATATATATAAAAACAATTATTAATATAATTTTAAAGCTACTTTTTAAAAGGACCTAAAATAAATATTATGAAGTAAAATGTGGTTAAGTACAATAAATATCATAGCCAGAATTTCTTTTTTTCTTTTTTTGCCACAGAAGCCATTAATTCTGGAGAAGACAGCTGCATTTTTTGGGTAAATGAAAAATAAAACGTGAAAATCAGGTTGAAAAAAAGAAACACAAGGAAGTCCTGATTGTCCCATAAAAGAGAAAAACCAACTTGTGAATGATAAAAGGTCTACTGGACACTGCTGCTGCTGCTGCTAAGTCGCTTCAGTCGTATCCAACTCTGTGCGACCCCAGAGACGGCAGCCCACCAGGCTCACCGTCCCTGGGATTCTCCAGGCAAGAATACTGGAGTGGGTTGCCATTTCCTTCTCCAATGCATGAAAGGGAAAAGTGAAAGTGAAGTCGCTTAGTTGTATCCGACTCTTAGTGACCCCATGGACTGCAGCCTACCAGGCCCCTCCATCCATGGGATTTTCCAGGCAGGAGTACTGGAGTGGGTTGCCATTTCCTCCTTCAATGCATGAAAGTGAGAAGTGAAAGTGAAGTCGCTTAGTTGTATCCGACTCTTAGTGACCCCATGGACTGCAGCCTACCAGGCCCCTCCATCCATGGGATTTTCCAGGCAAGAGTACTGGAGTGGGTTGCCATTGCCTTCTCCGACTGGACACTGAGGCAGAACCAAATCCATAAAAAAAAATCTTACTAGTCAAGATCAGCACCTCTCAACACCCATCTACAAATCCATCTTTGGGTTAACGACTCATACATGTATACGCCCAGTCCAGCCTTTCCACTGACCTCCAGACGTGTATACCCACTGACTTCCACTGACTCATATACTGCCTCTGTAACTGGCATCTCACATGCCAACCAAATCCAAAATCCTGACCAACCCCTAAAACCCACTCACCCTGTGGTTTTCTGTCTCAATTATAGAAAATCCCATTCTCCCAGTTCCTCAAATCCTCCTCCCACATCCAATAAATCAAGACATGATGTCAGTGCTACACACGCATTCATTCATTCATTCATTCAGACATTCTGAGTACCCACCATATGTCAAGCATGATTCTAAATACTTAGGTACGTGAGAAAAAATAAACAAAAATCCTTCAACTTTCTTAATCTGATAAAGGGGATCTACAGAAAAACAAAAGCAAACGTCACCAAGTGTGGTAAAATACTGGACTTCCCTTCTGAGAGAAGAAAACAGCAAGGAAGCCCAGCTGCACCATTTCCATGCTGCCTGGAAGTCCTGCCTGGAAGTTTAGCCGGTGCAGTAAGGCAAGAAAAGAAACAGACAGCCCTGAGTGGAATGGAAGATGCAAAACGGCTTTCACAACATGAGTGCACGTAGAAAAGCCTAAGAAATCTATTAAAAAACTTCTAACCAATATGTAAAGTTAACAAGATCATAGGATATAAAGTATTTAAAAATCTTTCTATCTATTTCTGCTTTATTGACTATGCCAAAGCCTTTGACTGTGTGGATCACAATAAACTATGGAAAATTCTGAAAGAGATGGGAATACCAGACCACCTGATCTCCCTCTTAAGAAATCTGTATGCAGGTCAGGAAGCAACAGTTAGAACTGGTCATGGAACAACAGACTGGTTCCAAATAGGAAAAGGAGTACGTCAAGGCTGCATATTGTCACCATGTTTATTTAACTTATATGCAGAGTACATCATGAGAAATGCTGGACTGGAAGAAACACAAGTTGGAATCAAGATTGCCGGGAGAAATATCAATAACCTCAGACATGCAGATGACACCACTCTTATGGCAGAAAGTGAAGAGGGGCTAAAAAGCCTCTTGATGAAAGTGAAAGTGGAGAGTGAAAAGGTTGGCTTAAAGCTCAACATTCAGAAAACGAAGATCATGGCATCTGGTCCCATCACTGCATGGGAAATAGATGGGGAAACAGTGGAAACAGTGTCAGACTTTGTTTTTCTGGGCTCCAAAATCACTGCAGATGGTGACTGCAGCCACGAAATTAAAAGACGCTTACTCCTTGGAAGGAAAGTTATGACCAACCTAGATAGCATATTCAAAAGCAGAGACATTACTTTACCAACAAAGGTTCGCCTCGTCAAGGCTATGGTCTTTCCTGTGGTCATGTATGGATGTGAGAGCTGGACTGTGAGGAAGGCTGAATACCGAAGAATTGATGCTTTTGAACTGTGGTGTTGGAGAAGACTCTTGAGAGTCCCTTGGACTGCAAGAAGATCCAACCAGTCCATTCTGAAGGAGATCAATCCTGGAATTTCTTTGGAAGGAATGATGCTGAGGCTGAAACTCCCGTATTTTGGCCACCTCATGCGAAGAGTTGACTCATTGGAGAAGACTCTGATGCTGGGAGGGATTGAGGGCAGGAGGAGAAGGGGACGACAGAGGATGAGATGGCTGGATGGCATCACTGACTCGATGGATGCGAGTCTGAGTGACCTCCGGGAGCTGGTGATGGACAGGGAGGCCTGGCGTGCTGCGGTTCATGGGGTCGCAAAGAGTCGGACACGACTGAGCGACTGATCTGATCTGATCTGATCTGATACACTAGCAACAAGCAATTAGAAAAGTAATAAAAACATATCACATACAATAGCATCAAAAAGCATCAAATACCTACAAACAAATATAATGAAAGATGGGCAAGATTTTTTCCAAATGAAAACTATAAAACACATGTCAGAGAAAATGACACCAAATTAAATGGAAGCTATAAAGTATCAATTGTATAAAGATGCCAATGCTCCCCAATTAGTCCAGAGAGTCCCTGTGATCCCACTCAAAATTTCAGCACATTGCAGAGGGAGAGGATATGTGTGGAACTGACAAGGTGATTCTAAAATGTACAAATATACAAAGGATCACGCAAAACAGCAAAGTCAAGTTTAAAGAAGAAAAAGTGCCAGAGGACTTAACTATCAGAGAAAGCTATAGTAACTAAGACAGTGAGCCCCAAGAACAGAAAAAAAAAACAACTACTACTATGAAAGAGCCCAGAAACAGACGCACAGATTTGCACATGATTGAACACAAAGGTGCCATCACAGAGCAAGGCTGGTCTTTTCAAGAAAGGCCGCTGTTAACACCGTGAACTCTGCGAGGTGACAGCGGTGTTAAATCATGTTCATCTTAGTCATCGTTCTCCAGTCTACATGTACAGGCAGATCTTGGAAGACACCGTGGGTTAGCTCCAGACCGCCGCAATAAAGCAAGTGTCACAATAAAGCAAGTCACCTTTTCTGGTTTCCCAGTACATTGGAAAGTGATGTCTATGCTATATGGTAGTATATTATGTGTGAAATAACACAATGTCTAAAAAAACGTGCATACCTTAATTAAAAATTGCTAAAAAGTGCCCACCATTATCTGAGCCTTCAGTGAGTCATAATTTTTTGCAATAATAATATCATTGATCACAAATCACCATAAGAAGTATAATAATAATGAAAAAGCTTAAAATATTGTGGGAGTTACCACAATGTTTGACAGACAGGAAGTGAGAACATGCTGTTGGAAAAGTCGGCACCAACAGATTTACTCGGCATAGGTTGCCACAAACCTTCAATTAGTAGGAAAAACAACACATTTGCAAAGTGCAATAAAGTGAATCACTATAAAATGAGGTATGCCTACATAGCAAATCATCACATTATAAAATTATATTTGTCAATTATTCCTCAATAAAGTTAAAAAATAAATTAAAAATTTTAAAAAATGTTAACAATGGGAATGAATTTCACAAATGCAGTATCGAATGAAAGAAAAAGAACGCCACCAGAAAAGAACATTAAAAGTGTTCTGCCCTCGTGAAATTATCTGAGTAGTTCACTCTATTCCATTTCCATATAGTTCAAAGAGAAATCCTTGATGTTGGAAGTTGTGCTAGTGATTCATTAGGCCAGAGGGAAAGGCTGGTGACTGGGAGAAGGCAACAGGGAGCGAATCTGAAAAAGCAGTAACATTCCATTTCCAGATGTGGTTGACAGGTTGCAAATTTAAAAGAGCTTAAGCTCACACGGTAGACCTTCCTGAAAAGGAGACAACTGAGCAAAGGCTTGAAAAGACCTAAATATATCCAGACTGACCACTGTTCACACCTGCACTGCTACTTCCCTTGCTCGGATTATGGCAGGAGGCTCCTAACTGGCTCCAGTTTGTACCTGGCCTTACCTCCTTAGCAGTCAGTCTTCAAGGCAGGAGCTGGAGAGAGTTCCCTTAAAGACAGACAGTCCACATCCCTCCTTGCCTCCACACCTCATGCACTCTTGCTCAAAGTAAAAGCCAAAGCCCATGATGACCTAGATGCAGGCATCAGCAGGCACTCATGTCCTTCCGCGTGGACACGTTCTTCCCCAGAGCTCACCCCGTCTCCTTCCCACAGCTGCTCAAATGGCACCTCCACAGGAGGACCATCCCAGGCCACCCTATCTACAGTAACAACCCACCCCATCCCTTCAATTCTATTTCCTGTTTCTGGTTTCTGCCACAGTACTAACCATGCAATAAACGGTGCCATTTACTCGTTGACTGTCTACCTTTCCCAACGAGAGCTTCACGAGGACAGGAGTTTTTATTTATTTTGATCCCTAGTGCCTAGGACAGTCTGAGGCACAAAACAGAGCCTCACCTAAGAAAACAGCTGCATTACCGAATGAAATTTGGTTCCCTGACTGAAAGCACTGAATAACAACTGAGTAAGGCCCACCTGCGGAAAGGCCCACGCGAGCAGGCCCCAGTGAGATGGTTACACTTAACAATATCGAAGCTCTAACATTAAGGGTTGTTAATCTATGGACCTCAGGATGTTTTTCCTCTCAGAAAACAAAATCCTTATGAAAACTGAAGAAGTCTTTTCTTACCCGGCTTGTTTTTCTCAGGAAAACATTTGTCCATCAAACTCGCAATATTTTCTCTGTATCTGTTAAAAATTAAAAGAATGAGTCACTGTCTGATGCTTGATGCCCTGGAAAGTTATTAATACTTAATAACAGTAAATAGCACATTAAGCAGCACTGTGCTATATTCTAAATACACTTACGAACATTCTTCTAAAATAAATTCAACAAAAAGAAACCCAAGGACTCTTACTGTTAAACAAGCACTTTCTTATTTCTACATTAATGTCAGTTAAAGCTATAGTCCTCGTAAAGAAGTTCTGACCGAACATCTGCCTCATCATTTTGCCCGAAATAATTTACTGTAAGTTTTCCTTTACCTAATTTTGGAATCTCTAACGTAGTTAGGATCTTTCAAATTATCTTCCCACGGCAGATGGCCACTAAGCCACTGGATCATGCAATAACCAAGGATTTCCAAGTCACCGCGTCTTGATGGCGCTGTGAAACAAAAGCAGCAGATTCAGCACAGTTAAATGATGTTTAAGGCAGAATTTCAGGTATATCTAAAGCAACAAGGAAAAAAGAGTCAACCCTATGGTCTTCTTTTTCATCATACAATCTTGACTCCATTTTGAAAAAAACACCGAATACTGGGCAGTATCAAAGAACTCATTTACCTCCGACTAATAATTTACTTTATAACCCAAACTGGCAAAACTCTACAGTTTCAAACTGAGACTACTAGTCTAAGAAATAAATTATAAAGCAATGACACATTTAATAGTGCACTTGGAAAATGTGAAGATATTAAGAATGCTGCAAGCTATTAAGAGGCCCAGAGAACTGGGGGTTTTAGCTCCTCCACAGTGTTGGACACAGGCAAAAAAAGAAACGATGGCTGAAGAAACAGGTCAGCTGAATGGGTGACAAAGTTAAGTCTACTGGTTACAAAGTTGTAGCTGCATAAGAAAACACAGACCATTATGGGGGAAAGCTCCCAGCATTCCAATTAAGTTAAAGAAAAGCAAAACAGGCCTCACTGCAGCTGACTGCGCTACTTCGCCACCGACCAGTCACGACCTCTGAAGGGTGAGAGGAAGATGGGGAGAACACAGGTGCCCTGTCCCTCAAATGCAGGAGCCTAAGCTCTCTCTTCTTCCCCTGCCCTATCCTGCCTCTTCAGTTCTTATCCGTCTGCTCATCTACTGGTGCAGGACAAAGAGCCACGCAGGGGTTCAGCAGAAAGCACTGGTGCTGCAGCTCTGGTTCAGGTGCCTCAGACGTACCCACACCGTTGTGCGCATCGATGCTGGTGAATTCAATTGTGCCATCGTGACATCTTTTGGGGTCTTCTTTGTATTCTTTATGAGTCCCTTCTGGGCAGTATCGATAAGCAAGGCCATAGTCTACCAAGTACACCTATAAATGTTCAAGCACCAAGATAAATTAAAGCCTGGGAAGCTCAGAAACAAGAATACTGTCACTGGAGGGCAGATTCACCCACAAAGCCACACTATGACACCCCACATGTTTAATCCAACACGCGAACAACATCAAGTACTTAATTCTGAAATACCTTTTATTTAAAGAAAAACATTAAATGACCGTGTAGCTACAGTGCAGATAATACCACCTGACTTCCTTACCCAAGTATGTGCTTTACTTGTAATAATCCTGTCTCCTCAATTTGAGCGGGGATCATAAATCATACACTTTTGCTTATGGCGTTGCAGACAAGGCTGAGCAGAGTTAAACCATCAGTACTTGTCGCGATACAACTGCCACACTGAGTGCAAGTGCGAACTTAGCCGACACATGGCGTGTTAAGTTTTTCCTCTCTTTACTTATAGAATAATCAAGTATCAATTCACTTCATAAAAATATTTTCAAGATTATAATGATGACCTGAAGAACTTTTAGATGAGGCTCTTAGGTACATTTAAATACTATATGTTAAAGTCAAGTCTTCATAATTAAAACTAAATTTTAATATACTGTATACACATATCTATGGGAATGTACATGGACATCTGATTAGCATACAAAGCTAATAAATTTGGCTTTCCTCTGTCCCAGAGCCACATATTACATCTCCAACTCCAGGTAACTGTCTCGCAGATGTATGCATCTGGTCACAGGAGGGAAGTGAAGTAAAAATATGGGTCTGGATTGAGCACATATGTCTAATACTAAAAAAATTATCCCATCCAAAGCATATGCCCAAAGGATAGCCAAGCTGCAAAAATATTTCCACCTGAACAAAAGGCAGCATGTTTTAGCCAACTGTAAAAAGAAATTATATTTGTATTTATTATATAAGTCTGGTCTACTTCAATTAACAGAATCCTTACCATTCAGGTTCTTAGCTGTGTATTGTTTGCTTGCTTGCTTATTTTTAACCTAAATGCAAATAAAGTAAGTTGCCTGGAAATTCTGTGGCTGCCTTTAGGACTTCTCCATTAGTCTGCTCTAACCAGCAACTTCCTTCTGTGGTACCTACATAGCTCCTTACAGCTACCGTAACAGAGAGAGGGAAGGGGAGGACAGGAAAAGAAAGGGGAGCCAAAGGAGAAAGGGAAAGCTAAGCAAGAGGAAGTCAAAGTCAGGCCTAAGACAAAGAAGAAACAAGCACAGTACATTGACTCAGCACACCTGAGTGCCCAAGCGTCCCTTTCTTATACACGCTCAAGTTAAGAAGTGAGAACACACATAAAATGGATTAAACACAGAGGCCCAACTATGACTTCAACTAAACCTGTGCTGGAGAAGACTCTTGAGAGTCCCTTGCACTGCAAGGAGATCCAACCAGTCCACCCTAAAGGACATCAGTCCTGGGTGTTCATTGGAAGAACTGATGTTGAAGCTGAAACTCCAATACTTTGACCACCTCATGCGAAGAGCTGACTCACTGGAAAAGACCCTGATGCTGGGAGGGATTAGGGGCAGGAGGAGAAGGGGACGACAGAGGATGAGATGGTTGGATGGCATCACCAACTCTATGGACATGGGTTTGGGTGGACTCCAGGAGCTGGTGATGGACAGGGAGGCCTGGTGTGTTGCGGGTCATGGGGTTGCAAAGAGTCGGACACAACTGAGCGACTGAACTGAACTGAAACCTGACTTTTACCAAAATCATGGAGTCAGCTTCAGGAAAATTATAAACCCCTCTAACTCCAACTAAATTGACCCAAATAAAGGTATAATAACATCAGCTTTTCTCTTTTCCTTAAAAAGTAAAAATTATAAAGTGAATGTAATAAGCTTAAAAAATGCATATTTCAATTCTAAACCCTATACAAATTTAGACAGCTAAGATATTTCTGTAAACCAATTGATTTCAATAATCAACATGTTAAAGACCAAATTTTCCAAGTAACAGAACACTTACATTTGATGGATTTCTTGAACAAAGGAAATAAAAAAAATGACAGAGCAGACAGGCAAACATAATTCATTGGTGCACTATGTAATTTTAAGCTTCCACCCCCAAACAGCTATTTGAAATTCATTTTGTATCACAAGTACTTCTTCTGAATATTATTTAGGGCAAAATAGCCAACTTGATAAAGTGCCAACAAATCGCATCAAAAATGTAGACTGTTAACTAGATAAAAGTGTCAAGAAGAAATATTATTATTACCATATCTACTTCAAAAAGTAAAACTTCTGCATGGGTTCAAAAGTTCATAGCAACTGTATTTGTTTTCAAACAACAGGTTTTAAACAGTAGAAATTAAAGTTATAAAACTACCTGGTCAGGATTCTTGTAGCTGAGAAGAAGATTTGAGGCCTTGATATCTCCATGTACATACTCATGCTCATGAATATATTCCAGAATATCCAGCTACGAAAGCATCATATACAATAAATTAATGCAGTACCTGACACCAACCAGCAGAGGACCAAGCATCAACACAACTAGCCTTTACTGGATTAAAAATGAGAAGAATGTAGCTCACATACAATTCTTAAGCTTAGCTGCAAGACAGTTTTCCGAGAAAATCTTTTGGCATTTGCTTCGTATATTTTCTGAAGGTCACTCCCAAAGCGATCTATTATCATAAATCTGTAACTAAAGACAAACAAGAAAAGTCAATGAACAGAATGTAACTCAGGAAAACCTACTTTGCCATGAGTACTCTCCTTTCAAAGTAATTTTTTTCAAGGCAATGTTTAGTAAGAAAGTAAAAATTGAAAGAAAGACATCTGAAACTAGTTCTTCCAGTGAAAAATCTCAAGAGCTGCAAGGGCTGTACTGGTTTTGCCTTTTATCTTAGGGCATTCTGGTCTCAACAAGTTACGTGAGACAGCATTCAATGCAAGGAAAAAGCACCCACAGAGAGAAGACAACAGACACTTTATAGTAAAGATAATAAAATAATCTGAGTAAGGCTGATATCACTGATTTTTGTCACAGTTAATTTATGCTTCTGGATATCAGCTTCCTGTGACTGTTTCCTATTTTCAAGAGACATTTTAGCATACTAACATTCTGTTAAAAATCAAGACTGTCAAGAGATGCTGTAACAAAAGCTAAATGCAATAAAACGGCTTAAATGGTATAAAAGAACTGTATACTAAGTACTCGACAGATAAGATCTGGGGAACAGTAAATGTACCAGAAAAACATAAAGATTTTCAGTTTTGCCACAAAACCAACCCTGTCACCTTGGCCAAGTCACATTTCTTGTCTGGGCCCCAATCTGCATAGGTGTCAAACAAGACAGCAGGGCCTCACGCTTTCTAAGGTCTTTTCCAGCACCCAAACTCTAAGATTCAATAACTACACATATATTTCTGTCTGCTGTGTATACAGTATACTTCAGGGCACTGAAAAGCATCACCTAGTCGCAGTGACATGGTTCATCTTTTGCTCTGTGAACCACTTTTATCTTTACAGTTTTCCAAATTCTGAGCTGTCTAGTTAAACCATTCAATAAATCAATAAAAAACCAAGATGTATCAAACACTCAAAATGTATGAAGCTATTTTCTAATGGGAATAAGATTAATAATCACTGTAACAACAACAGCTGGCATTTACTGAAATATGAGAACGGCCCTATTCTAAGCACTTTAGATGTTATTAATGTCAGTGCATTTAAACCTCCCACCACCCTGACAAGGCAGGCACCCCCAGGAGCCCCATTTTACAGCAGAAGAAAACTGATCACTAGTCATTTGTCCTCTAGGAAGTGGTGAATTCATGTTTTTGACCATCACACTAAATATGTCAAAATAAATAAACATAAGTAGGACACAAAAATCTTACATATTTTAGGTTTCTAAGATAAAAATACAGTATGACAATTCTATAGGAAAAAGGAAGAGCTAACAGTTAAAAGGCAATACGCCAAATAAAAAATCCAAGATTCTACCTACTCTTGAACTGGAAAAGAATTAATAGATCCTTCTAAACATCTTTTTAAAAAAGAATTAACATTTATAGAGGCAAAGTTATTTGTCTAAAGTCATGTAATTAGTCAGTGGCAAAATGTCTTTATTTTTCTAAGACCTTCAGTACCCCAACCTCAAACATCATAAAGAGGGAACAGTGATGCTGACTTCCTGATTTCCTCTGTACAACAGGTTTTGAGAGGTTGAGGCAGGAAACTAAGGACTCATGGATGTGTTTGTTTTTACAAATGAGTGATATGATTGTGTAATTATTATAAAATAACACGTAGGTAACAAAAATACAGCCTCTGCTGACACTCTGAAAGGGAGCTGAAGCACACGCAGTTTAATTCTATTGGAGATCTATTAACACATCACAGGACGTGGAGCTCTGTCTTTACTCACAGATCACCCTACCACTACTCTCAGCAATTCCTCCCTCTTCTCACCATGTCTGAACTATCCACATCAAATGAAGCAAGATTCTGTCTACTGCACAGAAATCTACCACGTTCTTCCACAAAATTATTTCTACCACTGAGCACTAAAAGAAAAGCTATTTCCAAGTAACTTCTCTAAAATAAAACCACTGATGTATACTTTCCTGGGGACTTGAATAAAACAATGTAAATAATGGGAATCTATAAATCAGCATAAATGATTTAATAACGAAAGCAGCTAACACTTTTACGAGCCTAACACTGTGCTAAGCACTATATTCACATCACTTCAGTTGAGTTACAGGAGGAAGTAAGGATTTCTGGCTGGGGAGGAGGGCGGGAAGGAGTCTTACTTTTTTTTTTTTTTAACTTTTGTAAGAACTAAAATGATTATTTCCTAAGAGCTTCAACCTAAAAAGTAAATCATTACCTTATGGGTGATGTACCTTCCCATTCATAAGATATCTGCAGCCAACTCTATGTCACAGAAGACACGGGCTTAGTGGTAAGGTCACCAGGAGTCAATGGGGGGTCAGCTGTACGTCAAACACGTCTGTTCCTTGTTTAAGCGCCTGCAGTAGCTTCCAGCCACCTATCGCACACAGGCTCCAAACAGCCCTTTCTTCCATGTCTTCATTACCTGCCTCAGCCTCTTTCTCCTTCTTTCTCATGTGTGTGCAATCACCCTTTCTTTGTTAAAGACAGATGGCCACAAGGCCACCCCGAAGGCCAGAAGCCTACTCTGCCCCTGTGTTCAGGTCACTCCCCACTTGAGATGTTATTCCTTGTTTACAGTGCTTTTCTAAACCAGCGTTTTTGAATATTTAAGGTATTAAAGACCCCTTTGATAATACTCTTTATTATGTGGGTAGGTGTTACTCTGCTTCACAGATGTGGTAACAGAGACAGAAAGGAGTAATGTACCCAGTCACACACATTTTAAGGGGCAAAGCACAGATGTGAAACCAAGTGTCTGTGTCTAGTCTGCTCTATTTCTCTAAAAAGTTTCATGAACACTGCAGAAACCTGTCCCAACAAAACTATAGCAAAATACTATCTGGCCATTCCCCAGAGTTGCCGGGCTCCCTGGGTTCCAGGATCAGAACTTCCCAGGGCAGAGTGCTGGCCGCCCACCAGCAGCTCCTCTGATCTCCACCTTGTCCGGCGAAGCCCCGCTCGGGTTCAGGCTCTCTGTCCTTTCCCCCGTCTCATCGCCGTGACCACCCTGCCCCTGCCAGTGGCTGGTTTAAGAATGAGCACTGATAAAACTCCAACAAAGAAAACATGGAGGAACGCCGGCCACAAGACCCCTGGGAATGGTTTCCCTGCCAGGAAACTGAAACTCACACAAAGCAACCCTATTTTCTGCTGTGGGGGATTGAAGTTTAGAAATGGGCAGTCACCGTGAGACTGCACAATGGAGAATTAACAGAGAACAAAGCCAAGACAAAGGCACCAGGGCGCCTGATGGTGACCAAAGAGAGCTGAGTCAGTTTTATCTCCACCTGCAGCTGAGAGCATCCTAACCAGTACATCCCAGTTCCAACCAAATTGACTCTCCACATCTCAGCTACCAGCACTGCTGAATGACACTCTATTCATTCAATCAAATATTTTTTGAAGTGTCAATTATGCATCAAAAGCATTGGAGGTTTCCTCCAACTTAACTCTGCCAACAATGTCCTCTCCTCTCTGAATTCCTAAGACACACACGAGGCAGAATCACACAATTTGGCACTTAAACTGGTCTCTGGTTGTTTCAAACAACTTTGCTTTTCTCATCAGCTAGACTGAAACCTTATCAAGGCGGGCAGATTATATTAATGTCTCTAACAGGAAATGCCATACTGAAGCCCGAGGGCTCCCTTTGACATAAGCAACATGAAGTTTTCTCTTTGCTTATTCATTATTAAGGGGAAAAAAATAATGCAGGCACATTTGGCGTTGTGTTCCTACTCGTCAGCTAGGTTCCAGGCGGCTGCTACCACTTGGGACAAGCCCCCCAGACGAGAGAGAACACCTTGTTCGTCTCGGCAGGAGACACGCCACGACGCAGGTGAAGGCCAAGCAGTACTGTAGGCAGGTGCTCAGTACATAATTCTTGACTAATCAAACTGAACAACAAATGCTCAAAATGGGAGGAGAAAAACAAAACACGCATGTTTTTACCTTTTTCCATTTTTGTCATGTAGACCAGACCCCCAATACTTAGGGACACCCAGGTACTTCAGTTTATGGGTACGAATCCATTTCTGAACTACAAGTTAAAATACATGCTTGTGATTTCAGTTTTGTTATACATAAGCAGGTTTTTACATCTTCAAGAACAGAATGCGTAAGATTCCACCTTAATTCACAAAAAATAAGTGAACAGTACATAATAACCAATAAATGAAAAGTACTTTACAACTGAAACATTTTTATTAACCTACAAAATTGTGCTATCCTGCCCTAAAGGTTGTCTTTAAAACGAAAAATCTCCAAAAGACATTTTTTTTAAAAGTCAAACCACAGTACTGCCATTAAAATTAATATCTCTAATTACCTAAGTGTTTACTTGTTTCCACAGAGTCTTACTTTTTACCTCATTCTAAAGGTCCTCAGCCAGGAAATCAAGCTTGAGGACAGACAGAGCCTCTAGAGAGATTCCCAAACTCAATATCAGCCTACCAGGAGACTCCCTGGATCTGCAGAGGGGATGGGACAGGGGAAGGGGACAGGAGGACAGGCAGGATCAGGGGAGTGGGAAGAGATCTTGCCCTCTCCCTTGGCGGTCTGTTCTAGTTCATCGTGATGGCAACCCTGCAAGTCATGGTCTCCAGAACTTAGGAAAACACTCAAAAGAAGGTTTGGAGATCCCTGAGCCATTCTCATGGATTAGGGCTAACTCTCAGTTTTTAACACTATGTCCTAAATCATATATTATTTATTAACTCTGTATTATCAATATAAGTGAAATCTTATCATAACAAATCCATTGAGATCAAAATTCTTTTACACAAATCTCATTAAATACAATCTATCTATAAAGTAAAAAATAACAAAACCATATTGCTCTAATCTTGGCTTAAAACAAAAAACAAAACCAGTAGTCAAGTGCAAACACATGTGTACTGCATTTCTTACTTTGTTCTGGTTTGGCAGCTCGCTGGTAGAACTTTAATTCAGTAAAAAGAGGTCCATTATCACTGGGTTCCTTAAAATAAAAGAGTTCATTAGTACACACAGTAGTTAAAATTACTGAGTAATTTTCAATGAACCTTCAAAAAAAACTAATAAATCAATTTTTCTTTCCAAACTCTTTGCGACTCCATGGACTGTTCCCCCACCAGGCTCCTTTGTCCGTGGAATTCTCCAGACAAGAATACTAGAGTGAGCAGCCATTCCCTTCTTCAGGGGATCTTCCCAACCCAGGAACCGAACCTGGGTTTCCTGCATTGTAGGTGGATTCTTTACCATCTGAGCCACCTAGGAAGCCCTCTTCCAACAGTATGATTTTGATATTTCAGTTTATAAACTATGTTTGAGATTAAGTAAAATGCTTGGATATGTTTCAGATAGTCTCAGAAGAGTCCATAAGTCTTGTATTTCTCAGGGTTCATTTCTATATGTGGTAAACAATACAAAATCAGATATACAGCTTAACCTGCAGAAATTTAAGCAAACTTGTTAACCTTATTTTCACCATTATTAAACTGTCTCTTAAGCAAAGATCAGCAACCATGTTAACTGTTTCACCAAGGGGCTACAAGATTATTTCTGAGATTTAACAAAAATTTCAACACCTGATTTAACCCATTAGTGGCAAAATCCCATTCCTTTCCAATTTCTCATTACAGTTATAGCTAACATCAAAACTGGCAGGAAACCAATCTTATCACAAAGACAAGTGTTCTGGAACCCCAGAGCAAGCAAGCATGTCCAGATGACTAGATTCTTAGTTTTCATTCCTATGATTTTCAAGGACGGAACCCTACAATTTATTCCCCGCATGATAATTTAAAGTTCAGAGGGAAATGAGGCTCAACAAGCACTGTTTTCCACCAATGTTAGTGAACTACACTCATTTCTTATTTTAAGGGATATGAACAGTTAAAATTATTTGTAAAGAGGCTTATATTCATAAAAAAGTACTTGAAAAATAAGAAACATCAGCCTGTTGGGAGTTTTGCCTAGCTAAATAAATCTGGGATGGTGGGAAACATAATTTTGTGAACTTTCTAAATAGTAAATTTTGTCTAATAAAACTGATCAGTAGATAGTTTATGTTGATATTATCTTAATTATTAACAGTCTAAAAAATTTTGAAAAGTATCAAATTTTCATATAAGGAGGCTAATATTTCTAAACTAATTTTAGGGCTGTTTTCTTTTGGAGAAGTTCAGGAAGAAAGTTATTTCAGTCAGAACGTCTGTGTAACTGGAGTTTCAGGGTCAGCAGAGCATTAGAAGAAGCAGTAAGAGAAGTCTACTACCTTATCAGAGAGAAAATTTGCAGAAATATGTAGATTTCCACAAATATGCAAATATTTAATATATGTTCACATCTTCTTTATTCAAGATACTCTGTCAGAGAAGTTAATTTTGCTCCTTAAAGTTTAAACAAAACTAGTCTAAATACACAGTTTAGTATCTCAGATTTCCTGTTATTCGGAAGAACAGAAATCCCTAAAGTACTTACAGGAAGATTGATTAGACAATATGTAGAGTCAGGCAGTAGCCACTAAGAGTAAGTATTCCACAGCAAAAGAGCAACGTACATAACACTGGGATCAGACGGAAAATAAGCTAGCCTTATTTGTTACAGGCAAGCTTTGGAAGAGACTGGTATACACAGGCTATATACCATGTCTTAAGAAGTAGAAACTGACCAATATACTACGGTGTGTCAAATCACTACCTTGTGGACTCACAACCGCAAGTTTTGCCATAACCTGTAGTTCTTTTCCTTGCAGAAATGGGAGCCAGGCAGACACCTGTGAATGCTTAGAGCCCGTGGCTGAGAACAGGCCTGCAGCAGGAGTAACAGACTCAGTATAAGAAATGGAAATTCAGGAGAGGAATTTTGGGAAGTATCTCTCCACAGGCTAACTTTTAGAGTAGCTCATAACTCAGGTTTGAAAGGAGTTTCCTAAGACACATTCCTGGCTTATTACCATCTATATAAAATTCTGATTTATTCAATTTCAACCTATGTCATATCAACTTTAATTTTCAAGCTTTCCTTCAGGCAATAATTTATTAAACTTATAATAATAAGAATCAACCTATATAAATCAAGCTATTATATTGAAAGTCCCATTACAATAAAGACTCTTTGATCTCATTTCATCCTTTTTTCTAATTCAATAAAATTCCATTATAACAAAATAAAGGACCTACTTCCTTGGCATTGCACTCCAGCCAAAGCTAGCTATTTCTGTTGAAGAAAATACCTTAACTCATAACTAAAAATTTTATTAACATACTTCAAATCTAAAATACTTTGCCAACTCTATAATAGCCAAGATTTAGAAAAGAAATTGGGACTGACATTTTAACTAGAATATCACTAAACGTTTCTTTAAGACTTCTAAGTGTCAAAATGAAGATGACAACAGAAAAAAATTAAAATGTGATATATTTCAACGGCACCATCTAAAAGCAACTGGCTGCCATTTAAAAATGAAGCTGTATAAAGTTTCTCCTTCCTACCAAAAAATTATGATATATGAATTGAAAATTCAGGTCACTTCTCATAACATCAGTGTGGGAAATTAAACATCAGTCTTCAACTTCTTTCCAGAGAATTTTGGACTACAGATATCTATTAGTACACACTGCAAACAGACTATAACATAAAGAACTGTTAGAATATAAGATCCCAAAGCCTGACCTCTATCTCCAGTTCTGCTACTAGCTCACTGCCATGACCACAAAGGGGGACTGAATGAAGTAATCCATTATACAATCTGTTAACAAGGAAACACAAAAGGAGGGACTTCCCTGGTGGTCCAGCGGTGAAGAATCCACCTTGCAGTGCAGGGGACATGGGTTCAGTCCCTGGTCAGGAACTAAGATCCCACATGCTGACAGGCAACTAAGCCCAGGCACCACAACCAGAGAGAAACTCGCCCGCCACAACAAAAGAGTGCGAGTGCCACAACCAAGACCCCATGCAAATAAATATTTTTTTTTTAATACACAAAAAGACGTTTTCCTCCTTGCATTATCCAATTTACCATTTCTCTCTGCACGTTTACTTTCCTGAAATAAAATACAGAGAGTGCCTCTCAGGTCTCCATCACCGGTGCCCCAGCACCATGAGTTCAGGACCACTCCAATAAGTCAGTAAGGGTGAACCAGACCCAGTCACTGAGGAGGACAGAGACTATACCTGCTGCTGCTGCTGAGTCACTTCAGTCGTGTCCGACTCTGTGTGACCCCACAGACGGCAGCCCACCAGGCTCCCCCGTCCCTGGGATTCTCCAGACAAGAACACTGGAGTGGGTTGCCATTTCCTTCTCCAATGCATGAAAGTGAAGTCGCTCAGTCGTGTCCGACTCTTAGCGACCCCATGGACTGCAGCCCATCAGGCTCCCCCGTCCCTGGGATTCTCCAGGCAAGAACACTGGAGTGGGTTGCCATTTCCTTCTCCAATGCATGATAGTGAAAAGTGAAAGTGAAGTCACCCAGTCGTGTCCGACTCTTAGCGACCCCATGGACTGCAGCCCACCAGGCTCCTCCGCCCATGGGGTTTTCCAGGCAAGAGTACTGGAGTGGGGTGCCATCGCCTTCTCCAGAGACTATACCTAGCATATACCTAAACATCTGTCTTAAATGTGTTAGTCGTTACTTCACTTCAAGACCAAATGTAAGAAACACGTTGATTAGTATTTGGAGCTCTTGTGCACACCCGTTAACACTGCGAGTGCAATAATTAAATGTTCCAACCAGTGTTCCACACGGAGACGGAAACCCTACCAGAAGCACAGGGTACCTGGTGCCCCCAGGGAATAAAAGGATACCAGGCAAAGGTAAGCACAGGCATGAGCACAGGATCCCCCTGAAGACTTCAGAACTACAGTGCTCTAGGTGCCAGACCCCACCAGCGGCTCTCAACCTTGACGCACAACAGAGTTTCTCGAGGAGACTTTACTAACAATACTGACAGCCCAGCCCTGCACTCAGAGATTGTAATTACCCTGTGTAACCGGAGCTGAAACCACTGTTTGATTTGATATGCTATTAAATTATTAAGTCTAATTTCACATTAAAAATCAATTTGCCTTTATTTCTTAAATAATTGTTTTTTCTTTCTCTAAAGATAAAATACCAATTCACTTTAGAAAATCTGAAAATACTATATTTTCTTTCTATATATAGCTATTTTACAAAATTACCTCTGTATTATAGTTTTATATCTTGTTTTTTTGGGTAATTAATTACGAAGTTTCCCCAAAGAATAGTACTTGCTCTTTGAAAAAAATGGTATTTAATAGCTCCTGATGTTTAAACAGCAAATGTTCATAAACAGTTCTGATCTTAATACTGGAAAGAGGTAATAGTCTTTTCACATGTTTGTATCTGATGAATCATTTTGACTTCTACAAAGCTCTATGAGAATAAAAGAACTGCAGATTAGTAATGAACAGAGCTATGGCGCTGCCTATCACAAGTGAAGACAAATCACAGACAGGCCTACACTAAAAGGCACAGACAAGACAGAAATAGGTGCAGCAGGAAGTTACAAGGTGGTAAGCAATTATGGCCAAAAAGTTTTGAAAAGAATAAAACAGGCATTTAAGGGTGGCATAAAGAAAACAAATTTTAAAACAAGGTCCTTAAAATCTAGTTAGGGAGATAAAATTAACACATAAAAAACTAAAACAAGTAGTGCCATGAGAAGGATATTAGCAAGTGAAATTGTAGAACAGATGGAAATATACAGAATGGGGGCTCCAGCGGTTTAAAGGAGTTCAGGAAAGACAGGTAGGAGGGAAGACGACCAACAGCAGCCACTAAACCACCTCTTAGGGAAAAAAAAGTCACCGTTATTTTGCTTATGGCATTCTTCCAGGATCACAGACAAACCAGGACATTGAAAATGTTACTGAAATATTAAATGCAAGAGAGAAATCAGCTGAATATTTATCATCGCCCTAATTACAAAGGGAAAATGTAATATGGGCGAATGGGAGTGGAACCAAATTAGGAGACAAGAGACACAGAGTACTGAACCAGGGTTGATGACAAATGGCTTTTAACTTAGAAATGTAATTTTCTACCTTAAGCAGTGAGGAAATACTTGTTTCTACCCATTTTCTTTCATAATTCTGTAAGTGAAAAGGACACTGAATAACAAATAAAATTCTTAGAACTACTCATAGTTAAGAATATTATAAGTCTAAAATAAAACACACTTTAAAGAAGCTAAGGTTACACAGAAGAAAAAGAGACATGGTTACACAGCAGCCCCACCTACAAGCCACGGCTCAGGCACTTTCCTCCGAGACCTGGAAATAACTGTGCAGGTAAAGCAGCTGCCTGGTGGTCAGAGGCAACCGTATTTTCTGAACCTCACTATTATGACAAGTTCACAAGAGGACTTGTTTTTTTCCCACAGTGGAAACTATTTAGAAGATCCTAAGAAGAAACTCATCCTACCCATAGATTTTAATATTTTAATTTGTCATATCAAAGACAAATACAGATAATATTCCATGCAGATTCCATGCAAATGACCCAATTTAATAGTACAAACTTTTGTTCCTCTGATATAGCAGCAAACTAAGTATTTCAAAGGAATTTAATACATCAGAAGGAAGAAAAATCCAAAACGAAAAGGCATAAAGAAAAGTGAAATGGCAGGGGAAACAAACCAATCACACCCACTTTAAAGTTACCCACATTGCTTCCACCCACGGGCACGACAGAATAGCTGGGATCCAATTAGCCCTCTCACAGTAAACAAATATGAACACTGGACAAAATACAGGAAAATTACTATTCTCAGACATCTGACAAAACAGGCAGTACAGGACTGTGACTTCTAAAGGACCGGAGACAAGCAAATGAGCCCCAAGACAGGACACTTGAGATGCTGTGGGGCCAGAAGGGGAGACCAAGCTCAGTGCGCCAAGAAGCCCGACACCGACATCACACAAGGAGAGGAGAAATGCTTCCACTGCAGGGATATTAGGGAAATTAACAACCGATATCCCTCATGAACAAAGATGCAAAAAGCCTTAATGAAATATTAGCACATCAATTCCAGCATTATGCAAAAAGCATAATACACCGTAACTAACTGAGTGTCTGGTAAGAATACAAAGTCAGTTTACCATCCAAATATCAATCAATATAAATGCCACATTAACAAAATAAAGGAAGAAAATCCTATGATTCATCTCAAAAGATGCAGAAAAAGTGTTCAGAAAATAAACAGGGAAACTACAAACTAGAATAAAAGATTTACAACACATATATTTAAGAAAGGACTTGTATGCAGAATAACTCTTATACTGAATTATAAAAAGCAAAACTGAGTTATTAAAAAAAGAGAGGGAAGGGCGGTGCCAGAAGACCACAAAAGACTGAAGAGGCTCCACAAAGGAAAACATATAAATTGTCAATAATTATAATGCAAAAGTGCTCAAAACCAGTCAGCAAGTAAATATAAGCTAAAACTATGAGACACTACTACACTTCTGATATCACGGTCACAAGAAACCAACAAGACACCTGACAATTCCAAGTGTTAAAGGGGACACAGAGCAGCTGGAATTCTCACGTTACTGGTGGCTGTGTAAAACAGGAACAACCACTTTCGAAATCTGGCTAGTACTTTCTTATAAATTTAAATATGCACCTTCCCTATAAACCAGTAATTCTAGGTACTGATCCAAGAAAAACAGTGACCAGAGTATTTACAGACGGTCTACTTATAAGAGCCCCAAACTGGAAACAATCCAAACATTTATCAACAGGAAATAGAAAACTAAGTCTAATATAGCTACCATATAATACTACGACATAAAGACTGACCAAGCAACTGAGATGCCAACAATATACCCGAGCATTTAAAACACTATGCTGAGCATAAGTAGTAAGAGACGAAACAGAATGTACTGCATAAATACCATTTATAGGACATTCTAGAAACAATCCACAGGGAGGAAGGAAACTCAGACAAGTGGTTTCCTCCACAGTGATCAGAAAATGACACCAGAATCTTTTGGGAGCGATAGAAATGCTCTGTATTTTAACAGAGGTAGGATTATACAGGCATATGCACTTGTCAAAAAGGATTCAAATTGTTTATTTCATATCTATTTCCTTATAAAAACTATACATGAATAAAAACTTGGTGAAAACAATCAAAAAACAACTCAGATCCAAGAGTTATTAACTCAAACAGGATCAAATATATTCTTTTAAAAAAAAAAGAGAGAGTAAAATAAAACAGATCAAATCAAAAAACCTTGAGGTAATTCTAAAAATTCCAGAAATCTGTATAGCCTTTAGGGAAAAAAGCAGCATTGGGGGACTTTGTGGTAATCTGCCCAAATAAAAGACCCTGTTACTTCTTCTATTTAACAAAAACGTGTTCTTCATAAAGAATTTTGAGAGGAGAGTTACAAATGTTGGTAAGCAATAGATGCACACACCCTCACTTACTAACAAATAGTAGTTAAAATGCTTGTTAGTGCCAATATATAAATTGACCTGGCTATTCAGAGTATGTGTATGTTAGACAAGATATTGTCTACCTTTACCCATTACAAACTAATTTCATCAACGTAGCAAAAAGAAGTTTCAAAGTGACCACAAATAAATAACTGTATTTACTAAAATGAAAGGGGAAGGAAAGATAACGGGAAATAAAAAGAAAAACTGACCAAGTGTAAGTCCAGAAGCAAATGCATGACAAAATACAATAAAGTTCATTAAAGTAGTATAATCTTGTGGGATATAAAAAAGCATCTCATCTATTATAAATACAGCCGAAATAAAAAGAATGAGCTGAATATTTTTATTCCACACCTACAAACCTCCAGCCTTTCATCCATTTTTTCCACAAATACTAGTGCCACCCTAACTCAAAAGAGAGGGGAGAGAATTTTTTAATTCAAATTATTTAAAACTATAAAGCAATGTTTCGTCTCATTTAATAATTATGAAACATTATTAAAAATGCAGTACCCTATGGTTTAATTAATTCTAGTTATTAAAAAGAATGTTTTCCAAAATAAATACTACAACTAAATCAACAGAAAAGAAAAAAATCAGCTAGAAACATTTCCTTACCACTTTTACAACACAGGGTGCATCGTTGCCCACGGATTTTGAAGAATTCATATCAGCTGTTTGAAAAAGTGACATATATAATATCAGAACAAGAAGTAGCACTATTATAGCATTTTACTAACCCTTTATTAATATTTAGATCTGTATATCTATAACCTCTTGGTAGAATAAATTTCAGTTCCCAAATATGTATCTCAGGATATCATTACTGCATATTTCATCAATTTTAAGACTTTTTTCCCACAATTTAACATGTCTGAAATTTGAAGTCATCTTACAATTGCTGCTATTTTCAATGTGATCATCAATTAAGTATGGAAAACTGAGTTAAAGATTTCTATAATTCAAAAGTACTCATGGTCTTGGATATGCTAATATATGCTCTGAATTCCCAAGAGGATGATAACTAAGACAATTTCTTAAACTTAACAAACTAGGGAATCCTTTTAAGAAGTAGCATTAGGTAGGAAGGTAAGAAGAGAGGGAGCTAAAGTTCTAAAAAGCACTCGTTTGGAGTAAAGATAACTTCTCTAGATCAGTGGTTCAGGATATTGGCCCTAGACCTTTGAAATGCCATCCAGAGTAATTTTAATGTGGCTGTCATATTATTTTGTGCAAATAAGAAGCATAGTTGCCCTGAAATGCTGAATTAGGAAAATAAGGTTTCCCATACTCATTAAACACATTTTTTTTTTTTTTACCAGATAGCTATTACATGGCAGTTTCTGAGAAATTAACTTAGCAATGAACAGGAGCAAACAATCTCTACTTTTATGATGCTAACATTTCAGTAGTTGGACACAGACAACGATTAAAATATAAAGTATATTTGATGGCAGTAAGTGCAAGAGAAAGAAAAATTAAGCAGGAAAGGAAGGTAGAGAGTTGCAAGTTAGTAAAAGGAACCTCAGTGATAGGGTGTCACTGGAGCAGTGGTCTGGAGACAGTGAGGGATGGAGCCATGGAAATAATCTGGGAGAACATTCCAGGCAGTCCAGCCAAAGGCCTACATGTGGCCAGAGAAGAATAAGTGAGGTGCAAAGTAACAGAGCACCGATCAGAAAAGCAGCAGAGAACAAGCACAAAGATAGGCGGCCTGAAGCTGTGCTCTGAACGCGACGGCGAGCCACAGGAAGCTGAGGAAGAGAAATGGCGAGCTCAGACTGATTTTCTAAGAATTCTGCAAGTGGCTTTGTGGAGAACGGAGGGTGGACAGTAAGAACAGAGCAGAGAGTCGGTTAGGCTATCAGAATACTCTGGGTGAGGAATGGCGGCAGCGTGAACCAGAGCAGCAGCACACAAGGCGGGGGATAAGTGGTCGGACTGTGGACATATTTTTAAAGAGAGCCAACGAGATTTGCTAATGAATTAGATGCAGAGGGTAAGGCGGGGTGGAGGGGAGAGGTCAGGATGACTCCAAGTTTTTGGCCTGAGCAACCGGAAAGTGGAAGCTGCTACTTGCTGTGACAGAAAACTGCAGGAGGAGCTGGTGTTTTGGGGTGTCTTAAGTTTGAGATGCTTATTAAACATCCAAGTTCAGGTGTTAAACAGGCAGCTGACGCACAAGTCCTGAGTTCAGAAGAGTGGTCCAAGTTGGATAAAGAAATTTGAGAGTCAACACTTTGACTTTGAATGCTATTCATTCAAAGCCATGAAACTGGAAGGGCCCCTAGGGAACGAGTATAGACAGAGGAAAGAAGAAATCCTAGGTCTGGGCCCTAAGGCACTCTCACGTAAGACCCTAAAGAGATGCAGAGGGACAGGCAAAGCAAACGGAGAAGACACCAGTCAGCTGGAAAGTGGCAGTACTGTGAAAAGGCTGTAGCAAAAATACTTCAGACAACAGAAGTAACACCAAGTCATAAAAATGGCTAAATGGGCAAAAGAGTAAGTCTGAGCTCCTTAAGGAACACTCCTGCTGTGGTGACTACATCACCCAGACACTGAATTAATAACAGAGCAAAGTTAAATTTTTTTAAATAAGCATTTAATGCACAAAGTGTTAAAATGAGGATAGTATCCCAAAAATACTGCACAATTCAAATGAGGAAAGGGGGAAAGGGAAGTTCGATAATTCATTCAAACATATACTGAAAAATATGCTAGATACCAGGAAACAATAAGAAGAGTTGTTTCACTGCCAAGGAGGACATATTTATTCTGGGAAAAACAAAATTTCAGTGCAGTGTGAAACACACTATGAAAGGGTTAACAGAAGAGCATTATAATCAGATACCACCCGCCCTAAGTTCAGCTTTGGAAAAATAAAGCAAAAGAAACATCACCTACAAAGATCAAGAAGTAAAGGGCAGCATGATAGTCAAAGACGGACTCTGAGGAAATAAAAGGGATGAAGAAAAAAGTTACATAGAGATCAGACTGCGTGGAAGGCCTGGGATGCCATTCTCAAAGTCTGGCACTTCATCCTAAGGTCCCTGGGGGAGCCATCAGAGAAGCATAAAATAAACAGATTAGATCACTCAAGCCACAATGTGCATAACAGGATGCAAGAGGGCAGGGCTGAGCAGAGAAAATTCACTGCTATAGTGAGAATTCAGACAAGATGTGAAAATGACCTGAACCCAGATAGGACCAGCAAAAGAGAGGGAGAAATGAATGTATCTGAGAAGTCTCATAGCTGAAGCAACAGCACCAGCTGAAATACCAGGAATATTAGTGTAATAACACTTGAGAATGCTTTCCAGTATCTGGCTTGAGGGGTGTCATTCAATCAGATCATCCTCTCCTGATCCTGACAGAATCACAAGATGGAAGAGGATGATATACATTTTAGACATGCCCGTGGGTCATCCAGAGATCCCTTGTAGGTCACTGACTATGGGCTTGGACTCAAGGGACCAAGTAACTCCTTGGCTACTAATAAGATATGGAAATCAACAAAAAGAGACAACAGAAGCCAAGAGACTCAATGAGATCACTCAAAGAGACTACACAGAAGGAAAAGTGAGCTGAGAGCACAGAGGTACCTACAAAGATGACTGAGCACATCAAGAGGTAGGATGAAAACCACAGGTGAAGGTGTGTATTATGAAAGACAATGGAAGCAGTGTTTATGAGGAGGAAAGGTAAACCATATCAAACGCTGCAGGAAGTACCTAAACAAAAAAGCAGTCTTTTAGCAGAAAACCATCAGTTAGCAGAAACTGCTGATGATCTTGAAAATGGCTGTTTTGGGGTCAGTGGGCAGAGAGAGATAAAGTGGAGGCTGCAATACTGAAGAAAACTCCTTTTCCAGATCAATCTAGTTTTTAAAAAGTGAAAGCTTTACTACAGAAATCTGTCAAACCATTGATTTTTAAAAATACTATTAGATGGCACTTTCTGATGAGGAATACCAATACAGATAAAACAGCTAGCACACATGCAAAGCAAGCTGCAAATGTGCCAAAGGTTACAAGAGCAACTTAACTAACACAAAGTGAAGAATTTACCTGCTTTAAGACAAGTTCCCATTCCTAATATAGGAAGTCTTCAGTATACACATTCTGCAGCAGAGTGAGCTTACAGAATTGCCATCTCTAAATTACAAGGTCAAAAATACAGACCTGGCTAGTACAGCTACTAACCTTTCATGACTTATGAAGGCTTTCAGTTTAAGTCAGATAGTCTAGGTCCCTGGGATGGGTTTGGTTCTGAATAAAACTAAAGAAACAATTTATTTCACCTAAGACAGGTGCCACTGATCTAGAGACACAGTATTTATAAAATACAGTAAAGTGCTGGTCTTCAAACTATGTTTCGTGAACACACCTCTAGAGACCGCAGCTAACCAACTACAACTCACTGGTCCTGGCTGAGTTAGACCCCTCTTGACTAAGAGCAGCTGCTCTGTGATCTGTGTCAGTGGTTCTCACACTTTCCCAGGCATCTACCTGCACCACCTGCAGGGCTTTCTCAGTCACAGGGATACACCTTCTCCCTACACCTGCTGACTCGTGGGTCTGCGGTGGGACCCAAAAGTGTCCACTTCTAACAAGTTTTCACACGATGCTAATCTAGTATTAATAGTAGTATTATGAGAAAGATGCTGCTTGAAAGAAAAAGGAAGTTTTTAAAAACAAAATTTTATAAACCTCATACAGAAATTTACTAATTAACCAAAGATTAAAGGAGTAAGAATATATAATAGAAAAGTCAGAGAGAAATATCAAAAGCAATCATTAAAGGCACTGTATCAATACTAATATTCTAAGCGAAACAGCTTTAGAAGCAATCAGGTAAAATGTTTTTCAAATGAACAAATTAGCTAACTTATAGTATCTCAGGGTTCCACAATGGGTCCCCTAAAATTTAAATAATGTGCTAATTAAATAGCACATTTCAGACTTAATTTGCAATTTCTAGGTCATTCTCTTAAATTCCACCATGATGACTATTAAGGCTGCAGAGAAAGAAAAAAATATCCATACCTATTAAAGCTATGAAAAATCTCCAAATTACACTAAACAAACGGAATGTAGCCTAATTGGGTGGAAGTGGGGAAAGAAAGATATAGCTTTTTTTGGGTCTCAAAGGAGATTAACATCATATAGAATATCTATGAAATATAAAGCCTATGCTCACTAGTGGAAACACTAGAGATGTTTTATCCTCTATTTCTACTGTGATTAAATCAACCATCTTCTCCATTCCCACATCAGAGAGGTATTTTTGCCTAATATTATGTTGACGTAGACTATTAGGAGCATCCTGTAAAATCTGCAATTAAGGAAACATTTTGATAACAAACTTGTAAATCTTTGGACTGACAATCAGAAGTGGTGGAATACTTACCAAGATATATACAACCAAAGCCACCTTGGCCAATGGGAGACCCTAGTTTCCATTCCTTTTTGTTCATATCAGTGATTATCTCCCCAGCTGCAAAATGTTCTGCAAGACGTCTCTTTGCAGGGCCCTGTCTTCCAGCCTGAGCTGCTTTTACACGAGGCATTTTCACTATAAAACAAAGCAACACTCAAAATTATAATCCTGGAAAAGTTGACAATGTTTTCACTGAGGAAAGCTTTCTATGCAAAGATGCTATTCAAATTCCTACTTACTCCAAAGTTTAAATAAAGGACTCATAAGTGCTCAATTCTGTTTATCTCTTAATTTGGAAGAGGAAGCAATAAGTAACATGATCCATGCAATTACCTGCTAGAAAATATTTCAAGTTCCAGGGGTATAAAATCATCAATGACTAAAAATGCTATTTAATGCTAACAGTGTATGGGGGTGGTGTGTAATTTCAAACTCTTAAGAATAACCTATTTTAATTTACTAATTGAAAAATATTTAAAACAAACAGTTTTCAGGATTCTATAGTTCCTTAAAACTATACTATAGATACAGTAAAGAAAGAAAAGAGATTGATAAAAGCTGTAAGGTAGTCTGCAACATCTGAAATGGTTATTCAGATAAACGATGTCTGTTAAGATTTGACAATTTACGTATGTAGTTTGTTTTGAGCCTAGATATTCTAAATACATACACACCACATTAGACTGGAAAATTTAAGCAAGTATCTACCCACTATCATTCTATATACCCAAACTCCATTTATGCAAATGGTCTTTATTAATTTATTGGGAAATTTTTAAATTTAACTTTTCCTGACAGAGTACTGATATATATCTTCATTGTCTATATCCTAAGTTAACAAAAAAACTTCAAAATAAATGAATGTGCTTGTTATTTCTTCAAATCAATTAATTCTCTTAATGTATCTGTAATCATTAAAAGAATTTCCTGAATGGAATTTCAGTGCAACCATAATAGATCACATTCAAAACACCAAAAAAAGGTGATTTTGACAACTACAGTTAAACAGATTGAGTATAAAACTAAAACACACAGTACTACCAAATACTAAAAGGAATGCCTTCTAAATTTTATCCAACTTTATCAAACCACCAGAGTAATCTCCTATTAATTTCCTTACAGCATTTAAGACAGTCTAAATGATTTAATTAGAGAAGATTCCTGAACTTAAAAAAAAAAAATGTGAAACTACAAAATGAAAGATCACACCTACATACTAAGCAACCCAGTATGACCAGCTCTAAGATACAGCCTGGTCTGGTAAAATTACTGAAATTAACAATAAAAGAAAATATTCTTTGTGCTTCCAGGCCAAAAAGAAGATACTCTGTAAGGAAAGTAAAATCACATTGTCATCACATTGACAGCAACACTTTATGCCAGGAAAAAAGGGAAGTAACATATTTAAGACTCAAGGAATGAAAATACGAACCAAAGAGTCTATACTCAATTAAATTTCAAGTCTAAAGACTTCAAAGTGTTATCAACATAGAAATGGGGGAAAGGAGTAAGAATCTACTAGAAAGCAAGTCTCAGACATACCAAATGACTAAAGAAACATCACTGTAAGAACTGACAGTGAGCAGTAAAGAGATAATTACTTGCAGAACTGAGTCTCAACAAGGGTTATAAAGGAGATGATAGAGTATATAATAGGTATATGTTCTGACAATGCAGACATAGTACAACTGCAAAAAACAGGAAAACAAGCTGAAAAAAATCAACTTTCGCTCATATTGTGATGATCCTTGGTTTTGTTAACTAAGGATATTGTAGGCAGATATGGAATAATGCAAATGAATAATTATGTGATGTTTTAATTCTACCATTGCTGTGTCCGTAAAAAACAGGATTCAAATATGGAAGGGGATGCAGATGAGAGGCAGGACTGTATTTGGAAGTATCGTTTTTAATTCAAAAGTTATTTTCTCTTTTACAGAAAGAATATATATATAAACACACACAGACATATACCTCTGTATTCCCAAGCCCCATTCACAAATAAAAAAGCTGAGAAAAAGAAACAACACAGTAGCAAACAAAGAGCATTCCTAGTATAAAAACTGTATTCTTGAAATACTATTTCCTGTTAAAACGGTGCCTTGAACAAATTTCTGATTTCAGGTCTGGAGCTAGAAATGTACAAGATAATCTTGGAAGATCTCGTCATTTCTAGATGTCAAGGACGCTTTCAAAAACTACTAGAGTTATGTCAGGTATGTCTAAGGAGTCAACTTGGAAGATGCTACCACTAACCAAAGATGAGCCAATTTGAGTCAATAAAGATAATCACCATAATGGATTAAAACACACAAAATGGGTAAATCGAAGAGTTGATAACAGTAAGAAAACTTAAGTGGTCACCTCCAGAGGATGGCAAGAAGCCACTCAATTTTGAAAACCAGTGAATAAAGGGAAACAATCAAGCATCCATCCTTCCTTTTGTATATGAATTGTACCACTAGGTAACCAAATAGAAGATGAAGAGAAATCTCTCCTTACACAGAAAAATTTCAGCTAATAAGTGAGTAAGAATGGTTTTAGCTTAACCCTACTTCCACCTCCTAATCAATTAACAGATCCAGACACTGAGCACTGATAGACACTAACATCAAAAGGAGAGAACTATTCAGACAGTATATGCTTCCTGATAAAAGAACACGCCACTAGCCATGAAGAAATCCTGCCAAAAAACAAAAAACAAACAGAGCCTGAATCTGATTCAGCCTATCAATTCACAGGATATGAAGGGACCAGAAGAATATGATAAACTATGACACGGGAATGCAATCAGCAGAATTCTAACTGTGGGAAGGAAACCCTTATGGTACATATGACTCCACTTCTTCCAACAGATAAAGGAGGAAAAAAAAGATGGGGAAGAAGAAAACTACATTTTAAAAGACTTTAAAACATATCTAACAAAATCTGGCAAATCTAAACCACAGTGTTGAGGGATACACATTTGAATGATAAAACTATAAAGAAAAGAGAGCAATTATCAAAAAAGCTGGAGGTGACTTTGGGGAAGCATAAGAAAGTTGGGATTTGGATGGGGTCCGTGGTGGGCACATTTTTCGTGACATAAGTGGTGGTTATGATAAAAGTTCCCTCTGATTTATTATGTCTGTATGTGCATAAGGTTTTCTGAATTGTGACATATTTTATGGTTTTTAAACCTTATTTTACTTTTTTAGGACACCTTTTTATCTTTTTATTATTATTATTATTTACTTTACAATATTGTATTGGTTTTGCCATACAAATGACTGTTTCTATAACAATCACCAAGAGATCAAAACTGGAAATCTTTTCATACTCTGTGAGCTTGGTCCAGTCACACACACACACACACACACACACACACACACACACAAAGATTCCGAAGTAAAACCTGTACTTCATTTCCTGTGAACTATTGGTGGCCTTCTGCTTTTTTATTCATGGGCACTCCTTATATTCTATATGTATTACAGAAATTAGCTCTTGGCATTGCAACTAATCTTCCCAATTTATCTGTCTTTTGACATTGTTTATTTTCAGTTTTGGAGTTTTATGTCATCCTTAGAAAGACCTCTCCCAGTAAAACTGTTTTGTTTTGTTGTGTTTTCCAAACATCTCCCATGTTTTCCTTTAGTTGTCTTATGGTTTTGTAAAATTCTTTGCTATTTTGTCTGTCTACACTTATACTGGTATAAGATATAAGGTGGGAATCCAGCTTTTTTCTCCTTTTAGTCAGTGATCCATACACATTAGGGAGATGTACAAGTATTGGAGAAACCCACTCCAGTGTTCTTGCCTGGAGAATCCCATGGACAGAGGAGCCTGGTGAGCTACAGTCCATGGGGTCTCAAGAGTCAGACACAACTTAGCGACTAAACCACCACCATGTATATCAAACCAACCCAAGAAAACTATAGACATCAGTTCATATAACCTGTGTAATGTAGGTCCTTTGTATCACCAGTTTCTTTGGAATGGAATGGAATGGAAAGTTGGTTACTAGTTAGTATTTGAAACTAACCTCATCCTTGGGTTAAAACTTCCCTCATACCTCTATCTACTCCACGTGAATGTGAAGAAGTCACTGACATATACTCTGCTGCTCTTACAGAAAGGGGCCACTACAACACAGAATTTTCTTTAGAATAATCCTAACTGAAACTCCTTTCCTCCGGTGGCTTTTTGTGGAAAAAGATACGGCAGTCCCTCTCCGGGCAGTCCTACAATCTTAGATGGGCCACAGACAACCAACAGCCATGTCAGTGCTCAGAGCTGGCTTTTGCTGGGTGTGAGAGGGTGACAATGACGTTGGATTAATAAATAAGCATCTGGTCAGTAACCTTTTAAAACTTTTAATTGAAGACTAATTGCTCTACAATGTTGTGTAGGTCTCTGCCACACATCAGCACAAGTGTGCCACAGATGTGCTCCCTCCTTCTTGAACCTCCCTCCCATCCCACCCCTCTAGGTTGTCAGAGAGCCCCAGTTTGAGTTCCCTGAGTCATAGAGCAAATTTCCCCTGGCTATCTATTTTACATATGGAATAACCTATCTTTTAAAATGTGAGGACAAACAAAAGACTTAAACAAATTCAACTGGTTATGCTCACTTCGTAAAAAAACTTTAGAAGTTTGTCTTCTCTTACCACAATATAAAGAGTTTAAACAGCATTTAAATTATCTATTCCTAAAAAGTTTAGAGATCTGCACTGTGAAAGCCTGACATACCAAGTACTGGTAAGGATGCAGAGCAAACGGAGTTCTCACACACGAGCCAATGTTTCAACCATACTGAAAATCTGCTGTGCGGCAGCTGCGACCCGACCCAACAATTCCTCCCCTGTGCACATGCCCAAGAGAGACGGAAACGCATCCAACAAACACACGCTAGAGGGTGACAGCAGCTTTACTCAGAGTGGCCGAACACTGGAAACCCACATGTCCGTCAATAGGAAAACAGATACAATAAAATAGATGAACCTCCAGAGACATCACTTTGCCAACAAAAGTCAGTATAGCCAAAGCTTTGCTTTTCTCAGTGAGAACTGGATGTGAGAGTTGGACCATAAAGAAGGCTGAGTGCTGAAGAATCGATGCTTTCAAACTGTGGTGCTGGAGAAGACTCTTGAGAGTCCCTTGAACTGCAAGGAAATCAAACTAGTCAATCCTAAAGGAAAGTGAAAGTCGTTCAGTCATGTCCAACCTTTTGAGTCCCCATAGACTGTAGCCTGCCAGGCTCCTCTGTCCATGGAAATCTCCAGGTCAGATTACTGGAGTGGGTAGCCATTTCCTTCTCCAGGGGATCTTCCCAACCCAGGGATCGAACCCAGGTCTCCCGCACTGCAGAAGGATTCTTTACCATCTGAACCACCAGGGAAGCCCAAGAACACTGGAATGGATAGCCTATTCCTTCTCCAGAGAATCTTTCCAACCCAGGAACTGAACTGGGGTCTTCTGAATTGCAGGTGGATTCTCTACCAGCTGAGCCACAGGAAAGCCCATATCCTAAAGGAAATCAACCCTAAATATTCTTTGGAAGGACTGATACTGAAGCTAAAGCTTCCAATACTTTAGCCATCTGATGCAAAGAGCCAATTCACTGGAAAAGACTCTAATCCTGGGAAATTTTGATGGTAAAAAGAGAAGTGGGCAGCAGAGGATGAGGTGGTTAGACAGAATCAAACTCAATGGAGTTTGATGGAGCAAACTCCGCGGGACAGTGGAAGACAAAGGAGACTGGGGTGCCCATGGGGTCGCAGAGTTGGACATGACTTAGCGACTGAAGACCACCCACCCAAATGGTATATTGATAGAAGGAAGCCAGACACAAGACGACACACTCTGATTCATCTCATTAATCCATGATGTGCTAAGTCACTTTAGTCGTGTCCTACTCTTTCGACTCCATGGACTACTGGAACCCAGCGGGTTTCTCTGTCCATGGAATTCTCCAGGCAAGAATACTGGAGTGGGTTGCCATTTCCTTCTCTAGGGGATCTTCCCGATGCAGGGATCGAACCCACATCTCTTGAGTCTCCTGTACTGGCCAGCAGGTTCCTTACCAACTAGCGCCACCTGCGAAGCCCGCTCCATAACAGAAGTCAAATAGCAGGATCACTGAGTTAGAAGGTTTCTGGGGCTCTGGTCATGTCCCATACCCCAGTCTGGGTAATATCTACACTGTATGTTCACATCATTAAAATCAATCAAGTTATATACCCATGACTTATTTCATTCTATTTTCAAATTTATGTAAAATTAACACCTGATTACACAAACCTTAAGTGTTATTAACAGTCAGGATCCAATCAGGAGTTAAAATGCATAAGTAACTTAATAAAACTTATAATAAAAAATTATTAATTTGTAAAAGGTACTATTGACAATTAAAAAGGGTAAGAGAACTCAAAGGAAGAGCAAAGGCAGGGAGCAGGTACAATCTACAAGATCAAAGGAGAGAAGACAGAAAGGAACTCCTCACTGGATGGGCTGTGGGCCCAGCCCACTGGGCAGCAGAGTCCTCGAGGGCACCTGCTGTACACAGGACTCCACCTGCTGGGGTCCTGGTGGAAACAAGATAACTGCTCTAGGAAGCTAAACAAAGCCATGGAGGATAAGCATGCTTTGCTCATCCACTCTTTAAAAGGTGGCGGGGGAGACCAAGCACATTGCAACAGCAAGAGAAGCCCCTTCCCCACTCTGCCTAGCAATGTCCCTCTCTCACCCTCTACTGACTAACCTAACGTTGTGCTGGAGAGGAAAAATGCTTACAGGGTCTAGTTCAAGCACCATCAACAGAGCAAAGAAAGATGTTTATGGAATTGAGAGGCAACAAATTGATAACCTGCATAAATGCTCCACAAAGGTTGACAAATCTCTGTATGCGCACACACACTTGGGTACCAGTCACACTGGAACACTTTCACCCAGCAAGTGTCCCTGGGCCCTCTTCTGCTGCCACCCACTCCTGTTCTTCCAGCAAAGGCTACTGGCAGTGCCCTCGGGGTGGGCCACTTCCTTTGGAGAACCTACTCTGCCAGCTCTTCCTGAGACCTGATCAGGCCTCAGACTTGAGGGAGCCCCCTCCTGGCACCCCCTGCATCCTGTCTGACCTTCGCTCCACTTGGTCACTCCTCTTATTCTCTGGTTCAGAGTAAAAGATGTCTCCGAGCTTCAGAGAATATGAAGCCTGTGTGTCTCAATCTCCTTGTCCTTTTAAGAGGATTTCTGAAAAGAAGAAAGGAAGTACTTAAAATCAGAAGTCTCTGGTCAAAAACTAATAAATAACATGACCATAAGCATTTGCCTCAGTAAAGAACTTAAAATATTCATTGGAATTAAACAATTGCTTTAGTATATTATAGGTTTCTCTTAACAATAAAACCAATACCTACATTAAGGTTTCTATTAAAAGAATAAACCAGAGGGAACAAACATCCACCAAATTAAATCTTTCTGCATAATTTCTGTCCAGCTGGAGCAAAGCAAATCCAAGTTATGATGCCCAATCCAAGAGATAGATTTCAAAGAAAAGAAAGTTCACTGTCACTAACCATTACATAATCTGACTACTTCTTCTCCCATTGACATTAAATGAAATTCAGATTCAAGTAAAAAGCACATGAAAATGTAAATCAACACCACCCTTTACTGAAATCATTCGCTGGAATATTCCATATTAGCATATTCACCAAAACTTAATTGTAAACAGAGTAATTATGGTACTAAAGTTATTAAATACACAAAGCAAGCTTGGAACTATACATATTCAAATAGAATTTCAGTGGCAGATCAACTTTTATATCTGAAACAATACTCTAATTAATAGTCAGCTCGATAATAAAATGGTCCTCTGTTTTTCAGATAACATTCCAAAAAAAGTTCTGCTATGAATATTAAAAGAAAGTTTTGTGAAAAGATTCTTAAAATTTCAATAGCTATATTTATCACAATATGGTACTGTATTTAGACAACTGGCATTTTCCAAGTCCTGGATTCAAATTTGGAATTTTTTTTTAATCCTCTGTTGAAGAGAGGAAAAAAAAGCTTGAATGAATCCAACAATGCTGCTTACACTCAATGAGCTCTGAATTCATCATATCCAAACTGGGAAATTACAATGCTGTATAAAGCTTGTCACATATTGGATGACTAGCTATACATTTTCCCTAAAATAGGTGTGTACTTGAGTTTCTCTGAGGGGATCATATATTTTTATGAAATTTTCTTTAAAGTCATAAGTTCTCTGACGTTTTTAAATTGCACAGATACACGCTGATTCAAGGATAATTTTGAACAACCTGGACTATGCACCAGGCCATTAACATGGTACCAACATAGTGTTACCTCTACTCTGCAGTAGAGGGCGCTTTCTCGCCCCCACTCCCCATATACACTTGCTGAAATATTCTCCATACACAAAGACCTAGCTCTTCTGCAGGCAGACAGGACCTCTCAAGTTTCAGTCCTGTTCTTACTGCTTACTGCATTTGATAAATGTTCCCTATAAGTTTATGAGCTCCCTAACTACGAGACCTGTCTTACAATACACTGCACTTGGTAAGAATTCAATATATGTGTCAAGTTATACAGCAAAAAGGTTAATAAGTTATCTTTTCCTCAAGTACCTGACATCTAACTTTATGCTTACTATACATCCAAATGGAGCGGACAGTGCCACTCCTTTGAAAAGCCCAGCAATTGAAATCCATATCAAACCCTATTTAGTCTCCTCAAAACTGTAATTCTCCTTCCTAATTCATAATTCTCAACAGATGACCTCATCTCCTAGTTCAGAGAAAAAAGCCAGAACCTTCAATTAGAGTCCCTCTGTCTTTCCAAGACTCAAACCTACAAACCACCTGCACCCACTTCGAGTCCAGCTTCCCCTCCACCTTGTCCTCCTCCTGCATCAACACCAGCTCCCTCTTCACCTGCATCCCACCCCCTCCTACGTCCGGACTGCAACTGCTAACCCTTCTCTCAAACATTCAACATCTCCCTCAACCAGAGCCTTCCATCAGCTTTTAAATATGCTCATGGCATGCCTATTCAAAAAAAAACTTTTTAATTCCCCTCTGCTATCATCAGTACCAACCATCTTAAACTTACCTGTACTTACTAATGTACCCTTTCGCCTCATGTCACCACAACTCACTCCACCTGGACCATGAGTCCACCCCAACTGCTCTTGCTCAGGGCACTAAACCCAAGTACCCTTCGAATCACCTCACTCACCCTGCTCATTCCCCAGCAGCACTCAACACTGCTGTTCACCCTTTCTTTTGCTTTCTCTTGCTTTTCTTGCATTTTGCTTTCATTTTCTTACTTTTGTTTTCTCAACAGAACACTTCCCTGGTTCTCTACTGCTTCCAGCCCTTACAGTCTAGATAATTTGGGAGACACTGCAGTGAGTAACAGCTCATTCTTTCAAGGAATTTGTTCCACTTTTTGATGTATATTTTTTCAGGATTGCACCACTCTAAAAAAGCAGACCATCTATATTTCCACAGTTTACACAATACAAATTTTATAAGAAAAGATTACATAAAAGAAAAACACGCTGTTAAGTAAAATTAAGACCTGGAAATAAAGTTAAAAGCTTTAAAAGTAAGATGGAGGCATATACAAAAAACATAACCAATTGATGTGACTTCCTTAAGCTAACAGATCTCAAGAGTTTATAGTCTTCAAGCAGTATGTGCACACCGATGCTCCAAGCAGCACTATTCATAACCACCAAAATGTGGAAGCAACCGAGGTGCCTGTCCATGGGTGGGTGGATACACAAAATGCGGTATAAACTTGATGCAATATCTGCAGCCTCATAAGGAAGGAAATTCTAACCCAGGCTACGATATGGAGGCACAAAGACCAGTGGTATTATTTCAAATGCTGTTCCTGTAGATGTTAATTACACACATCTATCCATTATCACAGTTTGTGATGTGACGTGAACTCAGGAAGGAGAGGAATGGTTTGTTCATTCATTCATTCATGCAATCAGCAAGCACTCACTGATAACCTGCCACACACCCAGCACTGCTCTAGTTCTCCTCTAGCTCTTCACTGCTCTCCAAGGAACCAGACAAAGGTCCTACCTTTGACACTTATATTCTCGAAAAAAAGAGAATAAAACCTACCAGAATGGGAAAACTATCTAATATTTTAGAGGATGTACAGGCTATGTTTAAAGAGAAGTAGAGCATGTCAGGGGACAGAGGACAGGGAGAGCATGGTGGCTGGGGGCGGCATGCGGTGTCAACAGAGAGGTCACTGTCAGCCCCTCTGCGAAGGGGAGACCCGAGCAAGGGCAGGAGAGAAGTGGGAAAGCTGGCCACGAGCATCTGGGCAGAGGGCTGAAGGTTGCAAAGCCCCTAAGTAAGGAGTGTGCCATGCAAGCAGAGAGAGCAAGGGTGCCAGGTGGCTGGTGTGGAGTGGGCAAGGGGAAAGGAGAAGTCAGAGAAGGAACACAGGAGCAACAGATCAAGGGGAGCCCCAGGGGCCACTGCGAAGGCTCTTCTGACTTTAGCAAAAGGGTAAACATGATACTAGGAACAGGTATTATACTTGCATCTTGATTTACAATCTTTCAAATCAGTCAGGATGAAAATCATACTCTGATTACTCAAGTCAGGAATTCTCCCACTGACCAATTTCTCACCAAAATTTTTACATTTTTTAAATATTTCTGGCTAATGTGATCATTCCATCCTCAAAATTTATTCTGTCTATAAGCTGAACTTGATATAAATCTAAAACCTTAAGTGCTTTTATCATTAAAGTCACCTCAAGGTAGGATTGGTTTTATAAAGGATTGAAATTCATTTCTCAACAGCACAGACTAGGACTAGACCTTACCCTCCCTTTAACATACACGTAAGTCACGTGGTAGTGCTATTACACTACGTGGCTGCAACTCTGGGACAGGAAATACAAAACTTTACTATGCTATGCCTCCTTTAAAATTTAAAATAAAAATAATACTGAATCCTACAGAATTCTGTACTACAATATATAGTGTCTGCTTCATTAATTCATTTGCTCAACAAATATTTACCTCTGTGCCAGAACTGCTCTAACAGATGGAAATAAAGCAGTAAACAAATCAGACAAAAATCCTGCCCTCATTGAGCTTATACATTATTTGAGGAGACAATTTTTTTCAAATTTGAAACATGTGCTATGTCCAATGGTGACAAGTACTGATGGAAAAATAATAAAGGAGGAATAAGGGGTGGGGTGGGGGAGGAGGGGCTGAAACTGAAATGTGATCTGGTAACACCGCACAAGAAAGTGACATTCAAGCAAAGACTGGTGCTTCCCAGGTGGCTTGGTGGTAAAGAATCTGCCTGCAATGTGGAAACGTGGGTTCAATCCCTGGGTCAGAAAGATCCCCTGGAGAAGAAAATGGCAACCCATTTTGGTATTCTTGCCTGGGAAATCCCACGGACAGAGGAGGCCAGAGGGCTACTGTTCATGGCATCGAAGAGTCAGAGACGACTCAGCAACTAAACAACAAGAAAGCAAGGGAAGCCAGCCAGGCGGTGATGGAGACGAAAACCAACTCGCGCTGAGGGAGCCACAAGCACAAAGGCCGAGGGCCAGCCCCTGCCCAGCACAGCAAGGAGGCTGGTGCAACTGGCAGAGAGCGCACTGGCCGACGCCAAACACATAAGAGGGCCAGGTGTGGCCATCACGTCCAGGACACAGGCCACTGTGAGGACTGACTCTGAATCTCAGTGAGGTGGGAAATCATGGCAATGTTTGGAGCAGAGGAGTGGTATGCTCTGATTGAGGTTTTCAAAGGACCACTCTGGTAGACGCGTCAAACAGACTTGGGGGGCAAAGGGGCAAAGCAGAAACCGCTACCAGATACTAGGACAGTGTGGCTACTGGAATAACCAACGCCTGCCTTCATGCTCTGACTAGTGAGAATGGCAAGTTTTTCAAAACTGATTTTAAGACACCAAAGAAAGGGATACAGAACAACAGGAGGCTTTTCCAACCTTTTTTTTTTGTTAACTCTATACAAGCTATCCACTCCCAAAAAAACAAGTCTCCAGTGCCAAGTCGAAACAATCAATATTAGTGACAGATGGTCTAGGAAACATGCTAATCATCTCTTACTCTAGATTTTCTAAGCTCTATCTCACAGCAAGTTAATTCACCAGGAAATGAAACATTTGAACTCATTTATTCCAAAGGCCTTTATAAAACACCGCCAGTGTATGTGCTGGGCAATGTGCTGGGGCTACAAATATAAACACAAATAAAATGCAACCTTTGGCTTCAAGAAGGTGCACTTAGCTTCATGCAGAAACACCATCACACAGTTAGGATTTAATATCAGACCATCAGCTTCAAACAAGGATCAATAAAAAGCTCGCCAGGTAAAGAACGTTTCTGAATTCTTTGATAAAAACTATTTATTAAAGAAAGTGAGCAGTTGCAGACATCTACAAGATCAAACTTTATTAGTTTCACGGTGGGAAAAAAGTGCCTCTTCCAGTGATGGAAGTTTTTAAGCCATTAAGAGCTATGAAACTCCTGTTTCCCCTTTTTCACTGAGTGGCAGGAAGTTCAAAAGAAAAGTATAAACTCGATTACATAACTACCCATTGTGGGAGGCAGTAATTCTCAAATCCTGGCTACACATCATGATTACCGGTAGAACTCTGAAACACTAAGGCCCTATTTCACAACAGCCCCAGTGCCTTATGTTTTAATCCTGCACAGGCAGCTGTGAAGTGCAATCTGGACCACTGGTCTATATACATCATCACTCCGTATCCTCAGGGGATTGGTTTCTCCACCCCCTTAGAAAGCAAAACCCACTCAAGTCCCTTAGAATGGCACAGTATTTGCATATAGTCTATGTACATCCTCCCATATACTTTAAATCATATCTAGATTATCTATAATAATACAATGCAAATGCTATGTAAACAGCTGTTCACATGGCAAACGTAAGTTTCACCTTTCGGAATTTTCTGGAAATTTTTTCCGAGTATCTTTGATCCACAGTTAGTTGAATTCACAGTTGACTGAACCTGTGGATGCAGAACCAATGGATACAGAGGTCAACTGTGTTCTGGTGCATCTTCCTTTCCTCATTAAGTCAATCATTTTCAATTAAGGGCTCTACTACATACAACTCTATTGCATCAGAAAATTTTAATAAAAGCCTCCTTCATTTTAGAAGTTGGGTAAAAAATATAAAGTAGTGAATGAATGCTTCAGAAGGACTGCCCCAGCCCCAGCCCCACCCCACCCAAATCACCTTTTTCCCACCCCACCCCAGGCCAAAAACCTTCACTCATATTTCAAACTTATTTGAAATTAAGAAATAATTACATATTTGGTATAAATGGCTTCCTGCCTGTCTACAATAAGTCAAAGAATAAAATCAACTAGAAGATAATCAGTCAATAAGAACTTCATCACCTCTTTTGCTAAACTGTATCAAGAATAATTTGAAAGCTACACATCTAAAGACAATTCTCTTACAAATGAGCCAGCTAATCAGAAGTTGATTAATGCATCTGATGAGTATGAAGAAATCATATGAAAAATAAAATACAGAATCTTGAGTTTATATACCCTTCCCAACAATATACAGGGTCTCTTTTACGTATTTACTTCATTTTATCCCCACAAATCCTACAGTTGAGACAGAACTATGAGGATGATCACAGGAATGAATGCAGAGTTATTACCAATACCATTTACCATAAACTAGTGAGAAGCAGGAAGGTTTCCTCTGACTTCCTGTTAGGGACACCCAATCAATCTCCTGGGAGAAGGCAATGGCACCCCACTCCAGTACTCTTGCCTGGAAAATCCCATGGACAGAGAAGCTTGGAAGGCTGCAGTCCATGGGGTTGCTGAGGGTCGGACACGACTGAGCGACTTCACTTTTCACTTTCATGCATTGGAGAAGGAAATGGCAACTCACTCCAGTGTTATTGCCTGGAGAATCCCAGGGACAGGGAAGCCTGGTGGGCTGCCCTCTATGGGGTCGCACAGAGTTGGACACGACTGAAGTGACTTAGCAGCAGCACCAGTGAGAAGCAGGAAGGTTTCTTCTGACTTCCTGTTAGGGACACCCAATCAATCTCCTGGGCTCCCCTTGTGGCTCAGCTGGTAAAGAATCCATTTGCAATGCGTGAGACCTGGGTTCGATCCCTTGGTTGGGAAGATCCCCTGAGAATAGAAAAGCTACCCACTCCAGTATTGTGGCCTGGAAAACTTCATGGACATTATAGTCATGGGGTTGCCAAGAGTCGGACACGACTGAGCGACTTTCACTTTCACATTTCAATCAATCTTCCTAGTTTCACTTAGAGAACCATGCGTGTCAATACAAGTATGAAAACTAATCACGGCTGTTATGAATACCCTCAGCAACGCTAACAAGTTAGTTAGTCACTCAGTCATGTCCAGCTCTTTGTGACCCCATGGACTGTAGTCCGCCAGGCTCCTCTGTCCATAGAATTCTCCAGGCAAGAACACTGGAGTGGGTTGCCATGCCCTCTTCCAGGAATCTTCCCGACTCAGGGACTGAACAAAGGTTTCCAGCATTGCAGGCAGATTCCTTACTACCTTAGTCAAATATAACACAACAAATCATGCAAATTTAGAAGTGAACTTCCATAGATAACGATCCTATCAATTCATAGGTTTATGCCTGAAAAACATTAAGCTAAACTCAAAGAAACATTAAGCTAAACTTAAGACTGTGATACAATCTTTAGAAGCAATTGTCATACTAGTCGTGTTTGCACACCTAAGCTGCAAAGAACGAGGTGAAGACTCAAACTTCTAACTTGGAAAAATAAAGTAGATTATCTTCATAGAAGAAAAATTTCATCCTATTCAGATTTTTTTAAAATTGTATTAAAAGTTGATTAACATTAGATTTTTGTAAAAAGTTTTAGTACAGTGAATAAAATGTTTAAAATACAGTATCAGATGTACTTCAACTTTTATTTCCTTTAAATGACATCCAAAAGTTCTTAAAGAGGAACACTAACGGCAGAACTCGGGGAAGGCAGTGGCACCCCACCCCAGTACTCTTGCCTGGAAAATCCCATGGATGGCTCCAGTTCATGGGGTCGCTAAGAGTCAGACATGACTGAGCGACTTCACTTTCAGTTTTCACTTTCATGTATTGGAGAAGGAAATGGCAAGCCACTCCAGTATTCTTGCCTGGAGAATCCCAGGGACAGAGGAGCCTGGTGGGCTGCCGTCTATGGGATCGCACAGAGTCGGACACGACAGAAGCGACTTAGTAGTAGTAACGGCAGAACTAAATTTAACCAAGAATATACAGCGTGGTGCAGTCTAAAACACAAGCCCCAGACACCTCACCGCCACCACTTCCCCTCAGAAGGGACAATTTCATGCGGTTTCTGCTGTGCACTTCTCCTTCCAACTTCTGATGTAGTGGTTAAAAGAGCCAAATAGGTCTCCACGAATCAACCATGAAGAAGACCCTATAGTAATACCTGGAAAACTCCTTGCTTTGCCCAGACGAAGGCATCAACTCAAAGAAAGGGGCAAGCGTGAAGATGCCGAATTCAAAGGGAGGTGGCACCTGGCTCCTTGACCCATAAGCTCTACAAAAAAGAGCTAAAAGGAATGCCTCTTTATGTAAAGAAAACACTTAAAATTTTCTAAAATTAGAAATTTTGAACTATATTGCTAATTTTTAAAATAACATTTAGCACACTTTGACGATCTTGTTAAACGATAGATTTCCCATTAGTTCTGCTGGGGGTGAGGGTGGGGGGGCAGCAAAATTAACTACCAAACTTTGGTCATGGTAATTCTCCACGTGTTCACTATTAAATCTCCAGAGGATAGCGACTGAACATCCTTCCTTGTATATTCTTGCAGCAGGGCTCCAAGGAAGACTATTTCTAAAAGCTCTAAAGGAAATTAAGATGACCAAACAGTCACAGTAAATCAGAATAGGGCTACAGTCATTAAAAAATTCTGCATAAAAACATAATAAACTTTTCAGAATCCCAGAGAAGGGTTTTCTATGCAACACACAAAATAAAACACACAGGCCTAAAGAAAATTGATAAACTTGACAAAATAAAAACTCTCCACAGATTAAAAACACCATAAACAAATTCAAAAGACAATTGAAAAATATCTACAGAATGTGTGACAAAAGGCTAATTTTCTCAGCATGTATTAAAGAATCCTATCGATTATAAGAAAGACAAAAACCCAACAGAAAAATGGCAAACTGACAGAGAGAGGCAAATTCATGAAAAAGGAAATACAAAATAACCTTAAGAAAAAAATTAGGGGAATTAGCAAATGCATACAAAGTAAAAAAGTGATATAATGAACTCTTATGTACACATCACCCAGTTTCAACAATTATTCACATATCACCAGTTGGTATACCAATTCATAGCCCCTCCCAAGAGTATTTCAAAGCACACCTCAAATATAATATTTCATATGTAAGAAGTATTTACTTCTAACTGGGACTTTCTAAAAATACAGCCACATTAACACTGTCACACCTAACAAAATAACAATTCCTTAATATCACTTAATAAATAAATGTTCAAATATCCCCAAGTGTCTCAAATAAAAGTCTTCCTATAGTTGATTTTTTTAGTCACAGTAACTGGCTGACATGTTTCTGAATCTCTTAAGCAGACAGGTGCCACCTCCCTCTTTTTTTTTCTTTACCTTGTTGGTGTTCCACACTTTGGATTTTGTTGATTATCTTTTAATTGTCAAACTTTACCCCTGTAGTTTTTGTTACTGTGATTGCTAAAACTGCTCTTATCTCTGGTGTCTGCCTTTCAGCAAGAGACCATCAGAACACACCTAGTCCTGTGAGTTGGAAGAACACACACCCACGCAACAGTGGGGCATCTCGATAAGAGAATGCTGTAAAGAACTCCCTGATGGTACAGTGGATAGTAATCAGCCTGCCAGTGCAGGAGATATGGGTTCGATCCCTGGTCCAGGAAGATGCCACATGCTGAGGGCAACTAAAGCCTGTACGCTGCAATTACTGGAGCCTGTGGGCCTACAGCCTGTGCTCTGCAATGAAGGGCAGCCTCCGCCCACCACTAGAGAAAAGCCTGTCCGCAGCAACGAAAACCCAGTGCAACCAAAAATAAATTATCAAAAAAAAAAAAAAAAAAAAATCTATGAGAGGATTTGGATTTTGCTTGGGTAAGCCGGGGGAGGGTCTAGGAGGGAAGCTTGCCTGATAGCTCAGTTGGTGAATCCGCTGGCAGTGGAGGAGACCCTGGTTCGATTCCTGGGTCAAGAAGGTCCCCTGGAGAAGGGAAAGGCTACCCACGCCAGCATTCTGGCTTGGGAGAATTCCACAGACTGTACAGTCCATGGGGTCGCAGAGTTGACACAACTGAGTGACTTTCACTTTTCAGGGAAGAAATGGCACCCGACTCCAGTACTCTTGCCTGGAAAATCCCATGGACGGAAGAGCCTGGTAGGTTGCAGTCCATGGGGTCACTAAGGGTCGGACACGACTGATGGACTTCACTTTCACTTTTCACTTTCATGCGTTGGAGAAGGAAATGGCAACGCACTCCAGTGTTCTTACCTGGAGAATCCCAGGGACAGGGGAGCCTGGTGGGCTGCCATCTATGGGGTCGCACAGAGTCGGACTCAACTGAAGTGACTTAGCAGCAGAGTTTCTCTAAACTGGATACAATTAGAAAGTAGGGGGATTCTATGTTGGGTATCTCAATAAATCTTATTTGAGAGGACATAAGAACAAAGTGGTAATTGGTTAAGAAGCTGTGGTCACTCACTCTAGCCAAGTATTCTGTGGATGGCAGCAACTCTGGCTTTGTTTGTGCTTTGTCTCGTTTTTCTGTGCTCTCGGAGAAACCTGGTTTGAGGCGTTCTGTGAGGCTGGCTGCTGAGCTGGAGGACGCAGGGCCAGCTGTGCCCCAGGCCAGCTCCTGACGCTGGGCCACTCCTCTTGCTTTTCTTTTGCCCTCAACAATGAAGCCCTTCCAGCTGGCCATCCTGTCCCTCTGACTCGACCCCAAGAGTGCTGAATATTTTTCTGGTCTCACAACCTGGGACAGTACGTCAACAGGGCCAAGAATAAAAAAATACGGATGGCAAGTATTATTTTTTGTAAAAAATGCCTCTTTTGCTAATTAACCAAAGCACTGAGAGAGTAGAGCGCATAATGCAGTCATTTGCAAAATGAAAAGTTTTTAGGCGGTAAAATATTTGCTTTAATGACTAAGAATATAAACGTCATAAAAATAGTATAAAAGACAAAACAGAAACATATCCACGTTACTACAAATACACAGCCTACTGTTAAAAGAAGGATGACTTCCAAAGACCAAGAGGACAAAAGTAACAAAATAACCGATGTAGAACTCACCAGAAAAAAGCTTTTAGTTGCGGTTTACTAATACAAAATATGACAAAAATTCAGCTGGAAAAACTTGATGTGATAAACTACTGCAGAATATATGATAAAATAATTAAGAAAATACTGTATAAAAATAGCACGAAGAGACTGTCTTCTAGATTCCAGTGAAAAACACTGAAGATTCTAAAGTCAGTTTCTTCTGCAACCTCAGCATCTGGATGATGGCATTTTTGTTACCATTCCTTACTGAGTGGTCCAGATAAAATCAAGTACTCAAAAATCTACATGCAAAAGAAAAGTGAAAGTCTCAGCACTGAGTGGAGTTAAGAGCACCAGACCATATCTCCTTGCACACCTCTCACAATGCCTGTGACACCATCACCATGAGTCTGCATATGTGCTGTGCTTGTTTGATGTATTTTATGAGGATATGAAGTCAGAGAGTCTATCTTACCCCAGTATCCCTTGAGTCTAACATATCACTTGGTTGGAAACCAACAGCTATTTCCTAAAACTAGGCTGAATGAAGTCATGGTCCAGGGCCACGGGCTATGAACCGAGACAAGGCCCAACGTCTCCAGGTCCTGTTCCTTAACATTTAGGCCTGAGTCAAAGTTTAACCCGGTGCTTTACCCACCGGTTTGTAAGGGAAGAAGCATGGTTCATTTTGGAAGGAGGATGAACTACAAAAGGATCTATTCCAATAACCAGGAGATGTATATTTTCCATTCTAAGGTATTTCAGTTACATATTTTGCCAATGGAATCTGTTGCCAAGAGAATGCAAAAGGGCTAGAGAACCTTCTTGACCTGCCTGCTCACTTCAGGAAAAATAAATGGTCCCTGAACAAAAGGAAAGAAATATAAAGGAAGAAAAATCAAGGGAAAAATGTTTCTAGTTGCAAATACATCAAGGTGATTCAAGGTGAACATTAGAAGGTTAATGAACTCAATAAGAAAAAGGCAACCAATTTAAAAACACACAAAGGATTTAAATAGACATTTCTCCAAAACAGATAAACAACTGGCCAAGAAGCACACAAAAAGATTCTTAACCTCATTAGTCATTAAGAGAAATAAAAATCAAATCTGCAATGAGATACTACTTCACACATGCTACCACGGATATAAACAAAAAGACAAAAAACCACCAGAAAACCACCAGAACTGGTGAAGATTTGGAGAGTCCCGAACCCTCAAACTGCTAGTAAAAATGTAAAAAGATGCAGTCAATTTGGAACAGTTTGGCAATTCCTAAAAAGAAGTTAAACAGAGTTTCCACGTAACCCAGCAGTTCCAAGGGTAGTATATACTCAGGAAAAATGAAAACGTGTACCCATAAAAAACCTGTGCATAAATGTTCACAGAAGCATTACTCATAATAGTCCACGAGTGGAAACAACTCAAGTGTTCTTCGACGGATGAATGGATAAATGTGACATACCCATACACTGGGATCTTATTCAGCAATAAAAAGAAACGAAGCAGATTCTGCTACAACACAAATAACCTTTAAAAACATGCTAGACCAAAGAAGATGCTCACAAAACACCACATATTGTATGACTTCAATCATGTAAAATTTCAAAACAGGTACATTTGTAGAGATAAAACCAGATTAGTAGTTTCTTAGGGCTCTAGGGGGTGCTTCCCGGGTGGTTCAGTGGTAAAGAATCTGCTTGCCAATGTAGCAGATGCAGGAGACACAGGTTTCACCCCTGGGTCGGGAAGATTCCCTAGAGGAGGAAATGGTAACCCATTCCAGTGCCTGGAAAATCCCATGGACAGAAGAGCCTGGTGGGTTACAATCAATGAGATTACAAAGAGTCGGACAGGACTCAGCAACCCTGAGCATGCACGCAGGGTTCTGGGGAGCATGGGAGAGAATGAAGACGGACTGCTAGTTAGTTGGTGGGGGAGGTCTCTTAGGGTTGATGAAAATATTCTAAAATTAGATTATGGTGATGGTTACAGTCCTGTGGCTATACTAACACTGAACAATACCCTTTGAATGAGTGAGCTATATGATAATTGAACTGTATCTCAATAATGCCTTTTTTTTTTTTTTTTTTTCTATGACAGGTGGGATTGGGGATCTTAGTTCCCCAACCAGGGACTGAACTCGGACCCCTGCACTGGGAGCGCAGAGTCTTAACCACTGAATTGCGAGGGAAGTCCCAATAAAACTTTAAAAAAAAAAGTTAATGACAGGGAATATGTGATATCAAGAATGACAAAAGGAGTTACGACATTCTGCATAAAGAAACTATACTTTCTTTATATAGTATCACCCCAACACAGGCTACCAAGAACACTGAGGAATCAGCTAAAGGCAGATTTTGCTATGTCGCCAGCGTGGTTCCTGACCGCTTCACTGAAGGGCACCAGTACAGTACACAGCTATTTGCAGGAACTGCCACATGGGAGAGAGAATTCACCAAGTCCATAACTCATTTGATCACAAATGACTTCTGCTGATCCCTGAAACTCTACATTGTTATCTGTGGTTCTTAGGAGTTCAAGTAGGAAACCGAAGGAAAGGCCAAGGGAAATGAAAAGCTGCGTCTATGTGAAGGACATGCACCTGAAACTGGTGGCCTGGACCACGGCTTATCAACACAGGACAGTGCGCTCCTGGCAAGGGACAGCGTACAAGAAGGTCAGAAGAACACGTGCGGGGCAAGGACTTGCCATCGCGATGAAGAAAGCTGTCTTTCACCAGTAGCTTAGATGAAAAACTAGATGGCAGGCTCACCATAGCTGGCGATCACATTAAGCTGGGGGAGATCAGGGACACATTAGGTCCCGGAAACCAGATTCATGAAGATTCTTACAGGCCTAAATAAAACTGCACGTTGGGCAGAATGATTCAACAAACCAGAGCCAGAAGGAAGATCAGAACACTTCATTCAGATCCTTCATACTGCAGGTGAAGCTGAGGCCAGACGGTTTTAATAATGTGCCCAAGTTCAGAAGGTGCGTTAAAGGTAGATGAAGGCTGAGAATGCAAGAATGCGAACTCTCAGGCTTGTGCTCACCTGACCCAGTGCCTACCTGCTACTAGCTGTGGAGATAAGCAAATGGGGGAGAAAAGGAAACTTGGCCCTCACCTCACCACACACAAAAAATCAATTCCTGGAGACTGAGACCTAAATGTGAAAGGTCAAAGGATAAAACTTCTTGAAGATAACATAAGAAAATATCTTCAAAACCACAGAGTAGCAAAACTTTGTGAACAAGACACGGAAAACACTAGTCAAAAAGGAAAAGATCTGTAAACTGAAATTGATTAAAATTTAGAATTTCAGTTCATCTAAAGACACAAGAGTGAAATGGCAAGCCACAGGATGGAAAGAGATTTTTACAATTCATATTTTCAACAAAGACTTCATATCCAGAATACATAAAAACCCCAACATTTCAATAAGGGGAAAAAAAAAAGACCAATCGATTTATTTAAAACGGGCAAATGACACTTGAATAGGCACTTTATAAAACAAGATATTTAAAAGCCTAATAGCAAATGAAAAGGTGCTCAAGTCATCAGTTAACAAAAAAATGTCAATTAAACCACACTGAGATCTTCAACACAACCACAGAATAGTTTAAAAAAAAAATTGTCATGTTTAACTGACAGTACCAAGCATAGGTGAAGCTGAAGAGCAATGGGAACTGTGTTTTCTGGTAGAAGCATGAACTGGTACACACTCTGGAAAACTGGCAGTAACTATCAAAGCTAAAGATACACACACAGCGGGACTAGCAATTCTACTCTTAGTGTACGCAACTAAAGTGAATACATACGTGAACCAGAGACAGGAACAAGATACGCAACTAAAGTGAACACATACGTGAACCAGAGACAGGAATAAGAATGATTTCAGCAGCATTATTCAAAACTTCTCCAAAGTAGAAACTATTCCAATATCCATCTACAATTACAACAGAATGGATAAATTGTGTCTACAATTTATGGTGTTTTTTAAAAATTGTCACAGAACTTTGGACACACCTTTCTTAAGATGTGAGGTCTAAGTTCCTTCCCCTTGAATCCAGGCAGACCTGTGTCCATTTCAACCAACAGAGTACAGTGAAGTGACGCTGTGTGACCTCAGGATAAGTCACTCTCAGCAAGCTTCCAGTGGGGACCCAGTCCACGTGCTTGAAGAGCCAAAGGCCCCATGGAGGACCTGCAGTCAGGGCACAGCCACCTTCAGAGAGCGACCACTATACCAGTGACCACCTCTTCGTCTCAAAGGAAATCTCTGCTTCTGGATACAGACGATGACTCTCCTCTGGTTAAAGACCATCATCGGCCCCGTTACACCCTTTCCAGCAACAATATCTGAACACTATCCAAATAATCTATTCAAAAGTTGCAAAGAAGCAAAGCAAGTTTCAAGTAGAAGTCTTTGCCTCCATTCAAATTGTTTCAGATATACCACTGGAAAAACAAATGGCCATTTTCAAAAAAAACAAAAAGTATGTATGTATTATACAATAACAGTTAACCAGAATTAGAGAGCTACTACCAACACACGCAACATACTATATGCAGCATGAATGAATCTCAGATGTGTGTGTGCTCAGTCACTCAGTCATGTCCAACTCTGTGACTACTGCCCACCAGGCTCCTCTGTCTATGGGATTTTTCATGCTAGAATACTGGAGTGGGTTGCCATGCCCTCCTCCAGGGGATCCCAACCCAGGGATCGAACCCAGGTCTCCCACACTGAAGGCATATTCTTTACCGTCTAAGCCACCAGGGAGGGTATGAAGGTAAAATAAAGAGTAACTCTAGGTTTTCAGACATAACTGACTAGGTAATACCATCAACCATTAACTGGGTAATACCCAGTTAAACCATGGGGCAAATAAAGACAGGAGCTTCTGCAGGGACAATGTCCTGTTCATTTTGTATTCAAGGCTCTACCCCAGTATTTAACACACAGTCTCTCCAGCTTCCAAGATAAACTCACTTTCACCCTACTTTTTTGGCCCACCCTTCCTGGTCTCCTCTGTTGCCTCCTTTGTGTCCGGCTGCCTCTTAATATCAGGATTCCCAGGTTTCCATCCCCAATCCCCCTTCAGACACGCGCACATGGACACACGCACGCACACACATACCTTTCTCCCATGTTTTCAATCTCAGCTGATAGCATCATTATCACCTACTTGTTGTTTTAAGCTAAAAACTTCAGAGTTGACCAAGAATTTGGATTGCAGTTAGCTAAATTTTAAAAAAAAATTTAACAGGATAAGCAGAAGTTATCATGCTTAAACCCCAAAACTAATGCATAAAAACAAGCTAAAGAAGACATGGCTTAAAGAGACCTAAGGGTGTTACTCAACTCTAGGTTCAACATATCATGTGGTCATTAAGAGGATACAGCTAATAATAAAGGATACATCTGAAAGCGTGTAGATGATGAAAGGTAATTTTTTCTCTCCTAATAAAAAGTGTTATATCTAAAGTAAGGGATGCAACTCAATTTTTTTTTTAACTTACCAAGCCCTGCATGGAGTACTGCATCAATTTTAAGCACTACCATTTAAAAAAATAAATTAAATCAAAGGAAAGTCACTAACGTGGTGGAATGACATGAAATCAAGACTTTTAAGAAACAGTTAATGAACTAGATGATGTTTCAACTCAAAAAGACTGAGAAGACTTGATGACCATTTTCAAGTATTTGAAAGACCATAATGTGGAACAGGAATTGAGCTTGTCCTGCTGCTGCTGCTGCTAAGTCACTTCAGTCATGTCCAACTCTGTGCGACCCCATAGATGGCAGCCCATCAGGCTCCCCTGTCCCTGGGATTCTCCAGGCAAGAACACTGGAGTGGGTTACCATTTCCTTCTCCAATGCAGGAAAGAGAAAAGTGAAAGTGAAGTCGCTCAGTCGTGTCCAACTCTTAGCAACCCCAAGGACTGCAGCCTTCCAGGCTCCTCTGTCCATGGGATTTTCCAGGCAAGAGTACTGGAGTGGGGGTGCCATTCCCTTCTCCAGAGCTTGTCCTACATGTCTCCAAAAGACAGAACTGAGGAGGAAAAATAAAGACTTCCACTCAACCTAAGAAAGTACTTACTAACAGTCAACATTTCATTAAGAACAGGAGAGCACAGCGGTTCTCCAACAGGGACAATTCTGTGCCCCCTGGCCAGGGAGGGTGAAAACCCAACAATTCAGAGAACCACCCCACACAACAAAGGACAACTCATCTAAAATGTCACCAGTTCCATGACTGAATAACCCTTTTCTATAGGTAGTGAGCTCCCTGTTCTTGGAGCCATTCCATTATAAACTAAACAATGTGATGATATCCAATACATGGATATCCAATACATGGATAGGAAATGAGTGGAAAAAAAGATTTCCTGTTTCAGATAACTCTCCAGAGAAAAATGCCCTCAGGTATATTACAGCAATGATGATGATGGTACACGCTTACTGAACACATACAGTGGACTGGTCATTACACCAAACAATTCACTGTGCATGTTTCACAGGCCATTCTCACAATCACCCTACGAAACAGCTATTATTTCACCTTGATGTGATGGTAAAATTAGCTTACCCTGATGTCACACAGCCATCAGTGTGTGAACTCAGGTCTACCTGATTCCAACCAATTATGTACATCACTGCCCAAACCATAAATACCTATGGCTTCAGAGCTTCTGTACACTAGAAAAAAATACAACAGTATATTTTCTAGAAGTATCAGGACCATGTCTGAACAGTTTTGTACTCACTGCAAACCAAGTTGGCTAGGAAAAAAAGAAAAGGATTATTTGAAGTAGTCCTGGGATGAAGGAGAGGACAATTATCCTGATTGTCCCCAACTGCCTACTTCTGTAAGCACCAAGAAGCTCTTACATACCCGTGGAATCTCAGTCAGAGGCAGAGATTAATGATGACATCCCTTTATCCATAGGCGTGAACGCTCAGGATGGACAGACGTTTGAACATCCCCGACTGGGAATCCTGCCCTTAACAAATACACTGGATGCAGATACACGGTTTCTTGGCTGCCTCTACCCACGCCCATCTGTCAGGATGGCAGTGTGCCTGCTCACATGTTGGTCAAACTGTCACTAGGGCATAGGTGCCAAGCAATGATAGTTTTAAATGGGCAGCTTGCATAGCACTGTAAGAGCTCGCTCTTCTGCAGAAAAAAAAAAAATTCCGTTTTAATACTAAAGGGTTGCGATCATGAGTGAAATAGTCTTGGTCAATCTAAACATTTCAGTGGGAAAAAGATCTAGACTTGTAGAAAAGAATCAGACCAAGAAAATTAAATCAAAAAAAAAAAACTGCTCTGAAGGCAAATAAGTGATCGCACGAAAGCTTCTCACACTGCCAATCTTTCATTAATACATGTCACAGTAATCTCTTATGCAGTAAAATCCTTTGCTCAACAAGTCATCGCTGATGTTTTATAAAAATGGGATGATAAGCCTTTCGATGTTCTAAATTAAAAAGTAGAAATGCATGGATATTTAGCAGTTTGACGTTAAAAAAGTTCTATTTGTTGAGAAGCTATTTTTTTTCAATGACAGAAGTCTAATGTACATCTAGATAATCTTTTAAACGCACAAGAGAAGGCAGAAACCAAATGAGATTCCCAAAGGTGAACAGAAAAAGAAATATAATTTGTTCAGGGAAAGAAATCAAGAACAGGAAGTGGTTGTTAAGAAAACAGAAACTGAGTTATTTCTGGTCACAAATTAATAAATTAGGATCAGGGGCCGCCACCTGTCACATCCCCAATTATGAGAAAAATGTTCCTAGACAACATCTAGGCTTCCTCTTCCCTCTCTAAAGACCCTTCCATCACTGGCAGGAAGCATCTCACGTTCCCACTGCCTGCAAAGTCCCTCCTCAGACTAAAACCCTCACCCTGCCATCTGAACTGTCTGTCCTTGCTCAGTCCTCGGTGACTCTGAGCAACAGCTGGTCATCGCCACCCTCCATGTGGTTCTTCAAATACAAGTATCAGGACGTTCTGATTAAATAACCCCTGAGTCTGCTCTTCAGATCAGATCAGTCGCTCAGTCGTGTCCGACTCTTTGCGACCCCATGAACCACAGCACGCCAGGCCTCCCTGTCCATCACCAGCTCCCGGAGGTCACTCAGACTCACATCCATCAAGTCAGTGATGCCATCCAGCCATCTCATCCTCTGTCGTCCCCTTCTCCTCCTGCCCTCAATCCCTCCCAGCATCAGAGTCTTCTCCAAAGAGTCAACTCTTCGCATGAGGTGGCCAAAATATTGGGAGTTTCAGCTTTAGCATCATTCCTTCCAAAGAAATTCCAGGATTGATCTCCTTCAGAATGGACTGGTTGGATCTTCTTGCAGTCCAAGGGACTCTCAAGAGTCTTCTCCAACACCACAGTTCAAAAGCATCAATTCTTCGGCGCTCAGCCTTCTTCACAGTCCAGCTCTCACATCCATACACGACCATAGGAAAGACCATAGCCTTGACTAGGCGAACCTTTGTTGGTAAAGTAATGTCTCTGCTTTTGAATATGCTATCTAGGTTGGTCATAACCTTCCTTCCAAGGAGTAAGCGTCTTTTAATTTCGTGGCTGCAGTCACCATCTGCAGTGATTTTGGAGCCCAGAAAAAGAAAGTCTGACACTGTTTCCACTGTTTCTCCATCTATTTCCCATGTAGTGATGGGACCAGATGCCATGATCTTCGTTTTCTGAATGTTGAGCTTTAAGCCAACCTTTTCACTCTCCACTTTCACTCTCAACAAGAGGCTTTTTAGTTCCTCTTCACTTTCTGCCATAAGAGTGGTGTCATCTGCATATCTGAGGTTATTGATATTTCTCCCAGCAATCTTGATTCCAACTTGTGTTTCTTCCAGTCCAGCATTTCTCATGATGTACTCTGCATAGAAGTTAAATAAACATGGTGACAATATACAGCCTTGACGTACTCCTTTTCCTATTTGGAACCAGTCTGTTGTTCCATGACCAGTTGTAACTGTTGCTTCCTGACCTGCATACAGATTTCTCAAGAGGCAGATCAGGTGGTCTGGTATTCCCATCTCTTTCAGAATTTTCCATAGTTTATTGTGATCTATACAGTCAAAGGCTTTGGCATAGTCAATAAAGCAGAAATAGATGTTTTTCTGGAACTCTCTTGCTTTTTCCATGATCCAGCGGATGTTGGCAATTAGATCTCTGGTTCCTCTGCCTTTTCTAAAACCCTTATGATTATACAGTGGAAGTGAGAAATAGATTTAAGGGCCTAGATCTGATAGATAGAGTGCCTGATGAACTATGGAATGAGGTTCGTGACATTGTACTGGAGACAGGGATCAAGACCATCCCCATGGAAAAGAAATGCAAAAAAGCAAAATGGCTGTCTGGGGAGGCCTTACAAATAGCTGTGAAAAGAAGAGAAGCGAAAAGGAAAGATATAAACATCTAAATGCAGAGTTCCAAAGAATAGCAAGAAGAGGTAAGAAAGCTTTCTTCAGTGATCAATGCAAAGAAATAGAGGAAAACAACAGAATGGGAAAGACTAGGGATCTCTTCAAGAAAATCAGAGATACCAAAGGAACATTTCATGCAAAGATGGGCTCGATAAAGGACAGAAATGGTATGGACCTAACGGAAGCAGAAGATATTAAGAAGAGGTGGCAAGAATACACAGAAGAACTGTACAAAAAAGAGCTTCACGACCCAGATAATCATGATGGTGTGATCACTGACCTAGAGCCAGACATCCTGGAATGTGAAGTCAAGTGGGCCTTGGAAAGCATCACTACGAACAAAGCTAGTGGAGGTGATGGAATTCCAGTGGAGCTATTCCAAATCCTGAAAGATGATGCTGTGAAAGTGCTACACTCAATATGCCAGCAAATTTGGAAAACTCAGCAGTGGCCACAAGATTGGAAAAGGTCAGTTTTCATCCCAATCCCAAAGAAAGGCAATGCCAAAGAATGCTCAAACTACCAAACAATTGCACTCACCTCACACGCTAGTAAAGTAATGCTCAAAATTCTCCAAGCCAGGCTTCAGCAATATGTGAACCGTGAACTTCCTGATGTTCAAGCTGGTTTTAGAAAAGGCAGAGGAACCAGAGTCTGCTCTTAGCCATGATAAATAAAAGAGATTCCATTAACTTTTTCTCATTGGACCAATTCATCAACTCTTTTATGTTTTCATCATTTCAGTTGCTCATCTTTTGGACTCTTTTTAGGTCTGATAAGAAATGTCATCCAAAATCAACAATGGGCCAACACACACAACTTACTAAAGGAAGCACTGATGTGAAGGAGTTAGAAAGTCCAGCAGAGTTCTCAGTGGCCATCACTAGGGAGAAAAGTCTGAAAAAGAGGTGGAAGTCTAAAATCCACCAAAACCCTTCTGAGAAATACAAACGACTTACTGTTATAAAGTAACAACACTGTCAGGGTCATGGCTGTAAACTCTTCTTCCTACTTAACCCAGCACTGCCATCTGACTGCTTACTTAGTCACTCAGTCATGTCTAGCTCTTTGTGACACCATGGACTGCAGCCCGCCAGGCTCCTCTGTCCATGGGATTCTTCAGGCAAGAATACTGAAGTGGGTTGCTATGCCCTCCTCCAGGGGATCTTCCCAACCCAGGAATCAAACCCACGTCTCTCATGTCTCCTGCGCTGGCAGGCAGGTTCTTTACCACTAGCACCACCTGGGAAGCCCCATCACTGCCATACATAGCCCCAAAAAAAAGTCTCTTGAAGACTATTTCTACCGTATCCTTCTTCCTGCTCCAGAACCTACAGTACCTTCTAGCAGTCAATAAACTGATTATAAACTAGCCAGCAGTTTCCTAGACACATGAACGAATTATCCTCCCCGATGTCCCTCCCCTCCTTCACTCCCATGGCACCCCAAAACAGCCAGTTCTTATTTTCTCCATGATCTAAATTTGCTCATGCTATTCTCTCAAGTCTTTTCCCACTTCCTCTCAAATCTATACATATTTTTTTCGAGACTCAAGCCATGAGTTTTTATACCTTCAGACATCTGTATTAATTTTCATACTTGTTTACTCATTTTGTTTGCAGTTTATAGCCAACTGATTTTTGAGAAAGATTTTAAAAAAAAAAAAAAGACTCAATGGAGAAAGCATAGTCCTCTCAACAAATGGTTCTGGAACAAGCAGACATCCATATACAAAAGGAAAAAAAAAAAAAAGACCTAAAAGTCATACTCCATGCAAAAATTAACCCGAAATGGATTCACTAATCTAAATGTAAGACATAAAATTATTAAACACTTAGAAGAAAACTTGGAACATCTACCTGACCTATGGTTCGGTAAAGAGTTCTGAGACATGCATGGCACCAAAAACGATCCATACGTTGGTAAGTTGGACTTCATGAAAATTAAAACCTTTTGTGCTGCAGAAGACACTGTAAAAGAATGAAAAGACAAGCCACAGACTGAGAGAATACATTTACAAATCACATATCTGGCAAAGGACTTGTATTCAGAATATATAAAGAATGCTCTAAATTCAACAGTAAGAAAACAAATTAGAAAACGGGAAAATGATTTGAACAAAGTAAGATATGACTGTGTGGGAAAGAAAAAATATTTCCTCTATCATTCTAGGTTCTTTTGCTACTGCATCAATTGAACTGGCCTAAGACAAATTAACAGGAGAAAAACAAACTTAATTGTACCTCCACAAAAATAGGGCCCCAAGGGCAGGTCAGGCCACTGAGGCTTATCTGCCATCCTGAGCAGAGCAAGGGGACAGGGGGGCTGGGACTTCAAAGAGGAGGAAGGTTAACTCAGACAAGTGATCAGATGCCACACAGTTAGGTCTTTCAGTTAAAAGTTATCTCTGGTAACCGCTCGCTCTGAACCAGGCTCCTTATCTATACTAACCTGTCAGCTGAAGTGAAGTGAAGGCGCTCAGTCGTGTCCAACTCTTCGCGACCCCATGGACTGTAGCCTACAGGCTCCTCCGTCCATGGGATTTTCTAGGCATGAATACTGGAGTGGGTTGCCATTTCCTTCTCCAAATGTGTCAGTTGAGGGGGCAGTAAAAAGCTCTGGAATCTTTTGGGTCTTCATTCTCTTTGGCTTAAAGGAATCCACTTGCCATAATGACACATTTTGTGGAGGCTTGTTCCGAACCACTTCAGAGGACAAGCATATGGGAAGATGTTGAACATCATTAGCCATTAGGAAAATGCAAATTAAAGCTATTCTGAAACACCAACACACACCTATTAAAATGGCTAACATAAAAAATACTGCTAACACCAAATGCTGGTAAAAATGTGGAGCAATTGATCACTCCCATAGTGACGAAAGGACTGTCAGATGGTACAACTGGGAAAGTCTGCCGTTTCTCAGTGAGTAAAACCTGCACTTGCTCCTACAACCCGACATCATGGAGCATAAATAGTGATCAAAATTAGGAAACTCACGGATACAGTGTTAGTAACAAAAGTACATATTCAAACTTCAGTTTTTACCATGTGTGTGTATGTACACCCTGTGACATTTCATCATATGTAAACATAATTAAAAGCATCACAACAACCAAGCCACAGAACTGTTCAACCACCCCCAAAGAAACTCCCTCAGGCTACCCCGCTATAGTAACATCATACTCCCAACCCTCACTGTGGCAAAACCGAGCTCTTCTCCACTACTGTATCCACTCTTATCGTTTCTGGAACGTCATACAAAGGGATGTTAATCACACACCTTTTCACTCAGTACTGCGCCCTCAAACTCCATCCAAACTGCTGCTCGCGTCAGGAGTTTGCTCCTTTCTGTTACGGTTTGGTTTTGTTTGCTCCTTTTCGTGTTCCATTACATGGCTAAACCTCATTTTATTTGACCATTTACCCACTGAAGGACGTGTGGGGCTGTCTCTGAGTTTCGGCTTTTATAAACAAAGCCACGAGAACATTCACATACAGGTCTTCATGTGAACGTAAGTTTTTATTTTCTGAGGATAAATGCCCAGGGGTGTAACTGCTGGGTCATGTGTGGGGTGTATGTTCAACTTGTTAAGAAACTGTCAAACTAAATCCTAGAGTGGCTGCACCATTTCACATGGGCTGCAACATGTGAAGTAATGCATTTCAAAGTCACAATTTCTACAATATTTTCTAAAAGCCTATAAAACCACTAAGATTAAGCCTCTTAAATGTTATAACCTGGCCTTGGTTTTTTGTTTTTTTTTTTAATGAATTTCTAGAACTTTTCCCCAGATTCCCAAAAAAGACTTTTTTCCTTATTACCTCTAAAAAAGAATGCATAATTAGATATAATCTGTACAGTGATAGCTCTGCTACCATGTTAAATAGTAAATTGCAATAACAAGTGGAACAAAAGCAACAATTCCAGCAGAAACAGCAAAAGTTTGTTTCTCTATGTTCCTGACAGTCGATGAAGCCTTTGAAGGCTTAATGGCACTTTCTAACACACCATGTGATCACAATGCATTTATACACAGCATTATCAAACAATGGCATTTGTTCGGCTGTTATTAATACTTCGTAAGACAATTTGAGGAAAGCAATTAATCTGAAATAAAGCAGTAGTTATCTTAGCTCTAAGATTTCTAACTTCATGACTTTTTTAAAAAATTTTGGATCTAACTGACAGAGATAATGGAGCCTCTCTGGGATTCTTGAAACAAAGAACTAGCACTAACAAGACTATCTGCCCCAAACATGAACAGCAGCAAGACCAGCAGTCTGCAAAGAGAAAACTAAATAAATGCACAGAAGAAAACTATAAAGCCATGAAAAGTAAAAGATGGTGCTGCCCTTTGCCCACTGGCTTTCCAGTTCTCATTCAGACTGGGTACTAAGCTCTGTTAAGACAACTGTGTCCAGAACATTCCCAAATCTAAAATTAATAACCCTGCAACTTAAACTACATGACTTCCATCTAGTGTATCTTCCCACTTAATACATATGGCTTCCTGATCAACACTTCAGTCTATGTGTAGGTTTAAAATTCACCCGAAACATTGGCAGTGCAGACAGCATCTCATTTTCAAATCGGAGATGGTTCCTTTCTCTTGGGTCAGAGACCCATGGAGAGACAGGACTAACTGCAAAGAATCATGGAAATCCACGTACCTACATGAAGACTAAACAAACAATACAATTCAAACCAAGCTGACAAAGACACTGTGGCTAATAAAATTCTTAATAATTTACCAATGAATGTTACTAGAAGTAGTTTCCTGTCGTTAGTATTTATCAGTGAATATTAAAAATCAAACTCCCAGTACGGGGGAAGGGCAGATTTCAAACCTATGCAGACTCTAGAGAGCTTCTCTTTCTTCAAGTGTTGTCCACATGTCATCCAGAAAAGAAGAGTAGAATGCGCTTGAGTTTGAGTGCAAAGATTTAAGGTGACATTGGGAGAGATGGAGCACTGCATGAAATTAGTTCAAAACAACAACCGTGGGATGTTAGGTACTTAAATATCATTCAGAAGCTAAGGGGGCAAGATATTAAAGGGCATTCCCCTCTTTACATCTTTTTTTTAATTATTTTCCTTAGAGGCTAATTACAATATTGTGGTGGTTTTCGTCATACATCAACATGAATCTTCACATCTTTATAAAGGCAAGTAAGAACATATTCACAGGAATCTGGGTCAAAAGGGCCAAATGTATCAGAGTATAAACACGTCTAGGTTACACCACCCAGCCAAATGTTTTAGCAGGATTCCATCACTTTTCCACATCATCCTTACACCCTTATTAGAAATTTCCTGTTTTCTATATTTTACCACTAATAGTATAGTTTTTCAAATGTGCCATACACACTTGACTTCTCGTGTGCTGGGTGCTAGATAAACAAAGTTCAAAAGAATGACCTCTATTAGCTTAAAAGAAAAGTTGCTTCGACAAGACGCTACAATCGCAAGCACAGATTCTGCATCCAGCACAGCTCCTGACATACAGCAGGCAAAGGGCGTCTGGTGAATAAACACGTCCATCTCTGCTCACTCTGAAAAATAAACTCAGCAAACGTGCAAAATGTACTACCAGTCTGAAAAATATTCTCCAGGCCTATTCGGTAACCCATCCATTCTTAAAACTCACAAAGAACAATTTTCATGAAAGCCTCAAACACACACAGAGGCAGCACTTAATTTGCATTAGGTTCAATGCCTGATCAATGAAGATACTAACATTTGCATAAATTCAGCAATCATCCTTCATTTTGATATAAGGTAAATTTTTAAGCTTTGCCTCATTTCCAGTTAAGTTTTACTTATCAAATCAAAAATACTTTTAAAGTTTTGTTTTTTAAACCAAAATTCTATTCATAGCACACCATATCTTATTGGGGATGACTTTAAGGAAAAATATGTATACAGTTGTCAAAATAAAAATCAATTTTTCTTTCCAAGACATCTGGGATTCTCATATTATTTACTATTATTTCACATTAGCTCTCAAAAAAAAAAAAAAAGAAAAAGAAAAAGCCTGGCCTATTTAAGAAATTTAATTTTAGGGTCTGTCAACATTTTCAATGCACAACTATTAATTTTAAAATATACAACTTGCACCCTGAAATAAAACTTAACATAAACTTTCCACATAACCATCTCCTGGGCACTTACTAACTTATTATATGCCAGGTTCTACAAATGTTACATTCCTTCATTTCCTCATTTGTTTAACAAATATCCACTCACAATTTTTGCTGTGCTTAACATAAGCCATTACACTCTAAATCTGGTATTTGCACTAGACTGTTGTTGCTGTTTAGTTGCTAAGTCGAGTCTGACTCTTTGTGACCCCATGGACTGTAGCCCGCCAGGCTCCTCTGTCTATGGGATTTCCCAGGCAAGCATACTGCAGTGGGTTGTCATTTCCTTCTTCAGGGGATCTTCCCAACCCAGGGATCAAATCTGTGCCTCCTACTTGGCAGGAGGATTCTCTACCCATCTGGAAGCCCTTTTGCATTAAATACTAGTATAATAAATGGATAGTAATGCTTAACACAACCAGTCCATTCTGAAGGAGATCAGCCCTGGGATTTCTTTGGAAGGAATGATGCTAAAGCTGAAGCTCTAATACTTTGGCCACCTCATGCAAAGAGTTGACTCATTGGAAAAGACTCTGATGCCGGGAGGGATTGGGGGTAGGAGAAGGGGACGACAGAGGATGAGATGGCTGGATGGCATCACTGACTCGATGGATGTGAATCTGAGTGAACTCCGGGAGTTGGTGATGGACAGGGAGTTGGCGTGCTGCTATTCATGGGGTCGCAAAGAGTTGGACACGACTGAGCGACTGATCTGATCTGAACTCTTAACACAAGTTTACTGTCACTAGATTCAAGCCTGGTTACTATTATCCCAGAATCTGATGAACAATGTTGACATGCACAGAGAACAGCACCTGTAGCAGCTTCAGCAGACAAGTTTGTGTTAAGTGACTACTGAATTCCCTTCTACAGACAGCTGAGGAACATCATCTTATCCTGGAGGAGAAACTGGCAACCCAACCCACTCCAGTATTCTCGTCTGGGAAATCCCACGGACAGAAGGGCCTGGGGAGCTACAGTCTGTGGGGGTCACAAAGAGTCGGACACAACTGAGGGACTACACAACAACATAAAGAACCCCTGCTGCCCTCTGGAACTTCTTTAAAACTGGAGATGAAATTCTTCCCCAAAAGTATCACACTCAGCATGTCATGAAAGGTAAGGTGCCTTTATTCTGAACTCTTAAAAATAAATGCTGCCCTATTTATTTTTAACTCTTGCAAAGTTCAGACTCCACAGATGGGCAACTGCAGTTAAAAAGAAAGAAATGAAAAAACAGTAATTAATGAGGCTCAACAGTTCTTTAAACGCACCACCCTCCCAACAGCAAAACTGGTTATTTCCAGGTTGTTCCAAGAAAAGGAGATGGCGAAGGGTAAGGAAGAGTCAACACCAAGCAAAAAAAAAAAAAAAGGTGGGGGGGGGGGGGGGAAACGGGTGGCCTCAACAGGAACCTTGTATCTGCGTCCCCTTCCTCCCTCTCTCTCTCAACCCAGAGACTCTGGCGCTTTTTGTCTAATTTAAATAAATCATCTATGAGTTTTGACACCAGAGCCAAAAATTATTCGACAAAAGGAAAAACTACTTGCTGACCTTGAATACGGCTACATCAGCAAAGGGTGCCAACCCGTAGCTACGGAGGGGCAACAAAAAACCGTCAGAAGGATGCTAAAATCCCTTGTAAAACTCTCCCAAGGAGCTTCACAGCCTTGAACCTTGCGGTCAAGTGCAAGCAAGCTCTTACCCGGCCTCAGCCGGACACCGACTGGTTAGAAACGCCTGGAACTCTACCCTCTGCGGAGCAGGCTCCTTCCCCCATTTCAGGTCTCGTCACCCCTACCACTCCGGCCCACCGTCTCCTATCCTATTACTAGGGAGCTTTTCGGCATCTGCAAATGGTCCTGTTTGCTTCTATTCCGATTCCCCTGCAGAGTATGAGCTCTGAGACGGCGGAAAGACCCCGGCGGTCCAGGCTGGCCTTACAAGGGCCATCTCCCAGACCCGGCCCGAGCTACCAGGACACGGCGAGACTCTGACCGGCCTACGTGTCTTCCAGAACGGGAAGCTGAGCCTCGGGGACCCGCCCGGCCGGTGCAGGAAACCCAGGGCCGCAGCGGGCCCTGAGGGAGCCCCGGAGGGAGAGGACGCCGGCGCCGCGCCGACCGCAGCCCTTGACACCGCCCGAGGGCACTGCCGCCCGGCCGCCCCACGCTAGCCCAGCTCCCCGGCCGCCCCCTCCACAGTCTCCGCTCGGCGCCGGCACCCTCGGACCGCTTAGCGCGCGGCCGCCCTACCTCAAGCCGCAGAACGTCGCCTTCTGCCCAGTACGAACTTCCCGCCGCTTTCGCCGACTCGCAACTCCGCGGCGGCGCCGGCCCCGTCACACCCTGCAGTATGGGGCCTTCCCATTGGCTCAGGCGAGAGGGAGAGGCGGAGCGAGCGGGAACGCGCGGGATGGGCGGAGCCCGCGCTGGCTCCCGCCGGCCCCCCAGGAATGCCGGGAGCCGCGGGCCGGCCCTCGCACTGCATGCTGGGAAATGGAGTCTTTAACTGGCAAAGCGAGATCGCGTTGGCTCGGCCCCCGTGGGTCTGTGGGAAATGCGGTCTACAGTCTCTTGAATCCGTTCTTATGGTCAGATGTTGCATCCGTCAAAGCCCTAGGAACCGAAATAAATATCGCCCGTGTTCGCAGTAGCTTGATAGACTAAATAATGTGTTGAAAAGAGTTGGATGTAAAAGAATATTCCCGTTTGGCCAAGTGGTGCTTCCATTTTCCCACCTACTGATCGAACACCTTCATGCTTATCACACAGCCGCTCTGTTCAGTATTTTAGGGCCTGGCTCTGGAAGCAAACAGCTCGCGATCAAATCCCGGCTCCTCCACTCTCTAACTTTGTGAACTAAATGACTTAACCCCTATGAGTCTCAATATCTTGTTTTTGTCAGGATTAAATGAGATATCCTAGAGACAGTGCTTTGTCTGTAGTCAGATCAAATCAGATCAGTCGCTCAGTCGTGTCCGACTCTTTGCGACCCCATGAACCGCAGCACGCCAGGCCTCCCTGTCCATCACCAGCTCCCGGAGGTCACCCAGACTCACACCCATCAAGTCAGTGATGCCATCCAGCCATCTCATCCTCTGTCGTCCCCTTCTCCTCCTGCCCTCAATCCCTCCCAGCATCAGAGTCTTCTCCAATGAGTCAACTCTTAGCATGAGGTGGCCAAAATACTGGAGTTTCAGCTTTAGCATCATTCCTTCTAAAGAAATTCCAGGATTGATCTCCTTCAGAATGGACTGGTTGGCTCTTCTTGCAGTCCAAGGGACTCTCAAGTGTCTTCTCCAACACCATAGTTCATAAGCATCAATTCTTCGGCGCTCAGCCTTCTTCACAGTCCAGCTCTCACATCCATACATGACCACAGGAAAGACCATAGCCTTGACGAGGCGAACCTTTGTTGGTAAAGTAATGTCTCTGCTTTTGAATATGCTATCTAGGTTGGTCATAACTTTCCTTTCAAGGAGTAAGCGTCTTTTAATTTCATGGCTACAGTCACCATCTGCAGTGATTTTGGAGCCCAGAAAAATAAAGTCTGACACTGTTTCCACTGTTTCCCCATCTATTTCCCATACAGTGATGGGACCAGATGCCATGATCTTCGTCTTCTGAATATTGAGCTTCAAGCCAACCTTTTCACTCTCCACTTTCACTTTGTCTGTAGTAGATACTCAATAAAGAGCAGAGAGTATTATTCTCTCCACTCATAGCCACGAGTCTAAATCCTGTCTGTCTAAGCCTATATCCATGCCTACATAATCTGTGTATTCCATCCGTAATTATCTTATGCCATAGTTTGCTTTGTAATTCTAATCAGTTGTCTAAGCCTTCGGTAACCCATATCCATGAGACAGTAAGTTTATTGAGGGCAGCGATGCTGTTCTAGGTCAATCTCTCCAAAGTCATAGGCGGAGGGATATTTACAGTGAAGCTAATGAGGCTTAAACACGTCTCATCGAAAACAATTTTAGTGGGTTTTTGTTTGGGGGTTTTTGTTTTTTGCCAAGGTAAGATATTTTTGTATGATTTTCTTTAAGCAGACCCCCAAAATTATGTGAACTTCGGACCTCACAGAACCTGGAATCCCTATCCACTGGACAGTGCAGTATTTTGCCTGTTGAGGTGCATTTGCCCCTCCAGATACCCTCCAATGCTCCAGGTGCTCCTCCAGCCTGCCCTCCGCCCCTGAGCTGTCCAAGCTACTACCAGGTTCCTGGGCTCCAGGCTCCTGGAGGATTTGGCTGGTACGGAACCCCACAGAGGAGTGGAAGGAAAGAGAGATGTTGCTGAAAGTAAGCATTCCCCTCAATCCTTGGCAAGGTCCCCTGCAGTCGGCTGGGCCCTCAGCTGAAGGCCACTGCTGCCTGGCCCTCCTCTCCAGCTTGCAGTGACAGCCCCCTCCCTCTGTGCCTCAGACCTGCAGCTGATAACCCCAGGACCACTGCTGCACCAAGGTTGCTGCTCCATCCCCATGTTTCCCATTCTCACACTTTTGCCAGTAGTCTCATTGCAAATGAACCCTCTGCAGATAAACTCTGTTTTAAATGTGTCGTCTGCTTCTTGTGGAGACTCTGATGGAAACACATGCAGAAGGCAAGCACTCAGTGAATACTTGTCAGCGAAGAGGACTCAAGATTCACACATCTCACGGGTGTGGAATTCCCCAGCAAGACTCTGTGGCCAAAATCCATTGAGAGAAAGATAGTCTACATATGGACACACACAGGTACACATGCGCAGACACACATATACACATATATACACATATGTGCACACAGACACACATATACATACATATGTATACACACATACACATATTCACACACACATACACACCAAGGAGTCTTGGAACAGGACTTATTTGTCACACCATCACCATGTTCCCCTAACCTCACCATACATGTGCAAAGGGTCCCTCCTTTCACACCGGTTGAAAACTGGCTGGCCTTGAAACACACTTAAATCAACAGGGCCTGGAATATTCCAAGGTGAGAATGGAAGGTATTTATTCTGCAGCCCATGGCTCCTTCACCCTCACTCAGATGACTTGCTGTTAAACAATGCTTAGATGCAATCATGTGCCAAGGCAATTGACAACATCTTTGACACCACCCACAGGTGCTGAGATGTCCTACCAGTGCATGGCAGGACATCAGTCCACACTGCTATCACAGAGACTGTGTCTGATTGTGTGTCTACTGTAGGTACAGTTACAGCCCTGGGACACAGGAGCCCTCGAAGGATGTTTATGCATCTATACCTTGGTATCAAGATCAGGGTTCTGCAGAAGATGACCCATGAGGACTTGATGGATCTGGGCTTTAGGATTTAAGAATTGAACTTGAGAGGAAAAGTTCATGAGTATAGTCCTGCCATATATTCAGAAATATCTATACCATCCAAACGAATGTTTGTTGTTGTTCAATCACTAAGTTGTATCTGCCTCAGCGACTCCATGGACTGCTCACGTTGGTGATACCATCCAACCATGTTATCCCCTGTCATGCTAAAATCGTTCCCTTCTCCTCCTGCCCTCAATCTTTCCCAGCATCAGAATTTTTTCCAGTGAGTCCGCTGTTCACATCAGGTGTGACCAGGAGTTAGACTAACCTCTGGGAACTCTGGGGTTTCCAATTTAATGGTTGTTTATGGAGGTCTTACTATGTATTAGGCACTGCACTTTTTCACATGCAGTATCTCCGTTCTTAAAGAAGAAAAAAAATAAAAAGCTTTACGTGATTCCAGGCCACCTGAATCTACTTCCAGCTTCCAAATTTTTTTTTTCTTTTACTGCCCCTTTATGCATAGCCTCAGTACATGAGGATACTTCCTAGAGGGAAATAATTTCAATGCTGTGATAAAGATTTATGGAAGATGCTGGCTTTTAGTTGGGTAAAGAGATTCTTGGACAATGGATCATGGTAAATAAAGCAAGGTGAGTCATGAGTGGGTTCGGCCTGATGAATAAATTTTTTTCCTCCTGCCTGGCAAGGGCAGGCCAGCTGAAAATCTTTGCATGGCATCTGTGTTGATTTACCGCATAGTCAGGCTCTGGAGTGCCCTCCTTTATTTCCAGGCACTCTCCAACCCTGGTAACATGAGTATAAAGACACAGACGGGAACAGTAATACAGGGAACTTCAGGAAAGGGAGAGGAGATTGGTAGTAGCTAGATCATAACAGAAGCTCAGTCTGTGAAGTTCAAACAAGCATGAATGTCATTAGCAAGCAACACTGCCCTGGCAGGCTTCAGCAGATGCTGGACCTAACAATGAGTCAGTTTATGAGTCCTTGCCCTTGTTGTTTCCGTCTGTAGAATGGGCACACGCATCCTGAACCAACCAGTTCTGCGCCTCCCAAGGCCAATGAGAGGTAGACGAGGTTGTGTCTGAGAAGGGCTTTGATCTTCATGAAACAAAGCTGCTAGGGTGTCCTTGCTCAGTGTAGGCATCCTAACAACAACCCAAGAAATTATTACTTCCTGGGGTGAGGGGAAAGGGAGAGGAATGAGGAACAGAATATGTTCAGAAGTCTTCAGAGTGCCCTGGCCAGGTTCCTACTCCTCCATCCCCTTTTGATCTCATCCCGGGGGTCCAGAGCTCCTATATCCATTTTAGCAAGGACTTTTAAGGATAAAGTTGGCACTTTTACCATGTGCCAACCACTTGATACAGTGGTTTATACAATCTACAGTATCCTTACAGATTTATAATCCAGACATGATTATAGACATGATTACAAATTCTAGTAATTATGATTTTCATGAGTATGTATTATATGCTGGGAAATCTATCTCATGTAACTCTGAGAGGTAGGTAATATAATCCCCAGTGTCCAGATGAGGATACAAAATCCCAGAGAAATGAAGTGCTTTGTTCAAGGTTGTACTGCTAGTGGCAGCCGATAGGGCTGGCTGACTCTAAATCCATCTTGGTATCAATCATACCTGCTGACTCTTAGAAAATGTAATGAGATGATATGGTAACACTTAGACTCCGTGCACTGAGAATGCAGGAAGAAACACTGTTCTGCCAGACCTCATAGTCAAGGTAACACTGACCTAGTTACTCAGCTGAACTAATCTAGCAACTCTCACAATAGAAGAGATAGGTTCTTTCAGATTTAATGATACAATAATCAATGATTACGGGCTTCCCTCGTGGCTCAGTGGTAAAGAACCTGTCTGCCAATGCAGGAGCCACGGTTCAATCCCTGAGTCAGGAAGATCCCCTGGAGAAGGAAATGGCAACCCACTCCAGAATTCTTGCCTGGAGAATCCCATGGACAGAGGAGCCTGGAGGATTACAGTCCGTGGAGTTGCAAAGAGTCAGACACGACTGAGCGACTAACACACTGAGGTCAGAAGTGGATTAAAGAGGCTTTGCTGGTGATGGATAGGGAGGCCTGGCGTGCTGCAGTTCATGGGGTCGCAAAGAGTCGGACACGACTGAGCGACTGATCTGATCTGATCTCTGAAAGTCCTAGGAAAATGTTTCCTTCACCTTTCCTTCATCCTGATAATGATGACACTGATGATGATAATGATGATGGCAGCATCAATTTATTAAATTTTAATCACTTTCCAGGAATTGTGTAATAGTTTACAAACATTTCAAAAAATCTTCACAATAACCCCTGAAGTTTGATATTATCCCTCCCCTGACTACAGAGATAAAGAAATTAAAGCTCAGAGAAGGTAAGTAACTGACTCAAGGTCACACAGCTAGTGAGTGATACATTTGGACTTTAAGCCAAGGTTTAGACTGATCCAGAAGACCAAACATTTAATTGCTCTCCATGTCGTGCACCGACTACTCATCATTTAGTGTGTTTGTATCTCCTGAGCGGGTTTTAAAGGTGCTGTAGTTATTTGTCTTCCCCAAGATCTGAGAAATTAATGGTACAGAAAAATTTAATGTGTGAGCCTCTGAGAGTGATTGAAATGTTTCACACTCTGCTGGTGAAACTCCCTGAGCTGGGGGATGATGTGAGTGGCCAGAGGATGGGTTGTTTTCTGTCCACTTGTCAGGAGGAGTGGCAGATATGGTACTGAGACTCACATACATTTCTACTGCCTTCTACTGTCATTTCCTGCTGCAGAGGCTGCAAATCTAAAAGCTGTGTTTCCCAGGCATCCTAGTGCTTAGGATTCTGAATGTAAATTAGGTTCCTCCCATGAGATTCCTCAAGGAAGATTTGGAGGCAAAGTGAAGTGTCAGTCCAGTCATGGAGTCTTGGGATTTTTCTGCAGCAATGTTCCAGTGCCCTGTGTGTAATGCTGTGTGTGTCAGAAGGCAGCTGTGTTGGTGGCAGGAGCAGCTTCCTGGTCGATGGGTGGTGGGTACAATTGAGTGCATCCTAAAGAATTTAACCTTGCCCAGAAACAGCTCTGGCCTTTGTCCTCAGCAAGGTGATGTCCCAGACCTTGGAATGTCAATTAGGAGTGTCTATGTTTGCTTGGGAGCCTTGGGTCACCAGATTGTCCCACGATATGACTTGGTGTGGTGGCTGGCCATGCTAGAAGGATCAATAATGCAATCTACGTGGATTCTTTGGGTCATATGGTATCAGTCAACCTCTGGAGGGACTGGAGACTAAGCTTAGCACATGGAAATGAATCACACAGCTGTGATGGAGCCCTGGTAAAAGCCCTGGAAACTGAGACTTAGGTGACTGGTTGCTAACACTCCATGTGCATTGTCACACGATGATGCTGAGACGGTAGAACTGTCCTAACTCCACAGGGAGAGGAGCTCCACATTCAGAAATCTCTTGGGCTCTGCCTTTGTCCTTGCAATTTTAATCTGCATCCTTGGCCCACAACAAAATGTATCCATGAGTACAGCAGCTTCTGGTGAGTTCCATGAGTTCTTCTCGAAAATTATCAAAACTAAGGGTGGTTTGGACTATAGGACATTTCACCCCAAAAGAATGAATTTCACCTTTTTCTCAAGTGCACACAGAACATTCTCCAGGATAGATCACATCCCGAGTCATAAATCTAGCCTTGGTTAATTTAAAAACATTGAAATCATTTCAAGCATCTTTTCTGATCACAATGCAGTGAGATTAGGTGTCAACTACAAGCAAAAACTATTAAAAATACAAACATATGGAGGCTAAACAACATGCTTCTGAATAACCAACAAATCACAGAATAAATCAAAAAGGAAATCAAAATATGCATAGAAACAAATGAACATGAAAACACAACAACCCAAAACCTATTGGATTCAGGAAAAGCAGTGCTAAGGGGAAGGTTCATAGCAATGCAAGCTTACCTCAAGAAACAAGAGAAAAATCAAATAAATAACCTAACTGTACACCTAAAGCAACTAGAAAAAGAAGAAATGAAGAATCCCAGGGCTAGTAGAAGGAATCAAATCATAAAAATAAAGCAGAAATATATGAAAAAGAAATAAAGGAGACTACAGCAAAAATCAACAAAAATAAAAGCTGGTTCTTTGAGAAGGTAAATAAAATAGACAAACCATTAGCCAGACTCATCAAGAAAAAAAGGTATAAGATTAAAATCAATAAAATTAGAAATTAAAATGGGGAAATCACACAGACAGCACAGAAATGTAAAGGATCATAAGAGACTACTATCAGCAACTATATGCCAATAAAATGGACAACTTGGAAGAAATGGACAAATTCTTAGAAACGTATAACCTTCCAAAACTGAACCAGGAAGAAATAGAAAATCTTAACAGACCCATCACAAGTACAGAAATCAAAACTGTAATTAAAAATCTTCCAACAAACAAATGCCCAGGACCAGTTGGCAGGTGAATTCTACCAAAAATTTAGAGACGAGCTAACACCTATCCTACTCAAATTCTTCCAGAAAATTGCAGAGGAAGGTAAACTCCCAAACTCATTCTATGAGGCCACCATATCCCTAATACCAAACCAGACAAATATGCCACAAAACAAGAAAACTACAGGCCAATATCACTGATGAATATAGATGCAAAAATCCTCAACAAAATTCTAGCAAACAGAATCCAATAACATATTAAAAAGATCATACATCATGACCAAGTGAGCTTTATCCCAGGGATGGAAGGATTCCTAAATATTCACAAATCAATCAATGTGATACAACCACATTAACAAACTAAAAGATAAAAATCATATGATTATCTCAACAGATGCAGAGAAAGCCTTTGACAAAGTTCAACATCCATTTATGATAAAAACTCTCCAGAAAGCAGGCATAGAAGGAGCATACCTCAATATAATAAAAGCCATATATGATAAACCCACAGCAAACATTATCCTCAATGGCGAAAAATTGAAAGCATTTCTCCTAAAGTCAGGAACAAGACAAGGGTGCCCACTCTCACCACTACTATTCAACATAGTTTTTAAAGTTTTACCCATAGCAATCAGAGAAGAAAAAGAAATAAAAGGAATACAGATTGGAAAAGAAGTGAAACTCTCACTCTTTGTAGATGACATGATCCTCTACATTGAAAACCCTAAAGACACAACCAGAAAATTACTAGAGCTAATCAGTGAATATAGTAAATTTTCAGGATATGAAATTAATACACATAAATTCCTTGCATTCCTATACACTAACAATGAGAAAACAGAAAGAGAAATTAAGGAAACAATCACATTCACTATTGACTTTCTTCATCTACCTAAAGAAACAAAAGACCTATATATAGAAAACTATAAAATACCAATGAAAGAAATCAAGATGACAGAAATAGGTGGAGAAACATACCATGTTCATGGATTGGAAGAATCAATATAGTGAAAATGAGTATACTACCCAAAGCACTCTACAGAGTAAATGTAATCCCTATCAAGCTACCAACAGTATTTTTCACAGAACTAGAATGAATAATTTCACAATATGTATGGAAATACAAAAAACCTTGAATAGCAAAAGTAATCTTGAGAAAGAGGAGTGGAACTGGAGGAATCAACCTGCCTAACTTCAGACTATACTACAAAGCTACAGTCATCAAGACAGTATGGTACTGACACAAAGACAGAAGTGTAGATCAGTTGAACAAAATAGAAAGCCCAGAGATAAATCCATGCACCTATGGACACATTATCTCTGACAAAGGAAGCAAAAATATACAATGAAGAAAAGAACAATCTATTTAACAAGTGGTGCTGGGAAAACTGGTCAACCACTTGTAAAAGAATGAAACTAGAACACTTTCTAACACTGTACACAAAAATAAACTCAAAATGGCTTAAAGATCTGAATGTAAGACCAGAAACTATAAAACTCCTAGAGGAAAACATAGGCAAAATACTATCTGACATAAATCACAGCAAGATCCTCTATGACCCACCTCCTAGACTAATGGAAATAAAAGCAAAAATAAAAAAATGGGACCTAAGTACACTTAAAAGCTTTTATACAACAAATAAAACTATAAGTGAAATGAAAAGCCTTCAGAATGGGAGAAAATAATAGCAAATGAAGCAACTGACAAATAATTAATCTGAAAAATATACAAGCAGCTTATGCAGCTCAATATCAGAAAAATAAATGACCCAATCAAAAAATGGGCCAAAGAACTAAACAGACATTTCTCCAAAGAAGGCATACACATGGCTAACAAACACGTGATAAGATACTCAACATCACTCATTATCAGAGAAATGCAAATCAAAACCACAATGAGGTACCATCTCACATCAGTCAGAATGGCTGCTATCCAAAAGTCTACAAAATGCTGAAGAGAGTGTGGAGAAAAGGGAACCCTCTCACACTTTTGGTGGGAATGCAAACTAGTACAGCCACTATGGAGAACAGTGTGGAGAGTCCTTAAAAAACTGGAAAGAGAACTGCCCTACAAACCAGCAGTCCCACTTCTGGGCATACACACCAAGGAAACCAGAATTGAAAGAAACACATGTACCCCAATGTTCATCGCAGCACTGTTTATAATAGCCAGGACATGGAAGCAACCTAGATGTCCATCAGCAGATGAATGGATAAGAAAGCTGTGGTACCTATACACAATGGAATATTACTCAGCTATTTAAAAAAACACATTTGAAGCAGTCCTAATGAGGTGGATGAAACTGGAGCCTTTTATACAGAGTGAAGTAAGTCAGAAAGAAAACCACCAATACAGTATACTAATGTATATATATGGAATTTAGAAAGATGGTAATGACGACCCTGTTCACGAAGCAGCAAAAGAGACACAGATATAAAGAACAGACTTTTGGACTCTGTGGGAGAAGGCAAGGGTGGGATGATTTGAGAGAATAGCACTGAAACATGTATATTACCACATGTGAAATAGATCACCAGTCCAAGTTCAATGCATGAAACAGGGCACTCAAAGCCAGTGCACTGGGAAAACCCAGAGGGATGGGATGGGGAGGAAGATGGGAGAGGGTTTTGGGATGGGGGACACATGTACACCCATGGCTGATTCATGTCAATGTGTGCCAAAACCCACCACAATATTGCAAAGTAAATAGCCTCCAATTAAAATAAATAAATTAATTTAAAGAAAAACCCTCCCCCAAACTTGCAATGGCTGTTGGAATTGAGAGTGGTAGGCTGTGTTCTGTGCAAGTGACTAGAACTCCAGCAGAGGTCCTGAACTCTCTAGTCCCCATGGCCGCCTGCTCATTCTTCCTCCTTTTGATTGTAGCAGAGCTAGTGGCTTCCCAGGTAAAGCAGTTCTGTCATACTTTCACTAGTGTCTGCTAGTCTAGCCCTTCAGCAATTTTTTAAGTACCTAAGTCCCTATATTAAATCCCTTTGTGCTTAAAATACCTGGAATGGTCCTTGCACCCTGCATTAAACTTCAGCTAATCTGGGAGAGGAACTGACCCTGATAAATGACATGTTGTATCAATTCTAACAAGCAAGCTTTTCACATTTGAAAATGTGAAAAATCTCTAAAATCAGAGTATGTCCTATAACTGATCTATGCCATTGTAACTGGTGTTGGTTTTATTTTTTCATTATTAGTAGCACATGAAATAATGGGTTATTGGTGGCTCAGAGGTTAAAGTGTCTGCCCCCAATGCGGGAGACCCGGGTTCGATCCCTGGGTTGGGAAGATCCCCTGGAGAAGGAAATGGTAACCCACTCCAGTATTCTTGCCTGGAGAATCCCATGGACGGAGAAGCCTGGTAGGCTACAGTCCATGGGGTCGCAAAGAGTCGGACACGACTGAGTGACTTCACCTTCACCTTCACCTTACAACTGATGGAGCCTTGTGTGTGTTAGTCACTTGGTCGCATCTGACCCTTTGCAACTCTGTGGACTGCAGTTTGCAAGGCTCCTCTGTCCATGGAATTTTCCAGGCAAGGATACTTGAGTGGGTTGCTATTCTCTTCTCCAGAGGATGTTCCCAACCTGGGACTGAATCCTGGTCTTCTGCATTGTGGGAAGAGTCTTTACCATCTGAGCCACCAGGGAGCCTTAGAATTAATTAAATTCTAGGATACTTGGTGTCTGCTTCCTCAGAACTTCTCTGCAGACCATCTCTCCTCTTTGTTCCACTCCCCACGTTGCACACTGGATCTGACACTCCCAAACTCTCTTAGTGATGTGGAGCTTTCCTCCTTCCTCCCACCCCATGCTTTTTGAAAGTGAAGGCAAATATCCTTAAAGAAAGGAGGAAGCGGTGTGGTGATGTGATAGGAGTGTAGGTTTTATGAAGGAAACAGATTCTGGGACTTATTTCTACATTTAATTGCTGCATGACCTTGGATAAATTATTGACCTCACTGAGCTTCCTTCCTCATCTGTAAATCCTAGCAGTTGTTGGGATTCAATGAAATAGCATGTGTAACATTCCTTGCTCCTGGTAGGCACTCAAAAAGTTTTTGCCTCCTCCTTCTCCTCATCCATCTCTTATTTTCTTCCTTCAAAACATCAGGAGGTGCACTTCACTCCGTCTCCAAGAGCCAAGCTACAAGCAGCTGTCATCATAGATTGTCAGGGTTTGCCATGGACCCAGGTCACATATACATACATGTTCAATCCAGCTGCCAAGTTGCAAACTAGGAAAGTTAGAAGAGCTTTTTCAAAAACAAAAGCAAATTGTTGCTTTTATCTTTGCAACCATCCAACTCTTGTTATGTTTTGATTTCAAGACTGCTCCAAGATTCTGAGACAAAAGGCACTATATATAAGCTTTATTATGAGACTCAAAGGGGCTCTGAGCAAAACAAAATCCTTTCATGACAAAAGAATTGGAGAGATTTAATGCTAAATATAGTCACTGTGTAGAAAGTGTTTTTCCTTTTTTCCACACATCATCACCATCACCACCTCCTGGCTTTAACTAAATCCATAGCCTATCACTTAGTCTACAGGCAAATATTATTAAATAATAGCAACCAACATATCTCAGCATGAGACCTTGCTTCTATAGGAACCTGGAATGTTAGGTCCATAAATCAAGGCAAATTGGAAGTGGTCAAACAGGAGATGGCAAGAGTGAACATTGACATTCTAGGAATCAGCAAACTAAAATGGACTGGAATGGGTGAATTTAACTCAGATGACCATTATATCTACTACTGTAGGCAGGAATCCCTCAGAAGAAATGGAGTAGCCATCATGGTCAACAAAAGAGTCCGAAATGCAGTACTTGGATGCAATCTCAAAAATGACAGAATGATCTCTGTTCGCTTGCAAGGCAAACCATTCAATATCACAGTAATCCAAGCCTATGCCCCAACCAGTAACGCTGAAGAAGCTGAAGTTGAACAGTTCTATGAAGACCTACAAGACCTTTTAGAACTAACACCCCAAAATGATGTCTTTTTCATTATAGGGGACTGGAATGCAAAAGTAGTAAGTCAAGAAACACCTGAGGTAACAGGTAAATTTGGCCTTGGAATACGGAATGAAGCAGGGCAGAGGCTAATAGAGTCTTGCCGAGAGAACTCACTGGTGATAGCAAACACCCTCTTCCAACAACACAAGAGAAGACTCTACACATGGACATCACCAGGTGGTCAACACCGAAATCAGATTGATTATATTCTTTGCAGCCAAAGATGGAGAAGCTCTATACAGTCAGCAAAAACAAGATCGGGAGCTGACTATGGCTCAGATCATGAACTCCTTATTGCCAAATTCAGACTGAAATTGAAGAAAGTAGGGAAAACCACTAGACCATTCAGGTATGACCTAAATCAAATCCCTTATGATTATACAGTGGAAGTGAGAAACAGACTTAATGGCCTAGATCTGATGGATAGAGTGCGTGATGAACTATGGAATGAGGTTCGTGACATTGTACAGGAGATAGGGATCAAGACCATCCCATGGAAAAGAAATGCAGAGAAGCAAAATGGCTATCTGGGGAGGCCTTACAAATAGCTGTGAAAAGAAGAGAAGTGAAAAGCAAAGGAGAAAAGGAAAGATATAAGCATGTGAATGCAGAGTTCCAAAGAATAGCAAGAAGAGATAAGAAAGCCTTCTTCAGTGATCAATGCAAAGAAATAGAGGAAAACAACAGAATGGGAAAGACTAGAGATCTCTTCAAGAAAATTAGAGATACCAAGGGAACATTTCATGCAAAGATGGGCTCGATAAAGGACAGAAATGGTATGGACCTAACAGAAGCAGAAGATATTAAGAAGAGGTGGCAAGAATACACAGAAGAACTATACAAAAAAGATCTTCACGACCCAGATAATCACGATAGTGTTATCACTCACCTAGAGCCAGACATCCTGGAATGTGAAGTCAAGTGGGCCTTAGAAAGCATCACTACGAACAAAGCTAGTGGAGGTGATGGAATTCCAGTTGAACTATTCCAAATCCTGAAAGATGATGCTGTGAAAGTGTTGCACTCAATATGCTAGCAAATTTGGAAAACTCAGCAGTGGCCACAGGACTGGAAAAGGTCAGTTGTCATTCCAATCCCAAAGAAAGGCAATGCCAAAGAATGCTCAAACTACCACACAATTGCACTCATCTCACACACTAGTAAAGTAATGCTCAAAATTCTCCAAGCCAGGCTTCAGCAATATATGAACCATGAACTTCCTGATGTTCAAGCTGGTTTTAGAAAAGACAGAGGAACCAGAGATCAAATTGCCAACATCTCCTGGATCATGGAAAAACCAAGAGAGTTCCAGAAAAGCATCTATTTCTGCTTTACTGACTATGCCAAATCCTTTGACTGTATGGATCACAATAAACTGGAAAATTCTGGAAGAGATGGGAATCCCAGACCACCGGATCTGCCTCTTGAGAAATGTGTATGCAGGTCAGGAAGCAACAGTTAGAACTGCACGTGGAACAACAGACTGGTTCCAAATAGGAAAAGGAGTACATCAAGGCTGTATATTGTCACCCTGTTTATTTTATTTATATGCAGAGTAAATCATGAGAAACACTGGACTGGAAGAAACACAAGTTGGAATCAAGATTGCCAGGAGAAATATCAATAACCTTAGATATGCAGATGACACCACCCCTATGGCAGAAAGTGAAGAGGAACTAAAAAGTCTCTTGATGAAAGTGAAAGTGGAGAGTAAACAAGTTGGCTTAAAGCTCAACATTCAGAAAACGAAGATCATGGCATCCACTCCCATCACTTCAAAGGAACCAGATGGGGAAACAGTGGAAACAGTGTCAGACTTTATTTTTGTGGGCTCCAAAATCACTGCAGATGGTGATTGCAGCCATGAAATTAAAAGACGCTTACTCCTTGGAAGGAAAGTTATAACCAACCTAGATAGCATATTCAAAAGCAGAGACATTACTTTGCCAACAAAGGTCCGTCTAGTCAAGGCTATAGTCTTTCCTGTGGTCATGTATGGATGTGAGAGTTGGACTGTGAAGAAGGCTGAGCACCGAAGAATTGATGCTTTTGAAGTGTGCTGTTGGAGAAGACTCTTGAGAGTCCCTTGGACTGCAAGGAGATCCAACCAGTCCATTCTGAAGGAGATCAGCCCTGAGATTTCTTTGGCAGGAATGATGCTAAAGCTGAAGCTCCAGTACTTTGGTCACCTCATGTGAAGAGTTGACTCATTGGAAAAGACTCTGATGCTGGGAGGAATTGGGGGCAGGAGGAGAAGGGGACGACAGAGGATGAGATGGCTGGATGGCATCACTGACTCGATGGATGTGAATCTGGGTGAACTCCAGGAGTTGGTGATGGACAGGGAGGCCTGGCGTGCTGCGATTCATGGGGTCGCAAAGAGTCAGACACGACTGATTGACTGATCTGATCTGATCTGATCTGAGATGTCAATGATTATGCTCTTCCTACCTGGGCTGTAGTATGTGTTCAATGCTATGCTATGCTATGCTAAGTCACTTCAGTCGTGTCCGACTCTGTGTGATCCCGTAGACGGCAGCCCACCAGGCCTCCCCGTCCCTGGGATTCCCCAGGCAAGAACACTGGAGTGGGTTGCCATTTCCTTCTCTAATGCATGACAGTGAAAAGAGAAAGTGAAGTCGCTCAGGCGTGTCCAACTCTTAGCGACCCCATGGACTGCAACCTACCAGGCTCCTCCGTCCAAGGGATTTTCCAGGCAAGAGTACTGGAGTAGGGTGCCATTGCCTTCTCCATGTGTTCAATAAACCTTGTTAAACAATAAATGAATAAACTTCAATTTACACGAGCGGATTCCTTGAAGGGCTCTGCACTGTGTCCTGAATCCTCTTAAAGTTGCTTCACAGATTTTTAAAAGCCCTGAGGCTTTTGTCTCAGTGCTGTAAGACCAATGATGTCAAAAGGAACATAGAACACATGTGGTCCCAGATCTTCAGAAATCCAATCACTGACATAAGTGTCAAGATCAGGTGGAGATTAACAGAATTCCTAGAAAATAGTAAAATGGGACCGGAATGAAAAGGCATTGCACATCTGTTATGGGAGGCATTGAGAGGTGGCTGACTTACGAAATCCTTATTATCAGTCTTGAAAGGCAAGCGTGATTATAATTTCCTATTATGTGAGAATAGGATCTTTAACCATGACTGTGGCTCATTGGTGACAGTGGGCTTTTATACTTGGGATTCTTTGACTCCAAAGCCGTGATAAGTCCACACTGTCTACTGAAACTAGGTCAGTGGACTTTTCCCCACTCTTTTTCTGCATATATTTCTCTGGATAATACCTTGAGAGAGAGTGAATAATCAGGCTGTTGATAAATTATATGCACGTCAAGCAAACAAGTCAATTGTTGTTTTGCCTTTAACAGGTGTGCCTTGATTGCAGACCATTAGTGACCATTATAAAAGAAACCCAGGTTGCAATTTCCCAGGATTTGTATTTCTCACCAGGGAGCTGAGCTCAGACAATATTTTCAGAAGCGAACACCTGCAGCAGAGGCAGAACTCATGACCTAACAGAGGTAACATTTATCTTTGGAAGTTAAAACTAAGCCACAGGATAATCTGTGAACTAGATCATTGTTTCCTCTGCCCGGGCCGGCATTGGTCTTACAGTGTAGAGATAAAGCCTTGGGTGTTTTAAAAAATCTGTGAAGCAACTTTAAGAGGATTCAGGACACAGTGCAGAGCCCTTCAAGGAATCTGCTCCTGTAAATCGAAGTTTATTCATTTAGTTTAACAAAGGTTTATTGAACACCTACTAGAGCCAGGGTGCTGCACTAGGTCCTCAGGATAGGAGAACAAGACAAGACCACTGGTCCACGGTTGGCCCACTATCTCTCCTTCAAGCATGTTCTCCTCCCGAACATGCTCCTCCTCCTCATTATAAAGCAACAAAACATTAATTTAAAAGAAAAGAAATGATAATGGGTCTCTATAACACTGGAGTCTGCCCTAGTTCCACTTTCCTTTTCTGCAAACCTTGCAATGCTGCCTGCTAGAACTTCTTCAGCTCCAACTTCTACCTCTTTAAGGCCCATTGCTCTATCTTTACGTTCATATCTATGCAGATTTCAGAGGATAGGAAAAAACCTTGGGAATCATCATCGCATAGTCAGCTTGTTAGACATGGAAATGGATAGTCGAATATTACGCAGCCATAAAAAAGGAACGAAACTGGGTCATCTGTAAAGACTTGGATGACCTAGAGTCTGTCATGCAGACTCTAAGTCAGAAAGAGAAAAACATTGTATATTAATGCATATATGTGGAATCTATAAAAATTATATAGATGATCTCATTTGCCAAACAGAAACAGAGACACAAACATAGAGAACAGTATGAACACCAAGCGGGGAAAGAAGGGAGAGCGGAGTGAACTAGGAGACTGGGATTGACATGTATACACTATTTATAATTTGTATAAAATAGATAACTAATGAAGACCTCCTGTATAGCTAAGGGAACCCCACTCAGTGCTCTCTGAATGGGAAGGAAATCCAAAAAAGAGGGGATATATGTATACACATGGCTGATTCACTTTACTGTACAGTAGAAACTAACACAGCATTATAAAGCAATAAAAATTAATTTAAAAGAAAAGACATGAAAATGGCTTATCTGTGAGGATGGATGAACTAACTAACCCAAGGAGGGAATATAGATCAAAAAAAAAAAAAAGTCAAAGACTTCCCTGGTGGCTCAGTGGATAAGAATCCTCCTTCCAATGCAGGTGACATGGGTTTGACCCCTTGTCCAGGAAGATTCCACATGCCACAACCACTGAGCCAGTGCACCTGAAGCTCGTGCTCTACAATGAGGAGCACACGTACCTCAGTGGAGCGGGCCCCCATCACTCCAGCTAGAGAGAGCCCACATGTAGCAACACAGACCCAGCATAACCAAAAACAAAACCAGAGAGTTCCAGTGGCAATTGTGGACTCACTTATGTCATGCTCATCTCCCACAGGACAGTAGCCAACAGCAGGCAGACTGAAGGGGATTTGACCCTTGAAAGAAGGGAGCCAGTGTGTAGGAGACCCGTGTTTATCAGACCTTTCCACTGAGAACACTCCACAGTCTACAGGCCACAAGGTGGCTAGAACTCAAGAAGAAAAGCACAATCCTTTGAGACTGAAGAGTCAGCTGAATGAGAAAACCTCCAAGGCTGCGCAAAAGGGAAGTGACAATCGGAAGGTTGAAAGAGCAGGCAGAGCCAGCTGCTGCCCCTTGCAAAGGAGACTGAGACCCAAGTCAGAGGAGCTTGGTTATTTCAAGTTAATTTCTGGTTCATTTCAGGCTACCCATTGAAAAGCAAAAAGTACCAGGCTTGAAGAGGTTCCTAGGTGGTGCTGGTGGTAAAGAATCCACCTGCCAAAGCAGGAGATGCAAGAGACTTGGGTTCGATTCCTGAGTCAGGAAGATCCCCTGCAGGAGGGCATGGCAATCCACTCCAGTATTCTTGCCTGGAGAATCCCCTTGGATGGAGGAGCCTGGAGGGCTACAGTTCATGGGGTCGTAAAGAGTCAGACACGACTGAGCGACTGAAGTGAACTGAAGGATTATGGAACCAAGAAAGGGAGCCCAACAATGTCAGTAGTTTATTTTAGGCACACAGCTAATGTGTGGAAGGGCTGGGACTCAAATCCAAGGATTCTGCCTCCAGAGCCCACGCCCTCAACCACTGCATTCAACTTTAGTCTCTCAGCACCCTGTATTCTTCCTTTAAAGCTCTCACCTTCAAAGTCAACATCCAGTGTCTTCACACAGTCAGTTGCTTGTCTCCGGCGCGAGAAGAAAGATTCCCTAAGAGCAGAGGGCTTGCACAGTGCCTGGTAGCCAGGCCCATGAAAATCTGTTGAATGGACAAATGAGTAGTTTGAGGTGGCTGACTCACCAAAGCCTATGCATGTATAATGTATTGATATGTTTCCTATTAGTAAACACATATCATTAAAAATGCAGCCCCGCCATATAATTTCACTCCCTCTTATGATCCTGGAGGGAATTAAATCACCAATAATCACTCTGGTTGTAGCTGGGTTTATTTGCACGTATCTGTTACTATGTTTAAGCACCATCAGGAATTTATAAGCGTAATATGAATGACTCAGTATTTTGATTAATCAGCTCAGTAGGGGAAATTTCCATGGGTAATCAGACTGAACATAAAGATAGGGCACATGCTGAGAATGAATGGAGGGGAGGGGCGAGAGAGAGAGAGAGATGAAATTACTTTGTATTCAGAAAAGCAGTTTGAGTCAAGGCCACAGAACTTGCAAAGTTTATCGTTTATCTGTTTGGCTGTACTGGGTCTTAGTTGCAGCATGTGAACTCTTTGTTGTGGCATGTGGGACCTAGTTCCCTGAGCAGGGATCAAACCCGGGGCCCTTGCTTTGGGAGCTTGGAGTCTTAGCCACTGGACCACCAAGGAGTCCCACAAAGGGCAGAGCTTATGAAGGCGAGCAAAACAGACAGCAGCTGGAAGGTTATTGTTGTTGCTTTGTTGCTAAGTTGTGTCTGCGACCCCATGGACTGTAGCCCGCCAGGCTCCTCTGTCCATGGGATTTCCCAGGCAAGAATACTGCAGTGGGCTGCCATTTCCTTCTCCAGGGAATCTTCCCAACCCAGAGATCAAACCTCCATCTCCTGCTTGGCAGGTGGATGCTTTACCACTGAGCCACCTAGGAAGTCCCAAAGTTTCTGTTTTATCATAAACTTAGATCGGTAGCTCTATTAGTTTCCTGTGACTGCCATGACAAATTGCCACAAACAGGTGACTTAAAAGAGCAGAAATGTATCTCTCATAGTTCTGGAGACCGGAAGTCCAAAATCAAAGTGTCAGCAGGGGGATTTCCCAGGTGGTCCAGTGGCAAATTCCCAATGCAGGGGACCTAAATTCAACCCGTGGTCAGGGAACTAGATCTGACATGCCATAACTAAGACCTGATGCAGCCAAATAAATAAATAAAATAAATATTAAAAGAACAAATGAGAAAAACAATCCCCCCAAAGTGTCATCAGGATCAAAAACTAGGGGAGAACCTTTCCTTGACTCTTCCAGCTTCTCGTGGTCTGGGCATGTCTCAGCACTCCTTGGCTTGTGGCAGCATCACTCTAATCTCTGCCTCTGTCTTCTCATGGCCTTCTCCTCTGCGTCCATCAAATCTCTCTCTTATTTCTCTTTTAAGGACACCAGTCTCTGGATTTAGGACCCACCCTAAACCCAGGACGATCTCATCTGAAAATCTTTAACTTGGTTACAACTGCAATGACTCTATTTCCAAATATGTGCAGGTACAGGGGTTAGGACTTGAACTTATCTTGCTGGGGACATGATTCAACCCATAACACCAGAGAGGCAATGTCACCACCATTATTCCCTTGAATGTGATACAGAGAGGGGCTGTGCTGACAGTTTCCCTCTGACTTCAGATACTGCTGGGCATGGCCCCTGCTGCCACGGGTCCTCCCCAGATTGGGTCTTGCTCTGGCACAAACACAACCACTCTGAAGGATCCCCACTCTCCAGAGACGGAAACAGAGGCCATCTCTGTTGGCCTTACAGAAGTGTAAGGTTAAACCAGCTGGAGGAGTCAAAGTTTGAACCCAGGTGTGGTCTTCTCCAGAGCTGGATATATGTCCATCCCACACGATCTGGAACACTCTCATTATAAGAAAGCCCCTGTACTCTTTAAATCCTTTGTCAAAATACAAATTCTTCCTTAGAGAAGTTAGTCAAGCCTTCATGGAAACCTCGATTGTGGAGGAATGTATTAGATGAACTTCTAGAACACAAGGCCATTTAATACATTCCTGAGATGTATTCTAATACACTTAAGAGATCCCCCTGGGAGGTCTTCTAGAACACAAGAGATCCCGGGGCTACCTGTGGGGAAAGAGCAATAAGGAGGACCTCTGTTATAAGAGTAAATTTACAAATTGAGAAACTGCTGCCCAGAGAGGTTAAGTGACCTGACGAAGAGCACAAAGCAAATCAGTAGCATAATCAGAAATCACATCTGAGAGTCCTAACTGTGTAAGGAAATTCAGAAGGCATCAGCCAACCTGAAATATTCAAATTTGCTGTGCCGGAGGGTTGCTGTCAGCGGAAGCAAGTATAAACGGCAAAGCCCGAACCAGACTGAGGAGAGGCTCCCCTGGGTCACCCTTTCCAGGAGGCCTCTCTTGCTGCAGAGTTCAAAGAGGAGAGTCCAAGAGGGTAAGAGACCTGAATGCTTGTGGTAGGCCTGCTACTGAAGACTCAAATGACCTTGAGTCAGTCACTTCTCCACTCTGAGCCTCCGTCTCTTTAACTTGAAGCCAAAACATGGGATTTAATCATCTCAAAAGTGCCTCTGGCACCAGGCATTTCTTATTCATAAGCGTCTACAGCTTGAGCAAGCCTCCGGGCCAGCTAGAGCGAGTTCAACCCCAAACGCATATCTGCCATTTCCTGTGCCCACACCCTCTCCTCTTTCCTCTATCACCAGCTTCCTAGGAGTCCAAAGGGAACCATCCTTTATAATTTTTACTTCACAGCTGAAAGGTGCAGACCCCGTTTCTTGCTTCCACGCTGGGTGGTCACGTGACCCAGGCCTGGGCAACTAGTGCAATTGTACCCGAAAATGCTGATTGGCCCAGGGAGGGACGCATGATCCAGTCTGAGCAGATGAGGTTCGACTCAGGGGCTTTGGTGGGAAATACTGAGAAAAAATTCTCTTTCTGCTCTCCTGGCCGAGAATGTGAACTTGGGGCAAAGGGAAGGAGCTTGACTGACCATGATGTCAAGAGACAGAGGGGCACCAAGTCCTTGTAACATTGCTGGATACACTATTCCCTGAACCAAAACACACCGAGGTTTGTAGAGACATGAGCCATGATAGTCACTTTTTCTTTTTTTTTGCTTAAGACAGTTTGAGCCATCACTTGCAACTCAAAGTTTCCTGATTGATTCAAAAGCCCTCATTTTAAGAATGAGAAAATGGAAACCAAGAGTAGGAAAATGACTTTTCCTTATAATCTGACAACAGGAAGCACCTCAGTGACCATCAACCCCAATTCTTACTACTCACAGATAAAGAAACTGGTGTCCAAAATGAGATGAAACTTCTTATGGGTATACAACATACTCACGCACACACAGAGTGGTGTGAATCGTCTTGTTTCAATGCTGAGAAACTCTGTTTATCATCAAACATTTCATATATCCTATTACACATGAGAGTATTATCTAGCCTGGTGCCGTGAAATGCTTTTTCCCATAATGGAATTTTACTCTGGAAGTGTATTTTGGTATTAAAAGGTTCCACTTTATAATGTCGATGGTTCAATCTGTGATCTAAGAGGCACTTAAACGCTTTGAACAAGAGGCATAAAAAGCTTTTATTGCAGAAGCCTTTCTGGATCTACCAATTTTGCCATTGATCCTTTTCCCCAGAAGACTTCTCTGGAAGCAGCCCAGGCAAAAGCGAACCCCACGGTGGGGCTGGACCTCCAGCGAGTGAGTAAGACACATTTCGGAGGACTGCATTTTCCATACACCCATTTACAGATATTGAAACTATTCTGGTTGGACTGCAGCAAGCTTCTTCAGGCACGTGCGTTGAGCAAAGACATCCAAGCCATCCAGAATTCAGAATCAAGCCCAAGAAGCTTGATTCTAACTCCCTTTGTTACTCCCAGTGTGTGTTTTTGGTTGGGTCGCTTCATCTGTAACATTGTTGTATGGTCGCTAAGTTGTGTCTGACACTTTCCCACCCCATGAACTGCAGCATGTCAGGATTCCCTGTCCTTCACTATCTCCCAGAGTTGCTCAAACTCATGTTCATTGAATCAGTGACACCATCCAACCATCTCATCCTCTGTTGCCCCCTCTCCTCTTGCCCTCAGTCTTTCCCAGCATCAGGATCTTTTCCAATGAGTTGGCTCTTCACATCAGGTGGACAAAGTATGCACGCTGCTTCCGTGTCCTCTCTCAGGCAAAGACAACACCCTCAGAAATATGGCTCCTGGGACTTCCCTGTTGGCCCAGTGGTTAAGACTTCACCTTCCAATGCCAGGGGTGTGGGTTCGACTCCTGCTTGGAGAGCTAAGATCCCACTTGCCTTATGACCAAAACGTGAAACAGAAGCAGTGTTGTAGCAAATTCAGTAAAGACTTAAAAAACATAAAAAGAAAGAAATATGGCTCCTGGCTGCAAGGAGCTCATTGTCTAAAAGGGAGGAAGGATGCATGAACAGATATGACAAAGTGCATGAGATAAAGGCACACCCTGAAGGGTGGGCTGTGGTGGGGCGGATGTCAGAGATGCTTTGTCTGAAAGATGAGCTGCCGCTGGAGGAAATAGTCAGAGGAGGCAGGACTGCTATGGAGGTAGCACGTGTAAAGCCCCCGCAGAAAGACAGAGGGATTTCTGGAATGACAAGTACAGTGGCCTTTGTATCTGCAGGTTCCAAGATGAATGAATCGGTGAATCTAAAACTGTGGATACAGAGGCCCATTATATAAAAGGGGCTTGAGCATGTGAGAATTTGGTTTCCACAGTGGCAGTGGGGGCTGGAACCAATTCTCCAGTGGATATGGAGGGAGTAGTGTGACTAAATTAGGATGGAGAACAGGAGATGAGGGAGAGGAGTAGAGAAGTGTGTAGAGGCTGGGCCCTGAAGAATTTCCTAAGCTGTGAACACCAAGGAACTCAGGGAGCCTTCCGGGGAGATTATGACATAGGTTGGGACCTGGACTCCTTTGTTTGCACCTGGACACACCTGTCATCAAGCAACAAGATACAAAGAAACTGTACGGGACTGAAAATAATTGCAAGCCTGCACATTTGGCATCACTGACTCAATGGACATGAGTTTGAGCAAGCTCCAGGAGATGGTGAAGGACAGGGACACCCGGCATGCTGCAGTCCATGGAATCACGGAGTCAGACACGACTTAGTGACTGAAAAACAGTGCACATTTGGGGCAAATTCTGGACAAAAGATCAAAGAGACCAAAAAAATTTAACTGCCACTTTTGAACAGCCTAGAGCAAAGCCAGGGGGTTGGGAGCAAAAACAGGGTGCTGCACATGTTCCTTGTACATTGTACCGCCTGGTGGGGAGGGCAGACCCCCTAAGCCACCCCGCTAGCCCATCCCTGGACACACCCTGCTCTCATCCCGTAGAAGGAAGAAACTTGCCTCCCCTTCAAGAAGCAAGCAGGCAGGGGCCCCAATAAAGCCTTGCCTGAATTTCTTCTCTGGTCTCTACTCAATTTCTACTGATTGGGGGAAGGCCAAGAACCCTGGTTGGTAACAACTGAAGAACTATATTTGTGAGTGTGTGTGTGCATGCACATGAGTGGGTGTGTGCAAGGGGCAGGAAGATGACATGGTTTGATCTGTGGTTAAGAAGGATGGTTCTGGGACCCTGTGGAGAAGGGCGTGGAGAGACCACCAGCTGGAACACGGGGTCACGGCAAATAGGCAGGATGGGCTTTAAAGCATACAGATGGCTGCTGATTCTGGCACTCTGCTGACGGAGAGGTAGAGTTTGTTTCCCTTCCTAGGAACCAGGACTGGCCTTAGTGACTTGCTTGGTCAGCAGAATGTGGGAGGAGGAACACCGAATTCTAAGTCTAGGTGATCAGAGCCCTTGGAGTTTTGGCTTGGCCTTGGATTACTCACTCTGAAAGGGGCCAGCAGTCCAGTTCACCTAAGACCTCCGTGTTGGAAGGATGCCCGAGCTAGCCACTCAGAGGCGTGTACTGGGAGCAAGATGCCACACTGGGCCCGGCTGTTCTAGTGATCCCAGCCCAGTCATCAGACATATGAGCACAAATTCATCTTGAATAATCCAGTCCTAGCAAACGGGGTGGAGAAGAGGCAAGGAACACAGCCTGCAGCTTTGGTGGCTGCTTGGCTGTCTCTGATTCTACAAGATGTCCGAGCTGAGGCCCGCCTCTTGTGGAGCACAGATGTCTCCATTCCTAACCCACAAAATTGTGCCTATAACGGAAGGGCTGTTGTCTTATGTCACTAAATTTTGGGGTTGTTTAATGCCCAGCAAGAGATTCACAGAACACCAGACAAGCTCAGAGCATCAAATAGAGTAAAAAATCATCTGTGAAAAGATAGGGAGTAGTGTGCGCCACACACACACACACACACACACACACACACTCTCTTTTCAGGTTCGTTTCCTAGCTCCTAGTTCACTCCCACCCTGCCTCCTGCCCCAGCGGTGTCACTTCATTTAGCCACAGTTCTGAAGTCACAGGGACAGTGGCCCACTTGAGAAAGTACACGGCATACATCTGAACAGCATCGTTAGCGGGTGGATTTCACTAATCAATGAGAATTTGATGCAGTTCCAGGAGCAGGCAGTAAACACCATGTCAGCTAGTATTTCATTCCCATGGCAAGGTCATCTTTGCAGCAAGTTCTTATGTTCCTGAGTCAAACCCAAGACCTTGCATCAAAGCCAGCGAAAAACTCCCTTTGGGGAAGGCATTTGTGGGGGATTTCAAGCCGTTTTTCTCCTCCCAAGGCTCAGAGTCTACCTGGAAGAGCTAAGGGATAAGCTCGGCCTCGCCTTTGTCTTTAGACTACAAATTCCGGGGCTGAGAATCCTTGGGGAGGGGAGGCCATTCCTCAGAGGGAGAAACAGGGTCCTGGGGGCCTAATGTGAGCATCCTCGCCAGGCTACTCCTGGACAGGCTTGGGCCCTGCTCCGGGAGGAGAGAGCGGCACACAGATCCTGGCTCTGAACCGAAGAGCCTCTGCAGCGTGAGAGCTGGTTACCTGTGCCTCTCAGTCTCAGGCAGGGTGTGGGCCTCAGTGACCTTGCAGACTGTCTCAGGTCCGGGAGAACGAGCCTTGAGACCAGCTTTCTAAACAGTTGCTGTGAGTTGAATTATTCAGATCAGATCAGTCGCTCAGTCGTGTCCGACTCTTTGCGACCCCATGAACCGCAGCACGCCAGGCCTCCCTGTCCATCACCAGCTCCCGGAGGTCACTCAGACTCGCATCCATCGAGTCAGTGATGCCATCCAGCCATCTCATCCTCTGTCGTCCCCTTCTCCTCCTGCCCTCAATCCCTCCCAGCATCAGAGTCTTCTCCAATGAGTCAACTCTTCGCATGAAGTGGCCAAAATACTGGAGTTTCAGCTTTAGCATCATTCCTTCCAAAGAAATTCCAGGATTGATCTCCTTCAGAATGGACTGGTTGGATCCTCTTGCAGTCCAAGGGACTCTCAAGAGTCTTCTCCAACACCACACTTCAAAAGCATCAATTCTTCGGCGCTCAGCCTTCTTCACAGTCCAGGTCTCACATCCATACATGACCACAGGAAAGACCATAGCCTTGACTAGGCGAACCTTTGTTGGTAAAGTAATGTCTCTGCTTTTGAATATGCTATCTAGGTTGGTCATAACTTTCCTTCCAAGGAGTAAGCGTCTTTTAATTTCATGGCTGCAGTCACCATCTGCAGTGATTTTGGAGCCCAGAAAAACAAAGTCTGACACTGTTTCCACTGTTTCCCCATCTATTTCCCATGCAGTGATGGGACCGGATGCCATGATCTTCGTTTGCTGAATGTTGAGCTTTAAGCCAACCTTTTCACTCTCCACTTTCACTTTCATCAAGAGGCTTTTTAGCCCCTCTTCACTTTCTGCCATAAGGGTGGTGTCATCTGCATATCTGAGGTTACTGATATTTCTCCCAGCAATCTTGATTCCAACTTGTGTTTCTTCCAGTCCAGCATTTCTCATGATGTACTCTGCATATAAGTTAAATAAACATGGTGACAATATACAGCCTTGACGTACTCCTTTTCCTATTTGGAACCAGTCTGTTGGTCCATGTCCAGTTCTAACTGTTGCTTCCTGACCTGCATACAGATTTCTTAAGAGGCAGATCAGGTGGTCTGGTATTCCCATCTCTTTCAGAATTTTCCACAGTTTATTGTGATCCACACAGTCAAAGGCTTTGGCATAGTCAATAAAGCAGAAATGGATGTTTTTCTGGAACTCTCTTGCTTTTTCCATGATCCAGCGGATGTTGGCAATTTGATCTCTGGTTCCTCTGCCTTTTCTAAAACCAGCTTGAACATCAGGAAGTTCACGGTTCACATATTGCTGAAGCCTGGCTTGGAGAATTTTGAGCATTACTTTACTAGTGTGTGAGATGAGTGCAATTGTTCGGTAGTTTGAGCACTCCTTGGCATTGCCTTTCTTTGGGATTGGGATGAAAACTGACCTTTTCCAATCTTGTGGCCACTGCTGAGTTTTCCAAATTTCATGTATAAGTCCTGACTCTCAGTACCCAGAAAGATGGCCTTATTTACACACAAACTCATTGGAGATGGAATTTATGTTCAAGTGAGGTCCTCTTGGAGTAAGGAGGGCCCCTGCTCCAGAGTGACTGATGTGCTTATAAAAAGGGGAAATTTGGACACAGACAAACCCATGGGGAGACTATCACGTGAAGAGTGGAGTTCTGTGAGCACAAGCCAAGGAGGCACCAGCAGCGGGAGAGAGGCCTGGAACCCATCCATCTCTGTCAGAGGTCCAGAGAGCACATGGACCTCTGACATCTTGACTTCAGCCCTCTGGCCTCCAGAGCCATGACACAGAGCTTTCTCTTGACATTTACCACCCAATGTGGTACTCTGTTACAACAGCCATAGGAAGGTAACACAAGAGGTCGTTTCTTTAACAAAGATGCATCCATCAAGCTCATTCTATGTCCTGAGCCTCATGCACAGAGGTGGGTAAGACATAGTCTTTCCTTGCACTCACGAGTCCTCTTGAGAGAGATACTCACTGCTGCTGCTGCTGCTGCCAAGTCACTTCAGTCGTGTCTGACTCTGTGTGACCTAGACAGAAGCCCACCAGGCTCCCCCGTCCCCGGGATTCTCCAGGCAAGAACGCTGGAGTGGGTTGCCATTTCCTTCTCCAATGCATGAAAGTGAAAAGTGAAAGGGAAGTCGCTCAGTCGTGTCCGACTCTTAGTGACTCCATGGACTGCAGCCTGCCAGGCTCCTCCATCCGTGGGATGTTCCAGGCAAGAGTACTGGAGTGGGGTGCCATCGCCTTCTCCGGAGATACTCACTACACAAGTTCAAAACAATGGCAGCGCCGCAATGCAGAGAAGAGGCACCCACCCCCATCTAGGGACTCAGGGAAGGCTCCTGAGAGGAAGTGACATCTAAGATTTGAGTGACCCCACCCGATGCAAAGAGCTGACTCACTGGAAAAGACCCTGAGGCTGGGAAAGATTGAAGGCAAGAGAAGGGAGCTGCAGAGGATGTGATGGTTAGATAGTGTCACTGACTCGATGGACATGAATTTAAGCAAAATCCAGGAGATAATGGAGGATAGAGGAGTCTGGCGTGCTGCAGTCCATGGGGTCACAAAGAGTCAGATGAGGCTGAGCAACAGAACAACAACAGCAACGATAGGGGTGTGAGGGACCAGCTGCCCATCGGATAAGTGTTTGCTGTGTCTCACCTGAAGGGTTCTGGCACTTGACTCCTGCTCTCCTTTCTGAAAACAGAACCCAAAATGGCCAAGATACGAATCCCTTTTCCACATAAGGGTTCTCGTGAGCATAAGAACAGCTAAAAGTATTGGAGAAGGTCAATGAGGGCTTCTTGTGGCTCCACAATTCCACATGAATTCGTGGGGGCAGGGAAGGGTTGTAATTTCAGGGACTCCAAGCCCAGCAGGGTCCAGATCAGAGCCTGGCACCTGGCAGGTTCCCTGAAAGAGTTCACTGAACAGTAAGGAGAGAGTGCTAAACCCCAGCCCAGGCCATTCCTGGGGTCACCTAGGCAGCTGTGACCACTTGCTCCTGCACATCTGGCAGGGGACCTGCTCATCAAGCCCACCCATCTGCGGCCAAGGCCAGGGGTAGAGGTGAGAGGGAGGGAGTTGCAGCATACGTAAGGACAGCCAGTTGGGTGTCTGATTGGACATCTGACCCAAGGTGAGCTAGTAAATCCCTTCCTCCAAGGTTTTTTTTTCTAATTAATTAATTTTAATTGGAGGCTAATTACTTTACAATATTGTGGTTTTTGCCATACATCGACATGGATTCTTAATCACTGGACATGACATGACATACATCGACATGAATCAGTCATGGGTGTACATGTGTCCCACCAGCCTGAAACCCTTCAACTGCCCTCCCTACCGCATCCCTCTGGTTTGTTCCAGAGCACCAGTTTTGGGTGCCCTGCTCCATGCATCGAATTTGCACTGGTCTTCTATTTTGCATATGGTAATACACACGTTTCAATGCTCATATTGTCCCACTCTTGTCTTCTCCCACATAGTCAAAAGTCCGTTCTTTATATCTGTGTCTCTTTTGCTGTCTTGCGTATTGGGTCGTTACTGTCCTTCTAAACTCCATATATAAGCGTTAGTATACTGTATTGGTGTTTCTCTTTCTGGCTTCCTCCAAGGGTTTTGAATTGAAAGGTGGGGTAAAGAGATGATGAAAGAGAGACAGGTGGACACCAAGAGAGCCCAAGACAGAGAGTGAGAGAAAGACTTCTCTGGTGGTCCAGGGATTAAGAATCCACCTGCCAATGCAGGGGTCATAGGTTTAATCCCTGGTCCGGGAAGATCCTACATGCCACGGGGCAGCTAAGCCTGTGGACCCCAACTACCGAAGCCCGGGAACTCTAGAGCCCGTGCTCTGCAACAAGAGAAGCCACAGCAATAAGAACTCTGCACAACGCAGCTAGAGAGTAGCCCCCGCTTGCTGCAACTAGAAAAAGCCTGGGCATAGCAAGAAGCATTGCAGCCAAAAACAAAAAATAAATAAAATTGTTTAAAAAAAGAAAGAGAGGGAGATGGAGAGAGAATTTGAGCGGCCCCTGTCCTTGGTACTAGCCGCTGAGGCTGGCAAAGTTCACCTGTAAGAGGCAGGCTTTCATTTTTCCTTTCCTCCAATCCCACTGGCCCTTGTAAGGAAGACTACCTACCACCAGGTGCCTTGGTGGGTTCTTTCATAACAGTACAATGAAAACCGAGAGGAATCTTGGCAAACTTTAAAGAAAATACGGTTAATTGCCGCTGACAGTCTCCCTTTAGTTGCACAAGCAGGCCCTGGGTTTAATCACATGCATTACTGTAATGAGCCTGCCAATCACATTTTGAAATCTTTCATTTTTGACATAATTACAGTAGAATACCCACAACCCATCAATAATATGGATAAGGCAAGACTGATATTGTGTTTCCAAATGGGACCTGACAAAGCCGTCACTGCTTCTGTTCAGAGGGAGAAAGGTAGGCCGGCTAGCATCTCCCTCTCATGTCGGGCTTGGGCTGAGCGGGCCTGTCTGGCTCGTCACTCACAGAGCCTGGAAAATCCCACTCATCAGAACTGTGACTGGGAATTTTCCATTATTCAAGCCTCAATGAGTGTGATCCTCATTGAGCAACAAATTCCAAATGAGTGCTCCAACCAGGGGCTTTTGTGCTTAGATGGTATTGTGAAATGAAAGTCTATCGTAGATCTCTGTTTTTTGTTAATTTGCCTCATTTTACTTGTTAGCTCCTTGCTGTAGATCAGTTTATCCACATCCACTACTCTTAAAAAATAAAGTGTCAGGGACTTCCCTGGTGATCCAGTGGCTAAGACTCTGCACTCCCAACCGAGGGGGCCTGTGTTCCATCCCTGATCAGGGAACTAGATCCCACGTGCCGGAATTAAGATCCACGTGCTACAACTAAAAGATCTCGCCTGGAGCCACTGAGACCTGGCACAGTCAAATAAATATAAAAAAAATAAAACATACGTATGAGAAACTGTAAACTTTGAACTTAGAGTTTTCCCAATAATTCAGCCACGACGGGTAGTACCTCCGTCTCCTATCCTTTGAATCTCGTCTTTTCAAGACAGAGCTTTGTTTTTATTCTCAACAGTGAGTTTTAGAAGCTCTGGAAGCATGGGCAGACAAACTGCTAAAAAGATTTTTTTTTTTTTTTGCATACAGAATTCTGTTCCTTCAGGAGAAGGAACATGATCCATGCGGCCAAAGTGCTTAGGTTGGGAGAAAAGGAGGCGGCTCAGGAGAAAGGCCTGGTTGGCTAGAGTCCCTAGGATGGCAGAGACAGACATGACTGAAGCGACTTAGCACATACTCACGCAGATCTCAGGAGAGTGTTCTCACTCAGACCTTTTTTCTAGAAGCTTTCCAGGTGGCCCAGATGGTAAAGAATCCATCTGCAATGCAGGAGACCTAGGTTTGATCCCTGGGTCAGGAAGATCCTCTGGAGGAGGAAATGGCAACCCACTATAGTATTCTTGCCTGGGAAACTCCATGGAGAGAGGAGCCTGGTGGGCTACAGTCCATGGGGTTGCAAAGAGTTGGACCTGACTGAGTGACTAACACACACACACATCCCTCATTAAAGACACATGGTGGGTGCGTTTGAGCAACTGAAGACGGCATGAAATGGCTCAAAAGCAAGTCCTGGGGAGCTAGGACAGAGGCCCCGGGGGTCAGCAGTGTGGCTCTGAAGCCACCAGACCTCAAATATCTTCGCTGACTGCCCACCCTGAAACTCAAAGCCTTTTCTGTAGGCCAGGGCCCCTGCAAACCTCCCCCGGGGCCCATATCGTGCCTTCAGGCTTCTGACCTCCAGAACTGGCGGTGGAAATGCATTTCTGTTGTTTAAGCCACCCAGAATGTGGTGTTTTGTCACGGTGGCCCCAGTAGCTCCCGTACACCCAGAAACGGAGGTGCTCAAACTAAGCAGCGTTTTCCACTGTCCCTCCATTCCTGGTTAGTCAAGGCTGACCTGCTCTGGGGCTGGAGGAGGTTGTCTTCCGTCACTGAATGCAACTCCTGAGTGTGCCTCCTGGGGCTTCCCTTCCCCAGCTGTGACCATTTTAACAGCAACCTAGAGTCATATTACATGGTGTCATGTATAATAGGACCCAGAGAAAAGAAAAAAGAAAGGAAGGGAGGGAGGGGAAAGAGTTTTCCAGGCAGATATCTGGAAAAGAGCAATCCAGGCAGAGAGAACAGCAGGTGCAAATACCCTGCATGAAGACCACGGCTGGTGTGTTTACAGAAGAGACCAGAACGACACTGACAAGAGACAAAGAGAAAACTAATATACAGTGAAAACGAGAAAGCAGTACAACCAGGGAAAGAAGACTTTACAAAAACAGAAGACATTGAAAAGGTGGTTTTTACTAATTAGATGACTTCCCTGGTCCCTGGTGGCTCAGATGGTAAAGAATCCGCCTGCAGTGCAGGAGACTTGGGTTCAAGCCCTGGATCAGGAGGATCCCCTGGAGAAGGGAATGGCTACCCACTCCAGTATTGTTGCCTGGAGCATTCCATGGACAGAGGGGCCTGGCGGGTTACAGTCCATGGGGTTGGGAAGAGTCAGACACGACTAAGTGACTTACACTAATTAGATGTGGGGTGAGTGGTTATAGCAAGAACCCAAAATAAGTGGCTTAAAAGAAAATCAACTTTCCACCAACCGTCCAGAGCTGGCATGGCGCCAAGAACTCAGGTTCCCTCTGCTTTATTGATCTCCATCCCAGCTCATTGTCAGCTCCCTCCTCCTTGGGTCCACTTTATAGGCAGCACGTTGAGGGAAAGAAAGGGAACACTCTCACCTTTAAAGGCATGTGCCACAAGTTGTACACAAGTGTGTTTATAACCTGAATTCTGAAATCTTTCACCACCTGAACTTTGAAACTTGGTCACATCCAACCACAAGAGAAGCAAGGGCAAGTTGTCTCATTCCAGGCACTTATACCTAGCTACAAAGCAAGTATTTTTAAGTTTAGCTTAAAAAAAGGAAAGAATAGATATTTTGGAAAATTAGCAGTCTCTGCCACCCTGCCTGAAGGTGGCAGAGATTTTTTTTATTTCTAAAAAATCACCATGCCAAAGGGTTCGAAGAACAAATTCTTCTAAATCACCAAAAAAAGAGTTTCACATATTATCTAAAATAGAGCATGGAAAAGGACAGAAAATTTCCTAGTTTATCCTTGCAGGTTGGCATGGCCCTGATACTAAAAGCAAGAATAGTGCACACATTAAAAAAACAAAAACCCTATAGGCCAACATTGTTCATAAATATAGAAGCAAATCCTAAAAAAAAGATTATCTAAAAATTGTACAAATGAACTTTTTCAAAACAGAGATGGAGTCATAGATGTAGAAAACAAACTTATGGTTACCAAGGGGGAAAGTGGAGGGGAAGGATACACTGGGAGATTGGGGTTGGCAAATACACACCGCTGCTGCTGCTACTAAGTCGCTTTAGTCGTGTCCGACTCTATACGACCCCATAGACGGCAGCCCACCAGGCTCCCCCATCCCTGGGATTCTCAGGCAAGAACACTGGAGTGGGCTGCCATTTCCTTCTCCAATATACACACTGCTGCTGCTGCTGCTGCTGCTAAGTCGCTTCAGTCGTGTGTGACTCTGTGCGACCCCATAGACGGCAGCCCATCAGGCTTCCCGTCCCTGGGATTCTCCAGGCAAGAACACTGGAGTGGGTTGCCATTTCCTTCTCCAGTGCATGAAAGTGAAAAGTGAAAAGTGAAAGTGAAGTCGCTCAGTCGTATCCGACTCCCAGCCACCCCATGGACTGCAGCCTACCAGGCTCCTCCATCCATGGGATTTTCCAAGCAAGAGTACTGGAGTGGGGTGCCATTTCCTTCTCCAATATACACACTACTATATATGAAATAGATAGCTAATAAGGACCTACTGTATAGCACAGGGAACTCTAGACAATACTCTGTAATGGCCTCTGAGGGGAAAGAATCTAAAAAGGATTGAATATTCTGTACGGCAGAAACTAACACAACAATGTAAATCAACTATACGTCAATAAAAATAATTTTAAAAAAACTATCATTGGTTGATTAAGGAAAAAATGAAACTTGATCCAGTAGAGTGGAATCCCAGATACGTACTAATTAGTTCATAGGCTAAATGGTAAAACAAAAAGACTCCAAAATACTGTGGCTTAAATAAGACAATGCTAATTCCTCCCTCATGGGGAGCTCAAAGTGACGGTCCATGCCCTGACTAGTGTATTCATGCGGTAGTTACCAGAAATCACCACAAATATAATTTCCAGTGATGAATCAGAGAAGCATTCTCATTAAAATCAGGAACAAGAAAAGGATAGCTGTTCTTTATTATTCAACACTTTCCTGGATGTCCCAGCCAAAGCAATTAGGTGAGAATAAAATAATAATATTGGAAAGGAAGATTAAAATTTCCATTATGTGCAGGCATTATTATCTGCTTTCCTACTAAAAAGGACTAGAAATGATAAGAGGTTTTAAAAAGGGCTGGAAGATAGATAGATATAAAGAGAATAGGTTTTCTCTACATAACAGTGACCAATTTAAAAATACATAGGAAAATTTTTATTCGTCAAAAGCCAAATATTAACAAACAAACCAACAGATATATAGAAATAAACTTTACAAGCAATCTGCACATCCTCTTTGGAAAAAAAAAACCCTAAGAAATCAATAGCATGCTGTTTTACATGGCAAACTCTGCTATAAAGATGTTAATACTCCCTAAGTTAACCTTTAAATGTTATGTATTTCAATAAAAATTTTATAGAACTTAGTAAGCTGATTTCAAATGCAATTGTAAAAGAAAATACAAAAGAAAGTCTAAGAAAACAAAAATATCAAACATCCTAAACATGTATGTTTAATATCAAACATACTAAAATATTATAGTAGCTGAAGTAATATAGTATCAACACAGAAATAGACAAATGTATTAATGAGATAAGATACGTGGTTCAAAAAAAAAGAACCATTGTATAAATGACAATTTGGCTTGTGGTAAAAATGGCATTTTAAATCAATGAAAATCATGGGATATTCAGTAAATGACTTTGGAATAACTGACTCTCCATTTAGAAATAATTTTAGTACCCAATATCAAACCATATGCAATAATCAATTTAAGATAAGTCAAAAAACTGAGTGAAATTCTAAACTGTAAAAGCATAGGAGTAAAACATCAGAGAACATGTTTTAGAGTGCTAAATGGGCAAAACCTCTCCAAGCGAGGTACAAAACCTAGGAGCCATCAAGAGTAGATCTCAAATCTTCAGGCGTCTGGCAGCTTAAATTGTTATGAATCCATTGGGGGTGAAGTTGATGTGGGATGATTGTTATTTAGTCGCTAGTCACGTTTGTCTCTTCACGACCGCATGGACTGTAGCCCACCAGGCTCCCCTGTCCATGGGATTCTCCAGGCAAGAGTACTGAAGTGGGCTGCCATGCCCTCCTCCAGGGGATCTTCCTGATGCAGGGATCAAACCTGCATCTCCTGCATTGGCAGGTGGATTCGTTACCACTGAGCCACCTGGGGACAGTAGAAACCAGGCAATTAAAAGGTGTGCATGACCACCTGAAGAGTGAAAGTGAAGTCGCTCAGTCATGTCCAACTCTTTGCAACCCCATGGATTGTAGCCCACTAGGCTCCTCCATCCATGGGAATTTCCAGGCAAGAAAATGAGTCAGTTGCCATTTCCTTCTCCAGGGGATCTTCTTGACCCAGGGATCGAACCTGGGTCTCCCACATTGCAGGCAGACTCCTTACTGTCTGAGCCACAGGGAAGTCGTATGACCCACCTAAAGGCATCTACATGAAAAGATGCTCAACATCACTCATTATCAGAGAAATGCAAATCAAAACCACAATGAGGTACCATTTCACACCAGTCAGAATGGCTGCTATCCAAAAATCTACAAGCAATAAATGCTGGAGAGGGTGTGGAGAAAAGGGAAGCCTCTTGCACTGTTGGTGGGAACAGTGTGGAGATTCCTTTAAAAACTGGAAATAGAACTGCCTTAGACCCAGCAATCCCACTGCTGGGCATATACACGGAGGAAACCAGAATTGAAAGAGACACATGTACCCCAATGTTTATTGCAGCACTGTTTATAATAGCCAGGACATGGAAGCAACCTAAATGTCCATCAGCAGATGAATGGATAAGAAAGCTGTGGTACATATACACAATGGAGTATTACTCAGCCATTAAAAAGAATATATTTGAATCAGTTATAATGAGGTGGATGAAACTGGAGCCTTTTATACAGACTGAAGTAAGCCAGAAAGAAAAACATCAATACAGTATATTAATGCATATATATGGAATTTAGAAAGATGGTAGCAATAACCCTGTATGGGAGACAGCAAAAGAGACACAGATGTATAGAACAGTCTTTTGGACTCTGTGGGAGAGGGAGAGGGTGGGACGATTTGGGGGAATGGCACTGAAACATGTATAATATCATATAAGAAACGAATCACCAGTCCAGGTTTGATACAGGATGCTTGGGGCTGGTGCACTGGGATGACCTGGAGGGATGGTATGGGGAGGGGGGTTCAGGATGGGGAACATGCATACGCCTGTGGCGGATTCATGTTGATGTGTGGCAGAACCAATACAATATTGCAAAGTAAAATAAATAAATAAATAAAAGTTAAAAAAAAAAAAAAAAAGGCATCCAAAAATTAAATGTTAAAGCTTTGTTCAGGCTAATAAAAATATTCCTGGGACCCAGATACAATCCACTGGTTGTCAGTTTGTAATCCCTGTATTATCGCATAAAAGATGAACAAATTTGATACCCCCAAAAAAAATCTTAAAATTCTAAAAGATAAAAAACCATTGTAATTAATTAAGAATACAAATAACATATTAAAGAAAAGATTTACAAGATTATAATAGACCATGAATTAATGGCCTGTAGCATGCCAAGCCTCCCCGTCCATCACCAACTCCCAGAGTCTACCCAAACCCATGTCCACTGAGTCAGTGATGCCATCCAACCATCTCATCCTCTGTTGTTCCCTTCTCCTCCCGCCCTCAATCTTTCCCAGCATCAGGGTCTTTTCAAATGAGTTAGCCCTTCGCATCAGGTGGCTAAAGTATTGGAGTTTCAGCTTCAACATCAGTCCTTCCAATGAACACCCAGGACTGATCTCCCTTAGGATGGACTGGTTGGATCTCCTTGCAGTTCAAGGGACTCTCAAGAGTCTTCTCCAACACCACAGTTCAAAAGCATCAGTTCTTTGGTGCTCAGCTTTCTTTATAGTCCAATTCTCACATCTATACATGACCACTGGAAAAACCATAGCCTTGACTAGATGGACCTTTGTTGACAAAGTAATGTCTCTGCTTTTGAATATGCTCTCTAGGTTGGTCATAACTTTCCTTCCAAGGAGTCAGATCAGATCATATCAGATCAGTCGCTCAGTCGTGTCCTACTCTCTGCGACCCCATGAACTGCAGCACGCCAGGCCTCACTGTCCATCACCAACTCCCGGAGGTCACTCAGACTCACATCCATCGAGTCAGTGATGCCATCCAGCCATCTCATCCTCTGTCGTCCCCTTCTCCTCCTGCCCCCAATCCCTCCCAGCATCAGGGTCTTTTCCAATGAGTCAACTCTTTGCATGAGGTGGCCAGAGTACTGGAGTTTCAGCTTTAGCATCAGTCCTTCCAAAGAACACCCAGGACTGATCTCCTTTAGAATGGACTGGTTGGATCGCCTTACAGTCCAAGGGACTCTCAAGAGTCTTCTCCAACACACAAAATGCTCACTACAAAATAAAGAAGAAAACCTGACAGAAAACAGAAAATGGGTGTGTATGGACATTTCATCAAAGAAGTAGAAATGGTCAATAGATGTATGAAAGGTGCACATTACTATTATATACTTAATAGAAATTAAAACAACAATGAAACATCACTTTTCATCTAAAATTTTTTTTTTTTTAATTTGGACCTCTGAGCCAGAAAGACATCAGTTTAAGTCCGTGTTCCATCACTTATTAAGGCTTTCTGAGTCTCAAATTTTTGTTTACAAAATGGGAGACGTTTTTAAGATTAATTTTGTGTGCCTTTCTTGTCATCTCCTGTTGGCTGGCGCATCAGTGGCAAGGCGGATAGTGGATCCTGTAGACGAATCTCCCCAAACCGTTATGAATGTAGCCTTTAAGCAGTTCCGCTTCTAGGACCCCATTCTAGAAAAGTGTATACACGCGTACACAGAAACATACATCATAAGCATGTCCACAATAGCACTAAAAACAGCCCGCTTGTTCATCTACATGGAAGGGTAAATAAGTAATCATAGCTCTGTACTATTTGAAAAGTATGTACAAGTTGAAAAGATTTGCTCCCAGAGCAGATTTTTAAGAAAGATGCAAAAACGGGAACACAGAATCATACACAAATATATCCTATTTATGTTTATAGAAACTTTAAATATTTTCATGTATATTGTATATGTTTATAAATAGTTATAAAAAGGACCAGAGAGATATATGGGGAATTGACCAGAAGGTTATCTGGAAGGGCAGTGGTATTGGGAAGGCATGGGTGGAGGTTTGGAAACTGTACTTACTATTTAGTTCAGTGGCCCTAGGCAAACGCTGTGCTTGGGTGTGATAACACAGCTAAACTACGTGGAACATGGGACAAAAATTTGGGCCCCTCGGTTCTTAGTCCACGGAGTTTTCCCTGTTCCACAATACCTCCCCAGAATAGCATTGTGAACAGCAGTGTTAATGAAAAGCCTGGGTGAGACATCATACCTCTCCCCACAAACCTAAAATAGGGTAGGTCAGAAGCATCCAATAACAAACACAACCAGTGTTACATTTTTTTGTACCAAATGAATCCCCTGAAATAACTTCTGGGTGTCTTCAAGGCTGTCCTTGCAACATTCCTGAAGCTGACATTCTAAACATGCCGCTTCTTCTGCAGCTATTTCTTTCAATGGAGGCCATGTTTCAGTGGACAGGATTTGGACAGCTGAGCCAGAAAGACAGCAGTTTAAGTCTCTGATCCACTACTTATTAAGCCTTTTTGAGCCCCAATTCCTTGTTTACAAAAGGAGGATAATAGTTCCTCATGGGAAATTATTATGAAGATGAAATGAGAAAATGATTGGAGAACGCCTAGCACGACACCTGGAGTATAGTTGGTGCACGCTCCAGTCATGCCCACCTCTTTGCAACCCTATGGACTGTTGCCTGCCAGGTTCTTTTGTCGATGAGATTCTCCAGGCAGGAACACTAGAGTGGGTTGCTGTTTTCTTCTCCAGGGGATCTTCCTGACCTAAGGCTCAAACCTACATCTCTTACATCTCCTTCATTGGCAGGTGGGTTCTTTACCACTAGCATAGTTCATTCAGTAAATACATCCCTTCCTTTCTGTCTCATTCACATATAATTGGGAGCCTCGCACATCTATCTACTACAAAAGAAAGAACGATTTCTTTCCCAGAGCACTGAAAGTAAAATAAGTCTCCATTGCTTTCCTGTGCTGATGCATTATATTCTGTACAAGAATATATGAAGTAAGGGGCTCTCTGATTGGAAGAAGTCTAATAGATTCATTTGTCCAACAACCTATCTATATCCTGAAGCCTCCCTGTAACCTGTGCTTGAAGGCTGCGAATGCCAAATAAAACATTATCCTCTAGGAGGATATGCCCCTTCAATCCATCCATCCCCTACCCAGCTTATCCATCCGTCCATTCACCCACCCATTCATCCATCCACCCATCTACATTCCCTACCCAGCCATCCATCAACCCACCTCATCCATCTATCCATCCATCCATATATCTATCCATCCATCCATTCATCTACCCACCTCATCCATCCACCCACTGCATCCATCCATACATACGTACACCTATCCCTCCATCCACCAACCCACCCACCTCATCCATGCACCCATCCATCCATCTACCCACCCCACACATCCATCCATTTATACACCCTCCAACCTCATCTATCCATCCACCCATACATACATACAAACATACATCTACCCACCACACCCATCTATCCATCCATCCACCCACAGCCATATTCCACAAACACTTACTGAGCATGTATTATGGATGAGGCATGGTGGTAGGCACTGGACCTTCTATATTGAACATGTCACAATTGCACCATAGTGTGTGTAAACAATAACAATAATACACTGTGACAAGTGCTATCATAGACGCCTCTTTAAATTACTGCGGGAGGATGGGAATAACAACTTCTGGGAGTGTCAGAGAAAGTTCCCAGCAGGGATGGTATTTTAGCCAGAATGTCTAAGAGATATTCCCTAAGCAAAGAAGAGAGGAAGCACATTACAGGCAGAGGGAACAGAATGCTGACTACAGAAAGGAATGCACACAATACACTCAGAAAATGCAAATAGTAGGGCGGGGTGAGGGTGCACGGGAGGGAGAAGAGTGGGGCAGGAGAGGGAGACGGGGAGAGCCAGTGGGCTGCGAAAGGTGATGGGAGGTGACACTCTGAAAACCTTTGCAATCCCCACTGAAGTTAAAGTTCGGGTGAGTAGAATAGTTATTCTCTAGAAATCTCCTTAAGAAAATATGCAAAGAATCCCCATGACGTTCTTACATTAATCTGTGCTGCTGGCTTGGCTTTAGATGCAGCTCTGCAGAATATATTTTTTAAAGTTTCATTATGCCACTGTACATCAAAATAGGCCAATATAAATTATAATACGGTCATGCCAATAGGACTTGCAAACACAATATTTTAAGTTTATATTGCATTCCAAGACCCATAAAAATTATTCCGAATGGCTGTTTGCTTTTTGAAGCCAAATGAAAAGGTATTTGCAATTTGATTATTAACAAATCAAATCACTGATATGATATTGGATTCGGTACATCTCAAACTGACTGAGAGCGAAAAAATCCTCAGTGGTCAATTACATAGCATGGCTGGTTTATAGTTTCCTGTGTGTCATCAAGAATAAGCACCAGAGCCAGCTCCGACTTTATTTTGATTTATTTTAACCGTTTCCCTGCTCTGAGAATTTCTCTCTAGGCTTCTACTGTGCATTGGAGGTTTTCTCTGACTGATGCTGGTGTGGGTATGACCAGACGGATGGTTGACTGAGTAAATAGAACAACGGGTAGATAAGCAGGTGAATGAATGAATGAATGAATGAACCACCATGTGGCTTAGTGAATGCGTACCACTTTAATACACACCAGGCTTTTAAAAGTATTATATATTTATATTTATTGAAGTATAGTTGATTTACAATGTTGTGCTAATTTCCGCTGTACACCAAGGTGATTCAGTTATATGTATATATATATATATACATATAATATATATTCTATGTATATATATGTATTATACATATATAATATATATGATACAGATATGTGTGAGTGTATATATATGTATATATATACACATTCTTTTTTACATTCTTTTCCACTATGGCTTGTCATCAGATATTGAATCTAGTTTCCTGTGCTATACAGCAGGAACTGTTGTTTATCCATTCTGTATATAAAATGGTCTGCATCTGCTAACCGCAGACTCCGACGTCGGCCCTCCCCCCGCCCTCCCTTCCCCTTGGCAACCGCGAGTGCGTGCTCTATGTCTGTGAGTCTGCTTCTGTTTTGTACTTAAGTTTACTCGTGTCGTATTTTAGACTCCACATGTGAGTGATATCCTATGGCATTTGTCTTTTTCCGACTTAGTTCACTTCATGTGATCACCTCCAGGTCCACCCACGTTGCTGCGAGCAGCATCGTCTCATTCTTTTTGAAGGCTGAATAATACTCCATCGTGTACAGGTACCACATCTTCTTTACCCGTTCCTCTTGTCGATGGACATTCAGGTTGCTCCCATGTCTTGACTATCGTCAACAGTGCGGCCATGAAACCTGGGGTGTATGTCTGTTTTTGAATTGTGCTTTTGTCCAGATCCATGCCCAGGGATGGGGTCGCTGACATATGGCAACTCTATTTTTAGTGTTTTGAGGACCCTCCGTACTGTTTTCCACAGTGGCTGCACCAGCTCACGTTCCCACCAATAGTGCAGGAGGGTTCCCTTTTCTCTACACCCACTCCAGCATCTGTTATTTGTAGACTTTTTAATGATGGCCATTCTGACTGCACACCAGACTTCTAAGAATTAGAAGCTCAAGAGCTGAGCTGCTTTTGTTGTGGAAAGAGCACTGATATTCTCACTTTCACGGTTTCATCTTTTTAAATATTGTAAAATATAATTAAAATATAAAAGTACCCTTTCTTTATGTATGTTGATGCTTTCAAACTGTGGTGCTGGAGGAGACTCTTGAGAGTCCTGAGGACAGCAAGGAGATTCAACCAGTCAATCCTAAAGGAAATCAACTCTGAATATTCATTGGAAGGACTGATGCCAAAGTTGAAGCTACAATACTTTGGCCACCTGATGCGAAGAGCTGACTCATTGGAAAAGACCCTGATACTGGGATTGAGGGAAGGAGAAGAAGGGAGTGGCAGACGATAAGATGGTTGGGTGGCATCACTGACTCAATGCACACGAGTTTGGGCAAACTCTGGGAGATAGTGAAGGACAGGAAAGCCTGGCATGCTGCAGTCCATGGGGTCCCAAAGAGTTGGACATGACTTAGCAACTGAACAACAACCCAAGGGAGGGATTCACCTGAAGGCATCTTAGAGACCAGCGACCGTGAAAGGTTAGAGTGATGCCCCTGAGATTACGAGCCCCACACCCGCAATCCCCAAAGCGGGTTTAAGCAGAACCTGGATTAGGATGCAGGCCTACTCCTGCCAAATCAAACACACTTCTGGGTGTGCCCCTCCTCCAGCTCCTGCCCCCCACCTCCAGCTCCTCCTCCCCAATCAGAAGGAATCTCCTCCTCTGGGTGGTTTAAACTGCATTGTTGGAAATCAGCCGGAGAAACGGGACACAGCCTGAGACATCACTGAGGCTCAGTCCCCTGCTTAAGCAGCTCTGGAAATTGAGGCCCAGAGAGGGCATGAGAAACTACCAAAGTCACCCCGCAAGTTAGGGGACTGATTAGGGAAGTGTTTGGAGCCCAGGCTGGTAGAATGGATGCCACGTAGGCATCTTGCTCTCTCTACTGGATGGCAGACACCTTACAAGCAGAGGCCATCTCTTCCGTTTCCATCTCCTCATGGTTCATTGAACAGGTCTTGAACAGGGAGGACCTTCAATGTTTAAACAAGTGTAGTTTAAAATGTACTGAGGCAGGACTTTCCTGGTGGTCCAGTGGTTAAGGATCCGCCTGCCAATGCAGGGGACATGGGTTCGATTCCTGGTCCTAGAGCTCAGATCCCACGTGCTGCAGGGTAATTATGTCCATGAGCCTCAACCTTTGGAGCCTAAGCAATCTAAAGCCCTTGCTCTGCGAGAAGAGAAGCCACCGCGATGAGAAACCCGCTAACTGCAACTAGGGAGGAGCCCCCACTTGCCACAACTAGACAGCCCGTGTAAAGCTATGAACACCCAGCGCAGCCAAAAATAGAATAGTATTGAATTTACTGAGACAACTTTCACACTGAGAATGCCTCCACCCTACTCTGCTTTACGCTGCTGACTGGTGCCTGGGGAGTCACCCCCCTGCTCCCCCGACCCTTCCCTAGGAAAGGAAGACAAGGAGGGACAGAAGACAGCTTGGGGGAAGTAAAAGGCAACCCTTGGGCCTGGCATCCCAGGACTGGGTTCTAACAGAGGCTCTGCCAACCGTCCGGTGAACCTCCATTTTCTTATCTGTAAAATGGGCTGTAATGACCACATACCCCCAGTCTCATGGCTGCTGGATGCAATAGCATGTACAAAGAGTTTTTGAAAACTCTAACAAGCTACACAAAAGCAAGGGATTGAAGGTACCATTAATAGATTGGGTCGCACAGACTCTGTTGTGCCGGCAGATCAGGGCAGGGGGTGAGGACCCAAGGGGGCCCCTGATCCTCCCAAGAGCTGGGACCCTCCCCCTTGCCTGCCCTGCAGCCCTCCCCAGGCCGAAAGGATGAACACTGCCCCCATAACTGTTGGTCACAGCCCAGGCTGAAAGGAGAGACTGAGTCCACCCGGCTCCTCCCCTCCCGTGGGGCTTCCTTCCCTCCCCTCACCCATTATTAGCCCCAAGTGGGGACAGAGACGTGAGTAATTGTGCCCACAGTTGCCTCCTGGCATGGACAATTAGCCACCTGCATCTAATTCTGAGGGACCCAGAGGCTAATCGCATCTGCCAGACCCCACGGGCTGTGTGTGTGTGCACGCACATGCACTCAGATCTGTGTCTCCTTGAGTTGTCAGTGGGCACCGGAGCAGGGGCTGCCAAAGTAAGTGGGTATCATTGCATTTAACATCTGCCGAGAGCCTGCTGGCCCCTGAGCACAGCACCAAGGCCCAGATCAGGACATGGTCCTTCCTCAAACAGGGGGAACAAAGGAGGCTTTCCCTGGAAAATGAGAAAAGCAGAGTCCTGGGGCTGGGGGGGCAGCCTGGGGTCATCCTGGGGCAGTGGGAGGGGTCCCTTCAGAGCTTCCCCGGATCAGAACCCCCTGCCTCAGGGTTCTGGCGAGATACCCTCTGGGCCCTCCGCTACACCATCTCCTCCCCATCAGAGCAGCAGGCACACTCTGCTTCGACACAGAGCCTCCGGGCCAGGATGGAAGCATCTCCAAGGCCTCTAGAGCCCGTGTGTGTCTTAGACTCTCCCCCGGGTCAGGGCCCAGCAGGGGTACTGAGGAAAGGTGTGCAGAATGAATAAATGAATGAGCAAATGAACGAAGGGCACTCACTGCCCCGGAGATGCTTCTCAGGCTTCAATCCCATGCTGCTAGGACACCTCACACCCTCTCGCCTCACCTGCCCTCAGGGGCAGTGAGCAGAGACCACCCGTAGCCCTGGTTTCCATACTCAGCCTCGGGTTCTCATGACCCCCTCCCACCCAGATCCAGACCGAGCCCCTAGCCTTTGCCCTCAGTCCTACAGCAACAGCCCCGCCCTCCCTTCCGAGGACACCGGACCCCATCGAAGGGCTTCGGGCTGGGACTCCCATCCTTCTCTGTCAACTCAACACCTGCTTAGGCAGGGTGCCTGCCCTGGCTGGTCCCTGGGGACTCAGCATTACTGGGCCAGCTTACCTGACTGATCCCAGAGAAGCAGGAATAGGGGTGCGGAAGATCACCTCCTCTGGGCCACGTGAGCCCCTCCCTGGCCAGACCTCCACCTGCTGCCCTGCCTTCTCCCCCTTGTCCCAACTCCGTTTAGCTTCGAGAGCCACCCTCAAGCCTTCTCCCCTGCAGAGCGCTCCCCAAGTCCCCACTCCCGGGAGAGACAGGCAGCTCTGCCAAGGCCCCCATCACATACTCTGCACCCACCCACACTCACTCTGCTCCCCACTGCCCACCTGGAAACCCACCTGCCCTCAGTTTAAATGTGTTGTCCAGAAAAGACATGCCAGAGTCCCATCCCCTAGGCACTTCTGTATTTGGAAATAAGGTCTTTGCAGAGGTCATTAAGTCAATCTCAAGATGAGATCATCCTGGATTTAGAACTTGTGTCCTTAAAAGAGAAAGGAGAGGGGGATTTGACACACAGACACAGGGAGCCTTGGGGAGAAAGCCACGGGAAGACAGAGGCAGAGACAGCAATGATACAACCACAAGCCAAGAGACACCAAGGACGGGGCAGCCACCGGTCGCCAGGAGAGAAGCATGGATCAGATTCTCACGCACAGCTTCTGAAAAGAACCAGACGTGCTGGCATCTTGATTTCAAACTTCTGGCCTCCAGAACTGGGAAAGAATACATTTGTGTTCTGTTAAGCCACCAAATGGGCTGTCACTGAAACAGCAGCCCTAGGAATCTAACACATTGTCCATGCAGGATCTGACCGCCACAAACAAGCTCCATTTCCAGGAGCCACATCTCCGATGCCTGAGAGGTGATCTGATGACATGTGGGACCAAAGAAAGTGCCTGGGCTTGCGTTGAGCATGAGGACATTTGCCTCTTTGAAGAACACTCAAGCCAATTTTAAAAAGAAAGCTTAAATGAAATGCCATAAGAGTGAAAAAAAATACATCAGTGGTGGAAATTTGGTTTGTAGCTAGGGTGACTGTATATCCTGGTTTTCCCGAGTCAATCGAGGTTTATCCTATTGTTCCAGTGTAATTATGCATATGTCCCTTTCACTCTCAGAAGTATTCAGTGTGGGTGGCAACTATGTGGTCACCCTACCCATGGACCGTGAGTTCTCTGTTTCCTTCATAATAGGCATTCATAACTTTGCCCTGTTTCTAATCATGCCCCCAACCCCATTAATAGATCAGGTTATTGTTCAACAAAATCCATTCCTTCCTCCTCCCCACCTCCATGGGAACAGTTTTCGCTGTTCAGTAGATATAGGGTTTGGCCACTGGGACTCTGCTTGGCCTCCTGGTATACCAGAATATCTGCTGGATTCTGGTTCCAGCCAGGTGACTTGCTTTGGCTAAGGGGATGTTCCAAGCCAGGCTTCAGCAATATGTGAACCGTGAAATTCCAGATGTTCAAGCTGGTTTTAGAAAAGGCAGAGGAACCAGAGATCAAATTGCCAACATCTCCTGGATCATTGAAAAGGCAAGAGAGCTCCAGAAAAACATCTATTTCTGCTTGATTGACTATGCCAAAGCCTTTGACAGCGTGGATCACAATAAACTGTGGGAAATTCTGAAAGAGATAGGAATACCAGACCACCTGACCTGCCTCTTGAGAAATCTGTATGCAGGTCAGGAAGCAACAGTTAGAACTGGACATGGAACAACAGACTGGTTCCAAATAGGAAAAGGAGTACATCAAGGCTGTATATTGTCACCCTGCTTATTTAACTTATGTGCAGAGTACATCATGAGAAATGCTGGACTGGAAGAAACACAAGCTGGAATCAAGATTGCCGGGAGAAATATCAATAACCTCAGATATGCAGATGACACCACCCTTATGGCAGAAAGTGAAGAGGAACCAAAAAACCTCTTGATGAAAGTGAAAGTGGAGAGTAAACAAGTTGGCTTGAAGCTCAACATTCAGAAAACGAAGATCATGGCATCCACTCCCATCACTTCATGGGAAATAAATGGGGAAACAGTGGAAACAGTGTCAGACTTTATTTTGGGGGCTCCAAAATCACTGCAGATGGTGACTGTAGCCATGAAATTAAAAGACGCTTACTCCTTGGAAGGAAAGTTTTGACCAACCTAGATCGCATATTCAAAAGCAGAGACATTACTTTGCCAACAAAGGTCCGTCTAGTCAAGGTTTTTCCAGTGGTCATGTATGCATGTGAGAGCTGGACTGTGAAGAAGGCTGAGCACCAAAGAATTGATGCTTTTAAAGTGTGGTGTTGGAGAAGACTCTTGAGAGTCCCTTGGACTGCAAGGAGATCCAACCAGTCCATTCTGAAGGAGATCAGCCCTGGGATTTCTTTGGAAGGAATGATGCTAAAGCTGAAACTCCAGTACTTTGGCCACCTCATGTGAAGAGTTGACTCATTGGAAAAGACCCTGATGCTGGGAGGGATTGGGGGCAGGAGGAGAAGGGGACAACAGAGGATGAGCTGGCTGGATGGCATCATTGACTTGATGGACATGAGTCTGAGTGAACTCCGGCAGTTGGTGATGGACAGGGAGACCCGGCGTTCTGCGATTCGTGGGGTCGCGAAGAGTCGGGCACAACTGAGCGACTGAACTGAACTGAACTGAACTGAAGGGGATGTTATTAGACGTGACTGAGCTAAGGGTTACAAATTATTTGTACAAGTGGGATTTGCCTCTTGCACTATATCATCATGTGAGAACTTTTCCTGGATCTTAGTTCCCGGACCAGGGACTGGACCTGCATCCTTAGCAGTGAAAGCATGGAGTTCTAATCACTGGACCCCCAGGGAAGGTCTTTGGTTTCCCTTTCATATCGTCTTTAAAGTTCAGTGTGAATTTAACTTGTGTTGCCATCTCGCCTCAGACTAGCCACATTTCAAGTGCTCAATAGCTACATGAGCTGCTGCTGCTTTGTCCTGGGTCCTGGCATAATGCCCTTGGAGCAGACCTAAGCACTATCCTCAGGGAGAAGCCAAGTCCAAGTTAGATCAGCCACACCAGCCAATCTGCAGAGATATGAGTGAGATACAAATGTATACTTTGCACATTGTTGTATGTCTCTGTGGTTTTTTGATTGTTTGTTACACAGCAAAAGCTGATGGACACACCCTCAAACCACCATTTGACCCCAATATTTTTGTGTTCTCTCTTAGTTCCCTGGATCCCAACTCCAGACTCATGACGCCAACTTTAGAGCCTTTGCTGACCCCTACATCCTGCATTTGAGGTCTCTCCAAGTCAGGCTCCAGTGACAGGGGGATCTAGAAAATTATAGCACTCCATTTGTTGTGTCATAATTAACCAATTGTATGTCTGTGAACCATCTAGACCCCTGCTGTCCAACAAAAATAGAATATGAGCTTTATATGGAATCTAAAAGTTTCCAGTGGCCGCACAGAAACAAAAGTGAGGAAAAGCAGAAGGTGAAATTCACTCTAGTAATAAATTTTATTTTACCCAACATATCCAAAACACAATTATTTCAATATGCAACCGACATTAATTTTAACTCTTTATTCTTTATTTCTAATGCATTTTATACATATATAATTATATATAATGCATTATATAATGTATGCAATATATAATTATATAATATATGCAATATATAATTATATATAATGCATTATATGGGGCTTCCATGGTGATTCAGATGGTAAAGCGTCTGTCTACAATGCATTAGAAATAAAGAATAAAGAGTTTGCTTCCCTTTCCATTTGTTTGTTTTTTGGCCAAGTGGCCTGTGGGATCTTAGTTCCTGTGCCGGCGATTGAACCTGCAGCCTTAGCAGTGAAAGCACGGAGTTCCAATCACTGGACCTCCAGGGAAGGTCTTTGCTTTCCTTTTCATAATGCCTTTAAAGTTCGGTGTGAATTTAACTTGTGCCCCCATCTCACCTTAGACCAGCAACCTTTCAAGAGCTCAGTAGCCACATGTGGCTTGTGGCTACCATACTGAATAACACAGATCAAGAACATGGAAGCTAGAACTCAATGTTGCCAATGTTTGGCATGGTACCTGGACCATAGGAAAGACTCGGTACATAATTATTGAATGAATGAACTAATGATAAACACACAGACACTGGTTTCAAGCTGGTGCTGATGAGTAGAACTATTACCCAAGTTAAAAACACTCATGGCTTAAATAAATCAAATTTTCATTCTAAAGAGTGGTGATGTTTTGAAGGAGCAAGTTGGCTGGTGCTTCATCTGCATTTCCACATAATAATCTTGCCCAAAGGGGGCATACTCAACTAAGATATAACCTCAGGCAGTATTCCCCGACTTGCTTGACCATGGAATATTGTTTAAATTGCACTGTTTTGTCAGGGTGCCCATAGGAGGCTCACAAGATACCATTTAAATGAAAGTCGACAGCAAAAAAATGGTCTCACAGTTGAATTAATTGTGAAAAGAAATGATCAAAATTTGATCCATATGCTTAATATAAAGTAAACACTGAATAATTGCACCAATAAATGTTAAAATTATGAGATAAAATGCATAACAAAGACCGGCAATTTTTAAATAGAAAACACACAGCTTGGCAGCAGGAAGGCAACATGTACAACCCGCTGCTAAACATCGTGCTTCCTGCATCCGGCGATCTGTCACGTGATTTCCTTCTGCTGTCAGGGGCAGGAGAGCTTTTCCCAGAAGCGGACGATCTCTCAGAAACGGAACTGCCTCTAGTCAAAGGCCCCCTGGGTGCCAGGCACTGTCCTAAGCCTCTGAGGCAGATGCTACAATTAGTGCCATTTTACAGATGAGGAAACAGAGTCGCAAAGACATGGAGTCATTTCCCAGGTCACGCTACGCCCGGGACTCAACATCACCATTGTTTGAATGTTAGAACAGCTTTACCAAAGCTCTTAAGTAGATATTTTTCTAATATCTACTTTAAAATGTACTGAAGATGACAAGATGCCCCCAGCTGGGACTGTTCCCCTGCTCTGGAACAGTTCACGGAACCTCTGTGCACCAGGGAACAGAGTTTGGGAAATGATGTTCAGGACCCATATGCAGATTCAGTGCTGCCAGAAGCTATTGTACGCCCTTCATGGACTGACAATCACTGGGCTTTCGCTATATTCCATATTTAAAAAGGTAGCTTCCCATAAGACTAGAATACAATCAGATCAAGCAGGGGGGTATAATGGTTCAGGTAATGCTACAAAAGGTCTCCCCAGGTGGTGCAGTAATAAAGAATCCACCTGCAATGCAGGAGACATGGGTTCAAGCCCTGGGTCAGGAAGATCCCCTGGAGATGGAAATGGCAACCCACTCCAGTATTCTTGCCTGGGAAATCTCATTGACAGAGGAGCCCGGTGGGCTACAGTCCATGGGGTCACAAAGAGTCAGACACGACTTAGCAACTCAACAACAACAGTGCTCCAAAAACGAAGGCTAAGCTTAGCTTTGGGTTTCCCGACACCTGGATACTGGAGGGAAGGATGGCAGGCCATGGGGTTCTTATTGTCTAGAGGTGTGATCCAGTCTGCATGTCAGGAGAACCAATTTTTCTTGGCCCAGCGCCCTAGAATGCATTTGTCATAGGGACATTTGCATAAGTGGCATTGAGCAGCTTAATGAATTATGTCCCCAATAGTCATTTTACAAAAAAAAAAAAATGCAGTGATGTTCCTTGAGTGACTCTCCTGATATCATTGTGTAACCTTTGCTGAGGGCAAAATATTGAAGTGCTGTTTAGCAAAGGCAATTCTAAAGAGGAATTTAAGTGACTGCAATGCCTTAATTCAGACAAAGGCGCACACAGAAATTATTCTGGAATTTCAGGTTAAGGTGCTTTCAAGTCTGTCCACTCCTCTTGATCCCTACTGCCGAGGCCCCAAGCCAGCCCCTTCTCGTCACTTTCTAGCCTTTCACGGGAGTCTCCTCAAGGATCTTCTAACCCCGTCCCCTTCTCCGAACTGTCATCACAAGAACCGTCCTAAAACTCAGATCTGAGCACGCCCCGTCTTCTTCAAAACCCTGCCACTATCCCTCTAAAACATAAGAAGGACCACCTCATCCATTTGGTTCATCCCTAACACCCCAGGGTCTGGCACATTACGGGGGCTCCAAAATGTTTACCACCACGTAAAGGCATCGTTCAAAAATAAAAACATAAAAGCAAAGTACAAGGCTCCAAGTCACTTCTGCCAACGTTTTGGTCCCCAAACACTACGCCCACTTGCCTTTCTCTGCGTCTTTTCTCTTACTGGCCAAGCTCCATCAGTGAACGTCAAAGTCAAACGCCATCTCTGCTCTGACATTTTCCTTCTTATCCCCAGAGGGCAGGAATCTTTCCTTGTCAAGGTCTCCATGGTATCCAGCCCAGCAGGTAAAAAGACACGAGTTCCTTACCAACAGCACAGGAACAGGCTCACAGACACAAAGCACAGACTTGTGATTGTCAGAGGGGAGGGATAGCATGGGAGTTTGGGATTAGTGGCTGCAAACTATTATATATAAAAGGGATAAGCATGGTAATGTATACAATTCAAGGCGACTCTCTTAATCTGTCCCACCCTTTCCTTCCCCTGCTGTGTCTACAAGTTCCTTCTCTTCTGTCTGTGTCTCTGTTCCTGCCCTGCAAATGGGTCCATCAGCACCATTTCCCTAGATTCAGTATATATACAGAAACCAACATGACACTGTAAAGCAATTATCCTCCGATTAAAAATAAACATGAAAGAACATGGATGAATAACAAGGTCATATTGTGTCACACAGGGAACTAGACTCAATATCCTGTGCTAAGTGAGCCATGATGGAAAAGAATATGAAAAGCTGTACATGTACATGTAACTGACTCTCTTTGCTGGACAGCAGAAACGAACACAACATTGTACATTAACTATACATTAATAATATAATTTAAAAAAAAAGACACGAGTTTCGAGGTTAGGAAGTTCAGTGTTGAAGGACTCAAGGAGGTTGTTTAAGGGGTCTGAGCCTCATTTTCTACATCTAGAAAGTGGCAGCGATGCAGGGAACCACATCACCAGGCACGAATAAAGAACAAACGAGACTGCTTTTGAAGTGACAAAGAACGCTCTTCACATCGGCTCCTCCAGCTTGTTCCCTTCTCGCCCACAGGCTGCTCCGGAGCATGTGGTCCAGACTCACTCTGCATCCACCAGGGTACCTGGCAGGGGCCCTGGCCCACAGAATCTAGATGCCGGCAGATTTCAATGAGGGGGATATGACACGTGCACAGACTTTATGGCAGGTGTCCTGGGTCTCGAGCCCCAATTTTCTGGGCAACAGTCATAAATATCCAGCATAACTCCCAACCCTTCAAATCTCTTTGGTTCCATGGTTCTAAGTATAGACATAGCCTTCTGATTTTAAATAGGAATCAAGGGGAGCTGAAGACCAGGGATGATAGCCTTTCAAGATAGCCAGGCACAACTGCAGAGTTCAGGCAGGGCACGCAGCACGGAGGGAGGAATCTGCCTGAGAAATCTCTGAGTGACTCCTGAGCTAGGGAGACCGCGGTCTGAGCATGTGCTCTGCTGGAAACTGGCTCCGCCTGGGCAAGAAAGATGATTAGCAATAAATGGAGAGCACCTCAGGGGACCCTCCCACAGACAGTCTGTCACCCAGCGTTTTTACCATTCCATTTCAAAGTTTAATTAGATAATCACTTTCCAATGCTTAGATGCAATTAACCCCTTTGGAGCAGCCCTGGGATGCAGTCAACTTTCACAGGCCACAGAAGCTGAAATGCCCACGACGGTCTTTAGCATTGCAGATTTGAGAAAAACATTTCTCCAAGAGAAAAATAACTGACAAATATCTGTGGGCTCTCGGAAGAGAGTCTCTTTCCTACATGTCAGAAGAGAACAATTTCACATCCAAGAGTTCAGCCTTCCCCACCATCACACGACTCCGTAAACAGAAAGAAGACTCCTCGGCTGCAGCCGTCTCCACTTCCCTGAAGAGAGAAAGAAAAGGACTTGCAACCTCCCCTTCAATGTGGGTGTCTGGTGAGCTGCAAAGTCTCACGCCTTCTCCCGCACATTCACTGGCTGCTGTGCTTGTCCCATTTCAGTTGAATCCGTAGGAGATGATAAACCCCCTCTGGTCCTCTCTGACGCTCCAACCTAAGATGACAAAGAACCAAAGAAAATTCAAAATGTCGCTGGACTTCTGGAAGCAATTTGTTTATGTGCATGACTTTTCAAAGCATTCTAGTATCTTACTTGACCCTTACAAGATGTCCAGGAAATGGATAGGAAAGAGACTGCTATGTACATGTAACATGGGTGGGGGCAGAGCATACTTAGTGTCACATGACTGAGAAGAAAATCAGTGCAGAACTCGAACCCAGGGCTGCCCCAGATAGGGGCTCTCAGCTCCAAGTTCTTTCCACTACGCCTTTAAAAAGCTTTATCCAACAAGTACTTATCAAGCACCTACTATGTGCTAGGCCCTGGAGATTCCGCACCAAACCAAACAATAACTACCTTCACTCAAGGAACCTGAAATCTAACGGAGGAGGCAAACACACACAAGCAGCATGAGAACCTGCTGAGAGATGTAAGCCCTGGAATCCAGTGGATCCCAGACGACGGGCCCAATCTGATCCCTGGGAGCCGGTGGGAAATTAGCTCAGTGGAGCCAGGACGAGGGCAAGACAAGGGAGGTGCCCAGAGAGCAAAAGGAGACACGGGCTTCCCTGGTGGTCCAGTGGTTAAGAATCCATCTGCCAATGCAAGGGACACAGGTTCGATCCCTGGTCCAGGAAGGTTCCACCCCTGGTCCAGGAAGGTTCCACTTGCCGCAGGCCAACTAAGCCTGTGCACCTCAACGACTGTAGCCCACGTGGCCTAGAGCCAGTGTTCCACAAGAGAAGCCACCACACTGAGAATCTCTTGCACCATGCTGGGAGAGTAGCCCCTGCTTGAGAAGAAAGCCCACAAAGCAATGAAGACCTAGCACAGCTGAAAATAAATAAATAATTGTTTAAAAAGGAGATACCTGCTCTCAGGGGGTGTGTAAGTCGTGGCTGTTACACAAAGGTGTGATGGTAAATATTTAACAAACAATTCCGTAGAGAAAATGGACTTGATCTGCCCATTTCCATGGGGTAGAGACTCTCATGACAACTGACTCAAGCTCCCAGTGGGAAGTGGCTGCAGAGTTATGAAGAGAGGTACACGTGTGCTCTTGGGAGCTGGTGCGGGCTGGTCCAAGCTGGCTCCGACACACCCCTGAGGTGACATCTAGACCGAGGCCTGAAAAGCTGATGATGTTTGGACATAAAGGATGGATCTGAGTTTGGGGGAGGCCAGAGGCAGAACTGAGGACAGGTTTTTATAGGGCTGCGCCATCCGATATGGCAGTTACTCGCCATATGTGGCTATCTGATTTAAATTTAAATTAATTAAAATGAAATGAAATGAAAAATTCAGTTGCTCAGGGGCACTAGACACGTTTTAAGTGCTCAATAGTCACAGGTGGCCAGTGGCTACCATATCAGACAGCACTGATTATACACCGTTTCCAGCATAGTAGAATGTTCTACTGGGCAGAGCTGTCTGGTAGGAGGAGAGAGATCATGAATTTCTGGCAAGAGAGGAAAAATTCTGAAATGGGAAGCGAAAGGTCATCTAAAATAAACTTTCTCAACCTCTCAGTTTTATCCAGGGTCAGCCTGAATGAAGGACGGAAAGAAAGATCAGAAAGAAAGAAAGAAAAGAGAGAAAGAAAGAAAAGAGAAGAGAGAGAGAAAGAAGGAAAGGAAAGAGAAAGAGAGAAAAGGAAAGAAAGAAAGATAAATATGGTGTCAAGTGTCCTGTCTGCGATGAGACTCCTGGCTAAGTTTTCCTGGCTAAATGTCACGAAATTTACAGCCCTGGATTACAAAGCAGAGGCTGTGCTTGTACAGCAGTTTGGACCATTTCCAGGAGAGTGTACCACTCAGCACACTTTAGGAATCAGCTACATTGCTGTCTGTGGTACATGGAGCCCAGAGCTACTGCTACAGCTGAGGGAATGCCCACGTGCAGATCCCAAAGAGAGTTTTGAATTAAAACGGCAACCAGAAGTAGCTTTCTCTCCAAAGCCGCTGTTCTTTGCATCTTCCTCACTAAGGCATCAGCATACAGGAAGCTGGTGAGGGCCACAGAAGATGTAAGCTGTGGACCCAGAGGTCGGGTCAGGGTGAAGGAACCAGCCCACATTTAATAGCGAAGGTGGCAGGAAACTTTAGGAGTACCCCACACTGCCCAGGTCAGGGACTGGATGCAGGATTCCAACCCAAGTCCATTCTCCTCCAGAAGCCAGGCATTGTCTCTTATCCCCACCTCATCTTAGGATCTGAGCACTCCATCACTTCTGCTTCACAGCCCCAGTTCATCCTGGGACCTGGTTTCCTTCTGTTTATCCATAGTAACCTTTCTTCTCCAAGTCCTTGTCACTTTCACAACCACTTTTAAAAAGGAAAAAGAAAAGCAACTGTTTTATTCTATTCTAAAGGAAAATTCATGCTCCTTTCCAAAAAATGAGAATTCAAAAGAGGGCTAGAAGAAGAAGGGGGGGGGGATCACCCCCTAGTTCCCCCGTGCAGAAATACACACTGTGATGGTGTTTTCTGTGTGTGACTTTCATTTTGTTGAGTGTCACTGTGATCACACCATGGGCTCAGCTTTGAATCCTGATTTTGTCTCGCCTCTGTGCTCTTACAAACCTGATTCTCCATGCCAGCATCAATTTAAGGTGGTGGGTAGACCAGAGTTTACTTAAACAGTCCACTTCTACTGGACATATCAGTTATTTCCAATTTTTGTTTCATAAATGGCAGCTCGATTTCCATCTCTGGGCATTAAGCTCTTTCCTCATTTCAGATTACTTCTCTGGGCTTGATTCCCAGAAGTGGAATTACAGGGTCAAAAGGTATGAGCATTTCAAAGGTTCTTGATACGGATTGCCAAATTTCTTTCCAAAAGGGTTGTATCCGTTTATACTCCCCAAAGCTCTGCATGCATTCCACCTTCTCTCTTGTCTCACCAGCCTAGAGTTTGGTTGTACTAATCTTTGCTCACTTTATAGGCTAATGTACTAATCCATTGTTTTGATCTGAATTCCTTTTATTATTTGGGTGCTTGATCCTTTTCTCAAATCCCAACAGCCTTTGAAAAGTTTCACTGTGAATGAAACTGGACCCATCTTTAAAAGTGGTGTGCCTGGATCAGAGGCTGTCACATCTCCAGGCAGGAGCCCTCCTTTTCCCAGGAAGTTGAGAGTCTGCAGAGGGTCATCTCCCTGCCCTCTTGCCCGCCCCCACTACCTTCCAACCACTTTCCCATCCTCACTAAATGCCACTCCTCAGATGCAAATAGTGGATTCTAAAGAATTCCTATACGCTGTGTTTTTATAGCAAAAACACAAAACACAAAAACAAACCACAAACAAACAGCCAGGCCAGGCTGGGCTGCAGAAAGTGCGTGCCTGTGACCCCAGAAGACCAGCGGCTCATCTTCCAAGGTTTGGAAGCAACTGATTGGAATGCAGGGGGTGAGGAGGAAGTCGGCTTGCATTAGAGATGATTAAACTAGAGGTCGGTGATTTATCTGTAAAATTCCCAGGGGAGCAGGAGATACACGGGATGGGGGGCAGCGGGGGCCGGGGGTGGGCAGAAAGAGGGAAAGGGTCAGAAATATAAAGTTGGATGACTGATAACAGAGAGAGAAGAAACAGCAGAAATGGAGGGAAAGGACGCAAGGAAAGAAACCGAGAAAACTGGTAAAGAGGCAGACGGGAGAGATGGCAAGACAGAAACTGGGGCAATGTGGATGAGGATGTGCTGCTCTCAAATAAATGAATAGGGAGAAAAAAAGAGAATCAGGGGCGCGCAGAGACTGAAGAGCCCCGAGAGATGGACATGGGGAGGGCAGACGCCGAGAAGCGGGTCGCGCTGAGTCTGCAGCGCTCGCTGGAGGAAATCCGGCCCCACGCGCACTGAGATCGCCGCGGGGTCCAGACAAAAGCAGGCGGCCCCATTAAACCAAAGTGGGCGGACGGCGGGGCCTGGGGCCTACTAGTCCAGGACCCAGGGAATATCTCATGTGGGGCAACACGAGCGAGAGGCCCCAGACAGGGAAGGGGCTCCCCAGAGTTTGCGGCAGAATCGCGCATCCCCAGCTCCCGGCTCGTAGGGGACTCCCGCAAACGCTTGCGCCTGGGTGCCCGTGGCACCGCCAGCATCCTCCCGGGTGCCTGCTGCTGCCCGGCGGCTTCCGCCGGGCCAGCCCGTGGTGATCCCGGATGTCGACGCTAGAGGGCGCGCAAGGGTCGCTGCGCCGCGCCGGCAAAGCAAGGAGCGGCACCCGGACGCGCACAGCAAGGGGGCCTGCAAGGTGCGGGGTGCCAGCCGGTAGTGGGGTGCGCGCGGGACGCCAGGGGCACTGGCCCGGCTGTGGCCGGGCGGAGGGATGTTGCGCGCTTGGATGGATTGAGGGAGAGGGTGCACCTGAATTGACTCTGCAGGGCGGAGACAAGCCCGTGTGAAATTAACTGACAAGCAGGGAAAAGGACAGAGCGTGAGATGCCGCTTAACCCAGAGGCCCCTCCAACTCTGCGTTCCACGCTGCATCCCCAAAACTGCTTAGGAGAAGTAGTCTGATCCCACGAGCACGCACCACTCCAAATAAGACACACACACCACACCACACACACACACATACACATCCTTCAGAATGGGGGGGTGGGGAACGGGTTGGTGAGAGAATGAACTTTAAAAGGCTTTTAAAGCAAAAAAAGAAAACGAGGGTTGCACGAGGCTGAGGTACTTGAAATGATTTTTGTGTTGCAAATTGCTATGCTTTTACTGAGGCGCTGATGAAAATAAATGAAGCTCCTCTCTCTCTCCTTTTTGCTAATAAATGAAATGAAAAAAAGCACCATTATTATGCCACCTGCTTCTAATTCCTAATTGTGGTAACTTAATTCTCAGATTGTTGTTAGCTGCTTAATATCGCGGGCGCAGAAGCACACACACACACACAAAAAAAAAAAAAAAAAGTACGGAGGGCCGTGTGGGTCTATTTTGGCGGGTGCGGTGTAAGGTATGCAGGTTTCTGTTTTCATTTGGTTTGGTGGCTGTTCCTATCAAGTCCTTTGCGGGTTGGAGGGAAGAAGTCGTTATTCTCTTTCAGCATCCATCTGGGATTTAAGAGGGAATAAAAGGGCTTCTAAGATGCTCAAAACCTAAAAAGTTCATGAAAAGTGACCGCTGATGAGACCCACATTTTTTCGCCACTGAAATAGAATAGTGCTTATTTCCTATACAAGACAAAGCATTAGTGTTTGTAAGCTGGTTCCAAAGTGCCTTCTCTGAACCTCCAAACCTCTCAGTCCCCAGCCTGGCGTTTGTAGCTGGTTCATGGGGATGAACATCCTTTCTATCCTTAGAGTGACAGTGGGGACCTGATTTAAAATTTCTTCCCGGAAAACAGAAATTGTCAGATCCAAATTACAATTTTGCCAAAGTCAGAAGCTGTACTTAGCGTATTATCTAATTTTCCATTAAGACTGTCTTTTTGTTTGTTCCTAAATGGCTACTCTTATTGTTGGAAAGTTCTGGAGCATAGGATATATTGGGAAGGTGTTAAGAGGGCCCCAAAGAAGTACAAATTTAGGAGAAAACCCAATGTATTCCTTTGGTACAATTATGAAGAGAGAAGATTTCCTTGTACATACATATATCTCCTCTAGCTTTATGCACACAGCCAGCTAAATGCATAAGAATAATAACAATTTAATCAAGAACAATTTGTCACTGTTGATACATCCGTCAGGAAGGCAGAATTGCCGTTTGTGGAACTAAATGAAATTGACTTGATGCTTATTGCCACGGCCTCATGGTCTTTGATATTTTCACCCTAGCTGCCGTTTGTCTCTCATGACTGGGAAAAGAGAATAAGGTGGAAAATGTGAGCTCAAGTGCACCCCGGCCAGTTTGGGGCCTGGTGAGGAAAGCAGTCAGACCCCTGATCCTGGTTCAAACTACCCTCAAAGTGCTGCAGCGGCACACGGCAATGTCCCTGTTGACAGTGAAATCCTGAGCCAGCAGGTGAGAACGAGGTCCAGCTCTCACCAGAAGGGCACCCGGCACAAAGAGATAGCAAGATGCCACCCCGCCCGGAACAGGAACCAAGTTCACGAAGGAGAGAATGCAGAATGGCGAAGCGAAACCACAAGAAAACACTTGTGAATGAAATAGCAAGCTCTCAATGGAGCCGGAGCAGCAGGTGCTGTTTAAATAACCAAAATAAGGTTGCCAGCAACAGATCCAGTGTTTGCTGGGTTCTTTCCTATGCCGCGTGGCATTGGAAAGTGAGTATGTAAAAATATAAGCCCACATCTGCAGGCAGAGAGCTAGGCTGATGCAGAAGGGATGTTGCGAATGAACCCCCAGTTCAGGAAAACGTGAAGAAGGTTTGCTCTTTAAATCCTCCATAAGAGAAAGTGGAAAATGTGAGAGTCTGGGTTGTAGTGAGAAGCAGAGATGAAACACTGAATGTTAATGTATATCATGATCGACCTACAGCGTCTTATTTACATCTTGAGCTATTTGTTGCTGATTCTCCATGCAACTGTTTTGTACTGGAATTCTCAAAGCTGAACCAGAAGCATTTAAATGACCCTGCGTGTTTGTTATGCGTCTTCTAGAAGGTGCGGGCACACACGCACACACATACAGCCAGTCCCATGTCTATGCGCACAGGCAGAGTGCACACCCCACCCCACTTATCTGTACAAATCTCTGTCATCCATATTCCCAAACACAGGAGAATCTATGTATTTATTTCTCTCTTGAAGTCGACTATGAAACACAAGTCAACACTCTTAAATGTCATCTTTTAATACCTCATATAAAAGGCAAACTTTTCCTAACATGCTTTCCTCCGATCCTATTTAATGAACTCCCCCCAGTCCTGCCTGTACCCACTTGCATCTTAGAGCTCGGGCACAATATTTAAAAAAAAATTTTTTTTCTGGTATTAAAAAATGGAAAGAAAAAAGCAGGGGAAATATTTTGAAAGTCAATTAAAATTTTGTGTACGTTTTCATTTTTTAATGATAAATTAAGTTACTAATTTTGTCCGTGCTCTTTGTAGACACTGCAGGTTTAATTGCTAATTGTTAACTGCGAATGAATACATTTGCATATTAATTAGCTCCCAATTTACATTTTTAATTTGCTTCCTTCAAAAGGTGCAAGATAAAAGGTCGTGTTATTTTAAATAATTTATGCTTTATTGCATGAAATACGCTAATATGAAATGTGCCTACTAATTTTAACCCCTTTTCTAAGAAGGAAAATGAGTGCTATTAAAAGGAAGAAGGCAAGGCTGGTGGTGTTTTGAAAAACAACATTATGCCTTGTTGTTTCTCAGCGGCTGAGCCTCCTTTCTCCTGCAGGCTTGTTGGGCAGAAAAATGAATGTATTCTTTCCTTTACCATCAGTTTAAAAAGTGATAATGTATTTGAAGAACAAAACAGCTGCAGTGGAGGGTGTGTGTGCTGGGGGGAGGCGGTGATCTGTGCTTTATCCAAGGAAGGACTCACAAAATGGGTTTTGTTTTCTAGTAAACATTGCCAGCGATCGGAAGCTCCGAACAGCCGAGAAGCACTAAACACGAGCCACTTCGTCCCCCACCCCCCGAAAGTCTCGCTGCCACTCACTTCTGCTTCGGTTTCGGAATCCAAGTTGCTCATGCTGGCTTCTTGAAAAATCTTGAGCTCGTTTCAACAGGAGAGAGTTCGTTCTTTTCCAAGAGCTGACCAAAGAGGTTCTCAAATTGCAGCGTTCACTCCTCACCTCTTTCTTGTCAGTCAGCTGCACTGTAAGAAAATCAAACCCAGTTGTTAAAGGCAGTGATACTAATACATCACGGCTGAGACCAGGAAAATAATGCTCCATTTAGAAAGGGGTGGTGGTGGTGTATGGACTGGTATATTTTGACCAGGTTTGATCGAAATACCTCCTTTTATTTTATTTCTCTTTTCTTTTGTGGGATGTTGTTTGGAGCCATACCCAGTAAAACGGGGCTCCTAGTTCATAGAGTTTCGGTCATCATCTTTCTGAATAAGCAGTCATTTGAAAATTTTAAAAACAGGTTTTGGGAGGCAGAAAATCAGATTTTAGAGACGATAGCAATGATTTGGAGGAAACGGAAACCTGGCCGTTTGCTCCCGGAGTTGCTGCTGCATCTCAGCCCTCTCTGTTAGGCTTGATTTTTGCAGATGGAGCCCAAGCCACAGGCTGGTGGTGAGAACCACCTGGGTGAGGACCCCCATGCTTGCACTCGCCAGGGTTAACGCATGGAGCTGCACAGGCGCCAAGAAAGGAGGAAGGAGGGAGGCATGTGCAGAGAGCTCAGCTCTGCAGGACTACGCGGGACCAAGGGCAGAAATAACACAGAGCAGCTTTTCCGCATGGCTCCAGAGCTCTGACCCAAAGCCTTCCCCATTCCCGACATCAAAACACACCCTCCTGGACCATGTGGAGCCAGCCTGGGTGGGAATTCAATGTCAACCTCGTGTCAACCTGACAGTCCAAATGTTAAGCCACACAACGGAGCTGGATATTCACCAGAGGGTCGATCTCTTCAGGCAGTTACATTGCTGCATCGACAGGAACACCCCTGGGTTCTTTTAGGAAGACGCCCTGGCAGTTAGGTATAGCCCCCGCCGAGGAGCCAGATGTGTGGGCTCATCCCCCAAATTATTAGGATTTTCAGGTAGGAAGATTTCCTTCTGCTCGCATCAACATCAGCAGAGGGAAAGCTCACCACGAAACCTTGACTGTTCGCCCATCTGAGGGTGGATGGCTACAAGGAAAGGAGGCCCAGTTTAATTGTGTGTGATTCCCACCTCGCCCAGACACAGAAGAGGTAGGAAGGGCAGCAGAAGTCACTGTGAAGTCGTTAGCTTATGGCCATCTCTGCCCAGTGGTGGAAGGGGGAACACAGAGATGTGGGGGCCAGTTGTTTTTGTACAACCCAGGGGAGCAGGGGGGTGAGAACACCCTGAGGAATGCAGGTTTCACCTGCGTCGAGTGCTTGGGTGGTTTATTCAGCTGTGCACGGATGCTGTTGTAAATCCACACGCACAGACGCGGTGATTGAAGACCAGCTTCCCGCAACATCCTGCATAGAAGACTCACGGTGTTGCTGTCTCCCTCGTGGAGGTTTCTCATATTTCAGATGCTTCTGCGCTCCCGTAAATCAGGGGTTAATTGTGATTTCTTTCAGACCAGTGGAAATAGGAAGCTGAGACTTCTGAAGAATCACTTGCTAGTGCAGCAGAACACAGAGGGAGGGGCAAACTTCACGAAATCCAACTTCCCTGTGTTTCCTGAGCCATGAGTGTTCTGTGTGTGTGTGTGTGTGTGTGTGTGTGTGTGGGGCGCGCGCGCGCGCGCGTTCCTGCTTGTGTGTTTTTTTTTAAAAAATGCATCAGGTACAAATGTTGGAAAGTCCTGGCACACATTAATTAATAAAGCCACTTAGGACAAGTGAAACTCATGCACTCGGAAATTTGCACAGCCCGTGTCTCCCTGACATCCAGCCCGGTTTGTTTAGTGTAATAGTCAAAACATTTTTTTCTTCTCTCGGGTCCTGTTGATCCGTAGTATAATTTGAATTCTCAAGCTGTTATCCATACATCATTTCCAATAGCAATCCAAATGAAAGGAAACAATTTCATATTCTATAATTAAGCAACTCTGAACATGCAACAGGCAGGCGGCGTCGTGGGGAGGGTTAGGGGAGGGTGAGCAGTTGGTAGAGGACAGAGGTCTGACGAAGCTGACCGACTGACTGAGTGGGAGCGGGCAACTCCGGAGCTTCACCTGACTCTCCTTGAGTGTTTTACTGGCTTCCCTGGTGACTCAGATGGTAAAGAATCTGCCTGCAGTGCAGGAGGTCCAGGTTCGATCCCTGGGACGGGAAGATCCCCTGGAGAAGGGAATGGCAACCCACTGCAGTATTCTTGCCTGGAGAATCCCATGGACAGGGGAGCCTGGTGGGCTACAGTCCACGGGGGTCACAAAGAGGTGGACTTGACTGAGCGACTAACACTTTCACTGTCAAGTCTTTTAGGTGAATCCTCCGTATTCAGATACATAGCTTTCTTTCCCACTGCTTCCTCTTTTTGAAAAATGGAATTTTTCTTTCTGGAAAATTCCAGAATGTTTGACAGGTTTATTCTAATGGGACTCCTTTGCTCCCCGTTGGAAAAGAAACCACTTCTGGGGCACACAGAACAGTCCTATATTCTATAGTAGACAAGGCTAGGCTGATTCCTTTCTTTTAATTTTTCTTCCCCCCTAACAGGAGAGGGTTTGAAGAATCGCTTCTACCATGGATACCAGAGAAGGGAATTTTAAGTAGGCAGAATGCAATCACCCAAATTGGAATTCAGCCAGGACAGTGCCAGGGCAATTACTCCTCCTCTCGTGCTAAATACCAGGGGAGCGTAAATGACCCAAGTGGCACAGACCCGGGATTCTGCACCCCCACCCAAGCGAGTCGCAGGGCTCCCGGGGCAGGGAGCCCCAGGGCTCACCGCGGACAGACAACGCCCACCCACCCCTCCCCCACCATCATCCCTGGCTCATCTCCATCCCTGACAGGTCCTGCACCAGGTTTCTGTAAAATTCACAGGGTTTAAAGCTGAGACCAGAAATGAATTTTTAAAATAACAGTTCCCCCTGACACCTCCTCAGAGGGTTGTCCCTCTCCGGGGCCTCCACCCCATTGCTACCTGAGGTTTGAGTACCATCCTGCCTCTCACAGCCCTCTGAGTAACCCTGAGGAGGCAGCTTCTTGTAGCCCCACCTCCTTAGCCCCAAACTGAGCATTGAAGAGGTGGTGACCTGCTCCGGGTCGCACACTTCAGTCTCCAGCATTGTCGGACCTCAGACCCCACACCCCTCTGTCTTTAGAGGAAACCCCTGAACTAGAATCCGAGCGAGGCTTGACTCTGCTTTTGCTTCCTTATGGAGCAGATTTCTCTTTCAAGACAAGCATTTATTTTTTAAATAGGTTTTTAGTGTTACACACAGGACTGTAATGAACATCCTTGGTATGTTTGCGGGTGCACACGTCTCTGATCGTAATCAGAGAATTTATTTAGGAGTTGAAATAATTTCCTAGCAGTGGCATTGTTGGCGCAAAGGGAATGCACATTTTTTAAAACGGTGCAGATTATCAAATCGCCCCCGGGAAAGATTCACAGGCTCGCCAGCACCATGAGCCTGCTCCCGACCAGATAGTTATTGGAAACCTTTTTGTCTCCTCATTCATGTAGACTTCGTGTTGATTACAGACACGATACTGTGTATATCTTCCGCTGCCACCTTCCATAAGGACCCTGGCCCCTGACTCTCGCAGTGACCGGGGCACATGCTCAGCCCCCTGACATTCACGGCCGTGTATCATTTGGGTTTTTCTGTGAGTCTGTTGTTTGCTTGGATTGGAAAGTGAGCTCGTTGGGTCAGGAACCGAGTTTTATCCATCTCTGTATCTCCAGTGCCTAGCACAGGGCCTCACGTGAAGAAAGAGCCCCGTGAGTGCTTGGGCTGGTAAGTCTGTAAAGCCTACGGTCACTTGGATGGAAGATGACATGGAGGGCGGGAAAATCACAGGGTTTGGAGTCAAGCCCGGGAGGTTCCCATCCTGACCCCACTTAGAGATGCACGTGTGGATCTGAGCAAAATCACTTAGACTCACGCGTAAAATGGAGCCACAGTATTCACCCTATGGAGTGGCTGTCAGCCTTTAAGAAAACCATGGCCAACACCTAAGTCTGTGATTTTTAGTTTTCCAGCTCCTGTTCGTGGGAGGCCAATGGCTCCAGTGGACCCTTGGGTTCTTAGCAAAGTTCTCACTAACGAGCAGCCACGTGAGAAAAGTGAGACAAATATTGCGAGTTTTTCTCAAAGCAAAATCTGTTTAATTTGTAGGACAGTTCTTTACTTGGAAATGATGTTATTTTTTTTTTTTCCTGGTAAAATCCTTTTGTTTATAACGTGATGGTGACAGTATCCGGGAAAGTGTTTTATTCTTTCTACACTTTTGAGTTAAAAAAATTCAAAATTTAGTGACTCTTTGTGAGTCCCCTGGATGTCAACTCTTTCATATTTTTCTGGTTCATGAATGTATTAAGGGCTGAAAACAAGGGTGATTTGGGAGCTGTGTTCAGATCTCTCATCAAATATGACCGCTCTCTACCTGGATGGAGGGTGAAAGAACAAAGAGTCAGGAGGCAAAATGCAAATGTCCTCCCATCAAACTGCTCACCCTTGTTATCATTATTACTACTTTTTTGGCTGTCCTTTGTGGCTTGTGGGATCTTAGCTCTCCAACCAGGGATTGAACCTGGGTCCCCTGCAGTGGAAATCTGGAGCCCTAATCATTGGACTGCCAGGGAATTCCCTGCTCACCCTTACTTCTGAGTAATAGAAAGAAGAAAATGAGAAAGACATTCTCAGAAAATAATTTTTTTGAGACCCAAAATACGAGAATTTCTGAGTCTCCATGTTGGTCCCTTTGAAGCGGTGATGGGGGAGTGGTGGGGGTGGGGTGGCGGGACTCAGCTCCCCGAGACACCACATTCAGAAGTGCCTTCCATTTTGCACACGCTCCCAACTTCGTCAACCCTCAACCTCTTCATTCCAGATGGCTTCTTCAGCTTTTCATCATCTGCCTTACGAGCTGTTCCAGTCCTGACCGTTTCTAAACATCAAAGCAACCCATAAAGATAGGAGACTCGCCAAGGTCCAGGAGCTTCAAAGTAGGAACTCGAGCCTCTGAAATGCCGACCCAGCTCCATTACATTTCTATGACCTGATGGACCCGTGCCTTTTAAAGCACAATCTTCACTCCTTGGTTGGTGCAGTGACTGCTTATCTAAGGGATTCCAGACCCCAGCCTGACTTGGCCTCCTGCCTCGGGCCCCGATGCACGAGATGAAGGCTGGAGGAAGAGTAGGAGGAGAAGCAGCCCTTGAAGGAGGTGAGTTACTAAGACCTCCTCAGAGGGGCTTCTGGGAGATCATACTGACCACCTCCCACCCACAAACGAGGTCTCTTTCTGTGATCAGGGTTTGAGAAACCACTCCAAAGGCCGTGTCTTCAAAGACTTTCAGAACCAAAAGGCTGCAGAGGCTTCTCACAGGCTTCTCACATCCGAAGGATTCCGGATGTGAGAAGGTGTTTCGTCTGCTCAGAGGGCCCAGAGCCCATGGGGAAATCAAGGGAGGGGCACCCTAGTGTGGAAGGCAACCACATAAGGGGTTTATTGAGGACTGAATGACGGCTCCCTCAAAGCAATGTTTACTTCTTAACCCATGATGCCGGGGAACGTGACCTTATTTGGAAAAAGCATCTTTGAAGACATAATTAAACCTCACATCTCTAGATGAGACCATCCTAGACTATCCAGGGGGCCCTAAATCCCATGACAAGTCCTTATAAAAGATGCTCAGAGGAGAGACACAGAGGAGAAGGCCATGTGAAGACAGAGGGAGAGACTGCAGTGGTGCTGCCACAAGCCAAGCAGTGCCAGGAGTCTCCAGAAGTTGGAAGAGACCAGGAAGGATTCTTTCTTAGAGCCTTCAGTGGGAGCATGGCTCAGCGGACACCTTGCTGTTAGGCTTCTGCCTCTAGAACTGGGAGAGAATGTGATTCTGTTTCCCCAGCAGCCCCGGGAAACTATATGAGTCTCTCTGGGCAGAAGAGGGATTTTGTCATTTTAGGAGCTCAAGGCTGTCCCGGGTGGTGCCTGGGAGGGTCTGAGATGGGAGCAGAGAGACAGGGAAGCGGTGACCATCAGACCTGCGATTCCAGGGCAATGCCCCCACGTCTGAGTAGCTGCAGCATGTTTCAGGAACCTCGAAGGGGCTCTGAAAGAAGAACAGGGAAGCAGGAAAGAGAGATGAAATCTGTGCACCCAGATGTGTGAGCAAAAATCCTTACAGCTTTGCTTATGCTATGCTATGCTATGCTAAATCACTTCAGTCGTGTCGGACTCTGTGCGACCCCATAGATGGCAGCCCACCAGGCTTCCCCGTCCCTGGGATTCTCCAGGCAAGAACACTGGAGTGGGTTGCCATTTCCTTCTCCAATGCATGAAAGGAGGGGAAGTGAGAGTCGTGTCCGACTCTTAGCGACCCCATGGACTGTAGCCCACCAGGCTCCCCGTCCGTGGGATTCTCCAGGCAGAGTACTGGAGTGGGGTGCCATTAGCTTTGCTTATAGTGGTGAAAAACTGGAAACATTCAAATATCCAGCTCTGGGGGCCTGGAAAAAAAATCTTGTACAACCACTGAAGTGATTGTGAGGATTCATGGTAGTTGCTATGGACAAGATTCCACGACATATTTTGGAATGAAAAAAGTCAGTTACAAACAGTAACAGCAGGTACAGTGTGATCCCACGCCCAGATTATCTAAGTGTACATTCTACTTCAAGACGGAAAAGCTGCTAATGAGATTATCAGAAGATGGGGGTACAATGGGCAATTTTTGCTTTTATTGTTTTTTTCTCTTTTCCCACCATTCCTGATTTTTTTTTCTACAGTGGAATTTATGACTGCATGATATTTTAAGGCTTGGTTTTTATAAGATTCCTTGGTGGAATTGAATATAATCCTCTAAAGTGAAGTCCTTAATACAAAATCATCAGTAAAGTTATCTTCCTGCCTTAAAAAAAAGCCTTCAATACCCCTGGAGGGGATGTGAATTAGTCCAGTCCTTTCAGAGAACAATCAGGCAGAATCTATTATAACCAAAACCACACGTACCCTTGGATCCAGCAATTTCCCTCCCAGGCATCTATCTTAGAGAAGTTCTCAAACACCCACACAGGTACCTTGCAGAGTACACGCATTGAAACCTTGCTTACAAGAGCAAAAATGTGGAAGTGAGCTAAATGCTTATCACAGAAGCAGAGTTCAAAAAAGGATGTGCGTTGCTCTTGTGGAACACTCCCTAACCATCAGAAAGAATGAGACAGATTCCTCTAGAGTGACCTAGGAGGATGTCTAGATGTAGTTCAGGGAGAAGAAAAAGCAGATTGCAGATAAATAGGTAAAGAAGAGGGGGCATATATACACAACGAGATACTATTAAGCCATAAAAAAGAATGAAATAATGTCACTTGCAACAATAGGGATGCACTTAAAGAAGGTCATACCAAGTGAAGTAAATTGGAAAGAAAGACAAATATCGTGTGATGTCAGTTATATGTGGAATCTCAAGTGTGGCACAAATGAACTTGTCTGCCAACCAGAAACGGACTCACAGACACAGAGACCAGAGCTGTGGCTGTCAAGGGGGAGGTGGGGGCCGCGGGGTGGAGCGTGAGTCTGGGTTAGCAGATGTAGACTGTTATATGTATAGAATGGATGAGCAAAAGGAACTACTTCATTCCACAGGGAACTAGATTCAATATCCTGTGATAAACCATGGAAAACAATATATACACACATTCTTTTTTATATTGTGTGTGTGTGTATATATATATATATACACACACATACATGCTGAGCACTGAAGAATTGATAGTTTCAAATTGTGGTGCTGGAGAAGACTCTTGAGGATCACTGGGACTATAAGCAGATCCAACCAGTCAATCCTAAAGGAAATCAATCCTGAATATTCACTGGAAGGACTGAGGCTGAAGCTGAAGCTCCAGTACTTCAGCCACCGGATGGAAAGAGCTGACTCATTGGAAAAGACTCATGCTGGGAGAGACTGAAGGCGGGAGGAGAAGGGGGTGACAGAGGACGAGGTGGTTGGATAGCATGACTGACTGAATGGACATGAATTTGAACAAACTCCAGGAGATTGTGGAGGATACAGAAGCCTGCAGTCCATGGCTTCACACAGAGTTAAACATGACTTAGTAACTAAACAAGACTTAGCAACTTCCCAATAAGTGGTAATAGGTTCTTTAACACTTGAGCCACTGGGGAGTGAGCAGTGGTAAAGAATTTGCCTGCCAGTGCAGGAGACGCAGGTTCAATCCCTAGGTCGAGAAGATTCCCTGGAAGAGGAAATGGCAACCCACTCCAGTATTCTTGCCTGGGAAATCCCATGGACAGAGGAGCCTGGCGGGCTATAGTCCATGGGATCACAAAGAGTCAGGCAAGACTTGGTGACTGAGCTCAGATCTTTCAGGATGAGTCCCATCACAGTGTCCTTAATCACATTCACATCTTGCTTCAGATGTTGTCACACTGTGTGTAGGTGGGGAGGGGGAGGTGAGTGACTGTGACAAGCAGCCTTTGGTTATCTCTAGGTATGTAGATTTTGAATAATATACATTAAGAACGCAGCCATGTTTTGTTTATTAAAATAAGTATACTGAATGAATAAAGCAACTGGAAAGCTTTCATGCGCTGAAGTTGGGGACTGCGGGCGGGTGACCTGCCTGTCAATCCCCTGTGATGAGGTGTGCCCACCTCACCTCCTCTCCCTGCTTCTCTCTCTCCCATCTGTCCTGCCAGACTGTTGGATACAACATTGTCTCAAAGCCCTTTCTGCTCCCTGGTGGCTCAGATGGTAAAGAATCTTCCTGCAACACGGGAGACCTGGGTTTGATCCCTGGGTTGGGAAGATCCCTTGGAGAAATGAATGACAACCCACTCCAGTATTCTTGCCTGGAGAATCCCATGGACAGAGAAGCCTGGTGGGCTACAGTCCATGGGGTCACAAAGAGTCGGACACGACTGAGTGACTAACACTTTCACTTTCAGCTCCAAGAGCCCCCAGTTCTGTTTGTTGCCACAGAAGAGATTATTTTCCCTTCCAACGGATGGAACTTGAAGGTCACTGCATTGGGACCCAACACGTTACTCTGTTTGCGAAGTGAGAAGAAAAAAAAAAAAATCAACCCCCTTCCCCCATGGGACTTTTAGAGCCCACCCAAGCCCTAAGCCCCCCAACTGTCTCTTCGGCAGAAAGAATACTGCTGACCCCCAGCAGACTTTAAAAATAGAGGATATGCAAAGAGATTTTCTGAGACTTTGGGAGGAATTTTTTTAGTACCCTGCTCTGTAATAGCCAGAAGGTGTTTAATAAACATGATATGCAGCAGTTGCTAAGAGAATCTGATTTATGTACCGAGGCGATGCAGAGCAACTGCACATCGGGGTTGTGCCCTTTTCTTTGACTGTGAATCCTGATATTCTGATGGAAGCAATTGGGCTGAACTTTATTTATAATCAGCTTACAGCATGGATAGCTGTATTGTAAGTGCTTCTCAAATTACATAGCAAATCTTGTTGTCTCCTTAGGCAAATAAGAAGCCCACATCATAAGCTTTAATTGTAATACAGGTCACTGTCAAGGGTAAAATATTTTCCAAACCCTTCTGATGAGTGAAAGCGTCTATGACAGAAGCAGGGGCTGGGGCCACAGTCCCAGCTCCTGAGGACAGCTCAGAAGGCATCCAATAAATAAATTGACATTAAGGAAAATCTCATTATGGAAAAAAAATTTAATTTTTCTACATTTGTGTTGAAGAGATCACCAAGAAGCACAGATCCCTGGGTCTAAGAAGCTTCTCTCCAAAATGAGTTAGACCTAAAACTCCAGAAAATGCAAGACAGGGAAGACGCCTTGCTTCATTGGCTCAGAGGGAAATCAGAGCAGATGGGAAGGACCGGTTTCCCAGATATACACACAGGACACAGGACGAGGCTTTGAGAGCTTCTCTCTTTGCTAAGGCTGCCCATCAGACCACAATTACCGTGGCATGATTCCTGAACTGTAAGTCTGAAATTCCTCTCCAAAGGAGCAGCCACAGAAAGGATCCCAGAGGAAACAAAATTCCCTTTCTGAAACATTCTCATCATTCATAATTAAAATGCAATGGATCCAAATCAAAAGAGTTAGTATTTTTTGTTGCCCTTTTTTAAAAATCTCTCTGTCACTTGGCCTTTTCCCTGTGCAGAAAAATCAGCCATAAGTGACTTCAGATCAACCATTCTTAACTGAGGTTTGTGTTAGGATGAGGGACCAGTGGATCATTCCAGATGCCATGTATGTCCTGGGAAATTCCTAATATGCTCAATAACAACAAAGTAGGTAGATGACAGATAAATGATAAATGATAGATAGACAAATAAACGTGATAGATAGATGAGAGATACATGGATAAAGAATCTATCTGCAAAGAAGTAGATTTGACTTCGATCTCTGGTTCAGGAAGATCCTCTGGAGAAGGGAATGGCTACCGACTCCAGTATGCTTTCCTGGAGAACCCCACAGACAGAAGAGCCTGGCGGGCTATAGTCCATAGGGTTGCAAAGAGTCGGGCATGACTGAGTGACTAACTACTGCATAGATAGATAGACAAATAGACATAATGGTATACATAGATAATAGGTATGATAGATGGACAGATAGATGGACAGATAGATGGACAGACGATAGGTAGACAGACAAATAGGATAGATGGATACACGGTAGGGACATGGGTATGATAGACAGATGATAAACAGAGACAGAGATAAATAGATATCTCCTCTCTGTGCCCTTTTGTCCACCTTCAAGTGTCCATTTCTCTCTCTTTTTAACCTCAGAAGTTTAGGCAGCTTTCCTCCCCCCAGTCCCAGTTGGGGGGTGCTGCCACGTGTATGTGCCCCTGGTTGGTATTTGTGTATAAATTCATATGAGACAAAGAGAGATAGTCCCCACTCATTTGCAGTGCTCTCCAGAGGCACAGAATCCATTCATTGTTTCGGTTCATTCAGCAGATCTTTATTGAGCATCTAATATATTATGCACTGGCTTCCCTGGTGGCTCAGATGATAAAGAATCTGCCTGCAGTGCGAGAGATCCAGGTTCGATCCCTGGGTCAGGAAGATCCCCTGGAGAAGGAAATGGCAACCCACTCCAGTATTCTTGCCTGGAGAATCCCATGGATGGAGGATTCTGGGAGGCTACAATCCATTGAGTTGCAAACAGTCGGACACAATGGAACAGCCAACACTTTCACTTTAATATATACCAGGCATTGTACTGGGTGCTGGAAATACAAAAGTGATTGAGACAGGGAGGATCTAATTGACGGTTTCACGAAGCAAGATAAAAGCAAAAGAAGAATTTAAGTATGAACTGGAATGATTGCCGGGCAGTAAATGGCACCCCACTCCAGTACTCTTGCTTGGAACATCCCATGGATGGAGGAGCCTGGGAGGCTGCAGTCCATGGGGTCTCGAAGAGTTGGACATGACTGAGTGACTTCACTTTCACTTTTCACTTTCACGCATTGGAGAAGGAAATGGCAACCCACTCCAGTGTTCTTGCCTGGAGAATCCCAGGGACGGGGGAGCCTGGTGGGCTGCCGTCTATGGGGTCGCACAGAGTCGGACACGACTGAAGCGACTTAGCAGCAGCAGCAGCAAGCACTATTAAGAGAAATAACAGTGTTAAGAGGACCAGCTGTGATCTGGGAAAGTCTCCTGCTGACCTGGCAGTCGAGAACCTTGTCCAGCACACATGGGGTGAGAACTCTCAGGAGGGATGGAAAGGCGGTAACATGCAGATGGACGGCTCATGCTGCCTGGGGCTTCGCAGTTTACAGAAAGAAGGGATGTGCACCGTCTCCTTTCATCCTTTCTAAACCTGGGACTCAGGAGAGCAACACCGATGAGAGAGGACTGTGCCCCTTTTACAGATGATGAAAATGAAGCTCAGAGGGTTACACCTGTTGGAGATCACTCAGAGAGTGAGCAGTGGCTCTGCCCCAAGTCTTCTAGCTTATTCTTGAAGTCAACACAACCAGGATTAGCCCAGGGAAAGGTCACTCTCAGAACTAGGGAAGTAGAAAAAGGTGACCCTTTCTCTGGGCTGATCCAGCCCAACTTCACCAGCTGAACATGGCTGGTTGTCAGCACCTCTCACCATCCCCACCCCATGCCCCCCACCCACTGGGTACCCTTGTACAGTGACCAGCCTGCACCACTGCATAGGGCAGCCCTGGAGATGAGGGTCCTTTATGATATCCATTCCTTTCCACACAAGATGTCATTGCCTTTCCCACCTGCTTCCACCCCATCTTCCACTCTGTTCCACACTCACTAGGCTCCTCCATGCCATTGGACCTATGGAAACTTGTTTCTCTTGCCTCTTCTGACTTTTGATTTCTTCTCAGCCTCTTAATGTTCTCGATTCGGGTCTGAGACACCTGTCCCTTCCTCTGTGATGCCTCCCCGACTCCCCCCATCCAAAAGCCCTTTCTCAGATCCCCCTACAGCCTCTTTGACTTCCCTTTCTTCCAATGTCCACTCAGACATCAGAATCATCTTTAAAAGATGCAAGTCACGTTATAGCACTCTCTTGCCTAAAAACCACTCCAAAGCTTCCCTTACCTTCTCACAGATAAATCCTCATGTGGCTTCCAAGAACATGCTTCAGGTGGCCTTCACTTCCCCACATCCTCACCTGATGCCACTCTTTCCCTCTTCTGTTATCTTGTTTCCTGAATTCACAGCTTCCTCCTGCCCCCAGGACCTTTGCACTTGCTGTTCCCTTTAAAATGTGCTGGGTAGTCTCTCATAATAATAGCTGACACTTAATAAATAACGTATGTTCCAGACTTCAATCTATAATCTTTTCTTGTATTCACTCATTTAATCCCCACAGCGACCCCATGAGAGAAATACCATTAGGATTCCCACTTTTAAAGACCCAGACTGGGAGGCCCCAAGATTCTAAACACTTTGCTTGGAGACTCACAGCCAATTAGAGCAAGGATGGCGGTCCAGGTCAGTGTGACTTTGGAGTCCACAGACAGTCAACATACTGGTGCTGTGTCAAGCTTTCTCGTTACAACAGAGCGTGCACAGTCTTGCCTTATTTGGTAGGTCTGACACTGAGGAAAAGTACCCGAAACATACTCAGTATGTTCAGTCAATGTTGAATGTGAAAATCCAAGAGCCAGAGTCACTAGGGGACCACCTAGAACCCTTCTAGGTGGTTCTAGAATCCCCTTCTGCTCTCAGGGACTGGGATGTGAATGATCATGGCGTTGGTTTCCTATGGCGCTGTAACAAATTACCACTATCTCAGTGGTTTAAAACAACATGCTAGGGACTTCCCTGGTGGTCCAGTGGTTAAGAATCCTCCTCTTAATGCAGGGGACTCAGAGTCAATCCTCGGTTGGGGAACTAAGATCCCATATGCTGGGGGGGCATCTGTGTCCTTGAATCACAATAAGAGAGAAGCCCACAACTAATCACAACTAAGACTTGATACAGCCAAAAATAAATAATTTTAAAAAATAATAATTAAAAAATACTTAAAAAAAAGAAAACAACGTATTAGTCACTTACTATCCTGGAGGTCAGAAGCCCAGGCTCAGTGTCCATTGTCCGCAGGGCCGAGTGCCCTCCGGAGGCTCTGGAGCGATGTCTATAGCCTGGCCTTTTCCAGTTTCTAGAGCAGCCTGGTTTACATTCCTTGGCTCCTGGCCCTCTTCCTCCACCTTCAAAGCCAAGTATGTAGCATCTTACTTTAGTCATCACACTGCCCTCTTCAGCATCAAATCCACTCCTGCCTCCCTCTGTAAGCACCCTCCTGATTACGGGGGGATCACCCGGATAGTTCAGGAGCCTCTACCCATGTCAGGATTCTTAAGTTGATTACCTCTACAACACACCCTTTGCCATGAAAGCTGACATGGTCGCAGACTCCAGGAATTCAGTCCTGGATATTTTTGTGGCTGTTATTCAGCCAACTGTCGTCACGAGAGCTGAAAACAAAGAGCTGATCATCACCCCTGAGCCTGACACATGGAGCCTTGCACGCCTGCTCCCATCTGATCTTTTCGTTCAGTCATTCAGTTCTGTTGAACTCTCTGAGATCACATGGACTGCAGCACATCAGGCTTCCCCGTCCTTAACCATCTCCTGGAGCTTGCTCAAACTCATGTCCATTGAGTCAGTGATGCCATCCAACCATCTCATCCTCTGTCATCCCCTTCTCCTCCTGCTTCAGTCTTTCCCAGCATCAGGGTCTTTTTCAACGAGTCAGCTCTTCGCATCAGGCGGCCAAAGTTTTGGAGCTTCAGCTTCGGCATCAGTCCTTCCAGTGAATATTCAGGGTTGATATCCTTTAGGATTGACTGGTTTGATCTCCTTGCAGCCCAAGGGACTGTCAAGACCTTGGAACAGTGCTATGAGACAGATGCTGAGATGGATGCTCTTACTAGTAAGTGTCAGAAGCAGGCTTCAAACCCAGGTCTTTGGGACTCAGAGCCACCTATACAACAAATCACAGGATGCCTCCAAGGTCCACAGTCAGCCCACTAGAAGAGGCAGCTAAGCAAGCAGCTTTGAAGTGAGTGTGGCCAGGCAGCTTCACGGAAAATCTCATAAGGGCTCCAGAAAGACGCTCCCTGGCCGTCTCAGCATTGGTGGTGACCCCCTCCCCGCTGGACACAGCACCAACCTGGCCCTGCTCAATATCCCTTTCATGCAGTGCCCGCAGCTTTATGACCTCACGCCCCACAGGCCTCCGTTACCATGGGCTGCTGCAACCCTGGAGAGCTGCAGCTCGTTAATGTATTATTTACTTTGTTATCTTATTGTGGAAGTTGGCATTTATTATTTGCTACTTTGTATAATGGCCTTCTAATGCACACATGGTTAAATGACTTAATGATATCTTGCCACCCCACCTCAGGAGCCCAGTTCCTTCATCCTGCTAAGTAGGCCAATGGTTTAAGTCCAGGCCCCGTGAGTTCCTTTTCTGTGGAGCAACTGGGGGAGTGGGTGTCACTGTGAACAGGCTGGGGTGAGCAGGGCCTTCAGGATCTGAAACATGGGGGTGCTACCCCTTCGCTCCACCTGGAGGGCAGAGAACACGTAGGGAGGGGCTGAACAATAGCCCTAAAGACATTCACATCCTGACCCCCCAGAACCTGCGGCTCTACCACCTTACACAGCAGAAGGGACTCTGCAGGTGGTGACCGAGTTAAGGATCTTGAGATGGAGAGATGATCCCGGGTTATTCAGGTGGGTTCTAGTGCGATCACAAACATCCTTATAGAGGGAAGCAGGAGGGTTAGAGGAGAGAGAGGGAAAAGGTGATGTGAGGACAGAGCAGAGAGATCTGAAAATGCTACACGTCTGGCTTTAAAACTAAAGAAGGGGCCGCAAGCCAAGGGATTCATGTGGTCTCTAGAAGGTGGAAAAGGCAAGAACCAAGTCTCCCTAGAGCCTCCAAGAGGAGCTTGCCCTGCTGACCCCTCGACTTTCACCTTGTACCCAGCTGCTGACTTACAGAACCATAAGGGGGGTCAATGTGTGTTCAAAGTCAATGCAGATTGTGCTAGCAACCCAGGCAACTCATACATCGTGTCATACACCGGCTTCTGCCTAACGCAGGGCTTGGCACACGGCAGCAAAGGCTGCCGCAGCAGTGGGACACACTCAGGGGCAGGTGACACGGGGCAGGATCGATGGGAAGCCTACATGGTGACCTTCGAGTGTGGACACAGTATCCAGTCTCATGGAGACCATACTGGCAGAACCCAGACTAGATTCCTAAGCCTTGGCCAAATGAGATTGGCAGGCAAACAAACCCACTGAAAACACAGATCTCCATTATGACTCTCCTGCCAAGCTTTTTTAAAAAAATTATTTGTTATTTATTTTGGCTGTGCTAGATCCTCATTGCATTGTGCGGGCTCCTCTGGCTGTGGCTTGCCAGCTTAGCTGTGGTATGTGGGATCTTAATTCCCTGACCAGGGATCAAACCCAGGCCCCCTGCATTGGGAGCACAGAGTCAGCCATTGGACCACGAGGGAAGTCTCTCCTACGAAGCTTCTGGCTAGGGAGGTGGGTAACCACTTGCTCATAGACTCACATGCTTTGCAGACATTGAAGTTCCTGTGCCAGTCAGACTCCGCATTAGGCAAAGAAGGTTTTATCACCCCCTTAACAGATAAGGAAAGCGAGGCTGGGGAAGGTGAGGATACTGGGGGAGCTGGGACTCCTCGGCTCCCTCAACTCCTTGCAACACAGAGCTGGGATGTGCTGGGCATGTTTCTCTCCTCTCACAGGGATTCTACTCCACTCTGTCAGGCAGCAGGAAAAAAAGGAGTCAAGTGTTCAAACCATTCTCCAATTTGATAATCAGCTCCTACATAATCAATTTCTCTTCCATATGAGCTAGAGGTTGGGCATGCGTGTATGCCAAGTCACTTTAGCTGTGTCCGACTCTTTGCAACACTTTGGGCTGTAGCCCACCAGGCTCCTCTGTCCTGGGGATTCTCCAGGCAAGAATACTGGAGTGGGTTGCCATGTCCTCCTCCAGGAGATCTTCCCAACCCACGGATTGAACTCGTGCCTCCTGTGGCTCCTGCAATTGCAAGCAGATTCTTTACCACCGAGCCATCAGGGAAGCCCTAGAGGTTGGGAGGCAAGTGCTTTTTCCTTTCCCAGCTAGTATCTGGTCTCTCGTCAGCCGGTCAGTCTCCAGCCATAACTGAACACTTCCCCCAAACATGCACGTGCTCTAATCAGGAGTCAAGATCAAGTTCCCGGCCCTGAGGACTTAGCATCTGCAATCTGAGTTGACCAAAGGCCAGGAGAGTCAGAATCCAGGAACTTGGGGTCACTTTCTTATCACTTCTTCTTTCATGGGTTCTTTGTGGGGACAAACAGAAGAAGAAAAAGCTTAAAGCAGACGTGACCCATAAAGAAACGAGCCAGGACTCATCGTGGTAACACAGCAGGTCAAGGCAGAGCCTCTCCTTTACTGGTGGGATTGTCCTGTGAAAGTCATGCTCCTAAATGCATCTCTGATAGACCCTTAACAAGCCTGTGTTCCAGCACAGGGCCCACCCTCCCCTGGAAGTTGCTGGTGTGGCATGTGTTTGTTGAGTTGTTAAGGTTAAACTGTGGGTTGACATCCTTCCCCATGTTTCATCACACATATGTGCCTTGAGAATGTAGTCACTTTCTCATGTGTGAGAACCAAGCATGACTGAGACACATATCCCCAATAGTCCAGGAGCTCAGACCCTTTTGGGGGAAACTGACATCAACAGAAGCTGCAGGATGGGAGTTCAATGTCAGGGAGGGCTCAAAGGGCAGAAAGTGGAAGCAGACCCACCCTGCTAGAGAGGCTTCCTGGGAAATGAGACCCCTGGGCCCAATTCTCAAAGACAACTAGGAGCTCATCAGGCCAAGAGGTTGGAGAGGTTGCTTCCATTCATGAGAAGTAAGAGAGGAACTGTGTAGCACAGGGAACTCTGCTCAATGTTAAGTGGCAGCCTGGATGGGAAGGGAGTTTGGGGGAGAATGGATACATGTATATGTATGGCTGAGTCCCTTCTCTGTTCACCTGAAACTATCACAACATTGTTAATTGGCTATACTCCAATATAAAATAAAAAGCTAAAAAAAAAAAAAAAAAAAGAAGAGAGAGAGGAAATAAAGCATACTCAGTTACCTGGAAAGAACACTTCTGGGCTGAATAAATGGACAACTTGTAACTTTAGACACAGGGGAGGCCTCTTAAAGATGCCTTGTGGTCTGGACAAGACCTGACTCTTTGCACAAGAGCTAGTGTTAATTGAGTCCATTATGGTGACAAGCCTTGACTGGACTTTGGGACCATGGCGATGGCCCAGGCACTGTCAACCCCAGTAAGAGTGTGATGTGGTGGGAGGGCAGACCGGCAGGAGGACAGGCGCCTCATCACTCTGGGTGCTCGCAGGGGGCAAGTGCTGTTCACCTACCCAAGTCCCTTCTCCAGGAGGCCATCCATGCCCAAGGCTGGGTCAGATTTTCCAAGAGGAAGAGTTCCCAGGTGACCATCATGGTCATGGCGGCCCAGTGAAGTCAACGGCCCAAAGAACTCAAGCAACAGAATCACCTGGACTTCCTGTTTAAAACCCAGAATCCCAGACCCAGTCTCAGACCTAAAGAATCAGAAAGTGGGGTTTCAGAAGTGAGAAGCATCCGTATTTGTGGGGAACAGCCCACACCCTCCCACCATGTCATCCTGAGGCAGAGTGAAGTCTGAGGACCACTTTGCTTCTGTCTATAACAAGCAAGTCACCTCCTCCCCATGAATCCATGTCACCCCTCACACAGGAGGACACTGCCCTCCTCTCATTCCCACCCCAAATCATCAGGCCGTGCTGGGTGGTTCTTTTTCCAGAAGACGGGCCAGGTTTTGCACTAAGCAGTCCACATGTGTGATCACCAGGATGGTCTAGGTTCTACTGCTGTAATAAGCAACCTCAAAATCTCAGCTGACCAATGGGATACATTTAATGGAAAATGCTAGAGGGTCTCTCCACGAGCCACTGAATGCTTCAGACAGGAAGTGATGCCTGTCACTTCCTCTTGCAGCCTATTTGTCAAGACAGGTCACGTGGCCTCTCCAGCCACAGGAAGAAGGAAGTGGGGTCCTTCCATGTGCCAGAGAGGGAAGAGAGCTGGAGGAGGGCATGTCCAGTTAAGTCATTGCTCTCATGAATAGCAGTGAGTTCACAAATTTGTGATTTGTGCCAAACTTTGTCCTCAGAAAGGGCAGTCTCAGGAGAAGTGTGGGAAGGAGCCTCATTTTGTTCCCTTTGGGCCAGAAAGAGTGGATTTCAAGGGCAGAGGAAACCGAATGAGAGGCAGGCTGGTGCCTGGGAAGCAGGGCTGAGCCTGGGCAAGTTTATCCTGCTCTGTTGCTCACTCTGTGGACCTCGAATAAGTCACCTTAGCTCCTGAGCCCCCTCTCCTCACCTCCGGGGTGGGGGCAGGTTGCAAGGGAAGGAGGCCTGGCAGCTCTGATGCCCCACGGTTCTAGAACAGACTGTGCCCTCTGACCTCAGGCCCACCTCCCAATCCTTGGACGCGGAGGAGGTTTTCCACCCCAGGGATCCCGATAGGAGAAGCAGCTCGAGAAGGTTGCAGGGTGGGAGATGGCTATGGACCCACACACAGGCCGGCTCAGCCCGTGCTGATGGAGGTGATAGGGGACCTCTCCACACCTGGCTCTGAACATCCAGACAGGAGTGGCCTGAGCGACAGGGAAGCCACTTCTCTCACAGCTCCATGTCCTGGGGTGCCATGGCAACATTTTTGGGGGGCCTTCAGGAATACCTACAGAAAGGTCAAGGTGGGGACCCCCCAAAATTTATTTATCTATTTATTTTTGGCTGTGCTGGGTCTTCGATGCTGCGTGGACTTTGTCTAGTCGTGGTGAGCAGGGGCTACTCTCTAGAGGCCGTGCTTGGCCTTCTCATTGCGGTGGCTTCTTTTGTTGCTGAGCCCAGGCTCTAGGGCAGGTGGCCTTCAGTAGTTGTGGCTCCTGGGCTCTGAAGCACAGGCTCAATAGTTGTGGTGCATGGGCCCAGTTGCTCCACGGCGTGTGGGGCCTCCCTGGATCAGGGATTGAACCCATGTGTCCAGCATCAGCAGGCGGATTCTCTAACACTGAGCCACCAGGGAAGCCCAGAACTTTAACTCTTAAAAAAAAAAAAAAAAAAAAAGTCCAATAGACTGTCTCCAGGTGAGTCCCACATGCCTCAGGGACCTGACAGATCTGGAGGTTGGAGACAGATTGCTCCCTGGCTCCTTCAAGGGCCTCAGCCCCTCCCCGGGTCAAAGTCCCCCCACCCACCTGCATCTGCATCCTTGTTCCCTTTGCAGGACTCAGCTACAAGCCACCAAGAAAGTTCCAGAAGGCCAGGAAGACAAGTTCATGTGGCAAGTTTCATCCCCCACATTCCATCTTCCCTTCAGTCTTAGACTGGGAGAATGCAGCTGTGCAGGAAAATGCAACTTACTCTGTTGTCTGTAACTGCCTTCATCTCGTCTTCCAGCCTCTAGTCCTGTGATGGAAGAAACGCTGATTTTTCCAATGAAGTTGCTCTGTAGCATGCAACTGTAGCATGGTTCTCGAGATGTAAAAACCCAGCTCTGGAGGCGTTCTGAGGAAATGGCTTTTCTTTGTGGAAAGCCTGGCTTTCAAGAACATTGCCTCACAACGGGTTTTTATTTTTAAAAGCCAGTTGAAGCACAAAGTAAGGCAAACCTTCTTTGTTCTAGGCAGTATCAGCCCTCCCTTCCCTGAAGTGAAACTCTCATGGCCTCGTCTGAAAGTACAAGGGTCCCGGGAGGTAGGAGGAGAATCTGAATCTCTAAGAAGAGAAAAGACAAGTGACATGTCAAAGTACTACTATTCCACTTTCTGTTCTTTCCTCCTTCTCTCCCCTCCTCACTCCATCTTTCCTTTTTTCCATCCTTAACTGGACTTTGTTTTATTTCCAACTGCATCCCAGCCTCAGTCATGCTGCATTTTGGGGATGTGGTGCCGAGTAAGACCAGTTCTTCCTTTCAAGAGCTAGTAGTCTATAACAGAGAGAATAAGCTAGTGCTTATCAGTGGGGAGAGAGGGGGAAGATGCAATGAAAAGAGGTGTTATTATGGGATTATATGAAATCATGTGTGTGAACTTTTGAAAATTGTAAAGCACTGTAGAATTCAAATAATCTTCTATAGAATGAGTGAGTAATAGTTGCTCAGTCATGCCTGCCTCTTTGTAACCCCATGGACTATAGCCTGCCAGACTCCTCTGTCCGTGGAATTCTCCAGGCAAGAGTACTGGAGTGGGTTGCCATTTCCTTCTCCAGGGGATCTTCCGGACCCAGGGATCCTGCATTGCAGGAGGGTCTTTACTATCTGAGCCACCAGGGAAGGCTACTATTAAGAGACATTTCTAAGTATAAAAACAGGTCAACTTAAGAGGTATCAGCAGGACTTTATCTTATACTCTATAGACAATAAGTTAGAATATGTAATGAATCCATATACCTTTTCCAAAGGAATACCCAAGACAGAAGCAGCAATAAAGTTATAAATGACAGTCATCAATCAGATGAAATAATGTAGATGAAGCTTTTCTCTCTTGAAGAAATGGGGACTGGGCAAGTGGTCAGGAAGGAAATACAAAGTGCTTTTAACTTTGTATGAAAAATAATGTTCAGTTCCACGTTGCTGAACATAGTTCTGTTTTTGCCAATAAATCCTCTACTTCAAATTACTGTCCAAATGCTTTACTGAAACTCTGCTTCTGGCCCTTGTTTTGGAATCTGTTACTTTTGTTGCCACGTCCTGATCACTGTCCTCTGAAGCTCCTACTTCTCTCCTGCTGTCCCCTGACACCTCGGCTGCCCTCGCGCTGTCCCCTGAAGCCTCGATTGCCTTCCCGCTGTCCTCTGAAGTTGCAATATCCTTCCCATGGACCTTCTAGCTCTGGTTGCTCTGTGACCACAGAAATCAGCCAGCGCCGTGCATCATGCCACTTTTCCTGTACTTCTGTTCCTGATGCAGTAGGGATATCAAAGCAAACACCCTGCTTTCCTTTGAGAAAGACCATTCCCTTAATTTTGGAATCAATATCCTCCCCTAGCTGGTCTTTAAGTTCTTTCCAAGCATAACTAATGTTTGGCATTTCAATTGAGTACCACAAGATCATGGTCACAAAGTCCTCTTCGGAGTTGATCAGCGAGCGCTGGTCTACCTATGTGGCACCAAAAATGTGAGCCAGAGTTTCCACAGCTCCCTTCTCCTCAATCAGTATATATATTGGCATATATGCTCAATCAGCATATATCCATTGCTATTGGACAGAAGAGAGAGAGCTAGTAGTCTAGAGGGAGTAGGGTGGTCAGCTATCCTGGTTGTCTGGAGTAATAGTTGCTCAGTCATGCCTAACTCTTTGCAACCCCATGGACTGTAGCCTGCCAGACTCCTCTGTCCGTGGAATTCTCCAGGCAAGAATACTAGCCTTTGAGGCAAATATTTTACTGTTACTGTTTTACAGGTGAGGAAATTAAGTCTTAGAGGAATGAAGGGACCGGACCAACTGCACCAAGGTAGGGGATGCTGGCAGGCTGGGCCCGGGATGTCAGCCTCTTTGGTCTGAGTGGAGAGAGCTCTGAGTGCCATGCTAGGGAGTTTGGACTTGAAAGAGTGTCAACAAATGTTTCTGAGCAAGGTCAGGGTGGTAACATGAGCATGTGAAAAGCAAAAAGACTGTTTGATTGGAGGGAAGAGGACACTAAGGAAGGAGGAGGTCCCAGGTCTCTGCATCAGACCTCATGGGCCGGGGGAGGAATCAGAGCACCCAGTCCACTGTTGAGTCCAGGAGCCCTGGAACTCACATCTGCAGAGGCTTTTTGCTGGTCTCCCCCATGTGTACTGAGCTCAGAGCATCTTTCCACTAGACCAAGTTCAAGCCCAGATCCATCTGGCAACTTGAACTCAATACCCACGTTCAGTCATGCAAACAGCCCTCAGGACAAAGAGATGTGTATTCGCTTCCTGTTGCTGCTGTAACAAACTCTCACAAGCTCAGTGGCTTAAAATAACACGCGTGTATTCTCTTACTGTTCTAGAGGTGAGCAGTCTAAAGCGGATTGGCACGGCTGGTTCCTTTCAGAGGCTCCAGGGAATAGTTCACTTCTTTGCCTTTTCTAGTGCTTTGCCAGTCGAATGTCATTGTCAACTCAGTGGACCTGAGTTTGAGCAAACTCTGGGCGATGGTGAAGGACAGAGAAGCCTGGCCTGCTGCAGTCCATGGGGGTCACAAAGAGATGCACACGACTGAGTGACTGAACGATAGAGGGTGCCCTGGCTCACAGGCCCATCCTCACGTCACTCTGACCCCTGCCTCCATTGTCAAGTCTCCTTTCTCCGAAGGACCCTCGTGATTACATTGGGCCCATCCAGATAATCCAGAACAATCTTCGCACCTCAGGATCCTTAACTTAGTAGCATCTGCAAAATTCCTTTGGCCATGTAAGGGAACATTTTCATGGGTTTGGAAGATCAAGACATGGATATCATTGATGGGGATAGGAGAGGGGATTATTCTGCTTCCGGTGAGGAGACAAAGACAAACCCTGGCTAAGGGTTTCTGGGAAGGCTCAGAGCCTGTTATCTATCGGTGCACAAACATTCTGAGTGTTGTATGAATACTTAATTGGGCTACTATAATGGAGACCCTTATCAAGCAAAGAAGTTCTGTCCTAGGTAAACAGTTGGGGCATAAATAGTACAGGGCTGGATGGCAGCCTCACAGTGTCATGGGCAAAGCCTGCTCTAGCTTGTTGCTGTGCCCTCTTGGTGTGTTGCCTTTGACTGCATGGCCCAGGTGGTTTTCCATCACACTCAAATGCCAGCCAGCCAGAGAAGCAAAGGAAGAGGGGAGGGTCTGGCTTGCTCTTCAAGGCCTGATATGGAAGTTAAAACCCTCAATTCCTTCACATTCTCATGGGCCAGAACAGAGTCACATGGCCACACCTAACTGCAAAGAAGGCCAAGAAATGCAGTTTTCACTCTCGGTGGCCAGGTGTACAGCAAAAATCCTATGATGGTGGACCACAGGGTCCATAGACACTGGGATGCAACAGTCAGTGTCTGCCACAAACACCTATCTACTAAGTATACGGAATATGGCTGGGGTCCTAGGGACACAGCAGTAAGAAAGCCCTTGACCTTGAGGAGCCCTCAGACTCTTAGGAGAGACAAACATATAAACCAATAATTAGAGTTTGTTCTAATTAATGCTTTCAAATTGTGGTGCTGGAGAAGACTCTTAAGAGTCCCTTGGACTGCAAGGAGATCAAACCTGTCAGTCTTAAAGGAAATCAACCCTGAATATTTGTGGAGAAGACTGAAGCTGAAGCTGAAGCTCCAGTATTTTGGGCACCTGATGTGAAGAGCTGATCATTGGAAAAGACCCTGATGCTGGGAAAGGTTGAAAGCAAAAGGAGAAGAAGGTGGCAGAGGATGAGATGGTTAGATAGTATCACCAACTCAACGTGCAAGGGTTTGAACAAACCCCAGGAGATAGTGAAGGACAGGGAAGCCTGGCATGCTGCAGTCCGTGGGGTCACAAAGGGCTGGACATGACTTAGTGACTGAACAACACCTGGTGGATTCCTGGGCTGTGTACCATGAAAACCCCAAGGCAGGGTATCTTGGGTCTGCCCAGGCTACCACAACAAAACACCATAGACTGGGGCCTGAAATGTAGAAGTTTATTTCTCAAAATTCTTGAGGCTAGAAGCCCACGATCAGAGTGACAGTATGGTCGATTTCCAGAGAGGTCTCTTCTCAACTTAGAGAGGGCCACCTTCTTGCAATGTCCTCACATGGTATGGAGAGAGAGGGAGACAGCAAGCTCTCTGCAGGCTCTTCTAATTAGGGCACTAATTCCATCATGAGGACCCCACCCTCACAACCTAATTATCACCCAAAGGCCCTACTTCCAAACACCATCACATTGGGCTCCAGCATCCTAATTTGGGAGAGACACAATTCAGTCCATAGCCCTGGGCAACTGGTAAAACCCGGTGGAGGACAAGAAAAGGGGTCAGAATATGTGTCCCAGGGCAGATGGCATCTCAGCAGAGCCTCCAGCAATCATTGTCCCCCTCTGTCCCGCTGTGTCACTGGGATCTGTAACATACATCCCCACAGCCTCCCTGGCTCTCTCCTCCTTCTCTACCCTGAAGCACTCTGGCCCATGAAAGTGTCAGTCGCTCAGTCGTGTGCCACTCTTTGTGACCCCTGGGACTGCAGCCCACCAGGTTCCTCTGTCCATGGGATTTCTCAGTCAAGAATACTGGTGTAGGTTGCCATTTTCTCCTCCAGGGGATCTTCCCAACCCAGAGACTGAACCCAGATTTCTTGCATTGCAGGCAGATTCTTTACCAGCTGAGCCACCAAGGAAGCCCACCCTGGCCCATGGCCACACTCAAAAACTTGGTCCTGAACCCAAAGAAGCTCTTCTCTGTTAGTGTGTAAGTGTGTGTGTGCATGCATCCTGTGCGGCTGTTTGTCTCAATCCTCCTTGGAACCCACCCCACCTCTGAACAAGCAAACTATAGCTCCCTAATGGGTCCAGAGACACTGGTTTTAAAGCAAGACAAAGTTATTCAGTGAGCAAAACTCTTCTTGTCTGATCACCATCACACTGGGGAGACACATCTTTGCTGCTGTGAAAATGGAATGCCTCCGCTTAAATTAACCAAGTACACAGTGCCCACACTCATATGCACGCACACACACACACTCATGCCCAAATAGACAGTCTTTCAGAAATGAAGATGCAGATGAGAGACTCAAGGACAGGCCTTACTTGCCCTCTGTCAGTTTACAAGAGAATTTATTCCGCATATTCATCCATGAATATTTAGCAAGGCAACAATAACATCCAATGACACCCATGAGATACACAACTCGGAGAGGCCTCTCCCAGGAACACACACAATGCTTGATGTCAACGTTTTAACTGGACTGAATGTCTGAAATGCAAGCCTTAGCTTACAATCATTCTCCCCTCTCCCTCTCACTCTCTCTCTCTCTTTTTATTTGTGTACTCAGCCATCCCCCCATTTTTGATGCAAGCCATCAAGTGAGTCCTGTACAACAAACAGCAGATCTGGTGGGGTATGAGCACAGCTCCTGAGGATTTGAGAAGTGCTCCTGAAACAAACAAATCTTCAGATGCTGCATTCTTTGTTTTTTTTTTTTTTTTTTTTTCCAAGAAAACACACCCACATGCATTAGACAAAGGTGCTTCTAAGACTGGCTAACAAGATTCAACATTCGATAAAACAACAAATTTTTGATAAGCTGCTGTGGCCATCTGAACAGAGGCCCCCAAAGAGATCAGGTCCTAATTCCTGGGACCTGTGAATGTTGCCTTTCAGGACAAAAGGAAGTGTTATGAAGTTAGAGATCATGCTTTAGGAAGATGATCCTGGCTTATTCAGATAGGCCCTAAATGTAATCACTGAAGTCCTTATGGGATAGAAGCCGAAGAATACCTGTCTATAGGAAAAAGAGAAGGTCATGTGATGTTGGAGGCAAGGAGGAAAGGGTTGTGAGCCAAGAATTGTAGGCGGCTACCAGAAATTGCCAAAGGCAAGGAAACGTTCTCTCTTAGAACCTGAGAAGGAACCAGCCCTGTCCATGCTAGGACTTTTTACCCAGTGAACCTCACTGCAGACTTGTGGCTTCCAGAACTGTAAGAGAATACATGTGGGTTGTTTCAGTCACTGTTTGTGGCCATTTGTTACATCAGCAATAGGAACCTCATACAGTCCCCAAAAGCTCCAAAGGCTGTCCCAGCCATGGGTGTTCTCAGCATCTCCTAAGGGGCTAACTCACAGTTCTGCCCACGAGGCTCCTTTGTCAACACCAGGGCACAGGAAGCTGTGCATGTCCCAAGGCTCTGGTGCTTGTGTATGTTTCTAGGTCCTCTGTTTTCCTAATAATAAAGTCATTACAGACCCATAGAAACGTTTCTACTTAAAGTAGAAACTTTAAGAGCTAAAGAAAAGTCAGAAGAACATAAAACCAAAAGGAAAATCAAAATTAACATAATAATCACCCATAACCCTTCTCTTCAGAAATGATCTTCTTAATGGCAATGATCACAATTTCTAAGTTTATTTTCATGATTCTTTTCTTCACGTCGCATCTTCTTTCACCCTGCCCCAGCCAGTAAGGTCCATGAAGGCAGAAACCCATCCTAATTTGTGTGCCGTATCTCTGGTGAAATGCGCAGTGCCTGATATACAGTAGGTGATCAATAAATGCAGTGCATGCTACTGTATATAAAACAGATAAACAGGGCCTTCTGAAGAGCACAGAGAACTATATTAGTATCTTGTAATAACCTATCATGGAAAATAATCTAAAAAATATATATTTATATATATGTATAACTAATCACTTTGCTGTACACCTGCAACTCTGTAAATCAACTTTACATCAATTAAAATACATAAAAAATAAATATAATACCCAATCACTGAATGAATAAGCCCTACTCACATTTTGGCACATTTCTTTCCAGTCTTATTTGTGTGTGTGTATTGTCTGTTTTCACATGTTTGAGATTCTTCTGTGTCCACATGTTTTGGGCCTCCCTTCCTTACTTAATATTTTATCCTGAACAGGTTCCAAAGTCATTGTAGTCTTCAAAACTTTATTTGCACAGCAGCCCAATAGCCCATCCTGTGGTGTTCTTTTGTGAGCTTGCTTTCTTTTTTCTGTTATAAGTAACCAAGTCATGAACATCTTGGTGCAAACATCTTTATCTAATTTCTGATTACTTTCTTGAGATGAATTTCTAGGAGGGGGCATTACAGAACAGGGTGTATTATCATTGTTATAACTCACTACGGCTCTCTGCCAATACCTTTAAATACTTTACAAATTAAGTTAACCTTAAAAATGCATTCCAATATACACTGCTGCTGCTAAGTCACTTCAGTTGTGCCCAACTCTGTGCGACCACAGAGATGGCAGCCCACCAGGCGCCCCCATCCCTGGGATTCTCCAGGCAAGAACACTGGAGTGGCTTGCAATTTCTAGGTACAGACAAATACTGCTTGATTCCACTTGTACGAGGTATCTAGAATGATGGGTGAGTGGGTGAAAGTCACTCAGTTACATCTGACTCTTTGCGACCCCATGGACTACCCCTAGAATAGTCAAATTCAAATAGAAGCACAAAGTACATCGATGGATACCGCAGGCCAGGAGTGGGCAGTGGGGAGGAGGAATGAGGATTTAGTGTTTAATGGGGACAGAGTTTCAGTTTAGGAAAGTGAAAATTTGGGGAGATGGATGATGGTGGAGCTTGTACAACAATATGAATGTACTTAGTGCCACTGAGCTGACAGTTAAGTATGGTTAAAATAGTATGTTTGGTTTTATGTAACTTTTACCACAATAAAAAATAAAACTAAAAAAAAAAACCCAACTCTTACCAAGAGGGGCGCTCAAGGCCTCAGAACAGCAGGGCACACAGCCTTGCGGTGATGCTGGCCCACTTAGTGTTTAAGCGGAGGACTTGGAGAAGGGAATGGCAAACAACTTCAGTATTCTTGCCTTGAGAACCCCATGAACAGTATGAAAAGGCAAAATGATAGGATAATGAAAAAGGAACTCCCCAGGTCAGTAGGTGCCCAATATGCTACTGGAGATCAGTGGAGAAATAACTCCAGAAAGAATGAAGGGATGGAGCCAAAGCAAAAAGAATACCCAGCTGTGGATGTGACTGGTGATAGAAGCAAGGTCCAATGCTGTAAAGAGCAATATTGCATAGGAACCTAGAATGTCAGGTCCATGAATCAAGGCAAATTGGAAGTGGTCAAACAAGAGATGGCAAGAGTGAATGTCGACATTCTAGGAATCAGCGAACTCAAATGGACTGGAATGGGTGAATGTAACTCAGAGGACCATTATATCTACTACTGCGGGCAGGAATCCCTCAGAAGAAATGGAGTGGCCATCATGGTCAACAAGAGTCCGAAGTGCAGTACTTGGATGCAATCTCAAAAATGACAGAATGATCTCTGTTCGTTTCCAAGGCAAACCATTCAATGTCACAGTAATCCAAGTCTATGCCCCAACCAGTAAGGCTGAGGAAGCTGAAGTTGAATGGTTCTATGAACACCTACAAGACCTTTTAGAACTAACACCCAAAACAGATGTCCTTTTCATTATAGGGGACTGGAATGCAAAAGTAGGAAGTCAAGAAACACCTGGAGTAACAGGCAAATTTGGCCTTGGAATAGGGAATGAAGCAGGGCAAAGACTAATAGAGTTTTGCCAAGAAAATGCACTGGTCATAGCAAACACCCTCTTCCAACAACACAAGACAAGACTCTACACATGGACATCACCAGATGGTCAACACCGAGATCAGATGGATTATATTCTTTGCAGCCAAAGATGGAGAAGCTGTATACAGTCAGCAAAAACAAGACCAGGAGCTGACTGTGGCTCAGATCATCAACTCCTTATTACCAAATTCAGACTTAAATTAAAGAAAGTAGGGAAAACCACTAGACCATTCAGGTATGACCTAAATCATATCCTTTATGATTATACAGTGGAAGTGAGAAATAGATTTAAGGGCCTAGATCTGATAGATAGAGTGCCTGATGAACTATGGACTGAGGTTCGTGACATTGTACAGGAGACAGGGATAAAGACCATTGCCATGGAAAAGAAATGCAGAAAAGCAAAATGGCTATCTGGGGAGGCCTTACAAATAGCTGTGAAAAGAAGAGAAGCGAAAAGCAAAGGAGAAAAGGAAAAATATAAGCATGTGAATGCAGAGTTCCAAAGAATAGCAAGGAGAGATAAGAAAGCCTTCCTCAGCAATCAATACAAAGAAATAGAGGAAAACAACAGAATGGGAAAGACTAGAGATCTCTTCAAGAAAATTAGCGATACCAAGGGAATATTTCATGCAAAGAGGGGCTCGATAAAGGACATAAATGGTATGGACCTAACAGAAGCAGAAGATATTAAGAAGAGGTGGAAAAATACACAGAAGAACCTTACAAAAAAGATCTTCATGACCCAGATAATCATGATGGTGTGATTACTGACCTAGAGCCAGACATCCTGGAATGTGAAATCGAGTGAGCCTTGGAAAGCATCACTAGGAACAAAGCTAGTGGAGGTGATGGAATTCCAGTTGAGCTATTCCAAATCCTGAAAGATGATGCTGTGAAAGTGCTGCACTCAATATGCCAGCAAACTTGGAAAACTCAGCAGTGGCCACAGGACTGGAAAAGGTCAGTTTTCATCCCAATCCCAAAGAAAGGCAATGCCAAAGAATGCTCAAACTACTGCACAATTGCACTCATCTCACATGCTAGTAAAGTAATGCTCAAAATTCTCCAAGTCATGCTTCAACAATATGTGAACTGTGAACTTTCTGATGTTCAAGCTGGTTTTAGAAAAGGCAGAGGAACCAGAGATCAAATTGCCAACATCCGCTGGATCATGGAAAAAACAAGAGAGTTTCAGAAAAACATCTATTTCTGCTTTATTGACTATGACAAAGCCTTTGACTGTGTGGATCACAATAAACTGTGGAAAATTCTGAAAGAGACGGGAATACCAGACCACCTGATCTGCCTCTTGAGAAATCTGTATGCAGGTCAGGAAGCAACAGTTAGAACTGGTCATGGAACAACAGACTGGTTCCAAATAGGAAAAGGAGTACATCAAGGTTGTATATTGTCACCCTGCTTATTTAACTTATATGCAGAATACATCATAAGAAACACTGGACTGGAAGAAGCACAAGCTGGAATCAAGATTGCTGGGAGAAATATCAATAACCTCAGATATGCAGATGACACCACCCTTATGGCAGAAAGTGAAGAGGAACTAAAAAGTCTCTTGATGAAAGTGAAAGTGGAGAGTGAAAAAGTTGGCTTAAAGCTCAACATTCAGAAAACAAAGATCATGGCATCCGGTCCCATCATTTCATGGAAAATAGATGGGGAAACAGTGGAAACAGTGTCAGACTTTATTTTTCTGGGCTCCAAAATCACTGAAGATGGTGACTGCAGCCATGAAATTAAAAGACGCTTACTCCTTGGAAGGAAAGTTATGACCAACCTAGATAGCATATTCCAAAAGCAGAGACGTTACTTTGCCAACAAAGGTTCATCTAGTCAAGGCTATGGTTTTTCCTGTGGTCACGTATGGATGTGAGAGTTGGACTGTGAAGAAGGCTGAGCGCTGAAGAATTGATGCTTTTGAACTGTGGTGTTGGAGAAGACTCTTGAGAGTCCCTTGGACTGCAAGGAGATCCAACCAGTCCATTCTGAAGGAGATCAGCCCTGGGATTTCTTTGGAGGGAATGATGCTAAAGCTGAAACTCCAGTACTTTGGCCACCTCATGCGAAGAGTTGACTCCTTGGAAAAGACTCTGATGCTGGGAGGGATTGGAGGCAGGAGGAGAAGGGGATGACAGAGGATGAGATGGCTGGATGGCATCACTGACTCAATGGACATGAGTCTGAGTGAACTCCAGGAAGTGGTGATGGACAGGGAGGCCTGGTGTGCTGCGGTTCATGGGGTCGCAGAGTTGGACACGACTGAGCAACTAAACTGAACTGAACTGAAGCGGAGGACTCTGGCTGCAGTGGCGGGAGACCCCGGCTCTAGAGCGAGACTGGCCACTTCCTAACCATGCCACTTTTCTCTGGGAACCTGGGTGTCTTCCTGTCTAGAACGGAGAGGGTGGATGACAGCTCTAAGCTCTCTTCTACCAAGAAACTTCTAGCAACTCCTCTTGGGGACCATTGAAGAAGAGGCAAAGCCAATGAAAATTAGGGCTCATTCATCCCAGACAATTGAATAATGATTCAAAAAGTCGAACTTACCTGGTTCATAAATTAAACCCTGATAAGAAGCGCTGTGCCACCCTCCTGTCTGGATGGACGTGGCATTTGTGTCTCCTCATATTTGTTGAAAAATGATTCCAGTCGTTCAAAGGACATGAAAAACCGTTCCCTCCATGAACAGACTAAAAGAACTAATTGGCCTCAATTACCAGATGCAACAAACTCCATTTCTACAGAGTCACTAAGAAACAAAAGGTGATTTGCAGGAAATGCCTTTGGCAGGATTTTCAGCTCTATCATTGACAAGACTGTCCTCTGGAGCTCCAAAAACATAATCCATGTCTGACATAGGGAACAAGGCCATCAGCCAGTGCTCTGCGAATCTAGGTCTTTCTTCTAAGCAGGACGCCTAAATCATTCCAAACGGTTCCTCCTCCTCCGTTCTCTTGGAAATTTGACAACTGCTCATTCATTCATTCGTTGTCTTCTTCAGTCAGTCACTCAACAAACATGTGCTGGGAACCTAGGCCAGGTCCTTTGAGGAATCCTTTGAGATTGAATAAGGGCATGAGCCCCAAGGGCATAATAAGAAGACAGAAACCCCAGTTCTGCCTCCATATGCCATGTGGTGGAGAAGGAAATGACAACCCACTCCAGTATTCTTGCCTGGAAAATACTATAGACAGAGTAGCCTGGCAGGCTACAGTCCGCGGGGTCATGAGAGTCGGACATGACTTAGTGACTGAACCACCACCACCATGCCACGTGACCTGAGAACACACGCTTCTCCTTTTAGCCTGGCCTAGAAACACTCACAGCTTGATGAGCAAGACAGAAACCTAGGTTATTTCAGTCCAACAGAGATTTTTACAGAGCTGTGTGTAAGCGTGGGGAGAAACCACTCGCTCTGAGTTTTGAGATGCATAAAGGGGGGTGCTCAGAGTGTTCAGGGGCAAGGTGAAGGGTTTGCAAGCCACTTTTTGGAGCCAAATGTTTCTGTCTGCAAGGATCCAGGCTGATTGGTGGTTATTTAGACACACATGCCAACAGCCTGTAATACGCACACAGAGGAGGGAAGGGGGCCAGGAGCACTGATGGATTTTGTGTGCAGGAAAGAATTGTGGCTGTGAAATGTGAAGATGCTTCCTTTCCGGATTAGGCTACCGTAAGAGAGGAAATGTCTTTCTCCCCAGAGCTAGAGAACTGGGCCAAGTTGGGCTGCAGGAGACTTTCTGCATTTGAGAGACTCATCTGGTGGGCTTGGGCTTTGGGGCATGCAGCCTGGGTTTGGGTCCTAACTCTGCCACTTAGCACGTGAGACCGGGCAAGCCCTGTTTTCTAGAAAGTTCCATCTTATGACTGATGGGGATGAATGTGGTACATCCTTCCAAGGGCTGGTGTAAGCATCGAACAGGGTGAAGCTGGGGGAACCCCTTACACAGGGCCCGGTCCCCTGCAAATGCTTCATAAATATTAGCTATTATTACTTGTTGTGGGGAGGCTGGTTGATGGGATTCTAATTAAATGTTCCTTTGAATCCAAAGAGCCTTCCTCTTTGACTCCTTGCATTTATGAAGAGTTCAGGGAAAAGTTTTACAAGTTGGAGAGAAGGGCCAGGTGTACACTTCCACGCTGGTATGGAAAGCTGGTGTCACAGCGATTACTTCTGAGTGGTGGACAATAACCCACAGTAATCCACTGTTCCACTGTGACCTCCTTCCTCACCTGCAGGGGAGAGAGGTCTTAGGACTCAGATCCAACCAAGATTTTCTGAGCACTTTCTATGCTCATGGCACTCTGGACTTCACCACCCTCCCCTCATTTAATCTCAGTTCACCCACACGCTTGGCGGCAACAGCATTAGTGTCTCAGGAGGCACAGAGAGGCCAGGTGATTTGCCCAAAGACGCACAGCTTGGAGGTGGCAGAGCAGCGATCTGAACCTGGATCTGAATGAGCAGTGACCTTTCCTAACTTTGCTGCTGGACAGATGTGTGTCCCCTCAGATGCAGGGTGCCCTGGGAGACCCGTGTGGGGACCATAAGCTCCCTCCTTGCTCAGACCTGTGGGCCACAAGCAGAAAGACCTCTGTCCCAAGGCCGGGGACCAATCGTGTCCCAGACCTGAGTTCCTGGGGCTGACGTCCAGGAGGGGTGCCTTTCTGATTCTTTCAGTCACGTCAGTAGGTACACGAGCTATCATTTTCAACATCACCGTGAACCTGCAGTTCCTGAGGCTGTAGGGTAAGAAGAACTTATTCAGAGGCCAGGCGCGGTGTGCTGGGCAGGGACCTGGAGCAGCAAGGGACAAGACTAAGGCACCGGGCCTCTCCCTGTGTCTCCCTGTGCTTCTGGCAGGGGACAGCGCAGGCCCTGCACACACTTTCAGGGAGCCAGGACTCACTCAAGAGGGGAATTGGTCTCCATCCTTGTCAACTCAGGAGGAGAGGACCCACTATCTCAGAGCCACCTCTGGGCCTCGAGTCTGACATCAGGGGAGAAGCTCAGTCCCTGGGCCAGGGAAAGGATGTGCAAAGACCCAAGCATGTCGTGCAAGTACAGTTCAACCATCTGACATGCCCAGAATGCAGCCAGACGGCTACAAGATCCTTGTGTGTTTGGAAGTGACTTTGAAGTCCCTGATCGGCCTCGTCCCAGCCTCCAGGCATCCCTCGAGTCCCGGTCACATGGATAGCTCAGGGACCATTTCCCCACAGGCCCTGCCCACTTGGGCTGTGGCTTGGTCCTGCTGTCCCTTGGGCCTGGATGCCTTCCCCCCACGAGGGCCTTCCTTCATCCCCCGCGCCCGTGGACTCTTCCTCTCTCCTCAAGCAGCCCCATCATCTCTCCCCTGCGAACTGAGAAGCCAGTGTCAAAACTCCTGGGAGGTGCTCATCTTTGCCGCCCCAGTTCTTGGGTCAGCTCATACCCAGAAGAGGGGAATAGAGGCTCCTTGTATATATTCCATGAAAGTGAAAGTCGCTCAGTCGTGTCTGACTCTTTGAGACCCCATGGACTAGGCAGTCCATGGAATTCTCTAGGCCAGAATACTGGAGTGGGTAGCCTTTCCCTTCTCCAGAAGATCTTCCCAACCTGGGGATTGAACCCAGCTATCCCGTATTGCAGGCGGTCTCTTTACCAGCCGAGCCACATAATTAGTTATAAATTCCTCCTGGACCCCATGTGCCCTTGCTCTCCTATGTCATCTCATTTTAGGGGGTTATTTAGCTAGATATTTGGGGCTTCCCTGGTAGCTCAGATGGTGAAGATTCCAGCTGTAATGCAGGAGACCAGGGTTCAATCTCTGGGTCAGGAAGATCCCCTGGAGAAGAGAATGGCAACCCACTCCAGTATTCTTGCCCAGAGAATCCATGGATGGAGGATACAATCATGGGGTCGCAAAGAGGCAGACCAACTGAGCAACGAACACTTTCTCTTTTTTTTCACTTTAACTAGACTTTATCATTTAAAGGGGTGGTTTTGCTCCTTACAACAAGCCCACCAAGCAGCTGTTCTTACTGCTCTATGTCAGTATTCTCTCCCTTCTTTCTCCCAATGATAAGATTCAGACCCAAAGACATGATGTCTTCAAAGCTAGGTGGTAGCAAGAATGGGGAGCTGAGCCTGAGTTCTGGGCCTTGCTTGCATCAGGAGCTAGCAAGTCCCTCAGTCCCACAGGGAGGCTGGGCGAGGACCCGGCGGCCCCTCACCTGGGCCAGGTGAGGCGTGGCCCAGGCCTCAAGGCCCTCCTGCTGGGGAGCCCATGCTGCCTGCCCGCGGGTGGCCTCCACCAGCTGCCCTCTACCGTCTGCCGATTCCAAGTTTTTCGGCAAACTGGCACCTAATCCCCCACCATCTGTGAGCAGAGTGCGTCTTGGCTACCTCTTGGTGCTTCTTCAAATCAACTTGCAAGTTTTCAAAGTGACGCGAGTTCTTGGTGCTTGCAAAATGTCAGCTTCCGTCACATCTTATTAAAACTGAAAATATGAAAAGGTTTCAGATAAACTGAGACGAGGCCAGTTTTCCTCTTTTCTTAAGTGAGATTGCTTTCTTTTTTTTTTTTTTTTTTTTTTTCCAAAAAATGAAAAGAGCTTGGTTGTGTCTCTCTAAGCCTCAGAGGGATGATCATAGCATTTGCTTCTGTTGTCTGCTGTAGGGGCCACCATTAGTCCAGACTACAAGGGCTCTTCCCAGAGCATGTGAGGGAGGGGTGTTTCGGGTCACTTTCTAATGAGGACTTATTCATTTGGGGCCCCTCGATGAATCAACAATTGTGGAGAAAATACTCATAGCAGGTAACACTCCTGTGCCAGGAACAATGTCTGAGATGCATCATCTTATTTAATCTTAGGAAGTAGATTCTCCTTCCATCTGTGCTGAGATGAGTGAATGGGGTCCAGTGCTTGGCCAGTAAGTGGCAGAGCGGGGATTTCAACCCAGGCAGCTGGTTCCAGGGCCTGTTCACCTCTTCAAGACTCGGGCCCTGAACTCCCAGCCAACTCCTTTTCCGATGACATGGGAGCCAGGACCACCTTGTGGGACCTGCAGGCTGGACCCCAGCCTAAGTGCAGTGGGAAGCCAAAGAAGGAACCTGAGCTGGGGCTCACAGGCCAGATTATTGTGGCCATGCTGTCATTGACTCCTCCACCTGCTAAGTGGCTGCATAGCCCAAAGCTGGGTTCTAGGGAGAATACAAGATGGAAAAATCCAAACCCAGGGGAAGAAGCCTTTGCTTATCGGTGGAAGCCCCAGAATGAAGCAGGGTGGCTCATGCTATGCCAGGATCAGCCCCTACTTTCTGAATCAGTGCCCACTGTCACTCCCACTGAGGGTCAGGCCACCTGGTCACCCAAGCCTACGAGGAATCTCAGCACTCAGCTTGCATGGCTCAGACCCCCTACTCCTCCTCTCCGCTCAGTTCTCTTGGGACATCTCCTCCTGGCGCCTGCCCCTCCACGCGCGGTGGCCCTTCTGGGGCTTGAACCCTCCTGCCTGCTTCTCTGCAGGTGGATCAATCCCCCTCACCGGAGGGAAGGGCTGGTTTCAGGAGGGCTGGGTCCCCTGCTCACTCATCCCTGGGTCCCCATGGCCCCGCACAAGGCAGGCACTCAGGAGATGATTGTAAGTGGGTTCTCGTGGGGTTAAGGGAACATGAGGGCTCCCCAGGAAGATGGCACAAGGGCACAGTCATACTCTGCAGGCCACGTGGCCAAGCATTTGCCTCTCTGTTTCCTGGTCCATAAAAGGTGGGTCGTGGGAAGCTTCACAGAGTTGTTGGGGGATCTGAATACCGGGTAACTAACATTCAGTGCTCAGGGCTGTTACCACAGCAGCCACCAAACCCACCAGCACCGTTGCTGCTGGTATGACCTCTCCCAATAATGACCCACTATTATTGTGGGTACTGTTACCACGGGGCCACCCTAGCGCCTCAAGAATCCTCCTGCCAATGCAGGAGATGTGGGTTTGATCCCTGGACCGGGAAGATCCTGTGGAGAAGGAAACCCACTCCAGTAGTCTTGCCTGGGAAATCCCATGGACAGAGGAGCCTGGCGGGCTACAGCCCATGGAGTCCCATAGAGTCAGACATGACTGAGCAACTAAACAGCAACAACTGTTAGTGGTTACTGCTGCTGCTGCTGAGTACTGTTACCACCGCCGCTGAGTACTGTTATCACTGCTGCTGAGTACTGTTACCACTGCTGCTGAATACTGTTACCGCTGCTGCTGAGTACTGTTACCACTGCCTCTGAGTACTGTTACTGCTGCTGAGTACTGTCACTGCCTCTGAGTACTGTTAGTACTGTTACCCGCCACGAGTACTGTTGCTGCTGCTGCTGAGTACTGTTACCACTGCCACTGAGTACTGTTGCTGCTGCTGCTGAGTACTGTTACCACTGCCACTGAGTACTGTTACTGCTGCTGCTGAGTACTGTTACTGCTGCTGAGTACTGTTACCACTGCCTCTGAGTACTGTTGCTGCTGCTGCTGAGTACTGTTACCACTGCCACTGAGTACTGTTACTGCTGCTGCTGAGTACTGTTACCACTGCTGCTGAATACTGTTACTACTGCCGCTGAGTACTGTTACCACTGCTGCTCAATACTGTTACCACTGCCGCTGAGTACTGTTATCACTGCTGCTGAGTACTGTTACTGCTGCTGAGTACTGTTACCACTGCTGCTCAATACTGTTACCACTGCTGCTGAGTACTGTTACCACTGCTGCTGAGTACTGTTACCACTGCCTCTGAGTACTGTTGCTGCTGCTGCTGAGTACTGTTACCACTGCCGCTGAGTACTGTTACCGCTGCTGCTGAGTACTCTTGCTACCGCTGCTGCTGTCACTGTCGCTGCTCGCATCAGTGGCCCCGTCACAGTACCACAGGACCCTCCTACCACTGCTGCCCCTGTTACTGTCACTACTACTGCTGTTGTTACCGACCAGCACGCTTGACTCCTTCATCAATAGAAAGTGATGAGAAGCCAGGTGAGAAATTCAGCCAAGCCTTTACTGGGGATCGAGCTGCAACCAGTGGGAGGGAAAATGAGTCACAGGCGCCCTTTCTTGTTCCCGGAGAGGGGGACCAGCTGGTTCCTTCAATGGGTTAGAGGGGGGGGTGGGTCTGGGGGCAGCCGGAGGGTGGTCTGCCCACCACTTTGGTGATGCTGGGTGGGCACAGGGATTACGAGCAGGACCCTGGTTTTGCTCCTGACACCTCAGAAGCGGCCTTTGGGTGTTTGGTCTTTTTTGGTATCTTGTCCATAATTTGCCCCAACTGCGCATGCCTGTGGTTATTTTCAGTTCTTTATCATTTCCTTGTATTCTGTTCCTCAAGGAAATGTTTGCTCAAGTGCAGGCACTGCAACAAAGGGTCCCAGGTCTGGCTGATCTCACCACCAGCCCCAGCATCCCGCAGCTACGATCATAAACGCTCCCAGGGCTGCTGCTCCTGATGCCACGATGCATCACGAACAGCACCATCACCGAAGCTGCCTCTGCTGCTGCCACAACCATCACTGCTCCTCCACGACCACCATGAAGCCCGCTACCGTTACTGTGGCTACCACTGCGGCCGCACCCGTCACTCTCACAGCAGTAACCGCCTCTCCTGCCGGGGCCACTGCTACAACTGCTGAAGGAAGAACAAAGGATACGCACAGGGACTCCCCTGGCAGTCCAGTGGCTAAGAATCCTCTTTCCAAAGCAGGAGATTCAGGTCTGATCCCTGGTCGGGGAATTAAGATCCCACATGCCATGGGGCAACTAAGCCCATAAGCCATAATGATGACCCAGTGCAGACAAAAAAAAAAACACACACAGATGAAATAAAGAGTATGTACAAAATCACCGAAGAAGGTGCACAAACGGTAAACCCAAGGAAAAACAGTCATTCTAGCTAATGATCAGATCATTTTAAAACACCCTGGAGATATATGTTATGGCAATTAATTAGGGGAAAAATATGTTAAACGGTCCTACACAAGCAAGTGAGACCGAGCTGAAGTAGGACAGGGAGAGATTGAGCCTGTAGTACAGGTTTATAATGGACTACTTTAGAATGGCAAATGGCCATAGCAATCAAAAGCCTTAAATGTGCTTTTGCATCTATTGAATTCCTGGGACTAATTCAAGAGATGGGGGATGGGGAATTTATCACCTAAACTTGGTCAGCATCAATGAAAATGGAGGGGAGAAAATCCAAGAATATTACTCTTGGGGAATGATGACCTCAATTGGTAGAATTCCATAGGCAGAAATATTATGCAGCTTTGAAACGTTACGGTAGTAAGTGGATTGACCCCTGGTAGCTCAGACAGTGAAGAATCTGCCTCCAGTGCAGGAGATGTGGGTGCGATCCCTGGGTCAGGAAGATCCTCTGGAGAAGGAAATGGCAACCCACTCCAGTATTCTTGCCTGGAGAATTCCATGGACAGATCACGGAGTCACAAAGAGTGACTGAGTGAGACACGACTGAGCAACTAACGCTTTTTCACCACCAAGACAGATGCTCATGATGTGTTGTTAAAAGGAAAAGATTAACACATAAAATATTATGTATACTGTGTTTGCCGTGCGTGCATGCTCAGTCTTTGTGACCCCATGGACTGTAGCTCGCCAGGCTCCTCTGTCCATGGGATTTCCCAGACAAGAACCCTGGAATGGGTTGCCCTTTTCTACTCCAAGGGATCTTCCTGAATCAGGGATCGAATCCATGTCTCTTGCGTCTCCTGTGTTGGCAGGTGGATTCCTTACCACTGTGCCACCTGGGAAGCTCACACTGTGTTTAGACTGCTATAAAGCTATGCATGCTCATAGACATTTATTATAATAAAACATAGAAAGACAAAAAGAATTATTGGAAGATTTGGATATTCAGACTTAAGGGGTTTTTCACAGTTTTCTTTAATATGGCTGTCATACTGCTTTTTCAATACAAATAAAAAGAAAAAGAAATGTCCCAACAATCTATTGATAGGTTTTTTCCTCCCTTCAAGTATAACATAGATGTGTCTACTTCAAAGATTCCTCTTTTCAAACCTCATTTAGCACCACAACAAAGAGTGCCCAACTTTTAGTTCATTTCAAATCAGTTTCTATTAATAAATTTACTCCCATTCACCACGCGTATAATTTGTACACTTTAGGAGATTTGGTGATTATACAGGAATTCAGAATTTTTAATAATTTCCTGACGGGTTTTTGAAGCAGACAATGGGCTCTCCCTATTTCCTAGACAATCTGAATGATGGAAAATATCCAGAATAGCTATGCCTGAGTCTTTCTGTCTTCTCTCTAATTTCACGTACGTTTTTGTTGTCGCTGCTTTCCCCGAGCTTCTGCAAGTAGGAATTCTCCTTTTGAAGCCAAGTCCTTGCAGACAAGAAATTACAGTCATCTTATCCCTAGTGCACTGCCAGATAAGAAAAGAACTTATTATCCTTTAAGAATCTGCGTACAAAGACTTCATCCCAGCAGGCAGACTCAATCTCCGTGGGGCAGGTAAGCATGAAATCTGACCCGGAGATTTCAGAGCTATGGGAAATGGGTATTTATGTCAGCACTCACACTAACAACTGTTTTGATTCATTCAATAGAGACCTAGGGGAAAAAAAAAAAAAAAAAAACTGGGGCTAGAAGGAGCCTTTCAGATCATCTCTTTCAGCCACGTCATTTCACAGATGAGGAAGCTGGGGTCTCCCTGGATGCTGTGACTTGTCCAAGTCCTGGTGGCCACTTGGTGGCCGAACAGGGATCCCAGCTGGCCCTAAACCTATCTTGAGCCCCTTGAAGGTGATCACATTTTCCTACTCAAAAAACAGGACAAGTCTTTGCACAAAGGGGCCTCCCTAGTTTGGGAGTTTATTTATAAAATAGAGACCTGACCACAGAACCATTCTGTGTGAAAAACTTTGGGAAGCAAGAGACAGCAGAGCTGTCTAATTGTGCCAGATTGCTTTTAGAGAGAGGAAAAAAAAAAAAAAAAACTCATTTAGTTATACATTTAGCCATGATGATTAAACAGAATGACATGAAACCAAAACAAAATTCATCCTTCTCTCTCCATCCCAAAAAAGAATCTCTTATGTTTGTTTATATCCTGCACTGTTGGAAGTGGATTTAAAACAGTTCACCATGAAAGGCATAGCCACCATGTCGGAGAGTAGAAATTTGTAATTTAAAATCAGTCCAAAGTTGATTATAGGCCTAGAGTTTGAGAACAGGCTCCCGGGCTACAAACACTCAGATAGAAGCTTTGTGAATGGCCGCTGGGTAGGGACCATGCTGGACCCGTGTCCTGATTTTGCTCCATGGTGACATGGTGAACAGTGCCCCCCGGAGATGGACTGTGGCTCGTGAGCCACTGCTGGACACAGGAGCAACAACCGTGTCCTGTTAACGCCGCCCAAGTGAGACCCAGTCCTGGACCGGTCAGCTCTCCTTCTCTCTGGAAGAAGGAGAAGCTTTCAAAGAAGAGGTGCTCCTACCTCAACGCTCCCCCAAAAGGTTGAGGTGTGGGACAGGGCTCCCTAGTTTTTCCCTGGAAAGGTGGAAGGATGGCGCCGCTTCCAGTTTCATGGGCCAGATTGGGAATTTGGGAGCCCTCATGCAAGAGAGCTTCCCTGGTGGCTCAGACAGTAAGGCTGCTGCCTGCTATATAGGAGACCTGGGTTCGATCCCCGAGTCAGAAAGATCCTCTGGAGAAGGAAATGGCGACCCACTCCAGTACTCTTGCTTGGAAAATTCCATGGATGGAGGAGCCTGGTAGGATGGTACAGTCCACAGGGATGCAAAGAGTCGGACATGACTGAGCGACTTCACTTTCTTTTTTTTTTTCTTTCATGCAAGAGAGAAGGAAAAGCATTGAATGAATGAATCCATGGTTTAACTATTTGAGATGCTGGAAATCTGGGATGTGGGCGCCCCAGTTCTAGCTTGCCCCCATGACCTCACACTTAGGACCTTGGGTTCTCACTGAGGATGACCATCGCCACAGACCATGCACTGCCCATCAGAGGGATTTGCTGGTTGCAGATTGCTGCAATGAGACGACAGCAAGCTGTGATGGGGAGGGTCACGCCCGCTCCACAGAAGAAGGGAGCACAGCTCAGAGAGGCCTTGCAGCCTTGCCCAGGTCTCAGGGCTGGATGCTTGCAAAGGTGGTGTTTCTTGAAAGGCTGGAAGTGAGATTTGAATGCCACTTTCTAGTGCTTGTGATCTTTTCTGACCCTGTTTCTTTATGAACTTTGAGCTCTTGACCAGGAACTTGGACAAGAACTCAGACCATCCAGAGACTGAGCAGGGCTGACAGCCCTGGCATACAGGGCAAGTGGGAGGAAAAGGCACTCAGAGACTATCTGCACCAGGCCCCCCACGAAACTCAGGGTGGGGAGAGACCCAGAGTGCCCTAACACCACTTTCCACTCCCGCCCCCCAGCAGCAGCATTTGTAAACTGGTGGAAGCCTGTGGGTTGGACGCAATTATGTGGATCGATGGCCTCTCTCCCATCCTAGTTTGGGCTTCTGCAAAGCAGAGCCTGAGACAAGGATTTAGGTGCAAGTAGTTTATTTGGGAGATGATTCCAGGAAGAACACATGGGTTATGAGGAAGGGAAGGACACTGGATGGGAGGAGAACCTACAAAGCATGGCTCTGGGGTCCCTGGGAGAGCCTTCGTAGATCACGCCCCAAAACCTCTGCCCCAGAACCAAATGAGCTGGGGCATTTATCCACCGACTACCCTTCCTTGTTGGCTAAGAATTAAAATCAGGCCACTACACCCTGGTGGTTCCACCGTCCTGGGAGCCAGAGAATGGCCTCAGGAGGAGGGAGACACAGCGAGCCTTCAGCCAGGCAGTGGACATGGGTCTTCTGTACCTCCCCACACCATCGCAAACCCCAACCAAGCCTAGCAGCTCTGTCGACTCTGACGAAGCCTTCCTGCCTTGGGCTTCCCAGGGCACCATTAGCAGGGGTGAAAAGAGAGTTCCGGGGAACCAAGCAGCCCCTGGCAGACCCCCAGTCCCCTACACCACAACCTCCACCATGCAGTGCCTCACTGCCACCATGTGCCTGGAGGTCTTGGGGACAAATAACACAGTGCCTCGCCTTTGGGTCCCATCAGGCCACCCCAAGGCATCTGAGTTCCCATGGCACTTCTCATCCCCACGGGGTCCAGGGCAGGAACCCCCAAGCACTGTTCCCTCCACCACGCTCCCCATTTCCCTTCCCAAGCACTGTCTTACTCCCCAACTCTCTGTCCCCCATCTCCGCTTTGTCTCCACAGCACATACTACCATCTGACCTACAACGTATTTCCCTTGTCTGTGTCTACTCATTGTGACCACAAGTTCCAGGAGAGCATATCTTCTTGTCTGCTTACTCACTGCCCTACTTCTGGCACCTGGGATGATGCTGGGCATGAAGTCAGCAATCATGAAGTGTTTAAGTGACTTCCCCGGCAGCCCACTGGCTAAAATTCCACACTGCCAATGCAGGGGGCGTGGGTTCAAATATTCCCTGTGCTGTTCATTATAATACTATTACTGTTGTTACTTACAGGAAATTAAGATCCCACATGCTTCAAGACCTGGCCAAAATATTAGGGGGAAAAAGATACCTAATTTAAAAAAAAAGAAAAGTGAAGTGAAAGTTGCTCAGTCGTGTCCAACTCTTTGCGACCCCATGAACTATACAGTCCAGAATTCCAGTCCTGGAATTCTCCAGGCCAGAATACTGGAATGGATAGCCTTTCCTGTCTCCACGGGATCTTCTCAACCCAGGGATCAAACTCAGGTCTCGCGTTTCGGGCAGATTCTTTACCAGCTGAGCCACAAAGGAAGCCCAAGACTACTGGAGAAAAGAAAGAAGTATTTAATCCAGACAGTGACCGCTAATGAGCACAGGATGTCTTCTGGGATGATGAAAATGTTTTAAAATTGTAATGGTTGCATACCTCTGTGAATATAGTAAGAGCCATAGAATTTATACTTTTAATGGGTGAATTGTATGGTATGTGGATTCTACTCAACAAAGCTGATATTAAAAAAGGAAAAAGACAATTAGAGACCCAGAAAAAGAAGTGTTTAATCCATGTTGAATGGCCAGCTCAGGGATCAGAGTTACTTTTTCAGAAGTTAAGAGAGGGCCAGAAATGCAGAAATGCTACAGCGGCCACAAAATGTGTGCTACGCAGCAAATGTGCATGTTACCAAATGAACGCTTTTAACAGCCCCAAAGGCAGCGCAGTTCATGTTGCTTATTACAAGATAAAAACCACGTTCATTTTAGTGAATTCTTACTGCCTGGCCTGCGCCCTGGAACGGAGCCTCTGTGGGACACGCAGGTGGATGTTGCACAAACAGAGTCTTGGTTTTGACCTTCAGTGCGTCCGTGCAATTGAGTCGGAAACTTCACCGGAGGAGCCATCCAACGTCCAGATTCAAGGCCTGTTGTTAATACGAGCACTCACGTCCTCCCTCCAGAGCCCCTGCTTTCCACCGAGGTTTCACCAAGCCACCGCCCCACAGCCTGTCCAGTGGCACCTGTGCCCATTGCCCCCTTGGCCACCCATTCCTCGTGGACTGGAAGCCCTGGTCCTCCCCACCCCCTCCCTGCAGCACTACCCCCGCCATCCACGCCTAGTCCTGCTTGATTTTCCCCAGCAGCACGTGTGACCCTCCACCACCCTCTATGATTGGTTTTCTTAGTGGCTTATTTCTGCAGCAAACTGCAGGCTAAACAAGGGCAGGGATTTCTGCCCACTTTCCCCCTGCTGGTTCCCCAGCATGTAGCCCTGCGCCAGGCAAATAGTAAGCCCTCAATAAATTCCTCTCTCCTAATGGCTGCCATCTATGGGGTCACACAGAGTCCGACAAGACTGAAGTGACTTAGCATAGCATAGCAATGGCACCAAAACGCCTACTTGGTAACTGGGGCTGTCAGCCAGACACGGGCCACTCCTCGGCTGGCTCCAGGGATGGGCCCTCAGGCCCCTGTCCTCTGCTGGGCCAGCAGCCCAGGGCTCATCCTCCCAGAGTTCATTCTCCCATCATCTCTGCCTAGTCTGACAGAAGCAGTGAGCATCTCCACAGACTCACACGGCCCTCAAACCAGCCCCGACAGGCAGATCCCGTTAATTAGGGCACCCCAGCCAATGACCTATGGCATGAATATATTAGGCGAATGTCTGGGGGCGATGTTTTCTGGCTTTTAAACAGGCCCCTCATTAACGCCCTGCCAGGTCTCCTGCTGAAGCAGTGCCAGGCTTACCTCGGGGGAATTCGGGGGCTCACCAGGGAAAGAGACTCTGAGCCATCTGGGCTGAAAACTATCCTCGGAGGAGACCTTGACCCCAGCCGAGTCATCAGGATGCATCTCAGTTTCCTCCAGAAAACACGGGGAAATGCTATTTCCCAATTCCAGGAAGCACGAGAAGGATATAGCACACGACACTCTGCAGAAGGCTCTGTCTGCCTGAGTGACCGGGAAAGGGCTGATCGCCCCTTCCTGGATGATGATGATGAAAAGTTTTAATGAGCATCTATTTATTTACTCTGGGCTACTCTGCCCAGTGTTCTCACAAAACACATCTTGCTTAAACAACTCTGTCAATCAGGAAATAGGCAGTATCAGTCCATTTCATAAGAAGAAGCATGTCTTCAGAAAAGTCAAGTGAGTGGTCCTGAAGAGGTTGAGCAGGGGACCTGGAGGGGAGCCACTGGAGGGGACCCGTGTCAGAGACCAGCGCCCTCCGCTGTCTGAGGCTGGCTCGGGCTTCAACAGCGTGAAGTCTGTCTCTCGGGAATGGTCAGGGCTTTGTCCTTCCATGGCACAGCAAGACCCCCAGGCCACACAGTCGCCCTGGCCTGCTCCATGACACTCAAGAGGCCTTTCCAGCCGTGCCCAGCCCCTGGTGCTCATGCCTGAGTAGCCTTGGAGTACTGTGTAAGAGCCACTGGCTGAAAGGCAGGCTGGAAGGGGCCAGGTCAGCACAATGAGGACTTCAGATCGAATCAATAGGAGCATCTCAGGGGTGACTATTGCTGCTGCTGTTGTTCAGGTACTCAGTTGTGTCTGACTCCGCGACGCCATGAACTGCAGCATACCAGGCTTCCCTGTCCTTCACTATCTGAATCAAGTTCTGGGGCCTCAGATGATAACAGGCTCAAATATTTCCCAAACGGGTTCCTTGTAAAACTGACCACATCAGACACACACTGGTGAGTGGGGAAGAGTGTCTCAGCCAGGCTCACAGCATGCGCGCGAGAGATGGGAGAGATCTCCTACAGGACCCCAGCATCCCTCCAAGTCATTGACCATAGGACACGTCTCACCTGCTTTCTGCCTCCCACAAATGCTGGCCTACACATCACTTTCCGACTTCAAAGCAGGAAGGAGGACTTCCCTGGTGATCCAGAGGTAAAGAATTCGCCTACCAATGAGGGGACATGGGTCCGATCCCTGATCCGGGAAGATCCCGCGTGCTGCGGGGCCACGAGGCCTGTGCACAACTGCAGAGCCTGTGCTCTAGGGCCTGGGGGCCGCAGCTGCTGAGCGCCTGTGCCCCGGAGCCCACGCTGTGCAGCAAGAGAGGCCGTTACAAGGAGAAGCCTGAGCACCGCAACCAGATAAGATAAACACCGCATGCAGCATCGAAGACCCCGGACGGCCAAAAATAAATAACAGTGAGAGGCTCCTTTGCTTGTGTTATCCTTTAATCCTTATACACGATTAAGTGAAGTGAGTGAAAGTCGCTCAGTAGTGTCTGACTCTTTGCAACCCCATGGACTATACAGTCCATGGAATTCTTCAGGCCAGAATATTGGAATGGGTAGCCTTTCTCTTCTCCAGGGGATCTTCCCAACCCAGGGATCAAACCCAGGTCTCCCACATTGCAGGCCAATTCTTTACCAGCTGAGCCACCAGGGAAGCCCAAGAATACTGGAGTGGGTAGCCTATTCCTTGGCCAGTGGATCTTCCTGACCCAGGAATCGAACCGGGGTCTCCTGCATTGCAGGCGGATTCTTTACCAACTGAGCTACATACATGATTAAAAAGCTGAGCAAAAGTGGACATTGACTGCTTGTGTCTACCCAGCATCTATTTCCTAGTCTTCTGGAAATGGCACCCCAATTTTCTTTTTTAGGCGCCCACCATCTCCAACTCCTCTTTTTATAACTGTTTTGTTGAAACAGGATCACATACTGTACAACTGACCCATTTAAACAAGTCCACAATTTTTAGTATATTCTCAGATGTGTCCAGTTATCATCACAGTCAATTTTGAACATTTTCATCACCTCAAAAAATAAACTCTGTACCGTTTAGGGTTACCCTCATTCCCCTCTTCCCCTAAATCCAAGCAGACTCTAATCTTTTTCCTATCTCTACTCCTATCTCTATTTGTCTAGTGTGCTCATTTTATATAAAAGGAACCATTCAATACACTGTCTTATGTGATTCGTTTCGTCATCTAACCTAAGGAGTTTTCAGACTCCTCCACGATGTAGCATATCAGTGCTTCATTCCTTTTTATGGATGAGTAACATTCCTTCGCAATGCAGACCCTGGTGGACCAGATGGTAAAGAATCTGCACACAATGCAGGAAACCTGTGTTCAATCCCTGGGTCAGGAATATCCTCTGGAGAAGGGAGTGGCTACCCACTCCAGTAGAACTGGAGAACCCACACAGGCATGTCACATTTAGTTTATCCATTCACCTATTGATGAACATTTGGGTTGTCTCCCCCTTTGGGTTATTACGAGCAATGCTGCTGTGAACACTTGTATACAAGTTTTTACATGGACACATTTTCCTTACACTTGGGTGTCTATACCTAGGAGTGGAATTGTTGGATCATGTTGTTATCATTCAGTCGCTTGGTTGTGTCTAACTCTTTTTGACCCCATGGACTGCAGCACACTGGGCTTCCCTGTCCTTCACTATCTCCCAGAGATTGCTCAAACTCATGTTCATTGAGTTGATGATGCCATCCAACCATCTCATCCTCTGTCACCCCTTTCTCTTTTTGCTTTCAATCTTTCCTAGCATCAGGGTCTTTTCCAATGAGTCGGCTCTTCGCATCGGGTGGCCAAAGTATTGGAGCTTCAGCATCAGTCCTTCTAATGAATCAGATCATATCAGTCAGATCAGTCACTCAGTCGTGTCCGACTCTTTGCGACCCCATGAATCGCAGCACGCCAGGCCTCCCTGTCCATCACCAACTCCCGGAGGTCACGCAGACTCACATCCATCGAGTCAGTGATGCCATCCAGCCATCTCATCCTCTGTCGTCCCCTTCTCCTCCTGCCCCCAATCCTTCCCAGCATCAGAGTCTTTTCCAGTGAGTCAACTCTTCGCATGAGGTGGCCAAAATACTGGAGTTTCAGCTTTAGCATCATTCCCTTCCAAAGAAATCCCAGGGCTGATCTCCTTCAGAATGGACTGGTTGGATCTCCTTGCAGTCCAAGGGACTCTCAAGAGGCTTCTCCAACACCACAGTTCAAAAGCATCAATTCTTCGGCACTCAGCCTTCTTCACAGTCCAACTCTCACATCCATACATGACCACAGGAAAGACCATAGTCTTGACTAGATGAACGTTTGTTGGCAAAGTAATGTCTCTGCTTTTGAATATGCTATCTAGGTTGGTCATAACTTTCCTTCCAAGGAGTAAGCGTCTTTTAATTTCATGACTGCAGTCACCATCTGCAGTGATTTTGGAGTCCAGAAAAATAAAGTCTGACACTGTTTCCACTGGCTTAATTTCCTTTAGGGTTGACTGGTTTGATCTCCTTGCCAACCAGGGGACTACAGGGATCATATCATAACTCTGTGTTTAACCATTTGAGGAACTGCCAGACTGTTTTCCAAAGGGCCTGCAATATCTAGGTATGAAACTCCTGGTCTTTCCCTACCATCACCAACACTTGTCCTTGCCTGGCCCTCTAACTGGTCGTCCACACAGAGCTTCACAACTGAGCAGAGACCTCAGTATGGCTACCTCCCCTCACTTGACCCATGTATCACTTAAGCATTTTGTGCCATGCAAACTGGTGGCGTTTATGCTGATGAGCAGTCCAATGGAACAGGCTACTTGTTATTCTTTTCAGGTTGTGCGTTACAGGGGAGAAATTCTGAGTCAGTGGACTCTAAGGGACTCGAATTAAACTCCTCTTACCCTACAGCCTGGGTGACGTAATCCCAGTTCAGAGCCACAGCTTCCTCATCTCAGAAACCAGGTCACATTCTCACCAGGCTGTAGTGGGCAGAACCTGAGAAACGACACTTGTAACATTTATTGTTCAAACTGACTTCAAACTAACCCAACCGAATGTTTGGGTCTTTCCAACCAGGCTCTGATGCTGAGGCTGAAGCTCCAATATTTTGGCCACCTGATGCAAAGAGCTGGCACAATGGAAAAGACCCTGATTCTGGGAAAGATTGAAGGCCAAAAGAGAAAGAGGGTAACAGAGGATGAGATGGTTAGATGGCATCACTGATTCAATGGACATGGATTTGAGCAAACTCCAGGAGACTGTGAAGGACGGAAGCGTGGTGTGTGAAAGTTGGTGGGGCTGCAAAGAGTAGGACATGACTTAGTGACTGAACAACAACAAGAACAAGCAAAGCTCTTAGGTGCTTCCCAGTTCTGCCTCCTGGGACCCAACACATGGCATTTTATCTTTTCGATAGGTATTAATAACATGGCTTTCCTGGTAGCTCAACTGGTAAGGAATCTGCCTGCAATGCGGGAGACACCGGTTCGATTCCTGAGTCAGGAAGATCCCCTGAAGAAGGGACAGGCTACCCACTCTAGTATTCTTCGGCTTCCCTTGTCGCTCAGCTAGTAAGGAATCCACCTGCAATGCAGGAGACTTGAGTTTGAACCCTGGGTTGGGAAGATCCCCTGGAAAAGGGAACGGCTACCCACTCCAGTATTCTTGCCTGGTGAATTCCATGGGCAGGGGAGCCTGGCAGGCCCCAGACCTTGGGGCCACAAAGAGCTGGATGTGACTGAGAGACTTTCACTCTGCCTGTTGGCTCAGATGAGTGGGCTCAGGTATACCAACCACTGTATTACTGAATGCTCCTTATCTGCCAGGCTGTGCTCTAGAGTTTTGTATATACCACCCCTAATCCTTCCAGCAACCCTGAAACTGTAGGTTTAGTATCTTCAAGTTACAGATGCAGACATGAAGCCCAGAAAGATGAGGGCTGGCACAGGGCTCACAGCCAGGAAGGGGCATGGAAACCAGATCTGGCTGAACTGCACAGCTGTCCTCTCGGGCACACCCAACCCGCCTCCTCTCTGCCCCTTTCCTCCCTCCCTCTCCACCCCTCCCTCTTCATGGCTGCAAGGAAGGTCCAATGACTAAAGAGTCTGTCCCAGGCACCCCGCACAGAGGAGGAGATGGCTTTACCGAGCAGATTCTCCCCAAAAATTCAGGCAGGGGGCTCCTTTTCTTTTCCGGCTCCTGGCGAGCTGCCATCACCACCACTCTTCGGAGTCCATCTGGCCCAGCTGTTAACAACATCCCTGGTATCATGACAATGAGAGGATGTCAGTTCTCAGCTGCAATGGACTCCTTTTCGGCTCTGCACTGAGAGTCCATTAAGGATGCCCTCGCCTCTAAAGTGTGATGTCCCAGGTTAAATTCTTTGTAAGCAGATGTTTATTTTTAGAGAGCCACTGTATGGGCTATTATTGAATGCTTAAGCAGTTCCTTAAGACGAGGGTCACCAAAGGCTTCTGCTGTAGAAAAACCTCCGCATAATACCGCCTGCTGAACAACGCTGCCGAGGGAGAAAGAGGGGGAGAAAAGGGAGTCTTTTATTTAAAGAAGGAGGAATTTGATGATGGTGGGGGAACCTCTGAAAGCTTTTCTGTTGAAAGAGGCAGACTTGCGTGTTTCCATTCAGGGTGGAAATGGATTCAATAAAGTTTATTTTTCAGGGTATTTTGAATGACAATGACAACACTCGCCAGGGCACAGAGGACAGGCTGTGACTAGGAGACACCTGCAGGTCAAGAACTCACAGCCTGGTCCAAGGCCAGAGGTTAAAGCAAGCTCTCAGAGCCCCTTGCTCTGTGCTGTTTCTACGTCTAGTCTGGGGAAGATGAAAGACCTTGGTCTCAGACAGTCTGTGGGAAGGGGGTCTGTGGGGTTTCTTCCTGGTCTAGAGAGGGGAGATTCTCTGAGATGCTGCTGAAGGCAATAATGCTTTCAGTTCCCATATGATGGTGCTGAGCCCAGGCTTGATTAACAACAGTCTAAGAAGGATGGTGAGGGCTTCCCTGGTAGCTCAGCGGTTAAAAAAAAAAAAAAAAAATTCTGCCTGCCAGTGCAGGAGACACAGGTTCAATCCCTGATCCAGGAAGATCCCACATGCCCCAGAGCAATGAAGCCCAGGAGCCACAACTACTGATCCTGTGCTCTCCAACCCTGGAGCCGCAACTGCTGAAGCCCGTGTGCCCTGGAGTCCGTGCTCTACAAAAAGAGAAGCCACAGCATGAGAAGCCCATGCACTGCAACTAGAGAAAAGCCCTTGCAGCAACAAAGTACCAGCACAGCCAAAAATAATTTTAAAAACAAAATTATTTTTAGAAAAGAAAAACGGAGATCAAGCTAGCAGTTCCCAAGCTGCCAGTTCCTATGGAAAGCATGTTCTATATCTTAGTACAATGAACCCTCACAATGACAGAGGAAGTAGATATGATTACTCCCCACTTATAGTAGAAACTAACTCAGAGAGGTTAAGTTACTTGGCTGTTGTAGATGTTGCTGTGCGTTCATCAAAACTCCTTTCTTTTTCTTCAGGGCCAGGCAGGTAGACCAGATGTTCCTGCTTTCCAGTTCTGGGTTGCTGAGTAACTGAGTTCTGACCAAAGGATTGTAGGCAAAACAGAGAGCCACATTTCTGAGCCCAACCTGTGCTCCCCTCCCGTGAGCTCCTGCAAGCTTTTTCACTATCCATTTGCTGAACTGAGAGAGCACTCTGAGGATGAAGAAACATGATGGAAGGGCCCCAGTGGCCAGAGAACAGGTTGCCTGGTCAGGAACACCTGCATTAGACTGTGGTGTAAGCGATGAATATGCTGGTGTTGGACCCCTGACAACTCTGAGCTCACCTACACTAGAAGCTGTATTGGTAGAGGCATCATGCTATTTCACTAAGAAAACCTGAGACCATGCTCCTTTAATCAGCCCACACTGTGATGGGCAATCAATCCCTGTTTCATTGCTCCCTACTCTGTACCAGGCTCTGCCAGCCACCAGGGTCACAGACAAGTGGTAGGGTCCCTGACTCCAAGTCAGCCCTTAACAAGAAGTCATTTTCATCTCTTCTTTACCCAGTGTTTTGGATCACTTCTGTGGGCCAAGAAGTGTGGTGCTGGGCACAGAAGACAGGAGATGGAACCATTGCCCCAACTCTCAAGGGGCTCTCAGACCAGTGGAAACATCCCAGGGTGTGTCCCTGGGACACTGATGATGATGTAATTACTCATCTGATTGTCGAAGTTAGAGAAAGCCTATCATAGGAGGTGGAGCTTGAGCTGGGGTTTGAAGGGCAAGTGAGGCATAACCAAGTGGTCAAGCAGGGTGAGGGAGTTTAGGAAGAGGCGCCAGAAGGACCAAAGACACAGCATCGTGAGAAAGGAAGGCAGGATGGAGGGGATCTGAGGTCTTTGATGGGACTGGAGCCTGAAGTACAAGACAGACACCACCTCCATCCCAGCATCTCCTTGTTTCAGGTTCTCATCACCATGGCAATGGCCTCCGGCCACCATCCTGCCTGAACTCCACATGGGCTCCCCAGGGCAACAGCTGAACTTCTTCCAGTGGCCTACAAGGAAGCTCTGATGCTGCCCCTGCTGACTCCTCCAGTCATACCTCCCGCCCCTCCCTGTCCTGAACTTGCCATTTCAGCAGCTCTGAGCCACTTTGTGCTGCTTGATGCCTCCATGCCTTTGTTCACACTGTTCCCTCTGCCTGGGAAGGCCTCCCTGACCCAGACTCATCCACCTCCCCAGTCATACCCACCTCCTACAGGAATGTCCTTACCTACCCATCCCATGCCCACAACAGGCCCGTGTCTCTCTGTGTCCTCTGCACACACCCTCTACCATCACCCTTAACCACACGAAATGGGTTTATTTGTTCACTAGCCATGTTCTGCTCTCTGCCCCCGCACCGTGGTGTGCCTGGCACATGGCTGGTACTCTGTATGTTTGCTGAGCTGATCAGACTGATGACCTGGTCCAACTGATTAAAGCCCAATCACACCAATGGCTTTGGGTCATCTGGACTCAGAGATGGTCAACCCAGCTGTAAATAAAACTGAATTGACTCTACTTGGTGCAAGATTGGTAGGTTTTTTTTTCTCCTTTAGACCATTTCACCTCTGTGACTTGGAAGAGGCTCCTCAGAAGCAGCCCCTGCAATGTGGATGCCTGTGAAATAATCCATTAGGAGGGTTCCCAGTAGAAATGTGTAAGGGACCAAGGAAGTCGGGCCGGTCAGAAAGACAGCCATCAAGGGAGTGGTACCCAGCAAAGTCTCCCAGATGGCAACTTTGGGGCAACCCCTGAGCAGGGGACATGTCTCAGAGTTGTCCAATCAGGGGCCAAGTGTGTTGGTACTCTTACCTCAGTTCCTGGTAACTCCACCCCTTCGTGTACATGAGCTAAGTGATCTTCGGGTGCCTGATGGCAGTCCTCCAGCCAAAGCCCCACAGCAGGCTCTTGGGAGTAGAAGGAAGGGGGGGGGGAGGGTCAACGATCCCAGAGGGTCCAGGTGGTCCAGAGGGAGCCCCAGAAGCTCCTGCTACACTCTCCTGGCTCAGTCTCCCCATTAGGACAAGATAATTTGCTCAACTGCTTTCTAACTCTAACTTCTTCTGGCTCCTTGACCTCAGTCCCCAGCAGGCTGTCGTCAGAGGCTCAGAAAGACTCTACAGCCAGCCAGAAGCAATGATGAGCCTCTCATCAGTGTTCAGGAATCTGAGGAGGGCGTGCAGGTGATGCTCTCACAGGATTCCCCCCAATGTGGCTTCATCCACACAGCACCATGAGAAGCCATCTGTTCTGGCTCTCCTGGCATGGTCTCTCCATCTTTAGCCATCAGAGATCTGTGCCACGGAGCAAATTCCAGCTTTGTAGTGATCAGTTTATGCTTTCTTGGGCAAAGGTCATGGATGGAGGAGCCATGATGTAAGTTCCATACATGAAATGCTAAAGAATGATGGCTTTACGTGCTCTTCTGCCTACGATGAGCCTAAGGAAGGCAGGTGGCATGGTACCTGGGAACAAGAGGGCTTAGAGCTTCAGAAGGACTGGATTTGTATTCTGGCTTTGGCTTCCCTGGTAGCTCAGAAGGTAAAGAATCTGCCCACAGTGTGGGAGACCCATGTTTGATCCCTGGGTCAGGAAGATCCCCTGGAGAAAGGCATGGCCACCCACTCCAGTATTCTTGCCTGGAGAATCCCATGGACAGAGAAGCCTGGCAGGCTTCAGTCCATGGGATCGCAGAGTTGGATGCGACTGAGTGACTACCACTTTCTACTTTCACTTTTTGCCTTTACCAGCTGAATGATCTTGAGCAAAGGGCAAACCTTTCTGAGCCTTGTTTTCCCCATTGCCAAGCCACACATAATCTTCAGGCTGTTGTGAGAATTAGGCTAAATGTCATATCTAAAGTGCTCTGCACATGGTAGGTGCTTTTAAAACCGGACTGTCTTTTCACTCTTTCACTTTATCCACTTACCCTCATTCTCATCATCTTTCTTATGACCAGTGCTCAAGAAATACTGATTGAAAGAATGTCTATGTGAATGGAATTTTGAATGAATGGATGGATGGATAGATGCTTTGCTGGGTGAATGATGGATGTCTGGATGGATGAATGGTTGGATGTTTCATCGACTGATGGATGAATGGATGAACTAGAGGGTGGAAAAGACTGCTTTTTGAAGTTGGGAAGACCTAGCTAGCTTTTAATCTCATTCTTCTGTGTAAGAGTCTTCAGGTTACTTTACCTTGTCAAACCTCATCTTTAAAGTAGGGGTCATCATTCCCATTTTTACCAGAATATCTGGGAAGAAACGTGGGAAAATGCATACAGTACACAAGCCTACGTAAATGGCACGTGGGAGATGCTCAACAGAAGCTATTTCACGTGAGAATCAAATGACTGGCCCCGCTCTCCATTCCTCCCTATTCACACCCTTGCCATGATCTCATCACAAACAGACTGCTCCCTCCACCCGCTGACTCTGAGCTTGACCATGTGAGTTTCTCTGGCCAGTGGCACATGCGAGAGTGAGTTAGCCACTTTCAAACCTATGCCTTAGGAGACCGTATTGTCTTGTGGTTCTGCCATTGCTGCAAGAATCTCTCCCCCGGGGTAGCAGCTGCCTTTTCTGTCAAAGTCTCAGAGTCAACACATACAGGGCAGAGCATCCTGCTGAGCAAGACCAGACCCACAGTGAAGCACAGCTGCCCAGCTGAGCCTACAGATCTGTAAGAATAAGTGATGTTTAAAACCACTGAGTTTGGGGGTGGTTTGTTACACAGCACCTTCTAGCAACAGCTAACCAATACATGTCCCACCCCGTGGGTCTCCTTAGGGTCCCATCTGATAACTTACACCCAGAACTAGACTCCTTCTCTCCTGAAAAGGATCCAGTATGCTTCCCTCATCCCACCACCAACTGTGCCTCACCCCCTCCATCAACAAGTTTTGCTCCAAACATCCATATCCTGCAGACACCTGCGGAGTCCCCCGCTCCTGAAGCCACACATTAACAGAAATGCTTTCACAGGCAAGAGAAGGCAATAGAGGCCAAGGTCTGCTTCCCGGCCTCTGAAAAGAATCTTTTGTTGGTGATAATGCCTTCGGCGAGGGCGCTCACATTCCTCGATCAACCACTCAGCATAAGTTAGGGAAAGAGGTGTATGTTTCACAGAAGCTGCCCACTTCAGTTTCCTCTTTGTCAAAAAAAAAAAAAAAAATTAAAAGCACTTCACATGTCCATTTAAGTACATCATTACTTTCTGAGTGCTTTATCATCATTCCCGAGTGTTCCCGCACAATCGCAGGGAGACCTTGACTCCCAGTGAATCGCCCTGCCTTCTGCTTTGGGGCTACTCTGCCTGGCGCGTCGCAGGCTTTGTTCTGTCCATGCTATTGATGCCTCCTGTGAAAGAGTAGAAGAGGAAGCTCTCCAAGTAAATAGATACTCTTTCTGTTTCCATTCAAGGCTTTGAGCCATTCTTTAACCTCCGATGATGCTGGATAAATCATCTCTGTTTAGGAGGTCCGCCGAGGCTCAAAAGAAAGAATTTTCCTTGGGGACCTCCATTTATCTCAGTAGATAGTGGGGACAATACAAAGAGAAGGGAGCCGGAGCTGGGCAGACTTGAGATAGTTCAGGGGTATTGGGTTGGGTGTGTGGAAACTGGATGGTGAGTGTGAAGCGTATCAGGATTTAATTGAATTCTCCAATCCCTAAGGCACTCATGCTCACAAAGTTACCTGGTCCTCCTGGGTGAGACTAAGTGGAAAGTGCCTGAGAACCCTGCTCTTGCTGTGGAATGTGGCCTCGCTTGTCACTCCCATAGATTCTGTCTTGTCTTCCCATCACCCCAGCCTCTCCCTGATGAGTGAGCTACAGGTCCTTCATGCTTTATCACCCTCAAAGCTGCCTCCCATCCCATCCTCACTTAACCTCGGTGGTAGTGGGGAGGGCAGCAGAGCATGGAAGGAACCTGAGGCCTGAAAGCTTCATCCTCTAAGGGAGCACAGAACTGGTATCCACAGAGCAAGGCTGGGGTCCTAACCCGGGACACTTCCCGCTACAAGCAGTCAGGAATGCCCACAATGAACTTACCAGCTCCCCGAACAAAATGGAGAAGGCACCCGGGAACCATTCAGTCATTCATTCCCCACGTATTTATAGGTGTCCAGAATACTGGCTCTGGGTGCTGAGTGACAGCTCTTCCAAGGCTGACAAATTATAGGTCTGGAAATCAGAAAGGAAACTGTCCACTTGGCCGCACGATCTTGTCTCAAATCCCAGTGATGTGAGAAGCATTCTAGAACCTCCCAAATGCCTGGAGTGGGGAGCAGAGGTGGGTTGCACACCCTGTGAGCTACCATGGGACAGAGACAAGGCTTGTTTATGTCCTGATGTCCAGCGCCCAGCATGTGCCTGCATACAGGGGCCTCGGAAGGTGTTAGGAACGATCCAGACGCCTCTGCTGCCTCCACCGTCGGCCTCTGGCCTGCCTCCACCTTCTGGACCTCCCAGTTTGTTCCTGACAGTCCTTTCCCCCTCCAGTGTCTCCCGCACCCTCCTGCCTGCCGAGGGGCTGACCACACATCATGTCCCCCCTTTCAACCTGCCCACGGCTCCTAGGGCCCCTCAGGACAAAGTCAAAACCATTTAACAAGACCAGTGTGGCCATCCTCAGTGACACGACCCTCCTCAGCTTCTCCAGCCTCCTCTCTCACCAACATGTACTTGTGATTACATCACACATGCACACACATCCAGAGAGGTACACACCACACACACACTCCCATCACACACACACACAGATGGAAACAGAGATACACACACCACACACACATACACACACATCCTATAACATACACACATATGTACCTGAGACAATACACACACACACACTCCCATCACACACACACAGATGGAAACAGAGATAGAAACAGAGATACACACACCACACACACATACACACACATCCTATAACATACACACATATGTACCTGAGACAATACACACACACACACACTCCCATCACACACACACAGATGGAAACAGAGATAGAAACAGAGATACACACACCACACACACATACACACACATCCTATAACATACACACATATGTACCTGAGACAATACACACACACACACACTCCCATCACACACACACAGATGGAAACAGAGATAGAAACAGAGATACACACACCACACACACATACACACATATCCTATAACATACACACATATGTACCTGAGACAATACACACACACAGATGGAAACAGAGATACACACACCACACCCATAGACACACACACCTGTCATACATACACACACCCCATCACATACACACACACACACACCACAGAGGCAATACACACATACACATCCATCACATACCCACATATCACAGATACACACAAACATACCCAGACACACAAACACATCACAGTAACAGCATGCACACCACACACATACACACACACACACACACACTCCTGCTATTTCGCACCCCCACCCTGTCACTCACCCCCTCCCCTAGGATGCCTCTCCTGACCAGCTCCCCGCTCCCTGGGGCTCCCAGAGCCTCATGTTCCTGCCTGAGCATCCTCCTCTCCTCGTCTCCTCGGACTTTCACTCCGGTTTGGGAGGAAGGGGTCCTGACTCTTCCCACTTTGCAGACAAGGAAGCTGAGACTCTGTGCAGTTGTGCAGTCTGACCAAGGCCACGGTGACCGGGCTGGGTGCCAGGAGGCCCTCAGGCCTGGGGAGCTCCCAGCTCAGCCACGGAGGGTGCAGTCCACCCCATTTCAGATGCCAAACCAGTGGCTACAGAGATTGCGGTCGTTGCCTGATCCTGAGGTCCTTGAGGTCCTCCATGTGGCTCCCAGGGAGCTATGGGGCCCCGCCTGGCTCTCCGGCTCCTCCAGGTCTCCAAGGCTCCCTTCCAGAGCCGGCTTCTTCCCTAGGCTGGAAGTCAGGAATGGAAACTTGCTTCTTCATCCCGGGACCCAGCACAGGGCCAGCCAAGAGCAGGTGCACCAACGAATGGGAATTGGACCAAGACCCGTGCCACTCCAATATCAAGAGACAAGCATGGTGTCGTGGCGTGTGGGCTGCATCCTACCGGTCTGAAGGACAGAGATTGGGGTACCCTGCTCTTGGAACCAGTCCTCTCCCTCCAGAAAATGCGTGGGACTTAAGAGGCTCCGGCTCCCATCCTGCCTCTGTCCTGACGAGACAGGTTATACTGCAGAGAAACCCACCCGGCTTCCCCTCCCCTAGGACCCCAACCCTTCCTGCCCTTGGCCTAGAGCCTGCCCCAGTCATGTCACCTCCAAAGGCTCCGCAAGCCTGAAGGACAACACCATGGACAGGGACTTGCACTCCTGGGGCAAGGGCAGTGTGTGGGGCAGGCGCCTGTCTCACTGAGTTTGTATCAGTGAGGGTGATTTGTGGCCCGGAGGAGCAGGGTTGGTAGGCAGGCTGCTGCAGGGGTTGGCGGAACCCTGGTGGGCGCAGCCGGAAGCCCTCCGGGTGGAGACGTGAGAGCCTGTTAATCTGAGGACCACGGAACTGCAGGGAGAAGATTCAGAGCTGCCTCCCAGGTCTCTGACCCAAGGAGACGGCAACAGCTCAGCATGTTCCTGGGACCTGAGAAGAACGTGAGAATAAAGAGATGAGTTCTGTCTGTGACCGACGCCTTATGTCCCTGCACAGGGCTTGTTTAGGGAACAGCCTAAACTGAGGCAGGAAAGTAGACCAGTTGGGTTTGATCAAGGTGATGAGGGAACAGAAGCAGAGAGTCAGCCTGTGCTGTGCGTGCATGTGGGCCTGCTAAGTCGCTTCAGCCATATCTAACTCTTTGCAATCACCCCATGCTGGGGAACAGCCAAGGCACATGGTCGTAGGAGGGGCAGCTTCCGCAGTCGCACGGGGTGACACCAACGCAGAGCTTCAGGCTTCTTTGTGCTCTGACATGCTATTTACAAAGCTGTCATGAAGATTCCAAGAGAGGACAGATGAGTGGATAAAGAAGAGATGGTACATGTGTACAATGGACACATGGCTGGTGGTAACCCAGCCACAAAAAAGACTGAAATGACGCCATTTGCCACAACACAGATGGACCAAGAGATTATCAGACAAAGTGAATTAAGTCAGATACAGAGAAAGACAAATATATGACACTGCTTATAAGTGAAGTCTAAAACAATAAATGGTACACATGAAGTCACTTATAAAGCAGACACAGACTCACAGACGTAGTAAACAGACTTACGGGATTTCCCAGTGGCTAAGACTCTGGGCTCCTAATTCAAGGGGCCTGGGTTCAGTCTCTAGTCAGGGAGCTAGATCCCACAGGCCACAACTAAGAGTTCACATGCTTCAGCTAAAGATTTCATATGTCACAATGAATACTGAAGGTCTCACATGCCCCCACTAAGACTTGGTGCAGCCAAAAAATAAATAAATATGTAAATATTTTCTCTAAAAAGGAAAACAAACTTATAGTTACCAAAGGGGAAAGAAAGGAGGGAGAAGGATACATTAGGAATTTGGGACTAACGTACACACTACTATACATAAAATAAACAAGGATTTACTGTATAGCATGCTGCTAAGTCACTTCAGTCGTGTCCGACTCTGTGCGACCCCAGAGACGGCAGCCCAGGCAGCCCAGGGATTCTCCAGGCAAGAACACTGGAGTGGGTTGCCATTTCCTTCTCCAATGCATGAAAGTGAAAACTGCAAGTGAAGTCACTCAGTCGTGTCCGACTCTTAGCGACCCCATGGACTGCAGCCTACCAGGCTCCTCCGTCCATGGGATTTTCCAGGCAAGAGTACTGGAGTGGGGTGCCATTGCCTTCTCTGACTGTATAGCACAAGGAATTATATACAATATCTGATTTTAAAGAACCTACAATGGAAAATAATCTGAAAAATAACAAATATATATACACATATATATATGTATATATATTTATATATAGCTGAAACACTTTGCTGTACACCTAACAAAGCATCATACAGCTATACTTCAATTCAATAAATAAACAAGATTCACGGAGAAAGAAACTTGGTTGTTTTTAAGAATGGGAAACCAAAGGCAATTCGAAAAGAGAAGGAGGAGAAACCCATCCAATGTCACTGGACTTCCTCAGAAGCGTTTCTCATACTGACAAAAGAGGAAGAGTAAGCTCTTGGTATTTTCCAGAGGGACCCTCTGCGTAGCCGTGAAGAGGCAAGTCATAAAAGAGACCAGGGCGATGCAATAACTGAATATTTCAGTGCACAGGAGACTTGCTCTTCAGGGGCAGGGAAAACCACAGTGAAACACTTTAGACAGCCTACTTAATTTTAAAAGAAAAGGAAAATTATTTTGCGATTTCAATGGCAGCCCATTCACAGGCCTTTCTACCACCTCCTCTGAGAGGAAATCAGTTGCCATGGCAACTTCAGGTTGCATCATTAAGGATTTTTTAAATGTTGAGAGTTGGGAGGCAGGGCTTTAAACCTTAGAGGAAGAGGAGGAGACGGAGAGAGAGAGAAAAGTGAGGCTTGAGAAGTGAAAAGTGAAAGGAGTAACACAGGGGTGAGCAGAAGTCTTGGCAAAAGGAAGAAAAATCCAGGAGCTCCCTTCTCTTTAAGAGGAGGTTTTTATCATCTCTCCCAGAAGAGTGAAAGGAAGCAGCATCTTGGCCCCACTTGGGTCTTCTTTATTCTGTTTCTTAATCTGATCACTTTTCCTCTTGTCCATTAAAAGGAAAAAATATAGAAAAATGAAGAAGATTTCAAGAAGCAGCCTTCATTTGTTGTATATAGTTTTGTTTAAGGACTGAAAGGATCGTTCTCTTTCAAGTTCTTTTCCCGCTGTTCTTAAGTGGTTTGGTCCTGAACTTGCCCATTTGACAAAAGACAAAAATACAAGTTTGTACTCTGTGTTCAACTTCTTAAAGTTAATCTCCAGCTCTTCACTTGTATGGAAGGCAATAATGGAGTGTTATTAGATAGAAATGTGAAAAGAGTGAAAGTGTTAGTTGCTCGATCGTGTCCAGCTCTGTGCCACCCCACGGACTGTAGTTCACCAGGCTCCTCTGTCCATGCGATTCTCCAGGCAAGAATACTAGAGTGGGTTGCCATTTCCTCCTCCAAGAGATATTCATAAACCCACAATCAAACTCAAGTCTCCTACACTGCAGGCAGATTCTTTACCATCTGAGTCTCTTATCCTTGAGCTCTTTACTTGTATGGAAAGCCATGATGGGATGTTATTAGATAGAAGTGTATTTATGTCCAAAGGAGCATTTTTATTCAAAAGAAACATGGATGAGAGATCGTATCTTTGCTCTGTCCCTGTAATTCGATTTCTTCTTCAGAAGCATGGTTTTGTTTTCTTTTTACCTGTGTTTTCATCTGAAAGGAGGAGAGGGACATTCAGGTAATCATTCATGTCCTCGGTTATCTGGGAAAGATCTGAAAATAGTCCAGTTTCAGCTTTGAAACATCTTCATGGCTACATGGATCACCAGTTCTGTTCTGCGCCCCTCCTCGGATCGGTCGCCAGCAGTTTATTTTTCTTTGTGAGGTGGGGCTCTGTTTATACCCTCACCTACACCTGTGGCAGGGTTTCCCATTGAAAGGCAGCTCACTCCACACAGTGAGATTCCAAAGGAGGGAGGGGTTCTGCTCATCCTGAGGAAAGGCGAGTGTACTGGTGAACGTGGCTGTGCATTGTGATGGCCGAGGGACTTGCGGGTGGAGTTTTTGCAAGGGAGTCGTCCCACCTTGAGACAGCAATTCTCAACTCCGAGGAGCACCAGGTTGGAGGGGGCTGCCTGGGTCCTGGCTTCAGGTCTGCTTCCCCTGCAGAAAAGAACACAGCGCCGCCTTTTGTGGCCTTGAGCAAATCCTTCTGCCGTTCTCCAAGTCTTCTTCGCGTGGAAACTGGAAACAGTAATAATAGCCGCTGCTCACCTTGAACAGCTGCAGGAGCATCACGTGAGATGAGATGTAGGGAGACCTTGCATGGACCAAAGGGGTTACATGGGCATCAGGCACCATCCTAAGGGAGACTGGCTCCAGGCTCCTTTCTTGCACAAGATTCTGTGGGGCACTGTCAGGACCCACCTCCTGCCTGGCTCTCTCTCGGGACCTTTGAGACCACTCTCTTGACGACAGGTTGAATAAGACAAGAAGCAAACAGCCTGATAATATGGCATCCACACTGTCCAAAGCAGCATGTACTCTGTAGATGTGAAAACCCCAGGATGCCAGCTTCCTTACTCAGAGGGGTGACAGAAGACCCGGAGCAAACCTCCCAACACGCCCGTCACTGGCCCATGAGGCTGGCCCTAGCTCTGCTTCCAGCTCTCTTCTGCTGCGACCGAGCCCAAGGGACATCCAGCTCCTCTCAGGGACCCCTTCAAGTATGAGAACATCCTGGGGCCCAGGCAGCAATTTTTTTCCCTCTTGTGCAAATGGACATATGCCAACAGGGCTCTGTTCCTGACCCTGTGTGCTTGGGTAGACCCAATTCTCAAACACTCGTATCTTTCTCTTTCTTTCATGCACCCACCCTTTCATCAACAATCATTTCTGTATCACTTTTGCTAGTCATTTGGCTGAGCCAGGGCATCAGCACATCATAGCCACGGACAAGCTTGAGGCTTGTTTTTATAAATAAAGTTTTAGTAAAATAGCCATGCCCATTTGTTGACACGTTGGCCATGGCAGCTCTCGAAACACAAAGGGAGACTTGATCATTGCAACAGAGATCATACCATCTGTAAAGCCTCAAATATTGATGATTTGGCCCTTTACAGAAAAGGTTTGGCCGATCTTGGGCTAGACGCTTGGTCAGATGAATAGCAGAAGCAGGAGGGTGCAGCTGACGTCCTGCCCACCCAAGTTGCTTACAGCTCAGTGGTGGAAATAAGTTGTGTGTGCCGTTATCCTACTACAGGGCAGGCTGGGCTCCCTGGTGGCTCAGATGGTAAAGAATCTGTCTGCAATGCAGGAGACTTGGGTTCGATCTCTGGGTCGTGAAGATCTCCTGGAGAAGGGAAAGGCTACCCACTCCAGAGGCGCCTCGTGGGCTACAGCCCACAGGGTCACGAAGAGTCAGACACGACTGAGCGACTTTCACTTCACCGTTCTGAGAGAGGGTCAGAGGAAGTCCTCAGGGCACATGAAGAAAAGGGATCTCTGTCTGCAAGAGGACTCAGGAAGGTGTCTGTGGCTGGGCTCTGCAGTTGTGAGTTGGGGCTTGGCCATGTGCATACAAGGAGATGCAGGAAGATCATCCACAGGATGGAGGGTACCAAGGGTAGAGGACCTGCGTGGTGCACTCTGGAAGCAGAAAGTGCCGTGGTCAAGTATGAAGGCTAGATGCGGGATTGAAGAGCATCAAGAGACAAGCTGAAAAGAGATTTTGGCAGGATCCTTGAGGGTCTGAAATAACAGGATAAGGAGTTTCTTCTCTAGATGCAGAAAAGTTTTTGAGCTGGAGAGGAACAGGGTAGCTATGCTTTGGGACCATTAAAAAGGCAGCCAGGTGTAGTATCGGCTAGAGATTGATATTTCCAAGAGAAATTAAGCCTGCAGATTTATTCCCTCTAGCCTAGTCAAATGAAGTAATGTATAAGAAGGATTTTGTAAGCTATAAAATGTATGGGATTATTATGATTATTTATTATAACAATAATGCTAACCCAGGTAAGATTTAGACCTTTCCGCTCAGATTCATTTCCATGTTTCAATCACTTTAACAATTCCCCATCCTGGGTTGTATTTTGACTTCCCCAGACTATAATCGTAGACCACATAATATTGGGTGTGATATGATTAAGCAGTAATGGCTGAGCATTCTTATCCGGAGGAGTTATTTCCGGTGTGACATAGAACTCAGCATGGCATTGCAGTCCCACCCAGGACAGAACACTTCTCACCAGTGGAACCTGGACACACCCTTCCCATGGCCTTGGCCTGGACCAGTGCAGGCTCTGCTATAATAAGATCATCTCCAAAGTGCCAAGTCAGAGGAATAAAGAGCCCCAGGATCACACAGCTCCAGAGACATGAGGAGGAAAGGCGCTTATGAAGGCTGGGAGAGGGAGGTCTCATCACCTGGAAATCTGATATCTCCTTACCTGAGGGGGAACAAGGGGCCAAGAGGAATGAACTTATTGAAACCAAGAACCAACATTTCATGTCACTGCTAAAAGTTGTGACTGGCATTTGTCATTAAAAACAAAACTAAAAATCATAAAGTCAAATTTACTTTTCCTTATAGTTTTCCCAGTAGTCGTGTACAAATGTGAGAGTTGGACCATAAAGAAAGTTGAACACTGAAGAATTGATGCCTCTGAACTATGGTGTTGGAGAAGACTCGTGCAAGTCCTTTGGACTGCAAGGAGATCAAACCAGTCCATCCTAAAGGAAATCAGTCCTGAATATTCATTGGAAGGACTGATGCTGAAGCTGAAGCTCCAATACTTCGGCCACCTGATACAAAGAGCCAACTCATTGGAAAAGCCCCGATGCTGGGAAAGATTGAAGACAAAAGTAGAAGGGGGCAGCAGAGGATGAGACGGTTGGATGGCATCACTGACTCAATGGACACGAATCTGAGCAAACTCCAGAAGATAGTGAAGGACAGAAGAGCCTGGTGTGCTGCAGTCCATGGGGTCTCAAAGAGTCAGACACCACTTAGCAACTAAATAACAACATCTGGCTATTTCTGCCTTGGCTGAGTTACAAGAAATGAGAGGGGCATTTCTCATACCCCTGAACTAATGGCCTGAGCTTCACACCAGTTACACAATTATCACAAATGTATTTCCCTGGCCACACCCTCCTGGGCTGCCTGGAGACCCTAAGCTGAAGCCCATTCATGCTCTGCTTGTGGCTGAAAGTAGGTTTCCATCCCTATCTGAGCACTGCCCCCTCTGCTCGGAGGTGTGTCTCACCTCTAGGTATTTCCAGCTCAGGACCCCACTTTTCAGGTCCCTGTGGGTTTGCCCCGACCACATCAAAGTCATCCAGGAGCATCGTACCACGTTGGCTGCCAGAGACTCCACAGGCCCTGGGGTGGCCTGGAGAGTCTGCCCTTATGGCAGAATGGTCTCCCTCACCTGCCACACACCTCGACCATTTTCACGGCGGCAGGTGTCCACTCTGGGGCCCAGGTCATTCCCTCTGGACCTCTTCTCCCAGCTGGAGTCCAGGCCAGGTCTGAGGCTTTCCTCCCTGGAGTTTGCCCAGCGACTGGGAGCCTGTATCTGACACAGGCTGGGCCCCTCCTTAATCCCCTCCTCCATCCAGGACCTCCCAATTCCAACAGCACTCCATCCTCTCCTAGAAGCCCTTTGTCTCCTTACAGGAAGAGGGACTTTGCTACCTGGAAAAAGCCATCGAGGGGATATGGCACAGATATTGCACAGTTTCAAAAATGTCAGCTGTGCAGCAGGAATATGTGGCAATTACAGGCGGTTGTGGGTTTGGGGGCTTTCCGGTGGTTCAGCGATAAAGTATCCACCTGCAATGCAAGAGACGCTGGTTCGATCCTTGGGTGGGGAAGATCCCCTGGAGAAGGGCATGGCAACCCACTCTAGTATTCTTGCCTGGAGGATTCCACGGACAGAGGAGCCTGGCGGGCAACAGTCCACGGGGTTGCAAAGAATTGGACACAACTGAAGCGACTGAGCTGAAACTCCAGTACTTTGGCCACCTCATGTGAAGAGTTGACTCCTTGGAAAAGACTCTGATGCTGGGAGGGATTGGGGGCAGGAGGAGAAGGGGATGATAGAGGATGAGATGGCTGGATGGCATCACTGACTCGATGGACGTGAGTCTGGGTGAACTCCAGGAGATGGTGATGGACAGGGAGGCCTGGCATGCTGCAATTCATGGGGTCGCAAAGAGTCGGACACAACTGAACGACTGAACTGAACTGAACTGAGGCGACTGAGCATGCATGCATGTGGGTTTTTAATTTTGTCGAGAGTAAAGATCAGGAAGAAGGGTGTCTTGAGCGAAACAGAGCAAGAAATGACTAAAATTGTCACATTCATGGTACTGCTCCTCTTTTAGAACATGAGTAACATCCTTGGGGGACCCCAAGAGGAAAATGAAATAAACATGGTATGATTCTAAACCAGGGTTTCTCAACCTCAGCGTTACTAACATTCTGGGCTGGATTTGTGGCGGGGCCGTCCTGTGCCTGTAGGGTTCTGAGCAGCTTTCCTGGCCTCCACTCCCTAGAAGCCCTCTCCACCCGCCAGCAAGTTGTGACACTCGGAATGGAGGAAGTATACAAACTCACATCTTGGGGCAGCGCCACCCAATCAAAACATAATGTGAGCCACAAATACAAGCCACAGAGGCGATTTTAGATAGGGGCATTTTACTTTTTTATAATTTTATGTGTTTTTGTTTATGTCTGGCTGTGCTGGGTCTTCACCGCTGCGCGAGCTTTGCTCTAACTGCAGTGAGAGGGGGCCACTGCCGAGCTGCGGTGTGTGGGCTTCTCACTGTGGCGGCTTCTCTCGGGAAGCACAGGCTCTAGGAGGCATGGGCTCAGTAGCTGGGGGTCCCAGGCTCTGGAGCACAGGCTCAGTAGCTGTGACGCACAGGCTCATTGCTCCACGGCATGTGAGATCTTCCCAAATCAGGGACCGAACCTGTGTCTCCTGCGTTGGCAGGCGGATTCTTTACCACTGAGCCACCAGGGAAGCCCTCGTAGTGCCATTTAAAAAAAAAAAAATGTGAAATTAGTTTCAATCATCTGTTTTATTAAACCTATTATAGCCAAAAGATTATCATTTCTACTTGAAATCAATATTAAAAAATACTAATGTGATCGTTCACATTCTTTTTTTTTTAATACTGTGTCTCAGATGCATGTGCATTTTACACGTCACAGAGCATCTCAGATTGGACTAGCCACATTTCAAGTGCTCTGTAGCCACACAAGGCTGGTGGCCAGTGTTTGGCCAGTACTGGTTGGTGGGGCCATGCATGGCTTTATGATGGAAACACAGACAGCCTCACCTTCCAGCCTGCTGCCTAGGTGACTGAGCAAGTGATTCTCTCTGAGCCTCCACTTGCCTAGCTATAAAATGGAACAGTGGTGCCTCTTTGAGTGTTAATCCCCTTCCTCTGAGGGGCAGTTTCATCCAGAGCAGTGGGTGGGCACACCCCCACGTGGCCGACACAGGACGTGTGTAGTGGTCCCATGGACCTGCTTTCCACCCCATCCCTGGAAGCAGCACATCCCTAAAGGTCTCAGCCCCAACTCTCCTCTGCCAGGCAGCACGGTTCATCAATGCCATGCCTTTCCCCTCTTTTATTTGTTAATAAAAGTGCTTTTCCTAGAATGCGACCCAAAGAGGGGAGCAGGGAAGAATAACATGTGCTTGGCGTCTCCGATATTAATAGCACCGAGTGTCACAGGCTATGACAGTGATGAAAGTGGGTATGGACGCGGGGCCCCCTCTCTTCTGGGAGGCAGTGCTCCCCCTCGCAAACAGAAAATAAACACAGCCCTGGTGGAGCACAAATGCCAATAACTGTGAAATTTTGATTAATTAATAGATATGTGTTCAGAAGCACTCCTCTATAGTATGTGATTAAGAAAGATAACCAGACATTCTTACAGCTCTAATGATAATAATTACCACAACACATAAAGTGCAGAATATGACACCAGAAAGGCCATTATTAACCTTTCCCAGGGTTATTTTTTGGGGTGTATTTTTGACACCGTGGACACCGGCATTCAGAAACGAAATAGAACTAGAGCTGAGGCAGTTACCCTCAGCTACTGCCCTGATCTACCGTGGGATCAAGGGGGTGCGAGTGAGAAGGCGAGAGAGAGAGAGACAGTGTGTGAGGGCATAAAAAGTCTTTTATACAAAACAGATGCTTGTTTAATATCGAACATCTGGCCAGTCTTATAAAGATTTGTATTAACATTTCTGCAACTGTCAGTAATTCAGAAAACTGACAGAGCTTCCCTGTTTAATTTTTTTGCTATAAATAACAATCTTAGACCCAGGCTTTTTTTTTTTTTTCTGCTTGCGTGCAATTTTTGGTCCCTGACATATGATACCCAACTGCTCAGCACTCCTTGTCCTGCCCTGAGGAGGCAGAGGAATTTGCTCTGGAATCTGATTTCTCTGTGCTTCCTCAAGAGCTGCCCTGAAGCTCCCCACTCCAGCGATGACTGGCCTCAAAGCCACTCACCTTCCTTCTCCTGTATCCAAAGTGCATCTGTTAGAATCTGCTGCATAACAAACATCCCCAAATGGAGTGAAATCGAATAGTGACCGTTTCTTTCACTTGGGATTTCATGGGTGGGCAGCTTGGACTGGTGGGCCTTCTGGTCTCAGCTGGACTCACTTGTGCCTCTGTAGTGTTGATTGAAAAAAATTCACAACCTAAAAGTAGAGAATTAGGCTTTATTCTGCGGACTTTCTAAGCATTTAAGCCTATAACACGACTTCTCAAAAAGCTCTGAGGGACTTCTCCAAAGAGGTGAGGGAGGAGCCAAGATATATAGGAGCTTTTGCAACAAAAACCAGGTAGTCAGGACATCAAAATGCTAGGGAACCATGGACCAAAACCGCCCACCTTGGCCAGGCACGATAATAACTGCTTGTCAGAGTTGTCTCACAACAGGAGGTCCCGATAAGAAATGTGTGTGCCACTGAAAGCCAACTGGGAGAATTTAGGAGGGGCTGAGAGGCAGGAGGAGACTCCAAACCATAATATGTCCTGTCAGCCTCCCAGAAACCCTCACGCTGGAACCCATCTTGGCCGAGAGTGCACATACCACTGGGAAGGACCCTGAGTCCAAGCAAATATGGGCATGAGCAGGATGACTGGCCAGAGGGGACCCAGAAAGCTAACCTCGTTATCATAAAACGGGAGACTGTGAGCCACGTGGCAGAGTTCTCCTGGGTTCCCTTACCCGGGTGCCCCTTCCCAATAAAGTCTCTTGCTTTGTCTGCACGTGTATCTCCTGGGACAATCCATTTCCAGGCGTTAGACAGGAGCTCACTCTCAGGCCCTGAAAGGGTTCTCCCTTCCAGTAACAAAAAGATTACATTAATTAAAGAAAACAGCACCTCTTTATGTATGTGTCTGTGTGTTAGTCGCTCAAGCAAGAATACTGAAGTGTGTAGCCATTCCCTTCCCTAGGAATCCAACCCAGGTCTCCTACATTACAGGCAGATTCTTTACCAACTGAGCCTCCAGGGAAGCCCCTTCTATGTTTAGGAAGGGGCAATAGTCTGGACACATTGTAATCATTTGATATGCAACTTAGCTATCTAGAGCCAGTATCCTGTCTTTTTTTTTCATCCTGAATCCCTTAGGGGTGCATCATTAGGGCAGCTTCGGTGGCTGAGGGCTGGATTCCAGCAGCACTTTTTGTTTACTGATGTGGTGGGCTACTTTGTTGGTCCGCAGAAGTCAGCATCCAGCTTGGCTCGGGGCTGGCCGGTCTGAGCTGGTCTGCGTTAGGAGAGCTAGTCTCTGCGCCCTGTGCTCTCTCGTCCTCAGGCAGGCCGGCCTGGGAGCACTCACCCTGCACAGGGAGCAATCCGACAGAGCATGTGGCAATGTGCAAGGTCTCTTGAGACCTAGGCTCAGAAATGGTTTCATCATTTCTGCTTAATTCTGTTGATCAAGGCAAGTCATTAAGACCACATACATGGGGTCAAGAAACGGGCTCCACTCAGTAAGTGTGAAAGTCCCAGTCGTTCAGTTGTGTCCAACTCTGTGACCCCACAGACTCTAGCCTGCCAGGCTCCTCTGTCCATGGAATTCTCCAGGTAGAAATACTGGCGTGGGTAGCCAGTCCCTTTTCCAGGAGATCTTCCCAACCCAGGGATTGAAGGAGCGATAAGTCAGAGAACAAGGATGAGGGCTGGGGAATATGGTGGCCCTTTCTGCCAATAAGATTTCACCTTAGGCACAGCTTCTCAGCTACTATACTAAGATAACAGCCCAAGATGGAGGGTGTTATACTCTTTTTAAGGTTTTTACTTTATCATTAAGGAACTGAAGGAGGCTGTGATTTGCCCCTGGCTACATAGCTACTAAGAGATGCCACAGATCAAAAGCAAAGGATAAGATGCTGGAGAAGGTGGGCTTCCCTGCTGGTCCAGTGGCTAAGAGTCTATGCTCCCAATGCAGGGGCCCCAGTTTCCATCCCCAGTTAGGAAATGAGATCCCACATGCTACAACCAGAAGTCCACACAAATAAATAAATAAATAATTTTTTTTAAAAAAGATCCAGAGAAGGTAATCACTTGAAAGCCTTTCCAAGTGGGCAATAAAAAAAAACTCTGGACAACAAACTTCACTACCAGCCACAGCTGCTGCCGGTGGCTGGGGCAGGAACTCTGGCTGAGGAGGAAGGCAACTTCATATGGGGGCGACCTGAACATCAGAACAGCATCAGAAGATGGATTTACTATTTCACTAATTTTCTTCTTTTGCCATTTCATTCAGTAGAGGAGTCAGGGAGCCTACAAAAATATAATTAGATGTTACAGGACAAAAAATGAGAGATTTAAGGAATTCATCCTTAAAGGACTAAGTTCAGTTCAGTTCAGTCGCTCAGTCGTGTCTGACTCTTTGCAACCCCATGAATCGCAGCACGCCAGGCCTCCCTGTCCATCACCAACTCCCGGAGTTCACTCAAACTCATGCTCATGTCCATCAAGTCAGTGATGTCGTCCAGCCATCTCATCCTCTGTTGTCCCCTTCTCCTCCTGCCCCCAATCCCTCCCAGCATCAGAGTTTTTTCCAAGGAGTCAACTCTTCACATGAGGTGGCCAAAGTATTGGAGTTTCAGCTTTAGCATCATTCCTTCCAAAGAAATCCCTGGGCTGATCTCCTTCAGAATGGACTGGTTGGATCTCCTTGCAGTCCAAGGGACTCTCAAGAGTCTTCTCCAACACCACAGTTTAAAAACATCAATTCTTCGGCACTCAGCCTTCTTCATAGTCCAGCTCTCACATCCATACATGACCACAGGAAAAACCATAGCCTTGACTAGACAGAACTTTGTTGGCAAAGTAATGTCTCTGCTTTTGAATATGCTATCTAGGTTGGTCATAACTTTCCTTCTAAGGAGTAAGCATCTTTGAATTTCATGGCTACAGTCACCATCTACAGTGATTTTGGAGCCCCCCAAAATAAAATCTGACACTGTTTCCACTGTTTACCTATCTAGTTCCCATGAAGTGATGGGATCAGATGCCATGATCTTCGTTTTCTGAATGTTGAGCTTTAAGCCAACTTTTTCACTCTCTTCTTTCACTTTCATCAAGAGGCTTTTTAGTTTCTCTTCACTTTCTGCCATAAGGGTGGTGTCATCTGCATATCTGAGGTTATTGATATTTCTCCCAGCAATCTTGATTCCAGCTTGTGTTTCTTCCAGTCCAGCGTTTCTCATGATGTACTCTGCATTTAAGTTAAATAAGCAGGGTGACAATATATAGCCTTGACGTACTCCTTTTCCTATTTGGAACCAGTCTGTTGTTCCATGTCCAGTTCTAACTGTTGCTTCCTGACCTGCATACAGATTTCTCAAGAGGCAGATCAGGTGGTCTGGTATTCCCATCTCTTTCAGAATTTCCCACAGTTTATTGTGATCCACACAGCCAAAGGCTTTGGCATAGTCAATAAAGCAGCAATAGATGTTTTTCTGGAACTCTCTTGCTTTTTCCATGATCCAGCGGATGTGGGCAATTTGATCTCTGGTTCCTCTGCCTTTTCTAAAACCAGCTTGAACATCAGGAAGTTCATGGTTCATGTATTACTGAAGCCTGGCTTGGAGAACTTTGAGTATTATTTTACTAGCGTGTGAGATGAGTGCAATTGTGTGGTAGTTTGAGCATTCTTTGGCATTGTCTTTCTTTGGGATTGGAATGAAAACTGACCTTTTCCATTCCTGTGGCCACTGCTGAGTTTTCCAAATTTGTTGGCATATTGAGTGCAGCACTTTCACAGCATCATCTTTCAGGATTTGGAATAGCTCCACTGGAATTCCATCACCTCCACTAGCTTTGTTCCTAGTGATGCTTTCTAAGGCCCACTTGACTTCACATTCCAGGATGTCTGGCTCTAGGTGAGTGATCACACCATCGTGATTATCTGGGTCATGAAGTTCTTTTTGTACAATTCTTCTGTGTATTCTTGCCACCTCTTCTTAATATCTTCTACTTCTGTCAGGTCCATACCATTTCTGTCCTTTATTAAGCCCACTTTCACATGAAATGTTCCCTTGGCATCTCTAATTTTCTTGAAGAGATCTCTAGACTTTCCCATTCTGTTGTTTTCCTCTATTTCTTTGCATTGATCGCTGAAGAAGGCTTTCTTATCTCTTCTTGCTATTCTTTGGAACTCTGCATTCACATGCTTATATCTTTCCTTTTCTCCTTTGCTTTTCACTTTTCTTCTTTTCACAGATATTTGTAAGGCCTCCCCAGACAGCCATTTTGCTTTTTTGCATTTCTTTTCCATGGGGATGGTCTTGGTCCCTGTCTCCTGTACAATGTCACAAACCTCATTCCATAGTTCATCAGGCACTCTATCTATCAGATCTAGGCCCTTAAATCTATTTCTCACTTCCACTGTATAATCATAAGGGATTTGATTTAGGTCATACCTGAATGGTCTAGTGGTTTTCCCTACTTTCTTCAATTTAAGTCTGAATTTGGTAATAAAGAGTTGATGATCTGAGCCATAGTCAGCTCCTGGTCTTGTTTTTGCTGACTATATAGAGCTTCTCCATCTTTGGCTGCAAAGAATATAATCCATCTGATTTCGGTGTTGACCATCTGGTGATGTCCATGTGTAGAGTTTTCTCTTGTGTTGTTGGAAGAGGGTGTTTGCTATGATCAGTGCATTTTCTTGGCAAAACTCTATAGTCTTTGCCCTGCTTCATTCCGTATTCCAAGGCCAAATTTGCCTGTTACTCCAGGTGTTTCTTGACTTCCTACTTTTGCATTCCATTCCCCTATAATGAAAAGGACATCTTTTTTGGCATTCTGACATTCTGAAAGAATGTGGTCCACTGAAGAAGGGAATGGCAAACCACTTCAGTATTCTTGCCTTGAGAACCCCATGAACAGTATGAAAAGGCAAAATGATAGGATAAGGAAAAAAAGAACTCCCCAGGTCAGTAGGTGCCCAATATGCTACTGGAGATCAGTGGAGAAATAACTCCAGAAAGAATGAAGGGATGGAGCCAAAGCAAAAACAATACCAAGCTGTGGATGTGACTGGTGATAGAAGCAAGGTCGGATGCTGTAAAGAGCAATATTGCATAGGAACCTAGAATGTCAGGTCCATGAATCAAGGCAAATTGGAAGTGGTCAAACAAGAGATGGCAAGAGTGAATGTCGACATTCTAGGAATCAGCAAACTAAAATGGACTGGAATGGGTGAATGTAACTCAGATGACCATTATATCTACTACTCTGGGCAGGAATCCCTCAGAAGAAATGGAGTAGCCATAATGGTCAACAAAAGAGTCTGAAATGCAGTACTTGGATGCAATCTCAAAAATGACAGAATGATCTCTGTTCATTTCCAATATTCAATATCACAGTAATCCAAGTCTATGCCCCAACCAGTAACGCTGAGGAAGCTGAAGTTGAACGGTTCTATGAAGACCTACAAGACCTTTTAGAACTAACACCCAAAGGACTAAGGTGAAGTATAAATGCTTTGGGAGGAATAAAGATCCACTAACATCTCAGCTGGACTCAGTCTGGCACAGTGGTTCTCACCCAAGGACCAGGTGGTCCCCATAGCAGGTATGTGGAAATGATACAAGGTCATTGTTCGTGGTCACAGTCATGGAGGCGGGAGAAAACTGCTAGCACTTTGCAGATGGACTTTGATAGTAGAGAGGATGTGGTCCCACCTGACAAAGAATAGTTCCAATTGAGACATCAATAGCAATCTTGTTTACCTGGGCCTGACCTGCAAGCGACTCTAAGGAAATGAGACATAAGACCAGCAAGTTTTGATGGAACAGTGTGGGTGTTATATTTGCACCAGGACTTCCCAGGTGGCACTCCACCTGCCAATGCAGGAGACGCAAGAGATGTGGGTTTGATCCCTGGGTTGGGAAGATCCCCTGGAGGAAGAAATGGCAACCCACTCCAGTATTCTTGCCTGGGAATTCCCATGGACGGAGGAGCCTGGTGGGCTACAATCCGTGGGGTCACAAAGAGTCAGACACAACTTAGCAAGTGAGCATATACTTGCACCAACCCAGTATTTGCACTGCTACATGGTGTACAAAGTTATACGTGTATTTTGTTATTTATTCCTTACAGTAACCTTGTGAGTTACTGCAGATCTGATAACATCTCTCTGTTTTACCGGCAAGGAAACTGAGACTCAGGCATGTTCACTGACTTGCTCAGATCTGCCAGTTCAGGTCCTTCAAGAAGCAGATGCGGGGGACCTCCCTGGCCATCCAGTGGTTAAGAATCCGCCTCATGATGCATGGGATGCGGGTTTGATCCCTGGTTAGGGAACTAAGATCCCATATGCTTTGGGGTAAATAAGTTAACATGCTACAACTACTAAGCCCGTGCTCTAGAGCCTGAGAGCCACAACCAGAGTTCATGTGCAGAACAAAGATCCAGCGCAGACAAATAAATAATTTTTAAAAAGAAGAAAAAGGAAGAGGGAAGGATGAAGGGGGCGGGGAGCAGGAGTGGGCGGAAACAGCCTTCAGACTGAGATGCAGGTCATCTAGGAGGGGTGGGAGGAAGATGAGAGAAGGAGCTGGGACAACAGGGAGACCCTGAGAAGCCTCAACCAGGCTAGTGGGACCTCAGAGCACAGACTGCTTGTAAGAGGCAGGCTGGTCACTCGGGCAGCGGTGATCCAGCTCCACCGCCCCACTGAACTCAGACACTGGCTGGGAACAGTCAGGGCGGGACATGCCTGCAGGCGCAGCCACCAAAGACTGTCTGTCTACTTCCCTGCCCACTGCAGATTTTCTGGAAAGGAACCCAGGGCAGGGCACCTCCGTGGCCACCACATCACAAGTAAGAAATAGTGGAGTCAGGACACAAGTCCCACCAGACATCTGACTCAAACGCAGGTAAGGAAGAACAAAGGAGAAGATGAGGGACAGAGCGGGGTGGGGGTCAGCCCAGGTGGGGGTCTGATGAAACCCTTTGGTGGACAAAATGAGAAGTAAGACGGGACAGAGACTCTGAAATCAAATACCAACTGCTAGAATCTCTTCATTGGCTCAGACTCATCTTAAGAAACCAAACGAAGCTGGAACACTCTGGAGAGTTTGGGCAAGTTGCTGGACTCAGTGTCCAAGTGATAGCCTGCTAAGAAGATCCAATGAGCCATGGTGCCCTATTTAAGGAGATGAGCAAACAAACAAAAGAAGAGTTTGGGGGGCCGAGGGTGTCTTCCTGCCTTCCCGGGTGGCATTTCCTGGTGAATGTCACCACAAAGAGCCTCCTGCTGGTGTCCCCCAGCTGAAGGTCGCATCACGTGGGTGCCCTGGCGTCAGAGATGCTATAACGGGGTGCAGAAGTCACAGGGGCAGGAAGTCAGTGATGCAGAACCTTTTGAGCCACCCCCAACCCGGAGACACAATTAAATCAGAAGCTTTGGGGGACCTTGGGTGTCACCAGTGTAGCTTCCCCCTCCAAGTTCACAGGAGAAACTCTGGGCCAGCAAGCAGGAGGGCTTTCTCTACTGGGCATTGCTGGTATTTGGATCCAGATAAGCCTTTGGCAAGACGGGACAGGGGAGGGTCTGTGCCCTGTAGCGGCACCCCTGGCCCCCACCTACCGGATGGGGGAGGAACATCATGCCAGGAACATCGTGCCAGTCATGACAACCAGAAGTATCTCCAGACATTGCCGTTGTTCCCTGAGGGCAAAATTGCCCCTCATCTAAGTCAAACACCCAGTTAGTGACAGAGAGGGACGATGTCTCTGGCCTCACAAGCCACTTCCCCTGATCTTCTGCGTCACAGCAGTCATGGATGGATCAGGGCAGCATCTGCCCTGGATGTCAGGAGTTTGAGAAGGAAAATAGGAATAATTTTGAACTCCACTGAAACGTCCTGGCCACAGCAGAGAAGCAAGTGGAAACCTAATGCTTGCCCAGTGTACAATCAGAAAGAACAGCCTTTTTTTTTTTTTTTTTTTTTTTGAGTAGGTTGATTCCTTTCACTGTGAATCATTGCCAGGGCACAAAAGAAATTGGAAATAGAGAAAATGAATCTGAAGACAGGACTCCACTGTCTGCATTTCCAGATTGCGTTCAGAGCTACTGGGGCTGCCTCCCGGTCATGGGGTATAAGGAAGTGAGTTGGAAAAATAGCCCTGCGGAAACGGGTTTCCTCATGCCAGGTTCACTGGGCCGTTGGAAGGCGCTCTCTGGCCTCCAAGCATATAGATAGACTTTAGGGGGGTAGGGTATGGCAGGACTTGACTCCTCTGGCCTGCTGGAGCTCCTGCGTGCTGCCATCAATTGGCTATGCCTCCTATTTGCATATCACTGATGCCCTTTCAAAGCATATTCTCCACTACTTTCCTTTTTGCTATCCCAACGACTTGTAAAACTGTTTTGAGGGGTGTTATCTCCCCCATTCTTTAGCTGCAGAAATGGAGGATCAAATAGGATGAGCCCTCAGGACATCTGGCTGCTGAGCAGTGAGCCCAGGCCAATTACCCTTTCAGAATGTCAGTTTACCTGTCAATGAAGTGGAGAGGACGATGGTGTACCACCGCTTAACGGAGTTGTCGGATCACTTGATAAGAGAACATGCATGCAGTGCCCTGTGCAAAGAAGACCTTCAGAGGTTGTCTGATCCAGTCATTTATTCAGTTCCAGAAAGAGTGAGGTGGATTAAGGAGGTAGGCGTCAGAGCCAGCCAGGTTCAGACCAGCTCAGGAAACTTGAGGGACACTTGTTGGTTCTCTGCTTGACAAAGCCAGCCCTTCTAGTGCTTTTTAAATATCCCTTGATGGTTGTGGTTGTTCAGTCACTGAGTCATGTCTGACTCTTTGTGACCCCAAGAACTGCAGCACGCCAGCTTCCCTGTCCGTCATTGTCTCCTGGAGTTTGCTCAAATTCATGTTCATTGAGTCGGTGATGCTATCTAACCATCTCATCCTCTATCTCGATCCCTTGATTATACAGACAGACAGATATCATATATAGATAAATCGATTTAAAGTTCCCTTGATTCAGTAATATTCACTAGGCACACAGCTTACCTTCTCTCGCACAAAATGAGGTTGAAATGGAACTCCCTTGTTAAAGACAGACCCAGGGTCCTATGCTCTCAGAAAGCCCTGTTGGACCACTTAGACACCAAGTCCCCTGTGTGTGTGTGTGAGGGCTCCATCACATCCCGAGTGTTGTCAGTGTCAATCACACACACACACACTCCCTGCACTCCGTAGCCTCCATGGGTGATGGGTGGGAGAACCATTCTGGGGGCTAGAAGAGATGCCTCTTGTCCAAGGGCACCTTACTGCTACTGCACTAAACTATCACAATTCTGTGCTTGGAAACTTTCTGCTCTTAATCACGACAGTCCTGGTCCACGCCATGAGGACCCAAGACCTAGGACAGGGTACTGGGAGCTGTTTTGTCATCTGCTGTTGAAATGCTGCTGCAGCTTATGAGAGAAGAAGGGGCCCCACCAACCCCAGGAGTATACCGTAAAGAGCTCAGAACCTAACTAAAGTCCTCAGTTCTCATCTCAGCATCCTGGTTGTGGGATTTCAGGCAATTCATTTGTAAGTTTGCCCTGTAAGTTTGTGTAGGTAGCTTACTGCACAAGGCAGCCATTAGAGGTTGAAATCTGGTCAGCACCCTGCTTGCCAAGCTGTGCACTCTGGGACAAAGCTATGTCTGTCCAGATAAAGGGGCAAGTTTTCCTAATTTTCACAAAGATATGAGATGGACCTGCAGCAGCCTTGGTCCATTGTCTGTCAGAACATCTGTTTCTCTCTTTATGAATTAGGAGAAGATTTAGGGGTTTGTCCAGAATTATAGAGCCCCTCACCTTTCCATTTGCTATTCTTGCTTTTCCCTTCCACCTTCTTCAAAAAAGAAAGGAAGGAAAGAAAGAAGAAAGGAAGGAAGGAAGGCAGGATGGAAGGGAGGTGGGGAGAGGGAGGAAGGGGAGAGAAAGAAAGAAGGAAAGAAAAAGAAAGCAAGCAAGAAAGCTTCCAGTTTATCACTCTGAGCTTCCAGAGGGAAGACAAGAGTGTGGGCACAGCCTGGAGATATTTAGAGGATGAATGTCTGCAGAACTTGCTGGAGGGCTGGAGCGAGGGTGGCGGGTGAGAGCGGCAGCTCAGGAAGGTCAGTGGGACTCCAAGTGGGTGAGGAGGTGGGGAAGGGGGTGCAGAGTTGGGCAGTGGGCGTGGAGCAGAACGTGTTCGTCATGGACCGGTGGGTTTATGGACCTTTCCACAGAAACGTGCAGCAGGTCACCGCCTGCACAGCTTGAAGCTCAGGCGAGGAGCCTGAAGGAGAGGCAAGAACCGAAGAATCTTGGGGTGCATCACAGATGCACCCCTCAGATCCACGCTCAGGGCTGCAACCGCAGTCAAAAAAGGAAGTCATGTGAGAGCAGGCTGGACAGGACCAGGCAGCCACTCAGCCTCCAGCGCTTTAGAAGATGTGGTTCCTGGTGGGACTTCCTGGCCCAAATGTGCAGGTAAAGGCCTCACGGGAGGTGGACCATGATCACTGAGGCCCACTGGGCCAGGTCTGTCTCCCAGGCAGCCCGGCTGCTGCTGGGGAATGAGATCACAGGAATTTGGGTCACGCTCTGAAAAATGCTTCTGTCTGGGACACCTTCTCTGACCTGGGCCTATTTTTAGAAATTCTTTCTAATGAACAGCATGCAAAACTATGGATTCAGCAGAGTCTGTTCCCCCAGGGGCTTCCTCTGCAGCAGATTTTAAATGGACTCGCTGGTAGAAAGTGCCTGAATACTCTCACTAGGGCCATCTGCAACACGCCTGTGCTTTGCTTTCAGTGCCCTGAGTCATAGTCATGATACTAATGCCCCCTTGAACTTTGAGGGCACTTCACAGTGTGCAGAATGCACTGGCCCCACTGGCTCAGCACAACAGCACAGCAAGGTGGGATTATTATCCCATTATACAGACAAGGAAATGGAGGCTAAGCCAGACAGAGTGGCACACTCAAGACCATACATTCACAAAAGTGAAGGGAAAGCTGGACTAAACCCACAGAGACAGAACCAGGGTGGCTCCTGGAAGGCCGGTAGTGAGGACTGTCCAGCATCCTTCAAAAGGTCATTTCTGGGATGAACCAGCACCAGCTTTTCTTTTTGTTGTTGTTGTTTTAGAACTGACTCCTTTGAAAAGACCCGGATGCTGGGAAAGATTGAAGGCGGGAGGAGAAGGGGACGGCAGAGGATGAGATGGTTGGATAGCATCACCGACTCAATAGACATGAGTTTGAGTAAACTCCGGGAGTTGGTGTTGGACAGGGAGGCCTGGCATGCTGCAGTCCATGGGGGTCACAAAGAGTTGGACACAACTAAGTGACTGAACTGAACAGAACTTGCATGAGAATTTCAGGAGAGAATCTGATGGGTTGAGCCTGGGTCATGTGCTCATTGACCCTTTGATTGAAGGGTCCTCCCAGAATACACACAAAGGAGGAGAGGCGGGCCGCCAGAAGGCAGCAGGGCACATTAGTAGAAGAGGGAGGAGCAGCCCCAGGAAGCAGAAGAAGCATCCAATACTCACTTCATTCTTTAAGCATCACGTGTGAGTCAGATTTCTAATAAATGGAACCCTACGTCTTCTTCCCTCTGATTTCCATTCTCTTTCCAGCACTATTTTCTCTTCATCTCTAAATGCTTCCGTAAGGATTGCCAACTAACATTCTGGCTGTGCATGGCTGTATGTGACTTTTGACCCCTGTCCTGCTCTCCTCTGGGACCCAATTTCCTCAGCTCTCCCACAAGGACACTCCCTGTGTCTGCAGGTGGTAGGGAGCCAGGAGTTCTGAGACCTAAGTCAGGGACCCAAGTTCAGGAGGATAGTAACAAATAGATTGCAGAATTCTTGGCAGTGCTCCTAACCCCAAAATGACAACAAGCTCAGCAGCTGATTCCCCAGTATCATCATGGCAACTGGCTGGTTGGGCTAAAGAATATTCTGCTCCCCTCCCCGGCTTTTCTGTTGTAGGTAGGAATTTGCAAAGGCTCCCCATTCTTCAGGCCCTTCTGCAGTCCCATTACCTCTGGCTTCCTGCTGCAGGGCATAAGCTCTCTGTTCTTCCTCTCTTTTCACCTGATACATTCCCATCCATCCTTCCAGCTCCAGCTCCAGCGCCACTCTCTTTCCTGAACACTTGGCACAGCTGGAATGAAACCTCCTTCCACTGGGCTCCCTTCGACTTGGTGCCTCATATAACAGTCTTCTTCCTGTCGTATTCACGCTTTTATCAGGCTGTGAGCATCACACAGGCAGGGCATGCATCTTAACTGTGTCTGTATTCTCAGCTTCCGGCATCTCACCCAGCTTGAGGCAGGTGATGTGTGACTGTTGCTGTTCAGTCGCTCGGTCATGTTTGACTCTTTGAGACCCCGTGGACTGCAGCAAGCCAGACTTCCCTGTCCTTCTCCATCTCCCGGAACTTGCTCAAACTTTTGTCCATTGTGTTGGTGATGTCATCCAACCATCTCATCCTCTGTTGTCCCCTTCTCCTCCTGCCCTCAATCTTTCCCTGCGTCAAGGTCTTTTCCAATGAGTCGGCTCTTCCCATCAGGTGTCTTCAGCATCAGTCTTTCCAATGAATATTCAGGATTGATTTCCTCTAGGATGGACTGGTTTGATCTCTTTGCAGTCCAAGGGACTCTCAAGAGCCTTCTCCAACACCACAGTTCAAAAGCATCAATTCTTTCACACTCAGCCTTCCTAATGGTCCAACTCTCACATCCATACATAACTACTGGAAAACATAACTACATAGCTTTGACTAGATGGACCTTTATTGGCAAAGTAATGTCTCAGTTTTTTAATACCCTGTCTAGGTTTGTCATAGCTTTTCTTCCAAAGAGCAAACAACTTTTAATTTCATGGTTACAGTGAATCATCTGCAGTGATTTTGGAGCCCAAGATAATAAAGTCTCTCACTGTTTCCATTGTTTCCCCATCTATTTGCCATGAAGTGATGGGACTGGATGCCATAATCATTTTTTGAATACTGAGTTTTAAGCCAGCTCTTTCACTCTCCTCTTTCACTTTCATCAAGAGACTCTTTAGTTCTTCTTTGCCTTTACCTCTTTGCCTTTACCTCTTTACCTCTTTGCCTTTACCATAAGAGTGGTGTCATCTGCATATCTGAGGTTATTGATATTTCTCCTGGAAATCTTGATTCCAACTTGTGATTCATCCAGTCTGGCATTTCACATGACATCCTCTGCATATAAGTTAAATAAGCAGGGTTACAGTATACAGCCTTGACATACTCCTTTCCCAGTTTGGGACCAGTCCATTGTTCCATGTCCACTTCTAACTGTTGCTTCTTGATGCGCATACAGATTTCTCAGGAGGCAGGTAAGGTGGGTCTGGTATTCCCATCTCTTGAAGAATTTTCCACAGTTTGTTGTGATCCATACAGTCAAAGGCTTTGGCATAATCAATAAAGCAGAAGTAGATGTCTTTCTGGAACTCTCTTGCTTTTTTGATGATCCAGCAGATGTTGGCAGTTTGATTTCTGGTTCCTCTTCCTTTTCTAAATCCAGCTTTTACTTCTGGAAGTTCATGATTCATGTACTGTTGAAGCCTAGCTGAGAGTTTTTTGAATATTACTTTACTAGCATGTGAGATGAGTGCAATTGAATGGTAGTTTGAACATTCTTTGGCATTGCCTTTCTTTGGGATTGGAATGAAAACTGACCTTTTCTGGTCCTGTGGACCAGAAACACTGCCAAGTGAAACCAAAACACTGCTGAGAGTTTTCCAAATGTGCTGGCATATTGAGTGCAGCACTTTCACAGCATCATCTTTTAGGATTTGAAATAGCTCAGCTGGAATTCCATTACCTCCACTAGCTTTGCTCGAAGTGATGCTTCCTAAGGCCCACTTGACTTCACACTCCAAGATGTCTGGTCTGGCTTTAGGTGAGTGATCACGCCATCATGATTTTCTAGCTCAGGAGAATCTTTTTTGTATAGTTCTTCTGTGTATTCTTGCCACCTCTTCTTAATATCTTCTGCTTCTGTTAGGTCCATACCGTTTCTGCCCTTAATTGTGCTCATCTTTCCATGAAATGTTCCCTTGGTATCTCTAATTTTCTTGAAGAGATCTCTAGTCTTCCCCATTCTATTGTTTTCCTCTATTTCTTTGCATTGTTCACTTAGGAAGACTTTCTTATTTCTCCTTGCTATTCTTTGGAACTCTGCATTCAAATTGGTATATCTTTCCTTTTCTCCTTTGCCTTTCACTTCTCTTCTTTTCTCAGCTATGTGTAAGGCCTCCTCAGACAGCCATTTTGCCTCGTTGCATTTCTTTTTCTTGGGGATGGTTTTGATCACTGCTTCCTATATAATATTGTGAATCTCTGTCCACAGTTCTCTGTCCACTGTTCTGATAGACAGTGATAGGCACTGCCTATCAGATCTAATCCCTTGAATCTATTTGTCACTTCCACTAATTATACTTGAATGCCCTAGTGGTTTTCCTACTTTCTTCAATTTAATTCTGAATTTGGCAATAAGGAGTTCATGATCTGAGCCACAGTCAGCCCCTGGTCTCGTTTTTGCTGACTGTATAGAGCTTCTCCATCTTCACCTGCAAAGAATATAATCAGTCTGATTTTGGTATTGATCATCTGGTGATGTCCGCATGTAGAGTCAGCTTTTGTGATAACAAGTGAATGATTGGATGGATGGAGGGATGAAGTGGATGGAATATTTTCCAAAAATCATGTGGATAGTTGACAAGGGAACTGGCTTTAAATCTGTCTTCCCATGGTGGCTCAGAGAGTGAAGAATCTGCCTGCAGTGCAGAAGACCCATGTTCGATCCCTGGGTCAGGAAGATCCCCTGGAGGAGGAAATGGCAACCCACTCCAGTATTTTTGCCAAGGAAATCCCATGGACAGAGGAGCCTGGAGGGCTACAGTCCATAGGGTCCCAAAGAGTAGGACACGACTGAAGCAACTAAGACTTCCCCTTCTGAATCAAGGCATTCCCAAGTGAATGACTTCATTTCCCCCCAGTCCATAGATATGGCAACACTACCACTGCTCATTTCGATTGAGCTCCTCTTCCCCTGGACCCGCACCTCCTAGAGCTGGTGCCTATCAGTTCAGCCACATGGCAACCACGCTACATACCAGGCACTGTGCTGAGAGCAGGTGGTCTGTAGCCATGCTCTGCACACACACCCTTACAGCTTCTGTTCACCCAACCAGCGGGAGGCACAGCCAACCTTGGAGAGAGGAAGCAGGTCAGACAGTGCAGGGAGCTTGGAAGAAGCTCTGTGGGAACAGGAGAGGGTTCTGGCCAGCAATCTTGGGGGGCTCCTGACCATCATGGGGGAGGCATGGGTTTGCAAAGGCAGCGGCTGAAAGGGAGAAGTCGATTCCTGGGAAGATCGGCCTAGAGTGGAAGCCACCAAACAGAACCATGGTCTTCTGGATGTCATGAACTGCAGACAGACCCGATGGAAGAGGCTCTCACCACAGACTGAAGTGAGTAGCCACCCCAAGCTTCAGGTGTCATCAGACAGCAGTAGGACATTAGTTTTAAAGCATTATTCCTATAGCAAAGAGGGTCTGAATTAGGGAGGAAATATCCCACAAATGCCCCACCATTTCACTGAAGAAACAGGTCAGCTGTAACTTGCTTTCCACATGGTGCTAGTAGTAAAGAATCTACCTGCAATGCAGGAGAAGTTAAGAGACTCGAGTTCACTCCCTGGGTTGGGAACATCCCCTGGAGGAGGGCATAGCAACCTACTCCAGCATTCTTGCCTGGAGAATTCCAAGGACAGAGGAACCTGGTGGGCTACAGTCCGTAGGGTCGCAAAGAGTCAGACACAGCTGAAGCAGCTTAGCATGCGCGCATGTTCGTAGTGCAGAGATGATGGGTGTATATACAGTGAAATTTCTTCTCTCTTGTCTCTCTCAAATAGATGTCAAACATATCTAGATACTCATTTATCTTTATGTGTGCTTTTATAAAGGGTTGTCTTCCTAACTTTGAGTGAAGACGTGAAAGGATGTGGAGATACACACTCATATGACTTGTGGTTTTAACCCATTCCTTATGTCTGTAGGACAATGGAATTTCTTCCAGGAGAACTGTGGCTCTACCACCAACCCATGTAATAACTCCAGACCTCAGTTTCCATTTCTGTAAAACTAGAGAGTTAGAGTATTTAAGTACCTGCGAACCCTAACACACCACAAGATGATGACACCAATAGGAAAGAGAAGTCCTCCCAGGGGTATAGTGCTCCCAAATCAAATCAAAATAGAAGTCACCCACCCTGTTATGGGTCTTGTACACAGTTTCCTTTAATAAAATATGCAAATATTTTGCCGTAAATTGATTTCCCAGTTTCATTCTCTTATCTCCATATTTATTATTCATGACTCTTCCACTCCTTATTTGAAACATAAGGGGAGAATAAGTCTGGAGTGTAGCAGTAACTGCTTTCTTCCAGTTATTATCAAGCCAATGTTATACTCCCAGGAATCCAAGGTACCCATGTCAATATTACTTCCAGTATCAACCCAATCTACAGAAAAAATGGAAGAGGTCGTCCTTGTTCTAAATCCATGCACCTGAACTTCCTAGTCAATTTTAATAAAAGTATGACTTTGGTGAGAAAAAAAAAAAATCATTTAAGCCATGACTGTATGGATATGGTTGTCTCACTTGTTCAAAGTGAAAACATTGTATCTCAGTCAGGAATTTGGTGAAAGGGAAACATCTAGAAAGTTTTATTTCTTGATTAGAGAGGTGTTTGAAGGAAATTCATTGTGTGTCAGACACAAAGCCTAAAGGGTCCAGTGCCAGAACAATATCCCATTGAGAACAGTGAAGTCCAAGCAAGAACACAACCCCCAGAAACTCTTGAGAAAACCAATTACCCTTCCTCTCCTTTCCTCTGTGATTCCAGGAGCTTCCCCCTCCCCCACCCCAGCCAGCATCCATCTCAGCCACCTTGCTGTGGGCCACTCCCCCACCCCGGTGCCCTGCCTCACCGGCTCTCAGGCCCCACGACTCCCAGGAGTGGACACTGCCCACCAACCATGATCTTGTGGGCTTCAGCCCTGGTGAGGTCATTCTGGTCCTATGCCCCCACTGCAGTGAGTTCCAGGGACTCCAGGAGTGATGGGGGAAATGGCCACGAGGTGGAAGTAGCGTGCAGACTGCTTTATTTGGGTGTAGCTTTGACAGGTTGACAGGTGAGAAGTCCCCTATAGCGTGACCCTGTCCAGAGGCCATGGAGGAAGGGGAGTAATGCAAAGGAAGTCCTAGGAACAGGGGGACTGGAGAGGGCACTTATGTGCATCATTGTCTTGGGAGTTCAAGGGCAGCATGGGCTTGAGGTCTTTATAGCCATTAGTTTTTGTTTAGTTGCTAAGCTTTTCATGTCCAACTCTTTTGCAACCCCGTGGACAACAGAAATATTCCAGAAGGGCAGCCTCAATTGCGCAAGGCTATCTTGTCTCTTGGAGAAGGCAATGGCACCCCACTCCAGTACTCTTGCCTGGAAAATCCCATGGATGGAGGAGCCTGGTGAGCTGCAGTCCATGGGGTCGTTAAGAGTCAGATATGACTGAGCGACTTCACTTTCACTTTTCACTTTCACACAATGGAGAAGGCAATGGCAACCCACTCCAGTGTTCTTGCCTGGAGAATCCCAGGGAAGGGGGAGCCTGGTGGGCTGCCGTCTATGGGGTCGCACAGAGTCGGACACGACAGAAGCGACTTAGTAGTAGTAGTAGTATCTTGTCTCTACTTGCATCATGTTCGTTGATGTCTTACTGATGACAGCAAGACCTACAGCCCAGACCGGAGTCCGTGGGGGAGGATACCACACAAAGGCCTGGGACTCTTCGGGTGCAACTCATTTGGGACCCTGACTGTCTCAATCACAACCCCAAAGCTGCAGCCACAAGGGAGTTTTTTTTAATACGGTGTCTTCCTCGTCTGTTGGAAAAAACCATTTCCAGTCCAGTCTCCAATCAGGAAGTTGCTCTTTCTGATACACAGAGTTTCTCCCCAAGCAAGCCTGATAAGAAGAACTTTGATGCAGATAGTTTACTACTTGGGAAGTGATCTGAGATGCCCAAGAAAGGAGTAGGGAAGGGGGAAGCCCAGGGCTAGGGGTGGCTGGTAGAGGCTGAATCCCCCAGCTCCATGCTTTCTCCTGAGCAGGGTGGACAGGGCAGACCTCCTCCAGGACTACCAGTGAGAGAGAATTAGCACTGAGACAAAATTTTGAAGATCCCCATGTATGGAGACACAGATATGTTTTACAAATAGAAATAAGGGTCTAACTCCAAAAAATGGCTCTCCTTCCTGATATTTTCATTGTGGAACGAAAACTGCTTGGGATCCAGAAAGGACTCACCTACTTTTAGGCAAGAATGGAAGTTATTATCAGAATTCCATGGAGTAGCTATTGTGGGTAATTATGCTTAAGTTAGCTGTATAGTTAATGATATGTACCCTATTGCATTGATTCTGAAAGCATATTTTTCACATCTCACATTTCTGAAATTGGGGCATATTAATATCTTACAATTATAAATGGTAGAATTTTTTTTTCTTCCATGTTAGTCTCTCAGTCATTTCCAATTCTTTGGTACCCCATGGAACCTGCCAGGTTCCTGTCTGCCCATGGAATTCTCCAGGCAACAGTACTGGAGAGGGTTGCCATTCACTTCTCTAGGGGATCTTTCTGACCCAGGGATCAAACCCTGGTCTCTCAGATTGCACACAGATTCTTTGCCATCTGAGCCACCAAGGAAGCCCTGCCTTTGTCTCCCATGGTGGTACATAAAATAATAGTGTATCTTATATTTAATAATGTCTTGGATGTGGAGAACTGTGGAAGTTCTTATTTCAGAGCATGGGTTCGACCAAGTTGGAACAATCCTTTTACTGAGTGAAGCTCCAAATGAAAGAACTTCGCTGAACCACAGTTACAGAAAGATGGCTAGACACCCTACTTTTACCAGTCAAGAGTCTGAGGCTCCAAGAAGAAAACAGAGTGGGTCTGTAGCCCTCCTGACAAAAGCACTGCTTTCAAACACCCATTTCTGCTTGGGTTATATGGGCTATATCGTATCCTTCATGACTGAAGCGACTTAGCAGCAGCAGCAGCAAGAGTTTTAACTTTTGAAAGAACTTTCACAGCTGTCAGAAAGAGCAAAAGCTAAGAAATCTACAAAGAATGCAGGAATTGTGACAGGACTCTGAACAGGGGAACCGGATAAAGATTTGGTTGAGCAGCGCACAACAGGAGGCCCCAAACAATTCAGATTAAACAAGTGAGAGATTCATTTCTCTCCTGTGACAGAAGATAGGAAGGAGGCAACTGGACTGGTGTGGCAGTGCCGTGGTTATCAGGGACCCAGACCCCTTCTAGATTTCCTACTTTACCTCCAAGCACACTACGTCCGTCCTCAGGGTTACCTCACGGCCCAAGATGGCTGCTGGCACTTCAGCCATCTCATCTACAATGCAGCCTGGAGGAGAGAAGCACGGCAGAAGGGCAAACAGAACTCCCTTGCCACCTCCTTTTAAGAATGCTCCCAGAAGCTCTGCCTAGCCACTTCTGCAAGTGTCATATCTTTGGCTGGAACCTAGTCACATGACCACCTCTAGCTGCAAGGGAGGCAGAGAGGAGAGGTATCGCTTTCAGGATGCCGAGGTCACATTTGTAAGGAAGAAGCAGGGAGCCAGGTGCAGGAGAGGCAGCCGGTAATCCCAGCTGCAAGAAGATCCCAAAGGCCACATGAGGAACTGGGATCAGGAGTTATATCCTCATGGAAGACGCCAGAAAGCTGCAGAAGGAAACAGTGTAGGATCCCTCGTTGTGACGCCCATTGAGAGCTGTGTTTAGGAGAACTGGAAGAGGAGGTCTGAAGGGCAGGATTCCAGCCCTGAGTGTGGCACAGACTCACCCTTGGGAGCCACACAAGCTGCCCAGCACCTGTTGTGGACAGATCAGTCCTTCCACGGCTGTGGAGGGAGACACCATCATCCTCGTGGGAAAGTGCAAGGCTGGCAGAACAGCCTCTCTGCTTTCATTCTCATCAGACACCAGGCGCATTGCCCCCATGAGCACACTCTGGACTACTCGGGACCAGCAGGCCTGGTTATTAATGAACTTTCCCGGCAGGAGGTCCAGAGTGGGCCTTTGTCATGGTCACTAGTGGTTTCTGTATCCCCCACAGCCTCTGCAGGAATCCAGGCCAGAGCGAAACGTTCTTAAAAGAGGAAAATTACCCAGAAAGTGTCTCCCGAAGAAAACTCAGCTCTGAAAAAGTTTGTCCATGCTGCAAAGCATTATCTTTAAGTCCTCCAGCTAAGCTAAAAGCCTATCCCATCCCTCCCTGGGATTTCTAGTGAATTAATAATGCCACTGATGAATATTCAAAAGTAGGCAGCTATTGTGCCTCCAAGCACATAATTAATTATTCATTACACATTTTTATTCACTGAATTAAAAAACACAGGGTGCTCTGGGAAATGAAGTGTACTTCACTGCAGGGGCATGAAATTCCACACTGCCCCTTTAAGGACTATTATTCTCTATTTGTGGTTACCAAGCAACATAAATGCTGGGCAATTAGATCATGGGTTGTCCCTGAAGACTGATGGGATAATAAGCAGTAGTTAAGTATTAAGTTGACCCAGTGAAGGTCCCATATGAATAAACCTGGGTAGCACCACAGCTGGTGTCTTTTAAATGAAACTTTTACATTAATACCGTACAAAAGGTGATTCTGTTCCAGGAACAGGCATCGGGCAGAACTCCCTCGTCTGCAAACCCGCACAGGTTCTATATGTCATGCCTCTGACATCACTGCATTTGCCAAGTTGTACAGTGAGTGTGGTGTCAACGGCTCACCTCCAGGGGGCAGCTGGGCTGAGCCATCAGGATTCAGCCCTGGCCTCCCAAAGAAAGAAAATGAAACAGCTGGGGGGCTTCCAAGCGGGAAAGCTGAGTTTCTCTACTAGACTGAACTTGGAGCAAAGGCCGCCGGGCAGGAAGGCCCAGTGAAGGAGTGAGAGAGCTGCTCCCTTGCTCAGAGCCACTCACTCCTTCCTGGATTCCAGCCCCAGTGGACCTCCCTGCCCTTGACTCCAGGGTCAAGTCCTGACTGGTCCAGGACTGAGACTCTGCATCTACTCTCTCCTAGATACCATGTCCCCTAGGGATCAAATTCAGGTCTGGGTATGCCTGTTGATTCAAAAGCTCTCAACAAATGATTACTAAATAAGTATTAAGGACTTGGGACACCTTCTTTATTAGTCATGCCGTTTGGTTATAAACTTGGACTAATGATCACAGTTAGTTGTTAGTGTATAAATCTGTTGACACGCTCCTTAGATGTTCCTGAATGCTGCCAGCAGGGGCGCCACATACAGTTGCACAGGATGTGCACTGCACAAAGGGCACATGGCCAAAGTGGTGATGGAGGCCAAAATCTGGCCTGTGGCCCAATTGCCAGATCATACCCTTTTTCAGAGAAACTCCTTTTTCTAATTCTCACAAAGGCATTGAATGGGCTGACAGCAGCCCTGGCTGTAGGCAGAATGTGGGTAGCAGGAGGGGAGAGCTGGCTCTGAGGAAGTAGAAGGAAGATGCAATAACCTATCTGGGCAGGCCAGAGCCCAGAAGGTGACAGGTATCACCAGCGAGGTACCATCAGTCAGAGCTTACTTTCTGTCCTTGCTCCCAAGTATGGCTATAGACAACTTGAGGGTAAGACAGAGGCCCACAGGGCATCCTCGCTACTGACTCAGGGATGCAGAGAGGAAGCAAGGGGTGTGAGCACTGAGAACTAGCAAGACAGAAACCCAGACATTTTTATTCATGTGCATCTCAAAATAACTTTATGGGGTGTGTATTTATCCCAGTTTGCAGATGGGAAGACTGGGGCTTTAAGAATTTTTTTTAAGACTTATTTATTGGTTTATGTTTGGCTGCACTGGGCCTCTGTTGCTTCGCTCTGGTTTTCTCCAGTGGTAGAGGGGGTGCTCTCTTCGTTGCAGATCACAGACTCTGGGCATGTGCACGGTTCAGTAGTTGAGGCACATGGGCTTGGCTGTCCCACGGCATACGGGATCCTCCCCAGTCAAGGACCAAACTCAAGTCCCCTGTGTGGGCAGGCAGATTTTTAACCACTAGACCACTAGGGAAGGCCCGAAACTTAAAGAATTTTTGCCGTTCTCACAGAACCAGAGAGAAAACAGGGCCTCACCTCAAACAGACTCTAATAGACTCCAATAGACTCACCGCACATACACTCCAGAGCCTATGCTCTTAAACAGGGCTGTGGCACCCCACTCCAGTACTTTTGCCTGGAGAGTCCTGTGGACGGAGGAGCCTGGTAGGCTGCAGTCCATGGGGTCGCTAGAGTTGGACACGACTGAGCAACTTCACTTTCACTTTTCACTTTCATGCATTGGAGAAGGAGGTGGCAACCCACTCCAGTGTTCTTGCCTGGAGAATCCCAGGGACGGGGAAGCCTGGTGGGCTGCCGTCTCTGGAGTTGCACAGTTGGACACAACTGAATCGACTTAGCAGCAGCAGCAGCAGCTAACAAGCAGTAGGATATCAGAGTTGATACCAGCCTTAGGGTTAGAACTGGGTCCTGGGGGGCCCCCGCCAGCCACAGTTAACCCCTCTGCTGCTGGATTACTGGCTATTCTGGGCTGTGGAGCCGGGAGGAGCGGGGAGAGGAGAAGGGGTGTCTGCAGAGATCAGCCAGCAGCTGTTTATTACTGCAATGCGAACATTTCAGTGTTCTAACAACTCGTGCAACCACGTAGGTGCCTACCTGCGAAGGGTCAGCCTGCTCTGAACCATTGCATCTTACCGCCTCAAAGCTTCCTGAGTCTGAAAAGAGACATAAAGGGTTAGCCTGAAGCTGAGTCCTGAGCCAGGGTTAGAATCTGTGTTCAGCAAGTGAAGATGAGGTACCAGGAGACCCAAGGCTGGGGCACTTTCCAGGAGCCAGATTTTCAAGCTGGGCTGCAGCCTTCCTGCTCAAGCAGAGAACTGAGACACACTGTTGAAGAACAGAAAGCAAGGTGACAGGGGAGATTCTAAATCTTGCCTCAACAGAGCCACTGATCAAACCCCCATGAACACACAGCCCATCTCCTCCCCGGTAAAACAAAGGCTTCAGGCTAGAGAACCTTTTTTTAGGAGTGTTCCAACAATAGCATTTTCTGATTCCATGTTTCTAACAAACACGCTGCAGAAGGAAAAATAAAAACATCTGCACTTTTTGCCACTGAGGGTTTGTGTTGTTATTTTTCAAGCTCAGAATGCCCTACGATCCCCATGGTGACAGGAGATGATGGTTTTATTGTAGTTGTAGATCATTAATTTTGTAGACAAAAATGTGAAAACATAGCTTATCTCTGTCTGCAGACACTTCGCTATGCCAGAGCATGAAACAGTTCTCAGTGGAAGATAAAGAACTGCTGTCTAGAGTTTGGTGATATGAAGCAGGGAAGACAGTTCCCCTCAAAGCTAAGTAGGCTCCGCCTTGGATGAGAGGCTGCTGCAGTCTCGGGGTCTGGCCTGAAGTTTTTGGGGAGAGGAGCAAAGGATGAGGGCTGGAGAAGCTGGGAAGAGCCAGAGGACAACCCACAGAGCTGTGTTCTCACTCCTACCCGCCCCCTCCCGCCCTGCCTCTGTGCAGACTCTCAGGGCGCGTGCTGGCACACTGGTCATCACCAACGCTTTCTTCTATGATGTGCTTTACTTGAGAGCAAGAACCTTATCTTAGCTGTTTTTGTTCTCTGAGCAATTAGCACAGTGCCTGAGACGGAATGAAGGCCTAATAAAGGTTTCATAAATAAAAGAATGACTGAATGGATGGACTGACGGATGGATGGACGGATGGATGGGGATTCTCATTCATTCATCCATTCTCAGAGTCCTCTCTCTCCATTCTCAAAACAGCAGAATTTGCAAATTTAGGAGCTCACTAGGTTTGGTCTTACAAATGTCTTCCAGCTGGTCCCATGACTGCATCTCTAACTCTGAGCCCTTAAAAGTCAATGCTAGCAGGACATTCTGCTATAGCAGAGCAAGGAGCAATGATGAAACTGGACAAAACTACCCCCAAAACCCATTTCAGAGATATAGAAATCAACCAAAGCAAGATACCAAAGTGAGAAGCAGTTGTACATGAAAAACTACTGCCCTTCAGATAAGAACAATGCAAGTTACTGAACAACAACTAAACAGCCGTAACAACCACCCTTGGAGGAAAAGAGATCAGAATCCAGACTTGCTACACTATATAATCTTAAATTATTCAGTTTTCAAAAGAAGTTATAAACTCTGCAAAAAAAACAGGAAAGTGTGAATGAGACATGTTAACTAAGGAAAGAAGGGGGAAAAGCAATCAGTGGAAATTTTGCCTAAGGGAGCCCTAGTGTTGGAATTAGCAGACAAAAAAAAATCAGAGCGGCTATGATAAATATGTTCAAAAAACTAAAGGAAGCCATCTTTCAAAAATTAAAAGAAAATATAAGGAACTTCTCTAGTGGCCCAGTGGCTAAAACTTCACACTTCCATTGCAGGGGGGCCGGGTTCAATCCTTGATCAGGGAACTAGATCCCACACACAGCTAAGAGTTTGAGTGATGCAGCTGAGACCTGGCACAGCCAAATAAATAAATAATAAATGTGACAAAAGAAAATACAAAAAGTTAAAAGAAAATGTAACAATGACTCAACAAATAGAGAATATCAGCAAAGATAGAAATTATTTTTAAAAGAAACAAATGAAAACTTTGAACTCAAAAGGTACAACTAACTGAAGAAAGATTCATAAGAGGGACTGCATACCAGATGTGACATGGGGATAAGAAAGGATCAACAAATTTGAAGACAAATCAATAGAATTTTTTAATCTGAAAAAAAAAAGGGAAGGGAAAGAATGAATAATAATGACAGCACCTCGAGACATGTTCAGTTCAGTCGCTCAGTCATGTCCAACTATTTACGACCCCAAGGACTGCAGCATTCCAGGCTTCCCTGTCCATTACCAAGTCCCGGAGTTTGCTCAAACTCATGTTCATTGAGCCAGTGATGCCGTCCAACCATGTCATCCTTTGTTGCCTCTTTCTCCTCCTGCCTTCAATCTTTTCCAGCATCAGGGTCTTTTCTAATCAGTCAGTTCTTCCCATCAGATGGCCAAAGTATTGGAGTTTCAGCTTTAGCATCAGTCCTTCCAATGAATATTCAGGACTGATCTCCTTTAGGATGGACTGGGTTGATCTCCTTGCAATCCAAAGGACTCTCAAGAGCCTTCTCCAACACCATAGTTCAAAAGCATCAATTCTTTAGTGCTCAGCTTTCTTTTATGGTCCAACTCTCATATCCATACATGACTACTGGTAAAACCATAACTTTGACTAGACAGACTTCTGTTGTCAAAGTAATGTCTCAGCTTTTTAATATGCTATCTGGGTTCATCATGGCTTCCCTGGTGGCTCAGAGGGTAAAGAATCTGCCTGCAGTGCAGGAGACCCAGTTTCGATCCCTGGGTTGGGAAGATCCCCGGAGAAGGAAATGGCAACCCACTCCAATACTCTTGCCTGGAAAATCCCATGGATGGAGGAGCCTGGCAGGCTACAGTCCACGTGGTGGCAAAGAGTCGAATATGACTGAGCAACGTTTATCATAGTTTTTCTTCCAAAGAACAAGCGTCTTTTAATTTCATGGCTGCAGTCACCATCTGCAGTGATTTAGGAGCCCAAGAAAATAAAGTCTCTCACTGTTTCCACTGTTTGCCCATCTATTTGCCATGAAGTCATGGAACCAGAGGCCATGATCTTCATTTTTTGAATGTTGAGTTCTAAGTCAGCTTTTTCACTTTCCTCTTTCACTTTCATCAAGAGGCTCTTTAGTTCCTCTTCACTGTCTGCCATAAGGGTGGTGTCATCTGCATATCTGAGATTATTGATATTTCTCTCTGCAATCTTGATTCCAACTGTGCTTCATCCAGTCCAGCATTTTGCATGGTGTACTCTGCATATAAGTTAAATAAGCAGGGTGACAATATACAGCCTTGACCTACTCCTTTCCCAACTTGGAACTAGTCCATTGTTCCATGCCCAGTTCTAACTGTTGCTTCTTGACCTGCATATAGATTTCTCAGGAGGTGGGTAAGGTGGTCTGGTATTCCCATCTCTTGAAGAATTATCCACAGTTTGTTGTGATCCACAAAGTCAAAGGCTTTGGTGTAGTCAATAAAGCAAAAGTAGATGTCTTTCTGGAGCTCCCTTGCTTTTACTATGATCCAATGGATGTTGGCAATTTGATTTCTGGTTCCTCTCCCTTTTCTAAATTCAGCTTGAACATCTGAAAGTTCTCAGTTCACATACTGTTGAAGCCTCACTTGGAGAATTTTGAGCATTGCTTTGCTAGCATGTGAGATGAGTGCAATTGAGTGGTAGCTGAACATTCTTTGACATTGTCCTTCTTTGGGAATGGAATGAAAAATGACCTTTTCCAATCCTGTGACTCCTGTTGAGTTTTCCAAATTTGCTAGCATATTTAGTGCAACACTTTTACAGCATCATCTTTTAGGATTTGAAATAGCTCAGCTGGAATTCCATCACCTCCACTAGCTTTGTTTGTAGTGGTACTTCCTAAGGCCCACTTGACTTCACACTCCAGAATATCTGGCTCTAGGTGAGTAATCACACCATCATGGTTATCTGGCTCATGAAGATCTTTTTTGTATAGTTCTTCTGTGTATTCTTGTCATCTCTTCTTAATATCTTCTGCTTCTGCTTCTGGAGACATGTGAGACAACATAAAAAAATTTTAATATATGTATAATGAGAACATCAGGAGGATAAGAAAGAGAGATGGGGGCTGAGGACGATTAAAGAAATAATGACCAAAATGCTTCAAATTTGATGAAAAATGCTATATTCTAGAAGCTCAATGAACCATAAGTAGAATAAACACAGAGATTCACCCTAAACACATCACAGTAAAACTAATGAATAAAGAGAGAAAATCTTGAAATAGCAAGAGAAAACCAACTCATTACCTATAGAAAAACATCAATATAGTTAATGAAAGGCTTTTCAGCAGAAACCAGAAGTCAGTGGAATCACATATTCAAAATCCTGAAGGAAAAAAATGTCAACTAAGAATTTTGTATCCACTAAAACTATTCTTCAAACCTGAAAAGTAACATGGAGACATTCTCAAACAAGCAATGAGTGAGATAATTTATGCTAGCAGACCTTCCTTTAAAAAAGCACCAAAAGAAATAATTTACGCTGAAAGGAAATAACATCAGACAGTTACTTCAATCAAAGAAATGAAAAGCACCAGAAAAGGTAACTATGTGGATAATATAAATAACTGCATTTCTCTAAAAATTTTCCCTAATTTTAAAAGACATAAGATTGCACAAAACAGTAGTTATGACACTGGTGGATGGATTTATGGATGTTGGGTTTGTAACAAGCACACACACATATAAAGTTCTAGGCGTCTGTTGCACAACATTGTGAATCTATTTTTAAGATGGTAAATTTGATTTCTGACCACAATTAAATATTTTAAAATTTTAATTGAAAGGATAGACAATTCAATAATAGATGTAGACTTCAGTACCCCACCCTCAACAGCATAATTGGGCAAATCACCAAGAATACAAAAAAGAACACTGTCAACCAACGTGACCTAACCAGTATCCATAGAATACTCACCCAGTGACAGCAGAATACACACTCTCCTCGAGAACACATGGAACATTCTCAAGAATAGATCATGTTCTGGGTCATAAAGCAAGTTCTCAGTAAACTTGAAAGAACTGAAATCATACAAAGTATGCTATCCAGTCACAAAAGAATTAAATTAAAATCAAAAGCAGAAAGAAATTTGGGAAATCTCCAAATATTTGGAAATTAAGCAACACACATCTAATTAATGCATAGGTCAAAGAACAAAACCACAAGAGAAATTAGAAAATATTTTAACCAGAGGAAAACAAGACATTAAAATTTATAGGAGGCAATCAAATCAGTGGTTAGAGGGAAAGATATAGCTTTAAACATTAATTTTAAAAAGAAAAAAAATCTCAGATTAATACCTTAAGCTTCCACCTTAAGAAAATTAAAAAAAAGAGAGAAAACCAAATCCAAGCAAACAAAAGGAAGTAAATAATAAAGATGTAATGGAATCCAGTGAAAAATAAAACATAAAAGCAATAGAAAAAAATCAATGAAACCAAAAGTTCATTCTTTCAGAAGTTCAACAAAGTTGACAAACCTAGACTCATCAAGAAGAAAAAAGACACAAATTATCAAGATCAAGAATAAAAAAGGGAACATCATTAAGAATTGGAAGTTAACAAGGGACACTATGAACAATTTTATGACAATAAATTAGACAAATAAGCTGAACAAATTCCTAGAGAGGCACAAATTACCTACACTGTTTTGAGAAGATGGAAAATTTTAATAAATCTATCATTTGTTTTAACTTTTAAAATTAATAATAGAAAAATCTTCCCACAAATAAAAATCCAGTCTTCAGCAATGAGATCTATCAAATGTTTAAAGAAGAAATGGTACCAACTCTTTACAAAGTTCCAGAAAACTCATTTGATTGTCAAGGTTCACGGTGATTCCAAAGTCAGACAAGACATCACAAGAAAAGAAAACTAGATCAACATACTTCACGAACATAGATGTTAAAGTTTTAACAAGGCATTAGCAAACCAAATCCAGCAATATATAAAAAGGACTATTCACCATAACCAAGTAGGATTTGTCCCAGAAATGCAAGGTTGGTTTAATATCTGAAAATCCATCAATTTAATACACTATATTAACAAAACAAAGGACAAAAATCATCTGAAGATACAGAAAAACCATATTTGACAAAAATATAACATGCATGATAAAAGCTCTCTGAACAGTAGGAATGGAAGGGAAATTCCTCAACCTGACAAAGAGCATCTACAGAAAACCTATTGCTAATAGCCAACATGATGGTAAATGAAAGTACATTTCCCCCTAAAATTAGGAACAAAGCAGGATGTGCAGTCTCACCTCTTCTTTTCAATATTCTCCTGGCAGTTCCAGCCAGTACAGTAAAGCAAGGAAAATAAACAAAATGTATCCAGATTGGAAGAGAATTAGAACTGTCTTTATTCATTAATAACAATTCTATGTAGAAAAGCCTAAGGAACACACACACACACACACACACACACACACACACACACACACACACAGCTGCTAGAACCAATAAGAGGATTCAGCAGGGTCACAAGATGTAAGATAAATATAAAAAACAAATTGCACTTCCATATTGTATACATACAATTGGAAAATGAAACTAAGGGGGAAAATCTCATTCACAATAATATCTGAAAGAATCAAATATTTAGGACTGAATTTAATAAAGAAATGCAAAGTTGGACATTGAAATTATAAAATACTGGGGAGATAATTTGAAGAAAATTTAAATCAATGGAGAGACATTTGGGTTGTTGATCCACGCCCATGGATTGGAGACTCGATAGTGTTAGGATAGCAAGTCTTCCCAAATTGATCTAAACATTTAACATAATCCCTATTAAAAACACAGTAAGGCTTTTTTTTTGGGGGGGGTCATAATTGTTTGGCTGATCCTAAAATTCATATGGAAATGCAAATGACCAAGAATAACCAAGGCAAGTTTTAAAAAACAAAGTGGAAGAATTTATATTGCTCCTGCTGCTAAGTCGCTTCAGTCGTGTCCAACTCTTTGTGACCCCATGGACTGTAGCCTGCCGGGCTACTCCGTCCATGGAATTCTCCAGGCGAGAGTACTGGAGTGGGCTGCCATTGCCTTCTCCGTTATCCTATCTAACTTTAAAACTTACAACAAAAAAGAAAAAAGAACTTACTACAAAGCTACTCTAATCAAGATAATGTGGTCCTGGCATTAGGACAGGATCAATAGAACAGAATTGAGAGTCCAGATTATACCACTATTACATTTATGATCAGTTGATTTTCAGCCAAGGTGCCACAGTGACTTAATGGAGAAAGAATCGTGTTTTCAACAAGTGGTACTCTGACCATCCAATACTCATATTCAAAAGGCTGAATTTAGAACCTTTACTCACATCAGACACAAACATTAATTCAAAATTAACTAAAACTAAAAAATGTTTACAAGAAAACTTAGAAAAACACTTTGAATCTTGCCTTAGGAAAAGAGTTCTTAGGAATGACAACAAAAGCGCAGTCCATACAAGGAAAAAATGATAAATTGAGCTGCGACACATTTAAAAGCTCTTGCCTGTGCATTTTAGAGCCCGTGCTCTGCAGCAAGAGAAGCCACAGCAATGAGAAATCTGTGCACCGTGGGGGAAGGCCATGCACAGCAACACGGACCCAGCACAGCCAAAAATAAATAAATTAAAAAAAATTTTTTTAATTAAAAGCTTTTGTGCTTCGAAAGACACCCTGAAGAAAATGAAAAGAGAAGATGCATACCAGAAGAAAATATTTACCAATCATATATTTGACAAAAGATTTGTATCCAGAGTATATAAAGAACTCATACAACTCGATAATTAGAAGACAAAAACCCCAATTTAAAAATAGACAAAATTGAAGAGACATCACCAAAGAAAATATACAAATGGCTAATAAGCACAGGAAAAATGTCAACATCATTAGTCATTAAGGCACATGCAGATCGAAACCACAATGAGATACCATTATACACCCACTAAAATGGCTATAATCAACAAGACAATAACAAGTTTGGCAAGGATGTGAACCTTCATATATTGCTGGTGGGCATGTAAAACAGAGCAGCTCTTGAAAAACAGTGCCGGCAGTTTCTTCAAAAGCTAAACGTAAACTTACCATACAGCCTAGCAATCCCCTTCTCAGGTATCTATTCAAGAGAAATGAAAACATTTGTCCACACCAAGCTCTGTACGTGAATGCTCGTAGCAACATCCTTCAGAAGAGCCCCAAAGCTCAAAACAATCCAAACGCCCACCAACTGGTGAATGGATGAACCAAATGTGTATCCTTTCGATGGAAGTGTACTCAGCAATGGAAAGGCAGGAACGTCTCAAAAACCTTGGATGAACCTCAAAACACCACACGAAGTGCTAGAAGTCAGAAGCAAAAGACTACATGTTGTATGATCTCATTTGCATGAAATGTCCTGAAAAGACCCATTGATAGAAACAGAAAGCACGTCAGTGGTTATCCTGGGCTAGGGGTGGGAGCAGGGACTGGCCAAAAATGGTGGCATCACCAGGATGATGGGGCTCCCTGGTAGCTCAGTCAGTCAAGAATCTGCCTGCAGTGCAGGAGATCAGAGTTCAATCCCTGGGTGGGGATGATCTCCTGAAGAAGGAAATGGCAGCCCACTCCAGTATTCTTGCCTAGAGAATCCCATGGACAGAGGAGCCTGGAGGGCTACAGTCCATGGGGTCACAAAGAGCTGGACATGACTTAGCGATTAAACCATCACCACCAGGATGATGAAAAGCTTCTAAAACTGGGTTAAGGCGGTGATGATATTTATAATGCATGCATAAGTCACTTCAGTCATGTCCAGCTGTTTTCAATCCCATGGACTGTAGCCCACCGGGCTCCTCTGTCCATGGGGTTCTCAAGTCAAGAATACTGGAGTGGGTGGCCACGTCCTCCTCCAGGGGATCCTCCCAATCCAGTAAGCAGCATTGAATTGTTGACCTAAATAAGTAAATTTTATGGTATTTAAATCTGTAAATCTATAAAAAAGCAAACAAAGCCAGAAACGTCAATGCCCTTGTGGAGGGTTGGATTAAATAGGTCTCACCTCTACCACAACCCCTCACTGACTCGATCCCTCAGATTCCACAAGACCAGATTGTGCAGCAAATGCTCAGTTTCTTTTCTGAAAGGTTAGGGTCAGGGCAGTTTCGGAAGGGGAATTATAAGGTTGAAGGAGAAGAGGTTAAGATTTAAAGATTTGGGAACGTGCCTCAATTTCACAGGGCTTCCCTGGTGGCTCAGCTGGTAAATAATCCACCTGCAGTGTGGGAGACCTGGGTTCGATCCCTGGGTTGGGAAGATCCCCTGGAGAAGGGAAAGGCTACCCACTCCAGTATTCTGGCCTGGAGAATTCACCTGGGTTTGATCCCTGGGTTAGGATGATGCCCTGGAGAAGGGAAAGGCTACCCATTCTATTTTTCTGGCCTGGAGAATTCCATCAACCATACAGTCCATGGGGTCCCCAAGAGTCGGACACGACTGAGCTACTTTCACTTTCAGTCTCACAAGAGATCACACCCGTGTCTTCTGAGCACCCTCTGCTCCCAGCTCTGTTCTGCCCGGATCCCTCCCTGTATCCTTAAGAACTGCCAGTGCTCATCCCAAGAGGCTTAATCCAGCTCTGGGTGGGACCAGGGCTCTGGACCCGTAAATGAGGCCCATGCACCTTCCAGACCTGGTACCACTGATCCCTCCTGAGAGCTGGGGCTCATGACTTCCTTTACTAGTTGATTATTTCAGGAAATCCAGTTTCAGAGGGGATTTTTCTAGGAAGCAGACAGAGACACCACAGTAAGAAGTCCTTTTCCTTCTGTTTGAAGCACCAGCTGGCACCCACAGCTTTTCGACAGCCACCCATCATTCTCCACCCACCCTGCACACACACACACCACACACTCTAGAACTGAGAGGATTTTTCTTTCTTTCCCACTCTTCCAAGGGTGCTTGGCCCAGGGGACCAGAGAATAACGCTGCAAACCAGAGATTGTCATTTTGGGTGAGCTTTCCCAGAGTACAGGATTTAACCTCCTGACCAGGACACCAGATAATGGTGAAAACTTGCTACTTCAGATGGATCCAGAAAGGTGGGGAAAAAACCAGTGCTCCCACTGAGGTTGAAATGCCAGGATTGGCACGGTAGGCAGTACAAGAAGGAGCTGAAAGGCTCAGAGATTGAAAGGCTGTTGGATTGGATGTGCTAGGAAAGGTCCGAAGACACACAGGTTATGTAGAAAGCCCTAGAAGAGAAATCATTTGTCAGGTCCTGGGCTAGGAGGAGGAGCACCAGCAGCATTACAAAGTTTGGTGGGCAGCCCTCTCTGTAGGGCTGGTGCTATGATGCATGCGCAGCACTAGTTTCTCTGATAGCAATGGCAGTGCCAGCCATCAGAAGCCAGGGGATATGGTTGTGGGAAACAACAGGCTGGGAGTGGCAGCCGAGGGGCGCAAAAGGAGTAGAGGGTGCAAGCCGAAATGGCTGCATTTTCATTTCAGCCCCACTCAGGGGTGGCCCCAGACATCAGTGTTGAGGGGAAATCTTCCCAGTAGGCAGGGCTCAAGCGGTAACCCTGATCATTCACTTTTGAGACCTAAAGTTAGAAGGAAAGTGAAAGTGTTAGTCACTCAGTTGTGTCCGACTCTGAGACCCCATGGACTATAGCCCACCAGGCTCCTCTGTCCATGGAATGCTCCAGGCAAGAATACTGCAGTGGGTTGCCATTTCCTTTTCCAGGGGATCTTCTCGACCCAGGGACCAAATCCGGTTCTCCTGCATTGTTAGGCGGATTCTTTACCATCTGTGCCCCCAGTTAGAGTATATAGTCTCGAATACCTTAGCAGGGCTTCCCTGGGGGCTCAGATGGTAAACCGTCTGGCTGCAATGCAGGAGACCAGGGTTTGATCCCTAGGTCGGGAAGATCCCCTGGAGAAGGAAATGGCAACCCACTCCTGTACTGTTGCCTGGAGAATTCCATGGATGGAGTAGCCTGGTAGGCTACAGTCCATGGGGTCACAAAGAGTCAGACACGACTGAGCGACTTCACTTTCTTTTCTTTTCTATACCTTAGCAGGCTGGTAAGGGGGTTGAAGAGAGAAAGATTGGAAGATCTGGGACATGGAAGTCTGGGAAAGAGACACATAGATGGACAGATGGGAATGGGCACAAGAGATGAAGGTCTTTTTATCACATGACACACCACTCAAGAACACTAAACAACTGAATGGCTTGGCCAGCTGACATCAGCAAGACTCCTCATCAGCTACCCAAGGGCTGGCACAAGGGACACATGAGCCGAGTGGCCATGAGGGTCGTGCCTAGTCCCAAAAGCCAACATGGTTCCCACTCACCAAGGCTGATCTAGCTGCTGCCACCACTCCCGGGCCTGGGAGAGGCATAGCGACTGGGAGTCTGATCATTCAAGGACAAGGGTCCAGGCCCTATGGCCAGACAAGGTCCTAAGACCACCAAAGAGGCTGGCTGGAGGGCCTGGGGATCTAAAGCGGGGAGTGGAGGAAAGAAATGCCACTCTGCCTATAAGCTAGTGGGCCTGAGGCTAGCTGCAGCATCAGGAGAAGTAGCCCCATCCACCTTTCTCTTCCAAGTTTCCTGCAGGAGAAAAGGTGCCCCGTGCGTCCCAGAGGAGCAGCTCCCAGAACATCCATGAAGACGTGGACGCAGAGGTGCCAGAGGTGGACAGAGGTGGACACTGTGAAGATGCCACACATCTTCCCCAATGAGGGGCTTTTGTCCCAACTGCTGGGAACGCTGTTGGGAGTCAGTCTGCTCTCTGCAGAGAGTCCCCTAAGCCAAGGTCACGTGCCTTCCCAGGCGGCCTGCACCCCGTGACTGCTCCTGTAGAAGTCCAGCTCAGGACAACAACGAGGGCCTCTCTGCTTTCAAAGCTCACCATGGGGTCCACCCAGTCATCCTCACACCCACACCACAGCTTTGCCCCTCCCTCTGCCCAATCCTGCTGGCATCCCCTTCCCTCCATAGGTTTCTATTCCTATATGTAAAAGTATTTAAAGATTCAGTTCAGTTCAGTCGCTCAGTCATGTCCAACTCTTTGCAACCCCATGAATCACAGCACACCAGGCCTCCCTGTTCATCACCAACTCCTGGAGTTCACCCAGACTCATGTCCATCGAGTCGGTGATGCCATCTAACCATCTCATCCTCTGTCGTCCCCTTTTCCTCCTGCCCCCAATCCCTCCCAGCATCAGGGTCTTTTCCAATGAGTCAACTCTTCACATGAGGTGGCCAAAGTATTGGAGTTTCAGCTTCGGCATCAGTCCTTCCAATGAACACCCAGGACTGATCTTTAGAATGGACTGGTTGGATCTCCTTGCAGTCCAAGGGACTCTCAAGAGTCTTCTCCAACACCACACTTCAGAAGCATCAATTCTTTGGCGCTCAGCTTTCTTCACAGTCCAACTGTCTCATCCATCCATGACCACTGGAAAAACCATAGCCTTGACTAGGCGGACCTTTGTTGGCAAAGTAATATCTCTGCTTTTGAATATGCTATCTAGGTTTGTCATAACTTTCCTTCCAAGTTAATTTCATGGCTGCAATCATCATCTGCAGTGATTTTGGACCCCCCAAAAATTAAGTCTGACACTGTTTCCACTGTTTCCCCATCTATTTCCCATGAAGTGATGGGACCAGATGCCATGATCTTCGTTTTCTGAATGTTGAGCTTTAAGCCAACTTTTTCACTCCCCTCTTTCACTTTCATCAAGAGGCTCTTTAGTTCTTCTTCCTTTTCTGCCATAAGGGTGGTGTCATCTGCATATCTGAGGTTATTGATATTTCTCCTGGAAATCTTGATTCCAGATTGTGCTTCTTCTGGCCCATCAGCGTTTCTCATGATGTACTCTGCATATAAGTTGAATAAGCAGGGTGACAATATACAGCCTTGATGTACTCTTTTTCCTATTTGGAACCAGTCTGTTGTTCCATGTCCAGTTCTAACCGTTGCTTCCTGACCTGCATATAGGTTTCTCAAGAGGCAGGTCAGATGGTCTGGGATTCTCATCTCTTTCAGAATTTTCCACAGTTTATTGTGATCCACACAAAGACTTTGGCATAGTCAATAAAGCAGAAATAGATGTTCTTCTGGAACTCTCTTGCTTTTTCCATGATCCAGCGGATGTTGGCAATTTGATCTCTGGTTCCTCTGCCTTTTCTAAAACCAACTTGAACATCTGAAAGTTCACAGTTCATGTATTGCTGAAGCCTGGCTTGGAGAATTTTGAGCATTACTTTACTAGCATGTGAGATGAGTACAATTGTGCAGTAGTTTGAGCATTCTTTGGCATTGCCTTTCTTTGAGATTGGAATGAAAACTGACCTTTCCAGTCCTGTAACCACTGCTGAGTTTTCCAAATTTGCTGGCATATTGAGTGCAGCACTTTCACAGCATCTTTCAGGATTTGAAATAGCTCAACTGGAATTCCATCACCTCCACTAGCTTTGTTTGTAGTGATGCTTTCTAAGGCCCACTTGACTTCACATTCCAGGATGTCTGGCTCTAGGTGAGTGATCACACCATTGTGATTATCTGGGTCATGAAGCTCTTTTTTGTACAGTTTTTCTGTGTATTCTTGCCACTTCTTCTTAACATCTTCTGCTTCTGTTAGGTCCATACCATTTCACATCATTAATCACATGTCCAAACATTGCTTTATTGTTACATATAATAAAATAATCCTCCTTCCCCTTCAGAACCCAGCTTTCATTGGAAGGTCACAGCATTGCCCATCTCCACGCCCACACCCACCAAATCCCCCTGCAAAACTTTTTGGATCTTGGCAATTACAAGACGGCTGCCATTTTTGTGAGCAATGCTTTGTACTGGATGCTTCTTGCTCATCCTCTCATTTGCTCCTTAGCACAGCTATGAGGTCATTCCTGCATCTCTTCCATTTCTGATGAGGGAACCAGAGCTCAGGAGGTTCAATTGCTCACGTGAGGTCACCTCTCTAGTGAGCAGGGGACCAGTCTGATTCCCAAGGCACTGCACACCCACACCACTTTTCCAGTTAACAAGCAAAAGGAGAAGGGTTGCTCGTCACTCTTAGCTGACAGGTTGAGGACCAGTGGGTGGACATTTTGCAGGAAGATATATCTCAGGTAAACAAAAGGAGGGACTCTAGCAAGGGAGTACTCAAAAGAAGGATGGGTGTTTTTGAGACGGGGGGGTGAAGCCCTATCCCTGGGGATATCCAAGCCTCCACGAGGACTAAGAGAAATGCTAATTTTGGCAATCAGAATGCCCCCAACCAACTCTTAGAAGAAAGGATTCTCAGATTCCATAAATGACACAAAACTCCCAGCACTGAGCTGACTCGAAATTTCCAGCCGGTTTGAGGATCAGCAGAGTCCTGACCAGAAGTCCTTCAACTGGAGTGAGGCCTGACCTGGCTTCTGGAACACTGCCAACCGCTAGGGGTGACTCTCCCTGCCCTGAAAGCAGGACACTCAACCGAGCGACCGCTGGAGGTCCCTCCAGATCCCGGTGCCCTTGACTGCATCCCACCAGGTGTTCAGTGGATGCTCTAGATGTGCATGGTCATGAATGCCAATCAGCCTTGGAGGGCAAACCCCCTGGAGATGCAGCTGAAGACACACCAACTGCAGCTCCTCCTGTCTCCTGCTTTCTTCCCGTTCCTAAAACGTGTGCCTTGAAGCCTTGTGTGTGTGTTACCAACACGTGCATCAGCCTCAGTTCTGAGCATGACTCCTTCCTCCAAATTCCTCTGTGGTGCACCCCTTGGCTTTGGGATTCCCAGATGGGAGGATAGCGTTCTTTCTCTGATGCAGTGACCTCTCCATCACCACCCACTCCAGCCAGCAAGCTGGACTTCAGAGGAATTCAGAGAAGTTCCTCAATGAGAAAAGCACAACCCTCAATTCAATTCACCTCTTCTTCAGTCACCCCTTAAGGTCAAAGTGAAGGGAAGAAATATCAGCTATCCAACCACAAATGGGATTTTTGGGGGGTTAATGTTCTTACCTCGGAGAAGGCAATGGCACCCCACTCCAGTACTCTTGCCTGGAAAATCCCATGGACGACGGAGCCTGGTAGGCTGCAGTCCATGAGGTCGCTAAGAGTCAGACACAACTGAGTGACTTCACCTTCACTTTTCACTTTCATGCATTGGAGAAGGAAATGGCAACCCACTCCAGCATTCTTGCCTGGAGAATCCCAGAGACAGAGGAGCCTGGTAGGAGGCCATCCATGGGGTTGCACAGAGTCGGACACGACTGAAGTGACTTAGCAGCAGCAATGTTCTTACCTGGGACTCATTGATTCATTTCAGTTCAGTTCAGTTCAGTCACTCAGTCGTGTCTGACTCTTTGCAACCCCATGGACTGCAGCATGCCAAGCATCCCTGTCCATCACCAACTCCCGGAGTTTACTCAGACTCATGTCCATTGAGTCAGTGATGCCATCCAACCAATTCATCCTCTATCATCCCCTTATCCTCCTGCCTTCAATCTTTCACAGAATCAGGGTCTTTTCAAATGAGTCAGTTCTTCGCATCAGGTGGCCAAAGTATTGGAGTTTTAGCTTCAACATCAGTTCTTCCATTTAACAGATATACATTGAGCCAGGGCCTAAAATAGCCTATTATAGGTGTTAGTCCATTCAGGCTGCTATAAAAAAATACCACACTCTGGGTGACTTAGAAACAACAAACATTTATTTCTCCCAGTTCCCTGCATGCAAGAGGTTCAGGGTCATGGCACCAGCGTGGTCAGGCTTTGCTGAAGAGACCCTCTTCCTGGTTCATGGCCAATGCCCTCTCCCTGTATTCTCACGTTGGGGAGGAGACTAGTGATTCCACTGGGGCTTCTTGTACATGGGCACTAATCCCATCAAAGGGCCCCACCCTCCTGACCTGAGGACCTCCCTGAAGCCCCACCTCCTAACACCATACCATCCAGAGTCAAGGTTTCAACATGTGAATTTAGGGGGGACACAAACATTCAGACCATACCAGGGCTCTACAACAGGCAAGTGTTTTCTATTAAAGTCCAGACAGTATATATTTTAGGCTCTGCAGGCCAGCCAGCCTCCGTCACAACTACTCGACTCCAGTGGTGCCGTGCAGAAACTGCCACAGACAGTGTGTCAACAGATGGCTATGGTATGTTCCAATAAAACTTTATTTACAAAAACACTCAGCAAGCCAGAGTGGCCCACAGGCCTTAGTGTGCCAACCTCTGCTCTAAGAATACAAAGAATAGTTGTTTCTCCATGTGTAATGGGGGAGGTGGAGTTTCTTCCTATCTTCTAAAATGTTGCAGAACTAGAAAAGCAAGTCTTGGTCAAAACTCACTTTGACACACCACAGCAAAACCGAGGCAAGGAGGGAAGGGGTCCTGACCCCCAGCTTCTGACAGCAAGGAACAGGCCTGAGGCAGGAGACCTGGGTCTGTGTCTTACTGATACACATGCCACTTCCAGCATCCTTGGCTTCCTCTGCTGTAAACTGAGAATACTGATGCTTATATGAATCATGGGATTATGATGAAATTCTAATGAGATAATAAACGGAAAGTGAAAGATGCTCAGTCGTGTCCAACTCTTTACGACCCCATGGACTATACAGTCCATGGAGTTCTCCAGGCTGGAATACTGGAGTGGGTAGCTTTTCCCTTCTCCAGCAGATCTTCCCTACCCAGGAACCAAACTGGGGTCTTCTGCATTGCAGGTGGATTCTTTACCAACTGAGCTATCAGGGAAGCCAATAAATGGGAAATTACTCCCAAAATTATAAAAGCTATGGAGGACTTCCTGGGTAGTCCAGTGGTTAAGAATCCACCTGCCAATGCAGGCAACATGGGTTCGATCCTTGGTCCAGGAAGAATCTGGATGGCATGGAGCAACTAAACCCCAGCAGCACAGCTACTGAGCCCACACTCCTAGAGCCTGTGCCCTGAAACAAGAAAAGCCACCACAATGAGAAGCCCTCGTGGCACAACTAAAGAAAGAGTATGCCCACTCACCACAGCTGGAGAAAGCCCATGTGCAACAATTAAAACCCAGCACAGCCAAAAATAAAATAATAAAGAAATAGGTAATTTTTAAAAATTATACAAAGCTATAGAAATAGAAAAACCTGTATGCAGGTCAGGAAGCAACAGTCAGAACTGGACATGGAACAACAGACTGGTTCCAAATAGGAAAAGGAATACGTCAAGGCTGTATATTGTCACCCTGCTTATTTAACTTATATGCAGAGTACATCATGAGAAATGCTGGGCTGGGGGAAGCACAAGCTGGAATCAAGATTGCCGGGAGAAATATCAATACCCTCAGATATGCAGATGACACCACCCTTATGGCAGAAAGTGAAGAAGAACTAAAAAGCCTCTTGATGAAAGTGAAAGAGGAGAGTGAAAAAGTTGGCTTAAAGCTCAACATTCAGAAAACAAAGATCATGGCATCCGGTCCCATCACTTCAAGGCAAATAAATGGGGAAACAGTGGAAACAGTGTCAGACTTTATTTTGGGGGCTCCAAAATCACTACAGATAGTGACTGCAGCCATGAGATTAAAAGACGTTTACTCCTTGAAATGAAAGTTATGACCAACCTAGACGGCATATTAAAAAGCAGAGACATTACTTTGCCAACAAAGGTCTGTCTAGGCAAGGCTATGGTTTTGCCAGTGGTCACGTATGGATGAGAAAGTTGGACTATAAGAAAGCTGAGCGCTGAAGAATTGATGCTTTTGAAGTGTGGTGTTGGAGAAGACTCTTGAGAGTCCCTTGGACTGCAAGGAGATTCAACCAGTCCATTCTAAAGGAGATCAGTCCTGAGTGTTCATTGGAAGGACTGATGCTGAAGCTGAAACTCCAATACTTTGACCATCGGATGCAGAGATCTGACTCATTTGAAAAGACCCTGATGCTGGGAAAGATTGAGGACAGAAGAAGGGAATGACAGAGAATGAGATCATTGGATGGCATCACTGACACAATGGACATAGGTTTGGGTGGACTCCAGGATTTGGTGATGGACAGGGAGGCCTGGTGTGCTGCAGTTCATGGGGTCGCAAAGTCGGATACAACTGAGCGACTGAACTGAACTGATAGAAATAGAGGAGGTCAATGTTTTCTCCCAACCTGATGCAAAGGATGACATTTGGTCCCAATCTTGCCACTGATCAACTGTGTCTCTCCAGGCAGATCACCTCTCCTCTCTCCACCTTGGTTTCCTCAACACTGAGATGCTGAAAGGGAATGATGGAAATGCGGTGTTGAAAATGTGTGTTTTTATCTTGCTGTCATAATGTTATTATTAGATAATAATTATTTTAATCATCATTTTATGCCTTATCATAATCTTTGTTTTTCTCTGGGAGCTCCCTAGATATTTTTATGACCATAATGTATACTTGCCTGCCAAAGACACTTTCCCACTTCCACTTTAAAATGTTACTGTTGTTTAGTCTCTAAGTTGTGTCCACCTTTTTTGTGACCCCATGGACTGTAGCCCATCATTCTCCTCTGTCCATGGGACGTCCCAGGCAAGAATACTGGAGTGAGTTGCCATCTCCTTCTTCAGGGGATCTTCCTGACCCAGGGATCAGTACTGCGTCTCTTGTATTGACAAGTCGAGTTCTTTACCACTGAGCTGACAGGGAAGCCTCACTTTAAAATAGCCCTTCATTATTGCTCCAGCCCAGGACAAGGAACCTCCCCTGGGCTCCCAGAAGGTCATTTGCTCACCTTTAGCACAGCACTCAAAACTGTGTTTGGTAATTGCCAGTCTACCAGTCTGTCTGTCTTCCTCTGAACTGTGAGCAACCAGCTGAGAGGCAGGTGTGCTATAGTCCATGGGGTCACAAAGAGCTGGACACCACTCAGCAACTGAACAACAATGACTTTCCAGTTTTAGGGCAGGATCACATTGCCACGAAGTGTCTCTTGCATGCTTAGCTGGTCCCTCTGTGGCGGAACCCAGCTCTCCAGATCACTCCTGCAACATCCCCTCACCGCAGGCTCCTGGGCATCTCTTCTCCTGCCGATGTATCTGGAGGCACCCTCATACCTGCAGGGACTTGCCCCCTCTGGGCCCATGAGTCTGCAGGCTTTAGGCTTGTGCTGCAATGGCCCCTTCCACTCTCAGGACACGGAGCTGCCCTGGCAGCTTCTGGAGGAGCCGGGCAGTGTTCCCTGTAAGAGCAAAAGGTGGACAGCCCAGGAGGCAAATTATCACTGTTGGGAAAGCAGAGTCAGCAATCAGGTCTTTTCCTTCCCCAGGACAAATGTTCAAGTTTGCAGTAGTTCATGGACCTCAAAAAGACATCCTGCCAGGACAAGCCGTCAGCTGTACGTGATTGAAGCTCTGTGCCTTTGTCCATTCGGGCAGCTCTAACAGAAGGTGGCAGCCTGGGTGGCTTATTTTTTTTAATTAATTATTTTTTAGTATAATTGCTTTACAATGATTTATTAGTTTCCGCTGTGCAGCAAAGTGAATCAGCTATATGTATACACGTGTCTCTTCCTTTTTGGATTTCCTTCCCACGTAGGTCACCACAGAGCACTGAGTGGAGTTCCCTGTGCTGTATACAGGAAGTTCTGATTAGGTTTCTATTTTATACATAGCAGTAGGGGAAGGCGATGGCACCCCACCCCAGTACTTTTGCCTGGAAAATCCCATGGACGGAGGAGCCTGGTAGGCTGCAGTCCATGGGGTTGCTAAGAGTCGGGCACGACTGAGCGACTTCACTTTCACTTTTCACTTTCATGCATTGGAGAAGGAAATGGCAACCCACTCCAGTGTACTTGCCTGGAGAATCCCAGGGACAGGGGAGCCTGGTGAGCTTCCGTCTATGGGGTCGCACAAAGTCGGACACGACTGAAGCGACTTAGCAGCAGTGCATGTGTGTCCACCCCCCATCTCCCAATTTCAATTATAAACAACAAAAATTTCTCTGGAGCCTGGAGGTCTGAGATCAGGTTTCCAGTGTGGTCAGGTTCTGCCCTTATCTGGGTCAGTGTTTTCTCCTCATCGTCTCATATGGTAGAGAGGGTGAGGAAGCTCTTTTATAAGGGCACTAATCCCATTCACGTGGGCTCCACCCTCATGTCCTGATCACCTCCCAAACGCTCCATCTCCTAACACCATGGCACTGGGGGCAAAGGTTTGAACAGAATCTCAGAGAAACACATTCTGACCACAGTACTGGGAACACCCTCGCGTATTTTCTCTCCCCCATCCTTCCCTCTTGCTCCCCTGGGTTTTCCAGTCCCCAGTAAAGTGTGAGTACCCAAGCTTTTGCCTCCACTTGATTTTCTAGGCAACCTGGGCTGAGACATCAGCTCCCAGGAAATGCCCACTTTGGTCCTCCCCATCTTCTCTTCTGGTCCTCGCCTCTCTTAGCCTTCCCTAGTCAGCCTTGAGTGTGAGCTAGACCTTAATAAATAATCTGCCTTAATAAATAAACCTGGTAGAAGTGGTATGTTGACTTCCAAAAGAAGTGGGAGAAGCCACCTGCCACGTCATGAGGATGCTCAAGCAGTCCTATGGAGAGGCCCACACAGCACAGAAATGAGCCTGTAGCTGATAGTCATGTGAATGAGCTTTCTCAGCAGATTCTGCAGCTTCAGTCAAGCCTTCAGATGAATGCAGCCCCCGGAACAACATCTTGACTGGCATATTATGAAATGCCCTGAGCCAGAACTTCCGTGCTAAGCCACCTATGGATTCCTGACCCTCAAAAACCATGCAAGAAAATTTCGTTGTTCAGTCACTAAGCCGTGGCTGATTCTTTGCAACCTTATGAACTGCAGAATGCCAGGTTTCTCTGTCCTTCAGTATCTCCCAGAGTTTGCTCAAATTCATGTCCATCAGGTTGGTGATGCCATCCGACTATCTCATCCTCTGATGTCCCCTTCTCCTGCCCTCAATCTTTCCCAGCATCAGGGTCCAATGAGTCAGCTCTTCACATCAGGTGGATGCAAGATAATAAACAATTGTTATTTTACGTCTCTAAGTTTCAGGGTAATTTGTTACACCAAAATGGATAATGAATATGACTTGTAACACCGCCCTATGGGCATATGCAGCGTGCTCCCATCCATTCCTCAACCACGGGGGGTGACTTCTGCATTCCGGCTTCTCCCAAGCCCTTCTTGCCTGGGTTACCAGTTATTTCCCAGCTGATAAACCCAGGGACGTCTCCCAATCCTTCTCTTGGTGGCTGCTTTGGAGCACTTGACTCTGTCGACCAGTCCCTCCACCCTCACCTCCTTGCCTTCAGGACGTGCTCCCCACTATCCCCCTGACCAGCCCTCCTCTACCTCTTCTCTCGATCCGCCTGCTATGCCCCAGAACAAAACTGGAGTTCTCCAGAGCCTCATCTTCAGCCCGCCCCCTTACTCTTCCCAGCCACCTGAAGAGGCGTCCTATCTTGTTTCCACCGTGACAATCCCCAGTCCTTGGCTGATGACTGTCAAAGCTATGCCTCATCCAGACCTATATCCAGCTGTCTGGAGAGCATCCCCAAAGGCCCTCAATGTCACTGCATCCAGAAAACCTGATGCTACATGTTGCCTTTTCTTTCTCTATCCCAGGTGACAGCACCTTCTTTTGTCTTTGAAACAGGGTTAATAAATAACAGTCTCCACTGTGCCCAGTGGGGCACCATGGCCCAAGGTCAGTCAGCACAAACCTGGTCAGGTTGGCCAAGGATCGCACCCAGTGGCCCCTCGCTCTACTTCCTGCCGATTCTATAGGAGCCCTGGGGCCCACATATGTGCTGCACACTCGTTTCTTTAGAAACAAGCCTCATTTTGTCCTTGCTGTTGACAGAGGGTGCTTGGAGACAGCCTGCTGCGCTAGGGGAGGCATGCTGGAGGGAGCTGGTGCAGGGTGCTCATCACCCACCTGCACTCGGGGTGTCTTGCCTGAATCCACCCAGCTTCCTCCCTCCCTTCCCTCCCCTCCTTTATCCCTCTCTTCCCGCCTCTCCTCTCTCCTCTTTCATTTCCTGCCTCCTCTCCCTCCTCTGTTCCTCACCTCCTGCCCCAACCCTGCCACTTCCTCATCTTTGTCTCGCCTCTATCTTGTTTCCGTTTTTCTTCTTTCTCTCTCTTCTCTTTTCTCTTCTTTCTCTGTCCTCTCTGTCTGTCTGCCTCACATTCATCATACACCCTGACTTCTTGACTCTCTGTCCTGCGCAAAGAATTTTTTCTCCTGCTGCCTCCAGGCAAAGTTGGTGAAGAAGAATGAATTTTTCATCCACTTCCCCATTATTCTGCTCCTGGACCTAAGAAAGCGGAACTCAGGTCCCTCTGTTTGTGACTAGAGATATGACATACCTTGATCTCTGAGTTTTGTTTTGTCATTTCCCATAAAGTAAACCCCACTCAGAAAGTCAGGCGCCAAGCCCGAGGCATCCAAGTGGCGAGCCTGCAGGCAACATCAGGTGGACTTTGCCCTGATGGCGGTCAGGGGAGATTTGGGGGCCCCCTTTGGCTTCAATCTCTAACAGGAGGGTAAGAACCTGTTAGAAAGTTTTCTCCGAGTTTCCAAGGATGCAGGAATTGGAAGTTATGTTTATAGCCAAGGTCACCAGCACACACACACACACAGAGAAGGGAGACCTGTGCAGGGGTCACCTGCCTCCCTGACAAGTGTATTTACTGGATCAGAGTCTTGAGTCATTGGAGCCAATGTGATGAGAAGGACCAGGGAAATACAGACTTCTCCCAATGAGTTTTTCTTCCTCACCCCTGTTTCAAAGGAGAAACTGAGTCAGGATCACCTCCCTTGGATATGTTTTCTGTTTACTGTGAGGATGTCATGACCGTCAGTTTGGATCAACCATCCCAGGGTCAGACGGGCCCACTGTGGGGATGCTCAGTGACACCCAAACAAACAAGGACTGTCCGTAACACATCTCGTCTCCATTCCATCCTCCAGATCCCAGCTGTAATGGCATCTTCAATAAGTTGTCTTTGCTGTCATAACCAAACAATACAGTTTTCCGTATTAGTCTCTAGCCCAGCCTCTGGTTTGTTTCTTTCTTATACTTCCATCAGCTGGACTTGTTTTGCTTGTGTATTGCTTGTGGATTGCCAGCCTCCCCACTACAATGAAAGCCCCATTAAGACAAAGATCTTATTGCTGGCTCAGTTCCTGGCACATGGTAGGTAGCTGGTTGCTACTGCTAAGTCGCTTCAGTCGTGTCCGACTCTGTGCGACCCCATAGACAGCAGCCCACCAGGCTGCCCTGTCCCTGGGATTCTCCAGGCAAGAATACTGGAGTGGGTTGCCATTTCCTTCTCCAATGCATGAAAGTGAAAAGCGAAAGTGAAGTCGCTCATCGTGTCCGACTCTTAGCGACCCCATGGACTGCAGCCTACCAGGCTCCTCCGTCCATGGGATTTTCCAGGCAAGAGTACTGGAGTGGGGTGCCATTGCCTTCTCTGAGGTAGCTGGTTAGTGTCTGGTAAATGAATGAATGGATGGATGGATGGTTGGATGGATGGATAGATGGATGGGACCACCTTATCCACACTCCTAATGTCATCAAGGATGAAGCTGAGGTCCTGAGACTGCACAGCCAGTGGGGCTCCACTCCCTCCAGCACCCTGTCCCACCCCAGGTCTCCTTTTCTAGGCTGCTACTGCTGCTGCTGCTAAGTCGACCTCCTCTTAACCAAGGGTCCTTCCACAGGAACTTGATACCCACCCACCTGCCATCCTCTTAAGCCAAGCCCATATTTCCTTTGGAGTAATAATTAAAATAACATATTCACCAGCTGTTTTTTTCCTCTAGATTTAATCTGCCCAGGCTCTGATTTGCATATTAAAAGCACTAATTAGCCCCTCCGAGTGCTTGAGCACGGAGAGAGCGGGAACTGGTCACGTCCTCCCCAAGGACCCATCCCCAGTGCTCTGGGCTGGAATTCGGATGCTGGCCGAGCCCTGGGCAGGGAGGAGCCTCTGTGTCCCCCGCGTTTGGGGACTGGAGTCTGCCCGGCTTCATCCTGTGGCTCTTCTTCCCTTTGAAGTGTCGTGTTTGATCTGTTAGCTTGTCTGTCAGTTGCTGCTGGAGCATCTTTGGAGCGTGCGTTTGAGCCTCTCCTGGCCACACCGGGTGGGGCTCGGGGCGCCCGGAAGGTGGGGTGGCCTTGGAGAAGTGGTCTCCCAAGGTGAGCCCCAAATCCATCATGGCAGCTGTCCTTGCAAGCTTTCTGCCACCGCCTCCCGCAAGGATAAGAAGGGGCAATTCCAGCATGCCGGGCCCTTTAAATTATTCCTTTATTGGAACCATACAAAGGAAGCGCTAATTGCTGTTGTTATTAATTCCTTAAAAATAAAACCGGGGAGGGGGATGTGTGTGAGGGGATGATGAGGGGGGCTGTCTATAAAAGCTGTCAGCCCGTGAAGTGGGATTCTGACGGTGGAGTGCCTCCAGGAGACTGCAGGCCCAGAGGTAGCATTCAGCTGTCCCCAGGATGTCTCTGAGTACCCCCCACCCCTCCCCTGCTCCCCCTGGGCTGAGCTGTCAGATGGGGACCTCCTGATCCTTGCATGGCTCCATTCAGAAGGAAACTGAGTCTTCCTCCTCGCAGGAGTCGGCGGAGGCTGGCTAGGGACCAGGCTGGGGAGTCAGTCCCTGACTTTCAGAAATTCCAGCCTGGCACGCCACATGCTGCACCCCGGACCCCGGGTTTTCACAGCGAACAGCCCCTCCCAGGAAGGCCTGGGAGCCTGCGGGGGCTGGGCTGCAGCAGAGAGAGCCAGATGGCGGCTGTGTGAGCACCAGGGGGCAGGCCAAAAACCATAAAAGGGAAGAACGCGCTGGCAAGAGAGTTTCTTTCTTTCCCTCCCCCAGGCTCAGCTCGGGGTGGGCTCCAGTTCCAATGGCTTCAGAGGAGGGCGGGTGGCCAGGCCCAGCCCTGATCAGAACTCATGGCTTGCAGGCAGGAGGCAGGACCAGAATCAGGTCCACCTCCCTGGCTGCCCCAAGACCACTGGTTCTCCCTGCTGGTCCTCCCTCCCCCCAGCCTCTGCCCCCTGCACCCAGAGCCAGAACACCTGCACCTCCTCCAGCATCTTGAGACACGACCCTCCCTGGTTCATTCCTGCACTTGCTCCAGACTTGCTCACTGAGCGTCTCGCCTGCACCAGACAGCGGGGTAGATGAAAGAGTGGGAAGGCATCTGGGAGGGTGAGATGGGTGGCCTTGACTCTCTGCAGCCAGATCAGTTGCCTAGGGGAGGCATTCTAACTAAAGACACTGGCTTGGCTCAGAAAGGCAAGCATCAGAAACACAGGGAGGAAGCTTCAAAGTCAAGTGCACATCTCACAGTGGGCACAAAGACCCTGGGGAAGGGGAAGGGAGATGGAGGAACCAGCATTCACAATGTTCTGTGGACAGAGGACTATCCTTTAAGACTCTCTCTTCACTTTGGTGGGAGGAATCACCAGAAACTCAAGGAAACAGGGAGTCAACTGAAAAGTTTTGTATCCAGACAGGAGCTATGTGAACAAGAGCGGGTCAGCCAACAGTGACATCCTGGGACTTAGGGGCAGAAAACTGGAGGAGCTGCAGTCTTCCAAGTGAGCCAGGCTGTCATGGAAGCCCTGGATGGCTGGACTCTGGGGAGATGGGGGCCAGATGGATGGCCAGAAGGGAAGGTGACCATGCTGGGCCTCAGGAGCCACCACAGGGGTGGAAAGGTTCCCCCAGGTCACAGAAGGGAAGGCTGCAGGGAGGAAAACGAGGTGTAAAGGGGAAAGGAAAAGACACCGGGCAGGTGGATGAATTTTGGGTTCTCTCTGGGCCTTGGAGAGCATGCGTTTGGCTCCGAAAACTTGTCAGATCTTTCCAGCCTTCTATAAGGAGGTACCTGGGGCAGTGGGAGGAACAGTCACCCCTGCAAGCAAGAGCAGAAGTCTTTCTAAAATGCCAAGTAGAAGAGAGAGTGGAGGAGGGGCTTCACAAGACCCCCCCACAGGGGCTGAAGAGCTGGCTCTAGAGCCTGCCCACCACACCAGGACAGCAGGCTGGGGGAGGTGGTGGATGGGCTGATGACTTGATTTAGCTCCACCGAGTGGCCTGTGAGCATCCTCTTCCCAAGGAGAAATGGACACTCTCCTTCCATTCGGGATCTGGGTGTCAGGAAAACAGAAGGCACAGGAGAAAGTGACCTGATGGAAAAGGTGACCCAGTTAGTGAAGACGGTCAATGATTGAAGAGGATGTTGGCTCAAGTCTGAAAACTCGAGGATCACCGCTGAAGCAGTCCTTCATTGCGGGTGGATTCTTTACCAACAGAGCTATCCGGGAAGCTAAAAAGTCCTAAATTCTTCCAAGTGTTCTGGAGGTTATTTTCCAGGAAGGAGGAATGGAGAAGGTTTCCCTTAGGGAAGAGAATCTTTCCAGTTGGGGAGCAGGGAACCCAAGTCAACTGGTTGCTGAGAAATACCCACACACACCAGCGGTCCCAGGGATGGTCTGACACAGAGTTAAGTGCATCTGTGTTCTGTGAACATGCTCATCTACTCCCAGACACAATGGCTGGAAAAAGTCACTCTCTGTGATCAGTGATCTAGACTGCCTCCCAGAAGTGGGTCACTCTGAGTCTCTGAGGGCAGTGCTTTGACTTGAGGAACACGGTCTCCAGGGCCACTCAGAGGTGATCAGCTGCTGCTGTCATGGGCTCCCCTAGGCCCTCAGATCTGGTTGTTAATTATCAGTGCACAGCTGGGGAGGTGTCCCAAAGAGGCCCAAAGGCCCAGGAGCTGTGCGCGGTGGAGTGTTGAGTACTGCCTTCCTCTTGGGCACGCAGTTGGAAAAAGCTGAGAGGAGGAAGCAGATTCACCCTACATTTGACCCTGGGGAGTGTACAGGGTTGGGGAGGGCTTCATCAGTTGGGATAGAAACCCAAGCTCAGACAGAGGCCCAGTCAATCACATTTTAGCAAGAACTGGGTAAAACGTGAAGGCAGCATGGACAGGAGAGAGACAATGTACGTGTGTCATGGTTTTAATTTCTCCAAAACAGTCTTGAAAAACAAGAAATTGATAACCTTGTCTAACTTTTAAACCAAAGAGGGTTTTAAATACACACTACTAGGTATAAAATAGATAACCAACAAGGACGTACTGTATAGCATAGGAGACTATTCTCAATATTATGTAATAACACATAAGGGGAAAGAATCTGAAAAAGAATATATATATATATATATATATATATATATATATATATGGGTGTCTATGGTTCAATGGACCAACATTCATTCATTGACTCATATCGTATATATGTATAATTAAATCGATTTGCAGTACACTTGAAACTAACACAACATTGTAAATCAACTGTACTTCAATAGAAAATTAAAAAGTAAACTGAGACTTCTCTAATGGCCCAGTGGTTGAGACTCTGCTTGCAATGCAGGGGTCCCAAATTTGATCCCTGGTCAGGGAACTAAGATCCCACATGCCACAACAAGACCCAGCACAGCTAAATAGATAAATAAATTGAACTGTACTTAAAAAAAAATAAGCGAATTAAAACATTTAAAACAATATTTGAGGAACAATTGCTCTGCCTCTTTTGTCCTCTTGCCACCTTTTCCCGTTGGATGGCTGGTCCATGGAGAGGCTATCCCGCTGACAGCACTTGTCATTAACAAGCGACCTTGGCCCTAAGGAGAAGCAGGGGCAGTAAAGAGCAAAGAGCGGGCCAAGCAGGAGGCTGGCTTAAGGCCACACGAGGAGATGCAGCACCTTCCATCAGCAGGTAGAGTCTGTCGGTCAAAGCAAGTCCCAAGGCCAACCAAAATACGAGAAGTAGGAAGACTATGAACTGGTGTGGCTGTGTCTTTCCCTCCATCACACACACACTCCACAACTCTGCAATTCCATTTCTCGAGGGATACTCTCACGAGCCTCTTATGTAAACTGACAGCTACAAGAATGTTCATTATAACATCATTTATTATGGCAAAATCGAAAATAAAAAATGCTCACCGTTGGGAGAATATATAGATGAAAAGTGGCATGTACACATTGGAAAACTATGCAACAATTTATCAGATGAACTAGCTCTCCATTTACAACCTGGATAAATCAGGGAGTATGTTGATTGAGGGGGAAAAAACTTGTATTGTTTGAATGTGTTTTTTGTTATTTAGTCGCTAAGTCGTATATGATTCTTTTGTGATCCCATGGACTGTAGCTCACCAGGCTCCTCTATCCATGGGGTTTCCCAGGCAAGGATACTGGATACTAGAGTGGGTTGCCATTTTCTCCTCCAGGGGATCTTCCTGACCCAGGAATAGAACCCGTGTCTCCTGTATTGGTCGGTTCAGCCGGTTCAGTCAGTTCAGTCGCCGTCGTGTCTGATTCTTTGCAACCTCCATAGACTGCAGCACACCAGGCTTCCCTGTCCTGGAGCCTACTCAAACTCATGTCCATCAAGTTGGTGATGCCATCCAGCCATCTCATCCTCTATCATCCTCTTCTCCTCCTGCCTCAATCCTTCCCAGCATCAGGGTCTTTTCCAATGAGTCAGCTCTTCACATCAGGTGGCAAAAATATTGGAGTTTCAGCTTCAGCATCAGTCCTTCCAATGAATATTCAGGACTGATTTCCTTTAGGATTGACTGGTTGGATCTCCTTGCACTCTAAGGGATTCTCAAGAGTCTTCTCCAACACCACAGTTCAAAAGCATCAATTCTTTGGTGCTCAGCTTTCTTTATAGTCTAACTCTCACATCCATACATGACTACTGGAGGCAGATTCTTTACCACTGAGCCACCAGGGAAACCCACTGAATGTATAGTATAATACAATTTTAAGGGACTATTTTAAATACAGAAATTATGCCACATAATATATATATATATATATATATATATATATATATATATATTGCAGATATGTGTGTAGATATGGCATGAAATTGAAGGGATGTGCATTACTTAGATGAGATTTGGTGGCTATGGGGAATAGAATGGGTGCGGAGATAAGGCTTGAGCCAGAGGCCGATGACACTGCATCTCTGACTGAGAAGAATGAGTGAGTTTATAAGTCCAATTTATATACTCAACATCCAACACTGAACCATTTCAGACTGAAAATATGCACTTGACAAGAGGGAGCCATGAAGAATGAAGATAAAGGGGGAACTGGTTAAGGGAGAGGATGTTGTAGAAAGCTGAAGGAAGGTGAGCATCATACATTGAGGTAGGACCTGCCTTCCCATGGAACATCCCTACACAAAGAGGGTGAACACAGTGCTTCGCTTTATGTTTTGATCCTTACCCATTTGTGTTCATTCTTGCAATGTACACTATTCGTCAGAAAGGTGACAGGCTGTTGCTATGATCTGATGAAGTTGGTATTGGTCATCCTTTAGACCTCATGGGCAAAGCAGATAATATTATTACCCAGACCAGGTGTCTATGGTTCAATGGATCAACATTCGTTCATTGACTCATCCAGTGAATACTTACTGAGTACCTTTCATGTGTCTGGGGCTACACAAGGCATTGAGGACATACCAGTGACTCAACAACCATGCCTCCTGTCATCATGGAGCTTATAATGGACCAGTCATGCCCAATAAGAAATTGCTCCTCCCCTGAATTATCCACACTGCTGCGGTCGCTTGGCTTAGTCCATCTTCCCCTCCTGAACAGAGTTAATATCCCCTGGCCCTGGGGGTATTTTAACAGCAAGTTGAAAGAAATGTGGAGAAGGAAAAGCTCCCTGCCCCCGTCAGAAGCCCTTTGAGGTCTCCTGCCGGCTTCCCTGGTGGCTCAGACGGTAAAGAATCTGCCTACAGTGTGGGAGACCTGGGTTCTACCCCTGGGTTAGGAAGACCCCCTGGAGAAGGGCGTGGAAACCCACTCCAGTATTCTGGCCTGGAGAATCCCCATGGACAGACAGCCTGATGAGCTTACAGTCCCTGGAGTCGCAAAGAGTCGGACACGACTCACTGACACAGCATGGTACAGTCAGCTCTCTCTGACCTCTTGGACTCCAAGGCATTCTTGCCCAGACCCGTCATATTGATCAGGCTCTGCCTCCTAAATCAGAACCCAGGGCTCTTGGGTCCCCTTCCCCTCTCGCCTTTCTGCATCTTCATTAGACTCAGTGAGGAAAGTGTTGTTGGGATTCTGTGAATCAACAATTCTATGGAATTCTTTCCAACAAAGACATTAATGTGACCCTTGTTTTGGGCTAAACAGGGTGGGAGGCCTTGATTGGCTAAGCAAGATGAAAGGATGGAGCCATCCTGTCCTGAGAGCTCTCTGCTCCCCAGACACAGACCATGTACTTGCCCCTCCTCACTCCCACTCAGGCTGCATTTGGTGCCTGCACTGTGCCCCCACCTTGGGACGATAAGGCCGAGTCCATGAACCCTTCTCTTCCTCCATGCTCGCCTGCATGTTGCACGCATCTCCACCTTCCAAGGCTCTGAGCATGCATCTGGCGACAAGTGGGCTTTTGGCCTCTTCCACTGCACCAGGTGACCTGCCTATGGTTCCTCCCCAGCACCACCACACAGAAGGACAGAACGAGGGAGGGCAGTAATTAAGTGTTGGCTCCTGAAGGGCTTCCCATAGCAGCTCAGTGGTAAAGAATCAGCCTGCAACACAGGAGACACAGGTTCGATCTCCGGGTCAGGAAGATCCCCTGAAGAAGGACATGGCAACCCACTCCAGTATTCTTGCCTGGAGAATACCGTGGACAGAGGAGCTTGGCAGGCTGCAGTCCATGGGGTCCCAAAGAGTCAGACATGAGTGAAGAGACTGAGCATGCACACATCATGAAGGAAGAGGGGAAGGGAACTGTAGGAGAATGGAAAGATGAGGTGACATCAGTTCAGTCACTCAGTCGTGTCCAATTCTTTGTGACCACATGGATTACAGCACACCAGGCTTTCCTGTCCATCACCAATACCTGGAGCTTGCTCAAACTCATGTCCATCAAGTCGGTGATGCCAGGCAACCATCTCATTCTCTGTCGTCCCCTTCTCCTCCTGCCTTCAATCTTTCCCAGCATCAGGGTCTTTTCCAATGACTCAGTTCTTCACATCAGGTGGCCAAAGTATTGGAGTTTCATTGGCCACTTGAAACAAACCTCCAGGGAAAGAGATGGCTTTGGCGGGGCCTTCTTAAATCTTCAGAAGCAGGTGGGATCCTTGAGGCTATGGTCACACCAAGAAGGCCCCCTCAGGCAGAGCAGACTGTGAGATTCTATCTGCAATACCCAAAGGCATCCAGAGCCCATGGGGAGAAGGATTTCTGTCCGACCCCATGCAACACCCCAGCGCTCCCTGGAATGATATTAACTGTGTTCCCTCTCGCATCCTCTCTGATTCCATAGTCAGCTGTGAGCAGCAGCAGGGCCAAGATCCCTGAAAGGCTTCTTCACGTGGTCAGTACTGGGCTCCTGAGTCAGGCCGCCCCTTCCTGAGTGTGTCTGTGGACCCAGCACTTAACCTATCGGAGCCTCATTTTGAAAGTTGGAGGGACAAGGACCTCCGCTGTTCTGAGGAGCGGTAAGAGGCCACATCAGCGGCACTGTGCCTCTGGGCATCATCTCACTTAGTCCACACTGAACTCCCAACCGAAGGGAAATTCACACTCAGAGAGATTATAAGGCACCTCCAGGGCTCCGGACAGCAGGTGCGAGAGCCAGGATTTGGACCCAGCTCTTCCGTTCAGCCCTGGGGACAGGAAGGGTCCCAGGAAAAGCCACTGCCAACCCTCTTCTCTTCCCCACTAGTGGGCTCTGGAGCCCTCCCTGCTGTAGCCCTGGCTCCCAATTGGTGGTCTTAAGTGGCCACACATTGGGACTCAAGAGGTGCCCTGTGCACCCCACCCCGAACCCCACCCACAGGGATCCCAGCCAGGTCTCCAGGGAGCGCTGGTACAAAAAAAGCCTCTCTGTTCAGTTAATCCCAAAGGAAATCAACCCTGAATATTCACTGGAAGGACTGATGCTGAAGCTGAAGCTCCAATACTTTGGCCATCTGATGTGAAGAGCTGACTCATTTGAAAAGACCCTGATGCTGGGAAAGACTGAGGGTGGAGGAGAAGGGGGCACAGAGGATGAGATGGCAGGATGGCATCACTGACTCGATGGACATGAGTTTGAGCAAGCTCCGGGAGTTGGTGATGGACAGGGAGGCCTAGCACGCTGCAGTCCATGAGGTTGCAAACAGTTAGGCATGATTTAGGGACTGAACAACAGCAACAACATCCCCTCCCCCAACTTGAACCATCTGTTCATTGGTCCTGAGTCACCATCACTCACTCCTGCGCTTCCTGCAGCTTTCCAGCTCCCCTTCCTCAGATTCCACACGGGCTCTGCTTCCCAGCTCTGAACTGCTTCCCTCCCCATCACTCTCTTGCCATCTCAGTTTTCAGACACTCCCTGGGTGTTCTCAGCCACGCTCCTCCACGGACACAGCTGATGACCCATGCAACTCAGGTACCCGCTCCCTCTCACCCCGCAGAGGTCCAGACCTGTGGAGCCGATGGGGATGTTCCACCTGGGTGTCCCTCAGGCACCCCTGCAGCCTCCATTCACCCATAGCTGAACTCTCCTCACTCCCAAATGCCGGCTCCTCCCTTGCCTGTGTGCGTGCCATCCCCCACCCCAAACGGAGAAGCAGAGTCATCCGGACTCCTTCTTTCTGGTGCCTCATGTGGAAAGAGTAACCAGATCTCACTCTTTCAGCTTCTTCTGCATCTTTCTCTTACATCACCTCCTCTCCTTCTCAAGCTCAAGCCTCCTCACCTCTCACCTGGACCATTGAAGCTTTTTATTTGTGGTTTCCTAGATCCAGGTCCCGTCTTGTGGCTGCCCACCTGGCTCACTTCCCCCATCGAGGGTGGACCATTCCACCAAGATCAACTTGCAGTCTAATGCACCTGCCCTGGGCTGGGTGCTAGGGAACTGTTACAAACAAACATCACTCTTCTTTCAAGAAGCTCAAAGCCTCATGGCAACAGCAAGGACAGGATGGACCACCATACAAATTATAAACCATAGCAGACATAGAAAATGGCACAAGTTGGAGCACCCGGGGTGCCTTGACAGGGTCTTTAGGGCCTGGGAAGGCTTTTTGGAGGGACTGTGGGCTGAGATGAGTGATGGCCTTTTCAAGGGCACAGGCTGACGTCCAAACTCTCCAGTTGGCTTCTAAGACCCTTTGTGAGCTTGCCCCTGGCTCCCCCAGGCTCATTCTCACCCCCACCACACATACACACGCACGCGCGCACACCCCAGACATGCTCAGCTACCACGTGGCAGTGGGCGGGGGTGCATCTCTCTGCCATTCGGCCCCGGCACAACATCTTGCATCAAGGATCGTGTCAATTTGTGAGCTTGCAAATCGGCACTTAGCTCTCATGCCAAAGTCCACAGTCCTAAGTTTTGGTGGCAGAAAGACATTGCTGAAAATAATTGTGCCTGGCAGCACTGGGCCGATTCCAAAAGCCGTCCGGTGCTCCAGTGCACATGGAGGCTTGGGTCGCTCTACACTGCAGCCAGATGCCTCTATATCCTGCCCAATTAATCCGGAATGAGCTGGACTGTGATCATGTACATTCACAACAACCTGCTCCTGAAAGAAGGACCCCGAAGCCGCGTCCCGGCCCCTGGCCCCCGCTTCCCCGCCTCTCCCCCTTACATCACTCGCCTGAGGGCCCTGCCGCTGCCAGCCCCCAGCAGGTAGATGGGCCCAGGTTACGGCGAGAAGCGCCAGCCCCACCAGCAAACTGGCAGCAGAGACCCCTGCGCTGCCAGCCATTAGTCACTGACTTCATTCCTGCTGGCTCCGGCAGGCGACGATTGCAGATTCCTGCTTGCTGCCTCTCCCAGGAAGGGGTCCACACTCCAAGCCCTTTCCTGGAAGTGGCTCTGGCCCATTTCATGTGGTTGAAACTCCGAAGGCATTCCCGAGGCCTGGCTTCTGCAGGCAGGGACCTGTTTCTCCATCTTGGCAATTCTCAAAAAACCAGGAAGATGAGGCTAAAGGAGGGAAGGAAAAAAAAGAAAACCACTCCTGAGTACCCGTCTGGTGCTCCTCACTATGGTTCCCTCCTGGAAGGATGCTGCCCTCCTTCACTCTTGTTAACACGCAAACCTGAAGCACAGAGAGGGTAGGACAGTGTGTAAGGCAGCCCAGCTTGTGGGCGAGCTCAGGCGAGGGTTCTGACTCCATCATGCCTCCTGCTTCCCATCACTCAAGCATTTTACCATGGGTTGGGGGAGGCATGCAGACCAGACATCTTTGTCCAACTAGTCTCATCGACAGCCATGTTCAGAGGCCTTGTACCTCCCTCCTTTCCTTTCCCCTTTTCTTGGTTCCATTCCTCCCAAGATCTCAAGGGTCCCCTTCCATGCCATCCCAGTCCCCACCACCCTCCATTTCTGGCTATTCTTGGAGCTCAGAGAACTCCTGACTCCAGAAAGTGCATCCGGGCCTGGCGGATGGCTGGAAGCATCCCAGAGCTTGCAGGGGAGTCATCATTAAGAAATAAATGACCCGAGACACCATTCACGTTGCGTTCCTCCCAGGAACTAGGAAACTTTCATGAACTCTCAGCCTGGTGAGCTGCCTCGAGTTGGGCTTTTGAGGGAGGTTGTTCTTTTTCTTCTTCCTTTTTCTTTCCCCTCCAGGCTCTCCACACTGAACAAGCTGCCAACAGTCTGTGTCCAGCATCACCTCCTCCATGCCCACTGGTTGCTGGAAAATGTGACCTCGTCCTCACCTGCTTCCTTCTAGCACCTTCTACCCTTGCTCGGTCACTCTACCCTGCACCCTCATCACGCACCCATCTCCACCTCCATCACTTCCGAGAGATCGAACCTGTCTTCTGGGCCCCACCTCTACCAAGAGTGGTACCCCACATTCCCCTCCCACCAGCACCAGAAGTCCTGTTATTTTCTGTACAGTGTGTGGAGCAGGAAGAGGAGAGAGGCAGGGCAGGAGGCAGAAGAGGAAGGGGATGGGAGCTGACTCATCCCCCAAGACAGCCAGCATCCAAGTTGAACACAGCACGCTTTCAAAGTGGGGGGTTGACTCCAATCCGCTGGGCTTCTGGCGGCCTCGTCAGCCATCCAAGACCTAGAGGGGCTGGCCCGTTTCAGGCCGCTCTGGCACGAGGTCTCTCCACTCACACAGAAAGTCACTCCAACAATTAAGCTCGGTCCCTTTGTTCCCTCCCCTTCCTCTCCCACTGCCGACCCCTCCCTCTCGTTCCCTGCGAACGCCGCGTCCCACTGTGCCGGTACCGCTGCCGCCCTCCCCGTCAGGCCGTTTCGCGGTGGTGCTGCGGAGCCGTGGAGAGGAGCTAATTGGATTTGTTGTCACCTCCCGAAGCTGCCAGGAGCTCACGTCTGCTCTGGTTACAGATGAAGACATCACGGTGACAGGCTCAGAGACAGCTCAGCTGGCATCCCAGGCCACTAATAGAGCCATGTTGATTTAATGTCCGAGTGGAGAGGTGCAGACAAGCTGTTCAAGTTTTCCCTTCCAAACAAAGCAGGGATACACCATCCGTCATCTGTGGATCAGTAAATAAGCATCCGCGGGCCTCCAGGAGCTCTTAACTACCGCCACAAAAGGATGACAAACTCTTTTAAACGGGGAGACGGGACTTTGAAACCAAGCATCTCTCTGGTTTATGACGCTGCCCTCGGGGAGCCCGGCTAATTCCACCAAACGTAAATTTTACTTAACGATGTGATTATGAATGAATCCTATTAGCCTTAACATCGCCTACTCCTTCAAGGTGTGCCCTGATGGGCTCCGGTATGGTGGGGGGGCAGGCGGAGAGGCACCAGTGAAGATGAGAAGACCTGTTTATTTTCAGGGAGTCATCCATCCGGTCCGTAGGCATTTAGTGAGCACCTACTATGTGCTGGGCACTGGGGGGACAGGATGCAGGACCTCCACGAGGAGGGGTAAGTGGACACAGGAACAGGAGCTCAGAGCCAGACCTCTCAGTGTATGGAGGAGACAAAAGCAGGGGAGCAAGGAGAGGAGCTAAGGGGAAATGCCATCCCCTTTGAGCATCTGGAATCAGGACCCAGGAGAAGAGGCATCGACTCCAGTGTCCACTTTCAGAGGAGCAGGGGGAGGGGGAATTTGCCACATCTGACTCTTTCCTGGGCGGCTGGAGTCTGTGATAATGGGGATACCTGAGGAGACCACTCCCCTCTGTCATCAGGCTGGCCCAGTGGGCCAGGGATGCACACTCATTTCTTTCCAACCCCCTTGTGACCCATGCATGGTCCTCATGGGCCTGTGGGTTTCAGAGCAGTGCATGAGTCCCATAGAGTAAGGAGTGAGGGCTGCTGTGGCCCCTGAGGTCAGAGTGGTGGGAGTGGGGGCCCGTGAGGGATCTGGTCTTGGAGCTCAGACTGTCTACCAGCACACCAGCCCCCTCTGTGGGCTGGTATCAGTCCCCTGCCTCCCCACCACACCTGAGCATGCACGTGATGCTTCTCAAGAGAGTTCTCCCAGGCCAGACACATGCCAGGCCATTAACCCTCCATGGACCATTCTCAGTGACGGAGCCCAAGCAGGAAGGTCCTGCTGACCCCCCGTGGACCATTGATGGAGCCCAAGCAGGAAGGTCTTGCTAAGCCCCCGTGGACCATTCTCAGTGATGGAGCCCAAGCAGGAAGGTTTAAGTCAGAGTGGACACTGGCAAGTTGGATATCCCCCTCAGGCTCAGGCATTCAAATGCCCAGCCCAGAGCCCCTCTCTCTGTCCCTGCTCCAGGCTCTCTCTAGGCCCTCACTCCAAGAGCCCACCTGCCCCTCCCTTCTTCAGCCCTGACCCCTAATGGCCCAATGGGAACAGGGTTAGAAGGGGCCCCACAACTCAACAGAAGGGAGTCCTCAGGGCCCGTCCAAACTGGAGGACCATCTGAAACCCATCCTGGGAAGGGATCTACCCCACAACCAAGGAAGCAAACCCTGGCAGAGGGGTTTGGCAGAGGATCTTGACATGAGCACAGACCATGGAGTGGAGCCCCCATGTCTTGAGAAAGACCTCCCGCTCCCTCAGCTGAGTTGTCCCCCACTCCCAACCATCCCACAGTTATAGAAAAGTGGACAAACTCCACACACCCTCAGACTTCAGCTTGAAAAATAAACTGATCTCAAACACACTGGGAAAGGAGCCAGGGGGTCACCCACACACCCACAGGTATTTCCCGAGTGCATCCTAACACAGCACACGACATCTGGGCAGAGCTGCCTCAAAGGAGGAAATCCGACAATATTAACATTGCACCCATGTGGCAGTCCTCAGTGGAAAGGGGACAGGAAAGGAGAGAAGGACCGAAAAACCAAGATCCTGGCCTGCAGGGAAACGTAACCTCTCTGGAAAGAAAATGAAATTCCTCATTATTGAACATGAGCATGGCAACTCAATAAAACAAAAGCAGAAAGACAAAATAATAACGCAACGGGAAGAGATGAAGAGGGAGATTGCTGAGACCTAAGGGAAAAGATTGAAGCAAAAACACTGCTACAAGAGTCCAAACTTTTTAAACAATGAGAAACAGAAGACACACTCAAAACCAAAATGGTTGGTGTAATGGAAAAGCTTGAGAGAATCAGTGAATGCAGATGAAAGAGATCAAAGTAATTAAAGATAAGTTAGTAGAAAAAACAGATAAAAATAGTACAACACAATAAATGTGTGCCCCAGAGCAAACAACCCAACAATAGAGCAGAAGATGCATTTAAAGAAATAATACAAGAAAGTTTCTCTTAAATGGATATGTTTATCAATGTATCAAAGAATATATATATGGATTCCCTGGTGGCTCAGACAGTAAAGAATCTGCCTGCAGTGCAGGAGACCTGAGTTCAGTCCCCAGGTTGGGAAGATCCTCTGGAGAAGGGAATAGCTACTCACTCCAGTATTCTTGCCTGGAGAATTCCATGGACAGAGGGGCCTATGGGCTATAGTCCATGGGCTCACAAAGAGCTAGACACAATTAACACTTTCACTTTATACACACACACACACACACACACACACACTCAGAGTTCCAGAAAAACTTAACTCAGAGCCATCAACAAAGAAACACTGCCGGTTTACACTCTAGAACATCAAGAATAAAAATGAGTTATTTGAAGGTCAAGATAGAAAAAGCAAACCACCCACAGAGAGAAAAAATATCTAGCTGACCAAAGACTTGTCTGCAGCCACATTCAATGCCAGAAAGTGTCAGAGAAACAGCTCCAGGGCTCTAGAGTAGCCAGGAGAATTATAATCTGAAAAGATGCTGTGAATATGTGAACATCACTATAACAAGAGATAGTCTCAAACATGATGAAACTCCATGAGTAGAGCAACCTGAACCCTTGAAAAACTGCCTTGTCCTTGTAATCAGTCAGTTCAAATAAGAAACCACAAGAGAAAGAATTACAGTGGACGCATCAGTGGCAGAGATTGGATCCATCTAAATACAGAACTAAAATTCAACAAGTTTCGTTCTTAGAAGAAACTTAGCTTTAGAAGAGACTTAGTATCGTGAAATATTGGAAATGGAGGATGGGAATGGAGAAGGGAGGCTGGTCACCCTTCGAGCTGGGAGGCCAGTGGGTGGTAGCCTAAGTGGATGTGTGGAGGTTCTTGCCATTGAAAAGAAGAAGGGAAACCAGTTTCAGGAATTCGACCTAAATGATGGTAAGAGAAGAAAACAGTTTAAAACTCATGAGAACAAAGAAAGCAGGGATGACTACCCAGTCAGTGAAAGATGTCAACAAAATGTTGGAAGATGGGAAGTTGCTGTATCAGTGGTAACTGACATAGCACACCAGAGAGCTAAAATTCCATTGATTTCAAGGGGTAGAGAGGAGGATCCTCAACAAGAAGCAAGTCAGGTCCCCTTACAGAAGCCCAGTCAGAACCAGGATTCAGAAGGACCAAGGACGAGCGAAGACTGGAGGCTCAGATGGGGCTGCAGACAGAGGACAGGTTGAAAAGTCAGATAAAGGACAGCAAGCCCACTGTCCCTGTCACCTGGGCCTGAGGGGTTTCCTGAGATGGAGGACTTTTGATGCTAAAACCAAGATGGCCCCAGGCAAACCAGATATCCTTCCCTGCCCCCATCTTGTGTGTCTAGGAAACCGACCCAGGAGGAGGCTGGAATCAAGCTCACTCCTGACAAAAATGAACCAGGTTGGAGTTCAACAACCCCAGGCACAGCAAAGACCTTACTGAAAACAGGGAGTGAAGAGAAGGTTTGATGAGACACTAAGTCCCCTGTCCTCACTTGGTTCAGACTCTTGGCAGCTGGACTTATGCCCCAGCCTGTATTCTGCACATGGTCCTGCCCCCAGTAGAAGATTTGAAGATTCCCCCTTGAGGACTGTGTCCAAGAGGAAAGATCTACAGATACTGACAACTGGGAACTCCCAAGAGAAGGACCAGATCGCCACCCAGTCATCATCTATGAGAAACGCCAGCTCTGCACCCAGAGTTTCCACTCAGCATTTTAGTGCCTCACTCTTCACTATGGACAGACAGGCAAGGATCACCACACACAATCGCCCGAACAGGAGAAAAGCCTTTAAGAGAAAGGTAGAAAAGAAAGGACTTCCCTGGTAGCTCAGAGGAATGCAGGAGACCCAGGCTTGATCCCTGGGTCAGGAAGATCCCCTGGAGAAGAGAATGGTTACCCTCTCCAGTAGGCTTGTCTGGAGAATTTCATGGACAGAGGAAGAAAATAATTATAAGGAAACAGCAAAAGAAATCATAGAAAAATAGAAAAACACCACATCTGATAAATTAAGACTGGATGCTAACAGAACAACAACAGTAAAAGGAACGAGCAGAGGGCAAAATTTACAGGGGGCGTCCCTGGTGGCTCAGCTGGTAAAGAATCTGCCTGCTGTGTTGGAGACCTGAGTTCAGCCCCTGGGTTGGGAAGATCCCCTGCAGAAGAGGAAGGCAATCCACTCCAGTTTTCTGGCCTGGAGAATTTCATGGACTGTGTAGTCCATGGGGTTGCAAAGAGTTGGACACAACTGAGCGACTTTCACTTTCTAAGAAGTTAAAAGCAGGACTGAAGAAATTTAAACTTCAATAGACAGCTCAGAAGGCAAAGTTGAGAAAATCTCATCAAAAAGAGAAGCAAGACTGGGAACTATAGTCAATTTTCTGTGATAAATCATAATGGAAAAGAATATGAAAAAGAACATATATGTGTAACTGAATCACTTTGCTGTACAGCAGAAATTAAGCACAACATTGTAAATCAACTATACTTCAATAAAAATTTTTTAAAAATAAGCAAGAAAATCAGAAATGCAGTCACAGTACAAATTTAACATGCCAAAATGGTTAACACTAGCTGTCTGTTACTCTCTTCTTTGTCATTTTGTGTATTTTCCAAATTTCCCACAGTAGACACATATCAGTTTTACAGTCAGAAGAAAGAATATATAGAGTTACGTAGCCGAAAGCCTGCGATCATACAATAGGCAGCATGCTGGGGACTCTAGGTGGGGGTGCTGGATGGGCTGGGGAGGATGGCTGCCAAAGGCCCCTCCCTCCCCATGGGCACCCACATCCCTGGACAGCAGGGAAGAGGGTTCCAGAATCTTGCTGGCTGGGCATGGGCCTGGCAGAACTGGGCCTGCAGGGGGCTGGGGAGGGGGCAGCCAGTTGGACAAGCACAGAAGGGGAGTAAGAGCTTGGATTTAGATGAGATGGGTCACTGTGCTCCACATCCATGAAAATCCAAACAGGAAGATGCCAAAGAAATGCCTGGGAGCTGCCAAGGTGGGAAGAACTAGGTGGCAGTCCCTTTGTGTAAGCGAGGAGGGTTGAAGCATCTCTCCCCTCTCTCAGCAAGACTTCGGTCTGTTCTTTCATTCAGCAAAGCTAGAGCAAACATCTTCTCTGCACCAGGTCCTTGCTCACATCAGACACATAGTCATGGGCAAGGCCCGGGCCTCAAAGCAGACACATGAGCCAGAACTCCATCTAAGGACCTGGTGCTCTGACTCCACAGGGGCATTGGGGGTGTGGGGGTCCACAGTGAGAGAGGAGGGGGCTCCAGCTCCTCTAATAATTCCTTTAGGCAAGAAAGTATTTTGGGAAAGACTACAAAGGTAGAGGAAAACAATGATCATGGTCACTGTGAACCTCGGTATGCATGAGAAAGACCATGGCAATGACCTCCCAGTCATACATCTCACCTCCATGTTCCCCAGGAGGAAACTGAGGCTCAGAGGGTCAAACAAGTGACCTGGGCTGCCCAGCTGTATAGTGCAGACTCCCCCCAACCCGGGCAGCCTCAGTCCTCTTGCCAGGCTCCATGCCTTCCCCTACGCTGTCTAGAGGACTTGGCAATTCACCCACAAAGGCGATACAGCAGGGACAGCAGAGGTCAGTCTAGAGAACCATGCCTACCTCGGGCTCTCCTCTTCACATTCCCTTCCCCAGGCTGTGGACACCATCTTTCAGGCTGGCCCTGGAATGGCAGGAGGCCGTTGGGTCATTGCATGAAATGCAGCTTCTGAAGAATGACTGAGCCCGGTGAGGGGAGGGGCAGAGAAAGGAGGATATTTATTCATTTATTTGGCTGCTTTGGGTCTCAGTTATGACATACAGGCTCTCTAGTCGTGGCTCTCAGGCTCAGTAGTTGCAGCACATGACCTTGCATGTGGAATCTTAGCTCCCCAACCAGTGATCGAACCCATGTTCCCCTCATTGGAAGGTGGATGCTTAACCACCAGACTGGCAAGGAAGTCCCAGGAATGGACTTTGTCCATTGCAGGGACAGGTATGTGGGCCACCTCCTGGGGGGTCCTCCTGGGATCCACTGGGGACATATGGGGCTACTGACCCCACTATTGCTGGTTTCAAGGCCTCATTAAAGGAGTGGAAACATCCAGCCAGCCATCCTGCCGACCACCTCTCAGAGTCACCTGCCCAGGAGTGAGGATAGCGGTGGACAGCATGGTGCTGACCCCTGCCCCACGGAGGTGACCCGGGAGGGAGCCAGAGCCTGAAATGAATCGTGTGACAAGGGCCTTAAAGGACAAACACACAAAAGATGCTGGTCTGAGGGTGTCGGGGAAGGATGCTCAGAGCAAGTGATGATGATAGTGAACCTCACAGAATGGGAGGAACAGCTGGGAGGGGTGACGCAAAAAGGAGAGACTCTTCCAGGCAGAGGGAAAGGGATGAGCTTAGGTCCAGAGGTGGAGAGAGGAGTTGGGGAGGAAAGAAAGGAGCTGAGCAGGTGTGTGGGTGCGGCTGAGGGGACAGTGGGCAGGAGACCATCCTCGTCCTGCATCCTGCACACCAGCCCTGGCAGTTCTGCCCAGGATTGGGCTTTTAATAGACCGGAGTTTGGAGTCAGGAGTTGGGTCCACCAAGTGACACTGGTAAGCGCTTTTGCATCTCTCTGGGTCTTAATGTCCTTGTGTGTTGAAAGGATAACAGTACAACAGCTCTTTGTACCTTGCAGATGAGGCTCTGAACCCAGGAGATGAGCTCTCAGGCCTGGGAGAGGAAGCCCAGCACCCCCATCGCAGGGAAGAGAGGGCCCTGCCTTCAGGGAGGAAGCGCCCTAAGGTGCCAGGGCCAAGGAGCGGCCCAGGCACAGCTTGGAGCCTGGCTCTGCCTCTACTGGTTCATTTCCGTCAGCCTTGGGCTTCTCATATGGAAAATGGGGACAAGAATACCTATCAGCAGGATGTCATTAAGACCGGTCCAGAAGGAGGACAAGCACAGCTACAGTGTCTACCGCGGCTTCCACCAGGCCTGCCATGTGGGGAAGGTGCAGGCAGCACTAGGGAAGAGGTCGCTTTAGATGGCGGGAGAAGGAAGGGCTGCGGATGCGAGGTCCAGCCAGCGCCACTCCCCAGCCGCCCACAGGCCCCCAGCCGCTGGAGGACCACCACTCCTCGTCTTACCACCAGGAAAGTGGCTGCAACCACAGCACATCCCGGATCCACCTCCTAGTCTTTCCCTGTAAAGATCACCTCTGAGTGAGAAAGTCTGAGGGACCGAGTGGCCTGGCTCCGACCCTGAGTCTCGGCCCTGGCCCCTGGGGGTCTCTGGGGCTTTCTCCCGCTGCCCACCACTGGGGACAAGGAGAGACCTGCCTCCTTCCTGTACCTCCCTGAAAACATCCGAATCTGACTGTAACTTTCTCCAAAGCTTAACTAACCACTAAGGCAGGACAGTAGAGAACAAACACAGAAACCAAGGGGCAGGAATCAGGTCCACCCGACCCAATGACAAAAGCAGTGATGTGACAGTGGATGTGGGCGTCATCAAGAGGGGGAGTTACTTTCACTGGGTGGTCAGGGAGCTCTCTGAAATGACATTTAAGACTTCTCACACATGAGACAGAGCCCTCAGGTGGAATGAAGAAAGAAGGCACCCAGCAGAGAAAATAGCTTAGGCAAAGGTCCTGAGGCAGGACTGGGCTTGGCTCATCTAAGAAACAGAAAATTCAAAAGCAGGGTGCACAGAATGCGTGAACGAGAATGGAAAGGGTTGGAGCTGGGAGGAGCCAGATCTCTCAAGGTCTGCAAGCCTTGTGCAACAGTCACCTGCTGCTGCATAACAAAATGCCCCAAAACTTGGTGCCTTAAAACAGCCACGGTCATTTCTTTTTGTCATGGTTATGCAGTTTGGACAGAGCTTGACAGGGAAGGCTTGTCCCTACCGCACATGGTGTCACTGGGGCGGCTGGATGGGGTGGTGAAGAGTTCCTTTCCAGAATGGTCACTCACATGCAGGCTCCAGTTCTGGGCTACAGACCTACATCCCATTCCACATGGGCCTTTCCAGGAGCTGCTCAGGTTTGCTCTCAGGGTGGCGGCTGGGCTCCAAGAGTGAGTGTCCCAGGAGAACCAGCTGGACCCCCTGTGATACGATCTACCCTCAAAAGGCATGTCCTTTCCACCATAGGCCAATGTTCACCCGGATTCAAAAGGAAGAAACAAAGACCCTACCTTTCAATGAGACAAGTGTCAGGGCTCCATGGTAAGAAGAGCATGCGAGATGGGATTCCGGGTCGTGGTCAGTTTGGGAAAAGCCCAGCTGCCTCACTGTGGCAAGGAGTTGGGGCTTCACTGAACATCTGACAGTTAAGTGTGGCTGGCAGACACGAGATCACCTTCGGAGAAGATCGTGTGAATGCCGGCGTGGAGAGTGGACTGGAGGGGCTGAGCATAAGCAATTTGGGGGTTACAGCCATCATCCAGGTGGAGTCTCGATGGCAGATTTGTCCCCCTGCAAGCAAGGGCTTCCCTGGTGGCTGTTCATTGATTGATTTAATCACCAGGCTTTCTCTCCATTCCATTTCTAAAAAGGCAGTTTTCAATAAAACTAGAATACAATCAGATCAAACAGGAGGCTATAATTGTCCAGCTGATGCTACAAAAGCACTTCCCAGGCAGTGCAGTGCTTAAGAATCCACTTGACAATGCAGGAGACATGGGTTTGATCCCTGGGCCAGGGAAGATACCCTGGGGAAGGAAATGGCAACCCACTCCGGTATTCTTGCCTGGAGAATCCCACGGACAGAGGAGCCTGGTGAGCTACAGCCCATGGGGTCACAAAGAGTTGGACACGACTGACAACGGAACAGCAACAAAGCAGGAGAGGGGCTTTGGTTTCCAGGCACACGGTGACTGGGCTCTGTGGCAGGTCATAGTGGGCCATTCATGCAAGGGCTGCTTGAATGGGGACCTGCTGAGGGATTTTAAGCAAGGAAGTAATTTGCAGGATTGTGTTTTAAAGGGAGCACTTGGAGAATACTGGATCTGGGACAAGACTCAATCTGGCCCATGTAGAAATGGCCTAGGGCAGTGGCCCCCAACCTTTCTGGCATGAGAGACTGGTTTCATTGAAGACATTTTTTCATGGACCAATGCATGGAAGGGGGAGTGTTGAGGAGGTGATTTCAGGATGATTCACATGCATTCCATTCATTGTGCATCTTATTTCTATTATTACCACATGATTGCATGGTGCTGTCATGTATGGATGTGAGAGCTGGACTGTGAAGAAGGCTGAGCGCCGAAGAATTGATGCTTTTGAACTGTGGTGTTGGAGAAGACTCTTGAGAGTCCCTTGGACTGCAAGGAGATCCAACCAGTCCATTCTGAAGGAGATCAACCCTGGAATTTCTTTGGAAGGAATGATGCTAAAGCTGAAACTCCAGTATTTTGGCCACCTCATGCGAAGAGTTGACTCATTGGAGAAGACTCTGATGCTGGGAGGGATTGGGGGCAGGAGGAGAAGGGGACGACAGAGGATGAGATGGCTGGATGGCATCATTGACTTGATGGATGTGAGTCTGAGTGACCTCCGGGAGTTGGTGATGGACAGGGAGGCCTGGCGTGCTGCAGTTCATGGGGTCGCAAAGAGTCAGACATGACTGAGCGACTGATCTGATCTGATCTGATCTGTAGTAACAAATGATCCCCAGGTCTCAGGGCCTTGCAGCGGCAAACATTTATCTCTCGCCTGCATTTCACATAGGCTTCAGGTTGGCTGTGGCTCTATGCTGGCATCTCCCTTACTTTTGGATCTAGCCTCTATGTGTGACAGTGCTTCCTCAAGGCAGAGGGAAAAGATGAAGGGAAACCTGTAATGTTAAATATATCACCTCTGCTGGCAGGCTGTTGACCAGAGCAAATCCCTCGCCAAGCTCAAGGTCAGTGGAGAGGGGAGGTACATTGCAAGCCAGGTGGCAAGGGAGGCAGGGGATGTATAATCGAAAGAAAGGAGAATGAAGACCATCTACCAATCACCCCATCTGGTAACCTTTATGAAGCACAAGCTGGAATCAAGATTGCCGGGAGAAATATCAATAACCTCAGGTATACAGACAACACCACCCTTATGGCAGAAAGTGAACAAGAACTAAAGAGCCTCTTGATGAAAGTGAAAGAGAAGAGTGAAAAAGTTGGCTTAAAGCTCAACATTCAGAAAACTAAGATCATGGCATCCAGTCCCATCACTTCATGGCAAATAGATGGGGAAAGTGCGAACAGTGTCAGACTTTATTTTGGGAGGCTCCAAAATCACTGCAGATTTTGACTGCAGCCATGAAATTAAAACACACTTGCTCCTTGGAAGAAAAGTTATGACCAACCTTGATAGCACATTAAAAAGAAGAGACATTACTTTGCCAACAAAGGTCCATCTAGTCAAGGCTATGGTTTTTCCAGTAGTCATGTATGGATGTGAAAGTTGGACTATAAAGAAAGCTGAGTGCAGAAGAATTGATGCTTTTGAACTGTGGTGTTGGAGAAGACTCTTGAGAGTCCCTTGGACTGCAAGGAGATCCAACCAGTCCATCCTAAAGGAAATCAGTTCTGGGTGTTCATTGGAAGGACTGATTCTGAAGCTGAAACTCCAATACTTTAGCCACCTGATGCTGGGAAAGATTGAAGGCGGGAGGAGAAGGGGACCACAGAGGATGAGATGATCGGATGGCATCACCGACTCAATGGACGTGAGTTTGAGTAAACTCCAGGAGTTGATGATGGACAGGGAGGCCTGGCGTGCTGCAGTCTATGGGGTCGCAAAGAGTCAGACACGACTGAGTGACTGAACTGAACAGAACTGATGCCACAGATGTTTGCTCAAAGATGGGCACATGGCCCGAACCAGGCCAACCAGGTCAATGAGATTCATTACTCAGCCTTTTAAAACATAATTTTATTTATTTATTTATTAGGACTTTCCAGGTGACAGGAATCAATCCCTGGGTTAGGAAGATCCCCTGGAGGAAGGCATGGCAACCCACTTTAGTATTCTTGCCTGGAGAATCCCATGGACAAAGGAGACTGGTGGGCTTAGAGTCCATTGGCTTGCAGAGTCAGACACGACTGTGCTGGGCCTTGGTCGCGGCGAGGGTTTTTCTCTAGTTGCAGCAAGCAGGGGCTATCTCCAGTCGTGGTGCTCAGGCTTCTCACTGTGGTGGCTTCTGCTGCTGCGGAGCATGTGTTCTAGGGCAGGCGAGCTTCAAGTGGGCAGTGTGTGGCTCTGGGGCTCTAGAGCACAGGCTCAAAGCTGTGACACATGGGCTTAGTTGCTCTGTGGCATGTGGGGTTTTCCCACCTCGGGGGTTGAAGCCAGGTCTCTTGCATTAGCAGGCGGATTCTTTTACCACTGAGCCATCAGAGAAGCGCCCATTTCTAAACCTCTCACTGGGGCTGAGGGAAAGGGAAGCATTTATTCCCATTGGCACTTCTAAGAAAGTGGATGTGACCCTGGAGCTTCCAGCAGTTGGCCTGGTGCCCCGTGGGGACAGCCTGTCTGAGCACTGAGCCTCCCTGGAGACAGGGAGCAAGGCCAGGTCCCAGCATCATCGCTTTGGTCCCTGCAGCCAACTGTGGAGGGAGCTACCCTTGATCTGTCTGGTCGTGAGAATTTGCTCAAGCTATTTGAGCCGAGTTTCCGTCTCTTGCCACCATGGTTCCTAACAAATACGACAACCAGATCACAGCCTCTTTGACATTCACAGCTAAACTTCCCTAGACTGCGCTTTGCTTCTTTGATTAGACATGACGTCCTTAAGGAGAGAAATCCCTAGCACGTATTTCCAGTCTCCCCGAGCACCTAATACACCTCTAAGTACACATTTGGAGGAGAATTTATCTAGCATTTACTCTGTGCAGGCATCGTTCTAAGTGCTTTTACATATCATGCCATCCCAACTCTTAAGGAACCCCACTGGGTAAATAGGACGGCCAAGATTCAAAATGACCGAGCTCTCCGTCCAAGCTGCACCCAAGTCAGTAACAGAGATGGAGCTGGAGCCCGCACCTGCCCCTGCTGTTGACAGCATCATCTCCCTGAGCCTCTGCCCCCTCCCAGGGCTCCAACTCAGGGCTCTGACTGTCATTAAAGGGGATCTGTGCCTCCTTTCAAGTCTATCTGCTTGTGACCAGAGGCAGTGAGGTCTCACTGGCCAGCCAGGGCCAGGTCTGGACTCTGTGGGCAGCTGGGACGGGGAAGCCCTTTGCCTTGGCTCAAAACCACAGGGCTCCCACACTGTTGCCCAGCCCCACCTTACCTCTGACCAAAGCCCAGGGGACCTGAAAAGAGACACCGAAGGCCCTATTGACTCAGTTGGTGGTTGTTGTTGTGTAGTCGCTAAGTCGTGCCCGACTCTTTTGCAACTCCATGGACTGTAGTCTGCCAGGCTCCTCTGTCCATGGGATTTCCCAGGTAAGGATACTGGAGGGGGTTACCATTTCCTTCTCCAGAGAATCTTCCCGACCCAGAGACTGAACTCACACCTCTTACGTCTCTTGTATTGGCAAGCAGATTCTTTACCACTGTGCCACCAGGAAAGCCCCATCGACTCAATTCAACCACCTCCCAAACCAGCCCATCTTTGGACCATAGGCCCCTTCCCAGAGGCTTCCCAGCCAAACACCTCCTGCCAAATGTCCAAGCATGCGCCACGACCCCAGCTGAGCTGAAGCTGCTCCGAGCTCTCTGCCTTCCTCGAATTCCCTGTCCCCAGCACCCAGCCCTCCTACCCTAAGATTATTAAATATAACCCCCATTTGCAGGAAATATGCAAAAACTGTTTATCTTTGGAAACTAAAATATATGAAACTGAGTCATCAGGCAAATTATATGCATCAGTAAGTGATAAATGTTCAGGGCCAGCAATCCTGAAATAGCGCATGAAAGCCTTTTTGCTACTTCTCTTTCTGCCTACAGAGCACTTTTGAGCAAAGTTCATGCCTGGCAGTACGAAGTCAAGCCCCACGGAGCCTCTCCCATCGGTCCTGCCAGCTCAGAGGGTGCTGGGGGCTCCAGGGCAAGAAACACCACGGGCCACGGTCACAGCCCTTCTCTCCGCGACTGTGGTGACAGCTCTTTGCTCCAGATACTCCAAACCCAAGATCCCCCTAGTTTGGCAGCTTGGGACTGGAAGGAAGTGCAGTAAATGCTTCTTTCCTGAACATTCTCAGTCCTAGGGGCTGGCCATCAAAGCCATTCCTCATCCCGAGAAGGCCCCAGGCAAAGCATGGCAGCTCAGAGACCCGTCCCCCAGGCTCCTCTTCACAATGCCCTCAGCGGGACCACAGCTCCTGGCAGCTCCCTGCTGGTATCAGGTCCCCACCCTTTCTCATCCCTGCCCCCACTACACATGCACCCACCACCTTCTCCCCCTTCCCACCCCTCCTGTCCACACTGGGTCCCAGCAGATAAAACATGAAGCCCTGGCCCCCGCTGGACAGGACACCAGGAGACCCAAATTCCAGTCCTGCTCTTCCCAGTCCACCACCTGAGCTTAGACCTTCTTTGGTCTGTTTTACCTATGTCTGAGAAGCTCTAGTTCAAAAGCCGTTTTCGGGGGGCCTCCCTGGCAGTCCAGTGGTTAAGACCCTGTGTTTCCACCGCAGGGGGCGCAGGTTCCATTCCTGGTCGGGGAACTAAGGTCAGACATGCCTCGAAGTGTGACCAATGAATAAATAAGGGTCCATTAGCTCATGATTGATTTCCTCATTCTAAGCAACTGCTTAGGACAGTCCAGCCACTTAATACAGACGCTCATGCATTCATTCAACAAACACCTGGGGTACCTCTTATGTGCCGGGCACTGTGCTAGGCCTCAGGGCAGTGGAGCAATGGACGTGAGCTTGAGTGAACTCCGGCAGTTGGTGATGGACAGGGAGGCCTGGTGTGCTGCAATTCATGGGATCGCAAAGAGTCGGACACGACTGAGCGACTGAACTGAACTGAACTGAAGCAGTTAGTAAATGCCTCATGTGTTACCACTATTAAAGGGAGTACCCACCCCTCTACCCCCAGCAGTACTAGCCACACTGAACTCCCAGGGCGGCACAGAAACATGGCTACCTGCAGCTCAGGTGTGGCTTCAATTTCACCCTCCACTGTCAGCGCCCCAGGCAATCTCTGCAGTCCTCCCCACTTCCTCCTGGTTCTGGCTTTGTCACCAGGGAGTGGTCCGTCCTTGGCTCCTTGTCCTCATCAGAAACGTGGAGCTGATGCCACATCCCCCGACTCAGGGTACCTGTAGGGACCTGTGACGGCGTCCACATGACCTGCCGCCCCTGTGAAGGCTTCATGTCTCACAGTCAGTCTCCCATAGGAAAGTCACTCTTCCTGTACAAGAGCCACTGTGAGGCTTTGGGCTGCAAGTAACGGACATACAGATGCAAAGAGGTTTAAACGAAAGAGGAATTTGTTGCCTCACATACAAAGGACCCTAAGGTAACCCCAACTTCAGATGTGGAGATTCAGCTGCCCAGCTTCACTGCCAAGGGGAGCAGGAATCTCAGTCCCGTCACAGGTCGCAAAGCCAAGGCCAGGTGGAGGAGGAAGCAGCCTGAACAGGTCAGACTCCACCCAGAGGGAAGGAGGAAAAAGATCCAGAGCAAGCACAAGAGTGTCAGCCACGCCTGCTCACACAGAAGCTTTGAGAGTGAACACTTCCATCCATAGGCAACCCGTTCTTTGCATTTCCTAACGAAATAGAGAAAGCGAGTAACAAGAATCAGTAAAGCCTTGATTGGAAATGATGCACAGGCCTGTCTTTGGCGCTTTCCTCCTGAAAGCCACGGACTCACCCCAACTCAGAACCAGCAGTCTTGGGTGAGTTTACTGCTCAGAGCTCTGCATCTCCAGTGGAATGCTTGGTCTGGCCACTTGCTGATCTGGAAAATGCCTAAGATGGTTTTCATGAACCCCCTCCTTCAGCCCAGAGATTTCAACTCCCTGCGAAGGGGTGGGGCACCAAGGAGGGAGGCCACCACCACCCCTGGGAGGGCAAGTCCTGGCCCAGCTGGGCCATTTGGGACCCTCCCCACCCTCCTCCTTCCTGCTGGGCTTCTGCTCTGATCCATCCCCAGTGATACACCCTGGGCCTCATACCCTGGCTGTGGTCCACTCTCTGACCCCTCTAAGAATAGCATTGCTCAGACCTCATTGGAATGACAGCTTCAGCTAGAGGCACTGGTTTGCTGTGGCTGGGATCCCAGGCCGGCACTGCCTGGCCAGGTAAAGGCCCTGTCTTAGCCTCAGGAAACCCAACCCAGCTCCTGCCCCCGCCTCCACTCCACTAGCCAGGGCAGTCCTGGTGCCACTGTCATGGGCCCCTCCCCAGACGCCAGTGAAAGTTGCTCAGTCGTGTCTGACTCTTTGCAACCTCATGGACTACACAGTCCGTGGAATTCTCCAGGCCAGAATACTGGAGTGGGTAGCCATTCCCTTCTCCAAGGGAGCATCCCAACCCAGGGATCGAACCAGGGTCTCCGACGTTGCAGGTGGATTCTTCACCAGCCGAGCCACCAGGGAAGCCTGCTGCCAGCAAAGACCCCAATTCTGCAACCAGCACCCAGCAAACAATCTGGGAGGCTCTAGGGCTGGCACCCTAGAGCAAGGGCCTGGGGCTTGTTGGTTGTCATGGTGATGGAAGTCACATCCCCGAGGGTAGATGTGGACTGCAGTAGAGGTATGTTCCTGAAAGGACTAGCCTGGGCATCAGCCCCAGAGACGAACGAGAGGCTGCAAGCAAGGCTGAGTCAGGAGCGAGGAACTATATGAGAGCAGGGAGGTCCCTGGGCGGTCCTGGCTTCAGGCCGTCAGAGGACAGACACACCTCACTCGGGACTGTCCGTCATAGCACCTCAGTAGCCACGTCACAGCTGGCTGGCACCCTGCAGTCCCCTCTCCTCCAGAAGCAGACCCCAGAAGCAGGGGCTGACCCTGAGCAACCACATCTCTAGTGCCCACCCCACTCCCAAGTGGCTAGGCCCGAGTCTGCCCCTAGCATTTGAAAAGAACAAGACGGTGCCAAGACATGGGGCGGGGGCGCTGGAGTGAGTCACAGGTCATGGCCACCACCTCCAACTGCCCAGGGGCCTGGGCCACACCCTGGTTCCGGGCCCTCCTGGGCCAGCACCTCCTCCAGCTCCACAGAGTTGCCCTGCCCTAAGCAGTTTCTCTTGTGTGGGGCAGGACAGTCAGAGCACGGGTCTCTGAACAGATACATGGGGCCTCAGCCATCCTTCTCCTCCACGGGCCTGGGAACTGTGGCCTCAGAGGGCACGTGACTTGCCAAGATGACCCCAGGAGCAAATGGCAGGTCTGGGCGAAGCCAGCCTGCTTGACATCACCTCCCACCCCTGGACGTTTCATCAGTATGTGGCACTCAGCACCTTCCAGCAGTCCTCCTTGGCCCGGACTTCAGATGGGCCCGCGCTCCACTACCCAAGGCAGGGAGTCTCAGAACCAAGCCGCCAGAGGAGATGGAGAAAGAAACTCCACCTCGCCCCCTCACCCCCTCCTCACAAGCCTGCCCAAGACCCCCCAGTGCAGGGGCTTCCAGAGCTACATCGAGAAGAACGCTCCCCCACCCACACACCTCCAGCCCTGACGACCTGCGGAGGATGGAGCATGAGAGAAGTTGCAACACCCCCAGATAAAGGATGTGGAGGAGCAAAGCGGGGAGACGGGGGAAATGGTTGTGGTGTGTTCACTGCTCCCTTAGCTGGAAGGACTGCGTCTGCCCTCGGTAGTACATAAACTCTTGGCAAAGTTGGGTTTTCCATGGTTTGCTGAACTCCTGAACACAGATGTCCCATTTGTGTTTCATTAGTACACCCGCCGCTCTGCGGCTTTCGACCTCTGCACCAGGCAATAATTACCTGGCTCGGGCCCATCCCCTCACCAGCTGGCTGGGGACTCGCTCTGCCCGACCAGGGCTGTGTCTGCTGTCAGCCCCTTCCAGGCAATGGACAGCTCCGCTGTCGTCCCTGGGATGTCTCAGCGGGGCCCGCGTTATGGTGAGAGAGTGGGGCACCTCGAGACTTCTGCAGAGATCTCCAAAGGGCCTTCCAGAGCCCACCACCCCTGGGGAGGCTGGAGGAGGAAGCGGGCAGGTGGGGGGGGGGGTGCAGAGGGGAAGAAGACCACTGATGGGGAGGAGAAAGGACAGGACGGCATTGGTGGGGGAGGAGAGGGGACGGAGAGGGAAAGGAGGGGAGGTGGGGGACACCCAGGCCCCTCGTGTAGGAAGCCTCCGTGAGCTGGTCACACTCAGGCAGGTCTGCTGGACCCAACCTGGATCCAATGAGCCCAGGGGTGGGTGGCCATCTCAGTCCCTAGGCAGAGGATCTGCAGGGGAGCTCCAGGCGGGGTGGCGGCCAGATTTCAAGAACAGCCCTAGCAAAATGCCGGGCTTTCACCCAGAGCTGGCAAACCTGAGCCTGGGTAAAGGCGATCAGGGTACCCCTCCCCTCCCCACACGCCTCCCTGCCCAGGGTGCACTCTTGGAGCTTACAGCCAGCCAACAGGGAGGGCTCCCAGGAGGAAGGGGTCGGGTCTGGACTCTGAGGCACAAGCACATGGTGGTCCCCAGGCCCCAGCTTGCTGCCTGTGAAATGCCGAAACTCAGGTCCCCTCCCTTGCTGAGACCCCTTCCATGACCCTGAGCCCAAACTGGAGTTTCCAATTTTATGAGAGGGTTCCCCAAAACTTCAATCTGCCTGCCCCTGGTATAAGTGTTCAACTTTACCTTCTAATCTACATTGAGGTTTGGAAACTGAACATTCAAATCAAGAGTATAACATAGAAGGCAGACGTGGGGTGGCCAAGGCGGAGGGGGAGTGTGTGATTAGCACATGCAAACTATCACACAGAGAACGGAAAAACGACGAGGTCCTACTGTGCAGCACAGAGAACTGTATTCAAGACCCTGTGGTAAGCCACGATGGAAAATAAAGTGAAAAAGAACGTACGGACATGGATGACTGAGTCACCGTGCTGTCTAGTAGAAATCAACACAACATGGTAAATCAACTCTACTTCAGTTAAAAAAAAAAAAAAAAGTTAAGTCTGAGATGTGACTGGGAGGGACTCAAGCAGAAAGGCATCGCCTTTTGGATAAAGGACCCCACAGGGAGGAGTGGGAAGGGGACCGGAAAGAGAAGGTTGGCATTCATGGAGTGCCTACCGTGTGCACGGCGCCAAGCGCTCTGAATCCTGAAACTTCATGGACCTTCCCAACAGCCTGAGAGAAAACCGTTCTCCAATTTGGCAGACGAGAAGACCAGACCTCAAGTCAGTGGTCCCTACAGTGGAGCTGGGATTCAAACTCAGTTTCTGGGCAGCCTGGGCTCAAAGACACACAGGAGCTGAGGGCAGGCAGAGTGAACATTTACGATTTCGTGAACCTGCTGACGTCAGCACTCCTGGAACATTTCTCAGGTGGCTAGCTCTTGCAGAAATCAGCTGTACACTACCCTCCATTAGAAGCATGCGCGTGTGTAAGTCGCTTGGTTGCGTCTGACTCTGTGACCCCATGGACTGTAACCGACCAGGCTCCTCTGTCCATGGAATTCTTCAGGCAAGAACTCTGGAGTGGGTTGCCATTTTCTCCTCCAGGGGATCTTCCCAACCCAGGGATCAAACTTGGGTCTCCTGCATTCCAGGTGGATTCTTTACAATCTGAGCCAATTATAACCTATAAAATGTGTTTAGGAATCTCCTTAGTAAGACTACTGGGTTGTTGTTGGGTTTTTTTGGTTGTTTTTGAAACAAACTGTGAAACCACAAATTCAGAGTTTCACATTCTTAGCCTTAATACCAATTTCTCCATAGGTTCTTCATCCACCTCCAGGACTTTTAAGCACAAAAGAATCACCATCAAGGAGAAGACAGAAAGGCATGGACACAGCTAAAGATGACAAGGTTCATCTTTTTGCGCCAATTCCTATAAGTTAGCCTGGACGTCCTGAGTCCTGGGTTGGGCTGGGCGGGCCTCTGGGCTTGGCAGCTGGAGTTTATCAGCGATGCCTGCCCAGGACATGGGAAGAGAGAGGGGCAGTTTTCCTGGCAGGCAATTATGCCTGGAAATGCAGAGATGAACCACAGGATGGCCTTCCTGCTGTGAAAGTGAGCACTTGTTTGGGGCTATGATGGACTCCCAACGCCCTCAGCTGTAAAGAAGCTGGGCTCCTTCCACCCCAAAGAGCTCCTGGGATGGGAGCTGCCCTGTTCACTGGGGTGGCCTCCACCATGGACAAGCAATGCCCATGGAGGTTGAAGACAAAGAGGTCAGCCTTGGACAGCCAGGGAGCTGGCATCGTCTCTCTGACCTGAGGTCAGCTGGCCCACCTGCCTCAGGAGAGTGAGCTCAGCCGCAAGCCCTGGCCAAGGAAGAGCCACGTCCACCTGTCTCCACCTGCTGGACCCAAGGGTCATCTCACACAGGCTGCCTTTGCTCCTCTGGCGTCCATCTAGATGCTGTAAGTGGAGTTTCCCCTGAAATTTCCAAAAGATATCACTGACAGGAGGTCTCTGTGTTCACAGGGGACTCAACTGGAGTCAGGGGGCTGCAGGGGACCCCATCACAGCAATGAGACAGCCGCAGACCCCAGGGTGGCCTTGTCATGTGCTCTCGGCCCCGTCTTCTTCCCAGGGCCGGGATCAGGCACTCACCTGGGGCACAGGATTTAAGAGGGTGCCAAAAATCAAGGTAAATAATAACTAAATGCAAAAAGCCATGGGGAAAAGTCCACGATGAACAAACTGTCAACACTTTAAACAGAAACAGGATCATTCTTACTGGTTTGTCCTCTTGCCTCAGGTTCCAATATGGCACAGTTGAAAAAGTGAAAGTGTTAGTCACTCAATCTCTTTGCAACCCCATGGATTGTAACGCACCAGGCTCTTCTGTCCATGGGATTCTCCAGGCAAGAATACTGGAGTGGGTTGCCACGCCTTCCTCCAGGGGATCTTCCCAACCCAGGTCTCCTCCACTGCAGGCAGATTCTTTACCAGCTGAGCCACCAGGGAAGCCCATGAATACTGGAGTGGGGAGCCTATCCCTTCTCCAGGGGATCTTCCTCATCCAGGAATCAAACTGGGGTCTCCTGCATTGCAGGCAGATTCTTTACCATCTCAGCTACCAGGGAAGCCTCCTGCACAGTTGAACCTGTATAAAATTTTGTTCATCGTGGGTTTTTTTTTTTTCAGTAATTTTGAGTTTTTTAATATGGCATTAAAATATTATTTTTCTCAATTACTGGGATTTTTGGGTACCTCCTTCCTTCCACACCAGGTTCTGGAGCCTCTCCCATCCTAGTCCCCTGGCTCTCTGTAAGTTTCTGCTTCCTGGCTTGCTCTCCCCTTTGCCTCCGTTCCCTGACTTACAGGAACACTGACAATTTCTTCCTTTTATCTTATAGGGCCATTCAACTCTTTCCTTCTCTACCCCCAAAGTCAACCCCTCCTCTCCCCAAACTTGAAACTTTGAAATTACTCTTAGCAAAAGACTGGCCGATTCAGACAGAGGGGCAGAGAGCCATATGCAAAGATGGGAATAAATATGAGACAGGATTTTTTAATATATTTGTTTATCTGTTTGACTGTGCAGGGTCGTAGGTCTTAGCTGTGGCATGTAGGATCCAGCACCCTGACCAGGGATTGAACCCAGGTCCCCTGAATTGGAAAAGTGGAATCTTAGCCACTGGACCACCTGGGAAGTCCCCAAAGAGGGAATTTTCTATAAACATGAGGCCCCTCACTCACATAGAGGACTGTTTCCCCCAGTTATTCTAATATCAGAAAAGCCCACCACCACCACCCCAGCCCCCGTCCCCACAAAGCCAGGAGGAGGCTGCAAATGAAGGTGATTCAGGTAAGTTGTCCTAATAATTGTGAGGCTTCCCTGGTGGCTCATATGGTAAAGAATCTGCCTGACATGTGGGAGACTTGGGTTCAATCCCTGGGTTGGGAAGATCCCCTGGAAATTACTGTGAGAATAAAAATCAGTGGCCAGGAAAGGCAGACAAGAATGTGGGGTCCAGTTTGCATGGCTATTGTGTGCCCTGGGAAGGGGAAAGGAAATCTCTCCTACCTCGGCCATACTTTCTCAGGGACCCCACACTTGGCAGCTGTCCTTGGAATCTGAGGAGATGCAAGTACCCTCTGGGCAGGACACTGCAGGGTTCAAGGCTGGAGGAAGAAAGGGGATGAGTAAAGCTGAAACTCCAGTACTTTGGCCACCTCATGTGAAGAGTTGACTCATTGGAACAGTCTCTGATGCTGGGAGGGATTGGGGGCAGGAGGAAAAGGGGACGACAGAGGATGAGATGGCTGGATGGCATCACTGACTCGATGGACGTGAGTCTGAGTGAACTCCGGGAGTTGGTGATGGACAGGGAGGCCTGGCGTGCTGCGGTTCATGGGGTCGCAAAGAGTCGGACACGACTGAGCGACAGAACTGAACTGAACTGAATCCATTCTCGCCCCTCCCTCTGGAGCTAGGAGAGTCTCCCATGGCCCCCACAGCCCCTCCGTTCTTCCTGCTCCATCCTCTAAGCCTGAGCACACCAAGGAAGAGTCGCCTGTCCACACTTCTGCGACTTGGCTCGCAGAGACCAAGAGAAACCAGGAGGCCCCATCTGGAAGGAGGAGGATGCGGGCTGGACCAGGAATGGTAGGGAGGCCTGCGTGGGCCTGAAGCAGAATCGCTGGGATCAAAGCCTCAACAGAGCCAGCCCAGATGTCCAGGCCAGTGCACAGGGCGAGCAAAAGTAGAGACAGGGAACACACTGCGTGTACCAGGCACACAGCTGCCTCGGTGTGGGGGCGTCAGCAGTCCTAATTCACAGCGGAGGAAGCTGAATGCTACATGGCCCGAGGTGGTCCAGGCTCAGAAACACCTAGGCTACAGACGTGGCAGAGGAGGGGACGTGGCCAAGTGTGCCGCGCATGTGCAGACCAGATCTTCCTGCCGCGGTGTGGGCTAGCCGGAAGTCAGGAGAGGTCCAAGGAGGGAGGCTGTGCCCTGAGGGGCCTCGGAGAGGGAAACTTTTGCAGAGCTTTGAGGAGGCCTTCACAAACCACAGGGCTAGCTGCTGCTGCTGCTAAGTCGCTTCAGTCGTGTCCAACTCTGTGCGAGCCCATAGACGGCAGGCAGTCCACTAGGCTCCCCCGTCCCTGGCTACGTAGAGTCTTATCCATGCTACCTACTGCAGGTAGGTACCTAACTTGGACAAGTCACTTTACCTGCTCACGCCTGTTTCTTCACCTGTAAAATGAAGACTGTGGTGGAGCCCCCTTTATAGGCTGTGGTGACCATTCATGGCTCAGACTGTAAAATGCCCAGGACAGTGGAGGACTCTATGTGCTGACCATATTTGGTAATAGTATGGACACATACCAAGGCTCTTTTTATTATATTTAATTTCTATTATGCATTGCTGTTGAGAGTCCCTTGGACTGCTAGGAAATCAACCCAGTCCATCTGAAAGGAAATCAACCCTGAACATTTACTGGAAGGACTGATACTGAAGTTGAAGCTCAAATTCTTTGGCCACTTGATGGGAAGAGCCAACTCATTGGAAAGGACTCTGATGCTGGAAAAGATTGAGAGCAGGAGGAGACGAGGACTACAGAGAACGAGATGGTTGGATGGCATCATCAACTCAATGGATGTGAATCTGAGCAAACTCCAGGAGATAGTGAAGGACAGAGAAGCCTGGCCTGCTGCAGTGCATGGGGTGTTGCAACAAGTCAGACACAACTGAGCAACTGGACAACTCCGGGAGATAGTGAAGGACAGAGAAGCCTGGCCTGCTGCAGTGCATGGGGGGTTGCAGCAAGTCAGACACAACTGAGCAACTGAATAACAACAACAACGTGCATTGTTGTTTGTGGCACCCAGTCAGTAGGACTTTGTTATCACAGCCTGAGCTAAAATACATGTCTTCCTAGTTCCTGACTGATTTCTATATTCTAGTAGTCTTCCCTGGTGACTCAGTGGTGAAGAATCTGCCCGCAGTGCAGGAGACACGGGTTTGATCCCTGGGTCTGAAGATCCCCTGGAGAAGAAAATGCAACCCACTCCAGTATTCTTGCGTGGGAAACGCCATGGATAGAGGAGCCTGGCGGACTACAATCCATGGAGTCACAGAGTTGGATCCAATTTAGCAGCTAACCAACAAGTCAAAGAAGCAGTCCCAAAGAAGAGCTAGTGGAGAAGCAGAAGAAGAGCAAGTGCCAGGCAACATTTCCTAGGAACATACCGGTTCTGCTTCTGAATCCAAATTAGTCAATATACTCCAATGAGGACAAGCAGGGGCAGGGTTGAGTGGTCAGGAGGACGTCACACAGACCATAACGTGGAAGATGTAGGCCAAGTGAGTTTTATCTATTGCTTTCCTGTGTGGGTTTTCCGAGCCACCTGTTTTTAAGCAGGCTTGACCTCTGTTTTCCCATCTATAAATTAGGATAATACAAATAGCTTGCCTTTGTCTGTTTTATAAGAACAATATGAAAGCGCAAAGCTTCTGCAAATTGTGGTGATGTCCTCAGCGTGTGTGGCAAGGGGACACTCCAGTGAGTCCCTTTATCGCTGCTAAGCATCATTGTTGAAACAAGAAGCCATCTGAGAGCTCACAGACCTAAATGCCTGAGCTTTTGAATCTCCCTCTTTTCCAAAACCATTGATTATCTTGGGCAAAGGAAAAGAGAAACGAAGACTGGAAAGCAAGCAAGGTCAGGCCCCCTTAGTCCTAGGAGCAGAGACCCCAGCTCGTGCGGGGATGTGCTCTGCACAGTATTCTTGTGGAAGATGTTCTGATTTAGAGAATGATGTCACTCACCCAGGGCCAAGAGTCTTGGAACCATCATCCAGAAACAGGAACATGGCCAGCAAAGGGTAAAAGATGCTGAACACAGAGAGGGGTGTGTAGACTGGAGGGGAGGGAGAGGAAACTCATCTCAAGTCCAGAGGAAGACATCCTGGCTGTGACCTTGGGGGTCATGGACTCTGCAACCAGCTTGAGTCACCATCTTGACCACAGACGCACAGGAGCCTGAGCCGGCTGGTGGCCCAGACAGCCCAGTGCTGAGGACAGAGGCTCTGCCCCTTCCCAGCTGGGCCCTTTGACCCTTTGACCACCTCTCTTCTTGAGCTGCGTCTTCTCCTCTTTATTCTCAATGGGATTAATACAGCCCATCCCTTGGCAGGGTTAAAACAATGTCCATGAACTGCTAGGGATTTTCAGAAACCAAATGATGTGCCCCAGGTTACACAGTGTATGGGGTAGGACCAGGCTTCCCTGGTCCCAGCCCTGTGTCTGTCCACTGGACCACCCTGTACTTTATGGTCTGACACTTGCCACATCTTTAATCTACACGGACAAAAGTCACAAACTGATGGTCCAAGGGATAGTTCATCTTAAGAGCATTAAAATTTATTTTTAAATGTTGCCAGTGGTTTTTTTTTAAATAGGAAATTTTACATAAAAACATAGACTTCCACTTTCCCTTGAGAAATCATAAGCTATACAAATGTTGGGCCTGATTCCTGCATGGCAATGTGGGCCAGCCCTGAGAGGTAGCTGCACCCCGGGGGGGAGGTCCTGGGCCTTGTTCTGTGCCTTCCCCCCACCAACTTATGCCAGGCCTGCTTCTCCCACTTCCTTTCCCTTCTGGTCCCCTGAGCATCTGGGCAGAGGGACATGCAACCTTTCGGAAGGAAAGCCTCTTGCTGCCTGACGGAGGACCTTGCAACACCAGAGCCGATGAAAATTGCAAAGCATCCCTTAGAACACATCCGCGGTAACTAACAGGCTGGAGACGTGATTTATGAAGAAGGATGAACACAGAAAATACGCCGAGCTCGGCTAAACCATGATGTGGGCAGAGATGGGCCGACCACGGGCCTCAAGAAGGAGCTGAGTCGTTAGAAGAGCCCGAGGGGTCAACTCAGGGAAGCAGAAACTGAGCCATGGAAATTTTCAGCTGAATTATCAGGAAACGACTCCTAGAGTTGTGAAAGCCTGGGCAGACGGAGGAGTCGATGTGGAGAGGGAGGGGAAATGCCTTTCTTGTTTCTGCCTGACTTCTTCTCAAAGAAAGATACCAGATCACTCAATGGGCACAGAAGCAGTTCTGCTGAGAAGCTCTGTGGACTGGAGGAAGCAGCCCCAGGAAGGGTGACCAGCCTTCAGTCTTCAGAACCAAAGAAAGTGGCTCTGGGCCTGACCTGCCTCAGCATTGGAGATGGTCATTGAAATCTGGCTATGGAATCTTGGTTTTGGAAGACAGTCTGTTAGGTAGACGCTTTAGTCAAGACTCTTCAAATGCAATAAAAACCCAACCCAAACTGGTTTATGTGAAAAGGAAAATTGTTGCCTTCCATAAATGATAGTTTCAGAGGTGGTTCTGCTTCAGGAATGGCTGGATCCAGGGCATCAGTGGATATTATGGATATTATCAGGACCTGGTCTCTCTCTCCATGTTCTAACTCTACTTTCTTCTATGTTTGGCTTCGATGTTGGCTTCATTCTCGGGCGGATTCTCCTCTGTGGTGGTGAGATGGGACCACCAGCTCCAGACTCACATCCTGGAGACCTCAGAAAGCATGCCTCTTTCCCATGCATTCCAGCAGACATCCCCAGATCAACCCTTATCAAACCACTTCTGAATCACATGCGCATCCCCATTATAACCAACCAGATTGATCTGGGGGTGTGGGGCAATGACTGGCCATCCAGCACTCTGGGTGCACCCACAGCACTGGGGTTGGAGTGGGCTCAGCCCCTCTCGCTCTAAACGAGTCCCTGTGGAGGAGAGAGTGTCCATAGCAACTGTAATATTCTGTTTCCAGAAGTGGGCAATGGCAACCCACTCCAGTACTCTTGCCTGGAAAATCCCATGGATGGAGGAGCCTGGTAGGCTGCAGTCCATGAGGTAACGAAGAGTCGGACACGCCTGAGCGACTTCACTTTCACTTTTCACTTTCATGCATTGAAGAAGGAAATGGCAGCCCACTCCAGTGTTCTTGCCTGGAGAATCCCAGGGACGGGGGAGCCTGGTGGGCTGCCGTCTATGGGGTCGCACAGAGTCGGACACGACTGATGCGACTTAGCAGCAGCAGCAGCAGAAGTGGGAAGGACAGCACCGAGAGGGCAGAACCACACTGCAGAGAAGCAGAGCGCAGAGGGCCCAGGAAGTGATCAACAGCAAGGGGGCAGCCTCTCAGGACCCCTCAAACAGAGCTATCACTGAGGCTCCCAGGCACTCCAGGATCCGGGGAGACCTGCATTGAGCTGGCCCAGATCTTACAGTGGACCCCAGGTACCTCCCCAGCCAGTGAGGTTGGGGCAGTCAACATCCTGGTCACCTGGTGAGGGCTGTGGTCTGGGTGAACCTTCAGCTTGAAAAACTCAGTGCCCACAGCCTCCAGGGGTCTGGAGAAGGTGGGGCATAGGGGCCCCTGGTGGCTCAGCTGGTAAAGAATCTGCCTGCAATGCAGGAACCCCGATTCTATTCCTGGGGTGGGAAGATCCCCTGGAGAAGGGATAGGCTACCTACTCCAGTGTTCCTAGGCTTCCCTGGTGGTTCAGCAGGTAAAGAATCCACCTGCAATGCAGGAGGCCTGGGTTTGATACCCTGGGTTGGGAAGATCCCCTGGAGAAGGAAAGGGCTACCCACTCCAGTATTCTGGCCTGGAGAAAACCATGGACTGTATGGGACCGCAAAGAGTCGGACACGACTGAGCAACTTTCACTTCACTTCAGGGGCCCTCAGGGGTCTAAGACCTGACGGATGAGAGGGCGCTTCCAGGCACCCAGAGTGCTCCCGCTCCTGCGTCAGGGAGCTCTCAGTCTCAGCCTCAGGAAGGATGAGCCCCCTTCTCCTGCCCAAGACAGGCCTGATGACAGGCATGTGGTTTTAACCAGTGAAATGAGGGAAGCTGAATGGGGAAACTGGCCTGGGCTTCTGGAAAAGGTTGTCCTTGCTGATAATAAGTTAATTAATAAATTCATAAAAGCATTTGATGCAATGTGCAATGGTCCCTTTTCCACTGGACTTCATCACTCTCCATCACGTCTGGAGAGCAAGGCTGGCCCTGGGGCAGCCAATGTGCCCTATAAGGGGAGGCGGTGGCTGAGCTGGGGTGCTGAGGGTGCCCCCGGGGGAGGGAAGTCGCCGAATTAGCCAGCCTGGAGCTGTCACCTCCAGAAAGCCCATCACGTGACAGAGACAGTGTCCTCACTTTTGAAACTCCTCGGGCTGATGTTTTCGGATACCTGCAGCTGAAAGCAGCCCAGCTAAACAAGGATGACCGGAGGGCAGCTGTACTCAGAGTGGGAAGGGACGCCCGGGGCCTGGCAGTGGGTGGGGGCCCAGGCCTGGCCTCACACCCATCGGTTTCTGCAGCAACAAATGGCTTTTTCCATCACTTCTAGGTCCCAAAGGGAAAAAAATTTTTTCCCCTAAGTAATGTTCTTACTCTAGTTTAAATAAGCCTTTGAAAAGGGCACCCTCCTGCACTCTTGGTGGGAATGTAAATTGGTGCAGCCACCATGAAGAACAGGATGGAGGGTCCTTAAAAACAGGACTTCCCTGGCTGTCCAGTGGTTAGGACTCTGAGCGTCCACTGAAGGCGGTGCAGGCTTGAACCCTGGATGGGGAACTAAGATCCTGCATTCTGTAAGGCTCAGCCTTAAAAAAAAAAAAAGGCAACTAAAAATAAACCTATGGTATGATTCAACAATCCCACTCCCACTGGGAGTTTGGGCCTGATATATACACACTGGGCTTCCCTGGTGGCTCAGCTGGTAAAGAATCTGGCTGCGTCGCAGGAGATCCAGGTCAGATCCCTGGGTCAGGAAGATCTCCTGGAGAAGGTAATGGCAACCCACTCCAGGATTCTTGTCTGGAGGATTCCATGGACAGAGGAGCCTGATGGGCTAATATCCATGGGGTCACAAAGAGTCGGACATGACTGAGCGACTAACACCATACACACTACTGTATATAAAACAGATAACCACCAAGGACCTACTATACAGCACAAGGAACTCAACTCAATATTCTGTGATAACCTAAATGGGAAAAGGATTTGAAAAACAATTGATATATGTATGTGTATTACTGAATCACTTTGCTGCGACCCCATAGACGGCAGCCCACTAGGCTCTCATCCCTGGGATTCTCCAGGCAAGAACACTGGAGTGGGTTGCCATTTCCTTCTCCAATGCATGAAAGTGAAAGTGAAAGTCAAGTTGCTCAGTCATGTCCGACTCCTTGCGACCCCATGGACTGCAGCCCACCAGGCTCCTCCATCCATGGGATTTTCCAGGCAAGAGTACTGGAGTGGGGTGCCATTGCCTTCTCCAAACACTATACACACTGCTGCTGCTGCTGCTGCTGCTAAGTTGCTTCAGTCATGTCCGACTCCTTGCGTCCCCATGGACTGCAGCCCACCAGGTCCTCCATCCATGGGATTTTCCAGGCAAGAGTACTGGAGTGGGTTGCCACTGCCTTCTCCGAACACTATACACACTACTATATATAAAATAGATAACCACCAAGGACCTACTGTATAGCACAAGGAATTCCACCCAATATTCTGGGATAACCTAAATGGGAAAAGGATTTGAAAAACAATTGATAATGTATATGTATTACTGAATCACTTTGCTGTACACCTGAAACTCCTCCTTCTATTATATTAATAGGTGTTTTATTTTGAACAACAACAACAACATATCTTATTGAAGTATAGTTGACTCACAATGTTTCAGGTGCGCAACAAGGAGATTCGGTTTTACAAATACACATACATTCTTTTTGAAATTATTTTCCATCCTAGGTTATTACAAGAGATTGACTATAGTCCTCCATGCTCTACAGTAAATCTTTGTTGCTTGTTGCACATCTGTTTTTTAATTAGAATAAAAATTTAAAAAACTAAGCCTCCCTCAAAAAAGCCGAGGACATTTCCTTTGTACACAGTCAGAAAAGAGAAACTCCCCACCTCACTGTCCATCAATAGGGGGTAATTAAATTCATTCAGCTACAGCCGTTTGATGGTTGTGTGTGTAGCCGATAGACTGATGCTGACAGATGACACTTAACGACACAAGAGATGCTTTGTATATACTATTAAAGGTGGGGGGGGGGGATAAAACCATAGGTACAGTGTGATTCCAATTTCATATGTATATACATAGTTCTTTAATATATACACACAAAGGGAAAAAAAGACTGGAAGATAATACAGTAATGTTTAGCCCTGGGTGGTACAATTTTGGGTAGTGTTTACTTTCAACTTTATATTTCTACATAGCTTTCAAATTCCCTGCAATGAACCTATATCAAGATGATAACCTGAAAGGTGAATATTAAAATAAAGCACTTGAGAAACCACTGAAAATTCAAGAGACAAGAAGTCTTTTCGTGTTTTCTGCAAGGCCCGGGGCTCCGTGCATGCACAGAGGCTACATCAGGCCAGAGCTGACCGTTCATACATCCTCATGATGGGGTAGGGTCAGGGTTAGCACAAGGCTTGCATTGTTGATTATATAGAAAGGAAACAGTCACAAGCTGAGATTTCTGGGCCCAGGGACCCCCAAGAGTGTGCAGAAGCGGCCTTCCCTCCCTCTGCCTTTCACTGCTTCCGTCAAATCCACCTCCCACCAGGTCTTGGGAGGTTTGTCCCCAAGACCAAGAGGTGCCAAAGCCCCCGAAGTGAGCTGGTATCAAAAGCAAACCTTGCACAGGCCGACTCCCAGAAAGCCCCTCAGACTCAGGGAGTTTGGCACGTGGGAGGTTAATTCTCTTATCAAAACTGTACAAAATCCTAATTTTGCAGAGTGGCAATTTGGGGGGAAAAAAAAAAACCCAGCAATGGGAAAATGTTGGTTATGCAGCACTAGACATTCAGTTCTCAGGGGATCAATTATAAAAACACTCATTCAGCTATTTCTATTCAAATGAACACCTGAAGAGGAGGCCTCAATGGTTTTAAAAGTGTGTGGATATTACTGGATAAATGTTAGTCCAATAAAAGAGATCATCATCCACTATTTGTGTACATTTAAGTTGACACCAAAAAGATCTTTGTGGAGGATCGCTGCGGCTGCTTCTTTTTCTGCATGCATCTTTTTATCTCCTATTCCCTTAACACTTTAGGAACGGAAGAAAACAGACCAAATGTGGCTTGGTCACGGGCTTGGGGCTTTTTTCTTTTTTTCCTCCTTCTTCCCCCCCAGGATTAAAAGGACCAGGGTGCTGGGAAGGCCACACCTGAAGTGGAGAAACGAGGTCCATCACATGATGAATATGTAATGTCCTGCTTGGAGGCACAGTCACGATCTCTAATAAGAATTCACGAGTCTGTGTTTGAAAACAGACATTTGAATTTGCCCTGCGGTCACAGAACACGGACCATTCTTATTCAAAAATTTATTTTTTTTTTTTTTTTTTAAGGCCTGGAAATATTCTGTGCCCTCACTGCCCACCAATACACGTCCTTCTTTCTGTGTTCCCTTAAACAGAAATTAAGAGAAGGGAGCACAGAGTTCCCCCTCACAGCAGCGTTAGCTGCCAGACCTGGGGGAGGATCCCAGGAGAGAGACCCCCAAAGCCTGGTCCAAATATATATACAATGTTTTTCATGTCCAGTAATTTTCTCAGGCTGAAATGAAATGTAGAATTAAAAACGAGGCGAACAAAACAAATGAGGAATTTGGGGGTTCAATAGTCCCCCTGAAAGAGAAGCCAGGCAGGTATTCTCTGGTACTTGACCGCGTCCAGTGGCAACCGGCATTTCTCAGCCAGTGCAGACTGATGGGGTTTCTGGATTAAAAAATTTGGAAGAAAACCAACACCCAGCGGTTGTATTTAAAAAACAAACCCAGACTTCTAAAAGGGGGTCTTTTCCACCCTGATCCATTAAATTGTTGGCAGTCTGACAGGGGGCGCGTTCTACCATTTGCGGACAAGGAAGCGAGCGCGAACACCCGGTCGCTATCCTGGGGGGTCTCTCCTCTCTCGAGGTGAAGCCGAGCAGAGGGAAACGCGCTGGGCGTGCGAGGCGATCCCGGCCCGTCCGAGCTGGTGGCGGGGATGTGACCCCCGAGGCGCCCCCGGCCATCCGCGCTGAGCGCAGGCACGAGCTACGGACCGAGCGCTGGCCCCGCGCGGAACCCGCCTCGCAGCCGCGTCCCGGCGGGTCCCGGCGGAGCCCGGCCCTTCGCGCCCTCTCCTTCCTGGGGGTCGGCGGAGGTCAAAGGCCGAGCCCCCGGAACACCGAGGTTGGCGCCGTGCTCCGGAGGCAGGCGCTCGGAGCCGCGGGCTCGCCCTGTGAGCGCCGCGCCTCGGCGGGGACAGGGCCGGGCAGGATCCGCCCCGTCTCCGCTCTTCCCGGGGGTTGGGGTCGGGGGGCCGGGGCCGGGGCGGCGGGAGGAAGAGGGGCTCCGCGCGCCTCTGGGCCGAGCCCACCGGCCCGAACCGGCAGGTTCCTTTGTGGGCAGCCCCGGGCCGCGAGCCGAGCCCCCATTTCAGGGCTAACAGTGACACCTGCAGTTTAACCCGCCACATGTCACGCTGGGGGAGGCCGCCCGGGAGGGGCTGAGGCTCCGGCCACCACCCCATCCTCACCTGAGGCCAAACGGGCCAGGATGGTCTTTGGTTCCTAGGGAGGGGGCCCAGCGACTCAGCCCTCTGGGGCTGATTAAGGATCCAGAGCATCTGGCGACCCACCTGCTACCCGCTGTTTGCGGCGCGGAGCCTCCAGAACCAAGGGCCAGGGTTCCGCTGAGCAGCCCTCTGCCCCCAGCCTGGGCCAGCAGAGCCCAAGGGTCCTTGCTTGGGGAGAGCGGGCAAGGAGGTGAAGGAGGTCCTCTTTGACCGCTTACTCAGCACACGGGAGACCACCAAGTCCAATGCTTGCATTTTACTGGACCACAGAACAGGAATCAGCTTGGTCAAGGTTACCCAGGACTGCCATCGGCCCCTTCCCAGCCATCACAGGAAAAGACAACAGAACTTTTCCACAGATCATTCCTTCTCCACCACGGTGTACCCTCTATGCTCACATATGCCCATGCACATGTGAGCGTACACTCACACACAAACACATGCATGGTATGAAGGCAACAGGTCAAAGTTGAGTTGCTTCTCTAAAAATCCAGTGCTGGGTCCTGAGGCTGGTTTCAAGAGCCCCCGCCCGGCTCCCTCGCATTCGCTACTTCAAAGAATCTGAGAGCCAGGACGCAAGAAAGGGAGGTGGGAATGAAAATGAACCGCCGAGATTTCTTTATAACTTTTCTCAATATTCTGCTGATTGCTAGCTCAGTAGCAGATGTGGTATGCCTAATGATGCATAGACAAGCAGCAGCCCCTAATCCCTAAATGAACTTCTTATCTCTAAATATATACAGGAGAAGCTATATAAACTCCATTGATCCCCTTTGCTGTCCCTTGCAGACATCCCAATCGAGAGGATGGGTGCCTAGGAGGCCTGGCAGAGGCATATAGAGGGCAGGGAGGAGAGGGCGGACCCCCACCCCACCGACTGTGACTCAGGCAGACAGGCAGCCCGACTTCCTCTCCATTTCTGCAGAGGGATCTGAGGGGCTTCCTCTCCAGAAGCCTACAAGTCAAGACCTGCACCAACCAGCACTCTTGCCATGTAGTTCCTTCTCATTAAAGGTACAGAAATGATCCTCTCAGACTGGCTTTTCTTCCTAACCTTGGTCCTCCACAAAACACATTTATGGCAAGAAACAGCAAGGTTTTCAAGCTGAACTTTTTATTAAGGAGATTACAAAGGGCATCAGCCCTGGGACTTCCCTGGTGGTCCAGCGGTTAAGAACTGGCAACGAGAGTTCGATCCTTGGTCTGGGAACTAAGATCCCACGTGTTACGGGGCAACTAGGCCTGCGTTCCACAATCGCTGAGCCTGAGTGCTTCAACTAGAGAGAAGCCAGTGTGTTGCAATGAAAGATTCCACAGCCAAAAGATAAAATAAATAATTTTTTTTAAGGCATTGACCCTGGGCCTTCTATACTGTGTGCAGACACTGGGCAGGAGCTGGGAGGGCCTAGGGGCCAGTGGGGACAAATGTGAGTCCCAAGCACAGGTGTGTGCCAGAGCCTAGACCACCGCCCAGGAACACAGATTGTGGGGTCTGCATCCTCCTCCCTGCCCCGGGCCCTGCAGGAGTGCCTGGGAGAGGGTGAAGAAACAGCCGGTGCAAAGGCCCTGAGGTAAGAGAAGGCCTGGCCTGGTTAGAGCTGGCCGAAAGTCTGGAGGCTGGAGGGCGGGGGTGACAGGGGGCCTGGGAACAGCCAGGGTTGGGCCTCTAATGCCGGCAAAGAAGCTTGATCTTTATCCTGCAGGAGGTGAAGGAGACTCTTGGTTCCCCCGGGTTGCTGCTGACAAATAAAGGCTCTGGCTGCCACGCTGAGTGAGTGGGCAGGAGGGTGGGCTCTTGTTCAAGACTCAAGCCCCAGAGACCCCAAGAGCCCAGTCAAGCCACTTCAAATAACTGTTCAGCCCAGATGGCCTGCTGATCTTGAAGGAGACCCAAAGAAGCACAAAGACACACAGTGGAACAGAGAGTGAACTCACCCTCCGCCCACCCCGTCGCCAAAGGAGAGCTTATGCATATGCAATGTGGGCCCACTCGGAAAGCTTTCCATTAGCCGCGTGGAGAAGCCGAGGCTGGGCTGCGGAATCTATATTTCACCTTACGTTGCACACAGCTGGGTTCAGACTGGCACCAGTGCTAATATGCAAAAAAGGCAGTATCTGCATTCATCAGGACTCTGCCTGGGAAGCCAGGAGGGGCTGGGCTTGTTTCAGAGCCAGCAAACAAAGAGAGGGGGGGGGGTGGCATGCCAGGGGTGTCAGGCTGACAGGCAAGAGCCAGGCAGGACAGAGGCCATTGGAATGGCAGGAGAGACGCAGTCTTCATCAAACCATAGGTTGCAGGGGTTGGGGGAACATTCTCCACCAAACGGGAGACTTGGAACCCAAAGGAGCTTGGAGCGGGAAATACCTCCAAGAGCCCCTTTCAATTGGCCTCATTTTATTGATGGAAATACTGAGGCCCAGAGAGAAGATAGAATTTTCTGAAAGACACACAGTCAGTTGTGGGTTTTGTTTTGGGTTTTGTGTTTGGCTTTTTTGCTTTTATACGCAATTACGTGTGTGTGAGTGCATGCTCGGTCACTCAGTTGTGTTTGACTCTTTGTGGATCCCATGGACTGTAGCTGGCCAGGCTCCTCTGTCCATAGGATTCTCCAGGCAAGAGTACTGGTGTGGGTTGCCTGTTCTTTCTCCAGGGGATCTTCCTGACCCTGGAATTGAACCTGGGTCTCCTGGGTTTCCTGCTTTGGCAGGTGTATTCTTTACTTCTGCGCCACCTGGGAAGCCCATATGCAGCTACAGTGGTGTTTAATTTTTGTTCATATAGGTAAAGAAAGATCCAGAAGATCCTTCAAAGGTCAGTCTTATCCAGGCCAATATTCTGCTAAGCACTGTGTGGAGGGGGAGAAAAAAAGCTGAAAGTGTGGTCCTTGTCTTCAACATAGCTACATACTGCTGGGAATAAAGACTAGCTCCTACGCAGAACACTTAGCGGACTTCTAAGCAAAGGCAAACTGTAATGAGAACTTAAAGTATAGAGTGGTCTGCAGCCTCAGAGAAAGCTATGTGAGGTGCACACGGACAATGAATGGACCATCAGCCTGTTCACAGGAATCCCCAGGATCAGCATCACATCAGGGGTGGGGACTGAGTGTATCCTCTGACTTATACCTTCTTTCACTTCACTCTGAGTCTATTCCTGTTTTGTTCTGGTTTGTTTTTTTGCAGCATGTGAGATCTGTTCCCTGACTAGGGATTGAACCCATGTCCCCTGCTGTGGAAGCTCAGAGTCACAACCACTGGACTGCCACAGAAGTCCCTGAGCCCATACTTGACTGCCCTGCCCAAACTGTAAGAAATATAAAAACCTCACCAGTCTGTATAGGAAGGCAGAGAAAAGATGCAGCCTAAGGGTTCAAAGTGTGCATCTCTTAAAAAGTCAACTGAGGCCAAAAATTTTCCAGGAGTCATGTATAGATATGAGAGTTGGACCATAAAGAAGCCCGAGCACCAAAGAATTGATGCTTTTGAACTGTGGTGCTAGAGAAGACTCTTGAGAGTCCCTTGGGCTGCAAGATCAAACCAGTCAATCCTAAAGGAAATCAATCCTGAATATTCATTGGAAGGACTCATGCTAAAGCTTCAACACTTTGGCTACCTGATGGAAAGAGTTAACTCACTGAAAATGACCCCGATGCTGGGAAAGACAGAGGGCAGGAGGAGAAGAGAGTGACAGAGGATGAGACAGTTGGACGACATCATTGACTCAATGGACATGAGTTTGAGCAAACTCCAGGAGACGGTGAGAGAGAGAGAAGCCTGGCGTGCGCAGTCCATGGGACTGCAAAGAGCTCAACACAACTGAGCGACTAAACAACAACAAAGGCTAAAAGCCGCTGTCCTTCCCTCCCCTGGCACAATTTGCAAATCGATTAGCAAAGCAGCTGTCTATATTAGACTTGCTCATCTTACAAGTTGGACACCTCTTATCTGAACTAGTTTCTAATCTGTAAAAAAGAAGTTATAATAACAAAGCCTACTTCACAAGCTCTTGGTGAGGAGCACAGGGGATCACACGTGTGACAACATTTAACTGGGGACACACGAAGCCTGAGGAAGCCAGAGACATCTAGGATGATCTGGTTCATGCTTTCATAACAGATACACAAGCATGGCCATGAACTAGCACCCAGGAATGATCCGTGAGATTGCCACGCAGAGCCATGCTATGCACCTAAAGAGGCGGGGCCCAGCCTCAGCCATGGGTGGTGTGATCTTCTTTCCAGAGCTCCAAAGCCTTGGTTCGTGAGATTCGGGGCTGAGTTGCCGAGAAACAAGTTGCAAGCCAGATGGCCAGATAAAGAGACTCTCAGTTGTAACCTTGATAGTCTGCCCTCCTTCCTGAGTCTACCTCTCACCTTTTACACCAACTCCCTTTGTAACGATCCCAGGAAATACTTTCAAATCAGCGAGTGCTCCTTGGGAGGACAAACAGTTAAGGCTCACTGTGCATCTGGCCTTGCTCTCTCTTGAATGCTCTTAGCCTCCTCCTAAAGAAATGAGAGGGACTTCCCTGGTCCAGTGGCTAAGACTCTGCACTCCCAATGCAGGGGGTCTGGGTTCAATCCCTAGATCCTGCGTGCCACAACTAAGACCTGGAATAACCAAATAATAAAATAAGTATTTTTTTTAACAAAATAAAGAAATGAAAATTAGGGCAATGATTCCATGTTCATTCGTTTATAAACAGGACTCAGAGGCCAAGACTGGGCTTTTGGGAAATTACGTGTTAGCTTTCTTTCCCAGCCCTGGTTCAGAGCTGGCTAGCCTAGCTCTGGCCATCCTCAGGAATTTGTTTAGCCCCCTGCCATCTTATTCAAAAAACCTGCCATAGCCAGGGAGGTCATGACCAGGAAGACTTTGGGTAATTAGCAATTAGTCCTAATCCAAAGAAGAGGTTTGGATATTGACCCCTGAGATCTACAAGAACCTTCCAGTCCCACCCATGTCGCCATGAGCTGGGCTCCCTGTCATCCTTTATTCAGTAAATGACAACAGGAGTTGTCACTTCAGAGTCTCCTCCCAATAAGGGGGAGAGACGACAGGCAGAAATAGCTTCTGTCTTGAGGAACGCCTTGGCCGTCAGGTTCCTCTCTTCACTGTCTGTCTGCTCAGGGCTTGTCAGAGGGTTTGCATTTCTACGTGGCCGCTTTCTGGCAGGACCCTTGAGTAAGTCACTGAATTTCTCTGAATTCTTAGGCTTCAGGCGGCAACGCTAGTCCCACAGGGTTACTTGGATTACTGAGTGAGAGGTGCAGAGAGTGCCAAATGGGACTTGGTACACAGCAGAGACCCGTGTTCAGTCCCTCACCCTGAACATTCCTGTCATAGCAACTGGCTCCTTCCACTGGAAGGTGTGGGGCCTTGGACAAGTGTATAATGGCTCTGGGCCTCAGTTTCATCATCTATAAAATGGGAACCATAATATTATCTGCTTAAAGGATTGTCAATGCAAGGAGATAACCTATGTAGGACATTTAGCACAGTATTCCCTGATAGCTCAGCTGGTAAAGAATCTGCCCACAATGCGGGAGACCCTGGTCCAATCTCTGGGTCAGGGAAGATCCCCTGAAGAAGGTATAGGCTACCCACTCCAGTATTCTTGGGCTTCCCTTGTGGCTCAGCTGGTAAAGAATCTGCCTGAATGCGGGAGACCTGGGTTCAATGCCTGGTTTGGGAAAATCCCCTGGAAAAAGGAAAGGCTACCCACTCCAGTATTCTGGCCTGGAGAATTCCATGGACAGTCCATGGGGTCACAAAGAGACGGACATGACTGAGCGACTTTCATTTTCACTAGTCCATCAAGTCTTAGTAAACGTTAGCCGGGATCCACCTTGGTACACGTGGAGCATCTCAGGGCGGAATTTCTTTATTCCCTGAACTCACACTGACAAGCATTACCCCACATCGTGGACTGTGGCTCTAGGCAGGTATCGAGACTTGGCCCCAGCTTTCAGAGAGCTTGGTTCCCAGGTGGGGTGACTCAGCAACAGGGCAAGTGCTAAGAGATGCAGCCTGAGTGCTGCAGGAGTGCAGGGGTCGGCCCGTCTCAGGGGTCAGCCCCAGTCTCAGGGGTCAAAATGACTTTCCCAGAGGATGATGCCTACGCCACAGCCTACAGGAGTGAAAGCCGGCCCAGCCCAAGGGGCACAGATGGAGAGTGGCTGAAGGGAGGGCGGGCCCTGCTCCACCACCCTCATCTGGCCCCTCCTACCAGAGCCTGTGGTGATGGAGAAGACTCTGAGAATCCCTTGGACAGCAAGGAGATCCAACCAGTCCATCCTAAAGGAAAATCAGTCCTGAATATTCATTGGAAGGACTGATGCTGAAGCTGAAGCTCCAATACTTTGGCCACCTGATGTGAAGAGCTGACTCATTTGAAAAAAAGACCCTGATGCTGGGAAAGATGGAAGGTGGGAGGAGAAGGGGACGACAGAGGATGAGATGGTTGGATGGCATCATTGACTCAATGGACATGCGTTTGAGCAGGTTCTGGGAGTTGGTGATGGACAGGGAGGCCTGGCGTGCTACAGTCCATGGGGGCGCAAAGAGTTGGACACAACTGAGCCACTGAACTGAAGTGAACCAGAGCCTCTGGCCTGGGAAGTGTGGATGGGGTCACGCCCCTCCTGACGCATAGCCACGCCCCCCTCACCTGGCCGCTCTGCCCAGAAGGTGCCGCTCCAGGTCTCCCGGGGAAGGGGGACCGTTCCCTCCGGGTCAGAGGCCAGCAGCGGATCATCACCAGCGTGGGGAGCTGGCCGGGAAGCAGGCGGGGAGCGGTGTCCCTGCATCACCGATGCGCAAGGCCATCTGCTCTGGACAAGCCGCATCGCCCACCCACCCCCCACCCTGGGGGAGCCGCGCACACACCCAGGTCCCCACCCACCAGTCAGAGGCTGAGCTGCGGAGTGGCTTGCATTTTGGAGCTGAGGTTCCGGGTAAGGCTGTCCAGGGATCAGGGAGCAGAGGCCCTGAGCTGTGTGCGTCTTGCCCTCTAGGGCCACACGCCCCTGGGCTCTTTCTAGCCGTGGTTCCCAAAGATTTGTCATTTCTCCTCTCCCCTCCTCCCTCCTACACCTCCCCTCCCCGCTGAAAGATGTTTATTGTTGGCAGGTACCCTCCCCTCCAGCCTTCCGTGGAGGCTGTCGTTAGTAACAGCAGACGGCCGAGTCAGGAGGACGGGCGCTGCCCCACAACCCGTGGGGCTGTCATCTCCGAGGTCTCCTGCTCGGGTCACAAGGTGCCTTTGGTCAAACGGTAGCCTCTCCCACCAATGATGACAGCAGACACCTCCCACCTCCCCTCCACGACTTTGGGACACTGAGACCGATCCAGTCGGATGGACGTGTGCTGGGCACACAGGACAGGAAGAGGGAGGGAGTTCAGGCACAGGCTGGCTGTGGGTCGTGGCTGGGAGGTGATGAGGGCAAGGTGGGGGTGGCTGTGTCTATCAGTGAATAGGCAGAGCTGCTTCTAGCCTTAATAAAGACTGGTAAACATTCCGCTTATGAAAGCTGAGCCCCCACAGTGAAGGATGTCAAGGATTGAAAGGCTTTCTGGGGGAGGACCCAGCGAGACGTGGGCCCGTCTTCCTAGCTGATGTCACGGCCCCCACACGAGTGTCGGAAGGGAAAGGGCACACGGCTCACAGCCTCCGCTGGCCTCGGTGACAGATCACAAGCCTGGTGAAGTTGTTTCAGGGACCTGGGACCCAGAGCAGCCATGAGAGAAGTGCTACTCGTGCAGACCTGGGGGTGGCTGGGCTGGGGGCGGTGACAGTCTGACTGCAGGGGTAGCGAGCAGCTCCTGACTCCGTGCTGAGCCCCAGCGTAAAGAACAAACAGGTTGTCAGGACCACGGGATTTGGAAGATAATCCTTCATGGGGCTGAAAAGGGCTGTATGAGGTGGGGGTCCACAGAGCCCATCTTACAGGGCAGGGTGGTCTGCCCCCAAACACCCACACAGGCAGGAGGAGAGTGTCCTGAGCTGTAGCCACAGAGTAGGGGTGAACAAAACAGAGGGCTGGAGCCTGTATCTGGAATGAAATGTGGAGCCAGGAACAGGGGATGGCAGTGGGAGGGCCCGAGGTGCCCCAGCGCGGGCTGGTCACTGGCAAAGGGCTGTTCCTCCTGGCTGCCCACAGACGGTGAGGTCTGCAAGCAGAGGCAGTGGTCTGGAGGCAGGGTCAGGGACGAGGCTGAGGGGGACTGGACGCGGCCGTATTTCTTTCGGTTTGTGCCCCAACCGCCATGTAGGGTATAACCCCCTCAGAGCTCGGACTGGGTCGGGGTCGTGCTGAAATGTTCATGTCCCTGAGGCCCCTTCACAGCAGAGCTTCGACGTCTCCTGCTGGTTCCCGACCGACCAGCCCTGGCTCCACCTGCAACACCGACTCCCCCTTCTGTTTCACCGTCAGGCCAAGACGCTTCTCTCAACCCCAGCTCCTGCTCACCCAGCGTGAGGAACTCTGGGACCGTCCGCACTCTTTGCTGCTTCAGAAAAACCTTGTCCCCTCTTGTTCTGCACCTCTCACTGCCGCTGCCTCCTGGAAACCTGTCCACTGTGACAAAGGGCTCCTGCCATTTGGGAAGCACTGGGCTGTCTCCCTTCGGGGCCTTCTAGTGACCTGTGACTCGTTTGTTTTGCTGGCCATCCTTATTCCCTGTGAACAAGCTTGCCTAACGACAGGGGCTGTTACAATGCCAGCTTCGTTGATCACAGATACCCAGGGCCTCTACACAGCTGTTGAGTGAATGAGTCAGGGTCTCAAAGCAGAAAGGGCCTGGGCTTGGGAACCAGACAGGCTGCACCCATACTGGCTCCACTGCTGCTTAACTGTGCCAGAGTGTCACTGTGGCCGAGGGTGGTGACACCCAGGAGGGCCCCAGAGCGCCCAGTACGGACACTCAGTGAGTCTCAGTTACTGCAGACTCTAGGTACTCTGCTGTCTTAATTGGCTTAAAAAAAAAAAAAAAAAAAAAAAGGCAAGAAATCATCTTCATATGGAAAATTAACATTTCTTAAAAAACATCCTAACTTTAGACAAGCTAATTGTCAAGCAGGTGTGAATGAACTAGCCACAGCCTGAAGCTCCCCAGCACTAATAAATACCCCCTTCACTTCCTCTAGACTCTTCCAAGCTCATCTCCCGCTGCAGACTGTCTGTGCAGACTTCCGTCCCTCTCACTCCCAGTAGGCCAGCTGTAAGGACATCCAGAGAGCAGAAAATGCACTTGAGCTGTTCTGAAATGAGAAGCCTAGGCAAAAAAAAAAAAAGAAGAGCTAATAACCCTGCTTTCCAAGAGCCAAAGAAACATACTAAAAAGCAAGTGTCAAGTGGGAAGACACAAGGGCCTATTTCAGAATTCAGTCCTTAGAATAAAGCAAGTTTGAACCCAAACTGACTGCGACTACAGGCAAGGCGTTTCTCAAACTAAGCCTGGTCTCATCTGTAAATGGTGGTGCCATCTGCTATGTCGGGACCAACCTCATAGGGTGTTCTAACGATGACACCTACTGCTTGACACCAGACACTGTCCCAAAGACTTCCCAGGTCGACTGTCTGCACCCTCAGGCAGGACCACCGGCACGCTGTGTCCCTCTGAAGCTGTGCTCTGCACTTCTCTTGGCACTCAGGCAGAGAACGTTTTCTGATGAAGAGACCAGTCTGCCCCACTTCCCACATTAATTAGAAGAAAGGAAAACAAGAAAGAAGGCTTTGCCCGACTCCAGACTTTCTTTCTCCCTTCTCTGGTCCTGCCCATTTCCTATCAGGAAGACAGCTTTGGGAATTAGACAGCTTTGGGTGGGGTCTGTCAGATATTCCTGTGCTGTCTGCAGTTGGTCTCTGTGCCTGCCTTCTACCAAATTCAAATTAGGTTTAACAAATCCTTAAAAATCTGTTTCTCTAGACATGTTATTTACTCGTTAATCCACGTTAAATTCCAAAAATAAATAAAAGAATTATGTTTTACTTGGAAGCTGAAAAGAACGCTTTAAACAACTTGCCCAGGGTCGCCGAGCTCGGTGGACAGGATAGGGTTAGAGCTTCCTGAAGACCTGGCTTTGTTTTGTCTCACCTTCAGCACCAAATATTCACCACAGGCAATGGCTTCAGAAGCATAAAGGCTCAAGATCTGACGTAGCCTCGAGTACAATTCAACTGCAAAGCCACGTTTTGGCAATATTCAACTTATAAATCAGACGGAAACTACTTAGGACCATCCTTTTCTTCCCCTCCCATTATTATAGGAAGATTTATTGAGGAACGTTCAGGCTGCTCACAGCTATACAGATACAAAATTTCAAGAAACTAACTGGTGACACTATTTGGCTCAAATAATGATTTACAAACAAAATCCAGATGATTTACAAACAAAAGTCAGATTGACCTGACACAAAGTTTAATAGGCTCTCGAATTTAACCCTTTCCGATGTGGATTTCCTAAACCCTACTTTGGACCAAAGCTCAAACTGCACTAGGCCATTTGGATAAGAACTAAAATTGGCAAAACTTTAAGGCCATTTGAGTGTTGCTGCAGAGAAGGCGATGGCACCCCACTCCAGTACTCTTGCCTGGAAAATCCCATGGACGGAGGAGCCTGGTGGGCTGCAGTCCATGGGGTCTCGAAGAGTCGGACATGAGTGAGCGACTTCACTTTCACTTTTCACTTTCATGCATTGGAGAAGGAAATGGCAACCCACTCCAGTGTTCTTGCCTGGAGAATCCCAGGGATGGGGGAGCCTGGTGGGCTGCCGTCTCTGGGGTCGCACAGTCGGACACAACTGAAGCGACTTAGCAGCAGTAGGAGCAGCAGCAGAGTGTTGCTGAGTAAATGCTGAAGTGCAGCGATCTGAGGGCACCTCTCCCAAACAGGCATTCTTTATACTACCAGCACAGAAAAGCTATTAGTTAAATGTTTCAATTCAGCTACATGGTAAAACAGCCGTCAATACGGATGTCTTAATGAATAGCCTTGCTGAAGACTGTTCCCTAGCATGTGACAGACAAGCCTGTCACAGATGATCCAGTATCTTATGAGATTCAATTCCTAAACCAGGGACTAGGCACCTCTACCACAATGCCACTTTCACAAACGACAACTCAAGTCTTCTACTGAACAAGAAGCCTACGTCTCATGTCTTATTCTCCATGAGGCTCCACCTTCCAATTGGCTCTGGTGTCTGGTCATGTCTCAAACACCAGGTGGGATTCTCCCTACCCTGTCTTCTCTTCATGGAAACCAGTATGACAGGTTTCAAATACAATACCACTCAAGTCAGAGCCCCTGAGATGCTTTAACTTCTATTCCTTTACTCATGGAAGCTCTACTGACATCAACAAACCAAAAATCACAAGAACTTACAAATAATTCTGAATTAATGACATTTTCCTACCAGCCATTACTAATAAAAAATTAACTCACTAGGATATAAATCCTATGAAGCCACCAAGTTAAAAAAGTGCTGACCTAGAGCTCCCTGGTAGCTCAGCTGGTAGAGAATCTGCCTGGAATGCAGGAGACCCTGGTTCAATTCCTGGGCCGGGAAGATCCTCTGGAGAAGGGAACAGCTACCCACTGCAGTATTCTGGCCTGGAGAATCCCTTAGCAGAGGAGCCTGGCAGGCCACATTCCACACAGTTGCAAAGAGTTGGGTCAAAGAGAATTTGAAAACATTACTGAGTAGACAAGAAGAAAGGGGACATTATTTTCTTTAAGTTTCTGATCTCACCTTATTATAGATTTAGTTCCCCTTTATCTCAACTGCATTATCCTTTTTAAAAACTACACTGTTAGCCATTTCAAAGACTAACAGAAGAGCCATTTCAAACTCTTCTAGAAATACAGTAAAATTTTCAACCTCTCCCACAGCCTCTTTGCGTAACAATCAAGTCCAAAACTCTTCATAAAAGTACTACAAGGCTGGGACTTCCCTGGTGGTCCAGCGTTTAAGAATCCACCCTCCATTGTGACAGACGTGAGTTCAATCCCTGGTCAGGAAACTAAGATCCCACATGCCACAGAGCAACTAAGCCCGCTGGACTCCAACTAGAGAGCCTGTGTGTTGCAACTACTGAGCTGGCACACTCCAGAGCCCGTGCTGTAACAAAAAGACGCCAAGTAACAAAATGATGGAACAAAGACCCAATGCAGCCAAACAAGTGAAAATGAAAAACAAAAGTTCTGAATTAAAAAATTTTAAAAAGTCTTGGCCAGACTACAAGGCCAAGAAACAGCTGATGGCAAACACTAGGCTTCCTCAGAGCTCGCCTTTCTTCTAGCCACCACAGCATCTATTTTACAGATTTCAGTTTACAGGGCTGTGATCAGTACCAACCCTGGGAAGTCTGGCCAAAGAACCTTCTTGGGAGATCCAGGGGACACCAAGAACAAACCTGGCGATGAGAGAACAGGCTCTCAGACACCCTGTGGTTCAAGGGTGATGTGATTCAAGGAAGGCTCGCTGTATCAAGGCCCTGCAAACATCCATCCTGCTGCTGCTGCTGCTGCTAAGTCGCTTCAGTCGTGTCCGACTCTGTGCGACCCACAGACGGAAGCTCACCAGGCTCCCCCGTCCCTGGGATTCTCCAGGCAAGAACACTGGAGTGGGTTGCCATTTCCTTCTCCAATGCATGAAAGTGAAAAGTGAAAGTGAAGTCGCTCAGTCGTGTCCGACTCTTCGCCACCCCATGGACTGGAGCCTACCAGGATCCTCCGTCCATGGGATTTTCCAGGCAAAAGTACTGGGGTGGGGTGCCATTGCCTTCCCTGAACATCCATCCTATTTCCTCCCAAATCAAAAGCAAGCCCAACAGAACAAACATGCAGAAATCCATTTTGAGGGTCTCACAGTAAAGGAAGCACAGATCGGTCAGAACCTGCTCCTAAAGGTAACGGTAAGATTACTGAAGATCACTTAGAGGGGTGGGGTGGGGTGGGGTGAGAGGTGGAAGGGAGGGGACACATGTATATTTATGGCTGATCCATGATGATGTATGGCAGAAATGAACACAATACTGTAATTATCTAATTAAAAATAAATTAAAAAAAAAAGAAAAAGATGGCTGCAGACCAAGGAAATCACTGTGAGCCCAATCTAAAATTTTAACTACTGCCTTGCAAAGGCAAGGATGGAATAGGGACTCTTCCCTCCGTGGAAACGGATGAACCTGTCACGAGTACAATGAACTAGATGCCCCGTTAGGTTCCTCCCCTGAGATCTTATCAACACATTGGAAAAAAAATGAAAGCCTTGTGATAGATACTTCAAATTCAACCGTTGATTGGCACAGGCAAAAACCATACTTGGAAAATTAACTTTTTCAAAAATTTTGTCAAGAAACTAAATTGTCCACATTTGGGTCATTTATTTAACAAGACAAAGGCCACAACAATCCAAAGAGAAGTCTGTCCAAAAGAGTCACATATTCAGGAGAACTAAAACAGAAGACATGTAACCTAGGATGATTTTAAAAATCATCAGCAGAATCTCTATCTTTAAAGGAGTGTTATAGAGTGACAAAAATCCTCATTGACTCTCAAGGAGACCACACAAAACAGAGAACAGCATAACCAAATACCACTCATGCAAGCTTATTAGGAGTGATAGATGAAAAATACATACAATTATAATCACTATGACCAAGATACTTAACATCCCATAACCAAGACTTACTGCAGCCAGTGCTTATTCTCAAGCCCGTCAGACACTTGACTCCCTTAAGACTTCAAGGACTTAGGCTTTCTGTAAGAACCTTAATATTTTCTAAATAAAACCTAATTTTACTAAATCAGATTAGAATGAATTATGAGTGCTTTTAAGAGCTGGCAAAGATAATTATTTTACAGTTGGGAAGTGTGTCACATTCACAAATATATTTGTCCTGAACATGCCATAAACATAGATTACAAATGGAAATGTGAAACCAAGTCTAAATTAAAGAGCTGCGCTAACCTAGTAGTACACTAACGCTCCTTCTAATAGTCTTGGCACAGGGTCCAGGCACGGTCGGCTCGCTGCTGGGGGCGGCTTTCTTGGCTGTGAAGGCAGATCATGCCCTCTGTCACTCATGGGGAGTAGTTCTGCCCAACTGTCTCTTCTCGACAACTTTATCATCAATCTCTTTATTAACAGCTCCACTGCAGTCAGAAAACGCAAACAAGGACCAGTTTTCATGCCAGATTTCTGGAAATCACATAGCACCAGGCACCACACAGTGTGAAAGTTTGTAAGGAGGGTGTTGTGCCAAGAGAAAGACAGCATCCACAAGGAATAAGCACCAAGTTGGGACATTTTGCATTATTATATTAAAATACATCTACCCACTTTCTTAAGCCTAAAATCCTGAAAAGAACCTACTCAATATCCACATTTGTATACAGGGACTGAAAAGGGGCACAGGAGTGATACAAGATAACTTTACTTCCCAGAGATAACTTTCCTCTTCTGCCTTTCCATAAAATTGATAACCCCTTATATATCATGATTAGAAAACATACAGGGCTGAGACAAATGTCTGCAATGACCTGAATGAAACTCATAAAACTGACATTTTTGAACTTAAAACACGTATTTTGGGACTGAAATCTGTTGAATCAAAAAACAGCATTAATTAAGGGAAGTGTTCCTAAACAGCTTATTTGTAAGAGACTTTATATATACAGTTTTTTAACTGGGTCATAATCACATGACTAATATGAAATTTAACACACCCAAGTTAAGTAAAAACTGAGTATAATGTCTGGTATTTCTAAATATTGAGATGCATGGTACTTAGACAAGTGATACTTCATCAATGGAACTATTAATTACATCACACTCAGCCCATGACTTAAACCCACCATAGATCAGGATTTACCTTTAATGATTTTCCCTTTTAATCTGTTTTATATTTCAATCTATTGACAAAATTGTTTGAAAAATATTCTAGATCTATAAGCAGAAAGTGAAGAGGAACTAAAAAGCCTCTTGATGAAAGTGAAAGTGGAGAGTGAAAAGGCTGGCTTAAAAACATTCAGAAAACGAAGATCATGGCATCTGGTCCCATCACTACATGGGAAATAGATGGGGAAACAGTGGAAACAGTGTCAGACTTTATTTTTCTGGGCTCCAAAATCAATGCAGATGGTGACTGCAGCCATGAAATTAAAAGACGCTTACTCCTTGGAAGCAAAGTTATGACCAACCTAGATAGCATATTCAAAAGCAGAGACATCTCTTTGCCAACAAAGGTTCGCCTAGTCAAGGCTATGGTCTTTCCTGTGGTCATGTATGGATGTGAGAGTTGGACTGTGAAGAAGGCTGAGCGCCGAAGAATTGATGCTTTTGAACTGTGGTGTTGGAGAAGCCTCTTGAGAGTCCCTTGGACTGCAAGGAGATCCAACCAGTCCATTCTGAAGGAGATCAGCCCTGGGATTTCTTTGGAAGGAATGATGCTAAAGCTGAAACTCCAGTATTTTGGCCACCTCATGCGAAGAGTTGACTCATTGGAGAAGACTCTGATGCTGGGAGGGATTGGGGGCAGGAGGAGAAGGGGACGACAGAGGATGAGATGGCTGGATGGCATCACTGACTAGATGGATGTGAGTCTGAGTGACCTCCGGGAGTTGGTGATGGACAGGGAGGCCTGGCGTGCTGCAGTTCATGGGGTCACAAAGAGTCGGACACGACTGAGCGACTGATCTGATCTGATAAGTAAAACAAAATTTTATGTTTTTAAGATTCTGATACAACTGAATTTACACTGTTCTAAATAATGCATTTTGCTATAGTGTGTCTTAGGTAAATTGTCTTAGGGCTGTGATGTCTGTGCTCAGGTAGAAAAGGACCTGAGTGTTAAGTTCAAGGCCAGGGTCAATCAGCTCTGGGGCTTCTAGAACTGTTTATTCTGTAAAGCTGAAACAAAACAAACTCTTTCCCTGGTCAATTCTGGGACCCATTAAGAAGGACTTCGTTAAAGATTTAACATAAATCCATTCTTCCTACTAAAACATAAAAATAACACATGTAAACAAAAACTCTAAGCTGGGTGGCAAGGAGGAAACTATTTTTGAAAAGGCATTATCTTGTACCTTGGGAATATCATAGTAAAAAATACAAAGCTTTGATTGGAGTACACACACCAAATGTTCTGTTCTTCATTTCAACTACGAGTGAAATTTGAAGAGATCCAAAACAGGAAAAAAGTGACTGCAAGGCCTTATTTACATTATTGTAAAGTATGATTATTTTCAACATCAACATTTTAAGTATTAGGTGGCTAAACTCGATAAACTCTAAACTGTGCCCATTGTAGATGTGGTTTGCAGCTATTTGAAAACGTGAAGCATTTAAAAAGATGACCAAAGTACAATTATAGTCACAAGCTTTCACACAAACGTGAGCTTTCTGAAACAGGAACTTGTGCACAACGGCAACTCTACCCTTTCAAGCAAAGTCCTACGAACTGAGACAGGACTAGGAAAGGAACAATGTACTTAAAATTCCATCCCTTTCAGCAAATGTGTATGGTTTGATCAGCTGTAATGAATTTCCCATAACACTAAGACAAAAGCATGTCTCTAAGGAAGAAAAGCTGAAGTTGAAATGACTTTCCAAGTATCTGAAATCATTTCTAGAATTAAGAATATAAAAATCACTTCCGCAATACATGGCTCAGAACTACTGATGCCATCGTTCCTGGTGCCAGAAGCTACATAAAATGTCACAAGAATTTTTAAACTGACACGTATGGAAAAAGGATAAATAAATTGATTTTACAAATGAGAAACGTATTACACATAACTAAACGGACCACTTGTCTCTATATGACTGAAGGTCATGTTTATTACAGAACAAATTTTTTTTTTTCTCCAAGTTCAGGTCTGCAATTGAGAGAGCATTCATTTGTGATTCTGGTTTGAAGAAAAGCTAACAGAAAAGAAATAAAGTAGAGAATTTTTTTAAAAAAGCAAAACATACAATTCAGGGTAAAAGGCAATTAATTTTCCTGTACTATTCTTTTATTTTAAAATAGGCCAAAGTATATCCAAAGGACTGTTCAATGCCTTTTTAGGTAAACAGTTTATCTTTTTGCTTAAGTGCACTGAAGTGCACTAACAGTTACTATTTCTAGGGCCTGGTCTAAAGTTTGTGTATATTAATTATTTATCCTTTCATGTATCAATTACTACTTGGAGCTGCTGATCATTTATTGCCACCTTGAGTGCAGCCAGAATTAATACTATGCAGAGCTCTAAAACATTTTTCTGTGTGGAGAAAAAAAACAGAGGTATTAATTAGAAAAATACAAACTTTATTCCAGAATATACTCAGAACCACAAAGCACATTTTCAATTATCATTTTACTAATTCAGCAAGATGCATGAAATGTCAAAAGGCTATGTGGGTGATAAAACTCACAAAGTTGCGATATCCAGTTCCATGTTAGGTGTCTTATCAAAGCAGGTATGGTAAGCTGTATTCTGTAGGTGTTAACAATGGAGTCAAGGGCAGTTTTTAACAAGTTTCTCTTTTACGGAATAGACCCCAAAAGTTAAATGTTCCTTAATAAAAGGTTATTCCACACTGCATGTATTATTTTTACATATAGTAAAGGTATTAGAATCTGGAGTTTCAGGGATGAAAATATGCACAACTGCACATCCTTGAAATAATTTAACATAAGGATGTCAATCCCTCCACTCAAAGGATCTAAGATAACCATACCCAAAAGCTGACCATCACATGCACACAGAGTTCATTTCTAATCCATAAATTATGTATGCCTTGTTACCATTTAAAAGATTTAAGAAAAGTAGAATCTGATCTGCGTTAAGTAAAATGAGAAACGCAGGATCCTAAATTCACTGAATAACAACAGTGCCACCTGCTGACATTAGACATAAAGCACCAACTGCTTTGAAAACCACCAGCTTTGAAACGAAGCACAGCAGCCGTATGTACACTGCTGACTACATGGAATAAATACAAAGAAAAGAGACGGTGTCTGTACAAAGAGAGCAAGTATTTTGGAGGATGGGTCAGCTGAAAATTAATTATCAAGTACTACATTCATGTTTTCCCTTCTAATGATCAATTATATGAAAAACAAATACCTGATTATGTGAGATGTCAATTATTATTAGGCTGCTACTAATGGCAAAAATTAATCAGATATAGAGCTTTCCTAAAAGTAACCAAAGTTAAATTCTTCAGCAAATCTTCACTTAGAGCTACACTCTAACTTACAAGTAGCAATAATGGTATCACTGAAAAAACAAAAAAATAGTCAGTCAAAAGAAACCAGCCAACTGTGGGATTGTGCTGTTTTTTTTTTTTTTTTTATTGTGTTTTCAATGGAGAAATACATCATCTGTTTACAAAATAGCTCTTGAAAAATACAAGGAGTACAGATACTATAAAACAAAGCAAACTCCAGTCATGGACACTACGTACATCATGCGAAAGCAACAGTCTGATCTCCAGGTTATGAAAACTAGAATTAAAAAGTCACTACACAGAAAAGGTCCAAGTTCCCACCCAGCTTGGCAAAACTTGGGTGCAGTTACATGAAACGTTTAATAAACTGATTTCTTTCTCCCCAATGTGTAAACAAAATGACAAGACTAAATCTGTGCCTGGCAATTTCGATCTAACTCTGAAGCTACACAAAACACACAGACACCTTGTAGACTTCACCTGTTAGTCTGATCATCTTATCTTCTTAGGCGGTGGGAGGAAGGGCAAGGTGACTGTGCAGAGCGAAGATGCGGGAAGTAGGAATACTGTATACTAGACATTACAAAGTATGGTGAAAAGAAAGCCTCAATTAATGCATAGCCTAAGGGGGAAAAGACTACACTCCAACTTTGGAAAATTAATTTAGAGGGAACGGGGAAGAGTTTAAGTAATTGCAGTTTAACATGAAAAATGCACATGTGATAGAATGTAGCACAATGGAGGATTCATAAAACATGCTCACCAGAAAAATGTTAGGTTTGTTTTGCCCAGATTCAGAAAGAATAAGTTTATCAACATCTGGCTTCCCTCGTATATTTGTAAAGATGAATGCTCTGCTGCGTAATTATGAGGAATTATTTACTGATAGGATAAAACAAAATGGAAAAAGGAGTAGAGAGCTGACTAGACATCAAGTGCTTGCTAGAAATGATTTTTAAATGTTTCTACATGTAAAATTTACTGACAAGTTTTGGTCAACCATTTAAAAATAAAAATTAGTTTAAAATTCTTGGAGAAAATGCGTTTTTGCCCACGTTTAATATTGAAAATCAACTCTACTATGACAGGAGTTCTGTGGAGTGTACAAAATTCCTCATATTTAGAGATCAAACGGCCATCCAAGATAGATATCATGTTTCACAGGCATTATTTGTAGTCACCCTAAAGTTTCAGCCATGGGACCAAAATTTAGTGTTCTGTGCCATACAGCCACAGAGTCACTGGTTTCACATCATGGCTTAAGAAAATACTGGCATTTTGTTTTTTTTATGAAAGAAGTCCTACCTTACACATACAAGCAAAAGGGGTGAGGGGAGGGAAGAAGAGGGAGGGAGCAAAAAGCTTGGTTTCAAAGACAACAGATTGAAGGCAAAAGAATATGGAGCTTTAACAAGCTCAAAGAAAAATATTCGCTGGCTGATCGCTGATTTGTATGCACTCTAAACAGTTCTATAAATAAAAACCAATATCATTTCTTAATCATGACCCCATCAAAACAAAGTATTTCCTAATTATTCTTTCAATGTCAAATATATACCCTAGTGTTGACATTTCATTTTTAAAGGTTACAGCTACCTCAGAGGGACTGACCTAGATGTACTCTTATCCTTTCTCTGAAGTATAGCAGTACATCACTGCGCAACGGCATCTGATTTGAAGACTAATGGAAAGGAAATTCTTCAGGAAAAAATGAGAATCCATCAAGCTGAAAATCTAAAATTATTTCTACTTTCTAATAATAATAATAAAAAATACATAAAAGTGCATCATCAGAATAAAGAATTCTTATGCCAGTTTGTATTGCAAATTTTCCAAACAATGCAGCAAACATAAACCCAGTCCAGATGTCAACTATGAACACAAATATAGCTTGAGGTTGTTTTTCTTTTTTTAAAGGCAGTAATTTTTTGAAATAGTTAATGCAACTGTTGCTAATACATTAATAATAGTACTCCTGGCTTCACATACTAACCTGGACTTCCGATCAAGTGCTGATTAGCCCAGTATGGGAGGTCACAAAAAAACCCTCAATCCACTTTCAGTCACGTCTAGTCTTGCACCCTCCGTTCTCCTTTTTTACCATTTGAAGACAACAGGTTGAGTTGGCAGACACTGTTTCTGGACCCCTGAGGTTGTTTTTACCGATTCAATCTCAGTTTTATTGAATTCTTGATAACAGGAATAGGGTTTGCAGGGAGAGCAGGGATATCAGAAAGGTCTGTACTGGATGTTTTCTGAGAATAAAAGCAAAGAACACAACATTGTTCAAAGTACTGTAACTTACCAATGAGACTGATTTTTCACTGCTTTACTTCCTAAGAAATGGAGAGGGCCTTCTCATATGAATTAAAATCTTAAAAACACTCTAAAATGTTGTTAAAATGGAGCACAAAAAACATGACTATTACTACAAAATTGTTGTAACACTTGTAGAAATTTTTAAATAAGGAACAATATTTTGGTAACATTTTAAGCAATATACAAAAACTAAGTAAGTTCAGAAACAGCTTTAATGAACACAGTTCTCCAAACAATAACCTATCATACACTTATTAAGTTCATGTTAAGTTAAAGCACGAACAGTCCTAATATTAACTGGCACTGGAGCACCACCATGTGGGAGAATACTTAAAGTTCACTTTACACACAGGAGGAGCAGTAGCAGTTAACAGTGTATGTGTTATTTTCTGACTCTGTCAATTAAAATTTAAATCTACACAATTGAGCAACAATTTGATTTACTCAAAATTTAGGGCGGCTTTATTATGTTAAAAACAATTACTCACAAAGCCTTTTTTAACAACAACAACAAAAAAAATGGCATTTTTAATTGTTTTATTATGGAAAATTCCAAACATACACAGAAGTAGAGCCTTATATAATGAACGCCCGTGTATTCATTACCGACTTCATCAAAGCCAATCCACTGTTCTCCCACCTTTACTCCCAGATTATTCTGAAGCAAATCCCAGAGAGCCTATCATTTCATCTGTAAATATTTCAAATTTATCTCAAAGATTCATTGTTAGACACAGTCACAGTATTAATACCTCCCTTCTATCACCAAATAAAGAGATTTAAAAAAATTTTTTAATCAACATAACTTTTTATATTATATATATAACTTGGTGATTTTTCTCTCAATGGTTCTAGGGATCTTTTCATTAGAAAGAAAATTCTAATTCCTTATAAAAATATCTAAAAGGCAAACACCCAAAGGGTATAAATCACTAGAGGAATGAAGTCAACAAAACAAACTATGAAAATAGTTCCCTAGAGATTAATGTGGCTAACCAAAAGGCATGCAGTCACAATCACAGAACTCAATTTTGATAAATAAGTTTGTCTGTGTATCAGTATCAAGTACAACACTTCCTAATGTTATTGGAATTACTCCACCGCACCCCACAAAATTTTCATAAGCTAAAAGTTATGAAAATAAAACATTTCAGAAAGTAATCATAGCATTTTATCAAGAGGAACTATGAAGGTTAACAACCAGCAAAAACTCATCTTAAAATTATCACATTAAAATAACTCTGAGCCACAAAGCAGCACAGTATCTGTCTCCTCAGTCCCGCAGCGTCACTGGGCAGTAGCTTTGTGGAAGTTAACCAGTTTAATGTCTACTTAAAGGAAGTATTTACTTTATGTCAGAGCCTGACTTAGACTTTGGAGTATATTCAGTTTGAAAGGATTCGAGAAGAAAACAATTATTTCACGAACAAAATGAAGGTTCACAAATTAATGAAAAGAGTCCAAGTGTCTACTGTACACAAGGGACTGTCACAGTAGAATTTCTAGGACAAATGAAAAAATAGCTTTAAAGAACTATGCATTACACTAAATAACTGAAAAGCAAAGGTGAAAAGTGAAGCAGAAACACATTTTGAAAATAAAACATTTGAAAAGCAATTCATGAAGAAGGATTTTAAGTTCTAATTTAAAGCTCACTATCTGACTTATAACAAACCCTCCAGGTGAAGACGGCGTATTGTGCAGTGAGGATTTAAATGATCTGCAATGTCAAATACTATAAAAAGGGAATGTGTTAGCATCCTGACTGTACAAAAGAATGGCTTCATCACAACCAGTGCTCCACCTCTGAATACTATAAATATATTTGTAGGTGAGCACTTACTTTCAAAAAGATAATTTCAATGAACTTCTGATGTGGTCACTTTAATTCATTATACGACACTAATCTTAACAACATTTATAAAGTTCCCCTTGCTTTTTGCACTTAGTACCTGAGAGGCCAACAGAGAAGTCGCTGTCTGAATGGTTTCTGATTGAGTTGTACTTGTCTCTGTATCAAGTTGTTCCTGTGAGACAAAGAGGACGGGGGAGGAAAGAGACTTAAAAAAATGATAAAAGAACATAACTGGGTTTGGTGGTTAATAAAAAAGACAAATTGGAAGACAGGAGGGATCAAGAGAAAGATGTGACTACATTACAAAACCATCTATCACATCAAATGGTTAATCATCAAAAGAAAAAAACAAACCTCATAGGTTATTTAACCATTTCAGATACACATGAATTTCTATTTGCCTACTTAAACTTTATAAGGCATGGTCAAAATATCTCATGACTTTCCAACCAACTTCAACTTGGACATTTTAAACAAGCACTCATTAAAGACACATATATGCATATTATGAAATGTTGCCTGGACAATAATTAACAGAGTATAAACCCAAGCTATGTGAAAAAAATAAAACCAATTCAGTATTATTAAATTAAATTACCCGGAAGCACAAAAACTGTTCTAAGGTCTTTAATTAAAAGAAGAAAATGTCTCTATAACAGTCCTCCTTCCTTTTGGTTTCTATTCCCCTTCTCAATAACCAGTGCACTGATTCTACTCTGAAAATCATCAGAAAATACAGGGTGAACTGTGTCATTCCACTGCCCTAGCCTTTTTCAAAGCAGTGCACAAAAAGTAACAGAGATATGCACACGTAAGTGAAAATAATCATAAAATTGTGAATTTCTGTAAAATATATACAATAATAAAACGACAAAACACCAAATTTCTCCTGTGACACTGAAAACGTTAACACCATAGTAGAAATGGGAGAGTGCAGTCTCTCTGCAGCATAACCTCAGCAACACATACTGACTTTAAAACACCTGTTTCTCCCAGGAATTCCTTTCATTAATTTATCCTAATAAAATAAACAGAAATGGATGGCAGGTATTTAGCTACAGTCAACACTGTAGGAAAGGGTAATTTCCCTTTTTTAACAGAAATAATTGCTAACAATAGGCAACTAGTTGAATAAAGTAAGGTTTAACAGCCTTAAAACAGCATTCAATGCAGCTGTAAGTAATATCTGCAGATGACGCAATGGCATAACTATTTTTCTTACTTTACAGAGTAAAGATTTGAAAGCAGAAGGCACTGGTATATGTAGGTACAAACAAAACCTATAGACACCAAAATAATATTTGCTAACATATCAATCTGGATACTTTGCGGGTAAGGAGGAAGATTTGCAATTTTTCTACAACAAGGAGAAAAAAGTTAAAAGCCTTCAGTACACTTCAATTTCTGAAAAAAATTATATTCAAAATCTAAGACTTGGCTACACCAATCTTTCCCATCCCATCTACCTTGATTCAAGCCCCCTGCATCCCAGGTTCTAGCCAGAGCTGTGTGCCAAAAACTAGCTCTGTAAATATACCACACTCTCACCTCAAGAGTGAGATGACCATCTCATCTTGTACTACCCCAAACCCTATGAATCCTTCGAGGATCACTCCAAATACTATGTTCTCCCTTCTGTGATGTCTTTATTATTTCTGCAGTCTTGCCTCTCATCACCATCAACTGCTTTCATTTTAATGTAATCAACCATGTCTACCTCTTATCTTCTCTACTTAAATACAAGTTCCATCACAGGCAGGAACATCTCACTATTCTATTCCATTTAGTGCCCACCAGATACCCCTACATCTAGGAGGACTTCATATACTTGAGGAATTCAATTTCAATGCCATAAATGAGTATTAAAAAGGAACAAACACATCTCTAAACACAATACTGAAAACAACCTAAAGCCTATAGAACAAAATACAGTGCAGTACTCTAAAGACGTTTCTATCACATCTTCTGTACTCTTAACTGTTTATGAATTCTGAGGCTAAATTAGTATACCTTTGTTTCTGTTTTATCATGTCCACTCAAAGCAAGACAGTTAGCATCTTCACTTGTTTCATCCTGTTTTTAAAAAAAAAAAAGCTTTATTCTCTAAAATGAAAATTTAGATTGTTTTTTGCCAATGGCTTATAAAAATTTTTAAAGTATAATATAATTAACCTGTAAGATCAATTATGTCCTTAAAAGAGATTACTGGTTTGCTTAAATTTTTTTTTTCATGTTAATTCGGCTTTAAAAAGAACATGAGGAACACTGTCATTGTTAATCAGTCATCATCGACAGAAGTATATTCCCCAAACTATGGAGTTCATAAAATACTTTTTTGTAAGGAAGAGAAAAAAGAGCTCATTGATCAAACATAGGAACTTGGAATACTATCACCTCCTTTTTGGGAGATTCATACATATTAGTACATAAAAGGTTCTGAGAAGCTCTAGAAAGACTATCTCTTCTTAACTTTCCCAAACTTAATTTAACCAAAGAATCCCCTTGGCTTAGTGTTTAACATCCTGGAGAAGGCCTGAAAAATGTTCTCTTCAGGTTTTTTTTTTCTCCCTAATTTATTATAATTCTATTTAAAACAATTTATTTTTGGTAAAGAGGAAAAATGAGAAACCAAAAATGGCTGTACTTTCTCACTCCTGTAGTGAGTGACTTGGAATAAACATCACTTTCCTAAGAAAAACAATTTTGAGCCTAACTTCTCTGCTCTCCTTACTAGGCAGAACTAAAATTTATTTGTAAATGTGGCTTTAAAACAAGACTTAAGAAACAAGAGCTAACTTACAGAGTAGAAAGGATTTAACACCAGTATCAACCAATTCCCTTAAGGACTTTTATTTGTATCCTGCAAACATACAAACTTAAAAAATAGTAACTTAGGTCACAACTGGGCAAATTTCAATACTGACTGGCTATGTGACACTACAGAATTATTATTACTATCAGTAAATATAAGATAGGTGTATACATATATATGTATACATACATATATACACACATTATCAGTTTATTTACCAATATAAAATCACATACAAATATTTATGATTGAAACGATATGCTTGGGATTTGCTTCGTAACAATGGGAAAGAGAGTAGATTTGTAGATGAAACAAGACTGGCCCTGAGTTGTTAACTGTTAAAGCTTAAGTAACGCAAACACAGCTTGTTCATTACAATTTTGTATATGTTTGAAATTTTCCATAACTTAAAAATTATATATATACATATATACACACATATATACACACATACAAAGCAGCATTTAGCCATAGAATTCAGGTGATAAGGCAAATTTTTTCTATATTTATTTTACATTTCTACCAAAAAGATTTAGCGTATGATAAAAATTAAGCAAAAAGCAAAACTAAATTACCTGACGATACCGAAAATATCTGTACACATGTTAGTATATTATTGAGTAGGCCAGTGTCTGTTTCCGGTTTACTCAAACCTGTAATACTAAGGACTCATGAACAAATAATGAAACACCTAGTAGGAGACCTTCAAAAATCAAAGCATTTGCAACAGACTTTTTCACCTCTAGTATCATGACATTTAGGCCTGAGTTCTAATCCTTACTCTGACTTTCATTAGTTTTATAAATGGGAAAGTTATTGAACCTCAAGTTCCTCTTCTGGGAAAGGAGATGATCTATGATAAAACCTAAAATTCTAAGATCCATTCATTATCTTAAAATTCCACTTCTGTTAGTCAACTCCAAGAAGTTGTCCTAAGATGCAAACTATGAGAAAATACATAGAACAAAAAATTATAAGGGGGAGAGGGCAGTGATGAACCTGTATTTCTAAAGATACTTAAGAAAAAAATCAATCAAGGATCTTACTTACAGAGTTGAATAAACAAAAACTACTAAAAAAAAAACCAATGACACACTCATGGGCATTTGAGTGCTCACTAGATATCTGACTGCTTATTTTTTTTAGGTGGGCTTTTTTTTCTTATAGTTTCTTCCCTGTAATTATTACCTTTTAGATACATGATTTTAAAAATACTAATGAAATAATTTGAAGTCTGAATTTTGGATCTAAATAATCCAAGTACAGGGGAAATGGAAAGCAAAAAGAATTAAGGGTATAGGGACTGGCTGAATTCACTACACCTGAAATTGCATGATGGGTACTCTTTTGTATATATTTGAATTTTTATTTAAAAATTAAATGATCTCTTGTGTATATTTAAATTTTTCTATATGAAGTTAAAAAAATTCTATATTCCTATTGCCTCTTGTTTCTAGACATGAAACAAGAGTATTTCCTACTAAGGTAAGCACAAATGGAATTTTAAGTATTGTGCTGATACATATTTTAGAACTCTTACAGGGAAAGGAATTAGGCCATTAACATGAAGCAACAGAATGATAGGTATCTAGTTATGCTTACATATACCTTACAAGCAAAAAGAAACATGAATTGTGAAATGCTCTGACAACTCCAAACAAGCATTACTAGACAGAAAGTGGTATTACATCAAAACTACATTCTTAGGTTGCTGCACAATAGTATCATGGAGAACCGGGGTCTTTAATAAAAACATTAGTAGGTCTAATTCTTGGAGAGTCTGATTCAGTGTATTTGGAGGAAGCCCTAAAATCTGTATTTTAAAAAGCAAAATCAAAACAACAAAATCTGAAAACTGAGGCTGAAAATCAACTTGCCTTGAGATAATTACAGAGACAGACGTGTTTCAGAATACATGGTACAAAACATGATATACTATACCCGGTTTCATTCTCATTTAGCATTGTCAGAGTGACAAAATTCATTGAATTATTCATATTTAGTTAACAGTGACTGTTTTCAAAAAATCTAAACCACAAGGATTCAGATTAAGCTTGGAATAACACTTTTAGAGACAATAATCTTTCACCATTAAAAATCAAATCACTATATAAGAGCCCTCCTTTCTTGCCACCATTCTAAAGAAACTTTCATGTAATGAGGAGGTTCCTAAATAACAAGTTACCAGCCAAAAATCCTAACAAAATTGTTGCCTTGGGCTGTCATCTCTGGGACAATGGTGAATGTCTCATTAACAGGAAAACACAGTTAAGAGTGATTTCAGGGAACAATGAAAGTGTGTTACAAGGCTAGTTCTATTTTAAGATTAACACCAAAATGGATGTACACTTTTAACAGTTTTCCTAAAACTATCTGAGACTTTGACAAGGTAAACCAACTACTATGAAAAGTGGAAGTACTATTAGAAAATTTCCTAAAAGGCTGGAGAATATAATCACAATCATTCAAGGTACTGAAACTAATCTGATGTGGCAACTTAGGCCAGGCATTCAATAAGAATTCCCTGAGAACCTCTCAGGGACCCTTTGATACCAAGTACAGTGCAGAAGCTCCAAAACTCCACCTGGAATACAGAATACAGAAGCAGAAAACTGTCTGCAAAGGGGCTGCTGAAGAACTGGTACATGTGAAAGATACAGTCATGAGAGAGCAATACGTGAAGATGACATGCAAACCCAGGCTAAGGTGTGTCACAGCCCAGACATACCACAGAATTTTAAACAGGAAACACAGCTTTATCCAAGAGTCAGTTACTGAAAAGAGTGGGAAAGCGTAAAAGAGCAAACCACAGCACTGAAGCACCATCTAGAATGAGCGGAAAGCTTTCCTTCTGCTTCTGAATCTGGGCTCACAAGGTTTTCTCCCATTGGATATTAAAACAGGCAAGGTGGTTATTCTCAAGACTGACTAAATATAGATACCTCTTCTGTTTTGGTTTTCTTGGGGCTCTCTTCTTTATGAGGTGAGGCTGTCCTCTTGACTCCTACTATAGGATTAGGTATCTTTGCTGTTGCATTTCCTGAAGGTCTCGGTGGTGGGTTTACCAGACGTGTTGAGGAAACAACTCTGGAGACCGTAGGCTTTGGTGGTGATGAAATGGCTGGTTGTGTGGCAGTTTGAGGAATGCTTTCACTCGATGTACCTAAGTAGTAAGTATATAAATATATAAGCGCTAAATTACAGAACACCAAGTTTTTTAAGTCTACAGGGAAATTTAAAAAATGGTATTAAAAAACTAAATTCAAACTACGGTAACAAAGCCATTTTTCAAAATGAAGGCCAAAACCAAATACAACGTAAGTATTTCCTTATCTGGCATCTTCTTACCCCCTGAGCTTTCACTGGAATTTACTTGTGGCACAGAAACTTCAGTAGCCTGTGTGTTGGTCACAGATGCTGCTGTTACAGCTGGAGCAGGACTATTTCTGCTAAAAATGGGGAACAAAAATTAAAAAGTGAAAAAGAGCAAATAGAGATAAATAAAACTCAGTGACAAAATATGTGAAGTTCTTTTTAAAGTAAATGATTGATTCTTTTATTTCTCATACATATATATACATCAGTAACTAACTTTGACCAAATACAATCAACAATCAAAAAGCACAGAAACCTTTTAAAGCAGTGCTGCTCAACAGAATTTTTGTAACTATGATCCATGTCTACCCTAACCAGTATGGTAACCACTATACACAGGTAGCTACTCTGCACGTGAAATACAGCTAATGGGAAACAAAATGTTTGATTTCGTTTAACATTAATTAAACTGGCACATACAGCCAATGACTACTCTATTAGAAGAGCTAAAAAAAAAAAGATCTGTTCTTGTTTGATTTACGGTAACTGATTTAAATGATTTGGGGTATAAAAAAATGCCATCAAAAGCTGTAAAACAAGAAAATGGTCTGAGAAATAAGATTCGACGTGCAAAACCTAAGGGTTCATGAAATGCTAAAAGGCCATCCAGTGGCCCAGATAAACAACAAATGATCTCAAAACCCAATCTCTCCTTCAATGTTCCAGATCCCACTCACCCTTTGTCTCAGGAAACTCAAATCACCCCTCCTTCACCCTCCTATCTCTAACTTTTCTCTCTCAAATAGATCCTATATCTTTTGTGGTTATTCACTCTCCTTCCACTATAACTTACACTCTCCAACTGCTGAATGCCACGTCCAGGTGGGCAAAACTAGAAGACTTGGATTTTGATGCTTACAAGACGTGCACAAGCAGCGAGAGCAGTCAGCTTATTAAAGTTTTGAGCTCACTGGTACATGGGAGAACATGAGGTCAAGGGAGTGGGTGATGCCACACCCTCAAAGCGAATACAGAGAAGGCATAAAGGACTAAAAGAGAGCCCTAAAAAGCCACAAGCATCTAATGATTAAACAGAAAAGAAAAAACAGAACCACCACAGATGCAAGAGAAAACCTGAAATAAAACAGCAAAGGATAGTACATAGTAAATAGTTGAGCAAAGATCTATTTTACATACATGTGAAAAAACTCAAAGTACACAAAGGTTTTCATACAACTTCCAAAATTCTTATTAAAATTTTTGCTTCTTCACTCAAAAAACAAAAAAACCCAGATGAAACCATTAAAAATACAAATCTGGAAGTGAATGCTATACAAATGCAGAACTGCTTTAAAACTTCAAGATTTAAGGACCAGGTTGATGCCCAAAAACTTCAGATTATGTATGACTGGCCTAAAAACACATCACACATTCAAAGCCAAAGAGAAGAAAACTAATCCCCATCATCTATTGCACCTTGGCATTTTCTATATCATGCTAATCCAAAGATTCATCCCAATCTGCATCTTTGCCACTGGCTATCATTTAACAACATACCTTACCAATTTTTAAAACTGCTCTTTTCAAAAAAATAATATATAACATGTATTTAGAAGTGTTCCTGGTTTAAGTATCAACTCACTAAACAAAGTGATCAATGTAACCATCACAATTTAAAATACCAGTAGCGTCCCCCAAATCTACAATAAACAGCTCCCTCTGAAAATACAGTATTATATTAAAAAAAAATTTGAAATGATACACTATGAAGATTTACAGAAGTTAAACATAAATATGGCTTTTTCGTTCTAATTTTTGCCACCACAGCCATGTTTTTTCTTCAAGATAAAAATGTTCAGCTGCTTTGTGAAAGATGCTCAGTCATGTCTGACCCTTTGCGACCCCGTGGACTATACAGTCCATGGAATTCTCCAGGCCAGAATACTGCAGTGGGCAGCCGTTCGGTTCTCCAAGGGGATCTTCCCAACCCACGGATCGAACCCAGGTCTCCCGAATTGCAGGCAGATTCTTTACCAGCTGAGCCAGGAGGGAAGCCCAAAAATACTGGAGTAGGCAGCCATTCCCTTCTCTAAGGGGATCTTCCCGATCCAGGAATTGAACCGGGGTCGCCCACATTGCGGGGGATTCTTTACCAACTGAGCCATCAGGGAAGCTGCTTTACATGCTCTTAAAGAGACAATTCTTAAAAAGAAATTTCCACTAAAAAAAAGCGCACATAAATCTTCTCTGGAAGATCTCCAGTATTTTCAGATATTTACCCCCTGCTACATAGGTGATAAGCATCTCCAGGACATAACTGTGATTGCGTCTCTTTTTCTGGTCCTCCTTAGCACACCATGTAGTTCACCACAGACAGCAGGTATTTCAACTTAAGAAACTGGTTATTCAAACAGCCACTCCACTTCCTTTCCCCTTTTCCTCACCCCTGAGAGCTGCCAGAGCTGTTGAGCGGGCTGGTCTTCACAGCACTCGTCGGTGAAGGCACGGACATGCTGTTGTCACTGTCCATGGACAAGTCGAGGCTGCTGTCGTTCAGAGGTGTCAACCTGACGCCTTCTGTTGAATGCTGCAATTAATACAGTATTTAGTCAATTATACCTTTATGTTATCCAGATCTCTGAAACAGGAACATCTTTTACTTAACAGATAAATGACTTCTACTGAAGAGCACAAATCAATAAGGTTAGGATAACCAGAAGTGTCATGCCAAAATATAAAAGGCAGATTTGGGACATATACTTTCTGACTTCTTGGGGTCCTCGATTTAACTACAGTTCCTCAGGGGGTGGGGGGGGGGGGAGAGGAATGATATATATTAAACATAACACACCATGTAAGACACACCTCAAATTAAAAAGGACTTTAATATGAAAATACATGTAACTGAAGTCAGAGGACTATGAACACACACACGTCAACAGTAAAAGATGATAGCAACAATGAGTATCTCTGGCTAGTGGGATTAGGAGTAATTTTTTGTTTATAGAGTTCAAATTGTTCTACAACAAAGATAAAAAATGTGTTGATTGTTTAAAAAATTATCAAGTAGTACAATTCAGTGCCTATTCCTAGCTATTTGTATAAGCCTCTCTGAAAAGCAAGAGATTGCCAAAGCTCTATCTGCAACTTAGGATTTTAACATGGTATATTTAATAGTATAAATTATCCTGTTAAAATAAAACCAAAAATAGTTTCCTAAAAACTTAATGACCACATGTAAATCCAAATGTTGGTCCTGACTCTCAACAAAGCACTCAAAAACAGTTACTCATTGCAGGAAAACCAAAAGCTAAAAAACTATAAACAGTACTAAGGGACAAAAGTTGATTTTAAATTAACTTAAAGTTTCTGTTTCTGCAATCAGCACTATTATAACATCAAATTGATTTTTTTCAGAACACTTTTAGTTTGTGTTCACTCACCTACAGAAACATTTTAATGGAAGTAATTTGCATTATTAAAAAAACCCCATACTCCATATGTATGTATGTGCCTGTGTGTATGTGTACAATGCATGTATACCCACTCCAATTCCCAAATGACAAGATAATCTAATCTTTGAGTAAATGCCTCAGAGATACCACTTGTGTGTATTATAAATCAATACTGACCAAATGGGGAAGATGAGATTTAATCATCATCAAAGAAATACCAGACACTTAGCATTTGTAATATAATCTGGATAAACGGTCACAAAATTGAAAGCACCCCGAAAAAGCAGGTCACAAAAGAGTAGGTATCATTAAAAACCTCTTAAAAAATACACATGATCTGTGGTTACATACATGCACGAAGAGTCTGTATAGATATACACTAAAATATTGAGACAGGTGAAATTGGCAGTGAGATTATGGTTAAACTCTATTTGATATAACTTTGGACTAAATAAATGTCTGATCACTAATGATACATTTTATAATCTAGAAGATTTTATCTAGGTACTATCTTAAGTAATAGAATAAAAAATTAATTTACTTTAATTACAATCTAGTTGTTCCAAATATAACACTGCCATGTAAACAGGAGTTCTAAAGTCTTTAATCTGAATTAAAGGTTTTAATTCAGTTTTTAAAGGTTCAGAAAAACTTAATTACTTCCTTTATAAATATTTCTATTTCACTAAAATGGCTAAGCATGGAAAAACATAATCTAATTATACATATTATAAACACATAAAATTATATAAAAACACATAAAATATATAAAATTATATAAAAACACATAAAATATTTATATATTTTTGTATGCAGTAAACACACATGCAAGTATACTTGCTTAAACCCATTAATAATGTGACACCAAGGTACAATCAGAAGACAAACTTATTTTAAAAATAAAATAATTTAATGATAAATTATATATTAACTTTATGAAAAAAATAATAAGCTCAATAATAGGAAATACATTTTGTCATGTTCTAGATTTGATAATCCATGAGAATAAATAGTGTGTATAAAGGCTTTAATATAATGCTATTTTAAAAAATGAAATATACTTTTATGCATTTTACACCTAAAAAAATAGTACCTCTATGTTATGAATGATGATGATGGTGGTGGTACAGAAACAAATCTGAGGATTCAGTATGTCCCAGGCACTAATTTTACAGGTTTAGGTACATTTTATCCTGACAAATTACATAATAAGGTAGGTAATTTTACCTACCACAGTTCTAAGGCAAATCAAGAACATATTTATATACAACTTGCCCAAGTCTCACAACTGGGAGGCAGTGGAACCTGAACTTGAACTGTGTGTAACTTCATTCCTTTCTTCCCAATCCCAGGCCCAGATAATAAACCATCATCCAGAACGCAACAGTCCTTATCCTCTAACACATACTTTTATTTTCTATTCTATCTTAAAAAATATATGACAAACCTATATATATATATAAATATATATATATGAATATCCGTACTTTTAACACAACATATGTACCTCGAGCTCATGTATTTTCACTGCTGTATTTCATTTTAAAAATAAGACACTTTGGAAACCACTTAAAGTAAAAATGTTATTTCTGCACTAAAATTTTAATAAATATAATAAATCCAAATAAGAAAAACATGGCTAACAAAGTTATCCAACAGGAAGCATCAACAACAGAAGAACATACTACCAAACATTACATCTGGTTACCACTGCCAGTCATCTTGTAATAACTTCTAATTTTTAAATAATACAGAAGTGTAATACTTATAAAATATTTTCATTTAAAAAGTCATATAATTTACTTGATCTACATATTATGTAATTTAACTTTCTTTACTTTTCAAAGAAAGTACATACTAATGTGTGGTGTTAAATTGATAAGAGATTTCTGAAGAGAACACAAATATATATATAAAATAATGCTGTGAAGTACTTCAACTAACCTGAAGTCTGAAGGAAGTATGTGCAAGAAAGTGATTAGGAGCAAAGTTTCACATAATGGAATTTCCCCATATAAGAGATTTTCAAAATGCTGTCATCTATATTTCAAATACAACTTATTGACTGAGCCTAAATTCTGAAATACTGATAGGCTGGATACATAAAACATTGATTAGTAATGCCTTCTAAGTACTTTCTAAATTTACCTTTTTCTTTTTCTGAAGCACATGACTAGGTAGTAGTTGATGGAGTTGCTTTCTTTTTACATGCATTGCAGCAATTTTCATGTCCACCTCAAACATCTTGCTGTTTATTGCTTGCCTATAAACTATACAAATTAGGAAATTGTTACAAGCAAAAGAAACATGCAATAAAGGCAGTTAAACTAATTCAGGAGAAGCTATTCTCAAGTAGGAAACCGTTCTTCGTTAATACTGCCTATCAGTAAAATTATCTAGTCAAAATGTCATCTCTGATCTGACATAATCCATTGCCTGAGCAAACTCTAATAAATGTCTTTTACCACAAGGTATACATAATGAATAAAAAGAGAATATATTAATTCTTCCAGTGTAATAACTCTTAGAGTAATAAAAGAGTTAACTCCTCAAGGAGTGACAGAATTGGAGAAAAGGGGTTTCTTAAATTCATACTTATTTATGCTGCTGCTGCTGCTAAGTCGCTTCAGTCATGTCCGACTATGTGCAACCCCAGAGACCACAGCCCACCAGGTTCCCCCGTCCCTGGGATTCTATTTATGCTAGCAATATATAAAATTCTATACCAAGTATGTAACAACTGCAACAAAAAAAAGTCAGAAGGTACCCAAATGGAAAATATTATATGTTCTTGACACGGGGAATACAGCAGGAAATAAGAGACCAAAAAAACCCTCAAACTTCATTCTAGTGGAGACACAAACAGAATAAAATGTAATGTATATTTCATATCAGATGGGTGAGAAGTGCTATGGAGGAAAAAACTGAGTAGGGGAAGAAGACAGGAAGCTTAGCAGGGAAACAGATTACATGTGAGTGGAGACTCACATGAAAGTTGGTAAATAAGCTCAGAGGACCCTGTGGGATCCTTTCTAGGAAGAGTAAACACTAAGAACAAAAGGTCCTGAGCATACTTGGAATGTTTGAGGAATGACAAAAAGGCCATAGGGAGAAGGGAAAGTAGAAGATCCATAAGCCCTTATCTGTAATCCTAAAATCCCCAAAGACAAATTCTGATCTGAACTATTTGTACCTATACTGTATGTAAATATTGTATAGAAATATTTGGAGAAGGAAATGGCAACCCACTCCAGTATATCTTGCCTGGAGAATCCCGTGGGCGGAGGAGCCTGGTGGGCTACGGTCCACGGGGTCGCAAAGAGTCGGACACGACTGAGCGACTTCACTTTCACTTGACTACAGCATGTTGCTCCCCACTGGAAATATTATTAATTTATTACTTTCCTGACCTCAAGATACATGGATAAAGGATTCTGAACTTATTATAAGTTTTATATATAAAGAAGCTTATATATATATGTACACAATTACAAAGAAATGAGGTCAGAGTCATAATGGGAAGACTAGGTCACATAAAGGCTTGCAAAGCACAGTAAGCATTATGGACTGATTCAGAGGGAGATAGGTATGCTTTTAGTAGGTGAGACATGATTTAGCTTAGTATCATCTGGATGCTGATTGAGAACAGATGAAGGGCAGAACAAGAAAATTACAACAATGGCAGTAATCCAAGAGACCAGTGATAAGAGGCTTGGGTAAAAGCAGTAGAAATAGCAAATTGTACCAAGAATCTCAATGTACTCTGAAAATAGGACAAGACTTTTTTTTTTTTAATAGATTAATACCAAGTATGGGGAAAACAGGATTCAAAGACTGCAAGATTTCTAACTTGAGCAACTGTAAATTCATAGCTGCCAGATCTCATGTCTCACCTGAAATTAAAAAGACTTAACGCTAAAGGAGACAAGGGAAAGAACTTGAGCTTTCAACATGTTACATTTGTTTTGTTAGAAAATCCCACAAAGTATTCCATTAAAATGTTTCAAGATACAGGACAATCAAATATTTCTTTCCCCAATATTTCTTTAACATGCTATAAAATCTTGATGGCACATGAGTACAAACTGTGATAAGCAGTTCAAAGAGGTATAATGCACAAAATAAATTTTCTAGTCCAAGTATCTCTACCTGATTTGTTACTTCTGTAGAGCCTTAGCTTCTGCCAACTACTTCTAGTAGTAAGGTTTTAGTTTCACCATACTACCTTGTATCTCAGGTCAATCCAAAATGTAACTGATACTGTATTCCCTAGTCATGAACTGGAGAAGGAAATGGCAACCACTTCAGTATTCTTGCCTAGAGATTTCTCATGGGCAGAGCCTAGAGGGCTATAGGCCACAGGGCCGCAGAGTCAGACACAACTGAGCGACTAAGCACATTCATGAATTAAAACTTGAGTCTATAATTCACAGGATAAATAACCTCATTTCACCAAAGTTTAGCTTCAAAATTTTCTAAGGTTCAGGACTATTAAGGCAATCAGACACAGACTCAGTCTTTTAAGAGAATCAAATACCCAGGGTATTTCTAATTTCATAAAGGAATCACAGACAAATTTAAAGTGGTTCAACTGTTTAATTTTAGGTATACCACAAAAGAAAAAAATTATTTAATGTATTAGACATTACTGAAACTAATACCTAATCCAAAAATATTAAGGTTATTTTGATGATCATTGTAAAATATTCCCAAGTAATTACAAATTCCCAAGTTATTACAAATTCTACTATGGTATACATGAAGATGATTCAAATATACAAGTACATGTTTTGATTATCCAAGGAGAAATATACCTGTATCTGTGAAAGACTGAATATCATAGGTGAGATCAACACTGAGATTTTCAGAGTTTTCTGTTTTTTTAAACACTAACCCAATCACCCACATCGTGCGAAATTCTTCCCTGTAAAATAAAGAGTATTACAATAATTTATAAGGACTTCATGAAAAGTTATCAATGTGCTTCACAACCTGATGTATATGGGAAAACTGAGAATACAAATACACAAGTAAACTAACTTATAAACCAAATTCCATCAAAACTCAAATTCTTCCTCTACATCTGCCCTCTGTATTTCTACTGCTTTATAAAAAACTGGAGTCCTACGACAAATATCCTCTTCATTAGGTACTAACAACCAGTGTTTTTAATGATCAAAAGTACCAAAGGCACTTCCAAGAAAGTTACATTAATTAATGACATTTTAGAAAAATCTGAAACAAAACTAGTCTGGATATAAAAATTTAACTAGACCTTAATATATTAATTCCTTAAACTTTTAAAACTCAACTGAAAAGGTAGCATGAAGTCTGACCACAGCATAACAACTAGAATAATGGGTGATTCAGCTACCTTTGAACATTTAATGATACATCTATTGAATGGATTGGTCTTTTTAATGATTAAGATTGCAGCAACAAAAAAATGTATAAAAAACTCAAATGGCAACTCTTTTACATGAATGCAAAAGAAATTAATCTGTAAAAACAGTAATAGCTATTCTATTACACCACCAACTTAAGTGATCTATTTACCAATATTTTTCAATCTTTAGTACTATATTCTTGAAAAAAAAAGCTATTAAAACTTCCCTCGCCCACCAAATAAACTGGTTATAGGCAAAGTAGAATTTCATATACTTAATAAAACTGCAACAATCAAACTGGAAATTGACCTATAAAAGATCCTTAAAATAAAGTGAAGCAGCTTTTAGTAACTTATGTTTTTAAATTCCCAGAATCCACCACAAGGCAAATTTTTGCAAGGTCAAATCAAAGCATTTTCTCTTTGTAAAAAAAAATAAAAAAGCAAAGATTGATGTTTGATATAGCAGCTATTCTAAAAACCACTCTACAAAAAGCGAAGAAGGTATATTGCTGAAGTGAAGAATTTGAACTCACTGGTCTGACCCTGATGTGCTCAAAAGAATAGTGACTCGAGTTATTAAAAATTGCCTATAAAACTTTCATGAGCAAAAGCTGAAAAGATGGGGAATCCAGATTTTAAAGGATTGCTTACTTGTCGGGATTTTCTTTGGGTGCTGGAAATGACTGGGGATTCACATGAGCCAGAGTAATAAACTCATTCTTCTCCAAACTTCCAACCAGGATTCGGATTTTTGATTCCACCAAGCCCACCCTGAACAAATGTCACTCATTATTAATGAAAATTATTTTTTAATTAAAAAATAAAACAAAATGCACAAAGTCAAGTTTGTGTAAAGCTATAATATGAAGATAACTTGAATACACGAGGGCAGTTCAACTGTCTCAACTCCCATAGATAAAATTAAAACCTTATGTTCTAGCTCAAAAATGATGAAGTAAAAACCGCAAGGAGAAGCAAATCAAGTCACATTTCCAACAAGGAAGGTTACAAAAAACATTCCCAGAAATATTTACAGACAAAAATCAGTAAACTAAAAGCACTTTAAATACAGTTAAGAAATAATACATGGATCTCTATAAGACAAAAAAAAAAAAAAAAAAAAGTTGTATATGGATCTCCAAATTTCTATACTTCCATTAAAACTTCCATTTAAGTAGTAAAGCTGTATTTATGAACAAAATCAAACTTGATGTTTTAAGGACTTCCATCTCCTACTGTGTTCTGGGGCTATCTGACTCGTTCTGAAGTATTGTTTTGCTTTGTAAAGTCTAATCTTTTACTCACCATTCTAGGCGTTGTTTTTCAGTTGGTGCACTTGCTAGAAGTACAATATAATGCCTTTGAAGATAAAGACAACATGCTATTTATTTCATTTAAGTGCTTTGTGCTGGATATTAACACCATAATGTAATAAGCTTCGTGACAGTTATAGATCAATTTAGCAAGAGCGAACTGCAATTTCAGTTTGCACATAAAATCATGAACACTAAATTCCACAAGTTTAGCAACTACTGGGCAAGTTTAATTCTTCTGTAAAAGAAAGTAATTTTACGAAAAATTACCCCCAAAGCAGCTTAATTCAAAAACACTGATTAAACATCACTGATAATTCGGTTCAATGATTCTAGTGGAGTGCCTTATCTTTAAAGAGCCACCTCACTAAAATATAACCCATTAAAGCAAAATTGCTTTGATGGAAATAAAGCACCAAGGCTTTAGCCACAAAAGCAGGATCACTAAATATACACACACTACATCAGTAATTTCAAAAATAGTATCCAATACATTATGCTTTTTAATTCAAATTAAAAGGTAGCAAAAATTAATACGTAAGTCATTTTTTTCAAACAACACTATGAATTTCTATAACAAAGAAGCAGACATCATTAACATGAGAGTAACAAAGTAATGTGATTTCTATGTGAATTCAATACCATTCAAATTGAAACAAAATCAAGTTTTCATTTCAGAAAACATGATCATGACCAAGTATCTATTTTTAAATGTTTTTGAAACAAACTATTTAAATCTAAAGTATAACTCAACTTCATAAGACTGAAAAAAAAATTCAATCCAATATACCTTTCTACAAAATCCATTTTAGAGGTGAAAGAAGTCAAACTTCTCACCAGAAACTTTACCTCAAAAAGCAAACTGACATCATTACCGAATCCAGATATGAGTTGGAAAAGTGAGAGTATGACCACAATTTTAAATAAACTTCATGTATAAACTTAAGATTAACAGATAATACACACAAATATGAAAACATGCAGAGAGAAAAGTAAATATGTAGTCCAACTCCATAGACCAATACTTCCTTTCCTTCACCAGTTTAATTTGTTCAGCAATTATTTAGAGCAAATCAAAGATACGAAACACACACAGATGGCCCAAATAAACAGAAGTCAAAAGTCACATAAAAGCACTAAAAGCTCATGCATTTTACGTAGACAGAAAATTCTCTTAGGGCCCTAAATGCTATTCTAAGTCAAACAAAACCCTAAGCTCAGTAACCTGAGTTTCAGTTTCCTGGGAGTTTGAAACTGGACAACAAACTTTATTGGGGGGGGAGGGGGGAGGGGAGGCAGGGGTATGGAGAAAAAAGGAAAAGTGTAACAACTTGTAACAGGAGAAGACCAAGTATAAAAAGCAGTCATGCACACAAAAACTCAAGAAGACAAAGTTGTCCAGGTTCGACTATTAGAACAAAACTCAGATCTCCTAATCAGTCTAGCACCACACTAGTGAAACAGACGCTCTTAATGACCATCTGAGTCTTTAACAAAAGCTTAAATGATACACAGTGTTTTCTATTTATGGCAAAATATAAAGTTCACTTGAACATAATCTTGTTGGCAATTGAAAGTTTAAAGTTCTGAAGCTCAGACAGTTCAACTTTGGTTCTTACTGAAATCCAATGGGCCAGGGCAGGGGAGGGGTCTACTCTGCACATGGTTTACAATAAAGGCATCTGTTTAAATATAGTTGAAAGTGTTAATCCACCACCAAGTATGTACGCTGAAGTTAAATGTTCTTCACTCAGCCACATTTAAGCAAATATGAAGTGGGACATATAAAACACAGTAATAGAAATAACCTGCCACTAATAAGTTTCCTATCAGAGCACAGAGACTAAAAATAGGTCTAAATTTAGACTATATTTAATTTTGTTGCTGCTTCAAAAAATACTATCCTCTATTTCACAATGTCATGATTGTGCTTCAGGTACTAAAACGGCTTCACAAGACCTTGAAGCCAATGCAATAATGATTAACCTTTCCCCAGATTTAAAGATTATCAGTTTTCAATTAAAACCTAACTATAGAAACCTACCACAAATGAATTAAAACCTCTTTAAAAACACTTAATTTAGTTGTTCTTATTACCTCACAACTATTCTTCCCCCCAAAAGCATTTTTTTAGGTAGGTTTCCTGGCCATTTCATCACATGAACATTTTCCCTGGGTAGGTAACAACTCAAGACATACCAAAAATCTAATTTATCTCTTAAGCAAAAATCCTTGCAGTTCCCTCTTTAAGTAACTCAGGTTCAAGAAATTATAGAGTTCATTGTTCTTAAAGCTTTTAACACATTCTGAGGCTAAATTATTCTACACATACAGATTCCTTGAAATGATAAATTATTAGTCTTATTCTTGAGAACATTTAGTTTTTTTCCCCTAATATCTTTCCTTCCTCGTTTCCTAAGGAAACTGAACATCTGAAGTAAGTCTTCACACTTCCTATGTCAACAGTGATTTACTTTACTGCTGGTTACTTATGTCGGCTTGAATATCTTTAACGGTAAAACATGAAAAATATTTTCTTAAGACTGTAAAATTCCACAAGGCAATGTTATCCCTTTTCCACAAGCTTTCTAAGACAACTAAAAATTTCCTTCCTGGTTTCCTCCCTTCCAAGAAAGGTAGGCAGGTAGACCACAGATGACTTAGAATCCTATACATAACAAACACAACACTTTCAGGATATACTTGAATAAACTTAACCAACTTTGACAAGAAAAAACTAAGCGTTTCAATTCAGTTGAACAGCTAATCTTTGGGGTATTTCATATAATATAGTAAAAGAAAAATTCAAACCTGGGAATACTCAGTCTAATGATAACAATTACAAATTTTTTAAGAGGAAAATTTTTGAGACAAGTTAGGACATAAGTGAATTTGGTATAGGTAAAATCAGCTGCTTGTTGTAATTTTTTCAAATCTTTTTTCCCAGGACTCACAGCTGAAACTATCTGATATAATTTCCTCTATTTGTTGCTACATCCTAATTTCTATGTTTCAAGCTTTTAATAACCTAAAATAATGTTTCAAGAGAATTCAGTAAAGATAATCAGTCAACAGACCACCTTACATGTACTATCTGGCACACGTTTTGAAGGATAACCTAAAAGTTTTAAAAGAAAGATTAAACAAGTGTCAACACACATCACACACACACACACACACACACACACACATAAATCCTTCAAAGTTCTAGTAATACAAATTTAAATAGATGACAGTATCAAGATTTGTTCAGCTTCAACACTAATCTTTCTTAAAGTGAAAAAAGAGAAAGAAACCACTTAAGTACGTACTTAGAAGAACTTCATTCTACCCACTTCTCATTCCTATAAGAAAATGGGACAAAAAGAACAATCTATCTAGCTTCATCTTGGAGTCTCAGGGATTAAGAGATGCTGACACTTCTACAAGATCAGTTTCTTTATTCTCTTTACAAGTAATCATGTGCTCTCTCATGCCAGTTTTTAAAGTATCAAAATATGTTTATTAGTTTAAATGTTCAAAGGTACTTGCTCAACAGTGGTTAAAATAAAAAACGATGCAAACTTGTCCGCCAAATGGAAAAGCACAACTTATGGGGAATAGTAAACAAGAACATTCAATGTTACGCTATTTAAAATTTTTACTGACAATGCAGTGCTCCCAGAACACAACAATTAAGCTGGCTCCATTATTGCTTTTTCATGCAAAAGATACAGAAACAAAACACAGAGACATCATGAAGGTCGTCATTCTTGTTTTTAATTGGGGAAATAGCATAAAGCAATCTTGCTTAGGTTATTACAAAACACAATCCAACATAAGATCAAATGGTCAGGAAAGTTTCAGGCATTAAAGAAAAAAATTTTTTTAAGTGGGACTTTGGCAAGTTTTCAGCTCAGGGCAAATAAAAGTGCAAGTCCATTTTTTTTTTTTAAAGTCAGATTTATTATAACTTACAGTTTTCATCAAAACCAACACAATCAGGCTATTAACCTATACTGAAGTATTAAATCATTATATTAAAACCATTAGTAAAAAATATGACACCCACTGAGAGTCCATGAAAATATTTGTAGAAATACTTGAGGGGCTTTATGAACAGAAAGGGGAAATGGTAGGCCAATCATGTGCTGTAACAACTGAAAACATTTTGCTGACTACATATATTGACATTTTATTAGCTCTGCCTGTGTTATAGAGAATCTTAAGAATAAGCTTCCAGAACTGGATGAAAATAATTACTTAGAAGAGAATATTAACTACAGATTTTAACAGTTCACTCCTTTGCCAAAGTATACAGATTTAGAGTTTTGGTGATGACTAGCAAGCCCTCAGAACTGATAATGCTACAAATGCAGAAATTCTGTTACATCAGGCAGCAAAACTATAGGGACTACACTGTACCTTGACAAAATAATAATATGTTTTCTAAAACAGTATGCCCTTTGTAACAAGAAGAAAACTTGTAGAGATGTTTAAAGGAAAATTCAAACTACATTAGTCTAGCAAGAGATGTCACATATGCTACCATTAAAACCAATACTTAAGAGAGCAACATGTCCGACATGCCTTAAAATACATACTTGTACTTTTGAAAGAAGTTTGGAGCTTCAAAAAGTTTGGACCACTCTGCCTTACTCAGCAAAATTTCATCTGTGATAGCAAGACCTAAATTAAAAACATATTAAAATATTTGCATGCTTCAGTCTAAGAATCTAGAATTTTAAAATCTTTTAAATATACCACATGCATTCATTATAATCCTAAAATCATAATTTTAACAGCAATTTTAGTCTACAGACTCTACAGCATAAAGATTCTTACATACGTCCACTCTTTTCAAAAACAAAAAAAGCTGGAGAACTTGAGATCCATGTTTCTGGAAAACTGCCATTACTTTAAAATGCCATGCTCATAGAATGCCTCTCTCCTAAAACTGAAGCACTTGAGTTACCCAAGAAAAAAAAATTTTTTCCATAAACTTTCCTGCCCTTCTAAAAAAATTTCCTGTAAAAGGACAGTAACATGAAGAGCCCCTTTAGACTACAAAAACAACTTTACAAATCTGAGTTTGAAGTTGGTAGTCATAAAGCTGATTCTATTTCCTTGACTTGTGTCAAATTAAATAATCCAGTTCAAGCTACTTCTCTCAAAGATCATTTACCATAGCTACTCCTTCAAATTAGCAATACTCATAGGATTCAGAAGTTTAGAGGTTATTCCAAAACAGTGGGCGGTGTGGCCAAATCCTACTCAAAGCTTTTTCCAAGTATATAGCCTGCTAAAAGCCTCTCATGTCAATCAAAGGAGAGAAACTGATATTATTTAAAATTTCACATGGCAATAGTATGGCACTAAATCATAAAGGCCCAGCTAAGGACACAGCTTTAAATGTTAAATCTTCCAATATATAATCAAGAATAAATTGCTTAAAAGAGATTAAACTGAGTTTTTCAAGTTAATTCTCAAATACAATCTGTAATTAATAACACTGGAATCCACTTTGGTGAATGCTTTCTTCCATTTAATTGAATACCCGATTACTGGGTGAACAATGGTATGTAAATCCTCCCTGTATAAAGGAGAGCATAAGGATAAACACTTACCTTGTTTAAACTCCTCAACCATGACCATCCGTGTTGAAACGGACACATTGTACGTGGAGTTCTGTTGTGGGTATGCTGGTGTAATTATAGGCATAAGATGGTACCTATCACTGGGGTTTACCTACATACAACAACAGCCAATCAGTTTCTTCAAGTACATAGTCAACAGATACTTGGACTTTTTACCCCTTGTTAAACTGAACCAATGATTAAATTTTATTTCATTCATAGCTGGAGTTGAGAAAGAAAAACCATGTAAAGAGACTTTTTTTTAAAGGAATTCTTTATAGAAACTGTGACTTGGTCTTAACTAGTGGGTTGTTTCAATCATTTGGGCTTGACTACTCTAGTGACTGTACTAGAAAGAGTGAGCCTGTTGAGCAAAATAAAGGTTCTAACTGGCACCTACTGATGTTTAGTTTTTCTTTTGTCAACAACAGAAATAGGGATGCACACACAATTACATTTTTGAGAAACGTCACATTACAGCATGTTCTGTGTAAAATGAATTTTAAACAAGCTGAAAACTTAGTCTTTAATATACCCTTAACTTATCAGGAGTAGCTTATTAACACAGGGTACAACTACATTATCCATGGTGGTATCATTTTAAAAGATAACAAAACAGTAACTATTAATCTTAATCCATATAACTAATGATCAAAGTGGTATTTTTTAACAGAAAAAATTGTGAATTCATATTCTTCCCAAATTAAATGTCTTGAGGTTTGGAAAACCTGAAAATATACAACCTGATGTCATTAACAAGGCTTAAAACTGAAAATATTTTTGATACTATAATGAAAAAATAAACAGTGTAGATAAATAGAATTTTATAAACCTAGAAAGCCTTACAAACCTAAATGTCTTTTATCCATTAATAAAGTGCACGTTGTTAACATTTAAACTGAGTTAGCAGTGAAGGTCATAAGTTCCAAAAAAGCAGAATGGAGGCTCCTCTTCAGCCCAACCATGCTTTTGTAATCTGATTTCGCCAAACCAATTTTTACAATTACATCATAGTAATTGAAGTGATATTGCTTAGACGTTATCTGTCATGATTAAACATTAAGCAACAGTTTTCCTACAATAACCCAATTTTAACAGAATATTTAGATCGAACAAAAAAAAATACAGGGATTTTTAGTATCCTTTTATTATTATTTTTTTAAGCACAAATGCCCACACAATTTTGACTTACAAGGTAGTTCTGTATATAAATTGTTAGTGACTCTGATATTATAAACTACGTACAATTAAATGTGGTTCCAGGGTACATAAGTATGCTTCTCACACCAGAGGACAATTCTAGTTGAGATTAAAAAGAAAGTGTGATACGAACATGTCCACTCATACGTAACAGCATGGGAAGTCTCCCTCATTTATGCAGATGACTTCTACTCGTTATTGCACAGTGCGAATTTGTAGGGGAAAAAATAATACACTAACCCTTGGGTCCCATACAGGCAAATTAAGATTGCATTCTTCAGGCTGTTTCAATAGGACTGGATTTGGCCATTCCCTGTTTAAAAAGATTGTAGCACTTGATAAGACTATTGGATATTACCATCTACACGTATTTTCCTAAACATACAGCATTTGTGAATGTGATTCTTCTTCACTCATTTTGCATTCTTGGTATATATAACTTTTTACTCCTCTGTTGACGTTAAGACTATTTGGATTAATTTTTTTCTATGAAATTAACTCCAACCACCTGGTAGCTTTCTCAGACTTAAGTCAAACATCTTCTCTACCTCTTAAAGAACAGATAAAGCACTATTCAAATTAAAAAGTACCACCCCAAGACAATCTGATGTGTTCATCCCAAAGTTGAACAGGATAGAATCTCCCATGAAAAGACAAAAATCCTATCTCTATGCTAGCTCCAAAGACAACCCAGGATGAAAAGCTAATTCATTATAGGCAAAGGAGTATGAATAATTATAATCTCTATCTCATGACTTAAAGTTTATTAACATGAATATGAGTAATGATGTGAACACACTGTTTTAAATATGTGTCCTGTGAGTTAGTGACTTCAGTCTTTATATAAGAGATTAAAAGCTGGAAAACATTTGGCACCTTTAGTATCAAGATTTTTGTTGTTGTTCATTCACTAAGTTGTGCCTGACTCTTTGCAAACCCATGGACTGCACCACACAATATCAAGATTAGCTTCTTAAAAATATTATTTGCTATGTACGTGCAGCATTAAGAAAATTCTGACATTTTTTTCACCAATTTTGGTTATATATAATTAAATGCTATCAAATCCATAAATTACAGGGTGTGTTCTGAACAGTGTGACAAAGCTCTAATTATAAATTGTCTCTGAATAACTCTAATTTTTATAAAACTCACTAAAACACTATTTTAGAGGGAGGAGGTAGAGAAGTTGACACAAATAGGGAAGACAAAGCTTTCAGATCAATTTGATTAAAAACCAAGAACTCTAACCTTTTGGGTCAAAGCAACTAATATGAAATAGCAATCTTTTATCTTACCTAAATAATGGTTGACAAATGTAACCAAGCTTAAATGAGGAAGAGCTTTAAAAAAACCTTTCCTGGGTTAATAATTTCAAAAGGATAATCGATTGCTTTTCAAGCACTTATAGTTACCCTTAAAAGCTATATAAACATTTATATCTTTAATATTCTACCAAAGATAAATGGGCAGCTAAAAGCAAAACAAACAACCATGAGAAACTAACGGTCTACAGATTTAGAAGAATTCAAAGAGTAAACGTGGAGAAGGCCTTGGCACCCCACTCCAGTACTCTTGCCTGGAAAATTCCATGGACGGAGGAGCCTGGCAGGCTGCAGTCCATGGAGTCGCTGAGAGAGCGACTTCACTTTCACTTTCATGCATTGGAGAAGGAAATGACAGCCCACTCCAGTGTTCTTGCCTGGAGAATCCCAGGGACAGGAGCCTCGTGGGCTGCCGTCTATGGGGTCACACAGAGTCGGACACGACTGAAGTGACTTAGCAACAAGCAACAAAGAGTAAACGAGGTGCTAAGTTTTATCCAAAGTAACTAATATCCCAACCTATCAACTCACTGGATTTTAGCAAACATTACAGCTAAAATTCAGAGTTTATTTGGAGAGTAGGTTTACACATGGAAGTACAAACAGGACCTGCCTTACTACCCTGGGAAAGCTGGCAAAAGGAATAGAATTAGGCTTGTCACTTTATATACAACATGATCTCCCCAAGGCTATCTACACTGCTACATCGTGAACTTAAATTTGAATCTGAGTCCAGCTGCAGAAATGTCATAGAAATAAGACTAAACTTCAGTGTCTACAATCAATTTTATTTTAATATAATCTAAACACATACCATTTAGAAAATACCAAGAAAAATTTATGTACAAGAGTTGATGCTATTGCATTTGGATAAAGCTGGCAAGTTCTTGCTACTAGCATAGCCCAGGAAACACCACCGAGGAAACCTAATATATTGGAATAGATGTTGTGGCCTGTTGATAGGGAAAAGCAAAAAGGAAAAGTTAGTGTTGAACAAAAGCTTAAACATGTTTAATAAGCTAGCCAACAAATTCTGAACTCACGTTTGGCCCACAGTTTGATAGCTCTCAGGGTTAACCTGAAGTTGTCAATGTTTGGTACTAGATGTAAAATTTCATCGGTTACCCTGCAACCTGATTAATAGGAGTAAAAAGAAAAAAAATTAAATCATCAAAGGTTTAATGAGAGTATTTCTTTTAAATTTTCTGAGACTAATGTCAAATTAAATAAAAATCTGCTTTGGTAAAATCAGTAATGTTAATAGAGAGGCACTACAAGCACTGCCCTAAACCAAAGAATCTGAACTGTACTCGGCTTCATCGCAAACTTTCAACCCAGAATTAAAACATCTTCCAGTTCAGACACACTGAGTACAGCATGATCCACTTAAGTTTCTAAGAACTGTTCTTTAAGAGCACTGTTAACAAGCAACGCTAAAATAAGTGTTCAAATGCAACAACAGATGAAAATGTGATGAAGGTTATTGGGATCAAAATTTAAACAGTTACACAGTGAGACCTAAACCTCTAGCAACAGAGTACAAATGTCAGACAGTATTTAAAAGTTCCAGAGAGCAAAGAAATAATAGTGCAAGATATCGAAGTACAACAAATTACTAAATATCTCACTGCAGTCTAACTATTAAGTAAAAAGCTCATTTTATATGACTCACTACAGATAAACAATAGGGCTATTAAAAGCTTCATTACAAAACCTGAGTTTAAAGTCATTTCATATTTGACCAGAACTGCTATTATGTAAAAGGAAGTAGGCTTTTACATACCGTTAAGACTTCTTATACATCTTATATCTAAATTTTTAAGCAGACTGTCATCTCTTAAGTCCAAGTCTTCTGGAATAGTTTGCAGTGCTAATCTTGCAAACAAAATATCAATCTAAAACAAAAACAAAGTTTAACACTCCATATCTGTCAAACTGTTTTTTGAACTTTTAATTTTATACAGGAATATAGTTGATTAACAATGTTGTATTAGTTTCAGCTTTACAGCAAAGTGATTCAGTTATACATATGCATGTACTACTCTTTTCCAAACCAGTTTAAAGACATTTCTTTAAAAAAGAAAACACTTAATACTCCTTAAAACCAGAATCTTTTCATCAGCTGTTAACATGATAAGGCCAAAAGTTCAAACAAAATTCTTACTATAGGTATTTTAACCAGATCTTAAAACATGGTAATACTAAACTGAACTTTTATAAAGTTACTTGCCATTTTAATCATACTTACTAAGTTAAATTCACTATCCTTGCTAAATGCATACATACTAGATTACTTAGATAACTGGTTTAAGTTTCCATCCATTAATACATGAACTGTATTGATTATATGCTGAAAGGTTCCCAAATATAAGGCTAATATGATTAACTGTGGCCCAAATAAACATGTCAGGAACCTTCTTGTATTTATGAACTTATGTATTTATAATATTACAGTCTATTTCTCCAACTTAGTTTTGACTAACAGAAACAAAAACTGGCAAATTTTGAGGTCTATTCATAGAATCCTACTGACAAAAATTGGTTTTTTTCTCCTTTTTTCAAGGAAAGATGGAAGCAAAAGAAAACCTGGCAAAGATGTGCTAATTATTCCTGAGGGCATGATTTCATGGTTCCAAATTCTGCTGCTAGAGAAACAAGTCTTTTTATAAGACCACTTTTAAAAAGGTATACTTTAAGAGCTTACTGTGAAAAATCATTTAAACATGCACCTACGTGTAAAATCAGGAAAAAAAACTACACAAATCAAGTGTTTGGTATAGTCTAAATTTTCCAATGATACAGATACCAAAATCTAGTACCTCCCCCAATTTAGACAGAAATAATAAGGACTACAGACTTCCCTGGTGACTCAGACGGTTAAAGTATCTGCCTACAATGGGGGAGACCCAGGTTCAATCCCTGTAAGATCCTTTGGAAAAGGAAACGGCAATCCACTTCAGTACTCTTGCTTGGAAAATGCCATGGACGGATGAGTGTGGTAGGCTACAGTCCATGGGTCGCAAAGAGTCGGACACAACTGAGTGACTTCACTTTCAATTTCAATAAAGACTACATGCTCAGAGGAGGGAAAAATGTAAACTCAAAAAGCAATTGAATGGTAACAAATACATGAAATATTTCAACTAACCATTTGACTTTTGTCTCCATTCTGAAAAGTTTACACAATGAGGCGGGTCTCCACCAAAAAAAAAAAAAAAAAATCTTGGGAAAACAAGACATCACCTATGTTAGAGGTTGTTTTTTATATTTAATAAACTAACAGTAAGTATGGCTCAGCTGGTAAAGAATCCGTCTGCAATGTGGGAGACCTGGGTTCGATTCCGGGATCGGGAAGATCCCCTGGAGAAGAAGGCTACACACTCCAGTACTCTGGCCTGGAGAATTCCATGGATTGTATAGTCCATGGGGTTGCAAAAGAGTCGGACACGATTGAGCGACTTTCACTTGAGTAAATCAAAACTGCCTGAACTTGATAATCCTTTACCGAATTTAACATTTTATGTCAACTTACTAGTCATATATATTAGGCACCATATGCAGCAATTACAGAAACCACTTTTTCAAAAATGAAGTATTATCTTTCTAGTTTGTAAAACTTTAAAACCATACTTACTGTCAGTGATGCTCCAGCACCACCATGCGTGCGGAAGTAACGTAATAGATACTGCAGTTGCTGCACTGTCAGCTTTGCTGCAGCTGCGTCATGACACATGCTGAAAACAGCAAAGAAAACGGCACAGCCCCTCAAGAACCTAAGCTCAGGTATCCTTCTCTATCAGAAAACATTTCAGCACATATAACACCAGGTGACAATTTTCTCTCAACTTCTTACATATTTCACTTAAATGAAAGTCAAGGAAAAGTTCTATCTGCAAAAACACACTGTTATATTGCTTTCAGTTCAGTAGCTCAGTCATGTCTCTGTGACCCATGGACTGCCTTAGTGAGATCAAAAGTACATAGAATCTGCATATGGAAAACCCATCAAGGAAACTGTTCTGCAGTCAGTACATTTTTGTCTGTACTTTAACTTCTAGTTTCACAAGTCTCTTTTTTTTTAAAAAGACTAAAAATGTTATAGAAGAACAGCTTACCATTTCCATTAAAAAAAATTCTTAATATCACACCATCTCACCAATTACAAAACTCTGAAATAAATCAAGTTTTTAACCTGCATCTATCAAAATTACAATAGTAAGAACTGTCTATTTGAACCTTACCTCTATCCCATCAAAACACAGTTTGATAACGGGTACAAATGCCTCTTCAACAGCCTGTGAGAAAATTAAGTAAGTTTAGTGTCTCTGAAACTATACATTAGAATTATACTAGTTTTAGTACACTTAAATAAATGCAATACTTAAAACTGTTTAAATGTAATTTACCATAATGCCTGACACAAACTAGGTTCTCAATAAATACTTTAAGACACTAGAATCCTAAATCAGACAAGCCGTGGTTCAAATCCTTGATCCTGCTACTATGATATATGATGATTGCCAAGCCTCATTTCCTACTCTGTACATGAGATTACAGATTTATTATTTTTAGACTGCTGTAAAGAATAAAATACAAGCATGTATTATCTTAAGCTTAAAAGGGTCTGGCAAATTACAAGAGTTCAATAAAGTTGATGGCTACACCATAAAAAACTCACACAACTGACTAAGCTGACTTTAACTCCTCCCCTTTGACCCAGAACATTTACGTACTCTTAAATCTTTTACTTCTTCCTGTAATTTCAACTTATCATAGAATGAGGTGAAAAAATCACTTCGATCAACATGTCTTGGTGCAACACACAATGCATCAATATCAGCACCTAGAAAAAAAATTTAAGCCGAACTACTAATTAGTATTATAAGAAAATTATTTTGCACCTTATCATGGCAGTATTTGATAGTAATGAGCCTCTAAAACTGCACCCCTTTCCTTAAAAAAACAAAAAGAAAAGCTACCAGTCAGTATAATACAAACATGACCCTAACTGATGTGATATATTTTTTCCTAAAGCAACTTCTATTTGCAGTGACCCAGGTCAACTGGGAGTCAAAGAAACCTGACTCAGATGGGAACTGTTATGGTAAGAGAAGGAATTAGTCAAGAATATACCCGCTATCTTGGTGTCACTAGTCACAGCCATGTTCATCAGGGAAACAAAAAGCATACAGTTCCTGTCTGTACATTATGCCTGCTGCTTCCAGGCTCCTACCTGCACCTAAACGGGACCTATACACTGCAAGAAGCACCATCGGCAAGAATCCAAAAAGGCAGACCATGGTAAGGTGGTTGCTATTAATTTAGGACTTGATAGAAGGCCAGCATTGAGTACATGCTGCTGCTACTGCTGCTAAGTCACTTCAGTCGTGTCCGACTCTGCGTGACCCCATAGACGTCAGCCCACCAGGCTCCCCCGCCCCTGGGATTCTCCAGGCAAGAAAACTGGAGTGGGTTGCCATTTCCTTCTCCAATGCATGAAAGCGAAAAAGTGAAAGTGAAGTCGCTCAGTCGTGTCCGACTCTTAGCGACCCCATGGACTGCAGCCCACCAGGCTCCTCCATCCATGGGATTTTCCAGGCAGGAGTACTGGAGTGGGGTGCCATTGCCTTCTCCGATTGAGTACATAAGGAAGCACAAAAAAAGATGATCAAAACCAGTAACTGGGGGGTCATAAACAGAGGAGATCAATATGAAATCAGGTCAACATGGTCATTTTCCTAAAAGACTCAATACCTGAGGCACTAACTCTGAAGGCAGGACATCTGACGTATTCATGAAGGGAGAAAAGAACATAAAGTTCACAGGACACATTCAAAGCAAATGCACTGCCTCCAGCAGAGAGTAGCAGGAGATGGGGAGAAGGAATAACGCCACAATACAGAGAATACTAGACTGGCAGATAACTTTTTTCAAAAGTCTTTACTGAATTTGTTACCATACTGTTTCTATTTTATGCTTTGGTCTTTTTGGCCAGGATGCAGGTGAGATCTTAGCTCCCGCATCCCCTGCACTGGAAAGCCAGGTCTTAGACACTGGACCACCGGGACTGTCCCCTGACAGACAGTTTAACAGAGGGTAGTGGTTAAGGTTGAAAACTACAGCCTCAGACTGCCAGAGTTAGAATCCTAGCTCTGCCAGGAGATGGCTGGAAGCAACTCTTCCAAGTTGTATTGTCTCTTTAAGTCTCAGACTCCTAACTGTTACATAAGAATATTGAAGAATAAATAAGATCATGAAGACCAAAGTCTTACTAACTACGCTCAGTTAAAAAAAAAAAAAAAAAAAAAGAGAGACCTCAATAATGTTCTCCCCAACAGGGGGGAAAACCTACAAATGTAACTAAGAAAATATTATTAGTGATTGATACTGACTGAAGATACACATTTTGGAGGTTTTTTCCTTAAGTATATTTCATGACTTCGTAATAATAAGGAAAAGGAAAGACATGGATTTTCCCCCAAAACTTTAATTCATTTTTGTTCTGACTTCCAAACTGATATTCTTCAGGTACACCAAATGATATACAGAGCAGCACTGCCCAAAATCACTCCCCAGTGGCAAAAATTGTACTTTATGTGCACTTTCTAATATGATAGCCACTACCCACTGTGGTTATTCAATAATGAAAATATGGCTAATTCTACTAAGAAATAGAAATTTATTTTACTCAATACTACACTGAAGAGTACAGGTATAGAAGGCATCACTTTATATCATTCTTCTTATCAAATTTAGGCTTCCTGAAGTACTTCCATACAAACCTAAGTTGTATAATACACCATAAGTAACTGAGATGGATGTGCTGTTACAAATTTTTTTTTTTTTAATTTTAAAAGTATTCTTTCTCAAGATAATTAAAACAGTATTTACCTTTTGTATGTACTCCTAATCTATAAGATCCAAATGTAAAAATTTTCCCACCAACATTTTCAATTACAGATTGTGGAAGATTCTGTTGAAGCAAACAAAAAATTAGTCATTTTGCCAGTGGAGCACAAAGGTAACTATTTCAAGTAACACTGTACATTAGACAAAAAAACAAAATACTTTCCATGCAAATTTATATACAAGGTAAACGAACTATAAGCTCTATAAAATACCAGGCCTTCATAGATCAACCTAACTTGAAATTTAATCAATTTTCAACTTTTAATCAGTGCTAATATTTTGCCACATTTTTGGAAACTTCGAAACTGCTATAAAGACGACAGTGGTCAAGGAGATCATGTGATTCCACAGAAGCAATGTTAGAATCACATATTTTAATCATGACAAGGTGCGCATAAATCATGAATGTGAGAATATAACAGTACATTAGACTATAATTTTACTGTATCAAAAGAGTGACTTAAAGGCCAATAATGCTACTCTTAATAGTTCAGTAGGATGATTTAATAGTTTAGTGGGATGATTCTGAGAAAAGCGAAACCTAACTGATTTTCATCTTCTTGACCCTGGCACTACTACACTATGGAGAATACTTAACTGCCCCTGGGGATAAAGATAATGTCTCTACACACACACACACAAAATCTTCCTGTGTGCTAGGTCATTGTTTCTCTTTACTTTCTAATTCCTCAGTTCAGTCCCTCAAGTGAAGTCTTATTCAGTAGCAGAACATAAAAAAGACAATTCTTCCCCACCACCTTTCCAAAAACAAAGTAACCAAATGGTTACTTCATACTCCAAAAATCCTAAACACAAATTTTAACAGGCTCAGGGACTCTCGTTTCTTAATTAATACAACATCACAGAAAAACAATTCAATTGAAAACCTTTTTTTAAAGTGTCAGAATATAGGATGGCAAATAAATCAAACTAAGAGAAAATTCAAATTTTATATAAATTTCCCCCAAAATATTTATAAATCAATTGTAAGTAATACATTAAAAATTCTCTGATTTAACTGGAGATATTTTTGGTTGTCACAATTTGGGGAGACCAGACAGGAGCAGCGCATTCAATTGGAAGAGTGCTGCTTTTAACATCTTCCAGCATAATCCCTAAAAAAGAACTATATAAGGAATTCCCTGGTCGTCCAGTGGTTTAGACTCTGCAGGGGCACAGGTTCAATCCTGGGTTGGGGAACTAAGATCCAAAGAGAACTATGTGGTTCAACTGTATCAACAGTGTCAATATGAAGAAATTCTGCATCAAGTCTTAAAACCAACAAAAGAAATGGCCCCTAGGAAAAGAGACATGAAAGATCAAACCTGTAAAGCCTAACCTCTCAAGTCCCATTCTCTAACCAATTTACTGCTGACAGCCTACAGAGAAAAGGACGCAAGTGTGACCAGGAATGAGCATTATTTCACCAAGTGAAAGGCACTCAGTCATGTCCAACTCTTTGTGACCTCATGGACTATATACAGTCCGTGGAATTTTCCAGGCCAGAATACTGGAATAGGGAGCCTTTCCCTTCTCCAGAGAATCTTCGCAACCCAGGGACTGAACCCAGGTCTCCCACATTGCATGCGGATTCTTCACCAGCAGAGCCACCAGGCAAGCCCATGAAATTATTTTCATTAATCCAAGTAACTTTTCTTATCCTCAGGAAAATAAGGAAGAATTATATCAAGAATTATCAGTTAATGAAACTAAGAAGGTACTCAAATTACTGAAACAAAACTATCAATGAGTTGGAACTCTTGTTTCACATTAAATAAATCTTAAGTTTTGGCCTTGTCTACAGTTTTCAACTTAAAGGTCTAATGAAAAGCCATTAAAGCAAAGCTGTGTTTTCTACACAAGAAATTAAGAATCAAAAAGTTCAATAAATGAGTAAAAATACTTAAACCTGCACATCCTTTGCTTTAGCTCAAAAGAAAGTTCTTTTCAAAATACATTTTTACCAAAACTATCAATGACAAATATGTATTACACATAGAACCCTCAATTTTGAATAATCCGGCTGCTAAAGTTTTAGTCAAGTTCTTGAAATATATATACACTGCTTTAAGAAAACAATATTGTAAATTTGACTAAAGCTAGAAGATTTTAACTTTTCTTCTACCTTGATACCTTGCCTCAGGTTTTCTTCTATTTATAGTTCTCTTACCATCAATTTCTCAACTGTATTATAGACTAAATATGCATTTTCAACTACCCAGGAAAAACGACTACTATTTATGCAATTTTTAAAAAATGGCTTCTACACAACTTTTTAAGAATACATTTCCTTTACCAGAAGCCTAGTCATTGATTCAACAGTTGTATTATTTCTTTATTATGAAATATTAGAAACTCAAGGAATGTTATTATAAAAAACTAAATAAACTAAATATTCAGTTTGAGTTTTGTAACTGAAGGCCTAAAAATGCTCACTGTTGCACAATTCCTTAAAAGGTAACAAGAGTCTCGAATATTTAGTATACATATTTAATACATTTTTTTAAAGCACCTTTTGGGGGAAATAACATTTCTGACATGTGTAAGTAATCACGGAATTTCAGCTTTGAAGTGTTCAACCAAAATTTATTTATAAAATCACTGAATTTAATCCAGTTTTTCCTGTTTTCAAAACAGCCAGACACCAAATATAAATTCTACTGTCAACAGTCTAAAACAAAAGATTCTAAACATTTAAGACTCTAAATTCACTCAGTAAGAATAGATAAGACAACTGCTATGTTCAGCTGATTAATTTCTTCCCATGCAACTAAGTCACCTTACCTTGCTTTCACTGATTTCTCGTATCCACTCTTTTACCAGGTTATTTAATTTTCCCAAAATTAAAATCCTGTTGATAGAGGATATCAGTCAAGTATCAAGTTATTTGTTATTCCAGATCACTTTTAATATGTGGCTTCCTAAATTTTAACCAGTTTTTAAGTTATCAGAAAGAAAGTTTACATGTAGCTACAGGTAGGCACTGTTACACTGGACAAGACAATCTTTCAGCTAAGCAAGGCATTCCTCTTTCTGACAATGCTTTAGTACTACACTAACCAAAATTATTGCAAATCACAATAAAGGAAACAGACCTTTATATAGATGCAAAGTTTTCTTGAGGTATCATTCTTGTTTGAAACAGATATATACTGGAGTGAAAAATTCTCTCAGTAAAGAATTCCTCAAATTAGCCTACTATGTTAATAAAAAATTGTACCTTAAAAGAAAACATAAACATACACACACTGACCTGCGCTGCAGTTCCTCTTCCTCTTCAAAAACCCCAAAGGGCTTCAGAGTCTCAACTAGCTTCTGTGTGAGTAGGCAGTCAGTCTCCTTGGGGGCTGCTAAGCTGATGGGAGAAGTAATGCCATAGTGCTTCTGTGGCGGCTGTGTCTGCTGTGATCCCTGTGTTGTAACTGGACTGCAAACAGAACTGGATAAAATTACTGCCAAAAAATTTCCAGTTTGAAACAAATCAGCATAACTAGAAAAAATGCATTTCTACACAGTTGATTCACTCCAAAAACATGTTTTAAAACAAAAAGTAATGCAAAAACTAAATGATCAAGAAGAAAACTTTAGTTCTCCTCCCACTCCAAGGATTTTAACTTTGCTACTATCTAAACATCTAAATAAATTATGAATACCTGGTCAAAAATATTGCTAGAGAAAATGCAATCAAGGATACAGTGAACTTTTGAGAAATTTCACTTCTTGAAAAGAAGCCAAATCTGTTAAATTGTTATTTCTAAAGAGATGAGATAAATACAAAACGTTTTGCCAACACAAGAGATTCACCAAGTGGAACTTAACATCTGACTAGCAATGAATACGGAGAAGGCAACGGCACCCCACTCCAGTACTCTTGCCTGGAAAATCCCATGGATGGAGGAGCCTGGTGGGCTGCAGTCCATGGGGTCGCTAAGAGTCGGACACAACTGAGCGACTTCACTTTCACTTTCCACTTTCACGCACTGGAGAAGGAAATGGCAACCCACTCCAGTGTTCTTGCCTGGAGAATCCCAGGGATGGGGGAGCCTCGTGGGCTACCGTCTATGGAGTCACACAGAGTCGGACACGACTGAAGCGACTTAGCAGCAGCAGCAGCAGCAGTGATGAATAAAACTCAATGAGGCAAATAACAAAAAAGTAACTTGGAGGGGGAGAACTATATTCACACTAAACTTGTTACAATATCTTTGCTAAGAGATTTACACTTTAACAATTAGTCAAATGTTTTTCTGTTTTAAGAGAAATTGTAGATTTTTACAAACCAACAGGGTTTTAACATAACTAGTGAAAAGGTCCAGTATGTTCTAAATGGTTTAGGAAATTAATCTGACTCAATTTTTTTGTGTGAAAGCAATTCTTGTTTTTGTTCTCCTCCCTTTATAAGTCAATGGACAGGGATTCTAAACCAGCACAATTATTAACTAAAAACTGCCTGGTCAAATAATGTACAAAACCAGGTAAGGAGAAAAAGCTAACATTTGATTCAGTTATTTGCCCCAAATTCTGTTCTTTAAGAAATAATTTATTTTATATAGACAGACATTTCTATTTCTTTCCAAGTTCTAAATATATATATATATATATGTACATATATGTATTTAAGTGCAATAGCCTACTAGAGCAATAAGGTGCAGGAATTCTATGCAGCTACGTCCCGTTATGCATTTATTCACTACTGTCCTGGGTTCTGGTTTATACTAGGTGCAACCCCGTCTTATACTGTCTTCTGATATCAACACAATACCTAAGAATGCCAGGAAACCCACAGTGTTTATTAATTAGTCAATAGGCTGTAGAGCATTTAGTTTATGCTTCCTGAACAAGTTATGCATTGTCTCAATTTTAATTCAGATTTTACAGTAACATGTGCTGAATAAATATGCATCAGATTTATCTCTTATAGCAATTAATTTATGTCAGATCACTTCCTCCTAGTAACTTTAATATAAACTCCACTACTACACAAGACTCTGATGTCAATTCAGAGCTGGGGCTCCACGTGCGCACCAAGCACTGTCAAAAGACTAAATATCTCACATTATGATTAAAATACAGAAGTTAACATAAGTGGAAATACATTTATAGTGTCTTGGTTAATACGTATTTTTGTCAATCAACAAATAGTTATCCTCAGGTTCCATAAAACTGACATAAAAACAGTAGCCCTCAAAACTGCCCAACCATTTCTTCCCATCATGCTCTAATAGATTCCAGATAAATTACATATTAAGTGTAAAAAAATACACTTACCACATATCTTAGCGTAATTAAATTCTCGTGCATTGTTCATTGCTTCATATGAGTTTCTCCAAGTAAACTACAGCCCTTCATGACCACCCCAGGATTATAAATACTTTTTATAAATGATTTTAATGTAAGTAGAGCCAGAAAAGAAAACAAATATAAAGTTCATTCTAGCCACATTTGGTTCAAGCAAGTAATGAGAGCTTTCAAGTGAAGTATAAACTGAATTCATATTTTCCGACCTTAAACCTCTACTGATTTTTTTTTTTTTTGAGCAAGTAATAGTTCATCTGCACTCTTTTCCTTTCTGAAGGGGCTAAATTCATTACCAGAGTTGGAATATCACCAAAATATGGGTGCCCATTCTCTGTGGCATTAAAGCTTTCTTGGCAGACTCATTCTTTTCTTTCTCAAATATTCAGGTTCTTCATTGTCACACAAAAAACAGTGCTAGGAAAGTCCACTGTCTATTTCAACTATATTGCCAAAAATACTGGATATAGGCTCAGATTTCTAAATTCACACCAAGTAAGCTCAGACTTTTAAATTCACCAAGTTTGCTTACTTTAATTGGGGGGAAAATGTTTATGTCTACATTAGTTTCCTTATTAACATTCTGATGAGGAAACAAATCATACCCCAGCTGTAAATGTTTATTCAAAATGTAGTCATATCATAGAAAAACCACATTTGACTCATCTAATGCAACAAAGAACATATATATCACCTATCTCTATATGTGTACATATTTAATACAAGTTATATATAGAATATATACTAATTCAAGAACATGTATGAAAGAAATAAAAATACAGCACAACCAAATGAAAGGAAAGAAATACATGTTCTGAAAGGTACAAGACACCTATGCCTCCAATAAAAATAGCTTAAGCTTAGCCTAAGTAGCTAGACTAGGAATTTTAGGATGCCAGATGCTCTTAACGTCTGAAATGTAGAAACATTAGCTATGATTGAATAGAAAAAGTCAAATTTTTCCATTTAATTTTAACATTAGAAATTAAGGAGAGGGACAGAATTTAAGGGCCTTTTTTGCTGTCTTGTTTCTAACAAAGATAATATACACATTCTAATATTGGGTAATTTGAAAAGTTCTCCTTTACAGAATTTCTCCTGGAACCATACACCAGACAGCTAGCTATCAATCCCAAGAATGCAAAAGCTCTTCCTCAAATTCTTGAACACAGGAGCCACCTGTCCATGGTCCATCACTTTTTAGAGACATTTTTACCAAAATGCAGTTTTCTTCCCACTTAACTATTTAAAAAAAATAACTTCTACAATTATATAAAATAAGGAAAAAAAACTAGATACAGAGCCAGAGTATTTGTGATCCATTAAAATGTCTTTCTGGTTTTCCATTTAAATATCAAGAATGCTTGTGCTTTTCCTGAATAACTGGTTCACTTTCATCTCATCATTTGTGTCTACCTTTAGGCTGCTGCCTGAATTCTTACAGCAAAACTGATGGCCATCCTGCAAGTTCTCTGCAAAAATCCAAAAATCATTGTACTTCTGTAAGAACTATTTTAGTACCCTAATTTCTAGTTTTATACCTCTGCCCTTATCCATCCTCTTCATCCACCTTTAATTTAAACCTCTTGCCAGCTTTCAAAATATGACTAAAGCCTTTTTAAATCTTAATCCTTTCTGGATCAGAGCAAGAGAGAAATTGTGCCCTACCCTTCAAAATTACAACGGGCTCTCCCAGTGGCTCAGAGATGAATAATCTGCCTGCCAATGAAGAAGATGAGAGTTTGATCCCTGATCAGGAAGAGCCCCTGGAGGAGGAAATGGCAACCCACTCCAGTATTCTTGATTATTAGAAAGTCCCGAGGGCAGAGGAGCCAAGGTGGGCTAGTCCACGGGGTCACAAGGAGTTGGACAGGATTGAGTGAGTGAGCTCACATGCACAAAATTACAAAGGGCAGCCGAACACTTCTTCCCCCATTCTACTGTTTTAGGGGTTGGGAGAGAGGAAGAGAGCACAATACTAAATATTTTCAGAGTTCTCTCTTATAACATATGGGCATTTTCTTTATAATATTTAAAATAATTTACATCAAGGCAAAGCTTGCACATGACACATGCCCACCTTTATTTTTTTCTTGTTTTTTCAAACTTCAACAACATTTTATATAACAACTCCATTCCCATACTTGTTCTGACTCTTGGCATCTTGGTCTCACTCCTTCTATTCCCTGACTATGCCAGTCTGCCATCCACACTGCCTACCCAAACATTACCCTCCTAAATCAGGGCTTCCTTAAAAACCACATGACTTCTGGTGTAAAGGCATTCAAAACTGGGTCCACAAAATCTGCTCTCAACCCAAAAGCAATCTGATAAAGAGAAAGCAGGCCTGATTTCCCTTCTACTAGTTACGCTGCTCTGATTTCATCTCTGCCATTAGTTGTGTCACTTTTATAAAGCTGTACCTCTGGCATCATTAAAGCTCTTCTCTGCTTTGGATGGCAAACTAAAAACTTAAATACTGTTAATACATTTATGTCACAGAGGACCAGTTTCCAAACACAAAGATCCTTCCCTTCCCTATGCTAGGTTGTCTAGAATCTAATTAGGGAACTGAGAAATGACAACATTTTTGTGAAACTGGAGTATGAATTTAGGCTGCTTATTTTGGCTAGAGACTTGTTTCAAAAGTTTAGGCATCCAGTTTAAACAATACTTGCACTCTGAAACATTAAGAACCACTCTTATGGCACTTATACTGCCATAACTATAAAGCTAACTCAAATGCTGCAAGTTCCTATGATTTGTAAACCTGTTAAGTGATTTCCCTGGTGGCTCAAACAGTAAAGCGTCTGCCTACCATGCCGGAGTCCCGGGTTCAATCCCTGGGTTTGGAAGATCCTCTGGAGAAGGAAAAGGCAACCCACTCCAGTACTCTTGCCTGGAAAATCTCATGGACAGAGGAGTGTGAAGGGCTACAGTCCATGAGGCCGCAAAGAGTCAGACACGACTGCCCGACTTCACTTAAGTAGCCATACTTTCAAACAGTCAAAGTATGATCAGTCATGGATACAGCATATTGATGACCACTTCAAGTAAGTGAGGAAAGTAAGGAACACTCCAATGAAAAACTACATTAGTACTTGTTTTCACTAACTGAATGAAACCCAAGGAGGATTTTCACTTTTACAAAAAAAGGCAAAAGGCAACAACACTGTTTGTTTGTTTTGCAAGCTGTTTCAGAGGTAGCCTGCACTCTGAGTGGCAAGAGTGGCACTACTGCCAACCTCTTTTCCCAGGAAATATGTATGTTCACTATCAAACTGTGAACTTTGAACTGTGTCTGTGAGCCGCTATGCTTTATCTCAATTTATTCTGTGCATGTGTTAGCAAGATGCACGTAAGGTAGCTGCTTCTTCATTTTATGCCATTTTGGCTTACAAAAGGTTTCATAGGACCCCTCTACTTTCGGATAGTGAGGGAAACCTGAATCCTTAATATGTTCTTATATCAACTTTTTAAAAAGTTTCATTGCCAATCAAGGAAGCACATTAAGACAATCACTTTTTTCCCCTGTCAGACTGGAGAAAAAGAGGGCTGATGTATATCTGGTAAAAATGAAAGACTTATAACCATCTAATGCTAGCAATGGTATAAGAAAATGAGCACCCTTATCCATCACAAAGGTGAACTTGGCATATAATTTTTAAAAGCAATCTAGACTCATCAAATTTTTTTTAAAGCTATGTCTAGCAATTTCACCTCTAGCAATCTATCTTACACAAATTCACTAGGACACAAGGACTCAAACTGAAGGCCCTGAAATTGGAAGACATATGCTCTTTAATTTACAATACATTTTTAATACATAAAATGTGTACAGTAAACCACAAATTTCTTCTGCTCATGGGGTAGGAATACAATAGATTAGAGACAGGCCAAATATGGGCCCAAAATCCTGTAGAGCAACAATGATCTTGAAATGGGCAGCGCCTATTCCAGCATTATCCTTTATAAACGGACTGTGTTTGGTATTTGTAAATAAATATCTCTCTTGACCCCACAGATTCTGCAATTTGACCTTCTCATATGAATAGTAAAAAAGATACCCAAGGCTGTTCACTGGAACACTGTTCACAGTGCATTACGAACTGGAAACCACCTAAATATCCATTAATATGATACAGAACTGATGAATTATGGTGCATTCTTACAACTTAAATCTACGCTATATAAAAAGAATGAGGTAGTAGCATGGAAAGATGCTCACCATGTCAGGTGTTGCAGAATATAAGTATGCTAATAGTATTTATTGAAACCTCAGGATATTCCACATAGTGTGGCAAGCACTTTACATTATTCCCAACTGTTCAAATGACTCTACTATTACCTGTCTCCATTTTACAGATGAAGAAACTAAAGAGAGGTAAGTAAAAGTGAAGTTGCTCTGTCGTGTCCAACTCTGGGACCCCATGGACTGCAGCCTACCAGGCTTCTCCGTCCATGGGATTCTCTAGGCAAGAATACTGGAGTGGTTACCATTTCCTTCTCCGGGGATCTTCCCGACCCAGGGATCGAACCCAGGTCTCCCGCCCGCATTGGAGGCAGACGCTTTAACCTCTGAGCCACCAAGGAAGCCCAGAGAGGAAAGGCTGACCTAAATTCACTGGGTCAGGGTATGACCTCAGGAATCTGACTGTAATAGTTAAACCTCCAGACATCTTTCACAACATACAGTCTTGTATCTTCAAAAGTTATTTGTGTATTATTACATCCATCTTCTTGTTCGGTCACTCAGTTGTGTCTGACTCTGCAACCCCATGGACTGTGGCCTGCTAGACAAGAATACTGGAGTGGATTGCCATTGCCTTTTCCAGGGGATCTTTCCCACCCAGGGATCTAACCTGGGTCTCCTGCATTGCAGGCAGATTCTTTACCATCTCAACCACCTATGTCTATTATGTCTATACATGCATAGAAATATAACAAGCAGAATTGACTTGTGGAGCAATTTCATAACATTTTGTTTTGATTTGTTAAAGATTTTTTTAAAAATTGATGAAATCATACAGAAGTTGAAAATCTGATTCTTACTATTCACCATTAAGTTTATGATGGTAAAGAGGTTAAACCCCCCTCCCCTAAATCATTCCCCAACAGCAAGAGACACCAAACAACTGCTCAATTTAAATCAATAATTAGCATTTTGATTCTTGGCTCTGTAGTTTATCCTAATCAAACGGTTATTTTAAAGAACTGAAATAAAAACTTTAAGATGGCCTCTTCAGCGTAATGCTCTGTGATTAGAAAATTAAATACAAATCATGATTTACAGCTTTATGCTATGCTATGCTATGCTAAGTCACTTCAGTCGTGTCTGATTCTGTGTGACCCCATAGACAGCAGCCCACCAGGCTCCTCCGTCCCTGGGATTCTCCAGGCAAGAACACTGGAGTGGGTTGCCATTTCCTTCTCCAATGCATGAAAGTGAAAAGAGAAAGTGAAGTCGCTCAGTCATGTCTGACTCTTAGTGACCCCATGGACTGCAGCCTACCAGGCTCCTCTGTCCATGGGATTTTCCAGGCAAGAGTACTGGAGTGGGGTGCCATTGCCTTCTCTGTTACAGCTTTAGAACACTGGTAAAGCATTCGAGGTTATCTATCAAACTTCATTAATCCAATTTTCCTAAAAGCACTTTTTCCTCATTTATTTTTTCCAAAAAACTATATTACTAGGCTGAAATTTACTGAATTAGGATCCCAAATATGTATGAGACAATACTAAAACCAGGAATACAAAGATAGTCTCTATCCTTAGTGACAATCTCAAATTTGGTCAGGGATTCAGATCTTTAAACAACAAATGGGTGCAAAGTAAAAGCTTACAATAAATAGTACAGAAAGAAAGAATCAAGGCTATGCCAAAGGAAAAGGATAAGGAGGTGTGCACTCTCAACAACTGGAGAACAGCAAAAAAGCAGTCTCAGCAGATAACACACTAACTGAAAGGACAACAAATCACCAGGTGCTTTCAGAAATGGTTAATATTTAACGGCTTTCATCTCAATTTAAACAAAGCTCAAGCTACTGATGAATCCCTGCCTCCTCATATGGGACATTTGGAACTGGAGACCCATCATATTAACAGGGCCAATTGCCTCAAAATGTAGATACTAGTCAACAGAAAACACTCATTTGTTAGTTTTAAGTCAGTAAAGTTAAAACTGAAAGCTTAACTTACCTTCCTTGAAAGTAATCAGATAAATCACAATAACATGATATATATATATATATCTTTATATATAATCTTTAGGTGTAACTTACATAATTTGCTGTTTAAAGGCCTTAACTGTAAACGTGTCCACTCGAGCAGGATATAAAAGGACACTGAACAAAGTAAGAATATGCGATCTCTGTAAAATATCTGAATGTGCACTAAATATTAATTCTTAGCAGAAATAATACAATCTACTTTTACAAAAAGTTTAAAATATATTTAAATTTTACTAGTAGCTTAACAGTCAAGCTTACAGTATTTGCTAAGACATTATTCTAAATGGCTATATCACCTTCAGCCTGTGTAAGAGGTACTAAATATAGTTAGAACCTAACTACAATCTTAAAATATGTAGTCCAGGTGGCTCATCCAGCCAATATTTAGTAAGCATCAGAGCACCTACAGATGAAGCAATAGTTCACCCTCAGGGGGAACAAATTATGATGAATCCCAAGGTCAAACTTTGGAAATAAACAGTTGATTATACAGAGAAAAGCACTCATTACTCAATTGTAACAAAGGCCAGGTATTTTCCCCTCTTTCCTAAGGGCACTTCTAACTGTCCCTTTGCCATCTAAAAGGGGCTAGAAGTAAAAACAACAAAAATGGCCAAATCACAGCATTCCTGCATCAGTATTTGTCAGGCATAATTTGAAAATGAGGGAAATGTAACTAGAGAATCTAAAAAAATTTTAAAGTGTATCAGAAAAAAATATTCAACAATGTATTATATCATAGTATTAAACACATTAACTCCGGGATACGCAATTTAGATGCTAATAACCAAAATGACAGGAATACTATTCTTAAATAAAACCTTAAAAACTATAAAAACTGTAAAATACAAGAATCTGGTTTCTGAAATATAGAGGGAATAGAAATTTGAGAGACAATTCTGCAACAGAAGAGAAATAAAGATTATCTATTTTAAACTTCTACATTTTCTTCTTCCCCAAATCCTTAAGTTTTCAAATCAGAATGCTATAAAATTCTGCAGACCTGCAATCCAAAGATTAAACAAATATTTTTTGAGAACCCGATCTTGAAACTTAAGTATACTTAAGACACATCAACAGACACCAATTGAGTTGAGGAAACACCAAAAATGTACACAGATGCTACAGTACTAGGATGAGGATGAAACATGGAACCCAGAGTCGAATTTGGTTCCAATCTACAACTTAGGGGGCTTTCCTTGTGGCTCAGCTGGTTAAGAATCTGCCTGCAATGCAGGAGACCTAGGTTCGATCCCTGGATTGGAAAGATCCCCTGGAGAAGGGAACAGCTACCCACTCCAATATTCTGGCCTGGAGAATTCAACAAACTATATAGTCCATAGGGTGGCAATCAGACATGACTGAGCGACTATCACATTCATTCATTCATTCAAGAATTAATTAGTTCATTCAGAACTAATATCTCCTGCAATGGGGCTGTTTCGTGAGTCAGAAACTGAGACTGTACAGTCATTTAAAAGCTGCTGAAGAATCAGGATGATGAACATACCAAATAAAAGACAAGTCTCTTCCACCAACCAAAAGCGAAAAATAGTTGGGACTCCAACTGGCCTCATTTTGCCTAAAGTGAGCTTTTATAAACTTGCCTACATGCAACTGAAGGTGAAATTTAATTGTAGTGTTAACTTGAAGTAGTTCAGCTGCCAAGAAATGAAACATTCTGATGAATCAAAACATTTTAAAAGATGTTTTCAAGCTAGAAGGCTTAAGGAGTGGTAGTGGAGAGCAGTCGAGAGTAGGAAGTTAATAGGCTTATAAATTTACCCAGATCCAATACTTTCCCTCCCAATTTCTCCATCAAAATAGCATGAATTGAAAACATGTTTACAGTAAAATATCACCTGGGCTTTTCCATGGCTCGGCGGTAAAGAATCCACCTGCAATGCCGGAGACACAAACTTGATTCCTGGTGCAAGATCCTCTGGAGAAGGAAATGGCTATCCACTCCATTATTCTTGCCTCGGATATCCCATGGACAGATGAGCCTGACAGGCTGCAGTCCGTGGGGTCATAAAGAGTCGACACAACCGAGTGACTAAACAACAATTACATTTCAAAACCATAACCAACACCAGCTCATTACAAAACCTCTAAATCTTAAAATCTGGTCATCAAAAACTCTCTGATGTTACCCTTCTTAAAGATTACCTAATACACTACTTTTCATTAACAACAAAAAAGTCTCTATATCAGGTGTGTCCATTCCTCCAGACAGTTCAAAACCCACCAGAGATGCGGCGCTGACACCACCATTGCAAACAGCAGCCTGGGACAGCTGTCAGCTGTTACTATGTATCAGCAGTTCTCAAACTTTTGGGTCTTAGGACTCTCTTACAATTCATGAAGACTCAAATAAGCTCGTGTTTATGTGGACTATGTCTGTCACTGTTTAGTGCATTAGAGATTGCAACAGAAATTTTTTTAAATGCCAATTCATTTAAGTGACAAGAGATCTATCAAATGCCAACATAAATGATTTTTAAAAAATAACTGTTTTCTAAAACCAAAGATTTAGTGAATATAACACTATTCTACATTTTTGTAAATCTCTTTAATTCTGGTTTAATCAAAAACAGCTGGATTCTCATATCTGCTTCTGCATGCAATTCTTTTTGATAAATTGTTTTCATAGATGCATAGGAAGAAAACCTGGATTTACACCACTGTAAGTGGAAATAAAGAGTATTTTAAGTCTTTTCAAATAACTGTGGATATTCTTCTTTAATACTACACCAAAATGCCCCAAGTGGTAATTTCTTAAAGCCTAGTTACAATATGAAAGCAGAAACCACAGCAAAAAATCCTTTGTATTCTTGTATTAAAATCCATTGGTCCATCCAGCACTTACACCTGCCTTCCAAATGTTGACACATTTGAAAAACCACAGTGTTTTTAAAGTGTTCATTAATATCACCATCAATCAAATCAGAAATATTTTTAATTACTGGAGGCTGACAAGTTAACAATGGCAGAAACAAGCATTACAAAATTCTAAGTTTTGCTTGAAAGCTCAAATTTTATCACTGACTACATTGTCAGTTGTTTTCCTTAAAGACAGACTCCATTTTTCAAGCAAATGCTAAGTCGTCAAGTATGAACATCATGGTTCATCACTTGTTCTTTCAGGTAAAAACAGAACTCCATAAGAAAAGCACTAGCTTAGCTCACAAACCAACCAGGTGAGCTCTTCACAAAACTGCCATCCTTCTTTTTAGCACTTTAATGTGTACTTTCCATATTATCACAACATATTTAAAAGACAAACTCAAGGGCCAAGAGTCTTAGTAAAATTAACATTTTTACTGCTTCATCAAGGACTTTTTTTTTTCAAACTGTGTGTCTGTGTGCATGTGTGTAGTGAAATAACGTAACGACAACTAGAAGGATACGGCACCTCTGCCTCAATTCTTCCTAAAGCACAAGCATCATTACAGCACCGGTGCAAATATCAACAGACTAAAAAAGACATAACATCTCAACACTGTGAACAGTTTGGATTTTATGTACTCTCTAAGGATCAAAGACCCCAATGTCCAGACTTCTACAGGTCACACTCTGAAAACCACTGCTACACAATATTACTATCCACCAAATGGTCCCAGTTCTAGCTCTTATCGCTACAGGAAACTACTCCAATTCCCCTTTTTGGTGACAACTCCAAGTATCTGGAAGAAAAGCTATTGTCTCCCGCCAACTCTTGCTAAATATCTCTTCCAATAATAGCCTAAAAATGTGGCATGAATGTTAAATCATTGATCATGTTTATTCTCCTTGAAGTCTTTTCATTACCAGTGATAGCCAGAAGTGAGTTGAAAAATAAAGATCTGACCAGCACAGAATAAGGCAGAAATTGGAATATAGTTCCCATACGGTATTATACTTTATATTAATGCAGTGGCTCTCAACAAGATTTTGGTCCCCAGGGTACACCTGGCAATATTTGGACACATTTGTGGTTGTCATTACCAGAATATAGGGAGTGGGAATCCTGAAATCTAGAGGTCAGGGATGTTGTTAGACACCCTACAATACACATGACAGAATTACCGGTGTAAAGTATCAATAGTACCAAGATGAGAAATCCTGTGTTAATGGATCTGAAGACTATCAGAAATCTTGGAAACTTCATCACCATGGCTCTTAAACCATGTCAGCTTTTCGAAATTATATGTGCTATTAGATATGCTTTGGGACAATATATGGGAGACTTGTTCACAATGTTTTCTAATGATTTTCTAATGACCTAACTTAAATAATCTGTTTTGATTTTATCCATTCTGACAACTTATCTATGGTCTATACCTTAACCCCATCCCCCATACAATTTCAACAGCCATACTGAACATGTAACTGGAAATCAAACACAATACAGTTTGAAAATCACAATTCAAAACATGAATTAATGACACCAAAACATGAAAAACAAAGCAAATCAATGGGGGGCAGGGAGCCTATTTAACTTGGCTGTCTTTGGCCTTTCCAGTTTATTTCAAAAGGGCTATAGTACACTTAGGGTTAAAAATAAAAGAGGGGCAGCTAATGAATATCTGTCCACATTTCAAGAAACACACTAGAAAGGCAATATCCATGTGTGGGAATCTACTGCCTTCACTGTGTCTCCCATTTTAAACATTTGAACTAACTTCCCAAAAATCTGAAGCACTTAGGTCTTTAAAAGAAATGTATACTTCCCTTCCCCAGTGCTGGGAAAAAGTAGGTATAAAAGAACTGTCAATTTCTAAAAGACATAAATTATTTCTTCGTTAAACCACTTTAAGAACATATTTCGTACTACTGATCAATGTTTAATACTGACATGATGGATTATCAGAAACAGAAGTCCTTTTTCAAAAACAGCAGTAAAATGTGAGCTAACAGAGTCACATGGCATTACTGCAAACATGAAGGTTGACTTTAATAGCTGCTGAATTGAAAAATGCCACAAAAATCCTGCTAAGACTCGGTTCTCCTAGTGACCCTTTTTATCGTTCCATAAAAGGAAGAAATCAATTAACAGGGACCTTGCAGATTACAAGACTCTAGGTCTATATATTTAATTAAAACTAACAAATATTCTCATTACAGAAATAATATGCTGATGGGCCTCTTAATAAAATGACTGGAGTGGGTGAGAAGGAGAGTGAAATTCTTTTCTAAAATATCGTGTGAAGTACGACAGGTGTGTTTAATGCCTGTTTCAAAGTTAGTGCCTCATCTGTAAAGAGAGACACACACGTATACCTACATAAATAAAACTGTAAAACTATAATCACATCTATTTGCAGAAAAGTTGATTTTACTAAAAAAACAAAACAAAACAAAACAAAACTCTGAGGCGCTACAGTAGGTGTCAGAAACCCTAAAATTTCTCTTCTGCCTTGAAGCAAAATTTCAAGGGTCGACTACATGCTTGGGGGCTACAACGAAGAGAACGCCTCAGTCCTTCGTTTCTTACCCTTGAATCTTCAAAAATGGAAGAAATGCAGTCTCACTATTTAGGCCTCTGCACTGCTGTGTATACACGCAGGGAAAAAAGGCTGTAATCTTTCTATCAACATTGACTTCTCAAATTACATCCCAGTCTTTCAAAGAGAAAAAGAAAACAAAACAAACAAACAAAAAAACAACCCAAAACTCTACAAGGGAAAGAAAGTAAAGGATGTAGGCCTGGTGGGATTAAAAGCCGAAGACGAATTACAATAAGAAAAAGTCTACCATCAGAAAAACAAAAAAAGTTATATCACTGCAGATGGAGAGAGACGGAAGCAGGAAGAACTCCGGCGACCCTATCAAAACAAAACCGGGAGAGAAATACGTAACGCAACGCCTTTCGACGGGGGCGCCCGGGAAAATGCCCCTTTTCCGGGGATTGGAAGACTGGAGGGGATTGGGCCGGGTGGAGGGGATAGAGGTTTCAAACAGTGGGGCTCGACGCTCAAAACTAGGTTTGTTTGTTTTTAACTCGTGTTCATGCAAGCTGGGACGTGGAAGTGGGTTAACACTGGCGCACGACGTGGGCCAACTTGGAAACGGTGAGGAGACGTAGGCCGGGAAGAGAAGCAGCGGAATGAGCCCGCCAGTCGCCGGCGTGGGGGCGGGGGGCCAAGCCCGAACCCCGAGTGCAGACCCCGCGAGGAGCAGGGCCTTCCGCCCAGCTCCACCGGGTTTTGTTTTTTTTTTTCCTCTCGCCTTCTTTCTATTATCGGACCAAGCGCGAGCAGTAGAGTTAAAGAGGTTCCTCCGGCCCTTTCCGGAAGGGGAAGGCCCCCGGCCCGACAGCCGCCAAAGCCAGGAAAGGAGGTGGGGGGAGGGGGGGAGGTTGGGAAGCGGGAACGGAGCACAAGGGGGAAGTGAGGCGGCGGGCGGGAGAGAGGAAACAGGAAGAGCCCCAGTCCTGCCGGCCTCCCCCGCCGGGCGAGAGCCCGGCTCCCGCGACCCCCTCCCCCTCGCCCGACGCCCCCCAAGGCCCACTCGGCATGAGAGAGAAAACAGAATACAAATCACTTACAACGGCATCGTCTCCTGCGCCGGCACCGCCCAGTCACTTCCCCCCCGCAACCGCCACCGCTGCCGCCCTGGGCATGATCCACTGAGGCGGGAGGGAGGGGGGCGGGGGCCTGCCTTAGCCCTGGGTCCTACCCCACTCCCGCACCCGCTCCCGCCGCTTTAAGCGCTTCTCCTCCTTCCCCTTCGTCCTAACATGGCGCCCGAGCGCTACCACAGCAACGTTCTAGAACCGGTGACGTCGCCACGCACGCCGGGCGCGGGCGTGCGCGCAGCAGCCACTCGACGCCGCGAAGCCTCACGGGAAGGGTAGTTTAATATCCTGCTGGCGCCCCAGCGACTTCCGGCAGGCGCCCCGGAAACTTCCCCCGGATCCACTTTCGCGACTGCAGTCCGGGTGCGGGACAGGGTGAGAAAGGTGAGGGGTTCTTTCTCTGAGCGACGGAGGGGAGTGGGTGTCCCCTCTTGCCGGGCCGGTCTCGTCGCCTATGCGGCCCGGACTGTGCGCGCCAGGGCCTGGAGAGGGGCGTCGCTTCTGGTGCATTGTGAGGTCGCCCAGGTCTCGCCGCCCGAGGTCGCGCTGGTACTCGGACCGGTCGGTGGAGGCTCTTGGAGGGGCCCCAGGCGCCCGCGCGGGCCCACCACCTGCCCCGGGTGCCAGTCGAGCGCGGGGCTCGGCACGGTGTCACTGAATGTAACAAGTCACTCAGCCTCTCCTCTATTTTTCTGAAGAGTGAGTGTCTGCCTGCTTCCCAGGGGATTGGCGCCTGTTGAATTGTTGAATGCGGCAATGGAAGAGGGGTGCTTGGCATAGCCAGCAACAGAGAGGGGTGCAGGGTCGCCGCTAGGACTCTCCTGCCCTGATAGACTCAGTTTAACTCAGCGTGAGGCCTTGGAGTTTTTCTGCCCACTCATGAGTACGCAGGCGCTCGAGAAATAACTGTTGAGTGAATAGAAATTTGAAGGCTAGGACTCAGGTGACCGCGGCTCTTTTTTTTTTTTTGACAACTGGGCCCTGGAACTCACTAATGAAGCTGTCACTCAGTAGAAACGTAGGTGGCCGTAATCCTTGGAATGATAGCAAAGGCCTTTTCGCCTCCAGTTTCCCCAAGGCTATTTTTTTTCAACCTATTCTGTCTATAAGCGTTCACTCCTATCAGATCAGATCAGTCGCTCAGTCGTGTCCGACTCTTTGCGACCCCATGAATGGCAGCACGCCAGGCCTCCCTGTCCATCACCAACTCCCGGAGGTCACTCACACTCACATCCATCGAGTCAGTGATGCCATCCAGCCATCTCATCCTCCGTTGTCCACTTCTCCTCTTGCCCTCAATCCCTCCCAGCATCAGTCTTTTCCAATGAGTCAACTCTTCACATGAGGTGGCCAAAGTACTGGAGTTTCAGCTTTAGCATCATTCCTTCCAAAGAAATCCCAGGGCTGATCTTCAGAATGGACTGGCTGAAGCGTTCACTCCTAACCTCCAACCAAAATTTCAGAAAGAATGCCCCAGACTGACTGGACTCTGATTCTCCTTCAGAGAATATAGAACGCATTCCAAAGGGTCACACAGAGCTTAATGGAGGGCAGGGGAGCAGTCAAATAGGGGAAATTAAAGTTCTAAAGAGCAGTCAAATAGGTAAAATTAAAGTTCTGAATTCTTTAAACATGTTAATATGCCCTTGTAAATTCTCAGGAAGTCTAACCAAAGATTTCCCTTTTTTTCACCAAACGTTGAGTGGGATTAGAAAACCACAAGGGTCTAAAACACACATTGTCCAGTAGGGTAGCTGTTTGTCACAGGTGGCTTGCGAACATGTGAAATGAGGCTAGTCCGTTTAAGATATGATGTAAATACAAATCACGTTTGATGTCAGAGATACTAGTATGAACAAAAGAATGTGAAATACCTCACTGACAGTTTTTTACATCTTGATTTAAATAAAATGCATTAAAAATATGAAAATTCCGTTTGTTTTTCATTTTTAAAATGTGACTACTAGGAACTTTCCTGGTGGTCTAGTGGATAAGACTTTGTTCACAACGCAAGAGGGCCTGGATTCCATCCCTGGTCAGGGAACTAGACCCCACATGCCTCAACTAAAGAGTTTGCATGAAACAAGTGACAACTAAAGATCCTGCATGTGCAACTAAGCTCCAATGCAGCCAAATAAACATCTTTTTTTAAACTGTGACTGCTACAAAAATATAAATTATATATGTGGCCCTCAGTTGTACTGAATAGCAGTAGCCTGGAGACAGACTTGTGTTTTATTCCAGTTCTACTTGTTAGATCTTAGCTCTTGTGGCTTTAGTTGGGGGCCCAGTAATAGACTTGTCTTTAAATTTTTTGAAAATCTAAGCTCCAGTGAAATTAATAACATGTTTATAAGTTTCTCATAAAAATGGGCACTGATGGTCAAATACTGACCACTTAACCTTACATTCCGGGGAAGGCAATGGCACCCCACCCCAGTACTTTTGCCTGGAAAATCCCATGGACGGAGGATCCTGGTGGGCTTCAGTCCATGGGGTCACTAAGAGTCGGACACAACTGAGCGACTTCACTTTCATTTTTCTCTTTCATGCATTGGAGAAGGAAATGGCAACCCACTCCGGTGTTCTTGCCTGGAGAATCCCAGGGACAGGGGAGCCTGGTGAGCTTCCATCTATGGGGTCGCACAGAGTCGGACACGACTAAAGCGACTTAGCAGCAGCAGCAGCAACCTTGCATTCTGAATGAGTGGGAGCAGATAAACATGTGAACATATAAGGGAATTATAGTTCATAATAAGAACCAAGAATAAAAATAAATCAGTTCAACTTAGATACTGTGGTCAAACAGTCTTTCAGAGGAGACAACTGTTGACTTGAAAAAGATGCACACCGTGAGAGTTAAGTTTTATTTGGGGCCAAATGAGAACTGCAGCCCAGGAGACAGCACCTCAGATAGCCTGAAGAAACTGCTCCAAAGGGGTAGTGCTGGACGGTCAAAATATGTGATTTTGGTGAAGGAGGAGTTTACACAATCAAGCACTTAATCTTACGAAAGGTTTTTCTGTTAGTCAGGAGGAGCTGATGTCACCAGGAAGGGATTTAGTACTTTTCTAGATATGAGGAGATGCAAGGATTGGGATCATGAAATCAGTTCCTGAAAATAACTCTCTACAGACCTGTTGCACCAGTTTCCCTGGAGCACAAAATGCCTCATTCTCCACCCTGAACTCCCTTCAGATCCTGTTGGAGGTCAAGAGCTGCAGCAGCAAAGGGTTCAGTCCTGCAGAGGCAGATGGCAAGTGCTTTTGGCAAGGGCCAATTTATAGTTGACATAATCTTTGACCTGAGACCTGTAGCCTTTCTGAAAGATTTGGATCTTTTTGTGAATGGGGAAGCCTTTGAAAGTTGTAAAATGGGAATGAGATTGTTGTTCAGTTGCCAAGTCATTTCCAACCCTTTGTGACCCTACGGACTGCAGCACAGCAGGCTCCCCTGTCCACTGTTTCCCAGTTTGCTCAAACTCATTTCCATTAAGCGAGAGATGCTGTCTAACCATCTTACCCTCTGCCACCTTTTGCCCCCAGTCTTTCCCAGCATCCCGGGTCTTTTCCAATTAATCCAATTTGACAGATTTAGGCATTGTGGTTAATCCTGGTTTAGAGGTAGGAGGGCAGGAAGAAAACAAAGATGATTATGAAGGTTCTAGGAAGGGAGCAGAACAAATGAAATAGGAAACAAGGTAACTGAGCCAGGAGATAAGATTATGAGAGCAGTTTGATATGGGTTGATTTTGATGTGCCTTTGGGACCTTCAAAAAAGTCTGTGAAGCTATTGAAAACACTCCAGGAATTGAGATGTAAAGGCTGGAGACAGATTATAAACTCTGAAAGCAACTGATGGTGTCTTGGAATCCCATTTCAGTTCTGGAAGGGCTTTGCCTCACCAGGCCACTACAAAATATAATCCAACTCATATTTCACAAGTGAGTAATGAGCTAGGTAGTCACAAATCCTCAATTGAGGATGTAGTTTGAGCCATGAAAAGTGGAGAGTGATATAAAGCCAATTATCAGTGTTTTGGTTAAGACAGTATCTGTAGTGTTAGCCTTGCCTTGCATGTCCTTGGGGGAGCTCCAGCCCACTACCTCCAGCTGCTGCCGAAACTGCCTTATTGCAACAGCCTGCCCCACGGCCTGCTTTCCACCAGCTGCTAAAAAAAGGGGGAGATGTTTTTCTACCTGAATCTGAAGTATCATTCAAATTGCATATTCCACACAGTGTCCTGGTGGGTAGATTCCCAGACTGGTTCTCTTGGGTATATCAGTTCAGTTCAGTTCAGTTGCTCAGTCACGTCCGACTCTTTGAAACCCCATGAATAGCAGCACGCCAGGCCTCCCTGTCCATTACCAACTCCCAGAGTTCACTCAAACTCACATCCATTGAGACAGTGATGCCATCCAGCCACTTCATCCTCTGTTGTCCCCTTCTCCTCTTGTCCCTAGCATCAGAGTCTTTTCCAATGAGTCAACTCTTCGCATGAGGTGGCCAAAGTATTGGAGTTTCAGCTTTAGCATCATTCCTTCCAAAGAACACCCAGGACTGATCTCCTTTAGAATGGACTGGTTGGATCTCCTTGCAGTCCAAGGGACTCTCAAGAGTCTTCTCCAAAACCACAGTTCAAAAGCATCAATTCTTCAGCGCTCATCTTTCTTCACAGTCCCATTCTCACATCCATACATGACTACTGGAAAAACCATAGCCTTGACTAGATGAACCTTTGTTGGCAAAGTAATGTCTCTGCTTTTGAATATTCTATCTAGGATGGTCATAACATTTCTTCCAAGGAGTAAGTGTCTTTTAATCTCATGGCTGCAGTCACCATCTGCAGTGATTTTGGAGCCCCCCAAAAATAAAGTCTGACACTATTTCCACTGTTTCCCCATCTATTTCCCATGAAGTGATGGGACCAGATGCCATGATCTTCGTTTTCTGAATGTTGAGCTTTAAGCCAACTTTTTCACTCTCCACTTTCACTTTCATCAAGAGGCTTTTTAGTTCCTCTTCACTTTCTGCCATAAGGGTGGTATCATCTGCATATCTGAGGTTATTGATATTTCTCCTGGCAATCTTGATTCCAACTTGTGCTTCTTCCAGCCCAGCGTTTCTCATGATGTACTCTGCATATAAGTTAAATAAGCAGGGTGACAATATACAGCCTTGACATACTTCTTTTCCTATTTGGAACCAGTCTGTTCCATGTCCAGTTCTAACTGTTGCTTCCTGACCTGCATATAGTTTCTCAAGAGACAGGTCAAATGGTCTGGTATTCCCATCTCTTTCAGAATTTTCCAGTTTATTGTGATCCATACAATCAAAGGCTTTGGCATAGTCAATAAGTTTTTCTGGAACTCTCTTGCTTTTTCCATGATCCAGCGGATGTTGGCAATTTGATCTCTGGTTCCTCGGCCTTTTCTAAAACGAGCTTGAACATCTGGAAGTTCACGGTTCATGTATTGCTGAAGCCTGGCTTGGAGAATTTTGAGCATTATTTTACTAGCATGTGAGATGAGTGCAATTGTGCAGTAGTTTGAGCATTCTTTGGCATTCCCTTTCTTTGGGATTGGAATGAAATCCAATCCTTTTCCAGTCCTGTGGCCACTGCTGAGTTTTCCAAATTTGCTGGCATATTGAGTGCAGCACTTTCACAGCATCATCTCTCAGGATTTGAAATAGCTCAACTGGAATTCTATCACCTCCACTAGCTTTGTTGATAGTGATGCTTTCTAAGATCCACTTGTCTTCACATTCCAGGATATCTGGCTCTAGGTGAGTGATCATGCCATCATGATTATCTTGGTCATGAAGATCTTTTTTGTACAGTTCTTCTGTGTATTCTTGCCACCTCTTCTTAATATCTTCTGCTTCTGTTAGGTCCATTCCATTTCTGTCCTTTATCGAGCCCATCTTTGCATGAAATGTTCCCTTGGTATCTCTAATTTTCTTGAAGAGATCTCTAGTTTTCCCCATCCTGTTGTTTGCCTCTATTTCTTTGCATTGATCTCTGAGGAAGGCTTTCTTATCTCTTCTTGCTATTTTTTGGAACTCTGCATTCAGATGCTTATATCTTTCCTTTTCTCCTTTGCTTTTCGCTTCTCTTCTTTTCACAGCTATTTGTAAGGCCTCCTCAAACAGCCATTTTGCTTTTTTGCATTTCTTTTCCATGGGGATGGTCTTGATCCCTGTCTCCGAAATGTCACAAACCTCCGTCCATAGTTCATCAGGCACTCTAACAGATCTAGTCCCTTAAATCTATTTCTCACTTCCACTGTATAATCATAAGGGATTTGATTTAGGTCATACCTGAATGGTCTAGTGGTTTTCCCTACTTTCTTCAATTTAAGTCTGAATTTGGCAATAAGGAGCTCATGATCTGAGCCACTATGTACCTATGATCTTAGGTACATAGTGCATGCAAATAACAAAATGCAGAGGATTTTTTTAGATATTTATTTAATTAGTGGTCCTAGTGGTAAAGAACTAGCCTGCCGATGCAGGAGACTTAAGAGATGTGGGTTTGATCCCTGGGTCAGGAAGGTCCCCTGGAGAAGAAAATGGCAACCCACTCCAGTATTCTTGCCCAGAGACTCCTATGGACAGTAGGGCCTTACGAGCTACAGTCTGTAGGGTTGCAAAGAGTTGGAGTCTTAGCCATTGGCCCACCAGGTAAGTCCCATGCACAGAAAATGTTTTTTAATTTCTTCACCTATTGAGGACTACCTTGTTTGTATTTCTGTGTTATTTAGGAGGTCATCATTGGAGACACTGTGTGATACAGAGATTTTTAAAATCCAAATAATAAACTGTAATGACTCATTTGGCTACTACTGGTGTATACTTTTTACAATTTCAGTCAAAAGGCAGATTTATGAGTCACTAAAGTCAAAATAATAGCAAACACTTCCATCTAAGAGTGCTGTACTCTTGAGCTATCTTTTCATTAAATTCTCACTCCCCTTTTAGATGTTGACGTTTTGAAGAATGTGTCTTGTCATTTGCATGAAAGGAAGGACTTGCAGGAAAGAGAGAGGATGGTCACATCACAGGTCTTGTCTGAGTCCCTCGGCCGCCAAGCATGGGTTCTTGGCTTCAAGCAGGAAAGAGTTCAAGAGTAAGCTGTGAAAACAGGTCTATCCAGGGAGGATACACACTCCATAGATAGAGTGTGGGCCCTGTCAGGAGGCAAGAGCAACAGGGGAGTATGGGGGTTGTCAGTTTTTGTAGGGGTGGGTAACTTCATAGGCTAATGAGTAGGAGGAGTATTCCAGCTATTTGGGGGAAGGAGTGAGGATTTTCAGGAATTGGGCCACCGCCCACTTTTTGACCTTCTGTGGTCCTTGGCAAGTCATGGCACCTGGGGTATGTCATTTAGCTTGCTGATGTGCTACAGTGAACATATGCTGCTGCTGCTGCTGCTAAGTCGCTTCAGTCGTGTCTGACTGTGTGACCCCATGGACAGCAGCCCACCAGGCTCCACCGTCCCTGGAATTCTCCAGGCAAGAACACTAGAGTGGGTTGCCATTTCCTTCTCCAATGCATGAAAGTGAAAAGTCAAAGTGAAGTTGCTCAGTCGTGTCCGACTCTATGCGACCCCATAGACAGTAGCCCACCAGGCTCCTCCATCCATGGGATTCTCCAAGCAAGAGTACTGGAGTGGGGTGCCATTGCCTTCTCCGACAGTGAACATATACTGAGGCTAAAACTCAGGTGGAAGTCTGCTCTTCTGCCTTCTCGGACCCGAAGTGAAGTCACTCAGCCGTGTCCAACTCTTTGCAGCCCTGTGGACTATAGCCTCCCAGGCTCCTCTGTCCATGGAATTTTCCAAGCAAGAGTACTGGAATGGGTTGCTGTCTTCTTCTCCAGGGGATCTTCCCTACCCAGGGATCAAACCCAGGTCTCCCGCATTGTAGGCAGACACTTTAATCTGAGCCACTAGGGAAGTCTTGGACCTAGTTGATTCTAATCAGGTTATGTTGTGGGCTATGTCATAGGTCATTCTTTTAAAAGTTTTGCCCTGCCCGCTTCCTGTCTCAGAACTACAGTAGCACTTTAATTAGAACTGGCCCAAACCTGTGCTTCCTCTAGTCTCTGCCTCTCTCTCAATAACTCAGTCAACATTTGGGCTCAGAACAAGTCAGTTTCCTGATTCCTTCCTTTTCCTCACTGCCCATACCCAATCCGTCCTCAAGTCCTACTGGTTCGACCTCTCAAATCCACCTGACATCCAGACTCTACTCTACCATCACCCTAATCCCTGGTGGTATAGTAGATAAGAATTTGCCTGCCAATGCAGGGGACGTGGGTTCAATCTCTGCTTCGGGAAGACTCCCCATGTCGCAGGGCAACTAAAGCTTGTGTTCCACAACTACTGAGCCCTCATGCTGCAGCTGCTGAAATTTGTGTGCCTAGAGCCTGTGGTCCGGGGGAAGGCAATGGCACCCCACCCCAGTACTCTTGCCTGGAAAATCCCATGGACAGAGGAGCCTGGTAGGCTCCAGTCCATGAGGTCGCTAAGAGTTGGACACGACTGAGCAACTTCACTTTCACTTTTCACTCGACTGAGCAACTTCACTTTCACTTTTCACTTTCATGCATTGGAGAAGGAAATGGCAACCCACTCCAGTGTTCTTGCCTGGAGAATCCCAGGGACGCAGCCTAAGGAGCCTAGTGGGCTACCGTCTATGGGATCGCACAGAGTCGGACACAACTGAAGCAACTTAGCAGCAGCAGCAGCAGAGCCTGTGGTCCACAACAAGAGAAGCCACTGCAATAAGTAGCCCTCACTCCACAACTGGAGAGCAGCCCCTCTCTGCTGAGAGAAAAGCCCTCACAGCAACAGAGGTCCAGCACTGTCAAAAAAGAAAGGAAGCAGGTGTGCTTAACCCCAAAACCAAACAGGCTTGCTTAGCAACAAAACCGGCTGGAGAAGCAGGAAACATGCCCCAGAATAATGAAACAATGGTGGCAGGAGCCCCACGTCCTACCCACTGAGCTCAGTAAGTTAATGATCCCTAATATACACTCCCTGCACACATGAAAAGGATATAGCAGCAGCTTTGTTGTTTGTAGGAACAACAACAACAAAAAAAACCTCCCCTGCCCAACCTGGAGGATATTGACTAAAAAAGATATACAACTTGAGAATTGAGAGTTAAGTTTTATTGGAGACAAAATGAGGACCACAGCCCAGGAGGCAGCATCTCAGACAGCTCTGAGAGACTGCTCCAAAGCAGCAGTGGGGGAAGGCCAATATATAAGGATTTGGTGAAGGGGGAGTTTAGTACCATGAAGCACTCAATTTACAAAAGGATTTTTTGGTAGTCATGAGGACCTGATGTCCCCGTGAAGGGATTTAGTGCTTCCCTAGATATGATGGGATTGAGGATTCAGATCATAAAATCTCTTCCTAAAAACATCCACCTATCTAAAGGCCTGCCCCACCAGAGCCCCTGGAGCACAGAGTGCCACCCTGAACTCCCTCAGGGGTTGTTAAGGGTCAACAGCTATAGCAGCTTGGGGTTCAATCTCCTTAGAGGGTGATGGGAAATGCTTTTGTTGTTCAGTCCTGACAGTGCTCTTGGTAAGTGCCAATTTGTAGCTGACAAAGAGGAACTAATGTTGGAAGTCTACTCAAGAATGATGAAAGTTCCATGATCATGTTGACAATGCTCTCTTTAATCTCTAAAGATAATTTATAAATTTATAAATTATATAAAATTGCAGATCTTCAGCCCTTGTAGTTCTGATCTATAACTGGCTTTTTTTTTTTTTGCCAACTGTCAAAAAAAGAATGACAGAAAAGTTTTTCTTCCTCTTCCCACTTTTCCCTTGATTAGAAAAGTGTAGCCCTGTAGCCAGCAGTCTCTTGCCTGTCTGCTTGTAAGCCTTAGTTCAATTCAGTCTCTTAGTCGTGTCCGATTCTTTGCCATCCCATGAATCGCAGCATGCCAGGCCTCCCTGTCCATCACCAACTCCCAGAGTTTACCCAAACTCATGTCCATCGAGTCAGTGACACCATCCAGCCATCTCATCCTCTGTCGTCCTCTTCTCCTCCTGCCCCCAATCCCTCCCAGCATCAGGGTCTTTTCCAGTGAGTCAACTCTTCGAGTGAGGTGGCCAAAGTATTGAAGTTTCAGCTCCAGCATCAGTCCTGCCAATGAACATCCAGGACTGATCTCATTTAGGATGGACTGATTGGGTCTCCTTGCAGTCCAAGGGATTCTCAAGAGTCTTCTCCAACACCACAGTTCAAAAGCATCAATTCGTTGGCACTCAGCTTTCTTTATAGTCCAAGTCTCATCCATACATGACTACTAGAAAAACCATAGCCTTGACTAGATGGATTTTTGTTGGCAAAGTACTGCCTCTGCTTTTTAATATGCTGTCTAGGTTGGTCATAGCTTTTCTTCCAAGGAGCAAGTGTCTTAACTTCATGGCTGCAGTCACCATCTGCAGTGATTTTGGAGCCCAAAAAAATAAAGGCTGACACTATTTCCACTGTTTCCCCATCTATTTGCCATGAAGTGATGGGACTGGATGCCATGATCTTAGTTTTCTGAATGTTGAGCTTTAAGCCAACTTTTTCACACTCCTTTCACTTTCATCAAGAGGCTCTTTAGTTCTTCTTTACTTTCTGCCATTAAGAGTGGTGTCATCTGCATATCTGAAGTTATTAATATTTTTCCTAGGAATCTTGATTCCAGCTTGTGCTTCATCCAGCGCAGCATTTCTCATGATATACTCTGCATCTAAGTTAAATATGCACAATGACAGTATACAGCCTACATACTCCTTTTCCTATTTGGAACCAGTCTGTTGTTCCATGTCCAGTCCTAACTGTTGCTCCCTGACCTACATACAGATTTCTCAAGAGGCAGATCAGGTGGTCTGGTACTCCCATCTCTTTCAGAATTTTCCACAGTTTGTGGTGAGTCACACAGTCAAAGGCTTTGGTGTAGTCAATAAAGCAGAAATAGAGGTTTTTCTCAAACTCTCTTGCTTTTTCGATAATCCAGCAGATATTGGCAATTTGATCTCTGGTTCCTCTGCCTTTCCAGCTTGAACATCTGGAAGTTCACAGTTTATTTATTGTTGAAGCCTGGCTTGGAGAATATGGGCATTACTTTATTAACATGTACTGCTGCTGCTGCTAAGTCACTTCAGTCATGTCCGATTCTGTGCAACCCCATAGATGGCAGCCCACCAGGCTCATCTGTCCCTGGGATTCTCCAGGCAAGAACATTGGAGTGGGTTGCCATTTCCTTCTCCATTACTAGCGTGTGAGATGAGTGCAATTGTGCGGTAGATTGAGCATTCTTTGGCATTTCTTTTCTTAGGGATTGGAATGAAAACTGACCTTTTCCAGCCCTGTGGCCACTGCTGAGTTTTCTAAATTTGCTGGCATATTGAGTGCAGCACTTTCACAGCTTCATCTTTTAGGATTTGGAATAGCTCTACTGAAATTCTATCACCTCCACTAGCTTTATTCATAGTGATGCTTCCTAAGGCCCACTTGACTTCACATTCCAGAATGTCTGACTCTAGGTGAGTGATCACACCGTCATGAAGATCTTTTTTGTACAGTTCTTCTGTGTATTCTTGCCACCTCTTAGTATCTTCTGCTTCTGTTAGGTCCATTCCATTTCTGTCCTTTATCGAGCCCATCTTTGCATGAAATGTTCCCTTGGTATCTCTAATTTTCTTGAAGAGATCTCTAGTCTTTCCCATTTTGTTGTTTGCCTCTATTTCTTTGCATTGATCGCTGAGGAAGGCTTTCTTATCTCTCCTTGATATTCTTTGGAACTCTGCATTCAGATGGGTATATCTTTCCTTTTCTCCTTGGCTATTGGCTTCTGTTCACAGCTATTTGTAAGGCCTCCTCAGACAGCCATTTTGCTTTTTTGCATTTCTTTTTCTTGGGGATGGTCTTGCTCCCTGTCTCTTGTACAGTATCACAGCCCTCCATCCATAGTTCATCAGGTTCTCTTATCAGATCTAGTCCCTTAAATATTTCTCACTTCCACTGTATAATTATAAGGGATTTGATTTAGGTCATACCTGAATGGTCTAGTGGTTTTCCCTACTTTCTTCAATTTAAGTCTGAATTTGGCAACAAAGAGTTCATGATCTGAGCCACAGTCAGCTCCTGGTCTTGTTTTTGCTGACTGTATAGAGCTTCTCCATCTTTGGCTGCAAAGAATATAATCAATCTGATTTCGGTGTTGACCATCTGGTGATATCCATGTGTAGAGTCTCTCTTGTGTTATTCAAGAGGGTGTTTGCTATAACTAGCACGTTCTCTTGGCAGAACTCTATTAGCCTTTGCCCTGCTTCATTCTATATTCCAAGGTCAAATTTGCCTGTTACTCCAGGTATCTCTTGACTTCCTACTTTTCTTTCCAGTCCCCTACAATGAAAAGAATATTTTTTTTGGATGTTAGTTCTAGAAGGTCTTGTAGGTCTTCATAGAACCATTCAACTTCAGCTTATTCAGCATTACTGGTCGGGACATAGACTTGGATTACCGTGATATTGAATGGTTTGCCTTAGAAATGAACAGAGATCATTCTGTGGTTTTTGAGATTGCATCCAAGTACTGCATTTTGGACTCTCTTTTTGACTATGATGGCTACTCCATTTCTTTTAAGGGATTCTTGCCCACAGTAGTAGATATAATGGTCATCTGAATTAAATTCACCCATTCCAGTCCATTTTAGTTTGGTAATTCCTGAAATGTAGACATTCATTCTTGCCATCTCCTATTTGACCACTTCCAATTTACCTTGATTCATGGACCTGAAATTCCAGGTTCTCTTTAGTTACTTAGTATTTTCAATTAAAATAAGGATCAAAAATGTTGCAGTGCATTTGCAGCAACATGGTTAGACCTAGAAATTGTCATAGTGAAGTAAGTCGGACAGAGAAAGAGAAATATTGTATGGCATCCCTTATATGTGGAATCTGAAAAGAAATGATACAAATGAACTTACAAAACAGAAAGAGATGCAAAGGCCTAGAAAATGAACTTATGATTGCCAGGGGGAGAGAATATTAGGGAGTTTGGGAAGGTCATGTACAAACTGTTAGATTCAGAATGAATAACCAACAAGGACCTACTGTATGGCACATGGAACTTTACTCAGTATCATGTGCCAGCTGGGATGGAAGCAGGGTTTGGGGGAGAATGGATACATGTATTTGTATGGCTAAGTCCTATCGCTGTTCACTCACAAGTGCCACAGGATTGTTAATCGGCTATAGTCCAATACAAATCAAAAAGTTTAAAAAATAAATAAAATTTAAGAGTAAGAAAAAAAAAGTGAAGAATAATAAAAATGCGGACAAAACAGTGCAGTGAAGTAAAAGAAAAATTGGTAAATTGGATATCATCAAAATCAAAAGTTTTGTGCATTAAAGGGCATTATCAAGGGAGTGAAAAGACAAGCCACAGAATGGGAAGAAATACTTGCCAATCACATAGCGGATAAGGGTGTTCTATCTAGAATACATAAAGAACTTTTAACAATTCAGTAACAAAAAGATAAACAACCCAAATAAAAAGTGAGCAAAAGGTTCAAATATAGATTTCTCCCAAGGACATACACAAATGGTCATCAAGCACATGAAGACGTACTTAGTCACAATGTGATACTACTACACAGCCACTAGTCTGGTAGTTCCCCCAATACGTCAAACAGAATTACCGTATCACTATATTTCTATAGCTAGGTTTCTACCGAAAAATGACAACAGGGGTTCAAACAGGAACTTGTGTTCAAATGTTCAACAGCTCTATTCACAGCAGCCAAAAGGTGGAAACAACCCAACTGTCCATCAAGGCATGAATGATTAAACAAAATACAGTCTATGTGTAGAGTGATAGACACCACTATAGAAAGGAATGAAATACTGATAATACTACAACATGGATGAAGCTTGGAAACATACTAAGTGAAAGAGGCCAGACACAAAAGGCCACACATTTCATGATTCTCCAGAGCAGACCAATCCATAGAGACAGATTTGTGTTTGCTAGAAGCTTGTGGCGAGGGGATGATGCAGAGTGATGGTTGGTGCAGGGCTTCCATTCGGGGTGATGGAAAAGCTCTGCCACTAGATTGTGGTGACGAGTGGACAATGTCACAGATTTACTTAGTACCACTTAATTGTACACTTTAACATGGTTGCAATGATAAATTTATGCTGTGTATATTTTGCCACACAAAAACGTGGTGTAAAAAGTGTAGTGCAGTTATATTCAGATTTTATTATTTAAAGAAATGATACATGTCATTAAGATAAACGTAGGCATGCTGCGGTCCATGGGGTCACAAAGAGTTGAACACGACTGAGCAACTGAACTGAAATCGATTTCTCATCCAGTGTAGTTATGGGAATTATGGGATTTTTAGAGCTGGAAAGGGCCATTGGGATTATTTATGCCTTCATGCAAAGATGGGCTCAATAAAGAACAGAAATGAAATGGATCTAACAGAAGCAGAAGATATTAAGAAGAGGTGGCAAGAATACACAGAGGAACTGTACAAAAAAGATCTTCACGACCCAGATAATCACGATGCTGTGATCACTCACCTAGAGCCAGACATCCTGGAATGTGAAGACAAGTGGGCCTTAGGAAGCATCACTACGAACAAAGCTAGTGGAGGTGATGGAATTCCAGTTGAGCTTTTTCAAATCCTGAAAGGTGATGCTGTGAAAGTGCTGCACTCAATATGCCAGCAAATTAGGAAAACTCAGCAGTGGCCACAGGACTGGAAAAGGTCCGTTTTCATTCCAATCCCAAAGAAAGGCAATGCCAAAGAATGCTCAATCTACCGCACAATTGCACTCATCTCACACGCTAGTAAAGTAATGCTCAAAATTCTCCAAGCCAGGCTTCAGCAATATGTGAACCGTGAACTTCCTGATGTTCAAGCTGGTTTTAGAAAAGGCCGAGGAACCACAGATCAAATTGCCAACATCCGCTGGATCATGGAAAAAGCAAGAGAGTTCCAGAGAAACATCTATTTCTGCTTTGTTGACTATGCCAAAGCCTTTGACTGTGTAGATCACAATAAACTGTGGAAAATTCTGAAAGACATGGGAATACCAGACCACCTGACCTGCCTCTTGAGAAATCTGTATGCAGGTCAGGAAGCAACAGTTAGAACTGGACATGGAACAACAGACTGGTTCCAAATAGGAAAAGGAGTAAGTCAAGGCTATATATTGTCTCCCTCCTTATTTAACTTATATGCAGAGTACATCATGAGAAACGCTGGACTAGAAGAAGCACAAGCTGGAATCAAGATTGCCAGGAGAAATATCAATAACCTAAGATATGCAGATGACACCACCCTTATGGCAGAAAGTGAAGAGGAACTAAAAAGCCTCTTGATGAAAGTGAAAGTGGAGAGTGAAAAAGTTGGCTTAAAGCTCAACATTCAGAAAACGAAGATCATGGCATCTGGTCCCATCACTTCATGGGAAATAGATGGGGAAACAGTGGCTGACTTTATTTTTTTGGGCTCCAAAATCACTGCAGATGGTGACTGCAGCCATGAAATTTAAAGACGCTTACTCCTTGGAAGGAAAGTTATGACCAACCTAGATAGAATATTCAAAAGCAGAGACATTACTTTGCCAACAAAGGTCTGCCTAGTCAAGGCTATGGTCTTTCCTGTGGTCATGTATGGATGTGAGAGCTGGACTGTGAAGAAGGCTGAGCGCCGAAGAATTGATGCTTTTGAACTGTGGTGTTGGAGAAGACTCTTGAGAGTCCCTTGGACTGCAAGGAGATCCAACCAGTCCATTCTGAAGGAGATCAGCCCTGGGATTTCTTTGGAAGGAATAATGCTAAAGCTGAAACTCCAGTTCTTTGGCCACCTCATGTGAAGAGTTAACTCATTGGAAAAGACTCTGATGCTGGGAGGGACTGGCGGCAGGAGGAGAAGGGGACAGCGGAGGATGAGATGGCTGGATGGCATCACTGACTCGATGGACGTGAGTCTGGGTGAACTCGGGAGTTGGTGATGGACAGGGAGGCCTGGCTTGCTGCGATTCATGGGGTTGCAAAGAGTCGGACAGAACTGAGTGACTGAACTGAACTGATATGGTAAAGTTAGTTTGTTAAGAATATTGAGTTACTTTCTAATTATCACAGATGTTAAAAATTATTCATCCTGTTACATGAATTTTTCTACCAAGAGGTTTATAATTGTCTCTGCCTCATAGGTTAGGTGCTGATCTTAAACTCAGAAACCACCTTGCAGAAACCAATCCTGTTTGACTTCCTGTGTTTCAAAAAGCAAAAACTGTTCTGATGTATTTTGATTTCTAACATCATTGGTGCAGGGGCCATAACAAGTCACATAAAATCATTAGCTCACATGTTGGAATAATATGTAGTCTGACTTTCTTCATGCTGTACATTGTGTTATTATGAACATTATCATGCAGAATACTCTGATGAAGAGTGAAATAGTAAATCAGCATTTATCCCATGAGCTATACACAGATCAGATCATATCAGTCACTCAGTCGTGTCCGACTCTTTGTGACCCCATGAACTGCAACATGCCAGGCCTCCCTGTCCATCACCAACTCCCAGAGGTCACTCAGACTCACGTCCATCTAGTCAGTGATGCCATCCAGCCATCTCATCCTCTGTCGTCCCCTTCTCCTCCTGCCCTCAATCCCTCCCAGCGTCAGTCTTCTCCAATAAGTTAACTCTTCGCATGAGGTGGCCAAAATACTGAAGTTTCAGCTTTAGCATCATTCCTTCCAAAGAAATCCCAGGGCTGATCTCCTTCAGAATGGACTGGTTGGAAACAATTTACCTCTCAAATATGGTTTTAATTAGGCTTCCCAGGCGGCACTAGAGGTAAAGAATCTGCCTGCCAATGAAGGAGACACAGGGGACACGGGTTCGGTCTCTGGTTCGGGAAGATCCCCTGGAAGAGGCAATGGCAACCCATTCCAGTATTCTTGCCTGGAGAATCCCATGGACAGAGGAGCCTGGCAGGTCACACAGTCCATAGGGTCACACAGACACGACACAGCAACTTAGCACACAAGGTTTTAATGAAGTAGTGACTCATTACCATAGGGCTTTTTATGATTTTACTTAATAAAATATTTGATTGTAGGAAGAAAGAAAAGAATTTCCCCAAACTAGAAAAACATTTTTTTAAAGCAGTTTTTCAAATTACTATGTTAAACTCATCTTGAGCGCGGCAAAGCACATGACATGATATCTTCATAGTTTTACTGCATTTCAGGATTATTCTTGAAAAGATATTCTGCCTATAATTGAAAAAAAAAGTGTCAGCAATTTAAAATGTATTATTTTTTAGAATTAATAGTACATTAGTTTGTACTATAAAAGTGAAAATTCATTTTACTTAAAAATGGAAGTTGGACAAGGAAATGACAACAACCCACTCCAGTATTCTCTGCTGGGAAATCTCATGGACAGAGGAGACTGGAGGACTGCAAGTCCATGGGGTTGCATAAGAGTTGGAAGCGACTAAATAAGAAATAGTCCTCATTATTAACATAGTTTCCATTACTTTAATTCTAGACATTTAATAATAAAACAAACCAACACTTAAAAAAAAAAAATGGAAGTATATAAACTTTTTACTTTCAAATGAGTTAATAAAAGTCTTATAAACTATGATGAAACTTATTATAAACTATGATGAAGGTATTAGAGGCTATTTCCAAAATAACCAGACACACAATTTTTCTGTCTCAATTGGTTTTTCATTTAGATTTGGGCATATTTTATTATCAAATTGATATTTTTTAAAAAAAAGAAGACACTTAAATGTCTTACCAGAAAATCAACAGGATCATCAGGTCTGACCTTACAACACTCATTCAGACCCTGCATAAGTGTTGGCATAACATAGGTCATTAAATAGTTTCTCAAGGGAATAGACTGGGCCTCCAGTAATTCTCTTTCTTCTCTTTTCACTTCCTCTAGTCGTTTATTCTACAAACAGAACATTGTGGGTAGGGTAAATAGACAGAAAAAGAAGAACAGTTTCATACAACTCACCCCAGAGTCCACTAGAAGTAGCAATCAATGTTCATTACGTTATGATAAAGATGGTGTTTCCAATCGGCAGAGAAAAGATGTAAACGGTGTTTTAACAAGTGCATAGTCACTTAGAAAATAATAAACTGGATACCTATCTCATTTCTTACACTGAAATAATTTCTAGCTGCCCAGATCAAGCAAAGTGAGAGAAAGAAAAGAAGGAAGGAAGGATCATAGAATTGTAGAAGTCTAATAGAAAGTCTAGAAGGTATTGGTCTGGTGGGCTTGTGTTTATGCCTTGCTCAGCATCAGGTCCCTCTTGCTCAGAACTAATAATTCCAGATTTCCTTTGAGAAATCTCCCTTTTCAGCCTAGGGGATTGGGTGGGGCTTAAGCAGCCTACTCCTGGACATTAGTTAAACAAAAGACAGCAAAAGACATTACACAAGACAATGATATAAAATATACATTGCTTTAGGCTTCCCTGGGGGCTTAGTGATAAAGAATCTGCCTGCCAATGCAGGAGACGCTGGTTTGATCCCTACTTCCAGAAGATGCTTTGGAGGAGGGCAAGGCGACCCACTCCAGTCTTCTTGCCTGGAGAATCCTATGGACAGAGGGGAAATAAGTGCAAAGAGTACAAACCATAAGTGCAAATTCATTTTTGAATGAATGTGGCCATGCTGCACAACATGTGGGACCTTAGTTCCCCCACCAGGGATTGAACCCATGCTCCCTGCAATGGACACTGGAAGTCTCAACCTCTGGGCTGCCAGGGAAGTCCCAAAGGGGGAAATTTAAATGTATAGAAATGGATATGACACGTTATGCTGAGGGGCAGGTGTTGAACTTTAAATATGGTGCCCAGGAAAGGCCTTATTAGACAGACTTAATTTGACAAAGACTAAAGGCTTCATTTTGGAGAAGGCAATGGCACCCCACTCCAGTACTCCTGCCTGGAAAATCCCATGGATGGAGGAGCCTGGTGGGCTGCAGTCCATGGGGTCGGTGAGGGTTGGACATGACTGAACAACTTCACTTTCACTTTTCACTTTAATGCATTGGAGAAGGAAATGGCAACCCACTCCAGTATTCTTGCCTGGAGAATCCCAGGGACAGGGGAGCCTGGTGGGCTGCCGTCTATGGGGTCGCACAGAGTCGGACACGACTGAAGTGACTTAGCAGCAGCAGCAGCAAAGGCTTCATTTAGCAAAGACTCAAAGCAAGGAGGAAGTGAATCACACAGGTGGCAAGTTGTTTAAATGACCTTAGAAGGAGCCAGGTCACAGAGGACCCTGGGGCCCACAATAAGGAGTTTGTACATTCATCTAATGATGATGAACAGTCTGTGAAGAGTTTAAACAGGGAATGGCCGCGGTGGGTCTATATTTTAGATGGACCGGCAAGCATCAGCAGGGGGGCAGACTGGAGATGGAGGGGGTGGAGCTGGGGAGACGAACCAGAAGGCACCACATAAGTCTAGCACCCTGGTCAGCAGAAGTGGAGCCCTGTGGGTGGATCTGCGTGCGGTTTTTGGAGGCAGAATAGATGAGAAGACTCAGTGATGAGAAGGAGGGTGAAATGAGGCTGACCACCCAAGTTAGATGGGTAAATGGAGGGAAACCAAACGAAATCCCCAGACTGACAATGCAGCCAAATGGTACACTTTTGCAGCAGTATTGTTCATACTACATCAGTGGCTCATTGGTATTTTTTTTTTAACTTTGTTTTTGGCAGTGCTGGGCCTTTGTTTCTGTGCATGGGCTCCAGGGCCTCGGGCTCAGTGATGGTGCTGGACGGGCTGAGTTGCTCCATGGCATGTGGAATCTTCCGGGACCAGGGGTCAAACTTTGCATCCCCTGCATTGACAGGGAGATTCTTAACCACTCGCCCACCAGGGAAGTCCTAGCTGTTTTTACTTAGCAAAAGACCAAGGGCATGTTCTTTTAAATGGTACATAGGAAAGAAATTTTTAAAAAATGATATGTATGAAAAATAAACAACAACAACAAAGTCGTTTCGGTTATTTCCACGAGATTTCTCTATTAGGATGGGAAGCGCTACAGGCCCGGATGGCTTTGCCAGCCCCGCGCCCTGCACCCCCACCCCACGCACGTGCACACACTCACCCATTCCTCCCAGCGGGCGATCTTCTCGGCAGTCTCCACTGCCTCCTTGTGCTCTCTCTCTGCCTCCTCCATGGCCTCCCTGGCCAGCCGTTCCTCAGCAGCCTTCTGCTCCTCTTCCGCCTTTTCTTCATCCGTTAAGCCATAATTGCAAGGCTCCCCGACCTCCTTGATGAGCTGTTTGATGGCAAGTCTATTCTGAGCATCTTCAAGTCTTCCTACATCTTTAATTATTAGGAAAGAGAAAGAGACCCACACAGACTTTTTCATAGTCTGGTCCCTGCTCACAATCTATCCTGAGACCAGACTCAGGAAAATTCTTCATTACTGTAATCCTGTGACGGCGAATTGTGTAAATTACTATATGAGGGTTTCCTTTTTGAGTTTACCAGCACAGTTTAGAATTTCTGGCCTGACTGGCAAATATCAAACTGGTCTCTGAGAGTTATGGGGAGCAAGCCTGGGGCTCAGGTCTCTGAGCTGTGACACCTGCCTTTGATTTGAGTGGATGGATGGGGGTGTGGACCTCCTCAGAGGAGTGAGTTCTCCACCCTGGGAGGCATTTAAGCAAGACTAGGGCACTTCACTCAGGGGGATTTCCACAAAAGGAAGTCCTGCACCTGGATGGTGGCGGAAAGGGGGCTGAGTGACCGCCAGGTTTCTTTGGTTTTCTGTTTCTGAGAATCAGTGATTCTGGGATACATTATCAATTCATTTTTAAAAAATTAACTTTTTCAGTTAGCCTGCTTGAATCAGAAAAAGTCCAAACTCCAGAATATGTGACTGATGTTAACAAGAAGACTAGAAGGAGAATGAGAAAAAAGAGGAGGGCGGGTGGAGAAGGGGATCTGGGAGGGGAAGGGGAGAGTGGGGAAGGCTTGCTGACAACAGGAAGTTCCTCCCTGCACAATTCACTGAATAGTAAATTCTACACCAGTCTCCGGGGCTTGCTTGGAAGGTCTCTGCACAGAAGGGTGAGCAGTAGGCACATTTGCAAGCTAAGTGCCTGCAGCCCTTCCTAGGGAGCAACTGCTCACCAGCCGCCAAGCACAGGCACTGCTACACTCCCTGCCCCCCGTGTCTGGACTGTAGAACCTTGACCTAGACTAGAAGCACCGCCAAGTTCCATGGGACGAGGGGAAGAACAGAGCCAAGTGTATTGGTCAGTGGGTGGAAACAAGCCCATCAAGAAGCAAGACTAAAAACCAAAAACCACACCAAAAAAAACAAAACCAACTCACTTCCTGGTTGCCTGAGCTCTGACATTTCAATGCTTTTCTCCTTGGCTCCCCTAGTAGAGTGTTACAGCCCTGATGTACTTGAAAGATAGAACACTGCTGCCTCCAGGAGTACTTCTGTCCTGACCTTGGGAAGGATGAATGGAGGATTAGCTGGGGCGTGTGCACCTGACCCAACCATGACCTCCCATCTGCTCGTCTAAGTATGTACAATTAGGATGGAAAGAGACACATCTAGCTATGGGCTTGGCTCCCAGTGTTAACATGGAAACTTCAGGGCCGTGGGGCAGCCTTCATTTACCACGTGGGCCAGAGAAAGGAGAGAGAGAGAGACCCTGGTTCAAAGAGCAAAAGAGAAAAAAGATGCGGAGCGGACATCCCTGGCAATTCAGTGGTTAAGACTCCTCACTTCCAATGCTGGGGGCTCGGGTTCAACCCCTGGTCAGGGACCTAAGATGCTGTATGATGCGGCCAAAAAAAAAAAAATAACTAAAGGGCAGAAAGAGTTGCTGAAAGAGAAGTGGAATGCAGAGGTGCAGTGAGAGGACGCAGGTGCCAGCATCCTTTCAGGGCCCCATTCAAGACCCTCCAGAGGCTGGGCTGTGTTCCTGACCTTGACGCCCTCCCCCATGCCCATCGCTGGGATACATTATACCCCTTTGCTTTTCCCTTGTCTCTGGTTGTGAGTGTGAAGATGAGGCCAAAAGTGACGGGCACGGAATGAGACAGAAGACAGTGATCACTCATTCATTCCACCTCATCATTTCTGCCTTGTTTCTCCCTGGGACTCTCCTCGTTGTTCCATAAATAGTTTTGGGGGGTTTTACTGAAAAAGATGACAATCACTACTTTTATGAAGTTTGCTCACTGCTCCTCCCTAGTTCTCTAGGTAAATCGTGTAAACTACTTTCCATATTAGTAGGTGTAGAATCCTTAGCTTCTACCTATAGAACTTGGTATGCAATGTGCACAGGCCTGTCCAGATGAAGACAAAATCCAATCACTTCTGAGGGTGCAAAACAGAGCAGAATTTGCAGACTGCTAAATGCATTCTCATTTCATAATTCACATCACTTTCTGCCTTACTGTTGTACTGATAATAAGATTAACTACCAGCTGTTGAACTTCACCAATGTGCCAGACACTTCCCATCTCTAATCCCCACCATTAGTTACAAGCCAGGGATTATTTTCCTATTTCACAGACGAGAATACTGAGGCAGAGCCAGAAACTGGAATCAGCTCTCCTGCTGACAGTTTCCGTCAGCCCTAAGCATCCCAGTACTCCAGGACTGGGATGTGTCCCAGCTGGTTTGAGGGGATGGAGAGAGGCCTTGGGAGTCCCCAAAGGTCAACCTGGGCACTAAGCTGCCATCAGATTAGCAATTTTTTCAGCAAACCCAGAGGAAGCAGAGGTGTCAGGATCCAGAAAACCAGAAAGGAAGTTCAGGGGTTCACCAAGCCAAGAGGAGGAGAAACCAGCCAAAACAGATGGGATCTGGAGGCAGCAATGATGAGGCTGCGGTGAGGTTGACGAGAGAGCATGTTCACTGCATGCTTGCTGGGTGCTCAGCTCTGAGTTAAGTGTTTACAGGAAACAGGAGGAATGTGATGAAGAGCTATTTGCTTTCTGAGTAGCTAAGAGTGAGTTAATGCCTAGACAGCATACCAAAAAGCAGAGACATTACTTTGCCAACAAAGATATGTCTAGTCAAAGCTATGGTTTTTCCAGTAATCATGTATGGACTAAGAGTTGGACCATAAAGACGACTGAGAGCTGAAGAATTGATGCTTCTGAATTGTGGTGTTGGAGAAGACTCTTGAGAGTCCCTTGGACAGCAAGGAGATCAAACCACTCAATCCTGAATGAAATCAACCCTGAATATTCATTGGAAGGACTGATGGTAAAGCTGAAGTTCCATTACTTCGGCCTCTTGATGCAAAGAGCTGACTCACTGGAAAGACCTTGATGCTGGGAAAGATTGAAGGCAGGAGGAGAAAGGGGCAGCAGAGGATAAGATGGTTAGATAGCATCACCAACTCAATGAACATGCTGCTGCTGCTACTAAGTCGCTTCATTTGTGTCCAACTCTGTGCGACCCCACAGACGGCAGCCTACCAGGCTCCCCTATCCCTGGGATTCTCCAAGGCAAGAACACTGGAGTGGGTTGCCATTTCCTTCTCCAATGCATGAAAGTGAAAGTGAAGTCGCTCAGTCATGTCCTACTCTTAGCGCTCCATGGACTGCAGCCTACCAAGCTCCTCCATCCATGGGATTTTCCAGGCATGAATACTGGAGTGGGTTGCCGTTGCCTTCTCCACAATGAACATGAGTTTGAGAAAACTCTGGGAGATTGTGAAGCCTGGCGTGCTGCAGTCCATGGGGTCACAAGAGTCAGACACAACTTAGTGATGAAACAACAAACAACAGTAACCAGGGGTGAGTTGGCCAGTCTAAAGCCCAGGAGGGGCTTTGTGAAGAACACCAGTGCCCTGCAATGCTATGGGAACAGAACACTGTTCCCAAGGATGCTGAGGAAATGGCCCAACGCAGCTGGCAGCAAACCACCTAACTTTGAAGTACCCTTAAAAAAAAAATGCCAATTTGGGGAATCCCTGATGTTCCAGTGGCTAAGACTCCTTGCTCCCAATGTAGGGGGGCCTGGGTTTGATCCCTGGTCAGGGAGCTATATCTCACATGCCACAACGAAGACCCAGTGTAGCCAAATAAATCAAATATTTTTTAAAAATGCCCCTTCCCCCTGGCTAGCAGCACGGAGGGGGCATCGTGCCTGGAGTTACTGTAAAAGACGTGAAGCCATAGAAGTGCATCAGAACTCCAGCAGCCTTCCTTAAAAGGTCCGGGAAGCTGAAAGTCCCTGAACAGGGGGACACGGTCAAGCTGGCCAAACATAAAGAGCTCACTCCCTGCAATGAGAAGTGGTTCTACATGAGCAGCTGCCACAGCCCGGCACCTGTACCTCCGAGCTGTCACTGGGGTTGGCTCTGAAACCCAGATCTGTCGGGGTGGGTGGGGGAGCATCAGAGAATGGTGTCATGCCCGGCTACTTCGGCAGAGGCTCCAAGGGTGTGGCCCGCCGGGTCCTCCAAGCCCTGGAGAGATTGAAATTGGTGGAATAGGATCAGGATGGGGGCCACAAATTGACCTCATGGACATGGAGACCTGGACAGAATCACAGCACAGGTGGCAGCTGCCAACAAGAAGCTTTACAACAAATGATACTGGGTTAATCAATTGCCTCATTCATTAAAAAAAAAAAAAAAGCCAATTTGGTAAAATAAATAAATAACAAAAAATAAAAATAAAAAAATAACACAATTTGGCATTCAACTTCGTAATACATCCACGTTTTTGTACAACAGTAATACTCCCCCCACCTCCCCCCCACCCCCACTCCACTAAATTCTCAAGTAGACAATTCCCCTGTCTTCTCTTGTGACATCCTGGGCCCTAGACACACACTTGTACTATCCCGTGCTCCCCCAGCTCCATGGCAGGCATGCCCCAGGTTGGTTGGGGGTGCAGACACTGGGCAGTGGGCTCCACGTTCACTTTATCCTTGAGTTTATTCCGTACCTATATGGATTGGGTGGATTTCAAGTTCGTCGAAGTAGTTGAGGACAGTCTCGTCTTCGGTGTTGATGTCCCGGTAGTTGCTCAGAGCCCGGAGGAACCGGTCCTGGCTGTAGTGGGTCCCTGTCACAATGCTCTCGGGGAGGTTCATCACCCGCTCCTTGAGGAACTCATCCGACGCATCCAGTGAACACACGAACTCTGGAGAGAAGGAGCTCGTGAGTTTACACAGGGACCCTGGAGCCAGCAGGCAGGTGCTGGCAGACCCGCCACTGCTCAACCCAGACGTCTGGTTACCAGCTGGGAAATCCCGTTTCCACAGAGGGCCTGACCAATTCGCCTTCTTGCTGCCGCTGGTGGAGGACAGAAACAAATCACCATGTTTCCAGAGACCTCCCCCCACCCCAATGAAGCCTACGCACACATGCTCATTTGCTCAGTCGTGTCCGACTCTTTGCAACCCCATGGACTGTAGCCCACCAGGCTCCTCTGTCCATGGGATTTCCCAGGCAAGAGTACTGGAGTTGAAGGAGGAAACAGACAGAGCTGGACTCCGCCTTAGGCCAGGCCGCGAACATTAGGCTACACGCTTGGTCACCCTCCCAATGCACTCTGAACTTTGTGCCTGGTGTCCATAGAAGCGGCAAAGCAATGGGAAACCAGACCCCCCTGGATAAGAGCCTCAAGACTTGTACTTGGACTCTCCGTTGCCCAAAAGAATACACTAATTATCTCTGTAACAGAACAAAGTCATAAATTCCATTATGTTTGATTGGGATATGACCACAGTCCTATTTATAAATGTCTACTGTTTATCTAGTCTTGTGACACATGAGTCATGGGTTAACTTTGATCGTATCTCTCTTTTACCTTGTCCAGACTAGTTTCAAGGAATTTGGGGAGTTGGGTTTGAGCAAGTACACTTAGGGTATATGAGGTTTTCACAAAAACTGGTCGGGGTCCTTGGCTAAGAGGAGACTCTGCCTTGGGCCCGCTGGTGTAATAAACTGCACTTCACCATCTGCGCTGTCCTTCTGAGTGCGTTTGTTTCCCAGAACGCGTGGCTACAACAGAGTGGGAAGCCATTTCCTCCTCCAGGGGATCTTTCCCACCCAGGGATCGAAACTGCATCGCCTACGGCTCCTGCACTGGGCACATTCTTTACCTCTAAGCCACCTGGGAAGCCCAGTCAATGGGGATTTTGTAAGATCTGTTGTTTTTCTTTCCCTTCCTCCTTTTCTTCCTTTCTGCCTTCCTTCCTTCCCTCTTTTCAATAAAAACAGCAAAAATTGGGAATTCCCTTGAAGTCCAGTGGTTAGGACTCCACACTTTTACTGCCAAGAGACAGGTTCAATCTCTGGTCAAGGAACTAAGATCCTACAAGGCATGTGGCATGGCCAAAAATTAAAAAGGAGAAATTGTAAATACATATCTCTAATAACCCTGTGATATCTGTTATCAGCCTCCCAGTCAATTGTCACCTTGACACATTTGCAGCACAATATCACCATTTCCCAAAGAGACTCACAGCGATGAGCAAAATGCTTTGATGGCCAATTTGCCAAATTAATATAAACAGGGACTTCCCTGGGACTTTAATTTTTCATACATCAAGCTATTTGCTCACTTCATGCTATGAAACATCTATGATCAGTATAACACAGTCAGTGCTTGTCCAATATTTGACTCATGGATCATTATTAATGACAGTGAGCACTTCATCCACCCCTGAGAGCACACTTCACGTATGCAAGCCAACCACCCCTTTTATGTAACTCACACACCAAGTCAGTATTTCTCCTGCCTTTACTCGCCCCAGGGCCAGGGCCAGGGCCAGGCAGCTAGAGACCAAAGCCCGCTGCAACTACTCACACTAGTCAATCCCCTACCTTTCCCACAGTAACCTCAAGAAAGGCCGAGTCCTAGACTTTCCCCTGCCTCCTGACCAACCCTGGTGCTTCCTGCAGTGGCCCTGGATGGTTCCCACACTCCCTTCTCTGGGGAATGTGAGCAATAAATTCTTCTTTCAATGACATTAGCCTCTCATATCTCTGTCATTTCCATTAATTAAAATCCCACAGTTCAAATGAGACGATGATCTGATTTTTTTTCAGGAAGAGAGAAACTAATGACAATTTCTTTTTAAAAAGGGAGGAGGGGGCTAATTGAAAAGAACAGACTAGGCATTCCAAAGAGATTTCATCATAGACGTGTTTGGACCATACCCGGCAGAGAGCAGCCTGGTGGATCAGGACTACCTCTTGTGTTTCCATTTTCTTATCTTAGGGAGGAGTTTCATTCACTCTGGTTTTTGGAGGCAGTGGCATGAGAAGATATGAGTCTGAATTCAAGCCCTCGCATTTACCAGCAAAGAGGTCTTGGATCAGTCTCTGGACTTCAGGCTCTGGATCCGGTAAACAAGGGAGTAATTCCTGCCTCCCAAGCTTGTGGAGAAGCTCAATAAGCTCCCCTCGCGTGTCCTGCCTGTTACGTGGCAGATGGTGGGTTGAGCTGAATTTTATCCAGCTGCCTCAGGTATCCGCATTTGCCAGCAATGCGGGAGACCTGGGTTCGATCCCTGGGTCAGGAAGATCCCTTGGAGAAGGAAATGGCAACCCACTCCAGTATTCTTGCCTGGAGAATCCCATGGACAGAGGAGCCTGGTGGGCTACAGTCCACGGGGTCGCAAAGAGTCAGACACGACTGAGCGACTTCACTTTAGAATGAATGCCTATCGCCCAGAAGTGCTAAAGTCTCATAAAATGGACAGATGCGCTTATTTAAACCAGTCGACTTTAGTTTTTAATCTTTCTGAAGGCAAGTACATAAATAAATGGGAAACCTAAGAGAACCCATTCGTCTGGCATTTTGTGTTCCTGCCTCAGGCAAACAGTATATATCCATCCTTGAGGATGACTGCTCCTTGATGTCTCTGCTTCCAGAAGCTTCATCACAAGCTGTGCCTGGGCCAGGAGGAAAGGATTACAGCTGTGAATTGTCTGTCTCGGGGACTCTGACGCAGTGAGCAGTCTCTTCCAAGTTACATCCCTGGGCTAAGAAAATAGCTATTCTTGTATTTATCATATGACCGGAACTTGGTCAAACCACATGCAAACTGACTTAAAAAAAAAAAAAAAAGAAGAAGAAGAAAAAAACTTTTAAAGTTCATGGCGGAGTCAGGAGAAATGCCTGCTAGGTACTCAGCAAAGCCTTTTTCATGGAACACATTGTTGTTACTTCTCTTTCAAGGGTATGTTGTGAGAGCTCTGGGTAAATACCTATAAGGATAAACTTGTGGTGGTTAGGGACCTGAACAGCTCCCTCCTGTCCAGTCTCGATTCTGGATTCTGGATGTCTTCCAGAAAAGACAATGGCATGATCAGGACCTAAAGCAGAGCAGGAAGGAAGGGCAGTGACCCAGTCCCTGCCCTGGTCTCACCAACTGACAACTCTCCCCAGGACACTGTAGAGCTCAGGGAATAGAGGCAATATTTTGTAATAACTACAAATGGAGCATAGTTTTAAAAAATTGTTAAATTAAAAAAAAAAAAAGGAAAAAAATGTTTTAAAAAGTGAATCAGGACTTCCCTGGTGGTCTGGTGGTTAAGACTTTACCTTCCACTGCAGGGGGTGAGGGTTTGATCCCTGGTTGAGAGCTAAGATCCCATATGCCTCATGGCTGAAAAACCAAAAGGTAAACAGAAGCAATGTCGTAACACATTCAATACAGACTTTAAAAAAATTGTGAATCACTATGCTGTATTATGCTATATACCTGAAATTTATATAATATTGTAAATCAATTATATCTCAAGTTTTTAAAAAGTACAGAAAAACAAAAAAGAAAAGAAGGCAGGGCACCAACAGATTGGCTAATGTTTCTGCTCTGTCACAGGAGGGAACAGCAGATATGAATGCTCTCATAGGGACTCTGTCCATTACCCCCAGTGCATTCTTTAGGTTGGAAGTTTGATATGAAGGATATTGCTTTACTTTTTTCCTGATACAAACAAACCTACTTTATCAACATAAAAATGTTGTTTTGGTACAAAAGAGATATCAAATGACATTCCTTTAAATATGACCTTGGAGAAGTAGCTTAAACTTACCAGGTATGATTAGTTTATCATAGGGAAACATTTTGCCTCTGCCTTCTTCCTCCTCCTCCTCATCCTCTTCTAGTGAAACAAAATATACATCGTTGAATTCATTACATATTATTATGAAGGACAGCTCAAAAATTTAAATGTCTTAACTGAGTCACTCATGAAAACTAGCTATAACGAGGAAAGCTTGTATTTTAGATATAGTCCCTCTGACTTGTTTGTTTAATTGTGACCGTTATTACTCTGAACAATAAAGTTGCAACTTATCTGAATGTAAACATTCAAAATAAAAGGAACACCCTCACTTACGGCTGAACAGGTCTTTGGCCTGATCATAGGTCTTTGGGAACCCATCCAAAATGTAACCTTGATTCCTGCAAGGCATGGATTTTAGCTTTTCTTTCATAAATCTAATAATATATTGATCTTCCAGGCGACCTGATAAAAAAAAAAAAAAATTACCGTGTAGTCATATTCTACATATACAGGTTACATTCTAAAGTGACCTCAAAAATTCTTGTGTCGTCAAAATTACTATTGAAAAACTCTTATCTTTGCATTACAGTGAAAAATATGTGGTTTGGTATTTAAACCACGACACATGAATGTTAATACCCTTAGGAGAAACTAAGGAACTCGTCTGCAAGAAAGAACGGAAGCAAATGCTGACGTCTGCACTTTCAGGTTTGTGTTTTTTACCGTGGTCACAACTTTTGGATGAAGTTGAAAGAGCAGTAAGTGGAGAAATCCAGAGTGTTCTCCCTGACCGGCAGGGTTTACTCAGTTCTGTTTTGATATTATACTTTTATGCTTTAATACATAATAAAAAATGCTTCCATTGTGAGAATTCAGTGGGATGGTATTCAAGCATGCTGCTGCCACATGATTTATTAATAGCACATGCCCAATAAATATTTGCTGCTTTTGAATAAAAATCAAGCTTGATCCTGACCCTTCAAGGCACCAGCCCCCTGCTCCCTGTCTCTTCCAGTCGGCATTTCAGACCTTGACCCCACTGGACAGTTTCCTCTCCAGCCTTGAATGTGGGGTTCCTGCAGTTGCTTGGGGAGGCTAAGGAGGCAGGAGTTTGTCCTAAAACTGTCACAGTGTTTCCAAGACAGTATGATGTAACTTCTCTAGAATATTCATCTATCCTTCCATTGTTAACTGTTAAACAGCTATCACTTCTAAGAAGCAGCCCTGCCTTTATATGGCTTAATATATACATTATGGTAATGCAAGTTTTGGAGAAGGAAATGGCAACCCACTCCAGTGTTCTTGCCTGGAGAATCCCAGGGATGGAGGAGCCTGATGGGCTACTGCCCATGGGGTCGCAAGAGTCGGACAGGACAGGACTGAGCGACTAAACAACAATGTGAGTTTGGTGACTTTAGAAACTGATCTCTGAAACACTTGCTGCTGCTGCTAAGTCCCTTCAGTCGTGTCCGACTCTGTGCGACCCAATAGACGGCAGCCCACCAGGCTCCCCTGTCCCTGGGATTCTCCAGGCAAGAACACTGGAGTGGGCTGCCATTTCCTTCTCCAATGCATGAAAGTGAAAAGTGAAAGGAAGTCTTGCATGTCTGACTCTTAGCGACCCCACGGACTGCAGCCTACCAGGCTCCTCCGTCCATGGGGTTTTCCAAGCAAGAATACCAGAGTGGGGTGCCATAGCCTTCTCCAGAAACTCTTCCTAAGGCAGCACTATACTTTCATCTTATCAGTGGATGTATAATATAAAATAATTTGAAGCCTTTTTTATTATTCAATGACAACAAGATGATCTAATGAAAACACCTCTCCTTTCTTCCACCTTTCATTGTCAAACGGATCATTAGGCGGTAACTGATTCAGAAAATAATCGCGTCTTTCAGAAACTTAAATATTATGGCAGAGACAAAAAGATAAAGATGTTATTTAATATAATGAAATTCCTCAAAGTGATTTGACATTCCTTTTCAGTAAGGTTCACAGTGCTGTCAAGAAATAAAGCCACATTTTAAAAATGTCAAGGATCCACTGATATCCAAAGACGAGTTTTATTTAAACAGTATTTCCAGTTCTCAAAAGTTTCTCTGATAAGGAAAGGCACATACTCAGAAATCTAGCTTCAGTCTCCTCTGTGGCATCCCTTGGTTTATTTCAGGCAGTGAGCTTGGCCATTTGTTCTGTTTGTTTCAGAGCTAAGCGTTCAATATGCCAGAAGGGGGCTTGAGCAGCAGTTTATTTTATTTTTATTTTTGGCTGCACTGGGTCTTCGTTGCTGCACGCGGGCTTTCTCTAGTTGTGGCGAACGGGGGCTACTCTTCGCCGTGGTGCACGGGCGTTTCACTGCGGTGGCTTCTCGTGCTGCGGAGCACGGGCTCCAGGCATGTGGGCCTCAGTAGTTGTGGTGCTCAGGCTTAGGTGCCCCAAGGCATGTGGCGTTTTCCTGGACCGGGGATCGAACCTGCGCACTCTGCACTGGCAGGCGGATTCTTATCCACTGTGCCACCAGGGAAGCCCTGAGCAGCAGTTTATGATAACCATGGAATATGAGTACACAAAGGGCCAAGCCCAAGTGCCTTTCTCTGGAGAACTGTGACCTCCTGGAGATACAGCCATGACCTTGGCTGGCCCCGGAGCATTTTGGAAGGTGACAGTTACTTCTGCTTTAAAATAAATGAGCACAGCCCTGGTGGACAGGCCTTAAAACACCACGCTGCTTCGTTGTTTTCTTTTTTTGCTAAATTTTAAGTCTGCCTTTCAAACAACAGTAATATTTAAAATGCTAATATTAACCCATAATTATAACTGCTAAAAGACAATTTAAACATAGATAGCTGGGAGGCTTCCCTAGTGGTCCAGTGGTTAAGAAAGACTGCGATTCCATTGCAGGGGTCGCCAATTAGTTCCCTAGTTGGGGAACTAAAATCCTGCATGCCAAGCAGTGGAGCCAAAATACAGGAAAAAGAAAAAAAGTTAGGCTCAACCAAGGTCTTTAAATAATCCATGCATAATAGGATTCGATCCCTGGGTCAGGAAGATCCCCTGGAGGAGGGCATGGCCACCCACTAAAGTATTCTTGTCTGGAGAAAGCTAGACAAGAGACTAGCCACCCACTAAAGTATTCTTGTCTGGACAGAGGAGCCTAGTGGGTCACAAAGATTCGGACATGACTGAAGTGTCTTACCAGGCATGCACAGTAGAGACACTACAAAGTTGATACATTTACATATTTTTCTCACCCCGTCCCCAGCTTTTTAATTTCAAACTCACAGAAAAGTTAAAAGGCTAGTCCGCTGATCACCTGGAATCCCACCAACCAGATTCAACAAATCCACAATGCAAAAAGGATCTAGAACTAGTGAATTCTGTGGTTTAAACAAGTCCTTATTTTGGCTGCACAGTCAGGGACCAGTGGGAGTGGAATCACGAATCGGTAAGAATTCGGAGGTGCCTCCCTGCAGGACTGTGAGTACCGTCTTGCTGGAGTTCTTAGACTCACGTGTTGACGCGTTGGGTCAGGTGAGGACTTCTGCCTCTTCATGCTATGAAATTTCCACAGAGGTTTGCACCGTGGGTTAGCAGGTCTTCTTTTGTTTAAACATTACCTGGGTCTGTGTTTTAGTTTCAGGTAAATGTGAATAGGAAGGAGTTTTGGACAAGCTTGAAGAAAAAGGCACTTTCCTGGGGTTAAGGGGGAATGACTGGACTATTGCCATCTTGTGAGAAGTGACCGAGTGGGTGGGCCTGTGACAGCAGCGGGGGTTGCTTCCCTCCCTGTGCGTGCTAAGTCACTTCAGTCCGACTCTTTGCAACCCTTTGCACTGGAGCGCAGCAGGCTCCACTGTCCATGAGATTCTCCAGGCAAGAATACTGGAGTAGGTTGCCATTCCTTTCTCCAGGGGATCTTCCTGACCCGGGGATCAAACCCACGTCTCTTATGTCTCCGGCATTGGCAGGCGAGTTCTTTACCACTAACATCAACTGGAGACCCTGGCCTCTGGATCCAGGGTTAAAAAGTCCAGTTGGCCTCTCCTGCATGCTGGGATAGATTGAAGGCAAAAGGAGAAGGGGGCGGCAGAGGATGAGACGGCTTGATGGTATCACTGACTCAGTGGACATAAATGTGAGCAAACGCTGAGAGATAGCAGAGGACAGAGGAGCCTGGTGTGCTGCAGTCCATAGGGTTGCAAAGAGTCAGACGTGACTTAGCAACTGAATGACAACAACAGCATCAGTGGGAAGAACAGAATCTCCTGCCAAGGACAGGCCCTTCTTGAACTTTGGTGAGGCAATGACGGCTCTGGACTGTAATTCTTGTTCTATGTGGTCACCCCCACCCAGACATGAAAAGAGCCCAGTCAGTACTTCATGTCACCCTGTTTACACAAAGTTATTGGATAAGACTTTCGGGTCCTTGCAAAGACCAACTGTTTGATCCTGTCAATAAACACTGTCCTGTGTCTGTCTGGTTCTGGCCTTAGACCCCAGGCTTACAGCATATGTACATATGACCACGGCCACCTGTGGATTCCTACAAACCCCAGGCCCCACCCTTCCAAGTGGCTTTGCCAGACTTCCTCCACAGGTGTCTTCACAATGGAATGCCTTGTTTTGCTTTCTTCCTCTCCCCTAAATGGTAAGAGACGGGACACTGCAAGACTCTGAAACCAAGATAGGGATTCCCCACTGTCACAGGCGAGGCAAAGAAGGTGAAAGTGAAAGTCGCTCATTTGTGTCCGACTCTTTGCCACCCCATGGACTATTCAGTCCATGGAATTCTCCAGGCCAGAATATGGGAGTGGGTAGCCATTCCCTTCTCCAGGGAATCTGCCCAACCCAGAGATCGAACCCAGGTGTCCCACTTGCAGGTGGCTTCTATATCAGCTTAGCCACAAGGGAAGCTCAAGAATACTGGAGTGGGTAGCCTATCCTTTCTTCAGGGGATCTTCCCGACCCAGGAATCGAACCAGGGTCTCGGGCATTGCAGGTGGATCCTTAATCAACTGGGCTATGAGGGGAACAGGCGAGGCAAGGGCAGTGTCATATCTTAATGTGTTGACCTGTGTTTTCTGTCCTTCACCTCTGGGATTTTAAATTCCATTTCCTCCGCACCCAGCCCAGCCAGAGCAAAAATTCAGACTCAGATAACCAGCTGGTTTAAATGAATGCTCAGCGTTGTTGTTCAGTTGCTAAGTTGTCTCCAACTCTTTGGGACCCTGTGAACGGTGGCACACCAGTCCTTCACTGTCTCCCAGAGTTTGCTTAAACCCATGTCCATCGAGTTGGTGATGCCATCCAACCATCTCATCCTCTGTCGTCCCCTTCTCCTCCTGCCCTCAATCTTTCCCAGCATCAGGGTCTTTTCCAAGAGGTTGGCTCTTCGCATCAGGTGGCCAAAGTGTTGGAGCTTCAGCACCAGTCTTTCCAACGAGTGTTCAGGGTTATTTCCTTTACCTCTGGGAAATCTCTCTGGGATTGTGACTTCCATTTCCTCCCCACCTGGCCTACATCAAAGCAAAACCCCAGACTCAGAAAGCTAGCTGGTTTAAGTGAACCCTCAGTTTATGCAGACAAAAGCATATTCTCCGCCCTATAGACTAGACTGGAGTGGCCTGGGGGCAGGCGAGGAGGAGGTGGAGGGTTAAACCCGAGTTGGGAGGAGAGTGAGGAGTCCTGAAGATAAACAGCTAGTAAGAAGAGCATCTGGAGGGACAGCAGGGGGAGCATCAGAGACCAGAGACAGATGGCAGCCCAGAGCGGCGCCCCAGGGGAAGGCGGTGGGCGGTCCTCAAGGGGAGAGCCCTTGTGCACCTCTGTCCTCCTTCCTGCAACACAGGAGACCCGGGTTCGATCCCTGGGTCAGGAAGATCCCCTGGAGAAGGAAATGGCAACCCACTCCAGTATTCTTGCCCAGAGAATCCCATGGACAGAGGAGCCTGGCAGGTTACAGACCATGGGGTCACAAGAGTCGGACATGAGTTAGTGACTAAAACCACCAACCACCTCCTTCCCTGGCTTCCCTGTGGCTCAGACAGTAAAGAATCTGCCTGCACTGCAGGAGATCCAGGTTAGATCCCTGGGTCAGGAAGACCCCCTGGAGGAGGAAACGGCAACCACTTCGATATTCTTGCCTGGGAAATCCCATGGACAGAGGAGCCTGGCTGGCTGCAGTCCATGGGGTTGCAAGAGTTGGACATGACTTACCAACTAAACAATCACCACCTCATTCCCTAATCCCCACTTGCTCCAGCCCAACCTTGGAGGATCAGAAACTGCCACCAGCAAGGTGGAAGGAGTGAGTAAGAGGAAAGAAACCAAAGGTGCTTGATAGGATGGGAGGGCAGGAACTCTCCACTGGATGAGAGTTCATACTTGCTGACACTTTGGACTGGCCTATAGCCAACGCTTCTGTACCAGCTGGTATAGAATCCGCCTGCAATGCAGGAGACCCTGGTTCAATTCCTGAGTCTGGAAGATCCCCTGGAGCAAGGATAGAGGTTAAAGCATCTGCCTCCAATGCAGGAGACCTGGGTTCGATCCCTGGGTCGGGAAGATCCCCTGGAGAAGGAAATGGTAACCCACTCCAGTATTCTTGTCTGGAGAATCCCATGGACGGAGAAGCCTGGTAGGCTACAGTCCACGGGGTCGCAAAGAGTCGGACACGACTGAGCGACTTCAGTTACTTACTTACCCACTCCAGTATTCTTGGGCTTCCCTGGTGACTCAGCTGGTAAGGAATCTGCCTGCAATGCAGGAGACCCTGATTCAATCCCTGGGTTGGGAAGATCTCCTGGAGAAGGGAAAGGCTACCCACTCCAGTACTCTGGCCTGGAGAGTTCAGTCCATGGCGTCGCAGAGTCAGACGTGACTGAGCGGCTTCCACTTTCACAGCCAACACCAGTCTTACCCGTTTGATGGAGGATCTCAATTGTATAAAAATGAAATGGTTTCTATTTTTCTAACTGCTGCTGATGCTTTCCTGCTTGGGTGGCAAGCTTGCTTAAAGACATCTCATTTCCAAACCTCATTTATGATTATTTGGCTGAAATGACCTTCTTAAAGTATGAATAAACAGAGACGTCATTTACTTATTACCTAAGAGCTGCCATGGGACCAGCCTGAAATTCCATTCCAGGGCAAGGGAAGAATGAGTACAGAGTTGACGTTTACAGGGACACTTTACTGCAATGCATGTGTTCAACAAACCGGTTAAAATTATCATGTGAGTGAGAAAATTTTTCTATTTATTTGTATTTCTTCCTGAATGAGTGAATCATTGGCCCAAGTTTTTCATCCATGTTTTCCTATTTAGGACTTAAGGACTTTCTTATTATTTTATTAACTATTAACTTTTGTCATATTTGGTGGTAAATATTTTTTTCTGATATGTCCTTTGCTGTTTAATTACAGTTTTTGATGCTTTACAAATACTTATGACTACTGTGGCTACCTCATGCGAAGAGTTGACTCATTGGAAAAGACTCTGATGCTGGGAGGGCTTGGGGGCAGGAGGAGAAGGGGACGACAGAGGATGAGATGGCTGGATGGCATCACTGACTCGATGGACGTGGGTCTGGGTGAACTCCCGGAGTTGGTGATGGACAGGGAGGCCTGGCATGCTGCGATTCACGGGGTAGCAAAGAGTTGGACACAACTGAGCGACTGAACTGAACTGACTGATGACTACACACAATTTTTTAAAACCTAGGTAGTTCTTTCCCATCATTTTTTTTTTTTTATCTTAAATCAACTCTGAATATTCATTTGAGGGACTGATGCTGAAGCTGAAGCTCCAATACTTTGGCCACCTGATGCAAAGAGTTGATTCACTGGAAAATCCTGATGCTGGGAAAGATTGAAGGCAGGAGAAGCGAGCAACAGAGGATGAGATAGTGATAGCATCACCAACTCAATGGACATGAATTTGAAAAAACTCCAGCAGACAGTAGAGGACAGAGGAGCCTAAAGTGCTGAAGTCCACGAGGTTGAAGAGTCAGACACAACTTAGCAACTGAACAACAACACAAAGTAGTTTTTATAACAAGGGCAAAAACCAACTGTTACAAGAATATCACTGTTACAAGAATATCATGGAATGGTTACCTGCGTTCTGGTCCATGCTTTCCTTGATGCCCTCCAAGAGCTCCTGAGCATCCTCCACATTATCCTCCTCTTCCTCCTCTTCACCTTCTTCTTCTCCTCCTTCTGTTACATCCTTAGGTGTAATGATTGCCTCCTACATATCACAAATATATTAAAATAGCATGATGTCCTTCATTGATTGGCTGTGAATGATCCTGGAAAAGGCTGGTACCCAAACAGGCGAGGTACTCAAGGACAGGCATACAAAAGTGGTCAAGATGCTTGTATCTATGAAGACGGATGAGCATCTTGTGGGTTTTCTTATTCTCTTTTAGATGATTAATCTATTTCTGTGCTAATGCCAGAACCACTTAAGCATCAACACTCTCTCTACCCACGGACACCACCTAATAAGCATCCTTGAGTCAGACATGACTTAGTGACTAAACAAGAACATATATCCAAAAAACACAAAAACATTAATTTGAAAAGATGCATGCACCTCAATCATAGCAGCACTATTTATGACTGCCAAGATAGGGAAGCAACTTAAGGTCTATCGACAGATATATATATTTATATCACATGGTGGAATACTACTCAGCCATGAAAAATAATGAAAATTTGCCTCTTGCAATAAATGGATGGATTTGGAGGGCATTATGCTAAGTGAAATAAGTCAGACAGAGAAGAACGAATACTGTATATCACTTACATGTGGAATCTTAAAAATACAGCAAACAAATGCATATAACAAAAAAGAAACAGACTTAGAGATACAGAGGACAAACTAGTGGTTACCAATGTGGAGAGGGATGTGGGGAGGGGCTATGTAAGGGCAGAAAGTAAAGAGGCACAAACTATTATTTCTAAAATAAGCTATAAGGGTATACTGTACAATACTGGGAGTATAGCCAATGCTTTATAATAACTGTAAATGGAATATAATCTTTAAAAATTGTAAATCACTATTGTACATGTGTAAGTTATACAATATTGCAAATCAACTATACTATACAATTTTTAAATTGTACAACTATACAGTTTTAAAAAGAATAACAAAACCGCCAGTCAACAGAGAGAATACAAGATATATTTTGAGCAACAACTAGAGACAGACAAAAGTTTAAGGTCCATGCATGAAAGATGGTTCCACCTTACGAAGGAAAACCCTTTGGGATTCTGTATTTTCATAATAGGGGCTAACAACAAACTCCAGTTAAAATAACAAATCTCTTTGAAGAATGCCGCAGAAGATCAGTGACTTCTTAATTATAAGACTAAGAAAAGGCATTTTTAAATTATTGAAATTCCAAATAAAGTTGCTAAAATTATTACCAGTTTTGCTATGGCTTCAGAGATGACATCCTTCAATTTAATGTGGTGAAGTTTATAGTATTTGGCTAAAACTTCAGCGATGCTGGATTTTCCCACAGCAGGAGGACCGAGAATGCAGATCTTGATCGGCTAAAAGAGGAGAAAAGGGATGAGACAGGGGCTCTGAATGATCTGTAGCTAAGCGGCACCCTTTATTTCAAGGATCAGCCCTTTGAAGTCTCAGGATTCTGCAGGCCAGTTCACTCCTTCCAAGAGCCCAGAGTCACTTTCTCTTGGTGTTTAATGAGCATCTACTATGTGTCCTGGACTTCCCTGGTGGCTCAGACGGTAAAGCGTCTGTCTATGATACGGGAGACCCGGGTTCGATCCCTGGGTTGGGAAGATCCCTTGGAGAAGGAAATGGCAATCCACTCCAGTACTATTGCCTGGAAAATCCCATGGACAGAGGAGCCTGGTAGGCTACAGTCCATGGGGTCGCAAAGAGTCGGACACGACTGAGCGACTTATACACACACACACTATGTGTCCTGATCTGGGCATGGGGGACAAGACACAGCAAACTGTGCTCAGGAGCACCCTAAAAGTACTTAAAAACAAAAAAAAGCCAAGTACTTTAGCATTACACACTACAATTTCACCTTTGCAGTGTTACCCCTATAAAGACAGCAAAGAGAGAGAAGAGTTTCTAGTCTACTCTTAGAAGGTGCTTAATTTATTGCCTCTTGAACATTGTTTCTGGATTAAACTTGGTCTTGAATTATCTTTTTCTTTTTAAACCAGTTAATTTATACTAGTTTATTAAAAATACACCCATTAAAAAAAAATTTCCTCTGCTGAAAAACTTGCTTGAATGCTAAAGAAGCTCACCACATTCATAACTGGTGAGCAAATGTTTATTTCTAACAGAAATAAAAATATCGGTGACAAATAACCATTTCTTTTGAAATGGTTCAAATGGTTGTGAAACTGAAGCTTGGTATTTTGCAAGGCAAATTTTCAAAATTTTAAATTAAAAAAAATATCATGCCAAAGAAAAGAAATTTCCATGGGCAGAGTGTCCATGTGCTTAAAGCTTACATCATTTCATACATGGAGTTGATTATCATGATTACTACTATCATTAGTACTACTACTACTATTGTTATTACTATTTGTCAGGCTGTGAAGGGAGTAAGCAGAGCCCCTGAGGGGCCGCTGGGTAAGGTGTGGTGGGCGTGAATGATCTTGTCTGCTCAGGGGCAGGTTTTCAGTGTCATGACCAAGGTGGTGGGCATGGAGAGGGTAGGAGTCAGCAGAGCAACACTGGAGCTGAGTCTGAATGCACAGAGCTGGGGCCTTCACCAAGACGTGAGGGCTGGTGGTCAACTGGGCAGGTTCACCTGCCTTGTGTCACCCACACACCAAGACTGGATCTGTCTCCTGGCGTAGGGATGCTCACCTTGTGTGCTGCGTGCTGTCCAGTTTTGCGTCTGACTCTTTGTGACTCTATGGACCGTAGCCTGCCAGGCTCCTCTGTCCATGGGATTTTTCAGGCAAGAATACTGGGGTGGGTCACCATTTCCTCCCAACCCAGGGATCGAACCCATGTCTCCTGCGTCTCCTGCACTGAAGGTGGATTCTTTATCCTCTGAGCCATCAGAGAAGCCACCTTATCAGGGTACAAAACGGGAGCTGGTAGTCTACTCGTTTATAATGACAAGTAGGGTTGCCACTAGGAGAAGGCAATGGCACCCCACTCCAGTACTTTTGCCTAGAAAATCTCATGGACAGAGGAGCCTGGTGGGCTGCAGTTCATGGGGTTGCGAAGAGTCGGACACGACTGAGCAACTTCACTTTCACTTTTCACTTTCATGCATTGGAGAAGGAAATGTCAACCCACTCCAGTGTTCTTGCCTGGAGAATCCCAGGGACAGGGGAGCCTGGTGGGCTGCCGTCTATGGGGTCGCACAGAGTGGGACATGACTGAAGTGACTTAGCAGCAGGGTTGCCACTGGGCTCAGGACACTTCAAGGGCACGTGTTTGATATATTACCCCTCAAGGCAGACATGTATAGAAAATAGTTTGATGAGCTTTGATCAGAGTGAGGAGAGTTGGATGAATGGACTGCTGAGTGGCAATAGATCCAGGTGGCTGAATGCACCTGGCTCTGCACAGGGCCGGCTTGGCTTTGTTAAAGGGACAGGATTGTGGGGGCCCTTGGCTCAATGCCACCGGCATGGCATTGTCTACACTGCCCTCGGTCGTCTTTGCTGTTCTATGCTGCCATGCTGACCACTGCCCCAGGGATGGACAGACTCACTTTAATCTTTAGGTATGCTTAGTCCTTCTATCATATTCTGTCCAGTTTTGCTCATCAGAAACCACATGGTCTCTTTAAGGTGTCTTGTCCTATCTCCACTCTGACTTGGTGTTGTTCTAAGTTGACCCACCGATGACAACACTAGTCTTGAGTTGCTCTGTGCTTCAGGACAGTCTCCAAGGACAGCCATCATGGGTGTCTCAGATGCTTAAAAGCATCATCGTTTCTTTTGCAAAGTGGTACATCTTTTACTGATTCTCAACAAGGCACCCTTTTCAGGAGAGTTTGGTTTTAGGCTGCTAAGGCAACTCTGCTGGCTTTTGTTCAGTATTTCCATGCACGATGGCAGTTCAACCATGAGGGCACCTGTTACTCCTGGACTGTAGTTTTCTAAATGCTGTCTCCTGTCATATTCACTCTCATCTTTGGAAGACCTCCAAAGATCTGGGCAAGTGCTGAGTTTACCTGACTTCAGAGATGGAGCTGTGGAGGCTCCGCAGTTCGGCCGTTCAAGCTAAGTTGTCATCTTAGCTAGTTGGAATCCCTGACTAGCTGTGTGACCTTGAAGAAATTGCTCCATTTCTCTGAGCTTTGGTTTCCTCATCTGGAATATGGAGATAAGAATATCTACGGAAAGTTGTGATAGCTAAAACGATCAGCAGGGCCTTCTCTGCTGATTCAGTGGTTAAGATTTTACCTACCGATGCAGGAGGCGCAGGTTCGATCCTTGGTTGGGGACCTAAGTTCCCACATGCCTTGCAGCCAAAAAACCAAAACATAAAACAGAAGCAATATTGTAACAAATTCAATAAAGACTTTAAAAATGATCCACAACCACAACAAAATCTTAAAAAAAAAAAAAAATTTAAAATGGCCAGCAAATGCCCTGGCCAATCAGAAAAGATCAAAGTAATCATCAGACTTCCCTACCTCCTACCTATCCAGATGGATATCCAGGTGAAACATGGACCAGTAAGGTACCTGACATTTTCCCTTATAGAGACAGCTCTGTGACACTCAGTCTGGAGCTTGCTATCATGTTCAGTTGGTGTCAAGCATAACGGTCATCTGTGTCAACTTAAAAAATTTTTAATATTTGATTGGCAAGTTTCCATAGAATATAGATGTGGATTGTTAGACCTGAACAATGGGTCAGATTTGAAAAAGAACTTGAATTTAGAAATTCAGACATGTGAAAGAAAAGTACTTCCATTGGTGTAATTACACCAAAGCCTCACGTACTTTGCTTAAATCAGAATTTAAATAGGAAGTGGTTATAGTTACCAATAATCTTCTGCTTTGCTTGTACTCTTTGAGGATGCTGTTGATATTTTCCACAAATCCTGCTTGGGCGAACCATCGAATGTTAAAATTCTCCTTCACAAAGAGTGCTTCCATCCTCAAATTGACCAGTAAGTGGTCAATATTCTCTTGCTAAGAGAGAAAAGGACATCAAAGACTTGTCTCCTGCCAGCCCCCTCCCCAACAGTTATAACAAACCCAAATCACCGAAGTTATTGAAGAAAAATATGGACGCATTTGCTAAACATGAATGTCAGAGAAGACAGCTCTAAGTTTGATACTTTGGCCACCTGATGGGAAGAGCCAACTCACTGGGAAAGACCCTTGTTGGGAAGCCCGGTGCGAAATAGCCGGTTGGAGAAAGTCCTTGGGAAAATGGCGAAGGGCCAGAAATACCCCGGCTTGATATATCTGGGCCAAAAGACATCTCCTACTTTTGGTTGTGCCTGGCGCCAAGATTTAATAATAAATATTAAGGATGTTGCTTGAGAAAATGGGTTATAGGATAAGCTCATGGGCTACTCAGAGCACGCTGTCCTTGAAATATTTTTACTGATTAGGTGTTACTCTGTACGTGCTCTGCTGACTGTATACTCTAAGCTCTTTGTTCCTACTTCTATAAAAAGGCTTTACTGCAGAAATAAACTTGTCAGTCCTTGCAAGAGACTGTCCGAGTGTCCTTCTTTCAGGTTCGTCGCTTCCAAGTCCCAGGGAGTAAATCCCCAACAACCCTGATGCTGGGAAAGGTTGAAGGCAGGAGGAGAAGGGGATGGCAGAGGCTGAGATGGTTAGACAGCATCACTGACTCAGTGGACACGAGTCTGGGCAAACTCTGGAGGACACTGGAGAACAGGGAAGCCTGGCGTGCTGCAGCCCACAGGGTCGCAGAGAGTTGGACACGACTTAGCGACTGAAGGACAAGTTTCGACAGAGCACCTGCTGTGAGACTCTGTGACCCCAAAGTCTCCCCACACTTGCTCTCTTGTGATGGGCGGTGTCCTGCCTTATACAGTTACACAAACAAAGAGTAGGGAGAGGGCCTTCCTTGGTGGTCCAGTAGTTAAGGCTCCGTGGTTCCACTGCAGGAGGCATGGATTTGGCCATGCAGTGCGGCAAAAAAATAAAAAAAGGTAGAGACATACTAGAAGTGCAAGTGGAAGATTTCTTCCTTTAAAAAAAAAAAGTTTTTTTAAAAATTTTACCAGTTTTTTGAGTACTGCAATCTCATGGTTCAAAATCCAAAAGAACAAAAAGTACAGGGGAAACATACACACTACTATATATAACTTAGATAACCAACAAGGACCTAGTGTATCATACAGAGAACTCGACTCAATATTTTGTAATAACCTACAGGGGGAAAGAATCTGAAAAAAATAGATACATGTATATATAACTGAATCACTTTGCTGTACACCTGAAACAAACATCACAATGGAAATTAACTATACTTAACACTTAAAAAAAAAAATAGTAGAGGGGAAAAGTGCCCCCTTTGGCCCCAGTCACCATCCACCCAGTTCTGCTTCTCAGAAGCAAGCAATGATATGAGTCCTTTCAGAATCATGCCCAGTCAACTCTTTTGCTAGAATTTATTTCTTAAAAGAAGATTATATCCTAAAACAAGCTGGAAGAATGCACTGCATGGCTAAAACTGTCCTCTTCTTGTTGCAGTGATGAAATCAGAAATTCATCCTCCTCTTTGAATTTTAGAAAGGAGCCAAAGAGAACAGCATCCAGTGTTTGTATAGCATTTTATACATTAGACAGCATTCAGATATATTTTCTGATCATGGTCTCTGAAGGATTTTCAGAGGGAAAACAAACAAACAAAGAAAACAAAGAAAAAAAAATAGGCTCACAGAAGAGAAGAAGTTGCTACAGGTTAGAATTTCCACTGTAAAGGAGGAGCTGAAATGAACCCACAAGCCAGAGCCTCTGACTCCAGATCGCTCAAGAAGCAATACCTTCAGGAAAAGAGTAGGAAAAACACAAAAAAGTCTCTCATATACTAACTGTTAAGTCCTTGGTTAGGAAAGCATTTTCCTTGGGTACTTTCTGGATTTTCCCAGGGCCAGTACTTTTACTGATGCACTGATAGAGAAAAATAGAAATATTATTTTGGTTGACCTGTAAGATTTTTTTTTTTATTAAATTTTATTTTGCTTAACTTTACAATATTGTATTCCTTTTGCCATACATCGAGATGGATCCGCCCCAAGTATACACGTGCTCCCCATCCTGAACCCTCCTCCCCCTCCCTCCCCATACCATCCCTCTTGGTTGTCCCAGTGCACCAGCCCCAGGCATCCATTATCAGGCATCGTACCTGGTCTGGTAACTCGTTTCAGATATGATATTATACACATTTCAATGCTATACTCCCAAATCATCCCGCCCTCTCCCGTTCCCAGAGTCCAAAAGTCTGTTCTATACATCAGTGTCTCTTTTGCTGTCTCGAAAATAGGGAATTTAGAAAGATGGTAACAATAGACCTGTAAGATTTTGATGTAAAATTTCTCAAATAAATACAAACATAACTGAATACAAAAAAAATCTGCAAAGCAACAAGGGAGAGCCCTGAGGACATGCACTGGTTTATTTGTTCCACACAGAGCAAAGGATCCTCACTGCACAACAGGAACTGGACACAGAGATGAATAAAGCCCAATCCCTGCCCTCAGGGAGCTCCCAATCTGAAAAGGGAGAGGCAGACGTGTACTCAGATGCTGGTGTGTAATGTCTGATGTTAGGAATATGGAAAAGAGGTGCTGGGGCTGCAGGGGAGGTGGGGTGGAGGTAGGGAGGGTGCAAAGGAAGATGTCCGAGGTGAATCTTTATTTACTTATTTTGGCCACACCTTTCAGCATGCGGTGGGCTTCCCAGGAGGCTCAGGGGCAAAGAATCCACCTGCCAATGCAGGTGACACAGGAGACGTGGGTTTGATTCCTGGGTGGGGAAGATGCCCTGGAGAACCCCGTGGACAGAGGAGCCTGGAGGGCTATAGTCCATAGTGCGGCACAGAGTTGGTCATGACTAAGCAACTGAGCACACACGCGCTCAGCAGGAAGTACTTCCACCATCAGGGATCGACCTGCACCTCCTGCAGCGCGAGCTCGAGTCCTAGCCACTGGACCAGCACGGAAGCCCCTGAGCTGAACCGTAGAGATGAGCAGGGGTCAGTTCCCTGGCAGTTCGGTGGTTAGGATTCCACACTCTGATTGCAGAGGGCCCAGCTTCCGTCTCTGGTCAGGGAACTAAGATCCCACATGCTGCTCTGTGTGGGACCCTCCTCCCAAAAAAGATGAGCAGGGGGTGCCCTGGGGAGGGACAAAGGAAGGCTGCACTGGCTGAGCCAGCTGGGCCACAGGGTGACCTTTAGCCAGAGCAGCCTGGATAGGAGAGGAGATCTTCAAAGATCCAGAGCTCCTGGAAGCTGCCAGTAGGTTTGGAACACCTGACCATTATCAGTACTCTGGGGCACAGGTCACAGACAGAGTCGAGTAGTCCGCTGTGTGATTTGTGTCTGAACCCTACAGTGGCCTTTTCTGCCCCTTTCCGTGTATATACTGGAGAGAGACTATCATGGTTGTAATTTACCAGCATATGTATGCTGCTGCTACTGCCGCTAAGTTGCTTCAGTCATATCCGACTCTGTGCGACCCCATAGACAACAGCCCACCAGGCTCCCCCATCCCTGGGATTCTCCAGGCAAGAATACTGGAGTGGGTTGCCATTTCCTTCTCCAAGCATATGTACACTGCAGATGCAAATAGTAAGCTTCGGTTTTGTTGTTGTACAGACCCCGTGGACTGTAGCCTGCCAGGCTCCTCTGTCCATGGGATTTCCCAGGCAAGAACACTAGAATGGGTTGCCATTTCCTTCTCCAGGGGCTCTTACTGATGCAGGGATCGAACCCAAGTCTTCTGCATTGGCAGGTGGACTCTTTACCACTGAGCCACCAGGGAAGCCCAAGCTTGGGTTTAAGGATATTCTATTTTAGGCCCCACCCCCACCCCACACCCAATCTTGTTAGCACCTCTGATTCCACCTTGAGGGGCTGGGGTAAAATGATTTAAGAGATGCCACCCAGCCCGGGATGACACGGCTGTACCTTGACAAAGTCTTCCAGGGTGTGAACTGACTCGTCCACAGCCACCAGGTAGCGGAGCTTCGGCACATGGTCTATGATGTTCTGTATCACTCTGCAGACCCCCAGGGAGCATCATCCCCAGAGGGAGTAAACACAGGAGATATTTGTTTATGTGAATAGGATTTGCTGATTGCTACCCCCATCACTCTGCAGACCCCCAGGGGGCATCATCTCCAGAGGGAATAAATACAGGAGATGTTTGTTTATGTGAATAGGATTCGCTGATTGCTACCCCCATGGGCCAGGGGCTTTGAGGATTTAGTGGATTATCTCACTTTCATTTTCCAACAAGGTCAAGGTTGGAATGATGGTCCCCAGGCTACAGAGGAGGAAGCTGGTAAAGAGTTAAGTGACATTTCTTGGGCTGAAGAGTTACTGGGAAGGTAGAAGGGCCAGGATTGGAAACCAGATCCATCTGTTTACAGGAGTAGCTGAGCCCTGTCAGGACTTGCATCGATGAAATCTGTTCACCCAGTAGCTCAATGAAGTCTCATGACAGTGCTTTGGGGGAAGGTCTTTCACAAAGTAAGACACGAATTCACAGAAGCTATGACTCCTTGAGAAGACTCTGAGAGTCCCTTGGACTGCAAGAAGATCCAACCAGTCCATCTGAAGGAGATCAATCCTGGAATTCTTTGGAAGGAATGATGCTAAAGCTGAAACTCCAGTATTTTGGCCACCCATGCGAAGAGTTGACTCATGGAGAAGACTCTGATGCTGGGAGGGATTGGGGGCAGGAGGAGAAGGGGACGACAGAGGAGAGATGGCTGGATGGCATCACTGACTCGATGGATGCGAGTCTGAGTGACCTCCGGGAGCTGGTGATGGACAGGGAGGCCTGGCGTGTGCGGTCAGGGGCGAGGCGGACCGACGAGCGACTGATCTGATTTGATCTGATGACTCCTTAAGTCACATAGCATGGAGCGGCTTAGACTTCCCACCTTGGATTAATAATGAATGATGGCCAACATTTCTGAGGGCTTAATGCCATCAACCCTGTGCTGTGGGCTACCCCAGGTTTTACCCCACTGAATTCTCACAACACTCAAGTAAGGCTATTATCATCCCCATCTCACAAATGAGAAAATCAGACCCAGAGAAGTTAGGCAACTTCCCCAAATTCACACAGCTACTGAGGCAGAGCAGGAATTTGCACACAGATGAAAAACAATTCCCGAGAAACAACAGTGAAGAGAAGACTGTCACGAGACTGTGGATTCTACCTCTATCGTGGCTCCCTTTCTCGTCAAATGGAAATAAAACAAATGCACCTGTCTAAATCTCTATTTCATATTTGTTTTATATTAATTTCACAGAACGTCGCCTCTTTTAGCTTCTTTCTTTGTTAAATATTTGACCATCTTCAAGATATTAGCAGGGAAAAAAATTCTGCCAAAAGGGCCCCTGAATCCTTGTGTAATGGGAATAATTTAATTAATTTAATAATGTAAGATGCTTTCACATCTTTAAAACTTGATAACGTGGTAATGTAAAGTTTCTGCAGAAAAGAAGAGTCTGTCTCAGCCTCACCGTGTTCAGTGTTAATGTGGGCTGGAGCAGACTGAGGTTTTGAGTGGACTCTGAAGCTTAGGGAATCCTTCTTCGAGAACAATTATGAAGATTAAGTTTAGGGCTGTGGAAGGGACCCACGCAGGGGAAGGGTCCTGAAGTTTAAGTCTCATTGTTTCCCAGTAAATACTGCCTGGGATTGGGACTAATTGACTAATGGAGAGAAAGAGAGGATCTAGAAACCAGAGAGGGGGAATTCCCTAGCAGTCCAGTGGTTAGAGCTCCACGCTTTTACTGCAGGGGCATGGGTTCTATCCCTGGTCAGGGAACTGAGTTCCCACTAGCCACATGGCCAAATTTTAAAAAGAGAGAGAGAGAAAGAAAAAGAAACCAGAAAGACTCTCAGAGAGGCACTGCTTCCTCCTGTGGGGTGAGCCAAGGGGATAACAGAATGAAGCTCTTGGAACTCGAAATGCAGATGTGATGAATTGCAAATACAGTGAACCCCATCTCTTACCTAGTGTTTAAGTCAGCATGTGCAAAGAAGGATAAGGGGGTCTGGGGATACTCTGAGAGTCTGAAAAACACTGGAAGATGTGCAACTCTGCTCCTAGGGTGAACTTGAACTTGCTCTCGGAAGTGGGGAACTCTTAGATAACAGACACTATTTCATCAGACACTATTTCAATAGTATTTCATCACTATTTCATCAGACAGACACTATTTCAAAGTGGATCTGATAAAAGTACCTTTTACTTAGGGCTGTTGTGAAGAAAAAATACAATAATACACATGAGGATCTTAGCACTTGGTAAGAAACAAACACGTCGATCAGTTAATTCTAGGGCAGTCACACGCCTGGGAGGACACTTACCCTGCTAGATCAAGAACGTGAATGGCTGGAATGACATTTGTTCCATCTCCAAACACTGGTAAAGCAGGGACTTCACCCAACCAAGCTAGCTAAAATAAAGAAAGTGAAAAGGTGAAGTTGCTCAGTCGTGTCCGACTCTTTGTGACCCCATGGACTCCTCTCTACCAGGCTCCTCTGTCCATGGGATTTTCCAGGCAATAGTACTGGAGTGGATTGCCATTTCCTTCTCCAGGGGATCTTCCCAAACCAGGGATTGAACCCAGGTCTCCCGCATTGCAGACAGACACTTTACTGTCTGAGCCATCAGGGAAGTCCTATAAAGAAAAGCAAAATAAAGAAAAGCAAAAGCATTTTCCCCCAGTTCCATGTGCCTGACTATTACAGCTCACAAAGACAGCCATAGTTGGAGACATCCAAAAAGATCTATCTAACTGATGAAGTAATCAGCTTAAGATGTTTTATAAATCAGTTCTGATGAGATTTAGTTAATCAAATCCTATTAAGAGAAATAAAGTACAACCTCAGGGCTGAAATAGTTTTCATTAGCTGTCTTTAGTAGTCATTTGCCTGTTATCTACATAGACAGAACATACTGCAGTATGCACGATGTCTTTAATTTTTATGAGAATTAAAATTTCAAAGTACCCCCACTGGTTGGGGGTTATTATCATCAGTTTGTAGATGAAATGCTTAGTGGATAAAGTACCTTCCAGGAATTAGACTTCTGATAAGTCCTTTACAATGAATTTGAACCATGATCTTCACAGAGTCCAAATCCTTGTCTTTTCCCTTCATTAAACATTTCAGTAAATAAATAGATAGTCTGGGTACTGTTTAACTATCCTGAGTGAAAGAGGTAGGGGTGGGGGCCTCAGCAGATCACTGGATATTTTGGACTTGGGGAAAACCATTTAAGGGTTTTAAGCAGGGAAGTGAAATGACTGGATTTGCTTCAGGATCCCCTGGAGAGGGAATGGCAACCCACCCCAGTATTCTTGCCTGGAGAAGCTCATGGACAGAGGAGTCTGGTGGGCTACAGTCCGTGGGAGTCACAAAGAGTTGGACATGATGGAGTGACCAACACTTCCACTTTCACTTTCTTGTGAAGGGATGATGGGAAGTAAGAGTTTAAATGAAGAGACCTAAGCCATGACAGGTGAGGATGAGAGAAGGTTTCACCTAGTCGGTGGGTGGGGAGTTGGGAGTGTTGGGTTGAAGAAAGGGAGATTCTGGGGAGATTGTCTCTATGGGGCTTGGGGATCTCGTGATAGATGAGGAGGGAGGAGTTGGGCTTTGGTTGGTGTAGCTGGGTGCAAGGTGGCCCACTTTTCTGATATGGGGCCCCGGGAAGAGCTACAGATTTTGGAAGTGACCATAGATACAGTTTGGATTTGTGAAACATGCAAGTTGAGGTGCTGGACCTGCAGAGGGAGAGCGAGTTCCACTGGACACTGATGTTTGAGTCACTGGCACCAGTCATGGGATTGAATGGCCCAACCCTAGGAAATATTTTCTTTTTAATGAAAAATAAATATATTAGAAAAAAATAAATATTTATAAATTTGCCATCTTAAAAAAAAATCCTCATAGTTATAGAAAAGTCATACCTTAAAAAAAGCATGCAAGATGCCTCCTTCCATTCCATACTGAAGTCCAGCAGCAACTACGTAAGTGGCGAATTTTCTGACCTATTAGATAAAATACAAAAGAAAAGCTAAATGTATTATTATAAATCACAGTGAATCAGATTATTTTAGTGATTTTTTTTTAAACAAGCAGTTTAATAAGTCTCATCACCTCTTTCAAAAACTCCTAACATATTTTGTGTGCCTGGCCTCTTGTTAATCCTTTAGCTGATTAGAGCATGCTCATTGGTGTCCGAAGTACAATTATCAGTACCCCTCACCCTATCACCACTGAGATTCGATTTGGGGAGGCTGGATGTTGCTAAGTTGAAGAGAAAATTGTGAAATGATGACAGAACCCAAGTAGAGATGGGAACACCCCCCCCCCACCACCACCACCAGTATGAGAGAACTGGGGTCTTTGAGTGAACTTTGTGAAAAGTGAAAGTTGTTCAGTTCTGTCTGACTCTTTGCAAGTCCATGGACTATACAGTCCATGGATTTCTCCAGGCCAGAATACTGGAGTGGGTAGCCTTTCTCTTCTCCAGTGGATCTTCCCAACCCAGGGATTGAACCCAGGTCTCCTGCACTGCAGGTGGATTCTTTACCAGCTGAGCCAACAGGGAATTGTAATTGATCTATGTTCCTGTACAACTGGACCAGTGGATAAGCAAGGCAAGGGCAAGGTGACCAGGTCCCCTAGCTTTTCCTGCCTGTCCTAGAGAACCTGATAATAAAAGTCTGCAAAGGATTTAAAAAGTTTATGAACTTGCCTCAAAATGCTAAATTGGCCCACTGCCGCTGCTGGTGCTAAGTTGCTTCAGTCGTGTCCGACCCTCTGCGACCCCATAGACAGCAGCCCACTAGGCTGCTCTGTCCCTGGGATTCTCCAGGCAAGAATACTGGAGTGGGCTGCCATTTCCTTCTCCAAAATTGGTCCACAGTCTTGTGTTTATAGTATAGCTTGTAACTATGAATGTGATGTCTGCTGATGTGGTGACAGTAGATAAATACTGGACAACCAGCCCCAGGAACACAGTGACCACGTCTGGTTTGTTCATGGCTGTGAGACCAGCTCCTACCCACAGTGCCTGGTACACAGTAGGATCTTAACGGATGTGAGTTACAAGATTCTTTTCAAGGGTCTATCTACTTGATGAAAAACACTAGGTTAAAGAAGAGTTATTATGATGAACATGTTGGACAGAGCAACCTTATTTCCTAATTGTTCAGAAAAGAGTATTTAACAAAGCTTGGGATAATTAACAGAGGAATGGATAAAGATGTGGTACATATATACCATGGAATACTACTCAGCCATAAAAAAGAACTAAATAATGCCATTTGCAGCTAGAGATAATCATACTTGGTGAAGTAAGTCAGAAAGAGAAAGACAAATGCATATGATATCACTTACACATGGAATCTAAAATATGGCAAGAATGAACTTATCTATAGAACAGAGACAGGCTCACAGACGTAGAGAACAGACTGTGGTTGACAAGGAGAAAGGGAGAAGAAGGGGGTGTACTGGGAGTTTGGGGTTGGTAGATGTAAACTATTACATTTAGAATGGGTAAACAACAGGTCCTACTGTATAGCACAGAGAACCGTATTCCCTATCTTGTAATAAACCATAATGGAAAATAATATAAAAAAGTGAATGCATGTATGTGTGTACCTGAGTCTCTTGGCTGTACAGCAGAGATTGGGACATTATATATTACCTATATTTTAATCAAGAAAAAATTTTAAAAGAAAAATTGGGATTAAAAAACCCCTGAATTTTGATTGTGTCATTTAGAGCATGGGACTTATGTCATGTTTTTACAATAAAAAAAGATACTAAGATGATGCTATTTCTCCATTTTATTTATTTATTTATGGCTACATTGCACAGGCACTCCGGATCTTAATTCCCTGACCAGGGATTGAGCCCATGTCCCCTTCAGTGAAAATGCAGAGTCCTAAACACTGGGCCGCCAGGGAATTCCTTTATTTCTCCATTTTAGGTCATCATTCACATCCATTAAGGGCTTCCCTCGTAGCTCAGTCGGTCAAGAATCTGCCTGCAGTGCAGGAGACCCAGGTTCGATCTCTGGGTTGGGAAGATCCCCTGGAGAAGAAATGGCAACCCACTCCAGTATCTTTGTCTGGTAAATCCCACGGACAGAAGACCCTGGTGGGCTACAGTCCATGGGGTCTCAAAGAGTCGGGCACGACTGAGCGACAAACACTCACACCCATTATTTTTGCATGTGTGATCATGCCTTCTCCACCAGTGATTTAGACGTAAGTGATAGAGAAATCATGGATTTTCTATTGGGACAGGTTTAATATAATATAGATACAGGATTTGGAGCTGGAAGAAATTTAGATTGTCTAGTCTAAACCCTTTTATATTACCTATTTAACTCCAAAAGTTGAATGACTTGGCTAAGATCATAAGTTAATGGATTAGAAGTCCTAATCTCATATTTTTTTTTTCTTCAAATATTTTATATTCACAGTGTTTGTATCGTCAAAGTAAAAAAGAAAAAAATTTACTAGTAGCACAGTTTTGGGAACAGAGCTCCTACTGTAATATTCTCTGAGACCACTAGGTGTCGTCTTAGAACTATAATTACCTACCATTACTGACGGTCCCGTGACTATGGGAAAATAGCCCTGGATGAAAACTTAAAGAGGTTTGGGGGTCCCATACAAATGCTACCTAAGTTAAATGAGGCTAATGATAATATCACTGAATTCACAACATTGTGAGGATTACCTATGAGGTATATGAGGATTACATGAGGTACTGTAAGTAATACATCTGGCATATTGCCTGGTACACCATAAGCAAGCTTTCAATTTTTAGCTTGTTACTATTTATTCATCACCAAGGCATCGTGTCAAATATTTTGATATAGAGAAATTAAAAAATTTTACAATATATGGATTTCAAAATGATAAAAATTTTCTGCAAGTGAAGGCTAATAAGCTACTATCTTTGTTGAATTCTCAGCTAGAGGTATGTCAACCATCAGTGACATAGATGTGTCAAGATCAACTCTATTGAATGGTGGAGTTTTGGAGTCAGGAAAAAATAACAAAACCCACAGCTTTAGTGTCTGATGGATCCAGGTTTCACTCACAGCTCCCTACCACTTGACACCTCTTTCCCACAAAGTCTACATTTGTGAAATTAGAATAATTATGTACGTACACAGGGCTTTACCTGTGTGGCTAAAACTCTACACTCCTAATGCAGGGGCGCGGCTGATGAACTAGACCCCACATGTTGTTGTTTATTTGTTGTCGTGTCTGACTCTTTGGTGACCCCGTGGACTGTAGCCCATCAGGCTCCTCTGTCCATGGGATTTCCCAGGCAAGAATACTGGAGTAGGTTGCCATTTCCTTCTTCAGGGGATCTTCCCGACCCAGGGACAGGAACCACGTTCCCTGCATAAGCAGGCAGATTCCCTACCACTGAATCACCTGGGAAGCCCCAAAGTGGGAATGAGGAAGAGGAAACTGCATTTTCCCCTTTTCCCAGACTCTATCTCATTTATTTCTTACAGCTGCTCTGAAAAGTGCATATAAACCTCATTTTAGAGGGAATTCCCTGAAAATCCAGAGGCTAGGATTTGGTGCTTTCCCTGCCAAGGGACAGGGTTCAGTCTCTGATTGGGGAACAAAGATCTTGTGCACACACACACACATTCCCACTCTTGAGTTATTTGCCTCTTCTGGACCAACGAATCCTTTGGATCTACATTGGGCTCTGCTGAGGACCCCATACAAGGCTTCCATTTTTTAGGGGCCTGGGGCAGAACTTGGGCCAGGGCAAGGCCTCTCTGAAGGAGCCTGAAGCTTGGAGGTCTGTGACTGTAAGGACGTGGGACCTAAATGCAGAGATAGGGAGCCAGCTAAGATGATGTATGCAGAGCATGTGGAATGGTTCTGACAGCGCATCGCAAGCTGCCTCCAAAAGAGCTTTTCCTACTCAAAAGGTTCTACTACTTGAGACTTACATTTTTCCCAAATTTGAGAACCATTTTTTCAGCATTTATGTGGTCCAGAAAATTAGGATGTTGCTTTCTTCTTCGATAATCCTCTTCAGTAAATGGGACCTCAGAGTCATCCTACGGGAGAAAAAAAGCCCAGAGTCCAAGCATTAGCGCGATGGGAACTTCTAAGCCCCAAAATGCTAAGGAAATCTGTACCATAGATTTCAGTTTATCCCGTTGATTCTCCAGGAAGAATTGCTGAACTATCCCTCCGAGGGACTGTATAGGAGCGTGAGTTGTGGAGAGGCCAAGTGATGAACAGCTTAGTAGACTGTCTGGAAATATTTTTCATTCCTGATTCTTAGCACAAATTGATATCCTATCTGATGGAGCCAGTTTTTAAAGCCGAAGACAGAAACTTGTGCAGGGTATGTTATTAACATGGAATTTACTTGAGGGAAAGAGGCAGTATAGAAAAGAAAAAAAAACTTTCCTTTAAGCTCAAAGTGTTCTAAAAACTACTGCTTATTTCTATGGTGACTTAACTTTCTTCAAAATGTTTCAGCTAGTCAAATTCTATCTTTATTTTTTTTTGACCACACTTTGAAGCTTGAGATTTCAGTTCCCTGATCAGAGCTCAAACCCAGGCCCCTGGTGGTGAGAGTTCTGAGTCCAACCACTGAACCACCAGGGACTTCCGCAAATTCTATCATTTACTCTTCATCTAAACAAAATTTTAAAATGTAAACGTCTTCTTTTATTCTGTAGAGAGACGTGATTCTATAAAGACATTTTAAAAAACTCATTTCTTAATAGTTCTTGACATGCGTGCAGTTTCATTTATTCTTTTAATTTTATTTATTTTTGGCTGGGCTGGGTCTTCCTTGCTTTGTGGGCTTTTCTCTAGTTGTGTCGAGTAGGGGCTATTCTCTGGCTTCGGTGCACGGGCTTCTCATCGCCATGGCTTCTCTTGTTGAGGAACGCGGGCTCCAGGGCAGGTGGGCTCAGTGGTCGTGGTACCTTGGCTTAGTCACTCCTCGTCATGGGGAATCTTCCTGAACCAGGGATTGAACCCATGTCTCCTGCACTGGCAGGCAGATTCTGACCCACTGAACCATCAGGGAAGTCCCCTGGGGTTTCATTTTTTAAATCTAAATTGTGAGGCCTTTTTAAATTCTTCTTTTCCACGCTGCCTCTTTCCCTCAAGTCAATCCCATGTTAATTAGAACACACCCTGTGCAAGTTTCTGTCTTAGGCTTTAAAAACTGGCTTCATCAGATAGGATATCAGTTTGTCCTAAGAATCAGGAATGGAAAATATTTCCCGACAGTCCACTGAGCTGTTCATCACTTGGTCTCTCCACAACTCATGCTCCTAGAGTCCCTCGGAGGGACAGTTCAACAAAAACTTCCTGCAGAACAAAAGGAGAAACTGAAATCCATGGTACAGATTTCTCCCCAATCCATGCAGATTTAGAGGTCCTACTTGGAGTAGGAGTTCTGATTTTTCTTTTTTTTTTTTGACCGAGCTGCACAGCATACGGGATCTTTGTTCCCTGATCAGGGATTGAACCAGTGCCCTGTGCCATGGAAACACAGAGTCTTAACCACTGGACCTCCAGGAAAGTCCCAGGACTTCAAAAAATACAGTCTAATCAGAAGCCTTCCAATCACACCACATTGCTCTAAGATAAATACCGGACAAAAGCATCTGAGTCCAGGGCTTATCCAAAATTAATCAGAGAGGCAGAGCGAACACAAGGATGAGAACCCTGAGGCAGAACAATTGTTGGCAGGTTCGAGAAATGGGAAGAAGGGCTGAAATGACTGGAGCCAAGCTGGGGATTGGTAGAGGAGGAGGTAGGCAGTGCCAGGCTGCCAGGGTTTGTGGACCAGGTGAAGGAGTTTAGATTCATCCTAAAGGCATGAGAAGTTCATGGAGGATTTTCTGCATTTTAAGCAGGACTATAACCTTACTGACTCAATGGACATGAACTTGAGCAAACTCCAGGGGACAGTGGAGGACAGGGAAGCCTGGTATGCTGCCGTCCGTGGGGCCGCAAAGACATGACTTAGCGACTGAACAACAACAACAACCATAGCATGATCTGAATTATATTTGAACAAGATCACTTCAGCTGTTTTTTGGAGACTGCCTTGGAAGGATGTGATGGCGGCTGCCAGTTCCGAGGCCACCCTGGTAGCCCACAGATACAATGAGAACAGGATGGATTCAGGAGACATTTTGGATGAGGAATTAACAGAATTGAGTGATGAACTGACTGATGGATGGAAGGGAGAGGAGGTGAGCAGTGGACATGGTGGACACTACTGGGAGAAAGAGAAAGAATGAGTTTTGGGGGGAAGATCCAGTTAGTCCACCCCAATTCTGTGTCCATAGTAGATACTCAATGAATACATGTCATCTAATTAGCTGACCTCTTAAATATACCCAGTGGCTCATATGTAGGATTGCCAGATAAAATAGAGGACACCCAGCTAAATTTGAATGTCAGATAAACAAATATTTTTTCAAGTATGAGTATGTCTTAGGGCATGAGATGCACTTACGTGACACATTATTTGCAGTTTATGCGAAATTTAAATTTACCTGGGTGTCCTGTATTTTTATTAGCTACATCTGGCAGTCCTACTCACAGCGGATCTATAATCAGCTTTGCTTTCAGGATGGACTGAGTCCCAGCATCTCCCTGGTCCTAGTGACTGACACGATGGCCAGCCTGCCGAACTGACTTTCCTGCTCCCTGTGACTGGCTGCCCAGTGCCCTCTCCTGGGCCTTGGAGCACCCTCAGTCCTTACGGCAGTGACAAAAACAGTTACATTTCAGGTGACCTGGTTCTCTGGTCACAGGTCTGGACAGCCAGTCAGTGTCTCCCCTGCGCTCTGAGACGAAGACTGGGCCACCCTCTCTGGCCAGCTGCACTGGGCCCGTAAGGTCTAGCCAATCCTGGCCTGCAGGCTTCGAGCTGTCGTCTCCAATTCCTGGTTGGGACTGAGATCTGGTTTGTACATTTCCAAACTTCCCTACCAATCGTGGGGCTATGTTCCCTCTAGTCCTTAAATTTCACATTACAAACAAATGACAAATAAAATGTCTTTTAAACTTGCATTTTTCATACAGCTTCTAGTCTCTTGCAACCATTGGTATCAGTCGCTTTTCCAATAAGTGATGAGTCGCCGTATCGTCGGCATAAAACCAGGACTCTTCTATTGATGTATATTGATGTGTGTTGCCATTTCTGGGAACTGCCTGCCTTATTAACACGTCATTACAATCAACAAGCTCACTGACAGGCCTCATCCTCTTAGGAAGCGGAGAACTGACTATGTAGAGTCATCTGCCTTTTCTTCAAGGACTTTGGGTGAACCTGCTGTCCAGGAAGACTCTGGGGGACCCTCTTTTTAATTGGTCGCTGTGTTTGACTCCCCATGTGGATCTCTTGCTGGACTCTTTTCCCCCTGGTCATTATTCTCTTTCTCCCACCTGGTCAGTATGTGTGATGACAGATCCCATCTGCTCTTCTGGGCCATCCGGTTAAGCCAATGTCATCTCTGGTCTCCCCTCTTCACTCAGTATAAAAAAACAAATACATAGCTATACTTTTATTACTATTTTTAAATTTTTGGTGGTACCCCATGGCATGTGGGACCTTAGTTCTGCAACCAGGGATCAAACCTGTGCCCTCTGCATTGGAAGATGGAGTCTTAACTGCTGGACCACTGAGGAAATCCCTATACTTCTAAAACAGATACTATGGAAAAAACCTGGGTATATTAAGAGTCTCCAACTTATTAAAATTGTATAATATTTACAAATGAAAATATTCTATTCTACTTATCCTTTTGTATTAAAACTATCTTAAATGCACCATAAAGAAAGCTGAGCACAGAAGAATTGATGCTTTTGAACTGTGGTGTTGGAGAAGACTCTTGAGAGCCCCTTGGACTGCAAGGAGATCCAACCAGTCCATCCTAAAGGAGATCAGTGCTGGGTGTTCATTGGGAGGATTGATGTTGAAGGTGAAACTCCAATATTTTGACCACCTGATGCAAAGAGCTGACTCACTGGAAAAGACCCTAATGTTGGGAAAGATTGAAGGTAGGAGGAGAAGGGAATGACAGAGGATGAGTTGGTTGGATGGCATCACCGACTCAATGGACATGGGTCTGGGTGGACTCCAAGAGTTGGTGATGGACAGGGAGGCCTGGCGTGCTGCGATGGGGTTGCAAAGAGTCAGATACAACTGAACAACTGAACTGAACTGAGCTAAATGCAGTTTTGTATTTGTTCAGATGTTTTTGACTACAAATAACAAAAACTGGAACTCAAAATGGCCTCAAAAGTGCGAGGAGGCATTATTTCCTATGAGTAACATCCCCGAATGGAGCACCTTCAGGTGTCGTGTGATGGGCGTCTTCTCCGCCCTTTGGATGCCTTTTTAAGTCTGTCTCCCTCAGTGTGTGGTCTTCCTCTTCAGGCTCACAGAAGGCTGTCAGCAGCAGTTTCAGGTGTCACATCCAGGCACAACAACATCCCCAAAGGGACGAAGGCTGCATCTTGCTTAAGTCTCCCTTCATTAGGGATGAGTCCTTTCCAGAGGAGCCTGGACTCAGCTGACTTCCTGGGCACAGAGCTAGACAGGCATCTCCCAGGCTTCCTTGCAGTTGGGTGTGGTCTCGTGACTGGATAGAACTGGAGTTGGAACAACGGATCGGTTCAAAATGAGAAAGGTGTACGTCAAGGCTGTATATTGTCACCCTGCTTATTTACCCAAATGCAGAGTACATCATGAGAAATGCCGGGCTGGGTGAAGCTCAAGCTGCAATCAAGACTGCCGGGAGAAGTATCGACAACCTCAGATATGCAGATAATACCACTCAAATGGCAGAAAGTGAAGAGGAACTGAAGGCCTTTTTGATGAAGGTGAAAGAGAAGAGTGATAAAGCTGGCTTAAAACTCAACATACAAAGAAACTAAGATCATGGCATCTGGTCCCATCACTTCATAGCCAATAGATGGAGAAAACGAGGAAACAGCAGCAGATTTTATTTTCTTGGGCTTGAAAATCACTGTGGACTGTGACTGCAGACATGAAATTAAAAGATGCTTACTAGGAAGAAAATCTACGACAAACCTAGACAGCATGTTGAAAAGTAGACACAGCACTTAGCTGACAAGGGTCCATACAGTCAAAGAAATGGTTTTTCCAGTAGTCATGTATGGATGTGAGAGTTGGACCATAAAGAAGACTGAGAACTGAATAACTTATGCTTTCAAGTTGTGGTGCTGAAGAAGACTCTTGAGAATCCCTTGGACTGCAAGGAGATCAAACCAGTCAATCCTAAAGGAAATCAATTCTGAATAACCATTGGAAGGACTGACGCTGAAGCTGAAGCTCCAATACTTTGCCCACCTGATGCAAAGAGCCGACTCATTGAAAAAGACCCTGATGCTGGGGAAGATGGAGGGCAAGAGGAGAAGGGGGCAACAGAGGATGAGATGGCTGGATGGCATCATCGACTCAGAGGACATGAGTTTGAGCAAGCTCTGGGAGATGGTGAAGGACAGGGAGGCTGAAGTCGATGGGGCTGCAAAGAGTCAGATATGACTGAGTGACTGAACAACAACAAAAAATCATTAAAAAAACAAACAAACAAACCACGGTGAGAAGATGGGAACATGCCAAAGGGACACAGAAGCTAACACCGGAGCCATTTCCCCATATTTTCTTTGGCGGAACCATCTCTTCCCCACTCACAGCCTATTTAGTTCAGGAGGCTGATCATTCCTGCCTCTAGAAGTGGGTATATGATCCCAGATCTGGTCAATCAGAGTTTGGCATTCCCCCAGTCACAGTGACTGATTCATGGTTAAGCCTGTGACGTAAGACCTGGAAGAATGGCATATTCCTGAGCTGGGGAGGGACATGGCCTAAAGGGAGAAGAGAAGTCAAGCTCTAGAGATGTAAGCCTGGGAGCTCCTGGGGGCCAGAAGGAGTGGAGAGCTTACCAAGAATAAGCCTAGAGGAGAAAAGAAGCAACTGAAGGGAGAGAAAGAGTAGGTTAGTTCTGAGCACTGTTTAAGCCCCTAGATACAGCTGTGCCTGAAGCCCATTGTCTGACTACGCAGTTATGAGTCAATAAATCCCCATTTTGCTTAAGTCTGTATGAGTTTGTTAATAACTGAAGGAGTGACGACAATCAATCAGGCCAGTGAAATGATCGGCCAGTCAAGTGACCAACGACTGTTTTGTAGCAGACGCTTTACTAGAGACTCTGAGGGTTGGAACTTCAACAGGAATAAAGTGACAGGCTGCTCCTTGAGGCGATGGCAACCAAGTGGAGGAGGTGAGTGAGATTCACAAGAAAGGGACAGAAACCCTCCGGTTCCTGCCCTTGGAGGACCTCTGCATCCACTGAGGGAGAGAGAATTAAACAAATAAATGACCTCTGACGCAAGAAGTGTGACAAATGCTTAAATACTTCCTTGTTATAAATAAAGCATTCCACTGAGTCTAACATGCGCCTTTTTTCCTCCCCATTTTAACATCTCTGAAATTGGAATGTGTCCTCTCATCACCGGCTTATCACAACGTGCTCAGTCAGGAAGCATCCGCCGTGCCATCCTCGTTGGAGCCTGGGTCACCTTGGGGTCACCTTCAGCGCATATCATCTTTATACTGACTTAGACACTACGCATGTTGGTCTAATTGCCTTTTAGGATGTCTTTGCAAAGATTATAGCGGGATTCAGTACGGGGATGAAAAGGCAGTTCCCAGGCACAGAGGCATGGCGACAGAGCAGCAAAATCTGATACCGGCGGACAAGTCCGACGATATCAGCTTTATAGGAAAGTGTGTGCTCAGTCACTCAGTCGTGTGTGAGTCTTTGCAACCCCACAGACTGTAGCCCAGCTCCACAGACTGTAGCCCAGCTGCCAGGCTCCTCTGTCTGTGGGATTTCCCAGGCAAGAATACTGGAGTGGGTTGCAATTTCCTCCTGCAGGGGATCTTCTCTACCCAGGGACTGAACCTGCATCACCTGGGTCTCCTGCATTGGCAGGCAGATTCCTTACCACCGCACCAGCCCAGGGATCAAACCCCTGCATTGGGAGTGTGGAGTCAGCCACTGGACCACCACGGAAGCCCCTAAACTCTGAGTTTGAAGAAGTTTGGGGAATACTAGAATCACTGTATTTGCTTATATTTTCCCTTTTAATGTATGCATGGGAATATACACGACAAAAAAATAGGTACAGGTAAGTCTAAAAGAGCATGCTTTTAATACATTTAAAATAAAAAGTGATAAGGTTTGTTATAGTTGGACAGGCAGCATTTTCCTCTTCTTTCTTAGGGGCTTGTAAAACGACGTGGCCCCTTGGAATGGAGTGACTTGGAGCCCATGCACTCTCAGTTCAGTTGCTCAGTTGTGTCCGACTGTTTGCAACCCCAGGCTAACATGCAGCACACCAGGCTTCCTTGTCCATGAACACTGCGGAGTGCTTATTAAGGGGCAGAGTTCAGGAGTGTAAGCACATTGAAAACTGTAGAAAGCTCTCTCTGCGTGCGGGTTACAAGGTCCAGAGGTCGCAATGCTGCACAGAAGAAAAGCTAGCCCACTACTTACCGGGTCCAGGGGTTTGGACCGCGCCCAGGTCATCACCGTGGAAACCAAAATAAACACCTTCCGCTTTTCGAAATGGCTGGTTTCTTCATTCAGGGCTGCGGAGCCAAAAAGCGGAGTGGTTACTTGGATCCATGCAGAACGTGTTAAAATGCCGTGCACTTTTCATTACCAGCCTGACTTTAAGTGACTCCTTTTTCAAGCGGCGACTTTACACCAGGGGGCGCCCCCTCTGACGCCTCACTGCCCCTCCTAGTCTCTCCTCCCGGCAGACTCCCTCCAGCCATCCGACTTCCTCAGCGCCCAGCTCACAGTCCAGCCCCTTCCTGTTTCCTGGCCTGCGGCGGTGTGCTTCCACCTTTAGGAGGGCCTGTGATACTAGTAATTAAAGCTGACATGGTGGTGCTTTAGTCGCTTAGTTGATGTCCTACTCTTTGTGACCCCATGGACTGTAGCCCGCCAGGCTCCTCTGTCCATGGAATTCTCCAGGCAAGAATACTGGAGTGGGCAGCCATTTCCTCCTCCAAGGGATCGTTCTGACCCAGGGATGGAACCCGCATCTCCTGCACTGCAGGCAGATTCTTTACTGACTGAGCCACCAGGGCATGAATGGGAACAATTCATGGGCTTTAGTAAATAATTCCTGGTGTCCCAAATGGTAAGAAATCTGCCTTCAAAGCAGGAGATCGGGTTCAATCCCTGGGTTGGGAAAATCCCCTGAAGGAGGGCATGGCAACCCAGTCCAGTATTCTTGCCTGAAGAATTCCATGGACAGAGGAGCCTGGCGGGCTACAGTCCATGGGGCTGCAAAGAGTCAGACACGATTGAGCAACTAACACACGCATACACTGAATTCTTACCATCTGGAGGTAGATGCTAACAGCTCTGTTTTTATAGATAAGGGAAGGGAAGCACACTTCCCATTTGCCCAGAATCATGAAATGAAGCCATGGGACAGGGTCCAGTTCTAGAAGCCTGGTTGTCTGGCTTGTGGTCCCCACTATGTCTCTTTTTGGGCTTCATGGAGAGTGGAGTGGGAGGCCTGAATCAGAAGGCTAGGCCTCTCTTTTTTAAAATTCTTAAAAAAATTTTTTTAAATATAGCTAATGTTCTGCTAGCTTCAGGTGTACAGCAAAGTGATTCAGTTGTATCCATCTATGCCTATACAGCTTCCCTGGTGGCTCAGTGGTAAAGAATCCGCCTGCCAATGCAGGAGATGCAGGTTTGATCCCCTGGTTGGGAAGATCCCTGGAGAAGGACATGGCAACCCACTCTAGTAGTCTTGGTTGGGAAATCCCGTGGACAGAGGAGCCTGGCGGGCTACTGTCCATGGGGTTACAAAGAGTTGGATAATCTTAGCAACTAAAAATAAAACAAAATCTATATCTATAAATTCTTTTTTTTTTCCAGAATCTTTTCCATTATAGGTTATTACAAGACCGTGACTACAGAACCTTCTGCTATACTATAGATCCTTGTTGTTCATCTAGTTTATATATAATAGTGTGTACATGTTAATCCTCAACTCTTAAGTTATCCTCCCAACACCAATCCATAACCATAAGTTTCTTTTCTGTGTCTGTGAGTCTATTTCTACTTTGTAAATAAATTCATTTACATTTTTTAGGCTTTCGCATATAAGTGATATCTTGTGATATTTGTCTTTCTTTAACTTACTTCACTTTGTATGATATTCTCTAGGTCCATCCATGTTGCTATAAACAGCATTATTTAAATTTTTTTTTTTTTAAATGGGACCAGACCCTCTCATGATTTCATATGAAGCAGTGCTATTTAGCTTAAGTCCCTGTGGAAAGAAGTAATTTTCCATGCCCCCAACTGTCCCTGGCTACAGTAGAGCAGCCCATGAGAGGTGGCTGTGGGCTGTGGGTAGAGGCTTTGGTAGCACCTCGATGCTTGATAATGAACAATATGTAGACACTGGAATTTAGAATAGTGGTGGACTGGACCCACGAGTATTTGGTGTCCAAAAGGTCTGTTACTTTCCAGGAGGGCTCTCCACACATTTAAGCATTGGAGTGGAGTGGAACTCACTGTCGTGTCCAACTTTTTGCAATCCATGGACTGTACCCCACCAGGCTCCTCTGTCCATGGGATTTTTCTAAGCAAGAATACCAGAGTGGGTGGCCATTTCCTCCTCCAGTGGATCTTCCCAAACCCAGGATCAAACTCAAGTCTCCTGAGTCTCCTAAACTGGCATGCGAATTCTTTACTGCTGAGCCACTGAAGAGTTCCCCATGAAACTAATTGTTGTATCAAAGTTTGAGAACCTGGGGCAGGCAATAGATGGGTCCCTGGGGCAAAGAGTTGGAAATTTGTTCTCTGTGATCCGATGTTGTTGTTCAGTTGCTAAGTCATATCCTACTCTTTGCTACCCCATGAACTGCAGCACGCTAGGCTTCCCTGTCCTTCATTATCTCTCTGAGTTTGCTCAAACTTATATCCATTGAGTCAGTGATGCCATCCAATCATCTCATCCTCTGTCACCCCCTTCTCCTCCTGCCCTCAATCTTTCCCAGAATCAAGGTCTTTTTCCAATGAATTGGCTCTTTGCATCAGATGGCCGAAGTATTGGAGCTTCAGCATCAGTCCTTCCAATGAATATTCAGGGTTGATTTTCCAATAGTCATGTATGGACATGAGAGTTGGACTATAAAGAAAGCTGAGCACTGAAGAATTAATGCTTTTGAATTGTGGTGTTGGAGAAGACTTTTCAGAGTCCCTTGGACTGCAAGGCGATCCAACCAGTCCATCCTAGAGGAAATCAGTCCTGAATATTTAGGACTGAAGGACTGATGTTGAAGCTGAAACTCCAATACTGTGGCCACCTGATGCAAAGAACTGACTAATTTGAAAAGACCCTGATGCTGGGAAAGATTGAAGGCAGGAAGAGCAGGGGATGACAGAGGATGAGATGGCTGGATGGCATCACCGACTCAATGGACTTGAGTTTGAGTAAACTCCGGGAGTTGGTGATGGACAGGGAGACCTGGCATGCTGCAGTTCATGCGGTCACAAAGAGTCGGACATGACTGAGCAACTGAGCTGAACTGAACTGAACTGATTTCCTTTAGGATTGACTTAGTTTGATCTCCTCGTTGTTCAAGTGACTCTAGATAAGAGATCACTTATTTTTCTCATTCTTGAAGTCAGGAGACCTCCCTTAGTATGCACAGGATGCACAGAAAGGCTCCCTGGAGGTCAGAGAGGGAGGGGGCACCACCCCACAGTAAGTGATGCTCACTACCCATAGGCCTCTTCGGTGGATTGCATCTTGGCTGAGAGATGTGCACGTACACATGGGAGGATCCTGAGATACACCAAATATGGACTCTGAATCTGGTGAATCAAAATGATTCCACTAGTGTCTCTCCACACTTGCTTGTACTCTTTTCCTCCTAATAAGCATTTCACTTGTTTCACTGCTCTCCGTCTTCATGGGAGTTCATTTCTGCAAAGCCAAGGGGCCAGGGCCTTGTCACTGACCCCTGGTCTGGTGGCTAGGACTAGATGCTCTCAGCGCCTCGATTGACCTCAATCTCTGGCCGGGAACTGAAACCCTGCTACAAGCCACTGCAGGCTGAGGCCACCCGATCAACCTACCATGTTCCTGTGATGATTAATGGGAAGGATCCTACAAGGTGCTGAGGCTCATCTGTTATAGCAGGAAGTCAGTGGTTAATGTCTAAAATTCATAATCAAAGGACATCAGTGCAGGCATTTTTGTGTGTGTGTATTAAAAGGAACAAGTGGGTTAAATGAGGTTCCTTTGGGGGAGTAAGGATGGGATGAGAAAGAAATGCATGAAAAAATTTTTTTCTTCTAAATCCTCCTGTGCTTTTTTAAATTTTTGAAATACGTCCAGGTTTTATAGCAGAAAAGAATTAAAATTTAAGGAAAACTCTGTGTATGTACTATATAGAAAAAATCAATTTCCAAAGACCAGCAAAAATGAGAACTCAGTAAACATTAGGTCTGATTATTATTTTAGGTGGTGCAATTATCTTAGAAAGTGCAATTATACATCATCTGTTGATATTTGCAAAGGGACAAAATGTGCGGCGTAGGCAATTATAAAGCTCTGTTCTGAAATGTGACACATTGCTCATGTTTTTGATTTGTATCTGAATGAAAACTTAGGCCCACAGTGATAAATGAGAAATCAAACATTCTAAGCTCCTGAGGACTTCCGCACATCCAGAGAGAGTACTTTCCCATCATTATTTCTCTGAATATGGTACAGATATTCCTGAAGCTTCATTCCATTTCTTTGAACACAAGCCAAAATACAGTTTTTCTATTTTCTTATTCAGGGGTTGGCAAGGTGCTGCTTGTTTTTGTAAATAAAGTTTTGTTGAATGGAACTTCCCTAGTGGTCCAGTGGATAAGACTCCATACTTCCAAAGCAAGAGGCCTGGGTTTGATCTTTGGTCAGGGAACTAGATCCCCCATGCTGCACCTGAGACCTGGAGCAGCTGAATAAATAAATAAATACATATTTTTAAGTTTTATTGGAACCCAGTTCGTTCATTTACATTTTTGCCTATAGTTGCATTTGTGCTACAATGGCAGAGAAGTTGGCTTGAAAAGCCAAAAACCTGGCCTTTTATGGAAAAAGTTTGCTGACTCCTGGACTAATCTGCCAAAAATGAAGATATTGAAGTGTAAATGATAGTCTTTCAGTTGTGTCCAGCTCTTTGTGACCCATGGACTATATAGCCTGCCAGGCTTCTCTGTCCATGGAATTCTCCAGACAAGAATACTGGAGTGGGTAGCTGTTTCTTCCTCCAGGGATCTTCCCAGCCCAGGGATAGAACCTGGGTCTCCTGCATTGCAGGAAGATTCGTTATAGTCTGAGCCACCAGGGACGCACCTAACATAAAAGTAAAAAACTGCAAAGTAAGGTGCTTCTAGCTTTTCCGCTGTCCTCCTGGTCTAGAATGACAATGCAAATAAGCTCAGTTGCTCTGGATTTAATAAGGATATGAATTACAAAGCACCACATTACTAAACATCACTTTGTTCCTTAATTACCTTTTCAAAGCATTTAAAACATGCAGGCATTGTCTGCAACTCCTTCCCGACCCCTGCTATCAGGGAACATCTGTTGAACTGAATCGAATCCGCAGAGTTAGAAATAATTCCTCTTCTCCTAAGTGAAGTCGCTCAGTCGTGTCCGACTCTTTGCAACCCCGTGGAGCGTAGCCCACCAGGCTCCTCCACCCACAGGATTCTCCAGGCAAGACATACTGGAGTGGGTTGCCATTTCCTTCTCCAGGGGATCTTCCCGACCCAGGGATCGAACCCAGGTCTCCTGCATTGCAGGCAGACGCTTTAACCTCTGAGCCACCAGGGAAGCCCTCTTCTCCTAAAGTCACATCCATCTTGTGACACCTTTTGTATCAACATGCCATTCTCTGTCCTGCACAAAAGTTTCTCCTGAGTCCCTTAGCTCTCCCGTGAGCCTACAAAAGCCTTGAGGTATCACGTTTATCTGTCTTTGTATCTTTCCAATACCTTCAACCCCACCTCCTTCAGCGGTGTCCGTAGAATGAATAAAGGTTAAATTTTGAACATTAATGTTTCATTTCTTTAAATGATTAAAAATATTCTATTCTTTGAACACACAGATCAGTGGAATAGACAGCCCAGAAATAAACCCACACACTTATGGTCAATCTTCGACAAAGGAGGCAAGAATACCCAATGGAGAAAAAGACAGTCTCTTCCATAAATGCCACTGGGAAAACTGGACAGCTACAAGTAGAAGAATGAACTCAGAACACTCCCTAACATCATATGCAAAAATAAACTCAAAATGGATTAAAGACCTAACTGTAATACTGGAAACCATAAAACTCCTAGAGGAAAACATAGGCAGAACACTTTTTGACATAAATTATAGCAGTATTTTTTTTCGATCTGTCTCCTAAAGCAAAGGAAGTAAAAGAAAAATAAACAAATGGGACCTAATTAAATTTAAAAGCTTTTGCACAGCCACTAACAAAATGAAAAGACAATGTACTAATGGGAGAAACTATTTGCAAATGGGTAAAAACAATAATAATATAATAATATTTTCAGTATAGGGGACCGGAATGCAAAAGTAGGAAATTAAGAAACACCTGGAGTAACAGGCAAATGTGGCCTTGGAATGTGGAATGAAGCAGGGCAAAGACTAATAGAGTTTTGCCAAGAAAATGCACTGGTCATAGCAAACACCGTCTTCCAACAACACAAGAAAAGACTCTGCATATGGACATCACCAGATGGTCAACACCGAAATCAGATTGATTATATTCTTTGCAGCCAAAGATGGAGAAGCTCTACACAGTTAACAAAAACAAGACTGGGACTGACTGTGGCTCAGATCATGAACTCCTTATTGCCAAATTCAGACTGAAATTGAGAAAGTAGGGAAAACCACTAGACCATTCAGGTATGACCTAAATCAAATCCCTTATGATTATACAGTGGAAGTGAGAAATAGATTTAAGGGCCTAGATCTGATAGATAGAGTGCCTGATGAACTATGGAATGAGGTTCGTGACATTATACAGGAGACAGGGATCAAGACCTTCCCCATGGAAAAGAAATGCAAAAAAGCAAAACGGCTGTCTGGGGAGGCCTTACAAATAGCTGTGAAAAGAAGAGAAGTGAAAAGCAAAGGAGAAAAGGAAAGATATAAGCATCTGAATGCAGAGTTCCAAAGAATAGCAAGAAGAGGTAAGACAGCCTTCTTCAATGATCAATACAAAGAAATAGAGGAAAACAACAAAATGGGAAAGACTAGAGATCTCTTCAAGAAAATTAGAGATACCAAGGGAATATTTCATGCAAAGATGGGCTTGATAAAGGACAGAAATGGTATGGACCTAACAGAAGCAGAAGATATTAAGAAGAGGTGGCAAGAATACACAGAAGAACTGTACAAAAAGATTTTCACTACCCATATAATCATGATGGTGTGATCACTGACCTAGAGCCAGACATCCTGGAATGTGAAGTCAAGTGGGCCTTAGAAAGCATTACTACAAACAAAGCTAGTGGAGGTGATGGAATTCCAGTTGAGCTATCTCAAATCCTGAAAGATGATGCTGTGAAAGTGCTGCACTCAATATGCCAGCAAATTTGGAAAACTCAGCAGTGGCCACAGGACTGGAAAAGGTCAGTTTTCATTCCAATCCCAAAGAAAGGCAATGCCAAAGAATGCTCAAACTACTGCACAATTGCACTCATCTCACACGCTAGTAAAGTAATGCTCAAAATTCTCCAAGCCAGGCTTCAGCAATATGTGAACCGTGAACTTCCTGATGTTCAAGCTGGTTTTAGAAAAGGCAGAGGAACCAGAGACCAAATTGCCAACATCCGCTGGATCATGGAAAAAGCAAGAGAGTTCCAGAAAAACATCTATTTCTGCTTTATTGACTATGCCAAAGCCTTTGACTGTGTGGATCACAATAAACTGTGGAAAATTCTGAAAGAGATGGGAATACCAGACCACCTGACCTGCCTCTTGAGAAATTTGTATTCAGGTCAGGAAGCAACAGTTAGAACTGGACATGGAACAACAGACTGGTTCCAAACAGGAAAAGGAGTACGTCAAGGCTGTATATTGTCACCCTGCTTATTTAACTTATATGCAGAGTACATCATGAGAAATGCTGGACTGGAAGAAGCACAAGCTGGAATCAAGATTGCTGGGAGAAATATCAATAACCTCAGATATGCAGATGACACCACCCTTAAGGCAGAAAGTGAAGAGGAACTAAAAAGCCTCTTGATGAAGGTGAAAGAGGAGAGTGAAAAAGTTGGCTTAAAGCTCAACATTCAGAAAACGAAGATCATGGCATCCGGTCCCATCACTTCATGGGAACTAGATGGGGAAACAGTGTCAGACTTTATTTTTCTGGGCTCCAAAATCACTGCAGATGGTGACTGCAGCCATGAAATTAAAAGACACTTACTCCTTGGAAGAAAAGTTATGACCAACCTAGATAGTATATTGAAAAGCAGAGACATTACTTTGCCAACAAAGGTTCATCTAGTCAAGGCTATGGTTTTTCCTGTGGTCATGTATGGATGCGAGAGTTGGACTGTGAAGAAAGCTGAGCGCCAAAGAATTGATGCTTTTGAACTGTGGTGTTGGAGAAGACTCTTGAGAGTCCCTTGGACTGCAAGGAGATCCATCCAGTCCATTCTGAAGATCAGCCCTGGAATTTCTTTGGAAGGAATGATGCTAAAGCTGTAACCCCAGTAGTTTGACCACCTCATGAGAAGAGCTGACTCATTGGAAAAGACCCTGATGCTGGGAGGGATTGGGGGCAGGAGGAGAAGGGGATGACAGAGGATGAGATGGCTGGATGGCATCATTGACTCGACGGACGTGAGTCTCAGTGAACTCCGGGAGTTGGTGATGGACCCAACTCCCATGAGATGGGAGATGGGAGGCCTGGCGTGCTGCGATTCATGGGGTCACAAAGAGTCGGACATGACTGAGTGACTGAACTGAACTGAACTGAACTTAAAAACAATAAGGGATTAATGTCCAACATATATAAACAGCTCATTCAACTCAACGTCCAAAAAACAAACATCACAATTCTAAAAATGGGCAGAAGTGGATAGATACTTTTCCAAAGAGGAAATGCAGATGACCAACAAACACATGAATAGATGCTCAACATCGCTAATCACTGCTGCTGCTGCTGCTAAGTCGCTTCAGTCATGTCCGACTCTGTGCGACCCCATAGACGGCAGCCCACCAGGCTCCCCCGTCCCTGGGATTCTCCAGGCAAGAACATTGGAGCAGGTTGCCATTTCCTTCTCCAATGCATAAAGGTGAAAATCAAAGTGAAGTCGCGCATTCGTGTCCGACTCTTAGCGACCCCATGGACTGCAGCCCACCAGGCTCCTCCATCCATGGGATTTTCCAGGCAAGAGTACTGGAGTGGGGTGCCATTGCCTTAGGAAATGCAAATCAAAACCACAATAAGATATCACCTCACATACGTTAGAATGGCTGTTATCAAAAAGACAACAAATAACAAATTTTGGTGAGGATGTGGAGCAAAGGGAACCCTTGTACACTATTGCCAGGAATGTACATTGCTGCAGCTGCTGTGGAAAACAATATGGAAGTTTCACAAAAAACTAAAAATAAAACTATCATATGACCCAACAGTTCCACTCTTGGGTCTATATTTGAAAAAAAAAACAACCACTAATTCAAAGAGATACATGTACCCCATGTTAACAGCAGCATTATTTACAGTAGCCAAGATATGGAAGCAATCTAAAGTCCTCAACAGATGAAGGGATAAAGAAGAATTCATATAGATAGATATATATTTGTGTGTGTGTACATTGGAATACTACTCAACTATAAAAAAAGAATGACATTTTGCCATTTGTAACAACATGGATAGACTTACTATGCTGAGTAAAATAAGTCAGACACAGCAGGACAAATACTGTCTAATATCACTTATATGTGGAATCTAAAAAATACACAAACTAGTGAATATAATAAAAAGGAAGGAGACTCACAGAACTAGTGAAAAAATTAGCGGTTACCAGTGGGCAAAGGGAAGAGGGAAGGGCTAGGTAAGGGTAGGGAATTAAAAGGCACAAACTCTTAGCTACAGTCAAGGCTATGGTCTTCCCAGTGGTCATGTACGGTTGTGAGAGCTGGACCATGGAGAAGGTAGAGCACCAAAGCATTGATGCCTTCCAACTGTGGTGCTGGAGGAGACTCCTGATAGTCCCTTAGTCAGCAAGGAGATCAAACCAGTCAATCTTAAGGGAAGTCAATCCTGAATTCTTGTTGGAAGGATTGATGCTGAACCTGAAGCTCCAGTATTTTCGTCATCTGATGTGAACAGCTGACTCACTGGAGAAGTCCCTGATGCTGGGAAAGATTGAAGGCAGAAGGAGAAGAGGGCATCAGAGGATGAGATGGCTGGATGGCATCACCGATGTAATGGACATGAACTTGGACAAATTTCAGGAGATGGTAAGGGACAGGGAGGCCTGGTGTGCTGCAGTCCACGGGGTCGCAAAGAGTTGGACACGACTGAGTGACTAAACTGAGTGACTAGACTGAGTGACATTAGGTATAAAATAAGCTATAAGGATATATTGTGCAACACAGGAAATACAGCCAACATTTTATAATAACTGTAAGGAGAGTATAACCTTCAAAAATTGTGACTCATAACATTGTACACTTTCATAACATTGTACATCAATTTTGGGCTTCCCTGTAGCTCAGACAGTAAAGAATCCTGCAATGCAGGTGACCTGGGTTCGATCCCTGGGTTGGGAAGATCCCCTGGAGAAGGAAATGGCAACCCACTCTAATAGTCTTGCCTGGAAAATCTTGTGGACAGAGGAGTTTGTCAGGCTACAGTCCATGGGGTCACTAGAGTCGGATGCAACTTAGTGACGAAACCACCACATCAACTATACTTCAATTAAAAAAATTCTCTCCTTCAGGAGTACCTGTTACTAAATTAATTTAGCAAGGAAGCCATTAGACTAAGGTGGCCCTAGCACCGTAGCAGCCTCAATGAGCAAACACAAACCTAAAGAAACTAACCACAAATAGTTAATAGACCCTCCCAAATAAGGGAAATGCTTAAGCTGCAGCCAATCAAATAATTGCATGCTTCCGGCTTTTCTCTTCCCTGGTCACTTAGATGGTAAAGAATCTGCCTGCAATGTGGGAGACCCAAGTTCGATCCTTGGGTCAGTTAGATCCCCTGGAGAAGGGAATGGCTACCCACTGGAGTATATCTTCCCTGGAGAATTCCACAGATAGAGGAGTCTGGCAGGCCACAGTCCATGGGGTCACAAAGAGTCGGACATGCTGCTGCTGCTAAATCGCTTCAGTCGAGTCCGACTCTGTGCGACCCCCATAGACGGCAGCCCACCAGGCTCCCCCGTCCCTGGGATTCTCCAGGCAAGAACACTGGAGTGGGTTGCCATTTCTTTCTCCAATGCATGAAAGTGAAAAGTGAAAGTGAAGTCGCTCAGTCGTGTCCAACTCTTAGTGACCCCATGGACTGCAGCCCACCAGGCTCCTCCGTCCATGGGATTTTCCAGGCAAGACTACTGGAGTGGGTTGCTATTGCCTTGTCCCAGTTGGACATGACTGAGCGACTAATACTTAAGCTATAGCCAATCAAATAATTGCCTTGCTTCTGGGTTTTCTCAGTCTTGCCCCTAGCTCCTGTTAGTAGATCTCCTAACCACTTCGAATTTGGTGCTGCCCAACATGAATAGATTCTTTTTTTTTTTGTCTGCCTAGCCGTGGGGATCTTAGGATTTGAACCTGGGCCCTTGGCAGTGAAAGGACACAGTCCTAACCACTGGACCTCCAGGAAATCCCCAGTATGAATTGATTCTTGCGCATATAAACTCCTAAATATTTTCATATGCCTCTGTGTATGTTGTAACATTATCCATGGGCATATCCACTAGTTTGATCTCATTTCCTGTTTTAGGTAAATTTTAGATCAGTTCTCCCAAGGTTCTAATTTGCCTTGTGCTCCTGGGATGGCTCTTTGGTAAGGTATATGGCATGAAAGTCCCGCCCCTGGAGATCAAGGGTGCATCTCACTGACCAGAGACTGCCCAGATGGCTTCCTCCGCTTGCTGGGGGTTCTCAGTGATGTTATAAATGATAACATCACATTCCAGCAGGCGCAAGAGAAGGTCTTCTTGGGAGATGCCCTGAAAAAGAAAGTCGACAGTAATTTGTTGCAAGAAGCAATGTCACCTTAATATTTAGATGGGAGTGACAATTTCCAGATGAGACATGCCGCCTGGATAGTCCCCCAGGAAGGAAAAATCACAGAAGGATTTTTTTTAATTTAAAATGAAATCTTGGCTCTCTTCTGTGTATAGTTTTCAAATAACAAAGTTTATGAAAATAGCTGGGAACAGATGAATAAGAAAATTACATAAAGATCTTAGGTACTATTTCTGCCTGCTGTTTAAACACAAATTCAGGAGGGAAGAATTAGAACACCCTGGAAGAAAACGTGTGAGGCATTTAAAACGAACTCAATTTTTGAGCGAGTTTCTTTGAGCTGTTATAGATCATGAATGACTCAGAAGTGCTGATAAGTGATTAATGTGGATTATTTCAGAATCCTCAAGGTGGAACAAATCTGGTCTCGAAATGTAAGGTAACTTATCACAGTTGACAGCTGGGAGTATTTAAAAAATACAGAATTTTTAAAAATTTTACTTATTTTTGGCTGTGGTGGGTCTTCATTACTCTGTGGGTTTTCCTCTAGTTTGGGGAGCAGGGGCTAATCTCTAGTGGCCATGGGCAGGCTTCTCAATGCACAGGCTCTAGGGTGTGTGGGCTTTAGTAGTTGGAGCTCCTGGGCCCTAGAGTTCTGGGCTCTGGTTCTCCATGGGCTTAGTTGCTCCGTGGCATGTGGGATCTTCCCAGGCCAGGGATCAAACCTGTGTCTCCTGCATTAACAGGTGGATTCTTTAACCACTGAGCCACCCGGGAAGCCCTGCAATACAGAAACTTCTAATGGTTAAAAAAATATTTTTTCTTATATGGTATGAAAGTAATTTTGACGATCATTGTGTTTAACTAGTTATTCCCTGCTGTGCAGTGCCAGCAGATTTTGGGAGTACCGTTCCGAGGGTGGGTATCAACCATAAAAGGACCAGGATTTGCACTGGCTGCTATTCCTCCTGTCTCAGGGATCAGGTACTCCTTCATAGATCCTTGACTGGTTGCATGAGAGCAGGACACTTCAGATCAAACTTGAACTCTTTACCACAACTTCTTTTGGAGAATCACAAGAGGGGAGATGCCTTTCATCAGAGGTTTTGTGTGTGTGTGTGTGTTCAATCGCTAAGTTGTGTCCGACTCTTTGATCCCATGGACTGCAGCACTGTTAGGCTTCCCCGTCCTTCACTGCCTCTGGGAGTTTGCTCAAATTCACGTCCCTTGAGTTGGTGATGCTATCTAACCATCTCATCCCCTGCTACACCCCCCGACCACCCCATCTCCTTTTGTCTTCAATCTTTCCCAGCATCAGGGTCTTTTCCAACCAGTCAGCTCTTCTCATCAGGTGGCCAAAGTAGTGGGGCTTCAGCTTTGGCATCAGTCCTTCTAATGAATATTCAGGGTTGATTTCCTTTAGGATTGACCAGTTTGATCTTCTTGCAGTCCAACAAACTCTCAAGAGTCTACTCCAGCACCATAGTTGGAAAGCATTATTTCTTCGGTGCTCAACCTTCTTTGTGGTCTAACTCTCACATTCATACATGACTACTGGAAAAACCATAGCTCCGATTAGATGGACCTTTGTTGGCAAAGTGATGTCTTGCTTTTTAATACGCTGTCTAGGTTTCTCGCATTCTTGTTAAATTCAACAGCAACATCCTAGCTTCTGGTGGTTCCCTGGCAATATTTGGTGTTTCTTGGCTTATAGAAACATCACCCACATCTTTACCTTCATCTTTACATGAAATTCTCCCTATATCTCTGTCCAAATTTCCCCCTTTTTATAAGGACACCGAGCATACTGGATTAGAGACCCACTCAAATGAACTCCTTCTAACTCAATTTCTTCTGTAAAGACCCTATGTTCAAATAAGGTCTCATCCGGAGGTCCTGGAGGATTAGGACTTCACATATTTTGGACACGATTCAGCCCATAATATCATCCATTTGATTTCTTTTCTGGACTGAATGTGCAAGAGAGAAGATACTCTGAAAATCTTGATTCAAACATGGATTTTTGGAACTCCCTGGCTGGCCAGTGGTTAGCACTTTGCACGTTCAGTGCTGAGGGCCTGGGTTCAATCCCTGGTCAGAGAACTAAGATCCCACAAGATGCACATTACACTAAAAAAAAAAAAACCAAACTCTTTTTAAAGAAGCAAACATGGATTTTCACCTTGTTAACAGCATGATAGGAGTACACCATGGTCCTGGTACACCTGGGACTTAGCTAGTCAGCAAGGACACAGTGAGGAAGATTGGGGGATGGGAAGAAATCGAAGCCACGTGTTCCTGACACTGTGTGTTCTAGATCTCTTCCAAGAGAAAGAAGATGAAGCATCTATGAGTCCATGAAAGCATGTGAGATGTGTCCAGAACGGTAAGTCACAGTTGGACTGATTTAAGCTGAAACAGGCACATTTTCAAGAGAATTGTCGTCCTATCAGATATTGTGAATTCATTTCTTCCCCCAATAAATAATTGTGAGCACTGGTTTTGACCCTAAGGAGAAAGGCAAAAAATGATTGCTGTATGACTGTTGATAATACGGAGTATTGTGTGTGCATGTGTTGTTGGCAAAATTTTAGCAAATAACTATGGTCTAATGTGGACAAGGATGCAACTAAGCACATGAAGCTTTTGAACAAAGTAGAAAAAGGTAACCCGCTCTTGGACAAATGATGTGGTGCCCACTCCGGGACACACTGCAGCCAGCAGAACACATCACGGTTCAGCCCCTACTCACGGCCACAGCTGAACATCCTTGCGCAGTGGGCAGCCTGTGCATTCTTTCACGGCAGCTCCCAGTGTAGAAAGGTATCACAGAGGTACATTTGAGCTCTGATGGACCAGGCGAGTATGTGATTATGACTCATAGGGATTGACATTTGAGCCGGACTGACAGGGTGAATACAAGCTCCCTGAGCAGAGCGCAGAAAGTTCACAGACTAGCAGGCCATTTGGTGAGCCAAGGAGAAGCTCCTTTCACAACCTGGGCTAGCCCACTGTCTTCCATTCCCCACTCTGTCTCACCTTTCATGCTATACTTGCTTCTTCCCTTGGCGCCCCTAGAATCCAAGCTCTAGCTATACTGATGCTTTCTGTTCCAAAGCACACCACACCCTCACCCAGGTGTCCCCTTTACATGTTATTTCCTTGTCCCCTTACCTGCTTGGTAAGTTCTGCTCAGCCCTGGAGGCTCAGCCTCAGTCCCAGCATTTCCAGCAGTCCCCAAACTCCAAAAAAGGAGGGCCAACTGTGTTGGATCTCCAGATTAGAGGAGCTGGGGGGATGGGTCTTGATCTACGGAATGGGGAGAAGTTTGAAGCTCACTTGTCTGGCTCTCTAGATAAGACTCAAAATTCACACTGACCTTTGCAGAGTGCTCTGGACATGGCTGTGCGCATACCCCTGTCATCAAGTCACCGACCTGCCTGGAGCTGCTAGTTTAGATTGAAGAGTCCCTGCTAGTCTGTGAGCCCTGCAGTCTTTGGGCCTTTAAAGTACTCCAGGGACATCCCTGGCAGTCCAGGAGTTAAGACGCTGAGCTACCAAGGCAGGGGATGCCGATTGGATCCTTGGTCAGAGAACTAAGATCCCACTTGCCCTGTAGCAAGGCCAAACAAAGAAAGGGCTCAATACTAATTCACTGAATCAAATTCAGGTATAAATAGAGATCAGTGGTGAGGACCTGAACCAATGCAATTAGCCAGGAGAATGGAAAGGAGACATCCTTTAGAGAGCTATTCAAGAGATGGGTTGAGGTCTCCCTTCCCTCAGCTGGCTTAAGGTTCTCGGTCTTTCTGGGGAAACTAAGACCGCATTAGAGTGAGACCGTCATTTCACCCTGCGGCTAGCACCGTGCCTGGCACCCCCGCCTAGCGCTCGCCCTCACCACGGCCTCGGTCTTGGAGCCCATCAGCATCTACTCGGCCCTCATCTTGCATGAGGATGAAGTGATGGTTGCAGAGGATAACAATGCCCTCATTAAAGCAGTCGGTGTAAATGTTGAGCCTTCTGGCCAGGCTTGTTCACAAAGGCTTCGGCCAACGTCAGCAGCATCCGGAGCTTCATCTGCAATGATGGAGGGCGGGGCGGGGGGCGGGGCAGCAGAGGGCGGGGAGGGTAGACCTGCCCCAGCAGGAGGTCCTGTCCCCCCACTCCCACCACTGTCGCTCCAGCTGAGGAGCAGAAAGCAGAAGCAAAGAAAGAAGAATCTGAAGAGTCTGATGATGACATGGGCCTTAGCCTTTTTGACTAAACCTCTTTGGTAATACGTCCAATAAAAAGCTGAGCTCTTAAAAATTAGAGAGAGCCGGGTTGGGGATCTCATGACCAAGAGGACATGAGAGGCAGTGGTGCCAGCAAGGACGTCACGAGCCATCCGGCTCTACAAGGATGAGGTCATTAGCTATTGCGCTTGCCGACCTCCAACACCCCTGAACGGAAATCAGCAGGGAGGTCAGGAAGGAGGCATCCTGTGCTCCGGGAAAAACCAACAGAACTGGTCTTCAGAGAGAGAAGTAGTTTCAGGAGAAATTTTTATGACTCCATTATCTTGTATGTTCTAATACCTAGAAAAGCAACGAAATCAGTAATGGAGACATCTGCTCCTCATGACTAGCAGCGACCTTTTACTGAGATGTGTTAATTGCACGTACTTAATTGCATGCGTTTAATTGCACTTACTCCCCCTTCACTCAAATCACACACATACTGCTTTGACTGTGGATCACAACAAACTGGAAAATGTTTCAAGAGATGGGAATACCAGACCACCTGACCTGCCTCCTGAGAAACGTGTGCAGGTCAAGAAGCAACAGTTGGAGCCAGACATGGAACAATGGACTGGTTCAGAATTGGGAAAGGAGTACGTCAGGGCTGTATGTTGTCAACCCTGCTCATTTCACTTATGTGCAGAGTGAAATAAGCCACCTTATATGCCACCTACGTCTTTGGAGCAGGTCCTCAGAGCTCTCTGAGAGTCTGTTTCTCAGGCTATGCTGCTGCTACTGCTGCTAAGTCGCTTCAGTCGTGTCCGACTCTGTGCGACCCCATAGACGGAAGCTCACCAGGCTCCCCTGTCCCTGGGATTCTCCAGGCAAGAACACTGGAGTGGGTTGCCATTTCCTTCTCCAATGCATGAAAGTGAAAAGTGAAAGTAGCTATAGTCCTCAGTAAACCCCAAATAAAACTGAACTCACAGCTCTCACACTCTGAGTAGTTTTTTTTTTTTCCAGTTAATAGTAGGGAGGCAGAAGCCCACAGCAATACCAGGCTCGCAGATGTGATGGGGGCAAGTGCATGATGAATGGTATAAAGGACACTCTTGGTTGTCTACAAACATCCATTCCCTCTTCCTCTTTCCCAACAGATCCCAAATTTTGTTCAACTACTCCCCTTCTCAGCCTGTGGGAAATTAACTTCATCCTCAAACTTCAAGTAGGGGCCTTACTGATTCCGGATAAGAGATTGGTTCAGGAACAGGCAAGTGACTCAACTCTAGACAGTGACTGTGGGAAAGTGAACTGCTGGAAAGTTCATCTTCCTTTCTATAAGAACTTCTGAAAGTTTTCTTCACCAGGGTGTGGCTGTGTAGGTGTGCAGAACCCTGGAATGTTGCAGCCTTGATGCCAACCTGAGGAATGAAGTCACCCTCAGAGAAAGACAGAGCCAAGGAAAGGGCTGGAAAAGGGCTACCATCCCTGGATCACACCAGACCTGAAGCAGGTTCTTCCTTGAGACCACCAGCCACATAAGCTAATGAACGTCCTTATTGAATAAGCCAGTTTACATCACCCCTTTCCCCACTATGACTCGCAACCTCAAATAGTCCAAAGAGATACAGACAGCGAGGCCCCTAATACAAAGCATGGCAGAGTGGTTTTGTAGAGGAGTGTGAGAGACTTCGTTTTGGGTATGATGATGTAAAAGTGCTGCCGGACATCTGGGGAGGGGCTACAAAGCAGATGGATGTGTGCTCAGTCAGCAGGGCTGGGGAAGGATCAGAAAGGCATTGTCTTGAAGCTGAAGCTACAGGACTGGATAACAGTTAGGAAGAATGCCTGTTAGGAGAGGGGAGGGAGCTCTGGGAAAAAAAACTACATTTAAAGAGAAGGAGCAGATGCACGTGGACAGTCAGCCAAGTGCTGCTGCGGGGAAGTGGGGAAGAGGGACAACAGTCAGGATACCTCCTGTGAAGGCGTGCGGGCTGGAGAGTGCAGGAGCGAGGCCTGTGAGGGTGCTGAGCCCTCTCCCAAGTTCAGTGGTGGCAGGGCCAGGGGCAGAGAAAGAGGCAGGAGGTGTGTGTGTGTGTGTGTGTGTGTGTGTGTTTCCCCGTGGGAAGATGTCAGCATATGCGGAAGTAGAAAGAAAGAAGCCAGTGGCGAGTGAAGCCATAGAAGAGGGCTTCCCTGGTGGTCCAGGGCTTCAGACTCTGCTTTGCAATGCAAGGGACACCGGTTAGATCCCTGGCCAGGAAGAGCCCATGTGCCTCGGGGCCACGAAGTCCCTGCATCACAGCTACTGAGCCAGCACTCTAGAGCCCAAGAGTCGCAACTACTCAGCCTGCATACCCAGAGCCTGTGCTCTGCAACAAGAGAAGCCACTGCAATGAGAAGCCTGAGCAACTAGAGAGTAGCCCCCTACTCGCTGCAACTAGAGAAAGCCTGTGCTCAGCAAGGAAGACTCACCACGGCCAGAAATAAAATAAACAAATCTTTTAAAAAAAGAAAGAGCCAGAGAGGATAAAAAGGGGTAAGTGGTGAAGTTCCCAAAGTTGGTGGGAGGGGATGCATTCATTCAGTTATGAGTACTTATTAAGGGCCAGTGCTGTCTGTCACCATTCATGGATACACATGAGAATAAATGGGGCGCTGTGTCCACTTTCAAGGAACAGATAGTGACAGTCAATGTAATCCACAATAGACACATAATAACAATGGGGTGTAAAAAGTGTACACGGATCTAGACAGGCAAAGAGCTCAGAATCTAAACTAGGAGTGGGGAATCGTGAAGGGCTTCCTGGAGGAGACAACATTCTGTGTTCAAGCATGAAGGATATATAGGGAGGGAAGTGGGAAGGCTATTCCAGGGCTCAGAATGTGCAAAGCTGTCCCTTAGGATCTGGGAATGGCAGGCAGGGTGATGGGAGAGGTTAGCCTGGGAGGGCTGCCCTTCCTGGAGGTATTTAAATGTCTCAGGATGAGGGCTGTATAGACTCTGTTTTTTGAAGACAGCAATGTAATGGTATGTTGCTCTCCAGTGGCTTATTACCAAAGAAGGTGTCTTTCACAAATAACACCCATCATGGTCCAAAGTCATGTTAGGGTGAGGAAGGGCAGAATGCATTTTAAACACAGGATAGAGAATTTTATGAGTCTGAAAGTTCAAGTGAGATCCACACCTTCTAACCTTCTAAGAATATCTCATTTATATCATTTAAGTTCTTTGCTGCTTTTTCCTGGAGGAGGGGGAAGGGGGTGCTTCCTGCAGCTTACCAGCCCAGGAATGGAAGCTGTGCCTCCTGCAGAGGAAGCTCGGATAGTCTTAACTACTGGACCACAGGAAGTCCCTGCAGGCAAACCTTTGAAGTGGAGAGATGAGAGATGTTAGTCTCGGAGAAGGCAATAGCGCCCCACTCCAGTACTTTTGCCTGGAAAATCCCATGGACGGAGGAACCTGGAAGGCTGCAGTCCATGGGGTCGTGAAGAGTCAGACACGACTGAGCGACTTCACTTTCCCTTTTCACTTTCATGCATTGGAGAAGGAAATGGCAACCCACTCCAGTGTTCTTGCCTGGAGAATCCCAGGGATGGGGGAGCCTGGTGGGCTGCCGTCTATGGGGTTGCACAGAGTCGGACACGACTGAGGTGACTTAGCAGCAGCAGCAGCAGTCTCCATCACAGGGAGACCTACTCCCACCTTTCCCACGGTCTCACGTTGGCAGGAAAGAGGAGATGAGAAGCAAACACATTGTCAGGGCATTTGAGCAGAGGGTGATGCTTTCCTTTGTCCCTTCTTAGCAGCCCCCCTGGACTTACACAGTAGGTCTCTACAGCAAACTCGGGTCGGGGGACGTCCAGCTTGGAAACTGTGCCCACGATCTGGAACGTGCCTTCCTTCAATCTGGCCATGGAGGCTTCTGGCATCGCTGATTTATTTTCATCGTCCTCTTCCTCCTCCTCCGTAATTTCTTCAAGTGAAGCCCCGACGACACAGTTAGAAAGAAACTGCAACAAAGAAATTTCCTGAACACTAAGAACAGCTCAGAATGGAACCAGTATGGATGATGATTCTAAAAGCTGACCTTTATTGAAGGCTTGATAGTGGTTCCACTGGTGAAAAGCTAGAGCTTTTGACACCGGTATCTCACTGAAACTGGTTTAATTCCCACAAGAATACAGTAAAATGGGTACTATATTATGAGTCCCCATTTTATAGGCAGGGAACTCAGGCTCAGAGAGCTTTAAGAGCTCATTAATGACATATTTAAAATTTTTTAAAAATTTATTTGACTGGGTGAGGATCTTCAGTTGCAGCATGCAGGATCTAGTTTCCTGACCAGGGATAAGCTCCAGGGAACCTGCCTTGGGAGCACGGAGTCCTAACCACTGGACCACCAGGAAAGTCCCTCATTAAGGATATTATCCTGCACTAGCAAAAGGCAGAGCTGGGCTAAATTCACCATGATGATTTTGTCTAACAGAAATGTAGACACGTGATGGGATCTGCTTAGGGAACTCAAATTTGCTAGTAGCCACATTAATAAAAATAAAAAGAAACAGGTGAATGTAGGTAATGCTTAAATTCTAAAAGAATTTAGGTATGTTTTAACCCAAGGTATCCAAGTTATTATCAGTTTAACATACCAATATAAACATTACTGAGATATTATATATTCTTTATTTCCCACAGTAAGTATTTGAGATTTGATGTGTATTTTACTCTTACAGCACAGACCCATTTAGACTAGACACGTGTAAACATCCAACAGCCGCATGTGGCCAGTGGCTATGAATAATGAAATAGAAGGAGGTTGGCAAAGTTTCTTTTCTTGTGTTTATAAAAGCTATCTTTGTGAGTGGTTTATGCAATGTTCATGAGTTTCATATATAAATAGAGTCGCTCAGTCGTGTCCGACTCTTTGCGACCCCATGAACCGCAGCACGCCAGGCCTCCATGTCCATCACCAGCTCCCGGAGGTCACCCAGACTCGCACACATCAAGTCAGTGATGCCATCCAGCCATCTCATCCTCTGTCGTCCCCTTCTCCTCCTGCCCTCAATCCCTCCCAGCATCAGAGTCTTCTCCAATGAGTCAACTCTTCACGTGAGGTGGCCAAAATACTGGAGTTTCAGCTTTAGCATCATTCCTTCCAAAGAAATTCCAGGATTGATCTCCTTCAGAATGGACTGGTTGAATCTCCTTGCAGTCCAAGGGACTCTCAAGAGTCTTCTCCAACACCACAGTTCAAAAGCATCAATTCTTCGGCGCTCAGCCTTCTTCACAGTCCAGCTCTCACATCCATACATGACCACAGGAAAGACCATAGCCTTGACTAGGCGAACCTTTGTTGGCAAAGTAATGTCTCTGCTTTTGAATATGCTATCTAGGTTGGTCATAACTTTCCTTCCAAGGAGTAAGCGTCTTTTAATTTCATGGCTACAGTCACCATCTGCAGTGATTTTGGAGCCCAGAAAATACATATGTAAATAATCATGATGATATTACTTCTTGGGAGTAAAAACATTACAAAACCAAATAAAAAAAAAAGTTCTTCCCCACTTATTTTGATTAAAAAAAACAAAAACAGTCCAAGTTAGTAGGCAAGATGTCAGGTTCAATCTCTTACTGGAATATATTTTTCCCAAATATGACATATATACTTTTGTTTACCTCTCAAACATACATCTTCAGTTTTATTATTCCATTTCACAGACGAGGAGACTGAGGCCCAGCAGTAAGCAATTTGCCCAAGATTGCATGGGGAGGGAGGGGTTATGCCAGATCTCCTGATATGATATTCAAAGCTGCACGGTTGCCACACGGCCCATTTCCAGACTGGAGAAGGGGCTGGGGTGCATTGTCCAACTGAGGTCAGGAGACATGGTTTCCATACTTTTTTTTTTTTTTTTAATGCTTTATATTTCTACTCTCATGTTGCTTAGTGTAGACAACGCAATTACTTGTAATTTGAGAAAGTCATGTCCTGCTTTGTTTAGGAACAACCAGAAAATTCTGTTATTGATCAGCTTTTGAAAAAATCTCTACAAACTAAAAGTTTTATTATAAAAATATGCTGTTGTAAAAAATAGTCAGTGATCAAAATGGGGTAAAGTAAAAGGTTAAATTCTCTTCCCTCCCTCCCTCCTTCCTAATTTCAATCATGTCACCTCTATTTCTAAGTACTCCAGTGGCTATTATTGTATTTAGAACATAAACTAAACTCCTGATAAAAGCCCCACAAGATCTTAGTCTTTATGCTTGACTTTGCTTCACTGGGGCTCCCCCGGTGGCTCAGCTGGTAAAGAATCTGCCTGCAATGTGGGAGACCTGGGTTCAACCCCTGGGTTGGGAAGATCCCCTGGAGAAGGGAAAGGCTACCCACTCCAGTATTCTGGCCTGGAGAATTCTATACTATACAGTCCATGGGGTTGCAAAGAGTCGGACACGACAGTGACTCTCACTTGCTTCATTGAGCTTCCCTGAGACTCAGTGGGTAAAGGATCTGCCTGCAATGCAGGAGACACAGGAGACCCTGGTTTGATCCCTGGGACAGGAAGATCCCCTGGAGGAGGAAATGGCAACCCACTCTAGTATTCTTGCCTGAAAAATCCCATGGACAGAGGAGCCTGACAGGTGTAGGCCAAAGGGTCACAGAAGAGTTGGATGTGACTAAGCACACACACTTTGTGAATTTACACAACAAATACTGATGAAGTGCTGGCTTTGTGTGAGGCACTGTTTAGTTGCTGAGCAGGGCCACCTTCTGACTTTCCTCCATAAAATATATTATTAATAAAAATGATACTTTATGACTGTATTTCTATAATGACACACAATCTTCGTTGCTAAATTTTAAATTTGCTTCTTCCAATTTTTTTTTTTCACTTCCTTCCAAATTTAAGAGAAATTAAAACATTTTTATGGGCCCCTAAGTCCCATGGGTCCCGGACACGGTGACTGCTGTCCCCTGGGGCCCCTGATTCCCTGCACCCTCGCCACCCTGTCCTCTGCAACCTTTGCTGTGCCCTGTGGGAGCTAGTTCCTCGGGCTGGACCTTCATTCTGTACATGTCAGATTAAATGTCACCTCTCAAGAGTGCCCTTCATGCAACTCTATTTAAAGCAGCCACCCTCTCCTCCCCAAGCCCACATTTTCTATTCTCTTTCCTGCAGAGTACTTAGTAGGGATTGAAATATCTTGTTTATGTTAAAAATTCTTTATTGTCTATCTCCTTCCAGAGAGGAAGGAGCCTCAAGGGCAAAAACTTTGTTGGGTCTTATTAACTGTGAATGCCATTTAGTAGGAGGTAATGAATAAATGCAGATGACACCACCCTTATGGCAGAAAGTGAAGAGGAACTAAAAAGCCTCTTGATGAAAGTGAAAGTGGAGAGTGAAAAGGTTGGCTTAAAGCTCAACATTCAGAAAACGAAGATCATGGCATCCGTTCCCATCACTACATGGGAAATAGATGGGGAAACAGTGGAAACAGTGTCAGACTTTGTTTTTCTGGGCTCCAAAATCACTGCAGATGGTGAGTGCAGCCATGAAATTAAAAGACGCTTACTCCTTGTAAGGAAAGTTATGACCAACCTAGACAGCATATTCAAAAGCAGAGACATTACTTTGCCAACAAAGGTTCGTCTAGTCAAGGCTATGGTTTTTCCTGTGGTCATGTATGGATGTGAGAGCTGGACTGTGAAGAAGGCTGAGCGCCGAAGAATTGATGCTTTTGAACTGTGGTGTTGGAGAAGACTCTTGAGAGTCCCTTGGACTGCAAGGAGATCCAACCAGTCCATTCTAAAGGAGATCAGCCCTGGGATTTCTTTGGAAGGAATGATGCTAAAGCTGAAACTCCAGTATTTTGGCCACCTCATGTGAAGAGTTGACTCATTGGAAAAGATTCTGATGCTGGGAGGGACTGGGGGCAGGAGGAGAAGGGTACGACAGAGCATGAGACTGCTGGATGGCATCATTGACTCGATGGACGTGAGTCTGAGTGAACTCTGGGAGTTGGTGATGGACAGGGAGGCCTGGCGTGCTGCGATTCATGGGGTCGCAAAGAGTCAGACACGACTGAGCCACTGAACTGAACTGCACTGAATGAATAAATGAATCCCATCCACCAGAGGTGATGATAGTTAAATGTCCTGTGTATCCTTTGAGACGTTTTCTGTATGTAGATTATCTATCCATCCATCTATCTATCTATCTTCTTTGGGCTTTCTAGGTAGCACAGTGGTAAAGATTGTGCCTGCCAATTGCTGGAGACCAGGGTCTGATCCCTGAATTGGGAAGATCCGCTCCAACAGGAAATGGCAACCCACACCAGTATTCTTGCCTGGGAAATTCCATGGACAAAGGAGGCTGGCGGGCCACAGTTCATGGAGAGCTGGCCACGACTGAGCATGCACACACACACACACACACACACATCTTCTCTATATTTGTATCTTTTTGAAAGACACAAATAATTTCATACTACCGGCTTCTCTGGTGGCTCAGTGGTAAAGCATCCGCCTGCCAATGCAGGAGAGGTAGGTCCCATCCCTGGATTGGAAAGATTCCCTGTAGAAGGAAATGGCAACCCACTCCAGTATTCTTGCCAGGAAAATCCCATGGACAGAGGAGCCTGGCGGGCTATACAGTCCATGGGGTCGCAAAAAACTGGACATGACTTATCAACTGAACAACAAACATAACCCCTATCTTTTTGACGTTTTGTTACTGCATATAGTTTTGAACTTTATCCGTCACTTTCCTGCTTGAGACTCCTCAGCGGGAGTGGAAAAAGAGAACCTGGTTAGAAGCCGGAGACCTGAGCCCCCAGCCCGCTGTCTCCGTCTTGGGCAAGCCCCCAACTCCTTCCAAGCTTCAGTTTAAGCCCCTAAACAAGGGAGAAACCCGGACTGGACCGGCGATCTCCAAAACCCTGGTCTTCCAGGTCGGGCGCTGGTCTAGCCTAGTGGCGGACTGGGGAGCCTGGGCACTGCCTGTGTCCCGGACGATGGAGGGTCCCTTAGGGGAGACCCTGAAAAGTCCGCGGCTAAGGTGCAACCGGGTTTGAGGGCCTGGAGCCGGGACTGGGGGAGCTGAGGGCTGGGGTTCAGTTTTGACCCACCGCCGCTTACCTTCCCGATGTTTCTGCTGCTGTATGAGTCCAGCAGGTTTATAAACACCCTCTGCATCCGGATAGCTTTCTCCGCAGGGGCAGCACTTTCCTTTTCTTCAGCCATGGTGGGAGCCGCGCTGGTTGCTAAGGAGAAAGCGTCCCTTTGGTTGCCAAGGAGGTGGGTGGGACCGCGGCCCTAGGACCGCGGAGCCCAGGCGGCCCTTCGGGGGCGGGGCCTAGGGCGCGGGGCGGGGCCTCCGATTTCCCGCGCCCTGAGGGTTTTCCCTGCCTAGGGCGCAGGGCTGGCCCGCCGTGTCCCCGCCCGAGAGCTTCCAGCTGGGTCCCCATTCTGCTCTGCTTCTCGCTGGTGCCGTCGGGCTGTGCGTGCCCTCTGTTCCCTCTCTTTCATTCAGAAACTCCAGAAACACGTCCCAGTGACCCCCAGACCCGGAGCACTAAAGATATTGATGAATCTGAGGAGAAGGTAAAAAGCCCATAGCCTAGGCCTTCCCCGAAATGTTGAAGTGAATTACCATGCCCTTTGTAGGATGGTCTGATCCGGAGGGTTTGACTTAATCCTCTACTGCAAAGGAGGGCTGTTGCCATGGGAATTTCAGGGTCAGGACCCAGGATCCGCAGCGAGTGTGGTCCCCACTGCTCTTGCTATTGGTGGTAGTCCACTGGGCTTTAGAGGTTTAGCGGTTCCGGGGCTGCGGTGGGGGTAGCTGGAGGCCATTTGTGCTGGGATTTACCGCGACTGAAGTGACATAGCAGCACAAAGGGATAGAATGTAGACTGCCCTTTCCAAATCAGGTTGTACAGGAGGTTGCGGCTGAATTAAAAAGATGTTAACACAGAACCACAAAGGTCATGGTGGACTGAATATATAACCTGTTATCTTAGACTAGTAGATATTTTTGTGCTTTAAATATTAACTTCTTAAATGTAAATATGTAACACATGGATTTTTTTTTTTTTTAATGTTTCCTTGGTGGCTCAGATGGTAAAGAATCTGCCTGCAGTGCAGGAGACACGAGTTTGATCCCTGGGTTGGGAAGATCCCCGGGTTGGGAAGATCCCCTGGAGAAGGGAATGGCTGCCCAGTCTTGCCTAGAGAATTCCATGGACAGAGGAGCCTGGCATGCTACAGTCCATTGGGGCACAAAGAGTCAGACACAACTGAGTGGCTAACTCTTTACTTTCACTTAAAAAAAAAATACTAATTGCCTCAAAAAATGGAAATGGCCAGGGAGCTGGATAGCCTGGGGATTCTGGACACTTGGGAGACTTGGCTTCCACTTCCACCTCGGCACTTATTTGTGGGAGACTGGAGCCAAACTTTTAACCTTACATGAGCTGTTAAAGTGACTATAAAACAGGGGTGAAACCACCAACCTAACAGGGCTGTCAGGATTAAATAAGATATACGTAAACATTTTCTGAAATGGTCTCCAAAAGTGGAATTGTTTTTTTTTTCTGTGACGCTAAAGCACACTTGCACAAATGGGAGCCTTTTCATCCTTTTTTTTGTCCCCACTCCCTTTCCTTTTTATACCTTTGTCTCATTGAAACTTACTTGTTTTGATAACACTTAGAAATTCTGGAAACACTTTGGGAACAGCTTGCTCACAGCAACATTTTTTTCTTTTTAATTATTAAAACGAAAGTGCTGTCAATTTAAATGTAAAAATACTCTTGCAAGACCAGTACAGAACTTGGAATAAATATTGTTCATTTTCTATAAAGGCCTGTTAGATGGAATATTCTAAAATTCACTAGATGCCTCATTTCCGGATTTTCAGTTTGTTCCGAATGAAATGCTGTTAAGCAGGTAAATACTTTTATTCAACCGGTCATGCTACTATAAAATGTAACTCACTTTTGTTTCATTCTGTTTACATTATGGTAACAGGTAAATGAGCTAGTGCCATAGTTACGAGGGGATGGTTTCCAGAGAATTGTATAGCATATTGGTAGGTTAGGAAAGGAGATTATATTGATCAATTCTATTATGCCAGTTATCTTTTACTACTATTCCTTTTAAAAAATATATTTTTAGTTTTTAAGTATAGTTGATTTACTGTATAATCTTCTTAGTTTTAGGTGTATAGCAGTGATCCAGTTACATACATAGATTATTACAAGATACTGAGTGTAGTTCCCTGTTCCTTTCCTTTTTCAAAATTAGCTTTCACAGAACCACAAAGTTCAGGGGATGCTTTTATTGACATACTGTATGGGGATGATTGATGGAGTCAGAAAACCTGGGTTCTGACCTTCCTTTCCTGCTCACAGGTAGGCGGCTGAGCAGGTGCCACAATCTGTCCAAGTTTCAGTTGAACATGTCATACACAAATGAAGGGGTAGAAGGCAGAATTCTGAAGTTAAAGTGGCACGTATCACAATCTCCGTGTTTTCCTATCCTGTTCCCCTGTAACAAATGAACTGCATATTTTGTGGTTTTTGAACACTGGGGGGAGAGAATAGTGCAGTGTTGTGACAGAAGATGCGAATGAAGGCTCAGAACTCCAGTAACTGCTGCTGAGCTGTGTGGGATGTGTAAAGACTGATTCTGGACCTGGAGGAAAGGTGGGAAGCGTTATCATGGGAAATGAGGTGTGTGTATTCTCTTCACAAGCATACTGCCCTCTTCAAGGATCCTGGGAGCAGGTTCAACTGAGCACAACTTGTGCTTTTGCTAGAAAGCAGAGTTCTTCAGCTGGTTTGAACACCATCGTCTGTTGCATTTCCCCTCTCTAATTAATATACTTAAGGTAAAGTAGAATATATGCAAAAGAAAGTGAAAATAACCTATCTTAACCACCTAGTGATTACTATATTAACTGTAGAATATTTTTTATTCCATTTTTCCTTGTTATGTATACAATTATTTTCAAATATTTTTAAAAGCTTATTTTTTTTTCCTGTAGTATAACTTCCCCAATTTTTAATGGCTGCATATTTTTCCATCAAGAGGATCTGGCATAGCTTAACCACTTTTTTAGAGACTTCTCAAATTTTCATTAGTGAAAATGACATCCTTGTTGTATATATTTTGCTGAATCATGTCTCTGTTCTAGCCTGCGAGGCTATTACCAGCATGTGAGTTATAAGCTTTGTAAAGGCTCTATTATCAGTATCTTCCAGAAAGGTTTCACCAACATAGCCTCCATAAGAAGGTAACTGTGTGTCCTTCACTAAATCTTTATTGATATAAACTTGACACATTATTAAATTATTAGATAAAATGACTGAAATAGCTAAAACCTATTTTCCTTTCCTGAGTTACTGGTTTGACTGAATATCTTTCAAGTGGCTATTGGACATTTGTATATTTTCCTGAGTTGATCATATATTATTTGCCCCTTATTCTCTATCTTTTCTTTATTGACTTATAATAGTTACCTATCTGGAGGTTCTTTTTCTTTTGGAAGTGAAATCAAGGCTTAATTTATCTGGTTAAAGTCTTTAAAAAACCTAAATAAAATGAAGGATTTAATAACTAGTGGAGGTTTTAATATCTGTAGTTTTATTAATGTCTTCTCTCTCTGTTGCTCTTTCATAGTAATAATCACTTCACAATGAAATGGAACAATATCGAATTAAAGAATGGAAGCTCTTGGAATCAAATATTTATCACAAAATGAACACTTTCAACTTTAAACATACAATCACTTTTCTCCATACTTAACTCAAAATTAGCAAACAGAATTTTATTCAAACTGTACAAATACCCTTTACATTTAGCCTGAGATTAAGCATGAGAAAGTTGAAGCTGAAGTTAGACTTCATTACCCAAACACTTAAGCATGTGAAAATAAAGCTGAGGATGAATATTCATTTGTCAAACATAATTTAAGCATTCCAACGAACTCTGACAATGAATAATGACCCAAACCAAACTTTAAACTTGCTCTGGTCTATGTGATCTTCAAGAGTCTAAAAGTTCTACTGTTTAATAATGATTTATAAAAGTCTTCAAAGGACAAATTATGAAGGGATGTCCAGATGCAGAATTTTAGTTCAACATTTGTATAGCTGCTGCTTTGACTAGTATTAAAAAAAACAACTTCCCAATTCTTAATATTCAACATGTACTTGAAAAGATGTAGCAGCATGGTATAGTTTATTTTATTATAAACATTAGTACCTGTAATAAAATATAAAATACAGAGTCTCCTTTTTCAAATAGTAAGTCTCTGAATGCTTCATTCCTTTGGTTTCAAACCTATACAATGCGCTCATGTGACATTATAGATTTTGCATCGAGACAGAACACTGTACATCTGTTGGGAAGAAGGGGTGCTATGGGAATACCAAAGCACTACATCATAGAAAGTAAACGCTGAAGCAAAAATACTTTCTGAATATATACTGTACATCATGTAAACAAACATTCATAATAAGAATCAACACAGGCCAAAATATCATTTTCTAGGAAATTAGAATCTCCTTTCTTTTAAATCACACACGCTGAAGATGCTTTTTGTTAGGAAGAGAATGGAGCCTGTTCCTGTATTTGTTTATGTGCTTAAATATCTTGGAAACAAGTAATTGTTACATTCATTTGCTAACGGTTTGTCCTCTTCGTTGGCTGGCTGTTGCAAACAAGGAATACAGTACTATTTCAGTACTTGTTTTTCATGTAAATACTAGCTACGTAATATATAATGAACTCATTTTTATCAGTCCATATTAATAATATAAATAGATTCAATGAAGCAGTGAATTTAAAAATTTGTGCCGGGGAAACTAGTTGATAATTTGTTTCCAATAAGGCTAGTAGCAAGATAATTACTACAAAGTTAGTCTGAGCTAGTAGTAAACCCCTGATTTAGCGAGCTGAATCAAAGTCTGAAGTTAGATCATTTAATTTCCTCTATTACTGTGCAAATCTAGAATTTCCTAGGTAAGAGAGAGTGCCGGCAGCCTCAAAGTCCTGTAATAAGCTAATGAAATACTGCTTAGGTTTCTGAAATGCAGAGATACTATATGAAGAAATCTGAATGTCTTAATGATGGTGTCACAGCAGTGACCTTAGGATTTCTATTTCCTAAATGAATCAGAAACTAAGAAAGACAATTCATTGATCAATCATCAATCAAAAGCCTACATGTGAAGCAAAAAAAATAAAAGATACAAAATCAAAGATGCATTTTCTGCTATGACCATATGCAGCAGTTTCAAGCTGTATGTCAACCTTGTGTACCAGCAGCAGCCCCCTCTAACAGGAAAAAAGCTTAGTCATGAATGTCCCTCTCTTTTCAAAGCTTCCAGTCTTTGAAGGAGCGCATTTCCAAATGCTTCCCGGTATGCAGGGCTGAGCGTATCCAACAGGGAGTAGACTGTTTCGTGGTAGGGAGTCTGTAAATGATCGTCCACCTGGTCAAAAGCATACCCTACCACCTATGAGAAAAATGCAACAGTGAATTAAATAATCAGATTTCATCTTGGTATAGAAAGCAAAAAAAACCAAGTTTTTACATGGGTCATTCTCTAATGACATTATGCATTTCTCAATCAATACTTAGAGTATACATATTTTAAATATACATACAACCTATAATATTTAAGCAATTTATAACATAAGGAACATCACCAGCAAAATGCTCTAACATTTTTTTCCTCAAAAATTAAAAGGTTTGATTTACCCACTCTTGATCCTGAAAATCATGAGAAACGCTGGGCTGGAAGAAGCACAAACTGGAATCAAGATTGCCAGGAGAAGTATCAATAACCTCAGATATGCAGATGACTCCACCCTTATGACAGAGAAGAGGAACTAAAATGCATCTTGATGAAAGTGAAAGAGGAGAGTGAAAAAGTTGGTTTAAAGCTCAACATTCAGAAAACGAAGATCATGGCATCCGGTCCCATCACTTCATGGGAAATAGATGGGGAAACAGTGTCAGACTTTATTTTTTTGGGCTCCAAAATCACTGCAGATGGTGACTGCAGCCATGAAATTAAAAGACGCTTACTCCTTGGAAGGAAAGTTATGACCAACCTAGATAGCATATTAAAAAGCAGAGACATTACTTTGCCAACAAAGGTTCGCCTAGTCAAGGTTATGGTTTTTCCAGTGGTCATGTATGGATGTGTGAGAGTTGGACTATAAAGAAAGCTGAGTGCTGAATTGATGCTTTTGAACTGTGGTGTTGGAGAAGACTCTTGAGAGTCCCTTGGACTGCAAGGAGATCCAACCAGTCCATTTTAAAGGAAATCAATCCTGGGTGTTTATTGGAAGGACTGATGCTAAAGCTCAAACTCCAATACTTTGGCCACCTCATGCGAAGAGTTGACTCATTGGAGAAGACTGATGCTGGGAAGGATTGGGGGCAGGAGGAGAAGGGGATGATAGAGGATGAGATGGCTGGATGGCATCACCGACTTGATGGACATGAGTTTGAGTGAACTCCAGGAGTTGGTGATGGACAGGGAGGCCTGGTGTGCTGTGATTCATGGGGTCACAAAGAGTTGGACACGACTGAGCGACTGAACTGAACTGAACTGATCCTGAAAATACAGAAAGAGTTGAAAAAGCTATACAAAAACAGTATTTCATTTTCATAGTCTAAAACACGTTTCTACATAATTCTACATATACTGAGGGCCTTTTTATAAAGGCCCTATAATAATTATATTTACTATAATTAATAATACCATGGGGCTTTTTTATTCTTATTTTATTTATTTTTTTTTCTTTGCAGGGGAAAATGGACAAAGGAAAGGATCAATGAGGGTGGGAGGGAAATGGGAAGAAAGAAGGGGAGTGATGGTAGAGAGGAGTATATGTAATTTCTTAACTAATGGCTTTCTGTTTTTAATCACAAAGAACACTTAAAAAAAATCATGTTGAATTCATCCTATATTAGGAGGTTTGATCTGGAAATGAAAAGTTCAGGAAACTAAAAGTCCAGTTTGGGTGTCCTCATCTTAGGCACATCTTGGTATTTTGTATTGGTAGGTCTATCTTTACCACAATATATTATTTAGGACAGGATCACATTTGTCACTTCTTCCTCCCTACTACCCAAAGTGGTACCAGACCCATAAAATAGTCAATAAACCTTTACAGAGTGAACAAATAAGTCTATTTTTTTTTTAAACTCTCCTGAGTGAACTGAATTTTTTGAGGCTCATAAGTGAATATGTTTTCCTCTTTGTCTATTACAGCCAGATTGTATGAGTGGGGTATTAAAATCTCTCACTATTATTGTATTGTTGCATATTTCTTCTATCATATTAATTAATGTTTGTCTTAGATATATCAATGCTCCAATGTTGGGTGCATATATATTTATAATTGTTATAACTTCTTTTTGGATTGTTCCTTTAAGTCTTTATGTATAACCTTGATTGTCTCCTTTTCAGGATCTTTAAAGTCAATTTTATCTGATATGAGTATTGCTACTCTTGTTTTCTTTTGGTCCATGTTTGCATAGAAAATCTTTTTCCAGCCCTTCATTTTCAGTCAATACATATCCTCTATTTTAAGGTGGTTCTCTTGTAGACAACATATATAGGGGTCTAGTTTTTGTATCCATTTGACCCATTTTAGTCTTTTGGTTGTCTCTTGTAGACAAGGTATGTAGGGGTCTTGTTTTTGTATCGATTTGGCCAGTCTTTGTCTGTTGATTAGGGCATTCAGCCCATTAACGTTTAAAGCAATTATTGATAAATAGGATTTACTTTATTGTTTTGGGTTCGAATTTATACACCCTTTTAGTGATTCCTAACTAGAATGTCCTTTAGTTTTTGTTGGAGAAATGGTTTAGTGGTGCTAAATTCTCTCAACTTTTGCTTATCTGTGAAGCTTTTGATTTCTCCTTCGTATTTGAATGAGATCCTTGCTGGATACAATAATCTAGGCTGTAAGTTATTTTCTTTCATCACTTTAATTATGTCTTGCCATTCCCTCCTGGCTTGGAGAGTTTCTACTGAAAGATCAGCTGTTATCCTTATGGGAATTCCCTTGAGTTATTTGATGTTTTTCCCTTGCTGCTTTTAATATTTGTTCTTTATATTTAATCTTTGTTAATTTGATTAATATGTGTCTTGGGGTGTTTCGCCTTGGGTTTATCCTGTTAGGGACTCTCTGGATTTCTTGAACTTGAGTGGTAATTTCCTTCTCCATTTTAGGGAAGTTTTCAACTATTATCTCCTCAAGTATTTCCTCATGGTCTTTCTTTTTATCTTCTTCTTCTGGAACTTCTATGATTTGAATGTTGTAGGGTTTAATGTTATCCTGGAGGTCTCTGAGATTGTCCTCATTTCTTTTGATTCATTTTTCTTTTTTCTCCTCTGATTCATTTATTTCTAGGATTCTATCTTCTAATTCACTAATCCTATCTTCTGCCTCTGTTATTCTACTTTTGTTGCCTCCAGGGTGTTTTGGATCTCATTTATTGCATTATTCATTATGTGTTGACTCTTTTTTATTTCTTCTAGGTCCTTGTTAAACCTTTCTTGCATCTTCTCAATCCTTGTCTCCAGACTCTTTAACTGTGATTCCATTTTGATTTTGAGATTTTGGATTAATTTCACTATCATTATTTGGAATTCTTTATCAGGTAGATTCCCTATCTCTTCCTCTTTGGTTTGGTTTGGTGGGCATCTATCCTGTTCCTTTAGCTGCTGGGTATTCTTTTGTCTCTTCATTTTGTTAAAATTGCCAAGTTTAGAGTGTCCTTACTATATTCTGGTAGTTTGTTGAATTCTCTTTATTGAGGCGGTTTACTGGTCTTTTCAATATCTGATCTCTGCCCTGTTACAGAGGGGGCGGAGATGAACACCCAAATTTAAGTCGGCCAGGTTCAGTCACTCGGATAATCCTCAGAAGCACAGACTCAGTTGAGTCTGCGTTTTATGCCCTTCCCAGATCCAAGTAGCGCAGGTGATGGAGTGTTTAGCGAGCGCAGCTGCTGCGACTTATCGCCTCCCTGCTGCTCAGTTTTCTGGGTATACCACAGGCGCACTTTCTCAGGCAGATGTTGACCATCCAGAGCCCCAAGAAACGTGAGTCAGCACAGAAACCTACTCACAGTTCCGTAGACAGTGTCTCTCTAGGGCTGTGATTGCCCGCCTCCGGCCCTGGCTGCCTGTCACCGGAGTGGGACACCGGAGTGGGACACCGGAGTGTCACCTGCAGCCGGCCATCTCTGTGCATTCCTTTGTTCCGTACGTAGTCCTGGTGGTGTCTTAAGTTAGGGCTGGCTTTTGATGTAGTAGATAACCGACAGTCTGGTTATTTCGCTCAGATACTGCTCAGGATAGCCAGGCCAAATCCTTTCTCAAAGTGATGCAGGCCGTGCGGCTCCTCCTATCCCAGCCCCTGCTTGCTTATAGCAAATGCTGGTGTCCGTGCTGCTTCTCCGCAAAAGGAGTTACCGCAGGGCTCGTTTTCTGCTTTTGAAGACAATGAATTGTCTTTCTAAGTGCCTGATGTCCTCTGCCGGCATTCAGAAGTTGTTTTGTAGAATTTATTCAGCATTCAAATGTTCTTTTAATGGATTTGTGGAGGAGAAAGTATTCTCCCCGTCCTACTCATCCGCCATCTTAGCTCCTCTTATTCTTATTTTAAAAAGTCATTTATTTATGACTGCGCCAAGTCCTCATTGCTGTGTTTCCTCTAGCTGCAGTCAGCGGTGGGCACTCTCCAGTTGCAGTATGCAGGCTTCTCATTGCGGTGGCTTCTCTTGTTGCAGAGCACAGGCTCTAGGCTCCTGGGCTCCAGCAGTTGGAGCACACTGGTTCAGGAGTTGTGGGACATGGGCTTAGTTGTCCCACGGCATGAGGAATCCTGTTGGATCAGGGATGGAAGCTGTGTCTCCTGCAGTGGCAAGTGGATTCTTAATCACTGGACCATGAGCGAAGTCCCTATTAGTTCATACTTTCATCATTATTTATGTGATTTGGGCTTTTTTTTTTTTTAAATAAAGAATTCTAAAATTTACTTACAGTTTTAATTCTGGTTTATAATTAGTCATCTGAAATGCCACTTTCATGTTACTAATACATGACTTATCTGCTCAATTCTGTGAGATAAAAGGCAATGTTATCCTGTGTGTGTGTGTTTTTCCTGTTTGTTTTTTTTCCTTTAAACACAGCTAAAGCTTTTTTTCCAACAAGATTATAAGACCTATACCCTGGTTCACCAGCACAGTGTAGGGCAAAATCAACATCAGTTTTGCTGACTTCACTAAAGCTTGTGAATTCCTCATCAGATCAGATCAGATCAGATCAGTCGCTCAGTTGTGTCCGACTCTTTGCGACCCCATGAATCACAGCACGCCAGGCCTCCCTGTCCATCACCAACTCTCGGAGTTCACCCAGACTCACATCCATCGAGTCAGTGATGCCATCCAGCCATCTCATCCTCTGTCGTCCCCTTCTCCTCCTGCTCCCAATCCCTCCCAGCATCAGAGTCTTCTCCAATGAGTCAACTCTTCGCATGAGGTGGCCAAAATACTGGAGTTTCAGCTTTAGCATCATTCCTTCCAAAGAAATCCCAGGGCTGATCTCCTTCAGAATGGACTGGTTGGATCTCCTTGCAGTCCAAGGGACTCTCAAGAGTCTTCTCCAATACCACAGTTCAAAAGCATCAATTCTTCGGCGCTCAGCCTTCTTCACAGTCCAGCTCTCACATCCATACATGACCACAGGAAAGACCATAGCCTTGACTAGGCGAACCTTTGTTGGCAAAGTAATGTCTCTGCTTTTCAATATGCTATCTAGGTTGGTCATAACTTTCCTTCCAAGGAGTAAGCGTCTTTTAATTTCAGGGCTGCAGTCACCGTCTGCAGTGATTTTGGAGCCCAGAAAAAAAAGTCTGACACTGTTTCCACTGCTTCCCCATCTATTTCCCATGAAGTGATGGGACCAGATGCCATGATCTTCGTTTTCTGAATGTTGAGCTTGACATCTATTCAAGCCATAGGAGATGCATGTTTATGCTAGAAACAGAAGCAGTGCTGTTGTTTCTAATGAAAAGCAGAGGCAGACACCTAAGGAAGATGAATTGCACCACTGTGGACCCACGCCCTGTCTCAGTCCAGTCTACAGCTTACTATGATTTTGTTTGTTCCTCTCTTATCTCTGATATCTGTGGTCTTCCTGGGAACAGGGATCATGTCTGTCTTACATGGTTTGATGTCTAATTTCGGACACAGGATAGTTACTCAATAAATGTCAACTGAATCAGACAGAAAAAAATAAATATTTGAGTACCTACATGCCAGGTTTTATAACTGACCCAGATCTTTGTGCAAACTTTAGTCACATAATATCCCCCAAATCTTTTTTCAGATTTTGTTTTAAATCTCCAAGTTACAGATAAAGAAGCTGGGACTCAGGCTGACTGACTCACCCAATTCAACCCTAATTCACAAAGATTTCTAACTGTCAACAATACCTTTCCTACCTTACCAGAATAAAACAGTGTCAGAGAAAATTAATTTACCTAGGGTTATTTAATGACACCCCACTCCAGTACTCTTGCTTGGAAAATCCCATGGACAGAGGAGCCTGGAAGGCTGCAATCCATGGGGTCGTTAAGAGTTGGACACGACTGAGCGACTTCACTTTCACTTTTCACTTTCATGCACTGGAGAAGGAAATGGAAACCCACTCTAGTGTTCTTGCCTGGAGAATCCCAGGGACGGGGGAGCCTGGTGGGCTGCCGTGTACGGGGTCACACAGAGTCGGACACGACTGAAGTGACTTAGCATAGCATTTATTTCTACTTTTGCTTTGCCTATTTCTATTTAAGGTCCACTTCTAAACACTGCAAGTTTGGGGTACAAATTTAGGGATTTAGGAAGGGAAACATCAGATCAGATCAGATCAGTCGCTCAGTCGTGTCCGACTCTTTGTGACCCCATGAACCGCAGCACGCCAGGCCTCCCTATCCATCACCAGCTCCCGGAGGTCACCCAGACTCACACCCAAGTCAGTGATGCCATCCAGCCATCTCATCCTCTGTCGTCCCCTTCTCCTCCTGCCCTCAATCCCTCCCAGAATCAGAGTCTTCTCCAATGAGTCAACTCTTCGCATGAGGTGGCCAAAATACTGGAGTTTCAGCTTTAGCATCATTCCCTCCAAAGAAATTCCAGGATTGATCTCCTTCAGAATGGACTGGTTGGATCTCCTTGCAGTCCAAGGGACTCTCAAGAGTCTTCTCCAACACCACAGTTCAAAAGCATCAATTTTTCGGCGCTCAGCCTTCTTCACAGTACAACTCTCACATCCATACATGACCACAGGAAAGACCATAGCCTTGACTAGGCGAACCTTTGTTGGTAAAGTAATGTCTCTGCTTTTGAATATGCTATCTAGGTTGGTCATAACTTTCCTTCCAAGGAGTAAGCGTCTTTTAATTTCATGGCTGCAGTCACCATCTGCAGTGATTTTGGAGCCCAGAAAAACAAAGTCTGACACTGTTTCCACTGTTTCCCCATCTATTTCCCATGTAGTGATGGGACCAGATGCCATGATCTTCGTTTTCTGAATGTTGAGCTTTAAGCCAACCTTTTCACTCTCCACTTTCACTTAATCCCAGGATTATTCTCAAAGCCAGGATGCAGTTGTGTGGGAAATGAGAGTAGTCACAACTCGGGTTTCAGCGTGAGTGAGCCTCCACCAGGGCATACACAGAACATGTGACTCACACACATCTTAGGGAAACTGAATCCAGTGAAATAAAGAGATGTTCACATGCTTGTTTAATGTATCACATGACATTCTTACTTGCTTAAACCATGTGCTCTACTACTTCATGATCCTGTGCAACTTTGGGAGAACTACTCTTAATGGATTTAGAAACAGAAAAGTCAGACATTTCTGACCAAGCTCGAAGGCTATTTGTTTATTTAGGATGTGCTGTGTGACTTGCAGGACCTTAGTTCCTAACCAGAGGTTGAATTTGGCTATGAAATCGCTGAGTCCTAACCACAGGACTGTGTGGGAATTTCCAAGCTTAATTAGTAAAGTTAAATAGATATTAGTAACATTAAACTAGACATTCCTAATGTTCATTCCTTTGTTCCACAGGTTAAAATAAAAAAAAAAATTTTTAATGAAAAGTTGTTCTCAGGTAGTGCTTTCTATTATTCTAAAGTCAGGATTCTGGTTTAAAGGATACAGAGAGGTCGTTCTGCCTAGAAAAGCTTACATGTAATAAATGGAAATTTATTCTTAGAAATCTGGAGGCAGAGCATTCTGCTGTGACTTAATTCTGATCTAACAGCTAGTGAATGGTGGAGTCAAGTATGATCTATCTATTTCTCTATATACGGCTGAGCAGCTTGTGGGACCTTACTTCCCTGACCAGGGATCAAATCTGAGCCCCCAGCAGGGAAAAGTGGAGTCCTGACCACTGGACCAGCAGGGAATTCCTTCTAGAGTGTTGTTTTAGTAGAAGAGATATTTATAAGAGGTGGAAAAAGATTCAACACAATGACTGAAAAATTCATCCAGTGCAGAGAATGTATAATTTTGGTAGACATGCTTAGCAAGAGATAAGAAATCAGTTTATTTGGGGGAAGACAATTACAACAAAATACTCAGAATCAAATCTGTCCCCCGCCCCCCAAAAAATCCATTCTTATGTTGACTGAAAGACTTCAGAATTAATAAAAAAAATTCCTAGGGGGAAGAAAAAAACTTTATTTAAAAAAATAATCTTGGAAGCTACTGGGTGTCAAGTTCTCACCTAAAACTGTTTCTCATTCCCTGATTCCCAAACCTTTTGGATCAAGTGGTAAAGATGTTTTTTTTTTTCCTAAAGGGAAAAGGGACTTACCCTGAGCCCTGCTTCGGTGAGCTCCAGGCAGTATCTGTTCCTTTCTCTTGTTTCCACATTGATATAGGCCACATCGTCTGCACAGCGCAGGGTTTTTGAGACAAACATGGTGTTAACAGCAAAGACAACATCATTTACAACTGCTTCGGCTTCCAGCCGCATGTCTTTCATATCAGTTCCTTCAAAGCCATTAAGCTCAGCTTCTTCTTCAAATCCTGACACGCCGCTCAGCTCCATGGGATTACAGTCTGTTTCCATTCTGCAGAAAAAGGGGTATGAAACGGGCTTATAAAAAGATATTCACACATTAATGTTTGATTAAAAAGCAGTTGTGCCTTGCAACTGCCATTTATTAGAAAACATCATAATGAGCTAACAATTTTTAGGGAAAATATTGCCTAAAACCATTTTCAGTAGTTTTTCTAAGCACAACTACAGACACTTATAGGTTAAAAAAAAAAATCTCTTCTCCACTTCTTCCCAAAAGGTTAGTAAGCCCATATTGGTAAGAATTCAGAATATTAATTTTTAGCTATTTCAAACAATGTCAATGTAAAAATCTTAGTACCTATTTCTTTATAAATGTGAAGGATATTTAGAACTGGATTGCTGAGTCAAAGTACATACTCATTTTAACCTTCAATAGACACTGCTGATTCACCTTCAAAAAAAGGCTGCATGACAGATATTCCACCAGCAGAGGATGAGGGACTGAGTTCTTTTCCACTGCACCCTTTCCAGCTCTTTTTAATATTTGCCAGTGTGAGAGACAAAGAATGATGTCTCATTGTTTGAATATGCATTTCCTTGATTAAACAACTTTTGGGGTATTTATAAGATTTTATTTAAAGTTATTTTTTATGGTATATTTTTAGTTCCAAGATTATATAGCTGTGAAAAAACAAAACAGAAATGGTAATGAACTAAAGTTGCCTTAAGCCAGAGCTTAAGTCTTTACCTACTACAGGACACTCTCAATAGTTCCTTTTATGACCTCTGGATTTGGGGTTTTGCCTAAGAAGCAACCTGCCCCATTCCATGATTACATTTTAGCGCCCTCTAAATCATCATCTTCTGAATTCTCATTCTCTATCTCTATAGCTAACTCTCTGATTGGTCTGGAATTTATTCTGTATAGCTTTATTTTCCAAGCGGATAGACTACTGTCCCAACACCAGTTATTGAATAACTACTTTTTTTTTTTTTTTACTGATTGCCTGAATTGGCTCATATATTATACTTTCAAAAATATTATTTCCTGTGTTAACTTGATCTAATATTATTGCCAGTCTGCTTCTGCCTCTCTCTTCTGTGACTACTGGAATAGTTGAGGACTGTTAAAAATTCGGAATATATGAATAAGAAAAGTGAATAAATGTGAGACTGCTTTGGGATGTAAAAACAGCTTTTCAGAATAAGATATAATTTTTTTTTATCAGTAGACTTTATGAAAGTAAATTAAAATTTTATTTTTCTTAATGGATTAAGCATCCACTGTCCTAACTGTAGGATGACTCTTCAACTTGCTATGAACATTTATATTTTACTGTTTGTCTATTACTTTACAAATTCCATCCCTTTTCCTAAAGTTACCAACTTCTGGTCTACTTGTATAATGTTCAAAATTAGTGGTTCTCAACTGTGGCAGAAACCCCATCTCGGAGAAACTGAATCAAAACCTCTGGGAGATATTTCTGGGTATTTTTTCAGAGTTTCTGGGTGATTCTACTGCCAGGCCAATGCTCTGAATTATTAGCAAACCTCTTAAGGGACGAGAGTTTCTATAACTGCAGGTTATTTGCATATTATAAAAGTCAAAACTATTTGCTAAAGACAGTTTACGATAAACTATGTGAAGCTATTTCAAAAAACTACTTGGCAAATGTACAAATAATATAATCCTCCAACCCTATTTCAAGTAATGATATGTTGTAACTGACCTTTTATCTTGTTTCCCACAACACTTGACAGAATTAGTCACTAACAATACAAGTTAATTATAAATTTATCTATTATTGCTAGAGGAATTTGGCAGATAACTGAAATCTCACATTGACTTACTACATATGAAAGTAAAAATATCTGATTTTCTAAAAATCTCTCCCTTCTCTAGAAATAATCATTAATTCCTTAATATTTTACTTGGTTTTACGTATAAGAAATGAGCCCATTTTATGTATTTTTTTTTTTTACAAAGTCAGGTTTGAAGATTTTGAAACCTGCCTGTCTACTATAAATCTCTCAACATCCTGAATGCCAGACATCTTTATTTTGCTCAAGCAATCAAGTATCTCAATTACAAATGTCAGAAATAATAACTTACATGAAAAAGATGTTTACATGAGAAAACTCGACAATAGCCAAGCTTTTAAAGAGTCTAATTCATCGCAACTAGAATCACAAGGACACGGAAAGCTGAAGACTCCAGTACTAGAATGTAAGAAATCCTCACAGGCCAGTAAAGCAGGTCATCCAACCGGAGTAATTAGCGCCAAGGGGGCAAAAAAAGAGAAAGACACCTTTCCCAAGATGGTGAACTTTTAGATTTTTCTCTGAAATGCTTCTGAATGATGCATAAAAGAGCAGACATATCCAGAACTTTCAATGATACATATAAATCAATAGATTTTCATACTGAAGCATTATATAAGTTAATAACATTTTAAGCTATCATTATTTTAAAGTATTATTACAATTATTTTTTGTTGGTTATGACAAGGTTTTGATTATTCATCAATATCATTTCCCCTTCCAAAGAGTACCCAGATTTTCCAAGGGGAATTATAATACCTCCCCTTCCCCTATTGAGTAGAGTAACCAAGAAATTTGAGGAAGATTGACCCCAATCCCATTTGAAGACTGTCCTGAACTTAACACACAGAAATCTTCCCAGTCACTTTCATGCAGAATAGTTTGCAGCACCTGGCCCGGCTGCTCCTGGTACGCACCCCAAGACGAGGGAAATCTGAGGATGATGCTGACAATGGGACGAAAACAGAGGCAAGAGATGCAGAGAAACGAAGCCAGAGCACTGTGCTGTCCAGTCTTTGCACTTTTCAGTTAGTGCAGCCAATAAATTCCTGTTTCTTTACTGGCAACTGAAAGCATACTGAATTAGGAGCCTCCCCCAAATGAAAAGCACTCATAACCCAGCTCTTCAACAGCTTTACAGAGAGGTTTAAAAAAAAAAAAAAAACCCCAAAAAACAGAGCCCTGGGCTTCCCTGGTAGCTCTGTGGTAAAGCATCAGCCTGCCAATGCAAGAGACTGGGGTTTGATCCCTGATCCGGGAAGACCCTACACGCCACGGAGCAACTATGCTTGTGTGCCGTGAGTAGCGAGCCTGTGCTCTAGAGCCCAGGAGCCACAACTACTCAGTCCACAAACCTCAACTACTGAAGCCTGTGTGCACAGAGCCCGTGCTGCACAAGCAAAGCCATCACAACGAGAAACCCATGCACCACAACTAGAGAGAAGCCACCGTTCGCCACAACTAAAGAAAAGCCTACTCTGCAATAACGACCTGGTACAGCCAATAAATAAATTTTTAAAAATATTTTTTAAAAAAGGAACCCTGATATTTTTGTGCCTGTTATGTAGAAAGTGCTTAGTGAAAGAAAGCTTTGTAGAATGTGAGTATCAACATGTATATTAGTTTCCTATTGCTGTTGTAACAAATCACCACAAAGTTAGTGACTTAAAACACAAATTAATTGTCTTACAATTCTGGAAGTGTGAAATCTAAAATCAAACTGTTAGCAGGGCTGTAGTCTTTCTGGAGCCTTCGAGGAGGAGAATCTGTCTCCTTGCCTTTCTAGCTTCTAGAATTCACCTGCATTTCTTGGCTGATGGTCCCTATGGTCCCTTTCTTCACTTTCAGAGTACATCACTTCCGTCTCTGGTCCTGTGGTCATATCTCCATTTTCTTCTGTACTCCTTTTTATAAGGACCTTTGTGATTGTTTATACTGGGCCCAGCTGAACATCCAGCATATTTCCCCATCCGAGGGTTAGGGTTGGGGATGGTGCTGCTGCTGCTGCTGCTAAGTCTCGTCAGTCTTGTCCAACTCTGTGCGACCCCATAGACGGCAGCCCACCAGGCTCCCTCGTCCCTGGGATTCTCCAGGCAAGAACATTGGAGTGGGTTGCCATTTCCTTCTCCAATGCATGAAAGTGAAAAGTGAAAGGGAAGTCGCTCGATCCTATCCGACTCTTAGCTACCCCATGGACTGTAGCCTACCAGGCTCCTCTGTCCATGGGATTTCCCAGGCAAGAGTACTAGAGTGGGGTGCCATTGCCTTCTCCGAGGCTTAGGGTTGCTGCTAAGTCACTTCAGTCGTGTCCGACTCTGCGTGACCCCATAGACGTTAGCCCACCAGGCTCTCCTGCCCCTGGGATTCTCCAGGCAAGAAAACTGGAGTGGGTTGCCATTTCCTTCTCCAATGCATGAAAGCGAAAAAGTGAAAGTGAAGTCGCTCAGTTGTGTCCGACTCTTAGGGACCCCATGGACTGCAGCCCACCAGGCTCCTCCATTCATGGGATTTTCCAGGCAAGAGTACTGGAGTGGGGTGCCATTGCCTTAGGAACTACAAAGTTCCTCTTGTCATAGCAAGTAATATAGTCACAGTTTCCGGGGACTAGGACATGGACATCTTTGGGGGGGGGTCATCATTATCCTGCCTATCATTGTCCATGTCCTATAAGCAGGGAAAGGAGTATACAGGTAGGCAAAGAGTATTCATTTTCTGACTTTCCTTTTTGGAACAGTCATAAGTTACTTTCAAAAGGAGTACTTGTCCAGTCCACTGCCTTCTTTGGGAAGGTTCCTTACTCACAGGTTTCATGACCTGTATTCTGTTAATGCAAACAAATAGAGGAAAACAACAGAATGGGAAAGACTAGAGATCTCTTCAAGAAAATTAGAGATACCAAGGGAACATTTCATGCAAAGATGGGCTCGATAAAGGAAAGAAATGGTATAGACCTAACAGAAGCAGAAGATATTAAGAAGAGGTGGCAGGAATACATAGAAGAACTGTACAAAAAAGCTCTTCACGACCCAGATAATCACAATGGTGTGATCACTCACCTAGAGCCAGACATCCTGGAATGTGAAGTCAAGTGGGCCTTAGAAAGCAGCACTACGAACAAAGCTAGTGCAGGTGATAGAATTCCAGTTGAGCTATTTCAAATCCTGAAAGATGAGGCTGTGAAAGTGCTGCACTCAATACACCAGCAAATTTGGAAAACTCAGCAGTGGCCACAAGATTGGAAAAGGTCAGTTTTCATTCCAATCGCAAAGAAAGGCAATGCCAAAGAATGCTCAAACTACCCCACAATTGCACTGATCTCACACACTAGTAAAGTAATGCTGAAAATTTTCCAAGCCAGGCTTCAGCAAAACGTGAACCGTGAACTTCCAGATGTTCAAGCTGGTTTTAGAAAAGGCAGAGGAACCAGCGATCAAATTGCCAACATCCGCTGGATCACTGAAAAAGCAAGGGAGTTCCAGAAAAACCTCTATTTCTGCTTTATTGACTATGCCAAAGCCTTTGACTGTGTGGATCACAATAAATTGGAAAATTCTTCAAGAGATGGGAATACCAGACCACCTGACCTGCCTCCTGAGAAATTTGTATGCAGGTCAGGAAGCAACAGTTAGAATTGGACATGGAACAACAGACTGGTTCCAAATAGGAAAAGGAGTATGTCAAGGCTGTATATTGTCACCCTGCTTATTTAACTTATATGCAGAGTACATCATGAGAAACGCTGGGCTGGAAGAAGCACAAGCTGGAATCAAGATTGCTGGGAGAAATATCAATAACCTCAGATATGCAGACGACACCACCCTTATGGCAGAAAGTGAAGACGAACTAAAATGCCTCTTGATGAACGTGAAAGAGGAGAGTGAAAAAGTTGGCTTAAAGCTCAACATTCAGAAAACGAAGATCATGGCATCTGGTCCCATCACTTCATGGGAAATAGATGGGGAAACAGTGGAAATAGTGTCAGACTTTATTTTTTTGGGCTCCAAGATCACTGCAGATGGTGATTGCAGCCATGAAATTAAAAAACACTTACTCCTTCGAAGGAAAGTTATGACCAACCTAGATTGCATATTCAAAAGCAGAGACATTACTTTGCCAACAAAGGTCCGTCTAGTCAAGGCTATGATTTTTCCAGTGGTCATGTATGGATGTGAGAGTTGGACTGTGAAGAAGGCTGAGCGGGGAAGAATTGATGCTTTGGAACTGTGGTGTTGGAGAAGACTCTTGAGAGTCCCTTGGACTGCAAGGAGATCCAACCAGTCCATTCTGAAGGAGATCAGCCCTGGGATTTCTTTGGAAGGAATGATGCTAAAGCTAAAACTCCAGTTCCTTGGCCACCTCACGTGAAGAGCTGACTCATTGGAAAAGACTGATGCTGGGAGGGATTGGGGGCAGGAGGAGAAGGGGACGACAGAGGATGAGATGGCTGGATGGCATCACTGACTCGATGGACGTGAGTCTGGGTGAACTCTGGGAGTTGGTGATGGACAGGGAGGCCTGGTGTGCTGCGATTCATCGCGTCGCAAAGAGTTGGACATGACTGAGCAACTGAACTGAACTGAAGGGGTTTATGAATTGTCCTGAATCAGGAGCTCTCTTCAATCACCTGATTTGGATGGTGACTGGCTCATCCAACCAGATCCTCTCTAGAGGAGTGAACACAGAGCCAAAAAGCATGAACTCAGTGTGTGATGACAGGAGCCATAGAAGCGCAGCAGGGAGCCATATGGATGGGGCACTAGAGAAGAGGTTTGTACATTTTGATTATGTATCCCAGTAACTAAAAGTATTTTAAGGAGGTACCTCAATATATGTATATTTATTTATATATACTACCACAATTAGCCTATCAAAACATAGAAATATGAATTTAAAGAGTTCATATTTTTACCTTCTCTTTAAATTCATATGTCTATGCTTTGAGTTCTTTACCTGTGCTGTCCAACACAGTGGATACCAGGCATATGTGGCTTCTACTCATTTGAAGTCTTGCTAGAGTGACTGAGGAACTGAATTTCAAATTTTATTTAATTTTCATTCATTTAAGTCTAAAAAGCCAGTGGCTACTGTATCAGGTAGCACAGGACTAGACCTCTGTGAATACTTGTGGATAATATAATGAATTTGTTGTTGTTGTTCAGTTGCTAAGTCCTGTCTGACTCTGTGACCCCATGGAATGCAGCATGCCAGGCTCCTCTGTCCACTATCTCCCAGAGTTTGCTCAGATTCATGTCCATTAAGTCGGTGATGCCATCCAACCATCTCATCCTCTGTCGGCCCCTTCTCCTTATGCCTTCAATCTTTCCCGGCATCAGGATCTTTTCCAATGAGTTGGCTCTTCGCATCATGTGGCCAAAGTATTCGAGCTTCGGCTTCAGTATCAGTCCTTCCAGTGACTATTCAGGGTTGATTGCCTTTAGGATTGACATTGTTGGAAAAAAATCAATAGACATAAGGTACTAAATTCAGCTTATTTTATATATGAGTAGCAAGATTTGGAAACAAGCATGTTAGAAAATCTATCTTAGCTATTCTATGGAGGGAAATCAACCACCAGTGTTTCAAATGGTAAAAACTAATGAATTACTTTTAGTTTTTATTCTTGTCAATTTAGACTCTATGTATCCAGCATTTTTCTAAGCCTTAGAAGATTAATTAAGTACATTCACTGGTAGTTTACAGCCTCATTGGGGATATATGACAAGCACATCAAATATGTACACAAATATTAATGCCATATACATGCAACATAATTATAAGAAATGTATAATTAGAGAACACAATGATATGCCTTGGTCCTACTACAAACTTACCACTAAACATGTATAAACTTGGGCTTGCCAGTCAACCTCAAAGGGTTCATGGTTTTCTCGTTTATAGAACAAGGGGGAATGAACAGGAAATTCTTGACTTTTTTGAGAGCTCTGACATTCCATGATTTACTACATAATTGTTAGTTACTATGGAGCTTGACTCATGCAAGAGGTCAGTCAAAACTGGGCTTGAATGAGCGCAGATGAAGAGATATTAATAGGCAGAGAAGACTTGAGAGTTGTGAAGGATTCTTCAGAGGAAACAATGCATAACCAAAATCCAGGGAGTGCCAGGAACTGTAAGGAAACTAACTTAGGTAGTCTACAACAAGGAAAATGCTAAGGGAGTAGTAAATGTGAATGGCCCAATTTGAGAGGGAGCTAATACCTAAAACAACAGAATTTGATTTTGATATAATCTGCTGTTTTAAGCTCTTGACAACAGGAAGAGTGGTGTCTTTAAAGTAGGTTTCCTATAAGCAACAAATAGTTTGGTCCTGCTTTTTCAAACTGATCAGATCAGATCAGATCAGTCGCTCAGTCGTGTCCGACTCTCTGCGACCTCATGAACTGCAGCACGCCAGGCCTCCCTGTCCATCACCAAATCCCGGAGGTCACTCAGACTCACATCCATCGAGTCAGTGATGCCATCCAGCCATCTCATCCTCTGTCGTCCCCTTCTCCTCCTGCTCCCAATCCCTCCCAGCATCAGAGACTTCTCCAATGAGTCAACTCTTCGCATGAGGTGACCAAAATACTGGAGTTTCAGCTTAAGCATCATTCCTTCCAAAGAAATTCCAGGGCTGATCTCCTTCAGAATGGACTTAATTTCAAACTGATAACTCTACTTTTAATTGGACTGTTTAGACCATTTATGTTCAATATGATTACTATGATTGATGTGGTTACTATCTCTTTTGCTGTTCTCTATCTGTCCCACCTGTACCTTATTTTCTTATTTTTCTACTTTTGAACTGATCACTTTTTAGGATTCTATTTTAAAACTATTGATGGCTTTTAACTTTTGAATGTTTTTGGTGGTTGCTTTAGAGTTTACAGTATACATCTTTAACTTATAATATCTTCAACTGTTCTTTTATTTAGAATTAACATCTTAGTTTCTATTTTTAAAAAAAAATTTATTCTTATCTGTGCTCATTTTTTACTCTCTTTTCCTCTTTGTGTTTCACTTTGAACAGTTTCTATTGCTATGTATTCACATTCTTTTCTAATCTTTTTTTTTTTTTTGGCAGTATCTAATCTCTTCTACTTGGGTCCTTTCTAAAAAACAACACAATTTCCATGTCTCTTCTTAATTTGTTCAATCTTCTCTCTATTTTTTGAATATATGGAATAATTGTAATAAATGTTTTAATGTCATGGATATTTCTGGGTTAGTTTCAACTGATAGTTTTTCTAGTTGCTATGGGTTGTATACTGCTCTTTGCTGCTGCTGCTGCTGCGTCGCTTCAGTCGTGTCCGACTCTGCGCGACCCCACAGACGGCAGCCCACCAGGCTTCCCGTCCCTGGGATTCTCCAGGCAAGAACACTGGAGTGGGTTGCCATTTCCTTCTCCAGTACATGAAAGTGAAAAGTGAAAGTGAAGCCGCTCAGTCGTGTCCGACTCTTAGCGACCCCACGGACTGCAGCCCACCAGGCTCCTCCGTCCATGGGATTTTCCAGGCAAAAGTACTGGGGTGGGGTGCCATTGCCTTCCCCGTACTGCTCTTTACACACCTGATATTTTTTGACTGGATGCCAGACTTCACGGATTTTACCTTGTATTTGCTGGATATATTTTTTTATTTCTATAAATATTATTGAGCATTGCTCTGGGATGCAGTTATCTGTGAAAAGCTTGATCTTTTCAGGTCCTGCTTTTAGGCTTTTTAAAGCAGCAGCAAAACTGATTTAGTCTCTGGTTAATTTTTTCCCCACTGTGGTGGTAGAACCTTTTTGGGTACTCTACCTGATGGTCAATGAATTATGAGATTTTTTTTTCATTCTGGGTGAGAGGAACTGGAACTATTGCTGGTCCTGTTTGAACTGTGAAAGTTCCTCTAATTCTTTTGGGTAGCTTCTTCACATCTAGCTGTTGATCAGTGTGTTTCGCTGCAGACTGGAGGGGCTCCTCTGTCTGTATCCACGGTGCTCACTAAGAAGCTCTCTACCATCGAATACGCTTTCCCAGCTGCCTGGCCTTCCTGGACTCCTAGCTTCATATCTTGAAGCAGACCCCTGGGTTCTACCTGGGCTTCTCCTCCCAAGGCCATGCTTAGACATTCTCTCCAGCCATCACTGTCCTTCGCTGCTTAACGTCCAAAATCATAAAACCATTGTTTCACATATTTCTGCCCCCTGTTTTGATTCAGGTGGAAGGGTAAATCCTGTCCCTGTCACTGTAACTTAGCCAGATGTAGAATCCTATTACCTAGTTTTGAGCTAATTTTGCAATCTTATTTTTAAAATTTTATTTATTTGGCTGTACTGGGTTTTAGGTGTGGCATGCAAACTGTAATTGGGGCATGTGGGATCTAGTTCCCTGACCAGGGATTGAACCCAGGCCCCCTGCATCAGGAGCTCAGAGTCTTAGCCACTGGACTTCCAGGGAAGTCCCTGCAGTCTTATTTCATCAGTTCTTCTTTCATTGATTTTCGTCTCTCTTATATGCCTTTGAATTAACTTTACCATCTTGTTTGTTGTTTCATCAATGAGTTAATTACATTTTTGACACATGCTTACTATATATTTGTATAAGACCCATACTATTTTACTTAAAAAACTGTATTTTAACACTGCTTTAAGACTTTTTAATCCTTCCAAATTCAGCTCTGACACATGTATTTTAGGATTCTCTACCTGATCTTAAGGTGGAGTTAAGCACTATATCCTGCTTCCTTTCTGTACATATCATACTTCATGGCAAATGGAGGTCTGTGGTATGACTATCATAAGCACAGTGTCTGGCATAAAGCAGGGCTTCACTGAATACTTTCTGAATGAATAAACCAAAGAAAAAGTACTTTCTGCTTCTCAAGCTATAGTACTTAAGTTAGCTCCGTGACATGGGGCAAAAAGCTACAGGATAAACATGGTAGACACTTCTGGAAATACGTATCACTGTTAAAGTAACAATATTATGAATTTGATGCAAAATTGCCTAAAATTTTAAGGCAAATGGCAGTTTCAAGCCATGTCCTCTTTATGTTGGGCTTCCCTGGTGGCTCAGCGTAATGAATCCGCCTGCCAATGCAGGAGACACAGGTCAATCCCTGAGTCAGGAAGATTCCCTGGAGAAGGCAGTGGCAACCTTCTCCAGGATTCTTGCCTGAGAAATCCCATGGATAGAGGAGCTTGGCAGGCTACAGTCCATGGGGTTGCAAACAGTTAAAGATTTAACAACTAAACAATAACAACAAAGCTAGTTTAACCTTTATTTTCCAAAACCATAACATTTAATGTTTTCAAGAGCTCTGAGATGTCTATTTTGAAATTAAAAATTATCACTGGCAGCATTACTAACACACAGTACTTGTAAGTTAGATAAAAACGGCTTATTTTTCCATTTATATACTCATTTATAAAATTACTCTGCACCCTACTTTCAACAAAGACACATACACAACTCAGTAATAAAAAATCAAGCCAAGTGCTTCAGCTGATTAAGGAAGAAGGTGAGGGTAAAGAAATACATAGTGTTCATTTGAGAAGGTTTTTTTTCTCTTAAGATTTAATTTAATTAGGCAGCTCATGAATCAGGCAGAATTCCATCTGGCAACGAGAAGTATACTCCTGGAGAAGTTTTTTTAAACTGTAAATAAGCAACCAAACTACAACCCCATAAACAACCTTTCCTTCAAAACCAGAAACTAAATGAGATTTCTAAGAAAAGACTAAAAAATGAATGCTTAACCACCAAAACCAAGATAACACTGGGAACTAGCTTTTTGTTTCTATATAACCCTCTAGGTTATATAGAGGATTGGTAACTATATTTAATATAAGGTATATTCTAACTAAAAGAGATATAGACATATCTAAAGAGATAGAGAGATAGAGAAATAGAAAACCTCTTTGTTTTCCATTTAAAATCTGGCTGTCTACCAGACTCTGGGCAATATTCTGTTGCCAGCACCTTCAAAAATTGGAATACCTTACGGGCGATTTTAATCTGGTACATTGTATCACCTTGCATAAAGTTTCCAAATGATTCCTTATAACATCATTCATAAATTATTTAGGAACCAGCTCTTATTTCATCTGTTGGTATAATTTAGAGGCTGTGTTAGCAGTTTGGGGAGAATTCATGAAACTAGTTATCAAGACATCTAAGACCAAGATATCAAGATCACAAAGTTCTTTATTCTCTACTTCTTAATTCAGTAGACTTTGTTTCATCACAAATTTACAGTATCAAAGAGCCAGCAAACTTTTCCTTGATGGCAAAAGAATGGGCCTAGAAAGAGTCATTATACAGCATAATAAAAGAACAGAGCCAGAATGATTTCAAGGCAGTATACAGACATGAAACTTACATTTTGAAAGAAAGTTTGATTTTTCAGTTGCCATTACAACAGTCAGCTGAGGGCTAGAATGTAATATCTTAATCATGATCACAGCTGACCCTTGAACAACACAGGTTTGAATTGCACATGTCTACTTATGTGCAGATTTATTTTCAATAATAAATACTACAGTACTACATAATCTGTGCTGAGTGAACTGGCGAATGTGCAATTGTATATTTAGAGAACTGACTGTAAGTTATGGGTGAATTTTGAATTTTGGGAGGGTTGGTGTCACTAACCACAGTGTTGTTCAACAGTCAACTGTACTTTTATTTGTATCACACATCACAGTCTGGAAAAATCCTCTGGTGAACAAGAAGTGGCCACCAGGGTTAAAGGGCTCTTTAATGGTTAAAGGGCTCTTCTGAACAGACTGATCAGGGCTGGAATCTCAGCTCTGTCACTTATTCCGAGACTCCGGGGAAAGATCTTAATCCCTCTAGCCACACATTCCTCCTCCCTAAAATGAAGCCAACAAGAGCAACTACCTTAAAGGGATCTGGACAGAGCTAAATGAGTGACTATGCGGAAAGCGCTTAGCATGGTACTGGGCACAGTAAGCAAGAAATATTATGTTAACTATTATACATTAAAAATAAAAGTACTTACGTATCTTTAAAGAAGAAAGATTGACCTTTTTTTTTTAAAATAAAAATATTTGGCTGCGTAGGTCTTAGTTGCAGCATGTGGGATCTAGTTCTCTGACCAGGATCATACCTAGGCCCTCCACATTGGGAGCTTGGAGTTTTAGCTACTGGACCACCAGTGATGTCCCAAGATTGACCTTTGACCTAAGCTCTTTGACTCCAAGTTCAGGGCTCCTTGGGCCTCACTCGGTAAAGAATCTGCCTGCAATGCAGGAGATCTGAGTTCAATCCCTAAGTTGGGAAGATACCCTGGAGAAAGGAATGGCAACCTGCTCCAGTATTCTTGCCTGGAGAATTCCACAGACAGAGGAGCCTGGTCACGAAAGAGTTGGACACGACTGATGGACTATCACTTCCACTTTCAGGGCTCTTTACAGTATGTGGAGTGGCTATGGCTTTGGCCTTTTATGGCTCTGAGGAGCATGTGACACGGAATGCTACCATCTTACTCTTGTCACTGCAGGCACACGTCTTAAAAGGCCAAAATCATCTCAGCTTTTCTTTTATTTTACATGTTAACATGCATTCCTTGCAAGGATGATTTTTTTGTCACGACCATTCAGCCTCTGGTATGTAGCCTCTGACCTGTCTTTACAATGTTTGGTTGCTAATTACTTTCATCACCCTCGCTTATTCAATGACTAACTGTTAACATTTTGTAATAGTTCTTTGTCTTTGATAAAACATAAAATGCTGAATGCTGTTAGGATGAGTTTGTACCCTATTTGAGCTAGAGGTAGAATTAACTACAGATCTTGAACCTTAACAATTTATGCTGAATTTCTCCTAGGAAACATAAAATGGACCCAGCAACACACTTAACACTCTGAAGACAGTATGTTTGTTTTTACAAAATCTCCCAGTTTTTATTTTCCTTTTCTGGTATTTGAAATTTCACACATTCTGTGGACAGTCTGAATGTAATTCTATATTTCAAAAAGAAATCAATTATTTAACATTTCAACTTGAAAAAGTAAACTCTGTCCATTCATCAAAAGTCTGGTTCAAACCTCCCCAAATCTTAACTCCCTGTCAGGTGGGCTCCTGCACTTTCATATTATTTTGTTTACTCTGCTTTTATGGGAAGCAATATAATTATTCATAAGTACGGTTTCTTATCTTTCAAATATATCCAGAATCCACCCGTTTTTTCCCATCTTCACTTCTACAGCTCTCATCCAAGCCACTGTCACTTCTGTCGGAAAGTGAAAGTAACTCAGTCATGTCCAACTCCTTGCGACCCCGTGGACTTATAAAGACCATGGAATTCTCCAGGCCAGAATACTGGAGTGGGTAGCCATGCCCTTCTCCAGGGGATCTTCCCAACCCTGGGATAGAACCCAGGTCTCCTTCATTGCAGGCAGATTCTTTACCAGCTGAGCCACAGGGATGCCCTAGATCATTACAATATCTTTCAAACTGCTCTTTCTTTTTCATCTCTGGGCCTCTTACCTCCATATAAGTCTATTCTCAACACAGCTGTCAGCATGATCCTGTGAAGACTTTAGCCAGGTTTTGGTACTTCTTTCCTCAAATCCATTTACTGACTGAGTAAAAAGGCAAAGTCCTTATAGAGACTGCCCCCTCACCCCCAAGCCTCCAGCTTCTCTTCTTTCCTTCACTACCTCCTGATATTCCTTGAGCTTGCTAAGCATCTCTTGCCATAGAGCCTTGCACTCTATTCCCCCTGCCCGGAAAACTCTTCCCGGCATCACTTACCTTGCTCCCTAGCTTTCTCTGCCAAAATGTCACTCATTAAACAAGAGAGGCCTTCCCTTATCCCCTATATAAAAGTGGCAAACCTATCTCCTCTCCTTTATATTATTTTTTTCTATAGCATTTACTACTGCATATATTTGTTGTTTGCTTCCCCTCCCTTCAATAAAATGTAAGGACTCCATGGGGGCAGGGACTTAATCTGGTCACTGCTGTAACCCCCAGCACCTAGAAGAATCCCTGGCACACAGTAGGCAATCGATAAATATTTACTGAATAAAATCATAGCTCCCTGAATTCCTCTGTACCTTTTTCACATCACCGATCGTGAAGACTTTCACTCAGTGGACCCTGAACAAACATTTAAAACTAAAGAACAAAAGAACTGAAGTTACCAAGAAAAGAATGCTTGGGACAAATCTACAGAGAACAAGGGGGACTAGAATCCCAGCACTTACACACACTGGAAAGCACACCAGTTCTCAAATGAAAAGATGTTTGTGGAAGGGGAACCAGAGCTTTCCCCACCTGCCAACATTTCTGGGCTCCATTAGTATTTCTAAGGCAATTGTGAAAGTTATCCTGTCTGCCTGCAGTGCAGGAGACCCACGTTCAATCCCTAGGTTGGGAAGATCCCTGGAGAAGGAAATGGCAACCTACTACAGTACTTTTGCCTGGAAAATTCCATGGACTGAGGAGCCTGGTAGGCTAGTCCATGGGGTTGCAAAGAGTCAGACACGATTGAGCAACTTCACTTTCACTTTCTTTCACTTTCAAGGCAATTGTGAAAGTTATCCATGTGTAAATAAAATCTTAAACCAGTATTCTTAATTCACTAATCTATTTTTTTTTTTTCCTTTCCACAGTTGGTATTTATTAATGAAACCAGGGTCCTTTTAACTCACAGGACAAATCAACAGTGATGGCAAATTTACAATCATTTACTAAAGCTTACTAAAGCAGGCCTTGAGGCAACCATCCCAGCTTTTAAGCTCTTTCTAATGAAGTGATTGATTTTGAAATACCAAATAATTTAAGCAAAACCAGGCCTCTAAGAGAATTTATAACTTACTAAACTTTTTACACTCTGAAAACTAGAACTTCTTATTGACAATCCCCACAAGACCTTCCGTAGGTTTATACAATTAGTTTCCTCTGATAGGTTATAAGACAAACATCCAGTTTGCTTGAGTTTTTAAGATATTTATTTGGCTGCACTGGGTCTTAGTTGCCACACGTGGGACCTTAGCTTCCTAACCAGAGATTGAACCCAGGCCTACTGTACCCAGAGCGAGGAATCTTAGTCACTGAACCACCAGGGATGTCCCCAGACTGCTTGAGTTTTAAAAGGATATTTCATTTACCCCACCTGAAGAACCAATAAAGACATAACTTGGCAAAGGGAAAGAGGGGTTTAATTTACTATTCTTGATTAAACTGCATGTATCAAGCCTGGTTTCTTAATTCATCCATTCATTTTTACACGCTCGTCTTACTTCCTCCAGTTCTTCCTTGAGTCTGTGCTCGTGACCACACATTTTTCCTTGTTATTCCTGATTTAAATCAAAATAATGGGTATCTTCCCATTATTTTGGCTCAGTGGTGCCAACGCGGGTTCGATCTCTGGGTTGGGAAGATCTGGAGGAGATGGCAACCCACTCTACTATTCTTAACTGGAGAATCCCATGGACAGGGAAGCCTGGCCTGCTGCAGTCCATGGGGTAGCAAAAGAGAGGGACGGGAGCGACTAAACAACAATCCGGGACCCTACGAAAATCGTTTAAGCATCCTAACAATCTCTGGAGATAAGATATTACTAATATGCTTAAGAAGAGGGCGTCAGAGGATGAGAAGGTGGATGGCATCACCGATGCAATGGACATGAACTTGGGCAAACTTCGGGAGATGGTGAGGGACAAGGAGGCCTGGCGTGCTGCAGTCCATGGGGTCGCAAAGAGTCGGACACGACTGCGCGACTGGACAAAAACAACAACATGCTTAAAGCTGGCAAGGACTCAGACAGGGCGGGCGGTGGCCGGTTCAAAGAGCCTCTGGAACAAACGCCAGGCTAAGAAGCGCCGGGCACAGGATTCCAACCCGGGACACCTGGCTTTCGGGCCACCAAATACCGACCGACACACGTAGGCCTCCTCGGGGTGGACCAAGTTGGAAGCCGGCTCCGCCTCTGCAGGAGTTGCCTCCTACAAGGCAGAAACACGATTGCGCAGACTGCCAGACCAGCACAAGTACTTTTGCCCAGGTCTCCGCGGGGTCGGAAGGCTTTGGCATGGATCCAAGAAAGCGGTTCTGCCCACAAACGTCTAGGAAACTCAAGTTTTTGGGTGTGTGCTGGCGCAGTACACACCGAGGGATGAATAAAGCGCTTTGGAAGCTGCAAGCCACCAGACAAGACGGTAGAGAACAGGAAGCTTCGGAAAACAATACCTGGACGAGGCGGGCGACGAATAACTTGCGGACAACCGGCACCGGTCAATAACTGGGGATAGGGTTGAGGGGTCGGGGGGGAGCAGGGATGCTCCTGAGAGGCTGCAGCCCTTCCCCGGGGAACCGGCGGCGCCCCGAGCGCCCGTTTCCTGGGTCCGAGTCTAAGGTGAGCGGGAACGGCCCAGGCCAGAGCCGCCCCCAGAGCCCCCTTAGCCCGGGTACAGGCTCCCCTTCTGCAAGCCATCCCCTCACGGCCTGGCCCTCCGCGCTGCGTCCCCCTCAGAAGGCCCTCGGCTCATCCCCGAAGCCCTCCCGGTCGCTCGGCCGGTCGCCAGACGCCCGCCGCCGGCCCCAAGCCCGCTCACCTGCGCACCCCAAGTCCTTCTTCTCCTCCCTCCCCCGGCGTCTGGAACCGACCCGCGGCCCCGCCCCCTGCCCTCCCCGCCCTCGCCCCGCCCCCTCGGAGCAGGAACTGCTCCCTTCCGGGCCCTTTTCCCCGCCTCCCTGGCTCCCCAGTGTGGCGTCACTTCCGCCTGTGCCCGGCGGCGCGCCGGCTGTCCGGGTATCGCGCACGCGCCGCGCCGGGAGCGTCCCAGAGCCGGGAGCGCGCGCTCCGCGGATGACAACAAATTCGTCGCGCGGCCGCTGTGGAGGTGTCCGCCTCACCGTGGCCTCAGGCCCTGCCGTCTCCCCGCGTGCTCTCTTGTACCCTTCTCTGCTGCCGACAAGGACCCTCCTCGGAAACCCCCCCGGGCTTGGGGCTAACGGGGACTCCTCCGTGACTTGTCCCCCCCAGGCCTAGCGCGAGCGGCCGCCGCACAGGCGATGGGGTCGCCCTGAGGGACGCCCGGCGCCGAACGGGCATGGAGGGGCCTCCTCGGGCTTAGGCTTCGCCGAGGCCTGGGCAGGCCGGCCCCGGGACTCGAGGCGCCGCCACCAACGCCGCCGCTGCCCCCGCCGCGGCCTGGAGCTGGAGCCTGGCCGGAGCCCCCAGGCCAGAGCCGCCCGTAGCCCTGCCAGCCCAGCTGCCAGCCCTCACCATGCCTTGGCCGTTTTCGGAGTCCATCAAGAAGAGGGCCTGTCGGTACCTCCTGCAGAGGTACCTGGGCCACTTCCTGCAGGAGAAGCTGAGCCTGGAGCAGCTCAGCCTGGACCTGTACCAGGGCACCGGGTCCCTCGCTCAGGTCCCCTTGGACAAATGGGTAAGAGGTGCTGGCGGCCAGCCGGGGTGGAGGGAGGGGGACACAGTCTCCTCCTCAGGGCGGTCTGAACCAGTGTCATCGAGGACGTGTGACGTTCCGTCCCTCCCTGGGTGGTGTTTGGCTCCAGGTAGGGTAGGACTCCGAGAAATGTGTTAACAAGTGTCGTTCAGTCCGTTTCTAGCAAGTTTGCCCTTCCAAATCACGTGTTCCAGAAACTTAGCAGAGGTAATGGAGTCCACACTGTGGCAATCAGTGGAATCCGTGGTTTGGGGTGGGGGGTCTGTGAAGCTGGCTGAAAGGAGTCCGTGGAAGGAAGTGACCCGTGCTCTGCTGCCCCTTTAGGGTAGGAGGGATCTCAGTGTTGTGTGCAGACAAGTCGTATTTCGTGGGATGACACTCCCCAGAAAGACCGAGGGTGGGGAGGACCTGTGGGGATGTCAGAATGCCTAGGGTATTCCTTTATTTATTTGGGGTTGGTCGCTTTCACCCCGCGGCCTCAGTCCAGCTCTCCTCTGCCGGTTTGTTTGCTTTGGATCCTGTAGAGGCCCGTCGCTGGATGGTCCTGTGGCCCTAATAGGGATGCTTGGTTGTGTCTGTTTGCTTCACTGTGACAGATCGTAAAAGCGGGTGTTGCAAAAGCGCTGAAGCTGCACTCTTAAAAACCTGTCTTCTGCTTGTCATCCAGAGGTTGTGAATTGACTCATATTAACAGGTGCTTCATGTATCATTGTATCTGCATCCGTGTTCTCAGCGCATAGTATTTTACTTCATGTGTATTTCAGCTTTGAGTTTGGCAAGAATGAAGGGGTTCTCCCACGTTTCCCAACTCTTTATTTGTTCCACTAGAGTTTGCTGCTCACAGTTTGAATTGGTTTTACTGTTTTGAAGTATCACTGTTCTGTTACTATTCTAAAACCTTTCCAACAGGGTGTACATTAAGGAAATCATCAACATAGGTGATTTTGCTGTGGTAATTGGGCAAAAGAAAAGGAAACTTTTTTTTTTTTTTAGTGTAAATTGTGTAAAAAGCTCAAGTGTTTTGTTTTTTCCTTTTATGTAAAAGCATTTTAACAGAGTAATGACTTCTTAGTCATAGAAACCCAAAAAACTCACATTATGGTAACACCTTATTATGACTGTTGAATGAATTTGTACTGGTATAAATAAGCATATAATTTTATCAGCAAGTGGATGACCTCAACTAGGGAGAGGACACACAGAAGAGTGGGAAGAATCCTGGCTTGAGTAACAGAAGGACCACGTCCTCCTCCCACCCTCCCAGGCCAGCCCATGCTGCCACAGTTACCACGGTGACAGTGGATATAGTAATTCACCTGAGTTCAGTAAATATTAATGGAGTGTCCTCTCCTTGCCAGGCACTGGGTCAGGGAGCTCCATTGCCGTAATTCTTACCAAAAGATAGGGATTCTGATGGATATTTTAAAATTCATTGACCTGTAAGTCTGTCCTTCTGGTACAGTTATGACTAGGCTATCTTGAAGGAGGAAGATTGGACATTTATTAACAGTCTTGTTTAGGTCAAATGACTTTGCTGCATTATTTTTTAATTTTTAGTATTCATTTATTTATTGAAGTATAGTTGACTTACAGTGCTGTATGTATGTATTATTCTTTAATGACTTTTGATGTTAACCTTTAAGATGGGTATTCATATTTCCGTTTTACAGATGGAATTAAATAATATGCCTGAGATTATTATATCACACATATAGAAAGTGGAATAGTGAGAATTTAAGTCTAATTCCTAAGCCTATTATTTCTTCATTAATCACTTGGCTTCAAGCCAAGGAAGGAGCAGTTAATATAATTGAGCATTTGTTTATTTCAGGCACTGTCTGGGCACTCTGATTTGTGAGGTTTTATTTAATCCTCATAGGAAAATCACAGGTGGTAATATTTGAATTTTGCAATTTGACTTACAGGATCATTGGAAAAATAACTTATGGTTGGACTTAATCCAAAGATTATGTTTTATTCTGCTTCTTGAAGGTGAAGAATATGCCTAGCCAAAATGATAATGTTGAATAAAATATCCAGTAAACACTGGCTGTTGCTGATTTCTTTAATTATCGTGTGCTGTGTTCATGACTAAGACAAATCCTGGTGTGACATTTAGATATAACTATTTAAACTTCTGATTCCAAATTCATTTACTTCTGACATTTGATTTTAATGACTTTCATGATGAAAAAAAAAAGATACCTCACAGAGATTCAAAGATCCAAATGGGAGAATACTGTCACTGACAATGTTCTGAGGTTTCAATTCTCCACTGTCAGTTATGCACAAGATTGTGTTGAAATCACTTTTGACATTCCCTTCTTCCTTGATCTCAATCAATTATTCTTGCTATTTAGTTGAATGATGTTGCATTTATTATCTATCTATCTATATATGTAATATATAAACTTTAAAACCCTGTTTTAAGAGCTTTGTTCAAAAGACTTTAAATTTATTGGGATAATTTTTCATGTTTTCAAACCTTTGTAACCTGTCTAGATGATGACTTAAAAATAGGGCTTTAATAGATATTTTTTCAGCTACAAAATCATATAACAGTGGAAACATTTCCAAATGTAAGTCTTAAAAATGTTCTCTCTGTAGTAGAAATACCCTTTGAAAAGAAGCTACTTTTCTCACTCATTAATGGAGTGGTATCTTTACTTTTGGAGAAGGCAATGGCACCCGACTCCAGTACTCTTGCCTGGAGAATCCCATGGATGGAGGAGCCTGGTAGGCTGCAGTCCATGGGGTCGCTAAGAGTTGGACATGACTGAGCGGCTTCACTTTCTCTTTTCACTTTCATGCATTGGAGAAGGAAATGGCAACCCACTCCAGTGTTCTTGCCTGGAGAATCCCAGGGACGGGGAGGCCTGGTGGGCTGCAGTCCGTGGGGTTGCTAAGAGTTGGACATGACTGAGCGACTTCACTTTCTGTTTTCACTTTCATGCATTGGAGAAGGAAATGGCAACCCACTCCAGTGTTCTTGCCTGGAGAATCCCAGGGACGGGGAGGCCTGGTGGGCTGCAGTCCGTGGGGTTGCTAAGAGTTGGACATGACTGAGCGACTTCACTTTCTCTTTTCACTTTCATGCATTGGAGAAGGAAATGGCAACCCACTCCAGTGTTCTTGCCTGGAGAATCCCAGGGACGGGGAGGCCTGGTGGGCTGCCGTCTATGGGGTCACACAGAGTCGGACACGACTGAAGTGACTTAGCATAGCATAGCATAGCATCTTTACTTTTAAATGACAGATTGTGGGCTGCCAGACTCACCCTCTGTAATGGCCCACACTCTGTGGAGTGTGTTTCTCTCTAAATAAATCCACTTTTTAACCTATCCAAAAAAAGTTTATGTTTGGTTTTTTTGGAGTATAACTGCTATTGGAGTATAATGGCATTTACTACTGATAGTCAAGTGCCATCACATAAAAGGTAAGTGTATTTAAAATTCTAATCTTTGTGAAGAGGAAAATTGCTTATTATCTTTAAAGTCAACTTCTAAATGTTTGATCATAAGAAAATCAGAAACTTACTGTCATTTTCTGTCTGTCCCAGAGATTCTACTGTGTGAAGGTCTTTTTTATGTAGACTATATGCTCAAGTGTCAGTGCGTTGAAATGGAACATCCAGCCAAGGGTGCTGCTCTTACCCTTCCCATTGTTTTCTCTTGGTGCCAGTCTGCTGCGTGGCCTGAGTCAGAATGCAGATATCTATTTGTATATTAAGTATAGTACCACTTTTACATCTGTTTTAACTATTTGAATGGTGATGCCTGGGTTTAAACTAATAAGGATGTATTCTTTTCCGAGTTAGTCTTATGATACGTATTAAAAAGAAGCATACGACTTAACTGATTGCTTTTCTTTATTCTGCCAAGCGCACCTTAAATTCCTAATAGTGCTTACCATTGTGCTAGCTAGGCACTGGGGAAGACAAGGAACAATAGTTGGCACTTATAAAGTATTGACTTGGTGCCAGGAACCATGTTGGTACCTTTACGTGTTATTTCATTTATACTCACAGTAACCTTGAGAAATTGGTGTTTTCCCTGTTCTATGTATGGGGCTTCCCAGCTGGCACAGTTGGTAAAGAAGCTGCCTGTCAATACAGGAGACACAAGAGATACGGGTTCATTCCCTGGGTTGGGAAGATCCCCTGGAGTAGGAAAGGGCAACCCACTCTAGTATCTTTGCCAGAATGGTTGCAGAGAGTCGGACACGGCTGAGCATGCACTGGCGGGCTGGCTGGCTGTTTTATGGGTGAGGAAATTGAGACTCATGTTAAAAACTTGTCCAGAACCACCCAGCTCGTAAGTGACTGAGCTACTGTGTTTTGTTTTCTTTTTTTGAGCTACTGTGTTTTAAGACTACTATATACCTTGTCCGTTTTTAAATAGACTTAAAATGTTTTCATTATAAGTTTAAATGTGTGTGTGTGTGTGTTGTGTCCGACCCTTTGCAACCCCGTAGACTGCAGCCCACCAGGCCCCTCTGTCCATGGGATTCTCCAGGCAAGAACACTGGAATGGGTTGCCATTTCTTTCTCCAAAAGGAACTATAGAAAGAAAGAAAGTGAAGTCACTCAGTCATGTCTGACTCTTTGTGACCCCATGGATTGCAGCCTACCAGGCTCCTCCATCCATGCAATTTTCCAGGCAAGAGTACTGGAGTGGGTTGCCATTTCCTTCTCCATATACGTTTAAATAGTTGAGGATAATTTTTGTTGTGTTGTAAATACTTATATAATAAAAATATAGGTTTTTTTTAACCCAGTAAGATCTAAATTCCCACCATTATATATATAAACATATTTAAACAAGGTCATCATTAGTAACTGGAAATTTAACAGTGTATATTTTTCTGTTGAACTCATATGTCTGTTCAGCTTCTCTGCACAGTTTTTTCATAATTCATGTATTTTATCCTAATTCATGTGTTTTGTTCTTGTATCTTTTATTGATCATGCTGTCATTTCTCTATAATAAGACATGTAACTAAATTTAAATTATACTGAAAATTTTTGTCACAATTAAGCTTTCTTTTGCATTAAGTGAATATTTTCCTAGTGTAACATTTTAATTCCTACAATGATTTCTTCACTATTTTTTCTTTTTCTTTTTTTTGAAATTTTTTGGTCATTTAAGTGGTTTGCTCCAGGACTTACCATGTTGATCTTACCAATACCTCCTTCACATATCATTAAACTTTTAAGTATTAAATTTTTCTTCTGGATTGTTGTGTTATTACAGTTATAAGTGCAGTTGATCAAAACAATATAAATGTATTATACATTTGAGTAACTAAACATAAGAACTTTTATTAGAAATATATTTATTGATGTTTTGGGTGTGTTTTCTCCTCTCCCCTGCTTTCTTCAGGTATCCATGGATGAATATTCTTACAACTAGAATTTGATAGGGTTCAGCATAGATTGCATTCTAAACTTTTAAGATAGTCATAAGCTTGAGAAACCCTCGGCATTAATAAGTAGATGAGAATTGTAGGGATTTTGCAATAACAGAATCACTTAGTTCTTTGATCTTTTTTATGGCGGTGCCAAAAAATGTGTATCAAGTGGGGAAAGGCCAGAAGACTTAATTGGTGGTTCTGCCTGAAGATTTTTATATCCTAGGCAGTGCCTAAGGGATGATTCAGGAGGGGGAAAAGATAACCCATTTTTTTTGGCTCAGTGGGAGAGGGGGACTGTACAAGGGAATGTGGGAAAGAGGACCCAACTCGATGCCACTTCTCAGAAGGTCCATTTTAGGAAAGAACATATTTGGAGATTGCGTGTGTGCTCTGTCTCCCAGTCATGTCCTGCTCTTTGCAACCCCACGGACTGTAGCCCTCCAGACTCCTCTGTCTGTGGGATTTCCCAGGCAAGACTACTGGAGCGCCTTGCCATTTCCTCCTCCCTGAGATTTTCCCAACCCAGGGATGGAACCTGAGTCTCCTGCTTGGCAGATGGATTCTTTACCACTGAGCCACCAGGAAAGCCCATTTGGAGTTTAGGGATCTGGATACTTATACTTTAAAACCAGCCAGACTCATGTACTCTTTAGGAAATCTGTAGGATCACACAAATACCAGTGTGAAGAAAGCCTGTTAAAGTAGTAACCTCCAGTGAAATAATGTGCGCCATTCTGAATCTCCATGTTCAGTGTGAGCTTTGCAGATGAAGAATTACAACACTACCCTTATACAACATGACATACAGGAAGCATCTTCATGTAGACTGGCATTTGATAAATATTTGTTGCTTTAATGTAAAAGTATATTGTCTGTTAAAAAAACCCATTTAATTATTCTTCTAACTGTTTATATCCATCTGTTGTCCTACTGTTATAGTTATCCCTTTACTGAAATTGCTCTCAGTGGGATCACCTAAACCCTCTCAGTAAATTCAGTGGACATTAAAAAAATCTTTGACTTCTTGTTTGTTTTTGTTGCACTCGATCATTCTTTATGTTATGTTTCCACAGTTTTCTGGGACAAGAGTTTCTCTTGATTTTCCTTCTACTTCTCTGCTTATTATTATTTTGTTGTTGTTTACTTTGCAAGTTCCTTTTTCTTGACTTGTTTCTTAAATGTTGGTGTTTATCAGGATTCTGTCCTAGGTCTCTGGTCTTTTTATTCTACGTTAGTTCTGAAAGTCTGTCTCTCCTCACTCCTGTGGCTTCATTTACTTTCTGTGTTTATAAAGCCCCTCTGTGTTACAGGCCCCCATGGCTCTCCTGAACTCTAGACCAGAGCACCTACTTGTGTCCTAGACATCTCCATCTGGGAGTCTGCTCAAATACACTCTCTGGAACTGAGCTTCTCACCTCTCCCTCCCCTAACTCAGTACATGGCATCACTGTCAAAGCCATTGCCCAGGCCAGCAACTTGGGAATTATTTTTGACTCCTTCTTTTCTTTTCCACTCATTATGCCAGTTATTTCTACTTCCTAATATGTTATTAAAAGAATAAAAATCCATCCACCTCTTGCTCATCTCATTGTCCCTATCCTTGCCAAGCCAATCTCTCTTAGTTTCGCTTATTTATAACAGCCTTTCTGCTTGAGTTTTGCTTTCCTCCTATGAGTGGCCCACGGAATAGTTCTTTTCTCCTCATGGCACCCTTGCTTAAAACCTTTCAGTGGTTTCACATTGCCCTTGAGATAAATTTCAGACTCTTTAACATTAATTACAAGGGTTTTTGGATCCCACTCACCCTTGTCTGTGTAGCCTTATCTCTGGCTCATCAGCCTGGCATGCTACTAAAGCCTAAAGCAGCTTTTTCCCTCTGCCCAAATACTCTTGTGTCTCAGATATATGTATTTGCACATACTGACCTCTGCCTTCCTTGAATCCTTCTACATGCTACTGTGTCTGTCTGGACCATTGTGTGCAATTAACTCCTCAGCCCTCTGGTCTCAGCTTTAAATAGCACTTCCTCAGGTGGCCTGCCTTGAATCTCCAGACTAGGTTCTTTTACAAGCTAAAGTAGTATAGTGTGTTTCCTCTGCCGTGCAACTCATCACATACGTCTTTCACAGTAAGCTATTTTGTCAGCTTACTGAGGACCAGGAATCATCTATGTCTTGGTCTCTGGTTTCTTTATCCTTAGTGTCTGAGACATGTATAAACATATTTGTTGTTCCGTTGTTCAGTCACTAAGTCGTGTCCACCTCTTTGTGAGCCAATGGACTGCAGCATGCCAGGCTTTCCAGTCCTTCACTGTCTCCCTGAGTTTGTTCAGACTCATGTCCTTTGAGTCGGTGATGCCATCCTGCCATGTCATCGTCTGTTGTCTCCTTCTCCCCCTGCCCTCAGTCTTTCCCAGCACCAGGGTCTTTTCCAATGAGTCGTCTCTTTGCATCAGGTGGCCAAAGTACTGGAGCTTCAGCTTTAGCATCAGTCTTTCCCATGCAGATTCAGGGTTGATTTCCTTTAGGATTGACTGGTTTGATCACCTTGCTGTCCAAGGGACTCTCAGGAGTCTTCTCCAGCGCCACAACTCAAAAGCATCAGTTCTTCAGTGCTCTGCCTCTTACATCCATACATAACTATTGGAAAAACCATGGCTTTGACCATATGAACCTTTGTCGGCAAAGTCATGTCTCTGCTTTTTAATGTGCTCTCTAGGTTGGTCATAGCTTTTCTTGTAAGGAACAAGTGTCTTTTAGTTTCATGGCTGCAGTCACCATCTGCAGTGGTTTTGGAGCCCAAGAAAATAAAATCTGTCACTCTTTCCACTTTTTCCCCATTTATTTGCTATGAAATGATGCGTCTGGATGCTTTGATCTTAGTTTTTTGAATGTGGAGCTTTAAGCCAGCTTTTCAACTCTTCTCTTTCTTCTTTGAGTAAGTTAACAGTTTTACTTTCTTGTTCTTGTGATTTCAAAACGCACTTGTTTTTTCTCTTTAGTGTCTCAATGAGATCCTGGAGTCAGCAGATGCACCTTTAGAAGTCACGGAAGGATTCATACAATCAATTTCTCTGTCCGTTCCATGGGGCTCCTTGTTGCAGGACAATTGTGCACTGGAAGTGAGGGGGTTAGAAATGGTCTTCCGACCTCGACCCCGCCTAGGTAGGTATGTTAGGAGTTTCTGTTTGTTTCTATTTTTACTTTTCAGAGATTGGGAAAGTAGCTTAATTGCATTAAGTTGAGTATTTAATTTAGTACCTTGCATGTATTTGTAAGATTCTCAGTAGGTAAAATTTTAGGATGTGGCCCATGTAGGGGGGTGGGTGTGATTGTATCTTCAGAGTAATTTTCTCTCTCTCCTTGCCCACAAGAACTTTAGCATGTAGGTGATTGGTTTAGTTATTGTTTTCCAGTTATCTAAAGTGACTTATGCTTTTTTTTTTTTTAAGTACAATTGATTTACAATGTCAGGTATACCGCACAATGATTCATTTGTATGTGTGCGTATATACATGTTCTTTTATATATATCTATATATTTTTTCAGATTCTTTTCCATTGTAGGTTATTGTAAGATACTGAATAAAAAGTGATTTATGTTTTCAAAATTCAAAGTATTGTGCCAGAAGCAAGGAAGTGCTCAAAGGACTGATGAAGAAATGTTAAAAGGACACAAGATTGGGTTTGAAGGGGCTCCCATTGGTCAAATCTGGAAAATTTGAGTATCAGAAAGGATAATGACAATAATGAATTATAACACACTAAAAGAAAAACCAAAACCCGAAGTCCATGTCACTATGAATAAGTAAATAAGTACGTAAGGGGGAAAGGAGAAGGATTGCCACTACTGATAAGCATATAAAAAATGAGATGGAATATCACCATGTTTTCAAGCACCATAGTAGAAATTAATGCAGGTGAGGATCATCAGTTGATGCTGACACCATTCAGAAGGGTTGAGCATCTTGATATTTAGACAGTATCCGAATATCTCCTTCCATTTACATATTATTTGCAGAGAGAAAGTTTCTTCTCAGTGGAGAAAATTGATAGTCACCACCGTAACTGAGTGAGCAGACTTGATCTCATCATCAGTGGGTCACACTGACGGCACACGTGTTCTGATGTGATGGACCGAGAAGGAGGGGCTCACTTATGTACTGTTCTTGCTAAAAGTGCTTAGTCTGAGTCGGACACTGAGGAAGCTATCAGGCAAATCCAAAACAAGAGAAAGCCTGTTAACTAGCTGGTCGGTACTGTTGTTTTTTTTTAAAGGTTCAGTTATGAAAGACAGTGAAGGTAGAGGAACTATTTAAAGTAGACTAAAGACTTGATAACTAATTGCAATATGTAACTTTTTTTTTTTTTTTTTTTTCCTGTGGAGGGTATATTTAGGCAGGTGGGAAGATTGGGGTATTGAATGTATGGTGGTGATGGTGGTGGCTTAGTAGCTAAATCGTGTGCGACTCTTGCAACCCCCTGGACTGTAGCCCACCGGGCTCCTCTGTCCATGGGATTCTCCCGACAAGAATACTGGAGTGGGTTGCAGGATTCTTGCTTCCTCCAGGGGATCTTCCCAACCCAGGGATTGAACATGTTTCCTGCATTGCAGGTAGATTTTTCACTGCTGAGCCACCTCACTGAATGTATATCATATATTGTGTTGGGTGTGTTAATGGTAATGAGCTTTTGCAGGAGACTGATCTCAGTCTTAGGAGTTACATGCTCCAGTTGTTAGGGATGAGTATTACAATATCTAGCGAAAGCTTGTGTGTGTGAGTCTGTGTGTGTGTGTGTGTGTGTGTGTGCACGTATGTATAATCTTGATGAATCTAGGTGCAGGGTATGCATTGTACACATCTTAGGACTGAACATTTTCAAAAGAAAACTTTGGGAGGGAAAGTTTTAAAGTAGTAGTAAGCTGTTGTTTACAAGTATATACACACAGTAGCTTTAATTATGTATACGATGGGTTCTGATTCATCAAACCTGTATATTGTGCTTCTTGCATGCCAGATACTGTTCTTAGTAGTTTACAAGTAGTATCCTCACAATAACTCTTTGAAATAGATCCTTTTAATTGTGTTCATTGGACTGAATAGGAAATTGATGCATAAATTGTCGTTTAATAACTTGACCAAGGTCATAGCTATAGTTAAGTGGAGAAGACAGGGTCTGGACCCAGGGAGTCTAGTTCTGGAGCTGCTGTTCTTACCACTGTGCTGTGCTGTGTACTGGATTTACTGAAGAGTATTTGTGTCTGGCATGTTATAAGCTCATAAGGTCATGATTGTGAATCATCTTAAATTATGAATGTAAATGCTTCCAGTGACAATTGATGTTTGTAAAGATGTTATGTTTAAAGAGTTATAATCCCAAGTGCTGCCTAAAACATCTGTGCATGGAAATTATTAGTAACCTGGTTTTTAATTAACAAGAATACTTTATATTTTAACCAAGCTGAGGAGACATACTAGTACATTCCTATGGAAAGTGAAATATTTTACCCTTATTTTAAAAATATTTCATTAGAAGGACTTTTAACTTTAATTTTAGAAGGCAATAATTCTAGTAATCTCTTGTCAGTTTGTTTTAGATAACATAAGGAAGTGTGATAGAATTCTTTTATAAGGATATACCTGGAAAGGACTTTACACTGTTTGTGTGTTCCTTCTCCAAGGCTGCGCTTCTGGTTTGTTTACATTTATACTAACCTTCTAAAGCCCATGTCAGCTGCTACCTCTACTTTCTGATGAATTTGTTCAACTAGAAGATTTAACCTCTTCTCTTACCTGATATGATATTTTCTGTTGACACTCGGTTGTTGCCTAGTAATTCTTCTTAATTATATCTCATTTCTTCCACTCTCTTGTAGTCTCTTTGAGGGCAGATTTAATAATTATTGTATTTTTCTACCCTGTAAATGGAATCAGCCAACTATGGCCTGCAGATCAAATCTAGTCTGTTACCTATTTTTATAAATAAATTTTTATTGGAATATCACCTGGTATACATATTCACTCATTCATTAATTCTCTCTGGCTGCTTTTGTACTAGAGTGAGAGAGTTGAGTAGTTGTGATAGAGACTATATGGCCTCAAAGCCTCAAATATTTGTTATCTGATCTTTTGCAGAAATTTTGTTGACCTCTGTTCTACAGCATTTTGAACAATACCACCCATATAAAATATCCATTAAATACTTGAGTAAATATATGAATTAGTATTTGGCAGATATATACCATGTAATGAGAACATGTGTCTCAACTTCTTTCTGTGATTTTTTTTCCTCCCTTCTTGGATATTATAAAGTGATGTTTAAATCTCAGGAATAAGTTCTAGAATACTATATCCCTGGGTGATACCATGATGCTAAATATTTCTTGGGGGGTTAAGAACTTACCAGTTTGAAATGTGTAATTTTAAGGAATGGCTTAGTTGTAACCATGAGAAGCTATTGAGGATTTGTCTGTATTTTCTGCAGCATCTGCTTCTGAGCCCATGTATTGGTCAAGCTTCATGACCAGCAGTATGCAATTGGCAAAAGAATGTCTTAGCCAGAAACTAACAGATGAACAAGGAGAAGGATCTCAGCCTTTTGAAGGACTTGAAAAGTTTGCTGAAACCATCGAAACAGGTTTGGCATTGTTGAGTATTTTAAAAAATTTTAGATTGTATTTTATAATTTAGTACCTTGATTTAGTAAGTATTATGTAAGAAAAACTCATTGGAGTAGTTTTTTAAAAAATTGCTATTCTTACTTCAGAACTTTAGAATTGAAGTTATTTAAAAAACTATACAGTATTTGGACTTTTCCTTGTGTCACAGTGGATGGAGACCCACCTGCCAAGGCAGGGGACATGGGTTCGATCCCTGGTCCCGGGAGCTTCCTCATGCTGCGGGACAGCTAGGCTGTTGTACCACAGCTACTGTGCCCATGTGCTGCAACTGCTGAAGCTCGTGCTCTGCCATGAAGAGCAGCCCCGTCATGCCCCACCTAGAGAAAGTCTGAGCCTAGCGCTGAAGACCCAGCACCACCAAAATCAAACAAATAATTAAAAAAAATTACACAGTATTCAGTTTAATTTCATGTTCTTTTTTTACCCTAGTTTCTCCTTTGTTTATTTTATTATGCTTGCATAATGAAGGGATTAGAATTCAACACGCAGTGTTAGTCATTGCCCCAGGCTGAGATCTAACACGCTGTATATTCTTAGCCCACAAAATATTTATTACAAAACTCAAAATTTGGGGCTTTTTTTTTTAAGGTACGAAATTCAACTTTTATTTTGTAAGTTCTTATTAAACTAATTTAGTATTTATTTGGTTTATTCTAGTACTAAGAAGAGTAAAAGTCACTTTTATAGACACTGTCTTGAGAATTGAACACGTGCCAGAAAATTCCAAAACTGGAACTGCACTTGAAATTCGAATAGAAAGGTAAGACTTCTTATATCTGAAAACCAAGTACCCAGGTCTTTTCTTTATAAATAATAAGATCTCACTCATCAGATTCAGGATACTTTAGGAGATTCAGTCAGTCAGTCAGTTCAGTTGCTCAGTCATGTCTGACTCTTTGCAACCCCATGAACCGCAGCGCGCCAGGCCTCCCTGTCTATTACCAACTCCCGGAGTCCACCCAGACCCATGTCCATCGAGTTGCTCATGCCATCCAACCATCTCATCCTCTGACGTCCCCTTCTCCTGCCCTCAATCTTTCCCAGCATCAGGGTCTTTTCAAATGAGTCAGCTTTTTGCATCAGGTGGCCAAAGTATTGGAGTTTCAGCTTCACCATCAGTCCTTCCAATGAACACTCAGGACTGAGCTCCTTTAGGATGGACTGATTGGATCTCCTTGCAGTCCAAGGGACTCTCAAGAGTCTTTTCCAACACCACAGTTCAAAAGCATCAGTTCTTCTGTGCTCAGCTTTCTTTATAGTCCAGCTCTCACATCCATCGCCTTGACTAGATGGACCTTTGTTGACAAAGTAATGTTTCTGCTTTTTAATATGCTATTAGGAGATTAGATGTGATTATATTCAGTTAATATATTACATTATTTCTGAGTAAAGTGTTGTTCTCCAAGTTGTGTTCCAATCCAGTTATTAAAAACAAAGTACCAGTCGGGGTATCCTGCTGCTGCTGCTGCTGTGTCGCTACAGTTGTGTCCGACTCTGTGCGACCCCACAGACAGCAGCCCACCGGGCTCTGCCATCCCTGGGATTCTCCAGGCAAGAACACTGGAGTGGGTTGCCATTTCCTTCCCCAATGAGTTGGGGTATAATTACATACAAAACTATTTGAATATTTGAATTCACAAAGTAATTCTCATTTAGCTGATACCAAGTCAAAATAATGACTGTTTGAGTGATACTAAATTTAAGGTACCCTGTTGGAGTATTTCAGGTTTTTCATATGAACAATGTACTATTTAGATGTGTCTCATTACTGTGAAAGGATTTTGTGTTGCTTTCTTTTATCTATTTGCTGCTTTAGGCTAAGACTACTGTTTTCTTGGAGGATTCTGTGAGGGTATTTTAAGGTCAGTATGTACAGTAGAGATTACTTAAAAAGATATAAATACATTGCTTTTAGTTTTCACTGTATGCCCACCTGGAACTCCTATAAATAGACCTAAAACAGGAATTGATTTACATACACACTACAGAGTGTTGTTTTGAGGTTATGACTCTTCACCAGTGTCTTAATGCCACATGAACTGCCAGCAGAGATGAGCAGAGTGAAGTATGCACACCCAGCACCAAAGACACTTTGTGGATATGTTGGGAACCTTTACTGGGCTTTAAACAGACATGTTCTGATTTCTGTCTTTGACAAAACATACCTATTAGTGAATCAGTTACTGTTAACAGATCTTTGAAATTAAGTTGCATTACCTTAAAATGGTGTTTTTAAAAAGTATCTAAAATCTTCTGCTTTTAGAACAGTATTACTTTGGAAACAGTGACAGATTTTATTTTCTTGGGCTCCAAAATCACTGTGGATGGTGACTGTAGCCCGGAAATTAAAAGAAACTTGCTTCTTCGAAGAAAAGCTATGACAAACCTGCTGCTAAGTCACTTCAGTCGTGTCCAACTCTGTGCAACCCCATAGACGGCAGCCCACCAGGCTTCCCCGTCCCTGGGATTCTCCAGGCAAGAACACTGGAGTGGGTTGCCATTTCCTTCTCTAATGCATGAAAGTGAAAAGTGAAAGTGAAGTCACTCAGTCGTGTCCGACTCTTAGCAACCCCATCGACTGCAGCCTACCAGGCTCCTCCGTCCATGGGATTTTCCAGGCAAGAGTACTGGAGTGGGTTGACATTGCCTTCTCCAATGACAAACCTAGACAGCATATTAAAAAACAGACATCACTTTGCTGACAAAGGTCTGTCTAGTCAAAGCTATGGTTTTTCCAGTAGTCATGTACGGATGTGAGAGTTGGATCATAAAGAATGCTGAGCACTAAAGAATTGATGCTTTCAAGTTGTGCTGGAGAAGACTCTTGAGAGTCCCTTCGACAGCATGGAGTTCGAGCCAGTGAATCATAAAGGAAATTGGTCCTGAATATTCTTTGGAAGGACTGATGCTGAAGCTCTAGTACTTTGGCTACCTGATGCAAAGAGCCAACTCATTTGAAAAGACCCTGATGCTGGGAAAGATTGAGGGCAAGTGGAGAAGGGGATGACAGAGAATGAGGTGGTTGAATGACACCACCGATCATATCAATGGATATGAGTTTGAACAAACTCTGGGAGATGGTGAAAGACAGGGAAGCCTGGCATGCTGCAGGGCACACAGCATGTGCTGCACAGAGAATCAGGCGCTACTTAGCTACTGAACAACAACAACAACAGTTTTATTTAAGCTGAAGATGAGTGGTAAGGACTCAGAAAAGTTACAGAAATTCAAGCAAGGACACATCAGACTCGTGTTTAGAGTCAAGTGCTGTCTCAGTGTTTCAAGAGATGTTTGTGAGGGAGCACAGGAATTATTTTTCTTGGAGCTAACTTTAGGAAGTTATTCATTTCCCCCCCCAAATTTAGGAGCCTCAAAATAGTACCTTCTTGGGGTTAATTTAATGTTTCTTCATGAAAATATTTACGAGAGTAAAGCATGATAATGCCGACACATATGTGATAGGTATATTCTAAGAAGAGCTAACACTTGAAAAATTTCTTTAATTTTAGCAGCTGTGTGTATTTCTTATAATTGCAAATAGGTCTTCCTAAGAGTTTTATGCGAATGCTCTTTTTAACTTTCAGAACCATGTACTGTGATGAAACTGCTGACGAGTCCTCAGGAATTAACGTACATCAACCCACAGCTTTTGCTCACAAGTTACTTCAGCTCTCTGGAGTGTCTCTCTTCTGGGATGAGTTTTCTGCATCTGCAAAATCCTCCCCAGTGTGTTCAACTGCGCCAGCGGTAAGGAAAACAAATCAGAGAAGCCATAAAATGAAATCACAGATTGTCAGAAGGTTTACTTGAGGACTATTAAAATTTCCTAGGATGTGTGATGTGTACTGATGGGTTTCCTTGTGATCTGAGAGCTAACACAAATATTCAGTAATGGGGACATATATTTCAGATTTAAAAATACATTTGTAAAAAAAATACATTTGTAATTAATGCCGTTTCTACCAGAAATACATTTGCTCTGTATTAATTTAATAGAGAAACATTGGATTTTATGTCTTAAGGAGAAATGGCATATTAACATCTAATATCTTTTTTATAATAAAAACAGGCAACTAAGCAATGTTCACATTTACTTTCCATGATGCATGTATTGTTGAAAATGTTATGTTACAAGTCATATCTTGTAAGAATTTTATAATTAAGGAAAAAGAACTGTGTTCATCCCTTCTTTGATTGGAGAGCCCTTTTATAAATCAATCACTTCATAATTTGTCTTCTACTTTATTTCACAAATCGTATTTTCTTAATTATTGGATGTATATTCAATTTTCTTATTATGTAATTCGAACAGATGCTGTGCTTTTTTTCATAAAGTACGTTTCCATAATTTGCCTTTATTAAGGTACTGTGCTATGTTTTATACTAGTTCTACAATACTGGTTTATCCATTGTCACAATACAGTTTTCATGTAAATTCTGTATTCTTCTTAAATTAACAGTTGTGTTTTTCATCTCAGTTTACTTATACTAAAGTATTTGAAGGAATTACATTTTTTCTTCTTGCGTTACTGTAGGAAACAGAGCCAAAGCTGTCACCTAGCTGGAATCCAAAAATTGTTTATGAGCCTCACCCACAACTAACAAGGAATTTGCCAGAAGTAGCACCTTCTGACCCAGTGCAGATAGGAGGGCTCAATGGTAGGCTGGAGTTGAGTCTCACATTGAAACAGAATGAAGTACTTCCTGGAGCTAAGGTCAGTATTTGTTTTATTTTCTGTAGATAAAAACAGAGTAAACCTGGAGGCATTCTTTATGCTGTGGCCCTCTGATTGGTTCACATAGACTGTCCTGTGACCAGGTTACCCACTGCCTTGGAGTCAGCATTTTTACCCGCAGTTGGTGCCTCTGTCTGCACATCTTGGAGTTCACTTGAGGCCCACCTTTGCCCATCTGCTGCAGCTCAGGGTTTGAAACTGTCTTCTGTGCTCAACTTTCCCCCACTTTCAAAAATGTTCATTAGTTCAGATAACTAGGAGTTTCTTAAAGAATCTTTTTCATCATGAAATTAAAAAGTTAAAAGGAGAAATTGAGAAAGCATGTTAGCTGAAAGTGAAAGTTAGTTGCTCAGCCACATTTGACTCATTGCAACCGCATGAACTATAGCTGCCAGGCTCCTCTGTCCATGGAATTCTCCAGGGAGGAGTACTGGAGTGGGTTACCATTTCCTTCACCAGGGTATCTTCCTGACCCAGGGATCAAACTTGAGTCTCCTGCATTGCAGGCAGATTCTTTACCATCTGGGCCACCAGGGAAGGCCCCCTGTTAGCTGAAGGAGGTGTTTAATTATGTGTATATAAAACTATCCACCCATGTGTATTTTGAACAGAATGTCCATTTTTATAGTTGTATAATATTTATGAAAAGAGATGAGTCTATTCCATAATGTTGCATAGCTTGTAGAAGTCACTGTAAAGACAACGTTGTACCTCTTTCTTAGGGAGCAATACTGAACAGTCTGGAGAGTCAGGAAACTTGCATTTTTTTAGTTAATTATGTGTCTTTCAGGTTATTATTTTCAGGTTCTTAAACCTAATGTTCCGCAGTTTATTGTGATCCACACAGTCAAAGGCTTTGGCATAGTCAATAAAGCAGAAATAGATGTTTTTTTGGAACTCTCTTGCTTTTTCCATGATCCAGTGGATGTTGGCAATTTGATCTCTGGTTCCTCTGCCTTTTCGAAAACCAGCTTGAACATCAGGAAGTTCACGGTTCACATATTGCTGAAGCCTGGCTTGGAGAATTTTGAGCATTACTTTACTAGCGTGTGAGATGAGTGCAATTGTGCAGTAGTTTGAGCTTTCTTTGGCATTGCTTTTCTTTGGGATTGGAATGAAAACTGACCTTTTCCAGTCCTGTGGCCACTGCTGAGTTTTCCAAATTTGCTGCTATATAGAGTGCAGCACTTTCACAGCATCATCTTTCAGGATTTGGAATAGCTCAACTGGAGTTCCATCATCTCCACTAGCTTTGTTTGTAGTGATGCTTTCTAAGGCCCACTTGACTTCACATTCCAGGATGTCTGGCTCTAGGTCAGTGATCACACCATTGTGATTATCTGGGTCGTAAAGATCTTTTTTGTACAGTTCTTCTGTGGATTCTTGCCACCTCTTCTTAATATCTTCTGCTTCTGTTAGGTCCATACCATTTCTGTCCTTTATCGAGCCCATCTTTGCATGAAATGTTCCCTTGGTATCTCTGATTTTCTTGAAGAGATCTCTGTCTTTCCCATTCTGTTGTTTTCCTCTTTTTCTTTGCATTGATTGCCAAGGAAGGCTTTCTCATCTCTTCTTGCTATTCTTTGGAACTCTGCATTCACATGCTTATATCTTTCCTTTTCGCTTCTCTTCTTTTCACAGCTATTTGTAAGGCTTCCTCAGAGAGCCATTTTGCTTTTTTGCATTTCTTTTCCATGGGGATGGTCTTGATCCCTGTCTTTGGCCACCTCATGCGAAGAGTTGACTCATTGGAAAAGAATCTGATGCTGGGAGGGATTGGGGGCAGGAGGAGAAGGGGACGACAGAGGATGAGATGGCTGGATGGCATCACCAACTCAATGGACGTGAGTCTGAGTGAACTCCAGGAGTTGGTAATGGAAGGGGAGGCCTGGCGTGCTGCGATTCAAGGAGTTGCAAAGAGTCAGACACGACTGAGCAACTGAACTGAACTGAAACCTACTTTACCATATAATCTGTGTAAAATGTACTTTAGGAAAATATCAGGATTTATTCATTTGTATTTTCACAGATATAACTAGCTCTAGACATTTGACTGACTACTGTATCCTGGAGCCTGTGCTGGTTCTTGGGACAGACATAGAAATGAAAGGAATGCAATCTTTGTCTTAATAAAAGATAGTATAAGAGGCATAAACATGGCTGTGGGAATATGTAAGAGGGAACCACTCTATACATGTGAACACACATAAAAAGGTTTGCAGAAGATTGAAGGATCCCCGGAAATCTTTCTCTGGAATGGAGCGCCTAATTAGAGTTGGAGAGGGAGGAAGGTGCAGATTGAAATGTTGATGTTGCTATTACTATGATTGGTTTTCTTTTTTATTTTTGGCCACATCACGTGGCTTGTGGGATTTTAGTTCCCTGACCAAGAATTGCGCCCTGGTCCACAGCAGGGATTGAGCCTGGGTCCACAGCAGTAAAAGCCCAAATCTTAACCACTGGATCGCCAGGGAAGTTCCCTGATGTTGTTCCTACTGATTATCCCTCCTCCTCTTTGATTGCTGTTCTGTTCTACTTCAGTAGAGTTCAGTTCATTGGCTCAGTCATGTCTGACTCTTTGCAACCCTGTGGACTGCAGCGTGCCAGGCTTCCCTGTACATCACTAACTCCTGGAGTTTACTCAAACTCATGTCCATTGGATTGGTGATGCCATCCAACCGTCTCATCCTTCTGTTGTCCCCTTCTCCCATCTTCAATCTTTCCCAGCATCAGGGTCTTTTCAAATGAGTCAGTTCTTTGTATCAGGTGGCCAAAGTATTAAGAGTTTCAGTTTCAGCGTCAGTCCTTGCAAAGAATATTCAGGACTGATTTCACTTAGGATGAACTGGCTGGATCTCCTTGCTGTCCAAGGGACTCTCAAGAGTCTTCAGCACCACAGTTCAAAAACATCAGTTCTTCTGCAGTCAGCTTTCTTTATAATCCAACTCTCGCATCCATACATGACTACTAGAAAAACCATAGCTTTGACTAGACAGACCTTTGTTGGCAAAATAATGTCTCTGCTTTTTAATAAGCTGTTTAGGTTGGTCATAACTTTTCTTCCAAGGAGCAAGCGTCTTTTAATTTCATGGCTGTTCTACCTCAGGTGGTATGAAACCCTTTCACAGGTCTTAAGCCTCTTCACAGCGTAATAGGATGAAATGGTTAATGGAGCAGAGAGCCATGGGTATGTGTAAACACTACAGGAATCCTTACTGTGCCAAGATCCTTGGGAAACTGAATACATCCATGCCTCTGTAGAATGCATTTTCTAATCCTTTAAGAAGGAAGAACCATAGCGATACGTTCTTGGGTTCTGTTTTGGTTAATTATGGCTAGTCCTCAACATTTGTATTTTTTATTTTCGTGCATATCCAAACTTTTTGCACATTATGAACTGATTTATATAAATGCCTTTTAGGTTTTACTTTTGAACATCTGACAGATGAACCTCTGGAACTATTGCATTGCAGTTCAGTTCAGTTCAGTTCGGTCGCTCAGTCATGTCTGACTCTTTGTGACCCCATGAATCGCAGCATGCCAGGCCTCCCTGTCCATCACCAACTCCGGGAGTTCACTGAGACTCAAGTCCATCGAGTCAATGATGCCACCCAGCCATCTCATCCTCTGTCGTCCCTTCTCCTCCTGCCCCCAATCCCTCCCAGCATCAGAGTCTTCTCCAATGAGTCAACTCTTCTCATGAGGTGGCCAAAGTACTGGAGTTTCAGCTTTAGCATCATTCCTTCCAAAGAAGTTAGCCAGGGTTTAATATTTGGAGATAATTCTTCTTGCCTATATGGTAATTTTTTTGTAGCAACTGGAATATTTGAGTACATTTTGTTCTTAATGAAAATGAGTGCTAAACAGAGAAATTAAAATTCTGAATGGCAGCATACAGAAACAGACCTCGTGAACTTAATACACTGTAAACAAAGATGGCATTAAGGGGCCTCAAGTTTCAAATCTTTAGTCTCTTTCTTTGCACTTAAGTCTTTCAACTATGGGATCAAAATGCTACGAGAGATGTCATGTTACTTTTTCAGTTCTCTGAGACTATTCACCACTCAAATAGTGTGTAAGTTTGGTGTTTCACATATTTAGTTTTATCAGATGTCTTCAGGAATACATTATATACGAAAATAGGGGACTGCCTCAATTGAATTTAGAGACATTTTGTTTCAATTGCTGTGTTACACTGAGTTTGAAATTTGAAGCCTGACATGCTTCAGTCCATTGGGTCACAAAGAGTTGGACACAACTGAGTGACTGAACAACAACAAATTTTAGTTGTTAAAATGTTTTATCTTTTATATTTCCAGAGAAAAGTTATTTGTACTTTTTTCTTTGTATGCCAAACTCAGAATGACTAATAATGACATATTCCTATGACAGAAGTGAAACTCTTAATCATGTATTCTAAAAGCAGATTAGAGACTATGTTTTCAATGCTAAGAAATTAAAAATCAATTTTTAAGCTCAGCATATAATCACAAAGAGATTTCCCCACTGTCCCCAGCCATAACTCCTTGCTGATTCAAGGACTGGGAAGTCAGCAGTCAGTAAGGAGCCCTGTAAAACCAGTACTTTGTGGGTCAGCCTAGGTTAAAATCCTGGCCCTGAATCTGTTATATGGCCTTGTGTGAATCAATTAATCTTTGTGAACCTGTTTTCTCATTTGTAAAACAGGAACACTACTAAGAATTAGAGGAAGTAAAAACATCTAACACAGTGTCCCAATACTCAAAAAAAGGTGATAATAATGATTATTATTGGAGAATTTGTTGCTTTATGAGTTATACCATGGAAATGTCTCAAAGTCACTATGTAATTTATTTTTTGTTCTTAGAATCAGAAATTTGTTTTTCTCCTGTAAAAGATGCCATATCCCGAATATAAGTGTTTTCTTAATTGAATTATTTTTAAATTGTAAAATGGCATAAAGATCATAGGAGTCAGTATTAACATTAGGACTAAGAAGAGACGAATGAAAAGTAAGGCAGGAATATTTAGCTTTTCAGAATGTGACTTAGGGAATAGAGTGAGTGTTTTTGTCAGAGTGTATGCTATAGAAGTCAAGAGTGAGAGTAGGATTGGGCTTTTATTTTTAGAAGGAAAAATGGACAAAGAGGTGGAAAAGAGAAGGGAATTCCACATGAGCATCCTGTCTGCTGTGGCTTCTTGTCAGTGGAGAGAAGGTTTCGTGGGCATTTGGAGGGGCACAGTGTTGATAGAGAAGGTCCTTGCTGTTCTAGGTAGGAGTGTGATTGATCCATGGGCAAACTTAGGAAGGCAACCTTTATTTGTCCTTGGTTTGAATCAAGCTTTAAAGATTGTGATTTGAGTCTTTTGAAACCATAATGGGAATGAATACTTGATTGCTGCTATCTTAATTTTCTTGGAGACTATGTCTGAAGGCCTCCTCAAGCACCTTAAATACTCAGAAAACTCAGAGACACAAAGAGTGACGTTGATCTTTCCGACATGGAATTTCTCAGGAGGATTTTCCCTCTTAAAATAAAAGTTGATGACCTTATATGTCTTTTCATTTATTTTTGTTGTTGTTGTTTGTTGTTTGTGTTTTTTTTTTTTTTTTTTTGTCTTTTCATTTAGATTGTGTGAATTAGTAGAGAGAATCTGAGGTGAAGGAATCCAAAGGTAACTAATTAGTATTCCTCTCGGTGTTTTGAAATATACTGGGATTTAAGGTGATGAGTTTATAAAGAGTGTTCATTATGAGTAGTTTCCTTTCTTTCTTTTTTTGAAGCTGGATATTGATGGACAGATAGACTCTATACATCTGTTCCTGTCACCCAGGCAGGTGCACTTGCTTTTGGACATGTTAGCAGCTATTGCTGGACCAGGCAAGTATAACTGTTGTTACTTCTAGTTCTTTAAAAAATTTTAGTTAAAATATATAGCATTGAAATGGGAAATTATTATATTATTGTATAGGAATGTATGAACTTAAAGATGTATTGTGAATTAGAATCCTCAGTAGTTAAATTTGATTCTTTCAAATTGCATTATGATGCAATAGATTAGCATTCAGACTGACTTACTTCCTTGGTTGGAGGTAGTACTTCATATAACTGAGAAAGTATAATTGTTAAACTCAGTAAATAGCACACACTTAAAAAAATTTTTAATGACATATATATTTAATAATAGATAAGATCTTGTGATTCCTAGCTAGCTGCTTAGAGCTGTTGCCTAGATCTCCGATTAACATTAAATACTGGTGGTTCTGCACTGACTGTGGTACTGAGCTGCCATTGGCATTGGGTAAGTGGGTTGGGAGAGAATGCTTAGTTAAGTAACTCCAAATTTAATTATTCTTTTGCTTTTCTTTTGTATACACGTAGAAAATTCAAGCAAAATTGGATTAGCTAATAAAGATAGAAAAAATCGACCCATGCAGCAAGAAGATGAATATCGAATTCAAATGGAATTGAACCGGTATTATCTGAGGAAAGATTCCCTCTCTGCTGGCGTGTCCTCAGAGCAAAGCTTTTATGAGACAGAAACGGCTCGTACACCTTCTAGCCGGGGTAAGCAACTCAAAAAGTTGACTCTAGATTGAAACATCATCATCATAGAGCAAAGTACATTTGACTTTGGCCACCATAAAATGGAGTTGAGTAATGAAAAAACCAACGGTCTACACTTTAAGAAGGTTTAAAAGTATAAGTTGATCGAACCACAGCTTGACAGTGACAGGCACACAAGTGGTGCGGGACCCTTTTTTGATTTGTAGTCTTGTTTTGTAAAACATGATTTATTCTAAGGAAAGTCAATTAAAAATGTGGGTTTACTCAAAAGATAAAATGGGAATAATTGTTCATTTTGTCAAATTATGTGCTTATGTAATGATTTACAGTAGATTCCTTTAAATAGAAACCTTTGTCCATTAATCTTTCTGTCAATTATATGTAAATAAACAACATAATCTTTACCCAGTTTACTTTGCATTTATAGGTGTGTCTTATTGTGTAAGCACTAATACAAATCAATTTAAATAATAAGAATCAATTTCAATATGGAATGTTGACCTAAGTAAAAAATTAAAATCTATTCAAGAAATTTTGGCCATAACAAACTTCATTTGCCTGAAGGTAAAACAATTTGCAGAAAGAAGTAAAACATAAATAGAATTCTAAATAAAATATTCAACTCTTTTTTTTTTTTTTTCAAGAAATAGCTGTATCCATGACACCAGAAATTATAAGAGACTATCTGAAAATCATATGACACTTAATGACATTACATTATACTACGTGAAGCAGCTTAATCATATATATTTTTTAAAGAGTTCACCAGTGGGCTAGCTTAACGTTTTGTTCATCTGTGTTCAGCTGAGTTTTTATGATGACATTAATATCTTGAATGCAAAGTAGTGACCCCATTGGAAGTAACATAAAATTTAGAACATCACTATATCTCAGATAATCTGAGGGAACAGTATAACATTATTATATGTGAAGATCTTATTTAAAGATGTGAATTGGTGGAATTATAATAAAACTGACAAAGTTTAATTATCTCTAGAAGAAGAAGTTTTCTTCTCCATGGCTGATATGGACATGTCGCACAGTCTGTCTTCTCTTCCACCCCTTGGGGAACCCCCAAATATGGACCTTGAGTTATCATTAACTAGTACATATACAAACACCCCGGCAGGATCTCCATTAAGTACTACTGTGGTAAAGTATTTAATTTTTTGTTCTCTTCTTTAACAAGTTACTTCTAAAATTTTACACCTTATTCATATGCTTAAAAAAATTATACTATAGCTTCAGCCAACATGGGGAGACTTCGTCGATCATCATAAAGAACAGCCAGTCAGAGGATCAGCATTACCCTCCAACCTAGTTCACCCAGCGTCCTTACAAAAGACTGGTACGTAAGAAAAAAGAAAAAAGACATTTGTTGATAGTTTTCACTGGAATCTAAAAATAATTATTAAAAAATATGCCATTCTACTGATTCTTTTCTCTTTCTTCATAAATATTTTTTTGGTGTAGACCTTTTAACAAAGTTTAGAAAGAAAATGAAGCATGTTGAACAATTCACTATGAAATGTTTTAGAACAGTTGCCTATTTATTGTATTTGTGTATTAAATAATTTAGTAAAAAATACACCCTGAGTTTCATATTATTATCATAATTTAGGAGTCTCAATCAACTGGTCTAATATTTGTTTCTCTGTTTACACATCCCTTAAAAGAGAACCTCAGATTTCCTTTCTGCAGAATTTAATTGAAATAGACACAGGATTAAAGGAAAATTTGATGAGCAGCTTCTGGTTAATCTCTGACTTATTCCAGTACAGTTTTATTAATTCAAAAGTTTTGTTTGTATTGTAGCAGGTTTTTTTTTGTACTTCACGTATCAAGGATCTTGCATATCAAATGTAGAAAGATTACATTTATTATTTTCCTTTTTTAATATCACTGAAACTCTTGTGTGATCATATGTTTTGAAGACTAAAATCTCAAGTTTAGTTTTAAAACTAACACACGAGTAAATGTTTTATAGCTTTGATATAATGGATTGTTTAAGTATTAACTTTCTGAATATAATTTTAACACATGTATTTCAGCTCTCCCCTCTAGGTCTGTTTCAGTGGATGAATCCAGGCCTGAACTTATTTTTAGAGTAGCTGTGGGAACGTTTTCAATCTCTGTGCTTCACATTGATCCTTTATCTCCACCTGAATCATCATTGAATGTTAATCCATTGACACCAATGGCGATAGCTTTCTTTACTTGTATAGAAAAGATTGATCCAGCACAATTTCCAACAGAAGATTTTAAGTCTTTCCGAGCAGTATTTGCAGAGGCTTGCTCACACGATCATCTTAGGTAAACTCTTACATTTGTTAATAATCCTTGAAAAAGAACCAGATGCGAATTTTTTCATTTATCTATCTACCTATCTCCATTTGTTTTTTTAAGTCACATTTGATTTGTAAATGAGTGGAATGAATGAGAATTTCTTGCGATACTGTAAGATGTTTAACATAGACCCTCCCATTCAGGTTATTTGGCATGTGAAATATACAGATGTAGGATATATTTGTTTGGAGTTGTCTAAGCAATCTTCCGGAGAAGGCAATGGCACCCCACTCCAGCACTCTTGCCCAGAAAATCCCATGGATGGAGGAGCCTGGTAGGCTGCAGTCCATGGGGTCGCTAAGAGTCAGACCTGACTGAGCGACTTCCCTTTTACTTTTCACTTTCATGCATTGGAGAAGGAAATGGCAACCCACTCCAGTGTTCTTGCCTGGAGAATCCCAAGGACGGGGGAGCCTGGTGGGCTTCCGTCTCTGGGGTCGCACAGAGTCGGACACGACTGAAGCAACTTAGCAGCAGCAGCAGCAAGCAATCTTCATCTCCCTGAGGTGCTCTTCTTAGGTTTCTTTGACCACATTTTGCCTTCATTCTCCTCTGACACCATTATGATCATTAGAATAGTTTTTACTGTCACTGGCTTAGCAGAGATGCAGTGGTGGTGAGAGTAGATGGATTAGTGAAAAGGGACTCGAAAGTGATTCCTGTGCCACTAACCATTGGGTGGGAAATGATAACTGAGGCTCATCCTGAGCTTGGATGCTACATTTTCAGCTACTTAAAAACTATTCAAACAGCCACCTATCTTTCCATAGATTGAATCCTAATAGATACGGAGTTAACTAAATTAATATGTATGTGAAATATTGTTAGCATGTGACTACTATTCTAACTTGAAAGTAGCCTATAAATTGTCCTGTCATATATAATGACTTAGGGACATATATTAATATTTTTAGAAAACACTTCGGGCTTTTGTTTTATCTTTAACTATTTTAAGTATCAAAATTAATAGGTTAGAACCATAATATTTATAATAAAACTGCAAAAGTGTCCCCCCCCCCCCCATTTTGGACAGTTTCAAATATCTGCCAGTAGGAAATACAATAAAAGCAACAAAAGCTAGAGGTAGGCCTTCATTTGAGTTTTACTGACTATAAAGTTTTTAAAATACTGCATTATCTTTCTAGATATTTTTAAGAAACTATATGCATATGTTTTCCAGATTTGAAATATATTTTTCACTGCATTGTAAATTTTAAAATGTGGAAGAGGGAAGGACAATGTTGGGGGAAAAAAATCCTGGATAATTTCCTATCAACAGATATGATTTTTTATCTTATATCAGGGAACAGGGAATTTGAAGCAATCTTTCTGGTTAATATCCTTAAGAATATTAGTTATTACTAACTGTTTGAACTTGGCAGTGCAGGTAGGCATTGACAGCTGTACAGTGTTCTTTGACACATCATTTAATCTAGAATTATACGGAAACTCTCAAGTGCTGCATTTTTATGACAGATTTATAGGCACTGGCATCAAAGTGTCCTATGAACAAAGACAGAGACCGGCTTCCCGATATTTCAGTACTGATATGTCCATTGGGCACATGGAGCTTTTGGAATGCCTGTTTCCAACTGATTCTCATTCTGTTCCTCCTCACTATACAGAGGTAAGTGCTGATACTTTTCCTTTGGGGTTATTCTTTACATGTCTTGCTTTTTAAGAATTGTGTGAACAGCAGTGATTTTCTTAAAAAGGCATAGGTAGTTGTATCGGCAGAAGTTTTTTGTGTGTGTTTGCATTTGTGTTTTATGGAAATAGGTTTTTAAGTGTGATATTCAAGACCACTATTGGAATATTACATTTTTAGAGTTGACTTGTTCTAGAGTCAGACAAGTTTATGACAAATGATTTAATTTCATTCATTTTTCAAGCACGCTTAATTTTAGAAGATTCTATTATTCAATAAATATTATTGAATGCCTACTATGTGCTAAGCACCGTGCAAGATAAGTGAAATATCTTGTGCTCATTTATTATTAATCTGATTTTTTCCCCTGTCCTTAAAAGCATGTCCTAGAGAAACTTTTAAAAGCTATCAAAGTATCATTTTTATTGCTTTTACCTTGTCCTGGTGACTTATTTTCAATGTGTTTTGTTTGAACACTTGGATACATTTTGCAAATGTGATGCTGAAGATTGCAGGAGCTCAATAGTTTGTGTAAGAGTCACATTGCTAGTAAGTGACAGAACTGAAGCTTGAACTAGCCTTTCCAACTTTAAAAACTCTCCCTGCTATTATATTATCTCCTCTGTTAATTCATCTTAATATTGTACATTAAGTTATCATCCTCTTTGTTTTTAAGCTTTTGATGTTCCATTCCAAAGAACGAACTGATTCTCACCTCCCTGTGTGTCTTCAGCTTCATTATAAGCATTCTGAGAATAAAGGACCTCAGGTAAGAGATCTTTTTGTGTGGTTACCACTGGTAAATTTTCATTTGATGTATAGTGTATCATAATCACAAGGATTTAATTTTATAGAATTATCAGTGATCATATTAATTCTTTCTTTTTCTTCTCTCTTTTTTTTTAAGGGTAGTCAAGCAAGACTTAGTTCCGTTCCTCAGAAGGCAGAATTACAGGTTAAGTTAAATCCAGTGTTTTGTGAGCTGGATATCAGTATTGTGGACAGGTTAAATTCCTTGCTTCAACCACAGAAACTCACTACAGTGGAGATGATGGCATCGCATATGTATACTTCATATAATAAGCACATTAGTTTGGTAAGTATTTCAAAAGTTGCAAATACTCATAATTATAACTAGCTAATAGACTTATTGAGATGATTTCTGAGTTAAGTAGTCTTAATAGATTAAGTAACATTTGTTATTAAAATAACATTATATGTAATAATGAAAAAATGGAAGCATCGTTTATGTCTAGGTAGTAGACTAGCTGAATGAGTTGTGATCAGGTACTGAATGGGATGTTATGCTGCCTCTTTAAGTGATGGTTATGAAGAGGGTATAGCAACAAGAAGAAGACTCCTAAAGAAATATTAGGTGAAAAAGTAGAATACACGTAAACTTCTATTATAAATGTGTAAGTAAGATTGTGTAGAAAAAGACTGAATGGAAGTATATACAATTTGGTAGCATCGATTGCGGAGAAGGAAATGGCACCCCACTCCAGTACTTTTGCCAAGAAAATCCCATGGATGGAGGAGCCTGGTGGGCTGCAGTCCATGGGGTCGCTAGAGTCGGACACGACTGAGTGACGTCACTTTCACTTTTCACTTTCATGCATTGGAGAAGGAAATGGCAACCCACTCCAGTGTTCTTGCCTGGAGAATCCCAGGGACAGAAAAGCCTGGTGGGCTGCCATCTATGGGGTCACACAGAGTCGGACACGACTGAAGTGACCTAGCAGTAGCAGCAGCAGCATCGATTGCAGTGGAGTAGTAGAATTAGATTTCCTTTTCTGTGTTTATCTGAGTTTTATAAACTGTGACTATAATAGCCTCACAAAACTTCATTTGTTCACGCCTAAAGTGAACCACTTGAATCTCCTATAAAAGATAGCCCGTATCATGTAGGAAATACTCTTGAAAAGGGGAGCATCATTTATCATACTGTGTTATTGAGCATCACATTGTGTCACTTAGATCTGGTGCCTGGTGTCTTTTCTAAGCAAAGCAAGTAAGTCAGATTTGCAAGATGTCAGTTAGGAATTTTAGGACTATGCACAAATAGAGACAACTTTAGCTAAAAGGAAAAAATTGTTTTCTGTGTATTGCCTCTCCCTTAATTATCAGTGGGTATTCACATTAAATCAAGATTCTTTAACTTTTCTTGCCAACAATTGCTAGTTATTTTAAGTTCTGTGGGTTAGTGTCTGTATTTGCTATTAGCCATAGATACGTTAGGGCTTCCCTGGTGGCTCAGAGGGTAAAGTGTCTGCCTGCAATGTGAGAGATCCTGGTTCGATCCCTGGGTTGGGAAGATCCCCTGGAGAAGGAAATGGCAACCCACTCCAGTACTCTTGCCTGGAAAATCCCACGGATGGAGAAGCCTGTAGGCTAGAGTCTATGGTAGGCTACAGTCTATGGGGTCCCAAAGAGTTGGACACGACTGAGCGACTTCACTTTGACTTTCATAAATACGTTGGAATGATGATTTAATCTCTTAAGCAATTAAAAAAATTTTTTTAATTGAAGTATAATTGCTTTACGGTATTGTGTTGGTTTCTACCATAATACAGCGTAAATCAGCCATAAATGTGCATATGTCCCCTCCTTCTTCAACCTCCCTCTCACCCCCCTCCCAAACTTCTGGATTGTCATACAGCCCTGGGTGAGCTTCCTGCATTATACAGCAACTTGCCACTAGCTGTCTGTTTCACATATGGTAATGTATATGTTTCAGTGCTACTCTCTTGAGCAACGTTTGTTGAGAGTGGGGATTAATATATGAAAGTCATAATAGGGGAGATAAAGAATCAGACCCAAGTCTTAGCATAAAAGCAGAACTTTCTAATCTAGGCTGTCAGAGACTGAACCATGAAATTGAGGAGTGTTATCATCTACACTGTACTCTGGACTAAAGATTTACAAGTTGTAATTCATTGCAGAGAAAAAAATATGAATAGACTTTTATCTGAAAGGCATGTAGTTTGACTGTTTTATTATAATGTGGCTTTAAGTCAATGTTGCATGCATGTTTTGGCTTCTAAGGGTCATTTGATGGGGTCATATCCTTGGGTTGGATGGGAGCTCAGAGTGAGTCATTTAGGGAATATTTATTTCAAACCTTTGATGTGCCAGGCTTGGACTTAGTTCTGGAAATACAAGGATAAATCAGGAATGGGCCTTTGCATTTGGCATAATTCACCTGATTTTACCTTGGAGTCTTTGAAATAGCATATTGGTGGGGAACTCCTTCAGATTGAATGCTTGGTTCTGTAGTGATTTTTAATCATACTGTTTTTTGATAAGCTAATTTACACATTGCCCCTTTTTTAGTCTGTAGTAAGATATTATATACATCTGAAGCACCTGTGTCTTCACTTTGGTTCAGTTTTTATTTGAATTAATTTCTTTGTATGAGGGTGTAACTTTTGCCAATAGTTCTGACTTTTGTTGGTAGCTGTTGCATTATAAATTTGATTACACTAAAGTAATATAGTACTATTAATTGTATTTTAATGCATTAACCTAAATGAGGAAATAGTGATTATATACATAGTAATGTTAAATGCCACTGTCATTTGTGTTTATTTGCTTAATTTAACATTTTGGCATATTTTTGATGTCTTTGTATTTCAGCACAAAGCTTTCACTGAGGTATTTCTAGATGATTCACATAATCCTGCAAACTGCCGGGTATCAGTACAAGTTGCCACGCCAGCATTAAATCTTTCTGTTCGCTTCCTAATACCTGATCTTCGATCAGATCAAGAGAGAGGACCATGGTTTAAGAAGTCACTTCAGAAGGAGATTCTTCATTTAGCATTCACAGATCTAGAGTTTAAAACTGAATTCCTAGGAGGATCAACCCCTGAACAAGTTAAATTGGAACTTACATTTAGAGAACTAGTTGGTAAGATTGACCGTGTCTATAAAAGAATCAGAATAGAAACAGTTGCTACTGAAACTTAAAATAAGAAGTATATGACAGTCCCCAAATATAATAAAATTAAAGGACATATGTTAGAAAATAAGAGTAATGACTATTTTACATTATTGTATACAAATATGATATAGGTCAGTTTTTTAAAAGAAACTACAGTGCATGAGAATTTATTCACTTTGTGAATAATAGTGCTTTAGCTTACTTTTAAAAAAGATTTATTTATTTTTGGCTGTGCTGGGTCTTCATTGCTGCATGGGCTTTCCTCTAGTTGTGATGGGCAGGGGCTACTCTCTAATTGTGGTGCACAGGCTTCTCATTGTGATTGCTCTTCTTGTTGTGGAGCATGGACACTGGGTGTGTGAGCTTCAGTAGTTGCGGCAATGGGCTCAGTAGTTATGGTGCATGGACTTAGTTGCTCCATTAGCCTACCTTTCAGTACCACCTACCACTTTCTTGTTGTAGGGTTAATAGTAGTCAAGTTTTTTTCACTGTCACTCTGTATTTGCTGTGTGCTGAACACTGCACACACCTGATCTTGTTTCCTTTAATCATCATAGTTACAGGAGGCTTGTTATTTCCAATTATTTTTATCATATGTGAGGAATCTGCTGATTTCTTAAGAGGTGCCTCCCAAGGTCAATGTAGTAAATGGCAGAGTCAAGATTCAAACCCAGGTCTCATTCTAGAGCTTGAACTTTGAACCATCATACTAATCTCCAGTGAGTTTCTTTGTGTAGTCTGTTCTAAGTTTTCCTGTGTTACTTTGCTTTTGTCAGCTAATGAAGACAATATACGGACTTGGAGTGACCCAAGTCTCTGGAAGATCCTGACATATTCTGTGGTTCCTAAACAGTCTGTCCTCTGCCCGCCTGCTTCCCCATGTCCACCACCCCCACCCTCTCAGCCTCCGCCAGGACATCCTCCTGCCACCTCACCCCTCTCTGTTCTGCTCGCCTCCTTCTCTGTAGGCTGCAGTTTGCCTTCCCTTGTTCTCTCTGAGTTTTACGTATCTTTAATGGCACTCCATTCCAGTACTCTTGCCTGGAAAATCCATGGACAGAGGAGCCTGGTAGGCTGCAGTCCATGGGATCACTAAGAGTCGGACACGACTGAGCGACTTCACTTTCACTTTTTACTTTCATGCATTGGAGAAGGAAATGGCAACCCACTCCAGTGTTCTTGCCTGGAGAATCCCCAGGGTGGGGGAGCCTGGTGGGCTGCCATCTATGGAGTTGCACAGAGTTGGACACGACAAGCAACTTAGCAGCTAGAGCTATTTAAAAGTGACTGTTACCAATTATCATCTCATGAAAAGACCTTTAAGGGGTATCTAGAATCTTTCCTTATCTTTTAGTGATAAGGAACTCATTATTCTGGTGGAAAGTCATTCTTTGTAAAATGGAATGAAAAAGCATATATGAGGTTATTGTGAAGAGGTAATTCTTAAACAGTGCTTGTCAAAATAAACATTTAGAAATGTGGTTATTATCTCTGCATTTCTAGATTAACGGCATAAACTTTTATGTAGAATGATCATAAGTGGCACTCAGTATGTGGCAATTACTGTATTTAATATGATTATGCACCTTATACCATTGGTTAACCATCGGTGCATAAGAATTTTGAATTTGTACAGAATACAGCATCTTTAATTTATCTGCTTATCCTGTCTCCTCATGTGTACATGTGCAGCAGAAACAAATGAATACATGTTGTTGAACTTAATGCTGCACCATGTCCCTGATTTAGAGGATCTGTGCTCATCTAAGGAAGCAAGTATCTTTTCTCTTAATGTGGGAGAAGTGCATTTCCATTAATCAGTCTTGTTTTATTAGGGTCATTCCAGGAAGATAAAGGAGAACCATCTGTTAAGTTTTTCCATGTGGCTAGTGGAGGAGATGGAGATACAACGTCTTCAGATGACTTTGATTGGCCGCGGTGAGTAAGCCAGTGTATATGACACACGCATTTAATGAGACTTCTCTTTTAAAAATAAATGACTGTAGCTTTTTTGACTGACATTTTGGCCATAAATTTAAGCTATAAGTATCCAGCCTTGATGAGAGAACCCAGAGGAAAATGGAAAAATTAAAAATATATAGTGAGTACTACTTTATCAGAGGTGACTGTGAGATAACTGACAGAGATGGACATAATAGTACGTTCTCTGCCTCAGGTTACCTAGCCTAATTAGATGGACAAAAAATTATTAACCTTTCTAAAAATAGTTCATTTTTATAAAGGGCTTTAGTAGAAGAGAAATTATACAGCACTATTTGGTTAATTGTCAGATGAATTTTGTAGTCAGCGGTTATTTCAGAAAAGTGTTTTCATATCTGGGGAGCTTTTTCAAAACACTGATTCTTGGGCCCCACCTTGAGATTATGAGATAGAGCCTGTGTATCAGTATAGTTTAAAAATTATACCAGGTGATATGTTCATAGCAGTACTGTTAAAAATAGCCAAGACATGGAAACAGCCTCAATATGCATAGACAGATGAATGGATTAAAAAGATGTGCCATCTGTATACCTTCGACGACTCAGTAAAAAAGAATGGAATGATGCCCTTTGCAGCAACATGGATGGAACTAGAGATTAAGATACTAAGGGGAAGTAACTCAGAAAGACAAAGACATATCATGTAGTTTCACTTATATGTGGTATCTAAAATATGACACAGATGAACTTATCTAGGATACGGGAGTAGACTCACAGAAAACGGTCTTGTGGTTGTCAAGGGGAAGGGGGATACGGGAGGAATGGAGTGGGAGTTTGGGATTAGCAGATTCTAGTATATACAGAATGCATAAACAACGAGGTCCTACTGTATAGCACAGGGAACTGTATACGGTTTCCTGTGATAAACCATCAGGGAAGGAATATACAAAAAGAACGCATGTATGTGTATAACTGAGCCGCTTTGATGCACAGCAGAAATGGACACAACATTGTAAATCAGCTATACTTCAGTGGGAGAAAAGTATACCTGGTGATTCCAGAGTGCAGTTGGATTTAGAGAACTACTGCTTCAGGATTTCTTAGGCAGGAGAAATGATTTTTTAAAATTAAATTAGCCTGATAGTGGGCTTCCCCAGTGGTTCAGCGGTGAAGAATCCACCTGCAGTGCAGGAGCTGCTGGAGATGCAAGTTCGATCCCTGGGTTGGGAAGATACCCTGGAGAAGGACATAGCAACCCACTCCAGTATTTATCCCTGGAGAATCCCATGGAGAGAGGGGCCTGGCGGGCTATAGTCCATGGGGTTGAAGAGACTCAGACATGACTGAATTGACTTAGCAGGAATGCAGCAGCAGGAATGATCCTTTATTATATAGAAAACTGAGTATGTGAATAAAGAAAACTGAGTCTATGAGTAAAAAATTGCGGTGATTGTGGGATTCACCTGGCAGTCCACTGGTTAGGGCTCTGCACTTCCACTGCAGGGGATGCAGATTCAGTTCCTGGTTGGGGAACTAAAGATCCCACAAGCCACATGGTGCAGCCAAAAACAAACAAAGCAAACCATTGTGCTTGTTCCTGTGCCGTTTTTCTACCCGCCTTCTTCCACAGCCCCGTGCCCTGTGTATGAGACCTGTCAGACTCCTAGGACAGGCCTGCCAGTGCATGGCTGATAACCACCAGGAGTTTTCATCATGAATGAATCTACTTCATTTAGGTAATTTGAAAGCACAGTTCACATTAGCATGTCTATAAATTAGGAACCAGTTGTTTTAATTCATAACTAGTAGCAACTGGCACCGCCTTCTTAGGAAAAACAAGGGAACTGTTGTAGATGCAGCAGAGCTGTTTTGTTTGAGAGTGCCGTGCCTCGTGGCACAGACGATGTGGTGAAAAGGAGACCACAGAGCTTGGTGCTAGTGATGTGCCACAGCGGGTTAGCAAAGGACTGGCCTTACTCTGGACAGAAGCACTGGTCTTCAAAAACTGTTAGCTCCTGATGTTTGGGGTTTAATACAAAACACCCCCAATAACACTAGCCTTTTATTACTGAAATTTCTAAAGGGGAAGATTACTCTTGTTGTTGTAGTTCTAAAATACTCCCCAACCAATCTCTGTTTTTCCATTTGAGCAGTTTATATAACATGAGGTTTCTTAGGTATGTGAGAGTATTCCATGATAGCCAAACAGCTGGCATGCAGGATTTGGTTTAATGATAATAAATAGAATTCTAAGGTAAATATGCTAGTTGTTAATGAAATTTAAAAAATTTTTATTGATTTGTAGTTGATTTATAATATTGTGTTGATTTCTGGTGTATAGCAAAGTGATTCAGTTATACACACACACGCATACTTTTTCAAAGTCTTTTCCATTACAATTTATTACATTGAATATAGTTACCCTTGCTATAAGTAGGAGCTTGATGTTTATCTGTTTTATATATATTAGTGTGTATCTGCTAATCCTAAATTCTTCATTTATCTCTCCCCCACCTCCTTACCCCTTTAATGAAATTTTTAATATCCCTTTTATTCTCAAAAGATGTGTGTTTCCGGTTATCCAGGTGTAAAATGTTAATGCCTTTCTTTTATTTGCTTATTTCATCAATTCTGTTTTTAAGATTACAGGAGTGGGTCACATTCGATGTAATCAAACTTTATGCCTGTCATTGATGATTTAATCAGCGACCTTTGTGTTAGTTGTACACAAGTTAGTTTTTCGTTTACTCTTAGATCTTGCTTTTTAAAATCCTCTTTGCTGTCAGAATTGTACTGAAAGTGAACCCACCAGCCATGCATTCTATTTTGGAGAGAATAGCAGCTGAGGAGGAAGAGGAAAGTGATGGCCACTATCAGGAGGAAGAGGAGGGAGGTGCTCATTCCCTGAAGGATGTCTGTGATCTGAGAAGGCCAGCCCCATCTCCCTTCTCTTCCCGTAGAGTAATGTTTGAAAATGAACAGGTAAAGTAAAAGTGTGAGCAAGCAAAAACGGATTTGCCCTCTGTCAGATAGCCATGGTTTTAATGCTTTATCTTTTAAAAAACACTTTGTATACAGTTTTTGCTAGATTTTTAGCTCCAAAATTGAATAAAATATGTTTTTTTTCCCCTGTTGGTTAAAAGTTGCATGCTTATTTATTTGCTCACATACCATGTCATATGGGTAGGATGCTGCTGCTGCTGCGTCACTTCAGTCATGTCCGACTCTGTGTGACCCCATAGACGGCAGCCCACCAGGCTTCCCGTCCCTGGGATTCTCCAGGCAAGAACACTGGAGTGGGTTGCCATTTCCTTCTCCAATGCATGAAAGTGAAAAGTGAAAGTGAAGTCGCTCAGTCGTGTCCGACTCTAGCGACCCCATGGACTGCAGCCCACCAGCCTCCTCCGTCCATGGGATTTTCTAGGCAAAAGTACTGGAGTGGGGTGCCACTGCCTTCAGACACTATTACCCTTTTAAATATAAAATGGTTATTTGATGCTTTTTTTTTTTTTTTTTTGCACTGAACTGTTATGTTCTAGATGGTGATGCCAGGAGACCCTGTAGAAATGACAGAGTTTCAGAATAAAGCAATCAGCAATTCTCACTATGTGCTGGAACTTACATTACCCAATATTCATATAACACTACCTAATAAAAGCTTTTATGAGAAGCTTTACAATAGGTAAGTTTAAACATGTTTACTTAAATCTTTGTGGTTGAACTTTTCCTGCCCACTGCCCCTCTCCCACCCTACCTCGCTGTTTCCCTCTTCCCTCTTTTCTTTTCCCGTTTTAATGTTGTCGACTGTCTCAGTGCACTGTGCGTGGTGTTGATCACAGAACCAGTCCTGTTGTGGTGGGCTGTTGCCACAGCTGAGCTTCCTAACCAGTGCATCTGGTAACAGGCTTTCTTGTGTGTGAAGTGCTCGTTCCCTCCACCCTAGGTCGCCTGGTTGCCCTCTGTCCCCTTACTGCAGAGTTCTGAGAAAGTGCCTCTGTGTACAGTGATCCGACAGCACACTGAGGCCTGTACAAGTATCACTGCCATTTTATAGGGGGGAAACAGAGCTCATGGGACTAAGTAAATTATCCAAGTTCTTCGGAGTCTATGATCTTTCTACTCTAGAAGGCCATTTATTTCAAAATACTTGCTTGGTATATGTTTACAGGTATTTAAATATGGTAAATTTAAGTTTTTATACACAAGTTAAAAGTTAGAGCTTCTAAGTCTAACCAGTCCTTTGGATTGCAAGGAGATCCAGCCAGTCCATCTTGAAGGAAATCAGACCTGAATGTTCATTGGAAGGACTGATGCTGAAGCTGAAACTCCAATACTTTGGCCACCTGACACGAAGAACTGACTCATTGGAAAAGATCCTGATGCTGGGAAAGATTGAAGGCGGGAGGAGAAGGGGACGACAGAAGATGAGATGGTTGGATGGCATCACCGACTCGATGGACATGAGTTTGAGCAAGTTCCAGGATTTGGTGATGGACTGGGAAGGCTGGGGTGCTGCAGTCCACGGGGTTGCAAAGAGTCAGACACGACTGAGTGACTGAACTGAAATGACAGTGATGTGAAAAGAGTTGGAAGATACTTGGATAGAGGGCCAGGAGACACTGGGGTAGAGTCAGAGTCCTGGGGTCTTTGTACAAGGAGTGTCCCTCCTGAGAGTTTAAACACATGCATACACACACACATCTTATTAGAATTAGAAACTCTTAACTTACAACTTGTGTATAAAAACTTAAATTTACCACATTTACATACTCTTAAATTCTTGTCTGGAGAATCCCAGGGACGAGGGAGCCTGGTGGGCTGCCATCTATGGGGTCGCACAGAGTCAGACACGACTTAAGCGGCTTAGCAGTAGCAGTAAACATTATACCGAGAAAATATGTTGAAATAAATGGCCTTCTAGAGTAGAAAGATCATAGATGAAGATCTCGGACAGTTTTCCTAGCCCCCGTGAGCTCCGTTTCCTCACCTGTAAAATGGCAGTGGTACTTGTACAGGCCTCAGAGGCTGGTTTGGAGCATTAAATGGTATAAAGTTTGGCAGGTTCTGAGAACAGCGCCTGGCGAAGAGTAAACGCCCAGCAGTCCTCTGATACTGTCTTTCCCACCCACTCTGGCATAGCTGAAAGGTGGCTATGTGGGTTTCTAGAAAAAAAGGATGTCCTTAGTATCTGTTATTATAGCTTCCCACATGTAAACAAGTTATCCAGATTTTTGTTACTCTTCAGAAAGCACACTGTTGTTTCTGCTATAGATTTGCGTATATGTGTACTCGGTCACTCAGTTGTGTTCAACTCTTTGTGACTCCCATGGAGCCCACCAGGCTCTTCTGTCCATGGGATTTCCCAGGCAAGAATACTGCAGTGGGTTGCTGTTTCCTCCTCCAGTGAATCTTCCCAGTCCAGGGATCAAACCTTCATTTCTTGCGTCTCCTGCATTGGCAAGTGGATTCCCTACCATTGTGCTGCCAGGGAAGCCCGCTGTAGATTTGCTTAGTGCCAAATAGGATTTGGATTTTACATGATCTTAAGTTTGGAAATCACTGATCTCTAGATCACTCTCCTTAGTTTTTGGCTGAGGAGTGTCTGCCAATAATGTGCAGGGCTAAGACTGAGTGAAATGACAAGGTCCAGCCCAGAGGTCAGAGGCCTTCATCCGCTTCTGTCTCCTTCTGCATCGATTGAGCAGGTTAAATTGGGATATCAAAATTGTAATATACACCTGAAACATTGCATTTACAAATATTTGTTCATTTACCACCTCTTTTTAAAATACAGGCCCAGGCCTTTTTTGATTATGAGCCACTGGTTAGATTTTTTTTGCTTGATGGATACCCAAGGCTTTGGCTACAGCTATCAGTTTCAATTTCTTTAAAGTAGAGTGAAAAAATAGTTTCAAGCCGGTCTGAGTGCAGAATCCTTTCAGGTTTTTAAGATGTTTTCCCTTCATTCTATATACTTAAAAGTCATCAGTTAGCACAGTATTGAATTAAACTGCTTACAATTGCATATAGCTGGTATGAACGGATCTGGGGCCAAATGCAGTGGACCCAAGGTGACTATACAAGGAGTATAGTCATTGGTGACGAGACGAAGCATACAGTACAGCTCTGGAAGCAGAAGTTCTTAGGTGGGCTGGGGAGTTGTCCACCAGCAGTAGACAGGTAGCGTCTAGGGGGCCTGTCAGTCTGGCAGCTGGGGTGGTAAATCGGAAAACTGGAGATCACCTGTTCATCTAGGGAGCTGGTTAGGTAGGGTTGCTTAAGAGAGCTTCTGTTCTCTCTTACTCTGCTCACTTCTCTGTCTTCCAGGCCCCTAGGGTTGTATAAATACTGCAGTGTTCCCACCCTCTGAATCATAGAAATCATGTATCTCAGTTATTCAGAGTATGAATTCTTTGCCATTCATTTGGCTTTGTACTTACATTTTTTTATTTTAAAATTTTTCAGACATTCTCAAACTTATAGGAATGTTGCAGGTACAGTATAAAGAGCTTTTTATCCCCTCAGCCATTTGAGAGTAAGTTGCTGAGTTTCTGTCCCTTCAGCCTTGAGCAGTTGAATGTGTATTTCTCACAAACAGGGACATTCTTCTACCTAACCATAGTTCAGCCATCAGAATGAGAATATTAATATTATACATTAACATCTAACTCTCCTACCCCATTAACATTTTGCTAAATGTCTCAGTAATGCCCTTTACTATATATAAAATTTAAAAATATCTTTCTGAGCAGGAATTATAACCAACTCTGCCTTTACTGCATACATTTAAAATAATGGTTTATTCCTTTAGTCTTGGAGGAGAGAATGGCAACCCTCTCCGGTGTTCTTGCCTGGAAAATCCCATGAACAGAGGAGCCTGGTGGGCTGCAGTCCATGAGGCTGTGGAGTCGGGCCTGACTGGGCGACTGGGCATGCATTCCGTTAGTGCTCTCACTCTTTAGAAAGACAGTCTTAGATACAGAAAGATTTTTTTTTCCTCTCCTATGTCAAAAGTCCTTTAGAATAGAATACAAAAAATTCTCTACTTGCTTTATTAAATCAGATATTTACTGAGCCTTCATTATGTTTCAGGCTCATAGCCACAAAACCACAGTGATATCTCTAAATATCTTAAATGTTTCCTTTCTTGATTTAAAACATCATCTAATATATTAATGGTGTCAAGACTGTGTTTAGACCAAAATGTAAAATCATATGAAAACAGTAAAATCCTGTGAAACTTAGGTTTGCAGGTGTCATACTACAAACTCCAGGTTTTATTTAAAGTAATAATTCCTCTTTAACCTATAGCTGTAAGGAATAAATAAGGTAAAGGAAAATTTCCTGAGAAAATTCTTCATTTTATACTTTCACTGTTTCTTCATATAGGAGTTTAGACTGAGACCTGGATTTAGACTCTTGTTTCTTTGTCCTGTGAGTAATGTGCCCAAGAGATGGTGACCCACATGAGTACGGAACAGATGTGGGCATCGCTGTCTGCGTGTCTGAGATGACATGCTTCTGTCCTGAGTGTCTGGTGTTCTTTACCCAGTGATGCTTCCAAAAAGAGCCCTTTGGGGTGGGATTGCAGTTTATGGAGCGTGACAGTACTCAGTCCTGGCTTACACTTTCTAGGGCCTCAGAAGCTTAGGAGTTGGCCCAGGAAGTTCCTAGACCAGTGGCTTCTCGCAGGAAGGGGCCAGGGTTGCGTCATGGCTTGTCACCCTGATTGGTGTTCACACTAGGCTTTACCGTGAGCCTGTGCTTTTGGCAGGCCTTCCATGTCAGTCCTCTGCTCGTCCTCCCTTCAGACCTTCAGCGCCTCTGTGTCACGGCCACCGTGCTCGGCACATGTACAGATGACTAAGGCACAGGTCCCTCTCTGAGGGGCCACAGTCGGGAAGGGAAACAAGAAAACAGAGTATTCTGGGTGCAGTGACTACTGCTTTATGCCTGTGAAGGATACTCAATGGGTCCAGGCCTAACAAAAAGCTTTGTAAAGGGCATTGTAAAGTCTCGGTTTTCATGACACTGTGGAGGTGAGTGGTGGGGCTGGGGATGTCTGAGAAATGACAAATATGTCTTTCAAAAAGTGGAATGTGATATTAGCCTGGCTGGACGTGTATCACCCCAGTAGTTATCAGTATTAACTTGGCTGTTCCGTGAGTTAGAAGAGTTTCCTCTCTTCATTCCCTGTTGTATATGCTTCTTCATCTCATACAAATTTCCCAGTGAAGCTGTACTTTCTATTGAAGAAAGAAAAAGCAGATATCCCTAGAGACCATGAGCAATGGAAAGAACTGAGCAGGGAGCCGAACATAATCTGGGCTCTGGTCCTGGCTTTCCCGTTAATTAGCTGTGTGACCTTGGGCAGGTCACTTAACCTTTATGAGGCAGTTTCTTCAAGTGTGAAATGAAAATAATTCTCCCTAGGCTGGCCCGTAGGATTGAGCTATAGTTTACAGTGTTTTCATATACATGAACAGTCTTCCTTTTGTTATTTATGTGTTTTTATTTTTAATAAACCTCCTTTAAATGTGTTCAGATGTATGTAATTTGATCTGTATTAACACTGGTGAAACTAGACAGATAGCTAACTAGGTATGTAATTGTATAGCTTCCTTTCTCACTGCCCTGAAAAGTATATCAATTATTTTCCATTGAAAGAAATTTAATTTCACCCTTTAGAAAAATTGCTATTCATGTGACTTCTTAAATGAGTATCTTGTGGTTTGCCTTTAGTTGAAGTAGGAGTTATGTATTTATTTTTCAACTTTTGTCTTTATAGGATCTTTAATGATTTGCTGCTATGGGAACCAACAGCTCCTTCACCAGTAGAGACATTTGAAAATATTTCGTATGGTATTGGGCTTTCAGTAGCCAGTCAGCTGATTAATACCTTCAGCAAGGATAGTTTTAGTCCATTTAAATCTACAGTTCACTATGGTAATATATTTTAGATTTCTTCTGAATTAGAATGCCTGGTTTACCAGTAAACAGTAGCAATCTTTTAAATTGATGGATTTAAAAATGTTTGTTTGGTGTTCCCAATTTATAACAATATTTTATTATATCTTTTACTGACTTATAGTATTTCCCCACTTCTGTTTATTAATAGTTATTAATTAAATGTTATATTTATAGTGATAATATATATACTGTCTGAAGTTCAGTGGTAGAGAAAAACATAGGAGGTACATTTTTATTATCATACCTGATTCTTTGTAAAAATAAACAGGTAAAATGAATATTCTTGTGATAATGTTCAAGTTTGAATGCCCTTTTATTTTAATAAGCTGTTAGAACAGTTGTAATTGTGCCGTTTATTTCTCATAGATGAGGAAAGTGGATCTGAGGAGGAGACTTTGCAGTATTTTTCTACTGTTGATCCCAATTATCGTTCTCGTAGGAAAAAAAAAACTAGACTCGCAGAACAAGAACTCACAGAGTTTTCTCTCAGTTCTTCTGAGTATTAATCATGGGTTAATTGCAGTGTTTACAGATGTAAAGGTAAGCATTTACAAATCTAAAGTGATTTTTCAAGTGCATCTCATTGTAAAACTACCATGATACACCCAGTCAGTCATTGAGGTAGTTTGAGGTTGTTTCAGTGAGTGATAAAAGTCAGTTTTCTGAGGTGCTCCATGATGACAACAGCTTTGGAAATTTAGCTTTAATGGCAGATGAAAAGATAAACATTATATGAACCTTCTTTTGGAAAACATGCCAGTTGTACTCTTGAAGTGGTAACAGTAATTTACCTCTTGTAAAGGAGGAGGCAGGACAGGGGGTCAATTGGCCGAAGAGGCCTGACATAACATCTTTTCACCATGTTGGATGGTTCAGGAACCAGACAGCTTTGCCACAGTGGGGAGATCCTCCTGACCTGAATCAAGAAGGAGCATCTCGAGGGTTCTGCTTACTTTTCTGCAGTTAACTAATGACTTCTCTGTGTTTTCTGATCTTATTACTAGCAAGATAACGGAGATCTGTTGGAAAACAAGCATGGTGAATTCTGGTTGGAGTTCAGCAGTGGCTCGTTACTTTGTGTAACCAAGTATGAAGGCTTTGACGACAAGCACTACGTGTGCCTTCACTGCGGCGGTTTCAGTCTCTACCACAAAGGTAGGGCGAGTGTGGACAAGAGGTGCTTTGTTCACTGCTGGTTAGACACGTTTAAATCGTCCTTAATAAAGGAAATTTACTGAGAACAGAAATCGATATTAGAAATTATTTTCCATGGGGTGTTCTATTCCACTGGCAAAGTAATAATTATTGTAAATAAAAAGTTGGCTTTTATGTTCTTTTTTTTGCAATGACTTTATTGAGATATAATTCACATTCCATGTAATTCACCCATTGAAAGTATACATTTCAATGATTTTTAATATTTCATAGAGTTGTGTAACCATTATCATAGTCAACTTGAGAACATTTTCATCACCCCCAAAAGAAAGTCTGTAACCTTCAGCTATAAACCCCCAAAGTCCTGCAGTCCCCTCTAGCCTTAAGAAGTATTAGTCACTCAGTCATGTCTAATGCATTATGACCCTATGAACTGTAGCCCTCCAGGCTCCTCTGTCAATGGGATTCTCCAGGCAAGACATCCCTCAGTCAGTGGGATTCTCCAGCCATTCCTTTCTCCAGGGGATCTTTCCGACTCAGGGATTGAACCTGGTTTGCCTCAGTTGCATGCAGATTCTTTACTGTCTGAGCCACCAGGGAAGCCAGCCTTAAGAAACCACTCATTTATTCTCAGTCTGTATGGATTTGCGTATTCTGGCTGTTTCATGTAAGTGGAATCCCACAGTAGAAGATTTTTTGTGATTGGCTTCTTGGCATGATGTTTTCAAGGTTAATCCAAATATACCAGTGTTTCATTCCTTTTTACTGCCAAGGGATAGCCCGTTTTATGGATATACCATATCTTATTATACACTGATCAGTCGATTATTTTCTCTCAAGTGGTATTTCCTTTTGGTAGTACATACAGAATATACTGGTCTTTCAGTGCATTCCTTGTGTTACTTCATGAATAGAATGGGATACTTGCACATTCTTAATGTTTATCAGATTTCCCTATTTAAATGTAACTTCCTTGACATTTCAAATCTCAATTTTTTGTTTTTAAACTTGAAGAGTCACTTACTCCAACATTAGTAGAGAAGAATGAATTATTAATGCCAAGCTAGTTCTTGGTCATTTTGCCTCCAGGGTTATGTTACGTTCAGTGGAAGAACGTGGATTTTTGTTTGGATTACAGAAGTTCGTGAGTTAATTTCATGTAATCATTCTGTTATTTTGTCCCCTCATTGTGGATATAGGCATAGTGGATGGAGCAGTTCCTTCTAAAGAAACACGACTGCCTAGTTCAACCCGCCCACATTGGTTAGAACCTACTATTTATTCCTCTGAAGAAGATGGCCTCAGTCGAGCTTCTTCAGATGGTGTTGGAGGAGACACTTTGAATATGCTGTCTGTTGCAGTTAAAATAGTGTCTGATAAATCAGAGTCTAATACAAAGGTGTGTATTTTATACTTTTATACCATTAAATACTTGTTCTTGATTTGATTCACTTCAGTTTAGTCTCTCAGGCATGTCTGACTCTTTGCGACCCCATGGACTACATGCAGCACACCAGGCTTCCCTGTCCATCACCAACTTCCAGAGCTTGCTCAAACTAATGTCCATCGAGTCAGTGATGCCATCCAACCATCTCATCCTCTGTCATCCCCTTCTCCTCCTGCCTTCAATCTTTCCCGGCATCGGGGTCTTTTCAAATGAGTCAGTTCTTCACATCAGGTGGTCAGAGTATTGGAGCCTCAGCTTCAGCATCAGTCCTTCCAGTGAACATTCAGGACTGATCTCCTTTAGGATGGACTGGTTTAATCTCTTGCAGTCCAAGGGTCTCTCAAGAGTCTTCTCCAACACCACAGTTCAAAAGCATCAATTTTTCAGCTCTCAGCTGATTCAATTACTAGCTAATAAAAATGATTGCATAAATACAAGATATTTGTTTTCTTAGAAAAACTTTTCAAGTTTTGAACTAGAAGGTCATGTAGGTGATAAACATACCTTTTTGTGTTGTTCTGTATAGGAGTTTCTCATTGCTGTAGGGCTAAAAGGAGCTACTCTCCAGCATAGAATGCTTCCTTCTGGGCTTAGCTGGCATGAGCAGGTAAGAGAGCTGGGACGTATGTATTGATTTATTTTTTACTCTGTTAGTATGTACTGCACATACTGAAGAGTTCACAAATCATAAATGTTCAGTGCTCATTGAATTTTCATAAAGTAAATACTCCTATATAAACATTGCCTCTTATGTTAGAAAATAGGACATTATCACCACCCCAGAATGTAATTGATTTTTTACCTTAATGTTTGGTTCTTAAACATCTCGAAGACAGAGTTATCTTCTGTCATTAAAGGGAAGGGACCCATACAGTGCCTGTCATAGAGGAAAATAAATGATGTGTTGACTTGCACTTATAACTGTGTATTCTTTTTTTTCCTTTTTAAATAACCATATATTCAAGTACTATAGTTTCAGAATTATTCCCTAGGCCGACAGCATACATTGAGACATTTATAAGGATTTATGTAATAAATTTCCAATGTAATAACTGTATTTGGTTAATTATATTTTTTCAGAGGGAACTTTGGGTAAAGTTCACTCTTCTTTATGTGAGAATAAAAACTGTACTCTATGTAATTCTTGTTCATTTTTCTTAGAAAGAGAAACCTTTTCTTTGGTTTTGGAAAATAAGTTGTTTTAAACATAAATGCTTTCAGAAACATCCTGAAACATAAAGTGTATACAGAGAGTAGGTAGAGAGATGGTTAGTCTGCTGGCTGTCAGTAAGAGAGAGATTCAGCCTAACCTTTTTATTTAGATAGAAATGGAGGGTAAATGGTGGTGAGAGGACTGGTTTTCAGACTGAGCTGGGTATAAATGAAAGGCAAAGGAACTTCTCCCAACAGTGGGTTTATAAAAAACCAGAAGGAGAGTTTTAAACAGACTTTAGGAAATTTTGTTTTTGTTTTTGTTTTTTTTTCAAAAAAATTATTCCAAGCAAAATGATGTTGATGGTAGATTATACATACTTTTGTTAGTTTCGTAGGAGATGATTTTTCCAAGGTCCTTGTAGCAGTGTGATTGTTAGATGAATCTGTTCATTTCAAATCCTAGTTCTGCAAATACTTTTTGAAGTAAATTCCTTCAAGTGATGATTTTTTTTCTTCTAACATTATGATTTTTCACTAAATCGTTGATTTTTTTATAAGCTATTTTATTTCATGTTGTATTAAGGATATCATATCAAAACTCTTTTTTTCTTCTAAAGCAGGGCATTTTATATTTTTGTGATTATAGATTTTATACTTCTTGAATATTGCTGATGAACCTGTTCTGGGATACAATCCTCCAACTTCATTTACAACCTTTCATGTTCATCTCTGGAGCTGTGCACTTGATTATAGGTGAGTTCATAAGTGGAGCAAAATAAAGTGTTACTCTTTAAGATATGTACTGAGTTTTGAAAAAAATATTCAGTAGAGTTAAGGTTCAAAATGCTCTTTAAAAGAGGTTTCTTTTGTTGTAACAGACTAATGTTCTCTTGTTTCTGTATCATATTAGGCCTCTTTATTTGCCAATCCGATCTCTTCTTACTGTTGAAACATTCAGCGTTTCAAGTAGTGTCGCCTTGGATAAATCATCTTCTACTCTCAGGTACCATGTAAACCTCACTGTCCACTGAATGCAGCTGTTCCAAACATACTAATAGAGATTTGAAGCGTTTAATTAAAGTCTCAATTGTGTGTTAAAAGCAACATTCTTTTACTGTTAGTCATGTTCCTTTATCTAAGTTTTCCATTTTTCTTTCTCAGGTGATTCATCACATCTCTTCAGTTCATTACTGTATTTCCTTTTTTAGGGTGAAAATTAACTCTTGAGATTGTTAGTTTACTTTTTAAAACATGTATGTATAAACTTCCTATAATATTTGATGTACTTTATTTTCCTAATTTAAACTTTGTGATTTGGTCATCTGCTAAAAATTTAGAATTAATTTGAGCAGATGTTTAATCTCAGTCACACCATTGAAATATTTGTTACTCATAAACAGTGAGTTTTAAAGAAAATGTTCGATGACATTTATAAGTTAGATTCTTCATATGACTTTGATAACATTTATATGAGATAGAATGGTACAACTAAGAGATCATGCAGCATATATTTGAGGTTAGTTTTTCAGGTCTTGATTTTATCTTTTTTTCTCCCCTAGAATAATTTTGGATGAAGCTGCTTTACACCTGTCTGACAAGTGTAATACTGTTACTATAAATTTGAATAGAGGTAAGAGTTAAACAGTATCTAGGATAGATGAATGCAGTTTTATTTTTTGTATCTCAATATTTTTTAAATATTTTAACTCTGAAATAATGCCATGAAAATTAAAAGATGCTTACTCCTTGGAAGAAAAGTTATGACCAACCTAGACAGCATATTAAAAAGCAGAGACATTACTTTGCCAACAAAGGTCCGTCTAGTCAAGGCTATGGTTTTCCCAGTAGTCATGTATAGATGTGAAAGTTGGACTATAAAGAAAGCTGAGTACTGAAGAATTGATGCTTCTGAACTGTGGTGTTGGAGAAGACTCTTGAGAATCCCCTGGACTGCAAGGAGATCCAACCAGTCCGTCCTAAAGGAGATCAATCCTGGGTGTTCATTGGAAGGACTGATGTTGAAGTTGAAACTCCAATACTTTGGCCACCTGATGAGAAGAACTGACTCATTGGAAAAGACCCTGATGCTGGGAAAGATTGAGGGCAGGAGGAGAAGAGGACAACAGAGGATGAGATGGTTGGATGGCATCACCTACTCAATGGACATGAGTTTGAGTAAACTCCGGGAGTTGGTGATGGACAGGGAGGCCTGGCGTGCTGCAGCCCATGGGGTCGCAAAGAGTTGGACATGACTGAGCAACTGAACTGAACTGAAGGGTCTTATCAGTTTGAATAGTGTAATACCAGTTTGTAATATCAATAACATTGATGAAATGCATCAAATTATATATACTTAATTAATATAAGACAAATTTTGTTTCTAACTAAAAATAGAGAACTGTAGGATTTTTGTAGGTTGAAGCTATATTTCCATTATAAGTATTTGCAGTACTGCCTGCCACAGATTTTAAAGAAATGCTAGTTTTATTAGATGTCTGTTGGATAAGCATTTTTTAAAAGTTATACTCAGATATTTTATTAATTAAAATTTTTTTAGATTATGTTCGTGTGATGGATATGGGACTTTTGGAATTAACCATAACTGCAGTAAAGTCTGATTCCGATGGAGAGCAAGTAAGTTATTAAATAGAAATTTTTACTTGAGTATTTTTATTTTATAGAAGAGGCTAAAAACATACTGAACTTTTTTCCACTTGCCTAATTTTGGACAGAAATAGATAAAATATTTTAAAATTAAGATTGACTTATTATAAATACACATTTCCTGTAGCAAAACAAATTATAATATTTTATTTAATGTAAACCTCTGCAAAAATGTTTTTTCTCTTGTTTTGGTAAATGTTCTTATCCTTTTTTCCCTCTGTCCTGTCCAGACTGAACCGAACTTTGAATTGCACTGTTCGAGTGACATTGTCCATGTTAGAACGTGCTCAGACTCTTGTGCTGCTCTAATGAATCTAATTCAATATATTGCAAGCTACGGGGACTTACATGCCACTAACAAGGCAGACGTGAAGCCAGGAGCGCCTCAAAGAAAGGTGAAGGTGCAGCCCCCAACCTTACTCTTTATCAATCACGACCCCCGCCCGGTCCCATCCAGATGAGTGGCATGGGGACATGGTGAGGTTGTCTTGGCGGTTGTAGGGCAAAAAGGAAACTGAAAAGTCACCTGTCTGTTCCTTAGTTCTAAGGCAGTGGGGCCTAGAAAGGTGATTCCACGGGCCTTTTGTGAAAACAGTTCTGCTGTTTGATACTCTTGATTTTAGAACTTTCATCTTCTCAACCAGCATACGTTTTCCCAGACTTAAGTTATTTTCGTATGTCCTCAGGGAAGAAGGAAAACATTTATCATCATGTGAGAGCCTGTTACATGCAAGTTGTATGTAAAAATGCTATGAGAAAGTAGATGGCAGGAATTAATATTATTACCAGAAGACTCATTTATATGACACTATCTTTCATGTTTGAAAGGATCCAATTTTGAGTATACTTTCTCAATGTGATTTCCTCTTACCCAGCACAGTCAACAGGTTAAAGGTTATTATCTCTATTTTGTAGATGAATAAGTCAAGACCCAGAGAATTTAGGGAATTTACCCTAATTACAGAGCAGGCACAGCCACAATGTGCCTATGTTTCAATTCCCAGTTCAGTGTTTCCCTGTGCCCCCAGCTGTCACTTCTTTGCTCTCTTATGTCCAGATTGAACAGTGTCCGATTTGTTTAGCATTTTCTGTTTTTCAGTGTTTTCATTCTTCTTCATGGCCTCTTCTGTGAACAGAATTCTCAAGCCCCTTAGGTCAGTGGATCTCCACTGACAATCTGACAGGCCTCATGTTTCCTTTCGTTCAGGCTGATCTTACTCCTCGTTTAGGTGACACTTCTGCTTTTGTTTCCTTGTTCCTGCTATTGTCTCATTGATAATAAAGTGATTGATGACATACTCTCCCTACTGGTTCTTCTCTTTTTAAGTTGCTCATTTATATCCGACTCTTTGCAGCCTTACGGACTGCAGCACACCAGGCTTCCCTTCATTGTCTCCTGGAGTTTGCTCAAACTCATGTCCGTTGAGTCGGTGATGCCATCCAACCATCTTGTCCTCTGTCGTCCCCTTCTCCTCTCACCTTCAGTCTTTCTCAGCATCGGGGTCTTTCCCAATGAGTCAGTTCTTTGCTTCAGGTGGCCAGAGTATTGGAGCTTTAGCTTCAGCATCAGTCCTTCCAGTGAATATTCAGTGTTGATTCCCTTGAGGATTGACTGGTTTGATATCTTTGCTGTCCAAGGGATTCAAGAGTACCCCACAGTTCAAAAGCATCAATTCTTTGATGCTCACCTTTCTTTATGGTTCAGCTGTCACCCCCACATATCACTACTAGAAAAACCATAGGTTTGACTCTATGGACCTTTGTTGGCAAAATTATGTCTCTGCTTTTTAATATGCTGTCTACATTTGTCATAGCTTTTCTTCCAAGGAGCAAGCATAATTTAATTTCATGGCTGCAGTCATCATCTGTAGTGATTCTGGAACCCAAGAAAATAAAGTCTGTTACTGTTTCCAGTGTTTCCCCATCTATTTGCCATGAAGTGATGGGACTAGATGCCCTGATCTTCATTTTTTGAATATTGAGTTTTAAGCCAGCTTTTTCACTCTTCTCTTTCACCTTCATCATTTAGTTTCTCTTGCTTTCTGCCATAAGGGTGGTATCATCTGCATTACTGAGGTTTTTGATATTTCTCCTTGCAATCTTGATTCCAGCTAGTGCTTCATCCAGCCCAGCATTTTGCATAATGTACACTGCATAGAAGTTAATCTACAGTTTATTAGAAATTATTTTAAATTATCCCTTCCAAATGGAGAAGGAAATGGCAAGCCACTCCAGTACTCTTGCCTGGAAAATCCCATGGACGGAGGAGCCTGGTAGGCTACAGTCCATGGGGTTGCAGAGTGTTGGACACGACTGAGCAACTTCACTTCCACTTCCAAATGAAATCTTTCCATTTAGAGTCATGCTGACATTTTAAAATCATGATTTGGATTTAATGAATCCATAGTTTGTTAACATAAATTGTTAAGCATTGGTGCCGGAATTGAACCTCATGAACCACCATTTAGTAGATCTTCCCTCTCATATATTCCCCCTACTGTCTTTAGGTATATGTTTGTTCCAAGAAATGAGACTTGGCTCTGCAGTGGCTTTGCCTCCAAGGTGAAGGTCATGGCAGCAGTCAGATGTGAGCAGATCGGACTCTGCAGAGAGATCCCTTCTCCCCCAGCTTCAGTGCAGCATTTTTCACCTTTCTTCTCTTCTCATCTGTTACCTCTTCAAGATTCAGCTAAACTGTGCTGGCATTGAGATGATAACACACTTACGTCTATTTGCCAGCAGTCGTTGGCGTGAAAACGATGATACTAAAGACTTAAAAATGGAACAGCTGTTGAGTAGAAAAATGAATATGTTTCTGTTTCTGATGTTTGTATAAAATTTAGTCTATTTCCAGGACAAAATAACTTTCAAGTAGTGTGCTGTTTAGAGCATTTTCAATTGTTTCTAACTAGTGTTTTTGGCTGTAGGTAGATTCTGTTGGTCGGTCATCCTCACGTGGTCCAGTACTTCCTGAAGCAGATCAACAGATATTACGAGATTTGATGAGTGATGCTATGGAGGAAATTGACATGCAAGAAGCAGCTTCATCTGTAAAACCACAGTCTAATGGTGAGACAGACCCAGGACTTTTTCCCTGAGAGCTGCAATGTTGTAGTTGAGACTGACATTGTTTGCATTCTTAACATATTGCTCAATAAGTAACTAAAAAGACAAGTCTGAGTTTTGGTGGGTATTTATTAGTCAGTCAGTTTGTGTTTATTGAGTATCTAGTAAATAAATAAATAATACTGGCTAGAGGCTTCCCTGGAGAAGGCAATGGCACCCCACTCCAGTACTCTTGCCTGGAGAATTCCATGGACAGAGGAGCCTGGTAGGCTGCAGTCTGTGGGGTTGCAAAGAGTTGGACATGACTGAGCGACTTCACTTTCTCTTTTCACTTTCATGCATTAGAGAAGAAAATGGCAACCCACTCCAGTGTACTTGCCTGGAGAATCCCAGGGATGGGGGAGCCTGGTGAGCTACCATCTATGGGGTCGCACAGAGTCGGACACCACTGAAGCTACTTAGCAGCAGCAGCAGCAGCAGAGGCTTCCTTGGTGGCTTAGCAGTAAGGAATCTGCCTGCCAATGCAGGAGATGTGGGTTTGCTGCCTGGGTGGGGAAGATCCCCTGGAGGAGGAAATGGCAACTCACGGCCAGTATTCTGGCCTGGGAAATCCCATGGACAGAAGAGCCTGGCAGGCTACAGTCCATGCGGTCACAAAGAGTCGGACATGACTGAGCAACTGAACAACAAGAACAACAGATTTTTATAGGAGAGACAGATAAACTGCAAGACAAAACTTATGTTTTCTGGTAGCTTATAGTTTAGTAAAACAAACTGGTGCTAAACCAGACTGATGCTAGTATTTAGAATGATTGAGAAATGGTAGAAGAAAACACTTCAAAAGGTAGTATATACTCTATAATCAGTTTGGAAAAAATTTGGAATCCTTTCTTTAGACTGGTGAAAGCTGAGATGAGTTGGCTTTGAAAAAGTAGATAGGACTTAGGTGTGTAGACGGAGAGAGAAGATAATTTTAGCAAGGTCATTAATGCCAATAGAATCACAGATAGGCATGTGTGAGCCTTAATGATGTAATAACTCAGGCTATTAATACTGTAGCAAAAGTTCCCTTCTTATTGAGAAGAATTAGATAATAACATTAGATAACTCGGAGGTGACAGACGGAGAATTCTGAAAGCCAAGTCGAAGTGTCTAAATATTTTTGAAGTATTTATATAGAAAACTTTTTTATCTGTTTAGATGAGTATTCTTATTTCTACATTTTGGGAAATCTTAATGTTAAAAAATTGTTTCGTAATATGATAAAAGTCTCGCATTCAATGTTCCTTTTATTCTAATTTAGAATAAATCAGAGCTAAGGAAGCAAATGGGAATTTTTAGCTCCCTATGTACTAGACATTATTTGTAATAAATGTTTGCAGCTAACCTACTTATGCTGGAAAGAACATTTAATGAATATTTATTGAGCAGCTTCATTACCCAAGATTCTGTACTGGGTGCTGGGCACTTACAAGGGTGAATGGGTTCAACATGCTGCCACAGAAGAATTTAAAGTCTAGTTTGTGAGCCTTGTGAGACTAAGATGTCACCATATTTATCTTAGTGTCTTTAGTCCATATCACAGGATTTGGTTTGAATGAGTGAATGGGGAAAGAATTAATGAGTCTAATATGTGATATAAATGTATAAAAATAAGTGTTCACATACAGATTTATTTTTTTAATTTTACTTTTTGGGTGCACCTCTGCAGCATGTGGGATCCTAGTTCCCCAACCTGTGCCCCCTGCAGTGGAAGCAAGTCTTAACCACTGGACCACCAGGAAATGTCCTACATGCAGATTTTTGCACACATGCAGCTTTTTGTCTTTATGTTGAGATAGCTGATCTGTGTCCTGTTTGTGTATCCAGTGCCCCAAGGAGTCTTTTTATTGCTCAGAATCATTCCCTGGCTGAAGATATGCTCAGGAACTGTTCCAATCCCCCCACCCCCGGACCCCAAGTAGAGATTTCCCGTAGTTATAGGTGAGGCACTACTGCTGCTGCTGCTAAGTCACTTCAGTCGTGTCCGACTCTGTGTGACCGCATAGATGTCAGCCCACCAGGCTCCCCCATCCCTGGGATTCTCCAGGCAAGAACACTGGAGTGGGTTGCCATCTCCTTCTCCAATGCATGAAAGTGAAAAGGGAAAGTGAAGTCGCTCAGTTATATCCGACTCTTAGCGACACCATGGACTGCAGCCTACCAGGCTCCTCCATCCATGGGATTTTCCAGGCAAGAGTACTGGAGTGGGGTGCCATTGCCTTCTCCTAGGTGCAACTGTTTCCCTTCCCCTTGCTATATTGTCTAAGGAGAGTTTCTTCCAGAACGCCACCTACAGGACATAATTCAGTATGAAATTCTGGCCAAAGTAGAACTGCAGTCAATACTCTCTGAATAACTTTGAGGAGATGTCTGTAACTTTATGAGTCCATTGTTTGGTGTTTTCTTAGAAAACTTCAAACGTATTATTAGTCTTTTTATTAGAAGTCAGAAGATTATTGTAAGAAATAAATGAGATACTGTGGGTGAGAGTGCTAACATAATACATAACTGACACATGACTAAAGTGTTTAATAAATGTTGTTATTATTGATGTTCTGAAATGTGCCGAAATTGACTGTTGTAATCTTTTCCCCTAGGTGTTTCTGAGGAAAAATCTCAAGTTCAGGAACCATGTTGTTCAGACCTCTTCCTGTTTCCTGATGAGAGTGGAAACGTGTCCCAGGAGCCTGGCCCCACTTACGCCTCATTCACCCACCACTTGATTAGTGATGCAGTGACAGGCGTGCCCGCGGAAAATGACGACTTCTGCATTCTTTTTGCACCAAGAGCAACTGTTCAGGTAGTAAGTTGATAACAAAATTAAAAGTCTTGAAATAATGTTACAAATCGAAGTGACTAAAGGACACCTAAAAAAGATTTAGATTTTGTTAACTCTTCACAATTCAGAATTACTTCCTTTTGTAATTTACTATTGATGCTTTGTAAATATTTGTTATACTTTACCCTTTTTATGACACATCTGTGAGGGACTCGGAAGAATGCTATTTGTAAAATCTCCTGCATGGTTTACTGAACTACAGAGGAAGTGTGTAGTTTGTGCCCTGAAGTACCTCTTCAGGGTAATGAAATTAAATGGCAGAACAGTTCTATACAGAGGTGTTAACACAATAAATGGGAAAGATAAGATGTGGTTTGTGTGAAGGCTGATGGTTGACTAATATATGTAATTTCCACTTTATTGTCATGCTCACATTTAAAAAGCATAGTCTGGATTTAATGAATCCACAGTTCACCAAACAAAATGGTTAAGCATTGACTCTATACCTTTTTATTATCAAACAAGTAGTAAAAGCCAAATTGTAGACTATAAAAAATTCTTAGGAATGATTCACATAGAAGAGCAAATTCATTTTGTAGTGGATGAAGCAAAGTGTATTATGGGATAATTATTGTCAGTATTTAGTGTCCACTTTATATAAGGAAATTATTCAAAAGAATGCAGAGTCAAGAAGTTCCCTTGAGAAGTGAATGGTACTCTGGTTTCTACTTAGATAAGAGAGTATGTATTAACTGTTCCTTTGTCTTAGGAGAAGGAAGAAGAACCAGTTGTAAAAATAATGGTTGATGATCCAATTGTGATAAAAGAGAATTATTTTAGTCTGCCTGTTAAGAAGACAGATACGAGCAAAGCCCCATTACACTTTCCCATTCCTGTCGTTCGGTACCTGGTTAAAGAAGTCTCTCTTGTTTGGCATCTTTATGGAGGAAAAGATTTTGGAACAGCCCCTCCTACTTCTCCAGCTAAAAGTTACATGTAAGTTAATTTCTACATACATCTATTAGGCAGGCCAATATATTCTTTTCATTAAAAATACATAGGATTTATTCTTTCAAGAATTATTAATAAGTATGACCCAGAGCCTGTCTGTGTTCAAAAGGGAGAAACAGTTACATGAGCAAACGAGGGCAGTGAAGTGAAGGGTCTGTCGGGAGTCAGGGACCTTGCGTGCCCCCGGTTCTCTAGCATCCAGCACCTGGCAGGGTACCAAGCACAGAGTCGATGCCTCTGAAGTACCTATTAAAAGTGAGTGCATTATCCTTTAGTTCTGAAAGAAAACTAGACAGAGAGACTAGGTGGAGACTGGGGGCACGCGTTCTCATTGGAGTGGAGAGGGTCAGAAAAGGCTTCATGTAGCGGGAACCTTGGACACAACATTGTGAGGACTTTTTCTATTTAAAAGTGCTTTTTAAAAAACTTGACACTTTACTGTAGTTCTTTTATGTATTAATTGGAATTTCTTGGACTTATGATTCTCAGGGGTTTCTGAAGTAATAGGAACTTATAAGGATGTCTCATTTCTAAGTCTGTCTTGTGATATGTACACCAACATCATAGTTAGATTTTTCTGTAGTTTTAAATATTTAGCAAGTTGATGGTTGCTGTGATGACAGTAATAAAATTTATGCTCTCAGTGCCTCCAAGATATAAAAGATGTAGTTTTAATGTATAACAATACCATTTTTGGCAATGTTTTGATAGGTCTGTAATCTTGTTTTCTCTTTTCATCTTATTTTTCCTGATGTCATTCGTTGCCTTCCTTTGACTATTCCTTTAATAAAAGGTTTTATTTTTTCATTTATAGTAGTCCCCATAGCTCACCTTCTCACACACCTACAAGACATGGACATAATATGGTTTGTGGGGGAAAAGGAAGAAACCATGACTTTTTAATGGAAATACAGTTAAGCAAGGTAAGATGGCATTTTAAAAGGAAAAATCCACTGAAGTAGGAGCATTAGTGACAGTTCTTTGGTTCTATCCTGCCCCCTGCCCTGTGTGATCTTGGAGCCTAAGTGGAAAAGTGCAGCAGACTTGTATAAATCATACCTCTTACTCTTTTTCAGATATTCTAAAAAGATTTAGAGTTTTTGTTTTTCCAGGCTACCCCCCAGAGCAATGTCTCAGAGTTGAACAAGCACCAGAATCCCCTTGAGGACTTAGTAAAACACAGGTTGCTGGGTCCAGAGTTTCTAGTTCACTAGGGCTGCAGAAGGGCCCATAAATTTGCATTTTTAATAAGTTCCCAGGTGATTCTGATACTACTTTACCCAGGACCACATTTGGGGAACCACTGCCCTGGAGTGTCTCTGGGGAGGCCTGCTGTGGAATAAGCACACAGATCAGGTCCTGTGTGAACATCTAGAGACCAGTAAGGCCAGGCTGCCAGTGACACTGATGCATTTAATTCTGTCAGCTTGTCTGGGGTTCTGACAGGTGTCATATGTTAGGTGCTTATCATGGCAGTGGTGACAGCTCCATATACTTAATTGTATCCTTGACCCCTTTTGGAACTTGAACCTTGCCTCCAAGCAGTTTCATTAGGGAAACAAGATGATAATTTTATGACTTAATCCTACTGAAGGTTTTGCTTGAAAAGGATGGGGATTTTACCAAGGTCAGATAGGAAATGTCAGTCAGGCTTATCCTTGTATGATCCAGTACACGTGAATTAATAAGTAAATATGTGAACAAATGGAGGATTGTTACACTGTTCTCTGAAAGCAGAATCAGAAGCTGAGAATTTAATGAAAATGTGTGATATTTTACATTTTAAAGAGAACATCTGTTTTAAATAGAGTGTAGAGGTGGTTCTGTATTCTTTCCCGTCTGTGAAGGTGAAGTTTCAGCACGAGGTCTACCCGCCCTGCAAACCAGAATGCGAGTCGAGCCTTATGGAGCACCCGGTGTCCCGGCAGGTGTTCATCGTGCAGGATCTTGAAATTCGAGATCGTCTGGCAACATCACAAATGAATAAATTTTTGTACCTGTATTGCAGTAAAGAAATGCCTCGGAAAGCTCATTCCAACATGGTAAGATTTAAAACTTCGTATATTTTGTTGTTATATTTGTTTAGGAAAATTATTTCTATTATATCTAAAATATGTATAAATTATACCTGTTATAACTGCAGAAGATTTAGATTGGGGAAAATGATTAGATTTACATTTTACTATTAAAATCCTTTTTAAATATGCTGCTTAAACTTTTATTTATAAAAAATTATTTTGTGACTTCCCTGGTGGCTCAGTGGTTAAGACTTTGCCTTCCAACACAGGGTGTGTGTGTGATCGCTGCTCATAGAGCTAAGATCCCATATGCCTCACAGCCAGACCACCAGAACATGAAACAGAAACTCTGCTGTAACAAATTACCTGAGGAAAACCAGAAGTCCATTGCAGTCTACACAAAACACGTTCGCAAGGAGTTCCCTTGTGGTCCAGTAGTTTGGACTCTGCACTTTCATTGCCAAGGGCCCAGGTTTGATAACTTGGTTAGGGAAATAAGACCCCACAAGACACACAGTGTGGTCAAGCACGCACATGCGCACACACACACACTTTCATTGCCAAGGGCTCAGGTTTGATAACCTGGTTAGGGAAATAAGACCCCACAAACCACACAGCGTGGTCAAGTGCACACACGCGCGCGCACGCGCACACACACATGATATCGACATAGAATTGTTAGCAGTGTTCCAGATTTCTAACTTTTACAGTTTTAGTAGCATAGAAATTCTCAGCTCAGGGATTTCAGAAGAAAACATTATAGAGGTTACCTTTGGAGTATGTATCTATGGATTTAGATTCAGGGGCTTAGCAGACTCCTTTGAGACTGCAAGTACAACATTATCATTTGCTTTTTTTCGTCTAAAGAGAATCCGTATCTTTCATCAGATTCTTAAAAGAGTATCTGACCAAAAAAAGTTAGATTCTGGATTCTAAGGAAACCAACTTTCTATTCTACTATAGGGACTAGATATAGGATGGTTTTTCTCTCTCTCTTTTTTTTAATGAAAACAAGGTCATAATGTCATTGGAGAAAAATGTGTTTCTCTTTCTTGTCTTGCAGTTGACAATTAAAGCATTACACGTGCGTCCAGAGTCTGGCAGGTCCCCACAGGAGTGCTGCCTAAGAGTATCACTAATGCCACTTCGCCTCAATATTGACCAGGTTTGTATTGCAAACATAATTGCATGGAGGTATGATTAAATAGATATCCTGTGTTCAGAGTGAGAAATTTAATTTATTAGAATTATAATGTTGTTTATTACTTAAAGTTTATAGAGTTTGCATAATTAAAACAGACTTCTGCTGGTAAAGGACAGGACAAATTCATTGGGTGTTTGAAATCTGAACTGTGAGTAAAGATTATTAGATGTTATCCTTCTGTCTCCTACTTGCTGTCTACGTGACAGGGCACTTAATACCTGCCTCTTAACATTCTCTGATCTTTACACACATACTCCTGATGTAGATACACAGGTGTTTTCAGGAGATGGAAGGACTCCCTGATATGTATTATTGAAAGATATAGGGGGCTGTAATCACAGCACCTGTAAAGGAATTCCTGGGCAGAATGGCAAATTAGTAGATTGGCACTTAAACAGGTCACAAACGAAACAGATTTATGGAAATAAAGAAATTCATTTTCCTATATTTTAGCAAGCACTCCATCAAACAGTTCTGGGTTTTGTATTCACCCAGAGAACAATCTAAAGCATAGTTGGTGCCTCCTCTACAAGCTCTGTTCAAGGCCTCTGAAGATGGGATGCTTTGCAGTGTAGTGGTGAAACCATGGGTTTGCAGTCAGACCTGGGCTCACATCTCATTTCTCATTTACTAATTGTGTGGCTTTGGGTAAGTAACTAACTCTCTAAGTCTCAATTTCTTCACTGATAAAATGGAAAACATAGTACATTTAGCATCATTTTTTAAAACATGAGGATTAAATGAGACTAGCGTCTGTAAACGGAGAAGGCAGTGGCACCCCACTCCAGTACTCTTGCCTGGAAAATCCTATGGATGGAGGAGCCTGGTGGGCTGCAGTCCATGGGGTCGCGAAGAGTCGGACACTGCTGAGCGACTTCACTTTCACTTTTCACTTTCATGCATTGGAGAAGGAAATGGCAGCCCACTCCAGTATTCTTGCCTGGAGGATCCCAGGGACGGCGAAGCCTGGTGGGCTGCCATCTATGGGGTCACACAGAGTCGGACACGACTTAAGCGACTTAGCAGCAGTAGCGTCTGTAAAACACTTATCTTGGTGCCTGGCACACAGTGTTAAAGATCACAAGTGTTAACTGTTACCGTCATTAACTGAAGCATATAACAACTATATAAAATAAATGGAGTTTTTATAATGATCTGCTTTTGAAATAACAAAGCCTTCTTGTTGTATATATATTGGTGTGAGCTCAGGTTTGGAAGCAGCATATATGTTGGGTAATATTATTTGTTTGCTCAATAATATTGATTAAATAATGTTGATTCACTATTTAAATAAGTAGCAGATATATCAGGAATAATCTTAAATGATGTTTATATTGTAAACATACTATGGGCCTAGCTCAGAGAAAATGTGTTGTGAAGCACAGACGTGTAGCACAACTTTACATTGCTATGTGTAGCTTCTGAGTTGGGTCAGACTTGCCAGTGTATACTTAGATTTATGTTTTCTCATTATGATAACAATCTTTTGAAGTCTGTATTTTAATTTAATTTATCCATATTAGCCTAGTAAGAATATGATGCAGTATTTATGGGAAATTCAGTCTGAAAAATCACCAGTGTGAGCAAGAATTTGAGCAAGATTTATCTTTATGGCATGACTTTACCAGACTTAGCAAGCCCAATTTTGTCTAATAAGCCTTTTCTTTAATATTGAATGTTAATTTCTTCTGTAGAACAGTATGACTTTAAAATGGAGAAATATTAATCTTAGAAAAAAAATCAGGGAAATAAATGTTACGACTAAACTGAGGAGGAATGGGAAATCATTTCCCAAGATGTGAAACCTACGGAAACAAAGCCGTGCTACAAATGTCTATGCCTTAGTGAGGAATATTACGATACTAAAGAGTCCTTTCTAAGACTGACGTACTATGCCAAACAGTCATTTGAATAGCAAGCCAAATGTGTATTTTTCTTTTAAAAACAAATCAGTTGGTGATGATAATGTTTTGAGTAATATGTTTTTTACCAGGCATATCTCTGACTTTATCTTTCCTGAATCAGAGCAACATGTTGTTTGCTCATGTTTTTAAAAAGCTGCATTGCTGTTGACATTTGGTGCAGTTGAGTCCAAAGCTCAGGATACCTGTAGGACAGGCAGGACACTGGAGTCACTACGATGGAGTGATTTCATGTAGGGAGGTAAGGAGATGATGGAGGTTGTGTAAGTAGGACGCTTGAGATTCAAAATCTGAAGGGGCCAGATTTCCTGACTTTCTTAGTCTGGTGATCATTTTAGTATTGGACTGCCTGGAAATCTGTGTAGGGAAGACATCAGTTCAGTTCAGTTGCTCAGTCATGTCCGACTCTTTGCGACCCCATGGACTGTAGCACACCAGCTTCCCTGTCCATCACCAACTCCCAGAGCTTGATCAAACTCATGTTCATTGAGTTGGTGATGCCATCCAACCATCTTAACCTCTGTCGTCCCCTTCTCCTGCCCTCAATCTTTCTGAGCATCAAGGTCTTTTCCAATTAGTCATATTAATTCCAAATCATTTGCTGAGTGATTGTCCCAGGTCTGAACTAGGATGCTGGGAATACATAGATGAAGAAACATCCCTTCCTCAGAGATCTCTGTGTAATGGAGAGACTGGCAAAAAAACAGAGGACTTTAACACCCTGTGATGAAGATAGGCATAAGGACAAGTGAAAGTGACGTCGCTCAGTCTTGTCTGACTCTTTGAGACCCCGTGGACTGTAGCCCACCAGGCTCCTCTGTCCATGGTATGTATTCTCCAGGCAAGAGTACTGGAGTGGATTGCCATTTCCTTCTCCAGGGGATCTTCCCAACCCAGGGATCAGACCCAGGTCTCCCGCATTGCAGGCAGATGCTTTAACCTATGAGCCACCAGGGAAGCCATAAGGCATAAAGATAAGTCCCACTGAAAGAGGACTTTTAGGCTGGGCTGGGAGTTTGGAGGATGAGGGGTGATCAGGAAAGGCTTTCTGAAGGTAACACGCAAGCTGGTCCTAAGGAATCTAAAACTATGAATATTTGTAAAGGCATTGAGGGCCTAATACAGGTTATGAGATGAGATATGAGGCCATTGGGTAGGACAGGTGCCCAGCTGAGATTGGAAATGGTGAGCATGTAGCAGCACCAGTCACATGTTTATGATTTTTTTCAGCATCACCTGAGTATGACGTTGAAAGTAATTCTTTTAAACCTTAAGTCATATCTCACTGATAGTAGCCTTTATCATAGGACCTTAAAGCTAGAAATAACTGTTTTAGAGTTCAAGTTAATAAACCATACTTCTTAAAATTAAAAAAAATGATTGTACTGAGGTATAATTTATATATAATAATAGGCAGAGATTTTTAGGTATACAGTTTGAGTTTGACATATATACACTTGAGTAACTACTGCACCAGTTAAGATATAGAACAGTTTTTGTACTCTGCAGAATTCGCTTGTGTCCCTTTGTGGTCAGTCCACCATCCCAAAGCAATAGCTGATTTCATTTCATTACTGTAGAGCAGCTTTTTTGTTCTATAGCTTATTAATGGAATTGTATTTGGCTTCCTGTTCTCAACATTATGCTCAGGAGATTTTTCTGTGTTGTAGCATGTATCAGCAGTCCATTCATTTTTATTCCTGAGAGCAGTGTTTCATTGTATGGGTACAACAACTTGTTTATTCACTTACTTACTGCTTTACAGTGGATTGTTTCCTTGTTTTTGGCTCTTAATGGATAAAGCTGTTTGAAATTTGAAGTCTTTTAATGGACATATTTTCCAATTTTCTTGGGTAATGATAAACAGGATGTCTAGGTTGTAGGGTGAATGTGTGTTTACGATCCTAAGAAGCTGCCAAATAGTTTTCCACAGTGGTTGTACCATTGCAGGTTCTCAGCGTAACAGATGAGAGCAGCAGCTGCGTCATGCTCTGACCAAACCTGGTGTTGTCTTTTTAATTTTGGCCATCTTATTTGGTAACTCCTCTCGGCCGTTCCCTGTGTTGTCACAGTCTGGTACTCTTGGCCGCTGCCCCTGACCTCGAATGTGGGCTAACTCCTCTTGGCCACCGCCCTTCGGGCATGGGGTCCTCCCAGCTTCTGCCCCTGACCTCGGACATGGGGTGGCTCCTCTCAGATCAAATTGCCAACATCCGCTGGATCATGGAAAAAGCAAGAGAGTTCCAGAAAAACATCTATTTCTGCTTTATGGACTATGCCAAATCCTTTGACTGTGTGGATCACAATAAACTGTGGAAAATTCTGAAAGAGATGGGAATACCAGACCACCTGATCTGCCCCTTGAGAAATTTGTATGCAGGTCAGGAAGCAACAGTTAGAACTGGACATGGAACAACAGACTGGTTCCAAATAGGAAAAGGAGTACGTCAAGGCTGTATATTGTCACCCTGTTTATTTAACTTATATGCAGAGTACATCATGAGAAACGCTGGACTGGAAGAAACACAAGTTGGAATCAAGATTGGAAGAAACACAAGTTGGAATCAAGATTGCTGGGAGAAATATCAATAACCTCAGATATGCAGATGACACCACCCTTATGGCAGAAAGTGAAGAGGAACTCAAAAGCCTCTTGATGAAGGTGAAAGTGGAGAGTGAAAAAGTTGGCTTAAAGCTCAACATTCAGAAAACGAAGATCATGGCATCCAGTCCCATCACTTCATGGGAAATAGATGGGGAAACAGTGGAAACAGTGTCAGACTTTATTTTGGGGGGCTCCAAAATCACTGCAGATGGTGACTGCAGCCATGAAATTAAAAGATGCTTACTCCTTGGAAGGAAAGTTATGACCAACCTAGATAGCATATTCAAAAGCAGAGTCATTACTTTGCCAACAAAGGTTCGCCTAGTCAAGGCTATGGTCTTTCCTGTGGTCGTGTATGGATGTGAGAGCTGGACTGTGAAGAAGGCTGAGCGCCGAAGAATTGATGCTTTTGAACTGTGGTGTTGGAGAAGACTCTTGAGAGTCCCTTGGACTGCAAGGAGATCCAACCAGTCCATTTTGAAGGAGATCAGCCCTGGGATTTCTTTGGAAGGAATGATGCTGAAGCTGAAACTCCAGTACTTTGGCCACCTCATGTGAAGAGTTGACTCATTGGAGAAGACTCTGATGCTGGGAGGGATTGGGGGCAGGAGGAGAAGGGGACGACAGAGAATGAGATGGCTGGATGGCATCACTGACTCGTTGGACGTGAGTCTGAATGAACTCTGGGAGCTGGTGATGGACAGGGAGGCCTGGTGTGCCGTGATTCATGGGGTCGCAAAGAGTCGGACACGACTGAGCGACTGATCTGATCTGATCTTATTTGGTGTTCATTGCCATTTTAATTTGGATTTCCTTGATGACTGATGATGCTGAGAATCATCTCATGAGCTTATTCAACACTTGTACATCTTTTTTGAAGTGTCTGTATCTTTCTAGTTTCAAAGTTAGGTTGTTTGTCTTACTGAGTTGTAGGAAAGATTGAGGGCAGGAGAAGAGGATGACAGAGGATTAGATGGTTGGATGGCATCACTGACTCAATGGACATGAGTCTAAGCAAGCTCCAGGAGATGGTAGAGGACAGGGAAGCTGGCATGCCGCACGCGTCCTGTGGGGTTGCAGAGTCGGACACGACTGAGCGACTGAACAACACAAGAGTTCAGATGAATATCACAATCAGCCATTTGGAGAACATTTTGAAAAGCTGATTAATATCTCTTTGTCTGTTGTTTGTAGTAAAAATGTATTAAAACCACTGCCTTGTTAGTCGTCCTTTCTTTTTTGAAGGCAGTCATAGAGGCAAAACATTTATAGTATTAAAATATTGCCATCTGGTGGCAAAAGGATAACATTTTATATACTATTAACATGTAATATTTGATACATGTATGAATGTGAGTCTGAGTGACCTCCGAGAGCTGGTGATGGATAGGGAGGCCTGGAGTGCTGCAGTTCATGGGGTTGCAAAGAGTCGGACACGACTGAGCGACTGATCTGATCTGATATATCATATCTGGGCTTCCCAGGTGGTGCTAGTGGTAAACAACTGCCCGCCAGCACAGGAGACATAAGAGATGCAGATTCTAGTGGTAAACAACTGCCCGCCAGCACAGAGACATAAGAGATGCAGATTCTAGTGGTAAACAACTGCCTGCCAGTGCAGGAGACGTAAGAGATACAGATTTTATCCCTGTGTTGGGAAGATCCTCTGGAGGAGGGCGTGGCAGCCCACTAGTATTCTTGCCTGGAGAATCCCATGGACAGAGGAGCCTAGAAGCCTACAGTCCATAAGATCGCAAAGAGTCAGACATGACTGAAGTGACTTAACATGCACATGTACCACATATATAGCGATTAATTCTAATAAATGTATAAAATGTAAATAACATATAAACATCTACATAAATACATATGTATAAAGAGTAATAATATAATGAACAATTCACCAACTTACTCCCCGACTGCAGAACCAGAATATTCTAATACTATTGAAGCTGTCTGCTTGTTCTTCAGTCTAGCCCTCAGTTTCTCGTATGCAACATTACCTAAAAAATACCTTTTTAAGATCCATCATTGATACCTCTGACAAGTGTGATCAGACCCTTTGGAATGGCACTCAGGCTTTCAGTGTGCTGCTGTGTATTGTGACCCTGTAATTCACTTTCAAATTGTGTTTTGGTGCAGTTTTAATGTTTTATATTAATTTAAGATTGTTTTTAATGGAAAGGAAGAATAAGAAAGAACAGACTCAGGTATTTAATTTTCATATTTTCCAAAATAGATTTGTCAGTTGCTATGAAGCTGCTAATAATGGGCAAATATGGCTTGCATATACAACATCAAGACCAGTCCAATTTCAGAAGAGACCACACTGAGTGGGTGATTTTATTTACTTTTAGTTTTTATTTTGAATATCATGTCCAGTAAAGAAAATGTACTCAGGCAATATAATATAGTGGTAAAAGCAGAAATAAGACATTAAGAACTTTTAAGTCATGTCTAAGTATTGAGTACTTGCTAGCTGCTATTATTACTGTTAGTAATACTACTGCTACCAATTCAGAGACCCAATGCCAAATAAGAAAGTGACTGCCATATTTCTATGAAAACTAAAATGTCCTTTGATTTAGAAATAGCCATTTAATTTCTAACTCATCTGTACATTAATTTCCACATCTATAAATTAATTTTCTGAGAGTTGTGAGAATTAACAAGGAAGAGTGTGAGAGCGAAAGAAATTGAGAATAGGCACAGTGCCGGGCACAGCGCAGGCACTGGATAAATTACAGCTGTATGTGAACAATGAGTGAAATGTGAGACTTCACGTTACTTCCTTTCACAGTTTTAAAAATAGCTGTACCTTTTTAATCCCTTTTAGTTATAATTACATCTCTCAATTTTAGGATGCCTTGTTCTTCTTGAAGGATTTCTTCACAAGTCTTTCTACAGAAGTAGAGCTGCTCATGACTCCAGATCCAGAAGGTATTAAATATGTAGAATCTGAAAAAGTCTGTAATGTGTACTTGGATTGATTTGATTGTTACGAGACCTTTTTGAGAATGTACTTACAGATCTTTTTTCTCATTTATATAAATGTGTTCCATGATTATTTTTCTTAAGTTGTGCATATGCAGTTTATGTAAAAGTACTGTAGTTCCCCCTTATCCTCAGGAGGTACGTTCCAAGACCCCCAGTGGGTGCCTGCAACTGCAGAGAGTACCAAACCCTAAATGTACTAAGTTTTTTCTTTACATACTAGCCTATGACAAAGTTTACTTTATAAATTAGGCTCAGTAAGAGGCTAACAGTAATAACTAATAAGAACAATTGTAACAGTATACTATAATAAAAGTTAGGTGAGTATGATCTCTTTCTTTCTTTCAAAATATCTTGTACAAATTTAATGCCTTTTCCATCTTAGCTAAACACTTACCATGCACTGTAGCTATAACCTTTGTAGTTTGAGGTACGACAGCAAAATGGGCATGAATTCCTTTTTCCTTCATCACGGTTTTACAAATTTGTTCTTACTGTAGATCTTAGCAAGCTGAGCATATGATTTTTTTTCCTTATTAGGAACTTTCATCTTTTCACTTAATATATTATGGCTTTTCTTTGGTGTATTGGAATTGTCAGCATCATTGTTCTTGCACTTTGGGGTCATTATTAATAAAATAAGGGTTACTTACCATAAGCACCGACCTGATAACCGAGACGTCCACCCAATGACTCACGGGCGGGATATGCTGGACAGAGGGCTGATTCACCTTCCGGTGGGGCAGAGAAACGGTGCAAGATTTCATCATGCTGCTCAGTGGTGTGCGGTTGAAACTTAGAAGTTGTTTATTTCTGACATTTTCCATTTCATATTTTTGGACCATAGTTGGAAAGTGAAACTAAAGATGGAGAGGGGCTACTGTGAAAGATTTATCTGTAACAGTAGTTATAGTTATTAAACAAAATACTGTAAAACAAGTTAATTGTAGCTTGGTTTCAGTTGCTCTCAAGAAGCATATACCTAATTTTCCAAATATGCACATTACCTTTTCAGTTAAAAAGTCTCCAGGGGCTGATGTCACCTGCAGTTTGCCAAGGCATTTAAGCACCTCAAAAGAGCCAAATCTAGTTCTTTCTTTCCCTGGGCCAAAGCAGCCTTCCCCAAATGGCAGTGCCAATTCAGTGCAAGCGGTTAATGGGGAAGAAGAGAAGGACTTCTCTCCTGAAGAAGCGTTGTTTAGTGATCAGCCTGTGTTTTTTAGGTAAATCATTTAATTTTGATAACAAAAGATGTTATTTTAGAGTTTGAAAGTTGTTCTTTAATGTGTTTATGTGACACAGAAATAGTGGAATTACTTTAGCTGTTCTCTACACTGGCAAATAATCAGTGGGTATGAGTCAGACATGACTGAAACAACTTAGCATACAAGCATGCATACTTATTTATATGGGGCTTCCTGGGTGGTGTCAGTGGTAAAGAATCCGCCTGCCAGTGTAGGAGACACAGGTTCTATCCCTGAGTCAGGAAGAGGAAATGGCAGCCCACCCATTATTCTTGCCTGGAAAATTCCATGGTCAGTGGAGCCTGGTGGATTACAGTCCATGGGACTCTAAAGAGTTGGACATGGCTGAGCACACGCAAACACAGACACACAGACACACACACATACACACATATACATTTATATGTGCGCCCCCCCCCCCCCATGTACCTCTTATTTACACATAATAACCCTGGCTCAGGACTCATCCTCCTGTTGATCCTGTAGCAGGACTTTTCTCTTAGTTTCTTCCTTTTTCCTCTTTCTGTCCCTCTCTTCCTGATCACTCTCAGAGCCTGTTGGTGTTTCCACAACCATGATGCTGTCTTTTTCCTTTACACACCTTCAGCACCCTCCCTTTTCCCTTACGGGGATTTTCTGTCTGGTTTCTCTGCCCTTCCCTATCACTGCTGTGTCTCTTGTGACCCTCTGCCCTCTGGCTAAATTGGCATCATAGGGAAACCCAGGTCCCTATACTGCTGCTGGCTGCTGTGACTGCCATTTCCAGTTCCATTCATTCTTCCCTTCTTTCTTTCCCAGCCCTTGATGGTGGGGATGGAGCCTAGGATCTATTGGAAGGAAAGAGATCAAAGATCAAAACCACCTCTGTTATGAGAGACAGCTCCCTTCCCTGGTTTTCTGTCTTCCTCTCCTGCTGACATCAGTGTTCCCCAAGTTCTGTCTTTCTAAGGTTAGACTTTAGGTATGGCCCAAAGCAGGCAGTTGTTCAGTTGCTGAGTCATTTCTGACTCTTTGCAACCTCATGGACTGTAGCCCCCCAGGCTCCTCAGTCCATGGGATTTCCCAGGCAAGAATCCTGAAGTGGGTTGCCATTTCCTTCTCCAGGGAATCTTCCTTACTCAGGAGTCAAATCCATGTCTCCTGCATTGGCAGGAGATTCTTTACCACTTAGTCACCTGGGAATTTCTAAGTAGGCAGTACAACTATTTTAAAGTGTTTTCATGTTTTGAATATCTTGTGTATTGATGAAAATAGCCAGAAAATATAATAGAATGTGAGAATTGGAAAGATCCTGAGATAGAGGATCTCTGGTGATTCTTAACTTTTCCATCATAAAGGAAGAGCCTCTTTTATTATTTTACTACTTTGCTTTTTTATTAAAATTTTTTTCTACCAAAAAACTGTATCCTAAGAAATAATTTGAATTCTCATTTTATATTAATCATGTATAAGCTGCCGATTTTTGGTTTTTGTGAACACTGGATAACCATTATAAAAAAAAATCAAATTGTTACAATTTTGGTCTGAGAACATGGAAACTTGGCACTTTCTAATCAGTTTGTGTAGCCTCACTTACTTAGGTAAATATTTGTTTTTTCCATTAGACTACTTAATAGCTCGTAGATTTCTATTTCTACTCTCAAAAACTGCTAGAGTGCCTAGGACCCTGGTGTAATACTTAATGACATAGTTTAGATTACTCACTTTACTGATGAGGAACTTATTGCAAGAGAGGAGAGGTGACTTGCTCAAGGCCACACAGTTCCCAAGCCAGGTATAGAATGGAGGTTTTCTTAATCCCAAATTCAGTGCATTTTCCAGTTAATGACATAATAGTCTCCTCTCCTACAAACATTTATCCACTCCACAAATATTTATTGAACACAGTATATTTATGTCAGATTTTGTTCTAGGTACAGTGAACAGAGTAGAGAAAAATCTCTATTGAGTTGAGCTTACAGATGATTAAAATATTTGATCTACCCTATTACATGCCTTGGAGGAACAGCGTGAGAAAGGTGACACAGGTTGAGGGGCTGTTGCTGTAGAACCAGATACGGACGACTGTTCGGAAGATGAGGGATGACCCGGACCCCAGACCTCCTGTAGTCACTGATGTAGATTCAGCACTTCCTTTTTAGTGTTGGCTAAGGACTTTTGCTGGAGAAGGCAATGGCAGCCCGCTCCAGTATTCTTGCCTGGAAAATCCCATGGACGGAGGAGCCTGGTGGGCTGCATGCAGTCCATGGGGTCGCTAAGAGTTGGACACGACTGAGCAACTTCACTTTCACTTTCACTTTTAGTGTCGGCTAAGGACTTTTGCTGGAGAAGGCAATGGCAGCCCACTCCAGTATTCTTGCCTGGAAAATCCCATGGACGGAGGAGCCTGGTGGGTTGCAGTCCATGGGGTCGCTGAGGGTCAGACACGACTGAGCGACTTCACTTTCACTTTTCACTTTCATTCATTGGAGAAGGAAATGGCAACCCTCTCCAGTGTTCTTGCCTGGAGAATCCCAGGGACAGGGGAGCCTGGTGGGCTGCCGTCTGTGGGGTCGCACAGAGTCGGACACGACTGAAGCGACTTAGCAGGAGCAGCAGGAGCAGCAAGGACTTTTGCAGGATGACTTGGGATAACTTAGTATACAACCACTGACATTAATTCTGTAGTAAAATGTGTTTCAGCTTGCAATTTACAGTCCAATTTTTGGAAGCCAACTGCTTTTGTTTGATGTGTATAATTGTAATTTCATTCAGAATTCCCAAGTGTGTCAGTATCCTGTTTACAAGTATTAATTTCAAGAATGTCAAAATTCACCAGTGTAGATGGGGTTTATAAATTAACAGATGAAGACACTTAGGCTCAGAGACTTTAAATTACTTGCCATGACTGTATCGCATATAACTGATAAAACTACGGCTCATGTCTGGATCTTCTGGAGGTTTCTTTCATCATGGAACTAAAATAAATACCTCAGCTCTTCTTTTTTACTTCTTGGTGATGATTATATTATCTGGTTTAATCTTGAAAGTTATTTTTGTTAGTTTACTCTCTATATGAATTGGATAGCTGCCAGAATAAATTTCTCTAACTTAAATTTTGTTTAGTAAACAAGGAAAGGGTTTTTAAAATAAAATAAATAAAATTTATAAGATTAGCATCATTTAGTTGTTATATTGTCTTAAGAAGGTATACGGCTGAAAGACGAACTCTTTTATTTAGATCTCAATATATCCGCATTATTTATTTTGTGGTTTTTATTCTCCAGTTGAAAAGGTTAATTTACATCTAATTTCAGCTATTAGTAATTTTTAATATAAATAACTCCCTTTCTTTCTTTATCTTCAGAGAATTTAGATTCACATCAGAAGTTCCTATTCGACTTGATTATCATGGGAAACATGTATCAATGGATCAGGTCTGGAAATTTTGCACAAATATACGCTACAGAATTATCTCATTTGTTTTCTAGTGGACTCAGTTTTTAGAAAACTTTTTCAATCTTAGTTTATATGTTTGAAATGAAGTATAAGATTTTGAAATTTAATTCTATTTTTAAAGTAAATATAATTTACTTAAGAATCTATGAGTAAAATTTGGATGTCAGTTGGTCTTATAAAATACATGTATTTTTTTGCTATAAATATTTTAGGTGTTTTAGCTTAATTAGGGAATTTTTTTTTTTTTTTTTTAAAGGGTACATTAGCTGGGATTTTGATTGGTCTCGCCCAGTTAAACTGCTCTGAACTAAAGCTGAAGAGGCTTTTCTATCGGCATGGGTAAGTTGATTTATCATATGAGACTTTAAGATGTAGTTACTAAAGTTAGTTTACAACTAGCCAACATACATAATTTAATTATTTTACAATGTTATTTGCAGAGAGCTCATTTTTAGAAGATTTTTACCTGCTAGGGGCTACTTTTTTTATTCTGAGAGAATAGTAGCAGTTTGAAGAGAGCATTTCCCACAAAAGCAGCTGTAGTTAGGATTTTTTTTATAATTTCCCAAAGTTATAAATTAGCCTATATGGAAGTTCACAAGGTAATGGTCCTTAGTAGCTAAGAACTGTGTGACAGTTTATAGATGTTGAATTAATCCTATGCCAAAGCTTTAGATGTTAAAGAAGTAAAAACAGTGGAAATGCACAGTTGTATATATTACCTTAGCCTTTATAGAAATTATTAGCATTACATTTAGGTTAAATGGATGTATATACACACACAAACACACATACGTATAGTAAAATTGAAAATCTATAAAATTTCATCCATGTAATTTATAGATTTTTTTGTCTTAATTAAAAAAAAAACACAAATCCCCCAAACTGTGTAAACCTATAAATTTCACTCTTCTTCCCATATACTCATAGTCATTTTCTCTAGTTTGCTAGGTGTGGACAAATTATTCTCATATGCCATCACCGAGTGGCTTACTGACATTAAGAAGAACCAGCTGCCAGGAATCCTGGGAGGTGTTGGGCCTATGCATTCACTAGTACAGCTAGGTGAGTGTTGTTTTTTAATTAGAACATAATTTATTTTACCTGATCAGTGATTCTTTACCCTTTTAGGACTATGGATGCCTTTGAGAATCTATGTGAGGATCATCTTTCTAGAAAAATCTACCTGTTAGTGATACACAAAAAGTGTTGCCTCGCATTTTAGGGGTTAAAAATCCAAGGGTTAGGATATAGCAGAGATTTGAGCTCCAGTGCTCCTGTTTTTCTTTTTACATGTATTCTTATTGTGGTAAAAGTCACATAATATAAAACATACTATTTTAACCGTATTTAACTGTGCACTTCAGTGGCACTGAGGGCGTTCACATTGTTGTGCAGCTCTCACCATCATCTGTCTCCTGAACTTTTCACTTTCCTAAACTGAACTCTGTCCCCATTAAACACTTAAGTCCTCATTCCTCACCACCCGCCTAACCCACCTCCGGCATCTGCCAGTGTATTTTCCGACTCTGTGAATTTGAGGAATATACATTGCCTATTCTAGACACCTTGTATAAATGGAAGCAAGCAGTACTTGTCTTCACCGGCTGTACTCCAGCACTCCTATTAATTTCTGCATGTTGACTGCTGTTCTAGTGCAAGGCCTCAAGGACTTGGTCTGGTTACCAATTGAGCAGTACCGAAAGGACGGCCGCATTGTCAGAGGATTTCAGAGAGGGGCTGCCTCCTTTGGCACCTCGACAGCAATGGCTGCTCTCGAGCTCACGAACAGAATGGTTCAAACCATACAGGTAACTTTCCATAGACCAGCTCAATCTCCAGAAAGAGGGAGAGCCATTAGAAACACTTGACTTATTTCGGTTTTAAAATGGCACTGTGAAAATATATAAAATACTGAGAATATTTTATTTGTAATGATTTAGTATCATTAAAAATTTTTTTGATTAGCTGTCCATTGTTAAATAATTAGTAGAATAAAGTGGTGGACTACAGTGTCAAATTTGTTTGCCTATTTCAGGTAAATTATAACTATTAAGTTAGCCAAAGATTTATTTCAGCACATTTATGTGGGAAGATTGTAGCTGAACGTAATGAAGGCACTAGAGAGCCGATAGTAGTTGTGTTCAGGTTTGCTGGTAAGTATTAAGCTCCAGTTGGCCTTACCCAGTTGTGCACAGACCATGCATTCTTGTCTAGCCTGGTAACAGAATGTTCTCAGAGAGATGAGGAACTGAAAAAAAGCTGCTCAATGCAGATACTAATGTATATGTTAATGTTCTTGTTATAAAAGCAATACGTTCTGGTTGTAAAGAATTCCGACGGCCTGCCTGAGGGCGCAAGTCCCTCTGCTGCTCCTCGCTCCCCTTAGGAAGTGTGCTGCTGGAGCGTAACTCTCCAGACTTTGTTCTGACTCGCTCTTTCCTCTCTGATGAAACGGTCCAGGCAGCAGCAGAGACTGCATATGACATGGTGTCTCCAGGCACCCTTTCTATCGAGCCCAAGAAGATCAGAAGGTTCCCCCATCACCGGTTAGCCCACCAGCCAGTGGACCTGAGGGAAGGGGTGGCCAAGGCCTACAGTGTCGTGAAGGAGGTGAGTGGCTGCCCCAGGGGATGGACCAGGAGCAGTGTGTGTCCTTTTCCTGGAGTTTGTCTAAAGAGCGTCAGGGCCTGGGCTTTGTTCTGAAGGAGCCCCTAGGGTGGCTTTGGGACTGTTTTGCCGCTGATGAGTGCAGATGTGTGTGTAGGTAAGAGGGGAGGGCTGCGTCCTGGCCTGCAGGCTCTCAAGAAGACCAGCAGTCTCGTGGGAAGACTGGTCTCTTTATGGACAGAAGCAAACGAGGGGTGGTAGAAACACACCATGAACTCACCAGGGAAGTTTACCCATGTTTGTATTTTGCTGGTTTGCTCAGATTTGTTTAAAAAGCAAATTGTTTTTAGGTTAATCGCAAACCCTAATTCCATTCCCATGCGTTCACAGTCCTGAAGATGGTACATTTTTTTTCTGTGCCTGTTTTTATAGTTTCATATAAGTATGGCATCATAAGCAAATACTATTGTTTATATTTTAAAAGTTAGCATAAATAGTATCATATATATATCTATATATTTTGTCTTTCAGGATACATCCTTGTTGATATATGTAGGTCTGATTTAAACTTTTATCATGTTTCATTGTGTGAATATAGCATAGTTTATTTATCTTCGTGTTGGTGGACAGTTTCCATTTTTTTCCCTAAAATACGTCTATTGGAATGTCATTTAAATGCCCCTTTGTTCACACATGCAAGAGGTTGTTAAAGGTAGAATTGGTGATTTGTAACTGTTTGAATCCCGAGACTTATTAAGCGTTGCCAGATTTATTAAGCATTGCCAGATTGTAGTTTAGTTGCACCAGTGAATCCTGGTTCTTTATGGATGTTGACAGGAGCATTCCCTCCCTGTCTTAATCTTTTTCTTTTTTTCATTGACATATGAGGAAGTTTGAGGTCATTTTACTTACGATTTGTGTATTAGGATTTCATTAACGATATTTTCCCCTGTCGTATTCCAACAGACAGAAGTGCCTTAGGACAGTCTTTTACCTGACAAAAGTAACCTCTGTGGTTCCAAAAGCAGGAAGACCATTGAAGTAAGGATATGTATTAGTGGCTAAATAAAAAAAAGTCCATTGGTCACCTCTCTTAAAAAGAGATTTAGTCGGGAGAATAAAGAGAGCTGATTACCTGTCAGTTCTGTTCCTATAGATGTCAGGATTGGGCCAGTTATCGGTAGACATGTTAGAAATCAGGTTTGTAAAAATGATCCTGTGCTTTCAGGCATAGCAGGGGTGGCTGGCAGCAGGATATAATAGCACTTGGGTATGTAGCACTTTGGGCTTCCCGGGTGGTGCAGTAGTAAAGAATCTGCCTGCTGGTGCAGGAGACACAGGAAATGGTTTGATCCCTGGGTCAGGAAGATCCCCTGGGAGAGGGAATGGCTACCCATCCAGTATTCTTGCCTGGAAAATCCAATGTACAGAGGGGCTTGGCAGGCTACAGTCCATGGGGTCACAAGGAGTCAGGCACGACGGAGCAACTAACACTTCACTTCACAGACTGTGAAAGTGAGGACTAGATCTGGGGCCAGGACAAGGCTCCTTGATTTCCCAGAAAGTGTGATGTTCTTCTCTCTAGGCCCTTCACTGAAACGGTAACAAGAGGACAGAGCTTTGTGGCCCTTAGGGATCCTGAGTTAGACAAAAGGGAGAGATTTGAAACCCATATGTGACGACTGACCAGTGACGACAGTGTGACGTTTCACCACCCTGGCTTGACCTACACATTTACATATTCGGCTCTAAAGCTCAGCAGTCATGATTATTTTCATGTCACACAGTTGTAAGAAGGATGAAAAATGCTGCAAAAACTTCATTTCTGGTTATTAAACATGTTCCTGCTTTGTGTTCTCAGAATTTTCTCTATTTAATAAAGTGTTCTAATTAGTCTCTTATCTTAACTGAATGTTCCAGTTATCTTTTCTAGTGCATAGCCAGTAATTTAAAACTAATTAAATTATTTTCTGGAGCTCAGTAGAATTAGGTTTTCCTGTTGCAGTTGAGTCATAGGAGCTATCGCCATGTTCATTTAATGATTATATTTATTCAGGAAGCTTTGTTTGCTAAATTTGATTTAACCAGAGTGATTAATTGTGCCAGAGAAGCTGTTCTTGGAGTATTAACTATTTCCGTGCACATCCCTGTGTGAAACTGTAGTCTAGCTACATTTTCTGTACGTAAGTATCACAACAGAATGCTGAATTGTAATTGTCCCTTGCTTTCCCTTTGGAGAAGGAAACGGCAGCCCACTCCGGTATTCTTGGTTGGAGAATCCCATGGACAGAGGAGCCTGGTGGGCTGTGGTCCATGGGGTCACAGAGAGTCGAACACGACCGAGGGACTTCCACTCTCCCTTAGAATTGTCATAAAAGTGATTATCCTGGGTTATCTCAGAAGTACAGTTTCTGCTTTGATTTCATCTGGTTACAAACCTGCTCTTGATGAACTCTGTAGTTAGTGTGTCACGAGATTAGAGAGTCTTCTGAGCAGTGATTTACTCCCTTCTCTCCCCTCTTTCCTCAGGGAATCGCAGACACGGCTCAGACCATTTACGAAACTGCCGCTCGGGAACACGAGAGCCGGGGGGTGACGGGCGCCGTGGGGGAAGTCCTGCGCCAGCTCCCCCCGGCCGTGGTGAAACCTCTGATCGTCGCCACAGAAGCGACATCAAATGTCTTGGGTGGCATGAGAAACCAGATCAGACCAGATGTTCGGCAGGACGAGTCACAGAAGTGGCGCCATGGGGACGACTGATGTTTCAGACGAGATTCTTGATGAAGACAAGGAGGGAGATGTGGAGCAGAGGGTCCCACCGGCGACTTCAGAGGGAACTCATTTACTGTTATTGCGCTCATCTCAGGAACAAAACCATTTCTTAGTGAGATAATTTAGTATCAAAGCAACATGCAACCAAAACCTTTTGACATTTTAGGGCTAGTCGGTACTTCCCAGTAGACATGTTTGGTGGCTGGTGTCAAAAGTCCGTAAAGCATTTGCTGCCAAGTTCGTGGAATGCTTGCTTTTATTAAAATGACTGTAATCTTCCTTGTTACAGACAAGCTATCATTGGAAACCTCCTTTTACAGTACAGGGTGCTCAGAAACGTTTTGAGTACTTTGAAAGCACTATATTTATGTTGCTCCAGGGAGTTGATTTTTCTCCAGGTTTAAAGAGAATCACAGCTTCAAAACTTTCATTAAAAATGAGAGACAGAAGCCACAGGGAAAATAAAGCAAATAGGATTTTCAATATAAATATCAGTGAGGAAAAAATATCCCAGTCTGTTGGATTTAGTGTTCATGCAGTCAAGAACGTCGTTTCCATTTGCTCAGAAAATGCTTCCATGGGAGTTTGAGAACATGAATGTCGCAGACTCGTTCTGTTGTGTTGCACTTTATTATGTGTGTGTGTGTGTGTTTGTGTCCAGATTAATACAAGACATGTGCTATATTCTACGTGTAATTTACAGAGTTACACAAACTAAAGAGGACTAAGTCTGAAGGTTTTTGGCAAAGGAAGGTAACTCAAATGCAGTAACTTTTGTTTATTCTAAGTGTAATGAAAATGTGCATTCTATGATGAACTGGGGCCCATATAATTGTTTATTTGTTCAAATTTAAGCAGGTATAGTGCAAGCTTATTAGGGGTCTGTGGAAAGGGAGATTAAAAGTGGTTTTTACTCTTTTGAAATTAGCCAAAAATCCTCCAAATATGCCCTAGTCAGCTATTTCAAAGCACCATTTTTACTTGGTTAACAATGTACATTTTGATATTCTGTCAGGAATGAATAAAGTATTTTTATTTAAAGGTAAAGTTGTTTTATGCTTCCATGAATATTTTGCTTCTCTTAGAGCATATTCATAGATGCAGTGCTAGGATTTACTCCAAAATCCTTGGGAACACTTTCTCAAAATTGATTTTGGTTAATGTTAAGCAGATCATTACCTAGATGTGAGAAGGAAATGGTTCTCCAGAACTCTGTCTCTGACTTTAGATTAAGCTAGCAGAAAGAAAACATAGGACTTTGTATTCGTCCTCTATTTAAAGTGTCATGATGTAAACTCTCTCATTTCCTAGAATGGGGAGATGCATTCAAGTTGAAGTTGAATTTCAGAACTACTTTCAGTTTGAGGTTTGAAAAATGACATTGAATCAGTTTCATTCTTGAAACTTTCTACCACAAAGCAAAAATCCGAACATTTAAAATGTGTAAAAATTTTATTAAGTAGCATGTAATTCTGTCTTGTTCTCTTTTTACTGCTGAAAAACTTGAAAAGCTAGTGCTCAGAAAACCACCTATTGAAGCGTCAGAGGACCGACCCCAGCTGGATGGAGCCCACCTAGAATGTGGTCCTGAGTACACATGAATCACGGCTGTTTACTGTATGAAGCTTCAGCCCGCTTCTGGGGCGCTCTCTTGGCACCCTTGCATCAATCCCAGCATGTTCCCTTACACGGAACATGCTGGGTATGGTATCTGTGACGAGTAATCAAACTGAAAAATGCTCAAATTTAAAAATATAAAATTTCCCTAACTTTTAAATATATTTTCCATACTGTATCTAATTGAACTTGATCAGTATAGGGAGAAATAATCATCCTCTTATCTGTACTCTGAGTTGCAAATGGACTGATTTTTTGACAAATTGGGTTTATAAGTCCCATTAAGCATATTTTTATTATGTAATTTCCATGGCTGTCTCTTCTGCCCTCCTGCACCTGCTTTTGATAGAATCTACCTGTGGGATCAGAACCTTGTGTCTCAGAAAGATTTAGTGTCAAGGGTCTGTTCATTGTCACTTTAACCAAGATGCTCTTTACCTGAGGTGTTTAACGTGGAAGAACTGTGTGTGTTTGCACACTTTGCCATTGTTAAATATCTTTAATTTTTTTCTTTTTTAATGGTGTCTTTTCAAACTTTTACGCCATGCTGACACAGTAAAGAGTGTTGGCAGGATGCTTGTGTGGCCAGGTCTGTGACTTACCAAGTGGTGACTTTGCCAAGACATTCAGCTCTAAGCCTCAATGTCCCCCTCTGTAGATGAAGGGGCTTCTTACAACAGCAGAGATTTTCAGATGATTGGAGCATGCACACGTGTGCGAGCAAGCATGCGAGTGTGAATGATGGTGTGGGATATAGCACTTAGTCATGGGCCCCAGGCCTGTGACACCTTGAACAGGTGGCATTGTCGAGCAAGAGCCCTGGCCGTACGGCACTCACAGAAACCCTGGCTCCTCCAGGTCACTGATCTCTTAGGCTGATGTGTTTCTGAACGGTGCCTTCAAGGCTGACCTCTGCATGGGGCAGACTGAGCATGTCCATGTACCACTGCATTGAGTCCATGTGTGTATCTCCCCGAGGGTCCAGGTGAGCAAGCTTGATCAGGAAGCATCAGTGAGTTTCAGAACCTCACAGGGTTACAGGAACACAGTAAGACCGCCTTACGTTATAAAGGCAGCAGGGGCCATGGTGACGTCTTCTCTTGATTCGGGCTGTTTGGGATCGCCCGGTTTCCCTGCCTGTCTGTCCACAGATGGCTATCGTTTACAAGTACAGTGTCCACTCAGCACTCGCCTTTTAGGACAAATAGGATGGCATATTTTTTATAGATATCATAGCAAAGACTTCCATTTTAGTAAAGCTTGAGTCCAATTTGGATTCCCATTAAGCACATGTATGTAACATCAATATTTTTATAATATAGAACTCAAGAAAAAAAAAAATCTTCCCAAGTAGCAATGTGCCTAAAATGGCAAAAAGACAAAAAACTAGTATTTCTTGCTCCTGCTATGTGTCACTTTTAAATGCTGTTGAAATAGTTTCAGTTTTTAGGGGAATAACTTTTTAACCATCTCCTTAGAAACTGTGTTGTGTAGGTTTGGTGCCTTTGTTCAATTCTCAAACAGGCCAAACAACTACGCCTGCTGCTTGGGGGCCGCTCGCCACCCTCGGGTACTGTCGAGTCGGGTCGTGTGCCCCAAGCTTGCCCTCATCAGAGACAAGAGACAGGGCAGAGGTGGAGTTCAGCAGTTTTAAACCAGAAGTCCACACTTGCACTAAGTAGTTTTAGGATTAACAATTTATTATCTTAACATTAATTTAGATCTTATATATATATGTATATATATAAAAGCCACGTGACCTGACTTAAGGATAATCATTTAACTCTGCTTTGCTTCAGTTTTCTCAGACCTTCGTGGGGTGTGTTTCCTCAGCTTCATGGGGACTATGGCAGGAGTAGTGGTCTGTGGTGAGCAGTCTATTCCCTGCTTCCCTGCATGTCCTCTTGACATGACCTAAGACATGAGAGAAAATGTCTGTAAAGTTCTTTAAGCCTCTTGAAAGTAAAAGGCCCTATGCAAATACAAAGTGATACTTGCTATCTGCAGATGCATCAATTGGACGTACCCATTGGTACCAAATTGAATAAATCAAATATAAGTTTGTGAGTCTCAGGTTAAAAAGGAAAATTGTTTAGATAGTGTGTAGATAGTGAAAGGGGAAAAAAAAAATTTTTTCCCCCTTACCAAGAAATCTTGTTTCTTTTTACTGGAAAATACAGTCAGTCTTTTCGTTGAGAATAACTGAGTGCTTTAATGCATTTTATTTTTATCGCAATAGTTTCAGGATCATGCTAGGCACTCTGCTCCCTGTAATAGACTTTGTGTGCACAATTGCAAGTCAGCCAGTTTTAATGAAAAGAATTTCCTTTTCATGGTAGTGTCTACAAGTCAAAGATCGAGAAGGCCGTCTAATACATCACAATTAGTTTCTTTGCAGTGAGGGATAAGAAAGTTAAGTGAGTTTCAACAATTCATATTTTGAAATGTCAGTAGTTTTGAAAAACAGAGGTGTTACACATTTTTTATGCCTCCTGTACCCAGTGTCAACCCCTTGGTTTCAAGCACGTAGCCTCATAGAAAACACCAGAGTGCTATCTGATGTATTTCAGGAGATTGTAGACTTGATATTGGCTGACTCAAGGACATCTCTAGTGCTGTGTGTGTTGGGGAGGGGAGGTGGGGTTGAAATAGCAGCCCCTCCTTTAAGAATATGTTTACTTTGCTGTTTCACATGTATTTTGTGTATATGAAATGGCAGCTTCCAATTTCTAGTTGGATTTGTCTTTCGTTGTTTGTATAATTTGCCATCATACAGGACTGTTTGCTTTTGCATTGCAAAATTTGGTAGGGACTCCAGTTCAGCTCTTATGTTAATCCATCCTGATTTATTTTGGACATTGAATTGATCTCACCACAAGTAAAAAACACGTCGTGTATGTTGACTGTCGTCGTTGCTGTTTCCTCATGGAAGTAATTCTAAATGTAAATACTTTAAGAATACTGATACTGTATGAGTATTTTTGTGGCAATGTTGTTAGTGTGACTATTTAAAGTATTATGAATTTAAGGATATTCTTGAAGAAAATTAAAATATTTACTCTTTGGAGTTTGCTTTAAACACTATGGTCTCTCTCCAAGAAATGCTCCCTGTGTAAAAAGCCTGTATAACATTTTTCGAAGCAGAGGGTAGGTCTGTGTCAGATCCTGTTCTTGGAAAATGGTCTTCCTCTGATCCTGGTACTTAGAGCAAATCTTGTAGCTTACCTGCTACGAGTTTCTGAGATGTCAGTATATAGGGCATATTCTGTTAGAGTTTGCTGCTCCTTCCCCCTTTTGGATATTAATTGCTGCATTAGTTATTTGATCTCTAAAATGTAAACTTACAGCCAACACATAGTTTTGGTCTTAGGGACCTAGATAAATACTTGAAAAATCTGTTCTTTTTGGAGGAATCTTATTACTTAGGAATATTTTAAAGAAATATTTATTCAAGATAATACTTTGAAAGATGCTTTGATGACAGATCTCATTACATGACCATTCACTTTGCACCATCAGAGAAAAGTCATGGGTCACAACATACCTCACACATGACTTTTTTTTTAAACTTTTAATTTTATATTGAGGTATAGCCAATTAACAAGCAATGTTGTGAGAGTTTCAGGTAGACAGCAAAGGGACTCAGCCATACATATACATGTATCCATTCTCCCCCAAACTCTTGTGAGAGAGAGGGAAGGGAAGCTTTGTGAGATGCCTGCTGTGAGCCAGGTATTATTTGCATAACCTTGTAGCCCCTCTGAGGGGTGGTTATAATAGTCTGTTTTCCAGAGGAGAAGACTGAGGTTCAGAGAGGTCAAGCTAGTTGCTCACGGTCTTGTGGTTTGACTCCCAAAGCCCATGCTCATTCTAGGATTTCATTTAAGAGGTACAGTTGTCTAAATTAGTGAAAACTCTTCACTAATAAGGAAACCAAGAAAGAAGTTTTGCTAAAAAGTTGAGGTTAAAGGCTCTTAGAATACTTGAGTTTGACAAAGTTGCTTATCCTGCATCTTCACCCCTCTCCCGTCCCCTGGTTGAGCTCCAGTCACAGACATAAGTCTGGGAATGGGGCTAAATTAGAGTCCTTCCAGTTAAAGAACCTTGCCCTTGGGACTGGTTACGTGCTGTGGGTCTGTTCTGCACATTTTGAGATGTTTCACAGCGTCCTTTGGGCTTACTCAGTACATGCAAGGAGCACCTCCTCCCCAGCTGTGTGAACCAGAAGGTCTCCAGACATGGCCAAATGTCCCCTGGGTGGCAAAAAAACCCTGGTGCAAATCGCTGGGTTAAAAGCTTCCCTGGTGAAAATCACGTGCAACCTGGAGTGAGAACAGTGCCTAAGAGCTTCCCCACGTTACGTTTTAGAATATTCTGCCTGGTTCCTCTTAGCTTAAAGATTATAATTTTCAGACAGGCCCAGCCACCCTCACCTCTTTACAATAGCGCACACTCCTGTCAAGACAGTTTGTGGCACATCTGTCATTTTAAAGTCAACGTGTGTTAAGTATTTGCTATGCGACTACTGCTTTGTTCAGCCCTCAGCAGCATGGCATTCACATTTACTATCAGCTGGCGTCCTGGCAGGGAGCAGACGGCCACTGAGGTGACCGAGGGCAGTGTAAGGGGACTTAGCATAGGTGAGCAGGGGCACAGGAGACCCGAAGCACCCTGAGAGCTGACTCTGGGTCTTCCCTGGGCCTCAGGTCTGTGACTCAGGTGATGGCTGACGGTTTCCTGCTCCCCTTGGCTGCAGGAATGTGAGGCTCTTTCTCCTCCTCTATTCCATCCTTCGGGATACTGAGGCTAAGCCTCCTTGCAGGCCTGAGGGACAGAGCAGTGACTCACAGAACCTGTAGCTGAAGGAGAGGGATGCTGGACAGTGGCTGTGGCCTTAGGTGGAGCCAAGGAGCCAGAGGGGTGCAACAGTTATTTGACCTCCTTGGGCTCCCACCCTCCCATCTCCTGCTGGAGCTTCTCACAGGTTGAGCCTATAGTCCAGTATCTCAAGCTTATCCTGGCAGAAAGCACAGTGGAAAACAGAGCAGAAGGGTGGAGAATGGATCTGGAGGGGGGCAAATGAAAGCTGTCCAGCATTCAGACGCAATTTGCATTTATACTATTGTCTTCATCCTGCACCTGACAACACAAGAGGCTTAGGATAATTAACCCACCCAAAGCCATACAAGGTGCTAGTTAACAAACATTAGTCACTGATAACAGTTGAGTCACTCAGTCATGTCCGACTCTTCACAACCCCATGAACCACAGCATGCCAGGCCTCCCTGTCCATCACCAACTCCTGGAGTTTACCCAAATTCATGTCCATTGAGTCGGTGATGCCATCCAACCATCTTATTCTCTGTTGTCCCCTTCTCCTGCCTTCAATCTTTCCCAGCATCAGGGTCTTTTCAAATGAGTCAGCTCTTCGCATCAGGTGGCCAAAGTATTGGAGTCTCAGCCTCAACATCAGTCCTTCCAATGAACACCCAGGACTGATCTCCTTTAGAATGGACTGGTTGGATCTCCTTGCAGTCCAAGGGACTCTCAAGAGTCTTCTCCAACACCACAGTTCAAAAGCATCAATTCTTTAGCGCTCAGCTTTCTTTATAGTCCAACTCTCACATCCATACATGACCACAGGAAAAACCATAGCCTTGACTAGACAGATCTTTGCTGACAAAGTAATGTCTTGGCTTTTTAATATGCTGATGACAGATAAACCCCCAAATCCTAGCAGTTTAACAAAAAAAGTTTATTTCTCATTACATCAAGTCCAGTCAGTGTTCCTGAATATCTGGCAGCCCTCCTCTAAGTGGTGATGGAGGAGCCCTGGCTCCTTCCATCTTGTGGCTCTGCCTCACAGGAGAGAGGGGAGACTTGGGCTGGAGACTTTTGCCCACATTCTATTGGTCAGAATCCTATCATGTGATCCCATCCACCTGCAAGGGAAGCTGGGCAATGTAGTCTTGCTGCGTGCCCAGGAAGGAAATAGGGGTTGTTGAGAAGCTAGCCAGACTCCTGTCGGGGAAAAAAAAAAAAAAATACACAACCTCAAAGTTGAGAATTATTTTTTATTTTGTAGCCTTTCTGAGCATTTCAAGCCTAGAAGACAGCCTCTTAGATAGCTCTGAGCGACTTCTCTAAAGAGGTATGGAGGGAGCCAAGGTAAATAGAAGTTTTTGCAAATACCAGGTGGTTGGACATCTAAAGACAGCTGTTAATTGAAGAAGACGAGTGTCTGAAGTTAAGGACTTGAGCACTTTTCTGTGTGTGGGGAAGGTGCGAGAGTCTAGACTCCTTCGAGTCACTCCTTTGGTGTGCGCCTCAGCTGTCTGGGGTCAGTGCCTGGTGTTTCCTCATCCTGAGTTCCCTCGGGTACACACGGTAGGGGCAGCCGCAGTGGCTGTGGGCACGGCAACAGGCAAGGCAACAGGCAACCCCTTTGTCTGCATCCTGCGTTTCCTCACCACCAGGGCAGGTGCAGCGGCTAGGTGGCTGTAACACCATTTGTTTACTGATCGGCAGGCAACATTTTCCACTCACACCCTGCTACATGCAGAGATTTTAATCAGAGAATGTCTAACTCCAGACCCATGCTCTTAGCACATGCTCTGCTGGAATTACAATTAGTTACACTCCAAGGTAATTTGATACAACCAAAGTTGGACATTTTTTTTCCCTCTTCCTTGTTTATTTACACTCTTGAAAGCAGTTCCTCATGGAGCAAACAAATTAAATTCAGCAAACATGGGCTGCGGGATGAGGCAGGATAGTATAATGACAAAACTTGTCAGTATATTGGAATCACCCGAGGAGCTTTTAAAAATTCCAAAACCCAAGACCAATTAAATCACAGTTTAATATCTTAAATGTCCTTTTTGAAGGTGTGTTTTTGAAGCTCATCAGGTGACTACTGTGCAGACACATTGGGGGCCACCGGGGTAGTGGCTAAGAATGTATATTTTTGAGTCAAACTGCCTGGATATGAAACCAGGCTCCACTGCTTGTTAGCTGTGTGGCCTTGGGGAAGTTGCTGAACCTTCTGTGCGTCAGTTTCCTCCTGTATAAAATGGAGCTAATAATAGGATTTTATGAGGATTATCTGAGTTCACGTATGCTAAGTGCTTAGAATAGTGTCTGACACATAGTACGCACCATCTAAGTGTTAGATATTATGGTTACTGTTTCCTGAATGCCGACTATGAGTAATGCCCTGGAGTAGATATGAAAGATACATGTGTGTGTGCTTGTTGTGTCCGACTCCTGGTGACCCCATGGACTGTAGCCCACCAGGCTCCTCTGTCCATGTGATTCTCCAGGCCAGAATACTGGAGTGAGTTGTCATTTCCCCCTCCAGGGGAATCTTCCCGACCCAGGGATTGATGGAACCGGCATCTCTTGTGTCTCCTGCATTCTCGAGTGGATCCTTTACCAGTAGTGTCACCTGGCAAGTCCTATGAAAGATATGGTCCTCGACTTTGGGGAACTTGGAACCCCCTGAGAAGATGTCAAAATCTATTATAATACAGATTAGGCATGGCTAATTATTCCAGCCTTTTGTTCCGTATAAAATCAATTTGTCTTGCTTCTGAGAAATTGGGTGGCATTTTACGAAGCCAAGGAAAGGAGAAGTCACTCAAAATAGTCCTAGAACTGGAATTCCTGATTTTGAAGATGCCACCTGGTCCCCTCCTTCACTGCCATCCAGACATCTGCTTTCCTGGCATTACACACAGAGCCGGAGAAGCCTTGGGAAAGCCAGAGAAGCCGGTTCCCTTTTCAGCCTGATGTTCAGAATTGACTGGTTCCAGGGAAATTTGACTTGAAGGGTATATCTTGGGTAGCATTTGGAAATAAAACTCAAGGAGGGTGCTGGAGGCAAAGTCTTTGCAGTTTGGGGTTTTCTGAGGAAAATGAACATTAGTACATCTTTACAGTAAGAATTTCTAAGGCTGTCAGAAGAGGGCAAAACATTCTCTTACATTTAGATTTCATTGAGGTATAAAGGAAAACATGACTGCTCACTGCCAAGTACTAACGTTGCTTCCAAAACCTAATGTGAGCCCTATTTATTTTTAGAGCAATGAAGACCTCAAGGCTATGACTTGAAAAGCACTTAACATTTAGTAAGTGTTATGCACAATCCCCACACCCCTCAAAAAACTATGCTGTTTAAAAATCATTATCAATATCATCAATACTGTCTGTCCACTCCAGTATTCTTGCTTGGAGAATTCCATGGACTATCTTAGTTCAGTTCAGTTCAGTTGCTCAGTCGTGTCCGACTCTTTGCGACTCCATGGACTGCAGCACCCCAGGCCTCCCTGTCCATCACCAACTCCCACAGTTTACTCAAACTCATGTCCATCAAGTCGGTGATGCCATCCAACTACCTCATCCTCTGTCATGGACTATCTATGGGGTCACAGAGAGGTGGACACGACTGAGTGACTTTTATTTCACTTAATTTCATCAATATCATAGCTCAAGTGTTAGAGATTCTCTTTTCATATAAGTAACAGAAATGTTATAATGAACATTTCTAAGGCCAAATAAATACCTCCCTTTATTTAAGTTTAAATTTTACTTACTTTTTACTTACTTTTACTTACTTACTTTTAAGTCTGATTTTACTTACTTCCCCCTCATCCCACCTGTTTTCTTTTAAATACTATTTTCTTCAAAACTCTCCTTAATCTTTCATACCGATTTCATTTTGAAAGTCATCTTTTTAGTCTTTATGTCCTGTTTGCTGAACTGGGGTTTCAGCCCACTCTCTACCCCAAAGACTGACCTGGAGCTAGTCCCCTAACTTGGCTGCATCTCAGTTTCTCAGTGGTTTTCATGCTAACTGGGCTTCTCAGGTGATGCTAGCAGTAAAGCATCTGCCTGCCAGTGCAGGAGATGTAAGACACATGGGTTCAATCCGTGGGTCAGGAAGATCCCCTGGAAGAGGAAATGGCAACCCACTCCAGTATTCTTGCCTGGAAAATCCCATGGACAAGGATTCTTGGCCTTCCCCAATCAGTAGAAATTCAGGCAAGTCTTTATGGGGCCCCTGCAGTCGCAGGAGGGCGTGAAAACATGCAACAGGTTTGCTTGCTTGCTCTCAAGAGGGTGCAAACTAGTTCCTTATATGGGGTGAAGGGTAGGGGTGTGTCCAGGGATCAAGCTGGAAGGGTGGTTTAGGTGGTTTGCCCCCGGCTTAGGTGTATGTGCAAGGGGCATCGCAGGACCCTGATTTTTCTCCCAACACCTTGTTTTTGCTCAGAAGTGGTAGTTGATGTTTTTGATCTTTTCTATCTTTTGTCCAGAATTTGCCCCACCTACAGCATGCATGCAGTATTTTTTTTTTTCAAGCAGTTATTTTTAGTCCCATATAGTTTTTTTGTATTTTGTAGCTCAAGGAAACATTTTTCCTGGTGTAAGCTTTGCAACTGTAGGAGACATAAGAGATGTCGGTTCAGAAATATCCCCTGGAGGAGGGCATGGCAACCCACTCCAGTATTCTTGCCTGGAGAATCCCATGGACAGAGGAGCCTGGCGGGCTACATTCCATAGGGTCAGACAAAGTCAGACACGCCTGAAGTGACTTAGCACACACGCAGACTTTGCAGCACTGCAGCAAAGGGTCCAAGGGCCAAGCCTGTCTCAGTTGATCTGCAGCTTGTCTTACTTTATCTCACAGATGCATCACTAACGAGGGGAAACACAGAATCAATGATATCTGACATCCATTTAAAATTTGAGTAGCTGTTGCCAATTTCCCTTTTGTAGAAGTTGTACCTACGTAAGTATCCACCAACAGGGCTCAATAGAAATTGTTGTCTCTTCACATTTCGTGTTTTGTTACGTTTTGGAACATATCTGCTGTAACCCATTCAAGGACTTGACTTTAAAAATTTGTGCAGAAAACATTTCTGGGGAAAGAGTGCTCCTCCTTGGAGACCAGCAGGGGGCGCCCGCTCCCCTCCTGAGTGGAACTTTGATTTCTTGCATTTGCCCCACAAAGCCCCCGCAGCCCAGCTGAACCTGAGCAAATCCTGGCCCCACAAAGGGTGGGAAGGTTTTGGAAAAGTCCTAATTATCCCAACCCTTTCACAAGGCTAGTCTGTGGCAGCTTCCTGTTAGTCCAGGACATGACTTCAAATTGAGTATAAAAATGTCATTTGATGTCACGATTAATTTCTCCCTGTAAATACCAGGTTGGGTGATAAAGTACACCCAGCCCTTCTTTCAATCCCCAGGGCTTGTGAAAGTTGCCAGTGTTCACAGCAAGTTGATAAGGGAATATTTGGGACCTGAGATAATTGAAACATGCTTCCTATTCAGATAAAGATCTTTAGTTGTGTTTTCCTTGCAAGGTGGGGAAGCAGGTACGTAAAAGTGAGTCTGAAATAGGAGCTTCTCTGCTAATTCATTCCTCCGGGAAAATGCAACCCCCGGACCCCGAATCCCACTACTCAGGGCTGGGACTAAGCTGAGGCGGCCGGGGTCCTCCCCTTGGGCACAAAGTTTAAGAAGGGGGTCGTGTACGGGGCACTGTAGTGACCAAGATAGTGACTGAATGCCATGTGCTTTTTTTTTTTAATTAATTAGGCTGTGCTGGGTCTCCGCTGTTGTGTGCAGGCTTTTCTATAGTGGCGGTGAGTGGAAGACACTCTCTGCTGCCGTGCGTGGGCTCCTGGGTGTGGTGGCTCCTCTTCCTGCAGGGCGCAGGCTCCAGGCGCACGGGCCTCGGTAGTTGCAGCGTGTGGGCCCCCGAGCGCAGATTTAGTAGCCATGGTGCCTGGCCCAGCTGTTTCACAGCACGCGGAATCCTCCCGAACCAGGGATCTAACCTGAGTCCCTGCATCGGCTGGCGGATCCTTATCCACTGCACCACCAGGGAAGCCTCTGAATGCAACGTTTTTAAAAACTCAGAATGAATGCAAAACACGCATGATGAACAAAGCAGGAACATTTTAAATAAAGACAACACGGCCCCTGCACCTCCCTCCTCATCTCAGTGACCTCCCTCCCAGCCGAATCTGCCGGATCCTGTCTTTCCTTAAAATGTGGTATTTTGCTCATTATGACTGAATCGCATTCCTGCCTTTTCTCCTTCTTTCCTGATCTTACCCACCCCCACCCACCACAAGGCTGGCTATAGTGCGATGCAGGGAAAATGATACAGGGAGCAGCTACAAGGCGCGGGTGGAGGGAGGGATTCATTGTTCAACCCTGGGGAGTGATGCCATAATCAGTGATGGCTAGTTGCTATCAACTGATGTCACTGTTTGGACTGGAGGAGAGCCTCTGCTGGAGTGAGATTAGCAAACGCTGACCCTGTGTGCAAAGCTGAGTGATTCTCTGTTTGGCAATTTAATTGTCCCAACGGTGGCATGTGTGGTACCTGTCCGCCAACCCCTTATCTCCGCTGGCCTTCCAGCCTCCCTTTGCACACGCTTTCCTAGGACCATGGCCCCTCCCCTTCCCTTTGTTACGTTCAGTCCTTCAGGGCTGAAGTCCTCCCCCTCCGAGAAGTCCCCCCAGATCGCTAGCCTTTCCTTGAGGCCATGGTCGACGTAACTGAATCACATTAGCCAAAATGTGGTTCTCAGCTGGGGATGGAAGGTGATTTTGCTCCCAGAAGACATTCGGTCACATCTGGAGACTGAGGTTGTCATACTGGGGATCGCGGGCGCTCTTGGCATCCAGTGGTTAGAGGCCTGAGACGCTGCCAAACAGCCTACAATGTCCAGGATGGCCCTCCCAACCCAGAGCTGTCTGCCCTGTGTCTAGTGTCAAGAACATCTGTGCCAACTTTGCCAAGAAATTTTGTGGAAACTCTCAGGAATCAGATTTGCGTTTAGCCCAAGATCACTGCAGATGGTGACTGCAGCCATGAAATTAAAAGACGCTTACTCCTTGGAAGGAAAGTTATGACCAACCTAGATAGCATATTCAAAAGCAGAGACATTACTTTGCCAACAAAGGTTCGCCTAGTCAAGGCTATGGTCTTTCCTGTGGTCATGTATGGATGTGAGAGCTGGACTGTGAAGAAGGCTGAGCGCCGAAGAATTGATGCTTTTGAACTGTGGTGTTGGAGAAGACTCTTGAGAGTCCCTTGGACTGCAAGAAGATCCAACCAGTCCATTCTGAAGGAGATCAATCCTGGAATTTCTTTAGAAGGAATGATGCTAAAGCTGAAACTCCAGTATTTTGGCCACCTCATGCGAAGAGTTGACTCATTGGAGAAGACTCTGATGCTGGGAGGGATTGAGGGCAGGAGGAGAAGGGGACGACAGAGGATGAGATGGCTGGATGGCATCACTGACTCGATGGATGCGAGTCTGAGTGACCTCCGGGAGCTGGTGACGGACAGGGAGGCCTGGCGTGCTGCGGTTCATGGGGTCGCAAAGAGTCGGACACGACTGAGCGACTGATCTGATCTAATCTGATCTGATCAGCCTTCCCAGGTGGCGCTGCTACTGCTAAGTCACTTCAGTCATGTCTGACTCTGTGCGACCCCATAGACGGCAGCCCACCAGGCTCCCCCGTCCCTGGGATTCTCCAGGCAAGAACACTGGAGTGGGTTGCCATTTCCTTCTCCAATGCATGAAAGTGAAAGGTTAAAGTGAAGTTGCTCAGTCGTGTCCGACTCTTAGCGACCTCATGGACTGCAGCCTACCAGGCACCTCCATCCATGGGATTCTCCAAGCAAGAGTACTGGAGTGGGATGCCCGCTAGTGGTGAAGAAAACACCTGCCAAAGCAGGAGATGTAAGAGATGTGGGTTTGATCCCTGCATCAGGAAGATCCCCTGGAGGAGGGCACGGCAACCCACTGCAGTATTCTTGCCTGGAGAATTCCCATGGACAGAGGAGCCTGGTGGGATACCATTCTGCTGCTGCTGCTGCTGCTAAGTCGCTTCAGTCGTGTCTGACTCTGTGCGACCTCATAGACAGCAGCCCACCAGGCTCCTCTGTCCCTGGGATTCTCCAGGCAAGAACACTGGAGTGGGTTGCCATTTCCTTCTCCAGGGATACCATCCATGGGGTCGCTAACTGTTGGACAAGACAGAAGTGACATACACAGCAGGCTTTCATTTTGGGGATTGCACTGAGTCGTTTCTTCGGGTGCTCTTTCTTTAGTTTTGGAGAGCGGGGGCTACTCTCTAGATGAAGTGCCCAGGCTTCTCACCGCAGGGGCTTCTCTCGTTGCTGAGCACAGGCTCTAGGCGCTTGGGGTTCAGTAGTTGCGGCTCTCATGCTCTAGAGCATGGGCTCAGTCATTGTAAAACACAGGCTTCATTGCTCCATGGCATGTGGGATCTTCCCAGACCAGGGATTGAACCCGTGTCCCCTGCATTGGCAGACAGATTCTTATCCATGGTATCAGGAAAGTCTGAGTTGTCCATGTTTTTATCCAAGATGTTTAGAATTTGAGTCCCTTAGAGTATGGGATGGGCAGGAAACTAGGAGCTGGGGTTTGAGGACAGTCCTGTTTTCGTGTCTCAGTTCTGAACAAAAGGAGGCAACAAGAGTCAGCAGATGGGGCTGCCACATTATCTTTGTTTCTGAGAAGACCTCAATCAGACAGTGTCACTCAGGTGTGTGGCCACAGTGGGCGTCTTGGTTCTGAATCCCAGAGTCAGGCAGACTTACCCACACAGGCCCAGGTGATGCTGAGTTTCCCCTTCTGGGGCAGAGCCTCATGGCTGAGAGAAGCCCAGTGTCTGCAGACAGCACTTTCCAGAGTGAATATGGACAGGGACGCTGAGCTCTGCAGGTTCTTTTTTTCTTGAAACTGGTCAATCAGCTAAGTCACTTTTCTTCCTTAGAGAGGAGTTAAGGGGTGGGCAAGAGGCCCAGAGGTTGGGAGCAACCCCTCTTCATTGAAACCTGGCGAATCAGTGAGGATGGGCTGGATTCTGCTGCAGTAACAAACATCCTCCAGTTCTCTGGCTTGAAACAACAAGCATAGATTTCTCACTTGCGTTTAACACAGGGCTGTCGGTAGGCAGTCCCTCAGAGGTCCGGGCTGATGGGCTCCACCTCTTAATGACACCACTGCAGAGGAGAGGAGGACTGTGCTCTGAAATGCTCTTGCCTAGAAGGGACACACAGGTTGCCTTCACACTGGGCAAAGGAGTGCGAAGACCACACTTAACTCCATCAGGGTGAGGAAGTTCAACCTTCCCACTTCCCAGAAGGATGGGAGAACTGGCCTTGTTGGAGATCAGCAGTCATGTCTCTCCCAGGAGAGTGAAGAAGAACTTCCTGTCCTTTCCACCACCTCCATCAGCACTGGGTAAGGGCAATTCCACTGGAAGGACAAGAAGTTCTCAGGAAGTGTTTTCCAGGGAGCCACTTGCCTGGGCTGGAGGAATAGACATGGCAGGAGAAGAGCTGGTTCTGACCCCAGACACCGCGTGGATGGCGTCACCGGGAGAAGAACTGGCTCTGACCCCAGACGCTGCGTGGATGGCGTCACCGGAAGAGCGGGCTCTGACCCCAGACGCTGCGTGGATGGTGTCACCATGCAATGGGCAAAGCATTCTGGGCCTCAGTTTTTCCATCAGTACATTGAACAGGTTGCACTGGATGGTCTTTTCCACATTCTGTGAACCCTCTGAAGGGAGGAAAGGTCTTATTTACTCTGTATCCCGTGCCTCACACAATTATTGTTGTTGTTGTTCAGTCGCCCAGGGGTGTCTGACTCTTTGCGATCCCGTGGACTGCAGCATGCCAGGCCTCCCTGTCCCTCACCATCTCCCAGAGTTTGCCCAGGTTCATGTCCATTGCATCGGTGATGCCATCCAGCCATCTCATCCTCTGACACCCGTTTCTCCTTCTGCTCTCAGTCTTTCCTAGCATCAGGGTCTTTTTCAGTGAGTTGTTTCTTCACATCAGGTGGCCAAAATACTGGAGCTTCAGTTTCAGTATCAGTCCTTCCAGTGAGTATTCAGGGTTGATTTCCTTTAAGTGTCCATATTGGACACTAATACATGTAGTCAAAGCACTGAATGAATTACCTGCTCTGATTCCATCTGATTTTGGGAAGGTCAGAGTTGGAATATTCCCCAGTCCCCCATCATTCATTACACCTAATCCATTGTGGGTTTTGACTCCATCTGAGGTCATCTCTGTGTCTACTGCACCTCCCTGCTCAACTGCTAGAGGCAGAGCTGCCGGGTAACTGGCTGCTGACCACAGGTGGGCCCAGTGAACCTAGCCAAGACCAGCGGAAGAGCCACCCAGCTGAACCCAGCCCAAGTGGTCAGCTGCAGAGCTGTGAGCCAAGGTGCTTTCTTTAAATCATTGTTTGGGCTTTTTTTTTTTTTTTTTAATGCAGCAATAGATGACAGATACATTCTTCCAGCCATTGTCCTGTGTTCTTGTGAAATGATCTCTCTGAAATGCAGGCCTGAACGTGACATCCGTGTTCAGCATCTCTGTTGACTGGCATGGCCTTCTGATATCTTCTGTCTCCAAATCTCCTGAAAAGTAAGCCTGGCCTCATGCCTACTGCCTTAAATCCTACCCCAGATACAGGGAGCTCTGCCATCATCAAGGAAACTCAGATGGTAGGATCCCTGGTGCTCAAGCCTCTTCTCTGACCTCCCAGTCTCATAGGCATCCCTGGTCTGGACCGAGCCCTGCTTCAGGAGTCCTGCTCACTGAGTAAGTTTCCACCCATCTTGGGGCTGGGTTTCCCAGTCACTGAGTGAATTTCCACCCATCCTTATCTGTGAAATGAGGTTGAGCTTGATGATATTTTCTTTTTTAAAATTTTTATTGGATTCATAGATCCCTTGTACTCTTTACTCAGTACCCCCTACAGGTAACGCCTGAGTATGGTATATCACAGCCAGGAAGCTGATCATATAATTTTTCAGATTTCACCAGTTTGACATGCACTCATTTTGATGATATTTAAAGCCTCTTCTAGTTCACAGGAGGAAACTTCCCACCTGTTCCTCGTCAAACCTGTGACTCATCTCCAGAGAACAAGAAAACGTCTGTGTCCATTGCAACACTTGGGAGACTCCCCAGGCTGGGATTTAGGGGGGCTTAGTGCTGCTCATTTTCCATGACAGTTGGGGTGATGGATGCCACAGGGGAGGGTGGCCGGCAGCTATGGATTCACAGGACAGGCTCGAAGCCGGAAGTGGGCTGGAGAAGAAGCTGTACTCAGCCCTTCAGAAGAGAGAGAGAAAACAGGGGCGTGGAACTTTTCTTAATTAATAGGCTCCATTAACTTTTATTTACTTAATTAATGTTTGACTGTGCTGGGCCTTTTGCTGTGCGGGCTTTTTCTCGAGTTGCAGTGAATGGGGCTCCTCTCTAGCTGCGATGCTCGGGCTTCTCATTGCAGTGGCTTCTGTTGTCGCAGAGCATGGATTCTGGGGCACGTGGACGCCTAGTTGCCTCATCTTCCTTGATCGGGGATCGAACCAGTGTCCCCTGCATTGGCAGATGGATTCTTTATCACTGAGCCACCAGTGATAAAGCCCCTTAGATGGATGGCTGATTCATCTGGCCCTGCCAGGTGTGAGCCCTGCATGGTGGGCCTGGGCCTGGACCCAGGTGTGAAATACCCAAGGTAAGCACGTCAACGAGAGCCATGGGAACTCAGAAACATTCATTTCTCCCTCAACATTGATCCTTTTAACGCAGGTAGGAATTTTTCTACCTGCAAATAAGTAACTGACCTTCCCAGCAGAAGGACAACAGAATTCTTACGGTGGGTTGGCCTACAGCTCCCCAACTGTAGGAGCGAGCGCTGTGCTTTGGTTAATGTGACAGGCATCCCATAAATCATCTGTGCTTATCAGAGCCCCTGTTGACCGTCTGCTGCTGAACTTCAGGTCAGTGAGCAATGCCGTGACTTCTCAGGCCAGCACGCTCTTCTATGGCATGTGGGATTGTTTTTCGTGAGCCCTGTCAGGATTTTTGAAGCTTCAACTTTAAACCAGGGCCCGAGAAAGAAGAGGACATGTTGGGGTCAGTGCACGAGAGACTGGGTCTTATTTTCTCTCTCCAGCTCTCCCTGCCTGCCTGGATGCTTCTGTCCATTCTGGTCACTATGCTGTTGGGGCTTTGCTCACTGGGCTCTATGCAGGGGCTCAGGAACTGCACTGCATTGGAGTCAAGCAAGCTGGCTGAGTCCAGCCTCCACCCCTGGGGAGGGGGCCTGCCTGTTGGCAGCAGCGCTGCTACCCAGCTCCAAAGAGCTGATGTCCTGGGGAAGCCCCAGGAGGTCAGCCCTAAGAGGACCAGGCTTGTGCCTCGGCCTTGTCTCCTGTTTCAGATCCCGCCTTGAACGCCTGGCAACAGCAGATGCTTAATAGACATCAGCTGAATGAACAAAGGAGTGCAGACTCTGCACTGCAAGAGCTTCCAAGTGCTCAAGAGAAGCCCGAGGGTGGGGACTTTTTATGGAATTGAAATATTTGTTAAACACCCCCTGGTCCAGAGTAGATATGTGGGGAGGCGGGATCCTGCCTGTTGACCTAAATCCAGGCCCCCTGAACCTCTCTCTGTGCTCTCCAGGAAGCCGACAGGAGCTGGACCGCCGATCAAAGGGCTGTCCCTGATGGCGTAGCGGTCTGGCGGACCACCCCCTGCCTGCCTCTCCATCAGCAGGCTCCAGGAACACCGCTTCCTTGCCATTTCCTGAATGAACCTGAGTCTTCTTTAACATCCCACGAGGACAGGTCCTTCTCGTGCAGTGGGAGAGTTCCCCTCTCCCCAACCCTTCCTTGGCACCGGGCCCACTGACCTCTCCTCCCCAGGTCCTTCTAGCATCTTGCCTGCCTGACTGCCCACCCCCCACCTCGCTGGTCTTTGACTGTCTTATCTTAATTAATGAAAGTGAAAAGTGAAAATGAAGTCACTCAGTTGTGTCCAACTCTTTGCGACCCCATGGACTGTAGCCTACCAGGCTCCTCCATCCATGGGATTCTCTAGGCAAGAATCCTGGAGTGGGTTGCCATTTCCTTCTCCAGGAGATCTTCCCAACCCAGGGATTGAACCCAGGTCTCCCGCATTGTAGGCAGACGCTTTACCGTCTGAGCCACCAGGGAAGTCTTAATTAACAGATTCCATTAAAGTTTATTTATTTATTTAATTTCTGACTGTGCTGGGCCTTTGTTGCTGTGCGGGCTTTTTCTCTAGGTGCAGCGAGTGGGGGCTCCTCTCTGCGCTGTGGCGCACCGGCTCCTCACTGCGGTGGCTTCTGTTGTCGCCGAGTATGGGTTCTGGGGCACGTGGGCTCCTAGGTGCGGCTCCCCGGCTGTGTTGTCCCGTGGCAGGTGAGATCTTCCTAGACCAGGGATCGAACCAGTGTCCCCTGCATTGGGAGGTGGATTCTTTATCACTGAGCCACCAAGGGAGCCTGCACGGCCACCCTTGATCCTTGTGCCATCCTGGGGTGGCCCCGCCTGTGGAACGTTCAGTGCAAACCTTCCTACTTGGTGGCCACAACCTCCTATTTTTCCTGCCTCTATGTTGCTCTGGATGCTTCCTTTAACCCCTGTCCTTTAATCATATCAGCGTCACTCTGCTTCCCTCATCTCCTATGTTCATTTCTCCCCTAATTTAGCCATTTTCCATAGTACCACCAAAATCCCCAACACCCTTAAACAGATGGCTGCCCATCTGACAAATCCCACCCCTGGAGCAGTCCACTGTCCACCACGCCTGGGCCCACTGAGCTTGGCCAGAGTGATTCATTCACAAAAGAAATGCGTGCGGGCTCCCTGGTGGTCCCGTGGTTAAGAATTCACCTGCCAACGCAGAGGTCACAGACTCCACCCCAGATCCGGGCAGATCCCACGTGCAGAGATGTAGCTATGCCCGTGTACCACAACTACTAGAGCCCGCTCACTCCAGAGCGCGTGCTCCACAGCAAGAGGAGCCACTGCCGCGAGAAGCCTTGCGCTGCAACTAGCGAGGAGCTCCTGCTTGCCGCAACTAGAGAGAGCCCTAGAGCAGCAATGAAGACCCAGCACGGCCAAAAACAAACAAACAAACAAAATGACCATCTAGAAAAAATGCATACCTCCAGCCAGGTGCGCACAGCCCCGAAACACTTCCATGCTCCCCTCCTGCTCTTGACCATCAGAGATCCTCCCAACACCTGCTTCTCCTCAAACCTCAAATCCCTCCCTGGCAGCCTCGTCCTTCCTTCCTTCTTCCTCCCTCTTAAACTGTGAACCCTCCTGCCTCTGTTTCTTATCTCGAGAGCACTCCTTTTCCCCGTTTTGCTTGTCTTTGGGGGATTTTAGGTCTCTTCCTCCAGGAAGAGGCTCCCTCCCCGCCCCCGAGGCTGGACGCCCCTTCTGTGTGTTCTCATCTGACAGCAGATGCGCCCGCTCTGTGACGCGCTCCTAACTCTCATCCCTGTTGCCATGAGCTCCTGGAAGGCAGACCTTCTCAGGGTCACCAGTGGGACCCCGGCAGCAAGAAAGGCATGGAAGCATTCAATTCTCTTTCACCCGCAGCCTGCACTTCCTACCTGTGTGTCCCAGTTCTGCCTCCCTCTCTCCATGTGCCAGGTTCCTGTTGTTGCTTAGTCAATTAGTTGTGTCCGACTCTTATGTGACCTCATGGACTGGTAGCCCTCCAAGCTCCTCTATCCATGGAATTCCCCAGACAAGAGTACTGGAGTGGGTTGCCATTTTCTCCTCCAGGGGATCTTCCTGACACATGGATGGAACCTACATCTCTTGCATCTCCTGCATCCGCTGAGCCACCAGGGAAGCCCATATCAGATTCTACCCCTTGTCAAACTCAGCTCACAATGTGCTCCCTTTGCAACCTCTATTTTGGTAACCCTGAAAGGAGCCCATCCTCTTTCCCTTTACGGGTCTGTGTCACCTGCACGCAATTTCTCATTTACTTTTTTATACTGTAATTATTTTGATCTCCATAAGTTCCTTGCAGATAGGATCTCTAGCTGTATCATCTCTGTTCCTGGTAGTTAATCTAGAACATTTTGCAAGGACAGTTGGAATTGCAATAAGAGAGGCTTATTGGAAATTTGTTTCCTACCACTGTGACAAATTAACCATAAACTCAGTGACTTATTAAAAACAACACAGATTTATTATCTTCGAGTTCTGGAGGTCAGGCCTCCAAAGCAGTGTCTCTGGACTGCAGTCAGGAGGTCAGCACAGCTGGTTCCTGCTGGAGGCTCCAGGGAGAGTCCATTTCCCTGCCATTTCATCCTCTACAGGGCGCCTGCAGTCCTTGGCTTGTGGCCCCTTGACTGCATCCTTCCACCTTCTCTGACTTGGACACTTCTGCCTGCCCTTTGTAAGGACCTTTGTGATGCTACTAGACTCATCCAAATAGCCCAGGGTAACCTCCTCATCTCAAGATCCTTAGCTTAATCATGCCTGCAAAGTCCCCATTACCACATAAACATTCCCAGGCTCTAGGGATGAGGTCCTGGTTATGTGGGTGGGTGGATAGGGCCATATTTCAGTCTGCTGTTGCTGTCCAGTCACTAAGTCGTGTCCGACTCTGTGACAGAATGGATTGCAGCATACCAGGCCTCTCCATCCCTCACCAACTCCCAGACTTTGCTCAAACTCATGTCCATTAAATCGGTGATGTCATCCAACCATCTCACCCTCTGTTGCCCCCTTCTACATATTTATGGTGTCAGTAATAATGGATAAGGAAGCCACACTTCCTGGCTCCCCGCTGTGTTAATTCCGCCAGAAAAGTTGGAGGATCTCTTTCCTATGAGACGAGGCTACGGGAGTAAGACTCCCAGGAATGCATTGTTTATAAAGTTCCCAGACTTTGGTCCTGAAAAGCTGGCCCCAAAAGACATAAATCACTGGATTCAGGCAGCTGTTGACGAAAGCAAAGAAGTTGGCATACTGCAGGCCCAGATCGATGAAATTCTCCCAAAAGCAGCCTCCGATAGCCCTCACCTGGAACAGAAATTCCAGGAAGGCAAAGAAGTGGTAGGGTGCCCAGCAGAGCAGGAAGGCGGACACGAGGATGAGGATCAGGGCGGTGGTCCTGCCATCCCTGGGCCCTCCACACCTCGTCCTGCTGATCTGGCGCCGCCCCCGCAGGGCTGCCAGGATGTGACAGTTGAAGAAAACAATTGCAGCCGAGGGGAGGAGAAAACTCAGCAGGGTTAACTCCACCATCCTTACAAAGGGCCAGGCATCGTGGGGGTACCGCAGCACACAGGCAGAGACATTCAACTCCGGCACAGCCTCGATGGAGCGCAGCAGGAATGTGGGGAGACTCAGGAGGGCCCCCACGGCCCAGATGAGCAGACAGGTGCCCTGAGCCCACCGCCGCCGCCGCCACCTCCGGCTGGCCATGGGGTGCACCACCACACAGTAGCGGTCCTGGCTGATGGCCACGACCAGGAAGATGCTGATGAAGAGGTTGGCCTTGATGACGCCATTGACCAGGCGGCAGAGGAGCGCTCCAAAAGGCCAGTTGAATTCGTTCCGGATGTTCTCCGCCCAGAAGGGCAAGCCCAAGACGAACACCAGGTCAGAAGCCGCCAGGTTGGCCAGGTAGATTTCTGCCACGTTCAGACGCTGTCGGGCCACGAGGAAGACAGACAACACAAAGAGGTTCCCCAGCAGCCCGCAGAGGCAGATGGAGAGGATGCAGGTGGGCAGCACTCTGTGCAGCAGGGCCCAGGCTTCCCAAGCTTCGTCACAGGATGTGGCATTCGGGGGCAGGGGCTGGCTCTGGTTGGGAGTCTGGAGCTCCAGGAGGGCCCAGGACGCCATCCACGGTGACCTGCAAGGAACAGCATGCAGAGCATCATTCAGGAGGCAGCCTACTCTAATCCGCGACCTATCCAGCCTGCCTCTGGTTTTGGAAAATAAAGTTTTATAGGCACACGGCCACACCCATTCATTTACATTTTGTGTTACAGTAGCAGAGTGTTTTTTTTTTTAGTAAATTAATTAATTTATTTTAATTGGAGGCTAATTACTTTACAATATGGTAGTGGTTTTTGTCATACATTGACATGAATCAGCCATGGGTGTACAGAGTTGAGTGGTTGCCACAGTGGCCATTTGACCTGCAAATATTAATCATCCATTCCCTTGGAGCTTCACTAGTGACTCAGATGGTAAAGAATCCACCTGCAACACAGGAGATCAGGGTTTGATCCCTGGGTCAGGAAGATCCCCTGGAGGAGGGAATGGCTATTTACTCCAGTATTCTTACCTGGAGAATTCCATGGACAGAGGAGCCTGGTGGATTACAGCTCATGGAGTCTCACAGAGTCGGGCAAGACTGAGCAACTAATGACTAACACTCTCACTTTTCCCTTAGAGAAAAAGCTTGCCAACTCTAAGTGTAAAGGAAAAGACGACCAAGGCTTTGAACCCCAAGTTCAAATCCTGACACAACCATGTGGTGTGGGCCACTTAGACCCCCTGAGTTTTATTTTCCTTTTTGAAAATTGGAGCTAATCGTATCCTTCTTGTGGGATTATGTCGAGACTGTATCTATGGAACACTTGACCTGGTCACCTGGCTTAGAGGAAGCACTCAGTGGAAGGGGAGGATGAGTCTTATTTACAACCATACTACTATGATTAGCAGTGCAACAAATATTTAATGAGCACCTACTTTGTGCCAGCACTTTGCCAGGCATTGGAGATACAGGGCCCAGCCCCCTGAAAGTGGCAGACATGAGACAGTGGTTGATGGCTGAAGACAGAATGAAGCAGAGAGACTGGCAGGGAGATGTTGGTCCATTGGAACTGGGACCAGTAGGATGGAGAGGGTGGAGCAAAGAGAAGGGTGGAGTTTCTGGGGCTTCACACCTAAAAATCCTCCCCCATTTGGATGAGCTAATATATGCACAGTGCTTCAAACCGTCTCTGGCTCTCCATAGGCACTTGCTACCTGTTAACTATTGTTATCATCTTGCTGATCCTTAGTGATACTTGAGAGATCTTCAGTTGGGCACAACTCTCAGTATCCAACACAAGATACCACACGAGAGCTGATCTCCAGAGAGTCTATTTGGCTCTGCAGACTTAGGTAATCGCTTTGTGACTCTCAGCCTGACTTTCCTCATCCAACCTTCTCGCTGTGACGCTGAAAACCACATGCTGCGCCATTTACATCGGGTCAAAACCACGGGTCCCTCCACTCCTTCATCCATTGAACGAGTATGTGCTGAGCAGCCACTACGTGCCAGGCACAGTTCTAGGCATTTGGGACAAGCAGTAACAAACAGCCAACCCACCCTGCCCTCAAGGTGCTTCTAGCCTCGTGGGAGGACAGAGGAGGCTCAGTGAATAAACTCGTTCCCCGGGCCGGGCAGCCACGGAGGCAGCGAGCTGTGGCCAGGCTTGAGAAATATTCCAAGGGTAGGACCACCATGATTTTCCAATTGTGTATGTGTCATGAGAAAGGAGGGGTTGCATGATGCCTAGATTTTGGGCCTGAGAACCTGGAAATGGCAAGTAGATGGGGAAACAGTGGAAACAGTGGCTGACTTTATTTTTAGGGTCTCCAAAATCACTGCAGATGGTGACTGCAGCCATGAAATTAAAAGACGCTTACTCCTTGAAAGGAAAGTTATGACCAACCAAGATAGCATATTCAAAAGCAGCAGAGACATTACTTTGCCAGCAAAGGTTCGTCTAGTCAAGGCTATGGTTTTTCCTGTGGTCATGTATGGATGTGAGAGTTGGACTGTGAAGAAGGCTGAGTGGGGAAGAATTGATGCTTTTGAACTGTGGTGTTGGAGAAGACTCTTGAGAATCTCTGGACTGCAAGGAGATCCAACCAGTCCATTCTGAAGGAGATCAGCCCTGGGATTTCTTTGGAAGGAATGATGCTAAAGCTGAAACTCCAGTACTTTGGCCACCTCATGCCAAGAGTTGACTCATTGGAAAAGACCCTGATGCTGGGAGGGATTGGGGGCAGGAGGAGAAGGGGACGACAGAGGATGAGATGGCTGGATGGCATCACTGACTCAATGGACATGGGTTTGGGTAAACTCTGGGAGTTGGTGATGGACAGGGAGGCCTGGCGTGCTGCAGTCCATGGGGTTGCAAAGAGTCAGACACAACTGAGCGACTGAACTGAACCTGGAAATATGAAATCATCATCAACTGAGCTAGAGACGATGGAGTGGAGACAGGGCAAGTTTTTTGGGGGGATGGTCAGGACTTGACCTTTGGACATGTGAGGCTGAGCTGTCTGTTGGACATCAGGTGCGGATGTCAAGGTGGTAAGCTACACAAGATTGGTGTTAAGTGACCAAGTTTGAGAGAGTGATACATCCTCATCCTTGGGAGGTGGTTTTTTTTGTTTTTAATATTTATTATATTTATTTGGATTCACCGAGTCTTAGCTTTGGCATAAGGAATCTTCGATCTTAGTTATGGCATGCAAACTCTTTTTTTTTTTTTAATTAAATTTTATTTTGCTTAACTTTACAATATTGTATTGCTTTTGCCATACATCAAGATGGATCCGCCACAAGTATACATGTGTTCCCCATCCCGAACCCTCCTCCCTCCTCCCTCCCCATACCATCCCTCTGGGTCGTCCCAGTGCACCAGCCCCAGGCATCCATTATTAGGCATCGTACCTGGACTGGCGACTCGTTTCAGATATGATATTAGGGGCATGCAAACTCTTAACTGTGGCTTGGGAGATCTAGTTCCCTGACCAGGGATCAAACTCAAACCTCCTCAAACTCAAATAGTAGGAGCTCAGAGTCTTAGTCACTGGACCAGCAGGGAAGTCCTCATCCCTGGGAGTTGTAATCACATGGATGGTATTTAAAGCCACAGGACCGGGTGAAATCACCAAGGGAGAGTGTAGGCAGAGAAGAGAACCAGCTGCTAGGCTGCCAGTTGACCCGTCAGCAGAGGACACGGGAAGTGAGGGGTTAGGAGGTGGCTTAAAGATGTCTGCAGCTTAAAGAGTTCTGACCTAGAGCATAAAGAATAATAGGAATGCTCTTATTTCATCATTGATTTCAGGGCATAAATCCACAGCAAAATATTTGTTATTTGGTGATACGTTTCAATTTAGCAATAAGCCCTTCTGGCAGCAACGAGCAAGAAAAGTTTAATGACAATTTAAGCCCTGAACTTCTGTCTCTGGGAAATTGATGATGAATGTGTAATTTGCACAAAATATTGATGCTTACGTCACAAAGGGGGCGTTTAGCAATTTCTCTGACTGCAAGGAAACCGGACACAAAGCTGCTACTTCAGAAAATGTTATTTTTCAAAGATCAGCCTGAAAACATCAATTTCACTTTATCACTGCAGCAGATACTGTCATAGGTCACCCTGAAAGGATGACTTTTCACTTAGAGCAGACAAGTGTTCTTTAAGTCAGCTCATTTTTAGCGTCATGTTATCTTGTACCCACACTACAATAGAAGTGATAGCTGATTGATGAGAAAGTTCCATAAGAAATCCACAGGCAGTGAAACGGAGCCAGTTTGATAACTGTGTTCAAACAGAAAAATTAGTCAATTTCAATCACGATTCAATTTTTTAATCCAGTTCATGGAATCAAAACCAAAACTTATGAAAGTTCACCCTGGCAAAGTGAAACAATGGACATTTTGTGAATGCTATTCTAAATTCATCATGAGTAAGTACATCATGAGAAACGCTGGACTGGAAGAAACACAAGCTGGAATCAAGATTGCCGGGAGAAATATCAATAACCTCAGATATGCAGATGACACCACCCATATGGCAGAAAGTGAAGAGGAACTAAAAAGCCTCTTGATGAAAGTGAAAGTGGAGAGTGAAAAAGTTGGCTTAAAGCTCAACATTCAGAAAACAAAGATCATGGCATCTGGTCCCATCACTTCATGGGAAATAGATGGGGAAACAGTGGCTGACTTTATTTTTCTGGGCTCCAAAATCACTACAGATGGTGACTGCAGCCATGAAATTAGAAGATGCTTACTCCTTGGAAGGAAAGTTATGACCAACCTAGATAGCATATTCAAAAGCAGAGACATTACTTTGCCAACAAAGATTCGTCTAGTCAAGGCTATGGTTTTTCCTGTGGTCATGTATGGATGTGAGAGCTGGACTGTGAAGAAGGCTGAGCGTGGAAGAATTGATGCTTTTGAAGTGTGGTGTTGGAGAAGACTCTTGAGAGTCCCTTGGACTGCAAGGAGATCCAACCAGTCCATTCTGAAGGAGATCAGCCCTGGCATTTCTTTGGAAGGAATGATGCTGAAGCTGAAACTCCAGTACTTTGGCCACCTCATGCGAAGAGTTGACTCATTGGAGAAGACTCTGATGCTGGGAGGGATTGGGGGCAAGAGGAGAAGGGGACGACGGAAGATGAGATGGCTGGATGGCATCACTGACTCGATGGATGTGAGTCTGGGTGAACTCCGGGAGTTGGTGATGGACAGGGAGGCCTGGCGTGTGGCGATTCATGGGGTCACAAAGAGTCGGACACGACTGAGCGACTGATCTAATCTGATCTGATCTGATTCTAAATTCAGTTTAAATTGTTCACATTGGAAACAAAGTTGTGTTTTTCTGATGATCACACACAATTTGGTGGAGCCCCGTGTCCCAGAGACAACAATACTCTTGCTAAAATGAGAGACCAGTGAAGCAGAAATGTACTTCCAACAAGTTGCAGTGCAAACCCAATGTGTAATCGCATATAAATAAGTTTCATTAAGTGTGTGTACATGCTCAGTTGCTCAGTCGTGTCAGACTTTTTGTGACCCCATGGATTATAACCTGCCAGGCTCCTCTGTCCCTGCAATTTTCCAGGTGAGAATACTGGAGTGGGTTGGCATTTCCTCCTTCAGGAGGTCTTCCCAACCCAAAGATAGAACTCGCATCTCTCGCATCTCCTGCATTAGCAGGTGGATTCTTCTGCGCCACCTGGGAGGCCCCAAATTTCATTATAGTTGACAAGATTTACAAAGTTTTACAGCATAAGTCTTATAGTTCAGACTTACTGAACTACAAACTTTTTTGATGAAGTTGATGAGGAGTTAAAAACAACTTTAGCATGTATTTTCTTTCTCTGCTGTCCTTCATCAATCAATTTTAGAAGATGTAGACTCTAAGTGCCCTAAAATGTTATTACACTATTTGTTATAGCAGAGTTGAGAATGTTTGCTGAATTTGTTCTAAATCAATGAGGAATGGAGGACCAAACAGCAGCTTCTAGAGCTTTTAGCAGAGCGTAGTTATTGAAAATAAAGCTTTGTGCAGAAAACAGTTGAAATTTATAGTCAAAGGAGGAAAGGAGAAAATGATCAAACTAAGTGAGGAGAGGTCAGATGACACAGAAAATTTAATTTTTGAGTTCTATAATGAGCTCGGGAATATTTCAATTTGTGGGAAGAATCTTTTCAATTGGAGAAGTTCATATTCTGTACAAAAATGAGATGAAATTGAGGCAGCCCATAATTTGCTGTATCTGAATTTGACAAAGCATTCAAAACTTTGAAGTAGATACAACTTATTTGAAGAGTCTAAGGTGCTAAAAATATTTGTTGAAGGAACTCAAATTAAGGCAGAAAGACAGCACCTGTGAAAATATCTGGGTTGAAATATTTACATAATTCCATATGCAAAGTATCAGACTTGAGAATAGCCTCCGCTTGGCAGAATTTGCTCAGAGTTTTCAGATACCTCAACACCTGCAGAGAGACCATATTCATTAAATGTATTCTGGTCCAAGAGAAGAGACGATCAAAGGTGCTTAGTTTCAATTTATTAACCATAAAATTTGAAGAAAAAATTCAGGCAATTATATGGGACCATTCAAAATAGTAAGACCATACTGAAAGAAAAACACATTCTTTTGAAAATGCCAGTGACATATGAGAGTCAGGTACAAGCCTAAGAAACTGATTACAGCATGTGGATATGAACCCAAACTAATTATCTTGCTTAAAATATTTGTAATGTTTAACATAAAGAAAGTGTTTCATTTTGCTATTATATTTATGTATGTATTTAGATTTTGGGGGGAAAACATTTACTAGAACTACTTTATAACTCCATCAATATAATATTTATAAGCAATTTGTTGGGGTGTGTATATATGCATATACATTCATACTTACATAGTTAAATACATAATTTTTTTGAAAATAGTTTTTTTTTTTTTTTTCTTTTTAAATTTGGCTGTGCCAAGTCTCAGTTGTGGCATCTGGGATCTAGTTCCCTGGCCAGAGGTTGAACCTGGGATGCCTGCACAGAGAGCGTGAAGTCTTAGCCACTGGATCACCAGGAAGGTCCCTGAAGATAGTTTTTAATTAGAACTACTAGTTTTTAATTAGAACTACTTTATAACTGGCTTCCCTGGTGCCTCAGGCGGTAAAGAATACACCTGCAATGCAGCAGATGTGGGCTCAGTCCCAGGTCGGGAAGATCCCCGGAGGAGGGCATGGCTACCTACTCCAGTATTCTTGCCTGGAGAATCCCATGGACAGAGGAGCCTGGCAGGCTACAGTCCATAGGGTCACACGGAGTCAGACACGACTGAAGCTACTGAGCATGCATGCAAGCACTTTATAACTATATTAATATAACTAATTCACTGGTGAATGTATATATACATATAAATACATGACTGAAGCGACTTAGCCCGCATGCATGCACATATATATTGCATTGGCCAGAAAGTTTGTTTTTCTGTAACCTGAAAGAACTTTCTGACCAACCCAATGTAATTAAATGTGCATATTTTTTGAAAATAGCTTTTGATTGAACTGCTTTATAACTCCATCAATATAATACGATCATTAGAAGTGTTTTATAGTGATTTGCTATTGTAGCCACAGGAAAGCAACCCACCCAGGAAACCTGACTTCTCAGGAACCTGGTGAGCACAGGCTCCCACCTCCAGTCCCTTGTACTACACACACAGGTGGGAGCTGCCTCCTAAAACAGCCACTGGGTGTCATGCCATCCCTTCCTGTGTGCCTCTCTGTTCACGCTGAGGAAGCTCTATGTGCCATGGAAAGCCCGCACATTGCCTCACCCCCAGTATCCCCAGACTCTGGGGTGCAAAGTGAGCCCCCGGCACCAGACCTGACCCTTCACTGGCAGCCATACCGGTGATCTGTGAGCTGTGCTGGGCTTTGGGGAGCCCAATCCTGACAACTTGCCTGGGAGGAGGACAGCTGTCTTTGTGCCCATTGTACAGATGAGCAAACAGAGGTGAAGAGAAGTGACTTGCCCACATTCACCCAGTGATGGGAGCCAGTCTGTTTTATGCATGGCTCTTCTTCCAGGCTCAGCTCAGAGTCCAGGCCTCTTTCACCAAGTGTGCTGTGACCATAAAGAGAACACAGCTGGGGTCAGAGAACCTGGGCTTAGGTCCTGGGGACCCCAAACTGTGATTTGGGGCAAGCCAGGTAACTTCTCTGAGCCTCAGTTTGTTCATCTGTAGAATGGGAGTAACAGCAATTATTATGAAGCGTCGTGGTAAGGATTGAATGAGGTCCAGCCTGTAGAATCCCCTTGCAGGTTGCAAACCATCCAATATGAGGCTCGAATAGTGATAAACCGCACAACAACAGTAATCACAGTGATGAGTACAGTAGCAATAACAGTACTACTAATGATGATGATAAGTATCCTGGTCCATCCAGTGTAAGCAGCCTCTCCTTCACGTGGGCTACTCTGCTGTTGGAACACTAGGTTAGAAAGTATCAAGAGAGCCCTTTTCTGCTTTTTGAGAGCTGTGGACCAGTTCAGGGGTTACCTGGCACCCAGCACACTAGGAAACTAAGCAACTAAATTCGGAAAGCTGAGCTCTGGGAGGCCTGGTTTCTTGGCAGTGGGATTCTCATTCGTCTCCAACTTCGGAGTCTTCATCCCTGAGAGGTTTAAGAAGGAGCTGGAAGGAGGGAAGAGGTTTGTTGTGGGCACTGAGAGAACCCCCTGATCGCTCTGCTTAACTTCTCTCTCCTTCCTCCTCCAGGTCACCTTGAACATGTGAGACAGGAGGCTGAGTCCCCTCTGAAGTGTGGGACAGTGCAGGAAAGGGTGGCCTTGGGGAGCGGTGGATGGGGCCCAGCTTCTCTGTGCTCCTCAGGGACCACAGGGTAGCAGGAAGCAGGAGCTGCCCAGGTACCGCCAGACCAAAACTGGGGCCAAACCCCAGGGGCATGGGGTTGGCAGAACAACAGTCCCCAAAGATGTTCACGTCTGGTCCCTGGGACCTGCAGATATGTCCCCTTACATGGAAGAAGGGACTTTGCAGATGGGATTAAGAACCTTGAGATGGGGAGAAGATGCTGGATTATGGAGGTGGACTTGATGTCATCACAGGTGAAAGTGGTTCCATTTATAAGTGAAACAGGGAGGTGGGGGAGGGGGTCAGAGTCAGAAAGAGATTAGAAGATGCTATGAAGACGGAGAAGGGGCCATGGGCTAAGGAACACAGGCGGCCTCTAGAAGCTGGAAAAGCCTCCAGAGGTCGCCCAGCGCTGCCAACACCTTGACTTGAGTCCATCGCAGCTGATTTTTAAAGTTCCGACCTGCAGAACGGTAAGATAATTTTGTGCTGTTTCAAGCCACTGTGCGTATGCGCTCAGTTGCTTTAGTCATGCCCGACTCTGCGATCCCCTGGACTGTAGTCCACCAGGCTCCTCTGTCCATAGGATTCTCCAGGCAAGAATGCCGGAGTGGGTTGCCATGCCTTTCTCCAGGGAGTCTTCCTGACCCAGGGATGGAACCTGCGCCTCTTACGTCTCCTGCCATTGGCAGGCGCGTTCTTTACCACTGGCGCCCCCTGGGTTTGTGCTAATTTGTTCCAACCCCAGTTGGATACTAATACAGGGGGCAAGGCTTCACCCAGCCCAGAAAACCAGGGGCTGTCACCTGCGCCACCTGCAGAGACCTCTTACTTCAGCCCGAATCTGACTGGCTCAGCAGACAACCCCTGCATCCCAGGGGACCCGGCTGTGTCTGTGGCTGCTGCTGCCACAGCGTGAGTCCGCTCAAGCCGAGCTTATTTTCAGAAGGTCTTTACCAGCTGCTGCCCATGTTTATGTAAACTTGACCAGAGAGCAGAAATCTTCTTTTGTTTGCTCCGAGTTTTAGCTCTGATATTTGCCTGGCACATAGTATGTGGTCAGAATCCAGCAGCTATTGATATTATTAGTCATATTTGATCCTATTTGAAAAACCCACAAGTGATACTGGGCAAATATGTTAGAGATGACTTATTCTGTAATTTCCATCTGGTATTTTCTGAGTTCCCCACATGAAAATATTGGCATGTGTTGCTTCTTCAACAATATAGCCTCCTTCAAATTATTTTTTTTTTATTTTTATTTTTTTTTATTTTGCTTAACTTTACAATATTGTATTGCTTTTACAATACATCAAGATGGATGGGGAACACGTGTATACTGGCCTCCTTCAAATTAATTCCAGTTTCAACAGTGAGGTGACGAGAAAGGCATTTGAAATACAGACACAGATATTAAAGGATGTCAACCCAGTGACATCACAATATACTGTTTTTTATTTTGAATTTCTCTTTAATTTTCATCTATTAATTCAGCAAGAAGCAGTTCTGAAAAATAACATCATAGCATATCACTTAGCAAAACTATTCCTCAGTTTCATGCATTTTTCTCTTCCATTTCCTTTTGGTTTTCTCAAATGTTTAAAGCTGAGGGAAAATGTACTAGAATCAAAACTTCAAAAAATTGTTCAATTTTTTTTTACATGATGTAATCCTGATCTTTGAATATCTATATAACAATAGACTCATATTTTCAAAGAACAATTTTCATAAAAAATAAAAGTTTAAATATTTTATGAATAGTAAACAGATATTTAATATTCATTATATTTTCCTTTTTAAATTTTTCAAGAAGGCTTCATCTAATTTAAAAAATCATAAAACCTTGATCATGTTCCACCACAAATGGCCAGATAACATAATTTCTCTTAGTAGAGAAGTAGGCTTATTTTGTCTAATATTTTATGACATTGTAAAATCCTTATATGTTTGTTTCTGGCTATCTCCATTTTAACAAAATAACCAACACACAACATTTCTTATAAAGTTATCTCCCTTCCCTCCCATATTTACCTGACATAAAATACCTTGTTCAATATAAGATGCTATTTTCAATCCACAAATAACCCAACCAGCTATTAGTGTTATGAAATTTTGTAAGAGATCCTTGGAGACCAATTTGATTTTTATAAATCAGAATTCGTAGACTGTAACTGGTCAGAGTCCACACAGGGCTCTGATGGCTGGATTCCGCCTCTACATGTTTCATGTGAGTTTGCGGTAAAGAGCTGCTGGAAATAATCTCCTATTTCAAACGTCCTCTCTCCTCTCTTCTGGAAAAGCAGCTAAAACCCAAAGGAGGCATGGGATACAGGTCTCTTAAATTGATTTAAAATTATGTTTAAAAAATACATCCAAACAAAGTTGAAAACTCTACCAGTGTAAGTTGTAAAAGTTTCCTTCTGAGATAAGGATCTTCTATTTTACTTTTGCAAGAGAGAGGAAAAAAGATGCTCATTTACTTACTCAGGCAAAATGAAAGGGATCACAACTTCAGCTGGGCTTTCTGATGGTGAGAGCTGTCTTTGGAGATGTTTTCTGTTCTGGGAAGCACCGTGGAAGCGTGGTGGCCTTAAATTACATAACCCCCACTCTGATGATGATGTCATTGGCTGGACTGCTGAAAAAATGAGTCTTTCAGATGGAGGAAGCAAACTGGGAATTTGAAATGAAAACTGCTTTGCACTTTTCATGGAAATTACCCAGTTACCATCTCCATCTCTACTTTGGCAACATCTGGAAAGACCTGCAATCCTGCCCAAGAATGGTATAATGGTCAACCCACCCTGGAAACACATTTTGGCATCACTGAGCCCCACAAGCCTCACTGAGCATTGATGGACATTGAGTGATGACTTGGTCTGTTCACACCGGGGACCTGAATGCCTGGGGTTCTGCCCCAAATTTCTTGGGAGCTGACTTGAATGCCTCCTTTTGAATTTTGATCATGAAGGGTGTGTTGCCAAGAATCCATCACTGTGGACCCCATTAAGCAAACAGCGAGCCACAGAAAGCTTGACTCATGTGGTATGCAGAGCTGAGTAAGATCAGATGCACTTTCCCCTAATCCCCCCGGCAGTTCTGAAGTCCATTTTTGATGTACCTCTGCAGATGCCAAGTTGAACCATTCAGGACCTCATGTTCAGACAGAAATTTCAGGCTTTCTTTGAGAGTCAGACCTCAAGAGCCTTGGGCCAATTGCCAAATACTTTTTATTTTAGCTCTTAAAAATGAAGATGCTCTTAAGCTCCCTCCCTGACGGCAGGAGAATGACTCCACACCAGGGCTTGATTCCTGCTTTCAGGAGTGACCCCCAAATCTCAGGCCCTAGTGCTCCCCAAACCCCAGTCCTGCCTCTCAGATGCTCTGTTTGTGCTTCTTGATGTGACCGTGAACCTGGAGTGTCTGGAGCAGAAAACATCCCCTTTGTCTTCAGAATCTGGCCTTTTCACCACGTCTCCTTTTTCTGATAATGACATCTCAGTGGGGACAAACTGCACTTGTGAACTTGCCAGCGGTTTTTCTCACATTGCCAGACGTCTTAAACTTGAGGAAGCAGGTTTTGCGTTTTTTTTTTTTTTTTTTTTTTTTTTAAACGTACACTCTAGGAAGCAGATGTGTGTTTTCGGGAGGAAGCTGGAATCTATCCCTGGGAAAGGACCTTTCATGTCAGGAAAGATTTGAGACTGTAAGGTCCCGAGGATGCCTGTCATCATTTTGGGGTAGATTTTGACCAGAGAAAGTTCCCCAAATCCCAGTGCTTCCTGATTAGTAATGTAAATCTGGGTCTCACCTGCCAGCCCTCCCAGCCACAGAGGGTGGTTAGTTTTTTCTCCTTTTGCTATGTGTTTAGACAGGACTGTTTCTGAGAAGCATCTGGTCCCAAGAGCTGTCCACCTGCTCCAGCACAGGGGTACCCACAAGAAATGATGACTCCAGTCCTGCCCCGAGGTAGGGCTTGCAGACCGGATGTGGCTTCATCTCACGCCGAGGACGGACTGTGGAAGTGGCCTGTGTGTGGCAGGGCCACATGGCTGGGACTGTCAGTGTGTCACAGGCACTAGAGAACGCTGAGTAAGTGGCCCTGTGGCCCCAGGGCCTTGGGGGCCCCACCCCATGTGTGTGATGAAAAGTTTTCTAAAAAAAAAAAAAAATGGATGCTCCCACAGTCACTCACTTGCAATGCAAAAAGGGAAGTGGATTTCCGGGGAAGACAGGATTTCTTCTGCCTCTGGGGCTGTGGAGTGTGGGAGCCTAATTCTGAGGACAGGATGCAAGAACTCCATGTGTTGGAAAGGACCACGGATTGCTGGAATGTGGAGAAGATGGGGGAGGCTAACAGTGGCATGGCAGGGCCCTGATGTGAGCAGCTCGGGGTGAAAGTCCCCTGGGTACTGGGACCTTGGGGGTATAGGTGCAGGTGTTCATAGAAGCAACAGATAGAAGTCACAAATACTAGTTGACACAGCTGACGTGGAGACATCCTCACACATATCCAAGATAAGTACAGGTAACCCAGCCCTTAAAGGTCATAAAATGAATGTACATCCATGTTTACTAAAAAATAATTAGCCCCCATTTTATAAACCATAGAAATCACAATCCTCTGATCATTATATCAGAAGAATAAAGAATGCTTCAGAATTCCTGTAGTCTGTATTCTGATCAAGAATCACACAGTGGATTGTGAAAGGCTTTGTTCAGACTGTGAACTTAATATATATTAATTAATAAAACTGACTTTTAATGTGCTCAGTCGTGTCTGACTCTGTGACCCCATGGACCGTAGCCCACCAGGCTCCTCTGTCCGTGGGATTCTCCAGGCAACAATATTGGAGTGGGTTGCCATGCCCTTCTCCAGGGGAGCTTCCTGACCCAGGGATGGAATTCACATCTCTATCATCTCCTGCATTGGCAGGTGGGTTCTTTACCACTGATGCCACCTGGGAAGCCCCTAAAATTATTTTAACAGGTTTAAAATAATATTGTAACCAATTTAAAGTGATTGATTATAACAAGGGATTTCCCTGGTGGTCCAGTGACCACCAGTGGTTAAGACTCTGCCTTCCAATGCAGGGTACGCAGGTCTGATTCTTGGTAGGGAAACCAAGATCCTGCATGCTGCAGAGCAAATAAACCTGCGTGCAGCAGCTGAGACCCAATGCAACCAATAAATACATTTTTTTTTAAGTCATTACAACAGATACCATCTTAAGGCACAAAGAGGCGGCCGGTGGAAGATCCAGGGCTGCAGTCCACAAACAGAGGATAGCCCGGCCAGCTGGGTGGTCAGACGACCTTCCCTGGGATTGTCCTTAATGCTAACATGGAGGTACCCCAGGCAGGTACGGTGGGCTCAGAAGACGCTCAAAGCAGATTCAAGGAAAGGATGAGCTGGAGTTCGAGGTTGGGGATACACAGGTCACGTTCCCACCGTGACATTCAGTGTCACTTTCCAGCTCTTCAGCAGCTAAACCTTGGAGTCACTGGTCTCTCCTTTCTAGTCACATCCAGCAGCTTCTTCAAGGTCAAAGACTGGTATATTTCACCCAGCACATCTCTATGAATGACAACTATATGCTAAGCATCTGGGCGGGGGGAGTTCCCACTCAGTCCTTACAACATCCAGCGTCTCTCTGACTGTCTCCACTGCAGATAAAAAGGAAAAGCACCATGGCGCAACTTCCTGCCGGGATGAAAGGCAATGCTCTCATTGCTGTCCAGCTAGTGTGCTTCGCCGGAGAAGGCAATGGCACCCCACTTCAGCACTCTTGCCTGGAAAATCCCATGGACGGAGGAGCCTGGAAGGCTGCAGTCCATGGGGTGGCTGAGGGTCAGACACGACTGAGCGACTTCACTTTCACGCATTGGAGAAGGAAATGGCAACCCACTCCAGTGTTCTTGCCTGGAGAATCCCAGGGACGGGGGAGCCTGGTGGGCTGCCGTCTATGGGGTCGCACAGAGTCGGACATGACTGAAGCGACTTAGCAGCAGCAGCAGCATGCGCTTCGCCCCTGCCCGAGCATTCCTTCCCATCTGAGTTTTAAACACTCCTGCAACAAGTAAGTCTGCAGCAAAGAACCCCAAACCAATCTCCTTGCTTTCTGATTTTTCTCCTTTCAGTCTATCCTTGGGCGAGATGAATATTCCAGAAACACACTTAGATTTTGTTACTTCACTGGCCCAACTGTTTGGAATGCACAGGCTCCTTGTTGCTTCTGCCATATTGCCTGGAGCCAGCTTCGACCTGGGTCTTGTTCCAGCTGACAGGGGTGTCCCATGGACCTAATACATCTGGACTCACCTACCTGTGAGCATTCGCTAGAAATCACATCCCAGTCCTCTGTCTCTGCTTCAAGTCCATCCGTCACTCAAATCCCACTGTAACCTTTGCTCCTCTGTGAGCACAGGTCTGGTCACGTTCCCTCATGTCCTGCAAACATGTAGGGAGCAGCTCCCTGGGGCCAGGTGCAAGCTGGGAGCCAAAGGCGGAGAGGATGGCTCAGTGTCCACCCTGGGTCATTCACGCTCAGACAGACAAGGCAGGCATGCAAGAGACACTTGCAGCCAAGTGTGGCAAGCGTCATGGTAGGAGAGAACCCAACTGTAGCAGCACGGGCGGGAGGGCAGTAGGGGTGGGGTCAGAGTAAGGGATCATGATGTCAGGGGGATAAAAATAAAATCCTCCATGTAGGTTTACCAAAGCACAAAGACCCAGAAATCTACAGGGGAGACAGCTGCCCACCTGTATGTCCTGGGCATTCAGGCAGCCACAGACACTGCCCTGGCCTAAGTTCATGGCCATTCAGAAGCCAAGGGCTCTGGATACTGGTCACCCTGCAGAGAAAACTCTGCCAGGACAGGGGTGCCGTGAATCAGGAATGTTTAAGAAAATTCACTGAAAACTCTCCATCCCCACATTGGCCTTGCTCGAGGAGATCAGGTTCTCTTAGCTGGGCAGTGGGCTCACCAGACCCTCCTCTTAGGGAAGCTGGGAGGATCCTGGGAGCTAACACAGCCTAGGCTTGGCACGTGCTGGCATTCAGGAAGCCTCCCAGGGCAGCACTAGGAAGGGCTTGGCCAGAGGGGGCTGGCTATGCTCCTGTGTGTTGGAAAGCCAAAGTCGGACCATGGTGTGTCCTGTCTCAGGCCCAGGAGGACAATAAAATTGGACGGAGGTCCTCAAGGCCGTGGTGGTCCGCCCCCTGCTGCATTTCTGAGCATCCCTCTCACTGTCTCTTCCTGGTCCCTGGCATCCTTACTCTGTATTTTTTTTAAGATCTTTTTTTATGTGGACAATTTCTTAACGTCTTTATTGAATTTGATACAATATTCATTCTCTTTTGTTTTGGCTTTTTGGCCAGAAAGCATATGGGATCTTAGCTCTCCAACCAGGTATCAAATCCACAACCCCTGCATTGGAGGGCAAAGTCTTAACTACTGGTCCAGCAGGGAAGTTCTTTCCTCACTCTGTCTTGAATAAGCCACTTCGTCTCCTACCTCAGGACCTTTGCACTGGCCAGTCTCTCTGACTGGAGTGCCCTTTTACTGGGACCTGCACACGCACTCCCTCAGGTCCTTGTGGTCCTCACACACCCACCCTTATCAGAGAGCCCCTCCCTGAAATAGCCCTCCTCCACTTGCCTGGCTTCAAGGTTTGTTACAGTGGTTATCATCACCTGGTTCACTTCATCTGTTTATCTTTTACTTCCTCTTTCTCTCACCAGAATGTGAGCTGCATCCAGCAAAGGGTTTATTGCTTTTGATTAAAGTCATGTTCACAACTCCTACAACAGGGCTCACATGTTTAATAAATATTTGCTGAATGACTTCATAAACCTATTTATTGTGTTGGTCAGAAAATTCATTTGCGTTTTCTGCAACATCTCACGGAAAAACCCAAATATACTTCTTGGATGACAATATTTATATACAAGAGTATCAGCAGCTTGCCTCTATATCAACATATATGTCCCAAAGTACATGTGGGTGCCAGACCCTTTGTGGGCACTGGAGAGACAAAGATGAACAAAGCCCTCACTGGCTCCATAAACAGCTCTTGGTCTGGCTGAGGACAAAGACAGACAGACACCTGGGGCCTATCTTTTGCAGAATGCAAAGTGGCAATGAAGTACCAAAGTTCCATGAGTGTCAAGACTGAAAGGATTTAATTCTGCTCAAGGGAGAGCTGGGAAAATTCATGGCAGAGGGATATTTGAGCTGGGCTTTGAGAGAGGAATAGGAGTTTGGATGGCAGGCAAGCTGAGAAAAACACTGTAGATGAAAGGACCCACACGCATATCATAAATGCCCAGGTACACAGATGTGTTTGTGGAAGACTCACTTGGAACTTGGAGTCAGAAAACCCAATTCTAATCCCTACCTCTGTTCTACCCCATTTACTTATTCTTTCTGTGAGATCTCATAGGTCCTATGCTGGGGCAGGCCTTGTGTAGGTGGCCCCTAAACGCTCTTGGTTTGAGCGGAGAAGGAAATTAAACAGTTTTAGAGGGACTGCCCTGCTAGTAGAGTAGATGGGAGTCTGCTTGCCAATGCAGGGTACCCGGGTTCGATCCCTGCTCTGGGAGGATCCCACATGCCTCAGAGCAGCTGGGCCCATGCGCCACAACTGCTGAGTCTGTGCTCTGGAGCCTGGGGACTGCAGCCACTGAGACCATGTGCTGCAGCTACTGAAGCCCGTGCACGCAGGGCCCATGCTCCGCAACGGGAGAGGCCACTGCGATGAGAGGCCTGCGCACCACAGCTAGAGGGTGGTCCCTGCTCACTGCAACTAGAGAAAAGCCACACATGACCACTATGACCCAGCACAACCAAAAACAAATAAATAATACAAGAAAACAGTTTTAGATCTGAGGGAGTGGGTACAGAGGGGGAGGCTGTCCACTTGCCAGACGCCCAGAAGAGAACTGGGGGACCCAGACTGTGCTGGGCACGCTCTGACCCTCAGTTTCTTCACCTGAGACTGTGCCCTGACTACTTTGAGAGCTGTCCTAAAGATCACACGTGTGCGTGAAACTGCCAATATGACTTTCTATAGATGTTCACAGGATAAGATGAATGCGTGTATGTTGATGTAGCGTTTCCCAGTTTTACGACTTTTCTCTGTGTGATCTTTGGGAAAGGACCAGTCAACCTAGATGCCTAACTGATCCACGTGCATTGCAAAAAATAGGGGCATGAAGTATCAGGTTGGCCAAAATTTAGGAAAGTTTTTCCATAAGATGTTCCCTAATGAACATTTTGGCTTAGCCAATACATTCCTTTTCCTTAAAAACCCTGGAGTAGGAAATGGCAACCCACTCCAGTATTCTTGCCTGGAAAATTCCATGGACAGAGTAGCCTGGTGGGCTACAGTCCTTGGGGTTGCAAAGAGTGGGACATGACTGAGCACATGTGCACGTTCATTCCTTAAAAACCAGGTGTGCTCATATGATGTTTTTAATGGAGACAGAGTTGATGTTGTGAGTGTTTATCTTTAACATAGACCATGTTGGTCCCCATAACTGGGGATGCTTTTCTGTGCTGCGGAACTCTGTGTACAGGCGAACTGAATGCTAAAGAGAATTTTCACGTTTTCTTCAAGACTCAGGGTCATCCTTGACAGACCAGCAGACAGAGAAAACCACCTGTGATTTTAACTGTGGCAAGTTCTAGAAAGAAACAGCTTAGGATGCAGTGTTCCACAAAACGGAGAGGGTGTGAGGGTTCATCCTGAGGGAGGTCAGGGAGGTAGGGGCAAAACTGGGAGAAAGAAGATAAACCAACTGTAGAGTCAGAGGAGCTCAGTGTGGGCAGAGGGAACGGCATAAGCAAAGGTCCTGAGGCTGCAACAGCCTGATGTGCATGAGGAACTGAAGAAGCAAGTGTAGAAAGTTGAACTGCTGGAGAGGAGGTGAACAGTGGCAGGGCCAGCCAAGACAGAGCCTTGAGTTCAGAGTTTCCCAGGTCTATGGCATTGCAGGTTGTAGGAGGTCCAAGGGATCAGGACCTGCGAAAGTGAAGGGAAGGAAGAAGGATTGGACAAAGAAGGAAGTGAGCTACAGGGAGTCTTAAGAGAAGCCTCCACAGACCCGTGAAAATTCCTGGATGGGATGACCCTTCAGAGCTCTCTTGAGTTGGGGCAGGAGGGCTGGGCTTCCCTCCTCCTCTCAGCCACTGGATGAAGGATTCCCTGGAAGATGACATGATCTTGGGTGAAGAAGGGCTTTAATTGAACAGCATCTTGGCAGCTGGAGTAGCAGCTCCTTCATTCCTTAAGCAGTGTCAGGATGGCACAATCCCCCAGAAACAAGAAGCCACCAAAGGGTTTTAAACATTTGGAAAGTCACCCTAGCTCCTGTGTGACTGGAAGGGTTTCAGGCTGGAAGAGGAACCAGAGGTGAGGATGGATTTGCTATGTTTGGCGGTAGAACGAGGAGAACCTGGCTGTGAATGAGGAAGAGGGAAGCATCAGAGATTTTTCTAGGGGTGACTGGGTGGTACCACTTATGGAGATGGGGAAGATGAAGGCAGGAATATGATTCTTACAAAGACAGTCAAAAGGCTGGTTTTGGACTTAAGTTGAAAGTGTTAGTGGCTCAGTCGTGTCTGACTCTTTGTGACCCCATGGACTGCAGCTCGCCAGGCTTCCTTGTCCTTCACTCTCTCCTTGAGTTTGCTCAAACTCATGCCATCGAGTCAGTGATGCCATCCAACTATCTGATCCCTCGTCATCCCCTTCTCCTCCTGACTTCAATCTTTCCCAGCATCAGGGTCTTTTCCAATGAGTACGTAAATAATAGCAACAAAATAGCTTAAACGTTCGAAGGGGAGCCCTGCAGCTATGGGAGAAAATGGGGGTCAGTTCTGACTGAGTGGAAGAGGAAGAATTTGGGCAACTAATGGGAAGCAGGTAGGGCGTCAAAGGAGAGTTCTCTTCTTCCATGATGGATCTAAAGGGGGAGGGCTCTGACTACCCTGAAGGCCGTTCAGTAGTCAAGATGTCAGTGGTCTCATTGCTTTATCTTCCTCTAAGGGGCCCAGTACTTTGTAAAAGAATCTGATTCCAAAGCAAGACCCCAGTCCTTGAGGTCTGGTGGGGAAGTCTGGGTGGGCACGTCTGGCCAACGAGTCACCTCGAAGGGGTTTAAATCCCAGCTCCATCCCTGGTGAACTGGGTGAACTTGGGTCATTTCCTATACCACCTCCTGGGGCCTCAGTCTCTTTATCTTTTCTGGATTTTTAAAACCATTTTTAAAAATTAAAGTATAACTATTTTACAATATTGTGTTAGTTTTAAGTGTACAGTAAAGTGATTCAGTTTTATCACACATATCATATATATATGATTCAGGTATATATAATTATTTTTTAGATTATTTTCCATTATAGGTTATTATAAGATATTGAATATAGTTCCCTGTGCTATAGGGAGGTCTTTGTTGTTTATATTTTATATACAGTAGAGGGATGTGTAATCCAAAGCTCCTAGTTTATCTACCCCCTCACCTGCCTTGGAGCCTCAGTCTCTTAATCTGTGAAGTGGGCCTCTTCTCCAAGTTTGGGGATCATAAGAGATGATGGTGACACAATGGCCCTTGACCAGGAGCTGGCGGGAGCGGCTCTGGTTTTATCACTTGCCTGTCGCACAGGCCAGTGGTAGCTTGAGAACAGGAAGGCTTTGTAAGGTCCACTGTCTCCTCCAGGACTGAGGGGAGGAACCGGCAGGGGTGCCCAGCTTCCCACTGAGCGGGCCGTGCAGTGACTCAGCGTGCAGGGAGGTGTTCAGAGGAGCCTCAGAGCTCTTCTTGGGCCATCTTTCAGGCTTGTTGATAAATAACCTCCTACCAATGTGGGCTTGCCACAGAGCTGCCCGGAAGCCAGGAGCCAGGCCCTGTGGCCACTTCTTAACCTGGGCTGAGGCTCCCGGAATCGCCTGCCTTTTGAGGAAGGAGGAGAGAAACGAGGCAGTCCTGACGCTGGGTCAGCAGAGACGGGGTGTCGAGGCCTATGGCACACATGCTCTGGTGCTGGGAGCCAGCGTGAGGAGCTCCGCCCGTGGCAAAGGTCATGAGGAAGGAGGCTCGACATACGCAAAGGCGGAATTAAGCCTCATGAGTCCCCCTGGAAATTCTCGAGCATCTACCCCCAAAACCAGAGTCTGCCTACTTTACTGCTTTGTGCTCTCACCTACACCTCTGACTTTACGGGGGGCTGTACCCCACCACCATCTCTCTGAAAAAGAGTTAACTTACAGCTCCAGTTAATAATAATTCCTGGGCGTGATAGGAGTGTTTCAACCTACAAACTCCTCTGAAGGTTCTCTAGCCTGCCTGACAGGCTTGTCTGGCCACATGTGATGGTTCACAGCCTCCCATCCGTGAGAGGCACGAGATGCTTTAAACCTTCTAAAAACAGGTTCTTTGGAGAAGTTAGATAACTATTAGTATAGTATAGTGGGCTGATTAGAAATTGTATTGGTGAAGGGTTTTTCATTTGTTGAGCCAATATTTACTGCTAAGTCTCCATATCCCCTGCCCTTATACACATTAATGAATATATAGAAGAAATAAGTATTAACCTTTGATATTAATCATGTTAGACCTTAGGCTAAGCAAATTCTTTCCTTAATTAAAATCCACTGTACCCTCACCCTATAGGAATGTAATTTTATCTGGTACCTTCCGAAGGTGGCATCTGTTTTAAGAATAATCACCCCTGGAAAAATAAGTGTTCTGGTTGACTGACCGCTGTCACAAGGAGAGGGTCATAAATTGTCAGCAGGCCCCCTGGCCAGAAGATGATGTAAACCCCTAAGACTTCTGTATACATTTGTATGAAGCACCTGACTTTAATAAAAGTCAGGACTGCTGACCCCACGTGACTTTTGTATAACATCTCAGTGTATAAAAACAGACCCTGGAGAAATAAAGAATGGGATCAGTTCCTCGAAAGACTGGTCTCCCCCTGTCGTTCTTTCTCTCACCTTCTGGCTGAACCTCCATCTGGAATGTGGAGGCTCATCAAGCCTACTAATTATGCCTGGGCTTCTAAGATCTGACTGGGGAGGCCTTAGTGTCTCCTCTCCTTCGGGAGAACAGGAGAACGCCTGGGGCCTACGTGGGTGACGTAAATTCCTTGCCTTGGAATTTTACTAGCTTTCCACGTAAACCAAGTTATTCAGCCTCTTTTCTCCACTGAATTTTCCTGCTGAGCTATCCTTATTCTATTACTCTTTATATCTCTAATTAATATTTAATTAAAGCTACTGTATCCAGTTCGCCAAAGCCGTCTCTGCTTCGAATTTCCCTGGATCCACCGGGGCTGGACCCTGGAACTCTGGGGTCTGGGCCAGCCCCAAGCCCACTACAGTACCTTGAGGGAGGCCTCAGTATCTTCCCCATAAAGACATCTCTGAAATTCTGTAAGATGCTGCATCCCATTCGTTCTTACGAAACTTCTATCACCAGCTAGCACCACTGGCCTGCAGGAAACCTGGAGAGTGTCTGCTTCTCGCGTCCGTTGCTGGGGGAAGGGCTTTGTGTTGATGGGGACCAGCATCTCTATGGTGAGCACTTGCTCAAAGCTGTGAAAACACCTGTTCTGGTCTCCTACAGCGGCTGGAGTGAAGTCCCACGTGCGGGGGGCTTAAGGGAGCAGAAATTTATTCTCTTGCATGGCAGGAGGCCAGAAGTCCACAGTCAAGGCATTGGCAGGCTTGGTCCCTCCTGGAGGGTTGGAGGGGGAGTCTGTCCTCTGCCTCTGCCTGGCTTCTGGTGGCAATCCTGACATCCCATTGCTCCAGTCTCTGCTTCCAACCTCTCCCGTCTCTGTGTCTCTGTGGACCCTCTTCTCTCCTCATCAGGACTCTAGCCATTGGATTTAGGGCCCATCCTCACCCAGTATGAGAATGAAAGTGTAAAGTGTTAGTCACTCAGTCATGTCCAACGCTTCTCAACCTCATGGACTGCAGCCCGCTAGGCTCCTCTGTCCATGGAATTTTTCAGGCAAGAACACTGGAGTGGGTTGCCATTTCCTTCTCCAGGGGGTCTTTCTGACCCAGCGATCAAACCTGGGTCTCCCTCATTGCAGGGGCTTTACCATCTGAATCACCAAGGAAGGGTCTTCCACAAAGACCTTATCCCCCAGTAAGATAATATTCTAAAGTTCCAAGTGGATGTGAATTTGGGGAAGGAAGGAGACACTATTAAACTCACTAGAGCACCTTACCTCACTTAACCTTCACAACACCCAAATCCTCATTTTATAGGCAAAACCCTCCAGAAGCTCAGATAAGTTAACTAATTTTCTCCAAACCCTCACAGCCAAGAAATCAGAGGGTTAGTGCATGGATAAGGGCCCTGACTCCAAGTCCAGAGCAGTCTCTGCCAAGTTGGGGCCTCCCTTTACAGTTTCCAAAGCCTCCTTTCCGGAGTCAGTAGCTCTGCATGACATAGGTATACTTATTGTACTATCTGCCCACTTCACAGATGAGAAAACCGAGGCCAAAGGCCAGTGTGGGGGAAATGAGTTGCGTGGTTTATCAGGATCACATGGTGAATAGGTGGCACGGCAGGGACTCGAGGCCTGGCCTGCATGGTTCTTCCCCTACAATCCAACATTGTATCTCTGTGTAGGCTCAGTAAAAGAAGCCAGGCGCAAAAGGCACACCGTGTGTGATTCCAGCTCCATGAAATATCCGGAACTGACAAATTTAGAGACAGAGAGAAAATCAGTGGCTTCCAGAGGCAGTAGAGAGGAAGTGACTGCTAACGGGTGTGGAGGGAGGAAGGCAATCTGGAATTAGAGGGCAGTGATGGTTACGCAACCCTGTGAATTCACTAAAAGCCACTAGAATGAGCAAGGCATGGAAACCTTATCTCAGTAAATATCTCATTGTACGATGTCAACCACCTGCCTCTGGGGAGGCGATTCTGCAGGAAGCAAGAACTCACAAGCCCCAGAAGATACAAAGTCTGTTTACTGGGGCAGAAACAGCCCAAGCTGAGGCTCGGATACCCTTCATGCATGAAGGCACCTTGGGAGCCTCCTCTGTGACAGAATTTGCATCCACCTGCCAAGTCACAAACATACCAAGAGCAGGCTGGCTTCTGAGCACCCTCTTGAAGAACCACGTGGCCTGAGCGGGTTATTTCCTATTTCCACATCCTGAACCAGCAATGGGACAGGCACCTGCCTACCTGAGTGGTCATGAAGGTCAAGTCTAAAAAGAGCTCAACGATGGATAAACCACAAGGTCCTATTGTACCGCACAGGGAACTATATTCGATATCCTGTAGTTAACCACAGCAGCAAAGAAAAAGTAAATAAGAGCTCAGCAGAGGCTGAGATATTTGCATGGGGCCCCTTGAACCTCAGCCAAAAACCCACAAACCAACCATTAAACTTTCAGCCATGACTATTGCTAAACTGTGACCTGCTTGCTCAACTTGGACCCCTACATCCTCCTAGGGCTTGGCGAGAGGTCAGGGCTGTGTGAGGCTCTGCAGCACGCCTGGGGATGGAGGAACTAGGAAGTGATGGAATGTATTACTGGAGTCCACAGATGGAGTCTGCACTTCCGAATCATAAGTGGCTTCATCACTGCTGGGAGCCGGCATCGCCAGCACTAGTTCCCATCAAGGCACCTGGCAGATGACTGACAGTCTGTAACTCCGGGCACTGGGCCCTCACCCTCTCTGGCCAGGGCAGACTCAGGAGCTGAATCTATTGCTTGCTTCTGAGTCCACCAGACACCCACCTGGAGTTCTCCCCAGTGCATCAGCTCTCTGGGGGCCAAGAAGGGTCAGGAGATGAGAGCCGGTCTTGCTACCTGGCTGGAAGCAGAGGGAGGTGGGAGGGAGGCTTTCTGACCCTGTTTCTACCTGCTCAGACCCCCTGGATCCCAGACTTTCTTGAGTCACACCCCATCTGTGAACAAAGTCCCTCAATGAGTGAGCGCCCTTGCACACTTGTGGGCAGCTTTCTCCAAGCTCAAGGTCCTATTGGGATCCAGGCAGGGAGGGAAGTGTGGGCACCAGAGGGGGAGTGGAATACCTGCCAGACACTTGTGTCCAGCATGGATTGAGGGTAGTGAATGAGCCAGGGACTGAGGAGAGGGAAAGAGGCAAGCCAGGGTCCAGCTAATGAAGGGTCTTGTGAGCCACGTTTTGGAAGTGGAACTTTATCCCAAGAGTGTTGGGACACTGCCTCAGCACAACTCAGCCATAGGTAGACGTATGTCCCCTTCCTCTGGCACCTCCCTCCCATCTCCCTCCCCATCACACCCCTCTAGGTTGATACAGAGCCCCTGTTTGAGTTCCCTGAGACCTACAGCAAATTCCCATCGGCTGTCTATTTTACAAACGGTAATGTAAGTTTCCATGTTACTCTATCCACACATCTCGCCCTCTGCTCCCCTCTCCCCATGTCCATAAGACTGTTCACTATGTCTGTTTCTCCATTGCTGCCCTGTGTATAAGTTCTTCAGTGCCATTTTCCTAGATTCCGTATATATGCATTAGTATATGATATTTATCTTTCTCTTTCTGACTTACTTCACTCTGTATAATAAGCTCTACGTTCAAGAACTGACTCAAATGTGTTCCTTTTCATGGCTGAGTAATATTCCATTGTGTATACGTACCACCGCTTCTTTATCCATTCATCTGTTGATGGATAAAGTCGTTTCCGTGTTCTAGCTATTGTAAACAGTGCTGCATTGAACGTTGGGGTACATGTGTCTTTGTCATTTCGGGTTTCCTCAGAGTATATGCCTAGGAGTGAGATTGCTGGGTCATCTGGTAGTTTTATTCCTAGTTTTTTAAGGGATCTCCATTCCGTCTTCTATAGTGGCTGTATCAATTTACTTTCTCACCAACAGTGCAAGAAGGTTCCCTTTTCTCCACACCCTCTCCAGTATTTACTGTTTGTAGACTTTTTGATGATGGCCATTATGAACGGTGTGAAGTGATATCTCATCGTAGTTTTGATTTGCTTTTCTCTAATAATGAGCGATATTGAGCATCTTTTCACATATTTGTTAACTATCTGTATGTCTTCTATGGAGAAATGTCTGTTTAGGTCTTTTTTCCACTTTTTGATTTGGTTGTTTGTTCTTCTGGTATTGAGTTATATGAGCTGCTTAAGTATTTTGAAAATTAACTATTTGTGAGTTGTTTCATTCGCTGTAATTTTCTCCCATTCTGAGGGTTGTCTTTTTACCTTGCTTATAGTTTCCTTTGCTGTGCAAAAGCTTTTAAGTTTAATCAAGTCCCACTTGTTTACTTTTGTTTTTACTTCCATTATTCTAGGAGGTGGGTCATAGAGGATCTTGCCTTGATTTATGTCATCACGTTCTAAACATTCTTCTTTACGTGTATAGCCTCCCTATCATTGTCTTTGCCTTCCTAAAAGATGTCAATGGCTGCAGAGTGGAAAATAAGAATTGGGAGATGGTGGGATGGTGGTGGTTAATGTCAGAGTTGGTGAGACCAATAAGAGATGATGGTTAGACATAGAAAGAAGCAGATAGATCCAGGAAACACTAGGGGGGAATCTAAAAAGGTACTAATTCACTAGGTGGAAGGAATAACAGAGAGGGTTATTCTTCTTTATCATGAACCCCAGGTTTCTAGCAGAGATGGATGGATGCAGAGATGGAGCAGTGCCATTTCTGTAGACACAAAATGCAAATTTTGTTTAATGAATGATTGAATACATGAATAATGAAGGGGTCTCAAAATGGAGTGGATGATGAGTTCCCCATCACTGTGAGAATGCAAGAAGTGGTTAGACAACTGCTTGATCTAGACCTCGTCAAATGGAAATCAAATGGAAGACACCTAATAGATACACATCACATGCGCAAATGAATTGCTGTCACCCTTATGATTTGTGAGAGCCCATGGACTGTAGCCCGTCAGACTCCTCTGTCCATGGAATTCTCCAGACAAGAACACTGGAGTGGATAATCATTCCCTTCTTCAGGGGATCTTCCCGACGCAGGGATCGAACCCGTGTCTCCTGCATTGCAGGCAGATTCTTTACCATCTGAACCACCTGGAGAATTTCATGGACAGAGGACCCTGGCGGGCTACAGTCTATGAGGTTGCAAAGACTCAGACATGACTGAGCAACTAATACTTTCACCTTTTCACTTTTACTTATGATTCTACGACCTCATGGGGCCTCATGGGCACCTGATGGGAACTTACTGAGTCACCAATGTGGGATGGGAGAAAATATTCAAACACTCAAAATTTCTTAAATTTCTACTTGGGTATGTTTAAGAGTGTACATTTTAATATCTGTTAATAAGTGTACATATTGGGTAAAAATTTTTACTTATACGAATATGCAATTACAATGGTTTGGACACTACTAATTTATAGCACAGAGCCTTTAAGTAGGTTGAGTGGAAATAAATGGAACCCGTGCACCCAAGACTTCTAACTGCCTATGGCAGTGTCTGTGACAAGATTCAGAGTTTTGGGAGTTGTAACAAATGAAAGAACTACACAAAAATGCCTCATTCCTTTATTATTTTGGACAGAAAAGGCACATTTACACCATTCACCCATTTCTCCTCATTTGTGAAATAATCCCTCTTTATAATGTGATAGCTCTTTGGGTCTTTCACAGGACAGATGTTGTTTATCACAGTATCAACACAACCCACAGGGCAGCTCCCCTCCCATAGACAAATTACTCCTCCGCCCACGGGTGGACCCTAAATGGCCATTAGGAGCCCAGAGCTCTGCTGGCAGGAGACCCTCAGACCATACACACCCACTGACCAATGAGTTCCTCAGATCCCAAAGCCCAGCCTACCCTCCTTTTGTGAAACTCCACTCTCATTATGCATATGGTTTGTGAGTGAAAGTTGCTTAGTCATGACTGACTCTTTGCGACCCCATGGACTATACGGTCCATGGAATTCTCCAGGCCAGAATACTGGAGTGGGTAGCCTTTCCCTTCTCCAGGGGATCTTCCCAACCCAGGGATTGAACCCAGGTCTCCTGCATTGCGGGCAGATGCTTTACCAGCTGAGCCACAAGGGAAGCCCAAGAATACTGGAGTGGGTAGCCTATTCCTTCTTCAGGAATCGAATCGGAGTCTCCTGCATTGCAGGCAGATTCTTTACCAACACATGCCCATACATGGTTTCACTTCATTCTAATATGAAATGGTTTGTACTTCTTATTTCACCTGTTTTCTTTCTCCAGCTATGAGTGCATATGTTTATTTGGGCAGAGGGGCTTGCATGGCAGAAAACAAAGGCTGGGATGGAGAGTAAATCTTTTTGTGATCCCCTTTTCTTTTAAAGTCCAGAGCTGGATTGGTCAGGATTTATGGGCTCTTTGCCATCCCAATCCTGCTGGCCCTGGGGAGGATAAAAACCTCCCCAGGGAGAGCCCGCTAACGAATCACCCATCTACTGATCCAGTGAGTGCTTCCAGGGCGCTGCCTACATTACCAGAAGCTCCTGAATGCCATTGCCACTGAGCACCCATCCCTGTCTTGACTCTAAAAGCTTGATGTTGGCGTCTGGATGGTCTGTTCTCCCAGAGGGCCAGCCTCAGGAGGCAGACTATAAAACGTGTAGAAAAAGAAGAAAGGGAATTCACCCAGGAGGACCTGGGGCTTGGGGCCAGGAGCCTGTCCATTAAGGGCCAAGTATGCTGGTCCATTTTCCTCCCGCCAGACACCTGGTACCCGCCCTCCGCCCCGCCCATCGCTGCCCTCCACGTGCCCTTCGCCACCTGGTCCCGCCCGCAGGAGGCAGGCTCCTCTGCAGTTGTTTCTTTGGGTAAATGATCCGGTGGAGGTGGGATGGGGAGGGTGTTCTCCCACCCCCCTGGAAGGGGTGACCTTTCCTGAAAATGCTTGTGCGTGCGTGTGTGTGTGTGTGTGTGTGTGTGCACACGTGCAAACTGATGGGAAGGGCAGGTGGTGGAAGGGAGCTTAACATATGGAGCACTTAGTACGTGCCAGACACTAATGCATGTTTTCCACAACCATTAGCTTCAATACTGATTCTCTTCTACAGACCTTTTGCTGAACTTGTCTTTCTCCTTAGAATAAATTTATTCCCATTCTGCAGGCATAATAATGCCTCACATTTATATAGCACCTTTCATTTGTCAAAGTACTTCTGTGCCTGTTACCTCCTTTAATCCCCACAACAGCCTCGTGTAACCGGGAGGAAACTGAGGCGGGGACACGGCCACGTGCAGCCAGTTATCCTCTGAGCTGGGGCCCGAGACTCCTCCACCCTGCCCTGTCCACGTTGCCTGGCTTGACAGCGTCTAGAACGGCCTTGCGGTGGTTGCTGAATCATCGCGAGTCTGCAAGTTCCTTCAGGACAGATTATTTTCTTTTTTCTTGCCCACAGGGTTCCACGCTGCGTGTACAGCAAGTGCTGGGTAAGTACTTATTGGGTTCGTCTTTGGCACAGACCACTTGTCTTTCTGCAAGGGGAACCAGAGTCCTGGTCTCTTGGCTCTCACTGTGAATCGCTCAGAGTTTAACCTTCATTGACCTGAGGAATCATCCTCCAAAGTCCTAGCTGAGCGAATTCAAGAAACCCAAGACTACATGTCAGCCAGTGTGTGAGGCCTTCTCAGCGGCTGCCCCAAAGCTGGGCGGCATTTCTGGAGATCTGAGCTGTCCTGCTCTAGCAGAGTGACACGCCATGTGGGAGGGGAGCTCGGCCACTCCTGTCCCTGTCCCCAGGCTCCTCTGCTCCTCGGGAAGCAACAGACTGGCCCAGGGGTGGCAGCCAGTAAGAAGGATAATAGTGTCGTATTTCTGGGGCCCTCGGCTGTGCACCTTCCAACCTCGCAGCCCTGTTCACCGCAGCTTGGGCAGGGCAGGAATTTACTGGAGACACCAACTCACTGCCCAAGGTCACAATTGGGATGCCTTCCTTCCTTCTGGGGGCGCGTCCCGAGAGCCGCCGTCCATCTGTCATCACACACAACGGTAGCAGCTGCAGGTACCATCTGCTCGCTGGCTGCTCCCCACCCGCTACTGCAGTTTGTGAATGTTGCGTTCCATGGAGATGGAGGTCCGCAGCGTGCCCATGGAGTTCTCCGTCTGGCTGGGCTCTGCTGACCAGCAGCCCCCCTGACGGGCACAGCCACGCATACACCTCCTTCGACTTCTTGCGGAAGCGCTTGCCCACGATCACGTACACCAGCGGGTTGAGGCAGCTGTTGCTGTAAGCCACGAAGGACGCGATCTGCGTGAAGATGTCGATGAGGTACTCGTGCCAACAGCCCGAGAGGACCTGGAGGCGCAGCAGCGTGTCCAGGAAGGTGCTGATTTGGAAGGGCAGCCAGCAGACCACGAACAGCAGCAGGACGGCCAAGACCAGCAGCGTGGCCCTCCTCTCCGTCTGGATCTCCTTGAACTTCTGCATCTCGTTGTTACGCAGCACCTGCATGATCTGCACAGTGCAGAAGGTGATGACGCTCAGGGGCAGCAAGAAGCCCACAGAGTTTAGGAGGATGTTGGTGAAGACCTCCCAGCTGCGGGACGGGTAGATGATGATGCAGGCCGTGACGTTGTGGCCCTCGGCATTGTACTCCTGCATGGTGCGGAAGGCCAGCATGGGCGAGCTCAGAAGCAGCGCACAGCCCCAGATCACTAGGCTGTAGAGCTTGGCCCAGCGCACCCCACGCATCCGGCCCATGGACATGGTCTTCACCAGGGCCAGGTAGCGGTCAATGCTCACCAGCATGAGGAAGCAGATGCTGCTGTAGAGGTTCATGTATAGCATGGTGTTCACCACGCGGCAGAGGGCTTCCCCAAAGAGCCAGTCGAAGTTGTTGGCTATGGTGATGGCCCAGAAGGGCAGCCCGCAGGCCAGGATCAGGTCTGCCACGGCCAGGTTGCCCAGGTAGATCTCCGCCACCGTGCAGCTACTCTTGTGCAGGCAGAAGACGCTGAGGACAAAGGTGTTCTCCAGGGTGGCGAGCAGGAAGAGGATCCAGAGGAAGGGGGGCTGGATGGTGTTGAGCCAGTTCCACAAGTCGGACTGGAAGCAGCTGCTGCTCTCGGGCAGGGTCCCGTTGAGAGCAGGTTCAAGGACCTGGGAGGTGAGGTTGAACATTTCGGTGCTGCAAGAAAGTGGAAAAGAGGCAGTTACAGCTCGGGGTGACGGGAGGAAGGAGTAGCAACTAGTGCAGAGGGCGAGGGGGTGCGTCCAGTTAGGAGAGGAACTCAGGCCCTTGCTGTGCCGTGCTCACAGACAGTCCGGGTGCACCTGAGTCCCCAGGGGTCTTGGAAAGCTGCCTGTGCTCCTTGCACTTAAACTGAGAGCTTGTGTTCTTGGCCTCCAGGCTCCGCTGGGAGGTTTCCTTGGCCAGCATCCGTCACCCGTATGAACAAGCGTGAGTCTTAGATGCTGGTCCTCGTGGAAGCTTCCATGGTGGGAGGATCCACAGCACATTCCTTCCTTATCACAGGGACTCCTCCTAAGGGTGCTGGTCTCTGTCAGCTTCTTGTGGCCTGGCTGTGAGTGAGCCATTAATTAGAAGAGAAAAGTGGCATCATGCCAGACAGGGGGATTCCAGCCTGGTTCCGAGACCACAGCCCATCTGCCCACGCCCTGTCTCTTCCTGGCAGAGGGTAGCTGTCGAGCTTCTCTAACATCCATCAGCATAGCATTGATGATGAACTGAGGTTGCTTGACGGAAAGGGAGCGTGGGGGCTTTGGCGTCAGAGAGTCCTCTGGGTTCAGTCCTGACTCATTCATTAGCTGTATGACCTTGAGTAAATTAACTAACCTCTCTGGACCGTAATGGTCTACTTCGTAAACTAGGAATAACAAAATCTTCTTGGCATTGTGCATTGTGGTGAGGATCTGAGATAAAGTACAGAAAGTCCCAAGCACTGCACTCTGTTCAATAAACAAGAATAATTACCTTTGTGTGTGTGTGTGTGTGAACTTATTAAAGTAAACAGTGTCAAACTCGAGTACCACTCTTGGTTCTTTGTCTTTTTTAAAGATTTTTTTGATGTGGACCATTTTAAAAGTCTTTATTGAATTTGTTACAATATTGCTTCGGGTTTAGGTTTTGGTTTTTGGCCCCGAGGCATGTGGGACTTTAGCTCCCCAGCTCAGGATTGAACCCGTACTCTCTGCTTTGGGAGACAAAATCTTAACCGCTGGACCACCAGGGAAGTCTCGGTTCTTATTCTCACATTGCTGATTTTATCATTAACCCACTGGCTTCTCTTTCATTCTGGGGTGAGATTCAGACCAGGGGGCAGTTCACTTTCTGCAAGTGTTTCTCTAAGGCTAGTTCCTTTCTGCCTTCAGCAAAGAGGCATGGGGCTTGGACAGACATGGGCTCCAATCCTAGCTGTGTGGTCTTGGGTAAATTACGTCTGAGCTTCTGCTTTGTTTTCTTTGGAGTAGAGTATTACTCTCTTGTTGATTTGCCTTGCGTGACTATTGCAAGGTTCAAATCAAAGAGTGGGTGTGAAGACATATGGAAAAGCTAAAAGCATAATGCAGAGGGCAGGACTAGGTGAACGTGTTCCAAGTGCTCTTTTGGGTGGATGTGGGAAAAGTGGAGGTGGAGGGACTCTTCCTGGGCAGTTTGATTGTTGGGTAGGCTTGGGGAAGAGGAGCTTAGCAATAGATTATGGAAAAAAAATCTGCTGATTGCTTCTGGGATTTCCCAGAAAAAGCCCCTATACATCCTGGAGCAGCTGACTGGCTTGGAGGGGCCAGACTGGGGACCTGTGATGAACTCACTCATCGACGTAATTTATCCTTACATGTTTCTTGGGCATCTCCTCCGTGTTGAGCTCCACTTTGGCTGTAGGGACCCAGAAAGGGACACCACACATCCCTGCCCTGCCAGAGCTCCTGACACCTCAGACCCAGTGTGGGAACGAGGCACACGAGGCCTCGGGGTGGCAGGAGGGTCAATGGACCCAGGTGGGAGGAGGCAGGGGAGGTCGGAGGTGACCCTGGAGCTGGGGCTCAGAGGATGAAGAGCGTGCCACAGGGGGCCGAGAGGGAGGGAGGGCAGATCAGGCAGAAGGAGTAGCCTGAGCAGAGCCCAGAAGTGGGGAAGCCACTGGCAGGTTCTGACGGGTGGACGAGATGTTGGCAAGTGGCAAGGGATGAGGCTGAAGGAGAGAAAAAAAGGACAGTCTTCACTGGCTGCTAAGAAAGTGAGGCTTTGTCCCTGAGTGCTTCAAGGAGCAAGTGCTGGAACTGGAAATACTCTTCTCATGGAGGGTGGTTTTAATATGTCCACAAATTCTTTGATAAACCTACTTGCAAAGGGTGGGGTCTAATTCCTCTTCCAGTGAATGTGGCCAGACTGAGTGACTCGTTTTCCACCCAGGGTGGAAGTGTGTGACTTCCAAGACTAAGGCGTGAGCAGATTTGCAGCTTCCTCCTGGGCCTCTTGGGTTTCTTGCTCAGGAAGAGGCTGGCTGCCACGTTGTGAGGATGCTCAAGCAGCCACATGGAGAGGCTCCATGAAGAGGCCCCGACTTCCCGCCCTGGACTTGGATCCTGTGGCCCCAGTGAAACCTCTGGCTGATTCTGGTCCCCTAGCCTGTGCGTCTTCCAAGGGAGGCCCCAGACATCACGGAACAGAGACAGGCCCTAAAGTCCTGACCCGTGGACACTGGCAGTCTTCTCTGTGGAGCCTCTGAAGGTAAGACCTGCCCTGCGTGCTCCCCTTGGTCCAGCCTTTGGCCCCATTTCCACAGGAACAGAAGCCCTGTTTCCCCAGAGCCCCAGACTTGGAGTGCTGTCTCTTGTGGTCTGGCTCTCTAGCGATCAGAGTGTCCCAACTGATGTTACTTGTTAATTTTCCAGCAGGGTAGTCTTTCCCAACAGGATGGCGCCTGGCCCATACCTGACTCTAAGAAGCCACAGGGTCGTTAGAAGGTGGTCTGGGGAGGGCTTCATTGGGAGTGATTGGGCCCATGTTCCATGGCCTCTACTGAGACGACCATTGGTCATCTCCGTAGGAGGCCACACCTGCCATAGGACTGAGAGCTCCAGCTGGGCCCCACTGCTCACTCTCCCTGACACTGCCCCCTCAGGACTGACCCTCCCTTTCCTCTGCTTCCACTCAAGATCCATTCCCCCCACATTCTCTCCTTAGAGTGTCCAGACCTTCATCGGATGTCGGCCGTGTGTTGGAGACATCCTGTCTCCATGGAGACCTGGCTCAGCCTGTCTGATTTCTTGCACTGCCTTCAGAGTTTCTATCTCCTTTTTCACGTCCCCCCTCGACCCCACGTGGTTCACATGAGACCCCCCGTACGGTGTGTCCCTCCTCCTGCAACACCCAGCCCAGAAGCAGTCCTCTCCCTTCTGCCCCTGACAGGCCCTGGGGGATTTGAACACCAGCCCTTGAGGACTTTTGCCTCAGGATTTAATGTTGCCTGTTGTTTCCAGTGGGCTTCCGTTATCGTCCCAGAGAGGAGGGGCACACTCTCCTGGGTGTTCCCCAGAGTGCCCGCACCCCTGTCCCGGAAATAGTAAATCAAGGAGCCCCTCTGACTCACCCGAAGGAGGCAGTGGTAGGCACGGTGTCCTCATGGATGGATGGGAACACTGGTCTCTTCCAGGCCGAGAACATTGGGACTCAGAGGGGGAGGTGAGTGAGGGCCTCCCTGGAGGAGAAATGATGGAGACGGTCAGATGGTGGGACTGGAGACCATAAAACGCATGCATTCTCCCCTAGGGAGAGAAACGGGGGGCCTTCGCTTAAATATTTATTAAGTACCCATCACACACCCAGTGCCGGGACACGATGTGGGGACAGGCACAGTGTCCATCCTCCAGGGGCTCATGGTCTCACGGAGAAGCCAGACATGACCCTCAGCATTGGAGACTTGGTGGGGCAGGGGTGGAGCTGAGCTCCCCTCCCTGTGGGGTTCCCTGTCCAGGCGAGGGCTATCAGCCTGCTTGCCAAGGTCACCATTTCCATCGAGACAGTGACAGCCACCCAGGTAACCAGGGCCTCCCAGCTCTGTCACCCTGGGGGAGTGATGCCCCCCCCACCCCGCCCCCGCCCCATGCCCTCTGGTACGGGTCTGCCTGGTTAGGTGTCCCAGATCTGGCAGAGTCAGCCCATAGGGATCCTAATTGTTTGTTAATGTCCATCAACATTGCTTTCCTGTTCAAAACAAAGAGGGGAGCTTCTCTGTCTCCCGTGTCCAGAGAGCAGGTGGTTTGAGGACCAGGGGGAAGTCTGGGGCAACTCTAGTTTCCCTGCATCTGCTTCAGATTCTCCGTATATGGGAGCATCGTTGTTCCTGCTTCTCCCTGGCCCTACCCCAGCATGCGGGGACCACACCAGGAGGGGCTGCAGTCCGGCTTCTGTGGGGATTGGCCCCAGGGCAGCAGCAGGAGGCTGGGGGAGGTAGGGGAAGGAGGAGGGGATCTGGCTCCTAGCTTCCTCCCTTGAGGACCTCCAGGGACTGCCTGGGCCCAGCCCCGGTGCACAGCTCCCATTGGGGCCTTTCCAACTCCAGTGATTCTGACAACTGCCGTCGAAGAGAAGTTGTGGTTCAGGCCTCGGGTTGGGAGGAAAGGGTCGTCCTCAGAGGTCACCCCCACATGCTGTCTACACTCTGTAAGTAGACCCTCTTTAAACTCCTCTGCATATTAGGCAGCTTGATCGTTGCCTGTCAATCTCCTACTGGACCCGAACTGATACGTCTGGGGATTACAGACTCAGATGTCAGGGATGCATCTGAGGGCCTGGGGGGTGGGGAGCTGGCTGTGGTGGGCACCTGGGTACACAGGGGGTGGCAATGGTCGGTGTGCAGCCCTCTGGGTGCTATTTGAGGGAGTCCCTTAGCCCTCTCTGGACCTCAGTTTTCTCATTGACACAGCTGGGGGTGGGGAGGGATGGACCCAGGACCCAGGACCCATGCTCCCTCCAGACTCTGATCCTTGTGTCTGTGTGGGGATGACAGGGTGGTGACTCTACAGTAGGGATTTTCCCTTGTTTTTCAAACAGATGTTTTAGAAAAAAAATCCAACATCCTGATTCACTTGTTCTCTATCACCCTCGGAATTTGATCCAAGAAGACTTAACTTTAAAAGTATTTCAGTCTGTCAAATCACATAAACACTGGCTCTTCGTGCTGCTGAGAGTCATTTCCACTTTTTTGTTGGCCGCGCCACCCGCAGCCTGTGGGGTCTTAGTTCCCTGATCAGGAATTGACCCTGCAAGCCCCTGCATTGGAAGCATGGAGTCTTAACCACCAGACCACCAGGGAAATTCTTCATCTCTGTTTCAGTGCCAGAGGGAGTCTATTTTGGTTCCCCAAGAATCCACCTCCGAAGGGCTGCGAGGCTGTGGCCGCCCCAGGACACACACCATCACTTTCACCAGGGCCAGGGTTTGCCTTTATGGAACCCTGACTGGGTAACCACCTGTGCCCAGTGTTTCGTGGGTGTGTACTGAAGCCGGGAGATCGTTCCCAAAGCAAGGGTTGTGGACTGGATGGTAAATAACCCCTAATCATTGACCCAGTCCTCTCAGTGTGGTTAGTAACCACACTAAGTCCAGGTTAACCCTGGAGAAAAGTGTCAGGTTGGGGCTGTGTGTCTTCAGCACCCCTCTGGTGGTTTGTAACTCCCCTTTCAACAAAACCAGCAGGCCTGGGCTGGACACCCAAATCTAACCAGACTTTAACACGCTTGCTTATGGTCCATTGTATTTATTTCAACAGGGCATTTTTTGGTGACAAATGATACTCATTTTCCATTTAAGTTGGTGATATACAGTTAACAGTTCAGAAGTGAGTCGCTATTAAAGAAATAGTTGTGGGATTTCCCAGATGGTCGGGTGGTAAAGACTCCCCGCTCCCAACGCATGGGGCATGGGTTCGATTCCTGGTTGGGGAACTAAGATCCCACATGCTGCATAGTGTGTCCAGAAAAAAAAAAGTGAAATCCAAAAAACAGAAAAGTAGTTGTACAGGTGATGGAGATGATGTCAGAGCTTGTGTGTAGAATGACAGAAAGAGGGAAACACAGCCCGAGGGGTCCAGCCGAAAAGCCGGGTCACAAACAAGAGGCCCGGCCCGGTGGTCAGGCTCAGGCTTACCCGCTCCGGAGGCAGACCTGGAATTTGGTCCCCCTCCATCGGATTGCTCTTTAACCTCATGATGCCTCGCTTTTCTCAACTGTCAGATGCTGGCTGTGAGGAGGAGACAAGGCTATCCGTGTCAAGCGCCCAAAGCACTTGGTTGAATGTGTCCAGAACGGGCATCACCCAGGGGGGCACCCGGGTTGGGGGGGGGGGGCGTCTGCTGCAGGAGCCCCCTCGTGGCACAGCCCCAGCGATGCTTTACAGACACAGTTCCACAGCTGCACGGAGAGATGAGCAGGTCGCTGGTATATCACCAGCCCACCTAATCCAGGGGAGCCCGTGAGATTACACAGTTCTCTCCTCGGTCCGAGGGGTGGGCTTGTCAACTTTTGCCTTTTGCCTCCGCTGTCGCTGCGACAGCCTTGTGTGCGCATGCGCATGCGCAACTGGCCTACGGTATTAACACCTCCCTCGCTCATCTCCCCACCCTCTGCCGCGCCTGTACTGTGTTTCGCACATCTGTCTCTTGGAAAAGCTTTGCTCCATAAATTAGTAAAATCTCTCAGACCACTCAGGTTGGAGTTGAGGCCAGAGCTAGAAAGAAGCTGCTGCTGCTGCTGCTAAGTCGCTTCAGTCGTGTCCGACTCTGTGCGATCCCATAGACGGCAGCCCACCAGGCTCCACCGTCCCTGGGGTTCTCCAGGCAAGAACACTGTAGTGGGTTGCCATTTCCTTCTCCAATGCATGTAAATGAAAAGTGAAAGTGAAGTCGCTCAGCCGTGTCCGACTCTAGCGACCCCATGGACTGCAGCCTACCAGGCTCCTCCGTCCATGGGATTTTCCAGGCAAGAGTACTGGAGTGGGGTGCCATTGCCTTCTCCCAGAAAGAAGCAAGGTCTCCCAAATCCAGCTCAGAGCCCTTTGCCGGACACCTCCCTGGAATAAATGGTTTCTTCTAAAATCTGTTTCACGTGATCACTCAGGAAGGCTGTTGTTTATAGATAGTTACTGAGGTGAACTGCAGACCACTGTTAGTACCGGGGCAGGGGAGGCTGTGGGGCCGCAGGCACGGTAACAGCCTCGATACCAGGGAGAAGTGGCCTGAGCCCAGTTTCCAAGGGGCTTTTTCTCCTTTTCCCTGAGAAAAGGCCAGAGCTGTCTGTGGAGGGATGGACGGGGTTCTGGGAATTCAACATCTGTTCCAGGAAAAACCAGAGAGCTGAATCAGATCCATTCAGTCCGATGTGCATGTGGGCCCTTCTGGCATTTGGACACTTTATGCGCCTGGAATATTTTGGAAACACGTGTGCAGGTGGGGTGGGGTGGCGGAAGTAGGGAAGCCGGGTGAAGCAGAGCTCCCCCCTACACCGACCCTGCTTTCTGCAGCCATGACAGGGCATGCCTCCCGGACTCTCGTTCTCACAGAGTCTGGGGCTCCTGCTGGTCTTCATCTGTTTCCACTTTCTTAGAATTAGCTTATTCTGTTTCTTTCCTGGACATTGAGCTTTGTTGTTTTAATGAATGAACGAGCAATTCTAGCTGATAGCCTAACACCAATCTTTTACCTTAAAAAACAACCTCTCCCCTTTTTAAAAAAAAAGATAATATGACCACAGTAGAGCATTTAAAAATGCTAAAATCTCCCAGAATTCTATCTCCAAACAACTCTTTTCATATGCTTTCAACCAGCCTTTCATCTCCTGTGGTTTTACATAGACCATCAGACCAAGACAAATTTTCCATGTTGTTCTATAGCATCATAAGGATGCCTTTAAGAGAATGCATTGTGTTGGCTTATTGTTATTTATTAAACCATTCCTCGATTTCTATCCCTTTGTATTAATGTATTTCCATGGGACTCTAGTCATGATGATCCACATCCGCTTCCCAAGGCTCTTTCTTACGTTCCCACCCCCTCTGCCTTTTCCAGGGCTGCCCCCGATGCCTGAATCCCCTTCCCCACTTTCTACCTTTTGAAGTTGAGACCTACTCAGTTACCAACCCTTCCATGGAGCCTCCCAAAGTGCCCTGCAATGGTTAGTTTTATGTGTCGACGTGTCTAGGCTACAGCTCCCCTTTATTCAATCTAATATGGATCTAGATGTTGCTGTAAAGGCATTTTGAAGGTGTTATTGAAATCCCTCATCAGATGTTAAGTAAAGGAAATCATCCTGAGTATTTAGGTGGGCCTGGCTTAATCAGTTGACAGACCCTAAGAGTGGAAGCAGGTTTTCCCAGAAGAAGAAGTTCCACTTGTGGAGAGGCCATGCCTGAGAGTTCTGGTCGCCTCTCCTGATTGCCTTATTGATGGATTCTGGGCTTGCCTAGTCAGCCCTACAATCACGTAAGCCAATTCCGTGCAATACATTTGTTAGTTGTCTCCCATTGCCAAGCTTCCCTGGTGGCTCAGATGAAGAATCTACCTGCTAAAGTAGGAGGCCTAGGTTCAATCCCTGGGTCAGGAAGATCCCCGGGAGAAGAGAATGGCTGCCCACTCCAGTATTCTTGCCTGGAGAATCCCCATAGACAGAGGATCCTGGGGGTTAACTAGTCCATGGGGTCGCAAAGAGTCAGACGCGACCAAGCACAGGCCTCAAGCCCCGCACTTCAGTCTCTTTTTCACTGGCTCTTTTTCTTAGTTGAACACCTTCGAGCAGCAGAGTTCTCTTCCCTCCTCTCCCCCTCCTCCTTCTCCACCACGTTCTTTAGTGCAGGTCTAGCAGAAATGCTTGTTTGTGTCTTCCTTCCTCTGACTCCTACTAGGTGTTCAATAAATGATTGTTTACTGACAGATAGAAGGCAGGGTGATCCTTACTTTTCTCTTCCTCCCCAGCAGACACATCTTCAGAGTAGAGGCTAAGGGAAGTGGAAGAACTTACTGTGTGCTCTGCCTGCTACATACTTAAGACAGCACTGTGTGGTTGATAAATATTCCCATATAGCCATATACCATACATGGTATATGGGTATATTCCCATATATGGTATATTCCCATATATGGTATGTATATGGGAATATAAATATATGGTATATTCCCATATATGGTATGTATATGGGAATATAAATATATGGTATATTCCCATATACCAGACAGGAGGGCAGAGACTTAGCTAAGTAACCTGAGATGGTTCAGGATCACACAGCTAGCCATAGGCAGAGCCAGGATTCAAACCCAGGTCTACCTGAGTCCAAATGCCAAGGCATTTTTCTTGCCTGGGAAGGCCTCATCCCCGTCCTTAAAGTTCCTGATGCAAGGCACCCACTGTGAACAGTTGAGGGATCATGTGGGCTTTCAGGCCTGGCTGCCCCTGGTCTGAAGGGGGCACTCTCACTTCATTCTTTAAGGGAAGAAGGTCTGTGCAGGTGGCTGTAGGTGGACAATTTAAACCAGGGCTCTGCTGGCCGCGTGAGCGTGGCTAAGAGATCAGCACAGGCTGGAAACTGGTAGCCCATGGGCCTTGGGCCTTGGGATCTTTTGGTGATGATGCCAAGCAGGGCCCTGTGGGCCTCCCAGGCCCTGCTCAGCATCAGTGATGTGGGTTTGGGGAGGATAGGAAACCTCAATGTCTCAATCTCATCAGTCACTTGTGGTTTAGACCTTGAGAGGAGCTGCAGGGGGCAAACCACAGAGAGTGTGTGTGTGTGTGTGTGTGTGTGCGCGCGCGCGCAGAGGAGCATGGGCTGGGTGCCGGGGGATGTCCCCAAAGGGTTAAAAAGACAGGGGACCTGGACTTTCACTACTGAAATCCAACCACCTCAGAATCCCAGCTCCAACACTTTCTAGCTGTGGATAACCAACCCCCTCAGGGCCTCAGCATCTCTATCTGTCAAATGGGGAGCTAACAGCACCCACTCTGCAGGGTTGCTAGCAGGAGAGACAGGGTCATGAACGTAAAGTGCTTAGGACAATGCTTAACACACTTAAAAGGAGCTGTATGTGTCAGGGTTTCCTTCCTCTCTGCTCTATGTCAGGTTTCTGCAAACAATTGTTTTGGAGAAAGGAGTTCTACCTAAAAAGAAAATGTTCAACTTACCCCCCAGCTCCTCATGACAGAGGGAGAAACTGAGGCTCAGAGAGGTGAGGAGATGCCGAAAATCACACAGCGAGTAAACACCGGTGTGCGGGCAGAGCCACGGCCTGGCCTGTCTCCTGCTAGGGTGACCTGTCAGGGGTCTGTCCAGGCCAGGGGTGACCAGGCATTGGGATGTGCTCACAGGTCTGGGACCAGTGGGAACAGAGCCTGAGGGGCCGTCTTACTGGAAAGCTGGGTTCCTGTACCCTGCATGTTCTTCCTTCTTCCCTCCGCTCCAGGATAATTCCAGAATCCTGGGTTAGCCTGACAGGATTCTGGAATAATAGGGTTGGAAGGGCTCCTGGACACTCTTTCATCAGACCCCTTCGTGTTACAGAAGTGGACACAGAGGCCCAGAGACAGCGGACACACAGCCACTTAGCGCCAGAGTGCAACACTGAACCCCGGTCCTGAAATCATGGTACCTAAGCCCCCTGTTTGTTCTGTTTTTCCTAAGTCATCCCACAACTGCCCTCATCCTGTGCAGAAGACAGGGCTGTGTGCTAAGGCCTGATTGTAAACATGTTCAAAAACCCAAGCCTCGTACTCCCAGCCCCTGCAAAGGTGTGTTGGGGACACGTACCGAAACTGTAAGAGCAGCTGACTTTGCGTGATTAGATAGATGCTCTTCTGGAAGAGGATATTTGCAAAATGATTCAACCCACAAGGGCTGAATTTCCAAAATGTACAAACAGTTCACACAACTCAACAACCAAAAAACCCCAACAAACCAATCAAAAAATGTACAGAGGACCTTAAATATACATCTCTCCAAAGAAGACATGCAGATGGCTGACAAGCACATGAAAAGATGCTCACCGTCACTAATCATTAGAGGAATACAAATCAAAGCTTCATTGAGGTATCACCTCACACCAATTGGAATGACTATTATAAAAATGTGGGTGTGGAGGAAAGAGAACCTTCCTCCACTGTTGGTGGGAAAACAAGTTGGTGTAGCCACTATGGATGACAGTATGGAGGTTCCTCAAAACACTAAGAATAGAGCTACCATATGATCCTGCAACGGAGAAGGCGATGGCACCCCACTCTAGTACTCTTGCCTGGAAAATTCCATGGATAGAGGAGCCTGGTAGGCTGCAGTCCATGGGGTCGTGAAGAGTCAGACATGACTGAGTGACTTCCTTTTCACTTTCATGCATTGGAGAAGGAAACGGCAACCCACTCCAGTGTTCTTGCCTGGAGAATCCCAGTGACAGGGGAGCCTGGTGGGCTGCTGTATGGGATCACACAGAGTTGGACACGACTGAAGTGACTTAGCAGTAGCAGCAGCAGGATCCTGCAAGGGCTTCCCAGGTGGTGCTAATGATAAGGAACCCGTCTGCCAATGCAGGAGAAGTAACAGATGTGGGTTTGATCCCTGGGTCAGGAAGATTCCCAGGAGCAGGGCATGACAACCCATTCCAGTATTCTTGCCTGGAGAATCTCATGGACAGAGGAGCCTGGAGGGCTGCAGTTCATAGGGTCACAAAGAGTTGGACATGACTGAAGTGACTTAGCAAGCATATATGAATATATATATATGTCATATATATATATGACACCCCATATATATCATTTTGCTATATACCAGAAACTAACACAATATTGTAAATCAACTATACTTCAATAAAAAGATTTTTTAACAAGAAAGATGTCCGTTTTTCACTTTCCTGTATGTTCTGGGGTTTTTCATCACGAGCATGTAAATAATTTATAAAGGGAGGAAATAGAAATCTTTGCAAAAGAATAAAAGCCAAAACTATGTAAGGTCCAGAGGGAAGTGTGTTTTCTAGAAAAGCCTTTGTTCAGGAACCACTCAGATTTGGTGACCTGAAGATTCTCATTTTCCAGTAGACGCCCCAGCTCCCTGAAGGTCCTGGTGGCCCCAGGGGTGGCCCTGGCCTTGCTGGGGCAGGAGGAGGGGCAGCTGGCCTGAGGCTTCAGCCACACGCAAGTTTGTGTGTCGTGACCAGTCTTCCCATCCAGCCCGGTTTATAAAACACATGGGAGGAAAATACTGTGGAGACTGAGCCAACCACAGAGAAAAAACAACCCTTCGTGGCACGAAGAGGTTTGGGTTCTGCCCAAGAATGAATGGTGGATGCCAAACTTGAGGCAGGTGGTGTTTCATCCCTTCCTGCACAGGGTCTCCGCAAGATGCCCTTGGCTGTGAAGGGACCCACATCCATTTACCTCCTGGGAGTGGCCTTTCTGCCCATTTATTCATTCATTCAACAAACTTTTATTCCTCATGTTTGCCACGCTCAGTGTGCAATACAGCAGGAAAGGCACAGGCGTGCTGGGCCGGCAAAAAGAACGTGGACATCAAGCTATATCCTAGTGCCATCCTTCAAGGACCACTGAAGTGTCGCCTCCTCTGAGAGGCCTCCCTTGACCTCTCAGCCAGCAGGGATCCCTCCCTTGTTTGAGACTCTACAGCAAAAAGATAGAAGGGTCCAGGGCTTTGGGCATCAAGCCTGGATTCTAGTCCTGCCTCCATCACTGGGTACCAGGGGTGACCTTGACAACTCTGGGACTTCATTTCCTCATTGGGAGAATGAGAGCTTGTACTACATGGTTCTGGAGACATCTGTAGAATCATGTCCCTAGAGGGGAAATGAGCTGCTGTGGGGGAGCAGTGAGCTCCCCATTCTGAGAAGCATGCAAGCAGAGGCAATAGGGTCAGTGCACTGCTTTTTCAGGATTCATCTCCTTACTCACTCACTGGCATCCAGAAACTCTTATAGAGATGGGCAGAATGAGTCAGTCTCACCAAGTTTCCCTTGGCTGGGTGTGGTGAAGCAGGAGTATCTTCCTGCCAGGCTTCCTGAAGCCTCCAAGCTTCCCAGGTTCAGGGTACCTGCCCCACCCCGTCAGGCCTGCCCAAGTCAAAGCCACAGTCAGGTCAACTACAGGGATATTGCCTTACACCAGTCAGAATGGCCATCATTCGTTAAGGAGTCTGCAAGTAACAAATGCTGAGGAAGGTGTGGAGAAAAGCGAACCCTCCTACACTATTGGTGGAAATGTAAGTTGGTGTAGCCACTATGGGAGAAAGCAATGGCACCCCACTACAGTACTCTTGCCTGGAAAATCCCATGGACGGAGGAGCCTGGTAGACTGCAGTCCATAGGGTCTTGAAGAGTCGGACACGACTGAACAACTTCACTTTCACTTTTCATTTTCATGTATTGGAGAAGGAAATGGCAACCCACTCCAGTGTTCTTGCCTGGAGAACCCCAGGAACAGGGGAGCCTGGTGGGCTGCCGTCTATGGGGTCGCACAGAGTCGGACACGACTGAAGTGACTTAGCAGTAGCAGTAGCCACTATGAAGAACAGTATGGAGTTGCCTCAGAAAACTAAAAAATAAAATTATCACATGATCCAGCAATCCTACTCCAGGGCATAGATCTGGAAAAAACTATAATTCAAAAAATTGATGCACCCCATGTTCATTAAGTAGCATTATTAACAATAGCCAAGACATGGAAGCAACCTGAATGTCCATCAACAGACGAATGGATGAAGAAGATGTGGTACATATACATATACGTGTATATGAACATATACACAATGGAATATTACTCAGTCATAAAAAAGAAGGAAATGATGCCATTTGCCGCAACATGGATGGACCTGGAGATTATCATGCTAAGTGAAGTAAGTCAGGAAGAGAAAGACAACTACCAGAGGATATCACTTAGACGTGGAACCTGAGACATAACACAGATGAACTTATCTTTGAAACAGACTCACAGGCATAGCATAGACTTGTGTTTGCCAAGGGGGAACAGAGCTGGGGAATGGATGGAGTGAGAGTTTGGGATTAACAGGTGCAAACTGGTACATATAGGATGGATAAATAACACGGTCCTACTGTACAGCACAGGGAACTATATTAAAATCCTGGGATAAAAACACAATGGAAAATAATATGAAAAAGGATGTATATACATGTATAACTAAATCACTTTGCTGTACAGCAGAAAGCAACCCAACAATGTAAATCAATTATACTTCAAATAAAAAGGCCTTCCCCAGCCGTGTGACTGCTACCCTCTGCCCGATTCCACAGCAGGAGGCTGACCCCCTTGGAATCCAGGGAGTCAACCTTCAGAATTGCAGAGCTCCGGGTTCTGTCCGTGTTATACCTTCTTTAGAAAAGAATGAAAGGGTTGATCTGCAAAGGAATGGGCCTGGCATCCCCCAAGAATGGAGAAGCAGAGAGGACGGGAAATGTCAGCTCCCTGTCCCTTGCTTAGGTACTCACATCATGCCTGGACAGGGGAGCCGGGCAAGCCTGGGACGTGTCTTGGTTTTTGTCTGGCTGGATGACCTGGGGCAGGTAATATAGCCTCCTGGTAAAATGGGCCTGTTGTCGTGAACAACAACACTCAGTCTTGTCCGATTCTTTTGCAACCCCATGGACTAGCCCACCCCCACCAGGCTCCTCTGTCCATGGGATTTCCCAGGTGAGAATACTGGAGTGGGTTTCATGGGCAGGCGGATTCTTTACCACTGACTCACAAGGGAAGCCCCAGTAGGTATAACTTCTCCTGAAAAGGGTTTGTGAAGACTGGCCACAATGCGCAAAGTGCCTACAACTTTAATTTTGGTTGCCCACATTTTCAAGTACCTTACAGAGAAACCCCCATACGTGGGGCCCAGGGCTGGTGATCAGGAAGTGTTGTAGAAGGATGAATAGTGATGATGACGATGGCGCTGACAGCAGTGCATGTACCCTCTGCCGTATGCCAGCTCTGTTCTGAGCACTTAACAAATATCAACCGGCTCAGTGTTTGCAGCAGCTCTAGACAGACATTGCTAAACTGAGCCTCAGCAGAATTTAGCTTCAGAGCCTGGCCTGAAATGCAGTGCAGAAGTGCCTCCCTCAGTCCTGTAAGGAGGGTGGGGCTCACAGCCTTGTCCTCATCTTAATAAATAATGAAACAGGCTCGGATTCCAGAGAGGGGCCTGTGCAAGTTTAGGTAAATGGCCTTGGCCAAGTTTATCAGCTAGCAAGTGGACAGGGATGGGGTTGGATTTGAACTCAGGGATTTAGATGCAAAAGTACTTTGTAAACTTCCAAGTACCCCAGATGTGTCAGGACCATGGAATTTTCAAGCTAGAAAAATTTTGCCATTTAGAGATTTTTTTGGGGATCCAACTCTACATTAACAGTGGCTTCCCAGATGGCTCACTGGTAAAGAATCCGCTTGCAATGCAGGAGACACAACAGACACAGGTTGATCCCTGGGTGGGGAAGATCCCATGGAGAAGGAAATGGCAACCCACACCAGTATTCTGGTCTGGAGAATCCTAGGGACTGTGTAGTCCATGGGATCGCAAGGAGTCAGACACGACTGAGCGGCCTTCACTTCACTGTGTACACACACACACTGCAATTTTCTTTCTCTTTACACATGTCTTGATTGCCACATTGTCAGTCACTCAGGCACAGAACAGAGTCTTTGCTTCTCTGAATTTGAAGTTCTAGTTGCATAACTGCTTTTGAATGTTTGCTGAATTGTATTGCTATTAGCAGTAGTGAGCTCCCTGTCACGGGAAGAATTCAAGTAAAGTCTGGGCAGTGTTTTTGGTGTATTTGGATCAAGCTTCCTTAAATTCTATGAATTTAGCCCTAGGGACTACATGTGGTTGTCCCACCTAACCCCATGGCTTCCCTGCCCCTCAGCCTTTCCAATTTGAGACATGTATTATTATTTTTTAGCTTTATAGTTTGTATTGGAGTATAGCTGATTAACAACATGATGATAGTTTCAGGAAAGGAACTCAGTCCTCTATGCATGTATCCGTTCTCCCCCACACTCCCCTCTCATCCAGGCGGCCACATGACATCCAGCAGAGTTCCATGTGCTATACGGTAGATCCTTGTTGGGTGTCCATTTTAAATATAGCAGTGTGTACAGAGACACATATCTTAAATTTGCATGATATGAAGGTACTGGAATTGCCCACTGTCAGAAGATTCACAGACCTGATCTCCCTTAATTCTCCAAGAACACTACAGGAGTGTCACTCTGGGTGTGACACCACCCAACTTCAGGGTGAAAAGGAACTTCAGAGAGGTCGGTGTTGCTGTTTAGTCTCTGAGTCGTGTCCGACTCTTTTGCGACCCAGCCAAGCTCCTCTGTTCATGGAGTTTTCCAGGCAAGAATACTGGAGTGGGTTGCCATTTCCTTCTCCAGGAGATCTTCCCAACCCAGGAATCGAACCCGCGTTTCCTGCATTGGCAGGTGGATTCTTTCCCACTGAGCCACCTGGGAAGAGAGGTTACTAATCCCCCCAAAGCCACCCAGCTGAGAAGCAAGGTTTGGCCTCAGACCACCCAACCTCTGCACTTACTCTACCCTCACTAGGCGGCCTTCTCCTAGTGGGGAGCGGGGGGAGAAGTAGCGGGGGGCTGAGGGGACTGGTATCTCCCTCCTATAACCCTGCAGAGGAACTGAAGTTTGCAGCTCAGCTATCACTAGGGGGCCGTGTGTCCTGGTCCGGGGCCCCGACACTCCCACAGACACTGCTTGTGGGTGCATGCCACCAGGGCTCATCATTCCTAGTGCTAAAGCAGCTGGAAATTTCTAACTCTTTGAATAGGGATGGAGGAGCATTTCTGACATGCATGAGCTCATCTAGTCCCCGTGTATGTCACAGTCCGGGAAGCAGAAGGAAAGGCCTGGGAGATGCCCCGCCTGGCCCATGGAGGGCCTGGGCCAGGGGGAGGCCACGCCCAAGCTGCTCATCCTCCGGCACACTCCACTCAAAGCCTGGCCAGGAGGGAGACGCAGGACCACAGTTCCGTGCCTCTTCTCACTGCTTGGTCCCTGGACCTCTAGGAGCCTTGGTTTCCTTATTGCTGACACGGGATTGATGATTCGTAGGCACTCAATTGGGCTCTCCTGGCGGCTCAGTGGTCCTGCAACGTAGGAACCCCAGGTTTGATCCCGGGGTCAGGAAGAGTCCCTGGAGAAGGGCATGGCAACCCATTCCAGTATTCTTGCCTGGAGAATCCCATGGACAGAGGAGCCTAGCGGGCTATAGCTCATGGGGTCGCAAAGAGTTGGACACAACTGAAGTGATCTGGCACCCACGCGGGCACTCAATTAGGGATTACTCTTATAAGAGTGAGACACCACGCTGTCCACCGTCTCCAGCTCCTGGCTGCCTGGCCCTGATTCCTCAGGAATCCTCGGAATTAAGACAACAATAAAACAATCTGGTTTGCAGATGTTTAGTGGGCCAGTCATACGCTGAAGGAGGGAGGCTGGCAGATGAGAGCTTCTATGTCTTCTCTAGATATAGAGGGTTGACAGGCTCTCAAACCTGCCCCCAGAAAACTGGATTTGGGGATAATTCAGTGAAGCAAATCAAGAACCTAAAAAAATACCCTTTAGTTTTTGCTTGTTATTTCTAAAAACAATCAAAAGGACAGGAAAAACCTCCCACCCTTGGATTAGAGAAATAAGAAACAAGCAAAAAATTTTCAGACTAGGAGACTGCTTAAACAGGTGAACAGTGATGCTCCAAAGAGTTCACTAAAAGAGAGAGAACACTTTGGAGAGAATGTCAGGTGGGGAAAAACCTGGGCACTAAATCATATGTATAACACAGCAGGAAAAAAATCTGGAAGGCAGAATACCAAATTATTACTACTAATAACTGGGCCTCCCAGGTGGCTCAGTGGTAAAGAATTCGCCTGCCAATGCAGAAGCCGCACGAGACTCGGGTTTGATCCCTGAGCAGAAAGGTCCCCTGGAGGAGAAAACGACAACCCACTCCAGTATTCCTGCTGGGATAATCCCATGGATAGAGGAGCCCGGCGGGCTACAATCGTGGGGTTGCAAAGGGTCAGACACGACAGCATGCACACAGGCCCTACTAATAACTAGTTGTTATTGCAAATGAGCGATGGAATGCTGGGTTTCCTTTGCGTTTCCTTCATTATATGTAGTAACCTTCACATTTTCTGTGAAGAACATTGATTACTCTTGGAAGAAAACTATTTAAATAAGCCAAGTTTTCTCTTCCATTTGTTTTTTTCAGAATAGAGAATGAGTGATGGGTTAGCTTGGATAAGAGATAATCGGCCAGCTCAAGTTCAAAGAAAAGACTCTGCTTACACGAAAACTAGTAAATCAACGCGCAATCAGGTTTTCCTTTAGAATGAAATGGTTCGCATATTTATGAGCTGTGTCTTCAATGATTTCCTGTCTTACCCAACCACCAGTCCTGAGCATGAGACAGCCTGGGACTCGGGACCCTTTGCTGCAGTGCTGCAATGCTCGCATCAGAACAGACTACATCTCCCCTAGCTACAAAATACAAAGAAAGGAAAAGGGACTAAAAATAGCTGTGTGCATGTGCAGTTGGTGCAAATTTCATACAAGAGATACAAAAAGAGCAAAAAACCCAACTGCCAGTTCTGAAAAGTCCAGGACAAAAACAGGGTGTCAGGAGCAATGCCCCCCCGAAGGAATGGGCAAAACACCTAAGCCATCCCTGGACACACTCCCAGGGATGAACCAGCTCAGCCCACCTCGGGGACCAAGCAAGGGAAACTTCTCTGTTCTAGCTCTCCCCTGCTGCATTAGGGACCCCTATAAAGCCTCGCCTGAATTTCTTGTCCAGCCTCTCAGTTCAGTTCAGTTCAGTTCAGTCGCTCAGTCGTGTTCGACTCTTTGCCACCCCATGAATTGCAGCACACCAGGCCTCCCTGTCCACCAACTCCCAGAGGTCACTCAAACTGACGTCCATTGAATCAGTAATGCCATCCAGCCATCTCATCCTCTGGCGTCCCCTTTTCCTCCTGCCCCCAATCCCTCCCAGCATCAGAGTCTTTTCTAATAAGTCAACTCTTCACATGAGGTGGCCAAAGTATTGGAGTTTCAGCTTTAGCATCAGTCCTTCAAAAGACATCCCTGGGCTTATCTCCTTTAGAATGAACTGGTTGGATCTCCTTCCAGTCCAAGGGGCTCTCAGGAGTCTTCCCCAACACCACAGTTCAAAAGCATCAATTCTTCGGCATTCAGCTTTCTTCACAGTCCAACTCTCACATCCATACGTGACCACAGGAAAAACCATAGCCTTGACTAGACAGACCTTTGTTGGCAAAGTAATCTCTGCTTTTGAATATGCTATCTAGGTTGGACATAACTTTCCTTCCAAGGAGTAAGTTTCTTTTAATTTCATGGCTGCAGTCACCATCTGCAGTGATTTTGGAGCCCCCCAAAATAAAGTTTGACACTGTTTCCCCATCTATTTCCCATGAAATGATGGGACCAGATGCCATGATCTTAGTTTTCTGAATGTTGAGCTTTAAGCCAACTTTTTCACTCTCCTCTTTCACTTTTATCAAGAGGCTCTTTAGTTCCTCTTCACTTTCTGCCATAAGGGTGGTATAATCTGCATATCTGAAGTTATTGATATTTCTCTTGGCAATCTTGATTCTAGCTTGTGCTTCTTCCAGCCCAGCGTTTCTCATGATGTACTCTGCATAGAAGTTAAATAAGCAGGGTGACAATACACAGCCTTGACGTACTCCTTTTCCTATTTGGAACCAGTCTGTTGTTCCATGTCCAGTTCTAACTGTTGCTTCCTGACCTGCATATAGGTTTATCAAGAGGCAGGTCAGGTGGTCTGGTATTCCCATCTCTTTCAGAATTTTCCACAGTTTATTGTGATCCACACAGTCAAAGGCTTTGGCATAGTCAATAAAGCAGAAATAGATGTTTTTTTGGAACTCTCTTGCTTTTTTGATGATCCAGCGGGTGTTGGCAATTTGATCTCTGGTTCCTTTGCCTTTTCTAAAACCAGCTTGAACCACTCACCTAGAGCCAGACATCCTGGAATGTGAAGTCAAGTGAGCCTTACAAAGCATCTCTACAAACAAAGCTAGTGGAGGTGATGGAACTCCAGTTGAGCTATTTCAAATCCTGAAAGATGATGCTGTGAAAGTGCTGCACTCAATATGCTAGCAAATTTAGAAAACTCAGCAGTGGCCACAGGACTGGAAAAGGTCAATCCAAACTTTTCCACTGGAAAAGTTTTCATTCCAATCCCACAGAAAGGCAATGCCAAAGAATGCTCAAACTACCGCACTATTGCACTCATCTCACACGCTAGTAAAGTAATGCTCAAAATTCTCCAAGCCAGGCTTCATCAATACGTGAACCATGTCCAGCCTCTAGTCAACTCCTATTGATTGGGGAGTGCCAGGAACCCTGGTGAGTATCAAGCAGGTGGAATCACGGGCTTCTAAGAACCCAGGAAAGAGCACCTGGATGGGAAGTGACTGAGGGAAACTCTGGGGGAGGTGGGATTTTCTTGCACCACCAAAAGCCACTTACTGTCACAGGATTCAGGCTGATTCTTTGCATTTGGGGTCCCAAGGAACCAAAAATATCCTTCCCCAGCCTCTGTTCCTCTTTCTGACTCATGTCTCTGTCGCCCAGGTTTCATCTTTGGATGGCTTTCTCACAACGGCAGCAAGGATGATGTGTTCCCTGAGCCCTTTCTCATTCAGCATGGCTCTCTGCTGCCTTCTCTGGAGGAATACCATTCACTGTCACAGCCCGTTTCTCTCCTGAGTCTGGAGATGCTCCTCTGTTGGGTTGGATGTGTTTGCTGCTGTGGGAAACCCTTCCTTTGCATGCTGCCCAACACTTTCCCTCTCTCCCCACCTCTGGGTTATCTGATCACCCGTCCTTACTGCCCCCACTCCCCCTTCCACCCAGAGCATCTGCAGGCAAGCTCCGGCTTTCGTGCAGCAAATGAAAGAGGCTGGGAGGTAGCATCCATCTGGGAGCGTCCAGATCTCAGCTCTGACAATTACCAAGAAGTGTGACTGAGCCAGTGGCCCTCTCTCTGGGCCTGGGTCCCCCCATTTGTACGAGCGGGGTCATTATGTCCTGCCTGCAAGTGGTGATGAGGACCCAGTGGGATCAGTCCTGGATCTCATTATCGCTCGGCTCCCTTCCCCACCTGGGAGTAACCGCTGCCCCCGAGGCCCCCGAGACCCAGGAGTGTTTCGTGTGGTGACTCTCCTAGGGGCCCACCTCCACCCCCTCAATCCCAGCCACCACAATCTACGCACTCTCAAAAAGAAATTCCCCAGGCCACTTGCAAGGAAAGTCCCCACGACTCTAATTTATTTTTGTGGTATACACACATGTCCACTGCTAGGGACATGTGAGGTGGTCCAATTAGGGCACTCAGCACCCAGCTGGGGTTTGGAGATGACACTCTAGAGTGGGAAGCACCCGGGCCAGGGCCCAGGTTTCCCCCAGAGTGTCCAGCCCCTTCCCCTCTTTCCCCGTCTTCTCTCCCTGCCCCTCCCCACCCCCTGCCTCTCCCCCACCCCCCACCAGTGGCAGGGCTGGTCCCCCCATGGCTGGCCAGAGTGTACCTCCTGATTCCTGCCTTGACATCTTGGCCTGCCTGGGAAAGCAAGGTGTCCTGGAGGGGGAACCAGACCAGGCCCCGAGCACAAGGCGGGTGCACTCAGGCCAGCAAGCCCCTGAGCATCTCTGTCCCCTCAGAGAATGTTTCCTCCACTCTTGCATGGGGGCAGCTTTGTCAGGGGTATGGCAGCCCGGGTGCCTGTGTTGGGGGGTGCTCCCCCAACCTGGGTTCCAGCCTTGTCTAGCCCGCCACCTGTCCTTCCCCATTTAGACGGGCCTTCACTTTATCCAGAGCCTCCTGGGAGAAAACTTGACCTCTGTCCATAGTGATAGTGTACAGCCTGCAACAACTAGGAGGGCACTTCAGGCCCCCTAGCACGCTGCAGCCTGAGGCTCTGCTAGGCTGGAGATAGACAGATGGCTGAGGTGAGGCCCTGGCCTTTGAGGGGCTCATGGACTGCAGGAGAGACAGACACACAGACAGCTCCAACACAGCATGACTGGTGCTGTCACTAAGGGGCCAAAGGCCATTGCTGGGGCACTGAGGAGAGACCTAGCCCTCTGGGAAGGGTGTAGAAGACTTCCTGGAAGGAAGGACCCCTTCGTCTTAAAGGCTGACTAGGAATAAGGCAGGTGAAGAAGCTCAAAGAAGATGTGGAAAAGCATTGTAGGTATGGAAACAGCATGAACGAAAGCTCAGAGGACTGGAGAGGTGATGTGCATAGGATCCTGGGTAGCTCAGATTCTCTTCGGTTTCACACCAGCTTTGTCCCCTCTTGGCTGGGAAAAGTTAAGCCCTCCAATATGGTTTCAGCTCCACAGTTGGGTGTTCCTGCTTTAAGCCTGGGAAGTGCCCCATCTCTAAGTCTCTTGGCAGCTTTGTCACAGGCTCTTTGCATAGCTCAACCTTTGGAGGCTGGTGTGCAGAGAGGCCTGCCTTTGCTTTCCCTTACATGGGGCTTTCTTTTCAGTGAGCCTGTGGGGAGTGGATGTGGCGGGAGGAGCACAGGCCCTCGTAAATCTGTTCTGAGAGTTCTTTCACCACATTATAAATAGCTCAGTTCTACCCCGGTGGCCTTCACTAGGCCTATACTTCCCAAGGTGCAAAGCAGAGCCTTGAATTCAAATGCCCACAGGGGCTGCTAAGATAGGGTACTGGAGATACCAGATGCTCATGCTGGGTGAGCAGTGGGCACCTGGAGGGTCAAGGTCTTACCTAAAGAGCTGAGTGTGGCCAGGTGGGGGGATTCAAGTTCAGCCTTGCCAGAGGCACCTGCATTTCTAGAGAAGCTGGTAATCTAAGCTTTTTTATGTGACATATCCTAATTTTGGACTTCCCTTATGGCTCAGTTGGTAAAGAATCTGCCTGTAATGTAGGAGACCTGGGTTCGATCCCTGGGTTGGGAAGATCCCCTGGAGAAGGGAAAGGCTACCCATTCCAGTATTCTGGCCTGGAGAATTCCACGGACTGTAGAGTCCATGGGGTTGCAAAGAGTCGGACGCAACTGAGCAAATTTCACATTCATATATCCCAATTTTAAAATATTGACCCTTTAAAAAAGGACCAGTGGCTAAATACTTAGCATATCTGTGAGGCTGTTGGTCCATGGGATCTGATGAGACTTACTGTTGAAGCAGGCCCTGGGCCATGGCACTGGGCAAGGCCTTTAGCTCTGCTCTCCTGCCTTCAGGGACGTGGCACACCCACCCTCCCACCCATCACTCCCTCCCCTCCCCACCAGAGAGCAGGAAGCCAGGATGGAAAGAAGGCTTTCATGGGGCTGACAGAAACCTCTAGCCAAGCAGAACCTCCTTCCCACGGCCTGAGAAGGCCAGGATGCTGAGCCCCAGCTCTGCTGTAGGCCGCTCCTGACCATCAACGAAGTGACCACTCATCACTGCCTCAACTTAGAATTCTCCATGTAACACAAATCACTTCCTGTTTTTCCTTCTCCTCCCCTATTTTCAAAGAGTCAGGTTTTGGTTTTCCCTTAGATGAGATACTGATGTTAAAGTTTCTCCCCTTTCTAACTGATCATCTTGTTTTGTCACCGTTAGGTTTTCTCCTACTTCTTTTTCTTTCTTCTACTTTTTTTGAGTTTATCTAACTTCATTACTTAGGCAACAAAGGTCCGTCTGGTCAAGGCTATGGTTTTTCCAGTGGTCATGTATGGATGTGAGAGTTGGACTGTGAAGAAAGCTGAGCACCGAAGAATTGATGCTTTTGAACTGTGGTGTTGGAGAAGACTCTTGAGAGTCCCTTGGACTGCAAGGAGATCCAACCAGTCCATCCTGAAGGAGATCAGTCCTGGGTGTTCATTGGAAGGACTGATGCTAAAGTGGAAACTCCAGTACTTTGGCCACCTGATGTGAAGAGTTGATTCACTGGAAAAGACTCTGACACTGGGAGGGATTGGGGGCAGGAGGAAAAGGGGACGACAGAGGATAAGATGGCTGGATGGCATCACTGACTCGATGGACATGAATTTGAGTGAACTCCAGAAGTTGGTGATGGACAGGGAGGCCTGGCATGCTGTGATTCATGGGGTCACAGAGTCGGACACAACTGAGCGACTGAACTGAACTGAACTTCTTGAACTGAACATTTTATTCATTGACTTGTGATCTCTACTGTTTATGTATAAAAATAATGATAATCTTTATAATAATTATTATTTTAACACGAATTTTCCTGAGTATGGCTTTGGCTGCATCCCATAAATTTGATTTGGAGAAGGCAATGGCACCCCACTCCAGCACTCTTGCCTGGAAAATCCCATGGATGGAGGAGCCTGGTAGGCTGCAGTCCATGGGGTCGCTAAGAGTCGGACACGACTGAGCAACTTCACTTTCACTTTTCACTTTCATGCATTGGAGAAGGAAATGGCAACCCATGCCAGTATTCTTGCCTGGAGAATCCCAGGGACGGGGCAGCCTGGTGGGCTGCGGTCTATGGGGTTGCACAGAGTCGGACACGACTGAAGTGACGCAGCAGCAGCAGCAGCAGCATAAATTTGGTTAACCATGTTCTTATAACTGGTCACTTCTCAAAGATCTATGACTTCACTTTTGATGCTCTCTGATAGAAGAATTCTGAGGAAGAGCATTTTGTAAAATTTACAGTGGTTTGTTGGTGCTTCATTTCTGTATTTGATATTAATTTCCACAATATTGTCAAGTAATGCAGCCTGTAAGAGAGCTATATTAAACTTTTCTTTAGGGCCTAGAACATTGTCAATTTCTATCAATATTCCTTAGAATTATTGACTCTGTCAAGTACAAAGTAACATAATTATCATTAACTTATCATAATTTATAATAATATATTACAAATATATAATTATATAATTATAATTTATATATATAATATTATATAATTGTAATTTATTAAATATAATTATATTATGTATTAATATTATTATATAATTATATATATTCTTCTAATGATTATCTTTAAATTTTTAACAAATATATTAAATCTTGTGTTCATCTGTTAGCATTAATAGTAGAAGAGTAACTCTTCTTCCAGTTAAGATAAAATATTTAGTGTAAATCATCCATGGTGGTGGTGGTGGTTTAGTCACTCAGTTGTGTCCAACTCTTTGCAACCTCATGAACTGTAGCACGCCAGGCTCCTCTGTCCATGGGATTTCCCAGGTAAGAACTCTGGAGTAGGTTGCCATTTCCTTCTCCAAAATCAACAATATTTCAATTTTAAAAATCTTTAGCACAGTTTTCCTTCTCCCTTCTTTTTCTTTTCCCATTTTCAGATGTAGCTGAAATCATAAGAAATATTTTGTTCCAGATTATTTCCTAATTTTTATATCTATTTTAAGCATGTAGCTGCCTAAACAGTTATAAAGCTTCACAATCACATTACCACCAGTTTGTTAGCCATCCCTTAGAACTGAACTGGTTTAACTGATCAACTACTTTCTCCCCTGTAACATGTCTTTCCTTTTCTTGGATTATTTTATGGGATTAATTTCATCAAATTTGGCTGGAATGTGCGATCTCAGAGGCTCTGGAAAAACCCCAGAAAGCCTCCCTCTGTAGTCAGGAGGTCTCCCCTGCCATGCAGGTACTCCCAGTGGGCGCTGTGCTCTGGGCCGTGTCAGTCTTTTCCCAGGAGGGGCTTCCAGTTGGGTGGGGGAGGCAGGGCACCACCTGGTGTTTCCTGAGCCCCAAATCCCAGGGCAGGGGAGCTAGGCTGGGAGCTGTCTGGGGCCCCGGGTTCTCAGGGACAGTGTGTCTGTCGGTTCCTGAGATGAGATGGGAGGGACAGTGATGGAACCCCAGTTAGAAGGTTGGGGACCCCAAATCTCAGCCATGGAGATTAACAAGACGGGTCTGGGGTTGGTGGCTTTGGGGCCTGGGGGCAGGGACAGGGCCCAAGTTCCCCTCGAGTTTGCTTCCCCAGAAAGCCCTTTGCTAAGGCAGTGTGGTCCACAGCTGGTCTTTCCCGGTCAGGCCAGACCCACCCTAGAGTGTGGTTGCCTGGGGACCCAAAGGACAGAAGAGGAGATGCAATGTCACATGTACACATCAGCACAGCAACAGTCACAGGGGCTCCAGGGCTGCCCGATGCCTGGCACTCCACAGTTTATAATGCCCCATGGGGTGTCCAGCACAGGTGCTGCCGATTTTGTGAGGCTCAGAGAAGCAAAGTGACCTCACTGAGGTGGCTCAGCCAGCTAGCAGGTTTGGATCAGGGTCTGGAAGCCAAATCTCTGTGACCAGCCCCTTACCACCCTAGTGTTCCACTGGCCACAGAGATCAGAGGGGGCCCAGTGGTGCTGGGGTGTGCGGAGTAGAAACCTGAACTTTAAGCCCTCAAGGGAAGACTGATAGGGATCCAGCTGTTGTCACCCACAATTTTAAAAATCTTTAAACCCACAGATACACTGCCTAGGAATATGGAGTTTAGGTGTGCATTGCGGGGTGCCTGTTCCCTGGGAACCCTCAAGCTGCAATGCAAGGCAGACAACACCCTGGTGGTCTTCAAGGCTGTCCCTCTGCTAGGTGGGCACCTGCAGTGAGCCTGTCCCCCAACCCCACTTGCACTGTATCAACACCCTCTGAGCTAACCCCCCTTGGTCCTCAGAAGCAAGAGTGACTATCCCCATTGTACAGATGAGAAAACTGAGGCTCAGAGAACTTCTCCAGCAGGAAGCAGTCAGAATTTGAACCCAGAGACCATGCTTGTTCCACCCTGCTTTGTGCAGTGATGATTTTTTTTTTTTCTAGAGGGGGTTTACATTTTTCTAGTCTCCAGAACCCTAGAGATCCCAGAGTTAAAGGAACACCTTACTCCTTGGGTTTGTTCTGAAAAGTGTGTTTTGATTAAGGAGCTGTAGATATTTAACTCAGGGTGGACCCATAGGATGAAAATTATACAGTCCAACTCCAAAAGATAGAAAGTGGGCCGGTGGTCAGTGGAAGAGGGATTTAGCTTCAGTCTAAGTAAGGAAGGACTTTTTAACACTATAATCCTCCCAAGATGAAGCAGGCAGACTTAAAAAGTAGTGAGCTTCCTGTTCCTGGAAGCATGTGCACTAAGACGGTTACTCGGAGTTCAGGGGACTCCTGGGCTGGGGGGCATCAGAAGTGATGTCCTGACTCCTAGTATCAAGTCTTAGGAAGTTCTGCTCATTAGACTCATGGCCCTAGGATACCCTAAGTGCCTTCTGAATCTTCAAAACACTGTGTGTGTTTAAAAAAATTTAAATAGACTTTATTTTTAAAGCAGTTTTAAGTTCACAGAAAAATTGAGCAGAAAGTACAGAGTTTCCAAATATTCTACCTCCTGCTCCACATGTGCACAAATCAACATCCTGCCCCAGGGGTGCTGTGTCCTTACAATCCTTGAACCTACACTGATACATGGTGTCACCCAGTCTATGGGTTACATTAGGGTTCTCTCTTGCTGTTATACTTTCTATAGATTCAGACAAATATATCATGACATGTATCCACCATCCTAGTGTGCTGTGTGGCATACAGGGCATCAATGCCTCAGCCAGGTATGGAACCCATGCGTCCTGCAATGGAGGCGTGAAGTTTTAACCGCTGAACCGCCAGGGAAGACCCAAACCGCCATAATTTCATGCAGAGTAGTTTCACTGCCGTAAAAATCCTCTGTGCTCTGTGTGTTCATCCCTCCCTGCCCCCAGCTCTGGCAAACACTCATCTTTTCACTGTCTTCATAGTTTTGCCTTTTCCAGGATGTTATGTAATTGAACTTTTTCAGATTGGCTTCTTTAACTTAGTAACATGCTGTATACTTGTAGTGCTTGCTAAGTGATCATTATTCACTTATTCATTTATCCATCTATCCGTTCATTCATGCATCCGCTATTTAGTCATTCAGCAAATACTGACTGGCGTCTGCTTTATGCTAGGCACAATTTAAGAGCAGGCGAGGCGGTTGTGAATGGGACAGATAGGCTCCCTGCTTTTATTTTGAAAACCAGAATCCCTGCTGGGTCTGCAGCCCCCCTCCCATGCCCAGGGTGCACCCTCTCTGACCCTCAGGTGGCACAGGTTAAAAGGACAGCCCTTAGTCGTACCCTTGGACCCCCTCTGAACTTTTTATCCAGACAGAATCACTGTGTTAGCAGAGGCCACGTGGCACAGCTGTGTCCCCTGCTTGATGCCATGGGACAGCATCTCCCCATTTCTGCCTAATCCCAAGTCCTTATATCTCACCACCAGTCAATCATCGGAACCTCTTCCTTCTTATAAGTGATAGACTTGAGTCACAAAGAGGTTGAGGACTTCCCAGACCCTAAGTGAAGGGCTTTGCTGGCTTACATCCTGACTCGGAGGCTCAGTTTCCTCATCTGTTCCGTGAGGATCCCAGAGCCCACGATTGCAGAGGTTTTGTGAGTTCAGGGCAGAGCAGGGATGAGACCCTGTGATCCTGCCTGTGCGGCCAGCACGGAACCTGCGTTTGCAATGTTTTCAAAACCACTTCTCCTGGCTCCAACCCCTGTTTGGCTCCTGTTCTGAGCAGGAGAAAAACAATAAATGCGCCCTTCAAGCTTTTGGGTCTCCTGTTGTGGAATATCCCCACCACTCCCAGTACTGCCAGGGTCCAGAAGGACACAGAACACAGAAGGACTCCAGCAACCTGTGGGGTTGCTCCCTCTACCCCCAGCCAGTCAAGCCCTTCTCTTGCTGAGAGGAGGAATATGGGGCGGGGTTGGTCCCCCCAGCAGCTCATACCTGGGCCGGAGCTCCCACTTTCTGAGGTTGGCAGGAGACGCAGAGAGCCTAACTCAGGAAGGCACATTCTAACCTGCCCCGGGCCGAGCAACGCCGACCTCCCACCCTGACCCAGGCTGGTAAAACTACCTGCCCTTGGCAGCTCTGATAACGACGATTTATTGAACACCTACTGCATACGTGACACTTCACTTCATCAGCCTATTTCTCTCTTGGGCACCACCCTGCCAGGTCAGCTTTCTAGCCCAGGAAACTAGAAAAAAAATGGACGCAAACATGTTACCCAGGGGATGAGAGCAGAAGTTGGTGCCAACTAGGTCTGGATGCAGAGCTGATGCTCTGAATCAAGGTACTGTTTTAGCCCTCCATCCTAGCCACCCAGGACCAGACAGGAGGGATGAGAAGCTTATCTGAATCATCATCACAACCACCTCAAATGCAAATCAGCTAAAGTTTACAACCCCTTCCATCTGTGCTCTGAATAACTCTAGACACCCTGGGAAGTAGGTGAGCAGGGTACTTTACAGATGAGCAACTGAGGCTCAGAGAGGTTAAGTAACTTGTCCAGGGTCACACAGGGCCAACGAGAGGCAGGGCTATGAGTGCAAAGCCAGATTCTGGAGTCTAAACGCCACACCTTTCCCATCGCACCTCGCTCGCTTCTCCCTGCTCTAGTGCAAGAATCCACCCGGAGCCTATAAAATCAGATCGCTAACTTTCTCACACAGACACACGCCTGCCTGCCTGTCTCCTTAGTTCCGAAAGAAGACACACCGAGAACAAAACAAGAAAATTTCTCTTGCTGGGAACCTTTCTTGTTACTTATAGGGAAGGAAAGGAACTTTCCCAAGCTTCCCAGCAGCTGAACAAAACTTCTCTCCCAGCCTGGGGATCAGCCCCCGGGTGTGTCACCCATCTGCCCACCTCCCTCTGTGCTGGGTCTGCCCGTCCAGCCCCCGCCCAGCACCCACCTTGTCTGGAACATAATCGAGGGCACCTCCGTGGCTCCCTGGTCCAGCGAGGCTGCCCCAGGTCCCCAGTCCTCCCAGGAGCCTCCGGAGCGGAGCTGAAGTGGCAGCGGGAACAGCTCATCTTTCAAGGGCTGGGTCGTGATGTCATCGCCCTTCTAGGCACTTCCTCCCTCCACCTCCAGCCTAGCCCAGCACTCCAGCTCCTGCCCAGTGCCTTGCCTAGCCAGGCTGGCTACAGTTTCTAGAACCCAGACCTGCAGAGGCCAGGCAGGATGGCTGCAGCTGCCCAGGGCTCCTCCTGGCTTCTGAGCCAGGAGAGCTGGGCGAGCCGTGCGTGGAAGACCTCCAAGTTAGTCCGCGGAGTGTTCTATTGTGTAGACAGGCTGCCCTTGAGAGCCTCCGGGTTGGCAAACACGTTCTGGGCTGCGAGTCAGTCCGGGGTTTTCAGACCCACTTCCTTAGCGAAAAGCCCCGGCAAATGTCTTAACCTCTCTGAACTCTGAAATGAAGCTGATAGTGACAACACTCAGAGCGGGTGTGGTGAGGATTAGGAACAGTCCTGACACGTCTATGACTTTTACTGTGGTAGGCGCTTTGTAAAGACATAAATGCATTCACTCAGCTAATCCTCCCTGGAACCCAGGCAGTGTGTCTCCAGAGTCTGTTCTTAACCACTTTCCCATTCCTTTTCTCAATTAAATGAAACTATGGATGTGAAACTGGGATACCTAGCAGGCGACCCCTAAAATACTAGCTTTCTTCTTTCTGGTGTTGAGGTAGGTAGCCGACACACTCCGCAAGTGAACACATTTTTCTAAATAGCATGTTTATAGCAATAAATCATGATTTGTTTTCCCTAGGTGGTTGTTTTGTGTCTGAGTTTAGGTATAAACAGCGGGCATTTACAGAAGGTAGAAGCAGAGTTTGACCAGGGAGGCAGGGGAGTTCTGATTTTTTTTTTTTTTTAATGCCATGTATGGAATGCAGGTGGAGAAGGCAATGGCAACCCACTCCAGTGTTCTTGCCTGGAGAATCCCAGGGACGGGGGAGCCTGGTGGGCTACCATCCATGGGGTTGCACAGGGTCAGACACGACTGAAGCAACTTAGCAGCAGCTGCATGGAATGCAGGAGATGCGGGTTCGATCCCTGAGTCGGGAAGATCTCCTAGAGAAGGGAATGACTATCCATCTTAGTACTCTTGCCTGGAGAATCCCATGGACAGAGGAGACTGGTGGCTACAGTCCATGGGGTCACAAAGAGTAGGATACGACTGAGCAGCTAACACACACACACACACACACACACACACACACACACACACACACACCACGTGCTTCCAAAGGAATGACGGTATTAGAAACTCAGAAACATCTTCAGAGATAGAACACCTTTCCCAGTCCTGTTTCCCGGTGACACTTAAGGGTTTTGTGCTCCTGAGACTCAGCCGTTTTGGGGGGGCTGTCTGGCTATGGTGTCCTCCCACTTGAACACTGATTGACTTTCTTGGCTTCACCCTGGAAACTTACTGACAATCCACAGCACTTAACACTCTCGAAGCTTAGAAGCTGGAAAGTGCACGGGCCTTCAAATGTTTTTGAAAGAAAGTCTTAAAGCCTTTCTTTTAAAACAGAGAAGGTTTTATGACTTTTACTGTGGGCCTGGGGGGACTGGGGGATAGACGGAGGGTCAGAACCCCACTTTCTGTCTCCCCTTCGCTTGAAACTTCTCTCTACCAACTCTTCAAACCAGCAGTGGAATCCAACTTGATCATCAGATAGCTACCTGATGTGAAGAGTGACACATTGGGAAAGACCCTGATGATGGGAAAGGTTGAAGGCGGGAGGAGAAGGGACTGACAGAGGACAAGATGGTTGGATGGCATTACCAACTGAAGGGACATGAGGTTGAGCAAACTCCAGGAGTTGGTGAAGGACCAGGGAGCCTGGCATGCTGCAGTCCATGGGGTCTCAAAGAGTCGGGCACGACTGAGCAACTAAACAACAACAATCATCAGAGAGATGGGGAAACGAAGCTCTGGAAAGACTTAAGGGGAGATCTGGGGTTTAGACCTAGCTTGGCCATAAACTGGTCACAGAAGCTTGATTGTGGTCCCTTCCCCAACCTGGGGTCTCAGTGACTCTTCTGCACAGTGACTGGTTCTACCTGCCAGAACTCCTTAATCTGAGGCTTCTAACCTTCCAGGTGGGGGCAGGGCTCTGTGGACAGAGCTGCCCAGGGTCTACTTGCCCTCTAACATGGTATACAGAACAGTGCTGTGTGCTTTTTCTGGGAGAGAGAATCTATCAGATCAGATCAGATCAGATCAGTCGCTCAGTTGTGTCCGACTCTTTGCGACCCCATGAACTGCAGCACGCCAGGCCTGCCTATCCATCACCAACTCCCGGAGGTCACTCAGACTCACATCCATCGAGTCAGTGATGCCATCCAGCCATCTCATCCTCTGGCGTCCCCTTCTCCTCCTGCCCCCAATCCCTCCCAGCATCAGAGTCTTCTCCAATGAGTCAACTCTTCCCATGAGGTGGCCAAAGTACTGGAGTTTCAGCTTTAGCATCATTCCTTCCAAAGAAATCCCAGGGCTGATCTCCTTCAGAATGGACTGGTTGGATCTCCTTGCAGTCCAAGGGACTCTCAAGAGTCTTCTCCAACACCACAGTTCAAAAGCATCAATTCTTCGGCGCTCAGCCTTCTTCACAGTCCAGCTCTCACATCCATACATGACCACAGGAAAGACCATAGCCTTGACTAGGCGAACCTTTGTCGGCAAAGTAATGTCTCTGCTTTTGAATATGCTATCTAGGTTGGTCATAACTTTCCTTCCAAGGAGTAAGCGTCTTTTAATTTCATGGCTGCAGTCACCATCTGCAGTGACTTTGGAGCCCAGAAAAATAAAGTCTGACACTGTTTCCACTGTTTCCCCATCTATTTCCCATGTAGTGATGGGACCAGATGCCATGATCTTCGTTTTCTGAATGTTGAGCTTTAAGCCAACCTTTTCACTCTCCACTTTCACTTTCATCAAGAGGCTTTTGAGTTCCTCTTCACTTTCTGCCATAAGGGTGGTGTCATCTGCATATCTGAGGTTATTGATATTTCTCCCAGCAATCTTGATTCCAACTTGTGTTTCTTCCAGTCCAGCATTTCTCATGATGTACCAAGCCAGGCTTCAGCACTACGTGAACCGTGAACTTCCTGATGTTCAAGCTGGTTTTAGAAAAGGCAGAGGAACCAGAGATCAAATTGCGAACATCCGCTGGATCATGGAAAAAGCAAGAGAGTTCCAGAAAAACATCTATTTCTGCTTTACTGACTATGCCAAAGCCTTTGACTGTGTAGATCACAATAAACTGTGGAAAATTCTGAAAGAGATGGGAATACCAGACCACCTGATCTGCCTCTTGAGAAATCTGTATGCAGGTCAGGAAGCAACAGTTAGAACTGGTCATGGAACAACAGACTGGTTCCAAATAGGAAAAGGAGTACGTCAAGGCTGTATATTGTCACCATGTTTATATGCAGAGAGGATCTATAGTTTTCATCAAATCATTGAAATGATCTTTGATGATCCAAAGCATCTTCAGACCCCTGGATGTCAGAGACCTGGTGAAGTCCCTTCCAGCTCACATATTCTAGGGTTCTACGTCTATGGGATGAAAAATCCCCAAAGACTTGAATCCAGTGACAATGCTTCTGTAAATACTGTTGACTGAGAGAGTTCCAACAGGCATCCGTCCGTCTGTAGAAATCTCCATCCACCACTGTAACGTAGTTTGTTGGTAGGGGAAAGGGGATGCTATTTTGATTTGGTTTTGGAGCCCTGGCTGGGAGCCAGGCAGTTCTTGAACAGCTAGGATCACACTCCCGTTGCTTGTTTTCTCGGGCCTCACTCTTCAGGCCACTCTGTGCCCGCCCTAATCAGACTGGGGCCAAACACCTACGGACAACCCCATACCCCAGAACTTGCAAAATTATTCAGATTAGCCAATCCACAGGGAGCCTGAGAAAGCTGCCTAATGCATCCTGCTTGCCTTACGTAGGCTCTCTTACAGCACCAGCTTGCTGTTTCCATGTCCCTGGTATAATCCCTGTGTGGCCCTGTCTGGAAGCCTTCTCTCCTTTGGAGCTGTAAGTAACAAAATATGCTGCTTTTCATTCATCTGAGTGTCATTGTATGGTCTCTCCCTAGCAAAAGAATTCTTAAATCTTGTAAAATAATCACCCACTCTTCCATTCATCCACACTTGTATCTACCCATTCACCCGTCCTCCCATCCAACCACCCGCCCTCCCATCCATCCACTCGTTTATCAGACATGCCATAGGCAGAAGTGAATGAATGGATACTCCCATGCCTGGGAGGAACCTGAAACTGAGCAGGACCCTGTGGGGCTCTTGGGCACAAAAGTCTTTCTGTGTCCCCTTCCCTGAGTTCCAAAGTGTAGGTTTAAGCATGCTAATCAGGGAATGAAGAGACAAGGAAAAAGAAGTCAAGTAACAATACTGTAACCGTGGGGCAGGGTCCCGGTTCCCCCTCAAGGGATACACACGGTGTATCTTTGAGCCTTTCCAGCAGAACAAAAGTTCCCACCAAATGGAAGATGTTAACCCCTGATGAAGCCCTCTTCATTCCAGAGAGGGTCACAGCTCATCCTTCATTACCAGATGGTCTCTGGATTGAAGAAACGCGGACCCTGCACGCACCCTCATCCTTGTCAGCAACCCAGTCCCTTGACTATAAAACTCTTCACAAGTCCCCAGGGGTTGGGGACACATAGTTTTGAGGGTATTAGCCTGCTTTGGCCCTCTTGGCCTGGCAAAGCAATAAAGCTTTTTTTTTTTTTAATTCACTCAAAATTCTGTCTCTGAGAATTAATCCAGTATTGGGGTACAGAGGTGAAAAGTGGCTCCAAGCCTATCACTGGGGCCAATCCCCTGCCCAGGGGCAGAGCTCGGATGGGGAACCATTTGAAAATGAACTTCTCACGGACTCAGTCAGAACCCACACTCATTTATATCTGAGTCAGCACTTCATTTTTGCTTTGAGAAAACTCGATGAAACCCTTCCTGTGAAATCTGGAACCGCTGACTTCTTATACCCCTCTGCACTCATCTGCTGCGCTCGGGTCACAGTGGGGCTCAGCCCTGCCTGGACTCTGGCTCCAGCCAGCGGCTGTTTTCAGGGTGAACAGAGCAGGGACCAAGTTCCTCCTGCGTGACCTGGACAAGTCTCTGCATTCAATCAGGCCCCCTCTGTGGCTTGGTAAGAACCCACCCCAGGCCTCTCCAGCTCATGTCCAAGCCTAAGGTTCAGCATCATGGAGTCACCTAAGGCTCCCGGGTGCGGCAGATGGCAGCTGAAACATACTTGCAGTGCTCTCTGCCTGGAGCGCCCTTCCTTGGGAAACGTCCACTTCTCTTAGGGGCCGCTTCCAGGGCCTTTCCCTGATGTGCCTGCTGAGGACAGCGCCCCGCCTGCGCTCAGCAACCTGACTGTCTTGATTCACAGCTCTGCGGGTTTTGTCCGTGGGCCCCATACATGAACCCCACAAGGCAGGGGCTCCTGTTTTATTTATCACTATTTGTTATCTAGAGCATAGGGGGCCCACTGTGCACTCCTGCTGATGGAAGGAAGACACAGCTCAGTTTTGGGGCAAAAGCCCCCAAATCTAACCTTTTCTATGGGGTGGAGAAAAGACCCCATAGAACAGAACAGCACAAAGCAGGCTACGACATGTACACACACGTTTGTTTATATGTGTCTGCCCCTCTAACCCAGTGTTGCGGAACAGTCTCTACAAAGGTCTATGTTTGAGGCTGAGGTCCTCAATCCCATCCCTGGTAAGGCCCTTTTCCATCCGCTTTCAGGAGTGGACTGTGCTTTTGCCTAGAATTCTACAGTCTTGACCAGAAGCAACCTCTGTTCTCAGAAGCCACTCGGCACATCCCAGGCAGTGAATGCTTGTGTGCTAAGTCGCTTCAGTCATGTCTGACTCTTTGAGACCCATAGACTGAAGCCTGCAAGGCTCCTCTGTCCACAGGATTTTTCAGGCAAAAATATTGGAGTGGGTTGCCATGCCCTCCTCCAGCGGGTCTTCCTGATCCAAGGATTGAACCCTTGTCTCTTGTGGCTCCTGAGTTGGCAGGTGTATTCTCTACCACCGAGTCACCGAGGGAGCCCCACACCCCAGGCAGACCAGTCTTGAAAAACTAGGTGAGCCCACATTCTGCTTTAAAGCAAAACATGCACAAAGCCTGTAACGTGGACTGGTTGGCACTGATGCCCATGCCTAATGGACCCTGCAGAGAGTGTCCAGGCAGTGTGTAGCCACCTCCAACCCCACATGTTCTGCCTCTGTCCCCTCATATCCAGGAGCCCCTACAATGCTACAGAAAGCAGAGGTACAGCCAGCGGTCACTTTTCAGCTCTGAACTGCCCACCACCCAGTGATGTTACTAGCTGTTTATTGTCCTCCTGGGTAAAGGAAAACTAAAAATTTAGTTTATTAGCATGCATTTTACCATTCACCTTTATACTGCTCAGCTTGAAGTGCAAATATCAATCCTTTTAGCTCATATGTGAAATCACTGAAATGACGCCATTTGTATTTTATAATTTATATGCACATATGTATTTCTTTTCTTTCCAGAACAGTGGAAACACAGCAGAAAACAAACTCGTCTGTTTTTATTTAACTTTTCGGTATGGGAGTTTTCCCCACAACTTTTGTCCTACTCTACTTTCCCACACCCCGTCCCCAGATTTAGGGAATGCGTGAAATCCTTGCTATTTCTGATGCAAAGACCTTCAGCGCTGAGAACAAAGAGGAATGTGGGGAAGGAGGTGGAGGGAGCTCGTGTACAGGGAAGCCACTATTTTCTGTCTGTCTGTCTGTCTGTCTGTCTCCCTCCCTGCTGTCCTGGGAGGTGGACCAGGGCCTGGTCCTGCTGGGCCGGCAGGTTGTCAGCCCCCGGGTTTGGTTTGGGGAGGGGGTCTTGGTTGCCAGTCAGTGTGGCAGTGCTGCTTCCTAACTGTCCTTGGCCCTAAGGCTGACGCCGCTCTTAGGTCTAGAAGCGATTGCTCACTTCCTGCTATCAGGGCCGCTGAGTTTGGGAAAGCCTCAGGGTGAGGAGCCCAAGCTGGTTCCTAGCAGCCCTGGCCCCTCTTCTCCTGGGACTAAGCGTTGAGCTATGGTCCCGGGGCACCTGGCTCTGCCTGCAGGGTCCTCGTGCCTCCCAGAGGACCTGGGAGTGCGTTCCACCCCCGTCTTGGCAGCGGGCTGTCTGATTAACTGGCCTGGTGCCCACTGGGCTGGCACTGTGCCCATGGGCTGGCACTGCGCTGAGACCCCTCCTTTCCCCTTCCCACCCCACCCCCTGATCAAGAGACTGATGCTCAGAGAGAAGATTTACTCTGGGAGCAGTGTCCTTGAATTTACCTATTATGTATATTTAATAAAAATGGAATCCTCTGACTTTGGGCCTGACTTCTTACACTCTGGGCTTCCCTGGTGGCTCAGATGGTAAAGAATCCACCTACAATGTGGGAGACCTGGGTTTGATTCCAGGGTCAGGAAGATCCCCTGGAGAAGGGAATGGCAACCCACTCCAGTATTCATGCCTGGAGAATTCCAGGGACAGAGGAGCCTGGCGGGCTACAGTCCATGGGGTCGCAAAGAGTCGGACACGACTGAGCACCTAACACTTTCCCATGCTTTCCTACACTCTGTGTCGTGTTTTTGAGCCTCGGTCGCCTGGCAGCACGTGTCAATCGTTCATTCTTGTTTGTGGCTCAACAATGTCCCATCGTGTCTGGACCACATCCATCTGCCCCTTCTCCCCTGGGTGGACTTTGGGGCTGTCTCTTCCTTTGGTCTGTTGTGAATAAGGCTGCCATGAGCATTCACGTAGAGCATTCGTTTGGGTTCCTATGTTCAATCTTTAGGGTATGTACTCAGAAGAGGAGGTGCCAGGCACCGTGCTGATTCTGCACTTGGCTGTTGCAGGAAGAACCAGACAGTTTCGCAGTAGTTGCGTCTTGCTGGTCCTCACTCACAGGTTCACACACTTAATGCACTGGTACTCCTAGGGTGGGGAAGGATTGTGCCCCAGGGGGCATTCTAGAACCAGAAAGGACCCTACAGGGGCTTCCTGGGCTGATACCACCCCTGTGTCCTTTGCTGTAGCTCCTCTTTGAAGCAGCTGGATACCAGTACCTGATGCACATTTCCCAAGCTTTCCAGATGCTAAAACCACCACCACATGGAAGAAATTAACTACTGGATGACCCCAAGCTCATAGCCCCCCCAGATCTACTGGCACCTGAGGACTGATCAGGTTAACCCTGTGACACTGCCCTGTCACCTCACCATCAACCAGTCAGAGAACTGTGTGTGAGCTGATCGCAGACTCCGGGACACCCGTCCCTCACCTGGCCTTTAAAAATGCTTTGCCCTGGATAGCACAGGGAACTTTGCTCAGTATTCTGTAATGACCTCATAGGGAAAATAACTTGAAAACGAATAGCTGCATTTATATGTATAACTGAATCACTTTACTGTACACCTGAAACTAATACAACATTGTTAATCAACTAGACTCCAACTAAAATAAAAAAAAATTTTTTTTAAGTAGGCACAAAAAGCTGTAGATTGCTACTCTCAGAGAAACAGATTCTTTGCTGAAACTCGTCAGAGTGTATGGGGTTTGGTGGGGCAGGAGTCACTTGTTCTCATTACTCAGCCCTGCAATAAACCTTTCTCTGCTCCAGATTCTGACAGTTTGGTTTGTCTGGCCTCCCTGTGTGACAGGCATGTGAGCTTGCATTCGGTAACAACTTAAGTTTCTCCCGACTCACGGGCTGACCCTTGATCAACATCAGCATCAGCCTCCACTTCACTTCATCCATTTGGTTCGAGTATTTTCAGTTCACCGAGGTGTCTTCTCGTGTGCTACTCATCGGAGGCTTATAACGAAGTGGAGAGGTTGAGTGACCTGCCCAAGGTCCCCCAGCGAGAGAGGGGCTGAGTTGGAGCAGAATCCAGGCTCCACTGCACTGTGGCCTGCAGGTGGGAGCCTCCACCTCCCAGTGGACGGCCCCTGTGAGCCAGGCTTTCTGCTTCCCACCCTTCTCTGCTCAGGCCTTCAGATTCTGAATGCACCCCAACTCAAATGCTCTGGCCTCCCGCGGAGACAGAAACTGAAAACACAACATTCTGGTTCACATTCCTCTTCCCCGGGGGCCTCCAGCCCAGTGCCCTTCACTGTTGAGTAATTCCTGCTTGGTTCACCTTCAAGTCTGTTTTCCTAAGGCAACCCCTGGCAGCTCCCAGCCCCCACCCGCACCCTGGCCGGAGAGCCCCAGCCGTCCTCAGGTAAAGCCCGGTCAGCCACGCTCCCAAGTGCCCAGCACCTTGCTCCCGCCAGGCCCCTCCTGGAAGGTTACAGATGTCTCCAACCCATGCGGTCAGCTCCAAGGTGGGAACCATTGCCCCCTGTGCCCAGTGAGGAAGCAGGCTCCCAGAGGCCAAGGCCCTGAACCACCACCAGCCCAGACTCATCCACCCTCACCCAGACCACTGCTGCTGGCCGGCCTCTTTCCTACTTCCCCTCCTGCCCCTCCCACCCTTCCCTTTGCCGTTGCCAAAGGGATCTTTTATTTTTTTAATAGAAAACTTTAGAAAAATTGCATGCAGTAAAGTTTCCTCTCTGTGGCGTCCAGTTCTGTGAGTTTTGACAAAGTCAGATTCTTGCATCCACCACCCTCGTGCCCCACAGAACGATTCAGTCACCCTGCACATCGCCTGCGGCCTCCTTTGCCATCAGCCCTCCCCTCCTCTGCTCTCTGGCAACTGCTGATTTCATTTATTTATTTTATTGGAAGGACTGATGCTGAAGCTGAAACTCTAACACTTTGGCCACCTGATGCAAACAGCTGACTCACTTGGAAAGACCCTGATGTTGGGAAAGATTGAAGGTGGGAGGAGAAAGGGACGACAGAGGATGAGATGGCTGGATGGCATCACTGACTCGATGCACATGAGTCTGAGACAACTCCAGGAGTTGGTGATCGACAGGGAGGCCTGGTGTGCTGCAGTCCACGGGGTCACGAAGAGTCAGATACAACGGAGCGACTGAACTGAACTGAACTGATTTTATTGGAGTCTAATTGCTTTACAGTATCTCGTTGGTTTCTGCAGTACAACAGCGCGAATCCATCATAACTGTATACACGTCCCCTCCGTCTTGAGCCTCCCTCCCACACTCTCACCCCATCCCACCCCTCTAGGTCATCACAGAATCCCAAGCTGAGCTCCCTGCGCTATACCGCAGCCTCCCATCAGCTATCTATGTTACACATAGTAGTATATAGGTGTCAACACCACTCTCAGTTCGTCTCACCCTCCCCGCATCTGCCCCGTCCCCCATGTCCATGTGCCTCTTCCCTACATTTGCAAACAGAGGGATTTTAAAGCAGGTGAAATCACTCTCTGATGGCCACTTCCATTGCATCTAGCAAAAAACACAGCTCCAGACCTCTCGCTCACCAGCGCTTCCAGGCCACGGGACACTGGCACAGCCCGCTCCTCCCCTGGGAATGTTCGTCCCTCTTCTCCCAGGGCCAGCTGCTCTCCTCCCCAAGTCATAGCCTTAGTGGTTCCTCCTCAGTGGGTTCTCTCTGCCCTCCTTCCTGTCTGAAACCTCAGGCTCTTCTGCAGGACACCCACAAGGTGCAAAGGTGTGTGTGTGTGGTTGGTGTCCTCTGCCGTGAACTCACAGCTCCATGAGGGCAGGGCCGTGTCTACACTACTCTCCAGTCTGCAGGCAGGCAGGTCCTAGGTGCTCAGAAAACACTCATTGAACTGCTGAAGGAGGGCTGCTGATGGCAGAGAAGCCAGTTTCTGTCTGTCTCTCAATCTGTATCTTTTCCACCTGTATCTTTTCCAATCTGTATCTTTTTCCAATTCTTGCGGTGTCCCCAGAATTCTCGCTCATCTCTCCATCTGTCCATCCATCTGTCTGTCCCCCAAACCCTCCCTGAGGCCAGCTCTGTCCCTTGTGCCAACCCAGGGCTCCCAGAGCCGGTGAGGCTGGTCTCTGCTTTCCCGTGGTCAAGATTAACAGCTTCCCATCCCCGCCCTGCCCTTAGGGGTCTCCCCCACCCACTTCCTTCTGTGACCTCCTCCTCACAGCCCCATGGGGGCAAGTGACACTAGAATTATCAACAGAAGGGGAGGGACCTGTCCAAGGAGAGCAGGACCTGAAGGCATCTCAGGATATCCCAGCACCTCTGGAGCCACGCAGCGCCCTCTGAGAAAGGCAGAAGGTGGGCAGAGGATATGTCCTCAGGTGGGCAGGGTGGGCACCTGGAAGCTGGAGGGTCCATGAGAGAATGTGGGAGCTGAGGGCCCCCTTCAGCGCCCAGTGGAGAAACGGGTCCAGACAGGATGCCTTAGTCATTCGGTCCACCCTTGAGGGTCCCATGGAGAAACCGGTCCAGACGGGATGTTTAGTCATCTGGCCCATCCTTTAGGGTCCTGTGTTTCTTGGTGGGTCAGGAAAGCAGATGTTCTGGAGATATGGGGGAGGGGTGCTCTGGGCCCCTGGAGAGGGACCCCCCCAACACCCCCAACATCAGGGTGACATGACCGAGTTCGCCCTGCTGTTGTGGCTCCATGAATAGGCACCGCCTTCCCAAACGTTCCCTGCCATGAACCCCAAAGGCGTGGAGTGGAGCAGGGTCAGGGTTCCCTGAGGCCAGAAATAGGCCAGGGCCCCCCAGCAGACAAGGTGGGGGCGGCGGCCGGCCACTCTTCCGGGAAACGGTGCATGTTCTCCTCCCAGACCTGAGTGATTCAGAAAGTGAGCAGGTGACCTTTTCCTTTCCTGAGGGTTATGTTTTTAACTCCAGAGTTTATTTGAGGGTGGTTTTCTTTTTTTTGGCAACCTAACGGAAGCCAGAGTGAATCATGTCCAATTATTGAGGCTGACACAGTGCCCGGCGCAAGGGAAACGGGTGATAAACAGTTGCTGGTTGAATAAGCAGAGGCCTTCTCTTCCCCCCGCTGTGCACACAGAGCCTGGGAGACCAACCACAGCAGACTGATCTTGGGTGCAAGTCTGTGCACCCAAGGCCATGAGTAGGTGGCTCAAGTCTAGAGAGGGGGTCAGGGGTGGGCTTAGAGGTCCAGCCAGGGACGGTGCCACAAAGCCCCCTTGGAACTGCACCTGTGTGGACACCCCCTCATCCTCCGCTCCATGGTCCCAGACCACGTTGCTGCCCTCCTGGCTGCCATGAGCACAGACCACATTGCTGATGCCCCAGGCCTGGCACTGGACCCTACGGCCTCCAGGAGCTGGTGTAGCTGCGGGCCCATCCTGGGAGGGGTTCCCAGATCCTCACCAGCTTCTGATTCAAAGGCCCATTTGGGACTCATGGCCCAGTGCCCACCTGCTCCCTGTTGCAGGAGAGGCTGTGAAACCATTTGCCATCTCCAAAACTCACTGGGTGGGGAATCCCCTAAATCTAGCAAGAGTGTTCCGAGATCAGGGGAGATCAACAAGAATAAACATGCTCACGACCCTACCGCCTCCCGCAAACATGTCATGCGTAAGCCAATCCTTGTCACGTGTTATACCCCAGGGCCTTTTCCTATGCTGCTGTCTGCATTCAGCCTGACATCCATGCACATCCCCCCATTTTTGGACTTCACTATATAATTTCTCTTGCTGTCTCCCCCATTTCTTTCAATATGAAGATATAAAAAAGGTGGTTCCATCAACCCTCAGTTTCCATGTTCCTCTGTCTCTGATGTGGAATGTTGTTCCTGGTAGACAACAGTGGCACCTTGATTAGATTTCATTAGATTTATCATCCTGTGGGTGCTGTAACAAATTACCCCAACCATGGGGGCTTGCTGTTGTTCAGCTTTTGTGACCCCATGGACCACAGCATGTCAGGCATCCCTGTTTGTTACTGTCTTCCAGAGTTTGCTCAATTTCATATCCATTGAACTGGTAATGCTATCCAGTCATCTCATCCTCTGTTGTCCCCTTCTCCTCCTGCCTTCAATCTTTCCCAGCATCAGGGTCTTTTCCAATGAGTCAGTTCTTCGCGTCAGGTAGACAAAATATTGGAGCTTCAGCGTCAGCATCAGTCCTTCCAGTGAACATTCAGGGCTGATTTCCTTTAGGATTGACTGGTTTGATCTCCTTGCTGTCCAAGGGACTCTCAAGAGTCTTTTTAATGGCTTAAAACAATGGAAATACATTCTCAGTTCTAGAGGCAAGAAGTCTGAAATCAAGGCGCCCGTCAGTCAGGCTCTGCTCCCCAGCTCCCAGTGGCCGTCTGCATCCCTTGGTTTCTTTGGCTTCTGGCCACATCCTTCCCATCACCACCACCGCTCCCCCTCCCGACCAACCCCCAGGGCCTTCTCTGTGTCTGCTCTCCCTCTACTTCACTCTTATAAGGACCCTGTGATGGTCTTAAGGGTCCACTTGGGCAGAATAATTTTGTCATTGCAATTGCACAGACTCCTTTTCCAAATATGATCACATTTATCATTTCTTTGACAAGTTTTTTCCCTGTGGTTTACTTCTGTTTTCTTTTTCTGGAGCTTCTATTTCTCAGATCTTGAACCACCAGAATTGACTCTTAGAATTTCTTAATTCTTATTATTGCTGTTCTTCTTTAGGGAACTTTCCATGATGTTATGTTCCAACCCTTCTTTCAAACATTTCAATGTCATTTATCGTGTTTTTAAACAGCTTTATTGAGCTGTAATCGACATACAGTGAGCTGCACATAGTTAAAGCATACCATTTGATAAGTTTTTACCTACGTACATATACCCTTTCAAAGCCATCACCACAATCAAAATTACAAGCACACACATCACCCCACAGCCGCTTAGAAACACCTTCCTCCCCATCCTCCCCATCTCCAGTCTCTTCACTCTCTGCTTATATTATTTAGAGTTTTTTAAAAAATACAATCATATGTCCTCTTTTTTGATCTGGCTCCTTTTACAGGCATACCTTCTAGTTTCAGGCATCAGATCAGATCAATCACCCAGTCGTTTCCGACTCTTTGCCACCCCGTGAATCGCAGCACGCCAGGCCTCCCTGTCCATCACCAGCTCCCGGAGGTCACTCAGACTCGCATCCATCGAGTCAGTGATGCCATCCAGCCATCTCATCCTCTGTCGTCCCCTTCTCCTCCTGCCCCCAATCCCTCCCAGCATCAGAGTCTTCTCCAATGAGTCAACTCTTCGCATGAGGTGGCCAAAATACTGGAGTTTCAGCTTGAGCATCACTCCTTCCAAAGAAATCCCAGGGCTGATCTCCTTCAGAATGGACTGGTTGGATCTCCTTGCAGTCCAAGGGACTCTCAAGAGTCTTCTCCAACACCACAGTTCAAGAGCATCAATTCTTCAGCGCTCAGCCTTCTTCACAGTCCAGCTCTCACATCCATACATGACCACAGGAAAGACCATAGCCTTGACTAGGCGAACCTTTGTTGGCAAAGTAATGTCTCTGCTTTTGAATACGCTATCTAGGTTGGTCAAAACTTTCCTTCCAAGGAGTAAGCGTCTTTTAATTTCATGGCTGCAGTCACCATCTGCAGTGATTTTGGAGCCCCCAAAATAAAGTCTGACACTGTTTCCACTGTTTCCCCATCTATTTCCCATGTAGTGATGGGACCAGATGCCATGATCTTCGTTTTCTGAATGTTGAGCTTTAAGCCAACCTTTTCACTCTCCACTTTCACTTTCATCAAGAGGCTTTTGAGTTCCTCTTCACTTTCTGCCATAAGGGTGGTGTCATCTGCATATCTGAGGTTACTGATATTTCTCCCAGCAATCTTGATTCCAACTTGTGTTTCTTCCAGTCCAGTGTTTCTCATGATGTACTCTACATATAAGTTAAATAAACATGGTGACAATATACAGCCTTGACGTACTCCTTTTCCTATTTGGAACCAGTCTGTTGTTCCATGACCAGTTCTAACTGTTGCTTCCTGACCTGCATACAGATTTCTCAAGAGGCAGATCAGGTGGTCTGGTATTCCCATCTCTTTCAGAATTTTCCATAGTTTATTGTGATCTACACAGTCAAAGGCTTTGACATAGTCAATAAAGCAGAAATAGATGTTTTTCTGGAACTCTCTTGCTTTTTCCATGATCCAGCGGATGTGGGCAATTTGATCTCTGGTTCCTCTGCCTTTACTAGTTTTCTAGTTTTCTAGTTTTCTAGTTCCAGGCATACCTCCTTTTATTGCATGTTTTGTAAATGGAAGATCTGTGGCAACCTTCCCAGGTGGTGCAGTAGTAAAGAATCTGCCTGCCAGTGAAGTAGATGTGGGTTTGATCCTTGGGATGGGAAGATCCCCTGGAGAAGGAAAAGGCAACTCACTCCAGTAGTCTCACCTGGCAAATTCCATGGACAGAGGAGCCTGAGTTCAGTTCAATTCAGATCAGTCGCTCAGTTGTGTCTGACTCTTTGCGACCCCATGAACTGTAGCATGTCAGGCTTCTCTGTCCTTCACCATCTTCTGGAGCTTGTTTAAACTCATTGAGTCGGTGATGCCATCCAACCCTCTCATCCTCTGTCATCCCCTTCTCCTCCTGCCCTCAATCTTTCCCAGCATCAGAGTCTTTTCCAATGAGTCAGTTTTTCACATCAGGTGGCCAAAGTATTGGAGTTTCAGCTTCAGCATCAGTCCTTGCAATGAATATTCAGGACTGATTTCCTTTAGGGTGGACTGGTTTGATTTCCTTGCAGTGCAAGGGACTCTCAAGAGTCTTCTCCAACACCACAGTTCAAAAGCATCAATTCTTCGGCGCTCAGCTTTCTTTATACTCCAACCCTCACATCCATACATGACTACTGGGAAAACCATAGCTTTGACCAGACAGAACTTTGTTGGCAAAGTAATGTCTCTGCTTTTTAATATGCTGTTTAGGCTGGTCATAGCTTTTCCCCAAGGAGTCTTTTAATTTCAATGATTTTGGAGCCCAGGAAAATAAAGTCTCTCACTGTTTCCATTGTTTCCCCATTTATTTGCCATGAAGTGTTGGGACCAGATGCCATGATCTTGGCTTTCTGAATGTTGAGTTTTAAGCCAATTTTTTCACTCTCTTCTTTCATTTTCATCAAGAGGCTCTTTAGTTCTTCATCACTTTTTGCCATAAGGGTAGTGTCATCTGCATATCTGAGGTTATTGATATTTCCCCCAACGATCTTGATTCCATCTTGTGCTTCATCCAGCCTGGCATTTCGCATCATGTACCTGGCATATAAGTAAATAAGCAGGCTGACAAAACGTGGTCCACCGGAGAAGGGAATGGCAAACCACTTCATTATTCTTGCCTTGAGAACCCCATGAACAGCATGAAAAGTGCAAACATAACTTCATTTAAAATTAATTTTTTTGGATAAAAATTGATTTACAATGTTGTATTCATTTTGGCTATTCAGCAAAGTGAATCAGTTATACATATACACATATCCACTCTTTTTTAGATTCTTTTCCCATATAGGTCATTACAGAGAGCTGAGTAGAGCTCTGTGTGCTATGTAGTAGGTCCTTGTTGATTATCTGTTTTATATATAGCCGTGTGTACATGTCAGTCCCGACCTCCCAATTTATCCTCTCCCTCCACTTTCCCCCTTGGAAACCATAAGTTTGTTTTATATGTCTGTGGGCATATTTCTGTTCTGTACATAAGCTCATTTGTACCATTTTTAAGATTCTACATAAAATCGATATTGTGTGATGTTTGTCTTTCTCCATCTGACTTACTTCACTCAGTATGACAATCTCTAGGCCCATCCACGTCACTGCGAATGGCATGATTTCATTCTTTTGTATGGCCAAGAAATATTCCATTGTGAATATACACACACACACACACACACACCACATCTTCTTTATCAAGCATAACTTCTGCATGTGCTAGGAAGCCAAAAAATGTCATGTGACTTGCTTTCATTCGATCTTTGATTTATTGCTGTGATCTAGAATTGAGCCCCAGTATCTCAGTCTGCTTGTATTTCAAAATTCACCCACGTTCTTGTGTATATCAGATGCTCACTACTTCTCATTGTTGTGTAACTGGATAGACCACAATTTGCTTATCCACTCATCTGCTGATGGACAAAGGTGTTTGTTTCTAGTTCGGGGCTATTACAAGAAAAGAATCAGACACGACTGAGTGAGCACAAATAAGCTGCTATGAACATTCGTGTACAAAATCTTTGTATGGACATATATTTCCTTTTCTCTTAGGTAAATATCTGTGAGCAGAATGGCTGGATCACATGGTAAGTGTATGCTTAACCTTTTGAGAAACTGCCAAGCTGTTTTCCAAACTGCCTGTATCACTTTTGATTCCGTCCAGCAATATAGGGTGATTCTGGGTTTACCAGAGCTTAGGTCAATCTTTTTAGCTCTCAGTCAGTCAGTCATTTCAGTCGCTCAGTCATGTCCAACTCTTTGCGACCCCATGAACTTCAGCACGCCAGGCCTCCCTGTCCATCATCAACTCCTGGAGTCCACTCAAACTCACATCCATTGAGTCAGTGATGCCATCCAGCCATCTCATCCTCTGTCGTCCCCTTCTCCTCCTGCCCCCAATCCCTCCCAGCATCAGAGTCTTTTCCAATGAGTCAACTCTTCGATGAGGTGGCCAAAGTACTGGAGTTTCAGCTTTAGCATCATTCCTTCCAAAGAAATCCCAGGGCTGATCTCCTTCAGAATGGACTGGTTGGATCTCCTTGCAGTCCAAGGGACTCTCAAGAGTCTTCTCCAACACCACAGTTCAAAAGCATCAATTCTTCGACGCTCAGCCTTCTTCACAGTCCAACTCTCACATCCACACATGACCAGCCTTGACTAGACAGACCTTTGTTGGCAAAGCAATGTCTCTGCTTCTGAATATGCTATCTAGGTTGGTCAGAACTTTCCTTCCAAGGAGTAAGCGTCTTTTAATTTCATGGCTGCAGTTACCATCTGCAGTGATTTTTTAGCTTTAGCCATTCTCTAACAGATGTGTAGTGAATCTCACTGTGGTTTTAATTTGCATTTCAGTGGTAGCTAATGATGTTGACCATCTTTCCATTTCCTTATTTGCCATCTTATATATATTTTTTTGGTGAATGTCTGTTTGCATCTTTTGTTCACTTTTTAATTGTTGTTTCCTTATTGTTGAGTTTGCAGAGCTCTTTGTATATTCTGGATTCAAGTCCTTTATCAGATAGATAAACTTTGCAAGCATTTTTCTTCCAGTCTGTTATGACATTTTTAGCATATAAGATCTCTGCTTATTCTTGTTGCTTTTATAACATCCTGTTCTTTTTTAATGGATGTACTGTTTCATCCTTGTGAAGATATAAATTATCCTTAAATTTTTTTTCCTTTATTTTCTTTTTTAAATTTAATTTAATTTAATTTTTTAACTTTACAGTATTGTGTTGGTTTTGCCATATGTCAAAATGAATTCACCACAGGTATACATATGTTCCCCATCCTGAACCCTCCTCCCCACTCCTTCCCCATACCATCCCTCTGGGTCGTCCCAGTGCACCAGCCCCAAGCATCCAGTATCCTGCATTGAACCTGGATTGGCGACTCGTTTCGTATATGATATTATACATGTTTCAATGCCATTCTCCCAAATCATCCCACCGTCTCCCTCCCCCACTGAGTCCAAAAAACTGTTCTATACATCAGTGTCTCTTTTACTGTCTTGTATACAGGGTTATTGTTACCATCTTCCTTTATTTTCTGCACTGTTTATCCTTGGCCTCTTTTCCTCTTTGCTTTTAGGTTAGTGGGGTTTCCTTAAAGGGCCAGTTCCCTTAGCTGTCAGTTTACGTTGAAGAGTGAGCCGGCCAAAGTTCTGCACACTGGGGCTGGCCTCGGTGACAAGTGTGCCTCGTGGAGGAACAACGGAGCAGGAAGCTAAGCATGCTGCCAGGGAACCTCCAGGTGGCAGTGCTGCAGGGCTTCCCCCAGAGCCACTCATCTCCCAGAGAAGAACCTTTGGACCCCCTGGTTTTCTAGGGACAGGACGGGGGCAGCTCTGGGGGTGCCAGAGCTCCATGGGCTGATGGTCACAGCATCCTGTGCTGTTCTGCTTCATGCCTCACCTTTACCATTTTTAATTTGATTTTTGCCGAGGTGAGACTCATGTCCTGGGGCTGGAGGTGGCATGGGATAGAAGAGTCTGAGGCTGGAGTCAGCAGGGGACGAAGATGCTGGAGTCAGCAGGGGACGAAGATGCTGGAGTCAGCAGGGGACGAAGATGCCGCCATTTTTCAGAGAAACCTTCATCCACTCTCCCCCTGCTTTAGTCCGAATGGGTTTATTCCTGAATTCTTTCATGGTACCTGATGCCTCAGAGGTGGAGCCCCCACGGGGCCTGTGGTGGAGTAGCCTGTCTTTACGGAATCTCCCTTTTGGGCTTCCGCTGAGGCTCAGTGGTAAAGAACCAGCCTGTAATGCAGGAGACGCAAGAGATGCAGGTTCGATCCCTGGGTCGGGAAGAGCCCCTGGAGGAGGCAATGGCAACCCAGTGTTTTTGCCTGGAGAATCCCATGGGCCAAGCCTGGCGTGCTGCAGTCCACACGGTCGCAAAGGGTCGGACACACCTGAGTGACCGAACACAATAAACCTCTTCAGGCCTTTAAGTGGAAACCAGCCCCCTTCTGCCCGATCCTTCTTCTGCTTTTAGTCAACTGGGCACGTCTTGACTCTCTCAGTTGCTAGTGCAGTTCACCTGTGTTCACGTTCTTATAGAGAATTACCACGTGCATGTGGTTTTTTTAGCAATACCTTTACTAACATTTGAAAGGGTTTTGGGGACAGGAAGGATCCATGGATACTGAATCTGCCCCTTTTACCCCAAATCAGCATTTTACTTTCTGACCATGACCTCCCTTCTTCCCATAGGACACAGATGACTTCGCCTTCACTAGGACATTGCCCACTGCCCTCCCTGAACCCCTGTCTCTCTCTGCTCTCTGTCCCCTGCTCCCTGCACCAAGCTCAATACAGCCCTGAAGCCACTGACGACTCAGAATTGCCAACCAGCAGAGCCCTGATCACCCCCAGAGCCGCCCGTGGTTTCTCAAATCCTGGTCCTTCGATTTCCCCTCAAATTTACACCTTCCTCTTCCTCCAGGTAAACAACCCTCCTGCTACTTCACAGGGAAAACCAAAGTTGCTGGATGAGAGGTCTCCCTATTCTCATCACCCCAGACTTGCCACCTTCCTCTCCAGCCTGGGTACTGTCTCCAGGGCCCCATCTACCCCTCCTCTACCCAGGCTCCATCCAGTAGCCCAAGGCCCCTCTGGGAACATACATCAGGGCTCTCTGAGAAAGAAGAGGAATGCTAAATCTAGGGGTCATCATTTCAAGAGTAGGTAAGTCAAATTAGAGTGTAGAGTGAAGTAAAAGACAGAGAAAGAGAAATACTGCATGATATCACTATTTGCAGAATCTTATATGCAGAATTCAGAAAAAAATTCTACAAAAAAAAGTGAGCTTATTTACAAAACAGAAACAGACTCACAGACTTAGAGAATGAACTTACGGTTGCTGAGGGGAAGGATGTGGAGAAGGGGTCGGCAGGGAGTTTGAGATGGACATATACGCACTGCTGTATTGAAAATGGATAACCACAGGACCTGCTGTATGCCGCATGGAAGTCTTCTCAATGTTTGTGGCAGCCTGGATGGGAGGGAGCTTGGGGCAGGATGGGTCCATGTGTACGTATGGCTGAGTTGCTCTGCTCTGCACCTGAAATTATCACAACATTGTTAATTGGCTATACTCAAATATAAAATGAAAAGTAAAAAAAAAAAAAAAAAGATTCAAAAAAGTCACTATGCTATACTTATGTAGTGTGGTTTTCCACTTACATCTCAATAAAACTGGAAGTGTTAATTGGGCTTCCCTGGTGGCTCAGATGGTAAAGAATCTGCCTACATGGCAGGAGGCTCGGGTTCGATCCCTAGATCAGGAAGATCCCCTGGAGAAGGAAATGGCAACCCACTAAACTTATACAGTGTGATTTTCCACTTACATCTCAATAAAACTGGAAGAAAAACCACATACAGCTGAAGCCCAGCCCCAGAATTTCTAATTCAGTAAGTACAAGCTGGGGTCAGGGAAGCAGCTCTTGTAACAAATGCCCAGGTGGTACTGATGCTGCTTGGCTTCCACTTGAGAATCACTGATCAAGTCAACAAATTCAAGCTAAGGTGATCATGCTGAAGTCCCAGAAACGTGTCATGTCCAGCAAAGTTGGCTAATGTCCAGATCAGATCAGATCAGTCGCTCAGTCGTGTCCGACTCTTTGCGACCCCATGAACCGCAGCACGCCAGGCCTCCCTGTCCATCACCAGCTCCTGGAGGTCACTCAGACTCACACCCATCAAGTCAGTGATGCCATCCAGCCATCTCATCCTCTGTCGTCCCCTTCTCCTCCTGCCCTCAATCCCTCCCAGCATCAGAGTCTTCTCCAGTGAGTCAACTCTTCGCATGAGGTGGCCAAAGTACTGGAGTTTCAGCTTTAGCATCATTCCTTCCAAAGAAATCCCAGGGCTGATCTCCTTCAGAATGGACTGGTTGGATCTCCTTGCAGTCCAAGGGACTCTCAAGAGTCTTCTCCAACACCACACTTCAAAAGCATCAATTCTTTGGCGCTCAGCCTTCTTCACAGTCCAGCTCTCACATCCATACATGACCACAGGAAAGACCATAGCCTTGACTAGGCGAACCTTTGTTGGCAAAGTAATGTCTCTGCTTTTGAATATGCTATCCAGGTTGGTCATAACTTTCCTTCCAAGGAGTAAGCGTCTTTTAATTTCATGGCTGCAGTCACCATCTGCAGTGATTTTGGAGCCCAGAAAAATAAATTCTGACACTGTTTCCACTGTTTCTCCATCTATTTCCCATGTAGTGATGGGACCAGATGCCATGATCTTCGTTTTCTGAATGTTGAGCTTTAAGCCAACCTTTTCACTCTCCACTTTCACTTTCATCAAGAGGCTTTTGAGTTCCTCTTCACTTTCTGCCATAAGGGTGGTGTCATCTGCATATCTGAGGTTATTTATATTTCTCCCGGCAATCTTGAGTCTAACTTGTGTTTCTTCCAGTCCAGCGTTTCTCTTGATGTACTCTGCATATAAGTTAAATAAACAGGGTGACAATATACAGCCTTGACGTACTCCTTTTCCTATTTGGAACCAGTCTGTTGTTCCATGACCAGTTCTAACTGTTGCTTCCTGACCTGCATACAGATTTCTCAAGAGGCAGATCAGGTGGTCTGGTATTCCCATCTCTTTCAGAATTTTCCATAGTTTATTGTGATCTACACAGTCAAAGGCTTTGGCATAGTCAATAAAGCAGAAATAGATGCTTTTCTGGAACTCTCTTGCTTTTTCCATGATCCAGCGGATGTGGGCAATTTGATCTCTGGTTCCTCTGCCTTTTCTAAAACCAGCTTGAACATCTGGAAGTTCACGGTTCACATATTGCTGAAGCCTGGCTTGGAGAATTTTGAGCATTACTTTACTAGCGTGTGAGATGAGTGCAATTGTTCAGTAGTTTGAGCATTCTTTGGCATTGCCTTTCTTTGGGATTGGGATGAAAACTGACCTTTTCCAATCTTGTGGCCACTGCTGAGTTTTCCAAATTTGCTGGCATATTGAGTGCAGCACTTTCACAGCATCATCTTTCAGGATTTGGAATAGCTCCACTGGAATTCCATCACCTCCACTAGCTTTGTTCGTAGCTAATGTCCAAGATGGATCTAAAACCAAGCTGTCACCTCCTAAGTCAATATAACTTCCGCCGCAGGCTGCCTTTGGTACACCCCCCAGGGAGAAGATGCCTGACCTCGCAGTGAGTCCCAGAACAACCAATGGAAGAACGAATTGATACTTCGATGGTGTATCACCTGACTCTTGTATATACTGTATTTTTAAAAAACAATTTAAAAAAATTATGTGTTTACTGGCTGTGCTGGGTCTTCATTGCTGTGCAGGCTTTTCTCTAGCCACAGTGAGCAAGGGCTACTTTCTCGTTGCAGTACTCCTGCTTCTCATTGTGGTGGCCTCTCTTAGTGCTGAGCGTCGGTTCTAGGGCACACAGGCTTTGGTAGCTGTGATGCAAGCACTTAGGAGTTTCAGTTCCCAGGCTCCAGAGCACAGGCTCAGTAGTTGTGACATATGGGCTTAACTGCTCCGTGGCGTGTGGGATCCTTCAGGATCAGGGATCCCACCTGTGTCTCCTGCAATGATAGGTGGATTCTTTACCACTGAGCCACCAGGGAAGCCCTATTCTGTATTTTAATGTCTGATAACAGGATCAGTCATGTTCTTGACACCTGCATCAACCTTGAACCACCAAGCATTCTATTTTGTGTGTGTAGATCTCATCTGTTTAGAAAAGTCACATCGGAATAGCAGTATTACTTGAGAAAGGCAATTCTAGGACTCACTAATCTTCTCTTCCTGGTGATAGAGGGTTCTCAGGACACAGATATTCTACTATAAATAAGTCACTTTTCTCTGTACCAGCTCCCTGGTAGATAACTGGTTGGGGAAGGGAGGGGAAGTCGCTCAGTCGTGTCCGACTCTTAGCGACCCCATGGACTGTAGCCCACCAGGCTCCTCCATCCATGGGATTCTCCAGGCAAGTGCTGGAGTACTGGAGTGGGTTGCCATTTCCCTGGTTGGGGAACTAGCGAAAAACCTAACCGAGTTCGTTGAGAGTAAGGAATTCAAATACATGCTGGGAGACAATTTAAAAAAAAAAAAGAAAGGAAGAAAGAAAAGAGAGGAAGCCTGGGGGCCATAGCACATTGGGCAGGTCTTTGCATGAGGTCATCAGAAAGGATGTCGTGCTTGGAAGAAAGGCTCCATCAGGAGCACAGGGCTCCTCGGGCTCCTTTGGAAGCTTGGCCAGGAATTTTTGTTCCATGCGGCATAGAGGACTTGGTGGCTCATTGCTGTGTTGGCCCGTTGCCTCGCTCTGTCTGTACCCCTCATGTCCCTTCACCAGGGGTGACCCCAAGTAACAGGTGGGGTTGATGGGGCACCACATGCCTGAGCTGTGCCCTGGGGAAGGTCTGCTCAGATGGCCCCTCTTTCATGGCCAGCTTTTCTGGCTCATTCAGGCTCAAATGTCACCTCTCCAAGAGGATGACTTGACCTCTCAGTCTAAAGCAGCCTCCAGGGGGAGGGGCAAGATGGTGGAGGGGATTAAAAGGTACAAACCACTGTTTATAACACAGATATGTGGGGAGGATGTATTGTGCAGCACAGGGAACAGAGCCAACATGTCATAATAACTCTTAAGTGGAGCATAGCTTCCCAGGTGGCGCAGTGGTAAAGAATCTGATTGACAATGCAGGAGACGTGGGTTCGATCCCTGGGTCAGGAAGATCCCCTGGAATAGGAAATGGCAACCCGCTCCAGTACTCTTGCCTGGATAACTTCATGGACAGAGGAGTCTGGCAGGCTATAGTTCATGGGGTCTCAAAAGAGTCAGACAAAACTGAGTGACTCAATGGCAGCAACAAATAGAGTATAACCTTTAAAAATTGTGAATCACTCGTAAGAATATTTCATTGAGTTGTGTATAATTTAAATAAGGCTTGTCCCTAAACGGTTAAAAATTTATTAACTAAAAAAATAAATAAAAAATAAAAAAAAATTGTGCATCACTATGTTGTCGACTTAAAACTTAAACAGTACTGCAAATCAACTATGCCTCAAGAAAGTAGTCTCCAATTCACATGTGTATATGCACACCCTAACCACACACATCCCAGTACACATCACACAAACATCCCACCAACACACAAACATCCCATATCACACACACACACACACACACACACACACACACACACAGACAAGATGGTCCATTCTCAGCTCAGAAATTAAAATCTGAAATTGCAGATGGAGGCTCCATGAGGTGAAGCAATAGACCCTCAGGTAGGCATGGGTTTCTCAACTCCACCCTCAGCCACAGAGGTGCTGAGATCAGTTGTGTCTGTGGTTTGGAGCCTCAGAGGCAGTGGGCACTCACCCCATCCAGCCCAGAGGCTGTGAACTCAGGGTGTGGCCCACCTGGCCCCTGGCTCTCTGCCTTGGGTCTGTCTCAGCAAAACCCTCTGAACTCAGAGTGCTGGCATCCGGTCCCCTGCCGCAGTGTGAGGACTGGTCATGGACCATGAGTGGTGGGCGTGCAGCCTGGGAGATAGGCTGTCTGCTCCACACCCCACCTCTGCTGTGACTCTCAAGCGAAGCCCTTGTCTTGCCCTGGCCGAGCTCCCTTATCCATCAAACGTAGACGAATCAGCATGAAGCTCATGTGCTTGTGTGAGGACTTACTGCGCCATACTTGCCTCTTGATGAAGGTGAAAGTGGAGAGTGAAAAGGTTGGCTTAACGCTCAACATTCAGAAGACGAAGATCATGGCACCTGGTCCCATCACTTCATGGGAAATAGATGGGGAAACAGTGGAAACAGTGTCAGACTGTATTTTTCTGGGCTCCAAAATCACTGCAGATGGTGACTGCAGCCATGAAATTAAAAGACGCTTACTCACTGGAAGAAAAGTTATGACCAATCTAGATAGCATATTCAAAAGCAGAGACATTACTTTGCCAACAAAGGTCTGCCTAGTCAAGGCTATGGTCTTTCCTGTGGTCATGTATGGATGTGAGAGCTGGACTGTGAAGAAGGCTGAGCGCCAAAGAATTGATGCTTTTGAAGTGTGGTGTTGGAGAAGACTCTTGAGAGTCCCTTGGACTGCAAGGAGATCCAACCAGTCCATTCTGAAGGAGATCAGCCCTGGGATTTCTTTGGAAGGAATGATGCTAAAGCTGAAACTCCAGTACTTTGGCCACGTCATGGGAAGAATTGACTCATTGGAAAAGACTCTGATGCTGAGAGGGATTGGGGGCAGGAGGAGAAGGGGATGACAGAGGATGAGATGGCTGGATGGCATCACCGACTCGATGGATGTGAGTCTGAGTGAACTCTGGGAGTTGGTGATGGACAGGAAAGCCTGGCATGCTGTGATTCATGGGATGGCAAAGAGTTGGACACAACTGAGCGACTGAACTGAACTGAACTTGCATGGCACCCGGCATGTTCCTCGTAATTATCCTCAATCCCGGGTCAGATGCTCCAGGATTGTGGGCAGCAGGAAGCTTCCAGAACTACCTTCCTTTGTCCATCATGGATGAGAATGCATCACACTTGCTGAGTGTGAGTGGAGGCAGCCCCATGCCCCATGCAGAGGTCAGGTCCAGCCACTGTGGGGATGTGAGCTCCCTTCGCCACCTCCCCACCCCTCACGGTCGCTCTGGCCCCAGCACATGTCCTCAGTACTATTTGGGCTCATTTGGGCTTCCCTGGTGGCTCAGGTGGTAAAGAATCTGCCTGCATTGCGGGAGACCTGGGTTTGATCCCTGGGTTGGGAAGATCCCCTGGAGAAGGGAATGGCTATCCATTCCAGTATTCTGGAGAATTCCATGGACAGGGGAGCCTGGTGGACTATAGTCCACGGGGTCCCAAAGAGTCAGACACGACTTTCACTATTCACTATTCTCAGTTAATGACATTCTCATTTACTCACAGGGCAACGTCAGGACAGCTCCAGGCCTTTCATCCTCGGCAGTTCAAGGTCATGGGAGTGCAGGCAACAGCACTGGGACTTCAGTCATCTGCTGTGGAGGCTTCTACCCAAACCAGGGCCCCCTGAAGATGTCAAGGATGCACCCTGTGAAAACCACCCAGCCAGCCTGGAAGGTTTTATCTTCTCACTCACCACCAATGCTAATAAGTGATTATAAACTATTATTCAGTATCTCCTATTCAACAGAACTAAGCTTTCTATAATTGTTACTTTATTTAATACTCAAGGCACATTTGTGCAGTAGATATGGTTAGTCCCATTTTACACATAGGGAAACTGAGGCTCAAAGAGAGGCAGTGATTTGCTTCAGGTCACACAACTAAGAGATGGAAGTGTTGCACTTAAAATCAGGCCTGAGGTCTCGGCACCCACATCGGCTCTGGATGGCCCTGCCCTCCTAGTAGCCTGAAAGGGTCCCCTAGTCTCTGTCTGCAGCTCCAAGCAGAAGGTGCTGGAAGGAACCAGCTGACTGATGGGCTCTGAGGGCTCAGTGCATGTGCACAGGGGCCACGGAATGCTGGGAGGCTATCGAGGGCAGGTAGGGGCTTGTAGAAGCTAGGAGTCAGAGGCACAGTCTGGTTACGCCAAGTGCTGGGAGATTGTTGGTATCCTCGTGGAGGGAAGGGAGATAGGAGCTGAGCAACAAGAACGAGAGAGGGGCTTGGTGCCTGGGAAACAGGAGGACATGTAGAGCCCACATGCAGGAGCCCATCACATCCTCCAGATGGTCTCAGGCCCTGGGCTTTGAGAGACAGAAACCATGGACTAGGTTACACTAGAAAGATGGGGAGGGGGATGCTCCTGGGAGTGGGAGAACAGATGGTCCTGAACCTCTCAGCTGCTCAGACCTGGGATTGGATGCCACCAGGGACTATTCATCTCCTCCTTCCTCTGCGCAGTGGCTGGGGCCCTGACCAACAGTTAGTGCCCTCAGGCTTCCAGGCTGCTGCTGTGAAATGCAGACACCATGCAGCTGAGATGTGGCCACCCACAGCCCCAGGACCCTTGACTAGAAGGGCCTTGGCCAGAAAGGACACCACCTGGGCCACCAACACCACAGACGGCCCTAACCTGGGTTCCTTCTGAGTAGAGACTGAGATGCAGGCTTCTGGGCAGGGAACTGTTTGGGCAGTGACCACATGGACCAGAAGGAGATGCTGGCGGGAGAGGTGCTACTAAGGAGGGGAGGTGACACAAGATGCTTTCCTGAACTGGCCACCGCTGTGCCTGCTGGGCCCCTGTCACCTCGAGGACCTTCTAAGATGGGTCAGATTGTTTCTCAGAAATCTCTGCCCCAGGACAATAGAGAGGCATTTCCCCACTTGGGGAGGGTTTCCCATGAAACTTCAGTCCCCCCACCCTCCAAGATGCTTCCAGGAATGTGGAGCAGGGTCGCCCAGGCAGCACGTGCTATAGATCCGAAAAGCCTCAGGTCAGGAGGAGAGGGTGAGAGGCCAAAGATGGTCAGGCTGGAAGGACCGGTCAGTGGAGCCACGGCTGGAGCAGGGCTGGGGCTGTGGAGCATCCAGGAAAATGCCCTTCCTGTCACCATGCCATCACCATGGCTCAGCCACTCTCTTCCCAAGTGGACCAGAGCCTCCTGCTCCCAGCGCCTCTGTCTCATGGTGCCTCGATGTCGGGAGCCGGCTTGGATCAGTGCTCCACCCATGACAAAGGTCATGAGGAAGGAGGCTTGGCACACGCAAGGGCAGGATCAAGCCTCAGGAGCCCCCTGGAATTCTCGAGCATCTACCCCCCAAAACCAGAGTCTGCCTACTTTCTGCTTTGTGTTCTCACCTACACCTCTGACTTTACAGGGGGCTGTCCCCCACTACCTCTCTCTGAAAAAAGAGTTAACTTACAGCTCCAGTTAATAATTTCTGGGTGTGACAGTGTTTCAGCCTACAAACTCCCTTGGAAATCTTCTAGCCTGCCTGAATAGGCTTTTCCGGCCACATGTGATTGTTTAGAGCCTCCCAACTGAGAGGCATGAGATGTTCTAAACTGTCTAAATACAGATTCCTTTGAGCAGTTAAAAGATTGATTAGAAATTGTATTGGTGAAGGGTTTTTCACTTGTTGGGCCAATGTTTGCTGCTAAGTCTCCATATCCCTTACCTACTGTGTCCTTGGCAGTGTATTGATTGATATAATTTGTTTATAGAAATGTAAGTAGTAGCTTTAATGTTTGTAATCTTGGACCCTCGAATTAATTTTTTTTTCTTGTTACAACCCACCACACCTTTGCCCTATAGAAATGCAACTCCAATGCTTTTGGAGGGTGGCGCCTGACTTTAGAATAATCACCTTTAGAGAAAAGTTCCTTAAAATGTTAATAGGCCTCCAGGCCAGAAGATGATGTAACTCACCGAAACTTCGGCGTGTGATAGGTTTGAAAGCCTGGCTCAGGGACTGCTGTCCCTGCATGACTCCACCCCTTCCCCCATTATCCTCTATGCATAACTTAAGGTATAAAAACTACTTTGCAAAATAAAGTGCGGGGCCTTGTTCACCGAAACTTGGTCTCCCCATGTCATTCTTTCTCTTACCTTCTGGCTGAATTATTCAGCCTCCTCTCTCCACAAAATGTTCTCACTGAGCTATCCTTATTTCACCCGCTTTTCTTCACTGAATTTCCTCCTCACTGAGCTATCCTCATTTCTATTATTCTTTATATCTTTAATAAATACTTAATTAAGCAATCGTTTCCTGATCATCGCCAACGCCGTCCCTGCTTCGAATTCCCTGGATCCACCGGGGCTGGACCCCAGCACCTCATGATGTCTGTGTCCCTTCTCTCTGTAAGTCTTTTGGCCTCTGCTCTTGCCAACAGCCAATAGCTGGTTTTTCTGAAACTCAAGTCCAAACTTGAGTCTGCATCCAATGAGTAAAAGTGGGCCCCCCTCCCAGGTACCCTATAGGCCTGAGGCCAATCTGTCCATGAACCTCTGGGTCAGATGCCCTCTTCAGGATTGTGGAACCTCACAAAGATTTTACCTCCCAAAGAATCTGATGTTAGGAAGTAATCTGCTCAGTCCTCTCGCCTAGGAGAGAGAGAGAGAGAGAGAGAGAGAAGGCCTTTGCTTATTGTCTGTTGTGGAGCTTGAGGTGTGCCAAACCTTATGCGTACACCAGCTGCTGGGTCCATCATCCCCAAAGGGTGATGTGGTAGAGAGAATAATGGCTCCCTCAGAGATGCACATGTCCTGTGTTATCTCATATGGCAAGGAGTGGATTAACTTGTAGATGGAATTGCCAGTCAGTTGACCTTAAAATAAAGAGATTTTCCTGGATTACCTGGCCCCAGGGTAATCCTGTGGGCCCTTAGACGTGGAAGGAGGTAGAAGAGCAGAGGTGGGAGGTATGCAAAGTGAGGATTCTACCGCCATCACTGGCTTTGAGGATGGAAGGGGCCACAAGTCGAGGAAGGCAGGCAGCCTCTAGAAGCTGGAAAATTCAAGGGAATTAACATGGTGATCCAGGGAGCTGAAGGATAATGGGGCACCCTTCTGTCTTCATCTTTTACAAGGCTGATGCCAACCAAGCTTCTCCCCGTGGCTTGCCAAGGCTGTCTAATGGCTAGTCCCAGTCGGTCAGGCATTGAAGCCACCAGAGCAGCATGCCCATCTGGCCCCTCCTACCCTGCCCACAAAGCTGCCCAAACATAGACCCCTCTGCCCCTAGGCTGGCAGCAGGAAGAGGGACTGGCTGTCAGTGATGAGGTCCAATGCCTACCACCATCTTCACAGCTGGGTGGGAGCAATGGCAGAGGGTGGGGATCCTCTCTAGCTGGTGGCCGGGCCCTGGAGTGGGGAGCTTAGGCACATCCCATCCCTACTCTGAGCCGTGACCCTTCTCCCCAGGCCGTACCACCGAGCTGTTAAGATCGAACACTCTGTGCTGTGGAAGCATTTAGTTGAGATTGAATGCCCCGCAGGTGGCAAGGACACCCCACTGGAGAGAGGCCCTGGTGGACCACAGTCTCAGGGCCCAGTCTTCCCACCCAGAGAGGCCAGCCGGAGAGACGATTGAGGCTCCGCTGATGTCTCGCCTCTGACTCACGCAGGAAACCCCTCACGTGGCAGGACAGATGGAAAAACACTGAGTTGGAAGGTGGCGTGCAGATGGCCAGATGGTTTTCATCTGAGTGATGATAAAACTTGGGCCTAGGGTACAGACGGAGACCAGAGGCATTAGGCAGTGAACATGCTTCCTCCCGCCAGCCTCTGCTTGCTCATCCTCTTGGGTTCGCTCTCTTTATGTCTTTGAATCTGAGATGTCCCTTTCAAGTTGATTTCACGCTTGTTTTCTGTCTGAGCTTCTCACTCTCTCCTTGTGTGTCCTTTTCTTCTGCTTCTCCTTTCCCCCTACACACTTCTTAGAAGTTACCCTCTGCAGTCCCTTGCACCATCATCAAAGCCCATCCTTCTTTTAAAAATATTTTTATTGGGCTACAGTTGATCTACCATGCTGTGTTAGTTTCAGGTATAGAGCAAAGTGATTCATATAAAAATATATATATATACCTATTATTTTTTAGATTCTTTGCCATTATCGGCTATTATAAGTCTGAATGTATTATAGTTCCCTGAGCTATATAGTAGGTCCTTATTGGTTATCTACTGTATTCATAGAAGTGTGTCTCTGTTAATCCCAAATTCCTAATTTATCCCTCTCTCCTTTACTATATTCTTGACACCAAACTGATACATTATGAACATAATTTTCTCCCCAGTCTTATTAAAAAATAATTGTCATTCATCACTGTAAAGTTTAAGGCATACAGCATGATGGCTTGATTTACATGTATTTTGAATGAATGCAATCTGTTTTATGTAGGCTATAATTCAATAATAAAAATAAGGAAGTGGCTCATCTTTCCTGCTTGGAGAACTCGGAAGACACCCCTTGCTAGTTCTTGCTTCTTTCCATCTGACCTGGCTGCTTCGTGTCCTTTCCAAGACCTGGCTGTCGAGCTTCTGTGATTCTGGGAGAATTTTTCCAAGTTCTCTGCCTCGTCCTCATCCTCCCTGTCTTGCCACTGCATGTACCAGAACTGGTTTCTGTTGCTAATAACAAAGGAAGCATGGTGTGAGTGTGCAGGAGTGTGTGAGCATGCATGTGTGAGAGTAAGGGTGCACATGTAAGGGTTGTGGGGGTGAGTGTGTAAGAGCCACTGCAAAGGGCTGACTCAGCTTCTGCGATGACAGGTATTGGACAGGACAATCCTTGTTTCTCATTTTGGTTCCAATTTTACCCCCTGGCCGGCGGGGTTGGTGTGGCACTATCTGTGGCTTAAGTGTTATTGGGGTGGAAGGTGAGGGGCAGATTTTGCTCCCAGGCACAGGAAGCCTTGACAATGAGAAGGGGGCAGTCGGGCCAAGATGCAGAAGAAAACTGATGAGTGGGTGGCACAGAGTCAGAGCTGAGGGGCTCCAGGTCCTCTGACTCAGCTTCTCATTTTGCAAAGGAGGCACCTGGCCTGAGAGCTTCAGTAACTTGCCCTGGCTTACAAAGCAGATCTTGAATCTGAATTTTCCACTAGGCTCTTCTGCTAGAAAGGAAAGATGGAAGCTGGGATGAGACCTGAGAAAGGAATGCTCAGCTGGATGACAGGGGTGGGACGGGAAAAGCAGGGAGAGGCTGGGGCAGAGTCAGCCCTGTGGGCGAGAGGTATCCGGTGGGGTTGCCTCATACTTCAATTAATCAGTGTATACTGCCGGATGGGGCAATAATGGAGAAATTTTTGAGTGTGCCTTTGTTACCCAGGCAAACAATATGTGACCAGGGATGAGAAAGCAAGATTACTGTTGTTGCTTTTTGTCATTAAGTCGTGTCCAACTCTTTGCAACCCCATGGGCTGTAGCCCACCAGGTTTCTCTGTCCGTGGGATTTCTCAGGCAAGAATACTGGAATGGATTGCCATTTCCTTCCTAGCAGATCTTTCTGACCTAGGAATGAATCCATATCTCTTGCATTGGCAGGCATATTCTTTACCACTGAGCCACCAGGGAAGCATGATTACTGCTGTAGCCAATTGGAAATACAGTTTGGACCACCATAGACTTTCACATATTCAGCCTTTTAAATTGTGTGCTGACCTCCAACATGACCTATCACTGGCCTTGGGGATCCTGTGAAAACAAAGCAGGCTCTGACACTCCTTTGCTGGGGGTCCTAGACTTTGGGGACCTAGATATCAAACATGCAATTTCACAAATGATAAATTAGCCACTTCAGTGCTATGTAATAGGGAACCGCTCCCATGGAAGCGATGCTTAAGCTCCTGCTGGAAGCAGGAGGGTTTAGCTGGGAGGGTGGGCAAGGTCAGGGTAGGCTGGCAGCTTGGAACCAGTGTAGAGCTGAAGGTTTTGGATCATTAGCCTTGTAACTGTGTAAGCCAATTCCTTAAAATAGACCTTTCTCTGTATATTCTATTGGTCCTGCTTCTCTGGAGAACCCTGACTAATCCAGATTTCTCCTCCTTCCCTTGGGAACCCCCTCCTTCTAAGGTCACTCATGTTGGCATGGAGACCTCGTAGCTCCCAGCCCCCACTGCACCCCTCACACCAGCTCATCCCCAAGGTCCTGGGAGGCAGGCTCCAGGGACACCGGAATCAAACTGTCAGCGGCACAGTGACCAAAAGCACCGACTGCCGGGTCTGAGTCTGAGTTCTGGACTTCTCGTGGGCACATTGCCAAATAGCTGGTGCCTCAGTGTCCCCATCTGTAGGTAAGGGCTGATTCTTCTGATACAATATCTATCTCGTGGACAGGTTGAAGGAAGAAATGCACCTGTTCTCTATTTTCCTGATGGAAATCTGGGAATCAGGCAAGTGAGGATTCTGATTCTCTGCACGTTAGAGGCAGAGCTGCTGCTGTGGTCTTCCTAACCCCTCAGGGCCTCGGTTTGCTCATCTGCCAGGTGGGTAGGACCAGACCAGCTTGCTGGGAGGCTCACCCTGGGCTGTGTGTCTCCCCAAGTGAAGGCAGAGCCAACTGGCTGTTCCTGGAGAAAATGATGGAAGACGCTCTCCCTGGTCCTGGTAGGGTTGAGCAAGATTTGGCTGTAAATAATCGCAGAGTTGGACATGACTTAGCAACTGAACAACAGCAACTATCTCAAGATGCCATTCTGGACTTTTCTCTCGTGCTCTCCAACCTCCCAGAAATCACTGAAGGGCAAATTACTGGCTCTTTCCATCAAGATGGAAAAATACTTCTGACTTATTACAGACCCTTTTGCCAAACTCAACAGCTGCCAGCAGTCGTGGGTCATAGCCAAGGGCCATAAACCTCTCTGCTCTGGGGAGGCTCCTGAGATATCTGGGCCCTTCTCTAACTGGCTAAATAGACCAAACAACCTTGAACATTACACCAGCCCCACCCTTTTCAATTGATGGGAAAACCCCTCTACTCTGAAACATTTGGCAACTGAACAAATCATGGGATATGACCCAATGAGTTTATCCTGGAGCTCATGGGACTAATGTTTGCACGTTAGATCATTCACTACTCATTCATTTACAAATATTTTTTAAACACTTAGTATATTCTAAGTGCCGGGGATATAGCAGTGAAACAAACAGGCTAATCTCTGACCTCATGAAGTTTACATTCTAGAGGGAGGAGATTCAAATGAAATAAGCAAACAGATAGACAAGATAATTCTAGATAATAGGAGTATAGTGAAAAGTGAAAGCACAAGTTCCTAGTTGTGTCTGACTCTTTGTGACCCCATGGATTATACAGTCCATGGAATTCTCCAGGCCAGAATACCGGAGTGGGTAGCCTTTCCCTTCTCCAGGGGATCTTCCCAACCCAGGATTGAACCCAGGTCTCCCACATTACATGTGGATTCTTTACCAGCTGAGCCTAAGGAAGAAATAAGGTGTGACTCTAGGAACTACTTTTGATCAGGAGAAGTCTCTCCAAGAAGATGATGCCGAAGCTGAGAAGGAAGTAGCCAGGAAGTCAGGGAGGGGAGCTTTGCAGGCAAGGGGAGGAGCAAGTGAACAGGCCCCCTTGGGGCCTGCATTATAATGAAAGCCATACAGAAGGTCAGCACAGTGAGGGTACAGTATATGAGGGTGGGTGCCGAAGGAGGTGATGCATAGCCAGCAGAATGTGCAAAAAGAGGAGTCTTGCGTTAGCCAGGGTAAATTAACACTAGCTACAATAATAGATAACTCCCAGAGCTCGGAGGCTTGAGGATGCAATAAAGGGCTGTTTCTGGCTCACTCCTGGCTCTGTGTGGAAGTAAGGCAGTCTCTCACCCTCAGTCTTTGAGGAATCCAGGCTCCTGACACTGTGTAACTCTGTCTACTCCCAGTGCCCAGTGCCTGGGAACCCTCCGTGGGATGCCGACACCTGACTGGTACCCAGGGGAAGAGAGAGATGGTGGGGAATTGTGCAGTAGTTTTTAGGAACAGGATTGACTCCTGCTCACATTTCATTGGTAAGAACTCAGATAGCTGATCTCTCCGAGAGGCAAGGAACTGGGGCTGGGAGATGTCCAGTCATCCACCAGCGGTATCGGTGAAAAGCTGCTCGGTTCTTCCTTGGTACCAGAGTGGGTGGTGAGAGGGACCAGACCTTATAGGGCCTTAGAGATCACAGTGAGGAGTTGGTTTATTCCAGGTGGGCTGGGAGACTGGTGAAGGTTTATGAAGGAAAGTACATCACCTGGTTTATGTTTGTGCTTTGCCTCTGACTCTAAACTATTGTGCCGTGTGTGCAAACATGAGCCATAGAAACTTCTGGGCCTCCAGTTTGCTTGTCTATAACATGCTGCTGTGTCACTTCAGTCGTGTCCGACTCTGTGCGATCCTCTGGATGGCAGCCCACCAGGCTCCGCCGTCCTTGGGATTCTCCAGGCAAGAACACTGGAGTGGGTTGCCATTTCCTTCTCCAATGCATGAAAGTAAAAAGTGAAAGTGAAGTAGCTTAGTCATGTTCGACTCTTAGCGACCGCATGGACTGCAGCCTACTAGGCTCCTCCGTCCATGGGATTTTCCAGGCAAGAGTACTGGAGGAATAGGAATTCAGATTATAATTATTTCTTTAATTAAATTTTTTTTTATTTTTCTGTTTTTTAGGCTTAAATATATATTTTAAAATTTTCACAATACTGTGTTGGTTTCTGCCATACAACAACGCAGATCAACCATAATTATACATACATGCCCTCCTCCCTCCCCTCCCTCCCCTCCCCATCCCATCCCTCCAGGTCATCCCAGAGTGCCAGACTGGGCTCCCCATGATACACAGCAACTTCTCATCAGCTAGAATTCAGATTATTTTCAATATGCTTCTCCTCCACATCTATACCTACTCTATGGCTTTTGGGGGATTTCAGAAAATTAAGGAGTGGAGCTCCTTCCAGGACAGTGCTAGGGGTCCAGAGCAGAATGTGGAGAGGATGGAAAGGCCACAGAAAACCTTCCCAGGCCCTGGTAGCTGAGCACGGCCCAATCCCTGGTCCTTCTCACCTTCCAAGTAATTACACAGAATGGCCCTCACTCCACTTCCTGCCTACTGGGCTACTGACAAACACATGCTGAATGACTTGTCTTCCTATTCTTCTCCTGGATGCCATTCACACACCTCCTACCAGTACCCACATAGCACCCCCTCCTACTGCTTCCCACCACGATGTCCCGCTTCTCTGAAATCCAACACATCTTAAGGTGTACCTGACCCAGTTTAGTCATTGGCTTGCTCATTTATTTACTATTGTTTAATTTTAAAAGGCTCAGGTCTGTGGAGTGCTTTTGAAGAGCAGTTGATTTCGATATTTTCTTCAAAGGCACAGCCTGCCTTATGAGGTAGGCAGCTGTTGGATTAGGCTAAGCTGCAGAAACAAATCAATGCCTCCGTGGCTTAAGCATGAAGGTTTACTCCTGTTCACATCATAAGGCAATTGGGTCCTTCTCCAAGCTCTGATCTGAGGACCCAAGCCTGTTTGTCTTGGGGCTCCACCATCTAGTTGTTTCGTCATTGCTTTGGTTCATCTAATGAGTTTGGGGGCCTGAGACCTGGAGAGTAAGAAGAGAGAGAAAATCAACGCACGTTCGTAGGAGTCTCTATGAGACAGGAATGCAAGCGGCAAACATCATTTCCTCCCACTTCCCATCGGCTGGAATATGGTCCTTGGTGTCATTCAACTGCAAAGGAGCCTAGGCAACAGAGTTTAACAACAGTCTGCAAAGAGGTAAAAACTGATATTGGTGAACACTTAGCAGTATGGCCCTGGTAAGATTATTTTAGACTGAGGAAACGGGTTCAAGTGAGTGAACCCCTGACCATGAATCACCCACGATCACTAGGCTAGGAAGTGGGGTGGGGGAACCTTAGCTCAGATGTCAAAAGATAGCAAAGTGTTCACAATAACATGTTAACTGAAAATAGCAGGACATAAAAAGCAGATTTGATTTGATAGCCAAGTAAATTATATTACTTATTTACACACATATGCAAAGTCCACATATAGAAACCAGACTGAAAGAAATACATGAGTGTCATTGGGTCATATCTCAATTTTATCTGGTTGCTTGGACTATGTAAGTTTAAACTTGTCTTCATAGTTTGTACAATAAGAAAATAACTGCCACTATTTTTTTATATTCTTTGCAGCCAAAGATGGAGAAGCTCTATTCAATCAGCAAAAACAAGACCAGGAGCTGACTGTGGCTCGGACCATGAACTCCTTATTGCCAAATTCAGACTGAAATTGAAGAAAGTAGGGAAAACCACTAGACCATTCAGGTATGATCTAAATCAAATCCCTTATGATTATACAGTGGAAGTGAGAAATGGATTTAAGGGCCTAGATCTGATAGATAGAGTGCCTGATGAACTATGGAATGAGGTTCGTGACATTGTACAGGAGACAGGGATCAAGACCATCCCCATGGAAAAGAAATGCAAAAAAGCAAAATGGCTGTCTGGGGAGGCCTTGCAAATAGCTGTGAAAAGAAGAGAAGTGAAAAGCAAAGGAGAAAAGGAAAGATATAAACATCTGAATGCAGAGTTCCAAAGAATAGCAAGAAGAGATAAGAAAGCCTTCTTCAGCGATCAATGCAAAGAAATAGAGGAAAACAGCAGAATGGGAAAGACTAACGATCTATTCAAGAAAATCAGAGATACCAAAGGAACATTTCATGCAAAAATGGGCTCGATAAAGGACAGAAATGGTATGGACCTCACAGAAGCAGAAGATATTAAGAAGAGGTGGCAAGAATACACAGAAGAACTGTACAAAAAAGAGCTTCATGACCCAGATAATCATGATGGTGTGATCACTGACCTAGAGCCAGACATCCTGGAATGTGAAGTCAAGTGGGCCTTAGAAAGCATCACTATGAACAAAGCTAGTGGAGGTGATGGAATTCCAGTGGAGCTATTCCAAATCCTGAAAGATGATGCTGTGAAAAAGTGCTGCACTCAATATGCCAGCAAATTTGGAAAATTCAGCAGTGGCCACAAGATTGGAAAAGGTCAGTTTTCATCCCAATCCCAAAGAAGAGCAATGCCAAAGAGTGCTCAAACTACCGCACAATTGCACTCATCTCACACGCTAGTAAAGTAATGCTCAAAATTCTCCAAGCCAGGCTTCAGCAATATGTGAACCGTGAACTTCCTGATGTTCAAGCTGGTTTTAGAAAAGGCAGAGGAACCAGAGATCAAATTGCCCACATCCACTGGATCATGGAAAAAGCAAGAGAGTTCCAGAAAAACATCTATTTCTGCTTTATTGACTATGCCAAAGCCTTTGACTGTGTAGATCACAATAAACTGTGGAACATTCTGAAAGAGATGGGAATACCAGACCACCTGATCTGCCTCTTGAGAAATCTGTATGCAGGTCAGGAAGCAACAGTTAGAACTGGTCATGGAACAACAGACTGGTTCCAAATAGGAAAGGGAGTACGTCAAGGCTGTATATTGCCACCATGTTTATTTAACTTATATGCAGAGTACATCATGAGAAATGCTGGACTGGAAGAAACACAAGCTGGAATCAAGATTGCTGGGAGAAATATCAATAACCTCAGATATGCAGATGATACCACCCTTATGGCAGAAAGTGAAGAGGAACTCAAAAGCCTCTTGATGAAAGTGAAAGTGGAGAGTGAAAAGGTTGGCTTAAAGCTCAACATTCGGAAAACGAAGATCATGACATCTGGTCCCATCACTACATGGGAAATAGATGGAGAAACAGTGGAAACAGTGTCAGACTTTATTTTTCTGGGCTCCAAAATCACTGCAGATGGTGACTGCAGCCATGAAATTAAAAGATGCTTACTCCTTGGAAGGAAAGTTATGACCAACCTCGATAGCATATTCAAAAGCAGAGAACTTTGCCAACAAAGGTCCATCTAGTCAAGGCTATGGTCTTTCCTGTGGTCATGTATGGATGTGAGAGCTGGACTATGAAGAAGGCTGAGCGCCGAAGAATTGATGCATTTGAACTGTGGTGTTGGAGAAGACTCTTGAGAGTCCCTTGGACTGCAAGGAGATCCAACCAGTCCATTCTGAAGGAGATCAGCCCTGGGATTTCTTTGGAAGGAATGATGCTAAAGCTGAAACTCCAGTATTTTGGTCACCTGATGCGAAGAGTTGACTCATTGGAGAAGACTCTGATGCTGGAAGGGATTGGGGGCAGGAGGAGAAGGGGACGACAGAGGATGAGATGGCTGGATGGCATCACTGCCTCGATGGATGTGAGTCTGGGTGACCTCTGAGAGCTGGTGATGGACAGGGAGGCCTGGCGTGCTGCAGTTCACGGGGTCGCAGAGAGTCTGACACGACTGAGCGACTGATCTGATCTGATCTGATCTGATTTTTTAAAATTAGTAGATTAATTTTTCTTAAATGATCTGTTTCCATGAAAACATATCACAAGAACAAAAAGTTGCCCTGCTGCTGCTACTGCTGCTAAGTCGCTTCAGTCGTGTCCGACTCTGTGCGACCCCATTGACGGAAGCTCACCAGGCTGCCCCGTCCCTGGGATACTCCAGGCAAGAGCACTGGAGTGGGTTGCCGTTTCCTTCTCCAATGCATGAAAGTGAAAAGTGAAAGTGAAGTCGCTCAGTCGTGTCAGACTCTCAGCGACCCCATGGACTGGAGCCTACCAGGATCCTCCATCCATGGGATTTTCCAGGCAAAAGTACTGGGGTGGGGTGCCATTGGAGCACATAACAATAGCATTCTTACTACTAGTTGTAACTTCTTACATGCATGATTCCAGCTCTTCATAAACTTCAAAGTCCTCTTGCATATTGCTGTTTTATGTATTTGCTAAGTAAGACCCCGCACACTCTCCACTAGGTCCTGGTGAGGTTCTAGATGAGGGAACATAGACCCAGGAGTCACTGGTTGACTTGACATCCGTGAAATGGATAAATTCAGGAATAAATCAAGAATGGATTTAGTGGTTTCCTGCCAGGCGGGAGGCTTGGACGCCGTGCCGTGGGGTTTGGCCAGTTTCTTATTGGCCTGTGGGCCACGAAGGAGAATTCTTGGGCCATCAACCTAGATTCATAACTCAGTGCTGTGAATGCTGGCTGGGGCTGAGTAAACCCAGAGCTGAAGCCCAAGGCATCTCAAAAGTCTGGGGACAAAGGTCAGATCTGAGACCAGACCCATGCCCACGCCAGGGCTCTTTCTAGAACCTCATTTCTTCAGATGGTTTGGTGGCTGAATGTTCTGCAGGGCTCTCTCCAAACAGAGGGACTCTGCCCACACAGCTGGGCCTGGAGCCTTGTTGGGTCCTTATATGTGACTTTGAAGCTAGCCAGAAACTCTGCCAGAAAACACATTGTTGGGCTTTATTGTTTGTGTAACTCAGAATCCAGGAAGAATAAACAAGGCCATGTCTGCCACCCACTCCTAGGAGTCATCAGGATGTCCTGTACCAGATCTGTCCACCCAGGCTTTCTGTGAGGGAGCGTGGTACACACACACACACACACACACACCCTAAACACATGCAAACACATACACCCTTACTTACTCACTCACTTCTTCTCTGTCTAATCAGATCCCTGCCCCAAAGGCAGAGCTGCCTTTATTACCCTCTTCTCTGCATTCTTGATGTCAGGGAGACTTAACATTTTTGCTGAAACCACTGCAAGGGAAAAAAATGGCTGCATTTCCCAACTTTTTTTTGTGGGGGTGGGGGGAGTGGTAAGGAATGGAGGATTGTTTCAGACTGAATCTTCCATGGATAAAGTTGCTCAGTTTAAAGCCAGGTGGGCGGCCCAGGCCCTGGCCACTGGGCAGCAGCCGCCTCGGCCCCTAGTGTTGTCTGAGAAACCCTGGAAAAACAGGTGAGGATGGCCAAGCGGTGACAGGGGTCAGGAGCGCCAGGCTTCCGTGCCCCCCACGGCTGCATCTGTGCCTCTTCGGGAGACCGCAGGAGGGACACTCGGGCCCTGGCGCTTGCCCTGGCAGGGACTCAGTTTCCTACCTGTAAAGACAGGATGCTCGGGTGTGTAAAGATGCCTGGGACCGAAGGATTCCTACTCCCTGCCTTCCCCGTTGTGAAGGCCACCCGGTCTCTGAGTTGATTTTGAACACCATGATTTCACAGGGGAAGGCCGTTATGGACATAATACAGAACCGGGAAAAATTAAACCATATTTGGGAAAGTTGAGGGACCTCCCAGGAGAAGTGTTGAGGCTGCTCTTACTCTTATTCCCTTCCAATCAAATTGAAACCATTATGTAATTTTTATCTTCAAAGCTATTTTGGAAACTTGGGACAGATCATGGTAAGAGGGGAATTTTGAATTTGCAGGCAATCATGTTAACTCTTTAAAGCCCATGGCTGCCATTTTCAAGGATTTGGTGGCAATGCAGACCAAAAGGAGTCTTCCATTTTATAGATGGGAAAACTGAGGCCCCAAAGGTAATAGGATCAGGTTAGAGGACAAGCCAGTGGAGGGGGGACCCAGTTTTTCTAACTTTGTATCACTGCAGGTAACTTAAGAGGAAGGTCTTCAAAGTTAAAAACACCTTCCATGGAATCCTAGCTCAGACAACTAAAAGTCCTACAATGGTGGGTGAGTTACTACTGAACTTTAATTTTCTCCTTTGGAAAAATGGGTAGTTTCTGGTTCACCAGAATAATGCTGGGATTAAATCAGATGGTAATCAAGTGCTTAGCTTAGTGCTAAGCACAAGGAAAGTGCTGGAAATACATGGCTTGTTCGTTAAATCTCTTCAGTCATGTCTGACTCTTTGTGATCCTATGGACTGGAGCCCGCCAGGCTCCTCTATCCATGGGATTCTCCAGGCAAGAATACTGAAGTGGGTTGCCATGCCCTCCTCCAGGGAAATCTTCTTGACCCAGGGATAGAACCTGGTGTCTCTTACGTCTCCTGCATTAGCATGTGGGTTCTTTCCCACTAGCACCACCTGGGAAGCCCCGGAAATACATTGCTCCACTTTGACTGCCCCATTGTCTGGAGAGGCAAACCGAGGCTCAGAAAGGTCCAGCCTTTGCAGTGTGTGAATACAGGGCCTGTGTCCCTAACCACCACACCATGCCGTTTGTGTAAAGGGAGAAAAACTCTGCATCTCAAGTTCCTTTCAACAAGAGCATATTATGTCTTGAAAAGAAACTCCAGAGCTAAGCCCATGTGGGACACAAGCTGAGCATCCAGGGACCTGCATGAGGACGGAGGAAGATGCTAGTGAGTCTGATGTGTATATGTGTGAAGAAGAGGTGAGTGAGATGGAGCCAGGAGGGGAAGAGTTCAAACCGGGGCAGAGGGAGACAAAGCCCTTGGCCACACCCTCCTTCAATTGTTAAACTCACAAAATGTGGCCCTGGAGGCACCCTTGGGCTTCTGAGTGGAACCCTGAGCTTGCATCAAGCCAGCATCCAGGATACAGAAGCACAGAACTGGAGAGAAGAGCTCGAGGAAGCAGGCCTTGGAGAATTCACAGAAATCACTTTGGGGGTGGCGGGTTGGGGTGCGGAAGGGAAGGATGCTTTGGAGATTCAGAGTCCATAAGTTAAGAGTTTGGATGAAAGGTCTCCAAATCTCCAAGGGGCAAGGAGGCCCAGATGACCCCTATGTTCAGTGTGTATAAGTCAGTTAGTTTTCCATGAACGTGGGGAAGCCTGAGACTTTTGCTCTTTCCATCTAGATGAGTACAGCTCCCTTGGCTGCATCTGACATCTTGGGGTCTGCTGGTTTGAGCTCTGAGTTCCAGGACCAACCCTGCCAAGCTTTAAACACCCCATCCTCTAGGCCTCTGGCAGAATCAGAGCCTCCTGGGTCACCCAGAACCCCCCAATTCCTACAGAAGCTCTAAACATTCCTCATTTGACCCCATCACCCAAGATCCTCTCCCACCCCCACCCCTCTTTTGCTGAGCCCTCGGGAACTCAGAGTCAATCCAGAGTTCTGCTAATTTAACTTCGTACTAATTCAAACCCAGGCCACCTGGAACACTGCTTCCCTTGCAATCCTCTCCAGAGGCTGGTACTTTTCTGTCACACGCCACAGTCTCAGGATCTGGGGACAGCTGTCAGTGCTGCTGCGCTTCATTCCATTGCCAAGCTGCCTCCTCCCTTTTCAAAGCCTCCAGCTCCTTTGAAGTGCATTGTCCATGTTCATGACCCTTGCCCCTTCTCATGGGTGTCAATTTCCTGGCTCCCCCATCACCCCCCTTACTCTTCAGTAATGTTAGTACTGATTTACTAACTCTTTCTCCATCACCATGCCCTTCGCCGTTCTTGGGATGTGCACATCTGTCTTTCCTAGAAGATGGACTCCTGTTCAAATGATTTTTTTTTAAAGAGTTGACCCTAGAAAAGAGGAGTGAGAATAGGGCAGGTGGAAAAGCTAAGCAATAAAGTTGTCTCTGCTGGAGACCCACTTTTGCGTGATCCCATGGGGAGCTCTGGGGCATTCATTGTACCGCAGAGGTCGTTGCATCTCCAGGGAGCCACATTTGTACCCACTGCCAGTCTACCGTTGACTGAGGTCTGCAGAGTGCAGGGAGCTTGGCTGCCTGGAAGCTGAGTGGCAGTTACGCCACCATCTAACCCCAAACAACCTCCGACTGCCTGATCTCAAAGGACAGTCAACCACCTCCTCTGCCACCCGTTTCAGCCACCCACTGGCAATCTCGATTTGAAAGCTCCCACTCTTCAACTACTCTCTCTTATTCTTCCAACTCATTTCCTCTCCAATCTTGTCTTTTCTAACCATCTTCTCAATCCTCTGCCTGGACCTGTGGTCTGATTATCATCACCACAACTGCGTGCTCAGTTATGTCTGACTTTTTGCAATCCCGTGGGACGATAGCCTACCAGGCTCCTCTGTCCATGGGATTTTCCTAGCAAGAATACTGGAGTAGGTTGCCATTTCCTCCTCCAGGGAATCCTCCCAATCCGGGGATCAAACCTGTGTCTCCTCATTGGCAGGCAGATTCTTAACCACTGCACCATCTGGGAATCCTCATAAGGAACTGCAGAAGACCCCAAGCAGATTATAGCTGGAGAAAACGATGCAATGGATCTGCTCTTCTCATTTCAAATGAACTGTGGAAAATTCTGAAAGAGATGGAAATACCAGACCACCTGACTTGCCTCTTGAGAAACCTGTATGCAGGTCACGAAGCAACAGTTAGAACTGGACATGGAACAACAGATTGGTTCCAAATAGGAAAAGGAGTACGTCAAGGCTGTATATTGTCACCATGCTTATTTAACTTTTATGCAGAGTACATCACTCCAGTACTATTGCCTGTAAAATCCCATGGATGTGGAGGAGCCTGGTAGGCTGCAGTCCATGGGGTCGCTAAGAGTCGGACATGACTGAGCGACTTCACTTTCACTTTTCACTTTCATGCATTGGAGAAGGAAATGGCAACCCACTCCAGTGTTTTTGCCTGGAGAATCCCAGGGATGGGGGAGCCTGGTGGGCTGCCATCTATGGGGTCGCATAGAGTCGGACACGACTGAAGTGACACAGCAGCTGCAGCAGCAGCAGAGTACATCATGAGAAATGCTGGGCTGGAAGAAGCATAAATTGGAATCAAGATTGCAGGGAGAAATATCAATAACCTCAGATATGCAAATGACACCACCCTTATGGCAAAAAGTGAAGAGAACTAAAGAGCCTCTTGATGAAAGTGAAAGAGGAGAGTGAAAAGGTTGGCTTCAAGCTCAACATTCAGAAAACTAAGATCATGGCATCTGGTCCCATCACTTCATGGCAGATAGATGGGGAAACAGTGGAAACCGTGGCTGACTTTATTTTTCTGGGCCCCAAAATCACTGCAGATGGTGATTGCAGCAATGAAATTAAAAGACGCTTACTCCTTGCAAGAAAAGTTATGACCAACCTAGACAGCATATTTAAAAGCAAAGACATTACTTTGCCAACAAAGGTCTGTCTAGTCAAGGCTATGGTTTTTCCGGTGGTCATGTATGGATGTGAGAGTTGGACTATAAAGACAGCTGAGTGCCGAAGAATTGATGCTTTTGAACTGTGGTGTTGGAGAAGACTCTTGAGAGTCCCTTGGACTGCAAGGAGATCCAGCCAGACCATCCTAAAGGAGATCAGTCCTGGGTGTTCATTGGAAGGACTGATGTTGAAGTTGAAACTCCAATACTTTGGCCACCTGATGCGAAGAGCTGACTCATTGGAAAAGACCCTGATGCTGGGAGGGATTGGGGGCAGGAGGAGAAGGGGATGACAGAGGATGAGATGGTTGGATGGCATCATCGACTCGATGGACATGGGTTTGGGTAGACTCCAGGAATTGGTGATGGACAGGGAGGCCTGGCATGCTGTGGTTCATGGGGTCGCAAAGAGTCAGACATGACTGAGCGACTGAACTGAACTGAATGAACATTCAGTAAATCCATCTCCACTTTCCTAGAAATTTCACCTCCATTTTCCTGGTTTATGGCTTCTTCCTTCTCTCCATCTTTGACATTGCTTTCTTCCCTTCCTCTTGGCTGACGACTGTTTCCATATTTTATAGAGACAGGCACTGTATTTAGATGGAGACATCACATCACCAAGTCCTAGTTTCCCGGGATTGCTCTCCACGTGCTCCACAACAGAAGACGTCTCTCTGCATCAATTGGCTCGGGATTTCCTTCCCCCTCACTCTCTCAAGGTCTTTGCTTCTATAATTATCCCCTCTTTTTCCCATCACCAATGATTCTTTCTGCAGGACTGCTCAAAGATGCCCAAAGGGCAGCCTGACTACACTTCCAACTCTGCCCACCACCCCACTTCCTTCCCAGCACCACAAAGAGATGTCTATTTTAAAAAATTTATTTGAATTTATATTTGAAATATAGTTGATTTACAATATGGTGTTAATTTTGCTGTACAAGAAAGCCTTTCCATTATACATATGTGCTTAGTCACTCAGTTGTATCCAACTCTTTGCGATACCATGGACTGTGGCCAGCCAGACTCCTCTGTCTGTGGAGATTCTCCAGGGAAGAATACAGGCAATACAAGTTGCCATGCCCCACTTCAGGGGATCTTCCCAACCCAGGGATCAAACCCAGGTCTCCTGCATTGCAGGCAGGTTCTTAACTGTCTGAACCACAAGTGAAGCCCAAGAATACTGGAGTGGGTAGCCTATCCCTTCTCTAGGGGAGCTTTCTGACCCAGGAATCGAACCAAGGTCTCCTGCATTGCAGGTGGATTCTTTACCAGCTGAGCTACCTGGGAAGCCAGTTATGGGTTTCTATACATTCTTTTCATATTCTTCTCCATTACAGTTTATCACAGGGTATTGACTATACTTCTCTATGCTATACAATAAGACTTTGTTGTTTATTCACTCTCTGCATAATAGTTTGTATGGTGTTTTTGACCTCTATCATTTTTTCCCTTTACTTAATAGTTCAGTTCAGTTCAGTTCAGTCACTCAGTCCTGTCCAACTCTTTGCGACTCCATGAATCGCAGCACACCAGGCCTCCCTGTCCATCACCAACTCCCTGAGTTCCCTCAAACTCATGTCCGTCGAGTCAGTGATGCCATCCAGCCATCTCATCCTCTGTTGTCCCCTTCTCCTCCTGCCCTCAATCCCTCCCAGCATCAGAGTCTTTTCTAATGAGTCAACTCTTTGCATGAGGTGGCCAAAGTACTGGAGTTTCAGCTTTAGCATCATTCCTTCCAAACAACACCCAGGACTGATTCCTTCAGAATGGACTGGTTGGATCTCCTTGCAGTCCAAGGGACTCTCAAGAGTCTTCTCCAACACCACAGTTCAAAAGCATCAATTCTTCGACGCTCAGCCTTCTTCACAGTCCAACTCTCACATCCATACATGACCACAGGAAAAACCATAGCCTTGACTAGACAGACCTTTGTTGGTAGAGTAATGTCTCTGCTTTTGAATATGCTATGTAGGTTGGTCATAACTTTCCTTCCAAGGAGTAAGCGTCTTTTAATATCATGGCTGCAGTCACCGTCTGCAGCATCTGCTAATCCCAAAGTCCCCCTCCACCCCACTCCTCTCCCTGTTGACAACCACAAGTCTGCTCTTATTCCTGTGAGCTTGTTTCTGTCTTGTAGGTAAGTGCATTTGGATCATTTTTTTTTTTTATCAATTTTTACTTTATGTTGGAGTACAGTTGATTTATATATATCATAGTTGATCTGTATGCAGGTCAGGAAGCAACAGTCAGAACTGGTCATGGAACAACAGACTGGTTCCAAACAGGAAAAGGAGTACATCAAGGCTGTATATTGTCACCATGTTTATTTAACTTATATGCAGAGTACATCATGAGAAATGCTGGACTGGAAGAAACACAAGTTGGAATCAAGATTGCTGGGAGAAATATCAAGAACCTCAGATATGCAGATGACACCACCCTTATGGCAGAAAGGGAAGAGGAACTAAAAAGCCTCTTGATGAAAGTGAAAGTGGAGAGTGAAAAGGTTGGCTTAAACCTCAACATTCAGAAAACAAAGATCATGGCATCTGGTCCCATCACTACATGGGAAATAGATTGAGAAACAGTGGAAAACAGTGTCAGACTTTATTTTTCTGGGCTCCAAAAATCACTGCAGATGGTGACTGCAGCCATGAAATTAAAAGATGCTTACTCCTTGGAAGGAAAGTTATGACCAACCTAAATAGCATATTCAAAAGCAGAGACATTACTTTGCCAACAAAGGTTCGCCTAGTCAAGGCTATGGTCTTTCCTGTGGTCATGTATGGATGTGAGAGCTGGACTGTGAAGAAGGCTGAGTGCCGAAGAATTGATGCTTTTGAACTGTGGTGTTGGAGAAGACTCTTGAGAGTCCCTTGGACTGCAAGGAGATCCAACCAGTCCATTCTGAAGGAGATCAGCCCTGGGATTTCTTTGGAAGGAATGATGCTAAAGCTGAAACTCCAGTATTTTGGCCACCTGATGCGAAGAGTTGACTCATTGGAGAAGACTCTGATGCTGGGAGGGATTGAGGGCAGGAGGAGAAGGGGACGACAGAGGATGAGATGGCTGGATGGCATCACTGACTCAATGGATGTGAGTCTGAGTGACCTCCGGGAGTTGGTGATGGACAGGGAGGCCTGGCGTGCTGCAGTTCATGGGGTTGCAAAGAGTCGGACACGACTGAGCGACTGATCTGATCTGATGCTTGTTCAGATTCTTTTCCCATATAAGTTATTGCAGAACATCAAGTAGAGCTCCCTGTGCTAAACAGTAGGTCCTTGTTGATTACCTGTCTTATGTATAGTAGTGTGTATATGTTAATCCCAGACTCCTAATTTATCCTTCCGCCTTTGGTAACCATAAGTTTGTTTTCTACGTCTAAGAGTCTGTTTCTATGTTGCAAATAAGTTCATTTGTATCATTTTTTTAAGATTCCGTTTATTTGTGATATCATATAATACTGGGCTTTCTTTGTTTGATACACCTCACTTAGTAGGATTTTCTCTAGATCCATCCATGTTGCTGTGAATGGCATTATTTCATTCTTTTTAATGGCTGAATAATATTCCATCATATATATGGAATTCCCACTTCCCACTTCACTCTTCATATATGTACCACATCTCCTTTATCCATTCCTCTGTCTGTGGACACTTAGGTTTCTTCCACAAAGTTGCCTTGATCTGTTATCTCCACTTTCTCACCGTCTGCTCCTGCCTTCCTAAGCAGGATCTTGTCCTCACGATTCCCCAGGAGATGGTGGGAGGTAGCCAGTGCCTTCCATCCTGCCAAAGCTCAGTTCTCTGTCTCCTCTTCCTCGACCTCTTGCTGTCATTTGGTGTGACTAGCCACATGGTCCTTCTGGAACTCTCCCCTCCCTAAGCTTCCTGAGACGCTGCACCCTCCTTTTCAGCAGATCTCTCAAGGCCGGTGTGCCCCAGGGCCAGCCCTCAGCCTTCCCACCCCTCTGCCCACACTCTGCAGCGGAGGGCATGCAGCCCATGGCTTCCAAGGCCATCATGTGCTGACTGAAGTCCTTGTCTTCATCCCACATGTCTCTGGACTCTTCCTCTCTCTGTGCCAACCTCGCGCCTCCACCCACATGAATAACAGACCCGTCACGCCTAACGGGACAAGGCTGAGCTGCTGACCCTCACCCCTACTTCTAGTCTGCCTCTTCTTGAATTTTCCTCAAGACCTGGCGGCTCTCTGGCTCGGTCAGAAACCCAGGGGTCGCCCTTGATCCTCCTTTCCCCTCAGAGCCTGATTCCAAGCTGCCTGGTAGTTATTCCTGGGAGTCCCACCCCCGCCCCAGCCCCGCAGTGCTCCAGCTCTGCCCAGGTCACCGCCAGCTCTCACCTGCTCCCCATGGGGCTCCTGACAGGCTTCCCACTTTACCCTTCCCTTGGAGCTGAGTGACGTCATAGAGGCCCGAAGCTGACATGGAGGCCTGCTGCCATCAGACCACACTGTGCCTGGCCTAACGCCCCTCAGTGGCTGCCCAGCACACTTCAGATGGGAGCCAGATCTTTATGGCACCTCCTGGCCCTGCTGACCTCACGCCCTCCCCTGCTCCACACCACCCACCTCTCGAAGCTCCAGCCACACAGGCGTGCTTTCTGCTCTTCCTGCCACGCTCTCCTTGTCTCTCAGGGTCTGAATAGTCCTTCATCCTTCAGTTCGGATTGTTTTGCCTGAGATCCTTTTTTTTTTTTTTAATTAAAAAAAATTTATACAATTTTTTAAAGTTACTTTCCACTTACAGCTATTACAAAATACTGACTGTGTTTCCCATGTTGTAGAATACATCTTTCAGCCTATCTTACACCCAACAGTTTGTAGCTCCAGCTCCCCGACTCTTAAGTGCCCCTCCCCCACTCCTAAGTGCCCCTCCCCCACTCTTATAGTGCCCCTCTCCCCTCCCCCAAACCCCCTCTCCACTTTCACTGGTCACCACTAGTTTGTTCTCTGTATCTGTGAGCATGCTTCTTTTATATTTTATGCACTAGTTTCTTATTTTTTTAGATTCCACATATAAGCAACATCATACAGTATTTATCTTTCTCTGCATGACTTATTTCACTTAGTATGATTCAAGCTCGTTTTAGAAAAGGCAGAGGAACCAGAGATCAAATTGCCGACATCCGCTGGATCATGGGAAAAGCAAGAGAGTTCCAGAAAAACATCTATTTCTGCTTTATTGACTATGCCAAAGCCTTTGACCATGTGGATCACAATAAACTGTGGAAAATTCTGAAAGAGATGGGAATACCAGACCACCCGATTTGCCTCTTGAGAAATTTGTATGCAGGTCAGGAAGCAACAGTTAGAACTGGTCATGGAACAACAGACTGGTTCCAAATAGGAAAAGGAGTACGTCAAGGCTGTATATTGTCACCATGTTTATTTAACTTATATGCAGAGTACATCATGAGAAACGCTGGACTGGAAGAAACGCAAGTTGGAATCAAGATTGCTGGGAGAAATATCAATAACCTCAGATATGCAGATGACACCACCCTTATGGCAGAAAGTGAAGAGGAACTCAAAAGCCTCTTGATGAAAGTGAAAGTGGAGAGTGAAAAAGTTGGCTTAAAGCTCAACATTCAGAAAACGAAGATCATGGCATCCGGTCCCATCACTTCATGGGAAATAGATGGGGAAACAGTGGAAACAGTGTCAGACTTTATTTTTTTGAGCTCCAAAATCACTGCAGATGGTGACTGCAGCCATGAAATTAAAAGACACTTACTCCTTGGAAGGAAAGTTATGACCAACCTCGATAACATATTCAAAAGCAGAGACATTACTTTGCCAACAAAGGTTCGTCTAGTCAAGGCTATGGTTTTTCCTGTGGTCATGTACGGATGTGAGAGTTGGATTGTGAAGAAGGCTGAGCACCGAAGAATTGATGCTTTTGAACTGTGGTGTTGGAGAAGACTCTTTGAGAGTCCCTTGGACTGCAAGGAGATCCAACTAGTCCATTCTGAAGGAGATCAGCCCTGGGATTTCTTTGGAAGGAATGATGCTAAAGCTGAAACTCCAATACTTTGACCACCTCATGGGAAGAGTTGACTCATTGGAGAAGACTCTGATGCTGGGAGGGATTGAGGGCAGGAGGAGAAGGGGATGACAGAGGATGAGATGGCTGGATGGCATCACCAGCTCGAAGGACATGAGTTTGAACACCCTCTGGGAATTGGTGACAGACAGGGAAGCCTGGTGTGCTGTAGTCCATGGGGTCGCAAAGAATCGGATATGACTGAGTGACTGGACTGAACTGACGAGCACCTCTAGTTGCATCCACAGATAGCTGCAAAAGGCATTAGTTTGCTGTTTTTCATGGTTGAGTAATATTCTATTATGGGGCTTCCCAGGTGGCACAGTGGTAAAGAAGCCACCTGAGATGCAGGAGGCTCAATCCCTGGGTCAGAAAGATCCCCTGGAGGAGGAGATGGCACCCCACTCTAGTATTCTTGCCTGGGAAATTCCATGGATAAGGAAGCCTGGCAGGCTACAGTCTGTGGGGTTGCAAAGTCAGACAGAGCTGAGCACACAGACACACAGTATTCCGTCATATATGCGTACCACATCCTCTTTACTTCCTGGTGGCTCAGATGGTAAAGAGTCCGTCTGCAATGCAGGAGATCTGGGTTCGATCCCTGGGTAGGGAAGATCCCCTGGAGAAGGGAATGGCAACCCACTCCAGTATTCTTGCCTGGAGAATCCGTGGCCAGAGGAGCCTGGCGGGCTACAGCCCATGGGGTTGCAAAGAGTCGGACATGACTGAGTGACTAACACTTCATTTTTCATTTTTCATCCACTTTATCCACTCCTCTGCTGATGGACACTTAGATTTCTTCTATATTTTGCCCGAGGCCTTGGTGTTGCCTTCTTATCCCTCAGAACTCAAAGCCTCAGGGAGCTCCTCTGACCGCCGAGGTGGCCCAGGCACCCTCTCCACCCACCTCCGTCTCGTCTCCTTCACAGGCTTCCTCAGTCCCTGACATCATCTCGCTTACATGTCTGCTGCGTTATCATGTGGCCCCACGAGAACGTGAGCTCCTTGAGGGCCAGGTTCCACTTGAAGCTTCTATGCCCTGTGGCTCCGTGTGTAGGAAGACGTTGCTCATCCTAGCTGTGCAGGAAGTGTTACTCACCTGACAGATTCAGACCTGCAGGTGCCCAGAGGTGATAGCCAGCCCCTCAAGATGAGAAGAATAAGCAAATGTTCAAGGGTTGGGGGCAGGAAGCCCCTTGCCCGTGGTGGGGCTGGCTCAGGATACCAGAGGACGGGGACACAGAGGTTGGCAAAGCACCAGGAGCTGCCAGGGTCTCTAAGCTCTGCCAAGATGATTTCCTTCAGGGCCAGCGATGAGAAGGCGGCCACTTGGAGCAGGAAGAAATGCATCCATTAAACCCAGCCTCCTGCAGCCGAAGGCAGGTAAAAACACCCTGCCCTTCACACTCAGGGCTCCACCTGACAACAGTTCAGAAGAGGGACTTTTGTAACTGAGAGGCTCCATCCAGCTAGTCTGTGGCTCTCCATCAGAGACCGTCACTAGGTTCAACGAATTAAAGCCATCAGTTCAAATTCATCAATGCCTATGCCTTATCTTCAGCTCAGTGGGGAGCAAAATGGGGCTGGTTGCTTGAAGAACTAGGCAGGAACCCAGCAGACCCGCGTCAAAGTCATGGCCCAACCATACCTAGGGCGGTGTCTCAGGCTCCCTGGGCCAGGCCCTCTGCCCTGGACAGGGCTTTCTGAGGAGCAGAGGCAGGAGTCAGATGGGGCTGGACACTCCATCTGAAGTTGGATGGAGACTGGAAGGGCTCAGGGTCAGTGGACCTTAGCTGAATCACTGAGCAAGATTTTGAACTTTTTTGAGCCTCAGTTTTGTCATCTGTAGGGTGGGCTCCTTTACTCTAGGATCAGACAAAGAGCAGATGAAGCTCTGGACTTAAGGGACAGAGCTGGAGCATCCAATCAAATGGTCAGGTGGTTTGATATTTCAAATATTGGTGCACAGTGGTCAGCTCAGGCAGGTGGGACTTTTGGCATTCCCTGATATTTATTATAAAAGAAAAGTTAACCTGCCAGTTAAATCATCGCACTTTAGGTAACACATAATAGGTGCCCAGTAGGTGTTGTTGCTTCCTTCCATCTTGTCTTCTCAGAGGTGAAGTGAGAAGAGGCCACAGAAAGGTCTCACCAAGCTGGCCCTGTGGGCAGGGGCCCGCTGACACTTACTGGGGACTCTTCTCTGAAAACCAATCCCTGGAAGCCCCATGCATGGTTATGAGTATGGAGTTCCAGCTCCCAACAAAGCACTTGCCCTGGGATGGGGCCACCTTGTGAACTGGGCTCTGAGTCGATGAGGAAATGACTGAGCACCCTGCCAGATGTTGGCATCCAGGGTGGCACATGGGATGGGGCGACATTTGAGGAGCGGCCCAAAGGAGGGGAGGGAATGAGCTATACAGGTCCCTGGGGGTGAAGCTTTGCGGAATGAAGGGCAAGTGCGAGGCCTTAGCACATATGGGGCCTGAAATGCCCAAAGCGCCCAGGGAGGGAGAGGGGAGGGGGAAGGGAGGGAAGGGGAAGCGTGGAGCGGATCAGAGTGAGCTGGGAGAGCAGAGGGTTAAGGAGAGGGAGGACCAGGACGGGCCAAGGAGCCAGAGAAGTGACGCATATTGTCTTTTATTCTAGATGAGATGGGAGGAGACCCCTGGAGGGTTCTGAGCCCAGGAGAGACAGATCTAACTTAACCCCTTAACAGAAGACTCTGGCTGCTGTGGGAATAGATGAGGAACTTCCAGTGCTTAAGAATTAGCCTGCCAATGCAGGGGACGCGGGTTCAATCCCTGGTCCAGGAAGATTGCACGTGCTGCAGGGCAACTCAGCCTGAGAGCTGCCACTACTGAAGCCAGGTGCCCTGGACCCCGTGCTCCACAACGAGGGAAGCCACTGCGATGAGAAACCCGCGCACCACAACTAGAGTGTGGACCCCGCTCGCTGCAACTAGAGAAAACCTGTGCACAGCAACAAACACACGGTCAGCCAAGGATAAATAAACAAAATAAAAATTTTTAAAAATAGATGAGGAGGCAACAGTGAATAGCCGAGAACAGTTATGAACATTTTCCAACAATTCAGGGCAGAGATGGTGGTGGCTTGAGTGAGAGGTTCGCCGGATGTACATGGATTGCCCTTCATAATGAAAAGCAAGGTCAGCCCATGTTCCCTGTGGACTCTGTCGTGGAACTAAGACGGCAGATATCTTCCCGCACTGATGTGGGGCGGGTGCTTTTCATGCTAGCTCACCCAATAAAAGGAATAACACTTATGAAATGCCTACGATGTGCCTGCCAGGCACTGCCAGCCTGAGTGGAATAAGTGTCAGAACCAGAGATGCTGGCAGGAGACTTCATTTCACACCTATTATTGAGTGTCATTTACTAAGCAGATGCCAAGGTTCAAGGAGAAGCTAAGGACATGTGTGGCTAACATAGTTCAGCAGAATGGGGGTGTCAGGAAGCAGGCGGTGACCCGAGGCTCCCAGATGAAGCAGGGGGGACCTCCCTTGTATCCCTAGCATCTTGGTTTCTTCCCTTCCCCTCCCTGTGGGTCGGAGCTCTGTGCCAGGCCAGGGGAACAAAGTGAAACATACAATAGACCTCTCCTGTCAAAGGGTTTCAGCTCAGCCAAGGAGAGATGCACAGCGCTTTCTGGGGATAAGAGAGCCTACAACCCAGGGTCCGGGGCCCTCTGCTGCAGTGCTTGCACCTGGACAGATGTCTTCTCGAGCAACAAAAGACAAACCACTGGGGACTGAAGATAATAGTGTACATGTGCTCAGTTGTGGCAAATTATAGATAAGATACAAAAAGACCAAAAGAACCCCAGCTGACATTTCTGAAGAGCTGGAAGCAACAGGAGGGTGTTGGGAGCAGAAGCAGTGTACCGCGCATGCCCCCTGGGGCAGACCACCTAAGCCACCCATCTGGCCAGACCCCTGGACACACTCCTACCCTCACCCCTTGTAAGGAACCAGCTCACCTCCCCGACCACGGGGCGTGAACAAGGGAACCTGTTTGTTTTTGCTCCCTCGTGGTGCAGCAGGGGCCCCAGGAAAGCCTTGCCTGAATTCCCTGTCTGGCCTCTAGTCAATTTCTATTAATTAAGGAGGCCAAGAACCAGAGTCAGTAAGAGGAAGACTCTTTCGAACATAGGTAATAGAATATCCAAGAGAAACAGATTCAAGAGAAGGAATTTCAGAGTCTAACATAGCTGGAGTCCAGGGCTATGTCTAGCTTCAGGAGAAGCTTAATCAAGGCTCATAGGATATTGCCAGAACCCCAGTTCCCCATCAGGATGGATCCCCAAGAGGACATTTCTGGAAGTAGAGAGATGGGAGCTGGGCAGCCACAAGCCATCCAAAAGGCTCTGCAACGGCCAGCTGGAAGCCAAGCCAAACTATGGAATGCTATCCAAGAGGAACACTGGGGAGGGAGAGGTTGATTCCAACTGGGATGATCAGCAAGTGGTCACAGGGAAGATGGCATTTGAGCTGAGACTTAAGGGAGCATTTCCATAATGCCATTTGCAGCTGCACGGATGGACCCAGAGATGATCATACTAAGGGAAGTAAGTCAGAGAAAGACAAATGCCATCACTTGTATGTGGAGTCTAACATATGACACAAACGAGCTTACCTACAAAACAGGAACAGGCTCACAGAGAACAGAATCATGGTTGCCAAGGGGGAGTGGGGTGGGTGAAAGATGGAGTTGGGGTTTGGAAATAGCAGATGCGAAGTATCATGTATAGAATAGATAAACAGCAAGGTCCTACTGTATAGTCCAGGGAACTATTTTCAATATCCCATAATAAGTCATAATGGAAAAGGGTATGAAAAATAATATATGGGTACGGATAACTGAATCAGTTTGCTATACAGCAGAAACTAGCAGAACATTGTCAATCAACTATACTTCACTAAAATAAATTTTAAAATAAAGGAGCATTTCCAAGAGGTAGAACATGCAGGAAGGAAGTCATCTTAGATGGGGGCATGGCAAGTGGGTCTTCAGTGTGGGGAGTGGGAGAGTGGCTGGACCATCAGGAGTTTAGAAGATAAGGGAAGAAGAGGGATGAGCTGGATTGTAAAGGGCCCTTAGTTTCAGCTTGAGGAATCTGGCCATCCTTTTATAAGCAATGGAGAGATTAGAGGTCAGAGGGCAGGAGGGCATGTATATTGATTGCTGGGTAGCAGCGTGCATCAGGGACAGAAGAAGAGGTGAGTCTGGCAGAGAACACAGTTAGAGGAGGTAACTGTGAGCCTGAGCTAGGTAGAAATCTTGGCAAGGGGAAGAGAGACGGTTAGAGGCAAGAGAAATTAGACTGTATGTGATGCAGGGGCTGGTTAAATGTGGGAGCTTTGTGGCAAGCAATTGATTGCTTATCCAATATCCATTCTCCTTTCTCACCAACAGGAAGCCAGTTTTGCTCAGAGCAGCAATGTACCTCATGGCCTTTTGCCTTCCCAGGCGTCTGGCAGTGGAAGGTACAAAGCAACTAGTTAGCTGTGTATCCCAGTTGTGCTGATGCAATATATACAGTAGACCAGGCAAAGCTATTGCTTCTCACATAAAAAGGAACAAACTCAGGTGAAGTGAGCATTTGCCCTGCATCCTCTTCCCTTTGGAATGTCCTGCTTGGAAGGTAGCTGCAATGCTTGGAGATAAAGCAGCCTTTTTGCGGCCACAAGGATGAGAGCTTTGAGGTAAGGATGGAGGAGCAGAAGGCTACAAGGAAGCTGGGTTCTTGATAACTTTCTCAAGCAGGTGCACCAACCCAGACTGCCTGGCTCCAGCTGTCACATTACACTACACAAGCCCTTAACCTTTTTGGTTAAGTCACTGTTGCTTGAATTATGACACATACAGTTCAAGCCAATCTTAGGAGATAGAGTGGGTGTGGTGACAATGTTAGAAATGACTTTGGAAATTTGAAGGACAGGAGGCGCTTGATGCCATTAGCTGAGATTGAAAACAGGTTTAGAAGGATTAGTATGGCAGAAAAAAAAAAAAAAAAAAGGCTTGCAACCCAGAAGCAGACTGGTCTGAGGCCAAGGGAGAAATCCTTCATCCTTCTCAGCCTTGGGTTCCCGATCTGTGAAATGGCACCTTAAAGCCTAATTTATCAAGAAAATGAGAGACAGCAGATCCATGATGTAAATCATCTGATACCTGCTTTGGGTTCCCAATAACTTGTATGAACTTGTTTCGGGAGTGTTAGGAAGGAGGAGGCCAGCCTTGCAGGGGATTTAAAGTAGAGACTGGAGAAGCTGGTACAGGAAGGGCCGTGAGAGCTGTGGCCCAGGTGTCCCAGCCCGAAAGCCCCTTAGCTCCCCACGGGGTGAGGATGCTCCTGAGCCAGTGGTGGGGCTAGTAAGGGCTCTGGAGGGGTGAGCCAGTCAGGTGCGGGGAGCTATTGCCCCCACGCCTCTTCTCATCCAGCACAAGAGCGTTGAGTGGGGGTGGCACACGGACCAGACACACAGAAGACTAAATATGGGTGGTTCGAAGTTTGTGTGTTCATCTTTGATACTATGTTTCGTGCAGCCACATAAACTCCAAGAAGCAAACAAACAGGGTTGACCGGCAATGTGTTTATAATGGTTATTAAGAAGGGAGGTGACTTTGATTCAGGCATTCCAATCGGTGACTCAGCTCTCCTTCCACACACAGATGGCTTGTTGGAAACCGGCAGCAAACATGTGGGAGCCAACATCTCGCTGGACCCTGATCCCAGGGAGTGAGGGATCCAAGGGCCAGAAGGGGCATTGGAAGCATCGAGGTCACTGCCCATCCGAGCTCCAGTGCCCACCGAGTTCTCTGCCCAGGGGCTCAGCTGTGTACCTGCACCTCCAGAGATGGGGACCCCACTGTCCCAGGATGACCGATTTGTTAAGGCTGTGAGGACCCTTGGGGCAGGCTGCAGGTTTTATCTGACTTGCACTGGCAGAGCGCGGCCCAGGGTCAGACTTCAGAAATGTCCATCCCGTTCCCTCCATCCAGCACTTAACTGAGCTTCGAGCTAAATTCTGAAGGATCCAAGTAAAGTCAGTCTCTGGCCTTGAGGATTCGAGTCCAGAGCGGGAGGAAAGAAGCAAACAGGTGATGACAACGCAGTGCTGTGGGCCACAGTGGGGTTTGTAGCTGTAACTGTTGAGTGGGCGCACGGAGGGGACCCTCATCAGGCACTGGTGTGTGTGTGTGTGGCGGGGGGGGACAGACACGTGGGAATGAATGGTTGAAAGACCCAAGGTCATTAGAGATTTCTCAGACTCACACCATCTACATCAGATCACCGGAGCCCCCCGACTTCTCACCCTGGATAAACCCAAAACTTTCCCCAATATTTATTGGGGATTTAAGTTCCCACGGACACCTATGGCCCCAAGCCTCTAATTCCACGGAATTCAGTTCATGGATCATCTACCTGCTTCACATCCCAACGGGGACCCTGCCTCTTTGTTTCTGCAAGTGAAACAAATGAGACAGAGCTAACACGAAGTGTGTACGGGGACGCATGCGCAGAAGCAGCCCCTAAGGTCTGGGAGAAGGGGCGGGGCGTGCACCGGGGACAGCCCCCGGGCGCCCTCCCTGTGGCCTCGCCCGCATCCCCAGCCTAGCCAAGGCTCAGCCCTTCCATTCCACCTCCTCACCCACCTTCCTGCTGATCCCCAAATCCCGTGTTCACACAGTCCTCATAGCAACCCAGCTCTCGACAGCCTACATTTTACCTGTCTGAACCCACCCATTCTCAGCAGGACAAGAGCACCGCTCCCAGAGCAGGGCTCTTCCCCTTTAGTAGCGAGACATTTACAAATAGACCTGGCACCGGGGATTCCTGGGTTCCTGGCAAGCTCCAACCAGTCTCCCCTCGGTCTTTGTTCTGTCCTTCAGGCTGCGGAGAAGACCCGGTGTGTCCCCTCCTTTCCTGGGCAGAGGGTTGTGCCAGCAGCCTGTCCTCAGTCTGTGCTGACCTCGAAGGGAAGTGATGACCAGCCTCCCACTTCCCACCATGGACCACAGGGTCACTTGTTTCAAGGTCGTGCTCCTGCCATGTCCCCCAGCAGGCACTCCAGGGTGCACGAAGACTTATCTGTGCTGCCCCTGTGGTCAAGGGTTTTAAGCAATTCGATTGTGGCAAGTGGTCATGTATGGATGTAAGAATTGGACTGTGAAGAAAGCTGAGTGCCGAAGAATTGATGCTTTTGAACTGTGGTATTGGAGAAGACTCTTGGGAGTCCCTTGGACTGCAAGGAGATCCAACCAGTCCATTCTAAAGGAGATTAGCCTTGGGTGTTTTTTGGAAGGAATGATGCTAAAGCTAAAACTCCAGTACTTTGGCCATCTCATGCGAAGAGTTGACTCATTGGAGAAGACTCTGATGCTGGGAGGGATTGGGGGCAAGAAGAGAAGGGGACGACAGAGGATGAGATGGCTGGATGGCAACACCGACTCGATGGACATAAGTTTGAGTGAACTCCGGGAGTTGGTGATGGACAGGGAGGCCTGGCGTGCTGCGATTCATAGGGTTGCAGAGTCGGACACAACTGAGTGACTGAACTGAACTGATTGTGGCAAGAGGTGGTGTCAGAAAAACTATGTGGTCAGAAGTCATTTCTTGAGAAGCCTATGGTTTGGCCTTTCATCTCCTTCTGGCTTCCTTAGAACCGGCAGTTGCTCACCACCAAGTCAGGAAAGGAGCCTGGAAACTCTCAAGACTCCTGTCACCTTGGGAGTCTGCCCTGAGATCCTCACAGGTGCAGAGAAATGAGTCAATCTGTCCCCAGCCCTTGTCACTCATGGCATGCACCCCTGCCTGTCCCCCAGTGGTCCTGGCCTCTGACGTGGGGCTGGAGGCATTGAAGAGGGGCTCCTAGAGGAGAGAGGGAAGCAGCTGGTTGGCTGGCATATCCCTCTTGGCTTCCCACTGTCCCTCCAGCCTTGAGGATGCACTGCTCCTTCTGCTTTTCACCAAGGATAGGGTGGGATTGGGTTTCCCTGGTGGCTCAGCGGTAAAGAATCTGCCTGCAAGGCAAGAGATGCACGAGACGCTGGTTCAATCTCTGGATCAGGAACATCCCCTGGAGGAGGGCATGGCAACACACTCCAGTATTCTTGCCTGGAGAATCCCATGGACAGAGGAGCCTGGTGGGCTATAGTCCATGAGGTTGCAGAGAGTTGGAGATGACTGAAGCAACTGAGCATGCATGCATGAAGTGGGGATTAGAAGAGCTGGAATCAGCAACATGGCAAGTGGTCCTCATTCCTTCCTAGCTTCCGGGGGACTGAAGGGCCCATCATTGCCATCTGGATGGAAGAAGGGAACTCCAGGGGTCAGGAGAAGTGGGCAGAAACCTGGCTTTGCTGCTTACTCCCCTTTCAGCTCTGAAACTGAGGGTGTTGCAACTCACACTGTACACGAGGGCTGTGACTGAGTTCAGCTAATTCCTTCCTTCCTAATTCCCACATCACTAGGAATTCTTCTCCACAAGCCCATGGGCGCCTTGGGGCCAAAGGCTTTGCTGGGTCCCCAGCCTCCAGCCAAGGGCCAGCCAACCCATGATGAATGCTTCAAAGATGCAGCTGGTGAGGCTGGGATTTACAGCCTCAGCCTGCAGTCCTGGGGTCTCTGGGCAACCCTGGCTTGTTATGAACCTCTCAGAGCCTCACCTTAAAAAGGATACGAGGGCATCCATCAAGCAGAACTGGTGGGTTAAGGACTACGGATTAAACAAGGGCATCAGTTTTCTTTCATTGCATAAGCCATCACCCCAGATTTAGCAACTTAAACCCTTTTATTATCTCAGAGTTCCAAAGTCAGAAGTTCAGGCAGACCCACCAGGCTCTGGGCTTCCCCTCTCTTAAGGCCAGAATCAAAAGTGTCAGTCAGGCTGAGTTTTTACCGGGAGGCCCTGGAAAGAATATTTTTTCAACAAGAATAGTTCTTGTTGTTGGCTGAACGAAATTCCTTGCAGCTGTAGAATCACAGTCCTCATTTCCTTGCTGGCTGTGAGCTGTGACCATTCTCACTTTCTAGAGGCCACCACATTCCTTGGTACCTCCTTCATCTCCAAAGAATTGAAGGTGCATGGGTTTCTAGCATCTCTGACTTCTTCTTTTGCCTCCACCTTGAGAAAACTTCCATGGGGATGGTCTTGATCCCTGTCTCCTGTACAATGTCACGAACCTCCATCCATAGTTCATCAGGCACTCTATCAGATCTAGGCCCTTAAATCTATTTCTCACTTCCACTGTATAATCATAAGGGATTTGATTTAGGTCATACCTGAATGGTCCACTGGTTTTCCCTACTTTCTTCAATTTCAGTCTGAATTTGGCAATAAGGAGTTCATGGTCTGAGCCATAGTCAGCTCCTGGTCTTGTTTTTGCTGACTGTATAGAGCTTCTCCATCTTTGGCTGCAAAGAATATAATCCATCTGATTTCAGTGTTGACCATCTGGTGATGTCCATGTGTAGAGTCTTCTCTTGTGTTGTTGGAAGAGGGTGTTTGCTATGACCAGTGCATTTTCTTGGCAAAACTCTGTTAGTCTTTGCCCTGCTTCATTCCGTGTTCCAAGGCCAAATTTGCCTGTTACTCCAGGTGTTTCTTGACTTCCTACTTTTGCATTCCAGTCCCCTATAATGAAAAGGACATCTTTTTTGGGTGTTAGTTCTAAAAGGTCTTGTAGGTCTTGATAGAACCGTTCAACTTCAGCTTCTTCAACACTACTGGTTGGGGCATAGACTTGGATTACTGTGATATTGAATGGTTTGCCTTGGAAACGAACAGAGATCATTCTGTTGTTTTTGAGATTGCATCCAAGTACTGCATTTCAGACTCTTTTGTTGACCATGATGGCCACTCCATTTCTTCTGAGGGATTCCTGCCCGTAGTAGTAGATATAATGGTCATCTGAGTTAAATTCACCCATTCCAGTCCATTTGAGTTTGCTGATTCCTAGAATGTCGACATTCACTCTGGCCATCTCTTGTTTGACCACTTCCAATTTGCCATCATTCATGGACCTGACATTCCAGGTTCCTATGCAATATTGCTCTTTACAGCATCGGACCTTGCTTCTATCACCAGACACATCCACAGCTGGGTACTGTTTTTGCTTTGGGTCCATCCCTTCATTCTTTCTGGAGTTATTTCCCCACTGATCTCCAGTAGCATATTGGGCACCTACTGACCTGGGGAGTTTCTCTTTCAGTATCCTATCATTTTGCCTTTTCATACTGTTCATGGGGTTCTCAAGGCAAGAATACTGAAGTGGTTTGCCATTCCCTTCTCCAGCGGACCACACCCTGTCAGATCTCTCCACCATGACCCGCCCATCCTGGGTTGCCCCACGGGCATGGCTTAATTTCATTGAGTTAGACAAGGCTGTGGTCCTAGTGTGATTAGATTGACTAGTTTTCTGTGAGTATGGTTTCAGTGTGTTTGCCCTCTGATGCCCTCTTGCAACACCTACAGTCTTAACTTGGGTTTCTCTTACCTTGGGCGTGGGGTATCTCTTCCCGGCTGCTCCAGCAAAGCACAGCCATCGCACCATATCCTGGACGAGGGGTCTCTCCTCACCGCTGCCCTTCCTGACCTTCAACATGGGATAGGTCCTCTAGGCCCTCCTGCGCCCGCACAGCCACAGCTCCTTGAATGTGGGGTTGGTCCTCCCGGCCACTGCCCCTGGCTTTGGGAGTGGGATTGCTCTTCCCAGCTGCTGCCCTTGGCCTCAGGGGCAGCAGTAGCCTTTAGGGGCATGCAGTAGCTGCTCCTGCCGGCCGCCCCTGGTCTCGGGCTTGGGGTGTGGCGTATCTTCTCCGAGCCACCACCCCTGGCCTCTGACACAGGGTAACTCCTCTCGTGGCCGCCCCTGACGTCTGACGCGGGTAATTCCTCTCGGCCGTTCCTGCGCCGTTGCAGTCTCCTACTCTCCGCAACTGCCCCTGACCTCGGAGGAGGGGTGGCTCCTCTCGGCCGTGCCTTAGCGCGCACCTGCCGTGGCCGCCTGAGCTTTAGCAAAATGGCTGCCTGGGGACACCTTACAAATAGCATGAAAAGCAAAGGAGAAAAGAAAAGATATAAGCATCTGAATGCAGAGTTCCAAAAATAGCAAGAAGAGATAAGAAAGCCTTCTTCAGCAATCAATGCAAAGAAATAGAGGAAAACAACAGAATGGGAAAGACTAGAGATCTCTTCAAGAAAATCAGAGATACCAAAGGAACATTTCATGCAGAGATGGGCTCGATAAAGGACGGAAATGGTATGGACCTCACAGAAGCAGAAGATATTAAGAAGAGGTGGCAAGAATACACAGAAGAACTGTACAAAAAAGATCTACATGACCCAGATAATCATGATGGTGTGATCACTGACCTAGAGCCAGAACCTGGAGGGTGCAGTCAAGTGGGCCTTAGAAAGCATCACTATGAACAAAGCTAGTGGAGGTGATGGAATTCCAGTTGAGCTATTACAAATCCTGAAAGATGATGCTGTGAAAGTGCTGCACTCAATATGCCAGCAAATTTGAAAAACTCAGCAGTGGCCACAGGACTGGAAAAGGTCTGTATTCATTCCAATCCCAAAGAAAGGTAATGCCAAAGAATGCTCAAGCTACTGCACAATTGCACTCATCTCACATGCTAGTAAAGTCATGCTCAAAATTCTCCAAGCCAGGCTTCAGCAATATGTGAACCGTGAACTTCCTGATGTTCAAGCTGGTTTTAGAAAAGGCAGAAGACCCAGAGATCAAATTGCCAACATCCTCTGGATCATGGAAAAAGCAAGAGAGTTCCAGAAAAACATCTATTTCTGCTTTATTGACTATGCCAAAGCCTTTGACTGTGTGGATCACAATAAACTATGGAAAATTCTGAAAGAGATGGGAATACCAGACCACCTGATCTGCCTCTTGAGAAATCTGTAGGCAGGTCAGGGAGCACCAGTTAGAACTGGACTTGAAATGACACACTAGTTCCAAATAGGAAAAGGAATACGTCAAGGCTCTACATTGTTACCCTGCTTATTTAACTTCTATGCAGAGTACATCATGAGAAACGCTGGGCTGAAAGAAACACAAGCTGGAATCAAGATTGCCAGGAGAAATATCAATAACCTCAGATATGCAGATGACACCACACTTATGGCAAAAAGTGAAGAGGAACTCAAAAGCTTCTTGATGAAAGTGAAAGAAGAGAGTGAAAAAGTTGGCTTAAAGCTCAACATTCAGAAAACGAAGATCATGGCATCTGCTCCCATCACTTCATGGCAAGTAGATGGGGAAACAGTGGAAACAGTGGCTGACTTTATTTTTCTGGGCTCCAAAATCACTGCAGATGGTGATTGCAGCCATGAAATTAAAGGACGCTTACTCCTTGGAAGAAAAGTTATGACCAACCTAGACAGCATATTAAACAGCAGAGACATTACTTTGCCAAAAAAGGTCTGTCTAGTCAAACTATGGTTTTTCCAGTGGTCATGTATGAATGTGAGAGTTGGACTATAAAGACAGCCGAGTGCCGAAGAATTGATGCTTTTGAACTGTTGTGTTGGAGAAGACTCTTGAGAGTCCCTTGGACTGCAAGGAAATCCAACCAGTCCATCCTAAAGGAGATCAGTCCTGGGTGTTCATTGGAAGGACTGATGCTGAAGCTGGAACTCCAATACTTTGGCCACCTGATGTGAAGAGCTGACTTATTGGAAAAGACCCTGATGCTGGGAGGGATTGGGGGCAGGAGGAGATGGGGACGACAAAGGATGAGATGGCTGGATGGTATCACTGACTCAATGGACACGGGTTTGGGTAGACTCCCGGAGTTGGTGATGGATAGGGAGGCCTGGTGCGCTGCAGCTCATGGGGTCACAAAGAGTTGGACATGACTGAGTGACTGAACTGAAATATGCCCATAGGACCAACTCCCAGTCAAGGGAACAAATATGTCTGTTTCTACAAAATGTTCTCTCCTGGCCCCACTAGTCAACCTCCACTTCACCAAGGCAACGACTGTTTGGATTTATATCACCAGCAAACATAATGGTTTGACCTGTTCACAAACTTCATATAAAAAGAATCACATGTGGTCTTTTGTGTGTGGCTTCCTTTATTCAGTATAATAGCAACTAGAATTATATGCATTGTTATCTGCACTGGTGTCATTTTCTATTGCTGAGCTGTATTCCTTTGTAAGAATATGTAGCAATCTATTTATCCACTCATCTGTTGAGAGATATTTGAGTTGTTTCTAGTGTGGGGTATTTTAAATATACCTACAGCCTTGTCTAACTCAATGAAACTAAGCTGTGCCCGTGGGGCAACCCAAGATGGGCAGGTCATGGTGAAGATCTGACAGAATGTGGTCCACTGGAGAAGGGAATGGCAAACCACTTCAGTATTCTTGCCTTGAGAACCCCATGAAGAGTATGAAAAGACAAAATGATACGATACTGAAAGAAAAACTCCCCAGGTCAGTAGGTGCCCAATATGCTACTGGAGATCAGTGGGGAAATAACTCCAGAAAGAATGAAGGGATGGACCCAAAGCAAAAACAATACCCAGCTGTGGATGTGTCTGGTGATAGAAGCAAGGTCGGATGCTGTAAAGAGCAATAACTGCATAGGAACCTGGAACGTCAAGTCCATGAATGAAGGCAAATTGGAAGTGATCAAACAAGAGATGGCCAGAGTGAATGTCAACATTCTAGGAATCAGCGAACTCAAATGGACTGGAATGGGTGAATTTAACTCAGATGACCATTATATCTACTACTACGGGCAGGAATCCCTCAGAAGAAATGGAGTGGCCATCATGGTCAACAAAAGAGTCTGAAATGCAGTACTTGGATGCAATCTCAAAAACGACAGAATGATCTCTGTTCGTTTCCAAGGCAAACCATTCAGTGTCACAGTAATCCAAGTCTATGCCCCAACCAGTAATGCTGAAGAAGCTGAAGTTGGAACAGTTCTATCAAGACCTATAAGACCTTTTAGAGCTAACATCCAAAAAAGATGTCCTTTTCATTATAGGGGACTGGAATGCAAAAGTAGGAAGTCAAGAAACACCTGGAGTAACAGGCAAATTTGGCCTTGGAATACGGAATGAAGCAGGGAAAAGACTAACAGAGTTTTGCCAAGAAAATGCACTGGTCATAGCAAATACCCTCTTCCAACAACACAAGAGAAGACTCTATATATGGACATCACCAGATGGTCAACACAGAAATCAGATCAGTTATATTCTTTGCAGCCAAAGATGGAGAAGCTCTATACAATCAGCAAAAACAAGACCAGGAGCTGACTGCGACTCGGACCATGAACTCCTTATTGCCAAATTCAGACTGAAATTGAAGAAAGTAGGGAAAACCACTAGACCATTCAGATATGACCTAAATCAAATCCCTTATGATTATACAGTGGAAGCGAGAAATAGATTTAAGGGCCTAGATCTGATAGATAGAGTGCCTGATGAACTATGGACTGAGGTTCGTGACATTGTACAGGAGACAGGGATCAAGACCATCCCCATGGAAAAGAAATGCAAAAAAGCAAAATGGCTGTCTGGGGAGGCCTTACAAATAGCTGCAAAAAGAAGAGAAGCGAAAAGCAAAGGAGAAAAGGAAAGATATAAGCATCTGAATGCAGAGTTCCAAAAATAGCAAGAAGAGATAAGAAAGCCTTCTTCAGCAATCAATGCAAAGAAATAGAGGAAAACAACAGAATGGGAAAGACTAGGGATCTCTTCAAGAAAATCAGAGATACCAAAGGAACATTTCATGCAAAGATGGGCTCGATAAAGGACAGAAATGATATGGACCTAACAGAAGCAGAAGATATTAAGAAGAGGTGGCAAGAATACACAGAAGAACTGTACAAAAAAGATCTTCATGACCCAGATAATCATGATGGTGTGATCACTGACCTAGAGCCAGAACCTGGAGGGTGCAGTCAAGTGGGCCTTAGAAAGCATCACTACGAACAAAGCGAGTGGTGGTGATGGAATTCCAGTGGAGCTATTCCAAATCCTGAAAGATGATGCTGTGAAAGTGCTGCACTCAATATGCCAACACATTTGGAAAACTCAGCAGTGGCCACAGGACTGGAAAAGGTCTGTTTTCATTCCAATCCCAAAGAAAGGCAATGCCAAAGAATGCTCAAACTACCGCACAATTGCACTCATCTCACATGCTAGTAAAGTAATGCTCAAAATTCTCCAAGCCAGGCTTCAGCAATATGTGAACCATGAACTTCCTGATGTTCAAGCTGGTTTTCGAAAAGGCAGAGGAACCAGAGATCAAATTGCCAACATCCACTGGATCATGGAAAAAGCAAGAGACTTCCGGAAAAACATGTATTTCTGCTTTATTGACTATGCCAAAGTCTTAGACTGTGTGGATCACAATAAACTGTGGAAAATTCTGAAAGAGATGAGAATACCAGACCACCTGATCTGCCTCTTGAGAAATCTGAATGCAGGTCAGGAATCAACAGTTAGAACTGGACATGGAACAACAGACTGGTTCCAAATAGGAAAAGGCATACGTTAAGGCTGTATATTGTCACCCTGTTAAATTATTTAACTTCTATGCAGAGTACATCATGAGAAACGCTGGACTGGAAGAAACACAAGCTGGAATCAAGATTGCCAGGAGAAATATCAATAACCTCAGATATGCAGATGACACCACCCTTATGGCAGCAAGTGAAGAGGAACTGAAGAGCCTCTTGATGAAAGTGAAAGTGGAGAGTGAAAAAGTTGGCTTAAAGCTTGACATTCAGAAAACGAAGATCATGGCATCCAGTCCCATCACTTCATAGGAAATAGATGGGGAAACAGTGGAAACAGTGTCAGACTTTATTTTTCTGGGCTCCAAAATCACTGCAGATGGTGATTGCAGCCATGAAATTAAAAGACGCTTACTCCTTGGAAGGAAAGTTATGACCAACCTAGATAGCATATTCAAAAGCAGAGACATTACTTTGCCAACAAAGGTTCGCCTAGTCAAGGCTATGATTTTTCCTGTGGTCATGTATGGATGTGAGAGCTGGACTGTGAAGAAGGCTGAGTGCCAAAGAATTGATGCTTTTGAAGTGTGGTGTTGGAGAAGACTCTTGAGAGTCCCTTGGACTGCAAGGAGATCCAACCAGTCCATTCTGAAGGAGATCAACCCTGGGATTTCTTTGGAAGGAATGATGCTAAAGCTGAAACTCCAGTACTTTAGCCACCTCATGGGAAGAGTTGACTCATTGGAAAAGACTCTGATGCTGGGAGGGATTGAGGGCAGGAGGAGAAGGGGACGACAGAGGATGAGATGGCTGGATGGCATCACTGACTCGATGGATGTGAGTCTCAGAGACCTCCAGGAGTTGGTGATGGACAGGGAGGCCTGGCGTGCTGCCATTCATGGGGTCACAAAGAGTCGGACACGACTGAGCGACTGATATGATCTGATCTGAGAAAACTTTCTGCTTTTAAAGACTCACCTGATTGGTCCAGGCCCCTGCCAAGTTTCTTCACAGAAGTACCTAGAATAGTGTTGATTGAATAACCAGGGGATGGAATCTGGGCCAACTCCAGAATCCTGCTGATGTCTGCTTGGCAGATTAACTGGCAGCTGGTAACAGCTGAACCTTATCAGGGAGCTGGTCGGTCCAGTGAAGGTGGCCCTGTCACCCCCTGGGCTCACATAAATCACAGAGGTGCCCCTGGGGCATGACTCACTGAGAATACTGATAAGTATAAAGTTTAGATCCCAAGCACTCCCTGCCTGGATGAGGTGGCCTTTTTGTGACCTTGTGGGAAAGACCAAGACCATCACAGAAACACAGGCCCTGACATTACCCAGCCACTGATCCTATACCACCACTGCTGAGAATCACCAGGGGGTTGGGGGAGCGCAGTTTAAGCAGGGATGACCTGATCTAGAATGAATAGAATCTCTGATCCGCCCGCCAAGGCAGGAGATATCAGATACCTGGATTTGATCCCTGGGTCGGGAAAACCCCTGGAGTAGGGCATGGCAACCCACTTCAGTATTCTTTTTCTTTAAAATTTATTTATTTACTTATTTATTGAAGGATAAATGCTTTACAGAATTTTGTTGTTTTCTGTCAAACATCAACACAACACTTGAGTTTTCTTGCCTGGAGAATCTCAAGGTCAGAGGAGCCTTGCCGGCTACAGTCCACAGGGTTGCAAAGAGCTGGACACTACTGAAGCAATTTAGCATGCACAGAGGGATCAGTGTGGTTGCTGTGTGGAGGATGGATTTTAGGGGACACAAATGGAATCTGAGAGACAAAGAATGAAGTTATTTCTTTAGGCATTATGACGTAGACCGGGGTGAGTGGCAGGGAGGTGAGCAAACTGGTGGATTCAAGATACTTCACGGAGGAAGTGCAGTGGAGTTTGTTGATGGACTCGATGTGGTTTATGCCGGAAAAAGAGGAACCAGACAAACGTGGGCAAGCCTGTGGAAGGGTGGCTGAGGGGCCTGAGGGTAGACGAGGTCCAGCGGGAGATGCCTCCGGAAGAGAGAGCAGAGGAGTCTAGCAGGCAGAGAGAAGTGCAGGCCAGGTCTAAGGAGAGGGCTGAGTAATTCACCCTCCACTCAGAAGCAATTCCTGACACTACTGGGCTCGTCTGCATTTAGAGTTAATTTCTGATGCATTGCTCTATTCTGTATTCTTTGCTAGAGTTGTAATCATGTTATATATACAAGTGTGTGGGCTCTGTTTTTCCCCACTTAACATTATATCATAAGTGTTTCTCCCAAGTCACTACTTATCAGTGTGTCTTTTAAACAGTTGCATAATCTTCCACCCAGGGAGATTTGTCATAGTTTATTTAGTTGATCCCTGTTATTAGAAACGGGGTTGTGGCCACATTTTCAGTGTCATAAATAACACTGTGATGACAAAATGTCGTACACAGCAGGTGGTTTACTTGGAGATGCGGGGGCCACTCGACACAGCCTGGGATATACCAGGCTGAGACTTGGTTAGGCATGAACAGCCACAGATAGATTCTGTTTGGCCCATACAGTTTTGATCTGATTTTTTTTTTTTTTAATGAAGACTTCACATACAAATTCTACCTTACAGGGTCTTTACAACTTTTTTAATTTGTATACAATTCTACAGGTTAGCTGCCTTTTACAGTTATTATAAAATATTGGCTTTATTCCCCATGTTATACAATACATCCTCAAGCCTGTCTTCCACCCAGCTGTTTGTGCCTTCCCTTTCCCTACTCCTACAGTGGCCTCCCTCCACTCTTCTCCTCCCTCCCACCTATAACTGCTAGTGTGTTCTCTGTATCTGGGAGTCTACTTCTTTTGTGTTATATTCACTAGTTCGTTGTATATTTTTAGATTCCACATACAAGCCACATCAGACAGTATGTATCATTGTCTGGCTTACTTCACTTAAGCATAATGACCTTCAAGTCCATCCATCTTTTGAAGGGTCAGAAGATTAGGTGGCTGGCCCTGGAGCCACATTCCTGCCAGTCACCATCTGCTAAAGCCCTTGAGGTGGGGTAAGATGCTCTATTAACCCCAGTCTTCGCTACTCTCTATTGTCCCCTTCACACAGAGGACGTGTGATTGTAGCCACTTTCCACAATCCAGGCTCATTGTTTTGTTTTGTTTTCTTTTCTTTTGTTTTTAACAAGAAGAGAGGGACTTCTGTGATGGCCCGGTGGCTAAGACTCTGAGTTCAAACTGCAGGGGGCCTGAGTTTGATTCCCTGGTCAGGGAACTATGTCCCACATGCTGCAACTGAAGATGCTGCAAGGAAGACTGAAGATCCTGAGTGCTGCAACTAAGACCCAGTGCAGCCAAATAAATACATTTACTAGAAAAAGGAGAGTGAGATATTTCTCACCTCAATATGGACTTCTTTCAAAAGTGGGACATATTGAGTATAGTTTCCTGTGCTACACAGCAGGTGCTTGTTGGTTACCTATTTTGTGTGTGTACACACACACACAAACCCATGGGCTGCAGCACACCGGGCTTCCCTGTCCTTCACTATCTCCTGGAGCTTGATCAAACTCATGTCCATCGAACCGGTGATGCCATCCAACTATCTTATCCTCTGCTGTCTGCTTCTCCTCCTGCCTTTAATCTTTCCCAGCATCAGGGTCTATTCCAATGACTCAGCTCTTCGCATCAGGTGGCCAAAGTATTGAAATCAACTATATTTCAATAAAAAAACTTTAAGTGGGAAATAAAGGACAGACTGAGAGGGCCTTGGGTTTCATAAAACACAGGAGTAATCTTTTACCTGAAGGAATGAAAGGATATTCCTAATACTTGATATGCAAATCAGATATATCTTTGTAGAAAAAAGTGCCACGAAAGAAGACATGTCATGGAAGTCTGAGTCTAGACTGAGGTTCTGATGCCTGGGCTTCATTCATTACAATTCTTCCTAGGCTCCTGCCTGGTTTCTGTGGCCAGCCCTTTCTACGGGGGGCTGTACCAGTCAGGAGGCTTGGACAGCAAATAAAAGACATCTGATGCAAAAACAGCTTAAACAACGAGGAAATGTATTTCTCACATAACTAGCAGTCCAGACAGGGCAGGCTTCAGGCCCAGTTCAATCAATGTTTGAAGCTTTCATCAGGGACCCAGATTCTTCCCAGTCTCTCTCTACTCCGTCACCATGAAGCTGGTCCAGCTCCTGATTTCCAGAAGGTGGCGGGTGACAAGTGGGGCAATGTGCTCCCTTACTCACACCCACCAGGAAAAGACAGGGAAATCTTTTAACCAAATGTCTGAATCTTTCCCTTCAATCTGATCAGGCCAACTCGGGACACATGTGCACCCCTGGACAGGGGAGTGCTTTGAGCCGATCTGGGGAGATAGGTGGATGCATTTAGGGAGGCAACCTTACACCCAGGACACACTCCTCCTTGAGCCCTCCCGACTCAGCTCACTGTCATTCTTGGCCATGCTTTGTATCTATCGGGATTCAAACTCAGCCCTTCTTGAGTCTCAGCCAGTGTCAAACCCCAGCATAAGCCAGTTGGGCCCCAAACCAGGCAATCAGCGTGCCTATCTGCATCTCTCCTGCTGCAGAGCAGAGGGACTGCTCAGTTCTCAACCTCACCCTTCAATTCACTCTTCGGATTGGGACTTCAGCAATTTCACAACTCCACATTTCAAGGTCTAATTATTTTTCCTAGCCTCCCTATGACCCCAGGAGACTGGACAGTTAGGACGGCACCTCAGGAGTTTGTGGAGCAGAAATATTTCAGTGATCACGGTCTCTTCTCCATCAGACTCCTGACTTCCTCCCTGTGGCTGCTCTACATGCTGATATAAGCCATAATTACCAGCGGGGCCTCCTCTGTGAACCGGTTGTGCTGTATTGCGGCAGCGTGGCTTCCCTCATTTCCAGGTTCCGTGCCTCATGCTATTGATTTTGGGGGTTAAGGGGGTTTTCCAGCCAACAAATCTGTCACAGAGCTTTCAGCTAAGCTGACCCTGGCATCATGCACCAGGACCAGCCACCATCCGGGAAGTCCAGGTCCCTAAAATGATTAGGTTCTGAAGCTGTGTTCCCGATGCCATGTAATTATGGTACCATTACCCCGGCTGGGAGATTATTCTCTGGGAAGGGGGAGTGTTTGTGGGGGTGTGGTCTCTCTAAATGCACACTGGGCCCACAGCCAAGGCTGCTCTCTCAGCTGCCTGTGGACCGCTTGCAAAAACACTCGTTTACGCTTAGAGGAGGGTTTAGTCTCAGAATACTGGAAGGGACTGGGGTTTGTAACTGAGGAATCGGCAAGCTGAATCTTTGGAGAACTTGCATTAGGGTCACTCTGGGTGCTGGTCCAAAGGGCCAATTCTTGGGCGTCGATGACAGAGCATGAGATGGTTGGCTGGCATCACCAACTCAATGGACATGAGTTTGAGCAAGCCCACTAGGCTCCCCTGTCCATGGGATTTTCCATGCAAGAATACTGGAGTGTGTTGCCATTTCCCACACCAACAAAGGCTTTTGTTTAGAAACAGTAGGGTCACAACTGGAATTTATGGTGCAGTCATAAAAGAATCTGGTCTCCACATTCACATGACTGCTCCAGCTTGGGAGCTGGGCACTTAACATGCTCATTTTGCATCCCTGTTCTTCCACATAACAGGGCATGGCTGCTCGGTAGATACCTACAGATGGTGCCCTGCCCAAGGGGGTCTAGTCAAGGGGATTAGTGGATCTCTCTTTCTATTCCTTGAGCCATGCCCTCTGCCATAGGCCCACTGCTGGCAGAAACTTCTTTATTATTATTTTTTAATGTTGTATCAGAGCCAAGTGTACAGGAAGTGATTGTGTTTCTACATACATATGTATTCTTTTTCAGATCTTTTTCTATTATAGGTTATTACAAGATACTATATATAGTTCCTTGTGTTATACAGTTGGTCCTGGCTGTTTATCTACGTTGTATATAGTAGTATGTATCTGTTGATCCGAAACTTCTAATTTATCCCTCCTCTTCCCCCCATTAACCTCTGCTAAGGGTAAGTTTTCTACATCTGTGAGTTTGTTTCTGTTTTGTAAGTAAGTTCATTTATATCATTTTTTTTAGATTCCACATATAAGTGATACAATGTGATATTTACGATAAATACAATATTTATCTTTCTCTCTGATTTACTTCACTTAGTATGATAATATCTAAATACATCCATATTATTGAAAATGGTATTTTTATTTTTTTATGACTAATATTCCATTATATATATGGATACACACACACCATATCTTCTTTATTCACTCATCTATGGTGGACATTTAGGTTGCTTCACATCTTGGCTATTGCTGCTATGAATATTGGGGCGCATGAATCTTTTCAAATTAGAATTCTCATCTTTTCTGGACATATGCCCAGAAACACATGATCCAGGAATTGCTGGATCATATGGTAACTCTATTCTTAGATTTTTAAGAAACCTCAGTACCATTCTCCCTAGTGACTACACCAATTTACACTCCCACCAACAGTGTAAGAGGATTCCTTACACTATAGTATCTCCAGAAGCTCTGTCCTGTTTATATTTATTTCCTCCCCCTTTTTACTATTCAATTTTTGTAATCTATATTCAAATTTCTTTTTCTTTTTATATTGTTTAAGCATAGTATGTAGGCAAATTCAAAATTGAGGAAAAAAATTACAATGAAGTGTGCAGATTGAAATGTACAATGTGATGGATTTTAAGCAGAGTTCCAAAGAACAGCAATGAGAGATAATAAAGCCTTCTTTGGCGATCAATGCAAAGAAATAGAGGAAAACAATAGAATGGGAAAGACTAGGGATCCCTTCAGGAAATTAGAGATACCAAGGGAACATTTCATGCAAAGATGGGGTCAATAAAGGACAGAAATTGTAGGGATCTAACAGAAGCAGAAGATATTAAGAAGAGGTGGCAAGAATACACAGAAGAACTGTATAAAAAAGATCTAAATGACCCAGATAATCATGATGGTGTGATCACTGACCTAGAGCCAGACATCCTGGAGTGTGCAGTCAAATGGGCCTTAGGAAGCATCACTATGAACAAAGCTAGGGGAGGTGATGGAATTCCAGTTGAGCTATTTCAAATCCTGAAAGATGATGCTGTGAAAGTGCTGCACTCAATATGCCAGCAAATTTGAAAAACTCAGCAGTGGCCACAGGACTGGAAAAAGGTCAGTTTTCATTCCAATCCCAAAGAAAGGCAATGACAAAGAATGCTCAAACTATAGCACAATTGCACTCATCTCACACGCTAGTAAAGTAATGCTCAAAATTCTCCAAGCCAGGCTTCAGCAATATGTGAACCGTGAACTTCCTGATGTTCAAGCTGGTTTTAGAAAAGGCAGAGGAACCAGAGATCAAATTGCCAACATCCTCCGGATCATGGAAAAAGCGAGAGTTCCAGAAAAACATCTATTTCTGCTTTATTGACTATGCCAAAGCCTTTGACTGTGTGGATCACAATACACTGTGGAAAATTTTGAAAGAGATGAGAATACCAGACCACCTGACCTGCCTCTTGAGAAATTTGTATGAAGGTCAGGAAGCATCAGTTAGAACTGGACATGAAACGACACACTGGTTCCAAATAGGAAAAGGAGTACGTCAAGGCTGTATATTGTTACCCTGCTTATTTAACTTCTATGCAGAGTACATCATGAGAAACGCTGGGTTGCAAGAAGCAAAAGCTGGAATCAAGATTGCCAGGAGAAATATCAATAACCTCAGATATGCAGATGACACCACCCTTATGGCAGAAAGTGAAGAGGAACTAAAAAGCTTCTTGATGAAAGTGAAAGTGGAGAGTGAAAAAGTTGGCTTAAAGCTCAACATTCAGAAAACGAAGATCATGGCATCCAGTTCCATCACTTCATAGGAAATAGATGGGGGAACAGTAGAAACAGTGTCAGACTTTATTTTTCTGGACTCCAAAATCACTGCAGATGGTGACTGCAGCCATGAAATTAAAAGACACTTACTCCTTGGAAGGAAAGTTATGACCAACCTAGATAGCATATTCAAAAGCAGAGACATTACTTTGCCAACAAAGGTCTGTCCAGTCAAGGCTCTGGTTTTTCCTGTGGTCATGTATGGATGTGAGAGTTGGACTGTGAAGAAGGCTGAGCGCCAAAGAATGGATGCTTTTGAACTGTGGTGTTGGAGAAGACTCCTGAGAGTCCCTTGGACTGCAAGGAGATGCAACCAGTCCATTCTGAAGGAGATCAGCCCTGGGATTTCTTTGGAAGGACTGATGCTAAAGCTGAAACTCCAGTACTTTGGCCACCTCATGGGAAGAGTTGACTCATTGGAGAAGACTCTGATGCTGGGAGGGATTGAGGGCAGGAGGAGAAGGGGACGACAGAGGATGAGATGGCTGGATGGCATTACTGACTTGATGGATGCGAGTCTCAGTGATCTCCGGGAGTTGGTGATGGACAGGGAGGCCTGGCGTGCTGCGATTCATGGGGTCGCAAAGAGTCGGACATGACTGAGTGACTGATCTGATCTGATCTCACTGTAAATATTCTTGTACTTGAGTTTTTGTGGGTGTATTGTTTATTTGTTTGTTTTAATTTATTTGTAATTAAAGGATGATTGCTTTACAATATTGGTTTGATTTCTGCCATATAGCAACATGAATTAATTACAGATGTACATATGTCCCCTCTCTCTTAAACCTCCCTCCCACCTCCCACCCTTTCCTACCTCTCTAGTTGCTACAGAGTTTGTGATCATATATTAATATATATTTTCATTCTTTTCCTTGGGTAAATATCTAGAAGCAGAATTCTAGGTCCTATGGTAAGTAGATGCTGAACTTCATAAGAAACTGTATGATTGTTTACAGTGATAGTTTATACCATCTGAGTGTATAAAGTGTAAGTGTAAACTCTATGAGAAGATGATAGTGCCAGGTGCCCCGTATGTTCACCAACATTTTGTGTTATTTGATTTTTAAACTTTCATTCCTCAAGGAGTATGAAGTGGTATCTCATTGCTTTAGTTTGCATTTCCCTAGTGACTAGTAACACTGAAGACTCGCCATGTGCTTATTGGCCATTTGTATATCTTCTTTTGTGAAATGCCTCTTCAACTTTGGTCCAGCTTTTATTGAACAGGCTCCAGAGCGTGTCCTCTGCAATAAGAGAAGCCACTGCTATGAGAAGCCCACTCACCACAATGAAGAGTAGCCCCAGCTCACCACAACTAGCAAAAGCCTGCGTGTAGCAACAGACTCAGTGCAGCCAAAAATAAATAAATAAAATTTTTTAAAAGCATCTCCAGAAAGATCATAAGAATTTGAGGACTTCTGCACACAGTGCAGGGATGGCTACAAGTCTCATCCGCTCTCTCAGTGACATTACTTCCTCTTTCCCCTTAAAACTTTCATGGCCAAGCAGAATCGTGAAGTCAGTTTTCAGAGACACTGAGCCCACCTTCGCCCCAGTTTGCCAGCTTTCTGATTAAAAACAGTGTTTTCCTTTCTCCCAACACCTGCCTTTCAGTTATTGATTTTTGAAAGGCAAGCAGCCAGACCTAAGTTTGGTAACAGATTTGTTTAGCCTTTTTTAGCTTATAGCCCGAGTTCCCTTAATATCACGATACCCTTCTGTTCAAAAACTGGCAAAGGGTGCTCAGAGTGTGCAGTGCTAGGCCAAGCCCTGTAGCTAGCACGGCTTTCCAGGGACTCCAGGCTCCCGCCTGCCAGCTTCTCCAGCCTCACCTTTCAGCTCGCAGTGCCACCAGGGTGTCCACGAGGGGTCTCATGGCGCCAGTGAGCACGTGGAGGAGCAAGGGAAGTGTCAGAGAGCAGAACTTATTTTCTCAGGCCTCCCTGGAGCATGATAAGCCACACCCCAGCTATCACAAGGACTTCCATTGTGTTGGCCCTTTGAAAGCACCCCGATGGAACAGCAGCTTGAGAGCGTCACTTAGCAACTGGCAGTTTTCAGCAGGCAAAAAACACGCTCCAGTGTCAACCTTTGTTTTCTGGTTCTTTGTCAAACTGAGACAGGCAGTGAGAAGGAAGCAATGTGATACTGTGATATCACAAAGAACATGGGCTGCTCTCCAGTTTCTGAAGAGGAATTTGAGATCGTTTTTAGATAAGTGATACAGGTTATGGAACAGGTGAGGATAGAGAGAGGCCTCTTTGAAGACCAGTAAAGTGGCCATCAGCAGTTCAATAGAGTTGATTTATTCTGGCACTGCCAAACTTTTGGGTGTGTCCTGTAGGACCTCTAGACTCCAGCCCTGGCACGATCACCCTGGCAGCTCCTTGAGTGGAAGATGTCATGTCCCTTCTTCCTCACTTTTGGAACTGAGCTCATTAAAGTCCTACCTCAATACCACCTCCTCCATAAAGCCTTCCTTGATTTTCTTCTCACAGTTGCTTCCCCAGCCCCATAAGAATTTGCTCATATCCTGTGTTGGTGTAAAGGAATGGAAATAAATGGAGGCCCTGGAAACAGACTCAGGTTTGTGTCCTGGGACTGCCACATGTTCACGTTAAGATGCTGAACCAGTTACCCAAACTTTCTAAACCTCTGTTTTCTAATCTGTAAAATGAATAATTGGAAATTCTCATAAGCTGTTCTGATATTAAATGAGGTGATACCTGTAAAGTACTGCTGCTCTAGCCTGTAATAGGCACTCAATGACACAAAGTATTTTGATGATGAAGTAACAATGAGCTTGATTACTTGGTTGATTCTGTCTTGAATTACAGTGGTTCTTTTCAGTATCTCCTCTTCTGAACTGTAACCTCCTAGAAGAAATCTGCCTTGTTTTTATCTCAAACATCTATTGTATACGTAGACCCTAGTAAGCACTCAGTAAATGTCTTTTAAAATGCAAAATGAGATGAAGCAGACTCTCAAACTGAAACTCAAAGGCTGGGTTCGATCCCTGAGTTGGGAAGATCCCTTGGAGGAGGAAATGGCAACCCACTCCAGTATTCTTGCCAGGAAAATCCCATGAACAGAGGAGCCTGGCAGGCTACAGTCCATCCACAGGGCCACAAAGACTCGGACATGACCGAGCAACTGGACCCACACAAACACCTTGATATTGTAACGAGCCCATGGTTTCTGGAGTCATCCTGAAGGGTACTCGTTCTATCAGAGAAAGATTTTTGCCGGTTTATCAAATGTGTTTGCTTGAGCTGCGGGGCCTGCCAGGGGAAATGTGAAGTCAGACCTACTCCTTACTTGTATCTTGGAGGTCTTGTTGGCGCATCGCCCTTGTTGAGTTCCTGCGGTTGTGGCTACAGGATGCAGGATGGGGTTGCTTGGGAGTTGTTAACCCTGCTTTGGAAGCTGGCTCTGCCCCACTTATTAAACACTTCCCTCCTCTGCACACTGGGTGATGGTGTGGGGGAAGGGAACAATGGATGGTCCAAGGCCAGCCTCGCACACCACCCGCTAATGTGCTGGTCCAGAGGGAACTGGCTGGCCTGGACTTTCCCATTCTTGGCACACAGAAGTGTTTGTTCTGCCATGTCCAGGGGAGCTGCAGGCCTCAAACAATGGTGAATGATTTATTTGGTAAAATGTATTTGAGTTCCAAAGCGTTGCTAAGCATATTAAGTAGCTGTCCTCGCTTTTCAAACCCAACCAGTGGTTTCCGCATTTATCCAGGGGGAATTTCGCTTAATTTCCATGAGTTTTTCAAGGTGTTTTCTCTCTCCTTTCAGTATTCCTAAGATTCAGAAAATGATTACTGTGTCTCTCAACCTTCTAGCCAAGGGTGATCAATGTTACAAACAATTAAAAAATTAAATTAAAAAGTTCCATAGATCAAAATGTTCAAAGATTAATCACAATCCTTATCCATTATGTATTAGAATCATAGTTCTTTATGTTCTGACTCACTGTGTGGATGTCATGTCTACATGTCTAAATTGGTAAGATATCCTACCTAAATGTACTGCAGTTCAGTTCACTTCAGTTGCTCAGTCATGTCTGACTCTGTGACCCCATGGAGTGCAGCATGTCAGGCTTCCTTGTCCATCACCTACTCCCGGAGCTTGCTCAAACTCATGTCCGTTGAATCAGTGATGCCATCCAACCATCTCATCCTCTGTCGTCCCCTTCTCCTCCTGCCTTCAATCTTTCCCAGCATCAGGGTCTTTTCCAATGAGTCAGTTCTTCACATCAGGTGGCCAAAGTATTGGAGTTTTAGCTTCAGAATCAGTCCTTCCAAAGAATATTCAGGATTGATTTCCTTTAGGATGAACTGGTTGGATCTCCTTGCAGTCCAAGTGCTGGGACCATCTGGCAAAGTCGAACGGTCCTAAAGAAGGGCAACAAGACTAAGAAAATTAAAGAAGATAGGAAAGATGGGATCGAGAGGGCCAGAGGCAGTCAACCACGAGACAGGTTTTCATGCAACTGACAAAGTCTTTATTGAGCACGGTATCTTTATACTTCAGAACAGGGAAAGAGGGACAAAGAAAATTCTTTGTGGATTACGTCGCCATCTTGCAATATTTTCCAAGGACTTATAGCCTACCTTCCTAAGACTAGTTAAAAGCAAACACAGGAGTAGTAGGAGGCGCCCAACATCTTGGGCACCGCAAAGGGTTTCGTTAATCACTAAGACAGCACTTGCCAGGCCCAAGGACTCACATCTGGGCAGGAGATATTTTCCAGGTCTCAGGAGAAATCAGGGGTGGCGGGACAGAGAGCTATGCCTGTGTTTCCACAGACCCTTAAGATAAGGCAGCTCCCAGAGCCATGCCTCCAGGCGGAGGCTCCCTGTGCCAGGGACGGCCCCCCCGCATCCAAGGGACTCCCAAGAGTCTTCTCCAACACCACAGTTCAAAAGGATCAATCCTTCGGTGCTCAGCTTTCTTTATAGTCCAACTCCCTCATCCATATATGATTACTGGGAAAACCACAGCTTTGAGTAGACAGACCTTTGTTGGCAAAATAATGTCTCTGCTTTTTAATATGCTGTCTAGGTTGGTCATAACTTTTCTTCCAAGGAAAAAGCGTCTTTTTATTTCATGGCTGCAGTCACCATCTGCAGTGATTTTGGAGCTCAAAAAAATAAAGTCAGCCACTGTTTCCACTGTTTCCCCATCTATTTCCCATGAAGTGATGGGACCAGATGCCATGATCTTAGTTTTGTGAATGTTTAGTTTTAAGCCAACTTTTTCACTCTCCTCTTTCACTTTCATCAAGAGGCTCTTTAGTTATTCTTCGCTTTCTGCCATAACGGTGGTGTAATCTGCATATCTGAGGTTATTGATATTGATAGCCTTGACTGGACGGATCTTTGTAGGCAAACACACCTCCTTTCCAGCTTGCACCATGGCTTTAAAAATAACCATGGACTAAACAAGTTCTTCCCTTGGAGGATGAGTCTTCAGTAGAAACCCCAGCAGATTCATGAAGCATTTGTTTCCCCCAAATGAATTGGATGCAAGAGTTGGTTGATGCCTTGTCAAGCTATGGAATATATTTTGTATTTGTTTAAAAGTAAAATTGCTTGCAATTTATATGCTATTTTGTAGCATTCTCCTAGAACTTCAATATATTATGAGCATTTTCTCATATCATTAAGTAGTTTCCTCCATTATCATTTTTAGTGGTTGCCCAGAGTATTTCATTGAATGATTGTCCAATAGTTTATTTCGCTAAAATACTATTGTTGGATGTCTGAAATAATTATGTCTTGTGTGTGCATGCTAAGTTGCTTCAGTTATGTCTGACTTTGAGACCCTGTGAACCGTAGCCCGCCAGGCTCCTCTGTCATGGGGCTTCTCCAGGCATGAATACTGAAGTGGGTTGCCATGCACTCCTCTGAGGGATCTTTCTGACCCAGGGATCGAACCCGTGTCTCTTACGTCTCCTGCACTGGCAAGTGGGTTCTTTACCACTAGCACCACCTGAGGAGCTCCTTATACTATATATAGAAGAGGGAAAAAAATCTTTTTTTCCCTTTCATCTTCTAGGTTCTCTGCTGGGGCACTATTAAAAAAAAAAGATTAATGAAAGAAAAACAGAGATTTATTAGCATGTTTATCTCATAGTTGCACGGGAGATACTCAAGGGTAAGTAATGCAAAGCAGTGACCAAAACTTGGGCTCATCTAGCATCTCCAACAAAGAACAAGACGTTAGTAGAGAAATGACAGGACAAGGGAAATGGTTTTAAGGGTCCAAGGGCAGCAGCCTGGGAAGATAAATATATGGGGGAAATTAAAGTTCGTTTGCTGATTCCTCTTGTGCCATCTCTGGCTGATGAGGGCCTAGAGTGGTCTCCAATAAAAGAAAATCTACACCTCGCCTTTAGTAGGAGGGAGGAGAGTAGAGAGAGCTTTTTCTTATGTAAAAGAAGCATAATTTGGGGTGACATATTCTGGTTTACTTTAATACCCATTATTAAACATTTATATAAATACATACATGATTCTTCAACTTACATGTTTGATATAGTTCTTTTTTTCTTTGAACTCATATTTCCACTCCACTTCTCTCTCTCAATCTTGTCTCAATATAAAAAACACATTCTTTGCCTGCCATGAAGATATGGATGTAAATAGAAATACAGAAAACCGTAATTCCCTTTGGGCATGGGCCGCAAAGCAACCATACACAGCACAGCATAACACATGGGCTCTAAGTATTAAAAAGGGCTTCAGAATTGAGTTATCATTATGATTATCAGCAGTTCACAACTGACTCAACAACAGGACATTTTTGTAAATTACATTAATTATTAAACAAAAAAGTAAAACGTTATTGGAAATGTATCTCCATGAATAGAGATGTATAGGGTTTCTCTCTCCATTAGTTCATACTCACGAGTGTTTATTACTGAAAGAACACAGCATCAGTTCTATTTCTATTTTCCATTTATGTAGATGTAAGTTCTGGGAAGCCTTTCTCACATAAATAAGTAGATGGGAATGGGAGGGGTTCTGTTTCAGATGCTACCCAATTCTTTGAGTTGTTAAAGAGAGAAACCACAGGTCCCCAATAATCCCACCAGGCTCCTCTGTCCATGGAATTCTCCAGGCAAGAATACTGGAGTGGGTTGCCATTCCCCTCTCCAGGGGGTCTTCCTGACTCAGGGATGGAACCCAGGTCTCCTGCATTACAGGCAGATTCTTTACCATCTGAGCCACCAGAAAAGCCCCTCAAAGGCATCATTTGTGCTAAAGTTCATGATACAGATGCCAAAAGTTCAGCCCCTGGGCACCAGAGCTGAATCGCATCTCAGAGACAGTTTTGGGTGAAGTAGAAAAGAATAGCATTATTGCTTTGCCAGCCAAAGGGAGACACAGAAGGCTTGTGTCCTTCCAAAGTGTGTGTTGCAACCTGGGTGGGTGAGAAGTTTTACAGTGATGGGTCCAGGGTGGGGCTGCTAAGAATCAGTGTGTGCAGGGCCTGCATCCTTTAACCTGGCCCAGGTGGCCTCCTGATGAGCTTCTTGACGTTATCAAACTGTAACCTTCTCTCTGGTATTTCTTTTTGTTCCTTCTTCTTCTTCTTCTTTTTTTTGGCTGCACTGCAACATATGGAATCTTAGTTCCTGAACCAGGGATTGAACCCATGCCCCCTGCAATGGAAGTCCAGAGGCTTAACCACAGGGCCACTAGGGAAATCCCAATGTGACCTTCTCTCTGGAATGAAGAAGACTTCATCAACACTATGCTCAATTGACTGGGAGATTTAGTTCTGTAGAAGAGCTCAAAGCTACTGTCCTGTGTATCTCTTGAGGGGGACCAGGACCCTGCCCCAAGGCTGTACTACTGTTTTCCACTGTCATCCTTGGTCTCTGCATTCCCCCACTTGCCTGATTAGCACTGTTTGAACTTGCCCTGTGGAACTCAGGGAAGATCAAAAGATGAGGGGACACAGAAAGGTTTTCCTGCCCAGGAGCCCCAGAGGGGTCCTGCTCGGTTTCAATACCAAACCCAGATTTAAAATCTGCCCTAGTTGCAGTTTCAACTTTGGCCTAGACTATAGTCTTAATTGGCCAGTCTGGAATTTCCTGTCAGTTCCATTAAAGTTGTGTGTCCTGTGCACCCTCTTTACCTCCCAAGGAAGAGGAGGTAATTTGCATGGTAGACCATCACCCTCCCTCCAAAAGAATATGACCAGCCTGAAACCATTTATTTTCTTTTGCTAATAACTTCCTTGCTCCACCCTCCTTCTGTGCAAATGCTTCATTTTGTTTTAAAGCTCCTGAAGCACCTTTCTGCTTGCCAGATAGGATGCTTCCTGATCTCTGAATCATTGAATAAAGCCAAAGACAGTCAATTTACTTGGCTGAATTTTTGTTTTTTAACAGTTTGTCTTCCAAGTTTTATGCCAAAAGTCACAGTTATCTCTTATCAAAAATGATTTTTAATAGTCTATCAGGACAACTGAGCTTCCTTGGTGGTTTAGACAGTAATGAATCTGCCCGCAATGCGGGTTCAATCCCTGGGTTGGAAAGATCCCCTGGAGAAGGGAATGGCAACCCACACCAATATTCTTGCCTGGAGAATTCCACGGACAGAAGAACCAGGCGAGCTAGAGTCCACTGAGTCACAGAGTCGGACATGACTGAGCGACTAACTCCTGCACATCAGGACAGTTAGGTCCTTCAATTTAGTTGGAAGAATGGAAATCTTCTTGATCTCAGGTGGCCTCAACCTGCAGTGGCTTGCAGCCAGATTTCAGTTCCCTGTCCCTCCTTAAGTCAGGCCATGGTGAAGCAGGAAACAGACAGAACAGGCTCCATCTTGAAAGCAGGACTCCATCTTGGGCCGGACTGTGGACTTTGAGCTATATGCCCAGTATCTATGGAAACAACATACCAAGTGGAAAACCAGGCCCCCTGGATGGAAGAACCCCAGGGCTCATACCTAGACTCTCCATTGCCTAAAAGAATACCTTAATTAGCCGTGTAACCAAATAGAATCATCAATTCTATTCTGCTTATTGGGGAATGACCACAGGCCCACTGATAATTATACCTAGGCTTACGGCATATAAATCATGGGTTAACTTTGATTGTATCTTTCTCTCCCTTTGTTCAGACCAGTTTCAGGGAATTTGGGGAGGTGGGTTTGGGCACATACACTTAGAGTATATAAGGTTTTCACAAAAAGTGGTTGGGGTCCTTGGCTAAGAGGAGACTCTGCCTTGGGCCCCGTCAGTGTAATAAACTGCACCCCACTATCTGCATTGTCCTTCTGAGTGAGTTTGTTTCCCGGAATACGTGGCTACAACAATAGCAGTGAGAGTGATGCAGGAAGGGGGAGCCCTTTCAGGGCCTGAAAGGAGGCACTTGTCTTGTTGCAGAAACCAGTACTTGAGAAACCAAGCCCCACACTTGGAGACTTGGAGAACTCAAGTTTATTGTGCCAGCAGGCCCAGAGGAGTTCTGAGCCAAGAACTCCAAGTTCTGAGCCCTGAACAAAGGGGTTACAGAGTTTTTATACATGGACAAGCATGATTAAGTGGGTTTGTGGGTTTGCAGGGGCTGGGCAATTGCAAAGAGTAGGACAAGGGTGAGTGAGATAAGCTCCAGTTCCTAGTATTGTTGAGTCCCCACTTTTTGAGACCTATGTGATCCAGACTTTGCAGGAAGCAAGTTGAGTTACAGAGGCACAAGGAGCAGGAAGTTATGTAAAATTTTAACCTTTCCTCTTCATTTCGCCTTTCTTGATGCTTCTATCACTCATTGTAGAAAGCATCATCTCATGTTTTGGTAAGACAATCAGAGCTCTCTGTTGCTTAGGGGGCTATATTGAGCTATTAATATTTGTAACTTTATGGATTTAACTCGAGAGGTTATGAACTGGGTAATAATAGCATTGAGAATATAAGGGCCAAACAAGAGCGTTGCAAAGAACATGAAGAGAGGACCAGTTAAAGGGAGAAGTCATTATGCCCAGCTCCAGATATTGTACCAGTTACCCCAGGAATTATCAAGTTCCTCTCTCCTCTTCCTGATTCGTTCTCTTAGCTGTTGGGCCATGTCCCTGACTACTCCTGATTGGTTTACAGAAAAGCAGCATTCTTTGTTCAAGAAGAGGCAGAGTCCTCCCTTTTCAGCCGTGAGTAGGTCTAGCCCTCTCCTATTCTGTAAAACCACCTCAGCCAGGGAGTCTAGTTAGTCCTGAAATGAAGAGCACAGCAATAATACCAATTAGGGTTAGAGGCCAGGGTGGGCAATGAAAATCCATCTATATTCTGATAGCCGGATACTCAAGCTTCCGCTGTGCGTTGACCAGCCAGCTGCATGTGGTTGGAGCAAGGCTGAAGAATCCTCAAGCTTCTGCTATGTGTTGACTAGTCAGCTTCCAAAGTGACTAGAGCAGGGCTCAGCATCCTTTGTTGAGGGCCCTTGTCTTTGGAACCAGACCTTGAGGAGGTTTGTGGGGTCCCAAACTGCTTTCCAGGTGTCCTCATCACAGTAAGCAGCTGCTTTCTTGGCTCTGGTGTGGTGGATCCAAGGGATGACACCTATAACTTTAACAGCAGTAGGCATTGCCAGGACAACCGTATGAGGGCCTGTCCAAACTGGCTGAAATGTTTTGTTTTTTTTTTCCTAATGTTTAACCCATACCTCATTTCCTGGCTGATAGGGATGAACCCAATTGCCCAAAGGAATGGGTGTCCTTTCTAAGGTTTATCGGGTGATATGGTGGAAGACTTTTCCCAGGGCCTGGAGGTGTTGGGACAATTCCATGTCAGCTAGTTGTTGGTGGTCTCCCTTGAGCTTTTCTATCACTGGGGGTGGTCTTCCATATGAGATCTCAGGGGGAGAATAGTCTAAGGACCTTGGGGTGCATTTATAGAGGAAGACGAGAATCCACAGAATAAGGCAGAATAAGAATTGTTCCATCACTGTGGGTGTTGGCTGGGGGAAATTCTTGTTGTACTACTACTTGGCGAAACAAACTTAACAAGAAAGTTAAAGATATATGGCCCAAAGATTAATAGAAGTAGGAAAGCTGTTGTGGGGCTAGCCAGGAGAACCAGGTCCAGACATTGGTTTGTGACATTAGTACTTCTCTAGGTATGAGAAGATGCAAGAATTTGGACTCATAAAAATCTTTACCTGAAAACATCTGACTATCTGAAGCCTGTTTTCCATGTTTTTCCCAGAGCACAGAGTGCCTTATTTTTTGTCTCCATCCTGAACTCCTTGCAAGGGGGTGTTGAAGGTCAGCATCTTGTAGTGGTCATGATTTAATCTTTCCAGAGGCAGCTGGCAAGGGCCAACTTCCAGTCAGCAGGGCCCCTTCATAGCCACATATGTGACCATGTTTGGGGGCACTTCATGGTCACTGTGTCCCACGGTGCTGGGAAGGCTTATTCCCAGGTCTAACAAAGATGCCATTGACAGGCCACTCTAATGTGTTGTCACTAGGCCAGGCCTTGTAAGTAGCAAAAGTCTCTAGACCATATCTGTCTTACTAGCCTCTTGGTCCAAGAAAATATATCCTGTTGTTGCCTCTTCCCATATCTAGAGTTACATTATTACAGTTATTGATCTCATATGGAACTGCATATCAGCATTTTATCATGAGCTCAGTCACACATTTGGTAATGTAAGAAATAATCTTCTGAAGCAAACTACATAGAAAATAATATAGCTAGCAGTTATTAGTAAGGTCACAAGCAAGAATTTAAGTCAAGAACTTTCACTGGGTATAGCCCACTATACCCCAGGCCATCTGAGTCAGTTAAATGATTATAGCCAAGTGTTAATCTCCTGGTTGTACATCATGGAGCATCTGACATTTATCCAAAGATTGGGTACTGAGATAAGCTTTAGAAAGAAACTTAGAGTGTCCTGTTTAATAACTTAATTAAACTTTTTAGCAATATGACATAACAAGGAACTATATCAGAAGTGTTTATATCTTTCGTTTTCTCCTTTGCTTTTCACTTCTCTTCTTTTCACAGCTATTTGTAAGGCCTCCCCAGACAGCCTTTTTGCTTTTTTGCATTTCTTTTCCATGGGGATGGTCCTGATCCCTGTCTCCTATATAATGTCACGAACCTCAGTCCATAGTTCATCAGGCACTCTATCAGATCTAGGCCTTTAAATCTATTTCTCACTTCCACTGTATAATCATAAGGGATTTGATCTAGGTCATACCTCAGTGGTCTAGTGGTTTTCCTTACTTTCTTCAATTTAAGTCTGAATTTGGCATATTGTTTTTTACTCACAGCGGAGGTCCCAGACTCGCTCCTCGAGTCTTGCCCAGCCACTCAGCTCCTGGTCTTCTTTTGCTGACTGTATCCTTCTAGAGGTGTCTCTTCTCCATCTTTGGCTGCAAAGAATATAACTGATCTGATTTCTGTGTTGACCATCTGGTGATGTCCATGTATAGAGTCTTCTCTTGTGTTGTTGGAAGAGGGTGTTTGTTATGACTAGTGCATTTTCTTGGCAAAACTCTATTAGTCTTTGCCTTGCTTCATTCCATACTCCAAGGCCAAATTTGCCTGTTATTCCAGGTGCTTCTTGACTTCCTACTTTTGCATTCCAGTCCCCTATAATGAAAAGGACATCTTTTTTGGGTGTTAGTTCTAAAAGGTCTTGTAGGTCTTGATAGAACCGTTCAACTTCAGCTTCTTCAACACTACTGGTTGGGGCATAGACTTGGATTACTGTGATATTGAATGGTTTGCCTTGGAAACGAACAGAGATCATTCTGTCATTTTTGAGATTGCATCCAAGTAGTGCATTTCGGACTCTTTTGTTGACCATGATGGCTACTGAGGGATTTCTCATTTCTTCTGAGGGATTCCTGCCCGAAGTAGTAGATATAATGTTCATCTGAGTGAAATTCACCCATTCCAGTCCATTTCAGTTCGCCGTTTGCTAGAATGTCGACATTCACTCTTGCCATCTCTTGTTTGACCACTTCCAATTTCAGTCCATTCTGAAGGAGATCAGCCCTGGGATTTCTTTGGAAGGAATGATACTAAAGCTGAAACTCCAGTATTTTGGCCACCTCATGCGAAGAGTTGACTCACTGGAGAAGACTCTGATGTTGGGAGGGATTGAGGGCAGGAGGAGAAGGGGACGACAGAGGATGAGATGGCTGGATGGCATCACTGACTCGATGAATGTGAGTCTGAGTGACCTCTGAGAGCTGGTGATGGATAGGGAGGCCTGGCGTGCTACAGTTCATGGGGTCGCAAAGAGTCGGACACGACTGAGCGACTGATCTGATCTGATGCAATATTGCTCTTTATAGCAGCGGACCTTGCTTCTATCACCAGTCACATCCACAGCTGGGTATTGTTTTTGCTTTGGCTCCATCCCTTCATTCTTTCTGGAGTTATTTCTCCACTGATCTCCAGTAGCATATTGGGCCCCTACTGACCTGGGGAGTTTCTCTTTCAGTATCCTATCATTTTGCCTTTTCATACTGTTCATGGGGTTCTCAAGGCAAGAATAAAGAAGTGGTTTGCCATTCCCTTCTCCAGTGGACCACATTCTGTCAGAAGAATAGCAAGAAGAGATAGGAAAGCCTTCTTCAGCAATCAATGCAAAGAAATAGAGGAAAACAACAGAATGGGAAAGACTAGGGATCTCTTCAAGAAAATCAGAGATACCAAAGGAACATTTCATGCAAAGATGGGCTCGATAAAGGACAGAAATGGTATGGACCTAACAGAAGCAGAAGATACTAAGAAGAGGTGGCAAGAATACACAGAAGAACTGTACAAAAAAGATCTTCACGACCCAGATAATCATGATGGTGTGATCACTGACCCAGAGCCAGACATCCTGGAATGTGAAGTCAAGTGGGCCTTAGAAAGCATCACTATGAACAAAGCTAGGGGAGGTGATGGAATTCCAGTTGAGCTATTTCAAATCCTGAAAGATGATGCTGTGAAAGTGCTGCACTCAATATGCCAGCAAATTTGGAAAACTCAGCAGTGGCCACAGGACTGGAAAAAGTCAGTTTTCATTCCAATCCCAAAGAAAGGCAATGCCAAAGAATGCTCAAACTACCACACAATTGCACTCATCTCACATGCTAGTAAAGTAATGCTCAAAATTCTCCAAGCCAGGCTTCAGCAATATGCGAACCGTGAACTTCCTGATGTTCAAGCTGGTTTTTGAAAAGGCAGAGGAACCAGAGATCAAATTGCCAACATCTGCTGGATCATGGAAAAAGCAAGAGAGTTCCAGAAAACATCTATTTCTGCTTTATTGACTATGCCAAAGCCTTTGACTGTGTAGATCACAACAAACAGTGGAAAATTCTGAAAGAGATGGGAATACCAGACAACCTGATCTGCCTCTTGAGAAATCTGTAGGCAGGTCAGGAAGCAACAGTTAGAACTGGACATGGAACAATAGACTGGTTCCAAATAGGAAAAGGAGTACGTCAAGGCCATGCTTATTTAACTTCTATGCAGGAGTACATCATGAGAAACGCTGGACTGGAAGAAACACAAGCTGGAATCAAGATTTCTGGCAGAAATATCAATAACCTCAGATATGCAGATGACACCACCCTTATGGCAGAAAGTGAAGAGGAACTCAAAAGCCTCTTGATGAAAGTGAAAGTGGAGAGTGAAAAAGTTGGCTTAAAGCTCGACATTCAGAAAACGAAGACCATGGCATCTGGTCCCATCACTTCATGGGAAATAGATGGGGAAAAAGTTGAAATAGTGTCAGACTTTCTTTTTCTGGGCTCCAAAATCACTGCAGATGGTGATTGCAGCCATGAAATTAAAAGACGCTTACTCCTTGGAAGGAAAGTTATGACCAACCTAGATAGCATATTCAAAAGCAGAGACATTACTTTGCCAACAAAGGTTCGCCTAGTCAAGGCTATGGTTTTTCCTGTGGTCATGTATGGATGTGAGAGTTGGACTGTGAAGAAGGCTGAGCGCGAAAGAATGGATGCTTTTGAACTGTGGCGTTGGAGAAGACTCCTGAGAGTCCCTTGGACTGCAAGGAGATCCAACCAATCCATTCTGAAGGAGATCAGCCCTGGGATTTCTTTGGAAGGAATGATGTTAAAGCTGAAACTCCAGTACTTTGGCCACCTCATGCGAAGAGTTGACTCCTTGGAAAAGACTCTGATGCTGGGAGGGATTGGGGGTAAGAGGAGAAGGGGGATGACAGAGGATGAGATGGCTGGATGGCATCACTGACTCGAGGGACATGCATCTGAGTGAACTCTGGGAGCTGGTGATGGACAGGGAGGCCTGGTGTGCTGCGGTTCATAGGGTCGCAAAGAGTTGGACAAGACTGAGTGACTGATCTAATATCAGAAGTGAGTCTTAAGCACAGACCTTAATTAACAAAACTAGGACTTAATATTCAGTGAAACATATTTTTTTCTTTTTTTTTGAGAACTCATTGTGAGGGGATTAACACTGTAGGGAAGGCTTTAACCCATCAAATAAAAATGAGGTCTTTCAGGGGAAAAGCCAAGCTGCCATCTTGGATTTCCCATAGCCCTGGCTCTTTGATTTTTAGCTGTTGTTTATCCATTTCTAATATTCTGATTTAGGAGCAGACTATTGCCATGTTTTAAGTACATCAAGATAGCAAAAGTCTAACCATGAGGGGTTATTCTTTTTGTAGAAGCAGAATGAGGCCCTTTTGGCTCTCTGAGGGGCACCATGGCGGTCGGCAAGAACAAGCGCCTTACGAAAGGAGGCAAAAAGGGAGCCAAGAAGAAAGTGGTTGACCCATTTTCTAAAAAAGATTGGTATGATGTGAAAGCACCAGCTATGTTCAATATAAGGAATATTGGGAAAACATTGGTCATGAGAACTCAAGGAACCAAAATCGCATCTGATGGCCTCAAAGGTGTTTTTGAAGTGAGTCTTGCTGATCTGCAGAATGATGAAGTAGCATTTAGAAAATTTAAGCTAATTACTGAGGATGTTCAGGGAAAAAACTGCCTAATTTTCATGGTATGGATCTTACCCGTGACAAAATGTGCTCCATGGTCAAAAAATGGCAGACTATGATTGAAGCTCACGTTGATGTCAAGACTACCGATGTTTACTTGCTTCGTCTGTTCTGTGTGGGTTTTACTAAAAAGGGCAATAATCAGATTCAGAAGACTTCTTACGCCTAGCACCAGCAGGTGCGCCAGATCCGCAAGAAGATGATGGAAATCATGACCCGAGAGGTGCAAATGACTTGAAAGATGTGGTCAATAAATTGATTCCAGATAGCATTGGAAAAGACATAGAAAAGGCTTGCCAATCTATTTATCGGCTCCATGATGTCTTCGTTAGAAAAGTAAAAATCCTGAAGAAGCCCAAATTTGAACTGGGAAAACTAATGGAGCTACATGGTGAAGGTAGTAGTTCTGGAAAAGCTACTGGGGATGAGACAGGTGCTAAAGTTGAACAAGCTGCTGGATACAAGCCACCAGTCCAAGAATCGGTTTAAAATGCAGACTCTTAATGGTGACAAATAAAAGATCTTAATTGTGGTAAAAAAAAAAAAAAAAAAAGAAGAAGCAGAATGAGGAGCTTTGTCTACATGTACCATAATCTTAAATAATGTTTATTTAGCAAAGTAACAAAAAGATTTTTAAAACAAATATAAATCACTTAAAGGCAAAGAAATTCATAATCTTTTATCTAAAGCTATAATCTAAGAAAACTTTGTTCTCCAAATAGAGATCAAATTCCAGTCTGATATCAGCTTACTATTTATTAATAACAGAATTTGTTTATCTGCTTAATCTTAGAAAGTCTTTTCCATAAATCTTGAAGAACTAGCAGTATTCTTCTAAAGGCATGAGAGTAAAACCATAGAAGGCATGTTTAAAATCTGATTCAATTGCAATTGACAAAGAAACCTGGTCATAATACTTTAATATGATAACCAGAATTACAACTGACCAAGTTTTATCAGGGCATATCAGATCTATATGAATTTCACATAATTTAAGGATATCTATATTAGTAACATCAATCATACAGTATAACCTGAGAAGATTTATCACCCCTTCAACAGTACTTCTCATGTAATTTAACATGTCCAATGAACCCAGGTACTTTAAAAACTCTTTGGGATGTCTCGGGGCCCTCTGAAGCATCCCAAAGTTAGCTACACGTCAAGTTATTTAGGTAGTTTTGTTGATAAATATCAAAAAGATTTATAACACTCAGTCAGGTAGGATCATGTACTGTGAAATAATAGTTATTTACTTAGCCAATGGTAACAAAAGATTTCAAAGGCAAGTATAGAACAGATCAATTAAGAGGTAAAGAAACTTAAATCTATTATTAAAAGCAATTCAACATCTGAAGAAAGTATGTTCTCTTAACAGAGAGAAAGGCCAAATTCAAGTTTTGTACCAGCTTACTTTAAACTCATTTAAGTGAACTTAATTAAATTTATTTTAAACTTAGTCAGTCTTAACCATGCATAAAATTTTTTTTTCAGGGTCCACTTTCCACAAACTTTTTAATCACTTTCTGTAACAGTCACCTGTAAGTCACACCTACTTTCTTTTCCCTTTATAAAATATAATTTTATTTTTATACCATCTTTATTAAAAACATACATCCTATTTTCCTTATTAGATTAGCAAACAAACATTAATAATAGATATTTAATATTGAATATTTCCCAGTTCACATGAATCTGAGATTTATTTAGATTAATTTCTCTTGTATTTAGAATTGTTTGATTTGTAAGCATTTACTTTTCTTTAGGCCAATTAAATTAGAACTCATTTAAAACTTCAACAATATTATCAGAAAAAAAAAAATACAGACACTGAGACATACATAAATCCAGACAGACAGAGATCTCATAGTTTTCTGTTTGAGATTTAAAATATCTCTTTGACGACCCCCCCCGCCCCCCCCCCTTTTTTCCCCTTTGCTTGAAGTTGTAATTTGCCTAAGGCTGAGATCTCAGGCAAAGTTGGATGTGTATTTCAAGGACATGGAAAGGGTTAACTTCAAGCTTTTTCTTAGGCAGGCCTTTTAACAAGCCAGTTGTTTTTAATTGCATATGCAAAAAGAATTGGTTTTGTAGTTTCCAAAAGGAAAAATTTCTCTCACTCTGTTCAATCAGCACTCACTCACTCACCATCATTCAGAGGCTATCACAATGCCTCCCTTCTCCTGAGTCCCCAGGTTTCCTTAACTGTTGCTCCCTTCCTGGGAGCTCCAAGGAGGTGATCAGTCACAATATCTCTCTTCTCCTGAGTTCCCAGTTCTCCCTATCTGATGCTGCCTTCCTGGGAACTCCAAGGAGGTGATCAGTCTCCTTTTGTATCTGTTGGGGTAGGACCTGACTGGGGACTGGCCCTGGGGCCTTACCTGATCCTGTGGCCATTCCTGGTGAGTTGGTCCGTCCCACCAGTGGGTCCAGTCAGGGCTTGTCTGTCCCTCGAGTCAGATCATCCGTCCTAAAGAGAACCCGGAACACCGTCAGGTGGCGCGCCTCCTTGTTCATCTCAGGGTTCCTTTGCTCCAGCCCAGCCGAACCACCAGTCCAGCAGCTCAAGGGGCCGGTGTAGTTGGAATTTAGCTGGGGCCCCCAGAAATGTCACAGAAATCAGTACTTGAGAAACCAAGCACCACACCTGGAGAGTTGGAGAACTCGAGTTTATTATGCCAGTAGGCCCAGAGGAGTTAACACTTCAAGCTCTGAGCCCCAAACAAAGGGGTTACAAAGTTTTCATACATGGACTGGCATGATTAAGCAGGTTTGTGGGTTTGCAGGGGCTGGGTGATTGCAAAGAGTAGGACAAGGGTGAGCGAGATAAGCTCCAATTCCTAGTATCGTGACCCTGACTTTCTGAGACCTATGTGATCCAGACTTTGCAAGGAGTAAGCTGAGTTACAGAGGCACAAGGAGCAGGAGGTTATGTAAAATTTTAACTTTTCCTCTTCAGTCTAACACTCGGAAATGAATTATCTGAGAAGACACACATGCTGACTAAGCAAGAGACTTTACTGGGAAGGGATGCCCAGGTGGAGAGCAGGAGCTTAAGAGAAACCAGAAGGACTGCTCTGCCGCGTGGCTGACAGTCTCAGGTTTTATGGTGATGGGATTAGTTTCCGGGTTGTCTCTGGCCAATCATTCTTACTTAAGGTACTTCCTGATGGTGCAGGCATTGCTTGGCCAAGATGGATTCCAGCGAGGAAGATTCTGGGAGGTGGTAGGACACGCAGCATATGCTTTTGACCTTTCCCAAATTCTTCCAATTGGTGGTGGCTTGTTACTTCCGTGTTCCTTACTAGGACCTCCTGTCATAAAATAACTCATGCAAATGGTTCCTATAGTGTCTGGTCTGGGTGGGTGGTTGCAGTCAGTGTATTACCCCAACAAGAGTGCTGAAACCTAACCACTAGCCAGTGGGCAGTGACAAGGCTCTGGTCCGGGGGGTTTGTAGAAATGAATTTCCACAAAGAGACAGAAAGTAGTGAAGCAAGTAAAGTGCTTATTAGGAGGAAAAAGAGTATGTATGAGTAGACTCCCATGGGCAGACTCAGAGAGTTTCCCACTCATGGTGGTTTAAGTCACTTACATGGGGCATTTCTTCCAGATTTCCTTCGGCCAGTCATCTTGCTTTGTCGGTTCTGAGGTCTGTTTGGTGTGTCTCAGGGCCCTCCCCTGTATGTGTGCACATCTCTTAGCCAATACGGATTCTAGCAAAGAGGCTTATGGGTAGTTTGACATCATTTACTATGGGGTGGCATCCCCTCCTATTATTTAACCTTTAGGAGGTTTTCTGTGCGTATGTAGTCAGGGAGACCTCCTTGACCTTAAGAATGAGGAATATGTGGTCTCTTTATCTCTTTCCTGGGCAGATCTCAGCTCCTCCTCACTCCTGTTCCCCTACTGGGGTCAAACTCCAGCTGCTCAGCACAGGGCCCATCCATCTCCTGCCTCACACTAACAAAAAGGGTATTTAGATACATGTATCTCTACCAATCTCTTTGTTTGGCACTCTGAGGTTTTTACAACCCAAGGGTCACCTGGAAAGAAAAGCACAATCTAAAGATTGAGCATTCTGCTTTATCTGGCAGACAAAACTGAGGATGTTAGCCTAGTTTTGTTAGCCCTCAGATAGCTCTGAGGGACCACTCGGAAGAGGTAAAGGAAGAGCTGGGATACACAGGAATGCTTGCAACAAAAACCAGGTGGTTGGAATCTCAAAAGATTATTGTTCATTAAAGAAAACCGGATATCTCAAATTAAGGAGTTTAGCACATTGCAGTATGAGGGAAGATGCAAGAATCTGGGCTCAATGAAATCATTCCTTTGACCAACTCCTCGGCTATCTGGGGCCAGTACCCTGTGCTTTCTCATTCCTGAGTCTCCTCAGGGGACAGCGTTGGGAGGCGGTGGCTGCAATGACTGACCATGAGATGAGGAGGCATCCTGTTTCCACCCCGAGTTTCCTCTGGGCTCATTGTGGGGGCGACCATAAAGTGACCGCTTGACGGCTGCAACATCCTTTGTTTACGATACGGCAGGCAATGATTTTTAATTGACACAAGGAATTTACTGCAGAAAAGGGGCAAGAGGTCTGCCTGCCCCGTGAGGTGGGAGGTGGGAGGAGAGAGGAGGATGCTGCCTGCTTCTTGGACTGCACGCTGGGTCTGGGGCAGATGGGCCTCACCAAAGAGTCAACCAGAAATGGAGGGTCTGGAGAGTCATTCCCATAAATGAGACGTGTCTCAATATCCCTTGGGTGAGTCTTCCTGTGTCCCGAGGGGCGTGCGAAGCCCTATTTGAAGCCCATTGTCTAGACTGTCCTGGAGAAACGAGGGGAGGCGCCCTGGAGCTCCATAACCCCAGCCACAGAAGTACCCTGTGGTGTCCTGGATCCAGTCTGTCAAAGTCTAGACTATGATACTTTGGGCTACATTTGTTCAGTTTCCAAAACACTGCTTCTAGGTGCCCTGGGATGCTTACTGTGTCGGTATTCACTTCCCATCTCTGAGTTTTACACGAGAACTCAAACAAGGAGAACAACAGCAATCCTCTCTAAGATAATAAGGTGCTTGAGTGGGCTACACAGTCTTGAAGGAGCAGAAAAGCTGAGGTCAGTTACAGGGGAATTTCAGGAAGCTGACTTATTCCAAGGTTCCATAGAGGTCTTCCTTTCAATGAATAGAGCCTTCAGAAACTGAGAACACCAACAGTGCAAGGTTTCCTAAATTAGAACATCAAAGGGCTTCCACGAGGCTTTATCTTCAAGTCAATAGCTTCTGTTTCCTTTTGAGAGTTTCTCAGACAGAAATTATTCTTGTGAAACCTAGAGGGGGAAGAAAAGTACCAAGGGAAAAAAAGTAGAAAATGGAAACTCAAGAGGCAAAATGACTCGGAGTTTTTCCTGAAGGAGAAAATCAGGCTGTCTTCAAGTTGTTTCGTGATCCCTTTACTGAATTTCAGAAGGAGACGATATTCTTGGAGCTGCCAGGAAATCAGAAAATCTGCCCACATTGTAAGCAGTAGCCTGTGCCCCAGGCTGTATCCCCACCCCTCTGAACCCTCTTCCTGAGACCTGCTGTGTGCCCAAGCTGGGACACTCAGGAATGTAACCCAAGGAAAGGTTGACATGGACTCTTCCACTTGGAATCATGCAAAGCTTGTATTTCTTTCTGATGCTCTTTCAGCATCTCTTAGAAGTTCATTTCCCTTGAAACTGGAACCAGATGGCATGGAGACTGATCAGAGATTCAAGGAGCCTGGATGCTGGGTAGGGAGCAGAGTGGGCAAAGGGAAAGAGAGATGGGTGCAGTTCTCTGGTGTCTGCAATAGGGTGACCTGGTGGCCTCATGCCCAGAGCATCATGGAGAGACTCGTGTGCATTAAGGAGCTAGAGTCAGGTGAGCTGAACAGTGAACGAGCTGTTCCTGACCCCTCACATTCACACCTCTGTGGATATGATGGGTTTCAAGATGGGACTCAAAGCCAACATGAAGCCCGTGGGCTCTGGACAGTCTTCTGGACTTTGCATGTGTGTGCTCTTGACTGCCCCCACACTAGAATGCTCAAAAACAAATGCCCCCCAACCATCCACAGAAGAAGTTTCCGTGCTGGGCTTCTTGGCAGAAGCCCAGCTGCTCCCAGTGACCTTGAAAAAGCTGCAGTTTAAGAGGAGCCAGTGGGTGGGAGGTGGGGGTTGAGGGGGAGGGGTGGTATAGCTAGGACATTGGAGGTTTTATCTCAAACCTGCTTTGAGAGGGGTCAGGGAATAGTGCTAGCTCTCCAAATTGCACATTCACAAGCCCTGAGCTAGAACTGCAAGAATGGATTAGACTCATGGGAAAGCAAATCCAGAGCCAGGTTGACCATAGCCTCCAAATGCCATGTGTACGTCCATAGACCAGGTGGCTCACACAGGAAGAGGCATAGTAGGAACAAGAAAGGCAGAAACACTTAACACATTCCAAATGGGGTTGTTCAGTTCAGTTCAGTTCAGTTGCTCAGTCATGTCTGACTTTTCGTGACCTCATGGACTGTAGCATGTCAGGCCCTCCCTGTCCATCACCAACTACCAAAGCTTGCTCAAATTCATGTCCATTGAGTCAATGATGCCATCCAACCATCTCATCCTCTGTCGTCCCCTTCTCCTCCTGCCTTCAATCTTTCCCAGCATCAGGGTCTTTTCCAATGAGTCAGTTCTTCACATCAGGTGGCCAAAGTATTGGTGCTTAAGCTTCATCATCAGTTCTTCCAATCAATACTCAGGGTTGATTTCCTTTAGGACAGACTGGTTGGATCTCCTTGCAGTCCAAGGGACTCTCAAAAGTCTTCTCCAACACCACAGTTCAAAAGCATCAATTCTTTGGCACTCAGCTTTCTTTATGGTCCAACTCTCACATCCATGCATGACTATTGGAAAAACCACAGCTTTGACTAGATGGACCTTTGTCACAAAATAATATCTCTGCTTTTTAATATGCTGTTTAGGTTGGTCATACTTTTCTTCCAAGGAGCAAGGGTCTTTTAGGTTCATGGTTGCAGTCACCATCTGCAGTGATTCTGGAGCCCAAGAAAATAAAATCTTTCACTGTTTCCATTGTTTCCCCATCTACTTGCCATGAAGTGATGGGACTGGATGCCATGATCTTAGTTTTTTGATGGTGAGTTTTAAGTCAAATTTTCACTCCTCTTTCATCAAGAAGCTTTTTAGTTCTTCACTTTCTGCCATAAAGGTGGTGTCATCTGCATATCTGAGGTTATTGATATTTCTCCTGACAGTCCTGATCCCAGCTTGTGCTTCATCCAGCCCGGCATTTCTCATGATGTACTCTGCATATAAGTTAAATAAGCAGGGTGACAATATACAGCCTTGACGTACTCCTTTCCCAATTTGGAACCAGTCGATTGATCCATGTCCGGTTCTAACTGTTGCTTCTTGACCAGCATATAGATTTCTCAGGAGGCAGGTCAGGTGGTCTGGTATTCCCATCTCTTTCAGAATTTTCCACAGTTTGTTGTGATTCACAAAGTCAAAGGCCTTGGTGTAGTCAATAAAGCAGAAGTAGATGCTTTTTGGAACTCTCTTGCTTTTCCTGTGATCCAATGGCTGTTTTGCAATTTGATCTCTGGTTCCTCTGCCTTTTCTAAATCCCGCCTGAATTGAACATCTGGAAGTTCACGGTTCATGTACTGTTGAAGCCTCACTTGGAGAATTTTGACCATTACTTTGCTAGTGTGTGAGATGAGTGTAACTGTGTGGTAGTTCGAACATTCTTTGGCATTGCCTTTCTTTGGGACTGGAATGAAAATTGACTTTTTCCAGTCCTGTTTGCAGAGTTTTCCAAATTTGCTGCCATGTTGAGTGCAGCACTTTCACAGCATCATATTTCAGGATTTGAGATAGCTCAACTTGAATTCCATCACCTCCACTAGCTTTGTTCGTAGTGATGCTTCCTGAGGCCCACTTGACTTCTCATTCCAGGATGTCTGGCTCTAGGTGAGTGATCACACCATTGTGGTTTTCTGGGTCGTGAAGATCTTTTTCGTACAGTTCTTCTGTGTATTCTTGCCACCTCTTCTTAATATCTTCAGCCTCTTTTAGGTCCATACCGTTTCTGCCCTTAAGTGAGCCCATCTTTGCATGAAATGTTCCCTGGTATCTCTAACTTTCTTGAAGAGATCTCTAGTCTTTCCCATTCTATTGTTTGGGGACCATTCTATGTTCTTTCTGGAAGCTTCATATACTTGGGGAGGGGGAGGTAGTATGCTAGAGATGGCTTCCCCAGCTCCCAACACCAGGTCTGCCTCTCTTCCTAACTCTGCATTCGATGACGCCAGGTGGGAAGTTTAAAAGTGGCCACGGTACGAATATTTACACCATGGCAATCAGCAATCACTACAAACAAGGACTTCTTTTTGCTCCCAGAAATGGCTGGCAAGCATTCATCAGCACATCATTGGCAATGAGTGAGGGTGGTGGGAAGGCATGCAGGAAACAAGGAGATCCCTGAGCCAACGGGAAGTGAATCGCAGCTCCGGCCTGAAAGAGAGATGGTTATTGTTTGAAAATGCAGCATCCAACTGTGGGAAGAGTAAGAGCATCTGAATCAGACAGATCTGCCCTGGGATTGGACCCAAGCTTTGCTACCTACAGCTTGTATCCTTAGGTACCTTGAGTTTCAATTTCATCTGATTGAAGAGGAGATGGCAATGGTATCTGTATCTTCAGAGGGTGCATCCGAAAGCAGCTCTTCTGTCCCTTTCCTGTTTACCACGTTCTATTCCCTCTAACCTTGAAAGAACCTAATTATAGGGAAGAGATAACTGGGCAATTTAACTGAACTCCTGACTAGTGCTCCCTTGATGCACACCATGACTTGTCTAACTTCTTAATTCTTTTCCTAAGTAAAAAGAAGTAAAAAGGAAAAATTAAGCAGTGAGAAAAATGACTAGGTCTCTACCCTCAAGAGCCTCCTTAGCAATCCTGCAGGCAGACCACGCAGGCAAGATAACATCTGAAGAGTCAGCCAGTCTGCACGCAATGGAGAAAGAAGCAAAACCCAACCTCCCACCTTGCTAAGTCACTGAGATTTTTCCCTCTTTCTCCCTTTCAAAAACTGTCATGGCTGGGCAGAATCTTTGGATTTAGTCTCTGGACATGAGTTCACCTTCCCCCAGATTGCCAGTTTTCTTGATTAAAGCATCTTTCCTTTCTACTGACGCTTCTCTCTTGAATTATTGGCTTTTGAGCCGTGAGCTGCCAAACTTGAGTTCATTAACACATAACGGTAAGCAAGGCATTTTGTGTACATTCTAATTCTCACATGTTTTTAATGAATGCAGAAAAGCATTTATGCACTTGGTAAAAATTTCTTAGGTACCTGCTAGATCCAGTGTGCTGGGTAATGTGATATCCAATAGGCCAGTAGTCCACAGGAGGTGTAGACAGACTATCAGAGTGTGCAGGACAGAGCGTGATTTTGTTGTATGACATGAGACCCAACCCTCCACGTGGGGCTCAATGAGCCTCCCATCCTAGGGTTCACAACCCTTGGATGGTCCTCTCCCACACTGACTCAGAGATGCCCTGTGTGACCTATAACAAGTGGTGGAAGTGATGGCAGGTCCCTTCCAAGATTAGGCTGTAGAAAGCTATGGTCTTGGTCTGGGTCTCTCTTTCCTTTCCTCAGTCATTCCCACTGAGGGGAGCCAGTCTCCATGCTGTGAGCAGCTCTTGGAGGGCTCATGCAGTGAAGTGCCAGGTCATTTCTCCAACAACACAGGAGTGAGCCTGGAAATGGATTCTCCAGCCCAGCTGAGTCTTTGAATGACTGCAGCCCCAGCCTGATTGCTGCCACATGAGAAACTCTGAACCAGACGCCCCCTCCCCTCCTCAGCTAAGCCTCTTGCTGATTCTGACTCTCAGAAACTGTGTGAGACAATAAATATTCATTATTTCAAGCTGCTAAATGTGGGGGTAATTTGTTATCCAGTAATAGATAAATAACACAAATGAGTCTAAAGATTTCTCACTAGAAATCTACTATATAATTTTATGGATGGGGAAATATAAGATGAAATATAGATATACAGCCATAGAATGCTAGAGAGAGACGTCTAGGCATCTTAGAAATCAGTGACTCAGATGGTAAAGAATCTGCCTGCAGTTCAGGAGACCTGGGTTCAAGAGGTCTTGGGAAGATCCCCCGGAGGAGGAAATAGCAACCCACTCCAGTATTCTTGCCTAGAGACTCCCATGGACAGAAGAGCCTGGCCAGCTACAGTTCAGGGAGTAGCAAAGAATCAGACATGATTGAGTGGCTACACTTTCTTTTTCTTTCTGGTGGTCCAGGTGGTTAAGAATCCACTGTCCAAAGCAAGGGATGCAGATTCTAGCCCCACTAGGGGATTGCTGAAGGGCAGCTAGACAGCCAGAGCACTGAGCTCACAGTCTACAACTAGAGAAGCTCCAGCTTCAGCATCAGTCCTTCCAATGAATATTCAGGATGGATTTCCTTTAGGATTGAGTGGTTTGATCTCCTTGCTGTCCAAGGAACTCTAGATAGAGTTTCCTCCACCAATCTTTGGCGCTCAGCTTTCTTTATGGTCCAACTCTCACATCCATACACGACTACTGGAAAAACCATAGCTTTGACTACACAGACTTTGTCAGCAAAGTGATATCTCTGCTTTTTAATATGCTGTCTAGGTTTGTCATAGCTTTTCTTCCAAGGAGCAAATGTCTTAATTTCATGGCTTAGGTGAGAACTAATAAAAATTAAATTTTTTTAGCTCTTGGTATATGGAGAACGGGTTGCAGTGCCTTAACTTTGTCCATCCTACAGTAAGACGTACTTGGAGGTGCAGAAAGGGGTGCTCCCTCTGGGTGTCTGACATATTATTGGCCTCCAGGAAAAATTCACCTTGACAGCTGGTGGGGGACCAAGCCAGAGGAATAACAGCCACTATTTATTAACAACCTACTGTGTTCTAGGCATGTTATAGTCACAATTTCTTATCTCTACAATTCTAATAGATATTTTGTGTGTGTATGTGTTTGTGTGTGTGTTTGCATGTCTTTGATACATATGTTTATACTCCATTTTATAGATGGAGAAAAGTAAGGCCACACAACTGGTAGGTGATCCAACCAGCAATTCAAACCCAGATCAACTAGACTCCAGTGTTTTATTTCACTACCTTGTCTTGGGAGAAAGCAATGGTAACCCACTCCAGCACTCTTGCCTGGAAAATGCATGGATGGAGGAACCTGTTAGGCTACAGTCCATGAGGTTGCAAAGAGTTGGACATGACTGAGTGACTTCACTTTCTTTCTTTCTATAGTTTATTTTGGAGAAGGAAATGGCAACCCACTCCAGTGTTCTTGCCTGGAGAATCCCATGGACAGAGGGGCCTGATGGGCTGCGGTCTATGGGATTGCAAAGAGTCAGACACGACTAAGCAACTACACACACACACACACACACAAACACACATCTTGTCTTGAAATCAATTGCTCATTGGTATTATATTTTATGACTACATTGACCCCAGCCCCCTTCAGTTGATACTACCTGGGGATACCCAGGTCACAAGTGTGTTACCCTTCCCAAGGACCACATCAATTTCAGTATCATGCATGGCTGCATCTTCTGACCGCACACACTCATCTGATCTGGGACCTAACAATCTTTTTCCTTTTCTCTGGTTTAAGGCAAACCTCTCAATTTAAATTTGCAGGGCCTTGCTCAGGGTTACCCAGTGAGTTACCTGTGCAATTCCAGTCGGTCTCTCTCTGGATAAATTCCCAGTTATCAGCTTGCTGTCCCTCCAACCTTCCCTGCCATCCAGGCTACCATTTGTATTGCAAGGCGAGGTTGAAAATAACCCCCTCTTCACAGTTCTCCAGGAAAACTGGTTGAGAATCAATTTGTGGAAGACGTCCCTCTTTTGAACACCGAGCCAGGGTATGACTAATTCCACTCATTCAGGTTCGTTGGGGGAGACAAAGCCAGGGACACGGACTTCTGAGCCCCTCTGCAAACCCCAGGAAACCTGGACAGGAGCCCTCTAACCTTTTAAGTGCCGTTTCCGCAAAGCTGGAACTCCCGGCCGGCGGGCCCACCTCCCTCGGCTGGAGAATCGAAAGCCTCCACGGGCGAACGTCGCTGTATATGGTGGTTGTTTTCGAAACTTCTGGGCTGGTTCCCAAAATAGGTGTTTTACTCACTGAGGGAAAGGCGGCTTCCAGAAAGGACGAGGATCTTCCAGAATAGAAGTAGGAAAAGGGAAGCGGAGGGACAATGAGACCTTTGAGGTTGGTAATTAAGGAAGAGACTGTGGACTCTCAGTCCATTAATCAGATATAGGGGAGGGCAGGGGAGGGGCCTGACCGCCACTAGTTCTGACAGAGTAGCTTGAAGTAGTTGCCGAGGTTTTGTTTTTTTTTTTTTTTTTTTCACGAAAAGATCCTGCAATATTCCTTCTTCTATTTTGAAATTAAGGTGGAACTCACAGTAATATAAAATCAGCCAATTAAATGTGTACCATACGTGGCATTTAGTTCATTTCCCATGGTTGTGCAATCACTGTTCCTACCTAGTTACAAACCATTTTCATAATCTCAAAAGAAAATCCTGTAGCCACTGAGGGGCTATTTTGCATTCCTCCCCCATCCCCACCCCTAAACCCAGGCCCATCTTTTCTGATGCTGTCAACCACCCCAGGCTCCTTCATGAAAATGCGTGTACCCTTAGCTTAAAATGTCCCGAATTTTGTTTTTCAGGGGAGGAATCCCTGGTGTTCTTTTTACTTGTCGCAAGTAATAATTCCTTCCTTCTCCCACACTTTGGCTTGGTTGTATGTTTTGGCTCAACACCCATCAAGAGGCAAACTCAGTTTCAGGTAGCAAGTCCCGGTTCCTTGCACCCTATTCACGCATAGCATTCTTACACTCATGAACCATGATGCGTGAGAGTCCAGTGAGACTCAGAGTACACGGTGAGTGTCCTATAGCTGCAACTGGACAAGAGGGCACTCTGCCACCCCCAAGAGTCACCCTTTCCTTTCCAATCAGAACTTGCTTCAAAAGCAGAAAGTCAGGTGATGGTGTTTCAAGAAAGAGGAACCAAGGAACCTTATCATGCTATGCTATGCTATGCTAAGTCACTTCAGTCGTGTCCGACTCTGTGTGACCCCAATAGACGGCAGCCCACCAGGCTTCCCCGTCCCTGGGATTCTCCAGGCAAGAACACTGGAGTGGGGTGCCATTTCCTTCTCCAATGCATGAAGGTGAAAAGAGAAAGTGAAGTCATTCAGTCTTGTCCGACTCCTAGCGACCCCATGGACTGCAGCCTACCAGGCTCCTCCGTCCGCGGGATTTTCCAACCTTATCATATCCTTTCTTATTTGTTTTATTCCTCTGTATTAGCCAATCAGTTAAGTTGAAAATGGTGACAGAGAAGAAAAGGAAAAAATAGGGCACCTCGTAACTCCTTTTCCTCTCAGTCCTTCTGATAGCTTATAGTGAAGGGTGTCAGATTTGTGATCTCGGAAGAAGGAGATTTAGCTTCAGGACCAGGGACCAGGCTTGATCACTCAAGAGCTTTTATGTAGCAAAATTTTATTAAAGTGAAAAGGGACAGAAAATGCTTCTGACACAGACATCAGAAGGGGGGGTGGAGAGTGCTCCCCTTGCTGGTGTTAGCAAGAGAGTTATATACTTTTTAATTGGTTATTACAATAAATCAAAAGAATGTCTCAAGGTTGTAAAGATCTTATTAGACCCACTCCCATAATATACATTTTAAGATAACAGGATTATTCAGAATGTAGAGAAAAAAAGATGTTTGTCCTATCCTCCTCCTCAAGAGCCCCAGACCCCTCTCTCCTCTTCAGGGACCCTGGGCTTCTTATCAACCTGCCTAGGAATTGACTCTCTTACTTCCTAAGCCATCAGTAAAGCCCAAAGTAAAGAGTTTAGGTAGAATGTGTGCATATGGAGAAATGAAGTGAAGGAAACCCTAATGCAAGCTGTGACGTTTAGTTCATAATAATGTATCAATACCGGCTAATCAATTCTAACAAATATGTAATGGGGAAGAACCTTTGTATTCTATTATAAGTTAATCATTGAAGGGATGTTGCCCATAAGCTTAAATTATACATGACGGCCCATCTCTGGGAACCCCGCCTCCTGGATAAAAAATCTTAAGCTAAAATACTTTTGTTTAGCTCACAGGAAACATTTTAACCATGCTCACCCTGTGAATGACTACAGGAAGGAAGAAACTAACACATCTCTCCTGAAGACTGTCTAGAACCAGGAAATGTTTGACTTTACTTCCTCCCCTTTTAGTTTGAAAGAAGCAGAAATTCTAACTCAGCCAAGATGGTTCTTTGGGACATGAGTCCACCCTCTTTTGGTCTGCTGGCTTTCTGAATAAAGTTGCTATTCTTTGCACCAACAAATCGTCTCTCAATTTATTGGCAAGCAGAATAAACTTGGACTCAGTAACACATACACTGCTGCTGCTAAGTCGCTTCAGTCGTGTCCGACTCTGTGCGACCCCATAGACAGAAGCTCACCAGGCTCCCCTGTCCCTGGGATTCTCCAGGCAAGAACACTGGAGTGGGTTGCCATTTCCTTCTCATGATGTAAAATGTTAATAATAGAAAAAGACTAGGGAAGGCCGAGGAATTTTATGGGAACTCCCTGTGCTTTCTGTAGACCAATATTCTGTAGACCTAAACACTGTTCTAAATAATCAGCCAATAATAATAATAAAAGACAGTGAATCATGGGGAGGAGAAGCGAAGTGAAAACAATTGAGTTAGTTCCGTGCAGTGTTTCACCTGTTCTGGTAAAGAATCAAGTACACATGCACCTATGAGCTGTGAAATATGATTGTGTCTTTTCAGAGATTCCACATATGAGCTCAGTGTTCTTACATTTGCATTTAAGACTGAAAATGCACAATGTAAACTTGAACAAAACTCACACTAACATTCTGATTTTTCTTTACTTAGAACAACATTATATAGCAAGTAAAAACATCATGACAAACTGAGATTGTGAAAGAAAGGAAACATTTTGTATTTTAGTACATTACAAAGGCATTTTTCTGCTGTGTTTTTTGTTTGTTTGTTTTTTTGGACAAAATTCCCACGTTTTCATTTTGAACCAGATACTATAAATTATGAAGTCAGTCCTGAGAGCAGAACTTGACTGAAGAGGAGTTTCTGAATTCTCTGGGCTCCAGATGACAAAACAGGGGCCACTGAGCAGAGATAAAGGAGACAGATTTGGTGGCGATTCTGGAAGTCCTTTGAAGAAAATAAGTGATTCACAGTGGAATGAGTATCCAGGACTTAAATAGTGGGGCCTCTGGTCCTGGAAGCTTCTAAGCAGAAATTAGAAGGTCTCTATGGGGAATGTAGTAGAAGAGATTCTGGACATGAATGTGAGTGACTTTAGACACTTTTTTAAAAAGAACAATTATACAAACTTCTGTGAAGGGAGAGGCTCACAGTCCCTTCTCTGAAACTCCTGTGTGACAGAATAGGAAATAGACAGTTTTTGACCCTGGCTCCTGACACGGAGCTTCTAAAACCTTTGGAATTTCCTTAGTGATAGGAATGCCTATTGTTATCCATAACCTTACCAGACTTTATGCTAATGAGGTGACTCTTGGTACACCCTTTGTGATCTCAGGATGGGGCTGGTTGCCAGAGGAACTAGCCATGTGACTAAAGGGTTGAACATTCAGCCTCACCCTTGGACCTCTTGGTAGGAGAGTGGCTGAAAATTTAATTCAGTCACCAATGGCCAATAATGCTGACAAAATGGAATCCCCACAAAACCTTTAAATGACGGACTTGGGGGAGTTTGTGAGTTAGGGAGCACATCCACATGCTAGGAAGATTGTTGCTTTTATTGGTGTTCAGGCATTAAGTCACGTTTGACTCTTGGTGACCCCATAGTCTGCAGCACATCAGGCCTCCCTATCCCTCCCCATCTCCTGGAGTTTGTCCAAGTTCATATTCATTGAATCAGTGATGCCATCCAACCATCTCACCCTCCGCCACCTCCTTCTGGCTTCAATCTTTCACAGCATCAGGGTCTTTTACAAATAGTCAGCTCTTCACATCAGGTGGCCAATGTATTGGAGCTTCAACTTCAGCATCAGTCCTTCCAATCAGTATTCAGGGTTGATTTCCTTTAGGATTGACTGGTTTGACCTCCTGGCAATCCAAAGGACTCTCAAGAGTCTTCAGCACCACAGTTCAAAAGCATCAATTCTTCAGCATTCAGCCTTCTTTGTGGTTCCAACTCACACAACCATACACGACTACTGGAAAGACCATAGCTTTGACCTTTGTTGGCAAAGCAGTGTCTTTGCTTTTTCATATGCTGTCTAGGTTTTTCATTGGCTTCCTTCCAAGAAGCAAGCACCTTCTAATTTCATGGCTACAGTCACCACCCACACTGATTTTGGAGCCTAAGAAGAGAAAATTTGTCACTGCTTGCATTTTGTCCCTTTCTATTTGTTATGAATGATAGGACCAGATTCTATGATCTTAGTTTTTTGAGTGTTGAGTTTCATGCCAGCTTTTTCACTCTCCTCCTTCATCCTCATCAAGAGGCTCTTTTAGTTCCTCTTCACTTCCTGCCATTAGAGTGGTATCATTTGCATATATGAGGTTGTGGATATTTCTCCCAGCAATCTTGATTCTAGCTTATAACTCAACTAGCCCAGCATTTCGCATGGTGTACTCTGCATGTAAATTAAATAAACAGGGTGACAATATACAGCTTTGATGTACTCCTTTCCCAGTTTGGGACCAGTCAGTTGTTCCATGTAAGGTTCTGACTGTTGCTTCTTGACTCTCATACAGGTTTCTCAGGAGATAGGTAAGATGGTCTGGCATTCCCATCTCTTTCAGAATTTTCCACAGTTTGTTGTGATCCACAGTCAAAGGCTTTCCTGTAGTCAATGAAACAGAAGTAGATGTTTTTCTGGAATCCCCTTGCTTTCTCTACAATCCAACGAAAGTTGGCAATTTGATCTCTGGTTCCTCTGCCTTTTCTAAACTCAGATTGTACATCTGGAAGTTCTCAATTCAAGTACTGCTGAAGTCTAGCTCGAAGGATTTTGAGAATAGCCTTACTAACATGGGAAATGAGTGTAATTGCCTGGTAGTTTGAACATTATTTAGCACTGCTCTTCTTTGGAATTGGGATGAAAACTGACCTTTTCTAGTCCTATGGCTGCACATATTGAGTACAGCACTTTAACACTATCATCTTTTATATTTTAAATAACTCAGCTGGAGTTCCAGCACTTCCATTAGCTTTATTGGTGGTAATGCTCCCAAGACTGCCTTGACTTCACACTCCAGGATGTCTGGCTCATATGTCCTAGAGTGACATAACCTCACACCATCGAGGTTATCTTGGTCATCAAGACCTTTTTTTGTACAGTTCTTCTGTGTATCCTTGGCAAATGATTCTGAAAGCTCAATTTCTCTACACCAGTGCTGAATCATATCTCAGAGACAGAGCTATGGGTCAAGTAGAGAAGTATAGTTTTACTTCTTTGTCCAGGGGGACACAGCATGTTAATGCCCTCAGAACCATGTGTCCCAATTTGAGCAAGATAGTGAGAAAGTTTTATAGTAATTGTTCAAACAGCTCATGGACACTCTTCTGATGGGTTAGTGGTGAGGTAAGTAGAAGTCAGCATCATCAACCTTCAGGTCTAACTGGTTTGGGGTCTGCATGCTTGTGGAGTCTATATACTTAACTTCTCTCACCTGGAGGAAGTTTCAGTATCTGCAAAATATCTCAAAGATACTGTTGCACGTATCCATTGCTGGGTAAGAAGGACCTTGCCCCAAGGCTGCTCTGGACTGTTTGTTTCTCCTTGATCTCGCATCCCCTTCCCTCTCTAATTAACAACTGCTTGAATCTGCCCACTGGCACTCAGGGCAGGTCATGGAGGCTGAATGAAGCCTGTTTCCTGTAATCAAGAAATGGGGGGCACAGGCTTTGTGTCCAGGAACCCCACCAGGTGTGTGCAGTATCCCAAACTCTACAGGAACAGAAACTCCTGTGCCCAGGATTATTTTAGATAGACCTTGTCCTGCATACATCTTCATTTGTTTTTCATTTATATCTTTTTTAATATCCTTTAAGATAGACAAGTAATGATAAGTAAGGTATTTTCAGAAGTTTTTGTGAGTTATTTTAACAAACTATAAATCTAAAAGGGAGGGAAATAATGGGAACCCTGAACTTGGTAGCCAAGATGGACAGAAGCACTGGCCACTTGTGACTGGCAGTTGAAGTGGGAGCAGTCTCGTGAGACTGAGCTCTTAAACCTGTTGGTCTGAGGCTGATTCTGAGTCATTGGTGTCAGAATGGACCTGCATTACAGGATACCCTGTTGGTCTCTGGAAAGGTGGAGAATTGTTTGGTGTGGGGAAGAAAGCCCACGTATTTTGTGTCAGAAGCTGTAGTAACTGATTCCCCCTTCCCTCTTTTCTGCCACTCCTTGTGGCTTGCAGGATCTTAGTTCCCTAACTGGGGATGAAATCTGGGCCCCTGCAATGAAAGCATGAATTCTTAACAATTGGAGCACCAGGGAAGTCCTCAGAGGTGTTATAAATCGATACAGCTCACCCAGGGATCAGAATTCAGGACTTTCCAGATTTTTAGAAAAGAGACACTGTGCATATGACATACATTATGTAATACCTTTAGGCAAACTTGAGAAACACCCTAAAATGAAACACTAGTATTTCTGGAGCCAACCATATGATGATAATAAATAAACCATGAAGAGACTCACATCAAGGTTTGTTGAGAAAGGAGCTCACGCAGGTCAAATCATCCCACCAAATATGGGATGTCTTTTGGAATCCAGAGCTTTCGGACTTGGGCTTTGCAAGTGAGGGACTGTGAATATGTGCGCACTCTTGAAACATTTCATTTTTATTTAAATTAAAAAATTTTTATTGGAGTGTGACTGATAAACAATGTTGTGATAGGTTCAGGTGAACAGAGAAGGGACTCAGCCACACAGATCCATGTATCTTTTCTTCCCCAAGCTCCCCTCCCGTCCAGACAGCTACATAACGTTGAGCAGAGTACCATGTGCCGTACAGTGGGTGCTTGTTGGTTATTCATTTTTTTAATTAAATTTTATTTTGCTTAACTTTACAATATTGTATTGCTTTTGCCATACATCAAGATGGATCCGCCACAAGTATACATGTGTTCCCCATTCTGAACCCTCCTCCCGGTTATTCATTTTAAGTATAGCAGCGTGTGCATGTCCATCCCAAACTCCCTAACTATACCATCCTCCTTCAGAACACTTTATTGACTTGAAAACAAAACTGCCAAACGACATTTAAATAGAGGCATCTGAGTCATTCTTAAATTTCATGATTGGAAGAGAGAAATCAGCCCCTGTACAAAGGTTTACACCTGAAGAAAGTACATACCAGAGGCTCCACTGTGTGTTTGAACCTCATGACAACATGCTGAGGGTGACCCAACATCCTTCTCCCTTAGCAGATAAGGAAACTGAGGCCAGCTTCACATAGCCAGTACGTGTTGGTGCCTGCATGGGAGTCCAACTGCCAAACTCTCTCCATATTCTCAAAAAGTCCTCCCTGGTGCCCTGTGAATGCAGGTCACGCAGCAGTGCTATTCAGCCAGATGTCCCAGTACAACTCTGATGGATGTTGGACTTCTTCCTTATATGGTGACAGTTAACGAAGACTGTAAGCACCCCAAGGCCTCCTGCCTTACTCTGCTGCCCCAGCTCCTCCCCTGGAATCCTGCAGACTCCAACAGTGCAGCAACCAAAGGGCAGACATAGGCTGGAGCAGTGGTTCTCTGGCATCCTGCTCCAGTTCTACAGGCCAGAGTCTGCCTTTGGCTAATCATACCTCTCAGAGGTGTGCTAAGGTTGATTATCCAACTGCCTCAGGGGGCCAGAGCCCCTGAGCATATCGCCTTCTTCCAAGAACAATGCTCCCTTCTCCAGAAAAGTTGGGGAACTCTGCACAATGCACCCTAGTTTAGTCCTTGGTTTCCTGAAAAACCATTTAGTTGCTGTTCAGCTGCTCAGTCGTGGCCGACTCTTTGCAACCCCAAGCACACCAAGCTTCCCTGTCCTTCACAATTTTCCAGAGTTTGCTCAAACTCACGACCTTTGAGTCAATGATGCCATCCAACCATCTCATCCTCTGTTGTCCCCTTCTCCTCCTGCCTTCAATCTTTCCCAGCATCAGGGTCTTTTCCAAGTGGTCAGCTCTTTGCATCAGGTGGTCAAAATATTGGAGCTTCAGCATCAGTCTTTCCAATGAATATTCCTGACTGATTTCCTTTAGGATTGACTGGTTTGATCTTCTTGCTGTCCAATGAACTCTCAAGCATCTTCTCCAGCACCACAGTTTGAAAGCATCAGTTTTTCAGCACTCAGCCTTCTTTATGGTCCAACTCTTACATCCATACATGACCACTGGAAAAATCATAGCTTTGACTATACAGCCCTTTGTTGGCAAAGTGACGTCTGTTCTCTTTAATATGCTGTCTAGGTTTGTCATAGCTTTTCTTCCAAGCAGCAAGCGTCTTTTAATTTCATGGCTGCAGTCACCATCTGCAGTGATTTTGGAGCCCCAGAAAATGAAGTCTCTCACCGTTTCCATTTTTTTCCCATCTATTTGCCATAAAGTGATAGGTCCAGATACCATGATCTTCGTTTTTTGATTGGTGAGTTTTAAGCCAGCTTTTTCACTCTCTTCTTTCACCTTTATCAAGATGCTCTTTAGTTCGTCTTCACTTTCTGCCATTAGCTTGGTGTCATCTGCATATCTGAGGTTATTGATATTTCTTCTGGCAATCTTGATTTCAGCCTGAGCTTCATCCAGCCCAACATTTTGCATGATGTACTCTGCATATGAGTTAATACTTCAGCATTCTCACCTTGAGAACCCCATGAACAGTATGAAAAGGCAAAAAGATTTGACACTGCAAAATGAAGCCCCCAGGTCAGTAGGTGTCCAGTATGCTAGTGGAGAAGAGCAGAGAAATAGCTTCAGAAGGAATGAAGAGGCTGAGCCATATCAGAGACCATGCCCAGTTGTAGATGTGTCTGATGGTGACAGTAAAGTCCGATGCTATAAAGAATAATATTGCATAGAAACCTGGAATGTTAGGTCCATGAATCAGGATAATTTGGACATGGTCAAACAGGACATGGCAAGAGGGAACATCGACATTTTAGAAATCAGTGAATTAAATGGATGAGAATGAGCGAATTTAATTCAGATGACCATTATATCTACTACTGTAGGCAAGCATCCCTTAGAAGAAATGGAGTAGCCATCATAGTCAACAAAAGAGCCTGAAATGCTGTACTTGGATGCAATCTCAAAAATGACAGAATGATCTCCGTTCGTTTCCAAGGCAAACCACCTGGAGCTCTTTATAAATCACCAACTTCTAGGCCCACCATGACCCACTATAGGCAGGGACCCAGGACAGTGTATCCTGCACAAACTGTTCAGCTAAGTCCCATGATTGGGCAAATTTGGGGATCACTGCACCATTCAATTGATTTTGGTAAGAAGGCCTGTCTCCTTCAGATTTGATAGTGTAACAGTTAGTAACTAACTCTCTCTTGTTCTCACACATGAGCAACTTTATAGACAAAAATTCCCGACTCTAAGGATTTCCACTTCTCTACAGCCACTTCCTCCCTTTGTTTATATATGTGTGTACGTTTCCAAACTTCCAGTCCTACCTCACTTCCTGCAACGGCCTCTCTGCTCAGTCTCTACTGGATGGTCACAGAGCATTCAATGGAATTCAGTTGAGTTCAGCAATTCAGACTCTTATTTCTCTGCCTTTTCCTATCCCATTGTTGGGATCTCAAAAACAGCAGCCTGTCCTGCAGGCATGCAACCCCACAAGTCTTCATTGTTGAGCTCAGTCCCAAATTAACTTTTTTGGCAACGATCTGATAAAATTTCTAAATGCGGGGAATTTTTCCTTCTGTTATCTTGCCTGGATTTTTAAAAAATATTTATTTAATTTATTTTTTACTGTGCTGGGTCTTCACTGCCTTGCACTGGTTTTCTTAGCCTCAGAGAGCAGGGGCGAGTCTTCGCTGTGGTTTGCAGACTTGTCGTTGCTGTGGCTTCTCTTGTTGAGGAGCACAAGTCCTGGGGCATGGGGGCTCAGTAGCTGCCGCTCGTAGGCTCTGGAGCTCAGGCTCAATAGTTGTGGCACGCGGGCTTAGTTGCCCCGGGGCATGTGGAATCTTCCCAGACCAGGGATTGAACCCATGTTCCCTGCATTGGCAGGTGGATTCTTAACCACTGGACCACCAGGGAATCTTGCCTGAATCTTGAGATTGCTACTCAGGGACAGGTAGCACAGTTACAGAGACAAGACAAGAATTTTTCCTTCTCCCCGGAGGCTGTGACTACTCACAAACGTTGTCGCTGCATGCATGGACATGCACGTGCTTGAGTATCCCAAACAGCTCTTTGAATTTTTATGTTCTTTTTCTGAAGGATGAGGAAACGTGGGGCCAAATGGAATATATGGAGGGAAAATTCTTAGTTCTGATGCTGCCAGAGGAAGTGAAAGTTTCTGTTTAGGTCTCAGGAAATAATCTATCACATTTGAAATTGTTTCAGAAATATTTACTGCCCATAAACTTCCTGTTCTTTTTTCTTCCAGTCTGTTGATCCCGTAACATTACAGAAAGAAGGAGTAATCGTTTTGACAGCATGAAATACTGTGAGTTCCTTAAAATGACTGCCTACATTTTGTTGTGGAAAAGTTTGGAACTGGAGCCTGGCAGCTCTCTCTTTTACTGGCTGTGTGACCACAGAAAAGTTACTTAACTTCTCTGAGACTTGGTTTTCTTTTGCTATATAAAGGGAGGATAATAACAGTGGTAGATTAAAAAACGGTCACAGTCCTCCAACTCTCCCCACATCTCACACTTCCCAGTGCGCTCTGTCGGTCCTCCCATCAATAAAGTATCCATTTCCCACCCCTCTGATCTGGTTGCACCTTTTAGGTTGCTTTGGCTAAGAGAATGGTGAATGCTAGTTTCAAGGCTGAAGAAGCACTGTCCACTTCTGCTCCATCATGGAACCCTGCTCAACTGATATGTGAGCAAATATATGATAGCCTACTGGAAGCTGAAAGGCACGTGGAGCAGAAATGAGCTGCTTGGGTGGAGGCCATTCGAGATCAGTCAGTCTTTAGTACCAGCCATTGAGCAGAGAGGCATAAGTGAACCTGGTTTTGGTGGCAAGAGGACCTTGGTCTGTATCTTCTTTATGTTTGTTTTTTTTTTTTTTTTTTACTTAGCAGGCATAGATAATATATGAATTATATATTATGTGTATATATATATATATATATATATACACACACACACACAAAACTCAATCACTTGGGTGTATACCTGAAACTAACACAACAGTGTAAATCAACAGTATGTTAATTAAAAAAAAAAAAGAATGTTACTTTAACAAATAAGTTCTGCCAATTGCTTTTTGACAAAAGTAGATTTCAACAGCCTTAATGATAGGGACCTTGTCTTACATATTTTTGTCTTTCTCACACTCAGGGTTTCACACAGTGCAGGTACATGGTGACACCTAACATGCTGTTCATTCAACAATTTTTAGTCAATGGATGTATTTTCAAAGTTGGTCCCACAGCACAGTCTCAAGGGCCGTAGAAATGTTTGTATCTAGATGGTAAAGAATCTGCCTGCAATGCAGGAGACCTGGGTTTGATTCCTGGGTCAGAAAGATCCCCTGGAGAAGGGACTAGCAACCCACTCCAGTATTCTTGCCTGGAGAATCCCATGGACAGAAAAGCCTGGCAGGCTACAGTCCAGATCAGATCAGATCAGATCAGTCGCTCAGTCGTGTCCGACTCTTTGCGACCCCATGAACCGCAGCACGCCAGGCCTCCCTGTCCGTCACCAGCTCCCGGAGGTCACTCAGACTCGCATCCATCGAGTCAGTGATGCCATCCAGCCATCTCATCCTCTGTCGTCCCCTTCTCCTCCTGCCCTCAATCCCTCCCAGCATCAGAGTCTTCTCCAATGAGTCAACTCTTCGCATGAGGTGGCCAAAATACTGGAGTTTCAGCTTGAGCATCATTCCTTCCAAAGAAATTCCAGGATTGATCTCCTTCAGAATGGACTGGTTGGATCTTCTTGCAGTCCAAGGGACTCTCAAGAGTCTTCTCCAACACCACAGTTCAAAAGCATCAATTCCTCAGCACTCAGCCTTCCTCACAGTCCAGCTCTCACATCCATACATGACCACAGGAAAAACCATAGCCTTGACTAGGCGAACCTTTGTTGGTAAAGTAATGTCTCTGCTTTTGAATATGCTATCTAGGTTGATCATAACTTTCCTTCCAAGGAGTAAGCGTCTTTTAATTTCATGGCTGCAGTCACCATCTGCAGTGATTTTGGAGCCCAGAAAAACAAAGTCTGACACTGTTTCCACTGTTTCCCCATCTATTTCCCATGCAGTGATGGGACCAGATGCCATGATCTTCGTTTTCTGAATGTTGAGCTTTAAGCCAACCTTTTCACTCTCCACTTTCACTTTCATCAAGAGGCTTTTTAGCCCCTCTTCACTTTCTGCCATAAGAGTGGTGTCATCTGCATATCTGAGGTTATTGATATTTCTCCCAGCAATCTTGATTCCAACTTGTGTTTCTTCCAGTCCAGCATTTCTCATGATGTACTCTGCATATAAGTTAAATAAACATGGTGACAATATGCAGCCTTGACGTACTCCTTTTCCTATTTGGAACCAGTCTGTTGTTCCATGACCAGTTCTAACTGTTGCTTCCTGACCTGCATGCAGATTTCTTAAGAGGCAGATCAGGTGGTCTGGTATTCCCATCTCTTTCAGAATTTTCCATATTTTATTGTGATCCACACAGTCAAAGGCTTTGGCATAGTCAATAAAGCAGAAATAGATGTTTTTCTGGAACTCTCTTGCTTTTTCCATGATCCAGCGGATGTTGGCAATTTGATCTCTGGTTCCTCTGCCTTTTCTAAAACCAGCTTGAACATCAGGAAGTTCACGGTTCACATATTGCTGAAGCCTGGCTTGGAGAATTTTGAGCATTACTTTACTAGCGTGTGAGACGAGTGCAATTGTGCAGTAGTTTGAGCACTCCTTGGCATTGCCTTTCTTTGGGATTGGGATGAAAACTGACCTTTTCCAGTCCTGTGGCCACTGCTGAGTTTTCCAAATTTGCTGGCATATTGAGTGCAGCACTTTCACAGCATCATCTTTCAGGACTTGGAATAGTTCCACTGGAATTCCATCACCTCCACTAGCTTTGTTCGTAGTGATGCTTTCTAAGGCCCATTTGACTTCACATTCCAAGATGTCTGGCTCTAGGTCAGTGATCACATCATCATGATTGTCTAGGTCTTGAGGCTCTTTTCTGTACAGTTCTTCTGTGTATTCTTGCCACCTCTTCTTAATATCTTCTGCTTCTGTTAGGTCCACACCATCTCTGTCCTTTATCGTGCCCATCTTTGCATGAAATGTTCCTTTGGTATCTCTGATTTTCTTGAAGAGATCCCTAGTCTTTCCCATTCTGTTGTTTTCCTCTATTTCTTTGCATTGATCACTGAAGAAGGCTTTCTTATCTCTTCTTGCTATTCTTTGGAACTCTGCATTCAGATGTTTATATCTTTCCTTTTCTCCTTTGCTTTTCGCTTCTCTTCTTTTCACAGCTATTTGTAAGGCCTCCCCAGACAGCCATTTTGCTTTTTTGCATTTCTTTTCCATGGGGATGGTCTTGATCCCTGTCTCCTGTACAATGTCACGAACCTCATTCCATAGTTCATCAGGCACTCTATCTATCAGATCTAGGCCCTTAAATCTATTTCTCACTTCCACTGTATAATCATAAGGGATTTGATTTAGGTCATACCTGAATGGTCTAGTAGTTTTCCCTACTTTCTTCAATTTCAGTCTGAATTTGGCAATAAGGAGTTCATGGTCCGAGCCACAGTCAGCTCCTACAGTCCATAGGGTCACAAAGAATCAGACATGACTGAGCAACTAAGCACGTCCATGAACGTACTACTGGGCAGACCAGAAGCCTGGTGGCCCCAGGATCTTCTTTAAAGAAAGAATTCCACAAACAGACAGAGAGACTGTACCGCAGGCACAGCGTATGTTAGACGCACAGTACATGTGCTTCTAACAATTTTATTTAGGGCAGAAGTTAACATTACACACTTGAGGAAGAAGAGTGTGGGCATCCTTGCTAGTGAGGAGTGTATGATGAGGGCAAGCACCACTTTGAATCTTTCCTGTGAACATCTGAGCAAAACCCATGAGGGTGGGGGTGACGTGTCAAAAACTTCAATGCTGCTGATATTATAAAGATATGATAATGTGGCTAAGGTTACTGGAGGGCACCTTGAGACCCCCTCTGTGCATGAGACCCCGCCTCTGCGTCGGGCTGGAAAATATCCTTGACCACAAGAATGAGGAGGCCGTGGTGGGATGTTTTGTCTTCCATCCAATTATCAGCAACGTGTGCATTTTTCTTTGCACGTGTTCCACGGTTCTCAATGTCAGTTTCTTGCTCAGGTCCGACAAGTTTCCGTTTTGAGTGCCATTCCTCCATGTGTCATGGCCTCATTAAGTGTCGATTCACTGTGTTGTACAGCAGAAATTAATACATTGTAAAGCAACTATTTTTCCAATAAAAATTAATTTAAAAGTTTTATAAAGGGACACAGCTAAAGATGAGATTCCCCTTGACCACCCTTACCTCTGCTTCCTCTCTTTCATTCTAGAGGTAACCATGGTTAACGGCTTGATGAGTATCCTTCTAGAGCTCTGCCTCTCCATTTACACAAACTTATGTGTGCTCATGAAAATAAAATAAATACATTTCCCTGAAAACATCTGACAAGAACACACATGCAATGTTTTAAAAAGAACTTATAAAATTTAACTATCATCCTACTGCCTCTAAAATCAGATGCTGTTCAGTGTGCACACTGCTATATTTAAAATGGATAACAAACAAGGACCTACTGTACAGCACACAGAATTCTGCTCCATGTTATGTGGCAGCCTAGATGGGAGTGGAGTTTGGGAGGAAATGGATACATGTAAACGTGTGGCTGAGTCCCTTTATGTTCATCTGAAACTATCACAACATTGTTTATTAATTGGCTATATTCAAAATCACTGCAGATGGTGACTGCAGCCATGAAATTAAAAGACGCTTACTCCTTGGAAGGAAAGTTATGACCAACCTAGATAGCATATTCAAAAGCAGAGACATCACTTTGCCAACAAAGGTTCGCCTAGTCAAGGCTATGGTCTTTCCTGTGATCATGTATGGATGTGAGAGCTGGACTGTGAAGAAGGCTGAGCGCCGAAGAATTGATGCTTTTGAACTGTAGTGTTGGAGAAGACTCTTGAGAGTTCCTTGGACTGCAAGGAGATCCAACCAGTCCATTCTGAAGGAGATCAGCCCTGGGATTTCTTTGGAAGGAATGATGCTGAAGCTGAAACTCCAGTATTTTGGCCACCTCATGCGAAGAGTTGACTCATTGGAGAAGACTCTGATGCTGGGAGGGACTGGGGGCAGGAGGAGAAGGGGACGACAGAGGATGAGATGGCTGGATGGCATCACTGACTTGATGGATGTGAGTCTGAGTGACCTCCCGGAGTTGGTGATGGACAGGGAGGCCTGGCGTGCTGCGGTTCATGGGGTCACAAAGAGTCGGACACGACTGAGCAACTGATCTGATCTGATACTCTAATACAAGATAAAATGTCTAATAATAATAATATTTGTAAGTTTATGTTTGAAAGAAAAGTATTTAATTTTTACAGAATTTCTACATTTTTACATTTTATTGGTACTTATTTTGCTCTCACTAAGCAAAAAAAAAAAAAAAAAAAAAATCAGATGAAGTCCAAATGCCTTAGCAGGACTTGCAAAATCTTTCAAGGCCATGAACCAGCTGCTGCCTTCCTTTCTGCCTTTCTGCTACTCTTTGTTATCGTCAGCAGTTTATAAGCAGGCATATCTCTTTTTATTGTACTTCAGTTTATTGTGCTTCACAGATACTGCATTTTTTACAAATTGAAGGTTAGTGACAACCTGTATTGAACAAGGCTATTCATGCCATTTTTCCAACAGCATTTGCTTACTTCATGTCTTTGCATCGCATTTTGGTAATTCTTGAAATAGTTCAAACTTTTTCATTATTTTTATATTATGATGATCTGTGGCCAGTGGTCTTTGCTATTACTATTACCCAAAGCCTTTGACTCTCTGAAGGCTCAGATGATGGTTAGCATTTTTTAGCAATAAACTATTTTTAAATTGGGCTTCCCAGGTGGCACTAGTGGTAAAGAACCTGCCTGCCAATGCAGGAGACGTAAGAGATGTGGGTTCGATCTATGGGTCAGGAAAACCTTCTGGAGGAGGGCATGGCAACCAACCCCAGTATTCTTGCCTGGAGAATCCCATGGGCAGAGGAGCCTGGTAGGCTACAGTCCATGGGATCACAAAGAGTCAGACATGACTGAAGCAACTTAGTGCATGCAAGCATGCATTTTTAAATTAAGGTATGTAAATAGTTTTTTTTTTTTAAAGACAAAGCGATATTGCACACTTAATCGACTTCTGCTGCTGCTGCTGCAGCTAAGTCACTTCAGTCGTGTCCGACTCTGTGCAACCCCATAGACAGCAGCCCACCAGGCTTCCCCGTCCCTGGGATTCTCCAGGCAAGAACACTGGAGTGGGGTGCCATTTCCTTCTCCAATGCATGAAAGTGAAAAGTGAAAGTGAAGTTGCTCAGTCGTGTCCAACTCTTAGCAACCCCATGGACCGCAGCCTACCAGGCTCCTCCGTCCATGGGATTTTCTAGGCAAAAGTACTGGAGTGGGGTGCCATTGCCTTCTCTGTAATCGACTTCAGTATAGTGTAAACATAACTTTCATATGTCCTTGGAAACCAAAAATTTATGTGACTCATTTTTATTGTGATAGTCATTTTATTGCAGTGGTCTGGAGCCAAACTCACAGTATCTCCGAGGTCTGCCTATAATTGACTCCAAGACATTCATTATGTAAAATGCCTGCTGGTTTGGCTCCTTAAGGAAACAAAATCTCACAAATGAAATCTATTTTTAATCAACTTATAGGAGTATAATTTACATACCGCAAATGTACAGTTGGAGGGATTCAACAATTACATACACCCTATACCATGTCAGTCAAAATAAATGCATTTCCAGCACCACATAAGTGTCCTTTCTATATATTCAGATGATCACTTGGTTTTTCTCCCCATTCTATTGATCTGAATTATATTGACTGATTTTTTAAAAAATAGGTTTAAGTTACAAATAACTTTATACTTACATGGAATTCACCTCTTTCAAGTACACAACTCAATGATTTGTATTAATTTTACTGAATGGTGTGACTAACACAACAAATTAGTTTTAGAGCATCTTTGTTCCCCTCATAAGATCCCTTCATGCCCATTTCAGTTGATCCTTGACCCCCTCTTTGTTCCTGGGCAACTACTAATCTACTTTCTCTATACATACATTGGCCTTTTCTGGACATTTCATATATAAATGGAATTAGACAATACATGGTGTCTTGCATCTGGCTTCTTTCACTTAGCATATTGTTTTTCACTTTTATCCATAATGTAGCATGTTTGAACAGTTCCTCCCCCTTTTAAGTGCTGAATAATATTCCATTGCCTGGATATAGATAGAGAGATAGATAGATACACTCATCTCTGATGGACATTTAGGTTGCTTTCAGTTTTTGGCTTTTCTGAACAATGCTGTTATGAATATTTTTGTGCAGTTGTTTGTGTAAGCATATTAATTTCCCTTGGACAGATACCTACAAGTGGAATTGCTGGACTTTATAGTAGTTCTGTGTTTAACTTTTTGAAAAATTGTCAAGCTGTTTCTCCAACTGGCTATATTGATGGATTTTCTAAATTTGAAATCAAACTTGATGCCCTAGGATAAACCTCCTTTGATCATGATATAGTATACTTTTCTTTATTACTCATATTGTTAATTTGATCTGTTAATTTTTTGAAAGATTTTTGCATCATATTCATGAATAAAATTGATTTGTACTTTTCTGGAAATGTCTTTGCTTATTTTGGAATCAAGGTAATGCTAACCCTATAAAACAAGTGAAAAAAAGTTTCCTCTTGCTCTATTTTCTGAAAGAACTAGTGCAATACTGGTATTATTTCTTTTTGAAGCATTTAATATAATTCACCACTGAAGCAGTTTGAACCTGGAATTTGTGTGTGTTTTATAACTAATTCAACTTCTTTAATAGATACGTAGGGTCGTTAGATGATCTATTTCTTCATGAATCAGTATTGGTAAACTGAGTGCTTTGAGTTATTGAATATATTGGCCCTACATTTTTCACAATGTATCTTAATTTTCTCTAAATGTTTGTGGCATCTGAGGCAATACTATGGCTCAGACTGCAACAAATCTGCCTGCAGTTCTGCCTAGAGACTGGGTTCCATCCCTGGGTTGGGAAGATCCCTGGAGAAGAGAATGGCAACCCACTCCAGTATTCTTGCCAGGAGAATTCCGTGGACAGAGGGGCCTGGTGAGCTACAGTCTATGGGGTCACAAAGAGTCGGACATAACTGAGTGACTAACACTTTTGGCATATGGAGGGGATGAAACTCTAAGATCGCCAAGCACCACTCACCTGGGGTGTCTTAATTCTGCTCTCAACCCCACAGCAGCTACTACCTGGAAAAATTGGATAGTCTCAGCCTGCACATATGCAGCCAGGACTCATCAGGGGAGTTGTGAGTGAAACTGCACAACCCAAACTGGGACTTAAATCTATAGGCTGGGACTCAAACCCAGTCAAAACACAGATCAGGACTTGAGATCATACCTGGTCTCAGATATTACTAAAGCTCAGGTTCTTTGTGTCTGATCACAGAAAGAATTCAGTAAGATACAAAGTGATAGGTAAGAAATGGATTTATTTAAAGACAATATTTTGGCCACCTGATGTGAAGAACTGACTCATATGAAAAGACCCTGATGCTGGGAATGATTGAAGGCAGGAGGAGAAGGGGATGACAGAGGATGAGATGGTTGGATGGCATCACCAACTCAATGGACATGAGCTTGAGTAAGCTCCAGAAGTTGGATGGACTGGGAAGCCTGGCGTGCTGCAGTCCATGGGGTCACAAAGAGTTGGACACGACTGAGCGACTGAACTGAGCTGAACTGAAACATTTCATAGACAGAATCCAGTCTATCTCAAAAGATGAGACTGGCCCTGGAAGAAACATACTCCACAGAGTGTGGGCCATCTCAGAAGGTGAGAGGTCCTGAAACGTGGGATGCTGCATTTTATGGGTTCATTTCATAGGCTAATGAGTGGGAGGATCATTCCAACTATTTGGGGCAAGGGGCACAAATTTCCAAAAATTAGGCCACTGCCCACTTTTTGACCTTTTATTCAGCCTTGGGACTGTCTAGGTACCTATAGGTGTATCACTTGGATGCTAATGTGCTGCAATGGGTGCAGAATGCGGCTCAAGGTCCACTGGAAGTTGAATCTTACGCCATCTTGGATGTAGTTGGCTGTGACACATCTCTGTTATATCCTCAAGGGCTATGTCATTCTTTGAGAGGTTGTGCCTTGCCCCCCTCTCCTGTTTCATGAAGACCCCCAATACAGGCTTAAACCCACCCCTCTGCACAGTCGCTCCTCCGTGATGCTCTGTCCCACAGATTCCAACCACTTCAGCTTCTCTGAAGGCTGCCTTCTGTTTCCTCAGATCAGAGGTACCACGTGGATTGTTTAGTCTCCAACTTGCTGTGACAGTTGGGAAAATGTCCCCTTGGAGAAACTGTTATTATAAAAAGGCCCATCCTGGAAGTTCTCTTCTTTCAGAACCAGCATTCTCACACTGCTTGAGGACAAATGCTGACAAGCAGTTGCTTCATATATTCTGTTCAGTCCTATGGTTGATTATGGGGTTGGTAGAGTTATTCCACTGTGTCCAGAAAGCAAAATAAGCTTTTACAATTTAACTTTTTTTCTCATAAGTAAGTGAAAACATCTTCATGTGGTCATCATAATTGTTTAATGAATATATCTTCTTTCACTTGTTTTATGTATCATGTTTTAATGATTCATCTCATAATGCACATTGGGACTATTTTCAGGAATCAGCCTCTGGTAGACAACAAAAAATGTTTGTTCATGTAGCCTTTGGCTTTTGTTTGGTTATGTCTACAGAAAAAATTCTTCAATGTGAGATTTTTGAGTCAAAATTATGAACAGCTTCACAGCTCTTTATATATTTTATATATTTATATATTGTTTTATATATATTTTTATGGATTGTTTTCTGGAACACTCTTAATGTCACCACTTTATTAACATTAAGTTGTTTTCATTTTTTCAAGTTTTGTCCATTTTATATTGATTTCTAGTGGAAATGAACACGTTTCTCCCCCTTTGCTATGTTGTTTGAGACTTTAAGTTTGGACGTAACAGACACTAAGATTTCATTTTTTCCTTTTCACATTATGAACTAAAATAATGCCTGCTATATCAGTAAACAAAGGATGCTGTGTTTATCAAGTTTTCACATTACTGTCACCCAGACAGTGAGCCCTGAGGAAACTCAGGATGAGAAAACACAGGATACTGGCCCCAGATAGCGGAGGTGCAGGTCAAAGGAATGATTTCAGTGAGCCCAGACTCTTGCATCATCCCATTCAAATAAAAAGTGCTTAATTCCTTAACTGGAGCTGTCTGTATTTCTTTTATTAACGGTAATCTTTTGATGTTCCGACAACCTGGTTTTTTGTTGCCGAAAACAAAACAAAACAAAACAAAAAAAACCCCAAACCTCCTACATATCCTAATTCCTCCCTTGCCTCTTTGTAATGGTCTCTCAGAATTGTCTGAGATACTGTGTCCCGAACTTAAGTCCTCAGTTTTGTTTACTGAATGAAACACAAGTTCCAACTTTTAGACTGGGCTGTTTTTTTCAGTTAACAATATCCACCTTGTTTAATTTCTGCCTGCTTTTGTTATATCCTCTCTTAGAAAATACACTTTTCTTTAACTCTATGACCATTCTAAACAAATTTATTTTAGAGTCTTATCATAAGTGGTATTTCATAAAACTTTTTTCATCTAGAATGAAGAGGCTTTTGCTCAGTGTACTGACTTCTTTCTTTTCTTTTTCATGTATTTCTGATATTTGGTTTACAAACTCAAAGTAAATTTGAGTGTTTTTTGGATTTGCAGCTTTTATGCTTCTCACTTTCCTTATCTATGTGCTTTTTTAAAATTATTATTCTGTTACTTCCACCTGGTCCATGGACTGTCAGAGTAAAACCTAGACCTACATTGGGTTTTGGAGCTCTTGCCTCTTGTTGATACCAAGGATACCACAATCCAACTACAGAGATAGTGAGATAAAAGATGTGATAAAGCTATGCTGCTAAGTCGCTTCAGTCGTGTCCGACTCTGTGCGACCCCACAGACAGAAGCCCACCAGGCTCCCCTGTCCCTGGGATTCTCCAGGCAAGAACACTGGAGTGGGTTGCCATTTCCTTCTCCAGATAAAGCTATAGTCACAGGCAATGGGCCATTTTCCCCCCAACTCCTTCTGAATTGAGCCCTCCAGGTCTGTTCCCTCATCCCACCACCGTCAACCCCAAGCCCTGGTTTTAGCTTGTGAGTCTAGCTCTAAGCCTCTTTTTATTACACTGAATGTCATTCAGTGCTTTGCATCTCTTGTTCTCTTTCTAGTAAAAATGTCCTTCTCTTTCTTTTGCATCTCACTATGTCTTGTTTTGGAGAAGGAAATGGCAATCCACTCTGTACTCTTGCCTGGAGAATCCCATGGAGGAAGGAGCCTGGTAGGCTACAGTCCGTGGGGTTGCAAAGAGTCGGACATGACTGAGCGACTTCACTTCACTTATGTCTTTTTGGGTGTCTCTTTCTTATATTTTCTTCTCTCGTTGCTACCCATCTGGGAGTGATGTTCAAGCATGAACTCCCCCATCTCCACTGAGGACCCAATGTTTAACCTGACCCAGGTAGAACTCATTCTTCCTGAAGGTTTGTATGCCACACCCCACCCTAACTTGGTCCAAAACCCAAGCCCTTTCCCCCTGGGGTAGTTAGCACAGGAAATGGTGTTTGTTTGCACAATCTGGCAAACCCGATAATTCAAGTCTGCCCTTTTGTTTCCACATGGGATGACTTCAGTCAGTTGAAATCAAGAAATGTTTATTGTAGGCTACTATATTTGGTTGGCAGGATTAAGGCCTAAAACACAACAAAAAGTTCTTTTAAAGCTTGTCGACAGCTCCTAATAAGGAAAGGTAACAGTTACATGATTTATCTTCCCCAAATATAAGCAGCTCTTTGCTGGAAATCGCCCTCAGCCAAAAGCCCCTTTCTTATAACTTTAGCAAAGCTATATTGTAACTAACTTTTAAACCAGACACCTCCATGCTCTATTCATCTCCTGCCCAAGCACACCTTACAAATCTTTTAATCACACAATACCTTGCCTAACTTGTTGGTTCTTTCTATAAATCAAAATAGAAATGAAGAATAAGTAATTAAGAGATGACCAGATCTCTTCCCTAGCTTCCCTTTAAGTAATCTCATGAAAAAAACGGAGTGAGCAGACTGTGTGAACAAGATGGCATCTAGAGGAAGACTGTCAACAGGCGGCCAACAAGCCTCATAGAAGCCTACACATGGCAGGAGTGGTGAAGATGATGACTCCCTAGCTCAGTGATTAACTGAGATTAGTTAGTTCAGTCGCTCAGTCGTGTCTGACTCCTTGAGACCCCATAAATCACAGCACATGAGGCATCCCCGTCTATCACCAACTCTCGGAGTTCACTCAAACTCACATCCATCGAGTTAGTGATGCCATCCAGCCATCTCATCCTCTGTCGTCCCCTTCTCCTCCTGCCCTCAATCCCTCCCAGCATCAGAATCTTTTCCAATGAGTCAGTTCTTTGCATGAGGTGGCCAAAGTACTGGAGTTCCAGCTTTAGCATCATTCCTTCCAAAGAAATCCCAGGGCTGATCTCCTTCAGAATGGACTGGTTGGATCTCCTTGCAGTCCAAGGGACTCTCAAGAGTCTTCTCCAACACCACAGTTTCAGATCAGATCAGATCAGATCAGTCACTCAGTCGTGTCCGACTCTTTGCGACCCCATGAACCGCAGCACGCCAGGCCTCCCTGTCCATCACCAGCTCCCGGAGGTCACCCAGACTCATACCCATCAAGTCAGTGATGCCATCCAGCCATCTTATCCTCCGTCGTCCCCTTCTCCTCCTGCCCTCAATCCCTCCCAGCATCAGAGTCTTCTCCAATGAGTCAACTCTTCGCATCAGGTGGCCAAAATACTGGAGTTTCAGCTTTAGCATCATTCCTTCTAAAGAAATTCCAGGATTGATCTCCTTCAGAATGGACTGGTTGGATCTTCTTGCAGTCCAAGGGACTCTCAAGAGTCTTCTCCAACACCACAGTTCAAAAGCATCAATTCTTCGGCGCTCAGCCTTCTTCACAGTCCAGCTCTCACATCCATACATGACCACAGGAAAGACCATAGCCTTGACTAGGCGAACCTTTGTTGGTAAAGTAATGTCTCTGCTTTTGAATATGCTATCTAGGTTGGTCATAACTTTCCTTCCAAGGAGTAAGCGTCTTTTAATTTCATGACTGCAGTCACCATCTGCAGTGATCTTGGAGACCAGAAAAACAAAGTCTGACACTGTTTCCACTGTTTCCCCACACCACAGTTTAAATGCATGAATTCTTCAGCGTTCAGCCTTCTTCACAGTCCAACTCTCACATCCATACATGACCACAGGAAAGACCATAGCCTTGACTAGGCGAACCTTTGTTGGCAAAGTAATGTCTCTGCTTTTGAATATGCTATCTAGGTTGGTCATAACTTTCCTTCCAAGGAGTAAGCGCCTTTTAATTTCATGGCTGCAGTCACCATCTGCAGTGATTTTGGAGCCCAGAAAAATAAAGTTTGACACTGTTTCCACTGTTTCTCCATCTATTTCCCATGTAGTGATGGGACCAGATGCCATGATCTTCATTTTCTGAATGTTGAGCTTTAAGCCATGTTTTTCACTCTCCTCTTTCCTTTCCTTTAAAACTTTCATGGCCAAACAATCTTTGGAGGCAGTTTAGGGGGGATTTGAGTCTACCATCTCTCCAGATTGACAGCATTCTAACTAAAAGTATCTTTCCTTTCTATCAACATCTGTGAGTATTGATTTTGTAAGCAGCAAATGGCAGGATCCAATTCATTCAGTCACTCAAATGGCACTTCATTTGAAGTCTTTGGTGGCCTCCAGAAAACCTACTGCTTCTTGGCACTTCATAATCTCACTGCTTGTCCAGACTTCTTTCTCTTTACTCTCTAGTCTAGCTACTCTCTAATCTATCTCCTTCTACCATAGTTAATTTCTGCCTCTGCTCCCTGGCTCCAATCTGTGAGATTTTTGCCTGTGAACTGACAAGGCAGGCTGTTGGATATTCCAGTCTGCACTTAGGGCAGTCATGTGAGCTGGGGACATGTATTTGTGATCTTCGACATAGAAATCTGTGTAGGTTTGCTAAGGCTACCGTAATGAAATATCATAGACTGGGTGACCTAAACAACAGAAATTTGTTCGCTCACAGTGCTAAAGGTTGGGAGTCTGAGATCAAGGTGCCACCAGGGTTGGTTTCCTTTGCGGTCCCTCTCTTTGGCTTGCAGACCGCCACCCTCTCACTGCTTCTTCACCTATTCTCTCTATGAACACAAACCCTTGTGAAACCGAGCAGGATCATGTGGGGCTCCTGGATGTGGAAGCTTTTTTGTGTCCCCCATTTCTTATTTGCAGGGAATAGACTCCAGCCTCCATGACCTTCCTTGAGTTCCAAAGCACAGGTTCAAACCATTGTTGATCAGGAAAGGGAGGGGAGGCAGAGACAAGGGAGGAGCAGCCAAGAAACAATAGTGCAACCTTGGGGCAGGGTCCTTGCTCTGTCTCAGGGATACACAGAACAATATCCTTGGGATCACCTGCAGAAAGAAAACCCCCACCATGTGGAAGATGTTAACTTCTTTATGAAGCACTCTTCCTTCTAGAGAAGGTCACAGTTTGATAACCTTGACAAGCTCATCAGGAGACCACCTGAAGCCAGAAGAAAGTTTGCAGGCCCTGCACACACCCTGATCTTTATCAGCAACCTTGCCCTTGGACTATTGCTATAAGGTGGAGTGAAGTCACTTAGTCATGTCTGACTCTTTGCGACCCCATCGACTGTAGCCTCCCAGGCTCCTCTGTCCTTGGGATTTTCCAGGCAGGAATACTGGAGTGGGTTGCCATTTCCTTCTCCAGGAGATCTTCCCAACCCAGGGATTGAACCCGGGTCTCTTGGCTTTGTAGGCAGATGCTTTACCATCTGAGCCACCAGGGACACTCAGTGTTGAGGAGCACAAGCCTGCTGTATTCCCCTTTGCCTGTCAAAACAGTAAAGCTATTCTGTTTTCCTTCACCCCAAACTCTGTCTCCAAGATTCAATTTAGCACCAGTGTGCAGAGCCGAGTTTTCAGCATCACTTGGGGTCTCTCTCTGTGTCCTGATCGCCTCTCCCTATAAGGATGCCAGTCATGCTGGATTAGAGCCTGCACATATGACCTCATTTTAATGTAATTGCCTCTTTAATGGTTCTATCTCCAAATACAGTCAAATTCCGCACTAGGGTGGAATGGCTTCAACCTGAATTTGTGGGAAGCCCAATTCAGTCCATAACAAGGTGGTAGCTGAAGTCATGGGAATGGACGATCTTACTGAGATAAGGTAAAGGGTAAACAGAGGTGGGCACTCAATGACCTAGAGATTAATGAACAAATCAGTACTAACAGTAACCCAATAGCATCTCAAATTATATTTTTTTAACATAGGGACATTTTAATTTGACTGCATTTTCTTTTAAAAAACTCATTTTCACAAGAAAATGTTCTCTTGAAATCAGCTTCCCTTCTTGTATACCTTTTGGCTTACAACTTTTGATGGAGGCCTTAGACAACAATTTCTCTATCATAAGGAAAACAACACAGCAAGCAGATACAACTGAGGCATAATCTCAGCTTGCGGGACAGAGGAGGGTGTGGCAAGGACGTGAAGAGCCAGCAGAACACACGGCATCTAAGGTGTTGGCCACTTGTCAGATCCTGTAGACTGTCACCCTGTGGAAGGGCTGACCCAGCACAACACACTCACATTAAAATATTGGGTCAGGGCTTCCCTGGTGGCTCAGTGGAAGGAAAATCTCTCTGCCGGTGCAGGAGACACGGGTTCAATCCCTGATCTGGGAAGATCCCACATACTCTGGAGCAACTAAGCCTGTGGGCCACGGCTACTGAGCCTGTGCTTAGAGGCCAGAAACCATAACTAGTGAGCTCCTGCCCTGCACTAATGTAGCCCACATGCTCTAGAGCCTGTGCTCAGCAGCAAGAGAAACCATCGCAATGAGAAGCCCACAGACTTCAACTAGAGAGTACCCTCGGCTCACCACAACTAGAAGAAAGCCTTTGCAGCAAAAAGGACCCAGCACAGCCAAATAAATAAAATTATTTTTTTAAAATACTGGTTCAACTGTTTAAAAAACAGCATTAATTTTAAATGCAACACATCTGCAGGCTATATTCAGAGAGTGAGCCAACAATGTCTAACCTTACATATAAATGAGGCACAAAAACTCAGCTCAAGGCAATCCTGTCTTTTAAAAGTTCAGCTGGAGTTTTGCAACCTCCCACAACCTAAGGTTAATGAGGGATTTCATATGGGGAGACATAACCCTACTCACCTTATATGTTTCTGGTAAGTGATGCAATAGGAAATACCCAGGACCTCCTGTGAACTCGTTCTGCAAAAATCATTCAACCTGAATATAATTATGCATCCAGACTTAAGGTCCAGCTCACAGGAAATCCAAAGATTAGAGGAAACCATTAAAGGAGATTACAAGGAGGTAGGAAATTCTACTGGACAAATGGCCTGATTTTCCCAGAGAGGAAAGGGGAGAAAGGGATTGGTATAGATTCAAAGAAGTTTAAGAGACACATCAACCAAATGCAATGTGTCAACTGTATTTGGATCCTGATTAGAACAACAATGAGGCACTGGAGGAATCTGGACCTTGGCTATGTATTAACAGCTATGCTTAGGAATTACTTTTAGTTTTATTACATATGACAATAATTTTTTGGTTATATATTTTTAAAAGCCTTATCAGTTGGTGATACAAAGAAGTATTTATGGATGAAACAATATGATATCTGGGATTTGCTTTAAAATACTCTGGGAAAAGAGACAAGGATGAAATCAGATGAGCTCAATGTGGATAATTATTGAAGCTGGTGATGGAGAGGTCATTATATAACTCACTCTACTTTTATGTTTATTCAAAAACATAAGATAAAAAGAAAACAGAAGCCCAGCAGAGAGCCCAGGTAAGCAGGGAGCCCTTGTGACAGATGGGAGGAGCCCTGGGCAGCTGCCCAGCCTGTCTGCTCCCTTCTCTGGCATCTGTTCAACATCAGGCTTTGACTCTCTGCCTTGACATGCAACTGTGGGCTGCCCTATTCTATCTTTTCAATTTTTCCTTTTAGCAAACTCATTGAGCTCTGCTATGTGGTAGAGCTGGGAAATAATTGAGTATATATATACATATTATATATAATTTTAGGATTCCAATTCCAATGTGTGACTTTTTCTCCCCACATCACCATACAAGTCTCTGACACCAGTTGGGTGTGTTGCAGTGAAAAGGAAAAAAAGAGGAATGAGTTTTTTCTTTCCCTTTCCTGAGAACAAAGAAGATAAAGAGAACAGTGAGCAGGCCTGAACATTTCTAGCTTTTGCTTTTTTTTTAACTGCTGCCAACTCTGCATGTCTGTAACTAAGTTTGCTTTTCTGCCCCCTGACTCTGCAGGAGCTACACTTTGCACCTATTTTCCTTGGACTCTAGGCTAGATATATCCTGCATCTGGTGTTTACCTTACGAACACCCTTCCCCTTGTAATTACGTATCAGAAAGGAGGCCACAGAGCCACCGGACCGCCAGACTCAATTACTGGGTTACTGATGCCAGTCTGTGGCTGTCTTTGAAACAATGCAAGAGAAGGAAACCAAGATCTGAAACCTTGGTTGCTCACCGCCGACTCCTGACTGTGAGCCCTCATCTTACATAAGTCCCTAGACTCCTCGTGGAGGGGAGGGCCCAGTTCGTGAGGCGTGAGCTTACTCCGTGTCCCTCTCTGTCAGCTGAGAATTAAAGCCACCTTTCTATTTCCTCCAAGCTCGGTCTCCGTATTTTGCATTCAACTTCAGTGGCAGAGAAAGCCAAGATTTTGGCTGGCAACAGGTATCCTCCATTTCAACTTGGTCCTGACCTTGGAGATAGCATTGGATCCCACGTGGTAAAGGCCCCACTCTAATTCCACCACCACCACCCTCCACTGATTCATACAGCAACTGCAAATCCAGGTTGTCTTCTGTGCTGCGGCCAACTGGCTATAGATCAGAGGTTCTGTTACTGAACCAAACTTAGGCCCACTCCCTGCCTGCTATGCAGCAAAGCCGACGCACTGACGCTGTGTGTGGAGAAGGGAAGTACCGCTTTGATTGCAGGGCCAAGCCAGGAGTATGGGCAGCTAGTGTTCCAAAGGCCTGAACTCACCCAAGGCTACTAGGGAAGGGCTTTTAAAGGCAACATTTGGGGTGAGGGCTGCAGGGTGCATGACTTTCCTCTGCTTGGTGGGTGATGAGGTAACAGAGTGATGTTTCGGGAATCTTGATCATCAGCCTTCTGGTTTGACGGAGGTTTGGTTTCTATGTGCCTATATTTGGCATGCAGTCACGGTCCTCCACCTGGATTGGTGGGGGTCAGGGGCTTAGTTTCTGCAGAACAACTCAAGGGTACATGTCATATTGTTACGTGTATCCCTTGAGGAGGAACTTGGAGCCTCTGTTTTATTGCTGGACTGTCGTTTCTTGACTACTTTCCCTGTGTTCCTGCATCCTCTCACTTCCCTAATTAGCAACTGCTTCACTCTGCTCTTTGGAACTCAGAGAAGGCCTAGGAGACTAAAGCCTTTATCTGCAAACAAGAGAAGGGATGGCACAGAGGGGCCTTTGTCCCAGGAGGTCCCAGGGCTTCTGTGTGTTTTCAGTGACATTCTTTAGTTGGCATACCTCAGCAGTTTAATATGGAAACCAAGTTGGTTTGGGGCTTATTTATCCGCTGTAAAGACAAGCAAGAGATGCCCATGCAGCACAGTCTGAGTTTTGATGGGAGAGGGAGTAACTTTCTTCCCAAACTGAGGAAGAGGAGCAGAATACGCCACCCCCCAAATATGCCATTTTGCAACATTGGTTGTTTTGAATTGTAGGTACTTGAGAAACAGCCAGTACAAAAGGATACCCTGACCTTCCTTAGTGTCCCAAAGCAAGAGATAAATCTTCCTTGTGAAGGTACCCTTCCTATAGTAGGAGGGTTAGAGCTATGTTTATCACCAGACACAGGGAATTTAAGGCCAAGAATGCTATATAAACAAGACTTGTCACTTATTCAGCAATTTACTTTGACACCAAACTCCTTTGTCTTTTCAGTTCTTCCTAAATTTATTGTTTCTTTGTCTAAAAGGTATAAAAACTTCTTGCTTTGATCATTTCTTTGAATCTCATATTTTTATGGGGCTCCTATACATACATACAAAATTAAATTTGTTTTCTCCTTTTTAATCTACCTTATGTCAAATTAATTATTCGACCAGCCAAAGAAACCAAGAGAAAAATGGGGAAATTTTTCCATCCCTACACTGATACCCCTGACAAAGCGTGATTTCTCTAAGACGTTCTTGAATTAATAATGGCAATGGTTCTCCCAAGAGGAAGGCGGTTGTTAGTAGTATTCGGTGTAAAGGGAGGCTCTGGAGAGCAGATGGTAGGAGTTATTCTTCTGTCTTTGTTGTATTTCTTGCTGTCTGCATGTGGAACTGTGAAGTCCTTCAGTGTCAGGGATGAGGAATTTCATCTTAATGGCCACTGCGTCTTGCACTTGAAAGTGTCTACTAAAAAGAAAAAAGATGCAGAAGTGGGAGCTGCAAATTAAATTTTACTTGGGGCAAAATGAGGACTCAGCCTGGGAGACAGCACCTCAGAGAGCTCTAAGAGACTGCTCCAAAGAGGCAGTGGGGGAAGGTCCATATATGTGATTTTGGTGAAGCGGAAGTTCATATAACCAAGCACTTATTTCACACAAGGTCTTCTGCTGGTCATGAGGAGCTGATGTCACCATGAAGGGATTTAGTGCTTTTCTAGATACAAGGATGTGAAGAACTGACTCATTTGAGAAGACCCTGATGCTGGGAAAGCTTGAAGGCGGGAGGAGAAGGGGATGACAGAGGATGAGATGGATGGCATCCCCGACTCAGTGGACATGAGTTTGAGTAAACTCTGGGAGTTGGTGACGGACAGGGAGACCTGGTGTGCTGCAGTCCATGGGGTCACAAAGAGTTGGACATGACTGAGCGACTGAACTGAACTGAACTTAGACACAAGGAGGTGCAAGGATTGGGATCATGGAATCGGTTTCTGAAAATATCTAACTATCCAAAACCTGTTCCACCATTTCCCTGGAGCACAAAGTGCCTCATTCTCCATCTTGAACTCCCTTTAGGGCTTGTTGATGTACAACAGCTGCAGTAACGTAGAATTCATTCAGAAAGAGATTGCAGAAAGTGAAAGTGTCAGTCCCTCAGTCATGTCTGACTCTTTGCCACCCCATGGACTATAGCCTGCCAGGCTCCTCTGTCCAAGGGATTCTCCAGGCAAGAATACTAGAATGGGTACCCGTTCCCTTCTCCAAGGGATCTTCCCAACCCAGGGATCAAACCCAGGTCCCCTGCATTGCAGGTAGATGCTTTACTGTCTGAGCCGCCAGGGAAGCCAGTTTCCACAGAGGCAGATGCAAATGTCCTTGGCAAGCCCTGATCTGTAGTTGACAAAAGGTGGAAGAATATGCCATCCCAAAACATGACTCTCTGACATAAGGATTATTTCGAGAAATGGAAGATACAATAGAGGCTCTGAAAATGGAATAGTTGTCACCCTTTTGTAAGGAACATTTACATTTAAAGGAAATCTCTACTTGTAAGCATGTCTGTCTCTTGCTCTGTACCAGAAAGAGAATGGCTATAAATCCATACAAACTTTTATCAGTGGAGAAAGCTTGACTTCAATCTGCATGACATACCCTTGACCTCTTTCTGATCACATTCTATGACTGTCCCCACTCACACTTTGCTTTGTCTTTTGTTGAAGATGATGGTATTTAAGCTGGTGGTTTAAGTCACCTTGGGAAATTTCTTTTTCCCTGGATATTTGCATGTACACATGAAGTATACATGTTAATAAACATCTGTTTATCTTTCTTTTATTGGGGGCTTCCCAGATGGTACAGTGTTAAAGAATCTGCCTGCCAACCCAAGAGACTCAAGAGACACAGGTTCGATTCCTGGGTCAGGAAGATCCTCTGGAAAAATAAAAGATTTCTTTCATTAATCAGTCTTTATTAAAAGAAGTCTCAGCCAGGAGTTCACAAGTGTAAAAGAAAAATTAATTTTTCCTCCCCTACACTCTTCACAGCACATAGTAGGCACTCAGGAAATATCCTTTGAACAAATGAGAGAGAGAAGGTGCTCTTGCCTCTTTAGTGATTAGTGTGGGGCTCAGTGCACAGTAGGTGCTCAAGGAATGCTTATTCAGTGGAAGGCTGAAAGAATGATTTTTCAGGAAATTGGAAATTGAGAAGCTTTGACTTGAAAAAGTACAGAAAGGGACTGATTAAGAGGCTTTCAAATACCTTCCATTAGACACACTGCTAACAGACTTGCTTCCAAAATGTTAATTTCCCCTTTGATACAGGGCCTCTCAGAGCAGATTAAGATGTTTACCAGCAAATCCCTGGAGGAATCCTGCAGCCAGCACCCAGGCCCTTGGGAGAGAGCCCAGGAGCTCTGAAGTGTTTGGTCTGGGACAGGTGACGGCCCCATGACTTGGGGTCTCTTCTCCCACTGCAGCCAAGTGGGATCCTGCAGAGCACTCCTGGCTACAAAAGCCCCTCTGAGCCCTCCATTTCTTGTTTGCAGAAAAAGATTTCAGTCTCCTAGCCTTCCTTGAGTTTCAAATAACAGACTCATCAGTCCTTAGGGAAGTGAGGGGAGACAGAAACGAAAGAAAAGCAGTCAAGAAGAAATAGCTCAGCAATAAAACGGAGTCCTAGTTCTTCCCCAAGGAATATACTCAACAATCTAATGTGTGTCTTTGAGTCGATCTGCAGAAACGAAGGCTTCCAACCATGTGGGAGATGAGGACTACAAGTTGAACACCATCATGCAGACTGATTGGAACCAGAAGGTTGATGATCCATATTCCTGAAATATCACCCTGTTACCTCACCACCCACCTATCAGAGGAGAGCCTTGCACTCTGTAGCCCTCATCCCAAATGTTGCCTTTAAACACTCTTCCCTGAAGACCATCGGGAAGTTCAGCTCTTTTGATCAGGAACCGCCCATCATCCTTGCTGGGCCCTGCAAACAACACTGTACTTGGCTTCACCACAATGCAGTGTCAGTACATTGGTGGGCGAGTGGGCCCCAGTTTGGTTTGGCACCACTGCCTTCTGCATTTGTCAGCAGGGAAGAACATGAAATTCTGCTGACCATTTACTTTATAAGGATTATTCCCTGCAGTATCTAATTTAATAGGCTTGCCTAGTGGCTCGGTGGTAAGGAACTCACCTACCAGTGCAGGAGATGTGGGTTTGATCTCTGGGTCGAGAAGATCCCTTGGAGAAACAAATGGTATCCTACTCCAGTATTCTTGCCTGGAGAATCCTATGGACAGAGGGATTCTTGTAAAGAGTCAGACATGACTTAGCAACTAAAGAACAACAACATATCTAATTTAATCCATATAAACAGGTGGAGAAATGTTTCCTTCCTCCCATCTCTGTTCTTTGGCAGCTCTAATAATTAAACTAATATAAGGCAGATTAGCAGGAGAAAAATACATGAAAGTTTAATAACAGGTATACCTCATGTACCCAGAAGATACTCGGAAAGACTGAGTGACCCTCCCAAATGGCCCAAGCCTTCACCATAAATACCATCTTCAGCTAAAGTCAGTGCAAGCTGTTGCGGTGGAGTCAGTTACGGAAGGCAACCAGGAAAACACAGTAAACAAGGGCATGGCTGCGATGCAGACTGAGGTCCCTTGATGAGAATTTCTAGAGATTTAGCGTCATCCAGATTTTCCTGGTACAGGAAGGGAGACACCCTTACAAATGGAGATTTCCTTTATAAACGTCAGTGTTTCTTACAAAAGTGAAACTCCTTCAGAACCTCTCTCAAGTCTGCTGCTTCTTTCCCTCTGGGTACATAATTTTATTTTAGATTAGGAGAGAAGACTTACATTTTTTTCCTAGCAGGCTCTGAATACCAGCTTCTAATCTGGCCAACTTTTGACTTTGCTGTTGTCGACAGTTGCTAAATCGTGTCTGACTCTTTTGTGACCCTGTGGACTGTAGCCCACCAGGCTTCTCTGTCCATGGGATTTCCCAAGCAAGAACACTGCAGCGGGTTGCCACTTCCTCCTCCAGGGATCTTCCCAACCCAGAGACTGAACCTGCGTCTCCTACACTGGCAGGCAGGTTCTTTGCCATTGAGCCACGTGGGAAGCCCATAACTTTTGACTTACAGTGCTACGAAAAAAAAAATAAATAAAACTTTAAAATATATAATCTGGTTAGCTTTCAGCTGGGACAAAGAGTAAATATTTCAAACAGTATTAAACAATTCCATAGACCAACAAGGCATCCTCAAAGAAGCTGTAAAAGTTATTGGCTTCCCAAGATCCAGAGTCACTCTCAAGCAGAGACAAAAGAAAGAAGCAACAGCCTGTATGTCCCAGGGAGGTGGAAAACCAAGCCAAGCTCGACACAAAATGAGAAAACAAGAAGGCAGCAGCTGTCCCTCGGGGAGGAAGGATCAATGACCAATGGATCTGGATTTGGAAAGGGAGGGACAACATGAAATTTTATTTTCCTTTCCCAACTGGGTGCTGAAGACAGAGATTTAGGGAAGCTGATTCTGGCTACAATTTTCACTCTTGGCCAGTTTCCGTCAGCTCTCCCCAGACCCCCGCTACAGGCTCCAAGTGGGGTTTAAGGCGGAGAACACAGTTTTGATATTTACCAGAGTTTGGCAAGATTTAAAAACATTTTTAAATTCTAGTTTCCCCTTGGGTGTTTAGGGGAATATTGTATCCGCTTACTAGAGAATTTCTGAGTCATCAACTCTGGGAGGGCCCCAAATGAAGGCCTTCCTTTGAAGCTAGACATCAGGGTATCTGTGAGGCTCTTAGTTTGGTGGATTTTTGTTTCAGGTCTTGTAGTCTCTAAGCTTTTATTAACCTGTTGTAGCAATATTTTAAATGAAGCTATTTGGGGATTTTGAAGCCTTTTAGAAGGTTCTGCTGATAAAAGAGGTATCCCATTCTGTTTGTTTAATTGGGGAATTCTTACTTTCAAATGCACTTCTTATGACATAAGTGAACTTATCCACAAAACACAAACTGACTCACAGGTGTTAAGAACAGACGTGCGGTTGCCAAGGGGACGGGGGGATGCAGAGAGATGGAGCTGGGATTAGCAGATGCGAACTGTGACATATAGACCGGATAAACAAGGTCCCACTGTGTAGCACAGGGAGCTGTATTCAGTCTCCTGTGATAAACCATAATGGGAAAGAACATGGAAAATAATGTGCGTGTATATATATATATGGCTGGATGGCATCACTGACTCGATGGATGTGAGTCTGAGGGACCTCCGAGAGCTGGTGCTGGACAAGGAGGCCTGGCATGCTGCAGTTCATGGGGTCGCAAAGAGTCGGACACGGCTGAGCGACTGATCTGATCTGATATATATGTATAACTGAGTCACTTGGCTGTACAGTAGAAATTAACATTGTAAATCATCTATTTTTTTTATAAAAACATATTTCTAAATGCACTTCTTATATGATTTTATCTAATTGGAACGTTGCTTTTAATGGCCGTTGTAACTCTAGGTTGTTTTTAGTAAGATTTGGCCATTTTTGTAGATATTTACAGCTTCTGGGATTATAGTTCTTAGACATAAAATAAGCAGGTATGCCAGAAAGTGGTGCATTTGACTGTTTCGAATGAAAAATCTCATCTCTTTTAGTTAGACTTCATCTGCACAGAACAAAACAAACACACGTGTGCACCTTAAGCAGCCAGCGGTGACCAGTTACTGCAGCCTGTCCAAGAAAAAGTATGTCTGCACACCACCCACAATTTCCTAGATCAGTGGAACCTGGGACTGGGGAAAGGATTGCACCAGTGGACCTCAAGCGAGGCACCATAGCTGCCTCCGAGGGTGCCCTGTGAGGAATCTGGGACCAGAATTAAGGGCTGGAATTTCCAATCCAATGGGGAATGTTGTCTAAACTAGCAGAAACTCCCAATGTGGAACTAGTGATTCCAGACAAACAGGAAACTGACTGGAAAGACAGTGGTATAAGGAGCTCGATGCAAAGACAGCAGAGCTCAGAACCAAGAGGAACTTACCTACAGCCCCCAGGAATGGTGAGAAAGACAGTGAATTCAAAAAAGGCTTTGTGGGTACCATGCCTGCCCTCCTCATTGTCCCTGAACACCATCAAAAGTTTATATCAGACACCTCTGTCACTGCCACCCATCTGTTAAAAAACAAAATTCAACTGAGTAAATTTTAAAGATCTAATTGTCTTTATTGAATGATTCCTAAGTCAGGCAGCATCCCATCCAGCAAGTAGAAGGGAGCTCTCAAGGGCTACAGAAAGGGAAAGACTTTTAAAGGCAATACAAGGACATCATAAACAAAAAAGGTTTCAGGCTTGGGTAACCTCCCCTTGGGGACCTAAGTGGCAGATGACCTCATCTTCCTTTGGGAGATGGAAAAGATGACCTCACTGGTGTTCACCAGAATATTCCACACTGGTTAGGATTACATTCCTGGGGATGGTTATAGCTGCAATAAGGTTAAGTATTAAGCCTTGGATTTAGCACAAGTGACTCCATCTTCAGGCTTCCTTGGTGGCTCAGACGGTAAAGTATCTGCCTGCAATGCAAGAGACCTGGGTTCAATCCCTGGGTGGGGAAGATGCCCTTGCAGAAGAGAATGGCAACCCACTCCAGTATTCTTGCCTGGAGAATCCCATGAGAGGGGCCAGGTGGGCTACAGTCCATGAAGTTGCAAAGAGTTGGACAAAACTTAGAGACCAAACAACAACGACCAACAACGATATGAATCTTGGAGGATAGGAGGGACATAGTTCAGCCCAGAGCAGAAGAGAAGTAAGCATGGTGGCATTTTAGACATCTGCAGGGGAGAGTTTGCGGGTGGGGTATCAGCTTCCTGAGATCCCTGGAGAGAGTCCCTTCTCTGAGCCCTGATGCATCTGATTCTTCATCTATAAAGTGAGATTATACACTTTCCTTGCAGGGTTGCTATGAGCAGATGAGAAAATATACCTAGAATGCTTAGTGCAGGGCCTGGCACACAGCAGCGGTTCCTATTATTAGAAAGGTAAAGTGGAATCTATTTCCCGCCACTTGAACATGGGTTGGTCTCAGGGCTTTGGCTGATGGAATGTGATGGAAGCAACACTGAATTTCAGGGCCTTGAGAGGCATGGCTGCTTCCACTGTGATTCTCTTGGACTTCAGAAACTCCCACGTGAATAAGTCCAAGTTAGCCTCTTGGAGGATGAGGGCCAGGCCAAGGAGCTCAGAGTTGTCACACTCCAGACACACGAGTTCAATTGTTCTGGACTATCTCGCTGCCTGCTGACCAGACTCATGGGCAAATCCAGCAAACATGAGCCTGGCTGGCCTAAAGCAGAATCATCACTCAGCTGACCCACAAGTTTGTGAACTAAATGCAAAGGTTGTGGTTTTAAGCATAACACTTTGGAGTTGTTGTTTTTTAATCCAGTAAGATAAAAAGTAAGTAGCGGTGCTATTATCTGCCCATCTGAGTGGAGCATGGGGATATGTAGTCTCTATGTGGCAATCAGGGTGTTTGTCTCTATTGTCAAACTAGATAATGAAATGACATCTGAGCTGGTATTGAGGCGTGCAACTTGGGAATTGCCCTGTCACCTTGTTTTCCTTCCCTTCAAATGTTTAATTGACACAGATAATCCATGCATAATTCTCTTTGTAAAAACTGGAACATTTGAGTCTAGCCTGTGGGCTTTGACCACATCTTCCCTCTAGCTTTCTTTCCAGAGGTAACCGTGGTTACCATCTTTGTGCATTTGCATTTATATCAAGGGAGCCAAGAGGACTAGACTAATACTGTCATGTCACACTTGTTTTTCTACAGCTTGTTCTTTTATCCAATGTTCTCATCTTGGAGATTCTTCACTTCAGTGCAGCTAAATCCCTTTCCTTTTTAAAACTGCTCTTCTCATATCGTGGATCAATAGACAGTGGTTCCAGTTTATTGCTCTTTCAAGCCGTGCTTTAATAAAGTCTTTGTGTGAATTTTCTGTGCATACGTGGAGAGATTTCTCCAGAGTAGATACAGCTGGAGGTGGAATTTCTGGGGGACAGGGCTGTAAACACATTTAAACGTTTCAGATCTCTTTCAAATCTGTCCTCATAGGTGACTCTAATGTGTTCACGTCTCATTGCCTGTACCCTTCACAATGTGTGATATTATCTTTAATCTTTGCGCGTGTGCTGTGTGTGCTCAATCACTCGTGTCTGGCTCTTTGGGGCCTCATGGACTGTAGCCCACCAGGCTCCTCTGTCCATGGGATTCTCCCAGCCAGAATACTGGAGTGGGTTGCCAGTTCCTCCTCCAGGGATCTTCCCCACCCAGGGATTGAACCTGAATCTCCTGTATTTCCTGCATTGGCAGGCAGATTCTTTACCACCAGCACCAAGTGGGAAGCCCCAGTCTTTGATTTTTTGGCTCAAATTCCAGGCATGGGAGGAAGCTTTGCTAGCTCACCGGTTCAACCAATGGCAAAATGGACCAGTCTTGCTTTTCTCTTTTTTGTCATATCCACAGCTGGATGAGCTTATTTCTTTGTGCCATGTCCGTCTCCCTGTCCAGGATCCAGCACATGCTCTGTAAGTGTTTGTGGCAGGAACTCCCACAGCGTCACCATCCCTGCCTGAACCACATCTGTGCCTCCCAGGTACGCACAGTCCTGTCTTCAAGGTTAACGGCTTCCCCACCACCCAAGAGCTCCTGAGAGGAGTCCCCTGTGCATGGCACTGGCATCTCTTGGGAGAAGGAGAAGAGGGAGTTTGAAGCCCACAGTCATTGCCATGGTCACTAGGATGAATGTGCTTGCTGAAGATGGGGGAGCAGAAGGGCAATATCAGCATTCAAGGGAGGGGAATCTGGAAAGGCAGGGAGCTCACCTTCAGAGGACCAGAGTTCCGTTCTGCCTTGTCCTGATCTGGGCTGGGGACATCTCAGGTGCTCTGGTTTAGGTCTACACATGCTGCTAAGTCGCTTCAGTCGTGTCCAACTCTGTGTGACCCCATAGACAGCAGCCCACCAGGCTCTGCCATTCCTGGGATTCTCCAGGCAAGAACACTGGAGTGGGTTGCCATTTCCTTCTCCATTGTGTGAAAGTGAAAAGTGAAAGTGAAGTCACTCAGTTGTGACCGACTCGTAGGGACCCCATGGACTGCAGCCTACCAGGCTCCTCCATCCATGGGATTTTCTAGGCAAGAGTACTGGAGTGGCTTGCCATTGCCTTCTCCGAGGTCCACACATAGGTGGTGCCTATTATAGCTTTGAGGAAAAGTTTCCTCTTCCTAAAGGAAATCAACCCTGAATATTCATTGGAAGGACTGATGCTGAAGCTGAAGCTCCAATACTCTGGCCACCTGATGCAAAGAGCTGACTCATTGGAAAAGACTCTGATGCTGGGACAGATTGAGGGCGACAGAGGATGAGATGGTTGGATGGCATCGCCAACTCAATGGACATGAGTTTGAGCAAACTTTGGGAGATAGCAAAGGACAGGAAAGCCTGGCGTGCTGCAATCCACGGGGTCGCCAAGAGTTGGACACAACTTAGCGATTGAACAACAGCAGTTGTGAGGATGGGACTGTGCCTACCTGACCGAAAGCCAGGCATCCCAGACTCCTGTGAGTGCATGGCGAGTCCCACCTCTTCTTCTGTGTTCTTCAGCAGGTAGACTCATGCAGCAACCTGGTCACTGCATCCACACCCGTTAGATGCCACACAGCCTATCTTCTGCCTGGGCTGTGTGTCCACGAATCGGTCACCTTGAGTCTGTGAATCTGAAGGACACAAACCCTTGGGGATTCTTCCTCCTCTCCCCCTTTTCCCTTCCTTCTCTTCTTCCCTCCATTCTTCGAAACAATATTTACTGAATGCCAAGTGTATATCAGGCACTGCGGTGGGTACTGAGGATTCAGATGGATAAAGCAAAGATCTACTCCGGGACACAAACATCATATGTAGTTTTGGGTCACAGCCTGTGACACAAGAGGGAAGGGAGCAGTGACACCTACAAAGTAGCCTGTTACAGACGAGGTGGTCAGGACCCCTGGACAGGGCCAGCCGTGATACCCCAGAAGGAAGAAGGTTCTAGGCAGAGGGGCTGAGGCCAAGCAGAACCCACAAGATGGCTCCCAACCCCGAAAAAAGACACCTTTCTGGAGAAGAGGCTGGACCTTATGGGAGCCACAGTGGGGTGGGCTATCTTGGGGCTGAGGGCTGAGTCAGGTGACCAGTTGTCCTGTCTACCCAGACTCAGGGGCTTCCCTGGACATGGGGCCTTCAGCACTAAAACCAGAAGGGTCTCTGGCTAACCGGATGAGTCAGTCACCCTGGGGGCTGGGTACCGTGCAAAGCCGCTGGGGGAGGGAGGGCTGTGGCTGGTCCAGGAAGGGGCTGAGCCAGCAGAGGGAAGGCATGCCTGGGTGACTCTGTTCCTGCATCCTGCGTGGTTTGTTGTTGTAGGGACTGGCCTGGCCTGCCAGCCACCAATGACCAGTCTGAAAATAACTTTTGCTTTCCTCTAGCTTGCTGCACTTGGAACTTATTACGCAGGCTGCTGCTGCTGCTACTGCTGCTAAGTCTCTTCAGTCGTGTCCAACTCTGTGCAACCCCGTAGACAGCAGCCCACCAGGCTCCTCTGTCCTGGGAATTCTCCAGGCAAGAACACTGGAGTGGGTTGCCATTTCCTTCTCCAATGCATGAAAGTGAAAAGTGAAAGGGAAGTCCCTCAGTCGTGTGCGACTCTTAGCTACCCCATGGACTGCAGCCTACCAGGCTCCTCCATCCATGGGATTTTCCAGGCAAGAGTACTGGATTGGGGTGCCATTGCCTTCTCCTGTAGGCTGTTGCATGTCAACAATGACTTTATTGCCATTCCGGCCTGCCTTACATGATTTGGCACCTCTGGAAAGGGCTAGGGCATGTGGTTACTGTCATCTCCATCATCTGGCTGTCTGTGCCCTCCTGTCCTTCCTCACACGGGTCATACTTCACCCCTTATCTTCCCAGAAGCTTCCAGGGATGGCAGTCATCCCCAGGGTCAGGAGGAACAGCAGGGAAGGGAGGGAAGGCGGAGGTGAAGAGGCCTGGTTATCACTACAGTGTCAGCAGCTCCCATTACTGAGCTCCACGTGGTACCCCCAGGTACTGTATATTTTGGGTGCTGTCTCTTTCATCCTTAAAACCATCCCCTGAGAGAGGTGCTTGTGTGAGTCACCTCTGCTTCCTGTAAAAGATCAACATACCTTTAGCAGCTGAAAGCAACACAAATGTAAGATTTTACAGTTCTGGAACTAGAAGCCCAAAACCAGTTTCACTGGGCTAAAGTCAAGGTGTTGGCAGGGCTGACTTTTTCTGGAGGCTCCAAGGAAGAGCCCTTTGCTTTGCCTTTTTCAGCTTCTCAAGGCGTCCACATTCCTTGGCTTGTGGCCCCTTCCTTGTATCCTTCCTTCCTCTTGCTTCCCTCTTCCAATCTCTTACTACTCACTCTGATCTTCTGCTCTCCTTGTATAAAGACCCTGAGATTATATTAGGTCCCCTGGACAATCCAGGATCATCTCCCATCTCAAGATTTTTTATCACATCTATGCAAGGGCTTCCCTGGCGGCTCAGTTGGTAAAGAATCTGCTTGGAGTGCAGGAGACCCAGTTTTGATCCCTGGCTCGGGAAGATCCCCTAGAGGAGGAAGTGACAGACCACTCCAGGATTCTTGCCTGGAAAATCCCATGGACAGAGGAGCCTGGTGGGCTACAGTCCAGGGGGTCACAAAGAGGCAAGGCACGACTTAATGACTAAACCACCACCACCACCACTCAAGGTAACACAGTTGTAAGTTTGAGGGGCCAGGATGAGCACATATTTGGGGGCCTTTATTCAACCTATCATAGTGCTGCTCCTTTTGCCATTTATAGATGAGGAACCTGAGATTTGGACAATGTATGTTCTCTTGCTCAAGGCCAGGCCTAAGACTGCACTCACAACCCAGGCTGCCACTGAAGCCACCACACTGGTTCATAATGAGAATTAAAAAGTGCCCTCTTCTCTGGTCAGATGTAGCCCATGCCAGGCACATGGCTTGGTGAGTGGCCCAAGCTGGATATTAACACACCAGATGCCCCCTAGGCCAAATGCCTTCATTTCATGATAACTGTTCAGCCTTATGTGGCCACCAGGGTTGCCTCCATGGATGTCCCCTCTTAACCCTAGGACTGGTGGGTTGGTTATTTGGGGGAAAGATGGAGGAGATGGATGTGGGGTCACCTTCCCTGTGCCAGTTGAGCACAGATCTCCCAGTCCCAAGCTCCTAGGAGTAGCTGCCCCCAAAGATGGCCAAGAGGAGGAGCTACAGCTGTGCAGGCGTTTTGTAGCTGTGATTAACATTTGCATAGTAGATGCCTAGGAAAGCAGATTGCCCTCCATAATGTGGGTGGGCCTCACCCAATCAGTTGAAGGCCCTAAGAGCAAAGACCGAGGGAATCTTTTCCCAGAAGAAGAAGAAATCCTTCAGGCTGAAGCCTAGAGACCCTGCCTGAGTTTACAGCCTGTTGAGTTGCCCGATAGATTTTAGACCTGCCAAGTCCCACAACAGCATGAGTTGATGCCTTAAAATAAATCTCTCTACCTATATTCACTTGGTTCTGTTTGTCTGGAGAATCCTGACTAATACAGAGTCTACGTGGCCCTGTGCTGGAACACAGTCTCCGGGCAGAGTGGGCTCTGGCCTGAGGCTTGTACCCACTTCCTACCCTCCCTCAGATCCTGCACATCTGAGCTCCAACCAATGCCTCTCTGTTCATCTCACAGGCAATTGCCCCCAGCAACTGGGTCCTGAGTCCTAAGGCTGCAGACTCAATCCTAGGTCCTAAGGGTGCAAACACCTAAGAAGGCAGTTGTCAGCAACACTCACCACCCAGACCTAGCAGAGAGCACAGAGGCCTGGGGTCCCGAGCCAGGAGTGTGGTCTACGAGGGAGAGTGGGGGCTCTAGATGGACAGGTCTCTTTGGGCCCTTAATCCTACAGGGCGTGCAGAGGAGAACAGGGAAAAGCTTTTTGTTTTATTTCATTTTATTTTCACCGAAGTATGGTTGCTATACAATAGTATATAAGTTACAGGAGTACAATATTAGATCAGATCAGTCGCTCAGTCATGTCCAACTCTTTGCGACCCCATGAATTGCAGCACGCCAGGCCTCCCTGTCCATCACCAACTCCCGGAGTTCACCAAGACTCACGTCCATCAAGTCAGTGATGCCATTCAGCCATCTCACCCTCTGTCGTCCCCTTCTCCTCCTGCCCCCAATCCCTCCCAGCATCAGTCTTTTCCAATGAGTCAACTCTTCGCATGAGGTGGCCAAAGTACTGGAGTTTCAGCTTTAGCATCATTCCTTCCAAAGAAATATAGTGATTCACAATTCTTAAAGTTTATACTCCATTTGTAATTATTCTAAAATATTGGCTATGATCCCTGTGTACCTTGTAGATTATTTAAAGCCTAATATTGTGTGCCTCTAACTCCCCTACCCCTATATTGGCTCCCTCTTCCCACCATCTCCCCACTGGTAACTAACCAGTTAGTTTTCTGTATCTGTGAGTCTGTCTCTTTTTTGTTATATTCATTAGTTTGTTGTATGTTTTCAATTCTACTTATAAGTGATATCATATAATATTAATATTTGTCTTTCCTCTGTCTCACCTGGGCTTTCCTGGTGGCTCAGAGGATAAAGCGTCTGTCTGCAGTGCAGGAGACCCAGGTTCTGTCCCTGGGTCAGGAAGATCCCTCGGAGAAGGAAATGGCAACTCACTCCAGTATTCTTGCCTGAGAAATCCCATGGACAGAGGAGCTTGGTAGGTTACAGTCCACAGAGTTGCAAAGAGTCAGACACAACTGAGTGACTTCATTAATTCACTCACTCTGTCTCATTTATTTCACTTAGTATGCTGCTAACTGCTACTGCTGAGTCGCTTCAGTCGTGTCCGACCATGTGCAACCCCAGAGACAGCAGCCCACTAGGCTCCTCTGTCCCTGGGATTCTCCAGGCAAGAATACTGGAGTGGGTTGCCATTTCCTTCTCCAATGCATGAAAGTGAAAATTGAAAGTGAAGTTGCTCAGTCGTGCCCAACTCTTAGCGACCCCATGGACTGCAGCCTACCAGGCTCCTCCATCCATGGGATTTTCCAGGCAAGAGTACTGGAGTGGGGTGCCATTGCCTTCTCCGACACATACTCACTTAGTATAGTACCCTCCAACTCCATCTATGTTGTGGATATATGCCCAGGAGTCTGAATATATGCCCAGGAACTAGATTATATGGTAACTCCATTTTTGGTGTTTTGAGAAGCCTCCTTACTGTTTTACACAGTGGTTGCAACAACTTACATTCCTATCAACAATGTACGAAGGCTCCCTATTCACATTCTCTCCAACATTGTTATTTGTGTTCCTTTGGATGATGGCCATTCTGATATGTGTGAGTGATATTTCAATGTGGTTTTAATTTAGGGACGGGGCCTTTAATATGTGGGCTCAGGAACAGGTTCCCTCTTGTCTGGCCTAGCATGGGGGTACTGGCATGAACTGATATGTGCTCACCTCCTTTGAAGTCAGCAGCCAACCTCAGTTCCTCCACCTCTTTTTTGTCAAGAAATTCAGATTTTTCTATTGCTGTTGTTGTTGGCAACTAATTACATTGAAATTTACAGCACTGTGCAGGCCAAAGGGGTTCCTGGATGAGCTGAGACCATTTGGCTTACGGGCTCTGAGTCTCTGATTTACGTGTGTGATAACCTCAAAAATTCACTGAACTGTGTGCCTATGGCATGTGCGTTTTCTGTGTGTGTATCATACTCCAATACAAAACTTTATCAAAATAGAGCCATGCCCAGGCACATCAGAAGAGGTCTGTGGGCTAAGATCATCTGAAGGTCCACCGGTTTGGACCCCGGCTTTAATGTCTGTTTAGCATTTGCAGGGCAAGGTCTAGGCACAGCAAGGTTTGATCAGTTTCCTCTCTGTGGGACAATAATCTGCTGAAAGGTACCAGAGTTCCTGCTGATGCTTCCTGCAGGCATGTTTGCTCACACGGGTCTTACCCACAAAGCAACAGACACGTACCTAGAACCCATTTGCCCAGCTGGCCAACTCCACCTGCTCGCATCCCTAGAGCTACACTGCCCCCTGCTGGGCCCAGCTCACTGCATTTATCCATCTTTACAGGCCCCACAAACCTTGGTGCCGTCTTGGGGCAAATTTGGAGACTGAATTCAGTGCACTGGAATTTTCTGGGCAAGGCAGGGTTTTGCATAGGTTTTCAGGGAGTGGAAAAGTAAGCATTAATACAGGTACGGACACACATACATACTCCCTTCCCATAGAAGGGTCCCACAGGTAGGGGAAGGGAGAGGTAGTTATGGCTCTTGCCAAATGCTCCTCTGAAGACAGCCAGAACTCCGTGGGACGCCCCTTGCCCCTACAGGCCGAAGTGTGTGATTAAGAGCTCAGATGCCACCACCTCGGAGCCTAGTGGCCCTCAGGGCCCTCCATCACTGTGCCTGATGCCCCAGGGCAATTAACAAGGGTCATCACAGGTTCATTCTATGACCTCAGCTGAGCTAGTCACACTGCACTTTCATCCTCATACTTGACAAATAATGCCTCATCTATCCTTCCCCTTTCCCCACTCACAATAAAACAACCCCAAGGAGGAGAAGTCTTGAGTGGACATAAGGACAACTTTGCAAGTGACTTTGTTCAGTTCAGTTCAGTTCAGTTCAGTTTAGCAGCTTAGTCGTGTCTGACTCTGTGATCCCATGGACCACAGGACGCCAAGCCTGCCTGTCCATCACCATCTACTGGAGTTTACTCAAACTCATGTCCTTTGACTCAGTGATGCATCCAACCATCTCATCCTCTGTCATCCCCCTTTCCTCCTGCCTTTGATCTTTCCCAGCATCAGGGTCTTTTCAAATGAGTCAGTTCTTCACATTAGGTGTCCAAAGTATTAGAGTTTCAGCTTCAGCATCAGTCCTTCCAATGAATATTCAGGACTGATTTCCTTTAGGATGAACTGGTTGGATCTCCCTGCAGTCCAAGGGACTCTCAAGAGTCTTCTCCAACACCACAGTTCAAAAGCATCAATTCTTCGGTGCTCAGCTTTCTTTATAGTCCAACTCTCACATCCATACATGACCACTGGAAAAACCATGGCCTTGACTAGACATGCCTTTGTTGGCAAAGTAATATCTCTGCCATTTAATATGCTGTCTAGGTTGGTCATAATTTTTCTCTCAAGGAAATTAAGTGACTTTGTACCCAGCATCTTTCTCCACCCCATGTCTATGCTGTGCTTAGTTGTGTCCGACTCTCTGTGAATCCATGGACTGCAGGACACCAGGTTCCTCTGTCCATAGGGATTCTCCAGGCAAGAACACTGGAGTGGGTTGCCATGCCCTCCTCCAGGAATCTTCCCAACCCAGGGATCGAACCTGGGTCTCCCGCATTGCAGGCAGATTCTTTACCGACAGAACCAGCAGGAAAGGCAAATGAAAGCACGTAAATTTAACATTAGAAAATTTAAGCTCATAGCAAGTCTCTCTGCAGCAAATATATATTATCAGTGCTTTGGCCATCTTAAGTTAAAGGCCCTTTGTCTTAAAATTGCTATTGTTGCTTAGTCACTAAGTCATATCTGACATTTTGTGACCCCTTGGACTCTAACCCACCAGGCTCTTCTGCCCATGGGATTTCCGAGGCAAGAATACTGGAGTGGGTTGTCATCTTCTCCAAGGGATCTTCCCCACCCAGAGATCAAACCCAAGGCTCCGGCATAAGCATGAGGGTTCTTTACTCCTGAGCCACCAGGGAAGCTTGTAAAATATATGGTTTTAAATTTTACTTAAATTTATAATCCCTTTGACTTCCATTCCTATACACAACAAAAGAGTGTAAGAAAAGTAGCAAATTCCAAACTATATTGATAATGTATTAAACTTGCTGCTAAGTCGCTTCAGTCATGTCCGACTCTGTGCAACCCCAGAGACGGCAGTCCACCAGGCTCCCCCGTCCCTGGGATTCTCCAGGCAAGAACACTGGAGTGGGTTGCCATTTCCTTCTCCAATGCATGAAAGTGAAAAGTGAAAGTGAAGTCGCTCAGTCATGTCCGACTCTTAGCGACCCCATGGATTGCAGCCTACCAGGCTCCTCCGTCCATGGGATTTTCCAGGCAAGAGTACTTGGAATGGGGTGCCATTGCCTTCTCTGAATGTGTTAATCTTAGTTTGTGGTTTTTGGAAATAGCACATGCAAAGCATATACATTAATTTCTTGGCTTTTTAGTTGCAGTATATGACTCAACAAACTACTTGCTGGGGTGGGGCAAGGCAAGATGTGCAAGCCCTCCTGGGCACTCTAGGCAGAGCACTGCGGGGCTGTGACAAGATCCAGTTAGAAAACGTAACCAAAAGTACTCTGTCAAGTATAAAGCGCTATGCATGTGTGGGTTACGTCAGGCTCCCCAAAGCAGCAGTAATTATACCGGATTGTATTGGGGCTGCCCCCTCTCTACTGAAATGAAAAAAGGGGAGCTTTTCTGATGTGATCTAATTCATTGGGGGCAGGACACAAAGGGGTGCCAGTCACATGTGCTGATACCAGGGTCAGGTCCTAGGTGGGCTGTGCCTGGGGCCATGCATGCGTGCGTGCTTTGTGTCCAATCCTTTGTGACCCCGTGGACTGTAGCCCACCAGGCTCCTCTGTCCATGGAATTCTCCAGGCAAGAATACTGGAGTGGGTTGCCATTTCCTCCTCCAGGGCATCTTCCCAACTCAGGCATCGAACCTGGGTCTCTTGTGTCTCCTGAATTGACAGGCAGATTCTCTACCACTGCGCCAAATGGGAAGCCCATACTTGGGGCCATCAGAAGCCATAAAAAGGCCAAAGGCAGAGGCTATGATTACAGCCAGAAAAGTCGAACCTGTGGTCAGATTCAGAGTGCAAGATGCTGGAGGCAGGGGATGCTAGAGTGGGAACAAGAATGGACTGAGGTAGCAGCAGGGTAAAGAACATAAGATGGCTGATGATGAATAAGACAGGGCCCCTGGAGGTCCCACAGGGCCAGTTCTCATGGGAGTTAAGGTCAGCGTGCACTGAGGGAGTATCAATCAAGACTCTATATGTTACAAGGGGAAGAAACCCAACTCAAACTGATTCGGACAGACAGAGAATGTATTAGCTCATGCAGCTAGAATCCCAAGGGTAGGCCTTCAGGTTTGGCTTGATCCAGGAGTCCAGTCAGACCCATGAGGAGCCAATGTTTTCCTGTACATACCTGGGCTCTGCTTCCTCTGTGGCTCCATTCTTAGACCATTCTTCCATTGCAAGGGCAAGATGGCAGCTCCAGTGCAGGCTCACATCCTCATGACTGCCCTTCCAGCAGAAATAGCCTCCTCTCAGTGTTCTCATACAAGTCAGGGGACTGTCCTGCCTGCACCCACTGGGTTGTGTAACTGTGCCTGGCCCAGTCACTGGTGCCAGGGGGGTGGAAAGTCATAGGTGGCCAGGCTAGGACCACATGCCTGCCCTTCATACTGTGGCCACTGAGCCTGGGAAGGACCTAGCACATAACTGAGGGGAGTGGGTCCCCAAAAGAAGATGAGTGCTTTAGCAAAACGGGGGACAACAGGTGCTGAAAAGTCCTAAGACCAGCACAATCTGCCTCAGAGCCCAGAAGCAAAGCCTGAATTCTAGAGATGCTAGATCCCAGGGGAACACCCACAAGAGTCATATTGGGGTGCCTTTTCCACTTAGCAGAAGGGACCAACATACCACCACCCCTGCCAACCACTGCCATGCCCCAAGGGCATCAGTTCCTTGCCAGTGTTTCCCCAAATATAGACCCCTGCTGGGAACAAATACCTTCAAAGGCTTCATCTTAAGGGAGAGCTGAGTCATGTCACATGACCATCTCTGAGCAGGTCTTGAAAACTAGAGAGGAGGACTCTTGGGTCCAGGAACCGAGTCCGGCTCCTGTCTGTGCAACTCAGTGGTATGTGCGTACCAAGTTGCTTCTGTCAAAACTCAGTGAATGCTTGCTGGTTGAATGAATGAATGATGCTATTTCCAGAGGCTATTTTGGAACAAGACAACACTTTGTGAGAACTGGGTACAAAACTCTCCTCCCCACCCAGCTCCTCGGGGTGGCTGGGTGCCTCGGATCTCCTCTTTGAACTGTCATCCTGGACTGGACCAGCAACCCCCTCCTCCCCGACCTCCCCTGGGAGCAGAAGTCTGAGAACTGCAACAGTCTCTCTCTGCACATGCAACCCCATCCAAACCCCGACTCTCAGACACCTGACCAACACCAGCAGGCTGCCAGCTGCCTGAGGCTGTGTCCCTGGCATGACCCAGCCTCCTCCGAGTGAGTTCCTGTCCGGAAAAGCTCCCGGCTGGCAGAAGAATTTGCCATTTTTTTTTCTAGCTAACACCTCCTGACTTTTCTTAGATTGCTGACTTTAAAAAGGCTTAACAATTGTGAATCCTCCATCTGTCCCTTTGAGAGGTCTGTGGCCCTCATACAACACAGGAGGGTCTTTCTCAAGGAAGTAAAATGTGATCTTCAGGACGGAGGGGGCCGCTGTCCCCCATTCCCGGGGTTGAGGTGAGATCGCATAGAATTGCCAGCCAGCGAACACCGCTGGCCTTGGTGCATTTACCCTGATCCTGCCTTTGTGGTTCACTTCCATGAGCTGCCCCGCGCCAACACCCTGCTTGTCCCCCGCCTCTCTCCTCCTCCCTCAGCCTCGCTTTAGAAGCTGTCACCTCTGGACAAGTCAGAGGGTCCCCGCGGCCTGTCGTTCCTAAAGAAGCTCTGTTCTCACAGCTTGAACTCCTGCCAGCTGTTTGTCTTTGCCAGTTTCCTGACAACCCTCTCTCTAAGCAGCCTGCCTTTTCATCCTAGCCCATCCCTAGCTTTATTTTTTTCCTATGACACTGAGTACCATTTGATCTTTTCTTTAATGTTTATTTAAAATATATTTTGTCTTTTATAAATATTATTATTATTTTTTTTTGGCTGGGCCGAATGCCACATGGGATCTTAGTCCCCTGACCACAGATCGAACCTGTGCCTCCTGCAAAGGAAGTGCTGAGTTTTAACCACTGGGCCATCAGGGAGGTCCCAGCACCATTGGACATTAAAGGGAAACTGTTCTTCCAATTAAAAACCTTCTGATACCAAATGTATGGAGCTATTTTCCCCATGCAAAATGATTCTTAGAACCTACTGGGTATCCAGTCTTGTAATTTAATTCCGTTCTGACACTACCTAGGTACCTAGGTTTAGTGTCAAATCCCAGATTTAATGGCTCAGTCCCAAATACTGCTCCCACTGCAGACACCAGTCATAAGTACCAGGTCCCCAGGCCCTCCATACTTCTCTCTGACTGGCTGTAAATAGGGAGTTCCCACCACCCCCTTCCTCAGGTTTGATAGTTTGCTAGAACAGTTCACAGAATAACATTTTCTGGTTTATCATAAAGCACACTAAGCTTCCCAGGTGGTTCAGTGGTAAAGGACCTGCCTGACAACACTGGAGAGGCAGATTCCATCCCTGGGTCGGGAAGATTCCCTGGAGGAGGAAATGGCAACCTGCTCCAGTATTCTTGCCTGGGAAATCCCATGGACAGAGGAGCCTGGTGGGCTACAGTCCATGAGGTTGCAAAGAGCTGGACACGATCGAGTGGCTGAGCGCACCCCCACACATAAAGAATATTATGAAGGATCCAGATGAACAGTTGCACAGAGCAAGGGCTAGAAGAGTCCAAGGAAGGAGCTCTGTTCCTGTGGAGTTTGGGGTGCACCCCTCCTGGAAAATGGACTTGTTTATCACCCAGAAAGTTTTCCCCCCACCCCCAGTTTGGGGGTGTTTACAGAGGCTTCACAGAGTAGGCAGGATCGATGATGAACTGAGGATGGGGATGGGTCGGAAAGCTCCAAGCTTCTGATTATGGCTTGTCCTTTCTGGTGATCAGCCCCCATCCAGAAGCCCACCTAGAAACACCCCACTAGAACAAAGGATGCTTCTATCACCCAGGAAGTCCCCAGGGATTTAGGATCTCTGGGTGAGTTGCTCTTATCACTCAGGATGTGACAAGGGTCTTAGGAGTCCTATGTCAGAGACCAGGGACAGAGACCAAATATATATTTTATTTTATTAAAAAAAATCGGGTTGGCCAAAATGTTCATTCAGGTTTTTCATATGCTATTCTGGATAAATACACACCCATGAAACCATCACCGCCATCGAGGCCATAGATAAATCCGCACCTCCCAATGTTTCCTTCATCCCTTTATTATTATTGTTGTTGTTCTTAGTGTTAGAACACTTAACATAAGATCTACCCTCTTAGCAAATTTTAAGTATACGATGCAGTGTTGTTACCGAAAGGATGTTCTGTGGCCTGGATGCAAGAGCTCAAAAGCCATACAGGCTAGGCTGGTGGAAAGGAAAGCTTGGTTTTTTGCTTTATTTCAGATGCCGGCAACTGGTTGAAGGGTATTGTCAGACATCTGTCCAGAGGCTGATTCCACCCCCACCCCTGGCTGACAAGCTGGGGTGAGAGCTTTTACAGAAAGACTGGGAAACAGCACAATCAACCCTGACAGTTGGTCAGACCCTGCTGGTCTGACCAGCATCGTCTTGGTTGTTTTAAGTCGTTTTAAGTATAGTTCATCTTCAGTTCCAGGGTTGGTGGTTTGTTCCCATTTCTTTGAGGCCTGTTCTCCGAATCGTGGCAGCTCAGGTGGTGGGTACCGTCTGCTCATCACGCAGTTAACTTCTCCAGCATACTGATGTTCTAGCACCTGTAAGACAGCTCACAGGATATGGCTCAGAATATTATCTACAGCCCTTGAGAAAGAACTAAAGGTCCTTGACTATGCTTAATGACGACATTATTCTTATTTAGTCTTCTCTGACAGTTTTCCTTTCATTCCGTATTTCTCACTTCTGTGATTAAGCTTATTCTTTGACTCAAGTTTTCCACAGACCAAAGGCAGGCCAAGGAAATGGTGCGGGGGCAGGGACCGCAGGCCCTGCTCTGTTTCATTATTGTTAGCAATCAGATCAGATCAGTTCAGTTGCTCAGTCATGTCCGACTCTTTGCAACCCCATGAATCGCAGCACGCCAGGCCTCCCTGTCCATCACCAACTCCCGGAGTTCACTCAGACTCACATCCATCGAGTCAGTGATGCCATCTGCCGGGGTCCAGCCCCGGTGGATCCAGGGATTTCGAAGGGGAGATGGCATAGGCGATCAGGAAACAACACTTATTAAAATATTAATTAAAGATATAAATAATAATAGAAATGAGGATAGCTCAGTGAGGAGGAAATTCAGTGAAGAAAAGCGGATGAAATGATAGCTCAGTGAGAAGGAAATTCAGTGAGAACATTTTGTGGAGAGAGGAGGCTGAATAATTCAGTCAGAAGGTAAGAGAAAGAATGACATGGGGAGACCAAGCTTCGGTGAACAAGGCCCCATACTTTACTTTTCAAAGTAGTTTTTATCCCTTAAGTTATGCATAGAGGATAATGGGGGAAGGGGTGGAGTCATGCAGGGACAGCAGTCCCTGAGCCAGGCTTTCAAACCTATCACACGCAAAAGTTTAGTTGAGTTACATTATCTTCTGGCCCAGAGGCCTATTAACATTTTAAGGAACTTATTTTCTCTAAAGGTGATTATTTTAAAGTCAGGCGCCACCCTCCAAAAGCATTGGCGTTGCATATCTATAGGGCAAAGTTGTGGTGGGTTGTACTCAAGGGTCCCAGGTCACAAACATTAAGGCTACTACTTACATTTCAGTACACTGCCAAGGACACAGTAGGTAAGGGATATGGAGACTTAGCAGCAAACATTGGCCCAACAAGTGAAAAACCCTTCACCAATACAATTTCTAATCAATCTTTTAACTGCTCAAAGGAATCTGTGTTCAGAAAGTTTAGAACATCTCATGCCTCTCACAGTTGGGAGGCTCTAAACAATCACATGTGGCCGGAAAAACCTATTCAGGCAGGCTAGAGGATTTCCAAAGGGAGTTTGTAGGCTGAAACACCGTCACACCCAGGAATTATTAACTGGAGCTGTAAGTTAGCTCTTTTTTCAGAGAAAGGTAGTGGGGGACAGCCCCCTGTAAAGTCAGAGGTGAGAACACAAAGCAGAAAGTAGGCAGACTCTGGCTTTTTTGGGGTAGTGCTCGAGAACCTCCAAGGGGCTCCTGAGGCCCAATCTTGCCCTTGTGTCATTGAGCCTCCTTCCTCACGACCCTTGTCATGGGCGGAGCACTAATCCAAAAACCAGCTCCCAACAGCCATCCAGTTATCTCATCTTCTGTCGTCCCCTTCTCCTCTTGCCCTCAATCCCTCCCAGCATCAGAGTCTTCTCCAATGAGTCAACTCTTCACATGAGGTGGCCAAAATACTGGAGTTTCAGCTTTAGCATCATTCCTTCCAAAGAAATCCCAGAGCTGATCTCCTTCAGAATGGACTGGTTGAATCTCCTTGCAGTCCAAGGGACTCTCAAGAGTCTTCTCCAACACCACAGTTCAAAAGCTTTAATTCTTCGGCGCTCAGCCTTCTTCACAGTCCAGCTCTCACATCCATACATGACCACAGGAAAGACCATAGCCTTAACTAGGCGAACCTTTGTTGGCAAAGTAATGTCTCTGCTTTTGAATATGCTATCTAGGTTGGTCCTAACTTTTCTTCCAAGGAGCAAGCGTCTTTTAATTTCATGGCTGCAGTCACCATCTGCAGTGATTTTGGAGCCCAGAAAAATAAAGTCTGACACTGTTTCCACTGTTTCCCCATCTGTTTCCCATGAAGTGATGGGACCGGATGCCATGATCTTTGTTTTTTGAATGTTGAGCTTTAAGCCAACTTTTTCACTCTCCACTTTCACTTTCATCAAGAGGCTTTTGAGTTCCTCTTCACTTTCTGCCATAAGGGTGGTGTCATCTGCACATCTGAGGTTATTGATATTTCTCCCCACAATCTTGATTCCAGCTTGTGTTTCTTCCAGTCCAGCATTTCTCATGATGTACTCTTCATAGAAGTTAAATAAACATGGTGACAATATACAGCCTTGATGTACTCCTTTTCCTATTTGGAACCAGTCTGTTGTTCCATGACCAGTTCTAACTGTTGCTTCCTGACCTGCATCCAAATTTCTCAAGAGGCAGATCAGGTGGTCTGGTATTCCCATGTCTTTCAGAATTTTCCACAGTTTATTGTGATCTACACAGTCAAAGGCTTTGGCATAGTCAATAAAGAAGAAATAGATGTTTTTCTGAAACTCTCTTGCTTTTTCCATGATCCAGCGGATGTGGGCAATTTGATCTCTGGTTCCTCTGCCTTTTCTAAAACCAGCTTGAATGTCAGGAAGTTCACGGTTCACATATTGCTGAAGCCTGGCTTGGAGAATTTTGAGCATGACTTTACTGGCGTGTGAGATGAGTGTAATTGTGTGGTAGTTTGAGCATTCTTTGGCATTGCCTTTCTTTGGGATTGGAATGAAAACAGACCTTTTCCAGTCCTGTGGCCACTGCTGAGTTTTCCAAATTTGCTGGCATATTGAGTGCAGCACTTTCACAGCATCATCTTTCAGAATTTGGAATAGCTCAACTGGAATTCCATCACAACATAAGAAGGCCTTACAAATAGCTGTGAAATTTAACTATTCACTGTGCATTTAACTATTTCCTTATTTATTTCTTCCGGAGAAGGCAATGGCACCCGACTCCAGTATTCTTGCCTGGAAAATCCCATAGATGGAGGAGCCTGGTGGGCTGCAGTCCATGGGGTCGCTAAGAGTCGGATACGACTGAGCGACTTCACTTTCACTTTTCACTTTCATGCATTGGAGAAGGAAATGGCAACCCACTCCAGTGTTCTTGCCTGGAGAATCCCAGGGATGAGGGAGCCTGTTGGGCTGTCTTAGGGGTTGCGCAGAGTCGGACAGACTGAAGTAACTTAGCATAGCATTAGCATTATTTGTTTCTTATCTTCCGTCCCCATGAGAGGGCGCTAGAGAGACCTTGGTTTGGTCACTTCTGCACCCTCTCTGTCTAGAATAGAGTCTGGCCCACAGTAGGTGCTGGAGAAGGAAATGGCAACCCACTCCAGTACTCTTGCCTGGAGAATCCCATGGACTGAGGAGCTTGGTGGGCTCCTCAGTCCATGGGATTGTAAAGAGTCAGACATGACCGAGGGACTCGGCAACATAGTAGGTGCTCAGTCATCAATGATCGGATGAACAAGCACATGAACTTCAGCTTTCTTTTCTAAAAACTGGATCTTGGCCTCTTGTCTGGGCTGCCAGCCTGGTAAGGAGACTCTCCTCTGGCCGCCCCTACCACACAGGCTTCCCACAGTCCACATTTCACACTTTTGTCTTCAGCTGATCCTTTGTACCCTCCCATCCCCCCAAGACAGAGTAGGGGCCCGGCCTCATTCCAGCCCAGACAGGAGTCAGGTAGGCGTTGGTTGGGAAAGGCCCATCCAGAATTGAGGCTGGACTGGAAAGTGCTTTGTCAACTTCCAGGGCAGCACCTCTGGAGTGCTGGTTGCTATGGTAGTTAATGTTATTTGTTCAGTTTGCAGAAAAGGCCCAAGCAGCCTGGCTTGTATAAATATTAATCATGGGGATATTTCTGCTGCCCGGGTTAGGCCAGCACCCAGCTGGAACCTGGGCTAACAGGGGCCTGGCCAGGCCAAAGGAAAGCTGCCCACAGAGGGTGGGCTCCTGAGCTCTGTAAACAGGCCACGCTCCCGGAATCACTAGAGGGCCCTTCTGCTTTCCTCCCCTTCCTCCACCCTCAAGGCTCTGAGAGCTCCACAGGTGATTCGGGGTGTGGCCCTCCTGCCAGGCACCCAGGTGCCCCAGTGCTTTTCATCCCAGCTCTTCTGTTCATTTATTCACCCACGTATGTGGAGGCATGGCACTGTCCCCAGTGGGCCCTGTGGGAGACACAGGGGGAGCCCACAGCAGCCTTTGTCCTTCATGGAGACGGGAGCATGACAGCCCCCCTCCAAAGCACGCGGCTCCTAGAGGAAAAGGAGGGGCTGTGGTTGGTCAAAAGGTTATTTCTTTACAGGCTCAGTGCTGCATCTGGACATTCTGCCCCAGGAAATGCGTTATCAGACCATTAAACTATCAAGGCTGATTGATAGCAGGCAAATAGAATGTGAACGGATGTATTTATCAACCAAATGTGTAAAACCAAACGTTTATTATACATGCTGGTAGGGGTGGGTAGGCAGTGGGCAGTGGGGGCATTTTTTGGTAAAGGCTGGCCTGGCTGCAGGCTTCCCAGGTGGCTAAGTGGTAAAGAATCTGCCTGCCAGCACAGGAGATGCAGGAGACGTGGGTTCAATCCCTAGGGTGGGAAGATCCCTCAGAGAAGGGAATGGCTACCCACTCCAATACTCTTACCTGGAGGATCCCATGGACAGAGGAGCCTGGCGGGCTGCAGTCTATGGGGATGCAAAGAGTCAGACACAACTGAGCAACCGACCATGAATATACAGTCTGGCTGCAGCCTCTTAAAATGGAAATATAGCAGCTTGGACTGTGGCTGCCTCCTTCACTTGAAAAATCTTGCTGCCTGCCTTCTTCCTTATTTCAAAGTGACGCTCATGCATCTTGAGAACATGGTGTGTTGGGTTGTGTGAAAACCGCTGCCGTCTTCACAGGCTGCACTGTGGGGAAGAAGGCCCCAGGCTACTGGCCCAAGCTGGGGGAGCAGAAGGTGCTGAGGAGATGGTGGGAGGTGCAAGTTTGAAAAGTCAATTCAGGAGTCACTTCCCAGCATCTTGGGACTCCCGTGGTGGCTCAGAGGTAAAGAGTTTGCCTGCACTTTGGGAGACCTGAGTTTGATCCCTGGGTCCAGAAGATCCACTGGAGAAGGAAATGGCAACCCACTCCAGTATTCTTGCCTGGAAAAATCCCATGCACAGAGAAGCCTGGCGGGCTACAGTCCATGGGGTTGCAAAGAGACAGACACGACTGAGTGATTACACTTTCCTTCCTAGCATCCTTGTTCCCTCCTTGTTTCAGAGGCTGTGCTCTTCTCTCTGAGGACCAGACCGGCTTGGGTACAGCCGATGGCAGCCCACAGCCTACCATGACCCTCACTCTGACATTCTGGGCCCTTCAAGTTGGCTTGATGCTCATCACAGCCTTGACCTCCAGGCTGCAGCCTGAACCCTCACCCCAACCCCAGGATCCATGGACCCCTCTGCTATGGACCTGCTGCTCCAGATTTTAGGCTAAGTTGAATTTTGCCTCCTCCAGGCAGCCTTCTGTGATTTATTTGGCTTTGCCCCCTTAGGAGCCTGTGCAGACTTACATTTGGAACCCCTTCTTTTGCTTGGCTCACTCACCTGTGGGGCAGTTGACAGGCTGTCGGCTGGGACAGAGGGGTGCCTGGGCTCTGGGCTCCCCTCCTCAGGCAGGCTAACCTCACCTCTGCAGGATTCCCAGGTCATCAGGAGAGAAAGCTGTAAACTTTCCCAAGGCCCATGCCCAGGACTGGCCCACTGTCCATCCTATCAAACCCTCTTGGTGGACACAGCTCACAAGGCCAGTCCATAGAGTCAGATGCTGGGGAGACAGGGCCACCTCCCCCACCCCGAATATGGAAGCTGTGACGTCACACTGGGAACGGAGCTTGCATGCAGACATGGGAATATTTCCTGGCCCTTTCTGCATATCCCACAAGCAGTCAACATGGGTTTCCCTGAAAAGCAGCCTGGGGGAGAGGATCACATTGTGGTGTGAAGCGAGTTAGTCTACCCTTTCTTCCCCTGGCTGCAGGTTTCAGAGCAGCAGTGGTCACGCCCGGCCTGGTGGGCAGGTAACTCGTGTTGTCAAGCTCAGAAGGGCCCCACACTCAGTTTTATGCCCTGCAGTCGCCATCTTGAAATTCTTCATAACTCTGAACAAGAGCTCTGCATTTTCACTCTACAATGGGTTCTTCAAATGAGGTAACTGGATCTGAGAATGGCAGGTGTTGGTTATCTGCTCAGCACTGAATGACCCTGCTCTGGGCAGGCTCTTCCTGCTAGACAGAGACTAGAAGAGCTGGGACCAGTCCAGGGTGATGGTTGAGGGAAGGGGATACTCTGCAGCCCAAGGCTTCCCAATCATAAGAGCCTGAAACTCGAGCCATGAATCTTTTGACTGGTCTGCCCCCTCCTGTGACGGCCCCATGGGTAGCCCCTCCTATATTTTAGGATGTCTGGATGACCTCGATGCATGCTCAGTCACTCATGTCTGACTCTTGGCAACCCCATGGACTGTAGCCCAGCTGTCCATGGAATGGACTCTGTCCGTGGAATTTTCCTGGCAAGAACACTGGAGTGAGTTGCCATTTCCTACTCCAGGAGATCTTCCTGACCCAGGGATTGAATCCGCAGCTCTTCCATCTCCTACATTGGCAGGCAGATTCTTTACCATTAGCACTACCTGGCAAACCAAGAAGCCTCTGTAACGGTTCCCAACTGTGCACCCGGGGAGACTCAGGATGGAAAAAAAGAGAATACTGACCCTAGAGAGCTGAAGTTCACACCAAATGAATGACTCAGTGCACCTAGACTCTTGCCTCTTCCAGTCCATAGAAAAGTGCTGAATTTATTAACTTGAAATGTCTGGTTTTCTTTAATTAGTATTAATCTTTTGATGTTGGACTACCTGGTTTTCACAGCAGAAATTCCTGTATATCCTGGCTCCCGCCTCACCTCTTCAGAGCAGTCCCTCGGGGTATCTTAGAGGCTTTCTTCCAGGCTTGAGTCCTCACTTTTGTCTGCTAAATAACACATAGTTCTCAACTTTTAGGTTGTATGTTTTTTCCAATCGACAAGGTAACAACAGTACCCACTTTATACAACTGCTGTGGAGATCAAATGAGGTAATATACATGGGAAGAGCTCAGAACTGCACAGAACACCTAGTCAGTACCACATGTTTGCTGTTACCTGTGAATGAATGAATAAAGCTGCTATATAGTGCTGAAATTTACTGGGCTGGTCCTTCACATACCAGTCATTTATTACCGGCATGTCTGTTTCGTGTTTACCGTGAGCCTGGCACTGTGCTAGGTGTAGGAGATAAAAAATTGAGTAAGATAAATTTTGCTCACAGATGACTCAGAGTCGGGAAACTGACGGGTAAGTGAATGTAGCTCCTGTGATTTGCTGCAGGTGATGTGATGAGGGGCAGGTGTGGGACAGGGGAGGAGGGACTCTGTTCAGCCTGGGAAGTGGCAGGAGGCAGAAATGCTTCTGGGAAGGGTGGCTCCGAGTAGCTGCAGTCCTTTATGTCTCATCACAGAACGAATTCAGGGAGAGGCAAAATGATACATAAGAAGTGATTCATTAGAAAAGGATGCTTGTGCTTTCCAGGTGGTGCAGTGGTTAAAGAATCTGCCTGCTGATGTAGGAGATGCGAGAGACATGGATTTGATCCCTGGGGTCAGGAAGATCCGCTGGAGAAGGAAATAGCAATCCACTCCAGTATTCTTGCCTGGAAAATCCCATGGACAGAGGAGAGGAGCCTGAAGGGCTATAGTCCATGGGGTCACAAAGAATTGGACATGACTGAACGCACACACCCATGAGGCTTATAAGAGGGTGGGCAAGAGAGTGCGACCCTGAGAACTTCATGGGCTATGGTTTTATAATCAAAGGAAAAGTAGCGAGGGGGAGAAGACCACCTCTCCCTCCTTCTTGGGCAGACGTCACCCTTCCAGAGGTCGCCCTTCCGTCATCAGCTCCTCCTCCCTGATCTTCTTGTTTCTTGTCTCTACAAGGTCAAACTGAGTCTGTTGTGGCACCGTTCTGTTCAGTCGCTCAGTCGTGTCCAACTCTTTGTGACCCCGTGAACCGCAGCACACCAAGCCTCCCTGTCCATCACCAACTCCCGGAGTCCACCCAAACTCATGTCTGTTGAGTTGGTGATGCCATCCAGCCATCTCATCCTCTGTCGTCCCCTTCTCCTCCTGCCCTCAATCTTTCCCAACATGGCACAGTGGAAATGAGCAAAAAGGCAGTGAGCTGGGCCCAAATCATGAGTTGTATGGTTTCAGTGTAATGTCACCTTTTGCTTACACTTTTGTTTTTAGTTTCTGAAGAGAAGCCTGTCATAGGAATCATTAACTTACTGGCCTCCTGGGCAGGAGGTGGGTCTCAGGCCACCATCGTTTTACTGTTCTGGGGGGGCATGCCTCCTGCTTCTGTTGCATGGTGTTGTGGTTAAGCAAACCTGCTTTCTTGAGTGATCATTAGTTTACGGGGGTCTCCCATACTTTTTCCTTTACCTATGATCCCTTAGTGGGGTTGACTGCGTAATCACCTACTTTGCCCCTTTACTCTGTCCCGATGAGAAGGAGCACCAGAAGGGAGGTGATGCTGGTGGCGAACCTCTCGAAGATGAGTCGACAGCATCCTTCAGACAAAGCACCGGTTGGATTCAGACACAGAGGAATTAACTGTTTTCTTTTTTTTAATTATCATAATAGAAAATAACAACAACAGCAACAGTGCCAACAGTCAAAGGGACACAATCCCACGTTGCCACATTTTTTGCATCCATTAAGGTTATAGGTTTTGAATCAAAAGAGCACATGGAAACCCTACATTAAGAAAGAGCCTTTTCACTGTAGTAAAAGTTAGTGATCCCACTGTGAAGCCTGGGGGCTTCAGTAGCAAAGGACTAAAAGAATAGTTAAAATACCTTTTTATTAAGTAAACTACTTACATGTACAAGTTGAATATGAAAACATTAGTAAGACACAGAAATATTTCCGATTTTCTCCGCATGAAGAATTGGCATCTGGACGGTGGCTAGTTCCAAGAATAAGGTTTAAAACTTTAAATAGTAAAAACTTTAAACAGTAGAAAGAGTGTTAGTATGGTTTCAACTGGGGGACACAGGGTGAGAACAAGCGAGGATGTAGATTTGTCCAAGTCTGTTAGCCAGCTCCCCCATCTCCACCCCCTCTAAGATTTTCCCCGAGAAGCATCTCTCAGACAGACTAACGAGGGGTCGGGTGCCTCAGGGTCCAGAGACTCACAGCTACTGGCTAAGAGGGAACACAGGACAAGTTTAGCCCCTCTGTCAACATGCACTTTGTAGAGTGCTCCATCCAGGGTGACTCCCCATGAAAGCCCAAGACAATGGAAAGTGAGAGGATGTGGATTTTCGAACAACTTGCTAGATTCCAATTCGCTGCCTTCCAACTGGAATTTTTTTTTTTTTAACTTGAGGCAGCAACCCTGATCACTTCCATAGCTCAGAAGACCTTTGATTTATTCAAAGACTCACAATCGGGGAAAGAGGCGCTTTGGAAGATTCCCATATCTGGGAACTAGAGATGGCATGGTCCAGTGCTGGGTTTCCCAACCTCAGCATGATCGGCACTTGGGGGGATGGACACTTCCTTGTCCCAGGGGCTGGTCAGTGGCATCCCTGGCTTCCATCCGCTAGGTGCTATCAGAGCATACCCCCCCACCCCCACCCCATGTCATGAAAATCAAAACTGTCTCCAGACATTGCTGATGGACCTTTGGGAGATGAAACTGCTCCCAGATGAGAACCACAGTCCTAGTGGTTGAGAAACTTCATAGATAGAAGCCCTGGGCGCCAGACCCCACTCTCCTGCTCACCAGGGTGGCCTGGCAATGCTCTCAAACCTCTGGGAGACTCTGTTTCCTCGAGGAAGTGTGAAAGTTTAGAAGCTCCCTTCCTGCCAGCTTACAGAGCCCAGGTCAGAACCATCTGGATCGCTGGGACAATACTTTAAACTACACTGATGTTGTTCAGCTGCTCAGTCGTGTCTTGACTCTTGGCGACACCACAATGGCACACCAGGCTCCCCTGTCCTTCACTATCTCCCGGAGTTTACTCAGATTCCTTTCCATTGAGTCAGTGATGTTGTCTAGCCATCCCATCCTCTGCCACTCTTTAACCTGTACACGTGGTGATTCTCTGGTTCATGATGACACTGGGGGAAAGAGAGCTGGTGAAACTGACACTGAGGCCCCTGGTGGCCGCTCACCACGTGGAGGGGGCTCGGTGGTGGGGAGGGCTCTGGATCCCCCAGTAGTCATAGATTCCCTGTGCATGTGCCTCATACATCTGTCAGGACTTCTTACCAAGGCAGCAGGGGTCTCAAACCTCCTCCTGGGAAGGCAGGAAGTCATCTTGCAAAAGGGCCCAGGAGTAGATGAAAGGCTTCATCAGACAGCTGGGCAGAGAGGTCTGGGCAGGCATGAGTGTGCACAGTCAAAAAGCAGGTGCCCGCACATCCTGGGAATTGGGCAGCCCGACCAACCTCTCCAAGGGCTTTCTCTGCGACTTTTACCATGATTCAGAACAAGCCATGAGGACTTACATTCCAAAATTTACATAGTTTTAGGTACTCTTAACCATTCATTCCATTGCAGTCCCAGGAGCTGCTGTCTTCTCACTTTGGGAGGGATGTTCCTCCCTGTAGTCACTATGGTCTGCACGGTTTTGCCCCTGCCCACCTCCATCCTCCCATTCAAAAAAAGGGCAAGAAAATGCTCAAGGTCTGATCTCCAGAAGCGACTTGCTGGGGATACCCAGCCACCGCTGAACTCTGATTTCCTGGGTTTCTTGGAGGGGCTTCTTTTTCCACTTGGAGATTTTTGACTTCAGCCCTGTGTGCTCCCAGAGCTCCGTCCCCTGGCTCTCTTCCACCCTCTCACTGCCGACCAAGACCAGGGCCCCGTGGAGCAGGCGGGGGTAGGACGGGTGCACACGGGACAGCCAGGCTCCCGCTTCTCCCTTGGGCCAGGGGCGCAGCTCCCAGGGTGTCTCCATCCGGGCAGCCCAGCACATCCAGAACTTGCTCTGTGTGGAGTTTGTGTGTGTGTGTGTTAGCTGCTGTCATGTCCGACTCTTTTCAACCCCATGGACTATGGCACACCAAGCTCCTCTGTCTATAGGATCTTCCACATTTATTTTTTGGGGCAGACCCAGATACAGAATCTCCCAATCAATGGGTATGGCTGTTTCAGAGCTTCTAGTGCTTAGGGACAGAATTCTCAGAAGGGTGACTAATTCCCCAGCCCTGCTTTACTGCCCAGGAAGATGCCACATGTTTGCACTCCAGGGATCAGAGCTTTTCCTTCTATTTGTAAAGGCTTTTGCTCTTGAGACTCAGGGTGGTGGGGAGTGGGGGGAAGTGAGGAGGTGTTGGGGTGGTGGGTTGCTCCAAGGTAGGGCTTGGCCCTGGATACGGTCCAGAAGATCAATGTCCAGGCCATCCAGACCCTTCCAGACACATTTACAGGCTGATATGCTTTAAGTGCCAGAGTTGGCTTTGGCAGCTATTGCTATTGTTTAGACTGTAGCCCACCAGGCTCCTCTGTCCATGGTATTTCTCAGGCAAGAACACTGGAGTGGGGTGCCATTTCCTTCTCCAGGGGTCTTCCTGACCCAGGGATCAAACTCGGGTTTCCTGCATTGCAGGCAGACTCTTTACCATCTGAGCCATGATGGAAGGCCCAGAGGACAGTCAAAGGGGCAAAAGGGGCCAGGTGACAGCTGGTTAACACGATGGATGCCCATCCCAAGGCTGGGGGCAGGCAACCTGGGTTCCCTTTGTGATCCCCGGCGAACGCATGAGACCCGCAGCCTGGCATCCATCCAGGGGCCTGTCAGCTCTCCATTAACTTACAGTCTGGCCCCAGCTGACCTCCCGAAAGTCCTGATTAAACACTCTCTAAGGCCTCTAGCTGCTGCGAGGTTCTGAGACTGACAAATACCTGTGCACGGCTGTCTGTCCCTTTCTAGGACTTCCATGGAAATCCATGCTCTAGGACCAGCAGAGCCCAGCCTCAGAGGCCCATCTGAGGTTGCTCCATCCCAGAGGGCTCATCACAGAGGGTGTGGATGCAGGGAGACGTGAGGTAACCAGCAAGCCTACAGTCTAATCACAGCTCCTCAGCCACACGGCCTGGCCTCAGCTTCCTCTACAAAAAAAATGACAAGGATCCCCGTGCCCCTCTCTGCACCCTCACCCCTGCCGAGGGGTGATCGGAGAAGTAAATGCGATATGGCTCACAGCACAAGGAAGGTGCGTAGGCTGACAGCAGGGAGAATAATCACGGTTAATGGTATCACTATTAATAAGGAGAGAAGGTCAGTTTCCTGCAGGAGAGGACTGTTTGTCTGGAAGGAGTTGGGCTGTAGTGCAGACAGTGGCCGAGTCTCTCCAGTCTCCAAGGACAGCTTCCAAGGGATGCTAGTGGGCTGGCAGGCAGCCAGGCCTTCCATTTAGAACAAGCTGGAAAGTGGCCTGTTTGTCTCTCAAGCCCAGCGGTACTTACTAGCCAGTTCTCCCCTTGGATCCCGGGGGACTCCCTAAAGGAGAAACGAGCTTCTTTCTCTTGGGGGTAGATGGGTAGATGGGGCCAAGGGAGCCTCATTTGCCTCTTGACCTTGGACCCAGGGAAAGGGCAGCGATGACAGAGCGGGAGCCCACAGAGCGATCGTCTCCCCCAGGGCCTACAAATCCCCTGGGGAAACACCCAGCTCCAGTGTCCTCTGGCTTGGCCGCTTCTCCAAAGATCCAGGGACCGCAACTCCTGCCTTCCTAAATCAAGTGTTGCTGTGCGCGGTGAGATGCAAGCACATGCAGGTGTGGGATGTGGGATGCCCACAGCTTGCCGAGGGGAAGAGGAGGGGCACGGGGAGAAGCAAGTACAGAAAACATTCCAGAAAAGGTAGGACGCCTCCTCCGAGAAGCAGACACTAAAGAGACAAGTCCCTCCTTCCTCAGCACGGGCCTGTCAAGCCAGGGTGGGCTCAGGAGCCAGCCTCACCCAGGAGAAGCCAGAACGGGAGCCCCAGAACAGGGTCCAAGGGAGAAGCATCCGTCCCCCTTGCTCAGGAGAGTCTTGGCACTCAGCGGAAGGCCTGAGCCTGGGGTTGGGGCCCAACCTGCAGCGCCAACCATCCCAGGATTGTCCTTATCGATTCTGGCTGTGTGAGCCCCTCCTCGTGTGGGCCTCTCTGTGAGGCTCTGAGTCAGGGCCCTTCTGCGTTGTGTCCTGAGAACACTGGTCTCTGGGCGCTTCTCTGGCCAAGGAAAGAGACTTGAGTTCAACTTAAAGAGGCGGACAGGCAACAGGGACCCCCTTCCCAAGGAGGCTGAGCATGTCCCAGCCCAGGATGGTCAGACACTTCCATCTGCAGAGGTCAGAGCCGGCCAGGCCATACCACAATGTGGGACCTCGGGAAATGGCCTCTAGAGACTCAGGGCCTGGTTTAAAGGTGCCTGGAGGAGCCACACAGCCACTAAAGGCTGCATGGCGTTCCAGAAAGAGCCTGGCTTTGGGACCAGACAGTTCAGGTTCATCTTGATCGTCACTTTGCTGCTGTGGCCTCAGGCAAGTTATTCCACTCCTCTGAGCTTCTGGTCCCTTATCTGTATATCGGAACAGTGATGTCTAGAGTAATGCCTACATGTTCAGTCACTTCAGTCGTGTCTGACTCTTTGCAACCCCAGGGACTGTAGCTCGCCAGGCTCCTCTGTCCATGGGATTCTCCAGGCAAGAATACTGGAGTGGGTTGCCATGCCGTCTTGCAGGAGGTCTTCCTGACCCAGGAATTGAACCCTCATCTCTTAGGTGTCCTGCATTGGCAGGTGGGTTCTTTACCACTAGTGCCACCAAATGTAATGGTGAAGATTAAATCTGTGCCTGTTAACAGGGCACAAGGCTTGGATAGACTCAAGCAATACGGCCTTTACTCAACATCAAAGACAGAACCCCTTCTGTGGCCAGAGGGAGAAGACAGCACACTCTGGCTGGAACTTAACAGGCACGTCAGTCCCCGATGTTCTCTGAGTGAAGTTGGAAAAAAATAAACAGAATCATGGGAGATGGAGTGGGCTGACCCTGGGTAAGACACTGAGATCCATATGGATGTCAAGTTTGCACAAGAAGGTCCCTGAAACTCCTGATCATCTCTGGCCCTGACATTAAGAAGAGAGAGAGACTTGAAAGTTGAATTTAACTAACATTCTTGTCAGAGGAAAGAAAACCTTCATGGGGAGAATCCCATGCCCAGAAACACCCAGTGAAAGGTGGGGCCCCCAGGGCTGCCCTGGAAGGTTAGAGGCCTCCTTAGAGCTAAAAGTCAACCTTTCCTCTCTTCCTCGCTCCTCCCCGTGTTACCAACATAGAACCTTCTCTCCCATGGCCATCCCCACAGGCCATTTGAGTACACAGAGCCACTACCTACCTAGGACAGGGCTGTAGGCTTCCAGGGGACATGGGTTCAGAAGGCAAACTGTGGGGGTGTTTGGACGGGAGTGAGTCCCATGAAGACAGCTTGTCTCCCAAACCCTGGCTCTGGACTTCACTCCTTGGGTTTGCTCATGAAGACACGTGTCTGTCTAAGGAATACCCTGCTCACGGGGCAGGCAGGGCCTAGGCCTTGACAGAGAGAAGGTTACTGGAGAAGCATCTGAGATGCTGTGCTCGAAACGGCCACCACCGAGCCCTGCCTCCAAGCTGGTCCTACCTGCAGACGGCGAGGCCCGCTCCGCTCAGCAATTCCACAAAGAGTCCAGGGAGGCAGTGCAACATCCCTTCTCCCAATCCCCAAAGGCCACGCTAATGCTCAGCGCTCATGACCACCACTTGAGCTGAAGGTCAAGTGAAGGTCAAAACCATCTGGAGGTCAGGCTGGTAACCCCATTAATGCAGCAGCTCGGGGCCAACCTCCCAGAGACGAGTGGCCACCTCTGGACATTTAAGATGTCCCTTCACCTGTCATCAAGTACATTCCTTTTCTCCTGACACTACAGTGACAAATTTAGCCTTCTTCTTTTTTTTTTTATAATTGTCCCCAAATACGCATGAGGGTTTCTTTACCAGTTTTTGAAGTTTCTCAGCCACCGAGAGGGAGTTTATACCATCTATTTCCTTTTGTACAACTGCACGGAGGAAGCAAGGAAAAAGCCACTCTGGGCTTATAGGCAAGCCAGCCTGTGTCCTAGCTCCCCCTACTCTTGGGGGGACAGGGAGGACTGTCTTGGGGAAGGGGGAGCTTTGCCATGAACTTTCCTAAGGACGGAAGAAAAGCGAGTCCTTTGCTCTGTGAATCTCCTCCAGCACGTGGGTACACTCAAAGGCCAACAGGCCTGTGGTCTTACTGAGAGGGCTCCCAGGCTAGCCAGGATTCCCCAGCCACTGATTTTTAGGCATATCAGGAAACGGACTCAGGCAGATCACAATTACACCTGCAAGAGTGCAGGGTAGCCTGGAGGAGTTTAAAGTGTGAGTGTCTTAACGCCCTGCCCACCCTGCACACAGCTTCAGAACCATCTGGATAGTCCCTCCCCAGCCAGAGCAGCTGAGTAGGCAGGAATGTACTCAAGAAAGGGCTGAGGTGGGGCAGAGACAGCCTTGAATCACAGTCAGGAAAGGTCCCTCCTGCTCTGACCGCTGCTGTTCCGTACTCTGGGACCACAGGCAAGTCATGCCCCTCTCTCTCCCACCCACCAATTCACAAGATGCACAGACCTCATCTCTAGAGTTCCATGACTTCTCAGAGAAGAAAGAGCCTCTTGAGTGGGTAGCCAGCATCCACCTGGCAAGTATGATTTTTAAAGGCGCCTTCTCTTCTCTTTACAAAGGTGAGAAAGTCCAGCTAGCAGATAAAAATCACCATCAATACCACCCCTGAGATCCACATCACCAGGAACTCCCCCATCCTTGGGTTTCATAAGGGGTCAGGTGCCTGGTGTCAAAGACGCCATTTCCAAGTCAAAGGAGGAATGTTCTATGACATTTCCAGGGACCACCATGGATATTCTGAGGGGCCGAGTGAGAAGCCAGATTGGGGCAGAAACACTCGGGTCTGAAGGCCGCCCTTGCCCCAGCACCCCACAACCCGTGTGTGATATTAATACGTTGGAGTAAAAACGAGACATGTAAGTGATGATTTAGTGCCAGCAAGGGATCATCCAATCACGTCTGTATTTTAAACCAAACTTGGCTGCTCCCTCCGGTCTCATGTTTGTGAAATGTGGTTTCAAGAATTTTCCAACCTGTTCCTCCAAGGTTTTGCCTTGTCGTGCCTCCAGGGTCCGGATGCCCAGGCTTCCAAATTTTCTGGATCAGCAGAACCACAGCAGGGGGTTTTTGAAATCGGGGCTGCTTGGGGGAAATTCTGGATGCATGGTCGCTCCGCTTGAGAGGCAGTGCTCCCAGTCAGAACTCGTGGTTCTAGAACATGGGTGCGGTCACAGGCCAGTGGGGACTGCGCCCGCAGTGAGCGCAGCGCAGGCGGGCCAGCCCGGAGCTCCCTCGGCTCAGAAGGTGAAGGCGTACACCACCCCCACCACCACGATGTTCCCCAGTGTCGCTATGATGGCGATCCAGAGCAGCACGGCGTCGTTGGAGGACCTGGGCGGCTCCTCCGGCTGCCCTTGGCCGTTGGAGGCCGCGTGCACGTTGGTGGAGGAGTTAAAGAGGGAGTACTCCGTGCTGAAGTCCTCGTTGGGCGAGTCCATGAAGGCGCCTCCCATCATGGGCAGCTGGGAAGAAGGAGAGAGAGAGAATTAACCAGGGCCGGGGGCTGGAGGGCTGCCCGCAGAGGGGAGGGTGGCTGGTCCGGCAGCCCGGCGTGAAGATGCAGCCCTAAACTGGGCTTTGCGTCTGGCCTTGTAAATGACAGCGCATCTTTTCAGCTAGAAAAAGGAGCGCTCACAGCAACCATTTGAGGCAGACATTCATGGCAACCTTGCAGATGACAATCCCATGGCTAGTTGGCAATTCACTGGGACGTACAGATCCCCGTCTCTAAACACCAGCCCATCAACAGTCCCTGCGCCCCACCACCACCCCCCACCCCCCCACCCCCTGACAGCACACATCCGCACATGTCTTTATTCTTCTCCTAAATGTAAAAATAATATGGCCTCAGCACAGAACATTAAGAAAATACAAAAGGAGAGGAAAAAAGAGAATTGCAATTTCACCGCTTTGGGATAAACAATATTGTGAAATTTTCCTTTCCAATTTTTTTTTTTGTGTATGTGTGTATGAGAGAGAAAACATTTAAACATGCTGTTTTATACTCCTGTATTAAAAAGCCTATCAAAATGCGATTTTACAGTTGTATAATATTTTATCCTAAATACAAGCCATAATTTAATCATTTCCCCAGAATTGGAGATTTAGGAATTCGGCAAACCTAGACAGTGTGTTAAAAAGCAAAGATATCGCTTTGCTGACAAAGGTCGGGATAGTCAAGGCTATGATCTTTCCAGCAATCATGTAAGGATGTGAGAGTTGGACAATAAGGAAGGCAGAGCGCCGAAGAATTGATGCTTTTGAACTGTGGTGTTGGGGATGTCTCTTGAGTCCCTTGGATAGCAAGGACATCTAACCAGTCAATCTTAAAGGAATATTCTTTGGAAGGACTGATGTTGAAGCTGAAGCTCTAATACTTTGGCCACCCGATCCAAACAGCTGGTCATTGGAAAAGACCCTGATGCTGGGAAAGACTGAAGGCAGGAGGAGAAGGGGGTGACAGAGGATGAGATGGTTGGACGGCATCACTGGTTCAATGGACATGAACTTGGGCAAACTCCGGGAAATGGTAAAGGACAAGGAGGCCTGGCATGCTGCAGTCCATGGGGTCACGAAGCATTAGACATGACTTGGTGACTGAACAGCAACAACAGCATCCTTGTTCATACACTTGGGCATCCACACTTGCATGTGCATATTTATTTTTTGGAGCAGACCCAGATATAGAATTTCCTGATCAGTGACTGTTTCAGAGCTTCTAGTGCTCAGGGACAGAATTCTCAGAAGGGTGATTAATTCCCCAGCCCAGCTTTACTGCCCAGGAAGATGCCACATGTTTGCACTCCAGGGATCAGAGTTTCTCCTTCCATTTGTAAAGGCTTTTGCTCCTGAGACTCGGTGACGGGGTGGCAGGGGAGGGGGTTGTTGGGGAGGTGGGTTGCTCAAGGGGAGGGCTTGGCCCTGGATACGGTCCAGAAGATCAATGTCCAGGCCGTCCAGACCCTTCCAGACACATTTACAGGCTGATACGCCTTAAGTCCCATAGTTGGCTTTGGCAGCTACTGTCATTGTTTAGACTGCAGTCTACCAGACTCCTCTGTCCATAGGATTTCTCAGGCAAGAATACTGGAGTGGGACGCCATTTTCTTCTCCAGGGGATATTCCCGACCCAGGGACTGAACCTGAGCCACACTGGCAGGTGGGTTCTATACCACTGAGCCACCAGGGAAACCCCTTGGCAACTTTTAGGGCCATAATAAACTTTTTTTAATGGCACATGAATGAATGAGCACTAGACAGTTAAGCCTTCCCTGGATAACATTTACCGAGCTCCTACTACTGCTGCCCGTACAGAGACCCAGCTATGGTCAGGGAATGTGCTGGAGATCTTAAAACACTCTCATTTAATCATTCAGTTCTCCAGCTGCAGGGTACCAAGGTACCCCCTTTCATAGATGGGTAAGTAAAGGTCAAGACCACTGCACTCATCTGTGCTGGGGTCAAGTGTGAGAGCAGTGTGTCTGACTGTGGGGCCAGGATGCTTCCTGTTAAGTCCACAGCCTTCCCCATTCCTGGATCAGACTCAGTACTGGGTCCCGGCACAGTCACTGCCCCCTAGGACCACGTTCCAGCAGGGATGTGTGTACTGCCCGGGGGGATGATGGGAGCAGAGCAGGGACCGCCTCCCTCAGCCACTCGTCTGACTTGTACTAGGGACTATTAATTAGGGGCCACAGTTCTAGATTCTGCAATGGTGAGACAGATGGGGGAGGCCCCTGCTTCTGGGAGTCCATGCTCCAGCTGGGGATGAGAGCAGGAAAGGAGAAGGAGCAAAAGAGGGGCAGGAGGGAGTGATGGAATAAAAAAGAAAGAATATCTGAGGGGAACCCGAACCATTAGCGAATTCACACAGAGAGGCTACTTGCAGGCAGTTCGTGTGTGGCCTGCTCTGAATCTCAGTGGCCTCTTTTTAAAGGATGCCACATGACTGAGGCAATGGGTGCTTTTGAGCATCTGCATGGGCTGCAAAGAGCAGCCTTTGACTGGCTCATGCTCAGAGGAGCTCGGCATTTCATCCACAGCACAGATCAGATCAGATCAGTCGCTCAGTCGTGTCCAACTCTTTGTGACCCCATGAACCGCAGCACGCCAGGCCTCCCTATCCATCACCAGCTCTCGGAGGTCACTCAGACTCACATTCATCGAGTCAGTGATGCCATCCAGCCATCTCATCCTCTGTCGTCCCCTTCTCCTCCTGCCCTCAATCCCTCTCCAATGAGTCAACTCTTCGCATGAGGTGGCCAAAATACTGGAGTTTCAGCTTGAGCATCATTCCTTCCAAAGAAATCCCAGGGCTGATCTCCTTCAGAATGGACCGGTTGGATCTCCTTGCAGTCCAAGGGACTCTCAAGAGTCTTCTCCAACACCACAGTTCAAAAGCATCTATTCTTCAGCGCTCAGCCTTCTTCACAGTCCAGCTCTCACATCCATACATGACCACAGGAAAGACCATAGCCTTGACTAGGCGAACCTTTGTTGGCAAAGTGATGTCTCTGCTTTTGAATATGCTATCTAGGTTGGTCATAACCTTCCTTCCAAGGAGTAAGCGTCTTTTAATTTCATGGCTGCAGTCACCATCTGCAGTGATTTTGGAGCCCAGAAAAATAAAGTCTGACACTGTTTCCACTGTTTGCCCATCTATTTCCCATGTAGTGATGGGACCAGATGCCATGATCTTCGTTTTCTGAATGTTGAGCTTTAAGCCAACCTTTTCACTCTCCACTTTCACTTTCATCAAGAGGCTTTTGAGTTCCTCTTCACTTTCTGCCATAAGGCTGGTATCATCTGCATATCTGAGGTTATTGATATTTCTCCCGGCAATCTTGATTCCAGCTTGTGCTTCCTCCAGTCCAGCATTTCTCATGATGTACTCTGCATATAAGTTAAATAAACATGGTGACAATATACAGCCTTGACGTACTCCTTTTCCTATTTGGAACCAGTCTGTTGTTCCATGACCAGTTCTAACTGTTGCTTCCTGACCTGCATACAGATTTCTCAAGAGGCAGATCAGGTGGTCTGGTATTCCCATCTCTCTCAGAATTTTCCACAGTTTATTGTGATCCACACAGTCAAAGGCTTTGGCATAGTCAATAAAGCAGTAATAGATGTTTTTCTGGAACTCTCTTGCTTTTTCGATAATCCAGCGGATGTTGGCAATTTGATCTCTGGTTCCTCTGCCTTTTCTAAATCCAGCTTGAACATCAGGAAGTTCACGGTTCACATATTGCTGAAGCCTGGCTTGGAGAATTTTGAGCATTACTTTACTAGCGTGCGAGATGAGTGCAATTGTGCGGTAGTTTGAGCACTCTTTGGCATTGCCTTTCTTTGGGATCCTTTATTTAGATGGGGACCAGAAAAGCTCAACATTCAGAAAACGAAGATCATGGCATCTGGTCCCATCACTACATGGGAAATAGATGGAGAAACAGTGGAAACAGTGTCAGACTTTATTTTTCTGGGCTCCAAAATCACTGCAGATGGTGACTGCAGCCATGAAATTAAAAGACGCTTACTCCTTGGAAGGAAGGTTATGACCAACCTAGATAGCATATTCAAAAGCAGAGACATCACTTTACCAACAAAGGTTCGCCTAGTCAAGGCTATGGTCTTTCCTGTGGTCATGTATGGATGTGAGAGCTGGACTGTGAAGAAAGCTGAGCGCTGAAGAATAGATGCTTTTGAACTGTGGTGTTGGAGAAGACTCTTGAGAGTCCCTTGGACTGCAAGGAGATCCAACCGGTCCATTCTGAAGGAGATCAGCCCTGGGATTTCTTTGGAAGGAATGATGCTAAAGCTGAAACTCCAGTATTTTGGCCACCTCATGCGAAGAGTTGACTCATTGGAGAAGACTCTGATGCTGGGAGGGATTGAGGGCAGGAGGAGAAGGGGACGACAGAGGATGAGATGGCTGGATGGCATCACTGACTCGATGAATGTGAGTCTGAGTGACCTCCGAGAGCTGGTGATGGATAGGGAGGCCTGGCGTGCTGCAGTTCATGGGGTCGCAAAGAGTCGGACACGACTGAGCGACTGATCTTATCTGATCAGACAGGTGTCAATCTGGGAGCTGTAGTGACAAACAGAGGCCACCAGGGGGCGACCAGGAGAGACCTCCTGCTGATCCTCCAGGTGGGGCTAGGGCGGCAGGTGCTGCAAGTCACAGGGGTGAGTTAGTTCACTTTGTGAGAATTTATCTGGGGCTGCATGTATATACGGGTCCTCCTTTCTTAGACTTTGCAGTTCTATTTCTAGAACTTTATCCTAGGGAAACAATTATACCAGAGATACACAAAGATGTCTAAATATTACACAAAATGTTCAGTGGAGGGAATTAAATAAATTCTGGTGTATCTATCCAGCAGATTACATAGTCTTAATGATACAGACCTACATACAGATCAAATAAAATACAGATACCATAATAACATTATAAATGGTATTAACAGTATGACATTTTTGTAAAAATATTTATACATGCATGTGTGTGTGTGTGTTAGTTGCTCAGTCATGTCCGACTTTTTGCAACACCATAGACTGTAGCCCACCAGGCTCCTCTGTCCGTGGGGATTCTCTAGGCAAGAATACTGGAGTGGGTTGCCATTCCCTTCTCCAGGGGATGTTCCCGACCCAGGGATCGAACCCAGGTCTCCCACATTGCAGGCAGATTCTCTACCGTATGAGACATCAGGGAAGCCCTATACGTGTACATGTGCATCAGAAAAATATGGAAAGACACTAGATGTGAACTGGTTAACTGAACAGTGGGATTAACTGACATGATCTTTTTACTTATATGTATATTTCTTTCTGAGCTTCCCTGGTGACTCGGTGGTGTAGAACTTGCCTGCCAATGCAGGAGACGTGGGTTCAATCCCTGGGTCGGGAAGATCCCCTGGAGAAGGAAACGGCAATCCATTCCAGTATTCTTGTCTGGGAAATTTCATGGACAGAGGAGCCTGGTGGGCTACAGTCCACAGGGTTGCAAAGACCCAGACATGACATAGTGATTAAACAGTAACCTCCTTACATGTGTGTGTTATAACAGTGTATTAAAGTATTAAATAGTGTATGTTATACTTAGTGTATTTTAATAGATAGGATGACAAACACAAATGAGAATAATAATTAATGTATCTTCTATTAAAAATATATTCAAAAGTTTAAATAAAAGACCTGTGACCTTGTTTTGCCCCTCAGCTGGTGATATAGATGAGATGGGTTACAGATGAATCACGCATATCCATTCTAGGGGGTCAGCAGAGGCAGTGATCGACTGTCCTGCAGGGAGGGCCCCGGCCTTTCCCATGAAACCTACTCAACGTTTGGATCTTAGCTAATGGTCCTGTCCACTATAGCCTTCCATCCTGTGTACCCCCAAGACCACAGCCTCTCCTTGGGGGCTCCTGTCTCAAGATGCAGTTCTTATCTCGACCCCCCTAGAGGTCTGGAAGCTCTCAGCAAGGAGCAGACAAGTTACTTCCCATAGTGGAATTTCTAAAGCCTTGCCCAGATTATCAGGACAGTGGTGCCTGATAAATCCTGCTGATTGACAGATGAGTGACAACCATCCTCAACCTACACAACACTGTTGGCCGATTCTGCCCCTCCAGCATCTCCCCACTGATCCCACTCCTACCTGGGGGAGTACCCTCTCCTCCAGCAGCCCTGACATGGCACCACCCTTCTTTAGGGTCTTCATCTGACCCGCCCACCCTTACATCAGGTGAAGCCGAAGACACTGTTAGCTGGTGGCCTCTCAGAAGGTGGGGCTCAGGCCAGGCCAGAAGCTGAATTTCTCCCTCCCAAGCAAGCCTGGACTTCGAGGTTGGTTCAGCCCCCTTCCCTGACACCTCTGCTGCACGCCCCTCCCTGGAAATAATCACACACCTGTTGTCCTCTGCCCAGTGACCATCTCAGCCTCTCCTTCCCCCAGCCCCCAGGGCCCTGGGTTCTTAGACAGACCACTCCCCGCCCCCTGACTCCACTTCTGTTGAGATCTCTGGACAGTAGCCTGATACCCCCCTCTCCTCTCTTCAGGGCATATGGAGGTACAGTGGGTATTTTCATCCAAATCATTGGGGGAAAAGGCGGGGCACTGGCCAGAGCCTTTGGTTGGTGGGGGGAGGAGAGAGCAGCCCCCCAGGCTGACACAGAACTGCCACCTACTTGCAAAGGGGCTGCTAACTCCTCCCCCAGAGGCCTCACCTGTGCCCCTCTCCATCCAGTTCTTGGGTAGTTAATGTCGTTTCAGTTTCCTATTGCCACAAACTCAGTGGCTTAAAATGACACACATTTGACTTCCTTGGTGCCCTAGTGGTTAAGACTCCACGCTCCCCCTGCCGGGTGCATGGGTTCAGTCCCTGCCCTTCCTCCCCACCCCACCCCCTGCCCCCGTCAGGGAAGTTCCATGGGGCACTCGGTGTGGCAAAAATAAAAATTAAAACGACACGCATCTATTATCTTACAGTTCTGGAGGTCCGAAGTCTGACCGCACACATTATCCTGGGCTCCCTCGGGCCACCTCCCATCTCACGAGCCTTAGCCCTCCTCACACCCGCAAGGTCTCTGGCCACGTAAGGTGCCCACCACAGGCCTGGCTGACTGGAGGTGGATCTCCCATCACACGGGGAACTCTTGAAGGCAAGGCCACGGCCCTCTTATCTCGACCCCTCTCACCCCCATTCGTAACACAGAGAAGGTGACAAGGACGACCGTGTGGAATTACTGAACCTGAAATCAGCAGACAGCCGATTTCCTACCCCTGATCCCAGAGCTCCCGGGCGATGGGACAGCTCGTTCTCCACCGTGAGCCCCTCTCTGCCCTAAACCTCAGGGTCACAGCCGTGTCTGATTCTGCCACCTCAGAGTGTGGGGGAAGGGGGGCTCTGGTGTCAGAAAGACTGGGGGGTGAACCCTGCTTTGTTACAGAGAGTATAGCCGAGCAAATCATTTACCCAACTCGCCCCCATTTACTTCCCTGTAAGTGACGGAGATGATACGGTGGAACCGCTGGATTCTCCCAAGGAGGGAATCAGGTCATCTAGGATAAATAGAATGTGGCACCGGTCACTCAGTCGTTCCGAATATTCTTTTCTTCTCCGGTTTGTGTAGTAATTCAAAACCGAGAGTATTCTCGGTTATTCAGCTGCTTCAGCTAAAGTGAGGGAGTTGAGAACCTGGCCTTTCCGGGTGTGAGTTTTCGTGCGATCAGATGCTCCTTTGTGACCGTACAGACCACCCTCCACACCCCTACAGGTTTTGTCGAGACCGCCTGCCAAGAGATGCTCTGAGTCCAGTCAGCACTGTTGCTCAATCCGTCTCCTCAGGTTTGTTGGTTTTGATGGTTTTCTCCCTTTGTGAAACAGAGTCTATTTCAAAGTGCCAGGTAAGACATGAAAATAACTATAGACAGCAAAATCCCATGAATAGAAAACCAAAAAAGGCTGGCCCCAATTCCACCATCTGGGAGTTGGGAAGATCTGACCAGAAACTGACTCCTGGTAAGAACGAGGGAACAATGGCTAAAGTCACTTCAGAGTCAGGTGACCCCAGAAGCCTCTGGAAGGTGTTTCTGAAAGTCCCTCCAACCAGCCAGGTCTAATTTTAAGCCACTTTCGGAACTGACCTTTGGACGTCACATCCTTATGGAGATGGGCCTTCTCATACCTGCGGGCAGGTGTTGTCACCGGACCGCTGGGGAGGGGATGAGTGGCCTGGATGAGTTCACGGCTCAGATATGGGGGTGATGATTCCTAACTTCAAACACCAGGAGGTCCATCATGCAGAAAAGAGCATGGCTTGAGGAGAAAGAACAAGAGAAGTCTTCTCTTGCTCATTTAGTTGCTAAGCCATGTTCAGCCCTCTTGCGACCCCATGGACTGGAGCCCGCCAAACTCCTCTGTCCATGGGATTTCCCAGGCAAGAACACTGAAGTGGCTTGCCATTTCCTTCTCCAGGGGATCTTCCCAACCCGGGGATCGAACCTGCGTCTCCTGCTTGGCAGGCGGGTTCTTTACCACTGAGCCACCCGGGAAGCCCCTTGCTCAGTTAATGCTAGCAATCAGAAGGACGCTGCACAGGGTGAAGATGGGGGTGGGAGTAGGGAACTCATTTCCTCATCAGGGACGACCTTCTCAAGATTGGAAAAAGTCTTGTTGGCTTATTGAAGCGGGGACAGCAGAACAGGGTGTTGAAGGTCAGTGTTACCTGCACAGATTTCCTGACCATAACTGCCAGGACAGTGGGGACCTTACCTCCTTCCCACAGCATCTTGGAGCCTAGAACAGGGCAGACACTCCAAACTGTAACACTTGGTGAGTGAATGAATTCCAGGGCCATCGGCCAAGAATCCCACAGGCATGCTGAGATTTGGGCCTGGAGCCAACATTTCCCTTTTTGTGGGCTCAAGACCCATTTCTTAATCCGAGGTTCAGATTTTTTCATTTAATACTGGGGAGGGGCTTCTCTGGTGGCCCCAGTGGTTAAGAATCTGTCTACACTGCAGGGAACACGGGTTCAATCCCTGGTCTGAGATGATTCCATATGCTTCGGAGCAACTAAGCCCACACACCCAACTCCTAAGCCTGTGCTCTAGAGCCGGAGAGTCACAGCTACTGAAGCCCGTGTGCCCTGAAGCCTGTGCTCCTCAACAAGAGGAGCCACTACAATAAGAAGCCACAACTAGAGGAAGCCCGCACACAGCAATGAAGACCGGGCACAGCCAAAAAGAAATCAATTAATTAAAAAAAAAAAATTAAAACGGGGGAAAAAATGTAGATAGCCTCAATAAGAAGGGAGATGCCTTATACTATGTGAAAAACACTTTTTGGGAAGAAAAAGCGAGTCTCGAGATAAACTTAGTTATCATCCCTGAAATTATAAACATGCCTTCAAAAGAATCCTATGTATCATGCATGGATCCACATATATGTAAATGTACAGGCAAGGATGGTAAACATATCAGCCAAATTTACAACAGCAGCTGCTGCTAAGTCGCTTCAGTCATGTCCGACTCTGCGACCTCAGAGACGGCAGCCCACCAGGCTCCACTGTCCCTGGGATTCTCCAGGCAAGAACACTGGAGTGGGTTGCCATTTCCTTCTCCAATACAACAGCAGCAGCAGCTGTAATTTATCTGAGAAAGGAGGAGATGGGGGGAAGGAGACTGATTCTGTTTGTAATATGTTATTCTAAGAAAAGAAAGATGAGGAAGCATGATTAAATATTAAAAGGGGTCTGTTCTGGTTGGTGGGCCGATGGATGTCTATCGCCGTCTGGTGTTTTGAACATCAGGTCAATGCTGTGAACACTGGAGAGCACCACACACGAGATGGTTAGGACCAGACCCCTCAGAAGCCAGGATGGTGCCTCCATCTTGGGGTGCCTGTCCTTCTGTTTTGGGGTCACCGTGTGGCATGTGTGGCCCATCATGGAGTGGAAGGGCTCCAGGAGGGTGTGGCTGTCATGGACTCTGGGGCCCCGTCCTCCAGAGTCCATGCAGTGCCCACCCCGCCCCCTACAGCAGCGCTGCTCCGTGCAGGCAAGGCCTCCAGGTCCCATCTGTTTCTGCCGAGGAGTCAGAAGTGACATAAATCTCCCCTAAGCTGGGCCCCTCCAGGTGAAGGAGCAGAAGACGCTTTCAAAAGGAAATCTTTAAAAGCGGTCACCAGAGCCCAGCCAGACACTTTCCTGAATAACGAGCACCTTGCATAGGAGGGGACGTTTGTTGGCAGTGGCTGATGAAGGGAGCTTGCTGGCTACCTTGGGCTCCACCGAACTCTGCACCCTCGAAGGCCCTCCTCAGGACCCTGGCACTGCAGGGCCCAGCCCAGGCACACGTAGATTCAACTAGACTCTGGAGGATGGGGCCCCAGTGTCCACGGCAGCCACGTCCCCTGGAGCCAGTCCACACCAAGCTTGGCCACGCGTGCTGCATGGTGACCCCAACACTGCGGATGAAAAAGTTAAATTTGTACTAGAGTAAAAGCATTCCTGGTAGCTCAGAGGGTAAAGAATCTGCCTGCAATGCAGGAGACCAGGGTTCGATCCCTGGGTCAGGAAGATCCCGTGGAGAAGGAAATGGCAACCCACTCCAGTACACTTGCCGGGAGAATTCCATGGACAGAGGAGCCTGGCGGGCTACAGTCTATGGGGTTGCAAAGAGTTGGATACGACTGAGCAACTAACATACAAAAACATTCCTATTGTTCTACATCCCTTTGGGGCCAGGAGACTTGGGGTCTGGCCGCTGCAGCCCTGCCCCTCTTTCCGAGCCTCATTCACCAGGGAGGAAGCTCAGATGAGCCATCGCCAAGGTTCAAGCGCAGTGCTCAGAAGCCTGGCAGACACTAAGAAGCCCAGAGTCAGTTACAAATGGCTGTAAAGTGAGACATGAGTGATGAGATCGTCAGATAATCACTTAGATAAAGTCCTCAGAACTAATAAGGACTTCCTGCACAGCACAGGAACTTGACAATATACTCTGTAATAGCCTACATGGGAGAAGAATCTAAAAAAAGAGCAGATATATGTGTATATATATATATATATATATATGTATATATATATAACTGATGAACTTTGCTGTCCACCTAAAATGAATACAACATTGTAAATCAATTACATGCCAATAAAAATTTTAAAATATTCCTCAGACAAAATATAGGGCACCCAGTTAAATGTGAATTTCAGATAAACAGCAAAATAATTTTTTTGTATAATGGTAGTAAAATACTCTGGGAGTTGGTGATGGACAAGGAAGCCTGGTGTGCTGCAGTCCATGAGGTCGCAAAGAATCGGACACGACTGAGCAACTGAACTGAACTGAGTAAAATAACTTTGTGTACGTGTGTGTGTGTGTGTGTGTGTGTGTGTGTGTGTGTGTGTGTGTGAAATCGCTTCAGTAGTATCTGACTCTGTGACCCTGTGGACTGTAGCCCACCAGGTTCCTCTGTCCATGACATTCTGCAGTCAAGAATACTGGAGTGGGCTGTCATGCTCTCCTCCAGGGGATCTTCTGGACCTAGGGATCAAACCCATATCTCTTCTGTCTCCCGCATTGGCAGGCGGATTCTTTACCACTAGCACCACCTGCTGCTGCTGCTGCTAAGTCGCTTCAGTCGTGTCCGACTCGCAGCGACCCCATAGACGGCAGCCTACCAGGCTCCTCCGTCCCTGGGATTCTCCAGGCAAGAACACCGGAGTGGGGTGCCGTTGCGTTCTCCCAGAAGGCCCCTCAGATCAGATCAGATCAGATCAGTCGCTCAGTCGTGTCCGACTCTTGCGACCCCAGAACCGCAGCACGCCAGGCCTCCCTATCCATCACCAGCTCCCGGAGGTCCCAGACTCGCATCCATCGAGTCAGTGATGCCATCCAGCCATCTCATCCTCTGTCGTCCCCTCTCCTCCTGCCCTCAATCCCTCCCAGCATCAGAGTCTTCTCCAATGAGTCACTCTGATGAGGTGCAATACTGGAGTTCGCAGCATCACCCTAGAATTCCAGGATGATCCCCAGAATGGACTGTTGGACTCTGCAGTAAGGGACTCCAGAGTCTTCTCCAACACCACAGTTCAGCATCAATTCTTCGGCCTCAGCCTTCTTCACAGTCCAGCTCTCACTCCATACATGACCACAGGAGACCATAGCTGACTAGGGAACTTGTTGTAAGTATGTCTCTGCTTTGAATATGCTATCTAGGTTGTCATACTTTCCTTCCAAGGAGTAAGCGTCTTTTCATGGCTGCAGTCACTCTGCAGTATTTTGAGCAGAACAAAGTTGACACTGTTTCCCGTTTCCCCATCTATTTCCCTGAGTGATGGGACAGATGCTATCTATGTTGAGTGCCCCTTTTCCTCTCCACTTCCTCTCAAGAGGCTTGCCCCCCTTGCCTAGGGTCTTCTAGGTTATTTTCTCCCGGCTTTGTTCCGCTTTGTTTCTCCAGTAGCTTCTCATGACCTTTAAGTTACATGTGACATTACGCTTGACGTCTGGATCTTTACCCTCTTTGCTCCTGACCTGCGTCTGAGGCGATCAGGTGTATTCCCTCTCTTTCAGAATTTTCCATAGTTTATTGTGATCCACACACCCCTAGGAAGCCCTAAATAATTTTAGTATATCTCAAATGTCGTATTAGACATATTTTGAGCAAAAAAAAATTATATGTGTAGTAAAAAATTATCTGACTTTCAAATTTAACTGAGCTAACAACCACGGCTGTGTTCTGCCCACCTTCTCCACCAGCCATGCCAGCCAGCAGATGCCCCACATGACCCCAGACACGTGCCTGCTCTGATGCAGGCAGAAACTAAGAGCTCCAAACAGACCTGCTCTGGGCTCTCTGGAAAGTGGGAAATCCTTTTCTCCTCCCCCTGAGGCTATCAGCAGGAGGGCTCTGCCTCCTTCCACAGAAGCTCAGGGTCAGGATCAGTGCCAGGGCTAGTCTGCAGTGACCGCCCCCAGCCCCAGGCTTTGGGCATTTTGTCTAAAACCATTAATGGGCATCACACACTTGGGGATGGCATCCAGGCCTCCGGACCACCAAGCCCGCGGGTGCGGGCCAGCTCATGAAGTCACGTGACCCCTGGCGATGCTACCCTGGCAGAGAACTGGCCTCCACACTTGGCTCTTTTGTTCAAAGAACACAAGGCAGAAGAGCAGTCCTGCCCTTCCATCAAACCTGAGACCGCACGGGCAGCCACCCACCTCCCTATGTGTTTCTTCCACAGAGGCTGAAGTTAATGGCAATATTTGCCACTCCTGTTGGCTAGTGTTTACTCACTGAAGAGTTTTTAATTAAAGACAAAGTGGAGGAAATAAAAACAGTAGCTACCATTTATCAAGAGCCTGCTATATGCCAGGTATGCCCGGGCATCTTATGGGCATGGCTACATTTTATCATGAACAACGAACCCCTTGGGTTGGGTACCATCATCATGTATGTAAGGGGTGAAGCATCACCCCACAGCCAATGTATATGGATGCTGACGCTGTGCAGGACCAAGAGGAGAGGTGCTTTATTCCCTCAAAGAGAGAGGGGAGCCATGTGGCACCCCCAAATGTGACCAGGCAGAATGCCATTCAGGCCAGTGCTGAGTGCACACAGAGAACATTTTTTTTAAGATATTTTTTTATAATGTCAGTGATTTTTAAAATCTTCATTGAATTTTTTACAGTATTTATTCTGCTTTATGTTTTGGCTCTTTGGTTTTGAGGCACCGGGGATCTTAGCTCCCTAACCAGGGATTGAACCTGCGTCTCCTGCACTGAAAGGTGAAAACTTAACCACTGGACCACCAGGGAAGTCCCCGACACGCTGAGAACTTTTAGAGCAACCTCTGTGTTTATCTGGTGCCTCCCTCGCAGTATGGGACCACTGTGACATTAGTCTTGTGCGATGGTGACTCTCAAAAAGTTTCCTGACCAGGGATGGTGATGGGTCAGATCCCATCAACTGCAGGGACCACACTGTCCTTCTTACTAACCCCTGAGCTCTATGTTCAGGCATTTTCATGAAGCCGCCTCAAGGCTCAGGCTGCTCACCTGCCTACAGGCCCTCCACCTGGGCTCACGTCCTCTCCTGAGGCTCTCCTGAGCACCCAGGGGCCCAGGAGGGATGAGCAGGAAGTCCCAGTGAAGAGCTATTTCACCCTCACACCAGCCCAGCAGCAGGGGGATGGCTGGGAGCTCAGGGAGGGGTAGTCATTTCCCTGAGCTTGCACAGCTGTAAGTAACTGATCGGAAACCAGCAACATCTGCCAACTTTCTCCACTGGGGCCCCACACTAATTCACTCCTACAACTGATGAAATATTTATTATGTTACATTACATTTATTACACTATATTTTATTTATTGTATCATGTTGCATTATATTATATTATAGTTAGCTATGTACTAACATTACATGAGGGCTTCCCAGGTGGCGCTAGCGGTAAAGAACCTGCGGGCCAGTGCAGGAGACCTAAGAGATGTGGGTTTGATCCCTGGGTCTTGAAGATCCCCTGGAGGAGGGCATGGCAACCCACTCCAGTATTCTTGCTTGGAGAATTCCCATGGAGAGAAGAGCCTGCCAGGCTACAGCTCACGAGGTCAAAAGAGTTAGACATGACTGAAGCGACGTAGCACACAAGACTTAGCACATTACATCATGTTATGTTACATTACACTACATTATAGTTAGCTCTGTACTTGGGTTGCATTATAGTATATAATGTTGAGTTCACTATACCATCAGTATACTGTATTATGGCTAGCTGTGTGCTTGTATATCTTTCTTGAGGGCTGAGCTTTTTAAGGACACAAGCTGAGTTTAATTTCTCTTTGAATCCCCGGTGCCAAGCACATCAATTCACACAGACTAGATGCTAAAACTATTTTTTTTAATAAAAAATATTTTCTCAATTACTTGCTGCACCTTGCACTCTTTGATACAATAGCTACCCGGTGGGCACGGTGGTTCTACTTGTTGTGGCTGAATATTTCTAGACCCACAGAAGGCCTGGGAAAATAAAGATATTTTTGGAAAGCCTGGGAGCATTACAGAATTAAGAGGAAAAAGCAAATTCACCATCTTTGAAACTGTTGCCATAGAAACTCAGCACAACGCAGCAGGAGAAAACACTGTCTCGTCAGACCCATCATCCTTGATTACAAGGAATAAAGAGAACACTTGGCTTTGAGACAGAAAAGCCAGACAGCAGTGTGGGGGTCCAGACTTCCGGGACCCTGTCCACAGTGAGAATTCAGAGGCCATCACTTGTTTGTAGAGGAAGCTGGCTAAGAACCTTAAGGAGAAACAGCCAAAACCAGTTCAAGTTGATACCACCTTACTGACTATTTGCAGTTGAGCAAACACAAAACGATGGGGAGTTTTGAAATTCTTCCCGAGGGAACAGCAGGCAAAGGTTGTCATAAATTAGTACCTATTCTGTCCCAGTGAATTCAATAGCATCTTCTGAGTAATTCCATAGCATCTCAACAACCAACTGAGCATCCCCTGTGGCAGCCCACATCCTTTCCTGAGGGGGCCTTCATTGTATCAAATTCTCTTTATCCAGTAGAATAAAATCTCAGGGCCTGAGGGTGATGGCAAGAAATGTATGCCACTGTTCATTCATTCAAGCATCTACTATTCGCCAGGGGGCAGGGGTGAAAGCCTGAGATGCAAAGCGAAAAAACATGTGATCTCCATTTTGGAGGAAGAGAGAAGGAGAAAGGGAAAGAGAGAAGCCGGGAGAAAGAGAGGGAGGGAGAGAGGCGGGGACAGAATTAACTAATGAAATAAAATTTGAATAGAGTGCGTTCTGCATCAGTGGGCGTGTGCATACCAGAGAGAAGGTAAGATGGGTCGACAGTACACCAGCATCTTTACCCCCCTAAGTGGGTCCTTTTGGATGATTTTTAAAACCTCCCCTCCTCTATGTGACAAAATGACAAAATCATTTTCAGAGTACTCACAACAAGAAACAAATAACATCCTTGGCAGGAGAGACTGGCATCTCCATGGAATGTTTTTAATGTTTTAAGACACCAGAGTCTCCTTCAACCTATAAAGGTCCTGGTGAATCGCCACACCCCCTCCTCCCCAGGGACACCTGTGTGGGCAGGAAAAATGGGCAGACACAGTACAAGACAAGGCATGACCAATGTCCTGGGAAGCTTCCAGAAGGTTTTCACGAGGAGCTGTCCCTTGATACGGGTCCTGATAGATGGACAGGGAGGAGTCTGTCAGGCACAGAGAAGGGGTTGATCTGTCCAAATTCTTCTGATACTATGAGATAGGACCTAGTTCATAGCAATCTCACCCCATCCCTCATTGGCTGTGTCAGGTACCATCTTGGAAAAAAGCCGCGATGACAGGTGTTCCTGTCTGAAGACAAAGACTCTTCTGGTCCATTGAGAAGCCATGTTGAAGCCTCCTGCCTGGGCACAGGAGAGAAGGAGAGCCTAGTGTGTTGTGAAGAAAACAGGGCAGAGAAGATATAAGAAAGTGAATGTGAAGTCGCTCAGTCTTATCTGACTATTTGCGACCCCATGGACTGTAGCCCACCAGGCTCCTCCATCCATGGGACCTTCCAGGCAAGAATACCGGAGTGGGTTGCTATTTCCTTCTCCAGGAGATATTCCCAACCCAGGGATTGAACCCAGGTCTCCCACACTGCAGGCAGACTCTTTACCCTCTGAGCCACCTGGGAAGTCAAAGATATAAGATGCTGAGGCCAAATGCCTAATTCCTTCCAGCAAGCACGGCAGTTCCAGAGATGGCCTGAACAGAGTCCCAGAGTGCCAGGAAAGCAAGTCAAGACCCAGGCATGACTTCTGTTATTCCCTCAAAGTCCCCACCATCTTGTTTTTGGATCAAGAGGATTTTTTAAGAAGTAATTGCTTACAAGGACGCTTAATCCCTGATCAACTGGCATGGCCAAGAGGGTTACTCCATTGTGATCCTCTGTCCCCGAGGGTAACATCCATCATCCACAGGCTTGCAAGGACCAGCAGGGCTGCAACCTTGTCCACAGCTGCAAATCAACAGGTGCTTAAGAACCTCTCTGGCCTCAACTTAACACAAACAAGCATCTCTCACCTCCTGACCGCCGCTTCATAACTTCCCAGAGTTGTTTTTTTTTTCAAACAGTAGATTAAGTTTTTTTCTTTCTATGCACTAACAATAATGGTTTTACTGTGTACTGACACCCTCTTGTTTTGAGATTCAGAAGCACTTGTGCTATCTTTGATCCTGAGTGCTTTGCACATAGTAGGTACTCAATAAATACTCACTGACTTGTTTGGGCAAAATCAAGTCTATATTACGCGCCACAGGAAATCTCTCTGTTGGAGAGAAGTCATCTTAGAAATGAGGTTGTGTTCTTCCCAAGAGTATTTAAGGATACTCCAAGGCTAACAAGAACCGGGGTGGCCCGAGAAAGCATTTCAGTCCTCCATGGAAAAACCCTGGTTCAGTTTCAGCTGAAAAGCTTGGGAAAGGGATCTGGGCTTATTTCCTGCAGGATCTGACAAAGATGCCACTCTGAAGATTGGGGTTAAGAGAATCTGATTGTCACCAGCAGCTGGAGGCAAGGAAGGAGGGAAGGAGGAGGAATTTGCTCTAAGAAGAGGCAGAAAACGCCTCCTTTTCAATCCAAAAAGACAGTCCTCTTGTTTCAAATGAGTAAAGTACAAACACACACAGGTTCATATGCTCAGTCATGTCCAGCTCTTTATAACCCCGTAGACTGTAGCCCGCCAGGCTCCTCTGTCCATGGGATTTTCCAAGCAAGAATCCTGGAGTGGGTTGCCATTTCCTTCTCCAGAGGATCTTCCTGACCCAGGGATCGAACCTGTGTCTCCTGCAGTCCCTGCTTTGGCAGGTGGATTCTTTACCACTGAGCCACTTGAGAAACCTAAAGATACCCATGGGCGACTGTAATCTCCATGTCAGCTTTTGCAACATGCAGGCAAGAAAGAAGGGCAGATAAATGAAAGGGTGAGTAAGACAAAGAATCACTGGTCCTTTTGGCTTTCTGTCCTGATGAATTGGGAGCAAAGACCATGACACTCACACATAAGTGAAGTGGGAAGAAGGGCTGGGGTTCTGGCCAGAGTGCAGATTCAGGCTCTGTCTCCCATGGAGGGTGTGGCCACAGGCATACCACCTCACCCCAAGCCTGACATGTATGTTGGGCAACCCCTGGACTGCCAGCACATGGGGAAGTTCAGAGGTGATGTGCACACAGCAGGCACTTAGTAAGGGAAACGACTTGGGGAGAGAAGCAGTAAGCAGATAAGAAAGCTGCCTGCGAGGGCTTTTGACTTCAAAAGGTGCCAGAGGTCCAAGGCAGATGGAGAGAGGATTTATCATCAGGAATTTTCCCTGATAGCTCAGTTGGTAAAAGAATTCGCCTGCAATGCAGGAGACCCTGGTTCAATTCCTGGGTCGGGAAGACCCGCTGGAGAAGGGACAGGCTGCTGCTGCTGCTGCTGCTAAGTCGCTTCAGTCGTGTCCAACTCTATGCGACCCCATAGACAGCAGCCCACCAGGCTTCCCCGTCCCTGGGATTCTCCAGGCAAGAACACTGGAGTGGGTTGCCATTTCCTTCTCCAATGCATGAAAGTGAAAAGTGAAAGTGAAGTCGCTCAGTTGTGTCCAACTCTTAGCGACCCCATGGACTGCAGCCCACCAGGCTCTTCCATCCATGGTATTTTTCCAGGCAAGAGTACTGGAGTGGGGTGCCATTGCTACCCAGTCCACTATTCTTGGGCTTCCCTTGCAGCTCAGCTGGTAAAGAACCCACCTGCAATGTGGGAGACCTGGGTTCCATCCCTGGGTTGGGAAGATCCCCTGGAGAATGGAAAGGCTACCCACTCCAGTATTCTAGCCTTGAGAATTCCATGGACTGTATAGTCTATGGGGTCCCAAAGAGTCGGACACAACTGAACGACTTTCATTTTCACTTTTCTCATTAAGGAGATGTGTTGTTACCGAGATAGACGACTCAGTGGTGGAGGAATTACGTCTTTGAGAATGAGTGAGAAAGCTGGGGAACTGTGCGAGGTGTTTATTTCCTTAAATCTCGCTCACCCGCAGGCATCATCTGTTATACTCTGGTTCAGATCAGATCAGATCAGTCGCTCAGTCGCTCAGTCCTGTCCGACTCTTTGTGACCCCATGAACTGCAGCACGCCAGGCCTCCCTGTCGATCACCAGCTCCCGGAGGTCACCCAGACTCACACCCATCAAGTCAGTGATGCCATCCAGCCATCTCATCCTCTGTCATCCCCTTCTCCTCCTGCCCTCAATCCCTCCCAGCATCAGAGTCTTCTCCAATGAGTCAACTCTTCGCATGAGGTGGCCAAAATACTGGAGTTTCAGCTTTAGCATCATTCCTTCCAAAGAAATTCCAGGGCTGATCTCCTTCAGAATGGACTGGTTGGATCTCCTTGCAGTCCAAGGGACTCTCAAGAGTCTTCTCCAACACCACAGTTCAAAAGCATCAATTCTTCGGCGCTCAGCCTTCTTCACAGTCCAGCTCTCACATCCATACATGACCACAGGAAAGACCATAGCCTTGACTAGGCGAACCTTTGTTGGCAAAGTGATGTCTCTGCTTTTGAATATGCTATCTAGGTTGGTCATAACTTTCCTTCCAAGGAGTAAGCGTCTTTTAATTTCATGGCTGCAGTCACCATCCGCAGTGATTTTGGAGCTCAGAAAAAACAAAGTCTGACACTGTTTCCACTGTTTCCCCATCTATTTCCCATGTAGTGATGGGACCAGATGCCATGATCTTCGTTTTCTGAATGTTGAGCTTTAAGCCAACCTTTTCACTCTCCACTTTCACTTTCATCAAGAGGCTTTTTAGTCCCTCTTCACTTTCTGCCATAAGAGTGGTGTCATCTGCATATCTGAGGTTATTGATACTCTGGTTATACTGTGGCTAACACAGTATACTTAAAAGAAAACACAGTAAATTAAACACACACCCACAAGCATCACATTTGCCACCGCAGCTTGGATAGTCCTCACACCAGCCTGAGCGGCCGCTCTCGGCGGTCCTGGTGGCCCCGTTTGCTGTCTGTTGCTTAACCAAGAGCAGGCAGCTCTTTGAGTGAACTCACCGACTTAAACCTGGGGGACAACACACATGCCCAATGGGGACAGATTATACCAAACCCCAGCTACCCCGACAGAGAAAGGGCAGGACAAGGGATCGGGCTGTCTGGGATTTCAACACCTGACTCGGCTACCGCAGAGCTGTGTGACCAGAGAAGAGTCCCTCACCCTCTCTGAGCCCTATTTTTCTCAGCTGTAAGATGGGACCAATGAGAACACTTACCTCCTTGGGATGCTGTGAGGACTTCATGAGCTTTCAGATGTAAAGACCTGAGCTCAATGCTTGGCCCAGGGTGTTAAGCACAGGGCCTGGCACCACATGGTTAATAATTTAGTAAGCACCCGACTCTCCAGCAATGATTGTTATCACCACTATTATCAGCAGTAGTAGTTGATGGTTCTTGCCACTTCAGTTTTACTACTTTAACATGGTGCATCTCTGAAAAGAACTTTTTCAAACTCTGGAATTAGGAGCTCAGTATTTTCCTTCCAACTCTAGCATCTGTAGCAAACAAGCAATGAGCTGGGGAAATGGGCTGCAGGGGTGTGCTGGGGCATCCAGGAACCCTTGGCTCGCTCCCTCCCCAGAGAGCATCTTGGACCCTCTGATGTTTGGGGGATGGACGGGATGGAGGGCTTATTCCTCTTTGGACAGATGTGTGTTGATGGGCTGGTGGTGGGCAGATTCCCTGGGGCTGGCGGTGAAGGGGAGGGAAGAGATGCCTGGCCGGGGAGGAAAGTAAGGTGTGTGGGTGAGGCAGGAGGAGGGGAAGAAAGACAGAGGGTGAGCCACGCCCTGAATTCCCAGCTCACAGCAAGAGAGTATGTGGGGGATGCAAACCACCTGCTGGAATAAACTCAACCTATGAGAAACATCAGTAACCTCAGATATGCAGATAACACCACCCTTATGGCAGAAAGTGAAGAGGAACTAAAGAGCCTCTTGAGGAAAGTGAAAGAGGAGAGTGAAAAAGTTGGCTTAAAACTCAACATTCAGAAAACTAAGATCATAGCATCCAGTCCCATCATTTCAAGGCAAATAGATGGGGAAACAGTGGAAACAGTGAGAGACTTTATTTTCTTGGGCTCCAAAATCACTGCAGATGGTGACTGCAGACATGAAATTAAAATACGCTTGCTTCTTGGAAGAAAAGCTATGGCCAACCTAGACAGTTTATTAAAAAGCAGAGACATTACTTGGCCAACAAAGGTCCATCTAGTCAAAGCTGTGGTTTTTCCAATAGTCATGTATGGATGTGAGAGTTGGACTATAAAGAAAGCTGAGCACTGAAGAGTTGATGCTTTTGAACTGCAGTGTTGGAGAACACTCTTGAGAGTCCCTTGGACTGCTAGGAGATCCAGCCAGTCCATCCTAAAGGAAATCAGTCCTGAATATTCATTCTAAGGACTGATGCTGAAGCTAAAACTCCAATACTTTGGCCACCTGATGCAAAGAACCGACTCATTGGAAAAGACCCTGATGCTGGGGAAGATTGAAGGCGGGAGGAGAAGGGGACGACAGAGGATGAGATGGTTAGATGGCATCACCGACACTATGGATGTGAGTTTGAGTAGGCTCCAGGAGTTGGTGAAGGACAGGGAAGCCTGGCATGCTACAGTCCATGGGGTCGCCAAGAGTCAAACACAACTGAGCGACTGAACTTACTTACTGTTTATCCATGAGACCAACAAACACGTACAGCACTGGAAGCTTCTACGCCTTGCAAAGTGCATCTCCGCTGGCTCGGCTCATGCAGGGCTTGTGGTATAACACGGGCCCACTCTCCATCAGTACGGGCCAAAAGACTGCAGCTCTGGGGTGCAAGGACTTGCCTGAGGGCCCCAGTGAGCGTGGTGGTGGTGGGGGGCGCAGCTCAGAACCAGATTCGCTACTTTCGCCTTCACACTATCCCCATGCCCTGCCCTCGGGATAGGCTGGGAAGAATGACACATTCTGGGCCACGGGGGCTGCCCCCGACCTCTGCCTGCACCGATGCCAGCCCAGTGATGGGAAGGAGCAGTGCCGAGAGGCTGGAACAGGAGAGCACTGCCTTGGCCCCTGGGGTTCAGGGCACCTGGCTTCCCGGAGATGGGGTTTGAACCTGGCCTTGAAGCAGGGGGCATTCTGGGGAAGGCACAAAGGGTTTGGGCAGCATCTGGTTGAAGCAGGGACCAGGAAGATGCGTGAGAGGCCGCCTGGGTCTGCTCTTAGGGAGGGAGGGTCAGTCCAAGTATTGGGATGCTATCTCACGGGCCAGCATTTCCAGCATCACATAGAAATCTCTACATCGTGCTTGAGTGCTGGGCTGTGTGGGAAAAACTAAAAGTTAACTTTGATTAAAACCTGTTCTGATAAATCCTGCTTTGCTTTAAAGTGTTGTTGGAGCAAGAAAAGTATTAGAGCTTTTTAAGAAGTCTCACAGAGAAGGCAATGGCAACCCACTCCAGTACTCGTGCCTGGAAAATCCCATGGATGGAGGGGCCTGGTGGGCTACAGTCCATGGGGTTGCTAGGAGTAGGACACGACTGAGTGACTTCACTTTATTTTTTCACTTTCATGCATTGGAGAAGGAAATGGCAACCCACTCCAGTGTTCTTGCCTGGAGAATCCCAGGGACGGGGGAGCCTAGTGGGCTGCTGTCTATGGGGTCGCATAGAGTTGGACACGACTGAAGCGACTTAGCAGCAGCAGCAAGAAGTCTCAAGCAAGGAGACGGACATTTAAAAACCCTGGCAGCATTTTAATAAGTTGCATAGTTTTCAATAAACCAATATTCACGAGGCTTTTAAAAGTCAGAAGGGAGAGTAAAGGGTTGGGGGTCAGGGGAGAGGCAGGCAGCGACGATGTCATTAAGGAACCTTCTTCCAGTGGATAAAGCATTACTGGAACAGGGCACAGAGATTTCCAGGAGACAAAAGATGTGAGTAAGCTGTGTGCAAACAAAGGGGGCTAACTCTTCTGTGTGAATCAGAGATACAGAGGAGTGGTCGAGTGAGAAGGATGTGCCCCAAGAACTACTAGCAGAGACTGGGGGACAGTGAGAGTAGTGGGTAACGAGGATCACATCCTTGGGGGGCACTAACTGGGAGAGGACATAAGGAAAAGTCCCACTTCTTGATCTGGGGGGCAGTTACGGGGGTGTCTACATATGTATGTTGGAATCCCCAAGAGCACCCCGCATTTGTATGCTGGGGTCCCGAAGAGCAACCCATATTCAGTGGAAGGAGGCCTGGTCCCTACTTACTACAGCACAGGATACAGCACCAAACCAGCAAAGGGAAAGGGCATGTGGAGTGAAGAGGTCACGGGAAACCAGGCACAAGCTTTGAAGCCTCCCTCCCAGTGGAGTCACACAGGACGATCCTAATTCCCCAGCAACAGGTTCTGATGAAACATCTAAGATGTAGCCAACTCAAGTTAGTGCCCAGGGTTTTAACTGGGGGCTGGCCGGTAGGCACCGTCTGCCAGTAGGTACCCAATCCCGGACTCCTAGGAGGAAAGCGGGTACTCCACACAAACTGTATTATTTGCACGAACAGCGCAGGCACAGAGAACCATTCTTGTCAGAATCTTGGGAATCCCGGCCAAGCGCCAACTTGGTAAGCAAAGCTTTTCCAGGATGGCAATCAGGCTTGCTATGTAAATTATCTGCACGATATGTAGATACATCCGGCTGGACACTTGAGTCGTGTTCTGTATTGCCTGTAAGCTATCCTTCAATTAAAAAAAAATAAACAATAAAATAGAATCTGCAGCTATGTCTACATGCAATTTGAGAGACACTGGGTTTCTAATTGTGGTTTATACAGATAAAAGATTATTTAATATTTACGTAAGTTACCATAATATTTAAGTTAAAACTGTAGAGATCTTGTATCTTGTCCTCAAAAGGTCAAGCTTCTATTTACCAAGAAAAGCGGCCAGCTTTGCTGTTATAATGACTCTTTTGCTTTCACAATTCTAAGGACTGCTGACTTATAACCTTGAGTCTATGGATATTTGTTATCATTTGTTAGAATATTTGCTGTAGAAAATTCTGGGCACCTAAGGTTTGCTTTTGTTTGCTTCACAAGGATTTTTTTGCACCAACCCAGCTATATGGCTGCTGATGGCTAATTTCCTAAACTGGTAAGAATGAGCTCAGTGGGGATGGTGCTGCTTGAATTAAAATCAGGACCACAGCTAATAGCTTCTGCAGCCTGGCACACAATTATTTTGCAAGTAAAACAGTGTGGCTGATGGATGAGTTTTCAAATGCAATGTTGATTCTCACCCTTCCACCCAGCACCACCCGTGACTTCCAGAAGGAGCTGAAAAATGGAAACTGATCATGGTATTTAAGATGATGTTCTGGGAGGAGGGGCTGGCCTGAGTAGGGGGCAGCTGGGGTCAGGCTGGTCAGAGGGCGCACAGGGCAGTCAGCAGGTCCAAGCGTGGGTGACAGGTGAGCCCAATGCTATGGGTTTGTATCCCTGAAATAGTGATGGCACACCACCCTTCCCATCCCTGGGCTTCCCTTCCTTTGTTTTTCAGTTGTTCAAGTCATGTCTGACTCTTCGTGACCCCATGGACTGTAGCACGCCAGGTTTCCCTGTCCTTCACTCTCTTCTGGAGTTTGCTCAAACTCATGTCCATCGATTGAGTCAATGATGCCATCTCATCCTCTGTCGCCCCCTTCTAGATAATGCTCACCCCCAGGTCTATGCCAGGAGCTGGACCCTTGATCTTCCTCATCCGCACTCAACCCTTCCAGACCAAAGTCATTTGCTCAGCTGTGCAGGCAAGGAAACAGATGTGGAGCCTGAGGCGGCTCAAGGCACGCGCCAGCCTGGATGGTGCAACCAGAGTTTGATGGCCAGCGTGTCTTCCTCCAAAGGCAGAAGCCCAGCTAGGGCAGGGAACGCAGAGGAGCAACATGTTCCCCCAAACTGGAGGCTTTTCAGGGGTCTGTGAGCATGGGACCATTGTTAAGGTTGATGACAGAAGGCAGAGGAGGGGCAGGGGGCCTGAGGCAGCACCTCTTCTAGAGGCCAATTCCCACCTAGTGTGCACACTCTGCCTTGGGCTCATCCGTGCAACCCCAAAGCTATCGCCTGAAGGATTTGCATTGGCTCTGCGGACGCAGCCCCCAGGCCAAGCCGCTCCTGGGGCAGCAGAATGCACGCAAGTGTGTGATGCACGACCCGAGCCCCCGTCTCACTCTCCCTCTTCGAATCTCCTGCCTGATCGGAGAACCAACATTCCCAGGTGGCAAATGCCCCAGAGCAGACACCCAGAGTCTCAGGCAGGAGCTCAGGCCGAGTCCAGAGTGAACCTGGTGGGCATGGGGCCCCCCAGGCTCAGAGCTGGCCTCTGACAGTGGACCTGGTGCATTACAGACGGGGACGGCGACGGGGACAAAGGAAGCGGTTCTGAGCCTCGCCGGGTGGGAGGAGGAGAAGATGGGAGGGACAACCCAGACTTCACCTCTGTCCTGGCCTCCCCTCCTTCCTTCCTTCCTTCCTTGCTGAGGAGCTCTCACTGCCCCAGTGTCAAATTTTGGGTGCTCCAAACCATACTGAACCTGAACCAGCTGGAATCCAGAAATTACAGAACTCAGGGACCTGCCAGCCTGTTCCCTCCAGAGCCTGTGACCATGTCAGAGCTGTTGCCACTTACGAGGAGGGCTCAAGTGCGCAGAAGCAGAGCTGCAGGAGAGGAAGCCCCATAACAGCATGCTTGAGGTACTGCCTCCTCCAGGAAGCCCTCCTAGGTCATGCTGCTCTGTGGCCCAGCCCACCCTTCTCTCTGAGTACTGTCAGCTCTCTTGGCTCCTCCACTATCCCTCTGAATGGCTGGCCTTGGTGGCAAAGACTGTCCTCATCACCTCTTCTCTCAATTCCCAGCAGGGAGCCAGCCAAGCCCGGGGGATGACCGTTGAATGAGTTAAGTGGATTAAGGAACGAAAACAAGGCTTGGCAGGAAGCCCTGAGTGGCATCCTCTGCTTATTCTGTGGTCTGAGTGCCTTTGCTCTGCAGGCCTGGGGACTCGTCCGAAGGACCCACACGTGCCCTGCCTTGGTCCTCGCTGCCGCTCTCGTCTGCCAGCCCCCTTCCTTCTCTGCACGCAGAGAGCACCCTTCAGATGTGGCTCAGGAACCTTCCAGGGGCACTTGCCAGACGTTTCCTCAGCTCCCACGGAGCGGCTCCCTGCGTGTCCCACCAGCTTCCATTATTATCCCTGTCTACACCCTTCAGAATGGCCGGGATCCAGCCTGGCCTGGAGATTGTGTCCTGTGTGTCTAGCGGGGGCCCAATTCTCCCCTCCGCACCTTGGTTTCTGCTTTGAAAACAAAAGTGGTAACCCCTGTTCCCCTCTCTGTACCTCAAACTCTTTGTTGCAAATCACGGTGGAAATGTGAGGTCACCTATTACTGCCACACTCTGATTCTCTGCAGATGCTGAGCTCAGATCAAAAAATCAAGCAGGCCAGTTGCAGAGCTGCTGAGCCCAGGGAGGAAGCCAAGAGAAAGAGTCTGTGGCTGCCTGGTGGCCAGTTCAAACCCCAATCTGCTACTTACTTCACCTCCCTAAGCCTCAGTTGCTTCATCTGAAAAATGGGCAGAATTGGAATTTCCATTTGAGACTTTGATGGTGAGGCTTGGCTGTGTTGATCCAGGTAAGGCTCTCAGCAAGAACCTGGCACGTGGCAAACAGCAGGTGTTATCATGGTCAGGACAGTCACAGTGACCCAAAGGACTACCAGATCCTGGATGGTCCATTCCTCCAGCCCAGATCACATGACTCAAGAGACAGAAAGAGCCTCCTCTGCGATGGATCCAGGATACGGAGGCCACATGCTACCCCTCCCCCAAGAATATCCACTTAATTTTCCTGACTGGAAGTATGAAAAATAGACTTCACTCCCCACAGACCCAGTAAACATCATTTGTCAGGAGTTGAGCAGATTTTGCTTTTGCAGAAATGCTGCTCATCCCCGTCTGCCCATGGGACGGTCCACCTTGCTTGCCACTGGGGTGCCATGAGCTACAGGGTCCAGCAGCCTGAGCTACTCTAGTGGCTCCCAGAACATCCCAAGGACTAATCCCTGGGTCAGAGACAGAACAGGCAGTTCCATTCATCAGGACTTGCCTGTAGCCCACTCTAACAACCCCGCATGCTCCTCTGGCCACCATCCAATATCCCGTGTGTGTTACGCCTCTATTTGCTACATCTTGCAGGTGTGGGGCGCTCTCTGAAGCCAGCAGCCTTGCTGACTGACAAGCTGGGAGCTGGGAGGGCCCTTGAACACTGACTAGGGTCCTGGGCCAGGCATGGTGTTGAGTGTTTTCACCGAACATGGTGGAGAGAGGTGTGATGGGTTGGTATCACTCGTGGTGCAGTGCAGAGAAGTAAAGCGACTTGTCCAGGTCACACATAGCCAGGAAGGCTAAAGAGAATTTGGACCAGGATCCCTTGACCATGATTCCAGAGGTTTCCATCCCTCCATCTAGTAAGAGATTTTGTGGTCCTACCCTCCCACCCCATTTTCCTAGACCAAGAAACAGAAAATAATGCAATGTCATAAAAGGCACCATTTCCTGGCCAGGCTCCACATGGCCTTGCCTGATCCTCCCAAGGATCAGACTCCTCAAAGCAGGGAAGGCCATCATCATCCCACTTTAGAGATGAGGAAACTGAGGCTCAGGAAACCATATGACATGCTGGAATCCTCCAGCTGGTTTCAGGCTCAGGATTCAAACCCAGGTCTGCCTGACTCTGCATCTCAAACCCTTCACCATCAAGCTACAGAGTTCCTCAATGGAACCCAGAGAGGGGGTATTAATCACCCCGCCCCAGGGTCACACAGTAGATGAACAGCCGTCGCCAAGGCCAGAGAGCAGGTCTCCACAGTTCCAAGCTCCTCAATTCTGGACCCACAGAAGGATGTGGGATGCCTTGGGGAGTTAGTTCTGTACTCCCTGCGGGAGGCAGAGCACAAAAGGTCCTGCCCCTGTGAATGCCCATAAACGGCTACTGAGTGCTGCCGGCATGCTGAGCAATCTGCAAGGAGCCTGCAAAATAAGCTCACATCCCCCAGCCTTCTTTGTTTTGCTTTTCCTAATCAGCTCCCTCCAAGGAGCAGCTGCAGGGGCCACTCTGCTCCCCAGGCAGCAAGCTCCTGTCTTCAGCCCCACACTGCGCTTGGCAGTCTCAGGCTACTGAAACAAAAAGGCATCCGAATGGCTCCGCTGAGCACTTGACACAAGTGTCCCATACACTCCGTTTATCATCTCCTTTTGTTCTTCCTTCAGTCCTGCAAGGTGGGTTCTGTGTTACAGACGAGGAAGCTGAGGCTAGGACACTAACCCATTCGGGTCCCGGAGCCCTGATGTGATCCAGGCTCTGCTCTCTCTGCCCTAGACCCCCGCTCCCCAGCTTCCCAGGTCCTCGCCACTGGCTGATGGCCTCAGGGCCAGGACAGCGTACTCTGTCCCATCAGACTGGAGATCCCTGCCCATCCCAGGACTAGGTCGGCAGTGGGGGATGGTAAAGATGGAGGGGGAAGGAAGACCTCCAGATAATGGTGACTGCGGATTCAGTGACTTCTCTCCATGATCTGCTCGATACCAGGCACAGCAAGGGTGCTCCGAGGATACTACTACAAAGAATTCCTTAGAGCACTCTGGGAAAGTAGGAATTATGCCTTTTTCTGGCTATAGAAACTGAAGATCAGAGAGGCTAGGAATTCGCCCAAGGTGGAACAGCAGCTCTGGAATGGCCAAGTGAGATGCAAGCCCAGATCTCTGCAGTTTCTAGGGATAAGTATAAACACACTGTTGGGAGACAATTCTTGAGTCTTCAAGTTCGGCCTGCTTTCTCAGTAAAGGCATGCTAGCTCTTGTTCCGGACTATTTTTTCAATGTCTGTATAGCAACGATGTTTGGACAGCAAGCTTAATCTCCTAAGAAAGAGACAACAACAGCATCCCCTTGGGGGCAGAGAGAACATTTGTTACCCGACCAAGACGATTATCCCCCTCTGAGACAACAACATCTCCCTCTGAAACGAAGGACAAAGGTTAAGCAGGTTCACTAGTGGCTCCCTTTGAAAAAGTAGGGTTTCCTAAACATGGGGTTGCTCACTGTTACACAAACCCACGGCACAGAATCCACTAGGGCTCTGCCCGGCCCCTGTGGGCCTTGCGGAGCACCAATGTGAACGTGAAGGTCATGCTGCTGACTGTGCTGTGAGCAATTAAGCCCCCTGTCTGCAAGGCTCACATCTTGGGTCAGCATCTTTTACATTGTGGCAGGCTAGCTTGCAAACAAGGTAAAATTTCAGACCCTTCACAGCTCTTGACATATCTGTGCTGAAGTTCAAAAACAATCAGTTGCACAAATTCTGGAAGGGAGAACCGCTGAAGAGCAGCACTCAGGAAAGGTGGACCTGTTGTTCAGTGTCCAGTGGCCATATTAATGGGTATATCAGAGCTAGATCCAAGGAGGTGATAGATTCTTCTAGAGCATCATGTCTTGTTCTGAGAAGAAGACAGACTAGACTCTGACCTTGTGAAGATTCCAGAGAGATAAGTCATTTGGAAAAACAGTTGAAGGAAATTGTCACATTTAAAATAAAAAAAAAAAAAAAGGATGATGCAGGAGGAGGGTTACAAGATGACGGTTCAAAAATAATAATTATTATCGGGACTTAAGTAATCCTGTACAATTTTACATCCATCATCTCGTTTCATTCTCCTGCCTGTCCTGTGAGATTGGTGATACTATTCCCATTTAACAGACAGAAAAATCGAGGCTCTAAGAAGTTAAGCATCTCGCTGCAAGTCATGAGGGGCAGAGTCAGGCCTGGAACTTGGGCATTCGGCCTCCCCATCTCAGATGCTCTCTGTGGCCACAGACAGTCACAGAACAGGCTACCAAGTGCAGATAGGATTAGACTCTCTTTCGAGGACCAATGGGCAGAATTAAAGGGAAGATGATTTTTGACTCAAGAGAGGAAGTTCATAATGAGGAACACCCATTTACTAACCCCTTACTTGGTGCCACATTACCATATTGAAGTTTCAAAATCCTGATTGATCATAACTTAACACAATGACCGTCATCCCACTGCACAGCTGAGAATGCCGGGCTTCGGAGAAATGGAGTGATTTCCCCAGATGCACAGTGGCAGGGCCACGTTGGAGCCCAAGGCTACCTGCCTCCCATGGAAGTCACTGCCTTGTGAGGTGGTGTGAGCTCCCCTCGATGAAGATACACAGAGGGGGACTCAACCTTCCCAGGAATGCTGAGGAGGGAAGCCGGCGTTTCCTGGCAGATCTGCCCAGGTTACCTGGCCAGGGTTCTAGAGTGATGCTAACACATGAGTCAGACCTCACACACACTCATGCGTGAGATAAATTTGAGCATGTGCTGAGGGTGCTCGATGCTGCACAAGCCCTCTGTGAGGGCCCATCACACACGCATTTCAGAGAGGGTAGCAAGGCTCAGAGAGCCCGAGGGTATGGCCCAAAGTCACCCAGGCAGGAAGGGCTACAACAGGCTATCTTGAGCTGAATGGAAAACCCTAGTCCTGGGCCCCACAGGTGGCAGACACTCTGCAGGGCCAAGGGAGGGTGCTGGGGCCTGTGAGTTTGAAGGACGAGGTGCAAGGTGCAGCGGCAAGACTGGGTGTTGTCAGTAACCGGCACCGTCGGGGAAGGCGCGATGCAGCCAAGAAGCAAGGGCCCAGAGGCTGATGCAGCATGTGGTTTTCTACCCAGCTGAGGCTTGTATTGATTCCTTGCTCTCCTTTGATTCATTTATTATTTATTAACCAGCTCTGGCCCTGGGACTAGGCAGCAGCAATCCTGGCATAAATAAAACACAAACGTTTGTCTTCAGGGAACCTCAGACACAGGGATGCTCTGATGGAGACCAGGATGGGGTCTCAGGGGCTCAGAAGAGGAAAGAGGGCTGATTGCTTTCAGAGGGAGCAAGCCTCCCCTCCCCAGCCCTTCGCAGGCTCTTTCAGCCTCCTGTGGGCTCTGCCTTCGCCTCTGGTGCCAGCCTGTTTGAGCTCTGGAAGAGCTTGCTTCAGCCACAATCCACTCTGCCCACACAGGCCCAGGGGAAGGAAAACCCAGGCTAATAGCGGGCTGGGCTGCAGAGGTTTGTGACACAGACTCACACCTGCATGGGGCTCGGGTCCCTCTCCACTTTCCGCTTCAACACTCTGCAATCCATCAGCTGCCACTCAGCATTGGCATCCAGGCCCTGGGCTCAGATCCAGCTTGTCTTAGTCCTTCCTGCCTAGTGACTTTGGGCCAGACCCTCAGGCTCTCTGAAATGGGCACGTGATAGCCCTGGTCTCATAGGGGTATCACACAGCACAGATCCTGGCCCTCAGCAGGTGCTCAAGCTCACCAACACCACCTGCCCCTTCTTCTTCCACCCGAGGGTGGATCCTGCCTCACCTGTGAGCTTGAGACTGAATGTGAAAGACTTGTGAAAGCAAAAGTATTAGTCACTCAATCGTGTCCATCTCTTTGCCACCCCACGGACTGTAGCCCGCCAGGCTCCTCTGTCCATGGGATTCTCCGGGCAAGAATATTGGAGTGGGTTGCCATGCCCTCCTCCAGGGGATCTTCCCTATCCAGGGATCAAACCCGGGTTCTCCTGCACTGCAGGCAGATTCTTTACCATCTGAGCCACCAGGGAAGCCCATGTATTTAATTCATGCTCACATGATGTTGGTGAGGGTGACAGAGATGACAGAGGCTGGTGGTAGCTTCTTTTTGGCTCCCTGACATCCCCCAACACAAGACGGGGGATGTTCCAGGCATGCTGCCGGCATCCCACCCACCCCCTCTACCTGATTGATGTGGTTGCTAGGATACGCAGCCGGGCCCAGGTGGAATCTCTGGTGGGAGTGAAGAAGGGCTGGCAGGATGTCAGGGAGCAGGCAGGAGATGCAGGCGGCAGAGCCTCAGCTCAGGGCAGAGAGGCGGGGGTGCAGGGGGCTGGGGAATGCATTAGTCACCTCCCTGAGGTCCCCCTCAAAGCTGCTGGAAGCCAAGCCTTAATACATTTCTAATCACCTCCCAGAGTTCCGTGTTGAGGTGATGGATAAGGAGCTGTAATGGGGTCTGGAGACGACTGACAGTTCCGGCTGCTGGCTGCCACCCTGGGTGGGCCTGGGGCTGGAGCAACCTGCTCCCCACCCCCTCACTTTCATCCTCCTGGGGAAGGAGGCTCCTCCGAATCTAGGTCCCTGGGATGGAGGCGAGAGGGAACCGGCCCTGCTCATTAGGCAGCCCAACTCCCAGCTGTGAGCCTCAAGCTCTGGACCTGGCTCTCTCAACATCCCGTGCAGTGTTCTGTCACAGGACTCGCAGAAGGAACGCAAGTGGCCGTGCGGTGCAGAAAGGAACTAACTGGGGCAGTCCAGGCACGTTACGGCGAAGTCTGGTGTCAGAGACTCACCTGTGAGGTTACATTTTACAGCATTCACAAGAGAAATGTGCAGATCAAGGTTCCACAGCGGGGACCAGATTCAGACAGCACTCTATTACTTTCCCCCAATGGGAGGAAAGGAGTAGGGGTGAAACATACTTGTTAAAAACATAGGTTAAGAAAATTCTGTTTCCAGCCAAGATGGAGTAACAGGGACTAGATTTACCCTCCCAAGGGAAACAATAAAAAAGAACAAAACGCGGGGAAATGTTTTTCAAGATATTGGATATCAGGCAGTGAGGGACAGTGATCTTGAGAGATGGGAAGCAAGGCAAGAAAGCCCTGTCGTTGACTGTGTTTACTGCCTGAGAAGTTTCCAGGCAGCGGAGCAGGAAAGGGGAATCCAGGCGGAGCCTGGTGGACTCCGGCATTGAAGAGATGGGACTGAGCATCTGGGGAGCCTGCGGGCAGCTGGAGAACCAGGAGGCAGAGGGTGGAGAGGAGAGAGCTGGACAGAGATCTGTAAAAAGACCACTCAAATATTTAGCAGAGGACTGGTGAGCACAGGTCTGTGACGAAAACACCCAAGGTAGCAAAAAAAATCACCAGAAAAGATGACAGGGAATAATGCCTGGCATTCATACAGGCCAGAAATAGTATCTGTTTCCACCAGCCATTTTGAAAACTCTCATAATTCACAGGGTATTGAGAAGACCACTCAGAGCAGCCTTACCTTGGTAATGGGAAAATATTACTCTTGGACTAAAAATGGCTCTGGTCCTGCCTAACACATCTTAAAAGCAAGACCCAAAAGGATCAAACTGTTTCCAAGTAATATAAGTGCATCTCAGAACACACCTTGAGAATATTTACAGGAATACAAAAACATCTAGCATCCAACAAGGTGAAATTCACAATGTTTGGCATCCAATCAAAAATTATCAGGCGTGAAAAGCAGCAGGAAGATGTGATTCATGAGAAGGAAAAGCTATCAATCAAAACCAGCCCAGAGCTGAAGCAGATTTAGAACCAGTAGATGAGGACATTTGAACATGGTTATAATGGTATCCCATATGTTCGAAGGGCTGTGGGAAAAACTGAACATGTTCAGAAGAGGAAGAAAATATTTTTAAAAAGACTCAAGTTAAACCTCTAGACACGAAAACTACAATGTCGGAGATAAAAAATACACTGAATGGGATTAGCAAAGATTAGATATTAAAAAAAAAAAAGTTGGTGAACTTTAAAGATACATCAGTAACAATTATCCAAAATGAAACACAAACAGCACTACAGTGAAATACACAAATAAAAACTTAAATTCATTAAAAAAAGGAAACACAAACAGAAAAAAAGATTTTAAAAAATGAACAATCATCAGGGAGTTGTGAGACTATATTGGTTAGCCTAGTAAATGGTATGCACCTAACAGAAGCAGAAGATATTAAGAAGAGGTGGCAAGAATACACAGAAGGACTATATAAAAAAGATCTTCATGACCCAGATAATCACAATGGTATGATCACTCACCTAGAGCCAGACATCCTGGAATGTGAAGTCAAGTGGGCCTTAGGAAGCATCACTATGAACAAAGCAAGTGGAATTCCAGTTGAACTATTTCAAATCCTAAAAGATGATGCTGTGAAAGTGCTGCACTCAATATGCCAGCAAATTTGGAAAACTCAGCAGTGGCCATGGGACTGGAAAAGGTCAGTTTTCATTCCAATCCCAAAGAAAGGCAATGCCAAAGAATGCTCAAACTACTGCACAATTGCACTCATCTCACATGCTAGTAAAGTAATGCTCAAAATTCTCCAAGCCAAGCTTCAACAGTACATGAACCATGAACTAGCAGATGTTCAAGCTGGTTTTAGAAAAGGCAGAGGAACTAGAGATCAAATTGCCCACATCCACTGGATCATTGAAAAAGCAAGAGAGTTCCAGAAAAACATCTATTTCTGCTTTATTGACTGTGCCAAAGCCTTTGACTGTGTGGATCACAACAAACCGTGGAAAATACTGTAAGAGATGGGAATACCAGACACCTGACCTGCCTCTTGAGAAATCCGTATACAGGTCTGGAAGCAACAGTTAGAACTGGACATGGAACAATAGACTGATTCCAAATAGGAAAAGGAGCACGTCAAGGCTGTATATTGTCACCTTGCTTAGATGCGGAGTACATCATGAGAAACGCTGGGCTGGATGAAGCACAAGCTGGAATCTAGATTGTTGGGAGAAATATCAATAACCCATAGGCAGATGACACCACCCTTATGGCAAAAAGTGAAGAGGAACTAAAGAGCCTCTTGATGAAAGTGAGAGAGGAAAGTGAAAAGTTGGCTTAAAACTCAACATTCAGAAAACTAAGATCATGGCATCTGGTCCCATCACGTCATGGCAAACAGATAGGGAAAGAGTGGAAACAGTGGCAGACTTTATTTTCTGGGGCTCCAAAACCACTGCAGATGGTGATTGTAGCCATGAAATTATAAGATGCTTGCTTCTTGGAAGAAAAGCTATGACCAACCTAGACAGCATATCAAAAAGCAGAGACATTACTTTGCCAACAAAGGTCCATCCAGTCAAAGCTATGGTTTTTTCAGTAATCATGTATGGATGTGCGAGTTGGACTATAAAGAAAGCTGAGTGCCGAAGAATCGATGCTTTTGCACTGTGATGTTGGAGAAGACTTTTCAGAGTCCATTGGACAGCAAGAAGATCCAACCAGGCCATCCTAAAGGAGATCAGTCCTGGGTGTTCATTGGAAGGACTGATGTTGAAGCTGAAACTCTAATACTTTGCCTAATGATGCCAAGAACTGACTCATTTGAAAAGACCCTAATGCTAGGAAAGATTGAAGGCAGGAGGAGAAGGGAACGACAGAGGATGAGATGGTTGGATGGCATCACTGACTCAGTGGGGATGAGTTTGGGTAAACTCCGGGAGTTGGTGATGGACAAGGAAGCGTGCTGCAGTCCATAGGGTCGCAAAGAGTCGGACACGACTTAGTGACTGAACAACAACAAATGTGTGTGTCTATGTGCTGAGTTGCTCAGTTGTGTCTGACTCTTTGCAGCCCCAGGGTCCTCTGTCCATGAAATTTTCCAGGCAAGAATTCTGGAGTGGGTTGCCACTTCCTACTCCAGGGGATCTTCCCAACCCATGGATCAAACCCACATATCCTGCATCTCCTGCATTGGCAGACCAATTCTTTACCACTAGCACCATCTGGGAAGCCCCATGTGTGTGTACATATATTATTAGTAATATAGTAATGTATATATATATGTGTGTGTGTATATATATATATATATAATTCAGACATTGAAAAGGAAGGAGATCTTGTCATTTGAGACACGTTGGAAGGACTTTGAGGGCATCATGCTAAGTGAAACAAACCAAATAGAGAAGACAAATACTGTATTATCTCTCTTATACATAGAATCTTGAAAAAAAAAAAAAAGTTCATATACACAGACCAGACTGGTGCTTTCTAAAGGCAGGTGGTTGGGGAATTGGATGAAGTTAATTGAAAAGCACAGACTTTCAGTTATAAGATAAATAAGTTCTGGAGATACAATGTCAAGGACAGTGACTACAGCTAGCAATACTGCATTGTATATACAAAAGTTGCTAAGACAGTAGATCTTAAAAGTTCTCGTCCCAAGAAAAAAAGAACTGTAAATATGTGAACTGACAGATGTTAACCTAACTTCCTGCGGTAATTTTTTTGCAATATATACATGTATGAAATCATTGTGTTGTACACCCTAAAATTATGCAATGTCATATGCCAACTATATCTCAATAAAACTGGGAGGAGGGGAGAGAAAGAATGGCAGAGAACTTTATAAATTGTGATGAAAAGCATAAACTCACAGATACAAGAAGCTCCCAAACCCTAAGGATGAGCAGCATGAAGAAAACTACACTAAGGTACATTATAATGAAAGTGCCCAAAATCAATAAGGAGAAAACTGTGAACAGCCAAAGGGGCAAAAAAAAGCACATTATGCTGGAAGAAATAGGATAAGGATGGCAGCAGATTTCTCAGTGGAAAGAGTGGAAGAAGGAAGATGGTAGAACAATATTTTTAAAACACTGAAAAACGGTCAACTTAGAATTCTATGCTCAGTAAAAAGTAAGTATTCAAGCCAGGGGACGTCCCTGATGGTCTAGCAGCTAAGACATTGCACTTTCAATGCAGGGAGCCCTGGTCCAATCCCTGGTCAGGGAATGAGATCCCGTATGCTGCAACTAAAGAGTTCATAAGCTGCAACTAAAGATCCTGCGTGAGGCAGCATACATCAAAGATCCCACACACTGCAACTAACACCTGCCTCAGCCAAATAAATAAACAAATTCAAACAATTATGAAAGCCAAAAAAGGACATTTTCCCCCAGACATACAAAAGCTGAAAGACTCCATCACCAGCGTTTTGCACTACTAGAAATGCGAAAGTCTTTTAGGCAGAAAGAAAATGATAACGCATAGAAATGTGGATCTACACAAAGCAATAAAGAGCACTGGAAATAGTACCCATATGGGAAAATATTTAAGTTTTTTCCTTACTATTTAAATCTCTTTAAAAGGTAACTGACTTAAAAAAATAATAACAATGTAACATGAGGTTTGAAACACATGTAGAAATGAAATGTGCAACACTTAATTTAATTCCACAAAAGCTGGGAGGGGAGAAATAGAAGTATATTGTTATATGGTTCTTACACGGTATGTTAAGTGGCGTAATACCACTTGTAGATGGATTGTGATAAGCTAAAGATAAATCCTATAAAAGCAACCACCAAAATAACAAAATAGTTACAGCTAATAAGCCAAGAGAGGAGATAATATGGGGAGAATTAAATGCTCATTGAATTCAAAAGAAGGAAGAAAGAGAGGGAAAGGAACACAAAGAACAGATGGGCCCAATAGGAAACAGTGAGTAGATTTAAACCTGACTATAAAGACAATCAGGCTTCCCTGGTGGCTCAGATGGTAAAGAATATGCCTGCAGTGCAGGAGACCTGGGTTCAATCCCTGGGTGCAGAAGATCCCCTGGAGAAAGGAATAGCTACCCACTACTGTATCTTTGCCCAGAGAATTCCATGGACAGAGGAGCCTGGTGGGCTACAGTCCAAGAGTCAGACATGACTGAGTGACTAACACTTTCACTTTTCATATAGATGATTACACTAAATATAAGTGGTTTACACATACTCCAGTCAGAAGGCAGAGATTATGAGACCGGATTTAAAAAAATAAGCTGAAGAGGCACAGAGATCTTAGTTTGAGTTCTTCCAGTGGGCCCTGGGCATGTGACTTTGCCTCACTAAGCCTCAGTTTTTTCACCTATAAAATAGATCTTAAAATTGTCTATTCCTTGGGGCTGTCATAGGATTAGGAAGTGAGACTCTACGTCTTATTCAACCCAGGGTCTGCCTGGTACTTCCTGACCATGTGATAAAGGACAGCAATGTAAAGCAACTGAGCACAAGTTGAGAAGGTACTGTGACATCTTGAGAGAAGAGAATGAGGGTGGAGAAAACAGATGGGTCTCCATCATCTCCAAGTAGAAAGAGCTGGGTTCAGACCCCCCAGAGCTGGGCGGAGCAGACAGCAGGTGCTCCACAAACACTCAAGTGTTCAGTTGGAAATGTGCAATCCATCACCAAATGTCCTGGTTCTCTTAGCTCTGGGAGGTGCAATTGTTTCAAGTCAGATGGGATATCCCGACTCTTAACACACTATCTAGAAATTTGGTCTACAAAACTTATTACAGATTTTTACATCTTCCTTAACTTCTCATTACACTGCTGCAAAACTGTAGCACTATATGCTCTCCTGAGGCAAGTCTAATTAAAGTGATAAAATATTTAAATCTTTTAAATGACAATTCAAAGCACCCCTTTGGTTAAAAACATCTTAGATAATAGACAATTTGTATTTTAATGATAACTCTTGCTTAAAGAAAAAGGAACAGTCACTGGCTGGGGAAAACATTTTCTAAGCAGCAGACTGCCAACTCCCTAGAATTCTCTGGGCAGTGCCTGCCTCCTCTGGGGAGGGGAAACTTCTGCTGGCTTCCTGCAGATCTTTCAGAAAGCTCCCACAGGCCTTTGAGTACAGCTACGACCATTTCAAGAGATAAGAGACTCATCTCTTCAGTTTGACCAGAAGCCTTTTGTGGGTTTGTTTGTTTTTTTCCCTTCTGTGAAAAATGATTAAAATACAAACTAACTGTGAGCATCTCCAGGTCCCAGGGGAGGCAGGGTGGGAGAAGAGGGGATGGCAGTGGATTTATCAGCATCTCAGCTATGATTAGACCATACGTCTGTCTTCTAGAAAGACCCACCCAAGGGAAGATCCATCCAGATGTGACTGTGCTTCCCACCAGCAAGGACAAGCTTCTAAGAGCTGGGCTACAGAGGGAGACAGCAGTGGGGAGGCCCGTGCTCCTCAAAATCAGGAAGTCCCCTCAAATCTCCCCAGCAAGCAGTGACCCTCCTTTCCTAGGTTTCACAGCCCTTTTCCCTCCAAAAAGCAAAAAAACTGTCACTTGCAGCAACGTGGATGGACTTGAGGTTGTCACACTGAGTGAAATGAGTCAGAGAGAGAAGGAAAAACAGTGGACAAGGTCTCTTATACGTGGAACCAAAAAAAAAAGTGATCACGAACTTACGAAACAGAAAGAGACTCAGAGACTTAGAGAACAAACTTATGGTTGACTGGGGGAAGGATGGGGGTAAGGTATTGTTAGGGAGTTTGGGAAGGTCATGTACACACTTCTGTGTTTAAAATGGATAACCAACAAGGACCTACTGTATAGCACACAGAACTCCGCCCAGTGTTATGTGGCAGCCTGGATGGGACGGGATTTAGGGGAGAACGGATACCCATACATGTAGGGCTGAGTTCTTTCACCGCATACCTGAAACTAGCACAGCACTGTTAGTCGCTATACCCCAGTGCGAAATAAAAAGTTAAACCATTAATTTTAAAATTTAAAATAAATATATAAAATAAACTTAGCATGTAATTAATATCAAAACAAACCAAAATAACTTACTGTCCTTCTAGTTAGTACCTAATAGGCTGAAGGATAAGAAATTGTCACTTTGTAGGTCAAAATGGTCAAATATCAGCAACTTCATACGGTTCAGCCTGATAAAGTTTTGGTCTAGCTCCTTAGTAATAATCTACTTCTCTCCTGGGCTTGGAAATGTACAAGATGTTGCCAAGCTCTACACACATCTGTCTAGTCTAGAGATCCTTACTGCACTGGCGGTCCCAGGATGAATCTAGTCCACAGACCTATTCTGTTTGGTCCGGGTGTAGCCTGCCTCCAAAGATGTCTGCCATCCATCCTTCCCTCCCTGGGTGTGTGTGCTGCTTTCTGCATGAGAGGTGGACTCTGATGCTCCTGTCCTTCAATCTGGGTGGCACTCAGGATTTTCTTGACCAAATGAATGTGCAGTTTGTGACATTCTGGGACTTTCAAATCTGGAACATAAGAGACTTCGTAGGGTCTCCCTGGGAATGCTGATTGGAGAGGGAAGGCAGTACCAGGCAATGACCCCAAGACCACCATGTGGGGAGGGGAGGGGTGAGCCCCACTTGCCTAAAGAAACATTTGCAGGATGAAAGTCCAGGTGGAGAGAAGGGTCAGGCTGCACAAAGGCGTAGACACACAAGGAAAGCTGTGATGCATGTCTAGACTTCAGCCCCGAGGCCCCAGCTGACACCATCGGAGCACAAACTGCCCAGCCCACTTCTTCCCAAATTCTGGTCCCACAAAGAAAATGATCGCTTTAAGCCACTAACTAGCTGAAATTATAATGAAGTGAAAGTTGCTCAGTCATGTCTGACTCTTTGAGACCCCATGGACTACACAGTCTATGGGATTCTCTAGGCCAGAATACTGGAGCGGGTGGCCTTTCCCTTCCCCAGGGGATCTTCCCAACCCAGGGATCAAACCCAGGTCTTCTGCATTGCAGGTGGATTCTTTACCAGCTGAGCCACCATGGAAAGCAATAAGTAATTAAAACAGATCACTTCGTGGTTGGTCAGTTGAATTGGGGGATTAGGCCTGACATAACTGGGCGACTTCATTTTCACTTTTCACTTTCATGCATTGGAGAAGGAAATGGCAATCCACTCCAGTGTTCTTGCCTGGAGAATCCCAGAGACGGGGGAGCCTGGTGGGCTGCTGTCTATGGGGTCACACAGAGTTGGACACGACTGAAGTGACTTAGCAGCAGCAGCAAGCAAGAGTATTGGAGTGCGTTGCCATTTCCTTCTCCAGGGGATCTTCCTGACCCAGGGATCAAACCCAGGTCTCCTGCATTGCAGGCAGATACTTTACCCTCTGAGCCACCAGGGAAGCCCAATAAATACACTGCTACTGCTAAGTCGCTTCAGTCGTGTCCGACTCTGTGCGACCCCAGAGACAGCAGCCCACCAGGCTCCCCTGTCCCTGGAATTCTCCAGGCAAGAACACGGGAGTGGGGTGCCATTTCCTTCTCCAAATAAATACACTACCATGTGTAAAACAAACAGCGAGTGGGAACCTGCTGCCTAGCAAGTAGTACCAGTCTGCAGCCTGTTAGGAGTCGGCTGTATAGCAAGAGGTGGGGTGAGCGAGCGAACCTTCACACCTTCATCCGCTGCTCCCCACCGCCGGCAGCCTCCCCCACTCCCACCCCATGCGTGGAAACACGGTCTTTCACGAAGCCAGTCCCTGGTGCTGCTGTGTACAGCACAGGTAGTTCAGCTCGGTGCTCTGTGAGGATCTAGAGGGGCGGGGTGGGGAGGGGATATATGTACATATGAAGCTGATTCACTTTGGTGTACAGCAGAAACTAACACAACACTGTAAAGCAATTATATTCCAATTAAGAAAAATAAAGATTTTAATTAGCTGTCAAGATTGGAAAATCCAGATTGCTTGGAAGCATCAGAGTTTTCAGTTTTCTTAAAACACTCACAAGTGCCTGCAGCCCCCCAGCCTGTGTGTCTGCACGGCACGAGCATGCTCCTGGAGCTCAGGGCCGCTACCTGTGTGCCCTCCAGGCCAGGCCTCTGCTCCTCGGGTCACCGCAGTCCCCAACCCCATCTTGCTCCACTCCATGAGTCCACCCACTTGGCCCCAGTGCCCCACTCCCTGCCCGCTGGCTTTATCTCCACTACCTCACTACCTGCTGCTCGGCCAAACAAATAACTGTTTGCACCCCTCAATTCCCAACAAGAGACATTGTTCAAGTCCCATCCGTGTCATGTCATTGCCCCAGCCTGGAGGGTCCTCACTCCTTTGTCTACATAACCCACTATGCATCCTTCAAACTCAGCTCAATTCGGACCTCTGGAAGCCTCCCTGAACCCCTAAGCTGGGAGAGATGCCTCTTCTGGGGTACAGGGCAACTGCGTTTACTCAAGCCTGTCACATTATCACATGGCAGAGCCTGTGACCCTCTGCCCGTCAGTGCTCCAGAGGGAGGGCCTGGCATGTGAGAGATGTTTGCTGAAGGACTATACGAACAGTTCCACGAGGAAGGCCATTTTGTCCCCATTTTACAGGGGAGAAAACTGAGGTTTAGAGAAGTGATCTGTCCACTGCCTCTCAAAGACCAGGGGTCACTAACACAGGAAGAAGACTGCACTCTTTAGGGATCTTAAGACCCTATTTTAAGGCTTCCCTAGTGGCACAGAGGATACAAATCCTCCTGCCAATGCAGGGGACATGGACTCAATCCCTGGTCCAGGAAGATCCCACATGCTGGGGAGCAACTCAGACCATGGGCCACAACTACTGAGCCTGCGCTCCAGAGCCTGTAGGCCACAACCACTGAAGCCCACGTGCCTAGAGCCTTCTCAACAAGAGGAGCCACCACAATGAGAAGCCCAAGCACTACAAGGAAGAGTAGCCCCGCTCATCGCAACTAGAGAAAGCCCATGTAGCAACGAAGACCCAGTGCAACCAAAAAATAATAAAATAATTTTTTTTAAAATATGCTATTATAGGTTAAATTATGTCTCCCCCAAAGATACAGTGAAGTCCTAACTCCCAGGACCTGTGAATTTGAACTTACTTAAAACCTAGACAGCATATTAAAAAGCAGAGACATTACTTTGCCAACAAAGGTCCATCTAGTCAAGGCTATGGTTTTTCCAGTAGTCGTGTATGGATGTGAGAGTTGGACTATAAAGAAAGCTGAGCACAGAAGAATTGATGCTTTTGAACTGTGGTGTTGGAGAAGACTCTTGAGAGTCCCTTGGACTGCTAGGAGATCCAGCCAGTCCATCCTAAAGGAAATCAGTCCTGGGTGTTCATTGGAAGGACTGATGTTGAAACTGAAACTCCAATACTTTGGCCACCTCATGCGAAGAGCTGACTCATTTGAAAAGACCTTGATGCTGTGAAAAATTGAAGGCTGGAGGAGAAGGGGGTGATAGAGGATGAGATGGTTGGATGGCATCACTGACTCAATGGACATGAGTTTAGGTAAACTCCGGGAGTTGGTGATGGACAAGGAGGCCTGGCGTGCTGCAGTCCATGGGGTCACAAAGAGTCGGACACGACTGGGCAACTGAACTGAACTGAAAATAAGATCTATGCAGATGCTCTCAAGTGAAGGTGACATTAGTAGGGTGGGCTCTAGTCCAATATGACTAATGTGCTGAGAAGAGGAAGAGAAGAGATGCAGAGACATGGGGAGAGGGCCAGGTAACCACGGAGGTAGAGACCAGAGTGTGGCTGTCAGCCATGGACACAGAGATTGCAGACCACACCATGAAGCTAAGAGGCAGGCTTGGGATTGTCCTTCCGGGAGCCTTCAAAGAGACCACAGCCCTGTCGACACCTTGACTTTGGACTTGGAGCCTCTGAACTGGGAGAGATTACATTTCTGTTGTTTTAAGTCACCCTGATTGCAGTCATTTGTTACAGCAGCCCTAGGAAACGAATATAGATTTAAGAACTTGTTTTCAAAATGTACCTATCATGATACTTCATGTTCCTTGGAGGCTTGATGATTCCCTGAAGCTGATCCATGGAGGGTCCTGGGTCCCCCCTGTCCCCCAGCCTCTGGACTGCTCTGGGAGGGGAAGGACAGGCCTGTGGTCAGCAGACGAGGCTCCCCTCCTGGCTCCCCTGCCTCTCAGCTGAACCCCTGTCTCTCCATGTCCTCCCTGCCTGTACCTTGAGGATAATAAAGGCACCCACTCCGGCTCCAAGAGTCCCACCTGCAGCAGGAGTGGTCTGGAAGAAGGGAGAACCTCAATTTTAATTTTTCTTTTAAATTTTATTTACAATACTGTGTTAGTTTCTGCTGTACATCAAAATGATTGAGATACAGATACACAGATAGATAGATAGACAGATATCCTATTTCATATTCTTTTCCATTAAGGTTTATAATAGCATATTGAATATACTTCCCTGTGCTATAACAGTAGGACCTCATTGTTAACCCATTCTTTGCATAATAGTTTGCATCTGCTAATCACAAATAAGGATCTCTATTTTGGAGCAAGTTCCCATTATTCTGGGCCTCAGCATTTGAATTTGCTGAATTGATACTGGAGTGACTTCCAGGGACAACATGGCTTTTTATGACCTAACAGGGACCAGAGAGCCAAAGATTTGCTCCATGCAGAGAGGTGGGAGGGGAGCAGGCCTACAGTGTGGGTTTCAGGTCCAGGTCTCAACCTTGATTGCACACTGGGAGCAATTGATGCTGCCTCCCAGCTCCAGACTCGGATGGGAGTGTCTAGGGAGGGATCTGGGCAGCAGGACTCTTGAAAGTTTCCAGGTGATTCTAATGGTGGCAACATTTGGGTTTAGACTCGTCACCGTGGGGACAACAGAAGACAAAAATAAGAGTGAGTTCTTATGCCCTAAGCCTGTTTTTCTCTATAGGGGGTCACAACCTAGAAACATGTGAACAGGGCTCCTTGTACCTCTAGTTCATCCCATGTGTTGGCCCAGCACACATTAGGTCCCTTAAATGTTTCTTCCCTTTCCTCAGTCTGGGTGTCTCAGGATCTCCACATTTCATGCATGATGGAAGCTCACGGACTTAGCCCAGAGCAAGCACTCCAAGAGTCCCAGGTAGAAGCTGCAGGTTTCTTACAAGCTCATATCAGAATGTCACTCACACTACTCGTCTTGGTTAGAAAAGTCACTAAGCCGGGCTCAGATCAAGGGGCAGGGAATCAGATCTCCCACCCCTTAATGGGGAGCCAGCAGGCACCTCCAGGAGGTAGGGAAGGGATGGCTGGAGCCGTTTTTGGAGACAGGCTACCCCACTGCCAACACAGGGCTTTGAGGATCGGTCTTCAAGATCTGTGCTTCTCCCCTCCTCCTGGATCCCAGGGGTCTGGGTAGCCTTGCTCTTCTGGCCATCTCTGGCCATAGAAAAACATATACTCCTGTTCACCGTTCAACCTGCTAGAATCTCCAGGGACCCAGGGACTGTGTAGAGAGGGGCTGGGGTGTTTTCAGGGTTGGGGAAAAGGACAGCAGAGTGCCTCCAAGGTTCAGGAGCAAGCTGAGTCTTTACATCTTCAGCACCCACAGCATCTTCTAAACCCAGACCCACAGCCCCGTGTACATGCACTAGGGAGGGTGCATCTGCATAAGAGGATCTGCTGGATAATTGATGTCTACTCTTGTACATCCAAGAACAGTGTCTTCTTGATGCTTAACTTCTGAGAGGGGCGTTTATCTAAAATGGTGTGTATCCTCCAGATATTTTTTAAGCCACAAAGATAAATCATATTTTGCAACTTGGTGAAGGGAGAGAGACTTGGGGTTTGGAGTCACAAGGATGTGGTTTCTTCTACTCCATCAGTGAATCAAACAGGTGTGCGCTTTCTACTCCATCCATCCCTTCAGCTCTGGGCTCTGCTGAGGCTGAAGTCTTTTCAGGGCGCTGCTTCAGTTAGAGGCCGTTCATGCTCAGTCACCTACAGTGGCTCCCACTGTCTCCTGCTTCAGTGTGAGCTTCTCATCCCAGGCAGTCAGTACCTTCTGCCACCAGGTCCTGGCCTCTCTCTCCCAATTTTATGATGCCCCCTACCCTCCAGCTTCCTGGAGGATTCTGTGAATACATTCTGGGCTTTCCTATCTCCATGCCTCTCTGCTTTTTTTGGGGGGGGGGGCACACTGCATGGCTTTCAGGATCTTAGCTCCCTGACCAGGGACTGAACCTCAGCCCATGGCGGTGAAAGTGCGAGCTCCTAACCACTGGACCACCAGGGAAGTTCTGTGCCTCTCTGTTTAGAACACCTTTATTTCCAGGCCCACCAGGGGGAATCTGCCTCTAGTTCTCATCCATCAGAATCCCCAGGCTCAAGAAATGATGAGCAAGTGTTCAGGGGCGGGGGCATATGGCATCTCCAATTCACTGTCTTTTCCTGTGATTGTCTTTTCGAGTACATACATCTTGTCTTACCCTCTTCCAATCACCTCACAGATGCTTAGGGAGGGTCTACTATACAACAGGCATTTTGGTCGCCCTATCTGGGAATGGCCTGGTCTGGCATTCTCCACTGCTCTCCAAGGGTCCAGAAAGAAAATGTTCATCCTATTCAACTGTCCCCCAGAATCCCTGTCCCAGTGCCTGACATGGAGCTTGGCATCAGGCCAGCACTCAGCATTAGCTGAACAAGTGGATGGAGGGGTTCACGTGTCTCTGTCCAACTGCCCCCTGCTGATGTGTGGGGACAGCAGCTTGGTCACACACACATCCACCTGGTGGTCACTGCACACCCACAGCTTGTGCTGAACACGCACTGTGGCCAAGCATAAATGCTGCAGATGTTGTTGTTTAGTCACTAAGTCATGTCCAACTCTTTTGAGACCCAATGGACTATAGCTTGCCAGGCTTCCTCTGTCCATGGGATTTTCCAGGCAAGAATACTGGAGCGGGTGGTCACACCCTCCTCGAGGGGATCTTCCTGACCCAGGGATTGAACTTGTGTCTCTTATGCTTCCTGCATTAGCAGGTGAGTTCTTTACCACTGAGCTACCTGGGAAGCTTGGAGAAGAGATGAGCCATCTTTAAATATGTCCACCTGGTCCCTTATTTTGTGTCTTTCTCAGGGGGAGGAAAGCAATAAGGTGGAAAATCTAGCAGCTCTGCAAATTCTCAGAGCCACGTTTGAAACCCATGTTCCTCCTTGCTAATGATGTGTCCTGGGTTACTGCTAACCCAATGAAATTGTTTTTTTAAATGAAATTGCTTCATTTCACTTAAGTGTGGTATCCTGATCTATAAAATGGGGATAATAATACCAACATCATAGACTTGTCAGATGTTGAAATTTAGAATTTACTGTAATCAAGTATGCAAGTGTCCATGTCTGGCACAGAGCAGGTGCTCAGTAAATGTCTTTCCACATTTGATGGCACTTCATGTTTCTGTCCTTGCAGCTAGCCCAGGACTGAGCATGTAATCAATGCCTAAACATCTGTCCTCAGAAATAAACTGACCACATTAAACATGAATTGTAAACAAGAAAGAAAAAAACAGAGCTCAACCTCTGAGCAGACTCTGCCTTTAGTGTTGAAAAGCCCTAGTTTATTTTGTCAAGTTACCATAGCAACTCCTAAGGCTTCAGCCAGTCCTAGGGTTAGCAGTAATCAATTTATCCTGTAACCATGGCAATGTCAGCTGTTTGGTGGGCTCTAGAGGGGATCAGTCGGTAAAGAATCTGCCTGCAGTGCAGGAGACTGGGGTTCAATCCCAGGGTTTGATTTGGGGTCGGGAAGATCCCCTAGTGGAGGAAATGGCAACCCACTCCAGTATTCTTGCCTGGAAAATCCCATGGCAGAGGAGCCTGGGGGCCTACAGTCCATGAGGTTGCAAGAGTCAAACACCACTTAGCAACTAAACCACCAGAGGGGGAAGGCAAAGGTGGTCATTGTGTGAGCCCCTCTCCCCTGCAGAAATAAATTTGGTGAGGTCTCATCAGTCACCACACAGCTACCATCACCACTGCCTAAAATGATGTCCATGAGACAATATTTCTAAACATGCATTTAGAAATAAGAGAGAGAAAATTAGGCAAAAAAAGACCAGCATGGCTCATGAAAGCAACTGGCATTATGGAAAACCTGTAGAGGCTGCCAAGAGCTGGAATCTGGGTTCCCTTTAGCCAACTTGGAAATTCTGCACCCATTATCACCTGCACTGGGGACTCACTGTCCCCATGGCCTAGGTTGTGCTCTTACTTTTTAAAGAGGCCTCCACCAGGGTGAAGTCTGGGGGGAAAGGGAGATGTCCTCTGAAACGCCATTCCCTGGAAAAGTAAACAGCAGCCAGCGGGGCTCCTGCCACATACCCAGTGGACAGAGGGAACCTGGGGGTCCTTCTTGCCACTGGACTCTCAACATAACCAATCTGGCAGAAGGTGCAAGGTCTGAACTCGGTACATGGGGACTTACTCCCCAACCCAAACGCAGTGAACCTTCCCGAGAACCAGACTGCAACTCCAAAAGGCCACAGACAGCTCTGGAAAGCAGGCGTTTGCCTTTGTTCTGGCTTCAGAGTTAAGGCACCAAAAGACCCTCCACGATCAAGGCTCCGGGGGATTCTCCTGGAGCAAAACCAAGCGATGAGAGGTCATCTGTTTTGTCTGCCAAGGAAAGAACAATCGCGCCCGGCACTCAAGGCTACAGACTCAGCACGAAGCAAAACAAGGATAGAGCCACTGCTGTACTCTGAGCTCTGGCTCTTGGCGGGTCACATAGCGGGTCTCGCCGCCTTCCTCGGGCTACAGTCTGTGGTCTCCATCAAAGGCGAGAAAAGTGAGGTGGGAGGCGCCGGGGGTCAGAGCAAGTGGCAGGTTACCTGGCGCCTCGGAAAGAAACAGAATGGGGAAGAGCCAGGTTGCCTGCCCAACCCGGGCTCGCACGGAGCTGGGGCTGCCTCGCCTTGTAGGGCTCTAGGGCAACGGAAGGGGGACCCCGCAGGTGGGGGATGGGCCGGGAGAGGACCGCTGCCCAGGCCCCGAGCTCAGGTCGACGCGGGGAGCTCAGGCCGGCCCCACCCCCGGGAGCCGCGCTCGCAGCCCCAGACGCGCGCACCAGGTGGCGATGCCAGCTCCGGACAAAGGACCGGGACTCGGATCGCCGGCGGGCGCCACCTCCTGGCCTGACCCCTCCCGGCGCGCCCAGCCCCGGAGGGGAGGGCGAGACCGTGGCCCCGAACCTGCTCAAACTTGGCGGCCCGAGGCTCGAGTGGAAGGCGCCCCCCTACCTGTGCGGCCATAAAGGACAGATCCATGGTGTCGCGGCTGCCGCCCGCGCTCGAGTCCTCGCTGTCGCTGCCGCTGCTGTCCAGCCGCCCGCACAGCTGGCCAGAGAAGGCCACGCAGCGAGCAGTGGTTCTTGAAACCGCGCGGCACCCTCGGCAGCTGGGTGATGGCGGCCGGTCCCGAGCCCGCGCGGTGCCCTGCTCTGCCTCTGTGCTCTCGGCTGGTGGAGGGCGGGTCGGGGGCTTGGAGCCTGGGGGCGGGGCGGGGCTCGGGCTGGGCCGGGGAACCGGACGCCCCTCCACGTGACCGCTCCCAGCCCCGCCCCCGAGGGCGGGGCTCGGCGGAACCCCTGGAGCTCTCCCTGCGGGGAGGGGTGCGGAGTAGTGGGCACAGGGCCCTGCTGAGGCCGGAGGTCGCGTGTCTGGTCCTTGCAAGAGCCAGCCCTAAATCCGAGTCCAGCGCCCTGGGCGACCTGTCCCGTGCTGTGGCGCCCGGGCCCCAGGGGCGGCCAGCAGGGCTCTTATGGGGCTGACCCGCTAGGGTCAGGGTTAACAGATTTTTGTGCCAAACCTGTGTCCAGAGTCCCGTGTCCTGGGGACCCTGAAGCTGGGCAGAAGGAGGTTTAAATCCTAGCTTTGCTTTTGCCGTTTGGGCAAGGGAGTGGCTCTCTGAGCCTGGGTTTCATCGTCTGTAAAAGGAAGAAAACAAGCAGAGAATTTAATGAGATCATGTATCTGGGACATAGTGTCTTCAATAAATGTGAGCTTCAACGTGGCTAATAGCAGAACGGAGACTCAGCTGTGAATGGTGCCTTCTAGAATTGCACAGTGTGCAGCTTGCACAACTGATACCCTATGACTCTGTTTCTATCTTTCCTTACCTTCAACAATATCCCAAACTGAGCCGATGCCATAGCTCAGATAAAGTTGGTAGCAGAGATGCCAGAAGGGGCTTATCCCTTGTGTGTGCATGTCTGTGTGATACCCTGACCGAGTGGCTGGACTACGGACGAGCAGGTGGGAGTTTTGTCCTTCTCGAAGGGCTCCCTGGTAGGGAACCGGCTGTGTGTTACCTGCGGTGCCAACTGTGCTGAGTCCTTGCTGCTGCTGCTGGTTCTGGTCCAGCTGCCTGCACAGCTGTCCAGGAGAAGGTCATGCAAGGAACACGCATGACCCACACCCTGCCACCCCCACCCCCTGACCCCATGGCAGCAGCACAGACCACAGTTTAGCAAGGGAATGGGACCAGCGCCTCACTGACAATGTTCTGTGCCATCAAAGTTCACCCTAATCCCCAATCTGACAGCATTGGAAGTGAGGGAGAAGCAATTAGGTTACTTGGTCATGAGCGTGGAGCTCTCATAATGGAATTAGTGCCCTTATAAGAAGAGACATCAAAACAGTTCTTCATTTTAATTGAGTTTATTAATATTTAACTTTAGAGTTGACCCTTGTGGAAGAAATGCCTTCCCACCTTGAAATCATAGAGATACTCTAGTTTTTAACTTTAATTTTGTGTTTTCATATTTCAGCCCTTTTCTTACTGATTATTTTTTAGTCTGGGTTAAGGCAGCAAGGAGATCCAACCAGTCCATTCTGAAGGAGATCAGCCCTGGGATTTCTTTGGAAGGAATGATGCTAAAGCTGAAACTCCAGTACTTTGGCCACCTCATGCGAAGAGTTGACTCATTGGAGAAGACTCTGATCCTGGGAGGGATTAGGGGCAGGAGGAGAAGGGGGACAACAGAGGATGAGATGGCTGGAGGGCATCACTGACTCGATGGATGTGAGTCTGAGTGAACTCCGGGAGTTGGTGATGGACAGGGAGGCCTGGCATGCTGCGATTCATGGGGTCGCAAAGAGTCGGACACGACTGAGTGACTGATCTGATCTGAAGGCAGCAATTTCACCTTTCCCATGTTAATAACCTATTACCCCATCCCTTTTATGAACAAGTCCAGCCTTTTTTGATTGGTGGTGATCAGTGACACCAAGTTTGTCAAGTTTCAGTCCAGGTGTGGGCTTGTTTATGAGTTGTCTGTCCTAGTTCTTTTGTTGTTGTTCAGTCTGACTCTTTGCAACCCCAGGGACTGTAGCACGCTGGGCTTCCCAGTCTGTCCCTATGTAGAAACGCTATTCTGACCACAGCCGTCAACTTCACTGGGCCATAGGATGCTCAGATAGCTGATTAAACATTATTCTGTATCAGATTTGGGGGAAATTACACCCTTAGGTTAGGTTTCCAGTCCATGAAGACAGTATGTGTCTCCATTCATTTAGACCTTCTTTGATTTTGTTCATCAGTGTTGTGTAGTTTACAGTACTTCTTGGAATTTTTTTGTGTGTATAAATTTCTTGGGATTTTCTGTGTAGACAATTATGTCATCTGCAAATATCAGATCAGATCAGATCAGATCAGTCGCTCAGTCGTGTCCGACTCTTTGCGACCCCATGAACCGCAGCACGCCAGGCCTCCCTGTCCATCACCAGCTCCCGGAGGTCACTCAGACTCGCATCCATCGAGTCAGTGATGCCATCCAGCCATCTCATCCTCTGTCGTCCCCTTCTCCTCCTGCCCTCAATCCCTCCCAGCATCAGAGTCTTCTCCAATGAGTCAACTCTTCGCATGAGGTGGCCAAAATACTGGAGTTTCAGCTTTAGCATCATTCCTTCTAAAGAAATTCCAGGATTGATCTCCTTCAGAATGGACTGGTTGGATCTTCTTGCAGTCCAAGGGACTCTCAAGAGTCTTCTCCAACACCACAGTTCAAAAGCATCAATTCTTCGGCGTTCAGCCTTCCTCACAGTCCAGCTCTCACATCCATACATGACCACAGGAAAGACCATAGCCTTGACTAGGCGAACCTTTGTTGGTAAAGTAATGTCTCTGCTTTTGAATATGCTATCTAGGTTGGTCATAACTTTCCTTCCAAGGAGTAAGCGTCTTTTAATTTCATGGCTGCAGTCACCATCTGCAGTGATTTTGGAGGAACCATTTTACTTATTCCTTTCTGATTTGTTTGTTATTTCCTTGCTTTGTGCTTTCTAGCCCTGACCAGACATCTAGGTTCAGTAAGACTGTTGGGAGCAGACATCCACATTTCCATGTTCTCATGAGGACCCCAGGAGGCGAGTAAAGCAATGATGAAGGCGGGGAGACCAGCACGAGGTGGTGCCAGCTGAAAAGCGGGGCTCACACTCCTGCACCGTCACTGCTCCGAGATGACGGTGTACTTGTGAGGCAGAACAGGGCCCTGTGGTCCTTGGCCCTCCATGCCATATTCTCTGCCTGCCTTTTGTCTCTGGAAAACTTTGGTCAAAGAATAAATTTGATCAAGAGAAGTGAGAAACGGGAAAACAAAGGAAAATGTTCAAAGGAGACTAAGTAATAATAACATACTCATTAAGCATAGTCAAGGAATTTTAGTTCTTTCCAAGGGCTATAGATAACATTCTGAGCCATATCCTGTGAGCTGTCTTATAGATACTACAACTCCAGGTGGAGAAGTTAAGTACCTGATGACCAAACTGTACTCAGGACATGAACCGCCACAGTTCTCAGAATTGGCCTCAGAGCAATGGGGAAAAAATAGACCCTGGAACTGATGATTAACTGCACCTAGAACAACCAAGATGACGCTGGTCAGACCACCGGTGACCAATCTGAAGATGACTGTCAGAGATGACTGTGCTGTTTCTGCATATAGCTCGCCCCCCACACACTGTCTATAAGAGCTCTTACCCCGCTGGTTGCCAGGTGGAGGGGAGTCGGCCTTTGGACAGATGTCTGCCACCCTCCCCCTGCCCCAGCTGCCGGCATTTGAAATAAACTTTCCTTTCCACCAGCCTGGCCCATTTATTGGCTTTTGAGGGGTGAGCAGCCAGATCCACACACTCTTTAGGTAACACTTGGACCGGTGGCTCATCTAGAAGATGCTCTACAGACAAAAGGTTTGTGCAGTTACCTGTAGGCGTGGCCTTGCTCAGGGGAACACAGACCTCTCCCAGGACTCGGCTCTGAAGAAAGAGATGGGACACGCTGTAGTCTATACCTACGTCAAGTGTGTCTTCTCGGATGAGTCTTTCCTGCTCTCTGGGCCCTAGTCCCTTCATTTCTAATAAAAAGAACAGGCACGGGCCCACCAATCGTAAGTCTGTTTTTGACTGTATTTATTATGATTTGTGGCTCTGCCTGGTCTTTCTCTAGTTGCAGTGTGCAGGCTTCTCACTGTGGTGGCTTCTCCTGTTGGGGAGCACGGGCTCTAGAGCACGGGGCTTCAGTAGTTGTGGGGGGCAGACTCAGCAGTTGTGGTTTTTAGGCTCTAGAGCACAGGCACAGTAGGTGTGGCACACGAGCTCAGCTGCCTCAAGGCATGTGGGATCCTCCCAGACTAGGGATCGAATCCATGTCCCCTGCATCCTCAGGTGGATTCTTAACCAGTGGACCACCAAGGAAACCCCTCTTGTGTCCATTTTTAACACCCACCATGCCCTGGAGGTGAACAGAGCTATTTAATCACCCTGTCCTTTAACACAACATTCTTCTCTTACCACACTCATAAGTGACAAGGACAACCAGAGGGTGGGTTGTCAGCAAAAGCCTGAACTTTTAAGTCAGGCTTTTTAAAGTGTTTTTAAGACACTCTATTGATGTGTAACTTACATAAATCCACCTTATTTATATACATAGGTTGATGAATCTTGATACACACCCGTGGAACCAGAACTATGATCAAGATATAGAACATTCCACTCTGCCCCCAAAATTCCCTCTTGTCTTTTTGAGGTCAACCCCTAGCCCCCAACTCCAGCCTCAGGCAAACACTGATCACGTTTCCATAATTGCAGGTCAGATTTGTCTTTTCTAGATTTTTCTGCAGATGGTATCTTACAGATTGTGCTCTTTTCTTGGTTGGACTTCCTCCGTTAAGCGTAATGTTTCTGAGACTCATCCGTAGTGTTACATGTATGGGTAGTTCCATTTTTTTTCTGAAAAGCATCTTATGTATGGATGTACCCCAGCTTATCCATCCATTCTTTTTGGCTGAGCTGTGAGCTGTTATGAATAAAGCACCTGTGAACTTTTGTGCACAAGTCGCTGTATAAGCATTTTGTTTTCATTTTCTTGGGTAAAAACCTGAGAAAGGAACTGCTTAGTTGTATGTTTATCATTACCTGCCAAACTGTTTTCCTGTTTCACACGTTTTGTGTTCCCACCAATAGTGTATGAGAATCCCAGTTGCTTCGTATTGTCACCATCACTTGGTATTTTCTTTTCTAAAGAAATATTTCTTTTATTTATTTATTTATTTGGCAGCACTGGGTCTTAGTTGAGACACACAGGGTCTTCGATCTTTGTTGTGGTGTGCAGGATCTTCAGCTGTGGCCTGGGAACACTTAGGTGTGGCGTGCGGGATCCAGTTCCCTGACCAGGGATCGAACCTTGGGCCCCCTGCATTGGGAGTCTTAGCCACTGGACCACCAGGGAAGTCACGATACTTGGTATTTTCATCATTTTTAACTTAAACTGTTCTGTCCATTATAAGGTGGGACTTTATTATAGTCTAAATTTGAATTTTCTCAATAATGTTGAACCTCTCTTTTACTTGCTAGTTATTGGCCATTTGTATATTTTCTTTTATGAAGGGTCTATTCTAATCTCTGTTTAAAAAATTGAATCAATTGTGTTTTTACTGTTGTCGTTGTTCAGCCTCTGAGTCGTGTCTGACTCTTTGCGACCCCATGGACTGCACTGCGCCAGGCTTCCCTGTCCTTCACCGTCTCTGGGAGTTTGCTCACACTCATGTCCACTAAGTCTTTTTACCACTGAATTGTGAGAGTTCCTTATGTGTTTCGGGTACCAGTCCTATGTCAGATGTATGTACTAAACATGATTTCCCCCAGCCTGCGATTTGTTAAATTTTCTTAATGATGTTTTTATCCACCTGGTCTTTTTTTTCCCCCTCAATTATGGTTCATGCTTTTTGTGTCCTATTTAAGAAATCTTTGCCTATCTCAAGGTCATGAAGATTTTCCCTGTTCCCCCGCTGCCCCTCCCTGCAAAGGTTTTATAGTTACAGCTTTTGTGTTTAGGTCTATGATCTATTTTTTTGTTTTTACGTATGGTGTGAAATAAAGGTTGAGGTTCTTTTTAATTTCGTTCCCAAAGGAATTTTCATTTGTGCCAGCACCGCCAACTACTCTTTCTCTGTTGAATTGCCCCAGACCAGGATTAGATGAAAGAAGACACAAACTTTAAGGTGGCATGTACTCTCCGGTTCCAGCTTTGTACTTGTGGGACCTTGAGTGGATCGCCTTAAATTTTAATTCCTAGGCAGCTTGCTGGCCTCACCCACTGATTAAGCATCTCACAGGTAGGTCTGCACATTAGAAATATCACTCTATAGCTCTCCCTGGGTGACTGCATCCAGGCATGTAATGATCCAGTGAGGACTCCCAGACTTCTGTCCTGAGCTCCAGATGGGCCCATCCAACTGTCTATTCAGCAACCTCTGAAAGTTAGTCGCACAGTCGTGTCCAACTGTGCAATCCCATGGACTGTAGCCTGCCCAGTCCTCTATCCATGGAATTCTCCAAGCCAGAATACTGGAGTGGGTAGCCTCTTCCTTCTCCAGGGGATCTTCCCAACCCAGGGATTGAACCCAGGTCTCCCACATTGCAGGTGGATTCTTTACCAGCCGAGCCACAAGGGAAGCCCAAGAATCCTGGACTGGGTAGCCTATCCCTTCTCCAGCAGATCTTCCTGATCCAGGAATTGAACCAGGGTCTCTTGCATTGCAGGCAGATTCTTTACCAACTGAGCCATCAGGGAAGCCCCTGGATGGCTAATGGCATCTCAGATTTAACCTGGCCAGCACTGAGCTCTGATTTCTACTGGGCTCCATCACAAGCAGGTAATGGCTCTACCCAGGTCCTCCATGTACTGTTATGCATGTTGCACACTGCACAAGAGTGCCAAGCAGAGAGGCAGGTGGGGTTAAAATCCAGCCATGTTCCTCTTGTGGAATCCTATGCTTGGAATAGAGGCCACATCTGTCCCAAGGAAGGAGTGCCTTTGCTAGTTCCCCTGAAGGCCTCCTAGTACATGCAGGAATTGTCCTTCAGTTCTCTCTTCCTTGAACTTCACTCTCAACCCACCAACCCTCTTTTTCACTGTGCGCTGGCCACACAGGCCTTTTTTTTTTTTTTTTTTAATTTCTGTCTCAGCAGCAAACCAAGCACATTTCCCAGAAGGGCATAGACTTTGCTATTCCTTTTGCTTGGAACTCTTTTTCTCCAAATCTTTCTTTTGATGGTTCAGGTTTAATTTCAAAAATCACCTTCTCTGGGAAGTCTTTCCAACCTTAAGTAACCCATCCTTAAAATAAAAACAGTTTTTATTTTTTTCTGTAGCATCTCTCCCTTTTTGAGTGCATTTATTTGCATCACTTCATGGCAGATAGATGGGGAAAAAGTGGAAACAGTGATAGATTTTATTTTCTTGGGCCCCCAAATCACTGCAGATGGTGACTGCAGTCATAAAATTAAAAGACACTTGCTCCTTGGAAGAAATGCTATGACAAACATATACAGCATACTGAAAGCTGAGACATCACTTTGCCGACAAAGGTCAGTATAGTCAAAGCTATGGTTTTTCTACTAGCCATGTACAGATGAGAAAGTTGGACCTTAAAGAAGGCTGAGCGCTGAAGAATTGATGCTTTCTATCTATGGTGTTGAGAAGACTCTTGAGAGTCCCTTGGACACCAAGGAGATCAAACTAGCCAATCCTAAAGGAAATCAACCCTAAATATTCATTGGAAGGACTGATGCTGAAGCAGAAACTCCAATACTTTGGCTACCTGATATGAAGAGCTGACTCATTGGAAAAGACCCTGATGCTGGGAAAGATTGAAAGCAGAAGGAGAAAGGAGTCGTCAGAGGATGAGATGGTTGGTTGGCATCAGTAGCTCAATGGACATGAGTCTGAGCAAGCTCCGGAGCTGGTGAAGGACAGGGGAGCCTGGCGTGCTGCAGTACATGTTGCAAAGAGTTGGAGATGATTTAGCAGCTGAACAACAACAACTTGCTGGGGGAGGCAGTCTACCATGGACTCTGAGAGTCCTGAGCCTCAGGCCACCTGCCTGCTCTTGGTCCTGGTAGCTTGGCATGGGAACAAGGCTAGGGGATGAGTCTTTGCACAGAACTCTTAGAGGATTTGGTTCCAGGGATAGTCTCCTGACTGCTGTTCTGCCAAGTACTGAATGCATAATTCATGAGCACAGAGAACTTGGGATCCTGTGGGGGAGGAACATTCCATTCCTTAAAAGACTCTCAACTTGAAGGCCACACGAGGGAAACTGACCCTGTCATTTTGCTTCATCTGGGACCCAAATGGAGAGGGTAGGGGGCTAGGAGACCCAGATGCCGTTTTTCCTGAGAGGCCTTTACAAACAGTTTAAGAATTCATGAGCTTCTCACTAAGCCACCTGATAAATTATTTACAGCACATCACAGGGATGAAGATGGCCTGGGACCCACCTCTTTATTTGTTTTTATTATTTAAAAAATGTTTATTAGAATATCAATGCTTTACAATGCTATGTTAGTTTCTGCTGTACTGCAAAGTGATTCAGCTACGTGTTTACATGTATCTCCTCTTATTTTGGATTTCCTTCCCATTTAATTCACCACAGAGAATTGAGTCGAGCTCCCTGTGCTGGACTGTAGGTTCTTATTAGTTACCTATTTCATGTGCGTGAAGTTACTTCAGTTGTGTCCCACTCTTTGTGACCCTATGGACTGTAGCCCACCAGGCTCCTCTGTCCATGGGATTCTCCAGGCAAGAATGCTGGAGCGGGTTGCCTTGCCCTCCTCCAGGGGATCTTCCCGACCCAGGGGTTGAAACCATGTCTCTTAAGTCTCCTGCATTAGCAGGCAGGCTCTTTACCACTGGCACCTCCTGATGGCGGTGGCATAGTCACTAAGTGGGGTCCGACTCTTGCAACCCCATGGACTATAGCCTGCCAGGTCCCTCTGAGCCAGAATTTTTTCCTCTCTAAAAGTGGAGTACTGACTGAGACCATGGAAGGAGCGCCTAGCACTGAACCTGCAGATAGTAGGTGTGCTGTCCATGGAAGGAGGGAAGGAAAGTTCATTCAAGTCCACGGGGAGAGGGGAGAGTGTTGGTTTGAAACAGAGATTGCGCGTTTGTTTATGTTTATTCTAGTTAAACACATGTTCTGCTAGAACAAGTACTCCAGGGGATTAGAGAGAAGGAGAGAGAGGAAGAATGGTTTCTTACTTTTCCATGAAATGCACCAGCACTTAGCAATTGCCTGGCTTAAATAAAGTGCTTTGGGAATGTTTCCCAAATGAACAAACTAATGCGCTAATAAGCACTTACGGTTGAATAAATGAATGGATGAAATTTAGGAGGAGGAAGTAGGAAGTAAAATGTCTCCCCATATCCCCTTACCAGCTTTCCTTTGCCTTATCCATATACATCAGGGCTGATACATAAAATGAGTGATGGCCAGATACTAGAAGCTCAGCTGCCAGGGGCTCCTACAGCACAGAAGAAAAACTTGGAGCTAGATTTCTGGATCATTGCTACTTCCAGAGAGCTAGAGACTCACTAGCAACACTCTCCTAACATCACTTCTGGTTTTATTTTTTGTTTTTTATTTTATTTATTTATTTATTTATTTTGCCTTGCCCTGTGGCTTGCAGAATTTTTGTTCCCAATCAGAGATTAAACCAGGGGTCACAGCTATGAAAGTGCCAAGTCGTAACCACTGGACAGCCAGGGCATTCCCCTGGTATCACTTCTTAATACAAAGGCAGAGAGACCTTCCTAAATTCATTCACTCACTCCAAAACCATTCCTAAGTTCCTACCAAGAGCCAGGCCTATGCAAGTCTCCCTGGAGGGGTGAACCACAACCTCACTGGGCCATAGTTCCACAGGAGGAAAACGTACCAAGTCCGTAAATGGAGGCAAGGCCATTCTCCTGTTTCCCATCCAGTCCCATCACTTAATGGGAAACAGATGGGGAAACGGGTGTCAGACTTTATTTTTCCGGGCTCCAAAATCACTGCAGATGGTGACTGCAGCCATGAAATTAAAAGACATTTACTCCTTGGAAGAAAAGTTATGACCTACCTGGATAGCATATTCAAAAGCAGAGACATTACTTTGCCAACAAAGGTTCATCTAGTCAAGGCTATGGTTTTTCCTGTGGTCATGTATGGATGTGAGAGCTGGACTGTGAAGAAGGCTGAGCACTGAAGAATTGATGCTTTTGAACTGTGGTGTTGGAGAAGATTCTTGAGAGTCCCTTGGACTGCAAGGAGATCCAACCAGTTAATTCTGAAGGAGATCAGCCCTGGGATTTCTTTGGAGGGAATGATGCTGAAGCTGAAACTCCAGTATTTTGGCCACCTCATGCGAAGAGTTGACTCATTGGAAAAGACTCTGATGCTGGGAGGGATTGGGGACAGGAGGAGAAAGGGATGACAGAGGATGAGATGGCTGGATGGCATCACTGACTCGATGGATGTGAGTCTGGGTGAACTCCGGGAGTTGGTGATGGACAGGGAGGCCTGGCGTGCTGCGATTCATGGGGTCGCAAAGAGTTGGACATAACTGAGTGACTGATCTGCTGTTTCCCAAGCAGAAAAGCAGAGAGGCGTTTCGTGATCTGGAGAAGATAACAGCCTGCTCCACCCTGGTCAGACCAGGGACATTGACAGGGAGCTGGGGTGCGGATGGCTTAGCCTCAGAACTCCCATGTTCCCCACTGCCCCCCAGAAATCCACGCACACCTGCCTGCATCCCCCATACACGGAGAGGAAAGTACATCCCTTTCACCAAACATCCAGCTGAATTCTTCCACCGCCACCCACTCTCACTTCTCTTCATAGGAAACTTCCAAGGGTCCAGGCATGGTCCCCAGAAGGTAATTGCTGTTTTTGGTTCTTTTGTTGGCTGCTCCTCCAGAGTCTGATGAACTCATTTTAATTAAAGGGCTGATTGCATCAGGAGGAAACAGTTGGGGGTGTTTCCTGTGCAGGTCTGCTGGGGAGGGCGGCGGGGAGCCTTCCTCCTCCAGCCTGCCCAGGTCAGCCATGCCCACTGATCTGCCTGTAACCACTGCAGTAATGATGACACTGATGATAGTCATCCTGTGGTCGCCAGTCTTTTTGTACTCACCTCTTGGCCACTTTCAATAGCAGCCCAGCCAGGGCCATGCTTCTGCATGTTAGAGTCACTGTTCAGAGACATGCAACTTCCCTCAAGTCACGAGCTAATAAGCAGAAGGGCAGGACTTGACCTGAGCATCTGGCCTGGTGATCTGTCCCCTGTCACTGCCTCATATCCCAAGTCCCAGGAGTACAAGGATCCCTAGGGGACTCGGGACAAAGTCAAAGTTCCATGATACTGAGTATCACAGAGAAATCAGTATCACATCCAAAATCACAGATGTCAGAACTAGATCATAAAGAAGGCTGAGCACCGAAGAATTGTTGCTTTCAGCATGGTGCTGGAGAAGACTCTTGAGAGTTCCTTGGACTGCAAGGAGATCAAACCAGTCAATCCTAGAGGAAATCAACCCTGAATATTCATTGGAAGGACTGATGCTGAAGCTAAAGCTCCAATATTTTGGCCACCTGATGTGAAGAGCAGACCCACTGGAAAAGACCTTGATGCTGGGAAAGATTGAGGGCAGAGGGAGAAGGGGGAAACCGAGGATGAGATGGTTGGATGACATCAACAACTTGAAGGACATGAGTTTGAGCAAACTCCAGGAGATGGTGATGGACAGGGAAGCCTGGTGTGCTACAGTCCATGGAGTCATAAAGAGTCCGACACGACTGAGTGACTGAACTGAACTGTTTATCCATGAGACCAACAAACACGTAAAACTCTTGGTTCTTTGTCTTTTTTTAAGATTTTTTTTTTTTTTTTTTGACGTGGACTATTTTTAAAGTCTTTATTGACTTTGTCACAATACTGCTTCTGTTTTATGTTTTGGTTTTTTAGCCTAGAGGCATGTGGCATCTTGTCTCCCAGGGAGCCAGGGATAGAACCCAGGTGCCCTGCACTGGAAGGTGAAATCTTACTATCACTGACTTCACAGGACAGTGAAGAGTCAATCAATTTTGGCCACTCTATTGGGACCCCACCCTTGTGTTCCTATGGCTCCTGGTGATGCTGGAGACAAGAGTGTGGGCTGCTCACCCTGGCTCCCCCACCCTCCCACTTCTGCCCCCACAAGCTTCTTCAGCTTCCTCTTCCAACTTCCTGCCTTGACACCTCTGCCCTGGCCACGCTGAACTCTTCTGCCAGATCCAAACAAGCCACATTCCCTCTCTCTCCCCTCTCTACCCAGCATCTCCTTCTGCCTGGAACACACTCCTCCCTTCCCGTCCCTGCCATCCTGCCTGCGTCCTCATGATCCCTCATGGCCCCATGCTCTCATCTGCTCCTCCAGGAACCTGCCCTGACCAGGGTGGTGCTGACTTTTGTGATCAACCTCATCAGCACCTTCACTGATCACTGCACTGACCATGTATCCCTACACTGCAAAGCCCCTGGCAGGTACACACCGGGCTTCCCCACCGCTGTGACCCCAGAAGCTGAGACTAGAGAGAGCAGGGACTCGGGAGTCAGGCCTGGCTTGGAGGCTCCCTTTCAAAGGTAGGCTGAAGTTTAACCCCCAGTACCTGTGATGTGACTTCACTTGAAAATAGAGTCTTGAAGATGTTTTACATTAAAATAATGTCCTTGGGCCCTAATCCAATGGGACTGGTGTCTTTATAAGAAGAGGAGAAGAGACACAGAGAAACACATGGGAAGAAGATGGTCATGTGGTGATGGTGGCAGAGACTGGAGGGGGCAACTACAAGCCAAGGAGAGAGAAGGATTGGCAACCACACCACGAGCCACGAGGAGACAACGCAGTGCTCTCTCCAGAGTGTCAAGGGAGCAGGGCCCTCCTGACGCCTTAATGTCAGACTTTCAGCTTCTAGAACTCACAGAACAAATTTCTGCTGTTTTAAGCCACCCAGTTTGGGGTTCTTTGTAACAGTACCCTTAGGAAATTAATCCAGATACCCAGCTTTATAACTAACTAAATCATTAGCTCTCTGCTTCAGTTTCATAAAATGGTGATATAATTATAGTACTTACCTTCTAGAATTGTGAGATTTTAATGATTTAAAGTTGAATCCTGGGGGGGGGGAGAAGCTAAGATGGCGGACGAGTAAGATGGGGAGAATACTTTCTCCTCTACAAATCCATTAAAAGAACATTTGAATGCTGAATAAACTCGATAAAACAACTTCTGAATGCCGGCAGAGGACATCAGGCACTTAGAAAGACAGCTCATTGTCTTCAAAACGAGAAAACGAGCCCTGCGGTAACTCCTTTTGCGGAGAATTGGCGCGGACACCAGCATTTGCTATTGGCAAGTGGGGGCTGGGCTAGGAGGAGCGGCGAGGCCTGCATTGCTTTGAGAAAGGATTTGGCCTGGCTATCTCGGGCGCTATCTGAGCGAAATAACCAGACTGTTGGTTATCTACTACATCAAAAGCCAGCCCTAACTTAGGACACCACCAGGACTACCTACAGAACAAAGGGCTGCACAGAGTTGGCTGGCTGCAGGCCGTCCCACTCCGGTGACAGGCAGCCAGGGCCAGAGGCGGGCAATTATAGCCCTAGAGAGACACTGTCTAACGGAACTGTGAGTAGGTTTCTGTGCTGACTCACGCTTCTTGGGGCTCTGGATGGTCAACATCTGCCTGAGAAAGTGCGCTGTTTGTATACCCAGAAAACTGAGCGGCGGAGAGGCGATAAGTCGCAGCACCTGCGCTCGCTGAACATTTCATCACCTGCGCTACTCGGATCTGGGAAGGGCATAAAACGCAGACTCAACCAAGTCTGTGCTTTTGAGGATTATCTGAGTGCCTGAACCTGGCCGGTTTAGATTTGGGTGTTCATCTCCGCCCCCTCTGTAACAAGGCAGAGATCAGATATTGAAAAGACCTGTAAACCGCCTCAATAAAGAGAATTCAACAAACTACCAGAATATAGTAAGGACACTCTAAATTTGGCAATTTTAACAAAATGAAGAGACAAAAGAATACCCAGCAGCTAAAGGAACAGGATAGATGCCCACCAAACCAAACCAAAGAGGAAGAGATAGGGAATCTACCTGATAAAGAATTCCAAATAATGATAGCGAAATTAATTCAAAATCTCAAAATCAAAATAGAATCACAGTTAAAGAGTCTGGAGACAAGGATTGAGAAGATGCAAGAAAGGTTTAACAAGGATCTAGAAGAAATAAAAAAGAGTCAACACATAATGAATAATGCAATAAATGAGATCCAAAACACCCTGGAGGCAACAAATAGTAGAATAACAGAGGCAGAAGATAGGATTAGTGAACTAGAAGATAGAATCCTAGAAATAAATGAATCAGACGAGAAAAAAGAAAAACGTATCAAAAGAAATGAGGACAATTTCAGAAACCTCCAGGATAACATCAAACGCTACAACATTCGAATCATAGGAGTTCCAGAAGAAGAAGATAAAAAGAAAGATCATGAGGAAATACTTGAGGAGATAATAGTTGAAAACTTCCCTAAAATGGAGAAGGAAATTACCACTCAAGTTCAAGAAATCCAGAGAGTCCCTAACAGGATACACCCAAAGCGAAACACCCCAAGACACATATTAATCAAATTAACAAAGATTAAATATAAAGAACAAATATTAAAAGCAGCAAGGGAAAAACATCAAATAACTCACAAGGGAATTCCCATAAGGATAACAGCTGATCTTTCAATAGAAACTCTCCAAGCCAGGAGGGAATGGCAAGACGTAATTAAAGTGATGAAGGAAAATAACTTACAGCCTAGATTATTGTATCCAGCAAGGATCTCATCCAAATATGAAGGAGAAATCAAAAGCTTCACAGATAAGCAAAAGTTGAGAGAATTTTGCACCACTAAACCATTTCTCCAACAAAAACTAAAGGACATTCTCTAGAGCAATACAATAATAGTGGGAGACTTTAATACCCCACTCATATAATCTGGCTGTAATAGACAAAGTAAAGAGCAAAACATATTTACTTATGAGCCTCAAAAAATTCAGTTCACTCAGGAGAGTTTAAAAAAAAAAAAAAAAGACTTATTTGTTCACTCTGTGGAGGTTTATTGACTATTTTGTGGGTTTGGTACCACTTTGGGTAGTAGGGAGGAAGAGGTGACAAATGTGATCCTGTCCTAAATAATATATTGTGGTAAAGATAGACTTACCAATACAAAATACCAAGATGTGCCTAAAGATGAGGACACCCAAACTGGACTTTTTGTTTCCTGAACTTTTCATTCCGAGAACAAACCTCCTAATATAAGATGAATTCACCATGATTTTTTTAAGTGTTCTTTGTGATTAAAAACAGAAAGCCATTGGTTAAGAAATTATATATACTCCTCCCCACCATCACTCCCCTTCTTTCTTCCCATTTCCCTCCCACCCTCATTGATCCTTTCCTTTGTCCATTTTCCCCTGCAAAAAAAAAAAATAATAATAATAATAATAAAAATAAATAAATAAATAAAATATACAAGCTCCACAATATCCTTTCATTAATTAAGAAGAAACAAAAACGGGATAGCCATCATCTAGTGACCCTGGGTATCTAATCAAGGAAAAGGGGAGGAAGATCAGGAGCAGAGGAGATGTCAGTTTCAGGAGAGAGATCTAAGACAAGCAATCACAGATTTAGCCTTTCAAAACAGAGAATAAAAAGAAGAAAAAAAAAATAAAGTTGAATCCTGGAAAACAACAGATGTTATACAAGAATTCAGTGTTAGAGGTGTGGGATGAGGGGGTGGGAGGGAGGCTCAAAAGGGAGGGGATATATGTATACATACAGCTGATTCACTTTGTTGTACAGCAGAAATTAACACAGTCTTGTAAAGCAATTACACTCCAATAAAAACAATAAATTCAAATAATAAAAGATTCATAACAAGGACTAGGAATTATTATTTATAATAACAGGTCCTCAAAATCTATGTAGGAAAAATAAGCAGATGAAAGACACGCAGTAGGTGTCTCAGAACTGTCCATTCCTTTTTTTCTTTGTTTTTTTCTGGAATAGCTGCTTTTAAGTCTGGAAACGTACAGTGCATGTGCGTTCTCTGTCCCTTGCCATCATCCCTTCTCCTCCCTCTGGTGACAGTGTCCAGGTGTCCTCAGAAAACCCCCAGTCTCAGCTCTCTATCCATGTGACTCAGCTGGAGCTGTTGCTACTTCCCACTATGAAGGAATTCGATTCAGAGGAGGACATGGAATCCCAAGTTGGCTCAGGGAGCGTTGTTCTTGGAATTTTAACTGGAAAGAGAAGCTGTGTTTTGGTGAGGTCACTACACTGGTAGAGTGTGACTCCACAGTTGCTAGAAGCCATCTTCCTACAGAAGCCAACTCATAGGGAAAGCAGAGCTGAGAGACGAAGAGAGAAAGTTCCCAATATCATCATTTGAGCACCTGGATCCTGAGAGACGGAGAGCCATTTGAGCACCTGGATCCAGTGTTGCCTGAAGGCACATCTACCTCCGGACTTTTCAGTCCCTGGAGAAAATAAACTGGAGTTCTATCCCCTGAAACTGAAATATCTGACTCAATATTGAAATTGGCACTGGAAGTGGGATGTTGCGATGGAGCTGAAAATGAGGAATCAACTAAATGGGGAATGGTGTGGAATAAGAGGGAAGCTGGCAGCCCCATGACCGACTGGCTGAGAGCCACTTGCCTGTCTTGGGGCTGGGGCCATGTGCCTGCAGGTGCTGCATTTTAGGAGAAAAGGATCCTAGAGCATGTTGGCTGCTTCTTGTGGACTTCAGTAAGTTCTTACAACAAAGAGATGAACTTTGATGAACTAGCGCATTCAAATGATTAGTGAGAATAAAATCTAATTTCCCTAAAAGAGGTTTGTGGCTTCCCAGGTGGCACTAGTGGTAAAGAACACACCTGCCAATGTAAGAGACCTAAGAGATGTGGGTTTGATCCCTGGGTTGGGAAGATCTCCTGGAGGAGGGCATGGCAACCCACTCCAGCATTCTTGCCTGGAGAATCCCGAGGATAGAGGAGCCTGGCGGGCTACAGTCTGTAGGGTCACACAGAGGCGGACACAACTGAAGTGACTTAGCACACAAAAGAGGTGTATTCTGCCTGTGGTCATTAATCCAAGTTGACTGAGTCAGGTGAGAGCTCCCCCCTCATTGTTGTTGTTATTTTTCAGTCGCTCAGTTGTGTCCAACTTTTTGTGACGCCATGGACTGCCGCAAGTCAGGCTTCCCTGTCCTTCACTATCTCCTGGAGTTTGCTCAAACTCATGTGCATTGAGTCAGTGATGCCATCCAACCATCTCATCCTCTGTTGCCCTCTTCTCCACCTGCCTTCAATCTGTCCCAGCATCAGGGTCTTTTCCAAGGAGTTGGTTCTTCTTATCAAGTGGTCAAAGTATTGGAGCTTCCACTTCAGAATCAGTCCTTCCGATGAATATTCAGGGTTGATTTCCTTTAGGATTGACTGGTTTGATCTCCTTTCAGTCCAAGGGACTCTCAAGAGTTTTCTCCAGCACCACAGTTTAAAAGCAGGAATTCTTTGGTGCTCAACCTTCTTTATGGTCCAACTTCACATCCATACATGGCTACTAGAGAATTAGAAAAGCCAGATCTGCCTCCAGAGGAAGTTCATTTGGGGGAAAGAAACAGAGCAAGCCATGTAGACATCCTAAAAAGGCACGACACCTCCCCTCCTCTCCTGATCCCTCCCATGTACCATCTTTGTGTCCTGCACGTGCCACCAACAAGGATGAGCCTTGTCCTGGGGTAAGCCCAAGATAGCCCTGGGATTCAGCCATTGTACAGAGCTAGTGAGCACACCTATCTGCCTAGGCTTTGTTGGCAAGATTACCTGGCTAAAATGGGGTATGCTGAGAATGGAGGGAGGCTTGTTTCTAATCTGTAGAATTTCTCCAAGCCTCCATAAAAGGACCTCCCCACCCCTACCCCACTTCAAGCAGACTTCTGGCTCTGGATGCTGGTCCAAAAAGTTGTCCTGAAACAAATAAGATATTTTAAAATTATGATATAATTGACTATATAATTTTCAGGTATACAGTATAATGATTTGATATTTATATATATATTGCAAAAGTATTGACACAGTACAACTAGTTAACATTGATCACCATATACTGCTATGGGATTGTTTTTCTTGTGATGAGAACATTTAAGCTCTAGTCTCTTAACAACTTTCAAGTATAAAATACAGTATTATTAACCATAGTCACATGCTGTACATTGCATTATCATGACTTATTTATTTTATAAGTTTGTACTATTGAGCCCCTTCACTCCTGCCAACCACCACTTTGTTCTTCAAATCGAGTTTGGGATTTTTTTTGTTTTGTTTTTTAGATTTTACATATAAGTGACATCTCACACGTAGTAAAGTAATGCTCAAAATTCTCCAAGACAGGTCATCAATATGTGAACCGTATTTGTCTTTGAAGGCAGAGGAACCAGAGATCAAATTGCCAACATCCACTGGATCATCGAAAAGCAAGAGAGTCAGAATTACATCTATTTCTCTTTATTGACTATGAGCCTTCATTGTAGATCCATCATGTTATTGAAAATCTAGAGAGATGGATACCAGACCACCTGATCTTTCTCTTGAGAAATCTGTATAGGATGAAGAACGTAGATGGTCATGGAACAACAGACGGCCAAAAGGAAAAGAGACGTCAAGGGTATTGTCACCATGTTTATTTAACTTCTATGCAGAGTACATCATGAGCAATGCTGGACGGATTTAGCTGGATCAGATTGAATTCAATAACCTCAGATATGCAGATGACACCACCTGGCAGAAAGTGAAGAGGAACTCAAAAGCCTCTTGATGAAAGTGAAAGTGGGAGTGAAAAGGTTGGCTTAAGCTACATTCAGAAAACGAAGATCATGGCATCTGGTCCCATCACTACATGGGAAATAGATGGGGAAACAGTGGAAACAGTGTCAGACTTTGTTTTTCTGGGCTCAAAATCACTGCAGATGGTGACTGCAGCCATGAAATTAAAAGACACTTACTCCTTGGAAGAAAGGTTATGACCAACCTAGATAGTATATTGAAAAGCAGAGACATCACTTTGCCAACAAAGGTTCGCCTAGTCAAGGCTATGGTCTTTCCTGGGGTCATGTAGGAATGTGAGAGCTGGACTGTGAAGAAAGCTGAGCGCTGAAGAATTGATGCTTTTGAACTGTGATGTTGGAGAAGACTCTTGAGAGTCCCTTGGACTGCAAGGAGATCCAACCAGTCCATTCTGAAAGAGATCAACCCTGGGATTTCTTTGGAGGGAATGATGCTAAAGCTGAAACTCCAGTATTTTGGCCGCCTCATGCGAAGAGTTGACTCATTGGAGAAGACTCTGATGCTGGGAGGGATTGGGGGCAGGAGGAGAAGGGGACGACAGAGGATGAGATGGCTGAATGGCATCACTGACTCGATGGATGTGAGTCTGAGTGACCTCCGGGAGCTGGTGATGGATAGGGAGGCCTGGCGTGCTGCAGTTCATGGGGTCGCAAGAGTGGACACGACTGAGCGACTGATCTGATCTGATCTGACATCATATGGTATTTTCTTTCTCAGTCTGACTTATATCACTTAACATAGTGACCTCAAGTCCATCATGTTATTGAAAAAAACAAATTTTCCTTTTTAATAGATGAAAAGTATTCATATGTATACCGCTCCATCGATGGACATTTAGGTTGCTTCCATGCCTCAGGTTGTAATATGATGCATAAGCAAAGATCATATATTTTCGAGTAAGATCCATTTTCATCACTGCAGATGGTGACTGCAGCCATGAAAAGACGCTTACTCCGGAAGAAAAGATGACCAACCTAGAAGAAGAGAGAAACATTGTCAACAAAGGGACATGACTGAGAGACTGAACTGAACTTGAATTGAAGTCTGGGGCTTTGAAAGAGACAGCCTGGGATTTCTTTGGAAGAATATGCTAAAGCTGAAACTCCAGTACTTTGGCCGCCTCATGCGAAGAGTTGACTCATGGAGAAGAGATGCTGGGAGGGATGAGGGCAGGAGAAGGGGACGACAGAGGAGAGAGGCGGAGGCATCACCGACTTGATGGAGGAGTCGAGTCCTCTGGGAAATGGTGATGGACAGGGAGGCCTGGCTGTGGATTCATGGGGTCGCAAAGAGTTGGACACGACTGAGCGACTGAACTGAACTGAACTGAACTGATTCTCATTTTCTTTAGATAAATACCCAAAGTGGAATTGCAGGGCCATATACTTGTTCTATTTTTAATTTTTTGAAGAACCTCCTTAAACGCTTTTCCATAGTAGCTGTACCAATTTACATTCCCACCAATAATGCACAAGGATTCCTTCTTCTCTACACTCTTGCCAATGCTTGTTATTTCTTGTTTTTTTTTTATAACAACCATACTAACAATTGTGACATGATATCTCATGGTGGTTTTGATTTGCACTTCCCTGGTGATTAGTGAGCATCTTTCCATGTACCTGTTGGCCATCTATATACCTTCTTTGGAAAAATGTCTATTCAGATCTTCTGACCATTTTAAAATCAGATTGTTTTGTTGTTGTTTTGGGTGTTTTTTTGCTATTGAGTTGACTAGAATCTTAATGAGACTGTAATGTCATTGAATTCCTAGAGAAACTCCAATCTTGGGAAAATAAAAGCCTGAGCTGCTCAACTCTCAAGGAGTCATGAAGCCTCATACCTACACCAACAGAAATTAGATTGCCAAGGACATATAGCTTCCCAAGGAGCATCCTTCATGATCCAGCAGGGGAGGTAAGATATGGGGGGATCTTCTCAGGTAGGCTTCCTGATAGCTCAGTTGGTAAAGAATCTGCCTGCAATGCTGGAGACCCAGGCTCCATCCATGGGTTGGGAAGGTCCCCTGGAGGAAAGAAAGGCTACCCACTCTGGCCTACTTACTATTCTGGCCTAGAGAATTCCATGGACTGTATATAGTCCATGGGGTCGCAAACAGTCGGACACAACTGAGTGACTTTCCCCTTCACTTTTTCTTAGGTGGTAGAAGCAGGGCAACCCCAAGTGACTGACCAAGGAGCTCATCTATCAGCAGAAATTAGTTCTTGCTGTTATCCAAAAGTTGAATACCATGACAGTGAGAGTCTTATTTTGTTTCTCCTTACCTTCTTTTCTTAAAGTGATTTTTGTTGTTGCTTTTCTTCTTCTCTCTCCAATGTTGAATAAGTGATGTGTTATGTGAGGGAGTTAATTTGTCATTCAGCCACAGGCTGCTGCACCTCTAGAAACTATACTCAGATCCAGTCCAGATGAATGGAATTCACCCAGGGATCATGGATTCGGATTTGGATACAGACATGCCTTTGAGTTGTCTCTGTTTTGAGGGGTTGGAAGTGGGGGGAAGGCAGTGATTGGTTTTACTTGATCTTGTTGCATTTTATTAGATAGAAGCATTTTTGAAGGGATGCTATGTGGAATTGAGTAGTCCAAGAGCAGGATGCAGCCGACATCTACTATTTTATTTGCCCAACATCCACTCTTGTCTTTCTTGTTCTCAACACCCTGTTTTCACCTTGTGGAACAGACCTTCTCAACTGCTGCCCAGAAGGATTAGAACAAGTTAACACCTCCTTAATCTCCCATTTTTTTTTACCTTAATGATTACTTTCCAATGACGCAGACCTCGATGATCAGTGATTACAGTCCACACTCCATTAGGGATAGACATGCTTTTCGAAGGGACTTCCCTTTAGCTCAAACATTAAAGAATTTGCCTGCAATACAGGAGACCAGGGTTTGATCCCTGGGTTGGGAAGATCCTCTGGAGAAGGGAATGGCAATTCATTCCAGTATGCTGTGCTACGTTGCTTCACTCATGTCCAACTCTTTGAGACTCCATGGACTGTAGCCCACCAGGGTCCTCTGTCCATAGGATTCTACAGGCAAAAATACCGGAGTGGGTTGCCATTTTATTCTTTAGGGATCTTCCCAAACCAGGGTTCTAACCTGAGTCTCTTATGTCTCCTGCTCTGGCAGGTTGGTTCTTTACCACTATTGTAATGAGACTCAAGCAAACACATTCTCTGGAACTACCAGGGCAAAAGAGATGCCCTCTCCCTTGAGACTATGAAAGTGGCAGAAGGCAAGCCTGGATTTGCTGGTAGCATCTTGCTCCTATGAAAGGAGAGCCTTTCTGGAAGCAGAAGTATCAGAATTGACAGCCTGAGTACGACAGACTTATGGCAACACCTCCTGGACTCCTTCCAGGGCACTCTGGAGCCCTAGAACGTGCAGCTAAGTGAGCCAATAAACCTTTTCTGCTAAGCCAGTTTGCACTGAGATTCTGCTATTTGCAGTTGAAAGAGCCTTGGCATAGAGGAACTCAGGGTGTGATTCTTGGACTGAGGGTGGTTGGCGATAAGAGCACTGGGAATTTTGGCTCAGATGGTAAAGAATCCACCTATAATGCAAGAGACCCTGGTTCAATCCCTGGGTCAGGAAGTTCCGTGGGAGAAGGGAATGGCTACCCACTCCAATGTTCTTGCCTGGAAAACTCCATGGACAGAGGAGCCTGGTGGGCTACAGCCCATGGGGTCGCAAAGAGTCAGACACGACTGAGCGACTAAAACTTTCATCTTCAGCATTTGCCTCCAACTACACGTAAATGACTTGGGGAAACTCACCATCACCAATTGCAGGATTCCCATAGCTGTGTGAATCCAACAGAAAAGTGGACCTAGTTAGCTACTGAGGTGTGGAAATCTTACTGTTTGAATTTTGCTTTTTTTCCCCCTTCCATATTGGAGGTATGTAAATGAGTATAGTTAACTTTGGACTTTATTTTGGTATGTAATTTCAGAGTCGCAATAAAGCTCCCCATATGCACTTCACCCAGATTCACCTATTACTAATACATTGCTGCATTGCTCTATCATTCTCTTTCTATGCACAAATATTCAAATTAATAATTTTTTTCTGAACCATTTGAGAATAGAGTTGCAGGTTCCATGCATTTTTACTTATTGTGTATTTTTTAAGTGTTCTTAAATATTCTTGTTAGAATATTCATCTTACAATACAATGACCAAACTCAGATAATTTAACATTGATATAATACTATTATTTAATCTCTTTGACTTATTCAACTTTTACCAATTGTCCCGTAATGCCCATTATGGTCATGTTTATTATAATCCAAGACCCAATTTGGGGATTAAGCGTTGCATTTAATCTTTGTTGCTTTTTTAGTCTCCTTTAGTCTGGAGTGGTTCATTAGTTTGTCTTTGTTTTTCTAGATATTGGCTTTTTTTTTTTTTTTTTTTTTTTGGTAGAACAGTCATTAGTTGGTGTCTGAGTTGTTTTGGGCTGCTATAACAAAATGCCATGGACTGGGTGGCTTATAAACAACAGATTTTTCTTCTCACCACTCTGAAGGTCCAAGATTAAGGTGCCAACATATTCTGTGTCTGGAAAATGTTGGCACCTTAATGCCAACATTTTAGCATTAAGGTGGCTGCTCTCTTCTGTGAAAGAGAGAGCAAGTTCTTTCCGGTATCCTTTCTTACAAGGACATGAATCCCACAGGAAGATCTCACCCTCACAACCTCATCTCACCCTATTTACTTTCCAAAGGATTTTTCTCCAAATACCATTACACTGGGGTTTTGAGTGAGTGAGTGAGTGCTCAGTCGTATCTAACTCTTGCGACCCCACAGACTGGAGCCTGCCAGGTTTCTCTGTCCATGGAGTTTTCCAGGTAAGAATAATGGAGTGGGTTTGCCATTTCCTTCTCCAGGGGATCTTCCTGACCCAGGGACCACAGAGTTGCAAAGAATCAGATACAACTGAGCAACTAACGCTTTCACCACCACCACTGCTTACTTTTAAGACACAATTTGAGGTTATAGACCCGTCTTATACTTTTTCTGTCCCAGCCTGGGGACTAGACATTTTTCAAAGAAGCCTTGATTTCCTTCACTGGGACTGATGTTTAAATCAAGATCCCCCAGTTGTTGGGCTTTTGAGCTTACAGAGGGTCAACACTGGAAACTCTGATGAGCTTCTCTGAAAGCTCAGAGATCTTGAGAAAAAATGCAGACAATTTATGTAAAATGCAGACAATTCCCACTTGTTTTAACCATTCTATTTCTAGCTATGATATGTTGCTCAAAAAAAAAAAAAAAACACCCTCATATATGTGGCAAAGTGCCTGTTTGAGAAATCAGTTGGTATCTGGCTTCTCTGGTTATTCAGGACACTTAAGGAAGAGTGAAAAGGGATTTGTCCCCTCCCCTGTCCCAACAGAGTGAGCAGCCAGGCTTTGAGTTCCAAGTTGGGTGCTCTCTTGCCTCAAAGAGGATTGAATTTCTTTTGCATCTCAAGATTAAGTTTGTTCTTATCATGAAGGGAGGGGAGTTCATTTCTGTGCTTTGAAAGGGAGTATGGAGTGGCCTGGAGCTTGGAAGTTACCTGATTTTGCATGTTCCTGGTGTTGAAATGATACTGACCTGGAATCCACCCTGGTCCTCCCTCAGTAGAAATTGACTAGAGCCCAGGTAAGAAATTCAGGCAAGGCTTTCTTGGGCTACAAAATCCCTGCAGATGGTGACTGCAGCCATGAAATCGAAAGGTGCTTGCTCCTTGGAAGAAAAGCTATGACAAACCTAGACAGTGTATTAAAAAGCAAAGATATCACTTTGCCAACAAAGGTCCATCTAGCCAAAGCTATGGCTTTTCCATCAGTCATGTATGGATGTGAGAGCTGGACCATAAATAAGGTTGAGTGCCAAAAAATTGATGCTTTCAAACTGTGATGCTAGAGAAGATTCTTGAGAGTCCCTTGGACTACAAGGAGATCAAAAGAGTCAATCCTAAATGAAATCAACCCTGAATATTCATTGGAAGGACTGATGCTGAAGCTGAAGCTCCAATACTTTGTCCACCTGATGTGAAGAGCTGGCTCACTGGAAAAGACCCTGATGCTGGGAAAGATTGAGGGCAGGATGAGATGATTGGATGACATCACCAATTCAATGGACATGAGTTTGAGCAAACTTAGGGAGATAGTGAAGGACCAGGAAAACCAGCGTGCTGCAGTCCACGAGGTCACAAAGAGTAGGACACAACTGAGCTACTGAAAACAACAACAGGAACTGAAATCCAAAGAATTCCCTCGTTTGTATAGTGGAAACAATGATGGTGTGTCACAGAGCTGTCACAAAAGTTAAAGGAGATGATCCATGCCAAGTACTCAGCTCAGAACCTGCCCACAGGACATACTCAGCAAAATAGGCTATCATCCTTAGCTCACTGGTCAATTGACTTACTCTTGAATTCATTCATTCCTTGTTCTTTTCAGTGTGTCCTTAAAGTATCAACCATCTTGACTTACTTCTTGGCCTTTTACTTGGAATGTCCCAAGGACAAAAGTCTCAAGTCAATATTGGCTCTGCTGCTGCTGCTAAGTCACTTCAGTCGTGTCCGACTCTGAGTGACCCCATAGATGGCAGCCCACCAGGCTCTCCTGCCCCTGGGATTCTCCAGGCTAGAACACTGGAGTGGGTTGCCATTTCCTTCTCCAATGCATGAAAGCGAAAAAGTGAAAGGGAAGTCGCTCAGTGGTGTCCGACTCTTAGTGACCCCATGGACTGCAGCCCACCAGGCTCCTCCATCCATGGGATTTTCCAGGCAAGAGTACTGGAGTGGGGTGCCATTGCCTTCTCCGGTCACCATAAATCATTATCACCTTGAGATCCTCCATAGGGTCCTCTGTCTCACATTCCACACATGTCAATCAATCTTGACATCAACCAGGTGAGAGGGGTGGACTTGGGCATGTATGTCTGGGTCCCTGGCATTGCCAGAAGGGCTCCTGCTTGTATTATTTTTTGAGGAGTTCCCTGCAGCCCAATGGGGCATAGCTGTGTATTATAGGCATCCTGCCTTCTCTCAGCATTGTATACCCCAGGAGGTCTGGCAGCAGGAGAAGAGAACTCCAGGTCAATGAACTTACTTTCCAGTAATGGATATTACACTAATTAGGCAGTTGTTTTCCAAGCTAAAAATCATCACTTTGGGGATATAGTGATGTGTTCATTTCAAGCGAGTCTGTGTTATCATCATGATGCCTTCCTGGGCCTACCAACCAGGCAGAACATCTGTGCATTCCACTCTGGGGGGAACTCAGAAGGTAGAAAGAGACCCTAGCAGATGTTTTGAAGCTAATGAGGCCAAAGATAGCTATGCTGAGGGCCCCTGTCTATATCACACCATTTAGACTCAGTTGAAAACCATTTCTGAATTGTCCCAGTGGTGACAGAAGGCTCAGAGGCAGTGCATGGGGCAAGAACGGCAGGTGAGACCTTCCCTGGTGGTCCAGTGGTTAAGACTCTGTGCTTCCAATGCAGGGGCCATGGGTTCAATCCCTGCTCGAGGAACTAAGTTCCCACATGCCAGATGGTGCAGCCAAAAAAAAGAAAAGAGAAGAAGAGAGGCAATTTAAGTTAAAACACTTTCCCAGATGTTTCCTCCAGACACCCTCTGGGGAACCTGGTGTGGTAGAAAGATCACCAGCTGGATGTCAGCAGGTTTAGGCTGTCGTGTTGCTGTACAGCTGCTGGTGGAGGGACTTCCCCTCTCTGGTTGGCCTTGATGAGAGGTCTTCAAGCCTTTCAGAGTTGATGTAGAGTTATAGTTAAGAACCACACCAGTTCTAGGGTTATGTAAAAGAACCACAACATTAGGCACGATGTTGTCCGTTGGTTTTAACTCTTACTATCTGGGCACATTGATCTGTCTCTCCGAGCTATACTTTTCTTTCTTATAAATGGGGATGATCATAGTACCTGTGTCATTGATGGTAGTGAGGACTAAATGCGATGAGAGGGGGGTGAGTTGCTCACACTTAACTCTCAGGAACTTTATCTACTTTATCTTATATGCTAGTCGCGTGGACTCCACACATGGCCCACACTGTTCTATGGAGAAGATCAGGGACTGTGCTCTTTGGCTCTCCTGGAGTTGCTAATCTTGTCCTTCCTTTTCCACGTTCCTTTCCTGGAGGTCCTGCTTCATCCTCAGTCCTGAAAAAAGGGCATCTCTGGCACCAGGAGTCCTTGCACTCCTGCTGGTGGCATACTGGAGGTCTGGCTAGAAGTGGGCATCCACTTCCTTGTCTTAGGAATTCAGCAGTGAGATGGAAGCCTGAGTGATCAGTCATGGGAAGCTGGGCTGTATCTGCACTGAGAGAGAATACAGGAGGCAAGCAGGGAGCAAGATATAGGAAACCACACAGTCTGGGAGAGAGAAATACAGCGACGAGGTTCAGGTAGAGATTGAAAGGATGAGGAGTGTAGTATTTAGGATCTAAGCTTAGCTGCTGTGGTAGAAAATCAAGACTAATGTGCAATCTCTATCACAAAACAGTCCAGGTTGGTTTACTGGGCTTTACCCTACAGAGTTACTTGGGCACAGGCTCCTTCTATTCTTGTTTTCCCTTGGTCCCATGGTCCAAGAAACCCCCTCCCTCCCCACATCTGCACACTGGCCAGTTCCCAGGAGGAGACTGGCATACTTCCAATTTCCAGGAACTCCTAACACTTGATAGCCATAAGCTTCTCTCTGACATTTCCATAAGCCCATGTGTATTTGAGCTCATATAAGTAGATTTCCTTGCAATCAGTATGTCTCAGTCACATCCTAATTCTTAAGGAAAAAAAAATAAGCCAGTGGATCAAATTTTATTACATTTAAATTTTCCTCCCATAATTGAAACCAGAATCAGAAATGTACATGCTGTTGCTAGACACTCATCACAATTGAGCATCTTAGCTCAGACATCAGGCTCACACTATCCATTACAAAGTTGTGGGAAATTGACACTATTTTTCCTTATCCTGCCAAATAGAATGGCAGGATAACATTTTCATTGTAGGTAATTCCTTTTTACCCTACAGACTTTCCACCACCAAGAGTAGACGAGGTAGCTGAGGCTTATGGTCTCTGGAGAATGACCCATCTCTGAGAGAACAAAGTTATTGAGTTTTTAAGTACATATTTTTATACACATAGTCAAGACCACAGTCATAAAAGTCAAAGTTTAATCAACTGTAAAAGTGAGAATCTTGTCTAGGTTTCAAAAGTTTGTCATTGAACATTACGAGCCAAACCCAAAGGACTTGAGACTAAAAGTTTCTCATAAGCAACAGAGTTTGGAAGGATGTAGAATGATTTAAGAACTAGCTCCTAGAAAAAAGCAGACAAAAAATTAATTGGTGAGGAAAAGAGAAGAGAATCAGGGAGGTCATAACCAGATATTGACTGAGGCTTGGGAGTAGAATATCAAAACTTCAGGTAGGTTTTTGAGGGTCCTAGGACTAAAGGTATTAAGCCTGGTTTCCCAAGAGGTGGCCCAGGAATGTGCCAAGTCTTGAAGAGACGGTTTTGGAGGGGCAAAGCAGCGGCATTGGGTATGTACCATGTAGAACTGTCTTATTCAGTCTTTATGGCAGAATGAAAGTGAAAGTCACTCAGTCATGACTGACTCTTTGTGACCCCATGGACTATACAGTCCTTGGAATTCTCCAGGCTGGAATACTGGAGTGGGTCGCCTTTCCCTTCTCCCAGGATCTTCCCAACCCAGGGATCAACCCAGGTCTCCCACATTGCAGGCAGATTCTTTATCATCTGAGCCACAAGGGAAGCCCAAGAATACTGGACTGGGTAGCCTCTCCCTTCTCCAGCAGATCTTCCTGACCCAGGAATCGAACCAGCGTCTCCTCCATTGCAGGCAGATTCACCAGCTGAGCTATCAGGGAAGCCCTATGGCAGTATAGTTAGTCTCATTTTTCTCAAGGGAAATTGAGACTCATAAAGGACTTCCCAGGTGGCACTAGTGGTAAAGAACCTGCCTGCCAGTGCAGGAGACATAAGAGATGATGGTCTAATCCCTGGGTGGGGAAGATCCCCTGGAGGAGGGGAATAGCAACCCTCTCCAGTATTCTTGCCTGGAGAATCCCATGGACAAAGGAACCTGATGGGCCACAGTCCATAGCGTCACAAAGAGCCAAACATGACCGAAGAGACTTATCGTGCACACACGCACACACACACACACACACACACACACACACACACACACGCACAAAGGTTAACTACCTCACCAGAGTCTCTGTATCAATCAGGATAGGCTAGGTTATGCTGCAGTAACAGAGTTTCAGCAGCTTAAAACAAGTATCATTTCCCATTTGTGCTGGGTACTCATAGAAAGTTGGAAGGGGTGCTGTACTTATCACAGACAAAGACTCAAGCTGATGGAGTGGCCTCCATCTTGAAAGTTGACAATTGAAATGCAGGAAGAAAGGGAACATTGGAAAATCTCACACTGCTCTGGGACGCTGCTCACAACTCATTGACAGGAAGTAGCTCCACATCACCATCAACCACCATCCCACAAGGGGAACACAAAAGACCACAAGGGGTCCAGGGAACTGTGCTCTATCAGATACACAGAGGAAGAAGTCAACCAACTGGGTGTCCATCAGTATCAGCCATGGCCATCACAGTTCAAAGATTATTGAGTGGCCAAGTAGAGTATCAAAACCCAGATTTGTCATCCATCCGATAAATACTTGAGTGCTTTCTTTTCCTCCTCCCTTCCTCTTCCCTTTCTCTCTCCCCTCCCCCTCTTCCTCCCTTCATCCCCCCCTTCCTTCTTCTTTCTCTTCCTTCTCCTTATCATTCTCTTCCAATTACTACATTTTTATTACCTACCTGGAAGGAAGGGCAGTAACTTCTGGAAACAAAATGATTAAGAATGTAGCTCTGCCCTCATCAAATTCGTCGTCAAGTGGAAAAGTCAGATAATGAAACAAGTCATTAAAAGTTGTGGAAAGAGCTAGAATATGCCAGCTGTTACAGGAACACAAGAGACAGGCAAATAACCCAAAATTTGGGAGATAGGGAAAGTCTCTAAGAGAAAGAAATACCTACAGAGACTGAAAGACAAGCATGAGTTAGTAAGGTGAGAGCAGAGATGGAAGGAGGGAGGGCAGAAGGGTAAAGAGTGAGGCTGGAGATCCAGACAAGGGACAGATCAAAGCAGGCCTGGAAGGCAGGCGAGAGAGTTGGGGCTTTATTCTAAATACGGTGTTGAAGTTTCATCAGGCGTCTTTCAAGAGATAACACTGCCAACTGGAGATTAGTGTGAAGGAGGCACAGATGTTAAGATACAAGTTTGAAACAGGTTGTAGTCATTCTAAGACACAGACTGGGCATGGCTGTGATGAGATAGATAAAACCAGCAGGTTCCAAAAGCATATAAGAGAGAGTTAGGAGGTGGAATCAACAGGACTGGAAACTCATTGGGTGTGTGAGTGACCTAAAATATGTCCTGGTTTCTGCTTTGACTCACTAAGCAGGTGGTTTTCGCCATTTTCTGAAGCGAGGACACTGCAGGAAATGCAGACAGGAGGAGACTTAGAGTCCATCTTGAAGCATGTTGCAGTTGAGGTATATCATGGTTGGCCATCCCAGTGGAAACATCTGGTGGGTAGACAAGCATGTGGTTCTAGAGCTCGGAAAAGAATCTTGGGGTAGAGAAGGCAATGTCGGAGTCGTGGGGCTTCAGGAGGCAGAGGCTTGATTCAAAATTCTGTGTGTGTTTGTGTGTATACATACTCAAATAGACCGGCTGGATTCCACTGAATGACCTGGAGGGATTTTATCCTCAGCATTTACTTCATACCTACTACATGCCAGGCACCGAGCTAGACAGTGAGTATTCCATGATGCATAACTTCATCCCCAGTTTCTTCCCTTATGGGTGTAGTGGCTCCCTCCTTGTTTGAAGACTCCATGGCTAACCACATGTATTGTTAAAAAAAAAAAAAAAAAGAGTAGTATTTTCATCATCTTGAAAAACCAATGCTTCCTAAGGATTTCCAATTAGACACCGAAAAACCTGTGTGAACCATCTGTGCATATTAAGAAAGCCATCAATTGTAGTAATTAAGGCTTTCCAATATGGCTTTAAAAATATCAGTATTGTGACCCCCAAATTCTAGGTAGCTTTAGAATCAAATGTATCAGCCACCTCCTGAAAAGCAGATTGAAAGCAAGATAAATGAGCCACAGAAGGGAAATATATCAGCCAATTCAATGCACCAAACAGGGCAGCGATGCACCAAACAGCAGACAAGTCTTTGAATTAAAAAGTAACCAACCCTTAGAAAAGGAAACTGAGGAGCAGTGCTCAATATTCAGCCCCATGTTGGGCTGTAGAGGATCGATTTGGCACGGGAATTCCCGAGGGTTCTCTATGTTCAGCAGAGCACCAAGACATAGCAACTTCCCTTGTAGATGTGTGTCTTAGAGAAATAAAAACACGTGGTTTAGAGAAACAAGTACAGAATATTTATGGAAGTGATGCTATAATAGCAAGAAAAAGAAAGGAAAAGAAAGAACCAACCTCAGTTATCATCAATTAGGAAATGGATAAATAAGCTATGATATATCCACAGTGTGGAATGCTATGGAGCTCTCTAAAAGTGGAGTGGTTTTCTAAGTACTGACATATGAGGGTTCTATGACGTTAAAGAAAGCTATTGCTCACGTTTTAAGTGAAGGTATAAGGCACGTAGGGCTTCCCCCATGGCTCAGCAGTAAAGAATCTGCCTGCAATGCAGGAGACACAGGAGATGTGAGTTCGATCCCTGGGTTGGGAAGATCCCCTGGAGGAAGGCCATCATTCTTCAAGATCCATCATTCTTGCTTGGAGAATCCCATGGACGGAAGAACTTGGCAGGCTACAGTCCAAGGGGTCGCAGAGATTTGGACATGATTGAAGCGACTTAGCACGCAAACAAAGTTCAGGACCCTCTGAGCATGGGCTCCATTTGACGACACAGACCACATGCCTGTAAAGCCATCCCTGCCTCTGGTGGGGACTGGGAGGTTGGGGCGTTGTTCTGACTAAGCCTCAGTTTTAGGCAAGAGCTCTGTCGCCTGATCCTGGAGATACGGCTTTCTCAGTGATCTTGCCCGCCTCCAGCTGTGGATCTGGCCAGTGCACAGTGACCATGCACCTTCCACAAAAGTAGAGGGCATTTTTGGGTCCGCTTTCCCTTGGGTTTTCACCAGTGCACTGAGGGTGACAGGGTTTATTGACTTGTGGCAATAGTCCTTCCGTCTCTGACCTTGGTTCTCTGACAGTTCAAGAAGTTATGAGTTTACAGATTGTCTGACATGCTTATTGTTGTAAAAGTGGAAGCAACGCTCTTTCCATGCTCCTACATCCCAAGTAGAACCTGAAAGTCTGTGAGCATATGGAAGGATTTTTAGCATGGCAAACTGCAGTACAATGACCCTCATCACCCAACTGCAACAACTAAGACCCTTCTTGTTTCATCTCATTTCATCCTGCTCCAGGGGATTATTTTGCAGCAAATCCTATACATCATGAAATTTCAAACATAATATGTCAATAAGATATATTTTAAGTCAATAAATATATCACTTATTTTATTAAGTGAATTACCAATTTAATGTGGAATCATTTGTGTTCAAATAAAAATCTCTAGGATTTCAAATTCACAGACAGAATTCTAGAAATCAGCAAACTGATACCATTCATCCTTGAGAGAGGAGTAGGTTTGGGTGGGAGTCAAGGGCAACATATGTTTTATCTTGAATGTCTTTATCAACAATGAGAATGTGTTCTTGTATTATTTGGAATCTTAAAAATGTAAAAAGGAAAAAGGAAAGAAAATAAAAGAAATGAAAGGAATAAAAACAGACTTCAGAATCCAACATGGGCTTGAAGCCCAACTCTCCGTCCGACCATATGTGTGACCTTTTATTTATTTATTTTGCCTGTGCTGGGTCTTTGTTGTTTGCATGGGCTTTCTCCAGTTCTGGCCAGAGTGGGGTATTCTCTAGTTGTGGTGTGTGGGATTCTCGTTGCCGGTGGCTTCTCTTGCTTCAGAGCACAGGCTCCAGGGAGCACGGACTCAGTAGCTGTGGTCCACGGGTTTAGTTGCCTCTCAGCATACGGAATCTTCCCAGGCCAGGGATCGAAACTGTTCCCCTGCATTAACCATTGGACCACCAGGGAAGTCCCATATGTGTGACCTTGGACAAGTTACATCGCCCTTGAGACTGAAGAGTGGGTAGGAATGGGGTGGCATTGGGGCACGGATAAGAACGCCTTACGTAGATTAGATGAGTGTCGACTACAAATTGGCACTTGCCCAAGAGCATTTGACAGCGACTGGACAGTAACAAGGACATTTGCTACCTGCCTGTGCTGCTGCAGCTACTGACCTTTGAACTCCTTGAAGGGAGTTCAGGGTGGAAAGTGAGGCATTCTCTGCTCCAGGGAATCTGGTGGAACAAGTCTTTAGATATTAGATATTTTCAGGATCTGATTTCATGATCCCAATCCTTGCATCTCCTTATATCTAGGAAAGAACTAAGTCCCTTGATGGTGGCATCAGCTCTTCACGACCAGCAGAAGACCTTTTGTGAATGAGTACTTGGTTGTACTGAACTGCCCTATTGCCAAAATCTTGTATGTTGGCTTTCCCCCACCGCCTCTTTGGAGCCGCCTCTCAGAGCCATCTGAGGAGCTGTCTCCTGGGTTACAGTCCTCATTTTGCCCCAAATAAGGCTTAGCTCACAACTCTCATGTTGTACATCATTTTAGTTGACATGATTAACTACAAATATTCTGACACATAGTAGGCACTCAATAATGTAAGTGACCTAACTTCCTTCCATGATTTTACCCAATGTGAATGGCCTTGCTCAATGGCTCAGCATTAAAGAATCTGCTTGCCAGTGCAGGAGACATAAGATATGCGGGGATATACAGTCCACAGGGTCGCAAAGAGTCAGACATGATTGAGGAGACTTAGCACAGAAGTAGGAACAGGAACAAACTCGTTGAGGATTAAATCCTAGTTCTAATGGGCTTCTTCTGCCCCTGTGTGGTGTGTTCAAGATATTGCTAGGATTTTCCTAACTCGGGGAAATCAGAGTGAACATTCTTTTCCCCTTAAACTGGAATTCATCTCTTTTACCTCTTGACCTCCAAGACCAGTTATGCAGTATTTTATTTAGGGCTCTATTACTATTGCGTGCGTGCTAAGTCATTTCAGTCATGTCTGACTCTTTGCGACCCCATGGGCTGTAGCCCGCCAGGCTCCCCTGTCCATGGGATTCTCCAGGCAAAAATACTGGAGTGGATTACCATGCCCACCTCCAGGGGATCTTCCTGACCCAGTGATCGAACATGCATCTCTTATGTCTCTTGCGTTGGCGGGCGGATTCTTTACCACCAAGCGCCCCCTGGAAGCCCCTATTACTAATAAGTGCACACAGTTTCTCTTTCTCCCACTAGCTTGTAACCCCTTGAAGGGAGGAAATTCTTTAATTCTTTTTCTTTCTGTTTCTGCCCCCTCTCCCCTACTCTCTTTTTCTCAATCTTTATTTCTAAACAACAACAAAAATGGGATAACACAGTATCGTTGGCTGCATGGCTGTTGTTATAATTAAATCACTTCAACTCTGTGAAGAAGACATTTTGTAAATACTGACTGCTTTTCAAATCTGCTCCTGTGCCCATCCACAAACTCGTGTTAACAATGCCCAGAGCTTCCCCACGATTTGGAGAGACAGCTCATTCCCTTGAAGTACCTGTAGCCCCTGTTCATGGTGAGAAAGAACAATTGACAAAAACTAGAGAAGGAAGGGAGAAGGCAATGGCACCTCACTCCAGTACTCTTGCCTGGAAAATCCCATGGATGGAGGAGCCTGGTAGGCTGCGGTCCATGGGGTTGCTAAGAGTTGAACACGACTGAGCGACTTCACTTTCATTTTTCACTTTCATGCATTGGAGAAGGAAATGGCAACCCACTCCAGAGTTCTTGCCTGGAGAATCCCAGGGGCGGGGGAGCCTGATGGGCTGCCGTCTATGGGGTCACACAAGAGTCGGACACGACTGAAGTGACGCAGCAGCAGCAGCAGCAGCAGAGAAGGAAGAGCAACTTCGCTAGGGACAGAGGAGAGAGAACAGTTGATACAGAGAGGGAATGTAGGCTGCGGCCTGAGGTCTCGGAAGCCATACATTGTAGGGAGAAGGAGGATAAATACAGGTGGGTGGGGACAGGGAGATCCTGGGGGCCCATCTCAGGGTCCTGTGTGGCTGTACTGTGTGGGGTATGGCTGGAGAAAAGTCTGGAATGGTAGCCCGTGCAAGAGCATGGGAGGCCCTCAGATGCCGAATCAAGGAATGTGGGCATCAGATCAAATCAGTCGCTCAGTCGTGTCCGACTCTTTGCGACCCCATGAACCGCAGCACGCCAGGCCTCCCTGTCCATCACCAGCTCCCGGAGGTCACTCAGACTCGCATCCATCGAGTCAGTGATGCCATCCAGCCATCTCATCCTCTGTCGTCCCCTTATCCTCCTGCCCTCAATCCCTCCCAGCATTAGAGTCTTCTCCAATGAGTCAACTCTTCGCATGAGGTGGCCAAAATACTGGAGTTTCAGCTTTAGCATCATTCCTTCTAAAGAAATTCCAGGATTGATCTCCTTCAGAATGGACTGGTTGGATCTTCTTGCAGTCCAAGGGACTCTCAAGAGTCTTCTCCAACACCACAGTTCAAAAGCATCAATTCTTCGGCGTTCAGCCTTCCTCACAGTCCAGCTCTCACAATGTGGGCATAGAGAACAACAGAGCTTAGTCTGGTGCCTTCCAGATGGCAGAAACTCAACAGTCACGTGTGAAATTGAATTAAATGGCTGTGACAACAAGATGCTTCACTGTTTCTGTCTTCAATAGTCTATTGTCTCTTACTTTGAAGTGATTTTCAAAGTTTCAGCTCCACCACGTCTATTTTAACAAGAGCCTTTCTCAGAACACTTTTACTACACCAACGTGTGAAATTTATATTCATTATAAAGAAACGTCTCATGTCTTGACAATGTGATTTTTTTGCTCAGAAGGTAATCCTTAAGAAAAAAACAGCTTTTTAAAAAGAGGCTAGTACACAAGTACATTTTTTTGAGATGCAAAAGATTTAGTAATCAAATCCAGATTTTGGAACATCTCAAAAGGAGCTAAGTGCCTTTTTGCTAGAAGATAAATTTCTCTCAAAAGAGCTTGATTATCATTTTAGCAGTTGACAGCTGGCATTCATCAAAGTTGTCTTTGGGGCTTTAAAGAAAAAGAAGAGAGTGGGATCAAAACGCAGCTGGTTGGGATGGAGGGTAAGCATAAATGAGGATGTGATGCTTTTCTGTTCTTAGGAATACACTTAAAGCTTTATAATTAATAGTGATGGGAGACATCTTCCACTCAGAATTTGCTCTCACATTACCTTTCTTGATTGGTTGTGATCCAATCTCCTACTTTATAAAGAAGCTAAATTCAGTTAGTAGAAAAAAGAGCAAGGATTTGACTAGGCGTGTCACATTAGATGGGGGAAATTAGTAAATAAAGGAATTAAAAAATAACAAATTAAAATTATCCCATTTTCTATCCCCCAAACTGGCAACTATTTTAAAATATTCATCATGACTACTGCCAAGGATACGATTGTTACTGAGGCCAACCTTGTTCTGCTTGCTTCACGAGAGGCCAATGAATCTGAGAGACAGAGGAGGTATTTTAAGGCAAGGAATAGGACTTTATTCGGGAAGCTGGCTGATCTTGTTGGGGTCTGAAGGCCAGGTTCTTTTATGGATTAGAGATGGGAGAAAAGTGAGGAAACAAAGTAAAAAGACCATTAATCTTATAAATATCCCCTAGAAAGGCAAGCCTCAGGCAGGCAGGTGTGTCAATTTTTCCTTCCTGCCTCCTACTGGTGGACAGGATTCTGAACAAAGGCATTTTAAGAGTCAGGCAGAGGGGCAGGATTCTCTGAGGCAGGCTATATGGTACGATTATAACAATGCACACCATAGAAAGAGAAATTAAGGAAACAATTCCATTCACCATTGCAATGAAAAGAATAAAATACTTAGGAATATATCTACCTCAAGAAACTGAAGACCTATTTATAGAAAACTATAAAACATTGGTGAAAGAAATCAAAGAGGACACTAATAGATGGAGAAATATACCATGTTCATGGATCCGAAGAATCAATATAGTGAAAATGAGTATACTACCTAAATTAATCTATAGATTCAATGCAATCCCTATCAAGCTACCAATGGTATTTTTCACAGAGCTAGAACAAATAATTTCACAATTTGTATGGAAATACAAAAAACCTCAAATAGCCAAAGCAATCTTGAGAAAGAAGAATGGAACTGGAGGAGTCAAGCCTGCCTGACTTCAGGCTCTACTACAAAGCCACAGTAATGAAGACAGTATGGTACTGGCACAAAGACAGAAATACAGATCAATGGAACAAAATAGAAAGCCCGGAGATAAATCCACACACCTATGGACACCTTATCTTTGACAAAGGAGGCAAGAATATACAGTGGAGAAAAGACAATCTCTTTAACAAGTGGTGCTGGGAAAACTGGTCAACCACTTGTAAAAGAATGAAACTAGAACACTTTCTTGGAGAAGGCAATGGCACCCCACTCCAGTACTCTTGGCTGGAAAATCCCGTGGATGGAAGAGCCTGGTAGGCTGCAGTTCATGGAATCGCTAAGAGTCAGACATGACTGAGCGACTTCGCTTTCACTTTTCACTTTCATGCATTGGAGAAGGAAATGGCAACCCACTCCAGTGTTCTTGCCTGGAGAATCCCAGGGACAGGGGAGCCTGGTGGGCTTCCGTCTATGGGGTCGCACAGAGTCGGACACGACTGAAGCGACTTAGCAGCAGCAGCAGAACACTTTCTAACACCATACACAAAAATAAACTCAAAATGGATTAAAGATCTAAACATAAGACCAGAAACTATAAAACTCCTTGAGGAGAACATAGGCAAAACACTCTCCGACATAAATCACAGCAGGATCCTCTATGACCCACCTCCCAGAATATTGGAAATAAAAGCAAAAATAAACAAATGGGACTTAATTAAAATTAAAAGGAAATTTTAACAACAAAGGAAACTCTAAGCAAGGTGAAAAGACAGCCTTCAGAATGGGAGAAAACAATAGCAAATGAAGCAACTGACAAACAACTAATCTCAAAAATATACAAGCAACTCCTACAGCTCAATTCCAGAAAAATAAATGACCCAATCAAAAAATGGACCAAAGAACTAAACAGACATTTCTCCAAAGAAGACATACAGATGGCTAACACATGAAAAGATGCTCAACATCACTCATTATCAGAGAAATGCAAATCAAAACCACAATGAGGTACCATTTCACGCCAGTCAGAATGGCTGTGATCCAAAAGTCTACAAGAAATAAATGCTGGAGAGGGTGTGGAGAAAAGGGAACCCTCTTACACTGTTGGTGGGAATGCAAACTAGTAAGGCCACTATGGAGAACAGTGTGGAGACTTCTTAAAATACTGGAAACAGAACTGCCTTATGACCCAGCAATCCCACTGCTGGGCATACACACCGAGGAAACCAGAATTGAAAGAGACATGTGTACCCCAACGTTCATCGCAGCACTGTTTATAATAGCCAGGACATGGAAGCAACCTAGATGTCCGTCAGCAGATGAATGGATAAGAAACCTGTGGTACATATACACAATGGAGTATTAGTCATTAAAAAGAATACATTTGAATCAGTTCTAATGAGGTGGATGAAACTGGAGCCTATTATACAGGGTGAAGTAAGCCAGAAAGAAAAACACCAATACAGTATACTAACACACATATATGGAATTTAGAAAGATGGTAGCTATAACTCTGTATGGGAGACAGCAGAAGAGACACAGATGTATAGAACAGTCTTTTGGACTCTGTGGGAGAGGAAGAGGGTGGGATGATTTGGGAGAATGACATGGAAACATGTATAATATCATATATGAAACAAATTGACATTCCAGGTTCAATGCATGATATAGGATGCTTGTGGCTGGTGCACTGGGATGACCCAGAGGGATGGTACAGGGAGGGAGGTGGGAGGGGGTTTGAGGATGGGGAACTTGTATACACCTGTGGTGGATTCATGTTGATGTATGACAAAACCAATATAATATTGTAAGGTAATTAGCCTACAATTAAAATAAATTTATATTAAAAAAAAAACAATGTACACAATGAAAAGCAAGTCAAAGAAGCAGTTCCAACATGGAGTCAGAACTGGCTTCTCCCTGCAACAGGATGACATGGGCACAGACAAATACTGGTGTAGTGGACACTGTAGTGTGCCAGCTAGATTCCCAGCAGGACAGAGGCACGCATTTCCCCAGCTCCCAGGAGGGCTGCTCGTAGATAGCTCACAGCTGACTCACACCTGAAAACTGACTCCCTAGGGCATCACACATCCAATGTCAGTCTTGCATTGGAATGCCAAAGGCTGAGCCCTTTGCCTTGATTCAGGACAATTGGAGGTGCTCTCCCAGTTCTAGAATTCCCCATGTGGACAGCTCTGCTGCATTTGCACTGCAGTTCAACTTTTCTCTCTGCCAATCTTGCTTGTCTTATTTCCTCCCTGACAAGTGAGGTGTGTGTGTGTGTGTGTGTGTGTGTGTGTGTGTGTGTGTGTATGTGTGTGTGCTAGTTGCTCAGTCATGTCCAACTCTTTGAGACCAAATGGACTGTAGCCTGCCAGGCTCCTCTGTCCATGGGATTCTTCAGGCAAGAATACTGGAATGGGTTGCCATTCCCTTCTCCAGGGGATCTTCCTGACCCAGGGACTGAACCCGCGTCTCCTGCACTGCAGGTGACTTCTTTACTGTCTGAGCCACCAAGACAAGTGAGAGCCCTTTCCCAATAAACCAAATCTGCAACTGTTGACTGAAAAATATCGTCACAACTTGAAGGTAAAGAATTATTTTATCTGATGGGGATGTTAAGGACTTAGAGCCAGAGAGACAGCATCTCAGTAGCTCTGAGAAGGCAGGAGGCAGGAGGGAAAGTCATGCTATTCAGAAGTTTGCAACAAAGGGAACAGGTAGTCTAAACATCAAAGATCAGTTATCAAGCTAAGGAATTTAGCGTACTATGTATGGGGCAGATGCAAGTTTCTGGGCTCACTGAATTCTTTCCTTTCATATACACCTAAACTATCTGGGGCCAGTCCTGTTTTCTTGTTCATCTTGCTTCTTACATTCCCCCAGCTCCTCAGCAATCACCATGGGGGATGGGAGTATCCGCTGGATTGCAGTTTTGGGAGACCTCATTCACATTTGGAGGCCAGAAACTGCTGATGGCTGTGCCATTTCTTGTTTATTAATATAGCAAGAGATATTTTCACTTCACAAGTCCTCAGTTCAGTTCAGTTGCTCAGCCACGTCCAGCTCTTTATGACTCCACGAACAGCAGCATGCCAGGCTTTCCTGTCCATCACCAACTCCCGGAGCCTGCTCAAATTCACGTCCATCGAATTGGTGATGGCATCCAACCATCTCATCTTCTGTCACCCCCTTCTTCTCCCACCTTCATTCTTTCCCAGCATCAGGTTCTTTTCAAATGAGTCAGTTCTTCGAATCAGGTGGCCATAGTATTGGAGTTTTAGCTTCAGCGTCAGTCCTTCTGATGAGTATTCAAGACTGATTTCCTTTAGGGTTTACTGGTTGGATCTCCTTGCAGTCCAAGGGACTCTCAAGAGTCTTCTCCAACACCACAGTTCAAAAGCATCAATTCTCTGGCACTCAGCTTTCTTTATCGTCCAACTCTCACATCCATACATGACTACTGGAAAAACTATAACCTTGACTAGACGGACCTTTGTCAGCAAAATAATGTTTTTGCTTTTTATTAGCTATCTAGGTTGGTCATAACTTTTCTTCCAAGGAGTAAGCATCTTTTAATTTCATGGCTGCAGTCACCATCTGCAGAGATTTTGGAGCCCCCAAAACACAAAGTGTGTCACTGTTTCTATTGCTTCCCCATCTCTTTGCCATGAAGTGATGGAACCGGATGCCATGAGCTTAGTTTTCTGAATGTTGAGTTTTAAATCAGCTTTTTCACTCTCCTCTTTCACAATCATCAATAGACTCTTTAGTTCTTCTTCACTTTCTGCTATGAGGGGATGTCATCTGCATATCTGAGGTTATTGATACTTCTCCCGGCAATCTTGATTCCAGCTTGTGCTTCATCCAGCTTGTGCTTCACACATCCTACATCTATTTTAATCCAAGACAACAGCCACGAGAAAATGAACACAGTTCTGTTTGTCAAATCTATTAAAGTTTTCCTTTGTGAAGTCTTGTCTTGGTTCTGCATTTATAAAATATTTTCCACCATGAAACAAATTAATGTGCATCTTCTAATTCTCTTGAAAGTGAAAATGAAAGTGTAAGTTGCTCAATCGTGTCCGACTCTTTGCGACCCCATGGACTATACAGTCTATGGAATCCTCCAGGCCAGAATACCTGAGTGGCTCGCCTTTCTCTTCTCCAAGGGATCTTCCCAACCCAGGGATCGAACCCAGGTCTCCCACGTTGCAGGCAGATTCTTTACCAGCTGAATCTAGTTCTTTCAGTGCTCCGTATTTTTATGTCACTCTTTAATTCATCTGGAATTCATACCAGCGTAATGCGTGAAGTCGAAGCTAATTAAATCCTCTCCACCACCCGCTCCATACTGTTGACCTTCAGCACTCATTATAGAATAAACCACCTTCAGCTCCATGGATTTCGAATGACATATGATTTGATTTCACAAGTACGAAGTCTGAACATCTTAAACTGGGAGCTTTGTAACTTGGTGGGTCCAAGGACCAGCAAGATTCATATGTAGCCAGCAGGGGGCTCTGGCGCACAAGAAATGGACCTATGCTAACTTGCTGAATTTCCCCCTCTCCCCTCCAAAGAGTTTGCTTTATATGAACAAAATTAACTCTGATGAAGAAAGAGCGATACTCCCAGTTTCTGTCTGGGATCTGGGGGAGAGGCCTCTTTCTGCTGCCTAGGGTATAAAGAACAGAGCCTCAAGAGTCTGGTGGAGGACGTGGAACTCCACTCTCAAGCCTCCCCACAGGGAATAAATCAGATCAGATCAGATCAGTCGCTCAGTCGTGTCCGACTCTTTGCGACCCCATGAACCGCAGCACGCCAGGCCTCCCTGTCCATCACCAGCTCCCGGAGGTCACTCAGACTCACATTCATCGAGTCAGTGATGCCATCCAGCCATCTCATCCTCTGTCGTCCCCTTCTCCTCCTGCCCTCAATCCCTCCCAGCATCAGAGTCTTCTCCAATGAGTCAACTCTTCGCATGAGGTGGCCAAAATACTGGAGTTTCAGCTTCAGCATCATTCCTTCTAAAGAAATTCCAGGATTGATCTCCTTCAGAATGGACTGGTTGGATCTTCTTGCAGTCCAAGGGACTCTCAAGAGTCTTCTCCAACACCACAGTTCAAAAGCATCAATTCTTCGGCGCTCAGCCTTCTTCACAGTCCAGCTCTCACATCCATACATGACCACAGGAAAGACCATAGCCTTGACTAGGCGAACCTTTGTTGGTAAAGTAATGTCTCTGCTTTTGAATATGCTATCTAGGTTGGTCATAACTTTCCTTCCAAGGAGCAAGCGTCTTTTAATTTCTTGGCTGCAGTCACCATCTGCAGTGATTTTGGAGCCCAGAAAAACAAAGTCTGACACTGTTTCCACTGTTTCCCCATCTATTTCCCATGCAGTAATGGGACCAGATGCCATGATCTTCGTTTTCTGAATGTTGAGCTTTAAGCCAACCTTTTCACTCTCCACTTTCACTTTCATCAAGAGGCTTTTTAGCCCCTCTTCACTTTCTGCCATAAGAGTGGTGTCATCTGCATATCTGAGGTTATTGATATTTCTCCTGGCAATCTTGATTCCAACTTGTGTTTCTTTCAGTCCAGCATTTCTCATGATGTACTCTGCATATAAGTTAAATAAACATGGTGACAATATGCAGCCTTGACGTACTCCTTTTCCTATTTGGAACCAGTCTGTTGTTCCATGTCCAGTTCTAACTGTTGCTTCCTGACCTGCATACAGATTTCTTAAGAGGCAGATCAGGTGGTCTGGTATTCCCATCTCTTTCAGAATTTTCCATAGTTTATTGTGATCCACACAGTCAAAGGCTTTGGCATAGTCAATAAAGCAGAAATAGATGTTTTTCTGGAACTCTCTTGCTTTTTCCATGATTCAGCGGATGTTGGCAATTTGATCTCTGGTTCCTCTGCCTTTTCTAAAACCAGCTTGAACATCAGGAAGTTCACGGTTCACATATTGCTGAAGCCTGTCTTGGAGAATTTTGAGCATTACTTTACTAGCGTGTGAGATGAGTGCAATTGTTCGGTAGTTTGAGCACTCCTTGGCATTGCCTTTCTTTGGGATTGGGATGAAAACTGACCTTTTCCAATCTTGTGGCCACTGCTGAGTTTTCCAAATTTGCTGGCATATTGAGTGTAGCACTTTCACAGCATCATCATTCAGGACTTGGAATAGCTCCACTGGAATTCCATCACCTCCACTAGCTTTGTTCATAGTGATGCTTTCTAAGGCCCATTTGACTTCACATTCCAAGATGTCTGGCTCTAGGTCAGTGATCACATCATCATGATTATCTAGGTCTTGAAGCTCTTTTTTGTACAGTTCTTCTGTGTATTCTTGCCACCTCTTCTTAATATCTTCTGCTTCTGTTAGGTCCACACCATCTCTGTCCTTTATCGTGCCCATCTTTGCATGAAATGTTCCTTTGGTATCTCTGATTTTCTTGAAGAGATCCCTAGTCTTTCCCATTCTGTTGTTTTCCTCTATTTCTTTGCATTGATCACTGAAGAAGGCTTTCTTATCTCTTCTTGCTATTCTTTGGAACTCTGCATTTAGATGTTTATATCTTTCCTTTTCTCCTTTGCTTTTCGCTTCTCTTCTTTTCACAGCTATTTGTAAGGCCTCCCCAGACAGCCATCTGCGTTAAATAGTGAGTTTCCTGTTACTACAAGGGCTCAGACATGGGCTCCAGGAACATTTCCATTAGCCTTTCAAGGACCTGAAGTCCAACCGTCAGTGTCCCTCCAGGGTGCCTTTATCTAAGCTTCTGTACTTGAGTTTATAAAATGCACAGCACTTCACGCCATCAAAGGATGCTGTTAAGCCATCAGCTTCCCGCTGATTATTAAGGTTCCCATGTGGATGCCTTCACCCTTGAACATTGGAGCTTGTATAAAACCAAGCCCCTGCTCTCGAATTCGTGAGCTGAGACCATGTCTTCTCAGCAGTGACCTGCTAACTCTTTTGTGTAATGATTTGAGGCTTGGCAGAAGGACCTTACCTGTCCCCAGCTCTCCCTCGTTGCCGCACCTATGTTGACATTGCCACAGACTTATTTCATTGGCTTCCAAGGGTGCTTTATTCAGTGAAAATGCCCTGCAGGAAGAACAGCAGGGGCTCCACCCGCTGACCAGTCCTGGGTCTTAAAGGTCAGCCTAGAACTCAGGACCCCAGATGACTATTCTGCCATCACGCTTCTGTAGATAAAGGACCATGGCAGTGCAGGCAAGGAAGGAGGGTGGCTTCTAAACGCAGCTTTTCCACCAGCAGACACGAGCTGCAACTACAGGCAAGGCAAAGTGGGAAGCTGAAATGGGAAGGGGACATTGACCTTCTGGGCCTTTATCTCACATTCGACTGAGATCAGCTTTGGCAATTTAGATGGTGCAAAACTCGGGCAGTTGGCCTTCTTGCCTTTTGTTTTCCACACCTCGGTCATCCCAGATTTTCCATGGCACGAAGTACCTGACACACAGTCGGCAGTGGGACCATGCTGACTGACGGACTAGGGAAGTTAGAGTAGTGCAGAGCTGCGTTTAACAGGGAAGGGGCAAAGCAGCAGGTACAAAATGGAACTGGAAAGAGCATAACCTTTGGAGTCTGACCAGCCTGGGTTCAAATCCCAGCCCTGCTATTTGCTGTGGTTCTCAGGCCAGTCACTTAAACCTCTTGGAGCTTCAGATTTGGGAAGCTGAGTTGGGAACCTCAACCATCCTTGAGATGACGGGAGTTTGTTTATAAAGTGTCTGGCTCAGAGTCGATGCTCAGTAAACGGTAGCCATTGTGTGTAAAGAGCCTTCTTTGTGTGGATGCCTTGGTGGCTTAGACAGTGAAGAACCTTCCTGTACTGCAGGAGACCTGGGTTCAATCCCTGGGTTGGGAAGATCCCCTGGACAAGGGAATGGCAACCCACTCCAGTATTCTTGCCTGGAAAATTCCATGGGCAGAGGAACCTGGAGGGCTACAGTCCATGGGGTTCCAAAGAGTTAGACAGTACGGAGTGACTGAGCACAGTGGCTACCTTCACCCTTGAATATCAGCGCTTGTATAAAACCAAGCCCCTGCTCTTGAATTCCTGAGTTGACACCATAAGAGATTCCAAAGATTTCACTGAATATTGAGGGGGAACAACAAGGAACAACTGGAGTGTGAATCTAGTTTGCCCACCCTATTCAGGTGTCTGATCTTGGCAGAATTAGAATCCTAGAGGGCCTGGCTTATTTCGTGGGGAGTTCCTAACAGAGAACTCTCTCGGACAATGCCTCAAACCTAGTTCCTAGGTTTCTTTCCCCAACTTTATTTCTAGGCTCCCTTACTTTTGAATGTTCAACCAGCTTTGCATACCCAGAATAAATCCCACTTATTTGTGGATTGTAATTCTTTTTGTACACTATTGGGTTCAGTTTGTCAATATTTTGTTGAGGCTTTTTGCTTCCATGTTCATGAAAGATATGAGCCTGCAGTTTCCTTGTAATGTCTTTGTCTGGTTTTGGTAATAGGATAATGCTGGTCTCATAGAATGGATTAGGAAATATTTCCTCTGCTTCCATCCTCTGAAAGAGATTGTAGAGCACGGGTATAATTTTTACCTTGAATGTTTGGTAGAACTCACCAATGAACCCATCTAGATCTGACATTTTCTGTTTGGGAAGATTATTAATTACTTAAAAAGTATATTTTAACTGGAGGATAACTACAATATTGTGATGGTTTTCACCATATCTCAGTATGAATCGGCCATAGGCATACATCTTTCCTTTCCATCCTGAACCCTTCTCCCCACCACATCCCTGCCAGATTCAATTTCTATAATAGATATATGCCTATTCAGATGGTCTGCTTCTTCTTGTATGAGTTCTGTCAAGCTGTATATTTGAAGGAATTGGTCTGTTTCATCTTGGTTATCAGATTTGTTGATGTTGAGTTATTCATAGTATTCCTTTATTATCCTTTTAATGTCCATGGAATCTATAGTGATGTCCCCTCCTTCATTTCTGATATTAGTAATTTGTGTCTTCTCTCTCCCTCTTTTTGTTAGTTAGACTGGCTAGAGGTTTATCAATTTTATTGATCTTTTCACAGAACTATTCTTGGTTTCATTGATTTTTCTCAGTTGATTTTCTGTTTTCAAATTCATTGATTTCTGCTCTAGTTCTTATTGTTTCTTTTCTTTTGTTTACTTTGGATGTAATTTGCTCTTTTTCTTTTTTTGGTTTCCTGAAGTGGAAACACAAATTGTTGATTTTATATCTTTCTCCTTTTTTAACCTTTGTATGAAGTCTATAAACTTCCCTCTCAGTGGTGCTTTTCCTGCATCTCCTATAAATTTACAAGTTGGGTTTTCATTTTCATTTAATTAAAAATATTTTAAAATTTCTCTAGGCTTATTTTTTTGACCTATGTTAGAAGTGTGCTGTTTAGGTTTCCTTACTTTTAAGAACAAGATCCGCTGGTTGCAGGGAGATGTAGCAGGGTGTGGTTCATTGCCCAGACTTTAGGACCAGTGTAGCCCAGCTGCCCACTTTGCATGGTCTTTCAACATACCAGAAACCATCAGGTAAAAAGGGCCCCTCTTCCTAAATCCAATCTCACACACCAAGGCTGGTAAATAACTCAGGTGTGTTCTGGTTCAGGGGATACAGAAACCATGAAACACAGATCTTGGACTCAGAGAGTTCATAGCTGAGAAGAGAAGGCAGTACTTATGAGAGGCAGGTGTGCAGAAGGCTCCATGGGCTCAGGCTAGAGGTGGTCTACTCTATCTGGGAGCACAGAGAAAGCCGAATTTGAAACAATGGGCAGGTGTGCATCAGGTGAGTTTGGGGGGTGGAGATGCATGGAAGTACCTGTTGGGACAGGCGTTCCAGATCAAGGAAGTAGTGCAGCAAAAGTTCAGGAGAGACAACTGGCTTCACAGGAAACCTCAAACCTGGCTGTACGTCAGCATGGGAGTGGAGTGCGCAATGAAAACTAGGTTGGGTTTGTCTTTGAAAATAGTATTTATAAATGCATTTTTGGAGAAGGAAATGGCAATCCACTCCAGTGTTCTTGCCTGGAGAATCCCAGGGACAGAGGAGCCTAGTGGGCTGCCGTCTATGGGGTCGCACAGAGTTGGACACGAATGAAGCGACTTAGCAGCAGCAGCAGCATAAATGCATTTATACATTTATTTATATGAAACAAATACTATTTATCAGTTGGTAAAGAATCTTCCTGCAATGCAGGAGACCCCAGTTCGATTCCTGGGGTGGGAAGATCCACTGGAGAAGGGAAAGTCTACCCACTCCAGTATTCTTGGGCTTCCCTTGTGGCTCAGCTGGTAAAGAATCCACCTGCAACTCGAGAGACCTGGGTTCGATCCCTGGGTTGGGACGATCCTCTGAAAGGTTACCCACTCCAGTATTCTGGCCGGGAGAATTCCATAAACCGTATAGTCCATGGGGTTGCAAAGAGTCGGACACAACTGAGTGACTTTCACTTTCACTCTTCAAAAGTATAAAACAAAATAGACCTAAAATGTAAGGCTTATTTTATCCTGGAGCCCAGTCTGGGTCTCAATTTCTCCATCAGTAAACTGAAAGTCATTTGGAGGCCATCAGTAGTTTAATTGTTCTAGCAGTTAAATTATATTTCACCCCTGCCTCTAGAGAACTTTATGTGGTCCTTCTTAAGTAAACAAGAGCATATGAAATGTTCACTGAGGAGTTAAACCCTCCCTGGGGACTGCTTGACTCTGGCCCACTTGGTGTTTCAGAAGTTTTGGCAGAGGGATTGTTTTAAAACTTGAACTGTGAAAGGCTTCCTCAGCCTGGCTATATGATTTCCTTGGTAAGATGATCCTCAAAAACAGCCCTTTACTGATACATTTTCTTCCAGCTGGGTCTGTGCATCAGTAACTGCACCCAGAGCTTGTTCCTAAACTAGTTCCCCATCTGCATTATTCCTTAGCTCCCTTGCCCCATGTTCCACCCAACTTAATGGGGGTCCCACTGAGGTCATCTGGAGCAGTAGGTTGGCAGCCCACACCCTTACTCTGATCTCTGCTGTGGATTGATCTTTCCCGGAAAGTTCGGCAGGACTTTGTACCTTAAAGGCTCTTTTGATCCCATCTCTTCCTGTTTTGGTTCTAGAAACAGTTGGTTTTTTTCATCCTTACAAGGGCCCTAATTTCTGGACTCTCTATTGCCCTCTTTTTTTTTTTTTTAAATCTGAGCTTATCTGTTCTTATAATATCTTATCAAATCCAGTCAATAGTAACCAAAATAATATCACTAATGATGTTTTCCAAATTCTTGCTCTAGAGTTGCCATTTCAATAAGCCAAGGGTCTGCCTCCCAGGTAACTACAAGCAACAGTTTGACCTTATGTTGGCATCGTCAACTCGGTGGACATGAGTTTGAGCAAGCTCCAGGAGTTGGTGATGGACAGGGGAGCCTGCTTTGCATGCTGCAGTCCATGGGGTCACTAACAGCTGCACACGACTGAGCGACTGAACTGAACTGTGCTATTTTATAATACAATGAGTTGATATAGTTCCACCCTAAGCCTTAATTTTCATCAATGCCCATCACCCTACTACTAAGGAAAGGTCACACGTTTTAGATTTGCTGTTCCAGCAGAAGTCAACTTCTTGTCCCAATTTCTGTTGTAGTTAGGATGATTAATGCCAGTTGCTCCACTTACATGACCGTTATAAGGTCTTGGGCAGCAAAGACCAATGTCTTAGGATGAGTTCCCTGGAAACAGGCTTTGAGAAGGAGTTGCATGCATAGTTCCACTGGAGAGTCCTTTGGGGAGACACACCTGTAAGGAAGTGCAGAATGAAGGGTCGGGTGGGAGGAAATGTTGACTTGTAATGTGGTTACCTGGAGGTCTCAGCCAATCGAATGGGGAGCTCTAGAGCTGGGATGACCTGTCATTGTCCCAACCTGGAGCAAGAGAGTAGGGCCTATGTGTCCAGCCACTGGCCATCAGGAGAGGACATAAACTTGGCTGTGGATTAACCCAGCTTGGAAGGCAAGGCCCAGTGAGGGACATGGCTGTAAGCCATCAGCATCCAGGGGACGTGTTTGTTTAATACTTATTTACGGCTGCGCTGGGTCCTTGTTATTGTGCATGGGCTTTCTTTGGTTGCAGTGAGCAGGGCCTACTCTTTGTTGCGGTGCCTGGGTTTCTCACTGCGGTGGCTTCTCTGTTGCAAAGCACAGGCACCAGAGCACAGGCTCAGTCATCGTGGTGTTTAGTTCCTCCATGGCTCTTGCGATTCTCCCAGATGGAGAATCGAACCCGTGTCCGCTGCATCAGCGGGCAGATTGCCAACCACTGGACCACCAGGAAACTCCCCAGAGGATGTGTTTATTAACCCTGAAGAGGGAACCTGCAAGGGGACACCAAAGTGTCCATCTGAGATAATACGAAGGCCCTGATGTTCCACAGATGGCACCGTCACTGACTCTAGCTCCCTGCAGCCCTGGAGCAGGCTGACTCCGGTGGACACCTAGATGAAGAGCATTTGGTACTGATGATCCTAGCTGTCTCAAATCATAATGGATTCTTCTCTTTTCCCTTCCATTCTCAAGAAGGGCCTCTCTTTTGCAGAAACTAAATAGGAATCATCCTGGAAGAGGATTTGGGGGATTTTGAGTTTGTGTCTTTCCCCAAGATGCAGTGGAGGAGCCAGAAAGAGGTGAGGATGTTGCCGAGCTGAAACAGACCACCTGATGGAGCAGAGGTCCTCCGTAAATGATCCAAGAATACATGATTCAAAACTGCGAAAACCTCTGCGCCCAAAGGCAGTCATCCTAGAATCATTTATGAAAGGGGAAATCTGAAGGAAGCCAACCATCCAATAACAGGAAATATTTGAGTAAATGTGGGCATGAAATCATGAAACCAGACTGCTGAGATGGACCTGGCTTAGAGCTCACCTCTGACCCTCATGCCAGGGGATTCACAGGTACTAAAAATAACATACAGCAACTAAACACAACTGAGGATATTAAGTGTATACGATATTTAGCGGGAAAGCACATTCAAAATCTTAAACTCATTGTAATTCAGTAGTTAAAATATTTATGCAGGTGAAACAAGGCAGAAAGGAAAATTATAAAAAGAGCAATTATAAGGCTGTGGGCACTGACTTTGAAAGCTGAGAGGCTGATCAAAACAGAGAAAGAGTGGGGCTGGTGGGTGCGTCTAAGGGCAGGGAGGCTGAAGGGAGGTCAGGGGAGGCAGGAGGTGACCCCAGACACAAGCTTTCGGGGTATGGGAGCAGAACTGGTCGTCTCAGCCAATGTCAGCCCAAAGTCAGCCAAGCTAGCTCACTCAGGAAAGTTCACTGGCTGTAGGTGAGCGTGTCACCTACGTGAGGGTCCCAGCTGGTCATAAAGGCCTCTCTGCTGCTTCTCTGAGCCTAAATTTTCCTCAAAGACCTCCCAGGGAATGGCAGCCAGCTGAGGCAGAATTTTACTATCCTTTGGTCCTTGGGATAAATCGTATCTACAAATGTTGGATGAATGAGGCTCAAGTAGGTTAAACCACTTGCAATAATGTGATAAAACTGGAATGAGAACTCAGATGTGATCACATTAAGTTTATATTCTTTCAGTACCCATTTTTTGCCTCTGTCCAAACTGGGTATTGTTAGAGCAGCATTCGTGGGCCTGCTTTGCACTACAGCAGCCTTACACATCCCTACATATATCTACACACTACATCAGGCTTCCCAGGTGGGGCTAGTGGTAAAGAACCCACCTGCAGGAGCTGCAGGCGACGTAGGTTTGATCCCTGCGTTGGGGAGATCCCCTGGAGGAGGGCAGGGCAACCCACTCCGGTATTCTTGACTGGAGAATCCCACGGACAAAGGACCCTGGCGGGCTACAGTCCATGGGGTCGCAAAGAGTCGGATACAACAGAAGCAGGCATGCACACACCCACTTCATCATCCCATCAATATCATATCATCACCATCATTATCCTACCACCACCATCATGCCATCATCTTCACCTTACCAGCCCACCACATGAAGGTCTTAAGAGTAAAGTTGAAGTTTCCTGGAATAAGAAATTCTACTTTCAGACTGCAGCAACAACTTGCCTGACTTTCTAGCTTGCCAGCCTGCACTACACATTTTAAGTCCCACAACCATGTAAGCCGGTTCCTCAAAGTATATCTTTTTATATATCAGTACTGGTATTGACCCAGAGAAGGCAATGGCAACCCACTCCAGTATTCTTGCCTGGGAAATCCCATGGACAGAGTGTAGCCTGGCGGGCTAAGTCTGTGGGGTCGTAAAAGAGTCCGACACAACTTAGCGACTCAACAACATTGATATCAATATAGATAGATATGAAGATACATGTAAGAACATAGATACACAGATATATATGAATAAAGATACACATATGTACCTATACATGTATAGATAGATAAAGATATATGTAAGGATATATATTTATATGTTTATAAATATACTCATATATAAAGCTATCTTATTGGTTCTGTTTCTTGGGAGAACCCTGACAGATACACCTGGTCTATTCCCTCATTTGACAGTAAAGAGAGACTAAAGGCCAGTGGGGGAAGGGACACTCCCAAGGTCACACTGAGTTGGTAGCTAGATCTTGGGTATCCAGACCCACAGGCCTGGGCTCTTTTTTGTTCCCCAATAAAACGTTCTCTGAGACGTGTGATCGTGAGAGAACTAAGCACCAGAGGCCCTGCAGTGCCTCTTTCATCCCCTTTCAAGCGCACCCTTTCATCCTGTGCAGAAGCGAAGAGGTGCATGTTCAAGTGGTTTGGTTTCATGTCTCAGAACTTCAGCCCCAGAGGGAAGGAGGGACATTTTCCCTGATTCTCATTTCCTTGAGATTTTGTACAATTTTGTTCATTAACTTTGGGGGAGCACTGTCAGGCCGTTCAGTCCCCTGGGGGGCAGTAATGATGTCTGTGGTGCGTGAAATGCTGTTGCAGGTAGAAAACTCCAGGCAAAGAGGGCATTCGGCATTGAGAGCTGACCCAGTTTTTCAGAGAGCCCGAGAGGATTCGCTGTGCTTAAAATCCACATTGCCATTGTCCCTTGTCAGGGAAATTTCCCCTTGTCATTGCTTCTGTAGTCCTTGCCCTGGACAGTGCATCACTTCCCAGGAAACTCCACAGCTTCTTTCCCACCCGACCTGAGGGCAAAGAGCTGGGGAGTCTGTCCTCTGCTTGATGAGGCAGGAGCACTGGACTGGGGATACAGCATCAGCTGTATCCCCACTAAGCTGTGCAATTTTGCTGAAGTCACTTACCCTCTCTGGACCTCCCCAAGTTTCCCTCTTTCTCTTGGAGCCTTGGTAGCCACGGCTCATGCTGTAGAGTACTTGCCACGTAGCTTGATCAGTCCCTTCTCTGAGACATGCAGGGTTGCATGGCAGTAGAGAGCTCCCACTCTGGGCAGAGATTCAATTTGGGTCTGGTACAGTATTCATCAGCCATGTGATCTTTGACTTGTTACTAAGCCTCAATGTCTTTATCTATAAAATGGGGCTATCACAAGGATTGCCCCCAAAGGTTCTTGTGAGAAGTAAGTTCATGTCCTGATGGCTCCTGAATTTTTCTCATGGTCACTATCCAGTGTTCCTCTCTCTCTTATACTAAACTGTGGGCCTGATAGCAGGGGCTTGCTAATCATATTTTGCCTTTGATGTATAGCCAGGAGCATAAACGATCTTCAAGAAGTGCTCAGTGATTAAATAAACGAAAATACTCACTCAGGGATTACTAAATGACTGAGAAGATGCAACAATGAATAAATGAATGAGAATATGCATTAATGAATAAATGAATAAAAATATGCATTAATGAACAAATGAAAGCTGGATAGGAATATTCTTAGGGATAATTTTGATCTCCAGTGTTCAAATATGTGTTTGGCAGTGCAACTCTTTAATGAAACAAGATGGTCTGCAAGAGTCTAACACGTAGAAGAAGAAAGCGAGGCTCCGACTCAAGTGGCGGTGGGGTTGCCTGGACTCTCCCAGCTCAGCCCATCTTGCAACCTCTAGTTTTCCTGTAGCTACAAGCATGCCATCCCAGGATTTCCCTGAGCATTACACAAAGATGGATTTTATAAGACGGTTTTAGCCCAATTTTTCCTATTACCCATCCAGCAACCCATCCATCCATCCTGAACACATACTCCAAAAACATTAAAACCCCTCTTCACAAAAGGATTCTCTGTGCTAATATTTATGGTGGAAAAATTTCTCAACAACTAACAAGATACATCAGGCTTCCCAGCTGGCTCAGTGGTAAAGAATCCACTTTTCAATGCAGGAGACACAGATTCAGTGCCTGGGTCTGAAAGATCCCCTGGAGAAGGAAATGGCAACCCACTCCAGTATTCTTGCCTGAGAAATCCCTATGGACAGAGGAATCTGGCAGGCTACAGTATGTGAGATCATGAGAGTCAGACTCGACTCAGCAACTAAACCACAAAAACACCAAAAAGATAAGCAGTAGGAATATTCAGTAGAATAGCTATGACAGACCTAGGCAGCATATTAAAAAGCACAGACATCACTTTGCTGATAAAGGTCCATAGAGTGAAAGCTATAGTTTTTCCAGTAGTCATGTATGGATGTGAGAGTTGGATGATAAAGAAGGCTGAGCGCTGAAGTATTGATGCTTTTGAACTGTGGTGCTGGAGAAGACTCTTGAGAATCCTTTGGACAGCAAGGAGATCAAACTAGTCAATCCTAAATGAAATCAACCTTGAATATTCATTGGAAGGACTGACGCTGAAGCTGAAACTCCAATACTTTGGCCACCTGATGCGAAGAGTCAACTCATTGTAAAAAGATCCTGATGCTGGGAAAGATTGATGGCAGGAGAAGGGGGTGACAGAGGATGAGATTGTTAGATGGCTCAAGGGACATGATGTTGAGCAAAGACAGTGAAGCCTGGCATTCATGGGATTCATGGCATTCATGGGGTTGGACACAACTTAGCGACTGAACTACGGCGGCAACAACAAGGGATATTTACACAACAAAGTAAATTAGGAAATCATGCTCTGTGGGGTTAAACTCTGGCTGATAACAAAGATAATTCTGAGAGTAATCTGCAAAGCAGGAAAAGACTGAGTGAGAAAGGACTGGAGTTTTGTCAAAATACATCTCCATCTGAAGAAGACATGCCAAGAAACACTGGGGAATTAAGAGAGTGTTAGGCTGGACTAGAGGTATTCTGCCCAAATGTTTCCCCTTACTTCTTATTTCCTTTATTGTTAGCAGAACGTTGCTTGCGCAATGTAATTCAGGACTTTAAAAAGACGATTTTTTAAACTTAAAGATATTGACTGAAAAGTGCTTATTCTTTACTTCTAATACTACATTTATTTCATAAAAGAGTCCAGCACACATCAAGTTGAAAAAGGTTTTAAACTGCATCATGTGTGTATTCTGTGTGTATGTGTGCAGATGTGTGTATGCATGTGTGCACAAGGGTGTGTACATGTATGTGTGAATTCATGGACATGTGTGTATGTATGCATGTGTGGGCATGCAATGCGTATGCATATATATATGTGAGTGTGTGTGTGTGCCTGACCCAGCATCTCAGAGGCCAGCCCAGGTGATCCCCAGCCCTGCCTCAGCAAAGTGGCCACAGGCCTCTCTCTGCCTCCCTTGCCAGTCTCATTCCATTAGCCGAGGTGATGCCTCACCAGGCTGGCGCTCCCGGCTCAGAGTGTTATTAAATACACAGATCGTACCTGGCCTATTCTTAGTCCTGGCAGATTCTAGAGGAGGAAAATGAATTCTGCCTCTGCTTAGGAACAGCAAGTTCGTTCCAAGTAGTGTTACCACAGGGAAAAGCAAATGCTGTAAAGGCTTACAAAATAACCTGCAGTCCTGGACAGAGTTAGGCTTTTTTTAAGAAAAAGATTTTAAAAGAATGTCTGGGCTTGGCATGGTGTAGTACAAAGGTCATGACCCTTGGAATAAGGGAAACCTTGGCTTCAATTTCACCACTGCCACTTTCAGCTGCTGGACTTTGAACAAAATATTTGATCTACTTGAATATCTCCTTTTTGACTGTTTTCTATAATGGTGTTATGGAATGAATGCTTATGTTGTTATTGTCATTGTTTAGTTGCTAAGTTATATCTGACTCTTTTGAGACCCCATGAACTGTATGTAGCCCACCAAGGTCCTCTGGGAATACTGAAGCGGGTTGCCATTTCCTTCTCCAGGGGATCTTCCCAATTCAGGGATTGAACCCACATCTCCTGCATTGCAGGTGGATTCTTCACCCGGAGTCACCAGGAAGGCCTGAGTGCTGGTGTACCCCCTCCCCAATTCAGATGAGGAAAGCCCAACTCTAAACATGACAGTATTTGGTGGTAAGGACTTTGAGAGATAAGTCAATTTAGATGAGGTCATGAGGGTAGGACCCCCGTGATGGGATTAGTGCCTTTATAAGAAGAGGAAGAAACACCAGAGCTTCTTCATTCTGTCATATGAGGACACAGCAAGGAGATGACCATCTGCAAGCTTGGAAGAGCGCTCTCACCAGAACTGAATCAGCTGGCTCCTAGATCGTGGATGGTGCAGCCTCCAGAACTGTGAGAAATAAACAGCTGTTGTTTAAACCACTCAGTCTGTAGTATTTCATTAGAGCAGCTTGAGTTGACTAAGACAAATGGGGATGAATATATTTAACTCTAAGTTGGAAGGGAGGATGAATTGAGATAATGGATAATGTACAAAAGCATCAATGACTGTCTGTAGGCACATAGTAGGTGCTCAATAAACATTAGTCCCACATTCCTTCATATTTTGATGAACTGCAGAATGCTTCTCTCTTCTGCTCACTTCCTTGTACCATTGTCCCTCCTAATATCTAATACAAATAATGATAAAGATGTAGAATTGGGAAATATGTGACTTGACCAGCTCTTTCTCTCCCCACTCACCTGTGGGGTCCAGAGGCAGCTGAATTCAAGTGAGGCCTTGGACTTTGTGGCAATTCCAAATGTTATCCCCTATGGGATTGAGCAAGGACCTAGAGATCACCTTACAGGAGTTCCAGAATGAGAACTGAATATTTTAAGACGCCCAGTGGAAACTGCTTGATCCTTTGAGACCTGAGGACTCTGGGAGGATGAAGGAAAGGCCGGTGTTTACCTCCATGTATGGACAGGGATCCCTTGGCAATCAGTGCTGAAGAATTAATAGAACAAAGGGCTAATTCTCTTTTGCTTTTGATGTTGGACAGCATACGAAGACTTGAGCTCAGGGAAGCCCCTGTAGGCAAGAGACTTATTTAGCAGGGGGCTCCCCATTGGTCTACCACCAATTCTGCCTTCTCACATGCAGAACTTAGGACACATGAATAATCAAACTAAACTGGAGTTCTAAACAGGCGACAAAAATAACCTATCTAAGGGGTCCAGAGCCTGAGAGAGGGAGATAAATCATGATGCATGGAGCAGATACCTAGTGAAATGGAGGACTGGTAAAGACAGATGACAACTTGAATTTGAAAACAAAAGGACTGTAACAAAATGTAGATGATGGTGTGAATAAGACTCTCTGGGACTGAAAAAATGTGATCTTGAGGCTAAAAAACAAATAGGAGATTTTGGTCATGATTGAGACCCAAGTCTAAGCCATTGCTTAGAGAAATAAGCACTCAAAATATTTGAAATCTTGGGAAAAAATTATAAAGACTTGGAAAATACAAGATAAAAAAATAAGAGACTAGGAAAAGAGATGCAGAGAACTTAATACATGAACAGTAAGAATTTCAAAAAAAGGAAAAAGGGATAGATGGAGAAAAGACAAGGTAAAAATAACAGAAGACAAATTTTATGAGTCAAAAAACCCTCCCGAGTCTGTGAATTGAAAGGGTTTGCCAAATTCCAGCTGGGATTAATAAGAAAAAGCACAGTCTTAGCATATTATGCTAAAGTACTCCAGCTCTAAAGATAAAGAGAATGCTCATAAGCGTTGGGGCATAAATAACAAATTACCTACAGGGGAAAATAATCCAGCTGATATCAGACTTCTCCTCTGCATCAACAAGAAGATTGGTGACAATGCTATTCTCCCCAATCATCCCACCCTCTCCCGGTCCCAGAGTCCAAAAGTCTGGTCTATACATCAGTGTCTCTTTTGTTGTCTCGTAAATAGGGTTATTTTTACCATCTTTCTAAATTCCATATATATGCGTTAATATACTGTATTTGTGTTTTTGTTTCTGGCTTACTTCACTCTGTATAATAGGCTCCAGTTCCATCCACCTCCTTAGAACGGATTCAAATGTATTCTTTTTAATGGCTGAGTAATACTCCATTGTGTATATGTACCACAGCTTGCTTATCCATTCATCAGTGGATGGACATCTAGGTTGCTTCCACGTTCTGGCTATTGCAAACAGTGCTGCTATGAACATTGGGGTATAATATTATATCTGAAATGTATTAATTGTTCAAACTAAACACTATCATGTTACAATTTATTCATACTAGATGTTTGTAATGTTTCTGATAATCAATAAAAGAGATTCTTGATATAAAAAAAAAAAAAGAAGATTGGTGACAGTGGAGCATCATTTACAGACAGTTGGGTGCAGAGGATGGAGATGCCATATTCCAGGTTCCGCCAAACACATCCTTCACCAGAAGTGTATACCCACATGATCTGTCTGAAAAATGACCTGATTACATCCTTCTCCAGGGGATCTTCCCAACCCAGGAATCTCACTGGGGTCTCTTGCATTGAAGGTGGGTTCTTTATCATCTGAGCTACCAGGGAAGCCTGATAATGATGCTCATTAAATAATAAATGAACTCAGAGGCCTCAGGATGGAGGACATGAATAGGAAAGAAGCAATAGTGAATAAGTGACATGTAATAAAATATGTTATATATACATATGCGTGTAGTTAAATAATGAACAAGGTCAGACTGTCTGGGCATGTAATATGTTTGTTGAAAAAAGACTCCTGAAATAGGAAGGACAGATTACGCTACACAACTGAGAGTATATAAAGCCAACTCAGCAAAACCTAGGAGTTGGGAGTGATGGGGATGAGAGGGAAGAGTAAAAGCATCCTCACAGTCTTACGTGAATTGGGTAGAAAAGTAGAAGCAGAAATTGAAAGTATTTCCAGCACCCATCTCACCAGGTGAGGAGGAATTATGGGTGACATAGAGCATCTTGGTGGAGATATTATGTATCTTTGGTGGGAAGGAGACAAGTTAACAGAGTAGTTCCAAATATTTGTAGCAAATATATAGTCAGTGAAGAGAGCAGACAAAGGGTGAGTAGGCACTGAGGACATGGAAAGGGTAAGAGAGGTTCCAAACCAACAACAGGAAGAAATAAAATGAGTACGTGCGTACTGAGTTGCTTCAGTCGTGTCCAACTCTTTGCGACCCCATGGACTGTAGCTTGCCTGGTTCTTCTGTCCATGGGACTCTCCAGGCAAGAATATTGGAGTGGGTTGCCACACCCTCCTCCAGAGAATCTTCCAAACCCAGGGATGGAACTTGCAGTTCCTGCAGCTCCTGCATTGCAGGCAGATTCTTTACCGCTCAGCTACTTGGGAAGCCCAATAAAATAATAAACATAAAATAAACTGTCAGGAATAGAATAAAGTTTATCAGTGATTACACTAAGTGTGAATGGTTAGATTTCCCCAAAGACGAAGGCTTTCATATTGGATTAAAAAGATAAAATCTAACCAGTAATAAATATTTAAAATAAAGTGAATGGCAAAGATGAAATGGTTGCAAGATGAAAACACAAGAATCAATAGACTTTGTCTTTTCCAATAAGAAGCAACTAGAAATGGAAATAGGAAGAAATGTTTCATTTACAATAGTGATAAAAACTCTAAGATATTTAGAAATAAATATAATAAGGAAGGACAGGATCTATATGAAGAACATTAGAAAATCTCATTGAGGGATAGAAAACGAAGTTCTGATCAAATGAAAGAATATCATGAGGACTTCCCCAGTGGTCCAGCGGTTAAGACTTTGCGCTGCCAAAGCAGGGGTCACAGGTTCCATCCCTGGTTGGGGAACTAAGATCGTGCATGCCACGTGGTGTGGCAAACAACTTAAAAAAAAAAAAACTGAAAGAATATTGTGCATTGAAAAACTATATGTTTTATCATTAAAATGCCAGTTCATCTAAATTAAATATGTAAATGAAATAAAATTTCAATTAGAATTTCAAAATCCTTTTGTCTCTCTGGGATAGGATATTGAACAATATAATATATACATTTATGGGAAAATAAATGCCTAATAATTGTCCCCATGCATATTCCAAATGAATGTAGGCATGAAAAAAGGATCCACCAGATATGTCAAAGGTATAAATGAAAAATGAACGACTTGCCTTACTTGACGTCAGAGTAGCTTACAAAGCCACTGTAACCAAATCAATCTCATATTGGGTTAGGACTAGATCAATAGATCCGGTGAACAGAACTGAGCATGCTGCTGCTGCTGCTGCTGAGTTGCTTCAGTCGTGTCCAACTCTGTGCGACCCCACAGACGGCAGCCCACGAGGCTCCCCCGTCCCTGGGATTCTCCAGGCAAGAACACTGGAGTGGGTTGCCATTTCCTTCTCCAATGCATGAAAGTGAGCATAAGCATGCAAATAGGCCCCACTTAGTATGAAACTTAAATGGTAGCTCAATAAAGGAGAAAATTATTTTTTGAACAAATGATGACACAGCTGGTTATCCATTTAGAAGGAAACAAAATTGAATTGTTACTTTAGATCATACAAAACTTTTAGATGAGTTGCAGACTGCATTTCAAAAGATAAATTTAAAATTTGCAAGATAAACTGTATCGTCTAGGGGTGGGGTAAGAAACTTTCTGAACAAAGACAAGTAATCTGGATGCTATAAAAGGAAAGATAGACATATTTGGTTACATAAAAATTTTTAATATATATGGCAAGAAATCTCTTGTGAACAAAGTAATCATACAAATGGCAGATTTGGGAAAAATGCATAGCACATGTGATAGTCAATATATATACAACATATTGTTGTTTAGTTGCTAAGTCATGTTTGACTGTGACCCCATGTGACTGTAACCCACCAGGCTCTTCTGTCCATGGAATTTTCCAGGCAAGAATACTGAGTGGGTTGCCCTCTCCTCTCCCAGGGGATCTTCCTGACCCAGGTATCAAACACACGTCTCCTGCAGTGGCAGGTGGATTCTTTGCCACTGAGCCACCTGGGAAGCCCTATATCCAACATGTACTCACGGCTTTAAAATCTGATAAAAACAAACAACACAGTAGAAAAAATGGGTCACCTATATGAAGAAGCAAGGTCCACAACAGCAAATGCAAATAGCCAAAATTAACATGGAAATTCACCAGCAGTCAAGAATATGCAGATTAAAGTTACAATATAGCACTTTATCCCCCAAAGCCCAGTAAAATTCAAAAGATTGATAATTGTTGCCAGAGAGCATTCAGAAGAAAGTCTCTCTCTTATATTGTGGGCAGAAGTGGGAGTTGTTACAATGTTTTAGGAAGGCACTCTGCCAACATCTGTTGAAATGAAAAATTCATATGAATCTTAACCTTGCAACCCTATTATGGGAAAAATACTCCATAGCAATGAAGCCACCAGCATGGTAGCTCAGGTGGACAGAGATGTCTGTGGCAGCATCTTTCACAGGGGTTGGGGTGGGGGCAAAACTGACTGCAATTAAGCAGATACTTTCCTTTCTTTTTGTAATTAATCAGCTTCAAGGTCCTAATGCTCATAAAATTTGATGACACTTTCCACTTATATTAGCCTTAGGTCATGCTCTCTTTCTGGGGCATTTGCCCTTTAACAGGGTACCAGAGACGGGTAGAAATGAAACTTTTGGGGGGCCAGAGGGTGACCTGTGATCCTCTCAGGGGAAACTGCTGGGAGGCTGGTGTGAACTCTGGGGGTCAGCAAGGCCTTGCTGTCCAGGTTGAGGGATGGACTCTTGTCTGCAGCCAGTGGGTCCTTATGGCCGTGTGATAAGAGCTATGTTCATTGCAGAGGGGATTGGATTCAGGGAGACCATCTATCTGCTTCAGCGTTCTGTTCTCTGCTTCCCAAGGTGGGCTTAACTGTAGGAAGCCATGAACAGGCTTCAGAAGGTCCCATTCACAGCTTCCAAGCAGGCACAGCTTTTGAGAGGGAGGACACCATTCAACCTACTGCGACACCCAGGCCCTCTTGGGTCCTCAACTCACACCAGCTGTGCCATGGGCGCTGGACCAGCTGCTGATGCTCATGGATGCTACGGAGCTGGGAGCAGGGCCTGGCTTTGTCTCCTGGGGGAAGACAGCTGGGTTCATCCGGAAAACAATGTTTCCCGTAGGGTTAAGGATCTCTTGGATGTGAGCAGCACAGAACTCTCCAAAGATTCTTTTCAAACCGTCTCATTTTTCCCTTAGGCTTTTATTCCCACCAGACCTAAGCGAGAAATAAAGTATGAAAAATGAGCTGCTTCCATCCTTTCCTAAATACCAAGTAGATTTCTAAGTGTTTCTTAAATATTCCAAACATGGGTAAAAGTCCAGAACAAACGTGATGCCGCATCCATGCATTGCAAGGAGACTTGGAAATGTCTCTTTGAGAGAAGGATGGAAGGATGGCAGGCCTTGCATGGCCCCTTATCTTCCAGTTCAGAGAGAACCATCTGGCATCCACAGCAGTTCTTTGCACCTGGCTGGGCTGATCCTCAGAAGTTGACTTTTCAGGGTGATTGTTTTTAAATTTTTATTTCATTCCATTTAATTTTTTCCTCCCTTAATCTTCTCTTCCCAATCCAGTTGTCCTCTCCTTCCATACACATTCATTCTCACATACTGGATGTCCTTCCAAACATTTATTTACTTGTATAACCCAAGAAAATTAGATACCAATGTTTTGGGAATATATGTGTATCTTTTATAGAATGGATGATATATTAGATTCTATTTTCTGCAGGCTTTTCACTCTACATGCCGGTTTAGAAATTCAGCTGACTCCCACGTAGATGTGTACAATGCGTGTTCATTTCCATCCTCCGTGTGGAAGCCTGGGCTACCTTTCAGGCCCTTGCCGCTGTAAACAACAGTGCAATGAACATCTCTGAGTCTCCCTCCTTGAGTTCTTGGGGACAGTTCCTCTGGGATTTGAACATGAATGTGGACTTGCTGGGTCACTGAATAGAAACTCACCAAGATGAACACCTCGGGACTTCTGCTCTGCAGAAAGGCTCTTCCACACCCCACTCACATCAGCATCACAGGAGAGGATCACTTTGCTCACATCCAGATCTACACTTGCATCACCCAGCATTCCTGTTTTGCCAATCTGCAGAATGGAAGTGGTACCTCTTTCAGATTTGCTCTTCTTTGAATACTGAACATCAGGTGTCTGGTCCAGAGCTGGTTACTTGATCTTTTATCCCTCAGTTTCCTCACCTTAAGAAGTGGTGAAGATTCACTGACTTAGCTCATGTAAAGCCTGTGTACTGTGCTTGTGTGCATGCATGCTAAGTCGCTTCAGTTGTATCCAACGCTTTGCAACCTTATGGGCTGTATGTAGCCTGTCAATATCTGTCCATGGGACTCTCCAGGCAAGAATACTGGAGTGGGTTGCCATGCCCTGCTTCAGGTATACTATGCTTGGCATGTAGTAAATGTTCAATTAATATCAGCTAAGCACAGCCCATGGATGTTTTCCAGCTTGATTATGTCCAGTGACAGGGAGCTCACTACTGAGGCACAATTTATCCAAGATCAGAGAGGAGTGGGCAGCAGAACCAGGTTCAATTCAAGGGGCCTGCTTTTAAAGGAAACTGCTCCACCTTTAGGCCCGGTTGAAGAGACTAAAGTTGGTGGGTAGGTTTGTAAGACATAACTGCCCCCACCACACATCTGGCCACAGATGAGCACAGTCTTCTGGGCATTTCAATCCAGGGTCAACTGATGATGGGACTGGACGAGAGGGACAGTGCATATTTGGGGGCTGGTGGTATTGGAGATGAGAAGGAGAGAGAGAGATGCAGAGAGACAGAGATAGAGAGATAGGCTGACAAAGAGGGAGAAGAGAGAGAGAGACAGAGAGGGAGACATAGAGGAACAGTGAGACAGAGAAAGAGACAGAAAGACAGCGATACAGGGAGAAGAGAGGAGAGAGACAGAGACAGAGGGACAGACAGATAGAGATAGGTGGAGAGAGACTGAAAAAGAGACACAGGAAGAGCATGTAAAGAAGGTTCCTAGCTGCTCCACTGAGCCTTGGTTCCCAAGTGTCCTCCTCTGAAAATGAAAGTGTTCGTGGCTCAATCATGTCCAGCTCTTTGTTCGTCCATGGAATTCTCCAGGCAAGAATACTGGAGTGGGTCACCACTTCCTTCTCCAGGGGATCTTTCCGACCCAGGGATCAAACTTAGGTCTCCAGCATTGCAGGCAGATTCTTTACAATCTGAGTCATCAGGGAAGCCCCTATCCCTACACTAAAATCCCCCCTTTTAATTTTCTGCCAACTTGAGTTTCAGTCCTTGCAGACAAATGCGTCCTGATTGAAACCGATGGGTGGCAGCGACCTGGGACCCCTATTTCTCATTCTACCCTCTGACCGTCACCAAAAAAAAAAGTATTGGTGGGTTAACATCTTGAGTAGCCGTTCTATCAGTAGAGCTGGATTACTGCAGGGAAAAACCAGGCACAGTCCGCATGACCAAAGGCAGACGCTGCCAAGTCAACCTACTGCCAGGATGGAATGGCATATAGACGTTAAAAATAATAAATACGATGATTGTCCAGGCAAAGACTTCCTGTGAATGAAAGAGTTAAGTGAAAAAACATACGAAGCAGGAAGAGCTATTGATTACAAAGACATAAAGGCATGAAAATAATGTTGACAGTTGAGAATGATCGGCAGAGGCCCTGGAGAGATAAGACTGGTGGTTTTGTTAAGATAACGGAATTTTGTTTCGTAATGCTGGTGCACAAGGAAGAATACAAAATAATATTCTTTGGGCCAGTACTAAAATATATACCTTTAAGATTTTTCCTGATAAAGCACCTTGAGTATGGAATACCCAGTGTGTTCCAATAATGCCTTTTGTGTGCTCTGGGCCCCCAGGCAAGTCCAAAGGCAGAGACAGACAGCCTAGTGTTTGGAACCAGGGAGACTCAGGGTGAGTTCTGGGTCCGCGGTTGAACACGTGTGAAATGGCTCTTATCTGCCCTTGATCCGCCCCACCCTGGTGGTTGATGGACTCGCTGCAGTCAGTGACTTTTCTCCTCTTTCTCATCCATTCTTCCCCTTCATCAGCAACAGAACTTGTGTACACGATGTTTGCACTTTAGTTTTTACACAGTTACCATGTTTTCTGCTGGGCACTGGGATACAAAGGTTACTACATGGGATCATTCAGGGTTCCCACTATGAGGGGTGGACAAGCCAATCCAGACTGGTTCACAGAGTAAGGGAATGCATTCCTAAGAGAATTAAAAACCTGTGGTTGGAGAATAGAGAGGTTCCATGGTTTCATGGAGGATACAGTTTCTCCCTCCCGGCCTTCGGGCATCCGTGGAGCTGGATAAACAAAGGCTGGTTTTCTTCATGGTCAAGTTGCCATTGGGCCAATGATTGTCTTCAATCATGGCCAATTTGAGTTGAGGAGAGATGAAGAGGTAGAGATGGAGATAGAGATGAAGAAGGAGGGGGAGGAGGAGAGGGAAAAGGGGAGAGAGGTTCCCTGTCAGCTCTACAGGTAAAGATCATGTCTTCATTCCCATCGGACCAGCTCTTGCACATGCCTCTGAACCAATAATCTCCAGGGCAATGGCATTCCAAGGGCAATGCTATTCCAAATGCAGTGCCATTCTGAGTGCATTCCTAGGTCATGACCAATCATCACTAATGAGAATGAAGTCACCACAACAGCTTGGACTAATGTATGCCCACCCCTGGCCTGGAATAACTTTCTCAAATTTCATTCTGCTGTACAGTGGTGGGACGGGGGTGGTAGAGCTATTGGGCAATCTTAGGGTTCTCAACTTAATGGAACCATTAAGTATATTCCTCTAGCACAGGAATTAATGAGAGGGGCACATGACGCCCACGTCTGGGGTGCAGAGGGATGGATGACTCAGGCTTGGATCCTGAAAGATGCCTGGGAGTCCCCAGGGGACTAAGGAGATGCTGGGGAGCAGGGAAGAGAGGAAGCACATTCCCCAGAGGGAGGAGCAGAGGCAAAGGCACGGAGGTTTGAATCACCATGCTGGTAGTGAAGTGAAGTTGCTCAGTCGTGTCCGACTCTGCAATCTCATGGACTGTAGCCTACCAGGCTCCTCCATCCATGGGATTTTCCAGGCAATAGTGCTGGAGTGGGTTGCCATTTCCTTCTCCAGGGGATCTTCCTGACCCAGGGATGGAACCCAGGTCTCCCGCATTGTGAAAGTGAAAGTGAAAGTGAAGTCGCTCAGTCGTGTCCGACTCTTTGCAACCCCATGGACTGTAGACAGACGCTTTACTATCTGAGCCACCAGGGAAGTCCTTCATGCTGTTAGTACATATGCCCAACTGAGATGTTCACTAAGTCCAGAGCAAGGATCCGGGTTAGGATGCGTGAAAGGCAAGTCTAATGTGGCAGGATGACCCAGACATGGTGCTCTGCTGTTGGGGTTTAGCAGTCTGGGCTTGATTTGGTGAGTCAAGCAGAGCCACATGGTCTCCAATAGTAACCAGTTACAATCAGACTAGTATTGTTCCAAAACCACACCTCCTTGTCGGGGACCTTCAGACCCTCATTTGATCATCCAGGTGGGAGCCTTCTAAGGGTGGGGAAAGACTCATCTCCTGATTTTATCATCCTTCAGCTGGTCAGCTCTTGCATGTGTCAACCAAATAGCTTATCTGCAGGAAGGGCTGTGACTCACACCGGTGCTTCTGCGAACCTGACGTCAAGCTCTCTGCTGTGAGGCTTTGCTGAGCTGCGTGTTTCTCCGCCGCAGGCAAGTGACAGCCAGTGACTAATGTGTGGACGCAAAGGTGTTGCCTAGAGCTTACACTGCAGGGAAGATGAATAGAATCAATACTTGTCCTGCATATGAGTCGGAGGGGAAGCTGATTTTAAACCAACCGTGAATCCTGATGTTTACTTTCTCTTCTTGATGAGACTAAATAAAGAACTGTCTTAATTCTGACCTGTGAGCCCTACCTGCTCAAAGGGGTCCTCTTTTGCTTTGTGGAACATTGAATAATTGTAGTGACTCAGTGATGCATCATGTTCTTGATTTCTGTTTAGTATCTTTGTCTCTCTAAGTCTCTGTCCCTCTGGCTATCTCTCTGTCTCTTTCTCTGTAGCATTTCATGTGGATATTCTACAAATATCTGTCAGGCCTTATTAAAGATTCAGAGGATATGAATTTATAATTCCTAGTCTTATTGCTGAGAATTTACATGTTGCTGAATATTACTGAGAGTTTGGAAAGAAGCCACAATAACACACTGAAGGTTTGTCGTGTGAAATAGTAATGCCAACTCTAAGCACAGGCACCTTCTCAAACTCGGCTGGGCCGTAACCCCAAGGAGATAGATGTTCCTTGGCTTGGCCTACAGTGATGCTCGTGGGAGGATTTGGATCAATGGAGAAGTTAAAACAGTGTCCGTTGAGCACCTCCTGGGTGGCTGGCCTGGGCTGGGGTCTGGAGATACAGATGAGTTAGAGATGGCTCTGTCTTCAGGAAACCCAGAATTCAGGCAGAGGGACAGCACAGCAGATATGGCATGCAGCATGTATTCGAACAAAGTCATTTCAGTTATGTCTGACTGTTTTTGACCCTACGGACTGGGGCCCAGCTAGTATCCTCTGTCCATGGGATTCTCCAGGCAAGAATACTGGAGTGAGCTGCCACACCCTGCACAAGGGGATCTTCCCAACCCAGGGATCGAACCCACATTTCTTATGTCTCCTGCATTGGCAGGTGGGTTCTTTACCACTTGCACCACCCGGGAAGCCCTGGCATGCAGCATGAACAGCCAAACATGACTTGTCCTCAGCAATCAGATTTAACTTGAGGCTGGAAAACTGCCTCTGCTTCTTGGGTCACAGACGCCCCATGTGTACAGGTCTATACTTATGACCTTCCCACCCATCACAGATCCAGTCTGATTTCATTTTCAGGAACCAGAGCTGTCCCTGTCCGTGGTTCAGTTCAGTCGTTCAGCCGTGTCCAACTCTTTGCAACCCCAGGACTGCAGCACACCAGTCTTCCCTGTCCATCACCAATTCCTGGAGCTTGCTCAAACTCATGTCCATTGCGTCGGTGATGCCATCTAACCATCTCATCCTCTATCATACCCTTCTCTTTCTGCCTTCAATCTTCCCCATTATCAGGGTCTTTTCCAAAGAGTCAGTTCCTCATGTCAGGAGGCTAAAATATTGGAGCTTCAGGTTCAACATCAGTCCTTCCAATGAACATTCAGGACTGATTTCCTTTAGGATTGATTGGTTGGATCTCCTTGCAGTCCAAGGGACTCTCAAGAGTCCTCTCCAACATCGCAATTCAAAAGCATCAATTCTTCGGCACTCAGCTTTCTTTATGGTCCAACCATCACATGCATACATGACCACTGGAAAAAACACAGCTTTGACTAGATGGTAAAGTAATGTCTCTACTTTTTAATATACTGTCTAGGTTGGTCATAGCTTTCCTTACAAGGAGTAAGTGTCTTTTAATTTCATGCCTGCAGTAACCATCTGCAGTGATTTGGGAGCCCAAGAAAATAAAGTCTGTCACTGTTTCTGTTGTTTCCCCATCTATTTGCCATGAAGTGATGGGACTGGATGCCGTGATCTTAGTTTTTTTGAATGCTGAGTTTTAAGCCAGCTTTTTCACTCTCCTCTTTCACTTTCATCAAGAGGCTCTTTAGTTCTTCTCTTTCTGCCATAAGGGTAGTGTCTTCTGCATACCTGAGGTTATTGATATTTCTCCCTACAGTCTTGATTCCAGCTTGTGCTTCATCCAGCCTGGTATTTTGCATGATATATTCTGCATCTAAGTTGAATAAGCAGGGTGACAATATACAGCCTTGACCTACTCCTTTCCCAATTTTGAACCAGTCTGTTGTTCCATGTCCAGTTCTAACTACTGCTTCTTGACTTGTATACAGGTTTCTCAGGAGGCAGGTAAAGTGGTCTGGTATTCCCATCTCTTTAAGAGTTTTCCACAGTTTGCTGTGATCCATACTTGGACTGCAAGAAGATCCAACCAGTCCATTCTGAAGGAGATCAATCCTGGAATTTCTTTAGAAGGAATGATGCTAAAGCTGAAACTCCAGTATTTTGGCCACCTCATGCGAAGAGTTGACTCATTGGAGAAGACTCTGATGCTGGGAGGGATTGAGGGCAGGAGGAGAAGGGGACGACAGAGGATGAGATGGCTGGATGGCATCACTGACTTGATGGGTGTGAGTCTGGGTGACCTCCGGGAGCTGGTGATGGACAGGGAGGCCTGGCGTGCTGCGGTTCATGGGGTCGCAAAGAATCAGACACGACTGAGCGACTGATCTGATCTGATCTGATACAGTCAAAGGCTTTAGTGTAGTCAATGAAGCAGAAGTGATGTTTTTCTGGAATTCTCTTGCTTTTTCGATGATCCAACAGATGTTGGCAATTTGATCTCTGGTTCCTCTGCCTTTTCTAAATCCATCTTGAAGATCTGGAAGTTCTTGGTTCACATACCATTGAAGCCTGGCTTGGAGAATTTTGAGCATTACTTTTGAGTGTGTGAAATGAATCCAGCTGTGCAGTAGTTTGAACATTCCTTGGCATTGCCTTCCTCCGGAATTGGAATGAAAACTGACCTGTTCCAGTTCTCTGGCCACTGCTGAGTTTTCTGACTCCTAAAGAAGACAAATCAGGATGGAAGGTTCTGGGAACAGAAGATTCCCAACATGTGTCTCAGCTGCTCTCTATTACTCCCCATCCCAATCAACCGACCTCTTGTGAGCTCAGCAGTTGCTGGGAGGGATGAGCAGTGGAAGCTGGATGGTGAGAGGCAGGCTGTGGCTACCCTTGCATGTTAGGAGAGAACAGCAGACTCAGGACATGTTTTTCCCTTTCTCACCAGGAACCTGGGGTCTAGCAGCCTGGGAGATGGGTCCAGGCACTTGGCTCAGAAAGATCTATGAAGGCTCAGTCAGATTCTCTGCCCCAGATTCCTTTCCTACACTCAGGGACAATGTGACAACACCAGATTTAGAACCCAGGTCTCCTGACGGTGCTGAAACTTACTCATTGCCTCACCCACTGTCACGTGCTTGCCTCCTAAACACACATAGATACCCTATAGTAAAATGACCTTGCTAGAAAATTCCACAAGGGCTGCTGCCAGCTGTGCATTAAGCCAGGATTCGTGACCTCCAGAGGAGAGGATTTCCATCTGGGGTCAGAGATGAGGCTTGACTACCTGGAGCTTTTCGTGTAGCAAAGTTTATTATTAAAGTATAATAAAGATGGGGAAAGCTTCTGAGATAGACATTAGAAGGGGGCAGAAAGAGTGCCTCCTTGCTAGTTTTTAGCAAGGTGTTTTATGTTGGGCTTTCTTGGTGGCTCAGTTGGTAAAGAATCCTCCTGCAATGCGGGAGACCTGGGTTCGATCCCTGGGTTGGGAAGATCCCTTGGAGAAGGGAGTGACTACCCACTCCAGTATTCTGACCTGAAGAATTTTATGGACTGTACTGTACACAGGATCACAAAGAGTAGGATGTGACTGAGTGGCTTTCTCTTTCACTTTATGTCTGTTCAGTTCAGTTCAATTCAGTTCAGTCGCTCAGTTGTGTCCGACTCTTTGTGACCCCATTAACTGCATCACGCCAGGCCTCCCTGTCCATCACCAGCTTCCAGAGTCCACCCAAACTTATGTCCATTGAGTCGGTGATGCCATCTAACCACCTCATCCTCTGTCATCGCCTTCTCTTCCTGCTTTCAATCTGTCCCAACATCAGGGTCTTTTCAAAAGAGTTAGCTCTTCGCATCAGGTGGCCAAAGTATTGGAGTTTCAGCTTCAACATCAGTCCTTCCAATGAGTATGCAGGACTGATTTCCTTTAGGATGGATTGGTTGGATCTCCTTGCAGTCCAAGGGACTCTCAAGAGTCTTCTCCAACACCACAGTTCAAAAGCATCAATTCTTCGGTGCTCAGTTTTCTTTATAGTCCAACTCTCACATCCATACCTGACTACTGGTTATGTCTGTTAGAAAGCTATTAAATGAGATAAGAGAGACAGCACAAGGCTGAAGGAGTTTCACCAGGCCCCTCCCCCACAATATGCACTTTTGAGATCAGAGGGCATGAGGTGTGTCGTCCCCCACCCCCACCCCCACCCTGGCCATAAAACAATTGACAAGAATACTAGTTTGTTGAGCCATTATCAGCTCAAGGTTTGAGAAAAGAAAAAAGTTAGTCTTGCTGCTACTGCTGCTAAGTCACTTCAGTCGTGTGCGACCCCATAGACAGCAGCCCAGCAGGCTCCTGCGTCCCTGGGATTCTCCAGGCAAGAACATTGGAGTGGATTGCCATTTCCTTCTCCAATGCATGAAAGTGAAAAGTGAAAGTGAAGTCGCTCAGTTATGTCTGACTCTTAGCGACTCCATGGACTGTAGCCTACCAGGCTCCTCCATGGGATTTTCCAGGCAAGAGTACTGGAGTGGGGTGCCACTGCCTTCTCCAAAGTTAGTCTTAGGGGGAAACATTTTGAAGAAAGGCAAATTCCAAAGCAAATACATTTCATTAACATAGCTTAAGAAAAACATTTCCATAAGAAAAACACATTGATTAGCTCTAAGCAGAACAAGGTGTTGTCAACACAGAATTAAAAGAAACCTCTTTTAATTTTGTGTAGAGAAGGAAACAAACAAACAAACAAAAAAAAGTCTGCCAGTTGCAGTTTATTTTCTCCTGCCTCTTGGGGACCTCTGGTCTTCCTGCCTGTTACACTCACTTTTTCTCATGTTACTGTACGAATCAGGGTAATATGAGAAGGGAGCCTTGGATTGGCAAGTCACATAATTGATGCCTTCTGGAATTTCTCAGCTTGCCTTCAATCCTCACTGTGTTTGTACTTTAGGAATTTCATATTTACTTCCATATTATGCACACATTACCTGAGGGAGCATAGAGATGTTACATGTAATTATGGTGAATCATTTAGCAAACAATTAAGGATCAAGAACAAACAAGTCACTCTTTCCAAAACCCCTTCTTTAATCACTTTGCACATCCCCAGAACCTGGAGCAAATATTAAGATAATTAATCACTGCCAGCCTGTCAGTCATAAGGACAACGTTCCCAGTTAATTATGTGGAGTTGATGCTCAGTCCTGGAATGAACTGAAGTTTTGTTAAAGGTCACACTCTAAATCCTCTGTGTAAAGGAGAGATTCAAGTCAGTTCCAATGCTTCCTGTAGGATTATCTGTTCTGGGCTTGGCTGTCATCAACAACAAATTCCACACAATCTAGCTGTTTCATCAGAGCATCTTCTCCGTGACCCTGTATGAACTTGCATGCTTGGAAGAAGCAGGAGAGACTTTCCAGTCATTTCTCAGAGGTCAAATTGTGGTACTTTTGTTATATAAGGGTGCCTTGGAGAAGCAGACAAGTCTGGCAAATCCACTAGCATTTGGAAGCAGAATGAGATAGTGCCAGGTGGTAGAACTGCTCCATCAGGGTCTGAGACTGGCCTTGGAAAACAGATAACTTCTTGGTGGGGGAATTTTGGAGAAGTTAGAGCTCAAGGCGGGATTCCCAGGCTTGTGTGATGTACTGGGTACTCACCAGGACTCACATGAAGTCCAGCATAGGGTGAAAGTGGTGCAAGTGTTAGTTTCCCAGTCGTGTCTGACTCTTTGCGACCCCGTGGACAGTAGCCCGCCAGGCTCCTCTGTCCATGGGATTCTCCAGGCAAGAATACTGGAGTGGGCTGCCATTCCTTTCTCCAGGGGATGTTCCCAACCTAGGGATCGAACCCAGGTCTCCTGCATTGCAGGCAGATTCTTTACTGACTGAGCCAGCACATGGTGGGAGCTATTAAATATTAGTTTGGATGGATGGATGAATAAATGAATCAAAACTAGATGCCTCAATCCTCGTCACAGAAGAGGTGTATGAATCTAACATCTACTCCTCCCTGAGAAGCTCTCAGTGGCTCCTTCTGCTGCACTGGGGGCCCTCCCTGAACCTCCACAGCCGCTTTCACCCCCATCCCAGCTCAGACCACACTGCAGAGAGACTGTTTAATCTATCTGTCTCCTGGGAACGGTGAGCTCCTGTGGACAGGGCCTATCATATTCACTTCTGCATCCTTGGTGTCCACCTGGGACTCAGCACATAATACGCGTTCAGTAAGATTTTGTTGAGCAAATGAAGGACACTGGGAATTATAAACAAGCAAACAACAGAACAGCTGAGTATAGAGCACTGGTAGATATGTATGTGTTCAAGCAGGAGATGGTCCCAAGTGGAAACAGAAGGACACTGGGAACAGCAATGGGATCTGGGGGGTGGGGGGCAGGGTAGAGGAGCTGATGCTAATGAGGCGGCTCATCTTGGTGTGTTCAGGGGTGCTGATGGGAGGGCAGGGCTGGAGGAGGCTGTGGCTGCGTGGGGCCCCCCTGCTTAATCCTGCTTAATTGTTTGGGGTGACTGGCTCATAGGACTCTCTGCACTGAATGCAGGGAATCAAGTTGTAGATTTCTTCCTTGACCATCCAAGTCACTGTGGCCCCAGGTCACAGCTACTGGATTGATGGGCAGAAGCCAAGACCTCAACTCTAAGAGAATGAGCACACAGTGTCACATGATTCTCAGCGTTTATCTCCCTGAACTCCAAGGCTCTGCACCTTGCTGGCTGAGCCCTGCTCTGGCCATTGTGGTCCGAGCTGCCCGTCTGTGCCCATCTTCCATTTCATCAGCATCCTCCTGACCTCTCCAATATTGCCCAGCCCCCCAAGACTCAACCTCCAGCTGTGTAATCTGAGAGGCAGCATGGCCTCTGAGGGACGGGAACTTTTACTTGGTTTTGAATCCCAGCCTTACCATTTCCTCAGTCTTCTCATTTTCAATTTCACCTTTAGTAAAAAAAAAAAAAAAAAAAAAATTATATTAAGCAAAACATCTTAAAGCCCTGCTGCTGCTAAGTCACTTCAGTCGTGTTCGACTCTATGTGACCCCATAGACGGCAGCCCACCAGGCTCCGCCGTCCCTGGGATTATCCAGGCAAGAACCCTGGAGTGGGTTGCCATTTCCTTCTCCAGTGCATGAAAGTGAAAAGTGAAAAGTGAAAGTGAAGTCACTCAGTCGTGTCCAACCCACAGCAACCCCATGGACTGCAGCCTACCAGGCTCCTCCATCCATGGGATTTTCTAAGCAGGTGTACTAGAGTGGGGTGCCATTGCCTTCTCCAAAAGCCCAGTAAAGGCTTAAAGTTAAAGATGGAAGACTGAACTCATGTGTCCAGTTTGGCTGTTTTCTGAAATCCCATCAAAGCTATAGTAAAGGGATTTTCAAGAAGGCTTAGATCATCAAGGCTAAAGGAAAAGGAGAAGTTCTCCCTTGCCTGGAAAATCCCAAGGACAGAGGAACCTGGTGGGCTACAGTCCGTGGGATCACAGAGTCATACACAGCTGAGGGACTAGCGTGTGCACACACACACAGACACACAAGCATACTGTTTGGGGATATAAATATTTTTGGAAATGGATGTGGTGATGGCTGCTCAACAATGTGATAGGTGTAAACTTCTCCCAGTGCCACATTTTGTTTATCCATTCATCCATCCATGGACACTTAGGTTGCTTCCATTTTTTTTTTTTTTTTTTTTTTGCCTATTTTGAATAATGCTGCTGTATAAAGGAAATCAGTCCTGAATATCCATTGGAAGGACTGATGCTGAAGCTGAAACTCCAATCCTTTGGCCACCTGATGAGAAGAACCGACTCATTGGAAAAGACCCTGATGCTGGGAAAGATTGAAGGCGGGAGGAGAAGGGGCCGACAGAGGATGAGATGGTTGGATGGCATCACCGACTCAATGGACATGAGCTTGAGTTGGCTCCAGGAGTTGGTGATGGACAGGGAAGCCTGGTGTCCTACAGTCCATGGGGTTGCAAAGAGTTGGACATGACTGAGCGATGGAACTGACTGATATGTGGGTGTACAAATATTTCTTTGAGTCCCTGCCTTTGTTTCTTCTGGGTATACCCCCAGAAGCGGGATTGCTGAATCACATGGTGCTGCTGCTGCTGCTGCTAAGTTGCTTCAGTCGTGTCTGACTCTTAGTGACCCCATGGACTACAGCCTGCCAGACTCCTCCATCCATGGGATTTTCCAGGCAAGAGTACTGGAGTGGTTTGCCATTGCATTAGGATGCTTTTTAAAAAAAGCAGAAAAGAATTAAGATTGAGGATGATGTAGAGACACTGGAACCCTTGTGTGTTGTTGGTGAGTATGTAACATGGATCAGCTGCTGTGGCAAATGGTGTGCCAACTCCTGGGACAATTAAGCAGGATTGCCTATGACCCAGGAGTTCCTCTTCTGGGTGTGTACCCAGAAGAAGCAAAATCAGGGACTCAAAGAAATACTTGTGCACACGCATATACAGCAGCATTATTCTCAACAGGCAAAACGTGAAAATGACTCAAGTGTCCATGGATGGATGACTGGGTAAACAAAGTGTGGTACTGGGAGAAGTTTATACCTATCACACTGAGCAGCCATCTCCACATCCATTCCAAAAGTTTTTATTTCCCCAAACAGTAACCTTCGTGTGTGTGTGTGTGTGTGTGTGTGTGCACGCGCGCGCGCACTGTAGCCCACCAGGCTCCTCTGTCCATAGGATTCTCCAGGCAAGAATACTGGAGTGGGTTGCTATTTCCTCTCCAAGGAATCATCCCGACCCAGGGATTGAACCTACGTTTCTTGCAACTCCTACATTGGCAGATGGATTCTTAACCACTGTGCTACCTAGGAAGCCCCCAAATAGTAACCCTATACCTATGATCTGATCTGATCTGATACCTATGAAAACAATAATTCTCCAGTCTCCCCTCTCCTAACAACCATCATTCTACTTTGTCTCTATGAAGTTGACTACTCCCTGTACCTCATGTAAGTAGAACCTTAATAGTATTTGTACTTCAGTGACTGGCTTGTTCCACTTAGCATTTCCTCTGCCTGCCTCTTGTCTATAGAAAGACTCTAGCCAAAGTAGAAATTTAAAATTAGAGCAGTGAGGAAATGCAGGAAGAAAGAAATATTGTTAAGCAAGGCAAAAAGCCACTAAACAAAGTCAAGGACTTTTAGTTCCTCCTTAAGGGCTGGAGGTAATATTCTGAGCCTTATCCTTTGAGCTGTCTTATAGATACTGAACACTCACCTGGAGACTGTAAATAGTGCTGCAATGAACATTGGGAGCATGTGTACAGAAGATTACATTCCTTGCACTTCTCTTTAAGAACCTACTGAAGGATGCACTACTTCAAAATGAGGGGCTGAGTCATGTGAGAGCAAGGCACGTAACCAGGATATGGGGTACAACAGAGAGGGTCTGTTGGTAGAGGAAGGTCCCGAAGGTCAGCTGCGTGGCAGGTGGTGGGTAGTCAGTCCAGATAAGGGCAGGTCTGAAGTTGAAAGTGCCAGGAGAGGTTTCTTCATGACAAAATTCTTAGAGCCACCCAGCACGTTTGGACACATCCAGAGAAGACTTAGGTACCAGGAGAGTCCAGGGTTGGCACATTGAAAAAACGAAGCAGAGAGTATAGGGGAGAAACAATGACAGTTCAGGTTGGGTGAGAAGAACACTAAGATGGAATCAACCGTTCAAAAGATTGACTGAGTGGAATATTTGTTAACTGCAAAGGGGCGTGGCAGCAGAAGGCAGGAGAGCCCTTAGAAGGCATGCAGTGTGGAGGCGGGGAAAGGAGGGAAGTGGGGCGGGAAGAATCCAGACTGTGATGCAGTGTCCGGAAAGAAGCAGCCAGCGTGATGGGGAGTTTTCCAGCCAAAGACGCCCGTCAGAGGAGTTTTGTGTTGTGGGAATGGGCCTGCGTTCAGTCACTGAGCAGGACTGAGGCCTTGGGGCAAACCTGGAGATGGACCCAGAGCGGGAGCAGTGAGGTCGTCTGTCAGTTACTCCCAAAATGAAGGATCTGAGTGGTGTGTCTTCACGGCCACTGCACCAAGGCAAACCACATGTCTCAGATTGGTTTTATATTCATGTTGTGGCTCAGCTGGTAAAGAATCTGCCTGCAATAAAATCCCATGGACAGAGGAGCCTGGTGGGCTGCAGTCCATGGGGTCGCTACGAGTCAGACACGACTGAGCGACTTCACTTTCACTCTTCACTTTCATGCATTGGAGAAGGAAATGGCAACCCACTCCAGAATTCTTGCCTGGAGAATCCCAGGGACGGGGGAACCTGGTGGGCTGCCGTCTATGGGGTCGCACAGAGTCGGACACTACTGAAGCGATTTAGCAGCAGCAATGGGAGAGACCTGAGTACGATCCCTGGGTTGGGAAGATCCCCTGGAGATGGGAAAGGCTGCCCACTCCAGTATTCTGGCCTGGAGAATTCCACGGGCTGCATAGTCCACAGGATGGCAAAGAATCGGACACGACTGAGCGACTTTCACCTTCACTTTCACTTGCCATAATACAAAACTGGCTGCTGGTCTAAATAAAACAGCAAAAAATCACCAGGTTGAGATGATGAAGGCAGGAAACGTGTATGTGGTGGGTGTGGGGGGCGGGTAAAAGAGGAGTAAATTCCATTGTGGAAAGACCGTGCTCCCAAATCAGGCAATAGAAATAAATTAGGTATGCAGGGGAATGTGAAAAGAATTAGGAAAAAGAATTAAAAGTGGTTGTCCCTGAAGAGCAGGACAGAGAGAAAAGGGAGAGGAGGGTGGAGAAGGGAGAACACATATAAGTGAAAACAAGAATTCGGAAGCTTGGTCGAGTACTCGGCGCATAGTAGGTGCTCAGAAAGTGACCGTCAACATGATGATGATGATGGATCCGATGCACTCAGCATTTGACGCATATTAGTCTTCACTTGTGTAATAGCATTTTCATCCTTGGAGAGCGAGCCATTCAGATCAGATCAGATCAGATCAGTCACTCAGTCGTGTCCGACTCTTTGCGACCCCATGAACCGCAGCACGCCAGGCCTCCCTGTCCATCACCAGCTCCCGGAGGTCACCCAGACTCACGCCCATCAAGTCAGTGATGCCATCCAGCCATCTCATCCTCTGTCGTCCCCTTCTCCTCCTGCCCTCAATCCCTCCCAGCATCAGAGTCTTCTCCAATGAGTCAACTCTTCGCATGAGGTGGCCAAAATACTGGAGTTTCAGCTTTAGCATCATTCCTTCCAAAGAAATCCCAGGGCTGATCTCCTTCAGAATGGACTGGTTGGATCTCCTTGCAGTCCAAGGGACTCTCAAGAGTCTTCTCCAACACCACAGTTCAAAAGCATCAATTCTTCGGCGCTCAGCCTTCTTCACAGTCCAGCTCTCACATCCATACATGACCACAGGAAAGACCATAGCCTTGACTAGGCGAACCTTTGTTGGTAAAGTGATGTCTCTGCTTTTGAATATGCTATCTAGGTTGGTCATAACTTTCCTTCCAAGGAGTAAGCGTCTTTTAATTTCATGGCCATTAGCCATGGCTATTCATTCTCAAGGATTCTATATCAGGTGATCAGAACCTCTGAGTATCCACCTGCCTCTCAAGCCAACCACCTAATGGGAGCCAGAGCTGGTGGCTCATTCCACATTAATTTTTACAATGTGTGCACGCCTTCCTTCCTTTCCTCTCTTTCCCAAGCAGGTTGAGTCTGTGCTGCTGAGCAAACCTTTTGCTGGTACAGGAGAGGAGGGTGGCCTGTGCGTTTTAATAAGGAAAAAAACAAAAAATGCCAGGGGAAATAGCTGCTGGCTCAGGTGATGTCAGCCCACAGATGGGGCTGGCAGGTATGCTTGGCAGCCACAGCCGCTCCAGCTGTGCCCGCAGTCAGGGGCCAGATGCGGTGGGGGAGGGGCACAGGAGGTTCCACGCACACGTAGACATCAACCTCAGTACACGGGGTCACAGAGAGGGAAGCCTAGCTTAGCTGAACCAAAAGGATGTTCCCAAGGAGGTCTGGGCACTAACCCCAACAGCTGGAGCTGGAGCAAAGCAAAACCAGGGGAGTCTGGCCAGCTCTGCTCATCACCTAGGGCTCTACGGTTCCACTGCATTTAAAGATGGAAAGCTCGGCCCAGCGTGCGGCTGGTTACTGGCAAAGGCTCGTGAAAACCAAAGCACGTTCCCCGCTGGGTTCTGAACACTGGGTTCTAAAACAGGCTCTGCTCTATAGGACCTGAGCAGTCTCCTCCCCTTTCTGGGCCTCAGTTTCCCCATCTACAAACTGATGGCTCCTCTTTATCTCTTCTGGCACTTGCAAATTTCTATTTGGCACAGTGCCCCCACACACAGCTGGCCAGCTATAGACGTCTCTAGATTGAATGAATGATCACCCCCTTTGAGGACAGCGATTTGGAAGGAATGATCCTTTCTACTTCTTAAGTGTAGGAGACGCAGAAAGCAGGAGGGATGAAGGACTGGCTGGGGAATTTAAGAACGAACCGGGGATCCCTAAATGTGGCCATCTGGGACCTTCTAGGGTGGGGGAAAGACCAGCTACACACTCAGAGTGAGAGTGGCAGGCAGATGCCTCTGTGTTACCGTGGCAACAGCAGCTGGTGGAAAAGGCAGCCAGAGGATGCCGAGAGTAGTTTTTTTTACTTCTTGTTTCAAATGACCAGCTTTCTTTCTGCAAAAGAGAGAGGAGTAGCAGTTAGCAGAGAAGAGGGGCTAAACAGAGGGGAGACTCAGGTGAGGGCAGACCTCACCCTTGAAATGGTAAGAAAATCGATTCCTTTTTTTGAAAGCAAACCGTCCAAGTCTGGTTTTATGATTTGAGGACAGCAGTAAATTTCAACAATTTCAGTGGCAACTCAGCAGCTTCAGTGTAGTGGGCTCCTCGCTCAGCCCTTGACACAGGTGGTTAGTTTCACCCTCATGGTAGTTGCCATCAAGACAGAGGATCAGGCCCATTTTACAGATAGGGAGACTGGGCTTCAGATAGGGTCAGTGCCTGCACCAAGAGCAACACGGCAGTACAGGAGGATCGGCATCCAGGTTTGGCTTCAGAGCCTGTGACTTACGTGTGTGTGCTTAGTTGCTCAGTCATGTTCAACTCTTTGCGACCCCATGAGCCCACCAGACTCCTTTGTTCATGGGATTTGCCAGGCAAGAATACTAGCTAAGTCACTTCAGTTGTGTTCGACTCAGTGCGACCCCATAGATGGTATAGCCCACCAGGCTCCCCCATCCGTGGGATTCTCCAGGCAAGAACACTGGAGTGGGTTGCAATTTCCTTCTCCAATGCATGAAAGTGAAAAGTGAAAGTGAAGTCGCTCAGTCGTGTCTGACTCGTAGCGACCCCATGGACTGCAGCCTATAGGTAGCTATTCCCTTCTTCAGGGGATCTTCCTGACTCAGGGATTGAACTCTCGTCTCCTGCTTTGCAGGAGGATTCTTGACCCTCTGAGCCACCAGGGAAGCCCCCTGTGACATACTTTTTGCAAAAACGTGTGATGTGACCCAGGGTAGGTAGGTGGGAAGCCACAGTGATTGCTCTTCTCATTTTCCTTCTCAAGTGATAATTTCAGGGTGGGAGCCTTAGACCCACACTGTGTGAAAATATTTGCTCCCTGTCCCTGAAACGGAATGACTGCTCTCTGCTCTTAGAGTTGATGTAGTTGCCTGCAGTGGAGAGGGGAAGGATCAGTGGGGTGGGTAATGCATGGGCTCTGAAGGTCAGATCTGGCACTTAGCAGATGTGGGCCCTGGGGCTGTGCCTCAGTTCTTCCTCCTGTCAATGGAGATGGTCGTGGACCTTTTTGTAGGGCTGTAGCAATAACTAAATGCATTAAGGCATGTAGAACCCACTGGAGCATCTGACCCATGGCACTTACTCAACAGATACTAGTTATTTTACAGAACACTCATTCTGTAGGATAAGCAAGGGACGCCAAGAGGAAGGGCAATTTCCCAAAGACCCACAAAAAACCAGCCTCCTGGTTCTTAGGGTGGATATGATGACCACCACACAGCGGGGTTGCTGACTCACACCTCTGGTGCACCAAGACTCACAGTGCGTCCAGCCTCCAGTCCTAGACACAACAGACATAAGGAACACAGTGCCAGGGAGCTCCCAACGGGGGAAAGAGCGTGACCATGTGGAACCATAAACCCAAGAAGCCCTGTTACGGTGCCCACTGCTCCATCTTCCTGAAATTAAAGTTTCATCAATGAAAGTTACTGTAATCTATTATGTATGTCATTCATGCCACCACAATTCAGTAATCGGCTTGGACTATCCCCTTAGTTCACTAAACAGACCATGTTTCTTGGTCCATTGCTCTGGTTTCAGGCAGGGTGAGGGTCCCGGGGTTAGAACAAAAGGCAGGTGTGAGAGGAGAGCAGGATTCCTGGCTCCAGGAGACAGGTCTGAATGGAGAGTTACATGCAAACGATGGGGTTCACGTGGGAGCCCCTGGCAAAGAGAGGAGGATCCAAGTAACAAGAAGGCATTGAACAAAGAAAAGCAAGATACACCCTTGAGCACCTACTAAGTGCCCAGCACCAGGTAGGAACTTCTGCACACATTCACTTGCTAGTCCTTTGTGGTGGGTATTTTGGCCTCTCTTTTGCAGGATGGGCAAACTGAAGATCAGAAAGAGAGCCAGAGGCTTGTTCATGGTCAAACAGGCATGTCAGTGCTAACTGCCAAGCTCCAGACACCAGAAGGATGTGGTGGGGTCTGGGAAGACTGTATGCTTTTCCTGAAAGTGGGAATGGAGATGTGAGTCTTTGCGATACATATGTGAAAGGTCAGAGGTCAGGTTCTCCAGAAACACCGACTGCTGTGTACACAGTACATGTGTTTTCCAGGGTGAAAGAGAAAGAAGTCACCCCTTTGTACTGGGGAATCAGTATGGATAGTATTCCCTGGATTCACTGAGGTGAGTAGAGTAGAATGTTGTAAAAGGGCTGGCAGGGACCAGAGGGCCTGGCAGAGGCTGGCATCCAAAGCCAAGTCATCCATCTTTCCAGGGTGGAGGAGCCAGCTGGGTCACTGCCAGCCACAGGTTGGCGGCAGGACTTTGGGGGAGAGGTCATAGTATTGTTAGAAAGTGTGAACCCTTGTTATTACAAGGGGAATGCTCTGTTTGCAAAACACTTCTTGGTCACTTTCAATTTGGGAGCTACTGGGTGCAAGTTTACGAATGCTTGAGTATCACATTTTGGTGGGGGGTGAGAAAATGAAAGTGAAAGTCACTTAGTCGTGTCCGACTCTTTGTGACCCCATGGACTATACAGTCCCTTGAATTCTCCAGGCCAGAATATGGAGTGGGTAGCCTTTCCCTTCCCCAGGGGATCTTCCCTACCCAGGGACTGAACCCAGGTCTTCCACATCGCAGGTGGATTCTTTATCACCTGAGCCATAAGGGAAGCTGGGTTGGGGGTGGAGGGAGGGGAGCTGCTTTTTGGTGATTCCTGCAAAAGGGAACAACTCTAAACGGGAATTATTGCTACATAAACCAGAGTTGCTCTGGAGAGTTGTCAGCACATAGGACATCACCTTTTAGGGGTGAGGAATAGAGCAGGAAGTACCCCTAAATACCACCTGGTCTGATCCTCCATTTAGAGGGGCTGTTTGAGAATCTGCAGTCAAACTGTAGTCTGTAGGTCTGCCTCAGATGAATAGATAGGTATGTCTCTTGTCTGGTCACTGAGCAGGCAGGACTGCAGGCTAAGAGGAGCCAGAGCCAGGCCACTGACTGCTTCGGGGTGACTCACTGCTTGGGGGTCTACCTCGAGGACTGAGGTCAGTGAGTCTGTTACACGGGGCACAGGTGGGTGTGACTTCTGTTGACTCCTTTGTTGAATGTGGCAGGACCACAGCAAAATGGGGGGATAAATGAGCCCACAAGTGGGGTGACCCTCCTCCTGGGTCTGTCTCCAGGGCCACGGTCAGTGAGTCTGCTGCCTGAGCAAGGGTCTGCCTTTGCAACACAGCCCTCCTCTGTCTTGGGCTCTCCCAAGAGGCTTCTCACTGGATCTCAAAGCTCCTATAAGGCACTTTTGCCACCAATGGCTGCCAAATCATTGCTGCTGAGGCTGGTCAGCCCCCTTGCTGATGCCACTCCTAGAGGTATCCCATTGAGAAGCAAAGATACCATTGGCAGGACATGCTGCTCCAGACTATTTCTCCTCGCGTCTTATTGGCCAGTACGTTGTGTGCTCTAGTTTTCTTAAACCAGTTGTGGAAGAGGAATAATATTATCATGGTATGTATCAATTAGGAATCATTGCTCAGCCATAAAAAGGAAAGAAATTGAGTCATTTATAGAGATGTGGATGGATCTAGAGTCTGTGATACAGAATGAAGTAAGTCAGAAAGAGAAAAAAAAATCCTACATTAACACATATAATATGAAATCGAGAAAAATGGTACGTGCCTGCTCAGTCATGTCCAACTCTTTTAGCCCCTGTGGACTGTAGCCCGCCAGGCTCCTCTTGTCCATGGAATTCTCCAGGCAAGAATACTGGAGTGAGTTGCCGTGCCCTTCTCCAGGGGATCTTCCCGACCCAGGGATCGAACCTGGATCTCACGCATCTCCTGCATTAGCAGGTAGGTTCTTCACCACTAGTGCCACTTGGGAAGCCCAGGGAAAAAATCGTACTATGAATTTATTTCCAGGACAAGAATAGAGACACAGAAGTAGAGATCAGACATGTAGACGCATGGGGGAGGGGGAGGGGAAGGCTGGACGAATTGTGAGATTGGGATTGACGTATATACACGACCATGTGTAAAATAGATAGCTAGCGGGAACCAACTATAAATATAAAGCACGGGGAGCTCAGCTTGGTGCTCTGTGATGACCTAGAGGGGTCGGATGGGGGTGGGATGAGAGGAAGATTCTAGAGGGAGGGGATGGATATAAGCATATAGCTGATTCACTTCACTGTACAGCAGAGACTAACACAATATTGCAAAGCAAGTATGCCAATAAAAACTTTTTTGAAGGGATCATGTCCTGGGCTGGAAAGGCCATACCTTCCCCCAGAGTCTGAACAAAAGGGATCTGTGTTGCAGAAAAGAAGAGAGGAACGACTGGGTAGTTGCAAAGGTTTGCTGATGGCCTTCGGTGTGCCTGCCCTTGAGCTGGCCTCTTGCATATCACTTCAATCACATCAGCTCTCTGCAACATGCAGGCAGGTATTACTATCCCCATTTCCTGAAGTTGAAGAGTGATTTGCTGACGGTCCCACAGCTGGTTCCTGGGAGAGCTGGGATTTGACTCTGATTCCACCTTTGGGAACCACCAGGGTTCCCTGCAGGGAAAGCACTCTACCTGCTGATTTGGAGAGGTTTTGCAAAAGTAAGAAAAACTTCAGCTTGGAAATAGCTGGCTAATTGAGGGAAGAGGAAGAAAATTGTATTCCCTTGTTGGAGGTAACCTCGTGTTTTAATAAAATAGTTTAAAGGAAAGAGAAATAGCTTCCTGTTGGCTGTTGAGAAGCCTAACTCTGAGCTGCTGAAATATTTACTCTCCTGTAATTGTTGGCCATCCCTCAGGCTCAGGCAGACTGCTGCGCAGGAGAAAAGAATCAGCAGCGACTCCATGGGACTCTCACAGGAAGAAACTCCTGCCAGTGGGTAGCCGTGCTCCACTAATGGGCTCCTTGGGAGGCTCATTGGGGATTTATTTCCGGGCAGAATTAATTTCTCTTTAGAGGGAAGACTCTCGGCTGCCTCTTCCGGAGGGAGTGGAGGTTAGATCTTGCTAATTTTCTTTCTATATGGCTGGCAAAATACGCCCTCTAGGCACATGGGCTGTGCCGGCAAATTGCTTTGGACTTGAAGGTGGTTTTGTTTCTAATTCAGATACAGTCGGTTCATTTTAACTCCCACGTACTGGAGGCATCTACTCTGCGCCACACCCCGTGCCAGAAACTATGAAAACACATCTGGAATGTCCTGTCTGCCCCCAAGGGCTCCTCTGGCACTGAAGAGAGGATGCTGATACCTAGGACAGTGTTGGGATGGGCTGTAGGTGTCCTCAGAGGTTAATTCTCCCACCTGGGGAGAGGCAGGGGCAGGAAAGGAAGGCTTCCTGGAAGAGGTGAAGCCTAGCATTAAAGGAAGAGTAAAGGAGGCTGTTTCAGTGGCGGCGGGGGGGGGGGGGGGGGGCGGGGTTGGTGGGGGTGGGGAGGGGTAGCCATGACAGCCTAATTGGCAAAATCACAAAAGCCTAAACGTGCGTCGCCTCCTCTACCCCAGGCACATACTGCAGAGCAGAAAAAGGAGCAAACCCCATCCTAACTGTTCTGCATTCACAAAAGTATGCAGTCCTCACAGCAATGCGTGGGAAGCATTTATTATTGCTCTTTTACAAATGAGCAAACAAGCACAGAGAGATGAAAAACTCAGTGAAGCTAAGGATATGGCAGAGATGGGATTAGAAATCAGGCAGCCTGGCTCCAGAGCCCCTGCCCTAAACTACCAAGCTCCATCACCTCTCTTCCTTCTCCGTCTGGATGTATTACTCATGTAAAAATTATTTAAACATTGTATACGTTTACTGGGCTTCCCAGGTGGCACTAGTGGTAAAGAATCTGCCTGCCTGCAGGAGACACAAGTTCGATCCCTGGGTTGGGAAGATCTCCTAGAGAAGGTGTGGTAACCCACTCCAGCATAATTGCCTGGAGAGTCCCATGGACAGAGGAGCCTGACGGGCTACGGTCCACAGGGTCTCAAAGAGTCGGACACGACTGACGGAACATAGCCCACACATACATTTACTACTGCAGCAACATGTACGTGCACGTGAAAGAGAAGTGAAGTGCAAGTCACTCAGTTGTGTCTGACTTTTGCCACCCCATGGACTATACAGTCCATGGAATTCTCCAGGCCAGAACACAGGAGTGGGAAGACTTTCCTTTCTCCAGGGTATCTTCCCAACTCGGGGATCAAACTCAGGTCTCCCGCATTGTGGGCAGATTCTTTACCAGCTGAGCCACCAGGGAAGCCCAAGAAGACCGGAGCGGGTAGCCTATCCCTTCTCCAGGGGATCTTCCCGACCAGGGAATCAAACCATGGTCTCCTGCATTGCAGGCGGATTTTTTACCAACTGAGATATCAGGGAAGCCCATAACCATATATAAAATTTAATTAGAAAAGATTAGAATTTACATTTTCTTCCAACCTGCCGATGGCTTTTCTTAGCCATCTACACCGTTGAATTAGCAGCTTACTGGAAGGAAATGAACCACAATGGGTTGTGATTAGAGCAAACCAACCGGGGAGAACATATGTTCTGTAAGAAGTGGCATTAAGGATGGGAAAAAAAAAATCTTCCTTTGTTTTGAGGTCTCTACACATATTGGAATGGTCTTTCTAACAGTTCTTTTCTCTTCTACGGTGTTGAAGTGAACGACAGTCATGACTTATGGATGCAGAACTCTACAGTTTACTAAAACATCAAAAGCCTCTTTTGCCTCTCACTACCACTTTCAGAAGGAATCAGGGCAGTGGACGTAGTTTCCAATTCACAGACAAGGAAAGGAGACTCAGGGATGTGAAATGATGCCGCATGGGTCAAGAACAGGCAGCGGCAGAACATCCTAAGGAGCAGAACCAGAGAGACAGGTGGCTGCCAGGAGCAGGAGGGAGGCTCTGAATGGAGACTGCAGGTGACAAGTGGATGCCAAGTGATTCTAGGAGAGACTAAAGACATATGGATGGCTATCGAATTTCTTTTTTGGATGCCTAGTGATTCATAAGATCATGCCACCTAAGTTGCAGCGAGAGGTGGTCAGAAGACCACTGGGCAGAAGGCCTGGGGCGCTTAAATCTGTCGAGAACAACCTGGAATAGGAGGGGACCAAGAAGCATCTGATCTGCCTTGGATGGTGACAGCTTCACCCAAAATATTTAAGCAAAGAGCCTCATGAGTTAGGCAGGCTTGGATTCAAAATCAGGTGTGTATTCTCCCAGAGCCTCATCTGTGAGATGAACATCCAAAAGAACCTACCACACAGCATTAACTGAGGTCACACATGTACAGATCACGTGATAGTGCCTGGCACAGGGTAAGTGCACTTTATTTGAGTAATTGTCACTACAAGTTCTTGGGATGCTTAACAATAAGGTATATAAAAGGTTTCACTTGCTTATCAGCTGTGCTAAAAGGCACTTACTACTGTGATAAGAGCTAAAGTTTATTGAGCGATTTCTATGTGCCAAAAACCACTCTTGGTTTTTCCAGTAGTCATGTACGGATGTGAGAGTTGGATCAGGAAGAAGACTGAGCACCAAAGAAGAGATGCCTTTGAACTGTGGTGTTGAAGACTCTTCAGAGTTCCTTGGACAGCAAGGAAATCAAACCAGTCCGTCCTAAAGGAAATCAGTCCTGAATATTCATTGTAAGGACTGATGCTGAAGCTGAAGCTCCAGTACTTTGGCCACCTGATACAAAGAACTGACTCATTAGAAAGGACTCTGATGCTGGGAAAGATTGAAGGCAAAACAAGAAGAGGGTGGCAGAGAATGAGATGGTTAGATAGCATCACTGACTCCATGGATGTGAATTTGCAAACTCCAGGAGTTAGCGAAGGACAGGGGAGCCTGGTGTGCTGCCGTTTATGGGGTCACAAAGAGTCAGACATACATTGACTTGAATCCACCATGAGTGTATAGTAAAGTAAAAATAATTAATTAATTATTTTAAAAAAGAAAAAGAGTTGGACACAACTTAGCAACTAAGCAGCAACAACAAACATCTCTCAAAAGACCTTTAATTTATCAATTAATTTAATCCTCCCAATGACACCACAAGGTAGGTACTGCTTTGACAATAGAGTCAAATAGTGGATCAGGAAGCTCACAGAATTTGAGTAACTCACCTAAGGTCTACACAGCTAGGATTTGAAGTCAAATCCTCTAGAAACTGCACTCAGCCACCATACTATTTTGCCTCTCGCTGTTTAATATCACTCCTACTGTTGTGACATTCTTGTCATTATTCTTTTCTATTATTATTCGTGCTGTGATGCTTCCCATCAGCAATGGGTTTTTCAAAAATAGCCTTCTTGTAATTGATATTTCCCCACTGTTTCCTTTGTGCAGTTTGGGGCTACCACCATCATGTGAGCAGTGAATAATGTGGAAGATCCTTGGTGGAGTATCTTGTTGAGGACACATGTGGGTTACATCCAACTGTAGATGCTGCTGCAAAGACTTATCTACTTGACAGAAGACAGAGGTCCCCAGCTGTCATGGAAAGCTCCTTCCTGTACCTAAACTGGAACATGGACTTTTGGTTAATGAAAGTGAACTTAACACACACTGCCAAATTGGTTTTTTGTTTTGTGTGTGTGTGTGCTCAGTCATGTCCGACTCTTTGCAACCCCATGGACTGTAGCCCACCAGGCTCCTCTATCCATGGGGATTTCCCAGGCAAGAATACTGGAGTGGGTTGCCTTTTGCTCCTCCAGAGATCTTCTTAACCCAGAGATTGAACCTGTGTCTCTTGCATTTCCCACATTGGCAGGCAGACTCTTTACCACTAGCGCTACCAAGAAATGTGAACTTAACACAAACTGCCAAATTGAGGAAGGTCTAAAAAATAATAAAGAATTTGGTTAAAACATGACATTATGGTATTGGATCATCTTTCAATTGGCTTTCAAAATGACAAGTTTTATAAGATTAAACTTAATACAAATGTAAAGGCAGCATTTAGAGAAAGCAATAAATGATCATGCAGAACCTTGAAGCTAGCAATTTAGGGAGCTAAGGCCACTTCTAGGTCTGAAAAAGCAAGAGGGAGTGGTTACCAGAGCCCAGATACAGAGAGATGTATGAAGAAGCCACCCAAGAGGAACTGTGGCCCTTGGATGGGCCACATAGTGATCCATCAGGGAGGGAGCAGGGAGAATAAATTTCTGGACGGCCTCTTCTCAGTTCCTGCATTCTCCACTGGGGCTTCCCATTGCCTGAACTTAACTGGAAGCCAGAGGCAAGGGAGGCATTGCTGCAGGTCATAGAGTTCAGCCTCTTGGAACACAGAACAGAGTGAAGAATAGTAGAGAAAGATTCAGAGAAGCAAATGGAAGACATCCAGGGCTGCTAATAAGTGATGGAGCTGGCAGGTAGGTCCAGGCAGCTTGATCCCAGGGCCCATGTTTGGAACCAGCACCTCTCACTTTGAACTTGGCAGAGAGAGCTGGGCCCAGAGAGTCACCGGTGCACCAAAAGCACCTCTCGGGGATTTCCACAGAGCTTCTCAGGCACTAAGCTTCACCCATGAATTATTCACTTGTCACATCAATATTTGATTTCTAACAAAAGAGCGGACTTTAAGAGTGCTGTGGTGCAGAATGGAGCCAATCTGAGCCCAGGGCTGCAACCAGTTCTTTGTAGGTCCGATTCACCTTTGGCAGTTAAATGTTTTAGAATAGATAAGTGTCCATGACGTGTTTCATAATTATTTTATAAGTTGAGGCTGGCTATCAAGATGATGGCATATTTATGAACATCAATGGCATCTAACCAATTGAAGGCAGCTCACTCCGACCACAAAATATCAACTCTGGGAAGACTCATATATGATCCCGGAAATTGAAAGTCCATGCTTTGAGTACCTTTTGAGATGAAAAACACTGAAACAGCGAGTTCTGGGACAACCCAGTGTTACTAGACAGTGGCAGAAAAAGTTGAGAGTATTTGTTCTAGTGTATGTGCCAGTTGACTTTCCAGAGGCTGAAAACAGCCCCATTCTCTATATATCTTTGGTACCTTTGCACTTAATGTTTTATCTGCTTTTAACATCCTCTGCCTTTAATCAAATGACCAAATCTTACTCAATCTTCCAGTATCACCTTTTCTATGAAGGCTTTCATGATTTTTTCCCAGGCAGAGCGAAACCTTCTTAAGTAACACGATATTTATCTGTCTCCTCCTACTCCCAGACTGTGACTTAGCTTTAGACCATGGTCAAAGACCATGTCAGAATTATGTGTGGAGACCATGTCACAGTCATGTCTGGAGACCATGTCACTCATGTCTAGCCTAGCAGGAAGCCTGGAACATAGTAGCTGCTCCATACCTTCTAGATGGATGGATAAAAGAGTTAATGAAGCTTGCAGTTTCAGAGGAAGCTATCTTTAGTGTTGGAGAAAGGACTCAATAAATTTCTGTGAAAATCCAACTGAAAATTCCTGTCTGTTCCTTGGGTTCAGTAGGGAACCTCAGCTGGAATTCTGAGCTGTAAAACGTGTACATGAGGCAAAAATGTACAAGAAATATGTGTACTGGGGTACTGGGTTTATTCCCAGTGTGTGTGTGTGTGTGTGTGTGTGTGTGTGATTCTAGTCCCTGGAGGTCATTCTATCCCTAAGTTTCTTTATCTATAACATGAAGATCATCCTACCTAGCCCTCTGGGCTACTGTAAGATTTAAATGCGATGATACACAGATATATGAAGATTGTTGGGCACATATTCAGCAATGAATGATGATTTCTTGCTCCCTCTTTAGGCTGTCTCACCTAAGATTGCTAACATCAAGTGCAGGACTCCACACGGCATTGTTGCCAAGGCAATGTGAAGCAGATTCCCAGAGCACCAGCCAGTAGGCTACGGCATGCTTCTCACACTCCCCTGAAGGTTTTCCCTTTCCACTGACTTGGTACTGGCCTATGTCCCTAAAACTTTTCATCTCAGACTTCGTTCTAAACTGCTTTAACCTCCCTGGGTCTGATTTTTACCACGTAAGTCCATCTCCCATACTCCAGCCAAAGTTATGTTCCTAGAGCACAACTTAGACCAAACCACTATGCAGCTTAAATATATGTCACTGCCTCCTCCCTCCCAACTGAGCTGCGTCCAGGCTCACTGAGATAGCAGTCAACACTAGCTGACATCTGGCTCTGCCGTTCCTCGTTTTGCACTACTTTCTCCCCTCACCAAGTGCTCTGAGAGTGGAATTTCTCTTCTTCGTGTAATTCTGCCTGTCCCACATTTAAGCCTTTCCCCTTGCTGTTCTTTTGATCTGGGATGCCCTTGGTCCCATCTTCATGCTAAGAGCAACTTGACTCTCAAGAATCAGTTGTATAATAACTAGAACTGGAGGCTATCTTTCCCTTCCTGATACTTAAAGCTGATTCTGTGTCTCTCTCCATGACTCACATAGCACCACAAACCACCACCATCACCACCACTACTGCTATTAGACTGAATAGTTGTGTCCTACAAAATTTCACATATTGAAGTCTTAATCCCCATTCATTAGAAGGTAGACACCTTTGGGAGTGGGTTAGCTCATGAGGATAGAGTCCTCATGAATAGGATTAGTGTCCTTAGAAATCTCAGAGAGATCCCTTATCTCTTCTGCTATGTGAGGACACCTCAAGAAGATGCCATCTATGTACCAGGAAAATGGTCTTTGTCATATTGAATCTGCCAGTGCCTCGATCTTTTGATTTTCTAACTTCCAGAACTGTGAGAAATAAATGTCTAGGATACCACCGGTTGTGGTATTTTGTTCAGTTCAGTTCAGTCGCTCAGTTGTATCCTACTCTTTGCGACCCCATGAACCACAGCATGCCAGGCCTCCCTCTCCATCAACTCTTGGAGTTTAACCAAACTCATGTCCATTGAGTTGGTGATGCCATCCAACCATCTCATCCTCTGTCGTCCCCTTCTCCTCCTGCCCTCAATTTTTCCCAGCATCAGGGTCTTTTCAAATGAGTCAGCTCTTTGCATCAGGTGGCCAAAGTATTGGAGTTTCAGCTTCATCATCAGTTCTTCCAATGAACACCAAGGACTGGTCTCCTTTAGGTTGGACTGGCTGGATCTCCTCGAAGTCCGAGGGACTCTCAAGAGTCTTCTCCAACACCACAGTTCAAAAGCATCAATTCTTCAGCACTCAGCTTTCTTTATAGTCCAACTCTCAAATCCATACATGACTACTTGAAAAATCATAGTCTTGATTAGACAGACCTTTGTTGACAAGGTAATGTCTCTACTTTTTAATACGCTGTTGATGTTGGTCGTAACTTTTCTTCCAAAGAGTAAGCGTCTTTTAATTTCATGGCTGCAATCACCATCTGCAGTGATTTTGGAGCCCCCCCAAAATAAAATCAGCCACTGTTTCCCCATCTCTTTGCCATGAAGTGATGGGAATGGATGACATGATCTTAGTTTTCTGAATGTTGAGTTTTAAGCCAACTTTTTCACTCTCCTCTTTCACTTTCATCAAGAGGCTCTTTATTTCTTCTTCACTTTCTGCCATAAGGGTGGTGTCATCTGCATATCTGAGGTTATTGATATTTCTCCCAGCAATCTTGATTCCAGCTTATGCTTCTTCCAGCCCAGCGTTTCTCCTGATGTACTCTGCATAGAGGTTAAATAAGCAGGGTGGACAATATACAGCCTTGACGTACTCCTTTTCCTATTTGGAACCAGTCTGTTGTTCCATGTCCAGTTCTGACTGTTGCTTCCTGACCTGCATACAGGTTTCTCAAGAGGCAGGTCAGGTGGTCTGGTATTCCCATCTCTTTCAGAATGTCCCACAGTTTATTGTGATCCACACAGTCAAAGGCTTTGGCATAGTTGTACAGCAGCTTAAATTAATTTAGACCACCACTACCATGACCGTTGTCCCCTTCCCTCTCCTCTGCTTCTTCATCATTGGGTTCGATCCTTGGCAAAGGGAAAGGTGACCCACTCCAGTGTTCAGGCCTGGAGAATTCAGGCCCATTGTATAGCCCATGGGGTTGCAAAGAGTTGGACATGACTGAGCGACTTTCACTGCACTTTAAGACTGGCTTATAAAGTCCTCCCAACACATTCCCTGCTCTTTCTCTTTCTGCCACTGCCATCAGGACCAAGAGAAGGACAAAACTGTAAGATGTAAGGAAGCTGGGTCCTAGAATTACCATATGGAATAAGGAGCACTGACTTTGGATTATGACGGGGTAAGAAATAAATTTACTGTGTTCAGTCAACAAGAATTTGGGTTCTGCTACTGCAGATAGCATTCCTTACCCTGACTAGTACACCAGAGTTTGGGTAAAAGAGGAAAGTGTGAATTTGGGTTCTGCTCCTTGTAAGTCATATGACCTTGGTCAACTTACAAGCTCTTTTTCTTCCTTTGTGAAACGAGGATAATGAAACCATCCACCTCTTCGGAAGCCTGTAGTCTAAAATGAGATCATGAGCAGAAAGTGCTTAGCGCAGCGCTTGGCACAAAGTGAAGCGCATGTCAGCGCCTGTGATTGTTAATGTTGTCCTCTGCCTGGGGTGTTGGGTCTTGAAACTTCTACTTTGCTTCCTGTCGGGCATTGCTCCTTGTGTTTCATCTCTTTTGGGAAACGCATAGGGTGAGGAGGCTACAGTTGCACCTTCTTAATCACTGTGACAGCACAGAGGGCAGTGTTTGTACGAAGAGCGGGCCGCTGTAAAGGGCTGGGAGCAAGGGATGTTTTTTAGAGGGCGTGATGTCCAGAGGGCTGACTGGGTGTTAACTTGCCCGAATTTTTATCCATTCTAAATGACTCATTTCCCCTAAGTGACTGGGTTCTGACAGAGTGTGGTCCACTGAAGAAGGGAATGGCAAACCACTTCAGTATTCTTGCCTTGAGAACCCCATGAGCAGTATGAAAAGGCAAAAAGATAGGACAACGAAAGATGAAACTCCGGGAGTTGGTGATGGACAAGGAGGCCTGGCGTGCTGCAGTCCATGGGGTCGCAAAGGGTCGGACACGACTGAGCGACTGAACTGAACTGAACTGACTGAAGTGATGGGGGTGCACCTATACATGATGCCATGTGGTAATGGGCATTTTTTTCTTTCTTAGAGGCACATAAAATGATGCACCCTAGACACACAGGATTGATGGGTGGAAGTGTACGTGGGAGGAGCAGGGAATGAGCTTCCGATGAAGCTGGGGTACAGGCAAAGACCCTGAGGAGGGGAGAACCTGGCCCCACAGCGGGGGCTCTCATGCCCAGGGGTGGAGGCTTCTCTCTGTGTTGCAGATTAAGCATAGTGCTGCTGTTTTACATGGAGAGATGTGCATTCTTGAACTTTGGCAGCAGCACATTCTGCTGAGATGGAAATGAGGAAGCGTTACTCTTGGCACTCTCATAAAGTCTGGGAATAAGAGGGCCTGGGCTGCCTATGGTGATTGTACAAGGGGATTACACCACCCCCACCCCTACCCTCCCCATCCTGTCCTACAGTTATTATCTCCTTCTGTGGCCCACATCCCAGGCTGCCTCAATAAAGATTTATTCTCTAACCATAGAGATCCATGGGGAATTGGGGGCTATATCTTATTCATTATTATGACCCCCACCCCACCCTGCAGTGTGGTACATAATGTCCTGCACACAGTCGGTGCAAAATAAATACTTGCTGCATTGAATTAGATGAAAGAAAACCTGGACTCCCACTCCAGGTCACTTCATGTTACAGTGAGGCTTCACACTGACACTTGTAAACAATCTGGTTCAGGGTGATCCTGACCATGATCAAGTCATTATGGGCAATTGGCTTTTATTTCCCCTTAGCATTCCTTCATTCCTGTCTCTAGGAATGACAACACAGAAATTGGGGAATTTTTCTTTTTAATTCTCAGATCTTAACTCAACATTGGAGATATCATCATTTCTAGGATTACAGCTATGAATTTAGGAAAATAATAATAATAGAACTTCATTGAAAAAAGACTTGAAGAAATTTATTAGTTCTTGCAACGGAAAATCAGAAGCATGCTATCATCAGGTATGACTGGATCAAGGCGCTCAAATAAGGTAATTTCTAGTAGGCTTCTTCCACGTAGTGTCCCTTCTTTAGATTTAAGAGGTCACTCCCAGTCTCTGTAGGAGACCCACATTACTCAGAGTTATCTCCTTGAAGACCATCTTTATAAATGAAGCAGCAGACATTCCCTGTCCTCCAAGTCCTTTCCAAAGAACCACTCCCTGCAAGCCCTTCTCAAAGCTCCAGACTTGACCCTTTTATATCCTCAGTGTGAGCAAAGGGCTATCTCAACACTCACCTTGACACCTAATATCTGTCGTATCTGGCTGCTTCACTTGAAGCTATTAGACATCCCATTATATAATTTCTGTGCAGCTGTAGGCAAAGTTGGAAGTGAATATTGATCTTGATTAAGCTTGATCTCAAAGCTAAGATAACTTAGAAAGGATCAGAATGAGTGATGGAGACTTCGAAGTTCTGCTCATGGGATTGAGGCACGTATACCTCATCCCCAAGTCTGTGTTTTCTCATCACGATTGCCTTCACAGGGGTGTGACTGAGATTCCACGAGGCAGTGACTTGCACGGAGCCACTGTAGGTCCTGGATCATAACAGCAGATCACTGTTGTTGGGTAATCACATGTATGAACACCTATTCAATTCTCACAGCAAGCCAATGTAACAGGCTCTGTTGTTGACACTCCCATTTCACAAGCCAAGATCATTAAAGCACAAAGCGGTTGAATAACTTGCCCAGGTCTTCTGGTTAGTAAGTAGTAAAGATAGAATTTGAACCTACAGAGGTGAACTCTAGGACCTTGGTCTTCATCACTGTGCCATACCATCTCCTGCTAAGTTGTAGCTCCTTGGCCCCTGTCCCTTGAGTTCAGCTGACTTTGCCTCAGTCCTCCCTGCCATATTGTCCACACCTAGTTCCATCTTCATCATAGCTTGTCAAGTTACACAGCCCTGTGAGGTCGACTGCGCCAAAAATTTGGAGTTATAGCTTGTGGATGGAGGTTTGGAAGAGTTTGCACAAATCTGTGTCTTGGAACAAATCTGGTTTTTTATATACGTGACAGTCTGCATGCCAGATTTATGAAGCCAATATATATTCGCCATTTGGACGAGGATTCTCTGGGGGCTAAAACCCAGTGGCTGGCTATTAACAAAGAAAACAAATCTATCACACTACTTGGCAGGAAAGAGTGCGGTACTTCCAAGTGACATCAGGAAAATGGGTTGTGTCTTTTTCCCACCAACTGGCAACCACATTCTCTACAGAGGGAGCCAGCCTGTAGCCCAATGCAGCCTGTAAAGCAGGAGCCATGCTAGGCCTGACCTTTCTACCTGGTGTCATTAGGGGGTCAGGCAGTTCTCATGTGGTCATGACACCTCCTGAGAGTATGACTCTGGGCTATTACTTCCCCTGCTTGAGCCTGTCTCCCCACGGATAAAACAGAGGGAGGGGGAACCAGAGGATGCTGAAGGTTCCCCTGCGATGTATGACTGCAAATCCAGAGTCTCTGCGTAGTGCACAGTCAGTGGTTTGGATGCTGAGGAGCGTCCATAAGACACCAAGCAAGATGGAAATCAGCATTTTGCAATCAGGTGTTAAGTAAAGGAGGGTGAGGAGGAAAGGTTTAGGTTCTCGGGATCTCAGAATAGGTTTCTATCTTTTCTAGCTCCTATCCTATTGTACATATACCCTGACAGAGAGTGAGAAGAGATGCTGGGCTGTTGTCTCACGTTGGACCTTTTTGATTGCTAGAAACACAAACTTTTTTTTTTTTTTGTAAGTCCCTAAGACCCCAGCCCAGAAAGGGAAGTGATGCACCCGGGCTTGAGGGACTGCTCTTCTTCTTCAGATCTTACTGGACATAAGCTTCAGTCTCTAGGACCAGCTTCCTCTCATAGCCAGAAATCAAATGAGCAGTGCAGGGTAGTGGTTAAACATTTCAATCTGCCTGGGCTTAAACTGAAGCTCTTCTACTTATTAACTTTATCCCATTAGCAGATCTGTTAATCAGTCCAAGCCTCAGTATTCTCAATTGTAAAATGTAGATGATATATGAAACTACCCCAGAAAGTGTTGCAAATATTAGAGTGTTCAGTAACTTTTAGCTATGATGATGATAATGATGTCACAGCTTTGCCATTCAAGCCAACAGTCTTCCTAATCTTTAGTCTAATTGTTTTCAGATCAGATCAGATCAGATCAGTCGCTCAGTCGTGTCCGACTCTTTGTGACCCCATGAACTGCAGCACGCCAGGCCTCCCTGTCCATCACCAACTCCCAGAGGTCACTCAGACTCACATCCATCAAGTCAGTGATGCCATCCAGCCATCTCATCTTCTGTCGTCCCCTTCTCCTCCTGCCCTCAATCCCTCCCAGCATCAGAGTCTTCTCCAATGAGTCAACTCTTCACATGAGGTGGCCAAAATACTGGAGTTTCAGCTTTAGCATCATTCCTTCCAAAGAAATCCCAGGGCTGATCTCCTTCAGAATGGACTGGTTGGATCTCCTTGCAGTCCAAGGGACTCTCAAGAGTCTTCTCCGACACCACACTTCAAAAGCATCAATTCTTTGGCGCTCAGCCTTCTTCACAGTCCAACTCTCACATCCATACATGACCACAGGAAAGACCATAGCCTTGACTAGACGAATCTTTGTTGGCAAAGTAATGTCTCTGCTTTTTAATATGCTATCTAGGTTGGTCATATCTTTCCTTCCAAGGAGTAAGCGTCTTTTAATTTCATGGCTGCAGTCACCATCTGCAGTGATTTTGGAGCCCAGAAAAATAAAGTCTGACACTGTTTCCACTGTTTCCCCATCTATTCCCCATGTAGTGATGGGACCAGATGCCATGATCTTCGTTTTCTGAATGTTGAGCTTTAAGCAATGGTTTGGGACTATTCGAAGCTGGTCACATGGGAAGTTACTCTGATTGACTCACCCATGAGGCAGTCAAGACAAAGTGGGAGTGCAGAGATGAAGGACTTAGAAGAAGATGACAGTTCCTCGCTACAATCACGTCTACTAACAGCAGCTGCTGCTAAGTCACTTCAGTGGTATCCGACTCTGTGCGATCCCATAGACGGCAGCCTACAAGGCTCCCCCGTCCCTGGGATTCTCCAGGCAAGAACACTGGAGTGGGTTGCCATTTCCTTCTCCAATGCATGAAAGTGAAAAGTGAAAGTGAAGAGCAGCATGCAAAAGAAGGAATTATTTTTTTGCAAACAAGATTGTAGGTATCCACTACAAGATGCGATAGCAGATTCCCCGTTAATTAACAAAGCCACCATTTCAGGACCTCTCACATCTGAATATGCTTTTTAACGAGGCTCTGGGTGGGGCGTGAGCAATGTATTCACAGGGCCATAGGTCTGGTGAAAGTAATATATTTAACCACAATTGATTAATACTGCTGTCTTTTCCCCATCTGATTTCCCCTCCATCATACCTTCCTCTGGGTCAGGCAATCCTGGAGTGGCTGTGAGCATATTTAGTATCTGGCTAAAGGGATGTTGAGTTAGAGACACATTTATTTTTAGTTTTGTGGACTAAATTTATGTCCTTCAGTCTCTCTCACATACAGTTAGGCTATTGAAAGCTCACTCTGTGCAGGAAGAGTTTCCAGGAAAATTGTCACTCATTTAACTGACTTAGCTGGCATTACGACTAAAAGTACAAGGCCAGGGATAGATTCTTAAAATGAATACAACCTATGGCACCCAGCAGCAGAAATATGTGGTTAACAAAGAAGGAGAAATAAAGTTTGAAATATACAAGGAAGAAGCTTATCTGGAAAATTTCTGATTCCTTCAAGCTCCCAGAGTCTCATAGTTTGGATGGTTTTAAGCACGCATGACAACTTGGAATATAGAGTAGGAGTAATGAGGTCTGCATATGATAAAACTGTTTAAGTTCTGCACTGTGGGTGACATCTTGACATCTTAAAGGGCCTAGCAAATATTTTGGAAACTCATAAGATGCAGAAACTTTATTCTAAATGTGGGTGTATAGTTGGCATTTAAAATTTTCATTTTCCTAATGATTAATGACATTTTCAAGTGATTATTGCTCATTTATACATTTTCCTTTATGAAATTTCTATTCTAGTCTTCTGCTCATTAAAAAAAATGGATTTCCCTTGCTTTTTATTAGTGAACTGCATATGATCTTTTTGTATTCTGATGACAATTAAATATATTATGAACATTTTCTTCCAGTCTGTTTCAACTTTTCTAATGGTGTCTTTCGATGAACAAAGTTTTAAATTTTATGAAGTATCATTTATCAGTTTACTGTTTTCTAGTGACTGCTTTCTGAGCCCCATCTTGGAAATCTCTACTGATCTCAAGATTGACGTATTCCCTTGTGTTTCCTTTAGGAAACTTTATAGGTTTAGCTTTTTCATTGGTCTTAGACTCATATCAAGTTAATTTTGTATAATTTGTATAAGACAGGGAAAGGCAATGGCACCCCACTCCAGTACTCTTACCTGGAAAATCCCATGGACAGAGGAGCCTGGTGGGCTGCAGTCCATGGGGTCGCTAAGAGTTGGGCACGACTGAGCGACTTCACTTTCACTTTTCACTTTCATGCATTGGAGAAGGAAATGGCAACCCACCCCAGTATTCTTGCCTGGAGAATCCCAGGGACGGGGGAGCCTGATGGGCTGCCGTCTATGGGGTCGCACAGAGTCAGACACAACTGAAGCGACTTAGCAGTAGCAGCAAATGTTCATTTTCCCCCTCTATAAGGATATTCAACTGATTGAACACTATCTGTTGAAAAGATTTTAGTTTCCCCATTAAACTGCACTAGAATTTTGTAAAAAAATCAATTGCTGTATTAGGTATGGGCTCATTTCTGGCTTTTCTGTTGTTCCATTGATCCCTTTGTTGCTCTTGACGTCAAATACCAACACATCTTGTTAATTCTAGCTTCTGAGTGAGTCTTGAAGTTAAGGAAGTAAACCCTCAAACTTTGTCTCTTTTTTAAAAAAGTTAGTTTTTATATGTCCTTTGAATTTCCATATAAACTTTAGAATCAGTTTGTTAATCACTACCCAGAAAACCTACTGAAATTTGATAGAGATTGTTTTAAATACATAGGTCAAACTTGGGAAAACTGAAATCTTAACAATATTAGCTTCTGGGTCCATGAATATACAATGTCTATTTATTTAGATCTTTAAAATGTCTCTTAGCAAGAATCTATTGCTTTGATCACAGACCTGACATATACTTTTGAATTTATTTTTAGTGACATCATACTTTTTTGCATTAGTATTTTGCTGCCAATTATTTGGGGGAGGGAAGCATTCAGTTTTTTTACCATTAAGACAATTTTAGCTATAGTCTTTATTTACGAATATCCCTTAGTACTTTGAAAAAGTTATGTTGTATTCCTGATTTGCCAAAAATTTTTATCACAAACGGGTGTTGAATTTTGTTATATTGTTTTTCTGTGTCCACGGAGATATGATCTTATGTTTCTCCTCCTTTATTCTGGTAGTATGGTGAGCTACATGAATTGATTTTCTGGGATAAACCTTGCTTTGTCACAGCATATTATTCTTTTTATATATTGCTGAATGTGATTTGCTAATGCTAAAAGGATTTTTGCCTCTATGTCCATGAGAGATAATGGTGCGTAGAGTGGGGTTTGTCGTTGTTATTGTTTTTTAAATGTCTGTCTGATTTTGGTATCAGAGAGTGTTAGCCTCATATAATGAGTTAGTAAATGTTCCCACCTACTTTATATTCTTAAAGGTTTTGCATCATGTTATCTTTTTTTTTTTCTCCCTTTTGTCTTTGACAAAATTTACCCGAGAAGCTACTCATGCTAAAAATTTTCTTAGTGGGGAGGTATTTAATTTCAAATTAAATTTCTTTAATATATATAGGGCTTTTCAGTTTTTTTAATTTCTTTTTGAGTCACGTTTGACAACTTGTGTCTCTTAGAGAACTTATCCATTTCATCTAAGTTGTTAAATTTCTTGACATGTAATTGTTCATGCATGCATGCGTGCTAAGTCGATTCAGTCATGTCTGATGCTTTGCCACCCTGTGGACTGCAGCCTGCCAGACTCCTCTGTCCATGGGATTCTCCAGGCAAGAATACTGGTATGGGTTGCCACACCCTCCTCCAGGGGAGCTTCCCAACCCAGGGATAGAACCTGAGTCTCTTATATCTTCTCCAGATTCTTTACCACTAGCACCACCTGGGAAGCTCATAATTATTTATAATATGCCATTATTATCATTTTAATGTCTCTAGGCTACATAATAATATCCTTTCATTCCTGATACCAGTAAATTGAGTCTACTCTTTTTTTCTTGATCAGTCTTACAGATTTATAATTTTATCAGTCTTCCCAAACAACCAGCTTTTAGTTTCACTGACTTTGTTTCCTATTTTTCTGTTCTCCTACTTCATTGACTTTGCTCTTACCTTTATCCCTTTCTTTCTACTTACCAGGATTCTTAATTTGCTCATTTTTGCATAGCTTCTTTTATTTTATTTATGTATTTATTGCCTGTTCTGGGTCTGCACTGTTGCACAGGCTTTCCTCTAGCTGTGGCGAGCCGGGGCTTCTCAGTGCAGTGGCTTTTCTTGCTGAGCAGCACAGAATCCAGTGTGTGTGGGGCTTCAGTATTCGTGGCTTGAGAGCTCAGTAGTTGTGGCTCCCAGGCTCAAGAGCACAGGCTCAGTAGCTGTGGCACACGGGCTTATTTGCTCCTCGGTTGTGGGATGCCAAAGCCTTTGACTGTGTAGATCACAATAAACTGTGGAAAATTCTGAGAGAGATGGGAATACCAGACCACTTGATCTGCCTCTTGAGAAATCTGTATGCAGGTCAGGAAGCAACAGTTAGAATTGGTCATGGAACAACAGACTGGTTCCAAATAGGAAAAGGAGTACGTCAAGGCTGCATATTGTCACCATGTTTATTTAACTTCTATGCAGAGTACATCATGAGAAATGCTGGACTGGAAGAAACACAAGCTGGAATCAAGATTGCCAGGAGAAATATCAATAACCTCAGATATGCGGATGATACCACCCTTATGGCAGAAAGTGAAGAACTAAAAAGCCTCTAGATGAAAGTGAAAGTGGAGAGTGAAAAGGTTGGCTTAAAGCTCAACATTCAGAAAACGAAGATCATGGCATCTGGTCCCATCACTACATGGGAAATAGATGGAGAAACAGTGGAAACAGTGTCAGACTTTATTTTTCTGGGCTCCAAAATCACTGCAGATGGTGACTGCAGCCATGAAATTAAAAGACGCTTACTCCTTGGAAGGAAAGTTATGACCAACCTAGATAGCATATTCAAAAGCAGAGACATTACTTTGCCAACAAAGGTTCACCTAGTCAAGGCTATGGTCTTTCCTGTGGTCATGTATGGATGTGAGAGCTGGACTGTGAAGAAGGCTGAGCGCCGAAGAATTGATGCTTTTGAAGTGTGGTGTTGGAGAAGACTCTTGAGAGTCCCTTGGACTGCAAGGAGATCCAACCAGTCCATTCTGAAGGAGATCAGCCCTGGGATTTCTTTGGAAGGAATGATGCTAAAGCTGAAACTCCAGTATTTTGGCCACCTCATGCGAAGAGTTGACTCATTGGAGAAGACTCTGATGCTGGGAGGGATTGAGGGCAGGAGGAGAAGGGGACGACAGAGGATGAGATGGCTGGATGGCATCACTGACTCGATGGATGTGAGTCTGAGTGAACTCCAAGAGCTGGTGATGGATAGGGAGGCCTGGCGTGCTGCAGTTCATGGGGTCGCAAAGAGTCGGACACGACTGAGCGACTGATCTGATCTGTGGAATCTTCCCAGACCAGGATTCAAACTCGTGTCTCCTGAGTTGGCAGGCAGATTCTTTACCACTGAGCCACCAGGGAAACCCTCCGTGTAGTGTAGCCTCTTCATGTGGATGCTTAGATTATGTGAGTGTTTAGATTTTCTTATTGAAGCTTATTTTATGTTTTCTGATGCAAACAGTAATATTATGTTTAATATCATTTTTCATTTGTTCATTTCTAGCATATATAAATTGCATATCAACCTTAAATCTTGCAATCTTATTAAATTCACTCATTATTTCTAACAGTTATGTTGTGAATTTCATAAGATTTTCTATGTAAACAACAGTATTATTTGTGAATGAAGATGATTTTACTTTTCTTGATCCAATCTTTATAACTCTTACTTATTTTTCCTTCTATTGCGCTGGCTAAGACCTCTGGTGTGTGGGATGTGTGCGTGCTCAGTCACGTCTGACTCCTTGACCCCATGGACCTGCCAGGCTCCTCCGTCCATGGGATCTTCCAGGACTGGAGTGGATTGCCATTTCCTTCTCCAACAGGTGACTAAAACTTACTTTCACTTTCATGCTCCGGGCTTCCCTGGTCGTCAGACAGTAAAGAATCTGCCTGCAATGTGGGAGACCCAGGTTCGATCCCTGGGTAGGGAAGATCCCCTGGAGGAGGGCACGGGAACCCAGTCTAGTACTCTTGCCTGGAGAATCCCATGGACAGAGGAGCCTGGTGGGCTACAGACCAAGGGGTAGCAGGATTGGCCACAACTGAGCAACTAAGCATGCAACACGCATGTGAGCAAACATGCCAAACTCTTTCATTGCATGGGGACCTTTGGTACCCCTCTCTTAGGGTGGCTTTTCACCAACTCTTTGCTCTGCTGATTCTCTCATTTTGCACCAGAAGTATTGGCTCCATCAGAGCCATTCACGATTACCAGGAGTAGATTCATCCCATTCTCTACGTAGAGGTTTCAGAGTGCTATGATATGAGCTTTCGGTGTACCCATTGTGACTTGTGGCACAAACATCTAGATTCGTTTTATGTAGAGATTTGTTTCAGATTGTCTGCTGTTTCTTTGTTCCTTGATGTTGTTTTCTAAAGTGGGAAGCATATTAAATATTCTTCCAAAAGATGAGGTTGGTGTGTTCACTTGGGAACACAGACAGCCGAAAAAGAAGGTCGCCCTTTTACGTGGTCATTGCCAGGAAATCTCCTCAAAACCACTAATAATAGTCATATTATATATTCCAGTCTGTGTAGTAACATCTTTTTGTTATCCTGCCAAGACTAGGGAAACAGTACAGCAGTGATTTCTTTATAAATATTGATAGAGGAGTTTGGCACAGAATATTTAAATTCTATCTATGACAAGGCATTTGGTATAAATGCCTAGAATGTGAATTGTAAATATAGTTATAATAATGTTTACAAATAGTGTTTACAAATTCTATTCTATAACTTTATGCTGATAAATAAACTATGGATTTAGTTTTGGCATTGAAAACTAAAAAGAACAGACATTAGTCCTAACAGTGAGTATATCCATGCTGGTGTCTAGCAAAAAGACCAGCTCTGAAAGGAGGAGAGGAAACAGGATGGAGGGTCTAGAATGAGACACCCAAATTATCTTGCACCCAAATTATTGAAGACATAATTAGAATTATATTAATATATTTCATGTATAAAAGTATTTAAATTTAAAATATTTTCCAATTATATTTCATAAATGGAAAATATTTTAAATTTAAGGAGGAATAGTAAGTCTTGAGGTGTTACTATCTATCCCTGGAGACTTTATTCAGATATCGTTGCCTCTAAAAAAAGTGCTCATACATATAATTTGTCTCAAGGCCATACAACTAGTAAGGAACAGAACTCTTCAACTCCTTACACTTTTCAATGCAAGATCACTTTGCAAGAGAGGTCTAGAATGTCATGTTAGAAGAAATGTTGGTTGGGACCATTTCCAACCAAGCAGTGCCTAAGACTCCATGCTCCCAATACAGAGGGACTCACGTTTGATTTCTGGTCAGGGAACTAGATAGATTCCAAAGGCCACAACTAAAGACCCTGCATGCCACAACCAAGACCCAGAATAGCCAAGTAAATAAATATTTTGTGGTTATTTATTTAATTTATTTGATGGCACCGAGTCTTAGTTGGGTGGTTACTAAGGTGGTTACTAAGGCTGGCTTCAAAGGAGCTAAGGAGTCCTGTACTCCGATGTCTTGGGAAATAAGGCTCAGTAAGTACCTTCTGGGTACCAGGTCCCATGCTAGGCATTGAACATGTGCTAGGCACATGAGCTATAAACCTGATCAAGTTTTTGCAAGACAGCATCCTATTTTATAGATAAGAGAGCGGAGGCTCCCAGAAGCGAGCTGAGGCTCACTGTGTAAGAGCAGCAGAGACCAAGTGCTATGGCGACCTCTTCCAGCAGCCATGACTGTGCCTCTGTCTTCTCCTGGAAAATCAAAGAGCCAGCAGAGGAAGGATGTGCTCATATCTGACTGAGGCTGGAGGCTGGTCTCCATCTGCTTCATCCATTCCACAGAGATTCTTCTGAGCACCTGGAATACAGAAGCTAAAGTACAGGGCACAATCTGTCTGCACGAAAGAGTTTTAAAATTTCCCATCCTGCCATACTGTTCACAACACATTCACATACATACCTTTGTCTTCCTAATGAATACTCTTTTTTAAATTTTCTTTTTGAGTAGAAGACAGAGCTAAAATTTCAAATTACTGATGAAGAGCTGATTACGCTCTCATCTTAATATAGGGCCACTTCTAAGTCTCCGATACTGTTTTTCAATTAAATAGACCTTTGCATCATCCCAGGTGAAATGAATCACTTATTATTGTCAGGAAAAGGATTTTGAAACACCACTGAATCTGATTTTTGTGTCATTATTGTTATTCCTTAATGGGAAAAGATTTTTAAAGACATGTTTTTTAATTGCTGGTATTAATAGTTAATGGGCTTCCCTGGTGTCCTAGACAGTAAAGAATCTGCCTGCAATGTGGGAGACCTGGGTTCCATCCCTAGGTTGGAAAGATTCCTGGAGAAGGAAATGGCAACCCACTCCAGTATTCTTGCCTGGAGAATTCCATGGACAAAGAAGCCTGGTGGGCTACAGTCCATGGGGTCGCAAAGAGTCAGACATGACTGAGCCACTAACACTAACTATTAATAGCTAATAGAAGCGTGCATTCCTTCATTTCCAAAATGCTATTACATAAAAATGTAATCCCCTAGAGTAGGACATGGAAACCCACTCCAGTATTCTTGCCTGGAAAATTCCATGGACAGAGGAGCCTGGTGGGCTGCAGTTCATGGGGTTGCAGAGTTGGACATGACTGAGTCACTGAACACACAGCACAGAAATGTAATCTACACACCAGCACTGAGAGACCAGATTTATTAAATTCATGACAGGAAAACGAAATATTCTTTCAGAAATATTAAGGATCCATCTCAAGATCAATAGTCAATCAGTGGCAGAGTTGGGACTCAAACACAGATTTTCTGGTTTTAAGCCCCAGCCCCATTTCTGAAGGTCATCCCGGTCCTTAAAATAAATGAGAGTGGTCCCTGATGAGGAGTGAGTGATAGATTTGATGCTCACGCTTACTGCTCAAATACCCACAGGCGACGGAATTATCCACCAGTTTTTCTGGAGCAAAGTGTGGGAGGAAAGACTTTTTGCCCAGCTCTGGTGGCCAAGCTCACATCAAACCAGAGTGTCCTACTGAAGCTGAGTTCACACACCTTTTTAATACAGAGGCAGAATCTTTAGAACTTCAGAACCCCAAGTTCTACAGCAGAGTCGTCAGAACTAAAAATACTAAAGTTGGACTCTTTAGAACAGAAAGCAAAGAGACCAAGGAGAAAGCAGGGCCTGTCTGATCAGGTAATGTCTCAGAGGCCAGGACAATAGAGGCTCAGATGGTGAGAAGGTAATACAACCAGGAGAAGGACAAGCATGTTGGGCTGTGTTCCCTGATTCCTATTCAGAATTATAAGTACCAGTCTCTGGGAAATGACTAAGGGGTTAGCTAAGCTAACGATGTATGAACTCCAAAGGAACCTACTAGTTTATCCTGGAATGTGCAGGTTTGTGAGAAAGTGTTTGAAGTCCACATTTCCTGGGCTGGAGGTCCCAGAGATTCAAAGACCTCCAGGCATTCCAGGAGCCCTGATTTGTGGCTGGTCCATACCAGTGGATCATCAGTTTGTGCTTTTGACTTTTCGTGATAGAAGCATCTTCCTGGTTTAGAAAAAGATGTCAGCTTACAGGTCAGGGAGATGTGAGGAGCAAACTTTGGGTCACCTCTGCTCAGTCTAACTTTGATTCCTTTAGTACCAATGCATGCTGCATGCGAAGTCGTTTCAGTTGTGTCCTATTCTTTGAGACCCTGTGGACTGAAGACCACCAGGCTCCTCTGCTCATGGCATTCTCCAGGCAAGAATACTGAAGTGGGTGGCCATGCCCTCCTCCAGGGGATCTTCCCGACCCAGGGAGTGAACCCACATCTCCTACATCTCCTGCATTGGCAGACGGGTTCCTAATCATTAGCGCCACCTGGAATGCCCAGTCCCAATGGGACAGATACTAGTTTAAAATGTTGTCCTTTTATTGCTGACTAGCTACTTCGTGGGATGCTTTGAATGTCTGAATAGGACATTGGGTTGTGCTGTCCTCCAGCCATTAGGGGCAGGTGACAGAGTTGATGTCCAGGATTTGGAGCCAAGTCTCTGCATACCTGGCAGGCTGCTGTCCCAGGTAGGGAGAGGCATGCTGCAGAGACATCAAATCGTGACTCTTACCTAATTTTGCATTCCCCATTATTGTCTAATAGAAAGAGTAAATAAGCACACCTCTTAACAATGAGTCTTGTAGTGAAAAATTATATATTATATGACCTTATTTCTCATGGTAACATGTAGCCCTTCTATGAAAAGTACACAAGTTTGTACAACTTGTTTACAAACAACAGAAAATATTAAGTCTGTCCATTCCATCTGCTTCCCACAAGAGAAAAGAATCATTATGTAGTGAGGTCAGAAGGAACCCCAGTCCACGGGGGCATCTTTCTGGGGCTGTCTCATATAGAGGTCCTTCCTTTAGTGGGTGGGGCTACAGGGCACTCCAGGAGAGTCTCTCAGAAGAGAAGGCAGGAATTTGGCCTCTGGAACTTTCTCTTCCCAAAGTGTGACATGATCATAACCAGTCTGGGTTCCCAAAGTAGCTGTTAGGGAATTGTTTAAGCAGCCAATGAGATTGTCTCTATGAAAAACAGTGAAACAAGGAGGTGGGTGGGCTTTCTGGTGTTCTGCAAGCAGTTGACAGAAAAAGGGAGCCCTTAGACTAAGTATGGGTGATGGCAAGAGTGGGAGATGGTGAGCTGGGGCCCTGGGGCTTTGAGGGGGAGAGGGAGGGGAAGTGAACAGAGGACGGGAAAGAAGGAGAGAGAGGAGGAGAGCGAGAGGGGAATGTGGGAGAGAAAGAGACAGATAAGAACTGCTCCCACATTAGATACACATAGGTGCTTGTTAGAAGCAATGTGAACATAAGTTTCGATCCAGTTTCTTTAGTAAATGGTACTCATATCCAGGGGCTTTCCAGGTGGCACTAATAGTAAAGAACCTGTCTGCTGATGCAGGAGACATAAGAGATATGGGTTTGATCCCTGGGTTGAGGAGATCCCCTGGAGGAGGGCATGGCAACCCACTCCAGTATTCTTGTCTGGAGAATCCCATGGACAGAGGAAGTTGAAGGGCTACAGTCCATGGGGTCGCAGAGTCAGACACAACTGAAGTGACTTAGCACACACACACACATGAACAATGACATGGGGGTTGAAGTGACATTCTTAGGCTGCAAAGGTGAAGGCAGCAGCTTCTGGACCCCTGGCCACATGACGCCATGGTCCCCCTAGTCAAAGTGAAATTGTTATTCGCTCAGTCCTGTCCGACTCTTGGAGACACCATGGAACCCGCCAGTTTCCTTTATGGAGTTCTCCAGGCAAGAATACTGGAGTGGGTTGCCATTCTCTTCTTCAGGGGATCTTCCCGATTCAGGGATTGAACTCGGGTCTCTCAAATTGCAGGCAGATTCTTTACTGTTTGAGCCACCAGGGAACCTTTGCTAAGTTAACTCACCTTTCCAGGCCACAGTTTCTGTATCAATAAAAACGAGGTTAAAACTCCTGATGAGACTTGGGGGCTATTAGCAGCCCCTGTTGACAGGTGAGGAAAACTGAGGCTCACAGAGCTGGTCATATCGATCATATAAGACAGATGAAAGTCAGGCCCAGACTGTTTCTGGCCATCGCCAAGCACCTTGTGGCCCCAAACCACCAAGGGCACACTGCCACGGGTGCCCGGCCCTCCCCTGCCAGAACCCGGGCTTTCCGAGTCGCTTTCTGGGGTAGAAGTCAAAGGCATCGATTCAGTCATGTTGGCCCCACCAGCTTTGTTGTGACCCGGGAGAGGCAAGTGTAGTGGGAAGCTGTGTGACGTGACTGGACTGGCCCAAAGACTCCAAGAGAGCTCAGACCCACAGCCTGGGCCACTCAAGGTCTGTGGATGGCACAGAGGTGGGACAGGTCTGGTTCTGCTGGTTTCGAGTTGTGTGACCTTGGAAAAGTTGATCAGCCTTTTTGAGCCTTTCTCCTCATCTTCTAGGGCTTCCTGGGTGGCTCAGTGGTAAAGAGTCAGCCTGCCATTGCAGGAGATGTGGGTTTGATCCTTGGGTAGGGAAGATCCCCTAGAGGAGGGCATGGCAACCCACTCCAGTATTCTTGCCTGGGATGGACAGAGGAGCCTGGCGGGCTATAGTCCCTAGGGTCACAAAGTGTCTGACACAACTGAGTGAACACACACACACTTTACCTTGTGAGACGGGGTAGGCACGGACATCTCACAGGCTGTTGTGAGAGTCCCTTCGGATGGGTGGGAAGTCTCAGCCCTCAGGCTGGTCGTTTGGGTGTTGCTATTCATGCCAAGGCTGGGCTCGGCATACTAAGCCCCAGGGCCACCAGCTGCCTGCCCAACACATCCCCGCCAGACGCCTTGAGATCATGGAGGAAACTATGAGTTTGCCCAGTCCGTGTTCTTGGGCTTTGCTAAACAAGGGCAGAAATGAAAAGACTCTCTCTGCAGGAGAGAGCACTGCCACTTGGGTTGGCAGTCATTGAACGGGCAGCTTTATTTCCAGGCTGTGGAGTAGGACAATGTAGAAGGACCATCAGGGAGCTGTTGAGAAGATCTGAAAGGCAGTTTTTCCCCTCAATAAATTTCAAATTAGTACACTTGAAAAATCACCAGGGCTTCCACAGTTCAAACAAAACAGTTTCATTGGAACAGAGTCACATTCAGTTTTGTCTGCTTAAAAAAAAAAAAAAAAAAAAATCAGGACCTCCCTGGTGCTCCAGTGGTTAAAACTTCACCTTCCAATCCACAGGATGTGAGTTTGATCCCTGGTTGGGGAGTTAGGATTCCCAATAAGAAAACAAAACAAAACAAAACAGAAAATAGGAAAACCAAAGGTAAAACAGAAACAACACTGAAGCAAATTCAAAAACTTCAAAAATGGTCCACATCAAAAAAAAAAAAATCTGAAATAAAATAAAACAAATATATATAGGTAAAAGAATGACGTGAAGGTTTAAAAATACCAGGACGCTGGGGGTGAAAAAAGGACATCGGTAGATTTTTTTTTTCCCATTGCACCTTTATTGTTTACACTGTTCAGAATTCTCACACAGTCCTTCTAGAACTACACGGAACCAGTGAGATGGCTCCCTCCCCCGACAGTCCATTATATTTCTAAGCAGCCTCCTCCTGGCCTCCCTCCTCAAGTCCTCACGCGCGGCCAACGTTGTGCCAGGATGCAAGGAGTAGCCAGGGGTTATTCATTCTTAGGAGGGAAGGAGGGCGGGGAGCAGAGCTGGCTCTCGGCAAACCATGGGAGTGCATCCAGGCCCGCAGGCCCTTTCCCAGCCAGTCCCTGCCTCTCCATTCCCTTTGCCCAGTATGTGACGCGCCCTCAGTGGGCTAGGGAATCAGACAGCTCTGGGAATTTGGGTTCTGACACACCACTACCAGCTACCTGACCTCGGGGAAGTTTCCCCATCTGAGTTCCCCTTTCTTCCTCTACGATGTGGGACAGAGACTCTCCAGCTCATTTCCTGTGAGCGTTCAACAACTGAAGGGATACAGGGTCGGGCACAGTGCTTAGCGCACAGTATGTCCTGAACGCACATAGACTTCTGTTCCTTCTGGTGGGAAAGAGAAGACTCTGATGAGGGCCAGGTGCTCGGGGCATCTGCTTTAAAAAGAGCCTGGTCCTTAACAAAGTCCAAGAAGTACCTCTCTAAGGGTGAAACTTCAGACACCACGACATCAGGAGAAAGAGACCTGGCGGTGATCTCCTGGACATCATTCGACTCCACCTAGGCAGCCTGCTGCTTCTTCTGCCCACAGGCAAGGCTGGCGCTGGCAGAAGGAACACTAACCCTCTTTATAAGACCATGCCACTGCAGCCAGTAAAAGGCCCATTTCAAGGAGGCAGGAGAACAGGGCACATTCATCCTGATTCAACTGTCCCTGCCAGGGAGGAAGTAGCTTCATGTGGGTGTAAACCCGGAGCTTGAAGAAATGTAGCAATCTTTTAGGGTGACCGTTGCATCCCCTTCTAGAGCTCTTGAAAAGTCCCTTGTTGCAGGGGTATCCTCCCAGCCAGCCTTTAACAGCCAAGTGAGCTCTTATGGGGGAGGGGGAGTCCAAGTGTCATCTACACCCCCACCTACTTTGCAAAGGCTCCCAGGAGGCTCACTACGGGAATTACGCACCTTACGCTGAGCTTTCCCCGCCTTGTCCTTCCCACCCATCTTTCATGGCATGTGGCCATCAAAATCAAATCTCATCGACAAATGGTCACAAGAATGAAATAATGCTGCCAATGAGAAGCTGTATACTCCATCCTATAGTTGATCCATAGATGTAGCCGTGCCCTTCCTCCATGGTATTCCTTGTAAAAAAAATTTTTAAGCTGATCTATATCACTCAGCCCTGTTCATGCATAATTCTCAGTAAGGATACGGTACATCCAAAGTCCACATGCCCACGATCATTTTACATCTCCGGTATAACAACAAAAAGTCGCTCAGTGGACAATCTTAAAACATGCACCAACCAAGATCACAGCTGGTCTTATGGGAAAATGTCCTCCAGACCGAAAAGCACGAGAGGGAAATGATTCCAGATGAGAGAACGAGGACTAGAGCGATTACACAACAGAACAACTGCAGTCTCAGGTAGATACAGCAGGTAAAACCAAGGAAAGCTGTATGGATCCAGGAGCGCTTCTCCAAATATTTGGTTCATGCTAAAAAATAGAGCACATTTATTAAAAATATATATTTATAAACCTTGATATGAACAGATACACACATCAAGCCAATGAAAAAAAAGAAAAAATAAGTTATCTCCCCAGTATCAAATAGTTAGACACTTTTGATGAATGGGATGCTTGTTAAGGATTGTCCCTGTGGTTTTTGGTACCAAACAGTTCATCGAGTTAGGAGGAAACACATGTCCTGGGAGACAGGCCGAGAGCTGTGTCTACTGTGAGCTGCGTCCACCCCTGTTCCTCTTTTTGAACACGTGGCATCTGTCAGTGACCTGGGATAACCCATCTCTGCACCCATCCACTCCCTGATGGTGTCAAAGGGCGGTTTTCCAAGCATCCTTTCGGGTCCCCTGCCAACGATGTTGAGTTCCTTGCTGTGTGAATGAGTTTTGGTGGATTCATTGTGCTTTAGTGTCTGCTCCTTGCAGCAGGATTGGTTGATTTTGGTGACCCTTTATTGAGTTCGAAGGTGCATCTGATTGGGCGGTATGTGTCGGTCAAGGCTGCTTGTTGGCGCAGTGTCCGGTCACTGATCTGCCAACACACAGGACTCCTCCTGTCTTTTGGCCATCCCGAGGCCTGAGGGCCCACTGGGCCATTCACAGAGTGGTGTAAATGTATACAAATATGATGACGATCAGGTTCAGAATCGTCCCAATAATCCCCAGCATCGCCAAGACACTCTCTTCTTTACTCTCTTTTTCCTGGCCTCCTCTGTCTTCGTCATTTCCACTCGTGATTACCATCTTGGTGGCAAATGTCTTTATCTTCCTCCCCAGACTAACCTGCGATTGGAAAGAGGCAGCACAAAAAAATGACAGTTTATAAGCATCCTCTTCAAAGCCTGGCACACTGGGTCAGGGAGTGATTTCATGTCTGGGGACTAGGTCTTGGGTGGGCCCGAAAAACCTCTCATGGAGAAAACCTTGGGACACACTGCTCTTTGGCGATGGAGAAATGGCAGAGCATGGCTGATCACTTTCAAGGATGAAGATTGTGATACCGGCATAAAGAGCTCAGCCCTGGGGTTCAGCGTGGCCACCACCCATTCTACTGGGATTTAGTGTTAGTCCTTTTCCTTGAAGCAGAGATAGACAGCTTCACAGTTGTCCACCAAAAGCACGTGGGCTCTCCCACAGCAACGGGAACCTGACACATGTTCACATACTAGATTCCACCCTAGACAAGTACGTCCTGCACGTGCATGAAGTGGGTAGGAGGGCGTCATGGTCACACTGTGCTTTAAACACTGGATACCCTGTGAATAAGGGTGACCGAATCTAGGGAAGGCAATTTACTGAGATCAGAGAGGATGGAAAGGGGAGAGGGGGAGAGCATCATAAGAAACCCACATCACCGCCAGCGGGAGCACACACTGGTCAAATCATTCTGGAAAGTTCCCTGGCATTACCCAGAGAAGCAAAGAGATAGTCCCCAGCTGGGCTGAGCACCTGACCTCCTAGGTGTTCATCTAAGAGAAATCCCTGTACCTGTGAACCTGGAGACAGTGATAGGAATGCTCCCGTGAGCTTCAGCTGGGAAGGGAGAGGACCAGAAATTACCCAACAAGCATCAAGAGTTGAAGAGACGGACACGTGGCTCCTACAATGGACGCGTCCACACCAAAGAATATGACACGGCAGTGAAATGAATGCACAGCGGCTACACGTGACCATGTGGATGAGGCCCCACCTCGTATGAAGAAGCATGGTTAGGAGAACACCCACAGCACGTGTCAATTCATAAAAACTCAAACAGGGCACATCAAACAAGTATATTTAGCAACACACACTTAGGTGTTTGTAAAATGCAAGAGAATGACCAACAGAATTCAGGAGAGTGGCTACTTACAGGAAAGGACAGAGCAGGAATCCCCTGGGAGGAGCAGCAAAGACCTTCAACATACTGGTCATTTTCCATTTGTGAGGCTGTGCGGGAAGCACGTCTAGGTTCGTTTTTTATCTTTATCCTTTCAACTGTTTCAGAGAGCGCCTGACGTACATGACGTATTTTGCAATAACTAAGATATTTCTATTTATTCTTTAAAATCATAAATATGACCATTCAGGGGGCCTGGTGGGCAGCTGAAGCCTTCCTTTCCACTGATGACTAATCCAAACAACGTGGGGGGGTGGGGATGACTAATGCGTATGAGACGGCAGCAGCAACAGCCTGTCCTACTTGATGAGATGGGACACAGACCAGGCCAGGGCCCCTGGCTGCACCTCTTCTATCAGGGAGCTGTGCCTTTTCGAGCTAGAAGGCTTTTCAGGCTCCAGAGTGGTGACAATTAATTTTCTGTCATCCTGACTGATTCCTGGATCCTGGGGTACCCAGACATTTTTCAAACATGATTCTGAGTACGTCTGTGAGGGTGGCTGCTGGATGAGATTGACATTGGAATCGGTAGACTGAGCAAAGCAGACTGCCTTCCCCAGTGTGGGTGGGCCTCATCCAAGCAGTCGAAGGCCTGAATAGCAAAAAAGGGCTGAGTGAGAAGGAACTCCTCCTGCCCGACTGCCTTTGAGCTGGGACATCAGCTGTTTTCTGCTTTTGCATCCAGATGGAAACCTAGGCTCTTCCTGGGTGTTGAGCCTGCCAGCCTTCAGACTGAAATGAAACCATCAGCTCTCCTGAATCTCCTGATTGCTGACTCACTGTGCAGATCCCAAGACTTGGGGGTCTTCATAATGACATGGTGCTTCCCAGGTGGCACTAGGGGTAAAGAACCTGCCTGCCAATGCAGGTTAGACAGAACAGACGCAGGTTTGATCCCTGAGTCAAGAAGATCCCCTGGAGGAGGGCATGGCAACCCTGTCCAGTATTGTTGCCTGGAGAATCCCACAGACAGAGGAGCCTGGTGGTCCAGAGCGTCACATAGAGTTGGACATGACTGAAGTGACTTAGCACACATAATGATATGAGCCAATTTCTTATAACAAGCCTCTATCTTTCTATCTATCTCTGTCTCTCTGTCATTGGTTCTGCTTCTCTGAAGAACTCTTGACAAGTCAGTTCAGGGGTCAAAGGATATCTCAGGACAAACATATTAGAAGAATCTAAAAAGGACTTCAGGTAGGCAGAGAGGGCGGCTGCCAGGTGAAACGCCTACACGCCTCTTCCTTCCTCTGGGCACATGAACCCCTGCAAGGGCCAGGTCACACCTTGGGAATCTAGTCTGGATTCAGGACACAGTGTATGTGGATAGATTTCTGTGTGAAGGAGAGACACATGGTGAAGACAAGGGAACTGCTGCAATAGGCACGTGTGCACAAACAAACAAATGTGTGCCTTAAAGGGATGTCTCATTCCCTTCACAACTTTGGTTTACTTGACAGACTGAGTGGGCTCCTACCACCCTAAAGTGGTCAGGGCAAGACTTCATCTTTTCACAGCTATCCACTCTGTCCTAGCCAATGGAATGAAACTTCTTGGAATAACATCTGTATGCAGGATGTAATTTCTGATTAAAATTCCTTTTTAAATAAAAAAAAGCAGCTTTGGCTAGGCAAAGCTTCTAGGCTGGATATGTTTGGTTTTCTTTCTTTTTCTTCCCAGTACAATTTTTTTAATGATGGGTAATACACAAACAGAGAGGTGCACAGACTTTAACCATACTTGATGAATGTTCATACCCGTTAGCTGTCACCAACATCAAGAAACAGAACCTTCAAGTACCCTGGGAGGCCCCTCTTCCATTCAATCCTTTTCTTCCTTCTTCTTGAAAACCGTTACCTTGATTTCTAACATCCTAGGCTAGTTTTGCCTGTTTATGGATTTTATGGAAACAGAACTATACAGGATGTCCTCTTTTGAGTCTTTCCCCCTTCACTGTTATGCTGTGTGTAGCGGTAGCTCATTCATTCTCATCATGAACAGTACTCCATTATATAAACAGACTCACTATGTATGCATTTATTTTACTGCTGATGGGCATTTGGGTTGCTTTCAGGTTGAGGTCATTATGCTGTTCTGAACATTCTTTTACATTTCTGCTGGCAAACACAGATATGCATTTCCCCAATGTTTTAAGTGAAAATTTTCACATACAGCAAAAAAAAAAAAATTTATACTGAGCACCTATCCACTCAGCAACTAACTGTTACTATTAGCATGTTACTATACTTGATTTTAGTCACTCACCTAGAGCCAGACATCCTGGAGTGTAAAGTCAAGTGGCCCTTAGGAAGCATCGCTAAGAGCAAAACTAGTGGAGATGATGGAATTTCAGCTCAGCTATTTAAAACACAAAAGATGATGCTGTTCAAGTGCTACACTCAATATATCAGCAGAGTTGGAAAACTCAGCAGTGGCCACAGGTCTGGAAAAGGTCAGTTTTCATTCCAATCCCAAAGAAGGGCAATGCCAAAGAATGCTCAAATTACTGTACAATTGCAGTCATTTCAAACGATAGCAAGGGTATGCTCAAAATCTCTCAAGCCAGGCTTCAGCAGTACATGAACTGAGAACTTCCAGATGTACAAGCTGGGTTTCAAAGAGGCAGAGGAAACAGAGATAAAAATGCCAACATTTGCTGGACCATGGAGAAAGCAAGGGAGTTCCAGAAAGCCTTCTACTTCTGTTTCATTGACTATGCTAAAAGCCTTTGAATGTATGGATCATGACACACCGTGGAAAATCTTTAAAAGATGGAAGTACCAGACCACCTTACCTGCCTCCTGAGAAACCTGTATGCAGGTCAAGAAGCAACAGTTAGAACTGGACACGGAACAACGGACTGGTTCAAAATTGGGAAAAGAGTAAGACAAGGCTGTATATTGTCATCCTGCTTATTTAACTTATATGCAGATTATATCATGTGAAATGCCAGTCTTGATAAATCACAAGCTGGAGTCAAGATCATCAAAAGAAATATCAACAACTTCAGATTTGCAGATGAAACCACCCTAATGGCAGAAAGCAAAGAGGAACTAAAGAGTCTCCTAATGAAAAACAAAGAGGAGAGTGAAAAAATTCATTTAAAACTCAACATTCAAAAAATGAAGATCATGGCATCTGGTCCCCTCACTTCACGGCAAACAGAAGAAGAAAAAGTGGAAGCAGTGACAGATTTTACTTTCTTGGGCTCCAAAATCACTGTGAACGGCGACTGCAGCCATGAAATTAAAGGATACTTGCTCCCTGGAAGAAGGAAAGTGATGACAAACCTAGACAGTGTATTAAAATACAGAGATATCACTTTGCTGACAAAGGCTCGTATAGTCAAAAAGTTCTGGGTTTTTGCAGTGGTAAAGAATCTGCCTGTCAATGCAGGAGACGCTGGAGATGTGGGTTTGATCCCTGGGTTGGGAAGATACCCTGGAGTAGAAAAATAGCCACCCACTCCAGTATTCTTGCCTGGAAAATTCCATGGACAGAGGAGCCTGGCTGGCTATAGTCCATGGGGTTGCAAAGAGTCAGAGATGACTGAGCACACACATCATCTTTCCAGTAGTCATGTACGAATGTTTCAGTTGAACCATATGGAAAGCTGAGCACCGAAGAACTCATGCTTTCATATTATGGTGGTGGAGACGCTTTTGAGAATCCCTTGGACTGCAAGGAGATCAAACCAGTCAATCCTAAAGGAAACCAATCCTGAGCACTCATTGGAAGGACTGATGCTGAAGCTGAAGCCCCAATACTCTGGCCACCTGATGTGAAGAGCTGACTCACTGGAAAAGACTGATGCTGGCAAAGATTGAGGGCAGGAGGAGAAGGGGACGGCAGAGGATGAAATGGCTGGATGTCATCATCGACTGGATGGACATGAGTTTGACAAAACTCCAGGAGATAGTGAAGGAGGAGCCTGGCGTGCTGCAGTCCATGGGGATGCAAAGAGTCAAACATGACTTACTGAACAACAACATTTGTTTTCTCAGATACCTGTCCCTGAATCTTATCCAGCCATCTTTTTGGGGTGCATTTCAAAGTAAACTGCAAATATCATTATCTGTGTCAGGCACTCAGTCATGCCTGACTCTTTGCAACCCCATGGACTATAGCCTGCCAGGCACCTCTGTCCATGGGATTTTACAGGCAAGAATATAGGAGTGGGTTGCCATTTCCTTCTCCAGGGAAATATCCATTTAAATACTTCCCTTTGAATACTGCAGTTTACATGTATTAACTAGAGTCAAGGTTTGTTTGCAATGTTTTCTTTTGATGTAAATCTGTGCCATTTCCTATTGGCTCTTTTCACCCAAGAGAAGAACTGCTAGGGTATAAGGTGTAAGTGGTTGTACCCACTCACTTGTTTCTGAGTGCGAGGTTGGCCCCTTGTTTTATCTTGGTGATTTCATGGCCTTTGCATGAGGTCACAAGAAGGCAAAGAGACATCCACTCCTTTCTCTGCCCTGGACAGACATCTACCCAAGCACCAGTTATCTCTTTCATGGGTCTCTTGTTTCTTGTAGTTTCCTTAGCCAGACTTCAAGCCCTGAAAGAGCAAGCTTTTGAATCTCCAACACCAAGCACAGGGCTTGGCATGGACCAGGCATTTGGGGAAAGCGCACTGAAGTAGTGTGTGAGTGGGTGCTGCAGGTTGGGGGAGCGGTGTGGGGTGGGGTGTGAATCTGGCTATCCACGTCTCTGCAGGGCAGGGAAAAGATCACCAAGGTCGGTCTAAAGAGACACAATTAGTGCTGCCCTTAAAACCCAACACCCATCATCGCAGTCACTCAAGCAAAACAAAGTGCCAGTCACGGAGGCTGCTTGGTTTCAAGGCTTAATTTAGCCTCTTCCCCGAGTTAACCCAAGACAGCTCTGACTCAGGAGGAAGTGGAGGAGAATAATCAGGTCGACTGTGTTTACTTTCTGAGGTCTCTGCAGCAAACTGAGAGCCCAGAAGAGGCCTTCTCTGACTCCCAAGAGCTGCATTCCAAAAGTCTGCCTCCAAGGGGCTTGAGTCATCAGCCTGAATCTCCCCAGAGAAATCGAGTTGGGAGTGCAGCCGGATTCCCAAGGGAGCCACCGAGGGTTTCCTCGGAGAGAAGTGATTGGAACACGGTTTTCCTTGGGAAAAGCTGTCTGGCCAGGGAGTGGAGAAGAATGAAAGAGGTTGGGAGATTAGCTGAAAACTAGACCAATAACAGAGATGGGAGGGGAAAAGAGAACCAAAATAAAACAGAAAGGAAAGTTGGAGACTAGGCAACGTCTGACATGAAGACAGCTGCATAGGCATAAGTTTATTCATTCACTCCCTCACTCATTCCTACTTGCCAGGAGCTGGAGTGGGGCGAGGGGAGTGACAGTTAGCTGCTAATGAGAAAGGCATTTTGGGGGGCATGATAAAAATGTTCTAGACTTAGATTTTGGTGATGGCTGCACAACTCTGAATTGTACACTTTGAAGAGGTGAATGTGGTGGTTTGTGGATTTTATCTCAATAAAGAGGTTTATCTCAAAAAGAGAGCATTTGCAACAGTAGTGGAAATATAAATTACCTAGAAATCAATCTAACAGAAAATATGTAAAATTCTTCAAAAAGAAAAGTTTACAGACATAAAGTTGCACCTACATAGGAAGGAAGACACACCGTCTTCAAGGAGTGTGAGAGTCAATATCTAGAAAACATGAATGAGTTCTACCTAAGGTGATCTATACACAGAGCTAATACAGTCAAAATTCCTGCAGGGTCTTTGGTGCTACCTAGCAGGCTGATTCTAAAATGTATATCAAAGTGCAGAGAGATAATAATAGGCAAATTATTTATTAAGGAAAAATAAGAAAAGGGAACTTGCCTTATAAGACATCATGAATTATTATACAGCTTTAGGAGTTAACCCTTAGAAAAATAAGTCCAAAGAACAGAAACAGAGCCACACATATATGGACATTGCTCATCATTGGGGGAAATGGGCTTCTGGATAAACAGTGCTGCAATAATTGGGTAACCATATAGAAAAAAATCAAACCAAATTTCACCAGTTCCAGGTGGATTACAGACAACTGCGAAAAGGAAAACTTAAGAACTTTTATAAGACAATATAAGTGAATATCTTTATGAACTTGAGGCAGAGGATACCTTACTGAGAAATAAAAGTTCAAACTATAAAGAAAAATAGTAATAAATTCAAAAGCATTAAATTTAATACCTTTGTTTATAAAAAAAATGTCATAAAGTTAAGCCATAATCTGGGATATATATATACACACACACATATGTGTATGGACTATATGCCTACATATACATACTATATACACTGTATATCATAAATATCATGTCAGTGTCATGCCAGTAAGAAAATGATAAAACTCCCAGTAGAAAACTGGGCAAAAATCATGTTCAGGCACTTCTCAAAAGAGTAAGTAAGCATCGAGAAGCTAAACCTCAGTAATCAGAGAAACGCAAATTAAAATACGATGAGAAAAAAAATAAAATACAGTGAGTTACTACCCAACAGCCATGATGGACAAGAGGTCAAAAAAATCAGAAAAAACCATTCAATACTGACAAAGGCTGTAAAGCAACAGGGAGGCTTGTTCACCAGCTTCGGGAATCCTGGGGCTTTCCAGATGGCTCAGTGGTAAAGACCCTCCTGTCAATGCAGGAGACGCAAGAGACACGGGTTCGACTGCTGAGCTGGGAAGATCCCCTGGAGAAGGAAACGGCAACCCACTCCAGTATTCCTGCCTGGAGAATTCCATGGACAGAGGAGCCTGATGGGCCACGTCCACGGGGTTGCAAAGAGTCAGACATGACTGAGCGACTGAGCACCCGCAGAAGTACAACTTGGTCACCGTCACTTTGTAAGGTAGGATGCTATCATCTTATAAAGATGCGTATACTCAGACCCAGGTGACCCACCATCCCACCTGCGGGCACATACCTGGGTACACCTGCACCAGTGTCCCAGAGCAGCCAAGAATGCTGACAGACAGCAATGTCAGCGTTCACAACATGTTGGGAACAACACAAATGTCCATCCACCGTCGTGGCCTGGCATATATTCTATACGGCGAGAAAAGGAGTGAAATGCTGCAGCCTGCAGGAATAAATCGCTACTACAACATAGATTTAAAAAGTAAGCCGCCAAAGACTACATAAAGGATATCTCCATCTGTATGGAGCTCAGAAATGGGAAACGGAACAAGTTGTTTAGAGACAGAGTGAGTGAGTGAAAGGCACTGAGTCGTGTCCGACTCTTTGGGACCCCATGGACTATACAGTCCATGGAATTTTCAAGGCCAGAATACTGGGCTGGGTAACCTTTCCTTTCTCCAGGGGATCTTCCCAACCCAGGTATCCCTCATTGCAGGCAGATTCTTTACCTGCTGTGCCACAAGGGAAGCCCAAGAATACTGGAGTGGGTAGCCTATCCCTTCTCCAGAGGATCTTCCCGACCCAGGAATTGAACCAAGGTCTCCTGCATTGCACGCGGATTCTTAACCAACTGATCTATCAGGGATAAAATTACAAAGAAAAGCAAGAGAATAATAAACCAAAAAAAGGCCAGGGGAGTGATTACTACCAGGTGGAGAGGGGGAATGGATGGGATTGGGGACCCCTGAAGTACTGGTAATATTTCTTAAGTGGGGAGGTGGGTACATGGATGCTTGTTCTTTACACCTTACATTTTCTAAATTGACTTTTGATATTCATCCAATAATTAATACAATTAATTAATGAGTAATTATTTCAACTGAATACTTACTAATGAAACAAAGCTTATAATAAAAACAAATTTATAATTCATTAAAACAACTTTAAAAAAAAGATCCACGGGGTTCTAAAGACTAGAAGTATTGGGTGCTATGTAAATACGTATGTGTAAATTTAAGGGGGAGTCCTGTGCTCTGTAACCAGGGAGGGGCCATCCTCTCTGCAAAGACCAAGGTGATGTTATAGAACTCTGCTCAATGTTATGTGGCAGCCTGGATGGTTTCACCTGAAACCATCACAGCATTGTTAATTGGCTATATCCCAAAACAAATTTAAAAAAAAAGATCAAGGTGATTGTGCAAGGAGACAGTGCCTCAGGTTTTGAGAAAGTGATATTCAGTGGGAAGAAATCATAATGCTGCCCTCAAACGCATCTGACGTCCTAGCTTGGCTCTGTGGTTTACCAGCTGTGTGAGCTGGGCAAGCGGCTTCACCTCTCTTAGACTCTGATTCCTAATCTATAAGGTGCAGGTTAATACTCAGCTTGTAGGACTAAACAGAATGGCCGTGAACTGTCTGGTTCAAGGACTGGCAGCTACTGAGATTAAATGATGATGATGCGGATGGTGACTGGCACTTGTTCTCGTGGCCCCACGAGCCTCCTTTCCTCTAGCTAAACACCGCCCACCTCTAACTGGTTTGTGCAGTCTCCCCTCATCACGATCCTGCTCCTGGAAAGACCCATTCCAAAATCACAGCATTTATGAGGCAAACAGTACTCCAGGCAAGGTCTTCCCAGCCCGGTGGGGCAGGGCTATCCCCTCCATCCTTCTGGGGCAGCACACCCACTAATGCTGCCCAGAACCACACTGGCTTTGGGGTCACCACAGCATGCTATGGAATCGCCATGCTACAGAGCCACGTGGACCTCTTCCTGTCCGAGGGAAGTGAGTGTTTGGAAACCAAAGCCAGGACTGAGTATTCTGACTCTGTTACATTTCAGCAGTCTGACTTTTGCCCATGGAGCCACCCGTGAGGCCATCTCAGCTTCCAGAGGACCCCTTCTACCTACCCAGTCCTTCTCCTCCAGCTTCAGACCGTCCACAAACTGAACATGCACACCCTCCACGCTGTTGTCTAGATGATTCATGTCCCAATTTTTGACCAGATTTCCAGGGTAATGCTAACGTGTTCATAGCATCACAAGTCATTTGACTTCTATTGTTTGCTTTCCCCTTCTATGCATATTTCTCTGTCTTTTTTGTAAGATGCCGTGAAGTCCAGCTAAGACTTCTAGGTCTACCACGCCAGTGACCTTGCCAGAGGCGGACACGGCTGAGAGACGCAGTCCTAGGGACCCACACTGGGTCTTGGTGTTCTAGGCCCCCCAAATCACTTGCAGGGTCCCATTCTCTGCACCCAATTTCTCAGAGCTGCTTAGTAAGTCACATATCTTTCTTCCTTCAGCTGCCACTTGGCAATCAACAACAAACAGGGAATGAAAAAAAAAAAACCTCACAGGATTATGAAACATTGTGCAGCAGTTTAAAATGAGGATCAAAAGACCAAGTTGCCTAAAGGCAGATGCCCCAGCTATGAGATGGGGAAAAAAACCCACAAGATACTGCAATTCAGTCCTACTTAGGATTCCAAATAATAGTTTTAAAGCCTCACTAGAACAGAAGAAAAATGCCTGGGGGGAGAATATGAAATTTTCTGTCATGTAGTTGACTATGTTATTTTAGATGTGAAGAGCTGACTCACTGGACAAGACCCTGATGCTGGGAAAGACTGAAGGCAAAAGGAGAAGAGGGCTGCAGAGGATGAGATGGTTGGATGGCATCACCAACTCAACGGACATGAATCTGAGCAAACTCCAGGAGGTAGCGAAGGACGGGAAAGCTTGCAGGGCTGCAGTCCATGGGGTCACAAAGAGTCAGACCCGGCTGAGCGACTGAACACACATTGTTTATATTCCCTCATATTCAAAACACATATATTCGTAAATAAAACCACGAAGACTCCAAGTGCTTCTGTCTTTCTAAGAGCCTTAGAAAATTCACTATACGAGTGAAAAGGACAAATCAGGCAGCCTTCTCTGTGACATTCTCTCTCTGCTGGGGGAAGGAAGTGGGGAGGCGGCTGGAATTTGAGCTGAGAAAGGGGTGTTGCTGCGTGTGGGAATGCCAAATGTTAAAAGTTCTGACAGTGTTTTTGTTCCACCAGAGATACTCAAGCCATATGGATCTGGCTTCGGTACCCTTTAATTCTAGCAGAAATTCGCCAGTCTTGGGACTAAATCTGTGCTCCCCAACATGCTAAGAGAGGTACCACTCATTCAACACAAGGAGGGGAGACACTATTTCATTCAAATTCTTTCCAGGACTCCCTGACCACCTTCCCAAGAGTGGCTCTGGCTCAACTGTAATTCCCAGTGTTTCTCCATCTCAAGGACATTTTTATATTGTTGGGGGGAGGAAGTTTCATTCCATCCTATTTAACAAGGATGAGCTTTTGCCTGGACATTCAGAAAGGCTGGATAACAAATCCAGTGGGTGATGCCAGACCATTAAAGAACCATTGACATCTCCCTAGAGAACAGACCTCAGTGGCCACTTAAAACACAGCATCCCCTGGGGAACCCATAGACCAGGATTCCCATCAGTATCCTCCGAGCATCCACAGAGCATCCGCCAATAGAAAACCAGGTCCCCCGGGGAATCTCGTGACCCAGGGAGGGGGAGACATAAACATCACTGTGGTGACGTGAGGAACACACAATGGGGGAGTCCCTACTCACGTGAGAGGCATGCAGGGAATTCTCCCAGGAATATTGGAGGGAGCTAAGCTGAGACCCGAATGGCTAGCAGGACTAGTTCAGCCCATCCTGGGAGAAAACTAGGCGTTAGGAGATTGGCAGGCGCAAAGAAAAGGTGAATGTGTCAAAGGCTGCGTGCAGTGAGTCTGGGCAATGAAGCATCCCGGGGAGTCTGTGGAGAGCCGAAGCCTCAGGGGGAAGAAGAGGCCAGTACAGGGGCTCTTGTAAACCACACAAAGAGCTTTGGAATTTATTCCACAGACTATGCAATAAGTACATGGATGCTCATTTCGTATTTATTATCTCAACCATACATATACACTATTTATACGTGAGATGGGCTTCCCCAGTGGCTCAGTGGTAGAGAGTCCGCCTGCAATGCAGGAGACACGGGAGATGCAGGTTTGATCCCTGGGTCGGAAAGATCCCTTGAAGGAGGGCATTGTAACCCACTCCGGTATTCTTGCCTGGAGAACCCCATGGACAGGGGAGCCAGGCAGGCTACAGTCCACCAGGTCGCAAAGAGTCAAGACGTGACTGAGTATGAGCACAAGCACACATGAGAAACTTCATGAAAAAATTTGCAAAAACCCAATTAGCTCCTAAAATCAGACCCCAGTAAGTAAAAATGGTAACTCGCTCTCTGAGATGAAATGTTCCGACCAGGTGGCCTCCAGCTCTGCCTCAGGAAATCAGCCAGGAAGCACTGTCTGAGGGACAGACACCCAGCATCCAGGTCAGGTCCTCTGCAGAAGCTGGGCAAGAGCTCTCCAGAGGACAAACTCCTGCCTGTGTGCCCACAGCCAGTCTAAGCAGCCACAGAATACCCTGTGCTTCATTAGACGCTACTCAAGGCAGATGGCAGCTCGGACACACCTGTGAATTTACCCCCAGGGGCTTCAAAGAGCCATCAAAGAAAAAGCATTTGTAAAGTATTTAACCTGCTCAACAAAGGTTTACAATTATTATTATTATCATTACTGAGTCCAAGTTTGTACTGCTCATCAGAGACAAGCTGTTGGGACAAGGAATAGCTACTTTATTTGGAAAGCTGGCAGACTGAGAAGATGGTGGACTCATGTTCCAAAGAACCATCTTGCCTGAGTTAGAATTTGGGCTTCTTTTATACGAAGAGGGGAGGAAGTAAAGCCAAACATCTCTTGGTCCTGGTCAGCCTCCAGAAGGGATGTGCTAGTTTCTTCCTTCCTACAGTTAGTTATTCACAGGTGAGCCTAGCCAGGAGGTTTCCTGTGAGCTAAAGAAACTTGTTTTAGCTTAATGCTCATTACCTGGGAGACAGGGTTCCCAGAGATGGGCCATTATGTATAATGTAAGCTTATAGGCATAATCCCTTTAGTGATTTAACTTGTAATAAAATGCAAAGGTTCTCCTCTGTTACATCATCATTATCATTGTCTTTTACGGACAGATATTGCTGGATCCAGCTTTGCACATGAGACCCATCATGACATGACCTGTAACTACTTCTCTAGCTACCCAGGAAGATAACAATCGTAGCTGTTAATCAGTAAGTACAAGGTATGGGCCAAACTCTATATTGTCATCCAGCCTGTCAGCCATTTGAAAAATATTCATTGAGCACTTACTATGTGCCAGGCCCTATTTGAGAGTACTGGGATTCAGCAGCAGCAAAAAGAAGTGCTTGTCCCCTTTAAGAGACATGGAATTGAGACTCAAAATAGTTACTGAACACTTACAACATGCCTGGCACTGCCCTAGGCACTAGCAATATGACCATGAATAAAACAAAGAACTCAAAAACTGAGTCAGGATCAAACCCAGCAGCCAGAGTACTGCTCCTCCCCGGCCTCCCTCTCATGCCTCTCACTCTGCTCCTGCAGCCCCCTCCCCTGAACTCCCACCGTGTTCTCTAACCTCAGCGCATCTGCCCACTCTCCTCCCAGCCTGGACAACTGCCATTCATCCATTCAGGTTCAGCTTACTTGGCAGCCTCTCTCCAGGGATCCTTTCTTGATGTCGGGAGGCCCACTACAGACTGCGTCTTGAGCACCTCCAGTCCTATTCTGTAACCATCCCTTTATCTGGGTCCTTCCCTACTCAACTGTGAGCGCCTGAGTCTGGTTCATCTCTGTATCCCAGCCCTCCCCGACCTGGCCTGGACTTCTAATGGTGCTCAGTGCACTGAAATAGCAAGTGAATGAATGAATGAAGAGATGGACTCAAGGGAGCCTGGGGAAGCCCAGGGCATCTTTCTTCTCTTGTCTGCTATCTACAAATGGTGACACCACTTGCACTCAGAGTGAGCAATGGACAGACTGAGACCAGCCTCCTACCTGCTCCTAACCTAGGGAAGAGCCTGGGCAAATCTCTCTGCACTCAGCTCACCCATGTGATCAAGGAGAGTGTGGGTCCAGATAATAAGATATGGGGGCCCTTGTCGGTAGATGGGCTTGTTTTCTTTCCCACCTTGAAGTCTGATGAAAGAGAGGCTTAGTTTACTATGTGGAAGGTAAGAAAAGTTTAAATACTGATATAAACAGAAAAAACAGCTCCCTGTACTAACCTTTAAGGGTAAATTAATCAGTCTTTCTCTCGCTCAGATGAGAGTACACTTTTTAGTTTTGGGAAGAATGAATTATATTAGCCTAGACTTCCCCTGGAGAAGGCAATGGCAAGCCACTCCAGTACTCTTGCCTGGAAAATCCCATGGATGGAGGAGCCTGGTAGGCTGCAGTCCATGGGGTCGCTAAGAGTCGGACACGACTGAGAGACTTCACTTTCACTTTTCACTTTCATGCATTGGAGAGGGAAATGGCAACCCACTCCAGTGTTCTTGCCTGGAGAATACCAGGGGCAGGGAAGCCTGGTGGGCTGCCGTCTATGGGGTCGCACAGAGTCGGACATGACTGAAGCGACTTAGCAGCAGCAGCAGTAGCAGCAGCAGCAGCAGACTTCCCTGAGATCATCAGGCAGCTCCAGGGCAAGACTGCTTAAACCCAGCAGTGGAAACAAGACACAACCCCACCAGCCAGATCACAGCCACCTGCCTGCTACTCCCTCTGGGCCATGGACCCCACTTGCCAGGAGAACCCACTCCCACTTCTCAGGAGAAGCAGGAAGTAGGGAAAGAGGTGAGGACTCTGGGGAGCTGTATCTGAACTCCAGTTTGGCCCCTAATGAGCTGTGTCACCTTAAATACATTATCCTCTGTACATATCCTCTGTATGTGTATGTATCCTCATACATAGTCCTCATCTGTAATCAATTCAAGATGGACACACACCTTGACTTTCAAGAAACAAATATTTTCCAACAGTGGAGGGTAAAGCTTACTGGAGGGAAAGTTGGCAACACCCAATAGAACTGCATGTGCATCAACTTGCAAAGCTGGCAAGCTCACTCTTGGACAGAGCTCTGAAGATAACGCCCAGCACTGCAAAAGTATTCATGCAGTTTATTCAATGCAACATCACTGGAAAATGCAAAAATGTGATAAGCAACCTAAACACTCAGACACAGGAGGGGAGCTGAATGAACTCTGGTATTGCCACACGGTGGAGTACTATGCAGCTATAAAGAAGGAGAGCAAAAGAGTGATACGAACTAATTTGGGGATCATTCCAGGACTTACGGTTAAATTAGAAAAGCAAATAGTGAGAGTGTAATGCTACAATTCATTCAAGAATGAGGCTGTAAGATATACAACCTGCTCATCCGTACAGAAGAAATACAGAAAGGCTAAATGAGAAATGAAAGAGAAGATGGGCTACCTAGAGGAGGTAAGGAAGGGGTAGAGAGAAGTCAAGGATGAGATCAGATTGGCAGGGATGAAGAGGGAGTGACATGCCTCCAAGTATATCTTTTGGTTCAGATGTGACGGAGAAGCACTCTGATATTTCGTACGACCTTCATACACACACAAAAAAGGAACTAAAAACAACCAAGATGTGAGAGAAACTCAAAATGGGATGTCAACGCTAACAAAAGGGCCAAATTACTGTAAATAAATAATATAACCACACTGAAGAGGGTGGGGGAAAAAAGCATTAACTTCAGAGGCTTTGGAAAACCAAGCTTTGAATGTGTAGTGTGGCACTGAGGACAGAAGGCGCTGGCATCACTTAGGAAACGCACTTCTCACAGGGATGTGGGTCAGCAATTCTGAAACTGCTCCATATTGGAGTTAAATACATGTATCTAAGATAATGACAACTGGGCTTCTCACTGCTGGAGAAAGGAATTACACATAAGGAAATGAGGAAAGGTTAAATGAACCTTGTGCTGTTGAACCGGAATTAGAACTATCAGGATAGACTTATGGTTTTTAACATACATACAGGTAGGTGGATACAGAAATACAGATGAAGATATATTCGTGTGTTAGTGCATCACCATGTAATTCCCAGCTGTGTCCCTGGGAGGATCTAAACGCAGTGACACCTCAGTAGCAATGAGCACAGCCAACACCCAGATCTTGGTTTCTATATGCCATTTCACTTCTTCAACGAAAGGAACCAGGACCCTTGGAGAAGAGGCTTGCCGCAGGATTCGGGAAAGGAAAATACAAGATAACTTTGAACATCTTACAACTTGAAAAAATAAAGAAATGCTCACAAAAAACTGAGTGGGTCTGGTCAAAAACACAAGTTCAAAACTGAAGGTGTTCCTAATATGAGGCCAAAGCTGGAACAACATAAGCAAGAAAATAAATAGCCACAGTAACAAACCATAGCTTATAGAATAATGTAAATATCCAGGGGTCTATATAGCTATAAATAACCACTTAAACAAATAAATGGGAGAGAAAGGATGGTTCTTTCTTACAGTAGAATTCCAAGTAGTAAAAGCAGAAATAAAGAAGGAAATAGAAAATTATCATTAGGCAAAGATTACAGTAATAAATGTTGTAGAAAAGACCCCTTGATGGATGCTAAAATTAATGGGTGAAAATTTAGGGAGAAACAGTGTTTGCTTAGTCTGCTGGGTAAAGTACCTCCCTCCAGACATCTATTAATTTGAAAGAAAAGACAGGAACTTGACAGTGGAGAAGCCTGGCAGACAGCACCTTAAACAAGTGACCAAGGTCAACATGACCAGTCATGAGACACAGACGCTATGGAGCCCTGATAGGAGGCAGCGAGCAGGACACAGCATCACCTCCGTGGGACCCCTGCCCAAAACGGACCACCTCGATTCAAACCTGACGGAACATCGCACAAACCCAAACTGAGGGTCATTCTACAAAATCACTGATCAGTGCTCTTCAAAAGTGCCAAGATCATGAAGCGCAAGGAAGACAGAGCAACTGTTACAGATGGAGGGGACGAAGGAGCCAGGACAATTAAGGGATGCGGGATCCTGGGTGAGACGCTGGAACAGGAAAAGAACCTTCGTGGGCAACCTGCTGACTTCAGAGTAAGGTCTGAGGTTTAGTTAGCAGCCATGTACGATGCGCTCTGCCGGGGTTTGCTCACTGCACTCTGACCATGCAAGACGTGAACTTGAGGGGAAGCCGGGGAGGAGAACTCGGTGCTATTTCCGCAACTGTAAGTCTCAATTATTTTAAGAGGTAACGCTTAGCATCATCATTCAGTTACTTCACAACTGCTTCTGCCAGCTCACCAGGCCTTTGCTGGGCCCTACAGAACTGTCTGTGACGTGTGTGTGAGCATGCTCAGTTGTGTCTGACTTTTTTGCGACCCCATGGACTGTAGCCTGTCAGGCTCCTCTGTCCATGGGATTTCCCAGGCAAGAATACTGGAGTGGGTTGCCTTGTCCATCTCAAGGGGATCTTCCCGACCCAGGGGACAACCTGCGTCTCCTGTATCTCCTGCACTGCAGACAGATTCTTTATCACTGAGCCACCTGGAAAGCCCTGCTAAAGTGTCAATCACTCTGTGGGGGCTGGGAAGGGCACCAATCCTTGGTGAAAGGAGCTCCAGAACTGGGGGGAACTTGTGGCACATTTGAACGTCCTCAGCCAGGACTGGGGTCCTAAAGGGTGCACAGTCAGTCCCTGCAGAGATCCCAGACTGGGCTCTCTCAGCTCCCTGACCCCTCTGCAGACACCCTACCACCCCCTACAGTGCCCTGCTTCTCAGGAGTACCCAGGACTCAAGGCCTCCGCCTCTCAGGGCTGAGTCTCAGGGCCCTGGGTTCCAGTCACTTCAGATTCTGCATTTCCAGACTGACAATGGGGCCCCTGGCTGGCACCCATCTGCACTGCACTTCAAACCAGGCCTCTGCCTGAGCACAGCTCCTAGTTCCCGTCTGAGAAGCCTACTCCGCGACCCCGGGCCTGGGCTGCTGACCTTTGTGTCCGTCCCCATCCTCCAGGGAAAGACTGCTTTGCTCCAGAAGCTGACTGGTGGCTGGCACTCTGCTCCTGAGGCTGGAGGGGTCAGACTGCTGCCTTCACGAGTCTGGCCTATGCCCGCCTGCCCATCAGCCTGTGCCTCACTGCCCAGCATCCCACAGACCTCCCAATGCCAACTGCTTCTCAGCCTCAGTCTGTCTGCCAGGCCACCTTTTCCCAGCTCCCCAAAGACGCAGGTCCTGGTCAACCACTGAGGCCAAACAGCGTATCTCCAGATGTATCAGGCAAGACCCCAGATCTAGTCTCAGGCAACTAGCAGAACCCACATCACATGGACGTGAGCTGTCAAACACATCCACAGCCCACAGCATCTGCCAAAACCCTCTTCCCCAGCTGTGGTGGGCCACAGATGACCACAAATCCTCTGACATGCTCTACCCTGGAGGGCTGGATCCGTGTCCCCTCCCTTGGAGTGACAGCACAGAGTTGGCAGTGACCCTGTGCCAGTTTCTGGGTCCAGCCTCAAGACACTGGCGGCCTCCACTTCCTACCCTCTGGAACACTGCACTCCAGGAGAAGCCAGGTGCCCCCAAAGAAGGTCAACATCCCTAGGACTGCCTGCTGCAGAGAGGCCTTATCCTGGCCTGTGGAGAGGAACCAGGAAAGAGAGGCTGAAAACCCTGGCTATGCCAACCGCCCCACCCAGGTACCAAACGTCTGAGTGGATGAACCTTCAAACCACATGACTTGAATGCAGGAGTGCTCACGCGAGAACCGCCCCATCAAGCCCAGTCCACCCACAGAGACTTGAGAGATAATAACAACTTCTGTTTCAAGCCACTAAGTTCTGGCTGGTTGTGCAGAGGATGAGATGGTTAGATGGCATCACCCATTCAATAGATATGAACTTGGGTGAACTCTGGGAGATGGTGAGGGTCGGGGAGGCCTGGCATGCTGCATGAGGTCATGAAGAGTCAGACACGACTTAGTGACCGAACAACAACAACAGCAGTGCAGCAAGAGATAACATTGGCTGAAAGAGGCTTTTGTTTGCAACCCTCCAGGAGAAAGAAGCTTGTCTTCTTCAAGTAACAGCAAGTGATTATAGCAGAATTTGACAGTTAAACAGGCAGACAGTGCCCTCTGGGAGAATAGCAAAGATCATGAACATCAGTTTTCTCATCTGTAAAGTGGGTATCATAATTCCCCAGGAGTCGGATGAGAACTGGGTGACCAAGCTGGCTGTATCTGAGATCTGCATCCAATGTGTATCATTGGGTGTGTATGGCGGGGGTGGGGGGCTTCATTCTGAAATCCACAGATCTGAGTTCAAATAGATACAGACACCTAGCAGGGACTCAGGGTATCGAGTCTGGCTGCCCCTCACCTGGACAGTCTGCTTGGCTAAGTCATCATCTCTCACTTCCTGCTGGCCAAGAGACCTTGGACACCCTGAGGGCAGTCAGGGGAGCACGGGCTGATGGAGCCCTTCCTAGGGCCCAGACAGTGTTCTGGGCACTTCACATCCGTGGACAATTTTAACCCTCATAACAATCACGGAGGAGGAAGTGCCGCCATCATATTTTATCAAGCAGCAAAGTCAAGGCAGTGAGAGGAAGGGACATCCCAAAGCAGGCCCCACAGCTGGGAGGTGTCAAGAGATCTGGACACACATCTGGCTTTACGCCTATGCTCCCAAGTACCCCATTCTATTGCTTCCTGGCAAAGGGCTGCAAACCTCCCTCTGTCTGTTCATCTCTGAGCCTCAGTTTTCCTGGTGTACAAAACACGATGGGAACACCTACTGCTAAGTGTTGTGCAGATTAACGAGAGCTCACCTTGGTGCCCAGCACACCTCTCTCTGTCTCTCCCCATCACCACATTTTGTGGGTGAAGATTGCAAATAAAGGATATCCCTCCTCCTTGGAAGAAAAGCTATGACAAATCTAGACAGCATACTAAAAGGCAGGGCAACTCTGTGCCAACAAAGGTCCATATAGTCAAAGATACAGTTTTTCCAGTAGTCATGTATGGATGTGAGAGCTGGACCATAAAGAAGGCTGAGTGAAGAACTGATGCTTTCAAATTGTGGTGCCAGAGAAGACTCTTGAGAATCACTTTAGACAGCAAAGGAGGTCAAATCAGTCAATCCTAAAGGAAATCAACCCTAAATATTCACTGAAAGGACTGATGCTAAAGCTGAAGCTCCACTACTTTGGCTGCCTAATGCGAAGAGCCGACTCACTGGAAAAGACCTTGAGACTGGGAAAGATTGACAAGAGGAGAAGGGGACAACAGAGGATGAGATAGGTGGATGGCATCACCAACTTGATGGACATGAGTTTGAGCAAACTCTGGGAGGGAGTGAAGGACAAGGAAGCCTGGCGTGCTGTAGTCCATGGGGTCGCAAAGAGTCAAACATGACTTAGCAACCAAACAACTGAGAAAATGTATGTTCCTTAATCTCCCCAAAAAATCACACAAGGGAAAGGACAATCCTTTTAAGGAAACTCAACATGAAGGTCTTGATCGGATGAGAAACAGAAGAAGCTGAAGTGACTGTGAAGGAATGTGGACCCCTCCTCCTGCAGGGGATGTGGAAGCAAAAGTCTCCATTCTTTGCCCCCTACCCCAGTCCAGGCTGAGAAGTTTAACTAGCATATGAAAAGGATGTGGCCAGAAAGTCCTTTAAAGCAGGTCCCCAAATCTTCAGGATCTAATGCCTGATGTAATGATGATAGAAATAAAGTGCACCATAAATATAATGAATCATCCAGAAACCACCATGCCCCCACCCCACAGTCCACAGAAAGATTCTCTTCCATGAAACTGGTTCCTGGTGCCAAAAAGGTTGGGGACCGCGGCTTTAAAGAAGTGAGTTCCTCACCCCATCTCCTGATTACCCAGCACTTGTGTGTCCCCATTTCTCAGTACCGCTGGGGGAGGTCCCAGGGTTTCCGGAGGACATAGTACAGTGCCTGTAATTGAGATTTCTTAGCACTCAGGTCTTGCTGAGCAAACAGCTCAGCCAGCTAGCTGTGGATCAACAGCCCGTATTTCATGAATATTTTTCTTTGGATGGTTGTACCCATCAACACTGCACTTTCTCAGGAGCATTTGCATTTTAATGTGAATTTTTTCTCAACACGACTAGACAGCTGGGTGGGTTTTACCATCGACTGAGATACCAAAATACCATCTCTGCATATGGATTCTCCAAAGGTGTTTGTGTCCTGGCTGGAAATAACATCCATCTGAATGATAGCTTTTCTGAAGAAGCTGCTACTGGCATGCAGAGGTTACATGTAAGGGTTACAATTTTGATCCAATGCGTGTCTAAAACTAATGGGGAAAAAATTTTTTTAATGGATTTTGCTATCAGGCCTCATCCTCCCCCAAACATATATAATATAGCTCCTGCCTACCTGTCCAAATTCCTCCTACTCTACTTCTCAGTCCTTCCTGTACCAACTGCATCCTCAACCTTTTGGCAAATACCACCTCCAACGCTTTGCACTTGATATTTCCTCTATCAGACACTTTGACCAAACTTTTGTGCTGACTTGCTCCTACTGTATTCAAGTTTTGCTCAGATAGTCTGCCATTGAAGAACTCTTCCTGGCTACCTCATCTGTAAAGGTCCTACCTTCATTCACATTCCTACTTTATTTTCCTCAAGGTACTGATCATGACCTGAAAGCATATTATTTTGTATTCTTCCTCTTCTTCCTTGCTTGGAAGATTAGCCACATGAAGGCAATCTTGTCCTCCAGCGAAGCCCCAGTGTCAAGAACAATGTCAAGTGAACCGAAGAGACTCCATAAGTTGCTTTAAATAAGTGCCCATTTTCCAGATGAGACAGTTGTGGCCCACTGGGGGTAAATGATTTGTCCATGACAGCAGGATCCAGGGGCATCAACCCTTACACTGTCGTGAGCTCAAATCTATCAGATTAACTCCTACAGTCTATATTTACATACCTTCTTTCTTTTTTAAATTATTTATTTGGCCACATCAAGCCTTGGTCATGGCATGTGGAATCTTTGTTGCATTATGCAGGACCTTTCGTTGCAGTGCACAGAGTCTCTAGATGCACCATGCAGGTTTAGTGGCTCTGGGGCATGTGGAATCTTAATTCTCCGACCAGGGATCGAACCTGCATCCCCTGAATTGCAAGACAGACTCTTAATCACTGGACCACCAAGGAAGTATCTATATTTGCATAATTTCTATTTCCTGACTCAACCCAAGCACACTGGCTCCCTTGACATCTCCGACACCGACACCACCTACATGGGGGCTGCTGCCCAGAAGATGCTCAGGCAACATCTGCAGAAAGAAGTCTGAATGCATGAGCAGGATTCCTTGTCTGTGATTCACATGGGGGAGAGGAGACGGGAACATCGGGGGTCTTGCCACCTGACCACTCCCTGGTCACTCAATCCCTTTTCTAATATCTTCCCTGCAGGGGTGCCCAGATTTCTGCTGGAGCACCTCAGGGCTGCAGGAATCACCGCCTCCCACGAGCAGTCGCTCTTGTCAGGAAGTTTTCTGCCAGCCAGACGATAGCTTGTGCTCCTTTCTCTGCTAAGCACATGCCTCCTGGAACTCTTCCTTGAATCGCTTCCTACTCATCTCAAACGTTATGTTAGAAAATAAAAGAGAGAATCAATAAATGATTGCTGAAGATAAAAGGCTGGGGGAAAACACGCTCTTAAAATGCTAAAGGAGGCTGAAAAAAAGAGAGAAAAAGGAGTTTAAGAGAAGCACTTGTAAACCGTGCGCCCTCAGTCCTGTCTATCTGCACATAAAACAGCCCAGAACTTCCCGCTACGAGACTGTCTGTCCATAAAATGGGGATACGGGCCAGATGGGTTCACCGCTTCTAAAGGCAGTGCTGCCCCTCTTTTACTGCCTTTTGTTAGATGCTGACAGATGGTCAGAAATCCAGCACCACTTGCCCTTCTGGGACTGTTCTCTGCCTGGGACCCTGAGCACCATGTCCTACATGGGAACAGCTGACGTGGATGAGCACTGTGTCCAGGCCACCCACTCACTGCCCAGCACAGCCCTGGGCACAAAGCAGCCTCTGTCTGCAGCCTGTATCCAACAGACCTACGGCTCCCCAAGGGGAAAGAGGGCGGGGGAAGGATAAACTCGGAGTCTGGGTTCAGTAGACCCAAACTACTACCGATAAAACATATAAACAACAAGGTCCTCCTGTATGGCACAGGGAACTATATTCAATATCCTGTAATAAACCGCCACGGAACAGAACGTGAACAAGAATATATGTATGTATAACTGAATCACTTTGCTATACACCAGAAACTAACACAACACTGTAAATCAGCTACACCTGCGTGTTAAATCGCTTCAGTCGTGTCCAACTCTGCGACCCCATGGGCAGTAGCCCGCCAGGCTCCTCTGTCCATGGGCTTCTCCAGGCAAGAATACTGGAGTGGGTTGTCATGCCCTCCTGCAGGGGATCTTCCCAACCCAGAGATACAACCTCCATCTCTTACGTCTCCTGCATTAGAAAGCGGGTTCTTTACTGCTAGCGTCACCTGGGAAGCTCCCAAATACTCCAATTTAAAAAAAAAAAGGGAGGGGGGGGGCCGGATAAAAAGAAACCCAAGGCTGCAAATGGGAGACTCCTCTGCTGCCCTGGTCTCCGCCCGCTGGGGCCCAGCGACCCTGGAACAGGACTCTTCCTTCTGCAGCTCTGGCCCCAGCTCTGTCCTCAGCCACATCCTGCCATCCTCACCTAGTAACATTCAGCTCTAGCTGTGCACAGAGGCTGAGACTCATGCTGAGGGCAAAGACTGCCTCCACCCACCTTTTGCAGTTAGCACTGTTCTACGCTTGCAGAAAGACTTCATACACATTTGCAGAATAAACAAAAACCATTAAGGAACAGCCAAAAGCTCCCAATACGTGCCTGCATCTCAGATCTCCTCTGTGATTTGAAGACCTTCTGAAGCCGAAGGGTTCCTGTGAATTTCCTTTAAGTAACTGTACTCTCTCCTCTCCACAAGTCAGAACATTCTAAGGAGAAAGCTCTCACTAGAAGAGGAGGGTAAGTGAACTAAAATACCCGTGGTTAATGTTCACTCCACATTTTCCCAATTTTGTACCTTATCTGGAGTCACGAACCCCTTTGAATTCTTCCCTATGCAGGCAGAAAGCCCTGGGCACCTAGGAGTCCTTCTAGAGGGTGCTGGTACACTGGTACACTGGGGTGCCCAGGTGGCCTCCTCAATGAGAGGGTCTCCTGTCCTGAGAGGGAGGACCCAGGTCTTTTCTGGGGTTTCAGGGAGCCTGGGAGTGGATTCTGCAGGCCTCCCACCTGGGGAAAGGACATGGGGTCAGGGAGAAGCAACCAGCCCGGGCCTGATCTGCACGTCCCCTGACAAAACCACAGGACTCAGAAGGAACTCAAGCAGACCTCCTCCTGGGGCAGCAGAGACAAGTGCATGGGAAATGTGACCCCAGTCAGAAAGGAAATGAGAGAAAAGGAGGAAAAAAAAAGCAAGCATCTGCACCTGTGCAGAGCGTGGGAAATGTCCCTGTCCAGCTGTGTGACTGAGGCTGGCCACTCCCTCTTTGCAGGTCTCGCTGCTTCCATCTCTAAATTAAGTGAGGTGGGCAAGATACCAGACAATCTGTGGGGCTGCTTCCAGCTCCTGCATCCCATTATTCAATAGCCTCAGTCGGGAAATATATGAGAGAGTAGATTGGAATCAGAAAGCCAGGCACCTGTTGAAGCCACCAGCATCTGCCAGCAGAAATAACTCTTCCTCCTTTGCTGAGAAGCTGGGCCAATTGCTCTCCCCGATACTGCACAAGGCATGCTGCATCTCACTGATGCTCTGACCACCCTCGGCCTCTTATGCTACACTTGGTAGGATGAGAAATGTGTCTTACTTCTTTCTGGATGGCCAGCACCTAGCACAGGGCTTGGCACACAACAGTACTTGATGGGTGGGGCTCCAGCAAATCCCCAGGATGGCTCACAACACCCACTCTGGTGGGGACTGCTGATGCCTCACCAGGTCCAAGGTCTCCTTTTCCCTGGTACACAGCCAGGCTTCATTTCCCATCCATCTTGCTGTGAAGTGTGGCCACGTGACTGAGATCTTACCACTTGATGCGAGCGAAGTGATGCATGCCAGGGCTTTGGGAGGTGGAGCAGTCGTGCTGCCCTCTTTGTTATTCTTCCAGCCTGGGACAAATGGCGAGAAGGTCTTAAGAGTATGGAGAAGTCCAAGATGGGGAAGCTGGGCCCCCTGCCGCCTCCTGGAGGAGACTTGTCCACCACCAGGCACACCCACTGGACTGTTTATGCATGAGAAATAAACTTCCAGTGTATCTGAGACAGTACATTTTGGGATCATTTGTTATAGTCCTTCTGTTTGCCCTAACATTCTCTCTGCCCTTTTAAAAATGGAAAAGAAAACTGTTGAATTGCAAAAGGGGAAAGTTACAGAAAAGCTGATGCATTTGCGGCATTTCATTTAGAACTGGTGTTTCCAGGGCTCTGAGGATCAAATCTCTGTCTGCTTATTGACACACTGATGCCACCCTTCTCCCACAACCTACTATTAGCAGAAAATGCCAGTGCTCCAACAGGCAGCAAAGTGAATGAGTCTGGGCCTAAAATCAATCAAGTCTCTTGAAAAACAGGTACTGAAGACCTACTCGTTATAAAGCACAGGGATGGATGCCCTGAATTTGCTGTCTGTGTTTCCAAACCCTAAATCAGTCTGCGTGGTCTGAGAGGCACAAGTACAATCAGCACAGTCAGAGGTTGGCAGAAGAGAATAACTGACATTGACGGAGTCCCAGAACTTCTAAGACAGATGGGAGTCAGAGGACAGGGTATCCAGACATGAAAGATACAGACCTTTTTATGGGGTGAGGTGGTTAGTCATATTGGAGAAGGCGATGGCACCCCACTCCAGCACTCTTGCCTAGAAAATCCCATGGACAGAGGAGCCTGGTGGGCTGCAGTCCATGGGGTCGCTAAGAGTTGGACACGCCTGAGCGACTTCACTTTCACTTTTCACTTTTATGCACTGGAGAAGGAAATGGCAACCCACTCCAGTGTTCTTGCCTGGAGAATCCCAGGGACGGGGGAGCTGCGTAGGCTGCTGTATATGGGGTCACAGAGTCAGACACGACTGAAGCGACTAAGCAGGTTAGTCATATATGAAAAGAAAGAAGCACTCAGCTACCAAGAAACAAAGTTTCAGAGAAGAGCAGATCTGAAAGCACAGGGCTGGGAGCACCAGCTGTGCTCTTCCTCCTTGTGGGACCTTGGCCAGCTCCTCAGTCTTTCTCAGTCTGATCATTCATCTACCCGGGGAGAAACTTACAGCAGCCGCTAGGCTTTTCTCAACTCCAGATAAACAGCACACGAGCCAACGGGCAACACGAGAGAAAGACCCAGATAAGCAAACACAACAACTGACCTTAGAGGAGAAAAATAACTCATGGGTTAAAGCACATAAAGAAATCACAATTTTTAATTCATATCCCACCACTCAGCATAATAATAGTTATGAAACAGAAATAGATTCTGAAATAGGTTTCAGAAACAGAAATAGATTTCCTACCAGGAAAAGGAGCAGAGAATAAGGGAAAGCTCTAGGATTTAAAAATATTTCAGCAAAGATGCTTTTAAAAGTGATTTTAAAAGATGGACTGGAAAATGAAATCAACAAAATCTAGACTAAACAGCAGAAAGTAAAAAAAAATAAGAAAATACGAGGGAAAAAAATGTGGAAATACCTTGATCCATTCTGGAAGGTTTAAGAGCCAACAAGTAAGGGGTTCAGAAATGCAGAATGGACACAAATTGGAGATATGTTAAAAAATCAAATATATTAGGATCTCCCAGAGCTAAGGGACTAAGTCTTCAGTTTACAGAGTCCGTTAAGTGTCCAGAGCAATGAATGAATGAAATGTATCCTCACGTAATGCATAAATGTGAAGGGTGAGGAAAAATTCCTAAAGTCTGCCGGGAAAGAAAAGCGGGAAATAGACTACAAGAAAGCCTTTGACCATGTGGATCACAACCAACTGTGGAAAGTTCTTAAAGAGATGGGGCATCAGTGTTGGCTCAGAGGGTAAAGAATCTGCCTGCTATGTGGGAGACCCAAGTTCAATTTCTGAGTTGGGAAGATCCCCTGGAGGAGGGCATGGCAACCCACTCTAGTATTCTTACCTGGAGAAGTCCATGGGCGAAGGAGGCTGGTGGGCCACAGTCTATAGGTCAAAAAGAGTCAAACATGACTGAGTGACTGACACTTTCACTTTCACATTTTACCCGTCTCCTGAGAGACTATGCAGGTCAAGAAGCAACAGTTAGAACCAGATATGGAACAACAGACTGGTTCAAAATTGAGAAAGGAGTTTGTCAAGGCTGTATACTGTCGCCCTGCTTACTTAACTTATATGCAGAAATGCTGGGCTCGACGAAGCCCAAGCTGGAATCGAGATTGCCAGGAGAAATATCAACAACCTCAGATATGCCTATAATGTCAGAAAGTGAAGAGAAACTAAAGAGCCTCTTGATCAGGTTGAAAGAGGAGAGGGGGAAAAGCTGGCTTAAAACTCAACTTCATAAACTTCATAAAACTAATATCATGGCAACCAGTCCTTTACTTCATGGCAAATAGATGGGGAAGAAGTGGAAACAGTGACATTTTATTTTCTTGGGCACAAAAATCACTGTGGACAGTGACTGCAGCCATGAAATTAAAAGACCCTTGCTCCTTGGAAGGAAAGCTATGATACACCCAGATAGCATATTAAAAAAAAAAGAGACATCACTTTGTCGACAAAGGTCCATATAGTCAAAGCTATGTGTTTTCCAGTAGTCATGTACAGATAGATGTGAGACTGGGACCATAAAGAAGGCTGAGTGCTGAAGAAATGATGCTTTTGAAATGTGGTTATGGAGAAAACTCTTGAGAGTCCCTTGGGCTGCAGGAAGATAAAATCAGTCAATCCTAAAGGAAATTAACCCTGAATATTCACTGGAGGGACTGACGCCGAAGCTGAAGCTCCAACGCTCTGGCCATTTGATGTGAAGAGCCAATTCACTGGAAAGGACCCTGATGCTGGAAAAGATTGAGGGCAGGAGAAGAAGGGAACAACAGAGGATGAGATGGATGGCATCGCTGAAACAAGGACAAGAGTTTGAGCAAACTCTGGGAGATGGTAAAGGACGGGGAAGCCTGGTGTGCTGCAGCCCATGGCGTCGCAGAGTCAGACGACTTGGCGCGTGAACAACAACGACAACAGAAAATCTATGAGGGATCTGGAATCAAACTTCTCATCAGCAAGGGAGACAGCTCTAAAGTCATCCAGATTCTTTAGGAAAATGATTTTGAACCAGGAGTCTGCCCTCAGTGTGAGTATAAATTACAGACATTTTCAGACAGTTTACTTTCCAAGTATCTTTTCTTAGGAGACCCCCAACCCTGGAAAGCAGTAAAAAAGGGAAACCCAGATGATCTCAAGGGAGCAGACATGCAGAGGAAGCAGCCTGCTTCAGGAACAGAGAGGGTCTTGAGAGAACAAAAAAGCAAAACCAAAAAACTGGGAGAGGCTTAATAGAGCAGGTGGTATGAAAAATAGGGAGAGTATGAAAAAATGAAGACACAATAAACGCAGATAAAGCAAGAAGGAAAAAGAAAGACAGTGAGAAATTCCAGCGAGGAGGAAAAAAAACAAAACACAAAACCCAGAATAATAAGGTCATGATCCAAACAAAAGCATGGAATGACTTTAAACAGTGGACGGAGTTTCGGCAAAGAGAATCCATCCAAATCTGTTATGGAACATTCTGCCATGAGGGACCCAAGGGTAGTGAAGCTGATCTTTGGAGGAAGCAATGGAATCCCAGGACACGGTTTAACCCAGCATCAGACACTTCTGACAGAACAATTATTACATCACGTCACCTGTCGGTTTTGATTTTTAGAGTCAATTTACAACAAAGCATATGGCAGAAAATACAGGACCGTAGGCAAATAGAAACAACCCCGATGGAACATCAACCATGTAAGGCGTGTGATTCTGAATCTGAGAGGAAAGGCCGGAAGAATGGCAAGACACTGATAACCTCAGCTTCTAAAATGTGGAGACGGAAGCGTCATGAAAGGGTAATGGGGAAGACATTTAAATAAATAAGTAAATAAAAGCACTGGGGCAGCTGTTTGAACCTCATTTGCAAATAGTTTTTTTCTCCCCCAAACTTACTTATTTTTAATTGAAGGAAAATTGCTTCCCAATGCTGTACTGGCCCCTTCCATGTATCAGCATGAGTCAGCTGTAGGTACACAAGTGTCCCCTCCCTCTTTAACCCCCGTCCCACCTCCCACCCCTTGCCACCCCTCTCAGTTGTTACAGAGCCCCGATCTGAGTTCCCTGAGTCATACAGCAAATTCCCATTGACTGTCTGTATCTTACACACGGCAGTGTATATGGTTCCATGTTCCTCTCCACTCATCCCACCCTCTCCTTCCCGCTTCCTCTCCGCCCGTGTCCATAAGTCTGTTCTCTGTGTCTGCGTCTCCACTGTTGCCCTGTAAACACATTCATCAGTACCATCTTTCTAGATTCCATATATTTTTGTTAACACATGATATTTGTTTTTCTCTTTCTGACTTGGTATATACCCTGAGGAAACCAAAATTGAAAAAGGCACATGCTACCCCAGTGTTCACGGAAACACTATGTACAGTCGCTAGAACACAGAAGCAACCTAGATGTTCATCATCAGGTGAACAGAAAAAGAAAGAGTGGGACATATATACGACGGAATATTACTCAGAAAATAAGTTATTTAAAGTTTCCAGGCCCCCCAAAACGTCTGCAGACTTATTTTGTGTCTGTATTATTTGGAAAAACAAATACTTTCTGTTGATCGAACAACTTTCTGTTGATCGGATGCGGCTGTAGAGAGCTGTGTAGTTTGCAGACAGTTTAGGGGTGTAAAGAGTAGAGTCCCCCTCCAGCCTTCTCTCTGGGAAGCCTTCCTCACCAAAGACTCCCCCCTCCCACATCAGGCCTAGTGGTGGGCTAAATCCCGGATGGGACCTTGTAGGGATTCTAAATCATGGCTAAAATGCAGTAAGTCTCACTTTGCGGAAATGTGAGGTTCAGTGACCTATGACTCTGACGTGGGGGCTGACTCCTGGGACCTACTGCGAGGCTATAATGGTAACTACCTGGCAAGGCACACTTGCCTGGCTGACTTCATCATGCCAGCGCCTGGATTTGGGCTTGACCCATCCTACAGCAACTCTCCAAGGCCCTGACCCTACACCTGTGAACACACATGCACCGAGCTGGAATCCAGTTCTGTGGGCACAGAGCTAGGCTGCGGTCCAATACTTCTCCCATCAGATCAAACCTGGCATGCAAATCTGTCTTTCTTGCCCCAGGCCTGATGTCCTGCCCCTCCCACTGGTCCTTGCCAGGTCCCAACACGTTTTTGCCTGGAGCTGAGCTTCCAGGTAAAGAACCCACCTGCCAATGCAGTAGACGTAAGGGACGAAGATTCAATCCCTGGGTTGGAAAGATTCCCCTAGGGAAGGACATGGCAACCCACTCCAGTATTCTTGCCTGGAAAACCCCATGGACAGAGGAGCCTGGTGGGCTATGGTCCATGGGGACACAAAGAGTCAGACACGACTAAATTGACTTAGCATGCTCCCCTCCCCAGTTCTTCCTGCCCGGACTGTCCTCTTTCAAGTGGCTAATTCTTGCTTTCCTTTAAGATACAGCTCAGAGGGCCCCTCCCCAGGAAACCTCTCTGAGGAGCTTATTCTGGTTTCAGTGCTGGTCTGAGCTCTGAGCATCATCCAGAGATGCAGCTCTCTGACCTGGCTCCCAGAAGGGTGAGCCTGCCTTGTCCAACTCTGCCCTTGGCTCCAGCCCAGTGCCACCAAAGAGATGCTGTCGGGCAAGGGCACACATGGATGAATGCTCCACCCAATAGAGATGCCACACAGTGCCTGGGAACTCAAACAGAGCTCTTCGAATGAGGATGCTTCTGGCCTCTGGATCCTCCCATCCTGCCCGTCACTAAATACCTCCAGACCTTGGCTGTAGGCCCCTCCACTCCCATCAGCGCTTGCCGGGGGGACTGGCAGGCAGGCTCCTCTCTTTAGAGCTCCTGAAGCTCTGCAGTGGTGCAAAAAGACGCAGGTCAACTGGTGGAAAAGCCTGCTCTTTCAGGCACAGCCTTAGGGATTTATTTTTAATGTAAAAACCTAACAATCTATAGACCTACAGCTGAGCACCTGCAGAAGGTCACAGGCCTGATGCCAAGCCTTCTTCCTCTGTTGACCGAGAACAGTTTATACTTAAAAAAAATGTTTTGATGAGCATGAAAGCCACAGAGGCCCTGCAAACCCCTGAACCACCTCATGAAGCTAGACCGCCTCTCTCCCTCCTCTAATCTCAGGCAGCCCAGGGAGGGAACCCAAAGCCCTCTGGGCTCCATTAGGGCATGACTATCTAAACTAATTCATTTAAGGGTCCCCAATCCCTCCTTGGAGAAGGCAATGGCACCCCACTTCAGTACTCTTGCCTGGAAAATCCCATGGATGGAAGAGCCTGGTAGGCTGCAGTCCATGGGGTCGCTGAGGGTCGGACACGACTGAGCGACTTCACTTTCACTTTCCACTTTCACACATTGGAGAAGGAAATGGCAACCCACTCCAGGGTTCTTGCCTGGAGAATCCCAGGGACGGGGGAGCCTGGTGGGCTGCCATCTATGGGGTTGCGCAGAGTCGGACACGACTGAAGCGACTTAGCAGCAGCAACCCCTCCTTACACAGACATGGCACAGAGCTTGTGCTCAATGACAGCTCATTAGCGGGAACTGCAGCCCCTAATCCCAAGCACACAAGTTCTAACAAAATGGTGTTTGTTTCACCCCAAAAGGACACCAAGTCCAAGGACATGAGCTTTTCTTCCCTGAAACACTCCCCCGTCCCACTGACCCGGCGCTGGACCACCTGGCACAAGCTGCCCCTCTTCCCTCTTCAGAAACTTGCCGTTTCCCTGAGCAGAGTCTGCCCAGTCTGGGCGTGGCAAACAGGCTCTCTGCTTTTGAAAAACATATCTTATTTCTTATTTTTGGTTGTGCCCTGCATGGCATGGAGGATTTTAGTTCCCCGACCAGGGACTGAACCCATGCCCCCATGCAATGTAAGCGTGGACACTGAAGCACTAGGCCGCCAGGAAAGTCAACTGGCTCTCTGGTTTGAGTCAACAGGCACAAGGGTGTCTGGGCACCAGGCACTGTGCTAAATCCACCACACGCATCACGTCTGCAAGGCGGGGCCTCAGGCTGGAGGATGAAGCAGGCCCGGCAGTGGAGCCATGGTCAGTCCCGGTCTCGCATCTCAGCCTTGGAGGCAGTGTCCATGGGACGGCAGTGGAGCCACGGTCAGTCCCGGTCTCGCATCTCAGCCTTGGAGGCAGTGTCCATGGGAGCTTTCTCAAATACTGCTGTCCCAGCCCCCACTGCAGACTAGCTGAATCCTAATGCAAAACAGAAAAGCCCTGATGTTGGGAAAGACAGAAGGCAGGAGGAGAAGGGAACAACAGAGGATGAGATGGTTGGGTGGCATCACCGACTCAATGGACGTGAGTTTGAGCAAGCTCCAGGAGTCGGCGACAGACCAGGAAGCCTGGTGTGCTGCAGTCTGTGGGATTGCAAAGAGTCAGACATGACTGAGTGACTGAACAACAACAAATGCAAAATGAGGAGGCCCAGGCATCAGGATTCTCCAGAAGGTCCTAGCAGGCAGTTGAGGTTGCGGATTCGGGACTGGGCACGTGGCCTTGGGTAATGGGTCTTCTCAGTATGCCCATGTATGGTGCACCGGGCGCTCTGCTGGCTGCTGGGGGAGCCTGTGGTCTTTCAGAAACAGCCCTGCCCTCAGGGCGCATTCAGGCAGCTTCTGGAACCAGGGCCACAAAAAGAGGAAGAAGCCAGCTCCAAACTGTCAGAGCTACAAGGAGCTAGTAGAGCATGGCCCTTGTGCTGGAGTCCTGGGCCACTTGGATTCTTCCTGGTGGCCCCTTTCCTTAAAGGGCCAGGCAGGCAGCACCTTCAGGTCTGCCACACCCATGCCCACCCAGGTTGCCCCAGACTCCCGTCTCCCAAGACCCGAAATTCCCATCTTCCAAACCTAAGCATCCCAGGCTGCCTCTCTGCTACCAACAGGACAGACTGCTCCTGCCCAAACTCCCCTACTGCCCCCACCCCATGCCCTCTCTCCTCTTGGTTCTCCTCTAAGGTCTTGGCAGAAGACCTCTTCTTCAACTCTCTAAAGGCTCCTTGCATCCCTGGTGGCTCAGCAGTAAAGAATCCACCTGCAGTGGGAGTGATGCAATAGATTTGGGTTCAATACCTGGATTGGGAAGATCCCCTGGAGGAGGAAATGGCAACCCAATCCAGTATTCTTCCTGGGAAAATCCCAGGGACAGAGGATCCTGGTGAGCTGCAGTTCATACAGTTGCAAAGAGCTGGACATGACTGAGGAACTGACCACACACACAAACACACACACACACATACACGCAAAGGGTCCCTGCCTATCCTCCTCTCTCTGGTCTCCTCTAGTGACAAGATGTTCCCACCCTGTGGGCCACCATTGCTGCAGACTTGACAGATCCAGAGCATCAGGCATGTCCATGCTTCCACTTGCAAATGCAACAAGTTTACGAGAGGGCCAACTCCACCCACCCCTAGTTCTTTCCTCAGATCCGTTCTCACCCATCCCTGTAGCCAGATGGTGAGGAGCCGTCCTTGACAATGCTCTGTTCTTCAATCAAGTCCTGCCACTTTCTCCTCAAACGTCTCCTACATTATGATTAGCATTGACATTTCTCAAGTGTGGGGTTTTAATGAACATGCACCAGCTCACGGTGTGCTGAAGCAGCCCTGAAGTGCGCACGAAGCAAAGAGACTCACCCACGGGTATCTCAGGGGCCCCCAGTGCCTGCCACAGGGTGACCGAGTTTGTAAAAATGTGGCAGATCCCATGCATCCAAAACTGTGCTGGAGGGAAAATAGAACTGGCCAGACGTCCCTACCCTGGAGATGTCTGCAAACTGGTGGATAAAGAATCAGACGAGCTGGAATGTCTAAGCTCTGAGCTACCTCCCCAAACACAGCTGCCCCTTGGTCTCCCTAAAGTCAGAACGATACCCAGACCGAGCAGGCGCCAGGTGCCGTCTGGAGCCCTGAAGGAGGATGCTCCAGCCAGCTGGGCCGCCCTGCATCCTCCAATACGCCGTGTGCCCACGCTGCCACCCACTCACCGCATCCAGGCTTTGGCAGCATCCCAAACAGATGCCCAAAAGGCACAACCCGTCCCTGTGAGTTCTAAGCTGGCAGCAGCTGACTCCTTGCCCCATGCTAACACAGAAGCCAGAGGACTCTCCAGGAGTATGTGCCAAGTCAACCTGAGAAGGGGACAGGTGAGACCCTCTTGGGCCGGAGATATGTGACTACCCATAGAACCTTCTGGTTGAAGACATGGTCCACTAGAGACCCCGCCACCAGGCAGTCTCTCAGAAGATGGATTGTATTTTGTTCCCCCCAAAGACACAATTCAACAGAACAAGTTCAAGTCCTGTCCACCAGTACCTGTGACCTTATTTGGGTCTCTGGGGATGTACTCAGGTTAGGATGAGGCCATACTGGACTGTTGCTGCTTAGTCACTGAGTCGTGTCCCACTCTCTGTGACCCCATGGGCTGTAGCCCACCAGGCTCCTCTGGCCATGGGATTCTCCAATCAAAAATACTGGAGCGGGTTACCATTTCCTTCTCCAGGGGATCTTTCTGACCCAGGAATCGAACCTGCGTCTCCTGCATTGGCAGGCGGATTCTTTACCGCTTGAGCCACCAGAGAAGCCCCTATACTGGTTAGGATGGATTTAAATCCAATGCCTGGTGTCTTTATAAGATAAAAGAGAACATTTGGTACAGAGACACTCGGTACACAGGGAGAATGTCATGGGATAGAGGCAGACACTGGAATGATACAGCTATAGGCCAAATACCACCAAGGATTGCCAGCAACTGCGAGAAACCTGCAAGGGGCAAAGGCAAGGTTTTCCCCTAAAATCTTCAAAGGGAGCGTGGCGCTGCTGACACCTCGAATTCGGGCTTCTGGCCTCCAAAATGCATTTCTGTTGTTTTAAGCCGTCTAGCTTGTGTTCTTGTTACTACAGCCCAGGAAACTAAGCACTCAGCAAGGACACGGGACAAAGGAGCAGCGAGATCAAAAAGCCCGCCCACGTGCAGGTGCTGTGCAGAATCACAGGGCTGTGGGCGTGGTAGGAAGTCGTCCATGGGGTGAGACCTGGCAGTACAGAGACCCTGGTCCACATTCCTGCTCCACCCGTGTGACCCGCTGGGCATGCTCCCAAGGCAGTCTGAGCCTTTTTCATCATCTGTCATTTCAGGCCATTAGGCTCCACCCATCCACCCACAGAGCTGCAAAATTCAATTGGGCCCGAGATAGGCTTTATAAACAAAATGGTTGTATGAATTACAAGACTCTCATGGAAGAGCTATGACAAACCCAGACAGTGTATTAAAAAGTGGAGACGTCATCTTGACAAAGGTCCATATAGTCAAAGCTATGGTTTTTCCAGTAATCATGTACAGATGTGAGAGTTGGACCATAAAGAAGGCTGAGTGCCGAAGAATTGATGCTTTCAAACTGTGCTGCTGGAGAAGATTCTTGAGAGTCCCTTGGACTGCAAGGAGATCAAACCAGTCAATCCTAAAGGAAATCAACCCTGAACATGCACTGAAAAGACTGATGCTGAAGCTGAAGCTCCAATACTTTGGCCACCTGATGCGAAGAGCTGACTCACTGGAAAACACCTTGATGCTGCGAAAGAATGAGGGCAGGAGAAGGGGGTAGTCAGAGCATGAGATGGTTGGATGGCATCACCAACTCGATGGACATAAACTTGAGCAAACTCCAGGAGACAGCGAAGGACAGAGCAGCCCGGAGTGCTGCAGTCCATGGGGTTGCAAAAGAGTCAGACACAACTCAGCAACTTACCAGTAACAACAACATGGAAGTTGTTCTAAAAGCCAGTGGTTTTCTCCAGGAAGGGAATTAATGTTCAAAGTCGATGTTACTCTCAAGGCTGTCCTCTAGGGAAGTGAAACTCAGTATAGCTCTCTCACCAGAATGCATTTTCAAAAATCAGTTGACTCATTTTAGTGTCTCCGCATACTGAAAACATTTGCTCTATTTAAAAGTGTTTTCCAGCAAGGATTTCTCGTTTGCAAATGTTGCTTCCACCTCCACGTTACCAATCGGGCTGTCCTTCTAAATCACAGACTGGTTGGTGTCACTTTTGTGCACCCCACGCTGGGCTGGCTCTGACTGTCATGGTTCTCTGTGCTCTCCCAAACCTGCATCCACATTCCTGCGTCCATCCCCAACCTGGGGAGCATTCTTCCTTCCTCGGGCCAATGTTTCCTTCTCACCCTTCAAGGGCTGACTAAGGAAACACCTCTTTGGGGAGATTTCCAGGGCAGCTCTGTTAGTCTCTGAGCAGCATGTTCACTGTGCTAGCTCACCCATATCACACGATTCCCTCTGCTATAGACGGGACCGTCACCTTTACCCAAAAAGACCCTTTTTAAGGAGCCAATACCTAGAATCAAATCTCCCTCCTTTTCGTGCCATCTGTGCCACTCTGGACAAGGCTTTGAGCTTCATTTTCTCCATCGCACAAGGTGGAGGCAATAACAGTGACTACAGGAGGCTCAGAATTAAATAGTGCATGTCAGGCTCTGAGCCCAGTGCCAGCACATGTCACTATCATTAAGTGACCTCGGAGAAGGAAATGGCAACCTACTCCAGTGTTATTGCCTGGAGAATCCCAGGGACGGGGAAGCCTGGTGGGCTGCCATCTATGGGGTCGCACAGAGTTGGACACGACAGACGCGACTTAGCAGCAGCAGCAGCAGCAGCAGAGGCTTCCCTGGTAGCTCAATGGTAAAGAATCTGCCTGCAATGCCAGAGAGGCAAGTTCTATCCCTGGGTCAGAAAGAACTCCTGGAGAAAGGAATGGCAGCCCACTCTAGTATTCTTGCCTGGAGAGTTCCATGGACAAAAGAGATTGGCAGGTTATAGTCCACGGGGTCATAAAGAGTCAGACACAACTGAGTGGCTAACACTTTCACCTTTTTTCACTTTCATGTGACCTCTATAGGCTCTTTAATGCCCGTGGGTCCCCAGTGTGAGTCCACAGACCAGATAAGGGGGACATTAAGGAGGCATTAAGACAGGCATTAAGGAGACCAAGATCTTAGCTGTCTTTGGCAAAATGAAAAAAAAAAAAAGAACACTACATGTTGATTGGTTAATTAATTAGATTTAATTAAGTGAATTAATGAAAAATAAATACTCTTTGGAAATTCCAGTAGTATAGTCTTCCTATCTTTTTCCTTAGTATTCATCAACTGAGGACGCTAACAGAGAGCAGATCAGAATTTGGCAATCTCATGCTGATTCCTTGATTAAACAAATTTCCCCACCTGCGGACATCAAAAGGCTGGCAACTGCAACCCTACACCATGAAATGGGGAAGTGAAACCTCCCCTCTGCACGCGCTTCCTGGGGAAGCATCCCAGTTACATGTAAAGACAGTCCGCTCTCCCCGCCACGTGACTTCTCCCCGCCACGTGACTCCAGCAGCCCAGCTACAGATGCTTAGACCAGAAGCCTCCCACCCCCAAGCCAGGCCACTCAGCTTCTCTCCTGGGAATCTAGGCCCCTAAGGAGAGGGGGTGAGTTGTGAGGTCATGCAGACATAGGGCTGAGGCTGCCACTTGGGGATGACCACGATTGAGCCACAAGCTCAGAGGAACAGAAGAGAGAGCCAGAATTGAGAGACAGGAGCAGGAGGGGGGTGCCAGGTGGTGAGACCCCAGGCTCCCAACAGGGCGAAGGGAGACCCCAGGCTTCTGACAGGGTGAAGGGAGACCCCAGGCTCCCAACAGGCAGAAGGGAGACCCCAGGCTCCCAACAGGAGGAAGGGAGGCGTCCTGACAGCTGGTGATTTTCCTGTGACTGTTTCTCCTTTGTGAGGCCAGACTGCACTTCTTGTTTCGGTCTCCATGACATGCTGATTCCTTACCCACAGTCTCCTAGGGCTTATAATAATCCACGTCTTGATTTTTTCATCTTCCCCCCGCTCTGGGTTCCATGAGGGCAGACACTGGGTGGGTCCTATTGGGACAGAGCAGCTGCTCAATGAAAAGTCTCTGGGTGGATGGAAGGATAATTATAAGCCTGCTTGGGGTGGGGGGGGGGGGTGTCGGACTCCTGCCACCCCATGTGCCAATCAAGACGCAGGACTTCCCTGGGAACAGCCCCGAGAGAAGTCATCTGTCTGCACTGTTACCTCTCTAAATCTTCAGCGAAAACAAGAAGTGAGAGAGCCAGAAACCAAAACCAGACAGGGGTGACTGCTTGTGGGCTTATGGGGAAGAAGCCCCTGCCTAAGTCCCTTCTCACAAGCAAGGCCCATCCCCAATGAAGGATCAGGTGAAAGAGGCGGCCCAGGGTCATCGGAAACGTTCTGTTCTCAGTCCTGGTTCCAGCCCAGAGGATGTAAGACAAGATCCTAGGGCATCATGGTCCAAGGCAGGAGAATGGCCTGCAGAGCGGGGACCAGAATCAACCGAGAAGCAGTGCAGGTCGGGGGAGAAGAGAGGAGAAGACACGGAGCAATGGGAGGGCGGGGGTCGGGAGAGAAAGGAGGCAGGGAAGGAGGTGCAGGGAGGTCTGACTTCTCCATGAGATGCAGCGAGCACAGGGCTGAGGACCCATGAGCACGTTTCCATCTCTTTTAAAGTGAGAATTAAAAAAAAAAAAAAAAACAACTTTGTGCTTAGAAGAAAATATTACAATATATAATACAAAAGTATTCCTCATGACATTAATTCAATCATGAGATACAACTTTTAATACTTTTTGAGGTGGAAAGGCCCATGGAGGCAAAAGGGCCAGTGAAAATGAGCAGGAGGCCTGGGAGCAGGGGAGGGAGGTGAGGGGATGAAAGAGGCGGCGAGGAGGGTTGATGACGTGTGGTCTGCACCAGCGCCTCTCTGAACCACGGAGCAGACATCAGACTCTCAGCAGCTTTGTGCGCTTCTTCAGGGAAGATGCCTGGAAGGCAGACGGGAGGGTGCAGGGCTTTGCTGCTACTGCTGCTGCTAAGTCGCTTCAGTCGTGTCCGACTCTGTGCGACCCCAAAGACGGAAGCTCACCAGGCTCCCCTGTCCCTGGGATTCTCCAGGCAAGAACACTGGAGTGGGTTGCCATTTCCTTCTCCAATGCATGAAAGTGAAAAGTCAAAGTGAAGTCGCTCAGTCGTGTCCGACTCTTAGCGACCCCACGGACTGGAACCTACCAGGCTCCTCCGTCCATGGGATTTTCCAGGCAAAAGTACTGGGGTGGGGTGCCATTGCCTTCCAGAACTTTAGGGAGCTCTAGTTTCCCGCAGAGCAAGGTGGTGAGTGTTTGTAAACGTCAGCGGAATGACCGGATATGCTCAGGGTCCGGTCGCCTGAGTCACACCTCACTCGGCCACCCACCACAGACCACCACCTGTACAAGCCACCCAAGCTCTCCACGGTGGCTTAAAATGTGTCCCACATTCCTCAACGTAATTCCCTCCAACAGGGGCCCCGATGTGGACAGCCTTAGTGATTTGCTTCTAAGGGACAGCTTACGCCAGAAGTGACACTGTGTGAGTTCCAAGACCATAAAAGGGAGATACAGACAGCCCTCCCACCCCTCAGCGCCTTCTTGGGACATGCGCACTAGAGCCCTGAGCCAGTGTAGGAAGTCCTGGCTGGCCTGGCCTGCCTTGCTGGACAGACCATGTGGAGAGACTGCCTAGAGATCCAAGGAGCCTCAGCTGTGCCGGCCCCCTCCCCAACAACCCCAGGCTGTGTGCATCCTCCTGGCCCAGTGCCATGCATGGAAGTGAGGAAGCTTCTGGATGATTCCAGCCATAGCCACAGCCTGACTGCAATCTTACATGAGGCCTTCAGCAAGAACCATCTAGCTGAGCCCAGGCGGCCCCTAGACTCCTGAGCAAAAGTAAAAGATGCCTAGTGTTTAAAAAGCCACTATTTGGAGATGTTTTATAGGCAGCAATCTCTAAGCCTTAGTTTCCCCATCTGTAAAATGGAAATGATAAAAGTAACTGCTTTCTTGAGCTGTTGCTCAGATTAAATAGTCCATGGAAAGACAGAACAATCTCCACTGAGATTTAGCACCTAGTATGTAAACGCTTTGATTATCATTGTTATTACAACCACTGTATGGAAGAAAAACAGGGCTTGAAGAGACTAAAGCAAACTGCACACACAGTGACTTAGATTCTGCATGGTTTGACTCTGAAAACAGGTTCAACTAAAACACGCATGTCCCCCGGAAGAGGCTGTGACAGTAATCAAAATCTCATCGATGGGACTTTCCGGTGGTCCAATAGTGAAGAATCTGCCTGCCAATGCAGGGGACACGGGTTCCATTCCTGATCCAGGAAGATCCCACATGTCATGAGACAACTAAGCCTATACTCCACAACCACTGATTCACACTCCTAAAGCCTGTGCTCTGCAACAAGAGAAGCCACACCACTGAGAAGCCTGAGCCCCACAACTAGAGAATCGCCCCCACTCGCCACAACTAGAGAAAGCCCACGTGCATCAATGAAGACCAGCATAGCCATAAATAACTAAGTAAATAAAGTCCTGTAAAAGGCACTTAAAAAAAAAATCTCATTGAAGAACTGCCATTTCCATCTGGGAGGAGCTATGTTCTTGACCAGAAAAGCAGAGGGACTAAAGTCAGACACTGAAAACATCTTCTAAATAATCACCCTGCCTATCTGCATGGCACTCAGACATTTTCCAAAACATTTAGCCTCCCTCCACAAGAGGGTAATATTTTTTAGCTCTGCTCTCTCCTTTCATTAAAAATAAGTATAAATAAGGCAGTGAAACCCGTGAAACTTGCCAGCAGGTAGATTACTTCTGTCCCAAAGTGCCATAACCCACAGGCCTCCCAGGATTATTTATCTAATACATATATTCAAACAAGTTTGGGGGTAATAACCTGGGAAAGTTTGCAAACAATTCCTTCACGTTCCTGAGGGCTGTGACGGATGCATTTTATGAACGGGAACTGTACTTATATATCTGCCTAATAAAGCCTTGAAGGTTTTACTGTTGTGAAATCAGCCGACAGTACTGCCATCAATCAGCTCTCACGCATTTGGGAGCACCTACTTGATAAGGCGAAACACAGCCGGGAGAGCCAGGTTGCTACAGAAGCTCATCAAACAAGTCCCTTTCCACACAGCACCCCTCACTCAGCCCCTAAGAGGCCTGGAGTCACTCCAACGGGAAGTGAACTCTGTCCATGGTGCTGGACATGCAGGAACAGAGACACCAATGGGGATACGAAGGGTGCTTTGGACTAAATTGGGGCACATCCAAGGAACTTGGAGAATCTGGGTGGCAGGCTTTCCTGGATGACTGATGGGGCTCTTCCGGATACCCCGAGCTCCAAACAGACCACAGCCTCAGTGCTACGCATGCCCAGATCCTGAGAAGCATTCTAGTTTGCTCTGATACCATTCTCTCGAGTCACAGATCTACACAAGCTGCAGAACTGCAATGAACCACAAAAGGGCCAGAGACCTAGGGGGTCACTCCCAGCCCACTCCAACTGGGGTTGCCCAGAACCCTGACTCCACTGGGCCTGGCTTCCAAGAGGAAAGGCAAAGGAGCAAAGAGAAGGCCACATCCTTCCCAACTGGTTGGGGGCAAAGCAGTGTGAGTACAAACTGTCCATTTCCAAGTGGACTTGCGCCAACCCTGGGCACTGGCCAACTCCAAAGATCATGACCGGCTCCAGACTGATTTGATGCCCTGCTGGGCTCCAGTCCCACTGTGTGACCTTGGGCCAGTTGCTTCACCTCTCAGGGCCTCTATTTCTTGACCTACAAATGGGGCCTTTGAGAGGGTGGAGCTGCGTCCCTTCCCCCAGCCCACATTCCCGGACAGTGAGCCTGCCAGCGGACAGCAGTTCTTCAAACTGCCCATGATCCTCTGCCCTTGGCATGATCTGGCAGTCAGCCTGCCCTAGGGAAGGCTCTTTTTCCAGGGCCAAACTCCCCAGAAACAGCTAAGAATTCGCCCGCTGGCCTACAGGACACGCTCTGTATCTCCCTCTCCTTCTCTTAGCAACAAGAAGGTAGAGGATGGAAGTGGCATAACCACGTCCACTAGTGACCCCTGGGACCCTCTGCCTTGTGCCCACTCCACCGGCTCTGCAGAAGTCACCCGTCCTGCTAAGGATGCCGATTTCAAGGCTAACGTTTAGACCAGCACGGGCTTAGGTTCCTGACACTGACCCTCTTCCCACACATCGAGTCCATCACAGGGAGGAGCTCAGGGAGGCCAGCCGGCAAATACACACCCTGGATTCTCTCAGCTGTGGATGTAGTCTGCGAGCATCGTTTTTAGGCCAGGAGCAGCCTGAATGCGCTTGCAGAGGCGCAGGGAGACCCACGGCTCAGTGAATCAGGCTGGGACACTGCCCGCTCCATTTCCTGTTGGCCGGAGGCCATGATGGCTGGGCAGCGAGCGCTGCAGCCAGCGGCTACCTCGCTCTCCCTCGGAGTCCGGCAGGGTTGGTGGAGCTGGGGTCTGGGCAGTGGGGCCGGACTGTATCTATCCCTCAACAGACACAGAGCAGTAGCAGGGTGCAGGTCACAGACAGTCATGCTCATCCAGTCATGCTCATCCCGCAGAGACAATGTCTTTTTACATGTCTGTGTGTTCTACACACCTTCACTGTAATACAGACATCATAAAGGGAGCGTGAAACAGGATCACCAGCTATCTTGTTAAAAGCCACACCCTTGCTCGAGCACTTCCCGTGGCTCCCATCACCTGTGAGACCCAGTCTTTCAGACACACTCCCACAGGACCAGGACTGACTCACCTGTGCTCCCGCAGCCCGATGCTACAGCCTTGTACCACCTGCTCATCTACCTGCAATGGCCCAGCCTCTGCACCTTTGCTCTCCTCTTCCCTCCTGCCTGGTATGCCTCTGGGCTTCGTCTTTGCTTGACAAATCCCTACTTGTCTCTCAAGACTCATGGCAAACGCCCCCCACCCTCCCCCATCTAAACCCACCTCTGCCTTCACAGGGCACATCAACCACTCTAATTAGCTACAGGTAGTCACACATTTCCCCAACTGTCTCTGAGTCCACTGAAGACAAGGAACATGTTGCCTGTCTCCATCCCCACACCATTCTTCCTGATGGGCTCTTAGTGATGGCCTGGTCCGTGTGTCCACTGCAGGAAAGTGCAAGATGGATGCTAAGGGTGAACATGCTTCCTTCCACAAGATTCAAGGAAAAGCACCTACTGTGGGCAAGACCCAGAAGGGTATGAGGTTTGCATGGCCTTTTTCAAGCGATATACTGCCAGGCAGACTGGCTTCAAGGGACCCTGAATTAACGTTGTGTTGACCCATCTAAGATCATCTTTATATCTTCCATCTCTATACCAGGTCACGCACTAAGCTCTGCTTGGAGACAAATCTTACGAAGTGGTCCATCTCTCCCTCCTACTCAGCACACAATATTTCTGAGTGTGGTTTGCTTCATGCAGGCCCCAAGAAAGCCACCCTGATAAACCTTCCACCTCTTCCTTGGTGGAAGATGGAGACCAGAGGACTCCAGCCCAGGCCTCACTGTTGCATCTGCATGAAAGCAGGAGCCAGCGTCAGAGACGAAAGCAAGCAGACGCCAGAGCCGCTACGTCTCCCGTGTAGGGGTGGGGGGGGGGGGAGGGGGGCCTGTAATGGTGCCTGGACATAGCTGGTGCTCTGGGCACGTTTCTGGAAGGAAGAGAAGGAGGGACAGTGGGCCCCCACCCCAGGATTAACTGTGGCTGAAGAAACATCTTGCCGAATGGAAGGAATAGAATCAGGGTGTTTCTAGAAAAATTCCTCTGGAAGAGAACTCCAGACCCACTTGTATGACCCCATCAGGGATGAATCACCCTATAATCCAGTGCTCTGAGTTAAAGGGCTGCTCCTAAAACAGTGCATAAGTGGCAGAGGGCCTAGACGCTGAGACTGGCCCCGTGAGCATGACAGCGTCACCTGGACAAGGTTTCAAAGCCATGGGGGCACGGAGCACGGCAGCTCATCAGGGCTGCTCCCCACCTGCTGAGCCCGCTTCCCCTCCAGCCCCCAGGCCCCGTGGGCTCCTGGAGAGTGACAGGGCTGCGGGCAGCTGGGAGGGTTTCAGGAACAGCGTGGAAGCCAGTGTGCAGCTAGAAGGGGAGAAGCAAGGGGCGGGGCAGGCGAGGTCGGACACATGGCCAGGTCATGCAGGGCCCTGGAGACAGCCCCTGTCAATGCTCTCGGGGACACTGGTGAGCTCCAAGCAGAGACGACCGCGATCCTTTGGAAGGCTCCCTCCAGCGGTGGCTGGAAAGCAAACTGTCGAGGGTAGCAGGGGAGCAGAACAAAAGGTTCTGAGAGAGATAAGAGCAGCCGGGGTGGAGGTGGAGAGACGGATCAGCATGAGTCGGGCACCGTATTCCAGGAGTTTGGGGGCAGGAAGGGGCATGAATGATCAACCACCTGCAAGAGCCAGGGGTTCTCACCTGCTTATTGCTCCTGAGCTAAGAATTACCAGGAGGGTGCTAAAAATACAGATTCTGGGCCCCCACCCTCTGAGGTTCTGACTCAGTAGGTCCACAATGAGACCCAGGAATCTGTATTTTACTAAGCTCCCCAGATGCTTTTATGGACATGGTCCCACTGTATCCCACTTGGGAAAAACCCTACATATGACTCAATCCTTGAACCTAACAGCCAGCGGAGAGTCAGAGTGGGATGGAGGCTTGTCCCCAGCGGCCCAGGTGAGACAAGAGAGGGGGCCGGGCTGACAAGCAGGCCCCCTGACTCCCAGGCTGGGCCCTCCTCACTGGCTTCCTTTGTTCCGCTACAGATGGGCAGGGTGCCCTCCCAGGCCTACAGGAGCCATGCACAGATATACTGCAGCTGTCCATCGTCTACCAGTTTGGCCCCAATGCCCAGGAGCGCCTAGACAGAGCTGGTGTACAACAGATTTTTGTTCAGCCATTGATGATCAACACCTGTCCAATGGGAGAATGATGGGGGCAGATCTCAGTGATCAAGCAGGACCAGAGAGGCACACAGGATGGAGATGGCAACACTCCTGGACAGATGGACGGGGCAGCTCTCCAACTCCACAAGGATGCCCTGGAGCAGGTCAAGGACAGCCAGACCTCATGGAGAAGCAACTTCAGCATCTACAGAGATTTTCGGACCCATGTTATCTTGGTAAAACTGTGAAAAGCCTCAGCCTTCCCTTATAGTGAACAAGTGTATCCTTCCACTCCTGCCTTCCAGGTGGAGAATGCAGACTTCCATGACTATCTTTAGAGTGTACCACTGCAAAGCCAGGCTAACTCTCTTAGAAGTTTTCATTACAGCCCTCTCACCAAGTTAATAGGAACATGTGCTCATAACTGTTTCCAGTTTAGGCATGATGCTCTCAAGGCACATTCACTTTATTTAACAAGAGAAGACTTGTCAATATCAATCATGAAAAGATGGTGACTGTCATTATCATTATCTTCTGAATTAAAAAAAAAAATCAAGAATCTTTCAATGGGGAAGGGGGCTCATGCTGAGGCCACTGTGACTTGCGTGGTTTATCTGTGGCAGAAGGAGACAGTCTTGGTCAGGCTCCTAGGCTATAATAGCAGATACAGACTCAAAAGCTGGGATGATGAAAAAACAGGAAGCCCTGGGCATTCCTTATGTGTGCTTCTGCTCGGAGGTGCTAAATGAGGCATACAGAGTGGCTCATCACAGTTTATTAAGAAACTGAAGCAAGTGAGAAGACACAGACCCTCCCCAACACCCTGTCTGACCTGTGATTCTGGTTTCAATGATGCTTAGTGCAGAACATTCAGCCTAGCAAATACTAAGACAGGTCCTCGAAGTCTACCAGAAGGGCTTACAAAGGTGCAGGTATTTTAACCCCATGTAAGATTTCATTTACACTTGTCACAAGCCACATACGAAGATGGCATGAAACATCTAGAATTCTTTAGTAAATTTATTTGTGATTCTCGATGCTGGAAATGGACTTTAAATCATTTCTACTTACTGGGCCCCAAATAACTGTTGATAGGAATCACCAATCAGAGGCCAGGGACTTTACTGCCTTTTTGCTTTACCCACCAAAGCCTCTGTATTGCCACTTTTGCATTCTCTGTCACTGAATAACCATATACTAAAAATCTGGCCCAGAACTGAAGCTACCAGGAATCTGTTCACTCAAGGTTTGGGTGCAAAAGGTAAAAACTCGATGGGTCTCACTGGGGACAAACCATGTAATTTCTAGTTCACCAAATCAAAAACACAGTGCTGGCTGCTAAGACATTTTGGTACTTTACCGATGACAGATGAATCACAATTAAGTTTTTCAACTCATTCTGTCTGCTTTTTCTCATTAATCACCTATCACAAATCTCAACGCTCTTGGCATAGAAGCCATTTAGGAATCCAGAGGAGATGGAGGGAGGGTCCTTTTTGTTAAGACATCACTTGCTCTGATGTGGGCAAGGCCAGAATCCTGCTGAAAGGAATTTAAACTGCTGGTGAAGACAGTCAGCTTGAGTATCATTGCTAGAATGTAAGGCTGCGTGATTTCAACGAGCTCTCTTTAGCATCTGTGTAAACTTGTGCATTGCAGACGGGATTCTGGAGTCTCCTGTCCTGGGTATAGATGACATCTTCAAGATCTGTGGGGCTATCAGCAAAGACCGCAACAGCTACACTAACGTGGGTGGACTTCTGCAAGCTCCACCAAGTTTCTGCTATGACTGCATCTCTATCCCAGGGCTTGAAAAGTTCTTGAAACTGACATTCCCTCCTCCAAGCCCTGGAAATTCTTAAGAGCTGGAGGTGGACCTTTATACGTTCCTCCTACTTCCTTCTCTCTTTTGTTGTCTGGGGGAGGATTAACCCGTGTGGCATCCTGGAACCGGAGTCATACTCATTTCGGAAGCTTCTGTTACATAACTTTTAGTCTGTGTCCCTTTTTGTGAGGTGCAGGCTGGCAATGCCTTTCAAAATATCCCACGTGTCAGCCCGTGATCACTCCCAGGGTGACATGGGACCTGCAGAGCTATTTTAGCTTCCTCCAAAGAACCACCAACTCTAACCTTTATAGGGTAATACTTGACTTATTTCTAATTATCTTTCAAATCTAATACATTCGACACAGAGTTCAAAGAAACTCAACCTCTTGAATGCAGAAGTCTTTTAAGAACTAGATAGCTCCCCCCACCACCCATGTTACCTACATCAGAGCTACATGTTCTCTCTGTGCCATGGTGCTATTTAGAAATTTGACAAGAAAGACACAATTTGGTTTCCAGACACACTGCAGCACCCATGGAAATGAAGTCTGAGGGGCAAGGGCGGGGGTGTGTTTTCAATCCCAGCACTTGAAATCGTGCTTTTTTCTGCCATTCCGTAACTGTGTGACCCTGAGTGACACACTGCAGCTCTCTGAGTTCGGGCTCTGAATCTAGAACAGGGGTTCATAAGATCTACTTTGCAGCTGAGTTGGGAGGATTAAATGTGTAAAGACTGGTGGTTCCTTTCTTCCACCCTCTTTTATCTGACAACAATTGCAGCTTCACTAGGAATGCTGACCTCTGACCACAGACTGTTTAAGTGTGACAAGCCAGCCTGCCCAGGGAACCCAGCAAAAACACCACTGCCAAATAGACGAACTTCTCACCATTTCTCAGCCTCAGCTGAATTCAAGGCTCTAATTAAAGTACTTTCCATTTTCAAAACAACTGCAAACGGTAATTACACACTTACCCTCCTACCTTCCAGGAACAGCCTCAAAAGACTACGGAGAAACCTCCACGGCCCCTGGACCTCAAGCTATACAGTTAGACGTGACATTTCTCCTATTCCATGGACCCAAATTACATAAGGGCTCCTGCGGCTCCTGCCACAGGGACCCTAGAGAGGGTCCCGGCTCAGCCCTCTCAGATGCGTGTTGAGACTCCACCCCACAAGGCGCCCTGATGGGGAAACTGGCATCACTGTTTTTGAGATGAAAAGTTGTTTCATCACATACTTAGGGTAGTGCTCCCCCTTAGGATAATCAAGACGATTGTTCATAATGGCCCATTCTTTACTGTTTATACGGATGTTTAATAGGAAACGTTATGTAACCTTAAAGCACAGAGCATTCTGGAGCTATTAATAACCAGCTGCATCTAGATTCCCAGGACTCTTCGGGATTAAGAGTTGAAGAGGACCTCCTGGCACTAACGTACACACACACCCAGGGACACAGAGACACATAAACACACAAGCTCATGGCACAGACGTAAATGAAGACCCCAAGAACGGGAATGACTCGTCCAAGGTCATAAAGCCAATTAACAGAGTCAAAAATAATCCCCAGGTCTCCTGGCCTCTGGAGGATGTTTCTTTTCTCTACACCCACCCCCCTGTAAGTACCTGTGTACATCCTTAACCCTGTACAAGAACCAGTGTCCAAACTGGGTTCTCACAAGGCAGGGGCTAGTCAGCCCCAGTCAAGAGCTCCTGGTCTAAACACTCCAGTTAGAATGGGACACTCATGAGGAAACATCTTGTCATTCTTTGTGATAAGACCCCTCCTGCTCTCTCAACAGAAACATGAGGCACTGAAATATATTTGAACATGAGGCCATTATAGGTGTGGTGTGGAAGAGGTCTGCTTTAGACATCTTCCAGAAAAGAAGTGGGTTTAAGACAAAGCAGAATCGAAAATGGAGATTTTGTTCTCAGTCGCACACTTTCCCACCAGGAACGTTAAAAAAAAAAAAAAAAAGAGCAAAAAAATACAGAGAGAACTGATGAATTAAAAACTATAGATGAGGAACAAGGGTAACATTTTCCTGTGAAACTCAGCTTTGGGTAGCAACAGCATGATATATGACACAAAAACTGTTCTCTCATAATTATACTATCATTTTCAAAAGTAACTTCATGAAAATTGTTTCTCTGCATTCATTTTTATTCAAAACCTCACCCGTTAGACATGAGGTGCTAAAACACACAATGTTAGGAGATTAATATGCCCACACAAGACGCATTACTTGCCATTCACAGACCCTGCGAGCTTGTCAAAAATAAAAGCTTTGCTCTGGTTCTGTGAACAACAAACAGTCATAAAACCCACTGGGAGCTTAGTTTCTGGGGGAAAAGGTGGGACATGCCTGCTTCATTGGAGATTCAGTAACGCTTTAAAAGGTTCATTAATCCAGATCTTTAAAAGACCTATGACAACTCCATTAAGAGCCCATAGGTCAAGTTGATGAATTTAGCTGTAATCAACAGACAAAGACTAAGTCAAGGTCTAAACAGCCTTGTGGCCCGTTTCATGTGACAAACTCTCTGAATACCTGCTGAGGCAAGCGCCACCATTCGCTAATACAATCAGCAAACAGTGCAGAGAAGAGCGTCTAAAAATCACTTTATTTCCTGGCATTACTGTGTTAGTCGGAGAAGGTTTTACCTTGCAACTACGATGGATTCCTTCTGGAAAGAACAGGCAGGCTCACCAGCTGGCTGCTTTCAGGCCGGCTGGACATCCAGTCGATGTGCTGTATTTCATCAGTTCTTAGAGATCAATGTCATCTCTCCAAATGCAACGCCTAACCTGCCCCATAAGCCCAATCTGGCACCTTGGGACGTTTGACAGCTATCACGCTTTAGCCCAATAAATAATCCACTAAAGCACGGCCCAGGTTTCACCTCCTGTGGATGCAACCTGAATTTTGCAGCTCCCTCGGGCATCACGTCCTCCTCTTGGAGATCAACAACCTATTCAGTGTGGAGCTATCCATCCAAACGCATGTAACTGACTAGCTCACACACCCCAGCTCTGGCCTATGACCCACCCTTCTCCCATTTGAAGAATCATCTCATTGGAAGGGATGTGAGGGTTCATCTAGTGTAACTCTTGACATTTTACTATCAGGGAAACCGATGGCCCTTCCCTGACCTGACACCAGTACCATTCAGGTCCTGTAGACAACCAAGTCCAACACTTGCTGACTCAACCCATTAAACAAGCCATTCAGATGAGGACCAAACGACTCTGTATGGCTTCCCCCTTGAGGGTCGCTCTAAGTGCACTTAAGCAGACAGTTGAGAGCGGCAAAACCAGAGAGCTGGGAGCAAGCAAAGGCTTCCAATCTACATGAAAACCCCTCTCCTTTTCTTCTGGATTGAGCTGTGGGAAGTTCTGTTGACAAGGAGGATTGGCAAACATGAGCCAAGATGAAATTTCCAACAGGGCTGATTCCTACACGGTGGCCATCTGGGATCAGCCGGTTAAGTAACCATCTCCAAGACTTACACAACCAGGGGCAAGAGCCTTGATGAGCCCTCACCCTTTAGAAAGGTTCAGGACTCAGTTCTGAAGCCAAGCATGTGCTAGGCACACGCAGCACAGAAGAAGCACACAAAAGGATCCCAATGCCCACCTTTGTCTCCTTTACGTGGTCTGGGAGAAAAAGAATAAAAGAAAGAGAGCACCCAAGGGAACATCTCTTCCTCCCACCTGAACAGAAGTGGCCGAGCACTTAACAGTTCACATTAAGGCTGAACAGTGGCATGATGAAGGGAGGGATGAAAACATACACACCACCAGCGATTTATGTCATCCGAGCAGATACTCGTCAGCACAAGTATTTTCACAGGGGCGCAGCAACTCCAGACAAAAGCAGGTAGTAGGAGAACTGGGACAGGTGTGTTTATTACAAAGGGATCAGCTCTCCAGGGAGCGGGGGAAAGCGCTCCCTGGTTGCCAATCTGTGGTCTCCCTGGTTTGCACTTCCCGGCCCTGTGACCTTGATTAAGTCATCAACCTCCCTGGGCCTCAGTTTCCTCATCTGAGCCAGAGAAGAAGGGGAACCCATTTCCTCGGGTGGTTTGGAGGCTCCCTGCCCTGCACAGCCTGGACACCCTTTTCTAGGTCACTATATATGAGTCGTCTCCTTCCCACAAATGATGGAGACTGAACCCAGGTTGCCTATGTCATTATCTCGACCAAACAGGTCTCCTGCCTGCGTGTCAAGCCTGTATCCACCTCCCTGATGGCCCAGGGAGGCACCAGGTCTCGAATGCAGCCCGGCAGTGTTCGGCCTCCAGGCAGGGCTTGGGGAATAGGGAAATACAGGGGTTCAATCGGAAACGCCGCGGGCAGGCTCTGGGTGAGTGGGGGCCGGGAAAGGGCTCAGAGGCAGCCTCCGGGGTCCGTGGCAAAGGGGCTTTGTTCTGGTGGCTGAGGGCCTGGCTTACCGAGCAGCGCATCCGGAGGCGGGCGGGGGGGCACGCGAGGCACGCAGCAGAGCCACAGCCCGGCCGGAGCCCGGGGCGCCCAAGCCGGAGGAAGGCGAAGAGGAAGAGGAGGAAGACGAGGTGGAGAACCAGGAGGCGGCCGCCGGCTCCCGCCTCATTCTCCCGGGCACCGCCGATCCGCTGGCCGCCGCTTGCTGGGGCTGGCCGCCCGGCGCCGGACCCCGTGCGCGCGGCTCATGTCCCCGTCCGCCGCTGGCGAGGTGTGCGCGCAGCCGGGGTGTCTCCGGGCGGCGCCCCGGGGCTCCTCATGCCCCGCGCGGGGCTCGGCAGGAGGACCTCGGGGAGGCGGCGCGGCGGGAAAGAGAGGAAGAGAGAGCGTGAGTGCGCGCAGAGCTGCGCCCCGCGGGTCCGGGGGCGGCGGGCGCCCGACAGGACCGCGCCGCCCCACCCACCGCGCCGCTGCGCCCGGCTCTGCGCGCCCGCCCGATGGGGCACGGAGCCCCAGAAACTTTAGCACATGGCCGGTCCGGCGGCCGTTCCCCACCCCCCACCCTCTCCATCTCGCTTCCCCGACTCGGCTCCGGTCCCCGAGAGCGGCTTACCGGCGACGACGGCGATCGCGGCCGCGGGGTGCCCAATCTGCCGCGCGCGGAGCTGTGCGCACCGGCTGGGAAGGAGGGAAGGGCTGGCGGCGTCGAGGTCCCTGCAGGGGAGGGGCACCTCGGCGGCGACGGGCCGCGCGGGTTTAAGGGAGCTGGGGAGGCGGGCGGCGTGCCAGCCCCTGTCCGCAGGCCCGGATGGGGGAGGGCCCGTGCGCCCCCCGCCCCCGCCCCGCGGCGCCGCTGCTGACGACGCGCGCGGGTTTCCCTGGCCCGGGGTCTGCGGAGCCAGCCCCCGTTACTTAGCGACTCGCTCCGGGAGTCCACGCTGACGCGCGCGACTAGCGGGGCTGCGGCAACCGAGCGAAAGGGAGGAGAGGGGAGGGAAGCTCCGAGGTGGGGGGGGCGGTGCGGGGAGGGCGGGTGGCCGCGACCGGAGCTCCTCCCTCCGCCTTCCCTTTTGCGCTGGGGAGGGGGCCCCGGGGAAGACGTCCTCCAGCCCAGGCCTGGAGGATGCGGGGTGGGGGAAGGCCCGCACCGAGCCGGGGCGGATGGGGAGGGGGAGCGCCACGGAGATGCGCCTCCCCCTCGCTAGAGCTGCAGCAGCAGGTGGCGGCGACGTGGCCGTGGAGACCCGGCTCCTGCAAGGGCCGAGCCGGGCACGCGAGGACTGTGGCAGTGGGCGCGTGGGTGTGTGCGACACGCTCCCACCCACGTGGCATACTTGGGGACCTCGGGACGCGGGCGGAGGAGGAGCCTCCTCCTTCCTCTGGTCTCTCTCTCCCTCATTCCTGGATTTTTGCTCCCGCGCTGCGCTGACTGTCTCTTCCCCTTGGAAGCCCGGGTCACTCAGCTCGCTGCTTTCCGCTCCTCCTTCCTTAACGCCCAACAGATGACCCGGGATGTCAGATGTCGGGAACAGCTTCATGCTATTCAAACCAAGCCCGGTGTTGGCAGCTCCCCACCCTGGCCGCTCCCTGTATCCAGTTGCCGACATTGGGGGCGGGCTCTTTAATCTGACTCGGGGTACCTTCCTATTTTGAGATTTGGGGTTCCTCCAATTGCCTGCATTATGCGGAATGTGTCCTAAATTACTTCCCACCTTCCACAAAACCGGGTTCCTCCCCAGACCTGGTAGCTAAGTGTTATGTGAACTGTAAATGTGAACTGTAAAGCTACAGCCTGATCTGGGAGACCCCCAAAATTCATCCCAAAGCCAGGGAAAGTGGATAAGAGTTTGTGAAAGACCTCATGGCAGGCAGGAACCGCTTTCCCGGGTGAAACAGATGACTTGTCAGGCCCACTGGGTGCCTCGGAGCAAGCAGAGCCCGGGCCTCCTGATGTCCGAGCACCTACATCCCCACTGCAGCTCTTCAGCAGCTGGGTGCAGGCAGCCTCACTTCCTCCCTCCTCGGAGGACCTCTTATTCTTGCTGCCTCCCCCACCTGGACCAAGCCCACACCCTCTTTTCACTCTACTGTCCTCTCTGGTGTGCCTGCCAGGAGAGAAAGAGGCAGCTCACCCACAGAGGAGAAGGGATCTCCCCAGCCAAGAAAGCGCCCACATCCCAGCAGGGACTCTCACCAGGGCAGATCCCATCCCTGAGGGGCTTTAGAGAATACCATGGCCCAAGTGGGTTTTTTTGGCCCTGTGACAAGACTTTTCCTAGTTATTAGTATTGGCATCATCATCGTATTACTGAGATGCCAATAACTCTTGTTGAAAAACCCTGCAAACCCATCCCGTATCTTAAGAGACAGAGGTCCAAGGACTTCCCCAGTGGGCTAGTGATTAAGAATCTGCCTGCCAATGCAGGGGACAGGAGTTTGACCCCTGGTCTGGGAAGATTCCTCATGCTGTGGAGCAAGAGAACCTGTGCACCACCACTGCTGCGCCCACATGCCTAGAGCCTATGCTCTGCTTCAAGAGAAGCCCCTGCACCCCTGCAAAGAGTAGCCCTCGCTCACTGCAGCAAGAGAAAGCCCTCACATGCACAGTGAAGACCCAGAGCAGCTGTAAATAATAAGTAAAAAAAAAAAAAAAAAAACATAAAAAATGGAACAGAGGTCCAAAGGCAGCACTTTTCTGAGAAAACCACTTGGCATCGCAGCCCATGCCCCACAGTTGAGATCCAGCATCTTCCAGTGAAATTGAGAGCAACATTTCTGAATTTCCAATCAGTTTTTATGGGTGGTGGCAGACTGGCAGCTGGTCCACAGAAACTCCAGAAGGACTGCTTCCTGGTGCCATATTGGCAGCTGGCTCTTTCTTCAGCCTAGACTTTCCAATATGCAGCTCTAATTGGACATCTGATTTGGTCAGGGAGCCCAGTGCTGACAATAAATACAGGCTCAGAGCTTACATTCCATGCACAGCCTGTACCAGGGCCCCCCTGTTCCAAGAAACAAGGCAGCCTGTGGGGAAATGTGATTTGACAGTATGAACATCTCATTCACTGTTCACAAAGACCTGAAAAATAATTGGCTTGTGTCAAAGCCAAAGCCAACATGTTCCTCCTTTACAATGTATGTATGGTGGGGGCGGAGGGGCAAAAGAAGGCAACAGGCAGGCCTTCCTCTGCATCATATTGTTATTCCTCACGCTTTTCTCAGTAAAGGTGGGGAATATACAAACACACTGGGGTTGAGGAAGCTCTTGAGTCTCCAGGGCTACATCTTTCCAGGATGTCCATCTGCACTGCAGTGCAGGAACTGCCCCCCCCCCCCCACCAAATTTGTCAGGAGTGTCCCCTGGAGGTCAGGCAGAATGCTAGGCACCAAGGATGCAAAGATGAATTAGATAAGCCCTCTATCCTCTGGGTAAAGTAATGTCTCTGCTTTTGAATATGCTATCTAGGTTGGTCATAACTTTCCTTCCAAGGAGTAAGCGTCTTTTAATTTCATGGCTGCAGTCACCATCTGCAGTGATTTTGGAGCCCAGAAAAACAAAGTCTGACACTGTTTCCACTGTTTCCCCATCTATTTCCCATGCAGTGATGGGACCAGATGCCATGATCTTCGTTTTCTGAATGTTGAGTCAAGGCTATGGTCTTTCCTGTGGTCATGTATGGATGTGAGAGCTGGACTGTGAGGAAGGCTGAACGCCGAAGAATTGATGCTTTTGAACTGTGGTGTTGGAGAAGACTCTTGAGAGTCCCTTGGACTGCAAGAAGATCCAACCAGTGCATTCTGAAGGAGATCAATCCTGGAATTTCTTTAGAAGGAATGATGCTAAAGCTGAAACTCCAGTATTTTGGCCACCTCATGCGAAGAGTTGACTCATTGGAGAAGACTCTGATGCTGGGAGGGATTGAGGGCAGGAGGAGAAGGGGACGACAGAGGATGAGATGGCTGGATGGCATCACTGACTCGATGGATGCAAATCTGAGTGACCTCCGGGAGCTGGTGATGGACAGGGAGGCCTGGCGTGCTGCGGTTCATGGGGTCGCAAAGAGTCGGACACGACTGAGCGACTGATCTGATCTGATCTGATCTGATCCTCTGGGTCTTCCTCGGGACATCTTTAGAGGGCTTAACTCATGCCACGTATTAATACTAAGGGTTTTATCTACAAGAGCTCCTTTTAACCTCATTAACCCTTCTCTGCATGCGTGTATGCCAGGTCGCTTCAGTCGTGTCTGACTCTGCCACTCTATGGACTAGCCCACCAGGCTCCTCTGTCCATGGGATTCTCCAGGCAAGAATACTGGAGTGGGTTGCCATGCGCTTCTCCAGGGGATCTTCAAGGGGACCTAAGGATCGAACCTACATCTTCTGTGGCTCCTGCATTGCAGACAGATTCTTTAGCACTGAGACACCGGGGAAGCCCCAACCCTTCTCTGAAGGATTTTCTGAAAGGTTATATACATTCCCTAAAGTCACACGGCTGGCAAATGATTGGACTTGGGAGTTGCAACCTGGTCTCCCTGACCCTCGAATCCATGTTCCTAACCATTTCTTTATTTTATCTGCCAGGCTAAAGAAAAATGGAGACAATAATAATATAGAAAATGCCTACTCAACATTTAAGATTATAAATAAGATGTGTGTGTGTGTGTGTGTGTGTGTGTGAAGTCACCAGGATTGTTCCCGGAAGAGTCAACTCTCAATAAAAGCTAACTATCCCTATCATTTCTGTACTTTATTGTGCCCATCTTTGCATGAAATATTCCCTTAGTATCTCTAATTTTCTTGAAGAGATCTCTAGACTTTCCCATTCTATTGTTTTCCTCTATTTCTTTGCATTGTTCGCAGAGGAAGGCTTTCTTATCTCTCCTTGCTATCCTTTGGAACTCTGCATTCAAATGGGTATATCTTTCCTTTTCTTCTTTGCCTTTCACTTCTATTTGAAGCTATTTGAAGGACTCCTCAGACAACCATTTTGCCTTTTTTGCATTTCTTTTCCTTGGGGATGGTCTTGATCCCTGCCTCCCATACGATGTCACGAACCTCCGTCCATAGTTCTTCAGGCACTCTGTCTATCAGATCTAATCCCTTGAATCTACTTGTCATTTCCACTGTATAATCGTGAGGGATTTGATTTAGGTCATACTTGAATGGTCTAGTGGTTTTCCCTACTTTCTCCAATTTAAGTCTGAATTTGGCAATAAGGACTTCATGGTCTGTGCCACAGTCAGCTCCCCATTTTATTTTTGCTGACTGTATAGAGCTTCTTCATCTTTGGCTGCAAAGAATAGAATCAATCTCATTTCAGTATTGACCATCTAGTGATGTCTATGTGTAGAGTCTTCTCTTGTGTTGTTGGAAGAGGTTATTTGCTATGACCAGTGCGTTCTCTTGGCAAAACTCTATTAGCATTTGCCCTGCTTCATTCCGTACTCCAAGGCCAAATTTGCCTGTTACTCCAGGTATTTCTTGACTTCCTACTTTTGCATTCCAGTCCCCTATAATGAAAAGGACATCTTTTTGGGGTCTTAGTTCTAAAAGGTCTTATAGGTCTTCATAGAACTGTTCAACTTCAGCTTCTTCAGCATTACTGGTCAGGGCATAGACTTGGATTACAGTGATATTGAATGGTTTGCCTTGGAAACGAACAGAGATCATTCTATCATTTTTGAGATTACATCCAATTCAGACTCCTTTGTTGACTATGATGGCTACTCCATTTCTTCTAAGGGATTCTTGCCCACAGTAGTAGGTAAAGTTGTCATCTGAGTTAAATTCACCCATTCCAGTCCATTTTAGTTCACTGATTCCTAAAATTTCAATGTTCATTCTTGCCATCTCATGTTTGACCACTTCCAATTTGCCTTGATTCATGGACCTAACATTTCAGGTTCTTTGGCAATATTGCTCTTTACAGCATCGGACTTTACTTCCATCACCGGTAACATACACAACTGGGTGTTGTTTCTGCTTTGGTTCCATCTCTTCTTTCTTTCTAAGGGAACGTTTCATGCAAAGATGGGCACAATAAAGGACAGAAATGGTAAGGACCTAACAGAAGCAGAAGATATTAAGAAAAGGTGGCAAGAATACACAGAAGAACTATGCAAAAAAGATCTTCATGACCCAGATAATCATGATGGTGTGATCACTGACCTAGAGCCAGACATCCTGGAATGCAAAGTCAAGTCAGCCTTAGGAAGCATCACTATGAACAAAGCTAGTGGAGGTGATGGAATTCCAGTTGAGCTATTCCAAATCCTGAAAGATGATGCTGTGAAAGTGATGCACTCAATATGCCAGAAAATCTGGAAAACTCAGCAGTGGCTATGGGACTGGAAAAGGTCAGTTTTCATTCCAATCCCAAAGAAAGGCAATGAAAAGAATGCTCAAACTACTGCACAATTGCACTCATCTCATATGCTAGTAAAGTAATGCTCAAAATTCTCCAAGCCAGGCTTCAGCAGTACGTGAACCGTAAACTACTAGATGTTCAAGCTGGATTTAGAAAAGGCAGAAACCAGAGATCAAATTTCCATCATCTGCTGGATCATGGAAAAAGCAAGAGAGTTCCAGAAAAGCATCTACTTCTGCTTTATTGACTATGCCAAGGCCTTTGACTGTGTGGACCACAACAAACTCTGGACAATCGTTCAAGAGATGGGAATACAAGATCATCTGATCTGCCTCTTGAGAAATCTGTATGCAGGTCAGGAAGCAACAGTTAGAACAGGACGTGGAACAACAGACTGGTTCCAAATCAGGAAAGGTGTACGTCAAGGCTGTATATTGTCACCCTGCTTATTTAACTTATATGAAGAGTACATCATGAGACACGCTGGCCTGGAGGAAGCACAAGCTGGAATCAAGATTGCTGGGAGAAATATCAATAACCTCAGATATGCAGATGACACCACCCTCATGGCAGAAAGCAAAGAACTAAAGAGCCTCTTGATGAAAGTGAAAGAGAAGAGTAAAAAAATTGGTTGAGGTTCAGCATACAGAAAACTAAGATCATGGCATCTGATCCCATCACTTCATGGCAAATAGATGGAGAGACAGTGGAAACAGTGACAAACTTTATTTTGGGGGGCTCCAAAATTACTGCAGATGGTGACTGTAGCCATGAAATTAAAAGATGCTTGCTCCTTGGAAGAAAAGTTATGAGCAACCTAGACAGCATACTAAAAGGCAGAGATATTACTTTGCCAACAAAGGTCCATGTAGTCAAAGCCATGATTTTTCCAGTAGTCATGTATGGATGTGAGAGTTAGACTATAAAGAAAGCTGAGCATGGAAGAATTGATGCTTTTGAGCTGTGGTGTTGGAGAATACTCTTGGCGGTCCCTTGGACTGCAAGTAGATCCAACCAGTCCATCCTAAAGGAAATCAGTCCTGAATGGTCATTGGAAGGACTGATGTTGAAGCTGAAATTCCAATACTTTGGCCACCTGATGCTAAGAACTGACTCTTTGGAAAAGACCCTGATGCTGGGAAAGATTGAAGGCGGGAGGAGAAGGGGACAACAGAGGATGATATGCCTGGATGGTATTACTGAGTCAATGGACTTGAGTTTGAGTGAACTCTGGGAGTTGGTGATGGACAGGGAGGCCTGGCATGCTGCAGTCCATGGGGTTGCAAAGAGTCAGACACGACTGAGTGACTGAACTGAACTGACTGATCGCTATTATCATTAGACCCGCAATTTTATTTTGAATTAACAAACCCCATCTTATGGGGATTTTCAAATACTGTTGCTGGAAGAAAAGACAAAAGTGGTAAAAGTGCAGACATCTGTCTGCAGGACTGTAGCTGGTTGCATAGAGGAGGTGGTATTTGAGTTGAGTCTCTAGGCTTGAGTAGGTAATGGAGGGTAGAGAGGGCAGGAGCAGCAATGGGCTGATCAGGAGGAATGAGTGGGAGAAATTCACAGAGCTGTGAACAAGCAGCTCATGTGGGAAGAGGTTGAGACCCAGGATGGGGAAGCCAGAGGCTGGACAGGAGCTGGGGAAGCCACGGCATCTGTGAATGCTGGTCCCTTCTCTGAAGACGCAGGCAGGACCCTCTGCTGAGCTGGGGCCTCGGGGGTGGGGAGTGGGGAGGGAGAATAGTGGGGCAGGGAGCCAGAGAGAGGACCCAGCCTCCAGGCAACCTCCAGGCGACGCACGACAGTGGCACCTCCCATCATTCACAGGGGCCACGGATCATGATCCCTGCCAAGCTCAGCGCTCTGCAGGCCCCTGCCAGGGACAGAATTCATCACACGAGTCCCTTAAGGCAAGAGCAACCTTGGCAATGTGTAGTGGTACATGGTATGCAGAGGAGACATGGCCCCCTCACCCATTCTCAGACTTTTTCTACAGCTCATTCATTCATTGGTACGCTCATTCATTCAATATTGTAATATTATGTTTAATATTATAATATGTTTACTGAACTTTTACTATGTGCCCAGCACTCTGTTGGCTCTGGTGGGGAAAGAGATCAGTCAGCGGTGGGGTGTGATGGCAAGAGCAGGGCTCAGTGCTGTGGTGACCACAGGCCATCTGGTTGCACAACAGAGGGGCTCTTGCCTGGATTCAGGGCATTGAGGGAGGTATCCTTGGTGGGATGATCCCTCAGCCTCAAAGCCGGTACCTTGCAGAGCCCACAACTTGAACCTAGGGCTTCTTCCAGGCTGGCTGATCTGGTCCTGATAATTGTAGCATCTGAAATTAGCAGTGTTGGTGCTAACAAGACAGCCAGGGTTAAAGATAGGGCGTGTATGGAGGGCTGGGGGGCAAGGGGCAGGCTCTTGAAGGGCAGGTAAAATGAAACACTCTCCTGCCTAGAAAAGGAAGCTTTAGGTCTGACTCTTTCCTTTCCAACACCCATTTTAATGTGATTATCAAAAGAATTCCACCAGCCACACTGAAGAAGAGGTGAGAGACTTGGAATTGGGACAAGAGAAGAGAGATAGGACCATGGGAGAGAACAGATAACTTGGAAAGAGGGTATTACCACCTTCAAACAGCTGAAGTGAGTGGAAGTCGCTCAGCTGTGTCCAGCTCTTTTCAACCCCACGGACCATAGCTTGCCAGGCTCCTCTGTCCATGGAATTCTCCAGGCAAGACTACTGGAGTGGGTTGCCATTCCCTTCTCCAGGGAATCTTCCTGACCCTTGGATCGAATCCATGTTGCAGGCAGAATCCTTACTGTCTGAGCCACCAGAGAAACTTCAAACAGCTGAAGGTCTTTCTTATCATAGGAAAGGTTGTGTTAGATTTTATGTGTGGCCCCCAAATGTTGAACTGAACCACCAGGGAGACAGTTTTCCTTCAGGACAAGGAAGACTAACACTTAGATCCATGTACTGAGGCTCACAGACAGCCATATCTGGCCCTCTGACTGCTTTTGTAAACAGTTTTATTGGAGCGTACCCTGCCCGTTCATTCATGTATTGTCTATGGTCCTTCCATGCTACAAGAACAGAGTTGAGTGTTTGCTGCAGGGACTGTATAGCCCACTAAGCCTAAATAATTTTGTATCTGGCCCTTTGAAAAACACTTTGCCTGAATTAGAGCAACCCAGATACCAGATACAAGATACCAGAGGATGAGATGGTTGGATGGCATCACTGACTCGATGAACATGAGTTTGAGCAAGCTCTAGGAGTTGGTGATGGACAGGGAAGCCTGGAGTGCTGCAGTCCATCAGGTCACAGAGTCAGACATGACTGAGCAACTGAACTGACTAATCAACTGAGATACCAAGTGTCTGAGCAAACTCTGGGAGAAAGTGAAGGACAGGGAAGCCTGGCATGCTGCAGTTCATGGGGTGGCAAAGAGTCTGGCATGACTTAGCAACTCAACAAGATACCAAATGAGGTGCCTTGGGAGGCGGGAAGTTCCCCATCACTTGGGGGTATTCAACATAAGCTGAAATCCTATTAAGCAGTGATGTGGCTAAGAGTCCAAATGACCGTTGAGGTCCCTTTGAGATCATAAGGATCCAGCAATTAATGACAATTCCTCACATTTCTTCAGTGCCTGCCGGTCGTATAGTCACAACTATCAGAGAATAAGTCCATCTTCAGGGCAGCCTCAGTAGGACATCAGGCCTACAGTGTTTCATCACCAGACCTGAAGTCCATCAAACAGAGCGATAGCTTCCTCCGCCTGTTTAATATAAGACAGATGATGGGCAGATTCAGGCAATTATCTTCCCGGGTAGCTCAGATGGTAAAGAACCTGCCTGCAATGTGGAAGACCTGGGTTCGATCCCCAGGTGGGGAAGATCCCCTGGAGAAGGAAATAGCAACCCACTCCAGTATTCTTGCCTGGAGAATCCCATGGATAGAGAGGAGCCTGGCAGGCTACAGACCATGGAGTCACAGAGTCAGACATGACTGACCGACTAACAAGGGTGAACCTCTTCAGAAAGTCTTTACACCCAAGCCTCAGTTACAAGGAAGATGCGTTCACATGTACCCTCCCTGATGAATGAGGGTCGATCGTTTCTGGGCCACAAATGTACCCACAAGGCTCACCCGTTACTGTGTGTTTAAAAGGAATTCCCTATGAAATAAACTAATTTAGCTTTGGTAGGCCCCACTCCAGTACTCTTGCCTGGACAATCCATGGACGGAGGAGCCTGGTGGGCTGCAGTCCATGGGGTCGCTGTGGATCAGACACGACTGAGCGACTTCACTTTCACTTTTCACTTTCCTGCATTGGAGAAGGAAATGGCAGCCCACTCCAGTGTTCTTGCCTGGAGAATCCCAGGGACGGGGGAGCCTGGTGGGCTGCCGTCTCTGGGGTCGCACAGAGTTGGACATGACTGAAGCCACTTAGCAGCAGCAGCAGCAGGCTTCTGTTGGGCTTCCCAGGTGGCGCTAGTGGTAAAGAACCCGCCTGCCAATGCAGGAGACTTAAAGAGACATGGATTTGATCCCTGGGTGAGGAAGATTCCCTGGAGGAGGACGTGGGAACCCACTCCACTATTCTTGCCTGGAGAATTCCATGGACAGAGGAGCCTGGCAGGCTACAGTCCACAGGGTTGCAAAGAGTCGGACACGACTGAAGTGACTTAGCATGCACGCACACAAGCTTCTATCGGGGTCCTCAGGGATGTCATTCAGAACACTCAGTGCCAGACCTTGAACTAGACAGGGCAGCTGCCCTTGAAAAGCTGATGGCCTGCACCCCAGCTCGCTTGGCCAGAATGTGATGAATATCTGGTAGATCCCAAAGGCAGGGAGAGACTCACCGGCCAGGTGCACTTACCCAGCAAAGCAACATTGCTGCACAGTGCTGTTAACAGAAATTTGTTTTCTTTCCAAGTAGAATTGCAAAGAAAAGCAAAATGTTCTCTTTAGAGGGGAAAAAAAAAGTCTGTGGCTCTTTCACTGTCTTGTCCTCAGCTAGATTATATATAAACAGGGTCAGTTCCCCCACCTCAGACTGTCTTGCAAACACCGTGATGGAGGCAAGAAAACGCTTTTGTGCAGTAATCCACAGCCTGTGTGCAGAAGCAAAGATTTTCCAGCCAGACGAGAAGAAGGACCCCTTATGAAGTGCATTGACAAAGACTAACTTGATTAAATACTGTTCTTAATGACCACACGAAGGACTGCCTTCTGATCCTTACTGGCCCAGACCAGCTCACACCATGGTGAATTCCAGGTACTGATTTTCCTAAAGCCTTTGTCACTTGTCTTGAGTTTTCATCCCTTTCCCCAGTCAAAATAAAACAACAGCGGCAACAAACTCATTTCGTGTTTTTCCATTTCGTATTTTTCTTGCTGCTGCTTTTCCTTTCAGGTGACAGCTAGATAATCAAGGTATGTACTGATAGGTCGCCTTTGGCACAGTTCCCCAGTCTAGAGACAGACACCCCTAAGAGCTCTCTCCTGAGAAGCATTTAGATGTTATTCAGCTCTGATGCATCCATTCTCAGACACTTAATCACGCTCAAAACCCATTTGAACCAAAGTTTTGCTAGCTCTCCGGCTAGGAGGAATCTTGGTGTTTACGTAGAATTTTAAAAGAGCAGAGAGAATGCTGGAGACTCCACCTGGCGATAAACAAAAGAGATGCCTCGGAAAAGCTTCTCAGCGTTCCTTGCCTTCACAGGCATCCCTAAGCTGCCTTACTCCTTTGTCCTGTCTTTCTGTGATCAGATCAGTCGCTCAGTCGTGTCCGACTCTTTGCGACCCCATGAACCGCAGCACGCCAGGCCTCCCTGTCCATCACCAGCTCCCGGAGATCACTCAGACTCGCATCCATCGAGTCAGTGGTGCCATCCAGCCATCTCATCCTCTGTCGTCCCCTTCTCCTCCTGCCCTCAACCCCTCCCAGCATCAGAGTCTTCTCCAATGAGTCAACTCTTCGCATGAGGTGGCCAAAATACTGGAGTTTCAGCTTTAGCATCATTCCTTCTAAAGAAATTCCAGGATTGATCTCCTTCAGAATGGACTGGTTGGATCTTCTTGCAGTCCAAGGGACTCTCAAGAGTCTTCTCCAACACCACAGTTCAAAAGCATCAATTCTTCGGCACTCAGCCTTCTTCACAGTCCAGCTCTCACATCCATACATGACCACAGGAAAGACCATAGCCTTGACTAGGCGAACCTTTGTTGGTAAAGTAATGTCTCTGCTTTTGAATATGCTATCTAGGTTGGTCATAACTTTCCTTCCAAGGAGCAAGCGTCTTTTAATTTCAGGCTGCAGTCACCATCTGCAGTCACCATCTGCAGTGATTTTGGAGCCCAGAAAAACAAAGTCTGACACTGTTTCCACTGTTTCCCCATCTATTTCCCATGCAGTGATGGGACCAGATGCCATGATCTTCGTTTTCTGAATGTTGAGCTTTAAGCCAACCTTTTCACTCTCCACTTTCACTTTCATCAAGAGTCTTTTTAGCCCCTCTTCACTTTCTGCCATAAGAGTGGTGTCATCTGCTTTCTGTGATATGGATTGTCTAATCTCAGTGCTGAGTCCACGTATCCAACCTCACCTCTGTTCCAGGCTCCAGAGCCCATGAACCTCAACTTTGCTCTTTTTTTTTTTTTTACCATCTGCCTTAGTCATAGCTTGAATGGCATTGAATTCTTAAATGAGGGTTAATTGGTGTGTGTTTACGACAACTTACAGTGCAGGGAGCAAGGTACTAATAACCTGGTCCCCAGATAATTATAAATAAAATGACTCCTAGATATTTTATTGATAGTTACCTGGTGTCAACATTCTTGATTGCAGTTCCCAAGGTAAAATTTTAAAGTATTATTAAATTAATCTCCCCATGTACATTCAAGTACACATTACCTTATTCCAAGGATTACTATATTAATGTAGTAATTTAGTTCTGCTGGGGAGATCTTCCCATAAAATAGACATTTCCATAAAATTACTGAAAATGTGAAGGTTGTTGAAGTCATTCATTCTTCCTTAGTTTCAACTATCCATAATGTTAATTGCTCTAAAAGCTGACAAATACTCTCCAATGACAGGAAAGCCATGGTCATTAAGAGATAACGTGCCACAGAGCTGATCTATGATCAGAGACCTTGAACCTGCCCCCTCCTCCCCACACACACCAGATTAAGCCTCGTCATCTGCTACTGTTAGACAAACCATTGCTCTGTCCCCTCAGGTATGTGTAAGAGAGAAATCACTTGCCTACAAAGAAGACAGAAGGTTTCGTACCTTGTCTTTCTGATCAAGATCCTTGCTAAGACTTTTTATTTGTTCCAACAAATTGGCCAGAAGCTGACCTGGCCTGTTGGAGACTGCCTAAAGCCAAATCCTATTCAAGGAAGCTGGTTTCCTTGCAATCGAGAGGGTCTAGTAAATAAACATTGACAATATACAGCCTTGATACCCTTTTCCTATTTGGAACCAGCCTTCTAAACAAATAAAGATCTCTGTTCCTCCTCTAAACAGCTGAACACAGAGTCAGAAGCGAAGCCGGCGGAGGAGGGGTGTGGCCTCCAATCGTTTATGAAAAGGTGTCTTATAAAACACTTGATGCTTGGCTTAATTGCCAGGGTGATTACATAAATAACCCTTTTGTTTAAGAAAATGTCCCAAGATGTTTCACTGAGTTAAGAATCCTTTCATTGATCACTGAAGAAGGAATAATCAGGAGGCACAAATCTCTGCTGAAGTCTTTTCATCATGTTTACCGTTACCACTATCTTCATCATCATTACCAGCATTTCTCAAACCTCTATTCTATGCCAGCCGCTTTCACATACGTTATTTCAACCTAAAATTCACAGCAATGCTGCAAGTACATCTCTTTATCCCCATTAAACAGATGAAGAAGCAATGGTCCCAAGATTTTTAATCTTGGAAAATGTAAACTTAGCTGATGAATATTTCAAGTTGTTAGAAGACATTAATTTAATGGTAACAGTAAAATATCTGATCAGAAAAGGCTTTAGCTAATAAAATGCAATGTGCTCTGTTACATCAATGAACATACGTGCAGAACTTTCAAGTAATAATTATTTCTCCCTCTTCAGAGTTACAAAAGAAGCAGTGTCTGACTTATCTCTCTGCCTTCTAAATGGCTAGTATTTTTAAAATTATTGTTATTTTCAGAGTTTACCCACTCACAATAATCACTGCGCTCACTTTTGAACAAAGAACAAATGTTCTTTTATTTGTTATATGTCATGTTCTAAACTATTAAAGTTTAACTGTCAACTCCCTGTTAAAACATCATTGCAATCCATTACATTTTTAGAAACCATTGAATATACAAGTCCAGAAGGTGCCTCTCTGTTCGCTTCCAGCCCATTCCGGTTTCCTGAAGTCCTTTCAAAGATCACTCACTAACCTTGTTTCTTTTCTTTTCTTTTATTTAACTTTACAATATTGTATTGGTTTTGCCATATATCAAAATGAATCTGCCACCGGTATACATGTGTTCCCCATCCTGAACCCTCCTCCCTCCCCATACCATCCCTCTGGGTCATCCCAGTGCACCAGCCCCAGGCATCCAGTATCAGGCATCGAACCTGGACTGGCGACTCGTTTCATATATGATATTATACATATTTCAATGCACTAACCATGTTTCAAAGCAGTTTTTATGTTACAAGAACAAGTCTTGCAACTAGCTTGGGTAAGATGGAAAAGGTGGATGCGAGTGTAATCAGTAAAAATGAAAATGTGTTTATTTGTTGCCATTTTAGAGGTGGCTGGCATCCTGTGTGTGTGTGTGTGTGTGTGTGTGTGGTGAGGAAGAGAGGGAGAGAGTGTATATGCTTCATCAAATAGCTGGAGAAGTTATAAAGGATGAGAGATGCAAATTGATAGTACAGAAAGCAGCAGGCAGCAACGGGCCTCTCGTGATGACTTTGAGTTAATACTCCTCCGGGGAAGCCGGAACGACAAAAAAAGAAAGCACACGTGTAGCAAATTCTGTCCTACAGAGTTAAAAACTGTCGGGTCAGCCAAGCTTTTCTGGTGAAGCAGTACAGAATATGTGTTTGCCCTGTTAATTTTAAGTATTACAACTGGACAGTGACTAATACCCAAAGGTTATAATCTGCATTGGGGGTTAAGTATGATGGAAGAGTGATAAAGAGAATGCAAAGTGTTTTTTTTTTTTTCACAGTAACTTGGGAAAACACTGCCTTGAAAAGCTAGTATAACATTGCACTTCTCCCCTCAATATAAGATACACTAATTAATATGTATCACAAATCCAACCACAGTACTGGACCCAGGAATTTCTTTGGTGCAGTGTCATTGAGAAGCATGTACAGTCAGGGCCAACCTGGGGAAGTGAGGGGCTTAAGGCATCTAGAGGGGTGTTTTGGGTTTTTTGTTTTTCTTTTTTTAAACCCTGTTCTGGAGATAAATTTCTGGGAGCAGTTCATGGAGCCATATTGATTCTCTCATGTGTGTATGTTCAGTCACTAAGTCATGTCTGGCTCTTTGCGACCCCATGGACTGCAGCCCACGAGGCTTCTCTGTCCATGGGGTTTTTCCAGGCAAGAATACTGGAGTGGGTTACCATTTCCTTCTCCAGGGGATGTTCCCAACCCAGGGATTGAACCCACGTCTCCTGTGTCTCCTGCACTGGCAGACGGATTCTTTACTACTGAGCCACCTGGGAAGCCCCGTTGATTCTTTCACTAAGTGGCCAATATGCACAGCTTGCAAAAACGTATTGATGGCTATTTTCCTTTACTCGTGTTTGATGTGGTGGCTGGGGCAGCAATGGTGGCTACCGTCAGTGGACCACCTACCAGTAGACTTGCAGAAAGCTGGCCCTGCACGTGTTGTCTTAATGAATCCTTCTACCGAATTGAGAGGTGATTCAGGTATTACCCTCCATTGTAGAGAAAAAAAAAAACCAAAACACAGATCAGTGGTACTAAGACATAACTAAAGTCACTGCCTTAGTTATCCACTGCTGTGTAACATATTACCACAATGCCATGACTTAGAACACACATTTATTCTTTAATAGTTATTGTAGGTCAGAAATATGGGCCTTGCTTACATGGGTCCTCTGACTCCAAGGTGTCTCACAAAACTGCAACAATGTGCCCGTCAGGGCCAGTGTCTCATCTGAAAGCTCAACTGGGGATGTAGTCACTTCAGACTTTTTCTGCTTTATTCCACACTGTTGTTGGCGGAACTTACTTATTTTTTTAAAGGTTACTTTCCACTTTACAGTTATTACAAAATATTGGCTATATTCTTGATGTCGTACAATTTATACTTGAACCTACCCAATAATTTCTGCCTCCAACACCCACATCCTTATTTTACTTTTCCCCAACCCTACTGGTAACAACCAGTTTATTCTCTGTATCTGTGAGTTTTCTTTTGGGTTATATTCATTAGTTTATTGTACTGTTTAGATTCCACATGTAAGTGATCTCGTAGAGTATTTGTCTTTCTCCATCTGATGTATTTTACTAAGAATAATGCCCCCCAAGTCCATCCATGTTGCTGCAAATGGCGAAGCTTTCTTCTTTTTTGTGAGTGAGTAGTGTTCCATTGTATATCGAATTTCTTTTGGGAAACCTGTCTACACTTTGACAGTTCCCACACGTGAAACCCACATTCCCATGAGTGAATGAAAACCAACATGAACAGCAGCTCTGATGCAGGCACGTGACCTGGGCTTTTTCAGTTACATCCCCCCATGAGAACTGGATGTGGAAGTGTTACATGAGGCGTCAGTCCCGATCACAACCCAGGAGATGGTGTCTACAGGCACAACCGAGGAGAAATCTATTCCTCTGGGGCAGCTTCTGGTGTCCAGCCTGGGGTTATTGGTGCCAAGTGGTGGCTATTGGCTATAATGGCATTCTGGGGTGCTCAGTATTAGTTATGGCTATGTGGTTTCTGAGTGCATGTTGTCTTAACCTCATGAGATAATGAATAGACTCGAATCTTTGATTTTTCAGTAAGAACCCTGACCAATATGACAAATTTTTCCAGCCCTGACAAATTTTTTCAGCGTCCCTCTTGGCACTTCCCCACACCCTCTGTGCTATGATTGGACTGCATTAAAAATATTTGGAGTCACCAAACACTCCATTCTTTCTTTGAATCTTGGGCTTCTCCACATGATATTCCCTGTGTCTGAGACATTCTTGCATGCATGGGTGCTTCAATCGTGTCCGACTCTTTGCAACCCTATGGACTGTAGCCCATCAAGTTCCTCTGTCCATGGGATTCTCCAGGCAAGAATGCTGGAGAGAGTTGCCATTTCCTCCTCCAGGGGATCTTCCCGACCCAGGAATCCAACCCACATCACTTATGTCTCCTGCATTGGCAGGCGGATTCTTTACCACTAGCACCAATTGGCTAGCCCTGAGACATTCTTACCTGCCGTTTGTTTATCTGGATTTCTCCTATTCAGTTTTCAGGTTCTATCTTGGTGTTGCTGCTGCTAAGTCGCTTCGGTCGTGTCCGACTCTGTGCGACCCCATAGACGGCAGTCCACCAGGCTCCCCCGTCCCTGGGATTCTCTAGGCAAGAACACTGGAGTGGGTTGCCATTTCCTTCTCCAGTGCATCAAAGTGAAAAGTGAAAGTGAAGTCGCTCAGTCATGTCTGACTGTTAGCGACCCCATGGACTGCAGCCTACCAGGCTCCTCCATCCATGGGATATCTTGGTGTTACTTTCCCTAAACATTCTTTCCTGACTATCTGTGTGAACAGTCTGTTTTTGACCTAAACTGCAGCCCATAAACTATTGCATTTTCATAAACTATTAACTCATCTACATCTATCCCTAGATTATGAGAAAAAAACATGCTTATATTATTCACCCTTTGCAGTGGACAGCCACTGTTCTGCCCATCCACACTTGCTCTTATTCTGGAAAATATTGTATCTAATTCTGTTATACTGGTAAGAATGAGACTGCTATCTTCTTGCTGGTTCCAATCCCCCTGGTAACTAGTAGGGTAGAAACCTGATGCAAGCTGGGCCAAATACAGCCTTTCATTAGGACTTTTGAATAAGAATGGAGAATAAGTGAGCTTCAGATCCATCCAGATTCCAAATTTTGAGATGTGAGTCTGGGGATTTTAGAGGTCAAGCCCCGTGTGTTATATATCTGTTGCACAACCAAAAATACCACAAACCTATTGGTGTAAAACAACACACATTTACTATCTCAGAGTTCCTGTGGTTTATGAATCTGGGCACAGATTTCCTGAATTTCATCTGAGGGCTACAATCAAGGTGTCTGTCCACCAGTGCCAGAGTCTCATCTCAAGGTTCAAATGCGGAAGGAACCCTTTCCAAGTTTGTATGATTATTGGCAGAACTCAGGTCCTTGAAGCCTATAGGACTGAGGGTCTTGGTTGGTTGACTGTTGCTGGCCAGAGGCCACCTTCTGCTCCTGCCTGCTTGTTGGCTGAGGTTGCTCTCAATTCCTTGCCACGTGAGCCTTCCCAACATGTCCACTGGCTTCATCCAAGCCAGCAAGGGAAAATATACTAACAAGAAAGGTGTTAGAGTCTTCTGTAATATAATCTCAGGCGTATGATCTCAGGCGTGGTATCCCATCACCTTTGCCATATCCTGATACTGAGACGCAAGTCATGGGTCCTGCCCAGGTTCAAGGACCATGGATAGTATAGCTCACATGTGCTGGTCCCTCCAAGCATTTAAGCCTTGACTACTCAATGGTTTCCTGAATCCATGCATTAAGGATTGAAATAAAAATATCTGATGTACCAAGTAAGAACTTAGCCAGGCGAAATTATTAGTTTTGATGTGATTAACAGCTTCAATATGTATGAGAATCGTATAGCACATCCCGCTTATGGCTATGAGTACATAATTTTCCTTAATGGAAAATTCTGAAAGAGATGGGAATACCAGACCACCTGATCTGCCTCTTAAGAAATCTGTATGCAGGTCAGGAAGCAACAGTTAGAACTGGTCATGGAACAACAGACTGGTTCCAAATAGGAAAAGGAGTACGTCAAGGCTGTATATTGTCACCATGTTTATTTAACTTATATGCAGAGTACATCATGAGAAATGCTGGACTGGAAGAAACACAAGTTGGAATCAAGATTGCCGGGAGAAATATCAATAACCTCAGATATGCAGATGACACCACCCTTATGGCAGAAAGTGAAGAGGGGCTAAAAAGCCTCTTGATGAAAGTGAAAGTGGAGAGTGAAAAGGTTGGCTTAAAGCTCAACATTCAGAAAACGAAGATCATGGCATCTGGTCCCATCACTGCGTGGGAAATAGATGGGGAAACAGTGGAAACAGTGTCAGACTTTGTTTTTCTGGGCTCCAAAATCGCTGCAGATGGTGACTGCAGCCATGAAATTAAAAGACGCTTACTCCTTGGAAGGAAAGTTATGACCAACCTAGATAGCATATTCAAAAGCAGAGACATTACTTTACCAACAAAGGTTCGCCTAGTCAAGGCTATGGTCTTTCCTGTGGTCATGTATGGATGTGAGAGCTGGACTGTGAAGAAGGCTGAGCGCCGAAGAATTGATGCTTTTGAACTGTGGTGTTGGAGAAGACTCTTGAGAGTCCCTTGGACTGCAAGAAGATCCAACCAGTCCATTCTGAAGGAGATCAATCCTGGAATTTCTTTAGAAGGAATGATGCTAAAGCTGAAACTCCAGTATTTTGGCCACCTCATGCGAAGAGTTGACTCATTGGAGAAGACTCTGATGCTGGGAGGGATTGAGGGCAGGAGGAGAAGGGGACGACAGAGGATGAGATGGCTGGATGGCATCACTGACTCGATGGATGCGAGTCTGAGTGACCTCCGGGAGCTGGTGATGGACAGGGAGGCCTGGCGTGCTGCGGTTCATGGGGTCGCAAAGAGTCGGACACGACTGAGCGACTGATCTGATCTGACATATTTCTATGCTTGTCAGACAGGAAGATTATTGCACACAGTGTTTGATTTTGTGTCAGCTCTGAGTGTATGTCGGTAGCTGAGTAGTTTGTTCTGAGGGCGTTGTTTTCAGAGTGGTATGAGGGTGCAGAGGAGGGCTAATATCTGGAATCTCTCAAATTTGCTAGTTGTAGAAAATGGAACATAAATACTTTCAAATGAAAAATATTACCTGACTTAAACATCTCTGAATCTGTGGTTTTAGGGCACCCTGAGTAGAAAAGAGCTTTGTAAGCTTTGAGGCACTATACAAATGCTAGTTGCTGTTGTTAGAAATAACAGTATCATTGTGGCGGAATTTGCTATTAAGAGATGTAGAGGGATACCTTTTCTATTTGACACACACAAAAAGGGTAGCTGCCAGCTAGGTAGAATTTTGGACTTCAGTATAAGAAGTTGGGAGAGGAACATCACAAAACTCACTGGGTGAGGCTCACACTTGAGTTAGCAATGGTCAGGTTCATCTCCCCCAGCAGATGTCGAACTCCTTGAAGTCAAGAAGTCTGCCATTCATCTCTCTGTCAGCCCCTTCTCCACGCCAAGTACCAGACTCTCAGCAAATGTGCCTTCCTTTGCAATGAATGCCTTTCCAAGCCAAGTCACCCAAATGAATCAGTTCTGCGTATTGTAGAAGGACTGAATTTGCTTCCTTCACCAAATTACATCTTGTAGCTTTCTTTCCTTTTTCTTTTGGCTTGCTGTAAGCTATCAGAAGCTGTAAAACTCTAAAAGGATGCTAATTAGAAGTTAGTATAACTCACAGAGAAAGCTCTTTAAAATGGCAGACATGAAGATGGAACATGATAACAGAATTTGCAAAATGGGTCCTTACTTTACTATATCATGTGGCATTAAATACTTTTAATAGAACCACATCTTTCAAAAGCAGAGAGGCAGTGCTGGCTGTTTCTATTGTACCTCTATAAATTGAAATTATTGGCCTGTATTTCTGTTATCTGATAGAACGGGTTCAACCTCACAGTTTGGGAGGGGAGAAATGATCTGCATATACCCTGAGTTTTTATCCTTTCTCTTTCTCATCCAGTTGTCAGCTCTGTAGAATGGAATCTCAAGAAGACCATGAGATTTGTTGGCTGTATCTTTGACTAGCAGTGTGACCTTGGGCAAGAGATTGTTGTAAGTTTCAGTTCATTCATCTGTAAAATGGGGATCCCAGGCTTGTCTCTGAAGCTTCTTAAGGGAATTTAATAAATCCATGTGGAAGCACTGTGCAGTGTGGCAAGGACCTACCTCCTTCCTCCTCGCTTTCTTTTCCTCCTTCCATCTTCCCTCTCTCCTCCCCCCGTCCTTCAAATCTTCTTTTTCTACCTTAAAATCATTCTCAGGGCTTCAGCAAGATACATTCTCCTTGAAGGTAGAAGAAAGAATAAGAGGAGAAAAAAAAGAGAGAAAGAAAAGCAAGATGGAAGTAGACCCACAGATTTGCAGACTTCCCTGGTTTGCTTTTGTTGGCAGCAATAGAGTAGGTTAGAGAGGAGTCAGTGAAGGGAGCATAGGTGGACTTGACTGTGGTATCGAGGGCTGACCACCTGGACTGCAGCCTTGGCTCAGCCTTGACTGTCCGTGAGACTTTGGACCAGTCATTGGCCTCTTTGAGCCTTAGTTTCCTCATCTGTGAAATGGGCATAATAGCTGCTGTCTCACAGAACATTAGGTAATGGATATGACAGTCTTATATAAACTGTAACACTCTACAAAAGTACCAGGGATTATTTGATTGTTAGTTGATAATGAATCCAAAAGCACTTGGAAAATCTAAATCCTACCCTCAAAAGGGAACATTTTCAAGTTCCTCCTTTCATTTTAAAGCGACAGAACCATGAAATACCAGTGCATCGGCTAAGAGGTCTATTTTATATTCAGGTATTCGGGTAGAGCTGTAATTGAATTTCATCATTAATGAAACTGATTATTAGGAATGGAAGTTCCATTTTTATTTCTCCAACCTACACTTTTTATTGCACGTCTACAGTTGGCTGGATTTGGGGCTGGGCCCTAGAGATGGAGCGAGCCAAGTCTCTGTCCCCTTTCCCCTTCCCACCCTCAAGATGGATGGAAGAACATTTCCAGTAGAGGAGGGGCTATGCTATGCTATGCTAAGTCGCTTCAGTCGTGTCCGACTCTGTGCGACCCCATAGACGGCAGCCCACTAGGCTCCCCCGTCCCTGGGATTCTCCAGGCAAGAACACTGGAGTGGGTTGCCATTTCCTTCTCCAATGCATGAAAGTGAAAAGAGAAAGTGAAGTCGCTCAGTCATGTTCAACTCTTAGCGACCCCATGGACTGCAGCCTACCAGGCTCCTCCATCCGTGGGATTTTCCAGGCAAGAGTACTGGAGTGGGGTGCCATTGCCTTCTCCGAGGAGGGGCTAGGGATCCCTGAAGCAGAGGGCTTCTAGGGAAGCTGAAGGTCACATGCTAGTTAGGATGTTACTTGTAAGTGGATTCATTCTATCTTGAACCTAGTAGGTTTCTTTTTCATATTATTTTTTTACTAATTTTGCTGCTGATTGCTAAGTGCCTAGGAAATAAACCTACTACTCCCCATTTTATTGGAAAAAGTCTGTCTTCTTCATTAACCTCTGTGTCCCTCGTGTCTTTCTAAATGAGCTCTACAGACACTAACCCGTAGAATTTGAGACCTGGGAAAGGGCCTTAGAGACAACATATTCTGGTTTCCTCATTTTACAGAGTGTGAGCCAAGACCTGGAGAGACCAGGTGACTCCTTCAAGGTCACACAGTAAATTAGTAACAGGGTTGGGAATACAATCTAACCTCAGGCTCTTTGCATGACTCCCAGCTGCTCCCAACTCTAAAATGTGTTCTTATCTTCCATGCTACCGACAGCGTTCCTCCCAAGTCACCATTGCCTGTTTTATTTTTTTCTTTTAAGAAATATATATTTTGTCTTTTAAACTTATTTTGTTATTTTTAAATTTTTATTATTTTTAACATTATTTTATTATTTTTAAAACTAGCTTTTGGATGTACAGGCATAGTGATTCAAAATTTATATAGATTATACTCTGTTAAAGTCATTATAAAAGACTAGCTATATTCCCTGTGCTGTACAATATACCCTTAAAGCTCATTTATTTTATACATAGTACTTTGTACTTCTTAACTCCCCACCTCTTTTTTCCCACTCCCCCTCCCTCTCTCCACTGGTAACAACTAGTTTATTCTCTGTACCTGTGAGTCTGTGTCTGTTTTGTCATATTCATTCATTTAATTATTTTATATTCCACTGATAAGTGATAAGGTACAGTATCCGTGCCTCTCTGTCTGACTTGTTTCACTAGCATAATACCCTCCAGGTTCATCCATGCTGTTGCAAATTACTGTCTGTTTTCTGAACTAATCATTCAGGATCCAAGGTTAAGCTAGTGATGCCCTGGGTAACTTTCTTCCAGAGAAGACAGCGCTGATGAGAAATTGAGTTTGGCGTCACAGGTGAACACGTTCTTGTTTGGTTATTTCGGGACAGCACTTTGCTTGGGCTACTTCATGGCACTCCAGAGCCCTGGGAAAAAGGTCTAAAACCAGTAACATCTCTAGTTTGTTTTTTTTTTTGTTTGTTTTTATCTCCACTGGGAAATGTTAGACAGAAGAGAGAACTGGAAGCCTGAACACCAGCACCTAGCTCTGGGTCATCTCCCTAATTTTCCACGTGACCGTAGGCATATGTCACTGTGCTTTTTCATTCATTGATTTGGTCAGACAGTTACACAGTTCATTTAGTCATTAAAATCGAGGGCCTCATGCTCGGCACAGGGCATACACTCACATATCAAACATGGACTGTGTCCCTGGCTAGGGCAGTCTCATGTGGGAGCGGACACACAGCAAGTACATAGTGTCCTGCGGTTCCTGGGCTCATAGAAGGTTTGATGAAATTGCACCTAATTTAGACAGGGGCGGGAGTGGGGGATGGCACTGAGATCCAGGGAAGAAGTCACGAAAGAGGAGGAGTTAAATATAAGGAAGCCCTGAAGGATTAATAAGTAACCAGTGTATCTCAGAGGTACAAAATAATATCCATCCATCCATCCATTTTTCTCTCCATGCATTTTATTGACAGGTGTTAAACATCTCCTGGACTTCCCTGGTGGCTCAGACGGTAAAGCGTCTGTCTACGATGCGGGAGACCCGGGTTCGATCCCTGGGTGGGGAAGATCCCTTGGAGAAGGAAATGGCAATCCACTCCAGTACTATTGCCTGGAAAATCCCATGGACAGAGGAGCCTGGTAGGCTACAGTCCATGGGGTCGCAAAGAGTCGGACACGACTGAGCGACTTATACACACACAAACATCTCCTAAAGATCAAGGAATGAGATGATAAGCTAGTTTATCCCCAAGGAGTGCCCATGACCTTGAGCAAAAGACTCGGGCCACAGAGGAGCATCTGGCTTCAGGGGACAGTAAGTCACTTGCTCTGACTGGCACAGAAGCCCCTGTGAAGAAGCAGAAAGAGACACTGGAGAAGGAGACCGGGCCTTGTACCCGTGAAAGGCCTTAGGAACCATCATAGGAAATTCGTGATGTACCTGAAGGACCAGGAGGATGGTTTACAGGAAGATCAGCACAGGAGGAGGAGAAGGGCAGAGAGCCGCCTCAGCCAACCTAGGATTTGGGAAGCTTTCTCCGGCTGAATAGTGAAGGATGAATGGACGGGGGAAGGAGAGAGAAGAGCAAAGGGGGCAAGTTAGGAGACTGTCCCTGATGTCAGGGGGACTGTCAGGGTGACCTGGACAAGGGCGAGGGCAGAAAAGATAGAGGGGACATCACTGAGCAGGAATCAGAAAATCTTATTTTACACGTCCCTGACACTAAAGAGAAAGTTAAGAGATAACAAGTCTTACCCGTGGTCATGACCCTGCGTTAAGATCATCACCCATGAATCTCAGTCCCAGGGAAGCCGGCCGTGCACTTGCTGCCAGCCGGGGCCACGTGGTCCCCTCTGTTGGATGTGTTTCTTCATCAGTCACACCTGAGACTTGAGCTGACGCTCCACTGGCTTCAGCTGCATGATCGTCTCTGCTCTGCGTGCTGACAGCTGGCCCCTGAGCATCTGCTTTTACCAAGGGTGTTTAGGGTCTTAGAATAGGGGCAATTTTAATAGTCTGGCCCTCTTGGAAGACAGGGAGCCAGAGGAGAAAAGTGGCGACATGCAGTGGAGTAACCAGAGAAGCCATCCAAGGAGGAGGTGGGCTGGGGGGCACAGCCATGGGGAGGGATCTCTCTAGAGGAAAGGGAAGCCACCACGTGGGGCCAAAACAGGACAGCTCGGGGGTCCTGGCGGGACTGCCCTAGCCGCCTATGGCCAACCGCTGCCGTGACTAGTCACAGCATCCCAGGCTGGCTGGGGAATACGGTGAATAGATCGCTGAGTGCAAGTCCGTGGCAACCTCCCTTGCTAGGATGTATTCTGTGAGAGGAGAGAAAGGACAGAGGAGACGTTAGAAAGAGAAGGATGAAGTCACCTTGCAGATGTGGATGGAGCTTGATTACTGGGGCCTTGAAAGCCAAACAACAGGCAGAAACACACATGTCTCCATCCCACCCCCTTCCTGCTCCTGGAACCGTGATGTGGATGGTCCAGTTTAGTGCTTGAGAATGCTGGCTCCCTTTTCAGTCCCCAGTCTAGCCCAAACCTCAGGCAGTTTACCCAACTTCGCTGCACCTTGATTTACTCATCTGTACTATAGGGTTGCCTTTTCATGCTGTTCATGGGGTTCTCAAGGCAAGAATGCTGAAGTAGTTTGCCATTCCCTTCTCCAGTGGACCATGTTTTTTCGGAACTCTCCACCATGGCCCACTATTTTGGGTGGCTCATATACTCAAAGCCATGTTTTTTCTAGTAGTCATGTACAGATATGAGAGTTAGACCATAAAGAAGGCTGAGCGCCGAAGAACTGATGCTTTCAAACTATTGTGGTGCTGAAAAAGACTCTTGAGAGTCCCTTGGAAAGCAAGGAGGTCAAACCAGTGAATCCTAAAGGAAATCAGTCCTGAATATTCATTGGAAGGACTGATGGTGAAGCTGAAGCTCCAATACTTTTGCCACCTGATGCAAAGAGCCTACTCACTGGAAAAGACCCTGATGCTGGGAAGGATTGAGGGCAGGAGGAGAAGGGGGCAACAGAGCATGAGTTGGTTGTATGGCATCATTGACTCAATGGACATGATTTTGAGCAAACTCTGGGAGATAGTGAAGGACAAGGAAGCCTGGCATGCTGCAGTCCATGGGGTTGCAAAGAGTCGGACACAACTGAGCAACTGAACAACAGCAACAACACGTGGGTTTGAGAATAATAGTACCGACATGCCCTGCTCTGTTGGGATGAAGAAAGGAGATAATGTGATGAAGATCCTAACACAGTGCTCGGTGTGCTAAGGGCTCAGAGCAGGTTGGTACTGCTCCAGAGTGGCCCAGTGGGTCCTTGGCTTTCTGATCTGCCCAGTGTGCTTCTCTTTGAATATCTTTGCATGATTCCTTCGTCCTCACCCACTGTTGGTCCTGTCAGAATCCTGAGCTACTCTACAACCTGCAATGTGATTCTTCTCTTCTAAAAGACTCCTGTCAGTTTCATACATTTTACATGATCCCCTCCCTGAGAAAGTGGGTTTTCAATAATAAACGCTATTTGAAATGACATACGTTCCCCCAGTACGTTTCCACAAGCTCTGTATGGCTGGGAGAAGGATCCACCAGGATACTCACAGTGAGTATGCTCAGCTATGGAAATCCTTGGGCTGTAAATAGTGTGTGTGTTTTTTTAATATGATGGACTCATTTTCTCTGATCATAAAATCCATGGCTTCTATTTATAGCCACAGTGATGCTCCGCTAGTACTGAGGGATTTTAAAAATAGGCTTCAGGAAATAAGATGTGCTCGGCCAAGTCTCTCAGTACCGAGGCAGCAGAAGGGGCCTGGAGATCTGGGACTGGGATTCAGGGTCTTGGCATTAACCCTACGCTGTCTCTAAGTCATCCTCCATTTCAGCTTGCTTCAGGCCTTATGCCTTCAACTTGTATTACTTTTGCTTCAGTGAAGAGTTTTATTCATTCATTCATTCATTGGGAACTTACTCTGGGTCAGCTGTGATTGCAGGAAATTAAAGTGTTTCTAGTATCAAGGTGCTCATATCCTAGTGGGGGAGAAACAGACCTGTAAATACACATAAGACTCCATGAAAGTGAAAGTGAAGTCGCCAGTCGTGTCCGACTCTTGCGACCCCGTGGACCGTAGCCCACCAAGCTTCTCCACCCACGGGATTCTCCAGGCAAGATATACTGGAGTGGGTTGCCATTTCCTTCTCCAGGGGGTCTTCCCAACCCAGGGATCGAACCCAGGTCTCCCGCATTGCGGGCAGACGCTTTAACCTCTGAGCCACCAGGGAAGACATAAATGCCAAGCCCAGATATAAAGACCTGGAAAGCACAGAAAAAGGTTCACCTAATTCTGTCCAGGGCAACAGAAGAGTCACCTCTGTTGGGTTGAATAGTGACCTCCAAAGATACCCAGGTCCTGGTTCTGGAATATGTGCATGTTACCTTATGCGGCAAGAGACTTTGCAGGTGTGATTAAGTTAAGGGTCTTGGGATGAGAGATCATCTTGGTTTAGCAGTGGGCCCAATGTCATCAAAATTTCCTCATGAGATGGAGGCAGAAGGGTCAGGCCTGTGAGCTCCAGGAAAGGAAGAGAATCAATTTGTTTTTTGTTTCAAGCCATCAAGGTTATGATGATTTGAGTTAGTGGCCATCAGAAAATGAGCATACCACCCAAGGTAACACTTCAGCTGAATGGTTGCAACAAACTGATGTTTGGGGCCTCTCAATATCCATTCCCTCCTGTTGGTACCTGCATCCAGTTTTTGCTTAATGATGCCCTACTCAACACCACCGGAGCGGCACTGAGGCCAGCTCAGCTCCAGCCCTGGGGTGGCCCAGGCTGTCCTTAGTCTCTCAGTCATGTCCAGCTCTTTGTGACCCCCTGGACTGTAGAGTCCGCCAGGCTCCTCTGTCCATGAAATTTTCCAGGCAAGAATACTGGAGTGGGTTGCCATTTCCTACTCCAGGGGATCTTCCCAACCCAGGGATCAAAACTACATCTCTTTCCTCTCCTACACTGGCAGGCAGATTATTTACCACTGAGCCACCTGGGAAGCCCCAGGGCTTAGACTCATAATCCATCCCCCAGGCCACATAATTGGCTCTGGGCTGAGCACACAACATATGTTGATCCAATCAGATGTTAAAAGAATTGCTTTCCCACCACAGCTCAGCTCTGGATGAATAAGGAAACATGTAGCCCCAGAAAGACCCTCTTGGGGTCTGGTGGGAAGAGTCATCCTGAGAAGAATACCATCTCTGAGCAAAGGGAATCTAAAGATGGTGAGAGATGCAGGGTCCTGGTTGTGTACCTGAGCTTCTGGACTTTTAAGATTCTCAAGTCAATTACATTTCTGTGATGGTGAATTTTAGGTATCAGGTTACCCAGATATTTGGTTAAAATGTGATTTCTGGGTATGTCTGTGAAGGACCTTCCAGAAGAGATTAGTGTTTGAATTGATGAACTGAACAAAGCAGATGGCCCTCCCTACTGTGGGTAAGCATCATCCAGTCCACTGGAGGCCTACCTGGAACAAAAAGGCTGAGGAAGGGATCGTTTGATCTTTCTGTCTGATTGGCTTCAAGCTGTGTGTTAGTTGTCTGAGACCCTGTGGACTGCAGACCTCCAGGCTCCTCTGTCCATGCGATTCTCCAGGCAAGAATACTGGAGTGGGTAGCCATTCCCTTCTCCAGGGGAACTAGCCAACCCAGGGATTGAACCCGGGTCTCCTGCATTGCAGGTAGATTCTTTATCATCTGAGCCACCAGGGAAGTAGTCTTTGAGCTAGGATGTGGATAATCAAGCTGGGTCATCAGTCTCCTCCTGCCTTTGGACTCAGACTCAGACTGTAACCTATGCCACTGGCTTCCCTGGGTCTTCAGCTTGCCAACCACAGATCTTAGACTTCTCAGCCTCCTAACCATGTGAGCCAATTCCTAATAGTAAATTTCTTGATATTTATCTCCTATTGGTTTGGTTTTTCTGAAGGACCCAGACTAAAATAGTTTTAATATTAAAAATGTTTTGTGTGACTTTTTTTGTTACCAGCCCCTAAAATATCAAATAAAGAATGGGGAGGTTCTGCTGTGAGCAGAGGGAAGGGAGAAGAGGGAAGGGAAGCAAACATGACCTCATGTTTGCTCACAGAGGTTTGCTGTGAGCAAACATGAGGTCAGAAGCCAGTGTTGTGACTGCCGTATGTATTTGTGGAAGCAGTCAGGCAAGCGTGCATGCTCAATCATGTCTGAATGTCTGCGACCCCCATGGACTGTAACACGCCAGGGGATTTTCCAGGCAAGAAAACTGGAATGCGTTGCCATCTCCTCCTCCAGGGGATCTTCTGGACCCAGGGATAAAGCCAAGTCTTCTGTGTTTCCTGCACTGCAGGTGCATACCCTACCACTGAGGCACCTGGGAAGCCTCAGTATTTGTGGAGGAGAGAAAGGAAACCCAGAGACTTGAAGGCCAAGATCACAGTGCCCAATGAGAGATGGCTGAATATAGATCACAGTGCTGTGGGTGTCAGAGCTCAGAGGAGGTTGGCCGACATTGATTCTAAACCCTTCGTTTTGCAGATAGGAAATAAAGATGCGGATACAGATAAAGATGCAGATAAGGAGACTGATGCAGAGAGGCTTGCTCCAGGCCACCCAGGGAGTCAGTGACTCACACAGAACCAGAAGCTACTCCTCTCTGGTTCCCCTGCCTGCTGCCCCCAGGTCTGCTCTGCCCTGACTCTGCTGTTGTGTAAGTGAATGGTCAACCTAAGGCCAGGTCAGCCACTTACATACAGGTGCCCAGAAGCCCAGCTGGGCAGTCTACAGCTGGGTGTTCCAGGTGGTCCAGGCTCCAAGCGGAAACCCTTTTCATGCTTTCTCGCTGTATGTGGCTCACTGAGGAAACAGGACGACCCAGGATTTCATGTGCTTTTCTGTAACTACAGACAGTTTGGTGTACAAGACAGAGTGGGAGAGTGGGAGTCCCAGAACTGGGTCCAGCCAAACTCTGCCTTTTAGAACTCTATGCCCAGAGATGGTTGTTTAACCAGCAGCCCTGTTGTCATCCATGTGATCTTGCTACCTTTCAAGGGGTAGCAACTATGTAGAGACATTGGAAGTAAGGTGCTTTCTCAGTCGTAAAATGCTGGCATCCCCCTAGACAGTCGTCACTCAGATTATCCCTTCCCTGAAGGATGCGCCGTAGAAGCGGATGGCCTCGACAGCAGGCCCATATGGCACTCCAGGGAGCAGGCTGGCTCCCAGGGCCGGGCTGTAGTTCAATGCCTTGATCTAGAAATAAGCCATCTAGGGATCTGCCTTAAACTGAGCATGGAAAAAGTGTGCCCAGGACTATGGAAACACTCATTTGAGTCTCATTGTTGTGCTTCTTGGTGCAAAAAGAAAGCAAGCTGCGGTGGGGAGTAAGAGGGATATCTTTAAAAATAAGAGAAATTTCCCTCCCAGTAGCACAGTATAACAGTGTGTCTCTTTATCCTCCTGTCAATGCACAAGACAACGGGTTCGATCCTTGATCTGGGAAGATCCACCAATAGCAGTGCAGCTAAGCCGGTGAGCCACAGCCACGGAGCCTGTGCTCTAGAGCCCGGGAGCCACGACTACTGAGCCACAGACCACAACTACTGAAAGCCATGTGCCCTGGGGCTGGGCGCTACAGCTAGAGAGGAGCCACCACTCTCTGCAGTTGGAGAAACCACACGTGCAGCACAGCCATAGGTAAACTTTTTGAAAAAGAAAAAAAAAAGAATCTACATTTTTATGCAGCAGAAGTGGAAGATAAGATCAGCAAGTGGCATCAAAATATAAGCCGTAAATGTAGAACGTCGCAGAAATGGAAGGAACTTTATAAACCACTGAACAGCACTCATTTTATAAATGAAGAGCTGGAGGCCTCAGGAGCAAAGCACCTTGACCGAGGCTGTGCAGCAAATTCATAGCGTTGTCAGGCCTGGACCTGGCTTTTCTGGCTCCGAGTTGTGTACCTTCCATATGGATGCCCACAATCCAGTCTTAGAGCTAGGGTGTGCCCGTCTTTCTTAGCTGGGCATTTATATTGACCAGAAAACACATGTCACTGTATCAAATATGATGATATTTACTTGTTATGCTTTAGAGACATAAACAAATCTTTGCATGAGATGTTATAGCATCCAGGAGATTCTTTCTCTAAAATAGTGTGAAGTGCTTTTCAACAAATTTGAACTCTCTGTTTCTAAGCCGCCATTGTGTCCAGCTCTAGGTTTACACTGAACCTTTCCATGTCTTCTCTAACAGCCGAACACCCTACGAGTCACCATCTAGTCCACTAAAATGCAGGATGCACTATCCTGGGTTCCACTTGACATGGCTTTGGAATAAAATCTGGATTCAGATGCTGGATTTGCCAATCACTCACTTTGCAAATTTGACCAAGGCACTTCTTTTTATTCTGGGGATCAAATTCCTCTCTAATCTTTGCTGCTTCTCAAGTTTGAGGAAAGATTACATGCAAGGTGCACAAGACACCTGAGAAGGGCATGGCAACCCACTCCTGTATTTTTGCCTGGAGAGTCCCATGGACAGAGGAGCCTGGAGGGTTACAGTCCATAGCGTCGGACACGACTGAAGTGACTCAGCACGCACATACACACACGAGATACCTGGTGGATGGCTCAGTCCATGGTGGTCCTTATTCTATTGGTGTTGCCATACCAACCATCATGAAATGACAGATACTGGGAGATGGAGAGAGGAGAGGCTTTTGACCACCCTCAGCAGCCTTAGATAAGGACCTGCTGCACAAGAGTCCACTTTAATGCAACTGATATTACTGAAGATCCACAAGACGCCTATGGAAGGGATGCTAGGGTGAAAGAATCAAAATCACTGCTCTCAAGGAGCCCACAGTCCAGCGGGGATGCAGATAAATACGAATTATCACACAGGCCAGAGAGGAATCCTGACAGACAAAAGAGTCCACAGAAGGAAGCGATAAACCCCAACAGTGGGATCACACCACTGTAGCCCTGGTGAGAGCGTTCACGATCAAATGGTACAACTTCCATTTTTGATGGAGCCATTGATTCACTCCTGAGTGGAGCCAAATTGGAGAAGTTGCAGCATAGACTTCTCAAGTGCCACAGCCAGCAGAGATCATTGATAATGCAACCTAGGAAGGATTTTTCAATCACTGATTTCTGTGCAACAAGGACGACTGTTTTTTAAGCTAATAAGGAGCACTTTTAAAGTTGTGCTCTTTCGGCCAAACACAGGGGTGCATGAACTTTCCTTCCATGACATCAGAGTATGCTGTGCAGAAAAGGCTCTACATTGTGAAAACAAATTAACTTGTGCTTTTCTTGTGGAATGGATCTCTGCAGTATCAGACTAGGAATGGAGCCAGCAACAGCTGTAGGCTACAGATAGGAAGACACAATCCTAAATAGACACTATCCTAAATTGTGACCTTTGAGTAATTACAGATGAAGAGAAGAAAACACTCTCTGTACTGCCATAGGAACATCCTATGACATAACTGGTTGATACTGACATCCATTGTATTTGACTTCTTTATTTTAAAATATTGATGTATAGCAGAGGCCAACACAATATTGTAAAGCAATCATCCTTCAATTTAAAAAAATCTTTTTCTAATATGTTTAGAAAATATATGTTTTCATAAATGTGACTGAAAATATGATTTATGAAAAATAATGGAACCCAGCTTTGAAATATTCTTACAGTTCCCAGCCTTTCATACTGTTACAGCCTATGAGAAGTAAAAGTTTTTTGGGGTTGAGTTCCCAGAAATGCTCTTCAAAGGGAGAAAATTCTTCTGCTTGTGTTTTTTTTTTCTTCCATGCTCCTGCCTGGAACACAGATGTGGTGGCTGGAGCTGCTGCACCCACATTGCAACCATGTAAAAAAGGCTAAGAATAAAATAGTGTCTCTGATCCTGAGCCAATATCAGTCAACTCCTACTTTTGAATTTACCTTTTTGTGAGAACAATAAATCTATATTGTTTATGTCACTGTTATTTGAGTTTTCCACAGCATCATCCAAATGCAAATCCCTAAATGATAAACACTGATATTGGAAAGTGGTTTAAGCTGGGTATCAGCATGAAATCCTGATGAGGATAGATGTAAAATGTAAGATGTAAAAAGAACCAAAGTAATAAAGAAGAGGGTCTGGATAGGCCCAGAACTTCTTTCCTACCCCAGGCCAAGAACAGCACCTATTGCCTACTAGTAGGGGTTGGTGTTTGCAAGTATAATCAAACAGGCTTATATTCACCTTAATTTAATTTGCATTTGCTTTTTATCAGTTTTATTGATATATATTGAAGAAGGAAATGGCAACCCACTCCAGTACTCTTGCTTGGAAAATCCCATGGATGGAAGAGCCTGGTAGGCTACAGTCCGTGGGGTCGCAAAGAATCGGACACAACTGAGTGACTTCACCTTCACCATTGATATATAAGCGACACAAAAAATTGCATACTTTCAACATACAAAACTTGATGATCTTGAACACATACTCACATTCTGAAACCATCACCACAATCAAGATAATAAACATCCATCACCTGCCAAATTTCCTCATGTGCCCTTTAAAAATTTCTTGTGGCAAGAGCATTTAACATAAGGTTTATGCTCTTAACAAATTTTTAAGTGCACAATACATACTGTTAACTATGTGCGTGAGGCTGTATAGGAGATCCCTACAACTCACTCATCTTGTATTAGTGCAGCTTTATACCCACTGAACAACATGGTTATTTTCCCCTGGCAACCACCATTCGAATTTCTGCTTTATGAGTTTCAAAAATTATTAAATACCTGCAAATTCAGCAGCAGCTTTGTTTTAGAAGAAAAAACAGTGGCTCTGTGTTAAGTGTGCATGATAGAGAACCTTGAAGACAATCTGCTCAGGTATACCACTTTCTTCTGTAGTATCACGGTAAGCTTAAGCCAAGGTCTCTTACTCTAGCCAGAGTCTGAAGTTTCACTCACCTTGGTCCATCAGCATTGATTGCAGAGCACCATGGAGACATGTCGTTTCCCATAACTTCCCCTGCTTTTTACTGTCCAAAGAATGACAGTGTAGTTCAAGGTATTTTGAAGAACACTGATGCTCTGTCTGAATTTTCTATTTGGTTTAATTGTTTTGTTTTGTTTTTTTTTTCCCCTTTAATTGAATTTCTGTTGCTGTAAGGTAGAAAACTTGTCACAGGGGTCAGCTCATGACTTCTAAGTCACCCTCCTTCATTAGCATGGATCAGATGCACTAATCCAGGTTTCATGTTTGCTAATCTGTTCTAAAGGATTGGTCAGTTTCTTTTGCCACCAATTAACTGTGTTACTTGACTTGTGCCATCATTTTACATGTCTCACAACAAGACAAGAACTTACTTATCCAGACATTTCTCCAAAGAAGACATACAAATGGCCAACAGGTATATGAGATCTGCTCAACATACCTAATCATTGGGGGAAAACAAATCAAAACCATCAGGAGACATCAACTTACACTTATTAGAATGGCCATTATCAAGAAAATGAATAAGTGTTAGTGGTGATGTGAAGAAATTGGGAGCTTTGTACAGTGTTGGTGAAGTCGCTCAATCATGTCAGACTGTGACCCCGTGGACTGTAGCCCGCTAGGCTCCTCTGTCCATGGGATTTCCCAGGCAAGAGTACTGGAGTGGGTTGCCATTTCCTTCTCCAGGGGATCTTCCCAACCCAGGGATCGAACCCAGGTCTCCTGCATTGCCGGCAGACGCTTTATCCTCTGAGCCACCAGGGAAGCCTGGGTTACTACAATGTTGGTAGTAATGTAAAATGGTGGGAAAATGGGGAAAACCATGGAAAACAGTATGGAGGTTCCTCAACAAATTAGAGATAGACTACCACATGATCCAGCAATCCCACTCCTGGGTACATATCCAAAAGAATGAAAAGCAAGATCTTGAAGAGATATCTGCACTTTCCTGTTCATTTCAAAATCATTCATAATAGGCACCATATGGAAACAACTCAAAGGTTCATCAACAGATAAGTGGATAAAGACAATGTGGCACATCCACACAATGGAATGTTCTTTCAGCCTTTGTGGAAGGTTGTTCAGTTGCTAAGTCCTGTCTGACTCTTTGCAACCCCGTGGACTGCAGCACACCAGGCCTCCCTGTTCCTCACTATCTCCCGGAGTTTGCCCAAGTTCATGTCCATTGAATTGACAATGCCATCTAAACGTCTCATCATCTGTCACCCTTTTCTCCTTTTGCCTTCAATCTTTCCCAGCATCAGGGTCTTTTCTAATGAGTCAGTTCTTTGCATCAGGTGGCCATAGTACTGGAGTTTCAGCTTCAGCATCAGTCTCGCCAATGAATATTCAGGGTTAATTTCCTTTAGGGTTGACTGATTTGATCTCCTTGCAGTCCAGGGAATTCTCAAGAGTCTTCTTCTGCTGCTGCTGCTACAATAGTCTTCTCCAGCACCACAGTTCAAAAGCATCAATTCTTTAGCACTGAGTTTTCTTTATGGTCCGACTCTCACATCCATACATGACTACTGGAAAAGCCATAGTTTTGACTCTGTGGACCTTTGTCAGTAAAGTGATGTTTCTGCTTTTTAATATGCTATCTAGGTTTGTCATAACTTTTCTTCCAAGGAGAAAGAGTCTTTTAATTTTATGGGTGCAGTTTCCTTCCACAGTGATTTTGGAGCCCAAGAAAATAAAGTCTGTTACTGTTTCCATTTTCCCCCCATCTATTTGCCATGAAGTGATGTGACCGGATGCTATGATCTTAGTTTTCTGAGTGTTCAGTTTTAAGCCAGCTTTTTCACTCTCCTCTTTCACCTTCATCAAGAGACTCTTTAGTTCATCTTTGCTCTCTGCCATTAGAGTGGTATCATCTGCAGATCTGAGGTTATTGATATTTCTCCCAGCAATCTTGATTCCAGCTTGTGCTTCATCCAGCCCGGCATTTTGCATGATGTACTCTGCATATAAGTTAAATAAACAAATGAAATGAGCCAATCACAGAACAAGTAGTTCATGATTCCACTTACATAAGGTATCTAAAATAGTCAAATTCATAGAAGCAAACTAGAATGATAGTTGCCAAGGAATGGCAAGACGGGGTTGTGGGCAATTGTCCAGTGGATATAAAGTTACACATGTGTAAGGTAAGTAAGTTCTGGAGACCTGCTGTACAACAGAGTGCCTATTGTTAACAATATGAATCATGCATTTGAAAACTTGTTAAGGGCTTCCCTAGTGGTTCAGTAGTAAAGAATCCTCCTGCCAACACAGGAGACGTGGGTTCAATCCTTGATCAGGGAAGATCTCACATAACACAGAGCTACCGAGCCCATGTGCCCTAAAGCCTGTGCTCCACAAGAGAAGCCACAGCATCAGAAGCCCAGGCACCACAACTAGGGGTTAGCCACCACTCTCCACAATGAGAGAAAAACCCACGCAGCAACAAAGACCCAATGCAACCAAAAATAATTAAATTATTTTAAAAATTTGTTAAGAGGGTAGATCTCTTAAGTGTTCTTATCGGTTCAGTTCAGTTCAGTCACTCAGTCATGTCCGACTCTTTGAGACCCCATGAACTGCAGTACACCAGGCCTCCCTGTCCATCACCAACTCCCGGAGTTCACCCAAACCCATGTCCATCGAGTCAGTGATGCCATCCAACCATCTCATCCTCTGTTGTCCCTTCTCCTCCTGGCTTCAATCTTTCCCAGCATCAGAGTCTTTTCAAATGAGTCAGCTCTCTGCATCAGGTGGCCAAAGTACTGGAGTTTCAGCTCCAACATCAGTCCTTCCAATGAACACCCAGGGCTGATCTTCTTTAGGATGGACTGGTTGGATCTCCTTGCAGTCCAAGGGACTCTCAAGAGTCTTCTCCAACACCACAGTTCAAAACCATCAATTCTTCAGTGCTCAGCTTTCCTCACAGTCCAACTCTCACATCCATACATGATCACTGGGAAAACCATAGCCTTGACTTAGACAGACCTTTGTTGATAAAGTAATGTCTCTGCTTTTCAGTATGCTGTCTAGGTTGGTCATAACTTTCCTTCCAAGGAGTAAGCGTGCACACATACAAAAGCAAAGGGACCCAAAGAAACTTTTGGAGGTGATGGATATGTTTATAACCTTGATTGTGGGACCTTTCTTTTGGTCCAGTGGTTAATTAAGAATCTGCCTTCCAATGCAGGGTACATGGGTTCAGTCCCACATGCTGCTGAGAGACTAAGCCCAGTCACCACAACCACTGAGCCAGGGCTCTAGAACCACTAGTTAAAACTACTGAGCCCGAGCCCTAGGTTTGGTGCTCTGCAACAAGAGCGGGGACTGCAATGAGACACACATATGCCACAACTAGAGAGCAGCCCCCATTCTCCACAAGTAGAGAAAAGCCCTTGCAGCAAAGAAGACCCAATACAGCCATAAATAAATAAATCACTAAAATAAATAGCCTTGATTGTGATGATGGTGTCAGGGTGTATGCATATGTCCACACTCATCAAATTGTGCCGTGTTTTTATATATCATTTATGCTTCAACAAAGCTGGAAAAAAAGAAAATAAATACAAAATTATGTACACACAGGTGCTCATACACAACATTTAGGTTGTGGATTTGCGTTCTTTCCCCCAGATCCTGTAAACACGCTTGATCACTTGATTGTTGCTTTTCAAGACATCGAGGCAGTGTGGGATCCCCAGCCACAGATATTTGCTTCACTCTCAGTAAATTTGCAACATGGAGCTCTATGCTCAGGCTTTTCTGCTTATAATAATTTTTGTTTTAACAACCCACCAGAAGGTAATCTTTTTGAAGACATCACAAGTGACAATTAGGGATTCAATTTAAGATAAAACTCCAACTCTATGTGGTGCTGCCAAGTCAAATAACTCAAATTAGGTAACAACTCCAGACAGGTAGAGACAACATTTTCACAAAAGGCAAGTCCTTTTTAAAAGCTGCAACCCAATTGCAGGCCCATTAGCATTTGAAAAGACACGAATCTGCAATTGAGAAAATATAATGTAATAACTGTCATATGGAATTTACTAAAGTTAATTTTTCAGTAAACACCACGTTAAATAAATTTCAAAGTACGTGTGTAGCTGAAATCTGTGATTTTCTTACTGACTCTTTCTAACACTCAGAAGTCAAAGAACCCGTGCAGGTAGCATTAGAGTCCCTTCAGTCTCAGGAGACTTCCTGCTCCATCAGGCAGAGATGGGGGTAGTTCTGGGGTCACTGAGGGTGCTGCATAACTGGGGCTCGGTTACTGCAGATGGTTGTCCAGCAACTTCTCTGGACTATTGTCAACAGTATCCTAGTATCAACAACAATCAGAACCGAATTTGCCTAAAACAACCTCATTTGGACTTAACCTTCCTTGAAGGACGGATGAGATGGTGTATTAGTGACATGGGGCTACAGTAACAATAGCATAGACTGGTGACTTCTAAACAACAGAAATTCATTTTTCACAGTCCTGGAGGCTGACCAGGCTTCTAGCCTGGTCAATACCCCTGGTATTTGACCTTGAGGTGCCAGTGTGGCCAGGTTCTGGGGAGTGCCCTCTTCTAGAGTGTAGATGACCCACTTCTCAAGGTATCTTCATGTGGTAGAAATAGGGAGAAAGAGTTCTCTTCTGCTTCTTATCAGAGCACTGACCCATCCTGAGGGCCCCACCTCATGGCCTAACGACCTTACCCACGCCAAAAACCATCACATTGGGATTGGAGTTTCAGTGGACAGATCTGGAGGGACACAAGCATTCGGTTCATTGCAGTCTGGGAGTGGAGAGGGGTCAGTGGAGGAAGGAACATAGGACAAGAGGGGGCGATTCTGGGAGAAGAGCAAGAACACAGCTCAAAGATGGGGGCGTGTCTAGGAGGCCTGAACAGTGAAAGGGCATCTTGTCATGACAGGAGGAGGCGAGGGGTAAGGAGCCTTGACTCAGGACACCTGAACGGGGCTCGCTGCAGCGTCCTGGGCTGTCGTTCCCGTGCCGTGCTGTATGTGTGTTAGTCACTCAGTCATGTCCAGCTCTTTGTGACCCCATGGACTGTAGACCGCCAGTCTCCTCTGTCCATGGGATTCTCCAGGCAAGAATACTGGAGTGGGTTGCCATGCCCCCCTCCAGGAAATCTTCCCAATCCAGGGGGTGAACCCAGGTCTCCCACTTTGCAAGTGGATTCTTTACCATCTGAGCCACCAGGGAAGCCCAAGAATACTGGAATGGGTAGCCTATCTCTTCTCCAGGGGATCTCCCCAACTTAGGGATCCAACTGGGGTCTCTGCATTGTAGGCGGATTCTTTACCAGCTGAGCTACTAGGGAAGACCTCTCTCCCATGCTATGAAATTACAAATTTTTCCAACTCCATTTGGCAGAAGTTAAAGAGTTACGAGGTATTTGACCTTTATTGTATGCCTTTTTTAAATGCTTTTAAATATCAGGTCAACATTAGCATTTAGACCAAAATATGAACACTTTTTTACCTCAAACTAGCCAACTAGGATATCACTTCTAACCTTGTGTACAAAGACGACATTTCCCGCTAAACAAACTCCAAGTCACGAGTAATTACTCCATGGCGGCCCTTCTCAGCATTCACGTCTCACTGTGATGTTGGTCACCTAGACAATCCACTTCTAGATTTTCAAAACCCCCCGTTCCCTGATTCTGACAGTTCTTAAGCATGTTTTATTATAATAGGAGCCATAATACAAGAATTAAATGGCTGGGCCACTCAGCAGAATAGAACTCTTCTGTTGCAATAAAAATTCTTCCAATCCCTTCAGTAAAGAATGGTGCGGATTGAGTTCTGAAAAGGTTTTGGGTTGGCCAAAAAGTTTGTTAGGATTTCCCCATACAGTCTGAATGGATTTTTTGGCTAACCAAATATATTCACGTCCTCATTCTCGGTTGGGCTTCCCTGGTGGCTCAGAAGTAAAGAATCCGCCTGCAAAGGCAGGAAACATGAGAGATGCAGGTTCAAACCCTGGATCGGGAAGACCCCCTTGAGAAGGGAATGGCAAGCCACTCCAGAGTCTTGCCTGGGAAATTCCATGGACAGAGGAGTCTGGTGGGCTACAGTCCATGGGGACACAAAGATTCAGACAGGACTGAGTGACTGAGCGTGCTCCTATGGGACTCTCATGCTGATCTGACAGGAGGTGGAGCTTAGGCATAATGAGAGTGACAGGGAGCCCTGTAAACATATGAAACTTCTCTCGCCCACCTCCTGCTATGCACCCTTGTTCCTAGTAGGCCACCAACCAGTATCAGTCTAAGGCCCAGGTGTTGGGGACCCCTGCTCCTCCAGCTTAAAGGTAAGCTCGTGTTCACCCCTCAGGCTGCACTCTACTAAGATCTGTACCAAAGGAACATGCAGGAGAAAGAGCAAATTGTTGAGGTTAACACCGAGCTTTCTAGAAAAGGACACCCTTCTTCCCTCTCAAATCACCATGCCTTCTTCGTTGCCTAATGAATGTCTGTGGCATACAAAGAGTATTCTCAAAACTAAATTTGACTATGTCTCATGAGCCCAAACGCAGGTCGGTGTGTTCCACTCACCTTCACCTCCCCAGTCCCGGTGCAGCAAAAGAATAATGAGAAAATTAATTGTGCATTTTAGTTCTGTTTTTTAAAGAAATGAATTAATAAATAAGGTGAGATCCTGTCAAATGCTCAGCTCCCTGTAGATCTGTTATCCAACTTCTTTGTTCATAATTCAAAATCTTTTCTAATGAGTGAGTTTTTTCAGCTGCGAGATGCTGTTTAGTATTTCAAGGACTTCTCTGAATAGTAATATTTAGGACAAGTTCCCTTGATCAAATCTCTCTAGGCCTTTTCAGAAGATGCAAAACACCTCATCCAGCTGACACCAATATAAAGAGTAAAACCCAAACCATGTTTCTGAATTCCCCATCCCTGATACTGGACCCTTTACATCATCTTGTGGGAATGCAGGTGGTGGGGGCAGCTGGAAGGAGAGGCAGAGCCCAGGAAGGGGAGAAGATGAGATTCAGAGATCTGTGCATCCTGCTTTTGCTATGTGTCACCTGGGATTCTGCTAATTGAATTAGGCTCTCTCATTTTTTTCCCTTTGCACCTTGAAAAGTGACTGGTGGTTCAGTGAAACCATATCCATATTTTGGGTAGTTTTGAGCAAGAAGGAAGCCTATTGCATTAGAATAAAGAAAAAAAAATTGGTGCAAATGGGTTCAATTAGACATCAATGGGATGTCTTTAGTCAAAAAGGCGGAAAATCATTTGAGGAGGAACATGATGTATGTTCAGAAACACTTGGTGTGTGATGGTGGCAGGAGAAGCGAGTGTTCAGTTTCAGACGGGGTGATGTTGTGGTCAGAAAGATGTAAGGGAACGTAGGCAAGAACGGAAGAGAGGAGGAGGCTTGAATCCCTGTAGCCTTGTGAGGTGTGAGTGAGGGACTCAGGGGATGTCAACCAGGGTACTGAGGGTCTGCTTAGGACCTCAGGCCAGGTGTGTGGGTATCCACCCTGGTCTCCCTGTGTGTGAGGTCCCTCCTCGTGCAAACAGACTAAACAGTGACAGGCACCAGAAAGAAAGGCACCGTCTTAGGGGATTCCCCTGGGAATGGGCATTGGAGCAGAGCTTGAGCTGCATTTGATAGAAGTTGAAAGGGATGTTGTGGAGAAGGGAGATCATTGATAGACAGACAGGTGACCATGCATGCAGAGTAAGAGAGAGCTGGACTGTGTGTCTGAGAGCGTCGTGAACTTGCCTGTTCATTCTCCCAAGGGATGGTTGCAAATTGCAAAAGAAAAAGCTACATGCTTTTAAACCTGCATTGCCTCCTGTGCCCTGCTTATACTGTCACCGTAGTGGGTTCTGGGCTGGGCCAGAGTTCACGGTCTTGGTGGCTTATGTGCTCTTGTGTGGTTGTTGTGGTTGGAGGCAGCTGCAGTGGTTTGCTGACTGTTATTCTTGTATCCCTTGAAGTAACCAAGAAAAATTGAGCCCACCCAAAACGAGGCAAAAGAGGGGAAAAGGCAGTTGACACATATCAATATCTTTCTTATAATAGGCACTCACTGTCAACTCTATTCACTCCTAGGGTTTATTTGAAAAAAAAAAAGGTAAAAATTGCTTGTCATGAATATGCACAGAAACTTTAGATCCTCAGCACCAGGTACATAAAAATCAGAGTTGCATGCCTTTTAAGCAGTGGTTAAAATAACCCAGTGATTGACTGCTCTGATTTTTTAAATAACATAAGATTTTGGGACTAACTATTTCAATCAGAAAGCAGGAAGGAACTTGGGTGAAGGTGCAGAGGGCTCAGACCCTGGATCTGACTGCACCCTGACTTGGTATCACCAAAGGATGCCAGGTGCTCCCCCTCCTGCCTACCAATCAGCCTTGAAGATGGAATCCTTGTCCACCCATCTTTCTGAGTTTGGCAGACCATTCTAAAATCTGCTTTATCCTTTGTGGAGGGATCAGACAGACAGAAGGCAGAACTCAGAAATGAAAATATTATGCTTTCTTAAATTAGAAAAAAAAAAAAACAAAACCGTAAGCATTTAAAATGACTGTTTTTCTTCACTTAAACTTGCCATAAATTAAAAATAGTTTTATAAAGGCTACTAGTCCTTACAGTCAAAGCTATGGATTTTCCAGTAGTCATGTACAGATGTGAGAGTTGGACCAGAAAGAAATCTAAGGACTGAAGAATTGATGCTTTCAAACTGTGATGCTGGAGAAGACTCTTGAGAGTCCCCTAGACAGCAAAGAGATCAAACCAGTCAATCCTAAAGGAGATTATGCCTGAATATTCATTGGAAGGACTGATGCAGAAGCTGAAGCTCTAATACTTTGGCTCCATCTGATGAGAAGACCTGACTCATTGAAAAAGATCCTGATCCTGGGAAAGATTGAAGACAAAAGGAGAAAGGGGCAGCAGAGGATGAGATGATTCTATAGCATCAGTGACTCAATAGGCTTCCCTGGTGGCTCAGCCGGTAAAGAATCCATCTGCAACAAAGGAAACTATAAGCAAGGTGAAAAGAAAGCCTTCAGAATGGGAGAAAACAATAGCAAACGAAGCAACTGACAAAGAATTAATCTCAAAAATATACAAGCAACTCCTGCAGCTCAATTCCAGAAAAATAAATGACCCTATCAAAAAATGGGCCAAAGAACTAAACAGACATTTCTCCAAAGAAGACATACAGATGGCTAACAAACACATGAAAAGATGCTCAACATCACTCATTATCAGAGAAATGCAAATCAACACCACAATGAGGTACCATTTCATGCCAGTCAGAATGGCTTCTATCCAAAAATCTACAAGCAATAAATGCTGGAGAGGGTGTGGAGAAAAGAGAACCCTCTTACAGTATTGGTGGGAATGCAAACAAGTACTGCTACTATGGAGAACAGTGTGGGGATTCCTTAAAAAACTAGAAATAGAACTGCCATATGACCCAGCACTCCCACTGCTGGGCATACACACCAAGGAAACCAGAATTGAAAGAGACACGTGTACCCCAATGTTCATCACAGCACTGTTTATAATAGCCAAGATGTGGAAGCAACCTAGATGTCCATCAGCAGACGAATGGATAAGAAAGCTGTGGTACATATACACAATGGAGTATTACTCAGCCATTAAAAAGAATACATTTGAGTCAGTTCTAATGAGGTGGATGAAAGTGGAGCCTATTATACAGAGTGAAGTAAGCCAGAAAGAAAAACACCAATACAGAATACTAACGCATATATATGGAATTTAGAAAGATGGTAACGATGACCCTGTATGAGAGACAGCAAAAGAGACACAGATGTATAGAACAGTCTTTTGGATTCTGTGGGAGAGGGTAAGGGTGGGATGGTTTGGGAGAATGGCATTGAAACATGTATATTATCATGTGTGAAATGAATCACCAGTCCATGTTCGATGCATGATACAGGATGCTCGGGGCTGGTACACTGGGATGACCCAGAGGGATGGGATGGGGAGGGAGGTGGGATGAGGTTCAGGATGGGGAACACATGTACACCCGTGGCAGATTCATGTCAATGTATGGCAAAACCAATACAATATTGTAAAGTAATTAGCCTTCAATTAAAATAAATACATTTTTTAAAAAAGAATATACTCAGAGGTATTAATTACTGAATAAAGGAATGCGATTATTTTAAAATTCTTTAAATTTTTTTCCTTAACTCTTGCAATAAACTCAAGATGCTAACAGAAAAAAAAATCCATCTGCAATGCAGGAAACTGGGGTTCGATCCCTGGGTTGAGAAAATCTCCTGGAGAAGGCAAGGCTACCCACTCCAGTATTCTGGCCTGGACAATTCCATGGACTGTATAGTCCATGGAGTCACAAAGAGTCAGATATGACTGAGCGACTTTCACACACACAGTGACTCAATAGATATGAATTTGAGCAAACCCCAGGAGACAGTGGAGGACAGAGGAGCCTGGCATGCTGCCGTCCGTGGAGTCACAAAGAATCAGACACGACCTAGTGAGTGAACAACAACAGAAAGGCTGGCTACTAGACCAAAAAAAAAAGTATTAGAAGAATATCAAAGGACACAGGGAGCCCAGAAATAAACATAAAATTTTAGTATAAGAATGTTTCATCTCAGTGGAGGGGGGAGAAAAAGGAATATTTCATGGATAAGATGAATAATTGGCAAAATATCTTTTAAAAGTTCCCAGCACTCTTCCTTATACCAAAGTAAGTTCCAGATGGAAAAAGATGGACGTATAAGGGAGAATCACAGAACCACTACTGGGATAGTATCAATACAAATAAAACAGTATCAGCTCCTCCCTGCACTGGGCACGGTGCCTGGTGTATTTGAGATGTCCAGTAAACATTTGTAAAATCAATATGCAATGTGTTCTCCATAACATGCTTTGTATGTTTTATTTCATCCTTCTGCCAGGACTTAGACATGGGAAATAATAGTTTCCATATTTTGTTGAAGAGAAACAGAGGCACAAAGAGGTTAGGTAAGTCCGCAAGGATCACCAGCTAATTAATAAATGTGAAGGTGATGTTTAAATACCGAAATTTCAACTCCGGAGCCCTTGCTTGCTTGCTTTCCCCCTGCATGTGAGTATCTACATATACACTTGTGTTTTTCTGATAGATGACATTTTTTAACTGTTTATTACAGAAAAAGCTTACACACATACAGAAATAGAATATAGTACAGTGAGTTTCCAAGCACCCGTTTGAAAGAGGCATCATGGCCTATCCCACTTCATTTGTAGCCCCACCCGTTTCTGTCCACCTTGGGTGAGTTTGAAACCGAGCCCAGACTGCACATCACTTCAGGTGAAAATGTCTTCCCTCGATCCTAAAAGACAGAAACATTTTTCTTCAAACATTACCGCAGTTTCACCATCCAGCCCATATGCTACCTGGCACATGGTCAGTATCTGAAAAACATATATTGAATGAATGAATAGATGATTGAATGAGTGAGTGAATGAATGAAGTGCCCCAGCTTTGTTTTCAACAGCATCTTCCCATTTCACTTTGCAAACCCTCTACTTCAGCCAAACAGGGTGACTTTGGGTCGCTGCTGATGGCATATGGCTGTGCTTTATTGAACATCTGTGCGCTGAGCTGAGAGTTTGACTCACATCCTGTGTGATTATTACTACAACCCAGAAAGGAGGGAGAATTCCCCCATTTTACAGATGAGAAAAATGAGGCTCACAGAGACCAAAAACTTGCCCGTGGATGTGCAGTCAGTGAGAGGCAGCACTTGGATTTAAACCCGCATGGCAACCCACTCCAGTACTCTTGCCTGGAAAATCCCATGGATGGAGGAGCCTGGTAGGCTGCAGTCCATGGGGTCGCTAAGTCGGGCACGACTGAGCGACTTCACTTTCACTTTTCACTTTCATGCATTGGAGAAGGAAATGGCAACCCACTCCAGTGTTCTTGCCTGGAGAATCCCAGGGACGGGAGAGCCTGGTGGGCTGCCGTCAATGGGGTCGCACAGAGTCGGACACGACTGAAGTGACTTAGCAGCAGCAGCAGTCCGTCTTGAAGGTCCGTATTCCTTCCTCCTTGTTGTGGCTGTGACCTAGGCTATCTGAAGACCCTGTACTTCACTCCAAAGTCCCTTATACCCCATCACTTGCTCTGAAAAATGACAGTGTCCAGCCCAATTCTCCCTGGACCTGTATGTGTATTATTCTTCCCTGCGACCAGTATCTTTGGGAATTTCACTGGTCATATCACGTTTGCCCTATGCTAGATGCTTCTGCCACCCTTGCAATTGTAACCAGTGTGAGCACCACCTGTTGAAGCTGGGGGACAAGGATGTGGGGGCATCGTGGGACAACGAGCAAGTACAGCTTCAGCAGGCTCATCCAAGGACATGGCCTTGGGGCCACTGTTCCCCACAGCCACCTGGAAGTGCTTTAATTGGGGGCCTGAGCCACAGACAACATCTTCATTACAGGCCCGGAAACAAGGTGCCAGATCATCTGAGAACAGGCTGCCCAGAGCGCGGTTTGTCCTCTGCCGATGTTGATTTCAGCCATTAAACCCCAGTCACTGTAATAGTCCTGATAATTTCTCTGGGAGGAAAAAAAAAAAAAAAACACAAAACCTAATTTGCAGAATTGCAGAGGTTGGAGAGCCCTTCTGGCTTTGTTAGTCATACCCTAATCCAATTCTCTTTTTTAATACTGGTAGATTAATCTTTTAAAGTTATCCAAAGGGTGAAGTCGGAGAAGGCAATGGCACCCCACTCCAGTACTCTTGCCTGGAAAATCCTGTGAACGGAGGAGGCTGGTAGGCTGCAGTCCATGGGGTCTCTAAGAGTCAGACATGACTGAGCGACTTCCCTTTCACTTTTCACTTTCATGCACTGGAGAAGGAAATGGCAACCCACTCCAGCGTTCTTGCCTGGAGAATCCCAGGGACAGGGAAGCCTGGTGGGCTGCCGTCTATGGGGTCACACAGAGTCGGACATGACTGAAGTGACTTAGCACAGCATAGCAGAGTGAAGTGCTTTACCCAGGTAACATACCTGGCCTGAGACGCAGCTCTGAGTGGGAAGCCAGGAGTTCGGTCTCCCCATTTCATGTTCCACGCACTCTGCCCAGATCCCTGGAGAAATGATGGCCCATTAGAGCAACTTCCCACCCTAAGGATCCAGGGTAGTGGTTACAACTGTGTTCTGGTCTAATCCTAGTTCCTCGACTTGCCAGTGTATGACCTTGGGCAAGTTCAAAATCTTCCTTTGCCATGGTTTTCTCATCTGCAAGATGAGATGAGATGACAAAACATGATACCCACCTGGGTGGGGGCGGGGTGGTTATCGTGAAGGTCAAATACTTTAACATATACAAGTAAAACTTAAAAAAAAAAAAAAAACAAGTAAAACTTTTAACTTTGCCTGGTATATAACAGAGCTTCCCTGGTGGCTCAAACAAAGAATCTGCCTGCCATGCAGGAGACCCAGGTTTGATCCCCAGGTTGGGAAGATCTCCTGGAGGAGGAAATGACAACCCACTCCAGTATTCTCGCCTGGAGAATTTCATGGACAGAAGAGCCTGAGGGGCTACAGTCCACAGGGCTGCAAAGAATTAGACATGATTGAGCAACTAACACTTTCATTTTTTCACTGGTACGTAATAAAAACTATGCAAATATTTGCTATTACTATTATTATCATTATGTATCTATGAGTTACTAACTAGGTGCAGGAAATGAACAGCTGTATCTTTTAAAGAGTAAAGTTAAAACGATTTGTACCAGTTTATAATAACTCCTTAATAAAGGGATAGATGAATAAATGAATATACAGGTGGATGAGTGAATGAGTCAAAATACTTCTGAAAGGTTAGCTAATGACTTGGATATTTTTCCACGTGACATATCTATTTAACAGAGAAGTCCTTCATCTTAAGGTGTTAATGGTGTGGTTTCAGACACGGTGGTTTCCCAACGGGTGGACATTTAGGGGCGGCGGGGAGGAACTTCCCAAGGTATTTGATCTCTGTATTAAAATAATCTTCTTAGCTCCAAGGCAGGCTAATTGGGGCTCTGAGCTGTGGGAGGGAATCCCAGCCATGATCCACATGCATTTTAGCTCTGGAGGTAGCTTGTCAGCTGACGGAGAGATGGAGAGCAGACATGAAAGTTAATGACACAGAAAGACAGAAATGGATGGGAAAGGTACAATTATCTCTTGCTTGAGCATTTTCTGCCCAGTCAGGAGCATGGTTAAATTCATGCTGTCTTAGGAGGCCAGAGATAAGGTTTGCTTTGCAAAGGCATCCGTTCTGTCACCATCCAGCAAGTACCTACTGTGTGCCAGGCACTGAGCCTGAGGTTGGGAATGTCAAGGAGACCCAGGTACAGCCCCTCTTCCCCATGACCCAGCAGAGAAGTAACTCTACATTTCAGAGTGCTACAGGAGACAGGGTATGGCTGCACTGGATTCTCACCAACGCAAGAGGGTGGAGGGGGCCCTCTTGCATCTTCGCTGAAGGAGGTCAGAGAAAACTGCAGGGGGAGGGGACGCTTAAGCTCTAGTTCCAGGTAGGTGAAGAAGAGCTTACTGTAAGAAAAGCTGTTAGCTTCCTAACAGAAGCAACAGTACGTCAAAGGGCATCAAGGCAAGTGGCCACAGGTGTCACGGTCATAACAGCAGTGAATGCCTGGCAGGGCAGGGTGGGAAGTGGGAAGAGAGTGATACAAAGGAAGTTACACTGTCTCCTGCCAGCTGTTGGAGGGTCATGAGCAGAGGCTGATCTTGAGGCAGTTAGCTCCTCTTCTCATTTTCACAGAGGAAGAAAATGCAGATGTGAAATGACTCCTCCTGGGACAAGCAGTTAAGTTCATGTCAGAGCCAGAACCCTATTCTCCAAACTCCTCCTTCAGTTCCTTTCCATCCTGCTCTGTTGCCCCCTTTAAACTTAGGAAATTTTTAAAAATTAATTTATTTATATTTAATTGACGGATAATTGCTTTACAGTCTTGTGTTGGTTCCTGCCATACATCAACCATGAGTCAGCCACAGGTATACATATGTCCCCTCCCTCTTGAACGTCCCTCCCATCCCTCGAGGTTATTACAGAGGACCGGATTTGAACTCCCTGTGTCATGCAGTAAATTTCCACTGGCTATTTAATTTTGCATATGGTCAGGTATAGGTTCCAGTCCTATTCTCTCAGTTTGTCCTACCCTCTTCTTCCCCTGCTGTGTCCACAAATGTAGACCTAGGACATTTTAAAAAATAACATAAAACAAAAAACTCCAGTCAGAGAGAGGCCACGTGAGGACAAGGAATTCCATTTAAGGCCGTTGGAGATGGAATCTCTCTTCCACTTAACAACTCAGCGACTCAGCTTACTCATCTATAAATTAGACAAGATTAAACTTTATATGCATGACAATGAGATACACACCGTGAAGATATCCAGCATCGTGCTTGGAAAGTAATGGGGGATCAGTGAACATTGACTGTCACCACTGATGGGATAAAATCTTACTGATGCCTTTGGTGAATGGAAATCTCATCTCAGTTCATAAAATCTATCTGTAGACCAGGGTCATTTTCTTGGAGAATCTTTAGGGGAAATGCTCAGGTCTCTCTGCATTAGTGGTTTCCTTTAATCCAACCATCTTCTCTCAGCCATACTAGTACAGGGCTCCCTGGGGTGGTTCTGTTCAGGAAAAGCTCCTAGCCTGGCATTGGTATTCTAAGCAGCTTTGGTTCTCTGAAATGACTGCCCACAAGTTACTTGGGCACTAATTTGCATGTTGTGTTTGTCGCATTTTGAAATGATTCTTTTGTTTTTGGCACAGCAGACACACTGGAGGAGGAACTTGGGGAAAAGCGTAATCTATCTGAATTTGAGGGTAGTAAACAGTCTTGAGCCAAGCGCTGAGCTGTGTCTGAGCTGAGAACACTTGTGTGTCCTTGAAGCTGTGACTACACAGGGATGAAGGAAGTGGGAACCACTCTTCAGGGTGTGCATCACCATAGCACACTGTGCTGTTTCCACTGAGAGTCCTGGATGGCGCCTGACAGTCACACTAAACTGGAGAGGGGGAAAAAAAGGTTTTTAGTGCAACTGTGTAATTAAGGTGGTGTTAAGCAGGTTTTCTGTCATTTTACAATGATGTGAGAGTTGGACCATAAAAACACCTTATAATGACCAAACCCTGGTGAGTTGCCCTGCTCACGGGACAGTGAAATGCAAAGGACTTTGTCATCTCTTTTTCGTCTCCACCTCTTGGCAGTGGTGCCCTGGTTGTTCATTTTATTCCTTGACATTTTCTCCTTTCCTGATTTCCCAAAGCTGCCCTCTTATGGGTCCCCAGATCCTCTCTGACCCCTTTCTGTGCCCTAAATGTCTGGATTCCCCAAGCAACAGACATGCAACCCCTTTTCTTTTCTGTCTCCTCTCCTTTTCTAAGGAATCTGTTGTTCATGTCATGTTGTTTCTCTGACTGTGAACCCAAATCTCTGTTTAGTCTCAACCTCTCTCCCAGGATCACTATTTTTTTTCCAGCATAGACCTCAGCAGCACCTTGGCCTCCTCCCTTTCCCCAGACCTCACCCCCACTCCACCACTCTGCCATATGCAATCAGTTAAACACCCATCAGTTCTGCCTTTGTCATCCCTCTGACATGTGTCTTGTGTCTTCTGTCTGTCCTGTGTCATTGGATCCCAAGAAGACTGCAGGAACCTCCCAGTTGGCCCCTCAGTTTCAGTCCTGCTCCTACCTGAATTCTCTTTTAATGTTACCCCCACCCCTCACTACTAAAGCTTTCACCAGCTCTCTGTCAGCAATCACCATGTGTCTGGACAGGGATACTTTTGGTAAACAAACCCTTGATTATAACATGACTTCCATTGAGTAGGGATTTGGTTGTCCTAGTCACCATGGGTCTTTCATATTTAGAGCATCTCTGAAACAAAGCAGGTACCCAACTGATGCTTGTAAGATGAACAAAAAATAAAGTCCCTAGCACAGTACTCTCATTGATAAAGTTGTTTTCCATGGAGGTACAGCTTAGAACTTCTGCAACAAATATGCAGGTACCTGGAATTGAACAATTAAGTAAATGAATGGCAGAAGGTAGGAGGCTGATTTTTGACTATTGGAGAGGGAGGTTAGTGGTAAGCTAGAACGATCCTGTGGAATGGATTAGAGTTGGAGCCATCAGAATGAACTCATGTTTACAGATACATGTGTGTACAGAGGTTAGTATGCACATGTTATTCCCTTTCTCAGTCAGCTCAGAGAGTCTAGAAGCAGCAGATACCCCAACAGAACAAAGCACCCAGATCCTGGTTTCTAATTCCCCAGTAAAAGCAGCCAGGGAAGGGATCCTTGGGAAAATGGCTGGTGCTAGAACTAGGGCTGGGCATATGTTAGATGAGCCTGGAGCATCTTACAGTGACAGAAAATAAGGACGTGCTCACAAAACTCATGATGATGAGAGTATGCCAAGGGGACACAAGAGCCAATAGAAAGAAGGAAAGCTGGAACAATTCGAACAACAAAGTAAATAATGAAACTCCGGGAGATGGTGAAGGGCAGGGAAGCCTGGTGTGCTGCAGTCCACAGGGTCGCAAAGAGTCAGCCACGACTGAGTGGCTGAACAACAACAAAGTTTTGGACTGTAACCAAAAGTCTAAAATCAGTATCCATAGGTGCATACCAATATAAGTATATGATTGAATAAATAAATGGGCGAGGAGAGTCAAATCTTCCATGCAGAAAAATCCAAATCATTCATGTAGATCCTCCACGTCTTAAAGGTGGGCTCTGCAAAGTAACTTCCTTCAGAAGACGTCAGTATGGAAAGGGTGGTCATGCAGGCGGTGGGGGTGGGCAGGGGTGTAACTTGATAGTGGAGAAACCTCACAAGCATAACCTCAGCATGGTGATCAAGGTCAACATCAACAGGGATATTGTATTGATAACATGAACGACTGATAAGTGTGATGAGAAAGGCAGTTTGCCTTCTGTGGTATTCTTCACCCAAACTTATCATCCTAGTTAATCATGAGCGGAAAAAAAAAAAAAAAAAACCACGAAATGAGATATTCTAATACCTAACCAGTACTCCTCAAACTGACAAGGTCATCAAAAACAAAAAAATTCCAGGGACCTGTCACAGACCAGAGGAGCTTAAATAAATATGATGACAAGATGTAACGTAGTGTCCTGGGTGGGAGCAGGACATTAGGTAAAACTAAGGGAACAAAGTATGGTCAGTGCCTGACTTGTGATAGCGCCACTCAACGATTTTTTTGCCTTCTGTAGAACTATACTTCAAGTTTTGAAGTTTGATCTTTTCCCAGCCTAGTGATAAGTGGTACAATCCTCTCCCGTGATGCTGGGTGAGCACAGCTCCCAGTCAGCCGTGCGATCGAGAGGGTAAACAACGGATACATTGACTACTATCCTATACCCAGACAACCATTCTGTTCTCCACTTTCAGTGCAGTATTCGGTAAATTACATGAGGTATTTGACTCTCTTATAAACTAGGCATTTTGTTAGATGATTCTGCCCAACCATAGTCTAAAGTGAGTGTTCTGAGCATGTTTAAGGTAGGCTGGACTAAACTATGATGTTCAGTAGGTTAGTGTATTAAATGCGTATTTGACCTAAGATATTTCCAACCTATGATATTTTCAATTTACAATAGTTTTATCGGGACTAAAGCCACTGTAAGTAGAGGAAGATCTGTATGGATTTGAGTTTATATTAAAGTATCGATTATTTGTGGCAAATATATCATACTTATGTACGACAAGTATATCATGGAACCAATAAGAAGGGAATCTGTGTTATTGTAACTTTTTGGTAAGTCTAAAACTATTATAAGAAGAGAGTGAAAAAACTGGCTTGAAATTCAACATTAAGAAAGCTAAGATCGTGGCATCTGGTCCCATCAGTTCATGACAAATAAATGGGGAAAAAGTGGAAGCGGTGACAGATTTTATCCTCTTGGGCTCTAAAATCACTGTAGATGGTGACTGCAGCCATGAAATTAAAAGATGCTTGCTCCTTGAAAGGAAATCTATGACAAATCTAGACAGCATATTAAAAAGCAGAGACATCAGTTTGCCGACAAGGTCCATCTAGTCAAAGCTATGGTTTTTCCAGTGGTCATGTACGGGTGACTACATGGGAGCTGGACCAGAAAGAAGGCTGAGCGCTGAAGAATTGATGCGTTCAAACGTGGTGCTGGAGAAGACTCTTGAGAGTCCCTTGGACTGCAAGAAGATCAAACCAGTCAATCCTAGAGGAAATTAACCCTGAATATTCATTGGAAGGACTGATGCTGAAGCTGAAACTCCGGTACTATGGCCACCTGATGTGAAGAACTGACTCATTAGAAAAGACCCTGATGTTGGGAAAGATTGAAGGCAAAAGGAGAAAAGGGTGACAGAGGATGAGATAGTTAGATAGCATTAGCAACTCAATGGACACGAATTTGAGCAAACCAAGAAACAGTGGAGATCAGATGAGCCTGACATGCTGCGGTCCATGGGGTCACAAAGAGGCAGACGTGACTTAGCGACTGAAAAACAACAAACTATTGTGAAATAAAAATGCTATTCTGTAAAAGACAGGAAGTTATTCAAAATGATAGTACAGTTTTACACAAGCTAAATGGTCAAGAAGTACATAAATACTACAATAAGTATGTCATTTTACTTTGCAAAATGTCTGCCTTATAATGTCATAGGTCATGTTGAGAAAACAGACACATAAACAGTTCATTTAAGACAATTTGGTAATTGACTGTAACAAGGGAAGTGACTTCACCTCTCAACTATTACTGCTAAAGAAAAAATTATTCGGACACTTGTTAAATGGTCAGGAAGACTTTCTTTGAACTATTACCATAGGAGAGAGAGATCAGGGTCAACTCCAAATACAGCAAGACAAGGCGAGATTCATAGCCAATGAGCAGAGTGCTAGGATCAAAGGGTAGAAAAATATCCAAAGGAAACATCAAGGGTAGGGGGATTCTTTTTTCCTTTTTGGCCACACTCCACAACAAGCAGAATCTTAGTTCCCCAACTAGGGACTGAACCCATGCCCCCTGCACTGGAAGTGTGGAATTTTAACCACTGGACTGCCAGGGAAGTCCCAGGGGATCCTTATTAAACCAGCTTAACAAGATTCTTGCTGACAGTGGGTCAGAGTGATCAGTTACCAACGATAGCAGACTCGAAACTGACTCAGCAGGATTCTACTAAAAAACGAACTCAGCAAGAACAGACACAGGGACCTCAGATCAAGGCCAAGTTGAGGAGAGGGCTCAGAGCAGCCCAGCTAATGTTTGGTCAAGGAGAAGGTCTTTGCCATTGCCTGGCTTGGCCCCCTGTGGTGTAGGTTGTTCCAAGTAGAATCTGCTTGGCTACAATAAAAAGCAGTCAACCAGCCCCAATAACAAGCCAGCACCTTCCATATTTATGGGACAGAGCTGCAGGAAGCACAGCGGGTCTCTGGCTTCCTCCAGCTTTCTTCCTCGTGGTGGCCCCAGCTAGGCTCCTCGCTCAGCCTATTTCTCCTCTCCTCTGTTACTCATGATCACTGCCCCAAGTGTTGACTGGACAAGATGCCAACCCAGCTAGAATCCCCAAGGCGTTCTTGTTGAGTGGTCCCCACTTTTGATATCTGTGACTTAGTTCCTCTTATGAGGGTCTAGTTGGCTCAGCCCAGACCACAAGTGAGCCATTCTTGTATTTTTGAAATCTTTATTGGAGTATTCCTGACAAGTCACCCTTGAGTTATTTCTGCGATTGGTCCAATCAGCTGCAGTGGGGTCAGAGTCACGTGTTTTCTTTTACAAAAGAAATGAACAAAACCAGTTACATCAGAAGGGTAAGTTGTCTGTGGGAGGTAAACCAGTTGACCTTCTGATAGATGGAACTTTGACAGATGTTCCATTCAAGAACATTACTGTGATTGCTGAAAAGACTGTAATGTTCTTGGGGTTGACTTTACCTCTCTGAGTCAGAAGCCTGTGGCTGTATTTCTTCAGTTTTTACTATCTTGTGCTGAAATGCCAAGATGTCAGGGTTGGAGTGAAGATTATGATTCTGATTCTTGGCCAATCTCTGATGTAAGGCTACACACTAGGAACCTGAAGATCTCCTGCCATCCCTGTTCTGCCATCCCAATTGTGTGCACCCCAGTCCAGTCATTTACCTACCTGACTGAACTGTATTCCAGTATGTTGAATTGAGGAGAAGGAAATGGCAACCCACTCCAGTATTCTTGCCTGGAGAATCCCAGGGACAGAGGAGCCTGGTGGGCTGCCATCTATGGGGTTGCACAGAGTCGGACATGACTGAAGCGACTTAGCAGCAGCAGCATGTTGAATTGAGGGAGGAGAGCTATTGGAAGCACCATGAATCCAGTCCACAGTCAACAGTCAGTGAACATTCACCCCCTGCCTGCTGTGTGACAATGAATGCTCTCTCCTTCCAGCACTTGGCCGTCAGGTACAGACAGCAAAAGGAGAGACTGGCATTACCTGACTTTTTAGGCTCCTCCCATCACTTACATTGACTGTTTTTCTGCTATTAACACCCAAGAACCGAAATAATGCCACTGTGAAAAGAGCTAGAGAACAGGAGAATGAGCTCAAGAGAATATACACAATAAGACTGCTTTCAAGGAGGAAAATGGAAAAAACTGAGAATGTGGTTGTCACTAGAGAGGGACTGGGGCCGGTCTGTGAGGGTAGGAGGCAGAAATCCCTCCCACTTAGCAGCTCCTTCTAGAGCTGCCTCTAATGGGAAGAGAACTCGAAAGCTGGAGAGAGATGTCTGGGGGGAAGAGTTAACAGAGTCCCATCTCTCAGTGGACATGTGCTCACTTGGCTGGACCCTGACACAGAACGTTCAAGGCTGGTTCTATAACTTGGGTCAGGTTGCTTAGATTTGTTAAGTCTCAGTTTCCTTAGCTGCAAAATGAGAGATAAAAATACTTTTCTCCCAGAGCCACAGTGAAAAGTTTGTGATAGTATATGTAAAAGTAATACCCTCAGTCCCTGGTACATAGCAGGCATTAAATGTGATCTACCCACCCCCCATCCTCCCCCTCCCCTCACCCCACACCCCGCCAGCCCAGAAGATTCATTTATTCAGAGAATCTCCGAGCTGATGGAACATAGCGCCCACTTATTTAAAGTTTCAGCTAAAGAAACCCTGGCGGCTCAGAGCGCAAAGCATCTGCCTGCAATGCAGGAAACCCAGGTTCAATTCCTGGGTCCGGAAGATTCCCCTGGAGAAGGAAATGGCAACCCACTCCAGTACTCTTGCCTGGAAAATCCCATGGACAGAGGAGCCTGATAGGCTACTCTCCATGGGGTCGCAAAGGGTCGGACGCGACTTTCACTTTCAAAGAAACTGAGGCTCAGAAGGCAAACACACTTGCTTGAGCGTGAGATATGGCCTTGCTGCTGACTGCATGATCGGGTTCCCTTAATCACAAGTCCGATGGGACAGGCTCATGGGATGCCTGCGCTGGTGGGTGAAAGCCAGCCCTTCAGCGTGGCTCCAGTCCACAGAAGCAGTGACCTACGCCCTCACCCAAAGCTAGCGGACACAGCAGAAATGTTGAGCTGTAGTACCAAGTTTGGGGGTTCACAGGAGACAGCATGAATTCCCAGAAACCCAGGGTAAACACTGGTGCTTGTGAGGATGGCAAACCAGAGTCACAGTGGCGAGACAGGGCCTGAATCTAACCCTGGAAGTTCCACCTGGGTCGTAACTGGGTGTGGGAGTGCTCCTAGTTCTGAGGCCGCCTTCGGGGGCAAATGTTCAATCACTCAGTCACCCCTCCTTTGTATCTGCCTGCTCAGCAACCATCTCCTCTTTTTTGTGTGTGTCCGTGCCGGGAAATATCCTTGGGAGCCACCACTCCTCGCTTTTAACCACGATGTATCTCTGAATCTGACTCCTTCCATTATCCTCCACTCCACCTGTGGGCCTAGTGCCTTGCCTGGCTGGCCAATCAGAGCAGTGCAAGCTGCCCTGGCCATAGTGATTGGTTCAGGGATGGGCACATGACCCAGGCCAGACCAATCAGAGCCAATGGAACTTAACAGGTGTGTGGATTACTTGGAAAGAGACCCTATCTCTTGAAAAGTGAGTGTTTAAGCCCGGAGTTGCCATCTGCAAGGGGAATCCACCCCAAGAAGAGAGCCCACAGAAGAACGTTTTTGAGAGGACCTCCGCATGCTGAAAACATGGACGGAGGAGCCTGGTGGGCTCCAGTCCAGGGTCGCGGGCCCATTTGCTTTCATGCATTGGAGAAGGAAGGACCCACTCCAGTGTTCTGCCTGGAGAACCCAGGGACAGGGGAGCCGGTGAGCTCCGTCTGGGGTCGCACAGAGCGGACACGGAGAGCAGCAGCAGCAGCCGCAGATACAGCCCCCCCCACTTGCCTTGGGTGACCAAAGCTTTGGAGAGAAACACCTCTGATCACCCAGGTTATATTCATTCTGGGCGTGGAACCGGAATCTGTCTCCAGCTTTATTCCAGAAGCTACCATATTGGACAGTCCATTTGATCATGCAGACGTAGTGACAGGTTTTACCCGGTTTCTCGGAGTAGCCCTGAACAATCCAGAGCAGTTACTTCACCTCAAGATGTTATGTGATCTGTGTACAAAAACGGAAGACTGTTATTGCTGTGGGCAGAGGGATCACAGGCTGGGAGATGCAACATCCAGAGCCCTCTTCAGGGAAAGACTTGCTGCCCAAATACTGGTGTGCTGTTGGTGGACAGCCTGCCTCTAGCAAACCCCCAGGGATGCTTCAGCTGCAGCCAGCACTGAGTTCAGGGCCATGGGTGCTCAGTGGACCCACATTGCATCTCTTCGTCGCCCTCTGCTTCCTTCCTCTTTCCCTTTCTTTCCCTCCCTCCCATGGGAGTGGATCCTGAAGATGCTCTTTAATAAACACTCCTCATGCTAAATTTCTCTGAGGTGGCTACCCAAAGACCCATCTTGCTTTGTTTCCTCCCCAGTCTCTGATTAAGGCTGTGAGTGGAGCTCAGGCCCGTTTGCTAAATGCAGATGGTGCCAGTGAGTGATGAGAGCTCCAGCCCAGCCTTAATACACATTTTCTTATTTAGCGAATGTTCCCTCTCCAGGGAGCCAGCAGGGACATTAGGGCTTTCATTACAACATTTACAAGATGAAGGGCCCCAGCCAGGAGCCAGCGTCTGAAAGGGAAGGAATGGGCTTGGAGCGGAAAGAGCAGGGTCAGAACTGGGGCATGGTGGAGTGAAGTGGCCTGGGAAAAGCAGAAGGTGTCAGGGCAGAGTCAGTGGGTCTGACTTCATCTCTGGAGAGAGAAGGAGGAAGGAACTGCTGAGCAACTGTTTTGGGGAGGCACAGGGCAAGGGAACACCCCATACAGTATGTCTTCAGTTTTTGTCTTCCCAGCTACACAAGGAAGCCTGTATAGCCTTCCTTTTGGTGATGAAAAGCTGAAGCTCAGAGAGGTTAAGTAATTTGTCCAAGGCCACACAGCCTGCTTGGAATAAGAACACCTGTTTTCCAGTTCCAGGGGCTAAAAGTCAAGCCTCTGCCATCTTGATCCCCAAATTTCCTCCAGCCACCAAACACTTAAGCATAAGAGGCCACTCTGAAGCCTCTGCTGTCTTCAACTCACAGGAAAGATTTACACTTTGACCTGGGAACTGAACCACTTTCTCTCAACGTTTGCCAAGAAGCCCTGTGCCTTACAAAGGCATCTGCCTCTGCGCTCTGTGTGCAAACCCCACTCCCGAGGCTGGGCTCGTGGAGGGGGAGGGGCAGAATGCGGGGTTGGGGCAACCAGCCCCACCTCCAGGTCCCGTGGCAGGCAGTGTTATTGTCCTCATTTTACCAATGTGAAGTCGGGCACTGTGTGGCTGAACTGAGCCATGACCCGGCTTGTGTGACACCAGAGTCTACTCTGATCCCTGCCTCGTGTGGCCTTGGAGGCTTCAGTCCTCAGCATGGAGGAGACAGGCCAGGCGTGCTTGTTTGATGAATGACTGAATGAATGCTTGAGTGATGCTGCTGATCAAGAGCTCCTGGGGCAGGGAACAGAGCCCATTTGCACACGTGTATCCACAGCTGGCCTCATGCAGGAGGTGTTCGATAATGGTGGGATGACTCACCGGCTGCGTGGGTAGACGGATGACTTTCCTGGGATCTCTGCCCAAGCAGGTGCCTGGATTTTCCTACTCCTTCTTCACCAGTGACAAGGGGGTCTGGCTCGGCTACCTTCCCCTGTGAACTTGCAAAGACCAGATGACTGTGAGGCCCAGGTGTCCCTGGTTGGAGAGCTGCTGAGTCCCAGGTCAAGTGTCTGGAACTGGGTGCAGGAGAGCTTGGCTCTCAGGATCCCCTCCTCCAGTGGGACTGGAAGGGGAGATCAGCCACTGCCTCCCTGAACATGGGCAGGAACCACAGAGCTAGTTTGGGGGCTGCAGCCCTCTTGCTGTAGCTTTGGAAGAATCCACCCCTGGAAACACGGGCCCATTGATTTTCACCCACATGTGGCTTGCTTCCTTGCACTTCTGCATGGCTCTAAGTATGTGCCTTGGCTGACTTGCTGGTCCCAGAAGAGAAGAGAGACATAGAACAGAGCCAGGATTCAGCCAGCTATAGGTGGCCTTGGACACAAGGATGATGATGGCAGAACCACCTAGTTGAACCCAGATTAGGTCAGAGCCAACATTCAGCCATCAGCTCATGAGAAACACTAAATTTTTAGGTTATTGTGGCGATTGCAGCAATGAAATTAAAAGACGTTTACTCCTTGGAAGGAAAGTTATGACCAACCTAGACAGCATATTAAAAAGCAGAGACATTACTTTGCCAACAAAGGTCCATCTAGTCAAGGCCATGGTTTTTCCAGTGGTCATGTATGGATGTGAGAGTTGGACTATAAAAAGCTGAGCACTGAAGAATTGGTGCTTTTGAACTGTGGTGTTGGAGAAGACTCTTGAGAGTCCCTTGGACTGCAAGGAGATCCAACCAGTCCATCCTAAAGGAGATCAGTCCTGGGTGTTCATTGGAAGGACTGATGTTGGAGCTGAAACTCCAATACTTCCGCCACCTGATGCGAAGAGCTGACTCATTGGAAAAGACCCTGATGCTGGGAAAAATTGAGGGCAGGAGGAGAAGGGGACAACAGAGGATGAGATGGTTGGATGGCATCATCGACTTGATGGACATGGGTTTGGGTGGACTCCAGGAGTTGGTGATGGACAAGGAGGCCTGGCATGCTGCAGTTCATGGGGTCGCAAAGAGTCAGACATGACTGAGCGACTGAACTGAACTGAAGCCTTTGAATTCTGGGATGGTTTATTGTACAGCTATAGCTAGCTGATTCAGGTGACCTCGGGCAAGTTACTTAATCTATCTGTGCCTCACTTGCCCATTTGTAAAGTGGGGGAATTGATAGTACTTGCTCCATGGAATTTTTCTGAGGATCAGATGAGTTAACATCTGGAAAACACTTAGAAAGATGCCTGGCTCATAGCAAGTGCTATATACATATCTGTCAAGTAAAATACACATCTTTGTGTTTATTTCAATAATGTCTGTCTCCTCCATGTGACTGAAAGCTCCATGAGGTTAGGGTCCACACATGTTTGCTCATAGTGTACCAATGACTATATACTGCTTGGCCCATAAGAGGCATTTAGTAAATACCTGTTGAGTTGATAATAGTTTTTCCTCATCCCTAACACCCATATGAGTTGTAAGATAGAATACTGAACTTCCTTTGAAAAAATCTACCATTTAATGAACACTTACTAAGTGCCAGGCACCACATTATACAACTCATGCACCTGTCAGTCTGTGAGGGCTGCCCAAACAAACCAGCACAGACTGAGTGTTCAAAAAGCTGACATTTATTTTCTTGTAATTCTGGAGGCTGAAATTCTGTGATTAGGCAGCAGCATAATCCAGTTCTATTACAGGCTCTTTTCTTGGTTTGCAGAGAGCCTCCTTCTCACTATGTGCTCATGGAATGGGGAGGGAGGAAGAGAGAAAATGAAAAGGCGATGTGTCTGGTATTTCTTCTAATAAGGGCACTAATCCCATCACGAGGATGCCACCCTCATGACCTCATCTTAACCTAATTACCTCCCGAAGGTCTCATCTCCAAATACCATCATATTAAAGGTTAAGGTTTCCAAAAAAATGAATTTGTGGTGGGGTGGGGGGTGCATGACACAAAGTGATCCAGAGCAATGTCTGAAATGATAGACTGTCTTCACGGGAGAGATGAAGAAACTGAGGCTTGATTGGCTTCACCAACTGAGGTTGGTTAAGTCACTTGCCCACATTCACACAGCTAAGAAATAGCAGATTTGACCCCAAGTCTGAGACTTGAATTCCCATGTTCTTCCTCTACCCTCCACGCCTTAGCGTTGGTAAGTGGCACATCTCAGCTAAGATGATGAAGGATAATGGAAAGAGTTGCAGTATAAGAAGGGGTCAAGTCTCTGAAATTGCAGTCTTGGCCTGAAACAGGAAGCCAGCCCTTGGAAGGGAATCTTTAATTAGATGAGCTCAACTTCCTCTCTCAGAAGTGTCTGGCTGGTGCTCTCACTGCCAGAGGAAGCCCCGTGTCAGCTTGTCCTCCCAAGGTGCAGTGGCCTCTCCCCCCACTCTCCTCCCATCATTAGCACGCATTTTCCAAAGGTGGTTTATTGGAGTTTGTTCCCCCAGGGCCACTTCCTGAGCAGAACACAGAGGCAGCAGTGAGATGCTTATGTGGTAGTTTTCTTCCTCGGGCAAGCGTTAGAAGGGGTGGGCAGCCCTTCTGAGTAAGCAGGTCTGGGTAGCCTGGGACTTCAGGGGCCGGGATGCTTGGAGCTGCTAAGTCAGGCTGCCCCTGCCTCTGCCTTGCTGGACCCTCTGTGGGACCAAAATTGGAAATGGCCTCCTTGTCGCCTCCCCGCCTCCTTCAGCAGCCCTCTCCTACCCTTTGGTGGCATCACACTGCATTCTGGGGCCCTTGAAAGGAGGAGGGGCTGGAGGCCATGGATCATGGCACCAAGAGCCAGGGGTCTGAGAATCTTGTGTCAGCTGCAGCCTACGAGCTGTGCAGCCTATGGCCAGGTACTCAGTCTCTCTGAACCTTGATTTTCCCGTGTGGAAAATTAAGAACTGTAAGTGCTCTGGGAGCTAGAATTTAGTATCCAAAATAATAATAAAATATCTTTTTTTAAAAAAAGTCACCACTTTCTACATCCTAGGTTTAGAGCATAGTACTTTATATCTAAAGTCTCATGTAGACATTACAAAAACTTCATGAGGAATTGTAGGATTGATTCACTTTTTTTTTTTAACAAATGAGGAAACAATCTCAGGGAAGTTAAAGTTGCTTTAAGTGACAGCTGGTTAAACTTTAGGGCCTCCACTCAGCACTCATTTCCGTCTCCATCGTTTCTAACAGAACCACGGTTTTACCCAGGTAACCCTCTGGCCCCATGTGCTTCGGGGGAAGGTGGCCACATCCCTGGATCCAGGACTCAGTCCCATTATCCCTAAGCCAAGCAGCACGTGGCATTCAAGGGCAATGCCATTGGTTCCCAATGGGCTTGCTGCTTGTGTGAGGTTCTCCTGAGCTGATGCTGTTGCATGGATGCTGATGCTGATGGCCCCAGTTTCTGCTGCCAGCCATCTGGCCAGCATGAGGGACCCCCCGCCCCCCCCTTAGGGTGGAGCCAGCATTCAGCAGAGAGATGAAAGAGACTGGGTCTCCAGTGCCATGGCTGGGCTGTTAAACCAACCACTGCTGAGGCCTGTCTTCCCTCTAGACATCCTGTTTTGTCACTTAATCAATTTTCTTTATTTTCTTTCCAATCTAGTTGGACATCATTCAATTCATCCTGACGGAAACCATAAATAAAATGGCAGATATGATATAAATTTAGGTCACTCCAAGTCCAAACATATGCTTTTTCTAATCAGTCCCTGAATGATAAAGCTTTCTTGTCTCTTTCATTAAATTATGGAACAAGCATTTATTGAGTGACTATGAAGTAGGTAAACTTTTTACAAGCAGGAGATTCTTTCATTTCACCATGACCTGGGAAGGCAGATTGAACTCATACTACTTTTTTCCCCAAAAAAGAGCAAAGATTCAGAGAGGTTAAGAGGCAGAGGTAGCTAGTAAATGGCCAAAAGTGACTTCAGACTCAGATATCTCTGAATCCGAGCCTCTGCTTTCCCCCAGAATTGCACACCACTTCCCAAAACCCTGTAACCTCCAAGCTTTACCTGACCCAGGTAAGATCATCAGCTAGCCACATACTCAGACTAGTTCCCATCCTGGGTTTTTGGTGACTGCAGCCATGAAATTAAAAGACGCTTACTCCTTGGAAGGAAAGTTATGACCAACCTAGATAGCATATTCAAAAGCAGAGACATCACTTTGCCAACAAAGGTTCACCAGGTCAAGGCTATGGTCTTTCCTGTGGTCATGTATGGATGTGAGAGCTGGACTGTGAAGAAGGCTGAGTGCCGAAGAATTGATGCTTTTGAACTGTGGTGTTGGAGAAGACTCTTGAGAGTCCCTTGGACTGCAAGGAGATCCAACCAGTCCATTCTGAAGGAGATCAGCCCTGGGATTTCTTTGGAAGGAATGATGCTAAAGCTGAAACTCCAGTATTTTGGCCACCTCATGCAAAGAGTTGACTCATTGGAGAAGACTCTGATGCTGGGAGGGATTGGGGGCAGGAGGAGAAGGGGATGACAGAGGATGAGATGGCTGGATGGCATCACTGACTCGATGGATGTGAGTCTGAGTGACCTCTGGGAGTTGGTGATGGACAGGGAGGCCTGGCGTGCTGCAGTTCATGGGGTCGCAGAGAGTCGGACACGACTGAGTGACTGAGCTGATCTGATCTGATCTGAAAATATAGTTGGTTTATAATGTTGTGTTAGTTCCAGGTATACAGCAAAATGATTCAGTTACACATATATATTTATCTATTCTATTTTTTTCTCCCTCATAGAGAAAACAAACTTATGGTTACCAAAGGAAAAAGGACCGGGGGTGGGGGTGAGGGGATAAATCAGGAGCTTGAGATGAACAGATACACAATACTAAATATAAAATGGACAATTCATCCTAGTTTTTTTAATTTATTTTTATTCTTGGCTTTGCTCGGTCTTTGTTGCCTCACAGGCTTTTCTCTAGTTGCAGCAAGTGGGGGCTGCTCTCTAGTTGCGGCGCGCAGGCTTCTCCTTGCAGTGGCTTCTCTTGTGGAGCACGGGCTCCAGGGCCTGCGGACTTCAGTAGCTGTGGTTCCCGGCCTCTAGAGCACAGGCTCAGTAGTTGTGGTGCCACATACAGGCTTAGTTATTCTGCGGCACATGGGATCATCCTGGATCAGGGATCGAACCTGTGTCGCCTGCGTTGGCAGGTGGATTCTTTACCACTGAGCCCCAGGGGAAGCCCCCATCCTAGTTTTTTTTTTTTTTTTTTTTAATTGTTGTCATCTCTTTCCATCCCTTGTATTCTTCTTTTTAAGGGTTTATTGATCTTGTTGCAATATTGCTTCTGTTTTATATTTTTGTTTTTGGTTGAGAGGCATGTGCGATCTTAGCTCCCTAACCAGGGATCAAACCCACACCCCTGCATTGAAAGGCAAAGTCTTAACCACTGACTTAAGACTCCCCTTAACCTAAGGGAGTCCCATAACCCATCCTAGTTTTAACTTTCCCTGTATACACTCTAGAAAATTGCCCATAATTCACTGGGACTTATCACCAGGCTCTTGTCTTTAATCCTCAGGTCAGGAGGAAATACGAAGGGCCAGGACCGTGTCTCCCATTGTCTCAGAAAAGGACAAGATTCTGCCAGGAATTCCCCCCTTAGTGGAAATGCTGGGCAGGTGGCCCTTTGCCTAATCCCTCACCCTTGATTTACTTCTTCTCCAAAGGAATTATATTCAGCAACACGAATGTATTGAGCAGCTCCTATGTGCCACACCCAGTTCTTAGTGCCAAGGGTGGACCAGTGAAGAACAGAAAGTCCCAGCTTTAGGGATGATAGTTGGAGCCCAGCATTAGTTGGGTTTGTATTTAGGGGCTGCTTCTCACACATCAGCCCCTCGTGTTTTCCCTTCTCTCATCATGCCATCCTCCAGCAGGGCATTTCAGAGGATAATGGAGTCTGGGAAATGTTTATATATTTTCTGAGATACTTTAAAAAATTAAATTATATGACACAGTCACCAAACTTATACTGTATCTGAAATACATACATTTAGCATACCAATACCTTGAAAGCCAAAGATAGAATGCTATCTGATTGTCCTATTTATCAAATAAGTATATGTCTTGATTCACTGTCTGTATTCATTGTGTCAATTTAAAGTTGGATGGGTCATTTAGGAAAGTTTCGCACCTGTTTTTATGTCCCTGGATATGTTGCAGAGTCTCCTAGTTTATACTCTATGGGAACCCGAGTAGACTTTGTATCCTACAGTTGTGTGAAAATTGTATGAATCTTAATTATGTTGAAATGGTTCATGGTGCTTTTCAGGTCTTCTATATCCTCCTACTTTTCTGTATATTCATTCTATTTTTGAGAATTTGATATTGAAACTCCAACTAAAAATCTTAATTTATCTACTTAAAAAAGAATTATAATATATACTGGAACTATATGTAACTTTGTTCTGCATTTTCCAAGTCACCTCTAAATGTGTTATCATACTTTCACAATTTAGAAAACAGAAAAGAAAGAGAAAAAAAGCAAACACATTAAAAAAAAATGAAGTTGTATTGGTCATTAAAAGGATATGGTACAGGTACATGAATAGAAAGCCAATGAATGTAAAAAAAGAGGTCAAAAGATGTACAGGGATTTAGGATACAAATAAAAGCTGCATTTTAAATCAGTGGTGTAAAATGAACTTTTCAATAAACAGTGTAAGGTTTCCAAAAGATCATTTGGGAGAAAAACTACATTCCTAACAAAGTAAAAATTTCTAAGATTTACATTTTAAAAAATAATATCATAAACACACTAGAATAATATATTGAAACTTTCAAAATAATGTCAGAGAGGAGAAAAATCTATTTAAGTATGACACAAAATATAGAAGTTTATACAAGAATAACGACTCTTCTTTATGTAGTGGCACAATACTAGAAAAAACCCTTCAGTTTCTATCAGTAGAAGCCTGCCTTGGAACTAAAGTTTTCCCCAGATGGACCCTTAGGTTCTTCCTCCTTGAATGGCGGATGGAGGGGAGGGCTAACTTTGCCCTGTTTGTCTCACAGGATTGTTGGATCTGGGGAAAGACTGTCCCAGCCAAATGGGTGAGCATGGGCTATGGGGGGTGACCAGGAGAATGGTAGGGGAATGAACTAGGGGCCCCCAAGTAGGTCCCCAAAGAGAAGTCTGTTCTAAAAAAACTTCCCTTCAAAAGGCCAGAGTGACAGAAGTGTCAGAAGTGCCAACTGCAGAAGGGTCAGCGCAGACCCCTGGCCGTGGAAGGTGCTAGAGAGAGGTTGCTTCTCCTAACGGAGCCCCTGGGGCACCAGAATATTGGTGCTCGGAACCAGCCCTCCCCTCGCAGGTACAAGGAGCTCTCAGCTAAGCCAGCACCATCAACTCTCCAGAGGCCATCTCCTGATACAGCAGGTTGCAAGTTGCAACTTCATTGCCACAGCAGCACCCACTAATGAAAAAGGAGATCGGAGGAAGAAGAAAAGTCCTCTTAAAAGCCATCCACTCTGCAGTCAATTTAATATTCTTTTCTGCTGGCTCAGAGGTTAAAGCGTCTGCCTGGAATGCGGGAGACCCAGGTTCGATCCGGAGAAGGCAATGGCACCCCACTCCCGTACTCTTGCCTGGAAAATCCCAGGGATGGAGGAGCCTGGTGGGCTGCAGTCCATGGGGTCGCACAGAGTCGGACACGACTGAAGCGACTTAGCAGCAGCAGCAGCAGGTTCATTCCCTGGGTCTCGAAGATCCCCTGGAGAAGGAAATGGCAACCCGCTCCAGTATTCTTGCCTGGAGAATCCCATGGAGGGAGGAGCCTGGTAGGCTACAGTCTATGGGGTCGTAAAGACTCTAACACGACCTAACGACTTCACTTCCACTTTCACTTCCTGTACCCGGATTGCACACGGATGCAACAAAGTAGGAAGACTGCCACTTCCGGGAGCTGGACCGGGGCACTCAGCGTGCCCAGCGGGCACCTTCCCAGAGGTGGGTCATCTCAGCGCTTTTTCTAATCACAGTGAGTGTAAACATCATGCTGGGTGCTTTGGGGTTCACAGAACACTTTCGTGTATCTGATGTTTCATTTCCTCCCTACAAGCAGCCCTACAGAGATGCTTGGCTCTGAGGGCATCTGGACCTGTTGAATCTGGCTGATGAGACCCACATGCTTTCCTTCATCTCGGGGTGCTGGGGGAACCTCTCCAGAAGGTTCGTGCTGGGCTGACCCTCCTAATGAGAAGGAGCTATGGTTTCTGATGGCCTCTGCACACCCGCTTGCCAGAGACCAGCCACAGCAGCAACATCTCCATTCACAGAGGAGCCAACAGGATTAGAAAGTGACCAAGGTGAGGTGATGTGAACCCAGATCTCTGGGGCCCCTGGAGATGTAGTGGCCCCAAGGCTCTGAACTGCCCCCACTCTAGTCCACGGAGAATCTTCAAGTTGGCCACAAGGCTGCACTTTGCACAGACTTTGCTGGGGCGATGCTCAGAAGAAAGGGGCACTACCTTGTGTGCGGTCCTTCCGAGTGGGCGTGGCTTTCCTCAGCTTGAATCATCATCGGAGTGGGAGTGTCTGTCTTGGGTTTATCAGTCAGTTCAGTCGCTCAGTCCTGTCCGACTCTTTGCGACCCCATGAATCACAGCTCGCCAGGCCTCGCTGTCCATCACCAACTCCCAGAGTTTACCCAAACTCATGTCCATCGAGTCGTTGATGCCATCCAGCCATCTCATCCTCTGTCATCCCCTTCTCCTCATGCTCTGAATCCCTTACAGCATCAGGGTCTTTTCCAATGAGTCAACTCTTGGCATGACGTGGCCAAACTATTGGAGTTTCAGCTTTAGCATTAGTCCTTCCAAAGGAGATCCTTCTAAATGAGGATCAGTCCTAAAGGAGATCAGTCTCCAGGAGACTGATCTCCTTTAGGACTGATCCTCTTTAGGATGGACTGGTTGGATCTCCTTGCAGTCCAAGGGACTCTCAAAAGTCTTCTCCAACACTACAGTTCAAAAGCATCAATTCTTCAGCACTCAGCTTTCTTCACAGTCCAACTCTCACATCCATACATGACCACTGGAAAAACCATAGCCTTGACTAGACGGACCTTTGTTGGCAAAGTAATGTCTGTGCTTTTCAATATGCTATCTAGGTTGGTCATAACTTTCCTTCCAAGGAGTAAGTGTCTTTTAATTTCATGGCTGCAATCACCATCTGCAGTGATTTTGGAGCCCAGAAAAATAAAGTCTGACACTGTTTCCACTGTTTCCCCATCTAGTTCCCATGAAGTGATGGGACCAGATGCCATGATCTTCGTTTTCTGAATGTTGAGCTTTAGGCCAGCTTTTTCACTCTCCTCTTTCACTTTCATCAAGAGGCTCTTTAGTTCCTCTTCACTTTCTGCCATAAAGGTGGTGTCATTTGCATATCTGAGGTTATTGATATTTCTCCCAGCAATCTTGATTCCAGCTTGTGCTTCTTCCAGTCCAGTGTTTCTCATGATATACTCTGCATATAAGTTAAATAAACATGGTGACAATATACAGCCTTGACGTACTCCTTTTCCTATTTGGAACCAGTCTATTGTTCCATGTCCAGTTCTAACTGTTGCTTCCTGACCTGCATACAGGTTTCTCAAGAGGCAGGTCAGGTGGTCTGGTATTCCCATCTCTTTCAGAATTTTCCACAGTTTATTGTGATCCACACAGTCAAAGGCTTTGGCATAGTCAATAAAGCAAAAATAGATGTTTTTCTGGAACTCTCTTGCTTTTTCCATGATCCAGTAGATGCAGGCAATTTGATCTCTGGTTCCTCTGCCTTTTCTAAAACCAGCTTGAACATCAGGAAGTTCATGGTTCATCGTATTGCTGAAGCCTGGCTTGGAGAATTTTGAGCATTACTTTACTAGTGTGTGAGATGAGTGCAATTGTGCAGTAGTTTGAGCATTCTTTGGCATTGCCTTTCTTTGGGATTGGGATGAAAACTGACCTTTTCCAGTCCTGTGGCCACTGCTGAGTTTTCCAAATTTGCTGGCATATTGAGTGTAGCACTTTCACAGCGTCATCTTTCAGGATTTGAAATAGCTCAACTGAAATTCCATTACCTCCACTAGCTTTGTCCGTAGTGATGCTTTCTAAGGCCCACTAGACTGCACACTCCAAGATGTCTGGCTCTAGGTGAGTGATCACACCATCGTGATTATCCGGGTCATGAAGATCTTTTTTGTACAGTTCTTCTGTGTATTCTTGCCACCTCTTCTTAATATCTTCTGCTTCTGTTAGGTCCATATCATTTCTGCCCTTTATCAAGCCCATCTTTGCATAAAATCTTCCCTTGGTATCTCTGATTTTCTTGAGGAGATCCCTAGTCTTTCCCATTCTGTTGTTTTCCTCTATTTCTTTGCATTGATCGCTGAAGAAGGCTTTCTTATCTCTCCTTGCTATTCTTTGGAACTCTGCATTCAGATGCTTATATCTTTCCTTTTCTTCTTTGCTTTTCACTTTTCATCTTTTCACAGCTATTTGTAAGCCCTCCTCAGACAGCCATGTTGCTTTTTTGCATTTCTTTTCCATGGGGATGATCCTGATCCCTGTCTCTTGTACAATGTCACTTACTTCCATCCATAGTTCATCAGGCACTCTGTCTATCAGATCTAGTCCCTTAAATCTATCTCTCACTTCCACTGTATAATCATAAGGGATTTGATTTAGGTAATACCTGAATGGTCTAGTGGTTTTCCCTACTTTCAATTTAAGTCTGAATTTGGCAACAAGGAGTTCATGATCTGAGCCACAGTCAGCTCCTGGTCTTATTTTTGCTGACTGTATAGAGCTTCTCGATTTTTGGCTGCAAAGAATATAATCAATCTGATTTCAGTGTTGACCACCTGGTGATGTCTGTGTGTAGAGTCTTTTATTGTGTAGTTGGAAGAGGGTGTCTGCTATGACCAGTGCGTTCTCTTGGCAAAACTCTATTAGCCTTTGCCCTGCTTCATTCTGTACTTTAAGGCCAAATTTGCCTGTTACTCCAGGTGTTTCTTGACTTCCTACTTTTGCATTCCAGTTCCCTATAATGAAAAGGACATCTTTTTTGGGTGTTAGCTCTAAAAGGTCTTGTAGGTCTTCATAGAACCGTTCAACTTCAGCTTCTTCAGAGTTACTGGTTGCGGCATAGACTTGGATTACTGTGATATTGAATGGTTTGCCTTGGAAACGAACAGAGATAATTCTGTCGTTTTTGAGATTGCATCCAAGTACTGCATTTTGGACTCTTTTGTTGACCATGATGACTACTCCATTTCTTCTAAGGGATTCCTGCCAACAATAGTAAATATAATGGTCATCTGAGTTAAATTCATCCATTCTAGTCCATTTTAGTTTGCTGATTCCTAGAATGTCAACGTTCACTCTTGCCATCTCCTGTTTGACCACTTCCAATTTGCCTTGATTCATGGACCTGACATTCCAGGTTCCTATGCAATATTGCTCTTTGCTTCTATCACCAGTCACATCCACAACTGGGTATTGTTTTTGCTTTGGCTCCATCCCTTCATTCTTTCTGGAGTTATTTCTCTACTGATCTCCAGTAGCATATTGGCCACTTACCGACCTGGGGATTTTCTCTTTCAGTATCCTATCATTTCAGTAGTCTTGCCTTGAGAACCCCATGAACAGTCTTGGCTTTATAGCGCACATAGTTTAGAACTTAAAAGCATAGAGATGCTCTTCAGGTTACCCCTAGTGGCGACAAGCATTATCAAAGGGGAGGAGCCATCCATGAACCCCCAGGGCTGACCAGAACGTGGTCCAGCTATTTGCCCCATTCCTTGTTACTGACGATTTGTGGTTTTCAGTCCCATGTAAAGTGCTATGGGACAAGGAAAGCATCTGAGTCAGTGCTAATGAGGTGGATGAGCATAGAGCTTATTATACAGAGTGAGGTAAGTCAGAAAGATAAAAGCAAATATCATATATTAACGCACATATTTGGAATCTGGAAAGATGGTACTGATGCACCTATTTGCAGGGCAGTGGTGGAGACACAGACACAGAGAACAGACCTATGGACACAGGGGAGGGGGTGGCGAGGAAGGAGGAGGTAGGAAAGAGAGAGTGGGACTAGTGGAGAGAGTAGTATGGAAGCATATACACCAACATATGTAAAACAGATAGCCAATGGGAATTTGCTGTACCACTCAGGGAACTCAAGCCGGGGCTCTTTGACAACATAGATGGGTGGGATGGAAAGGGTGGGAGGAGGGTGGGAGGCTCAAGAGGGAGAGCCTATATGTATACCTATGGATACCTGTGCCATACAGCAACACACATCCATGTTGATGTATGGCAGAAACCAGCACTCTATTGTTCAGTTCAGTTCAGTTGCTCAGTCGTGTCCGACTCTTTGCAACCCCATGAACTACAGCACGTCAGGCTTCCCTGTCCATCACCGACTCCCGGAGTTTACTCAAACTCATATCCATAGAATTGGTGATGCCATCCAAACACCTCATCCTCTGTCATCTCCTCCTGCCTTCAATCTTTCCCAGCATCAGGGTCTTTTCCAATGAGTCAGTTCTTCACATCAGATGGCCAAAGTATCGGAGCTTCAGCTTCAGCATCAGTTCTTCCAATGAATATTCAGTGTTGATTTCCTTTAGGATGGACTGGTTGGATCTCCTTGTAGTCCAAGGGACTCTGAAGAGTCTTCTCCAACACCACAGTTCAAAAGCATCAATTCTTCAGTGCTCAGCATTCTTTATAGTCTAACTCTCACATCTGTACATGACTACTGGAAAAACCATAGCTTTGACTAGACGGACCTTTGTTGGCAATAGTTACACAATATTATAATTATCTTTCAATTCAAAATAAATAAATTCAGGAAAAAAAGAACAAAAGAACCCTCCCCCCCCCCAAAAAAAACCCCACCAACTATACAGAGCTATGGAAACACCTCAAACCCATATCCCTGCTTACAAGGCCCTTGCCCACTCACGCCCAGGTACAGTTACAAATGGGGGGTGCGTGTCCCCCACACTCTACAGCTCGTACTCATGCTGGCTGTGTGCTCCTAGGCAGGTTGTTCAGCACTGTGGTTTGGACTGTGTCCCCCCTACCAAAAGATACGCTGAAGTCCTAACCCCCAGTGCCTCAGATTGTGACCTCATTTAAAAATAGGGTCATTGCAGATAAATTTTTTTTATTATTATTTATATATATTTTTAAATTTTATTTTACTTTATTTAACTTACAATATTGTATTGGTTTTGCCATATATCAAAATGAATCTGCCACAGGTATACATGTGTTCCCCATCCTGAACCCTCCTCCCTCCTCCCTCCCCATACCATCCCTCTGGGTCGTCCCAGTGCACCAGCCCCAAGCATCCAGTATCCTGTATCAAACCTGGACTGGTGACTTGTTTCATATATGATATTATACATATTTCAATGCCATTCTCCCAAATCCTTAGCAAAGATAAGGTCATGGTGGGTAAGCCCTAATCCCATATGACTGGTGTCCTTACAAGACGAGGAGAAGGATCACAGAGAGGGGAATTCCGTGTCAAGACAGAGTGGCACAGGAGAGATGCGTGCGGTGAAGGGAGAGGCAGAGACCGTAACGGTGTGCCTGCAACCCAGGAGCACCAGGGTTTCCTGGTGACCCCCGAAGCTATGGGGAGTAGACTCTCCAAGCCCTTCAGGAGGAGCCAGTCTTGCCAACACCGTGATCTTGGACTTCTAGCCTCCAGAGCTGGGGTAGACTGCATTTCTGTTGTTTTCAGGCACCCAGTTTGGGCCAATTTGTTACTGCTGCAGTAGGAGATGAATGCCCTTGGCCATGCTGCCAGACTGCTAACACGTAGCTTGAGTCGTGTGTCTCTCTCTTGCTTCGACCTCTTCAGTGGCTCCCCATGGCCTTCAAGATCAACAGCAGCTGCTTGGCATGATTCACAAAGCCTTCACGACCCCATCCTGCCTGCCTACCTCTCTGACCCCTTCCCCCAGCCTTCACTGCTGCCGGCCTTCCAGCCCAGTCACAGTGCCCTGCCATCCCTGCCTTCACTGGGAAACTCCTATTCATTCCTCAAAACCCAGACCAAATGTTCCCTCCTCAAGAAAGACTTCCAGGATCTCTCTGGATGGAGAGTATTATTATTAGTTGCTCGCTGCTCAGTTTTAGAGAGCACCCTGAAAACCCTCTATGACAGCAAGTACCTTGAGGATATAAGCTCCATGAGGGTGGGACTTTTGTTTCATTCACTGTTGTGTCCTTGGAGTTTAGATAACAGGCACTCGCTGAATATTTGCTGAATAAGTGTATGAATCAACTCAGGAATGAATGAGTGAACACAGTATGCTATAATTACAGTCACTGGAGAGCTTCCCCATGGACTGCTTGTCTTGTGGCTCAGCTGGGAAAGAATCTGCCTGCAGTGAGGGAGACCTGGGTTCAATCCCTGGGTTTGGAAGATCCCCTGAAGAAGGGAAAGATGACCCACTTCAATATTCTGGCCTGGAGAATTCCATGGACTGTATAATCCATGGGGTCGCAAAGAGTCTGACATGACTGAGCAACTTTCACTTTTACTTTCGAGTTCCCTGGCATGGGGGATATATCTTTTTTGTTCCACAAGTCTTCAGATAACAGAGAGAAACAGCTTTCTTTTCAGCATCTGTGATGGGAACAGGGGAGGTTTGAGGGACACAGGACTAATGGTGATAAAGCAGAGTCAAGTATACGCACGGAAGTAACAAAAAGGCATTTTTGCCCCTTCATGTCAGTTGACTCCAACTGCTTTAAAGAGAACACAGAAAAACAAAGAAGCTTTGACACAAGCCATTCTGCAGGCACAGTGTGTCCCCAGGTACAAGAAACAATAGATAGTAAAAGTCATCGGGAATGTAGGACAGAGAGCAGAGGGTCACCTCGCCCTACCTCTGGGTTACAGGTGACAAAACAGACCCGGGGAAGGAGTCTGCCCAGGGTCTCCTGATCAGGGAGCCACAGAACCATCACGCTATCATCTGTCTGCTGTCTTTATTGGTAATGTTAACTGCTTCATAGTTGATCCCTGCACATAGAAAGTGGAACACCAGGATGAGAGGAGCCCTCAGAGATGGCTCAGCCCTAATGTGCTGTCGTCAAGATGAAAACCAGAGCTCACCGACCAGAGGGGCAGGCAGAGGGATGAGATAATAAACAAAGAGATGCACAGGAGGTAGAGTGTGCCGAGAGCCATGCGGGGAATTTAAATGGCCACTTTACATCGGAAGCTGGGAAGGCGTCTTCACGCAGGTGACATTGCAGCTGAATGATAAGAAGGAGCCAGCCAGCTGACAAGCTGCGGGAAGAACATTCAGGGCAGAAAAGACAGTGAGTGCAAAGATCGTGGAGGCAAATCAGGGTGGTGTTGACTCTGAAAAAGAAAAGAAGGCAAGGTGGGAACACCAACCAGGGATGCTTGTACAGCACCCTGCCTTAGCTCAGCTTCCCTAGAGATGGAGCCGAGATGGAAATCCTTGTATGAGTAATTTAAAGGGGGAATATTCTCAGGAGAAACCTGAAAAGGGGTGAGGAGTGTGGGGTGTGGAAGGAAGGGAAGCTGGGCAAAGAGCGGGTTTGGGGAGAGTCTAGCCTCAACTGGATCCAAAAGGGAGCTCTGCTGCTTAAGCTGCACCCCAGAGGCTATCCTGCAGAGGTGGGGGCCGGGTGGTTACACACCACATCAGTCAGTCTTATTGACCAGAGGTCACTTCTGGGGAGTTTTGGCCATAGATTCCAGGCATTTCTAGACAAAGCAGCTCCCAGAAACCAGGGCCATCCACAGAAAGGACCCAAATCTACACTGTTAGCAGTCAATAGCTCCAACAGCTGGGAATGGTTGGGAATGGGCATAGCAGCCCCTCAAAGAAATCTGGAGGGTCACCAACTCTACACAGTGCATCAATTTCACACCTTAAAGAGTTCAAGGTACTTGGACACTCATTGTCCCATTTGGTATTTACAGTCACCCATGTGTAAGTCTCTGCTATGTTGTGAATTACCAAACTGGATGCTTAGGGAAGTTAGGGCACTTGCCAAGCTTGCTCTGCTAGGAAGTTGAAAATTCCTGGGCCTGGAACCCAGATTTTCCAATTACTCAAGGGCTCTGCCCACTCCTTCTGACTGCCTCTGATCGGTAGGTAAACGCCAAGCCAGGTGAGGCAGACAACAAGGGCTGTTTGTTTCATGTCTTGCTGCACAGCGTAAACAATTCATAGCAGCGATGTTAACATACTGAGGACCTACATACCTACAGAGGACTGATTCCTGAAAGCCAGAGACCTTGTGACATCTCCTCCAAGCATCTGATTGGACCCTGGTCTGCATCCCTGGTTAGTTCAGGGGACCAGAAGTGTTCACCATGTTTCCTGTCTGAATGGCTACGAGTCAGCTCAGCAGAGACCTGGTGAAACTCGGGGTCTTAGATGCATGGTCCAACTACTCCTAAAGCTTGAGGTTAAAACCTCAAGGCTGATGCTGTGCCATTCTGGACTCTCATTTGCTTATGTTGGGACTTCTCCTGAGACACAGATTGTACCCACATCTGTGCAGCCCTCACATGCCTGATGAGCAGTGGGTTTTCATGAGTGAGATATGAGTCCCCAGCTTCTTTCAGATTAGTCATTTATAATAGAAATGTTCCTAAAAGCTGTTAAGCAGAACTGTTTGAAATGATTTAGAGATTGATATTCTGAGTGCCATCTGAATCAAGTATTTCTTTCAGAAAGTAGAGGCTGTTTGCCCTTAAACTAAATAACTCTTGATTTCTTCCTGTTATGGTTGAATTTGTCCTCCCCCGCCCCAATTCATATGAAGTCCCAACCCCTCCCTCACTTTAGAATGTGACCTTATTTGGAAATACTTCCCTGGTGGTTCAGGTGGTAAAGCATCTGCCTACAATGTGGGAGACCTGGGCTCGATCCCTGGATCAGGAAGATCCCCTGGAGAAGGAAATGGCAACCCACTCCAGTACTCTTACCCAGAAAATCCCACGGACGGAGGAGCATGGTAGGCTACAGTCCATGAGGTCTCAAAGAGTCAGACATGACTGAGCAACTTCATTTTCTTTTCTTTCTTTATTTGGAAAAGGGCATCATTGCAGTTGAAGTTAGATAAGATGAGGTCAGGCTGAAGTAGGGAGAGCCTGTAATCCAGTATGTGGTGTCCTTATAAAAAAGGGGAAATCTGGAGACAGACATATACGAAGGGAGAACGCCATGCGGAGATAAAGGCAGAGGTCAGGATGATGCTTCTATAGCCAAAGACTGGTAATAAACCACCAGAAGCTAGACAAAACGCAAGGGACAGATCCTTTCCTCACAGCCTCTGAAGGAACCACCCCTGCTAGTACCTTGATCTTGAACTTCTGGCCTCCAGAACTGAGACAATACATTTCTGTTGTTTAAAATGCTCAGTTGATTGTACTTTGTTTTGACAATCCTAGTGAAAGAATGCATTGCCACTGTCTAATATTATATCTAGGATTTAGTTTTTAATCTCTTTTTCAATGCCTTTTCTTAGTAATTTTATGCCTGAATATAATAGCTTTTTCTTTTACTAATCCATATGTAATTCAACTTGTAATCAGCTAGAAGCTGAAACACTAATGAAGCTAGTTAGACATGTGGGTTAAAGGGGAACCAATGAGATTCTGAGTAGGGTTTAATACTTGAGTTTTGTAACAACTATTTTGTTTACATGTGGATTTTTCCCTCTGACTTTCAGATTTTTGTATAAGAAAGCCAAGGGCCCCTGATGCATGGCCTTTAGATTAAATAGGTCTTTATGGTTGCTAGTATGGGAGAGGAGGGGAATTAGCATGTCAGGGCTTTGTTTGTTCAGTTGCTAAGTCATGTCTGACTCTTTGCAACCTCATGGACTGCAGCACGCCAGGCTTCCCTGTCTTTCACTATCTCCTGGAATCTGCTCAAACTCATGTCCATTGAGTCGGTGATGTCATCCTTGGATGGGACATTTTTTGTATACTATCTCAATATATTGAGATCAATGTCCACTATTAAATCAATATAAACAAGTGATAAATTTATCTCCACTTTATGCTTAAGGAAGGAAAATGCCATGGAGTGAAGAAACTTGCCCCAAATTGTACAGACAATGAGTAGTGTAACCAGGATTTGAACTCAAATCTTTATGACTTTGAAGCTTGATTCCTTCCCACCAGAACACATGACTTCCAGTAATTAAACCCACTAGCCCCACATGTGGGTGTCTCCTCATGATCATACTTACATGGTTCTTTGTATGGACAGAACTGGGATGTGACAATGGAAAAAAGCCATCAGCCCAAGAGCTGTTGCTTCTCCGTAATGGGAAAGAGTCATTCACCTTGAACCAAATGACAAAAAAAATATCCTTTTCATTAGATGTCAGCCTGTTTGGCTCTGTGTGCCATTGCCTCCTTACTTGGTTGGTGCTATTTTGCTGTGAACCAGAAAGCCACATCAGAGCACTTTCCTATCACTGTGTGTTAAGTAAGAGTCAGTAAGGCTTTAACAAAGAGCTTTGCCTTTCTGAGTTATACCATTTTGAGACTTTGATGAGTAATATGCTGACCAACCTAGACAGCATATTAAAAAGCAGAGATATTACTTTGTCAACAAAGGTCCATCTAGTCAAGGCTATGGTTTTTCCAGCGGTCATGTATGGATATGAGAGTTGGACTATAAAGAAAGCTGAGTGCCGAAGAATTGATGCTTTTGAACTGTGGTGTTGGAGAAGACTCTTGAGAGTCCCTTGGACTGCAAGGAGATCCAACCAGCCCATCCTAAAGGATATCAGTCCTGGATGTTCATTGGAAGGACTGATGTTGAAGCTGAAGCTCCAATACTTTGGCCACCTGATGCGAAGAGCTGACTCATTGGAAAAGACCCTGATGCTGGGAAAGATTGAAGGCAGGAGGAGAAGGGGATGACAGAGGATGAGATGGTTGGATGGCATCACCAACTCAATGGACACAGGTTTGGGTGGGCTCCGGGAGTTGGTGATGGACAGGGAGGCCTGGTGTGCGATTCATGGGATCGCAAAGAGTCGAACATGACTGAGCGACTGACCTGAAAGTGAAACTGATGCAACCCCATCCCCAATTTACATAAATCATAACCACAAAAATGTCTAATATGGCTTTAAGTATTCTCTTACTTTCAATAGCCAATCACTATTAATGGGACTGGATTAAAAACCCTGGCTTTAAAGGGGACCAAAAAAAAGAAAAAGAAAAATCCCTTGAATGGTTTTTAAAAATATTGGTGGTCTTATCCCAAGGCTGGTCCATTAAAATATGAGCTTTGGGTTGCGATCTGATCGAGAAAGGAGGTTATTGAACAGGATGGAAGAGAAGGGGCAGAGAATACAGAGGAAGAAGGGGGCGGGGGGAGGAAAGAGCCCTGCCACAGAGTGACTGACAAGTGCTGGGAAGAAACGACCCGGAGGGTGAGACACACGTCCTGACAGCTGGGACTAACTTGGAGTCAGAAGCCCGGCGCCTGTCACACTGACTTAGATTCAATTTGCCGTTGAAGAAATCCTCCGTCTCCAGTCACTTGGGGATGCTTGCCAGCCCAAAACACAGCTCGGAGGCTGTGCTGTCTGCCTGGCCAGCCACCAGGGACACTCAGAAAGGACTCCTGTTTTGTCTTTCTGGAGAAAAACCCCACTAACCTGACGATGAGAAGAGCGGCTGCTTACTAGCTGTGTCACTCTGGGCAAATCTCTACACTTCTCTCAGTCTCCATTTGTTCTTCTAAAAAATGGGAGTCATGGCTCCTACCTGGCCTACCTCTTGGGACTGTGATGAGGTATGGTGGCGCATGGACTTTACAGGTAGAAGACACCAGGTCGACATAAACAAGGTCATTGGTCATTGGGGGATGACCCAGGGGCCCCCGTAGACCTAGTGTCTGGAATCATGGCCCGAGCACCCACCGTGAGACCCATTCTTCTCTAAGGACAGGAAGCAACTGGGCTTGCAGGCCGGGAATAATCTTCCACTTTGTTCTGACTCACTCCCCCAAAGCAACTGATTCCGTCTCTCCACCTCCAGCTGCCCCAGAGTTGAGAGATGGCTTCTGTCTTCTCCCACCAGCCGTCTGTCCTGCCTTCCATAGGCCTGCTTCCACCTGGCCCCAGCAAGAGCTTGCCAAATGCTTGTGACACTGATGGGCCTCCCAGAGACTGCGTGCATATGATGCTGTCTTTAGTGCCTGTTGTATCCAATCTCTAGACCACGTTTCTGCGGAGAAGTAAGGCTATGTTTCTCATCAGGCAAAGCTATCACCTTCACCCTCTTTCGTGAGTGCTAACTACATGCTAGATGCTCTCTGGGGAAGCTAAAAGAAGGTGGAATAGTCTCTTTCATTCAGGGGTAGAGAAGGAATCATTGATTGTTGAGTGACTCACTTGGACTGCATACTGTATATACATTTTTCTAATCCCTGAAGCAATCAAGTGAGGTCACGTAATCCCCATTTACAGACAAGGGACATGAGGCACAGAGAACATAGGTAATTTGCTCAAGATGTACAGCTGCTAAGAAAGGAGCTTTGGTCTCCCTGGATCCAAATACCATGTGCTTTTCTCGGTATTGAGTTAGCTCACAGTCTGGAGGGGAGGGGAAGGAAGAGAGGTTTGTAACAACATTAATAATAATAGCTCACAATTTTTGTGAGTATGTTGTTTACGAGTTTTGTTGTTGTTCAGTTGCTAAGCTGTGTCAGAGTCTTTGCAACCCCATGGACTGCAAGAAGCCAGGCTCATTTGTCCTCCATTATCTCCCAGAGTTTGCTCAAAATCATGTCCATTGAGTCAGTGATGCCATCCAACCAGCTCATCCTCTGCTGCCCTCTTCTCCTTTTGCCTTCAGTCTTTCCCAGAATCAGTATCTTTTCCAATGAGTCAGCTCTTGGCATCAAGCAGCCAAAGTATCGGAGCTTCAGCTTAGTATCAGTCCTTCCAATGAACATTCAGGGTTGATTTCCTTTAGGATTGACTGGTTTCATCTCCTTGGAGTCCAAGGGACTCTCAAGAGTCTTCTCCAGCACTGCAGTTTGAGAGCATTAGTTCTTTGGAGCTCAGCCTTTTTTCTGGTCCAACTCTCATACCCGTATATGACTACTGGAAAAGCCATAGCTTTGACTATATGGACTTTTGCTGGCAAAGTGAGGTCTCTGCTCTTTAATATGCTCCTAGGCTTGTCATAGTTTTCCTTCCAAGGAGCAAGTGTCTTTAATTTCATGGCTTCAGTTACCATCCGCAGTGATTTTGCAGCCCAAGAAAATAAAATATGTCACTGTTTCCACTTTTTATTCCTTCTATTTGCCATGAAGTGATGAGACCAGATGCCATAATCTTGGTTTTTTTGAATGTTGAGTTTCAAGCCAGCTCTTTCATTCTCTTCTTTCACCTTCATCAAGAGGCTCTTTAGTTCCTCTTCACTTCCACCATTAGAGTGGTATCATCTGCATATCTGAGGTTGTTGCTATTTCTCCTGGCTATCTTGATTCCAGCTCTTGTTTCCATGCCAAAGAATGTTCAAACTACTGTACAACTGTGCTCATTTCTCATGCTAGCAAGGTTATGCTCAAAATCCTTTAAGCGAGGCTTCAGCAGAATGTGAACTGAAAACTTCCAGACGTACAAGCTGGGTTTGTACCGGGGAACCAGAGATCAAATTGCCAACATCCGTTGGGTCATAGAAAAAGCAAGATAATTCCAGAAAAACATATACTTCTGCTTCATCGATTACACTAAAGCCTTTGACTGTGTGGATCACAACAAACTGTGGAAAATTCTTAAAGAGATGGGAATACCAGACTACCTTACCTGTCTCTTGAGACGCCTGTATGCAAAGTTTCCCAGTTCACACAAAGAAAAAGTAATAAATCCAGGGGAAAAATACTGACAAAACTGTGCTCTGCTACACTTTCCTCACCAAATGTAAGGTGGTTGGACAACACAGAGACGTCCAAGGCAAGATTCTCGCAGTGATGATTAATTTCCTGTGTCAATTTAACTGGGATATATGAGTGAGTCCCCAGTATTTGGTCAGATATTATCCTAGGTGTATGAGAGAGGATGTTTCTGGATGAGATTAGCATTTGAATCAGCAGTCTGAGCAAAGTAGATTTGTCTCCCCAGTGTGGATGGGTCTCATCTAATCAGTCAAAGACATGAACAGAAGAAAAATGCTTAGTAAGAGGGAACTCCGACTCTGAGGTGGGACATGAGCTTTTTCCCAATTTTGAATTCAAACTAAAACATCAGCTCTTACTGGGACTTAGGCCTGCTTGCCTTCAGAGTGGGACTATACCATAACCTTCCTGGGTCTCCAGCTGGCCACTGAAGACCTTGTGATTTGTCTGCCTCCATAATCAAACAAGCCAGTTCCTTATAATAAATCTATCTATCTGTCTATCTATATATCTACCATCTATTTATCTCTTACTGGTTCTGTTTCTCTGGAGAGCTCAGATTAATACACACTTTCTCTCTAATATCACAGGCAACAGCCTCCAGGCTCCACTGCATATTCCTGACTCATCCCCAGCTCACCACTGTAAAGGCAAGTCCCAGGCCTCACTGGTGGGGAAAACTGGGGATCTTGCCCAGTCTCTGACTTCAGGTCTCCCGGCTCTTCTGACCTTGGCCATTCATGTGATGTTTATTGTCTTCCCTGAAAGTTTGCTGTTTTTGAACTCAATTTGGCAGCAAGGCAAGAGAAGGAGAAAAATGCAGCTCCCTGCTTTTGAAGACTGGATGATAAAAAGAGGACGTGGAACACCCAGGTGAAGGCAGGGAGCTCCCTGTGAGTGTCAGGGTAGTTTCCCTGTCTGAAAAGTCCAGCTGGTGTCATTAAAAGAAATGAAATGATGCCATTTGCACCAACATGGGTGGAACTAGAGATTGTCATTCTGAGTGAAGTAAGTCAGACAGAGAAGGAGAAATATCATATGACATCTCTTACATGTGGAATAGAAAAAGAAACAATACAAGTGAACTGACTTATAAAGCAGAAAGAAACTCACAGACTGAAAGAACAAACTTACGGCTGCTGGGGTTGGAGGAAGAATGGGGGAAGGGATAGTCAGGGAGTTTGGGATGGACTTGTACACACTGGATTATTTAAAATGGATAACCAATAAGGACCTCCTGTATAGCACACAGAACTCTGCTCAATGTTATGTGGCAGCCTGGATGGGAAGGGAGAATGGATACATGTATATGTATGGCTGAGTTCCTTCACTGTCCACCTGAAAGGATCACAAATTGTTAATCGGCTGTGCTGCTGCTGCTAAGTCATTTCAGTCGTGTCTGACTCTGTGTGACCCCATAGACAGCAGCCCACCAGGCTCCCCTGTCCCTGGCAAGAATACTGGAGTGGGTTGCCATTTGTACTCCAATACAAAATTAAAAGTTTTAAAAAAACTACCATGTCTAAAATGTATACTACCAAGTATAAAATAAACAACCTACAAGGGCACTTTGTACATTATAGGGAATAGCCAGTATTTTATAACAACTTTAAATGGAGTATAACCTATAAAATTTTGAATCACTATATTGTACACCTGAAAATAATAATTATAAATCAACTATACCTCAATAAAAAATAGTGCTAAATGTCATCAGAATTTTTTAAAAGCCCAGCTCTGTCAACTGGCGTTAGTTATGATGGGGGAAAGGCCATTCTCACATTCTTCCCCTGGGGAAGAGCTGGGCTGGGAGGAGATGCTCCCTGGGTCTGAGGGCAGCCAGGGAAGGCTGACTTTTCCACTGGAAATGGTGACCGCTGGTCTGAAGAGGTCAGTGACAGCAAGCGTGAGCTCCCACTGCAGAAGGCTGGGGTGGGGGGCAGGGGTGATAGTGTCAGAGTGAAAAACGGCCCTCACTGCAGCTGAGTTTACAGGGCTCTCTAAGGATAAGCCAGTGCTTGGCTGTGGTTGGAACGAGACAGGGACAAGACCACCTTGCAAAGCCCAGATTGTCAGTAGAGGGTAGGCTCCCTCCACTGAAGGCCAGACCGCCTCTCAGCCCTGGCCCCCTCTGCGTTCCTCTCCTGCAGGAAGCTAGGCAGAGGCCAGCAGCTGGGTTGGCCAGCCATGGGAGAAAGGGCCGGGCTGTTGAGAAGGGCTGGAGCTCCGTGGAGGGAACGTGGCTGCCTCCTGAGGAGGCCTTGCCTTGGGCTGTCCAGGCCGGTTTCAGACCCCTGTTTTCTTTGAATTTCAAAGAATCCCAGAGACTTACCATCCCAAGCCCCCACCCACAAGATGGAGAATCTGAGCCTGACCTTGACACCAGACCAGGTGAGGAGCCCTTCTCTGAATTTAAATCCACCATGGCCTTTATCATGCTAAATGGACCACCTGCTTACCACATCCTTCAGAGATTCCATTGTCTCCGACCATCCTGAATTGCCAGGCACTAGGAAGGCAATGGCACCCCCACCCCAGTACTTTTGCCTGGAAAATCCCATGGACGGAGGAGCCTGGTAGGCTCCAGTCCATGGGGTCAATCGCTAAGAGTCGGACACGACTGAGCGACTTCACTTTCGCTTTCCACTTTCATACAGTGGAGAAGGAAATGGCAACCCACTCCAGTATTCTTGCCTGGAGAATCCCAGGAACAGGGGAGCCTGGTGGGCTTCTGTCTGTGGGGTCACACAGAGTCGGACACGACTGAAGCGACTTAGCAGCAGTAGCAGCAGCAGCAAATAGCTAAGAGTCGGACACGACTGAGCGACTTCACTTTCACTTTTTGCTTTCATGCATTGGAGAAGGAAATGGCAACCCACTCCAGTTTTCTTGCCTGGAGAATCCCAGGGGCAGGAGAGCCTGGTGGGCTGACGTCTATGGGGTCACGCAGAGTAGGACACGACTGAAGTGACTTAGCAGCAGCAAATAGCCTGGAGCAGAGACAGTGCTTCATAGGCTATGTGTTGAGGGATTTAATGAAAGACTACATGCTGAGGAGTGGGGCATCCTGAGCTTGTACAAGTGAGGAAGGCCAAGCTAGCCACTTTGTAGCCATTATTGATGCTACAGAGTGACAGAATAAATAAATTCCTGGCTTAGTCTGGGCTTCCCAAGTTGTGATAGCAGTAAAGAAACTGCCTGCCAATTCAGGAGACACAAGAGGTGCGGGTTCGACCCCTGGATCAGAAAGATCTGCTGGAGAAGGAAATGGCAACTCACTCCAGTATTCTTGCTTGGAGAAGCCCATGGACAGAGGAGCCTGGCGGGCTACACTCCCTGGTCACCAAGAGTCAGAAGTGACTGAACGACAGAACACACAATTAGCCTACTGTGTTCTGCTGTCTTTCTAATTGCCTGGGCTTGAGTGGTTCCAACAGAGAAGGCCATGGCATCCCACTCCAGTACTCTTGCCTGGAAAATCCCATGGGTGGAGGAGCCTGGTAGGCTGCAGTACCTGGGTTGCTAAGAGTTGGACACGACTGAGTGACTTCACTTTCACTTTTCCCTTTCATGCATTGGAAGAGGAAATGGCAACCCACTCCAGTGTTCTTGCCTGGAGAATCCCATGGATGGGGGAGCCTGGTAGGCTGCCGTCTATGGGGTTGCACAGAGTCGGACACGACTGAAGCAACTTAGCAGCAGCAGCAGCAGGAGCTGAGTTGTTCCAAAGCCAGATCGTCCAGGGATTTTCTTCATTTCCTATCTGATGCTTGCTGGAAATGTGGGTCCCTCCATGTCTGCACCCACTAATGTCCCCTAATGACTCCCTTGGCTTCAAATGGATCAAAGTGCTCCGGCCACCTCCATAGGTACCGAAAAGCAACTAGTTACCAGGAGCTTTCTGACACTGCTTGCATATGAAATGCATTTACTATCCTGCCAGCCTAGTTGCAGGTGGACCCAGGCATTCATCCACACACATGCATTTTCAGGAGGCCAACCACACTCTCTGCACCAGGGAGGGACGAGAGATCCAGGCCTGGCCCTCCAGGAGCTCACCTCCGGGCAGAGAAGACAAAATGATTATCATGTGTGTGGAATGGGGCTATGTGATGGGGCACGTTAGAATCCAGACAAAGTGTGGTTGTCCCAGTCTGAGGGAGAAGAGAGGCTACACCCAGAGGAGAAGACGCTTAAAAACCAAATATGTATTATCTGAGAGATGAAGACTGGGAAGAGCCTCCTGGCTAAAGGGAACAGCATGTGTGGCTGTTCAGAGTCATGAGAGGATCTCTGGGGAACCATCGGTGTCAGTCTCGGTGTGCAAAGAAGGAAAACTGCAGACTGTAAGAAGGGTGGATGATCAAAAACTAGTCAGGGTTCCTGAGCTAGGGCATCCCCAGTGGCATAAGAAGCAGTTTGGACCTTTATTCCATGGATTCCAAAAATGCCCTTAGAGAGTTTTAAGGAGAGTTAGTGAGGTTAAGAGTTATGTTTTAGAAGGTTCGCCTTGCTTGTGGTGTTGAGCTTAAAAGGCTCAGGGCAGTGTCTGACAGGTAGCAGGTTTTCAGCAAATCAGTTCATCTGACACATAGCCCCTTCCCTCAGCCTTCGAGGTCCTAGTTTTATAGCGTCTTTTTCCTGCCCCCAGGGGCCTCTTCTCACTTTTATTCCCATCTTCTACAGTGGCCTGTCCTATCCTGCCTGCTCCGGGTTCTCTGAGTCTTTCCAGATGAGTGAAGGGGAAGAGTGCAGGGGAGGACATTTAAATGCTGTATCCGGGAAGTTAATAGGGCTGTGATCTAGACCTGCAGGAGACGAGCCAAGTGATTTGAGAGACCAGGGACTAATAGTCACGGTTCCACGCTAATCAATTTCCTGGAATCCACCCCCAATGAACCGCTACCTCAGAACATAAGGGCTATCTGGAGAGTTGGCCCAGCAGGATCATTGGGCCCACAAAGTTTCATGGTAGAGGAGGACCAATTGCTCAAATCTGCTCCAGTGAAACAGAAAATTTCCTAGTAAAGGAAGGAGGAAAAGCCAGGAGAATAGCCTTTGATTTTGTGCTGAATTCACAGTCAAAAGCCTCACAGAATGAAGAGAGGCAACCACTGAGCCCTTGGGGAGAAGGCTTGAAATTGCCAGAAAAGCAGAAACCATCCAAGAGGCTTGGCAGTGGCAGTGATGACGTGAGGCGCTCAGATGTTTTGTCCCTCACCAGGCGCTTGGACTGCACACTGTCCTGACGACGCTCTCAGCACGGTTGTGGGAGACAAACCAGGAGAAGCCTCTCTGTCCACCCAGCAGGTCTCTGGGGGTGTCAGCTGTGGTGCTGGCCCACGTGATAAGACTCTCCCCCTCCTGCTAAGTTGACCTTGGTGCTTCTAAGCTACAAGATTATGACTATAGAGACACAGATGTAGAAAACAAACATACAGATACCAAGGGGAGAAGGAGAGGTGGATGTTTTTTCGTTTGTTTTCTGCTTTTTTAAAAAAAAATTTTTAAAAATTGGAATATAGATATTTTACAATGTCGTGTTACTTTCTATTGTACAGCAAAGTGAATCAGTTATACATATACGTATATATACATGACATATATTCACACTGTGTATAGAATGGGCTTCCCAGGTCGCGCTAGTGGTGAAGAACCAGCCTGCCAATGCAAAAGACTTAGGAGATGCTGGTTCAACCCCTGGGTTGGGAAGATCCCCTGGAGGAGGGCATGGCAATCCTTTCCAGTCTCCTTGCCTGGAGAATCCCATGGACAGAGGAGCCTGGCAGGCTACAGTCCATAGGGTTGCAAAGAGTTGGACCTGACTGAGCGACTAACACACACACACACACACACACACACACACACACGTGCGTGTGTGCACGTGTAAAGAATAAATGACTAATGAGAACCTATTGTAGAGCACAAGGAATGCTACTCAGTGCTCTGTGGTGACCTAAATGGGAAGGAAATCCAAGGAAGAAGGGATACACGTATACGTATAACTGATGTACTTTGCTGCACAGCAGACGCTAACACAACATTGAAAGCGCCTATTTTCCAACTTAAAAAAAAATCAAAAAAATTGTATGTGTAAAGCATGGGGTGCCTAGTAGACACTAATAAATTAAATAATTTCCTCAGGCTTCTTGCAGCTGAAGATTAAAGGGCTATATTCCAGGCTGCAGGACATATGAAATTTGTTCTTTGTCTCTGTTTGGACAGATCCTGGCTGAAAAGAGTTATCCTCCAACTTATCAGTTGTGCTCTGAAAGGTCAGCCTCTACTAGAGTTCAAAGAACATGATGAGCACATGTCACCTCCCCTATCCCTAACCCTGAGGGTCTCAGAGCTTCCTGAGACCTTCCCTGGACCAAAACGCTTCCTCTGAATCTGTGATGGTTGGTCTTACGGCCTTGAGAACCCAGGGAGACCTAGATGGTATAGAAACTCCTCTGGTTGGGTGAGTGAAACTCCTCTGATTGAAGGCAGGAGAAGAAGGGGGTGACAGAGAATGAGGTGGCTGGATGGCATCACCAACTCGATGGACATGAGTTTGAGTAAGCTCCCGGAGTTGGTAATGGACAGGGAGGCCTTGCGTGCTGCAGTCCACGGGTCGCAAAGAGCAGACACGACTGAGGACTGAACTGACCTGGTTGAGTGAATGATGCCTGTTCATGCCACAGGGGCGGGCAGAGCCTTCTCAGCTAGAACTGGGCAGATGGCTCAACTGGCCAGGCAATCTGTCCTTGCAGAAACTACTGCAGAGGCGGCGGGTTGAGTGGGGTGGGGGAGGTAGAGGAGCGAGGCAGGGCAATCTGGGTTTACAGCTCGGTCTCTGACTTGGGCGTGTGACTGCCCCTCTCTGAGCTGTTTCCTCATCTGCAAGGTAGGGATAAGGGCACCCTTCTCACTGGGTCATTGTGAGAAGAAGCTGAGATCGAGGGCATGAAGGGCCTACAGAGCGTTTGGGACCCAGAACCTGCTCAGAAGGTATTAGTTCCGTTAGTTTATCTCCCCACTCTGCTCCTTCCTAAGGAGCCACCCCCAAACTCAAGTTCTCCTTTCGAGGGCCCAGCCTCTGGTAAGTTTCCCCTGCCCTTTGATGGTGCCAGGCTCCTTCCTTGTTGATGCTTCTAACTGGCTCCAGTGATCTTTCCTGTTTGTATCTCACATGTGGGCTCTCGGCTCAATGTCACTGCTAAGTTAGCCCATCAGCACATCCTCCCCTCCGTGTAGATTCTGGGGAACCGTGGCTCCCACCTCCCTTATTTCCATCGAGCCCTGAAGAAGTGGGGGCACACGCTGGAACTGTATCCACAATGTGGCCCCAACCCATTCCTGTTCCTCGTGCCTGCCAAACCCAACCTCTTGTTGCCCCCAGACGCAGACACCACCCTGTGCTATCCTGTGCCCACGCTTTTGTTCTTGTAATGCACTGCCCCACAAATGCATGCACACACAGTGTGCGTGCACAGACACACACACACACCTGTGAATTTTCCCACTTTTATCGCAAACCCTCTTCTGCCCCTGTAACCCTCAGCCAGCACTATGGTTGCAAATCTTTCTAGCACTGAAGTCACAACTCTTTTAGCCAACTCTGTTTATAGGTTTTTGAAAGACTTCAGGAAGAATTTATTTCTTCTCTGGCCAGATGAAATGTCCTTCCCCTTGTTACCTGTATTAGTCTGCTAGGACGGCCAAAATAAAATACCACAGACCAGTGAATTAAACACAGAAATTTATTTTTTCACAGTTCTTGGGGCTGGAAGTTCAAGATCAAGGTACCAGCAGGCTTGGTTTTCTCTGAGGCCTATGTCCTTGGCTTGTAGACAGACACCTTCTCCCTGCAGCCTTGCCTGGCCTTTCCTCTGTGCACACGCATCCCTGGTATCTCTGTGTGTTAAAATTTCCTCTTCCATGAAGGACACCAGTCATACTGGAGTAGGGTCCTCTCTAAAGGCCTTATTTTAACTTAATCACATCTTTGAAAGCCCATCCTCAAATATAGACACATTGTGAGGACCTGGGGGTTAAGGCTTCAACATATAAATTTTGGAGTAGAGATACAATTCTGTCCATAATATAACCTTCATGGATTTGTGGTTCTTAGAGCCTTTGGCCTTGAGTTAGCATCATCTGTATGCTTATTCCATCTCCTCTACAGACTGCACTGTTCCAGAAGACAGAACCAAAATCCAATTCAAATGTCTCTTTTTGTCAGTAGCAATAAATGCTCCTTTTCTCAAATCTCAATTTCGGACATACCATGTATGATGGCTAATTCTATGCATTAAACTTGACTGGTCATGGGGATCCCAGACACTTGGTCAAATATGATTCTGGATGTTTCTATGAGGGCCTTTTCAGATGAGACTAACATTTGCATGGGTAGCTGGAATAAAACAGATGGCCCTCCCCAGTGTGGGGGTGGGCCTCATTCAGCTCACTGAGAGCTGGCATCAGACACAAGGGGCTTCCCTGGCTGCTCAGATGGTGAAGAAACTGCCTGTAAGGCAGGAGACCCAGGTTCAATCCCTGGAGAAGGAAATGGCCACCTGTGATAGTAATCTTGCCTGGAGAATTCCATGGATAAAGGAGGCTGGCAGGCTAAAGTTCATTGGGTCACAAAGAGTCAGACCTGACTGCTAATCCTCCTGAAATAAGGGCCAGGTCCATCTGCCTGACTGCTTTCCGTCTGGGCCTTCAGACTTGAACTTGGACTGGAATTATACCACCAGCTCTCCTGGTACACTAGCTTGTTGACTGTGGATCAGATGAGCCCATTTGTTGTGATATGATGTGATGTACGTTCTATTATTATTCATTATAATGTTTTATGATATATATGTGTGTGTGTCTCCTATTGCTTCTGTTTCTCGGAAGAACTCAAGTTAATACACCAAACTGGGACCACCACGGCCTCCCTTCTTCCCACTCACTTGATCTGAGACCACCACTCCTGCACCTCTGACCCACCAGGACCCCACCCCATTGTCCCTCCTGTCTTTCACTGTCCACTCCCTTCCTGCACTCACATTCTTGCTTCCCCCGCTTAGAATCCACATTCCTCAGTATAATGACCCCACTGCGCTGGAGTCTCAGCTCTCTCTGCTCACGTTCTGCTGCCAAAACTCCAGCCTTTCTCTTTTTGTGGAAGACGTTCAGTGCCTGTCTCTACACATTATTAGAAAACATAGCAGGGGGGAAAAACACACATAACAACGAAACACTAACTGCCCTGAGTGGTAGCTCTTTAAATGTTTATTCCTAAACCTCAAACAGCCTTTGGAACTTTTCAGTGACCCTATTGGGGCTTCCCCAGTGCCTCAAAGGTAAAGAATTCACCTGCAATGCAGGAGACGATGCAAGAGATGTGGATTAGATCCCTGCATCAGGAAGATCCCCTGGAGGAGGAAATGGCTACCCAGTCCAGTGTTCTTGCCTGGAGAATCCCACAGACAGAGGATCCTGGTGGGCTACAGTCCATAGGGTCGCAGAGTTGCACACGACTGAAGCACACATACACAGCAATCCTACTGTGTGTCCATAGCTGACTCATGGTCCCCTTCCAAGATACCACTTCAAGTTTTTTTCTTCTTCTCCAACACCCTACCCCATCCACAGCTGTTACAGTCTGAATATATGTGTCCTCCACCAAAACTCACATGTTGAAGCCCTGATCCCCAGCATGATAATATTTGGTATTCGGAGATGGGACCTTTGGGAGGTAACTGGGGAGATGTAGTGATGATGGTGGGGTCTATATAATGGGATTGGTGGTGGTTTAGTCGCTAAGTCATGTCTGACTCTTGCGACCCCATAGACTGTAGCCTGCCAGACTCCTCTGACCATGGGGTTTTCCAGGCAAGAATCCTGGAGTGGGTTGCCATTTCCTATGAGAAGAGCACCCTGTAAGGTGGCTGACTACAAGCCAGAGAGTCTCACCAGGAATCAAATCAGCTGGCACCTTGATCTTGGACTTTCCAGGCTCTAGAACCTTTGGAACAGAATTGCTTTTGTTTAGGTCACCCAGTCTATGATACTTTGTGAAGGCAGCTGGAACAGACTAAGACAATGGCTGATTGTCTTTCTTTGTATTTTTTTAACAGCTTTCAGATCAGATCAGATCAGATCAGTCGCTCAGTCGTGTCCGACTCTTTTCGACCCCATGAATCGCAGCACGCCAGGCCTCCCTGTCCATCACCAACTCCCGGAGGTCACTCAGACTCACATCCATCGAGTCAGTGATGCCATCCAGCCATCTCATCCTCTGTCATCCCCTTCTCCTCCTGCCCCCAATCCCTCCCAGCATCAGAGTCTTCTCCAATGAGTCAACTCTTCACATGAGGTGGCCAAAGTACTGGAGTTTCAGCTTCAGCATCATTCCTTCCAAAGAAATCCCATTCTGATCTCCTTCAGAATGGACTGGTTGGATCTCCTTGCAGTCCAAGGGACTCTCAAGAGTCTTCTCCAACACCACAGTTCAAAAGCATCAATTCTTCGGTGCTCAGCCTTCTTCACAGTCCAGCTCTCACATCCATACATGACCACAGGAAAGACCATAGCATTGACTAGGCAAAACTTTGTTGGCAAAGTAATGTCTCTGCTTTTGAATATGCTATCTAGGTTGGTCATAACCTTCCTTCCAAGGAGTAAGTGTCTTTTAATTTCATGGCTGCAATCACCATCTGCAGTGATTTTGGAGCCCAGAAAAATAAAGTCTGACACTGTTTCCACTGTTTCTCCATCTATTTCCCATGTAGTGATGGGACCAGATGCCATGATCTTCATTTTCTGAATGTTGAGCTCTAAGCCAAACTTTTCACTCTCCACTTTCACTTTCATCAAGAGGCTTTTAGTTCCTCTTCACTTTCTGCCATAAGGGTGGTGTCATCTGCATATCTGAGGTGATTGATATTTCTCCCAGCAATTTTGATTCCAACTTCTGTTTCTTCCAGTCCAGCATTTCTCATGATGTACTCTGCATATAAGTTAAATAAGCAGGGTGACAATATACAGCCTTGACGTACTCCTTTTCCTATTTGGAACCAGTCTGTTGTTCCATGACCAGTTCTAACTGTTGCTTCCTGACTTGCATACAGAATTCACATATCACACAATCCAACCATTTAAAGTCTAAAATGCAATGGCTTATGAATATTTGTAGAGTTGTGTGATCATCGCCATGATTAATTTTAAAGTACTTCCATCTTTTAGGTTTCTTCCCAAAAGAAACCTCATATCCATTAATGGCCACTTCCCATTTCCTCTCCAACCCACATCTCAGCCCTAGGCAACCACTAATCTACTTTCTATCGCTATAGATTTACCTCTTCTGGGAGTTCCATGTAAGTGAAGTTACATAACTGGCGGTCTTTAGTGGTAGCTGATTTCTTTCACTCAGCACAGTGTTTTCAAAGGTCATCTGTGTTGTGGCATGTATCAATACTTCTTTCCTTCTTATTGTTGAAAAACAGTCCCTTATATGGATATGTTGTTCTTTAGTCACTAAGTCATGTCTGACTCTTTGTGACCACATGGACTGTAGCCCACCAGACTCCTCTGTCCATGGGATTTCCCAGGCAAGAACACTGGAATGGGTTGCCATTTCCTACTCCAGGGGATCTTCCCAATCCAGGGATCGAACCTGTGTCTCCTGCATTGGCAGGCAGATTGTTTACCACTGAGTCACCAGGGAAGCCCTACACGGATACACCACATGCTTTTTGTTTGTTTGTTTGTTTGTTTTTTTTCCATTCATTAGTTGATGGACATTTGGGCTCATTTTTTAGCTCTTAAAGGATAATGCTTGAACATTCATGTCCAAGTTTTTGAGTAGACGTGTGTTTTTATTTCTCTTGGGCATATACAAAGAAGTAGGTTCTACTTTGAAAAACTAACACAAAAGCAGTAAGGGGAGAAAATACTGAAACTTCCTTTCATGAAAGTCAACCAATCTGTTTGCCTTCATCCTGCTACTGAAAACTCTGTTCTGGTTTCATCTGAGGCAGTCCTCTCCAGCTCACACCAGGGTTCTGAGCAATTTCCTGCTCAAGGACTTTTGTCTCTCCTACATCACCACTTTTTCTTTCTCTGCTAGACCATTCCCATCAGCACACAGCCGTGCTGGAATATCTCACAAATTCAGAAGAGCTCTCTTAGACTCCATATTCACTGCCAGACACACGCTTTTTCCCCTCTTCCCATTCATATCAAAATCACTCAGGATCTGCTTCTGCTATCTCCACTTCCTTACCCCCTTCCCCCTCAGTGTTATTTGAGTTGAGCTATCTTGCTCTACTCCAGGATTTTGGCCACCTCATGCGAAGAGTTGACTCATTGGAGAAGACTCTGATGCTGGGAGGGATTGGGGATAAGAGGAGAAGGGGACGACAGAGGACGAGATGGCTGGATGGCATCACTGACTCGATGGACGTGAGCCTGAGTGAACTCCGGGAGTTGGTGATGGACAGGGAGGCCTGGCGTGCTGTGATTCATGGGGTGGCAAAGAGTCAGACACGACTGAGGGACTGATCTGATCTGATCTTGCTCTAAAACTCTAATCTTATTCCTTTGACTCTATTTACATCAATCTGCTTTCTGTTCCTTGAATGCACCGAGCTAATTCTCACCCCAGGGCCTTTGCCCTTGCTCTCCACTCTGCCTGAAGTGCTCTTCACACTTCTGGTTTCATTACTTTGTCGCTGCTCAAAGGTCACCTCCACAGTAAAACTTTAATACCTTTCCCGATCAGATCAGATCAGTCGCTGAGTCATGTCCGACTCTTTGCGACCCCATGAATCTCAGCACGTCAGGCCTCCCTGTCCATCACCAACTCCCGGAGGTCACTCAGACTCATGTCCATCGAGTCAGTGATGCCATCCAGCCATCTCATCCTCCGTCGTCCCCTTCTCCTCCTGCCCCCAATCCCTCCCAGCATCAGAGTCTTCTCCAATGAGTCAACTCTTCCCATGAGGTAGCCAAAGTGCTGGAGTTTCAGCTTTAGCATCATTCCTTCCAAAGAAATCCCAAGGCTGATCTCCTTCAGAATGGACTGGTTGGATCTCCTTGCAGTCCAAGGGACTCTCAAGAGTCTTCTCCAACACTACAGTTCAAAAGCATCAATTCTTCAGTGCTCAGCCTTCTTCACAGTCCAGCTCTCACATCCATACATGACCACAGGAAAAACCATAGCCTTGACTAGACGAATCTTTGTTGGCAAAATAATGTTTCTGCTTTTGAATATGCTATCTAGGTTGGTCCCGATCAGTCTCTCCAAAATATCTCCCGAGAACCATCACTCTCCCTCTAAGTCCTTACATGGCTTTATTTTTTCTTATTCATTGCTATCTAATTCACTGACGTCATCTGTTTACTTGTTCATTAGTGTATCAGTTCATCTCCCTCCCTAGAAGCTCATGAAAGCAAAGCCTTTATCTTATCCATCATGATGTCCTCAGTGCTTAGAAGAGTGCCTCACATCTAATAGAGATGCAGTAAAGTATTTGTGGAAAGAATGAATATGTGTCTGTGTCATCCACCTCAGAGCCTGTTGATACTCCACGGTATTTTTATTCAACTGAAAAGACTACAGGACATGGCAAAGTCAGACCTCCAGGGAAAGTCAGTGGGTCTAGGGTCTAGAACTGGGGTCTAGTTCTGGCTCTGTCATTAACTGTGGTCACGGGTGAGACACTCCTGGTGCAAGCCTCTGTTTTCCCATTTGTCCTATGAATATGTCAATGTAGATACCCTCTATGCTCCCTTCCAGCTTGGATGTCAGTGAATGAAATTGACTTGAACCACTCTAATGGCATTTCAGGATCAACAGAAGGAAAGGCTTGAAGGAAGCAATTCAGCAACACCCTTCAAGTGACCCCCACATCGTCCTGGCCATCCCAGCACCTGTGGAGGCAACTCTCAGTAATGGGAATGATGCCTTGCATGGGCACCCTGAGTCAGAGTGGCAATGGACTCTGTGGTACTGAGCAAGAATTATAATGACTCCAGCCCATTTAGATATAAAGAGCCACACAGACCCAGCTTTTCTTGCTGGCTTATCCTATTAGCCTTGAAGATCACGAACTGATTCACGTTGCTGCCAAGAAGGCTTCTGTCCTATAAATATGACTCAGGAATGCAGGTCAATCAGCTATGTGTCACATCTTCAGAAAAAAAAAATACAGTGCTTGCTTAGAGTTTAAATTCTGCAATTGCACTCCACATGTCACTTAAATTTATTTGCTATGATATCACCACCAGACTGCTATTAAAATGGAAAGGGATCGTCCGTCAGCACTATAGGGATCACCTTCAAGAAAAGCCACAGAAAAAAATGACCTGGTTCTCCTCATTAAAACTCTTAAGTCCTGAGCTTCTCCCCATTCCTGCTGACTTTTCAAGTCCTACGGCTTGTCAAGACAGCCTCTCCAAAGGATGGACGTCAGAAGGGCTGTGCTTACAAATGTAGAGGGCTCTGTTGTTTACAACGCACGAGTTCACTCATTGTCACAGTGGCCCTAACCTTTCATGTGGGATATCCCTGAATCCAGAGCACATACCTGACCTTGAGTTTCAGTTTTGTGGCTTCATCATTGTGTGGGCTTGGGAAAGCCACTTCCCTACCCTGGGGCCTCAGTCTCACCATCTCTAATATGAAAGCATTCACTGGCTTTCAATTTCACATCCGTAGAACCCCAGAGATAATCTGGAGGTTGACATTGAGACTCAAGAGCTGTTTTCACATTTCAAAACAGCACCTACATTTGCCCGTGACCAGGCCACGCAGGTTAATTACTATGTCAAGCTCCTTCATTTTGAAATGGAATAATATCAGCTCAGGTGGCAGTTTCGGCTCTCACACATGGCTTAGAAGCTCTTACTGACTGCCAGTGATATCGCAGGATATCCTGGATGTTATTTTATTGCCTACCTGTGTCTGATTCAAAGAATGGGGGGAAAGAATCAACTGCTTTACACCTGGAGGTTTACTGTCAACATCCACCAAAGGAAAAGGTGGGTAAAGAAAGAGTGTGGGGATGCTGAAAATGTACCCCCCCCAACTTCCTTGATGAACTCATAGATGCTTTTTCCAGCTCTAAATTCTACAATTCCAACATTCGTATTCATTTGAGAATGTGTTTTTATCCCTTAGGGGAACATACTGAAGAGGATATTGTTGTCTCTTTGCTTTTTAAAACAGCCCCTTTTACAAGAAAGACACCCCCAGGCCAGAGCACAAAGGGAAGGCAATTTATTACAGCCTGTATTACAGACACAGCAGTGTCATGGTCCTGAAAACAAATCAGCATGGCACCAGTTTAAAGAAAGACGTTTCAGATCATGCCCTCAAGTTCAATAGCCATTGACTGTGCCGAGCAAAGACAGATTCCACCAGAGGATGCCTCACTCTTTCCAGGATCTGTGGATGAAACCAGGGGTTACGTTGCCAATAGGACCCTGACCTCAGAGACGAGTGATGTGATCAAGTCACTGGCTTCCCTAGCCTTCAGTCTCCCCTTGGTCTCCCCCTCTGTATGATGTGGGAGTTGAATTATAGTTGATGCCGTGTGCCCCTCGCCAGATCCCCTCTGCTTCTCCAGAGCCTCCATTTCTCACTTGCTCTGAGTGTTAGCTGTTAACGACTCCTGGTTGCCCCCTCTGGAGAACTGCCTTCAGGTGAAAGAAGCCACTTCATCTAGAAGGTTGGATCTCAAGCCTTCTCACTCCCCAGAGAGGGGACGTCAATAACAGACTGATATGGGGGCACAAAAGTCCAATCTTGGCCTCAAGCTGGAACCAGCTTTGTGGTACAATTCACGTCCCTGAGGCTGCCTGTGGACCAGATGGAAGTTAGACATCAGTGGAGGACACATTCTTGCCTTACTCCCTCCCCTGTGTTCCTCTTCCCTCAGTCCCTTTCTCCTAAGGCATCTTCTTCATTACACTTAGTGTCCAAGAAGCCCTATCTCAGGCTCTGTTTCCAGGAAACCAGAAGTAAGGAATTAATGCTTTAAAAAAAATCCTTGCAAGTGGCTGATTCTTCACATATTCTCAGTAAGGGATTTCTGGGATTGGTTGGACTTCCCCTAGCTTTTCATCACCATCCTTTCTCAGCAGGAGGTTTTATTTCTTGGTCATAATTCTCCCATCCTGAAATCCTGGGTTCAGTCTAACCAGCAGGTTAAAATCACTATGGCCTCCACCCTTTCTTTGCTTCCTGTGTTTAAGCCTATTAACTTTCCAGGTCAACCCTCCAGCAAGTACAGCTTGCTCCTTGACTTTACAAACTGTGTTCCCCTGGGATGCTCTCTGGCTCACTCATTCCTGGTGAAGTGGATAGAGCCCTGGTCTGAGTGTTAGAAAGCCTGTGTTAGCAAACAGCCAGGCCATGGTTTTCCCAGGTGGCACTGTGGTGAAGAATCCACCTGCCAATGCAGAAGACAGTAAGAGACGCTGTTCCATCACTGGGTTGGGAAGATCCTCTGGAGGACAGCATGGCAACCTGCTCCAGTATTCTTGCCTGGAGAATCCCATGGACAGAGGAGCCTGGTGGGCTACAGTCCATGGGGTCACAAAAAGTCAGACACGACTGAAGTGACTTAGCAAATACAGCACAGGCCACGTCTGTGTCTCCTGCTCCTGTTACAACCTCAGATTCATCCTCTTTATAAAACAAAAGGTGTGGATCGGATCAGTATTTATGGAAGCATGATGCAAGGATCTCATGCCTGTAGATCTTCTGGGGAGCTGTGGTGTAACATCATTTCTGCTTAATTTCAGGTCACTGATTATTTTCTGTGCCTGCAGAAAACCCCTTCTGAGACAATTAATTGGATTCTCCTGTGGCGGTAGGACCCAGTCACAGAAGACCTCGAATGTGAGGCCATGTATGGAATTTGAACTTCATTCTTTAGGCCCCCTTTCCCCACATTGTATTCCCTGGAACACCTCTTCCACAAAAGAAAGGGGAAGAAGGTTTCCAAATAAGCCTGGGAACAGGGAGCCACTCTCTGCCTCTCTGGGAGTTTCACAGGAAGGCTTGTACTAGAAGGGCTCTGAGAGGCCCAGCTGCGTGGACGTTCACTTTGTGTTGCTCTGCCCAGAATTTCCAATATAATTTGGGCTCAGAAGCTTTGTTCCAAGAAACATCATCCTACAGGAACTATGATGCCTTGGAACATCATTTTGGAAACTGCTCTATGGAGAGACACAGTCGAAGGATTTCAGCCTGGTGGAGATGAACTGAGATGGATGTTTTTTTCTAACGACCCACTAAAAGCTGTTGGAAAGAAGCTGGAGTAGATGAAGCTGCAGGCTGGGAGACCAGCAATGGAGCTGTTGTAATGGTCCACATGACGGATGTTGGGACCTGAACCGGCAGAGGTGGGTGGCAGAGGAAGCTGGGAGGAAGAGGCAGATACAGAAAGGCAGCCAGGTGAAAGGACCGAACCCTGGGAGCCCACAGCTCTGCCCTCACTGCCAGTGGGGTTTTGGTTTTCCCCCGTGGGGCCTGTTCTGATGGCCCTTTGGCTCATTTCTGCTTGCCCTGGGCTGCTGTGGAGCAGCATGAAGCCCACCCTGAGGGTCAGTTCTCTGCAGGGATGATGAGAGCCATGAATCCTGACCTCTCTGGTTCTGCCCTGTCACTAGCATCCCAGGGACACCCCATGTCATCAGCCACCAACCCCTTATCTCTCCTCTCCCCAACCCTCCATCTGCCTGCAGTCCTGATCGAGACAATCTCTGGGCTCAGGATCCAGCCTGATGCCCTGAGTCCCCATCAGCCGTGATGCTGACATCATGGCTGGACCAGCTTTTGAATGTTCGGTACTTTCCAGCCCACCAAGTACTAACCTCTCTTAATGTCCTTCCAGCAGCACTTGAAGGAAACTGCCTTTATTTCCATTTTCTAGATTAGAAGTGGGAGTAACTGACCTCAAAGTCACAATTTCAATGAGCAAGGGGACAAGTACCCATACCCCACTTTAGTTCCCGGTTCTGGGCTCGTTTATGATTCCAAGGTGCAATTAAGTCAGTCAGTCCATCTGCCTGCTTCTGTCTGTCTGTCTCTGTTTCTCTCTTTCATCCCTAAGAGCCAAGCAGTCTCCTGGGTCTCCCTTTACAACTGTGATGGCTCTACAGGTTTGCAAGGAGAACCCACACTCCTTTCAGAGTCTGTTTCAGTGAGGCTTTCAGAATGCATGAGCTGTTTAAGCAAAACTCCACCCAGAGACTCCTGCCAAGTGAAATTAAGTAAACGCTGAGTGTCACAAAACACCCCAAAATTGCTCCTCTCCCTCAGACTTTAATAGCTCACTGGGTGGGACAGAGCTGCGCACCCCACGTGGATGTGAGTGGAATGATTACCAGCAGGCCTGGCTCCATGCCAGGGTCTGGCCTCAGCAGGGATCTCTGCTCTTCAGCCAGGCAGCAAATGCTCCCTGGGTGCTGCGGGTTTGCACAGCACGCCCAGGAGAGAGGCGGGGCAGGGGGCCCAACTCCCACTGCAGGTGAAACTTTCCAGTGTTTGAGGTGTGCGCATGGGACTCTGCCAAAACGCAAGGCCACTCACCACAAGCACTGATGGAATCTGTTTGAAGAATGCTCCAGGTTTACAAAGAACAGGATGGGGAGGGAGCAGGGGAAACTTGGAGGTCACAGCGGGAGAGATGGAGAGCCTGGCGGGTGTGGGAGGAGGGCAGGCTGAAGGATGCTGTGTGCCTGGTGCAGGCTGTGGGGGCGGGAAGTCTGAAAGTGCCAGAGTGGAGGCGAGATGGTTGTGTGATAACCACATGCTGTATCATCTGTTTACCGCTTTTCTAATATCAAACCCAGGCTAGCTTGACCATCGCTTCTGTTCTCATCAGCTGCTGCCTGCACGTGGGAAACCACAGAAAAGCAGTTCTGCCCTCCAAATCAGAGCCACATATGTGGGGATCCCTTAGCGAGTGAAGGAAGGTGCGCTGGAGGGGGTACCGTGCCATAGATGTGACTGTGACCCCAAAGTCAGTTCCTAGCAGAGCCGGCATCCCTGTCTGGGCCTCCTCACTCCCAATGGCATGTTTTTTTTAGGGTACCATGCCATCTGTTCTTAGGTCTTCGTGCTGGCTAAGTTCTCCCAAATCCCACTGATTCTTATTCATTCAGTTTTGCTAAAAAGGGAGTCTCTAGGATGTGAATGGAATCCCCATGGCTGTGGATCATGCCTTCTTACATGAGGGCACTTCACCTGGCAGGTCCCTAACCCTCATCATCGCTTATTCCTTCCAACCTACAACTGGGGTTTGTGATGAAGTTGCTTTCCTCTATCCCCTTCCAGAATGCTGCTGCTCTGTCCTGGAAACACCCACTTTAATGGCCAGTGGAAGCTGGTAGGTCTGTACCCTTTGGGAGTCAGATGAATTGGACAAACCCCCTGGTTAGCAGCCCTAACTTCCAGCTGGGTTACCGTCTGTCCAGTTTTGATAGCCATCATTATGTGAGCTGACGTGAGTAAAAGTCCCCAGGAACGGCTGCAACATTTCAACAGACACTTACTTACTGAGCATCTATTATGTGCCAGATGTTGCCCTTGAGATAAACAGACGATGTGCTTCCAGACATGGAAAACTACTAAATGCAAAGTGATAAAGTCAACAATAGCAGTAAGTTCCAATGTTATGAGAACCCAGAGGAAAGCAAAAAATGACTACATGGGGCTGAGAGGCTGTCGCAGGGGTCTGGTCAAGAAAGGCTGGCAGCCTGAGCTGTCTGTGGTGCTGTAAATGGAGAGAAGCAGAAATCTGAGAGTCATTAAACGTATCTGCCTGCCAATGCGGCAGACACAGGAGATGCAGCTTTGATCACTGGGTTGGGGAGATTTCCCCTGGAGGAGAAAATGGCAACCCAATCCAGTATTCTTGCCTGGAAATCCCTTGGACAGAGGAGCCCGGTGGGCTACAGTCCATGGGGTCCAAAGAGTTAGACATGATTTATTGACTAACCATGAGCACAGCAAGAAGGTAAACTGAATGGGTCTTGAAGAAAGGGTGGCTGGTGGATGGGGCAGGTCCATTTCCTGGGAAAGGAAACCCATGGGGTGGGGGCGGGGAGACTGGGGGTGGCAGAGGTCTTTGAGCCATGATCAGATTGAGCAGACTTAGAATGAAGTCCACACCACTGTTGAAATCACCGCCACAGTCTCACCCTTTCCGAGTCCAGTTCAAACCATACCTTCTCTGGGAAGCTGGCCTTAAGCACAGTGGGACATCCTTCCTTGTGTGGGGTCCTTTGGATGTTTCCCTTACCCATCAGTAATAGCACGTGGCCTTGCCTGCCGGGGGACAGGGCGGCCTGCATGAAGGTCTGTCTCCATCCTGCGGGTTGCTTTTCTCCCTGTTTTTCTCCTCCTCAAGCTCCTCCCAGTGCCCAATGCCACACACAGCCCATAATAGAATGAATAAATGAGTGGTGCATTAAATCAAACTGCAGGGCTTCTGTTTAGCCAGGGCAAGGAACACCAGGAATGTCTGGAGCCCTCACCTGAAGCTCCTAGAAGGAACCAACCTGCAAGATACAACAGCCAGGCAGTAACTCCTTTCTCAGATGCACAAACCAAACTAAGCTCAAGGGAAGGAGCCTGGCTCCGTGTCAGCCTCTCCACTGTCTGCATCCGAGGTCTTCCCTCTGTGACCAGGGCTGGCCTCTAAGTGGAGGTGACAGGTGGCCGGCTGGGGCCACCCATGTGCACAGTCTCAAACCTATTTGTGTGACAGGTAGGATTCACAGTCTGGATTCAAACCTCAGGGAGCAGCCCTGGGCCGACCTGAAGCAGTGAGGCTCATCTCCCTGCAGCCTTACCTTGGCTTTCCCCGCCCTGCCAATGACAGCCTGCCTCCCTGTCTCTGAACACCCCTCTGCCCCCATCAGCTTCCTGTTTCCAGTGGTCTCAGAGCCCACAGGTGGGCAGCATGCCCCTTGTTCATCAATCTCATATCTGCAACCGTCATCTGCTCTGAACTTGGCTTCTCACACAGGGTTACCAGCCATGCCATTCAGCAAGAAACCTTGAAGCATCCTTTATGAGGCCCAGCCCTGAGCCAGGCACCCCACAAGGATGGGCAGCCATACAGCACCCACCAGGACTGCTGTGCCCGTCATGGAGTCTGGCACACAGGAGGTGCTCAGTGGAAGCTTGTTGAATAAATGTTGGGTGCGTGAATGACTGTGCCTGTCCTGAGGCAGCCCTGGGTCTGGCAGAAAAGATGTTAGACAGGGGGCTAACATGGCAGAAATTCTGCCATATATGAGCTGGGTGGCTCTAGTTTCCCTGTGCCTCGGTTTGCCCATCTGCGAAATCCAGATAGTGACAATACCTGGTTCATAGGATTGAAGGGATTAAATGAGAGGATAGAGGGGCAATGTGTAGCACAGTGGCTGGCACATAGAAAGTTCTCCAGAGACATAAGTAAATGAACGGTGGATGGGTGGACAAGATCTAATGTGGAACAAGGGCTACAGGAGCAAGGAGGGTCTTGGAGAGCTCAGTGGAGAGGAGGTCTTCGAGTGGGCAAACCTGGAGAAATGGCACCAGGCTGAGAGCACAGCCCAAGCAGAGGCAGTGAGATGGGAACATGCAGGACCACAGCGGGAGCAGGTGGCTGGTGTTGGCGGGGAGCAGGAAGGGAAACAGTGGGAGACGGTGCTGAGATGGAAGACTGAGCTTGGGTACATGGGGCCTTGACTGCCAGGCTGGGAGCTGGGCACAGGAGAACTTAGCTGTCGGGGAGGGAAAATGATGCCCCGAGCAGAAAGCAGATGATGCCCAGAGGGTTACAGAGGGACCCAGACACCAGCCCTACCTCCCTTGTGTCTTCTCCAGGCCTTGTGCAGACAAAGGCTCTCTGATGAAGATGAACCAGGGCCATGGGGAGACAGTCCTCAAGGCCTTTACTGTTCGCACATCGATAAGCATCACTGGATTTCCTGCTTCTAGAATATCCATAAAACAGAGGATTCCACCGTCCACCATATCCAAGTCTCCCATTGTACACATGAGGAACTGGAGGCCCAGAGCAGAAAAGAACCCTTGTACCTCTGTCCCCAGAGACCCAGATATTTCCCTTTAACCTGATCTCCGTATCAGCAACTTAAATCCATTTTATCAGCCATTCCAACACCAAGAATGGATATTTCACCCTCGCTAGGCAAGGTGAAGTTACCTACCCAAAGTGCAATAATTGATGACTGACGGAGGCTGTCTTCAAGGCAGCATGGCATGAGACATTCGTTCCCTCACTGAGTCATTCATTCATTCATCAGGTGTTGATGAGGCATCTTCTCTGTGCCGTGTGCTGTCCTGGGTACCAGAAATGGTGGGTTTGGCATCAGATGCAGACTAGCCCTGGCCCTGCCTCTCTTATCTGTGTGTCCTTGGGCCAGTCACGTCCTTGCTCTGAGCCTGGCTTTCTCATCTGTAAAGTGAGGACCCAGTGCCAGATGCTCAGCACTGTGCCCAGTGTTAAACAGACCACCCATGTGAGGTGCTCACCCCCCATGAGGAGATTCTGGTGTGGGCTTTCAGCCAGTGCATGCTACAACATACCTCACTCATAAACATTTGCTGCCATCCGCTTGAGCTCCGAGGGAGATCCCAGTTTCTGGGGACTTAATTGTTTCCCTCTGATAAATATCACGGGCCATAAAAAGCTGACAGTGGCAACTGGCAGTCTGACATTTTGAGGCGCCGCGTCTCCTTTGGGAAGCATCGCTCCCTGCTCTGCGAGACGGGAGGCCCAGCCCACACTGTGGGCAGAGAGGGGCGAGCAGAGACAGCAGCGCGGACGTGGTGACTGATAAGGCTCTGTCATTCTCCATCCACCACCATGTTCGAGAATCGGAGCATTTGGTTGAAAATGCCAATCTCCTCCTCCGGAATTCATCAAAGGCCAGGGCGGTTTGGGGAATGAATAGAGGGGATGCTGAAAACAATTGCAAATATATTCACAAAGTGATGGAGCCAGGACTCCTGCAGGTCATGCTTTCTTCTTTCCTTCCTCTTCATCATGTGTCAGAGCACTTAGGTCCCAGCTTTAAGGCACTTAACCCCTTGGGGCCACAGTTTATTCACCCAGTAATGAGAAATCTATCTGGGCTTATTATTGTGATGTGTGAAAGTCGCTCTGTCGTGTCTGACTCTGCGATCCCATGAACTATACAATCCATGGAATTCTCCAGGCCAGAATACTGGAGTGGGTAGCCTTTCCCTTCTCCAGGGGATCTTCCCAACCCAAGGAACAAACTCAGGTGTCCCGCATTACAGGAGGATTCTTTCCCAGCTGAGCCACCAGGGAAGCCCAAGAATACTGGAGTGGGTAGCCTATCCCTTCTCCAGAGGAGCTTCCCAATCCATCCTGCATTGCAGGTGGATTCCATATCAACTGAGCTAACAGGGACGCTCAAGCGACTAATGGTTAAATGGTGGGGTAAGTTTTAAGGTTTCGTGTTGGAAGAATCCTTGTAGTCATGGTTAGACCCACCTGAGGAGCTATTTGAAAAATACTTTTGCCTGGGCCCCACCTCTGAACAGCTTTATTCATTCAGCAGTTGGTCTATACTGGGGCCTGAACATTGGTCTTTTTAAAAGCTGCCCAGTTGACTAAAACCTGCAGCCAGGTTTAGAACCCTGACAATGAATCTGCCTACTTGCTGAACATTTTAAGCAAGGCACTGAGGTGATCACATTTTTGCCTCTAAAAGATTTCTCTGGGGTCAGTGTGGAGACCGGGTGGAAGGTAGAAGACTGGATTCAGGAAGACTAACTGGAACCTTTCTACTGAATGTATGGTTCATTGACCCTCTTGTTAGCAAGACTGAATTGCAGGATGCATCCTGCACTATTACTGAATGAGAGCTGGCATTTTAACAAGACCCTAAGAAATGTCTGCAGACACTACACCTTGGGGGCGGAGGGCTGGATCAGAAGGCTGTGCCCTGCAAGGGTCCAGGCCGGAGATGATGACAATCTCACCCCAGGCAGGAGAGTGGGAGTCAGAATAGGAGGGACCACATAGGAGTGAAACTTGAGAGGGTGTCAAGGCGGGGCTTCATACGGGGATTTAGAGAGAGGAGTTGAGAACCAGCTGCTAAGTCACTTCAGTCGTGTCCGACTCTGTGTGACCCCAGAGACGGCAGTCCACCAGGCTCCCTGTCCCTAGGATTCTCCAGGCAAGAACACTGAAGTGGGTTGCCATTTCCTTCTCCAACAAGCACACAGGTCTTATTTGGGCCCTCGGGGGTGGAGGGTGTCTCTGTCTGCAGGTCTGTGGGGGAAAGCTAAAGAGCTGTGTTCTTCAATTCAACTGTTGTTGCAAACAGCACCTCACACCGATAATTGTCTTGTATCTTTCATACACTGTAGTAAGTAGCACCTACATAAATGTCTTCACTCTGGTACAGGCAGACGATAAATTTTTCATTACAAGTTTTCACAGGCTTGGGAGAGTTAAGCGTTGGCCTCTGGTCAAATACCCAGGAACCGGCAGAATGAAGCCTAAGCACGGACCTTCTAACTTCAAATCCTGTGCTCTTTTCCAAGCCTGTTCCAAGCACGTTGTTTGTTTTAGTCTTTTGTTTTTGTGCCGCTTGGTCCTTGTTGTGAGTCTTCACATACGGCATAGCTGTCCAGGTGTGTGTGTGTGCCTGTGAAGTCAGTTCAGTCGTGTCTGAAGCTTTGTGACCCCATGGACTATAGCCCTCCAGGCCCCTCTGTCCATGGGATTTCCCAGGCAAGAGTATTGGAGTGGGTAGCCATTTGCTTCTCCGGGGGCTCTTCCCACCCGGAGACTGAGCCTGCGTCTCCCGTGTGCTGCATTGGCAGGCAGGGGCTCTACCATCAGTGTCACATGGGAAGCCCCACTGTCCAGCTACGTCCACGTAATTGGGTCTCTTTCATTAATCATGGGTCCTTTCAAGTACAACAAACCATATTGATTCCTGGTGTTGAATTTCAGCTGAAATAAACATTGCTATCCGGGAGTCCTGTCATTGGTTTTGAAGAGACACATAATTTTAAAATACTGTTAATAATAATAAAAAATTATAATTATTTAGTACAAACAGTTAAGCTAAGGCATCAGTTCTGTGTTCTGCAAGCCTCGGGAATGTGGGGTCCTAATTCCGCCTCTGTCACTCACCGCTGTGTTACCTGGGAGACATTTCACCTCTCTATTTTCTAACCTGCGAAGTCATGGTATCCCAGCTCTAAATCCATGTGTGTTTCTATTAGAAGCTGCTTGTAAAGGGCTTTCTTCTTTTTTTTTTCTTCTTTTTTACACACATTTATTTTTTAAGTCATAGTATAAATAGTAATATATAGAAGATAAAACCTGTACACAAAGTAAGTGTGTATGCCATGAACGTAAACACAACAGTAAGTACTCAAGCGAGCTAAGTCGCTTCAGTTGTGTCTGACTCTTTGCGACCCTATGGACTAGCCAGCCTGGCTCCTCTGTCGACAGGATTCTCCAGGCAAGAATCCTGGAGTGGGCTACCATGCCCTCCTCCAGGGAATCTTCCCGACCCAGGGATCGACTCAGCATCTCTTATGCATTGGAAGGCCGGTTCTTTACCACTAGCGCCACCTGGGAAGCCCAAGTGCTCAAGGAGAGGCCAGTTTATTTGGAGATACTGAAGGAAGTCTTGAAGAACGCACTGGGCTCCAGTGGGCACAAAGAGGGCTGGGTCAGGGGAAGCGGTAACCTCACTCAGTCATTCATTGACCACTACTAAATATCATCTTGTACTGGGGACACAAAGATACGTAAGACATCACTTTTGGCCTTCAGAGAGTTCCTCGTCTGTTACAAGAGACAGACCTGTCAGCAAGTAAGTGCTGCCATGGAAATATGATCAAGTCTGATGAAGGCAGCAGATGAAAAACACAAAAGAGCCACATCTCTTTGGGGACGAGGGTGGAGAAAACGGACAATGACCTTTTCTGAAAGATCAAATTTGAATTGACATTTGGAGAATTAGTTGGAAGTTGCCACGTGAAGAAGGGCAAGTATTATAAGCAGGGGGAACAGCATGAACAAAGGCTTGGAGGTATTAAAGGGCCAGAGCCAGGAACGGAGGGATGAGAGGTTCAGCGAGATTAGAACACAGAGGCCGTGGTGGGAATCAAGGGGAAATGATCAATGAAATAGAGTAGCAGGGAGCTACTCTATTTTGAAGAGTCTTGTATGCCATGGATAGGGCTTGCCAAGGTCATGAAATGACTAGATCCGTGGGCCTTTAAGAGGTCACTCCAGCAAAAAGATAGAAGGAGAATTATACCAAAGTGAGAAAATCATAAGGAAATTCTGGCTGAGAGGCTGAAGAAAGAGTCCACAAGAGAAATTAAGACAGTTGAACCAATGCCCCTGGCACAAAAAGGCAAGAACAGGGTGATCAACCTTTCAGAATCACAGACAACTTCTTTTATTCCAAGTTCCTTTTGCCAGAATATTTTATATTTTATTCAATTGTTTTAAAAATAGCTACCATTTATGGAGTGCCAGGAAACTCGCGTGTATTATGTCTTTTAATCCCAAGTAACAGTTCTAAAAGGCAACAATTATTGGCCTTATTTTGCTGGTGAAAATAAGAAAACAAAAAACATGCATCTCCACGAAGTAATCACAGATTATCCCACAGCTGAGACAACACAACCAGAACGTTATTCTGCTATTGACCATCACATTAGGCTACCACCATCTAACATCCTTCAATTTTGAAATGGTAATTAATGTTCCCACTTTGGTCACTTAAAACTATATAGGAAGGTAGAATGTTGGTTCCCATTGGCTGGGTGTGGGGAGATTTCATTCAAAGATATAAAATTTCAAGATGAATACATTCTAGGGATCTAATATACAGCATGGTGATTACAGTTAGCATTGTACTATACACTTAAAAGACGCTTACTCCTTGGAAGGAAACTTATGTCCAACCTAGATAGCATATTCAAAAGCAGAGACATTACTTTGCCAACAAAGGTTCGTCTAGTCAAGGCTATAGTTTTTCCTGTGGTCATGTATGGATGTGAGAGCTGGACTATGAAGAAGGCTGAGAGCCCAAGAATTGATGCTTTTGAACTGTGGTGTTGGAGAAGACTCTTGAGAGTCCCTTGGACTGCAAGGAGATCCAACCAGTCCATTTTGAAGGAGATCAGCCCTGGGATTTCTTTGGAAGGAATGATGCTAAAGCTGAAACTCCAGTACTTTGGCCACCTCATGGGAAGAGTTGACTCATTGGAAAAGACTCTGATGCTGGGAGGGATTGGGGGCAAGAGGAGAAGGGGATGACAGAGGATGAGATGGCTGGATGGCATCACTGACTCAATGGACGTGAGTCTGAGTGACCTCCGGGAGTTGGTGATGGACAGGGAGGCCTGGCGTGCTGCGATTCATGGGGTCACAAAGACTCGGACATGACTGAGCGACTGATCTGATCTGATCTGATACACTTGAAAGTTGCTAAGAGAGCAGATTTTAAATGTAATCACCACAAGAAGAAATGATAGTTGTGTGACATGATGGTGATTATATGATGCTAACTGATGATACGCTGGTAATCATATAAATGTATCTGAGCGTGTGTTAGTCGCTCAGTCATGTCTGACTCTTTCTGGCTCCATGGACTGTAGCCCACCAGGCTCCTCTGTCCATGAGATTCTCCAGGCAAGAATACTGGAGTGGGTAGCCATTCCCTTCTCCAAGGGATCTTCCAACCCAGGGATCAAACCCAAGTCTCCCGCATTGCAGGCAGTTTCTTTACCTTCTAAGCCACCAGGGAAACTCAAATGCATCAAACCAACACCTTTTACACAATGTTATATACCAATTATATATCAATAAAGCCAGAACGGGAAGGTAGCATATAATACCTACAATGAAATTTTACTATTTTTAATAAATGAATTGTTTCTGAGAAAAAATAAGGTTATTACCCCCAAAAATTTATATAGGAATTCTAATTGGTCACCCAGTACGGCCATACTTCACTGTGTATATTTCTAGCCTCAACAAAAGAGACTTGGCATTCCTTCTTAGCTGGGCTGCTTTACTTTGAGTAAGATATCTATGGTTTTTGAAATATTATGATAGCTTCTGCTGCTGCTGCTGCTGCTGCTAAGTCGCTTCAGTCGTGTCCGACTCTGTGCGACCCCACAGACGGAAGCTCACCAGGCTCCCCTATCCCTGGGATTCTCCAGGCAAGAACACTGGAGTGGGTTGTCATTTCCTTCTCCAATGCATGAAAGTGAAAAGTGAAAGTGAAGTCGCTCAGTCGTGTCTGACTCTCAGCGACCCCATGGACTGGAGCCTACCAGGCTCCTCCGTCCATGGGATTTTCCAGGCAAAAGTACTGGGGTGGGGTGCCATGATAGCTTCAAACATCCTTAAATCCTTCTTCAAGGGCCCCTAGGCATCCAGGGTCCTTAGATTGAGAACCAGGATATTGGATGGCCGAGGAGACCTTCCATGGGAACTCTGGCACTCTTGTTAAGGCCTATAGATCAGTCTTCTCTGGAAAGTTGAAAAATAGTCAGCCCTATTACCTTCTTTTCCCATCCTGGGTACATTACTTTCCATTTCCACGAAGTCAAGCCTGTGATTATTTTCAGTTCTAATATGAGTTTGCCCCTGTGTGTGGAATGAAAATGGCTTGGATGTCAAATAAATGCCTGATAAACCTGCTGCTTCATAAACCAGGGGAGTGTTCAGAGAGCTTTCAACACAAATGAGAATTCCATTATGCTGCATCTGAGACACTGTTTCATTGGTCAAAGTTCAGGTCCTCATCTCTCCCCAGGGATTCTGTAGTTATCGCCAAAGTCTCTCCCTTCAGTCTGCGTTGCCCACAGCATCAGATTAATATTCAGCATAGCAACTCTATTAGATTTATCCCCCTGCTTCAAGACACTCAGTGGCTCCCCACTGCCTCTCAATATAGCTCGCAGTCCTTTGCTGAGTATTGAGGACCCTTCACAATTTAGCCCTTGCCTGTTATTCTAACCTCAGACCCTGCTGTGTCTCTCCACAAGCATTACAGTCCAGCCACATGAATCTGATTGCTATTCCACAAATGCATTGCTTGGCAAGTGCAAATTGCCTTAGCCTCACCTTCTCATCAAGACAATCCCATAAGGCAAGTGATGGATAAGGCAATAGCTCCCAGGCCATTGCTCAGGATGTTTCATTGCTGCAATGCCCTTTGCCCATATAGACACCTGTAATCGTAGTCCATTGAATAACAAGCAAACACAAAGCTAGCAGCTTAATACATTACGCATTTACTATCTCAGTTTCTGTGGATCAGGAATCAGCACAACTTAGCTGAGGCTTTAGTTCATCATCTCTCACAAGAGTGTAATTAAGGTGTTGGACCTGACCGAGGAATACTCCGAAGGCGTCACTGAGGAAGGATCCACTTCCAAGTTCATCTATATATTTGTTGACAGGATTCAGTTCCTTTAGGACTGTTGGGCTCAGGGTCTCAGTCACTAGATGCTTATTGGCCAGAGGTTGCCCCCCAGTTCCTTGCCATGTGGATCTCCCCAAAATGGCAACATGTTTCATCAGAATCATCAGTAAAGGGAGTTGGCAAAAGGGAAGTCAGAATCTTTCATAATCTGATCATTGAAGTAACTTCCCCTCACGACTGTGCCATTCTATTCATTAGAAGCAGATTACTTAAAAGAAGGAGATCTCAAAAAGCTGTGGTTGTCAGAAGGTAGGATCAATGGGAGCTATCTTAGAAGCTGCTTACTACAGTACTTGTTGAAGTTCTACCAACTCTTTAAAACTTGAGCTAAATTCCAACTCGCAGAGATCTTTCCATATGTCCCTTAGAATAATTATCTTCTCACTCCAAAAGATCATTTCCCATTTTGCTTTATTTTTCCTTCTAGAGGAACACTTGCCTTAACACCGGTATCAGAGATGCTTAGAGATGTCTGTCTTTACCACCATTTTAGGGCCCCTAGAGGGCCCCTACATCTTTTTCTGTCTTTGCATTTACACAGACTAACAGAACAGAGGAGATGCTCAGTAAATGTTTGCTGAAGGGAATTGGCTAATTCTTCTGCTCCTTTAGAATTAGCTTTTTCCTTCAGTACCAAACACAGAAAACAATTCCCCAAGAGGATGTTGATCTTGGATGACAAGGGAATATATTATTTTCTTAGATCTTACAAAATCCAGCATTTGGCAAGCTAAGAAATTGGAATTTATCATGAACTGGAGCAGAGAGAACTAAGTTTCTTTGCAAACATTCATCTTGGTAGTATATGAAATCCAACAAGTTAATAATAATAACAGTCATAAATAACATTCACCATGCTAAGGATTCTATGTTTACCTGCCTTGTACTACTTAAATACTACAACAGTCCTACCATGTTGGTGCATTTATTATCCTCATTTTATAGGTGAAAAGGGAGAGAATTAAAGTGGTAAGTAACCTGCCCAAAATTACAGAGTCGATTACAAAGGCTATGCTCATAACCAGTCTCCCATGTGCCTCCTACAAATAATTTATTTTTTATGATTACTACCTTAAAAGTCTGTAGTTTTACCACACTGAACTTAGAGTTGTATTGGGTGGATTCTTAGAGCGTAGCTTCAGGGACAACTTCCTGATCTTCAGGCCAAGACAACTGGATGTGGTTTCAGTTATGCCCCAAGCTTGCAGTACATCCTTGGAGAAGTCACGTACCTTGTCAAGGTCCTAAATTTCTTTTCTGAAAACAGAAGCAACCTAGGTAATACCTAAAATTCAGCACAACTCTAACAACATATAAGAGTTCATAAAGAGACGTCCCTGGCCCTCCAGTGGCTAAGATTCCATGCACCCGATGCAGGGGGCCTGGGTTCAATCCCTGGTCAAGGAACTAGATCCCATGTGCCACAACTAAGACCCAATGCAGCCAAACAAACATTAAGAAAAAGATTTCACAAAATCCATCACTGATATTTTTAAATTGTATTGCTAAAATATATATTAAAGTCAGACCATTGCTACTTTTGTCAAAAATCCCCCTTTAAAAAATTTTTTTACAAAGGGAGAACCATTGAAAGTCACATTTCAAAACATCACCACGGAATAGAGAGAATAAGCTTCAATTATGTCATTTGGGACACTTTTTTAATGAGGCGTGTTTTAGAAAATCTTCTCAGTAAGTTGTAACAGACTGCGTTCCCTGTGCCAGACCCAGAGCTTCCATTACAGACCATTTAGGAAGATTAAAGAACATTCTGTCCAGGGGGACTTGGTTCTCAGAGCATCTAGGATATCACATTAAGCATCTGAAATACTCATTTTCAGTTGCTAGCAGTGGATTAATGAATCTACAAAGAACACACTTATTAACGCTGACATATGCTGAAGGATAATGGCCCTAATCCACATTCTCATCTGTCTTTTTCTGCCTGTAAATAAAGAAGAAGGGAAAGTGAGCATGGCTTTGCTCCCCTCCCCAACAGTCTTAGCTTCTTAGTTGTGTGCACAGTGCACAAAGGGCAGTGTAATGGGCGGGACACTGGTCTAGAGGTCAAGTGCATGGGATGCAAGCCCCGACTGCCGCTCACCTGGCACAAACTGCCTGGCCCTCTCTCGCTCTCCATTTCTTTGTTTCCAAAATAGGCTAGACCAGCGATTTTCAAAATGTATTTCACGGAGCTCTAGGCATTTCTTACTCAGTGCCTGTGGGAATGCTATCGGGTGAAAACTTGATGAAAGCTTTTCTCAGCATTAAATGTTTTTGTTGAAAAAAACCACCAGGCTGGTTGATCTCTAGGGCCTTTTCCAGTTACTTAGTTTTTAGAGGTTCTAGAAAAAAAAAAAGAAATCTACATATTTTTTTCATTCTTAAATTTTTAAACAAATTTAGAACCCAACTATAAAAAAAATTCTGAAATATGTATATTCTTTTCTGGCTAAAATAATGTATGAACTGGTACCATATTGTCAGATTAAGCCTCCAGGGGCCTCCTAAGTATCAATGTCAGAATTTTCTGGTCTAAGTGTCATCAGATCCCAGAGCTGGAAGAAACCAGAAGAGATGAATTTAAAAAGGAAACTGAGGCTCAGCAGTCATACTAGCAAGAGTAGTACAGGCATCAAGTTTTCAGGCTCCCAGTCCATGATGCTTTCTGCTATATACCAAGCTTCACCCTGCTCTTCTTCAGCCTATGACATCTCTGCTTTGTAGTATAATCCCTCGGCTTTCCTGGTGGCTCAGAGGATAAAGCATCTGCCTGCAATGCAGGAGACCCGGGTTCGACCCCTGGGTCAGGAAGATCCCCTAAGGAAATGGCAACCCACTCCAATATTCTTGCCTGGAGAATCCCATGGATGGAGGAGCCTGGTAGGGTACAGTCCACGGGGTGGCCATCATACCTTTCTTCTTAAACTGTAAGACCCTGAAGGGTCAGGACTCTTCTGCCACAACAACCCTCAGTGTATGTTTCATCTGCCCTCTTCTGATGAAGCTGCAGACATTCATCATCATCAGGAAAAGAAAAAAGAGGCCTTGTAAAGATAAATCATAGTTTCCTTTCCTTTCGTAGAAAAATGCAATAAACTGGAACCCATCACCACAAATTATGGAACACACGAACCAAGGTGTCATCTTCTGCAGAAAACAATGATTTGCCCACGTTTTCCTGACTAGAGATTTAAATTGGGTTGTCCATCAACTTGGTATCAACCAGCTTCTCCTTCCTGAGTCCCACACACAGAAATAGAAGCAAAACATCTTCCCTCCAAGGGTGAGCAGGGCTAGGTTTTGTCACTTGGGCTTTACCTTGCAATCCAGTCACTGGGGAAACATGGAGCAAGTACCTACTCTGCATCAGGCACCAAGTTAGGGTGCAGGGTGTGTGGCAATGATGAAAGCATGGACCCTCTCTGCCTTTATTATCCATTGTTATCATACCAAATTACCACAAACTTGGCAGCTTAAAGCTTTCCCAGGTGCTGCTGCTGCTGCTAAGTTGCTTCAGTCGTGTCCGACTCTGTGCAACCCCATAGATGGCAGCCCACTAGGCTTCCCTGTCCCTGGGATTCTCCAGACAAGAACACTGGAGTGGGTTGCCATTTCCTTCTCCAGTGCATGAAAGTGAAAAGTGAAAGTGAAATTGCTCAGTCGTGTCCGACTCCAGTACACTTGCCTAGAAAATCCCATGGATGGAGGAGCCTGGTGGGCTGCAGTCCATGGGGTCACTAAGAGTCGGATACGACTAAGTGTCTTAATTTTCACTTTTCATTTTCATGCATTGGAGAGGGAAATGGCAACCCACTTCAGTGTTCTTGCCTGGAGAATCCCGGGGACAGGGGAGCCTAGTGGGCTGCCATCTATGGGGTCGTACAGAGTTGGACACGACTGAAGCGACTTAGCAGCAGCAGCAGTCCGACTCCTAGCGACCCCATGGACTGCAGCCCACCGGGCTCCTCCGTCCATGGGATTTTACAGGCAAAATTACTGGATTGGGGTGCCATTGCCTTCTCCGTTTCCCAGGTGGCTCAGTGGTAAAGAATATGCCTGCCAAGAAGGAGACCCCAGTTCGATACCAGGGTCAGGAAGATCCCCTGGAGGAGGGCATAGTAACCCACTCCAGTATTCTTGCCTGAAGAATCTCATGGACAGAGGAGCCTGGCTGGCCAGCTACAGTCCAAGGGTCACAAAGAGTTGGACACGACTGAAGGAACTTGGCACGCGTGCACATAGTAGCTTAAAACAACATATGTTTATTATCTCACAGTTTTTGTAGGTCAGAAATCCAGCACTGGCTTTAAAAAGTGCCATCAGGGCTGGATTGTTAAGGAGGTGCTGGGGGGAAGTGCACTTTGCCCTTATTCACATTGTTGGCCCAATTTGGTTCCTTGTGGTTGTAGGACTGAGGTCCCCATTTCCTTGCTGACCATCAAGTGGGGGCTTCCTTTGCTCTTGGAAGCTTCCCTAGGCTTTACATGTGATCTCCTATATTTCAGAACCAGCAATAGCCTATCAAATCCTTCTCAGACTCTCTCTGACTTCCCCTCCTGCTGCAACTTTCTGACTCCAGCCAAAGAAAGTTCTCTGCTGTTAAAGGCTCATGTGAATAGTCTGAGACCACATGGATAATCTGGTATAACCTATTTTGAAATCCCTAACCTCAATTATGTCTGGAAAATCCCTTCACAACCATACCTAGATATGTGTTTGATTAAATAATCAGGAGAAGGGGATCTTGGAGAATGTGATGGTTAATTTTAAGTGTCAACCTGACTGGGCCATGGGGGTCCCCAGACATCTGGTCAAACACAATTCTGAGTATATCTGTGAGAGTGTTTCTGGATGAGATTATCATTTGAATTAGTAGACCAAGTCAAGCAGAGTGCTTGCCCCAATGTAGGTGGTCCTCATCTAATCAGTTGAAGGACTGAATAGAACAAAATGGATATCCCTGCCGTGGATAAGAGGAGTCCTCCTCCATGAATGTCTTTGAGATGGGACATTGCTTTTCACCCTTGTTTTCAGACTTGAACTGAAACACTGGCTCTTCCTGGATCTCAAGCCTGCCGACATTCTGACTAGAATCACACTATTGGTTCTCCTGAGTCTCTAGCTTGCTGACAGTAGGTCTTGGGACTTATCATCCCCCATAATAATGGAGCCAATTTCGTGTAATATATCTCTTTATATGTCCATCAAGTTAATTCTGTTTCTCTGGAAAACCCAGATTAATATAGAGACAAATCTTCAAACACACCCCTTCAAAGAGCTCACTGTCTACTGAAGGCAGACCTCCAGCAGGGGGTCACAACTCAAATGCCTTCAGGGTCAGGGCAAGGAATTATGAGACAGGAAGTCATGCAATAGGGCAGGAGTGGGGTCTGTGGCAAACTAGAGTATACAAGCCACGCCTAAAGACTTTTGACTTTTCTAAAATCATAGTGCTGGCATAGAGCGAACACTCCTAGTTTCATTTCAACAAAATGAAACTGTTATAACAGAAGCTAGAGGGGCTGGAGAACCATAGACAAAGACAGTTGGACAATGCTTTTTATGGGAAAGAGACTTGCACTGAGCTTTGATGGTTCATAGTAAGTTTTCCAGGCCAAGCAGGAGGAAAGGCACTGTAGGCAGAGAGAACAGAGCCTTGATAGTGCCCTAGACCACTCCCTGCACAGTGGGCGGGATCCTAGCAGGCCAGCAGTGCAGCTGGAGGGGGAGGTGGGGGTCAGTCTCGGGAGGACTCTGCTGTCAGGACAATAGCCTGCTGCCCTCACAGTCCCCAGGCACAGGGCAGGCCGGGGGCTGAGAGCTTCAAATCAGGCAGAGATTCATTTCACTTTCTATAAAGGGATTTCACTGTGAGGGATGGCAGAATGCAGACAGCATAGCAATGAAGACCTTGCCTCCTCTTGTTCCCAGCAGACAGGGCTGGCCTGAACACGGGGGCCTGGGCTGGTGGGGCTGGCCCCCGGCGGCCTCGGCACCTGCTTCTCCCATCTCGTTCATTCTCACAGCCAGCACCCCTCATCAGTAATGATTTAATTCTCCTGATTGCATTCCTGACGCCCAGATGAGTCATTCCTCAGTTTAAGCCTGGGAAAACCTGTAGCCCTTGCTTGTGTTAGGAGGCAGCACTCTGTGGGGAAGAAGCCAGTCAGGGCTCTGAGCTGGGTCTCATCTCTTCTTGACCAGCTGCCTTTCTAAGGTCACAGCGCCCTCCCCTGCTCCTAACTCCTGTCCCCTGAGGAGTCATGGCCTTGGGCTGCTTACCTCCTAGGATCTGTCCAGGCTCCTGAGCTCTAGGGTGACTCTAAGAGCAAGTCCAGGCTTCCCTAGATCTTTAGGCAGAAAGAGAAGAGATCTTTGCAAGGCAGACAAGGCAGAGGGAGAAATCGCAGGGAAAGGACTAGATTTTCCTTTTGGCTAAGGTTACGGTTTGGAGAAGGAAATGGCAGCCCACTCCAGTGTTCTTGCCTGGAGAATCCCAGGGACGGGGGAGCCTGGTGGGCTGCCGTCTATGGGGTCACACAGAGTCGGACGTGACTGAAGTGACTTAGCATAGCATAGCATATGGTTTGGAGAAGTTGGTAAATAAGACTTTGTTTTTTCTCCACTCCAAGTTCAGAACAAATTATAGAGAAAAGATAGAAGAGCTAGACAGAGGGGAAACTCCAACCTCAGCTGAGAAAAGCAAGGTTGAGGCAAGGGGCTCAGTTGTGAGAGGTCCGTAACATTTTACCTCTGAGTTAGACAACAGGGCCTACTCGTCACCTAGCTCTCAAATTATTGTCCAGCATCTTCTTGCAGTCTGACAAATGCTGCCCCTCTTCCCTGAAGAGGTATGAAGGAGTGAGGGGGAGACATCGAGTGTGTCACCGTAATGGAAATCCCTTCACATGGGAAACACAAGCGGTAGAGAAAAATGTTCCCCCAGAGAGCTAGTAAGGATAAAGATGATAACAATAAATAACATATGCTATGCTATGCTATGCTAAGTCACTTCAGTCATGTCCGACTCTGTGTGACCCCATAGACCGCAGCCCACCAGGCTTCCCCGTCCCTGGGATTCTCCAGGCAAGAACACTGGAGTGGGTTGCCATTTCCTTCTCCAATGCATGAAAGTGAAAAGAGAAAGTGAATTCGCTCAGTCATGTCCAACTCTTAGTGACCCCATGGACTGCAGCCTACCAGGCTCCTCTGTCCATGGGATTTTCCTGGCAAGAGTACTGGAGTGGGGTGCCGTTGCCTTCTCCGTAAATAACAAATATGGACTGCTTAATGCACCAGGCTCTGAAATTGTATTTTCTTGACTCCTTAAGACAATCTTATAACACAGATGATGGAAAAATTGAGAAAAGGTTATGGGGCCAAAGGTCACGTGCCTGGTCATCCACAGCAGACTCTCCTTCCAAACAACTTACTCTAGGGCAACTACCTCTTCACAGCCGCGGGATCCAAGGCAAAGCTCAGAACCATTTGGGTCCTGGGTCACTCATCTGTAGAAAGAGAGTCATAGGAACACCAGTCACGTGGGGGTTTTGGTGACAAGTGTGCGCCAGAAAGCCCTTTATTTTGTACTTAATCAGTTGGAGAGGTAGGATGATACAGTGGAAAGAACAGGGCTGCAGGATCAACCAAGAGACTCCACGTGCTCACACTTGAAAAGAAACAGTGATCGAGTAGCTCCACATCTAAACACAAGGTTATTAAGATTGAATTGGGCCTCCCAGGTGGTTCAGTGGCAAAAAAAAAAAAAAAAAATCCACCTGCCAAAGCAGAAGTTGCAGGAGATGTGTGTTTGATCCCTGGGTCGAGAAGGTCCCCTGGAGTTAGAAACGGCAACCCACTCCAGTATTCTTGCCTGGAAAATTCCATGGACAGAGGAGCCTGGCAGGCTACAGTCCATAGAGTCACCAAAAGAGTTGGACACAACTTAGCGACTGAACAACAACCATCTTATGTTATAATGATTATAGCTGTTCATTGTTTCTGCGGTTACCATAGCTTTGAAGCCCTGCCAGCCCGGGAGGGGAGCGGGGGGCGAGAGCGGACCGCTGAGCGTCAGCAGCAGCAGCAGCCCCCTCTTCCACCTCTGGGCTCTGAACTGCTTGAGAGGAGATGTTCTCTCTCTGCTCCGTATCCCAGAACTGGGACGACGCCTGACGTACAACAGTCAGTCGGTGAATATTAGGGGAAATGAATCAGCTTTATTTCCTCCTTTGTGCCACCTCACCTGACTACGCGCAGTTCTGGTGAAGTCTCTGGGCCACTTGGGCTCTTAGCGCCCTAATTTTCCACTTAGAAGAGAATTCACCACTCTTGTAATAGATGGGTGAAGTATTCGTTTTCCCTGTCACACTGGTGAAGGTCTATGTTATTCTTCGTTCCCTGTCTGCCCCCACCGTTGGTGGACGGGTGGGAATCAGAAAATGAATGAGAGCCTGTGCGATTCCAGAAATGACCGACAGAGGGCGCTGTGCTCTGTAGCTCTTAAAGATCATGAGATTGCTGTCTTACAAAGCTTAAACCTCCCCAGTGGCTTACGCTATCAGACATGGGGCTTTAAGTAATACCCTATTTAACCGTCTCATTTGAAGCTGCCCTCCCCCACTCCCCATCACTGAGCTACCAGTCTGGCTGGAACAGTAAGATAGGCTTCTTAGGACTAAAAAGAAGATATTTCTGCATTTTGAAGATATTGGAGCAATTCCTATCTGGCATGCAGTGGTCTAAATCTAACTATCCGTGGAGTCTTCACATGTTTTTAAACAGGCATTCAAGGTGGTGGGACTCACACTAGCATGTAAATCCTGTTGCCATGCTCCCTTCCACACGACCTTAGGTCAGAGGCTTCATTCATCTGCTCCTTTGCATCACTTATTGAACAAACTTTTTCTGAAGGTCAATTATGCCCCCAAGCACAGGATATTAGAGTTGAAAAACCAAGCCCTTGACCTTAGGGAGCTCAGAGTTGAAAAGGGGAAGATAGAGTTGAAACAGACATTTCAGATCCCAGTACCACACAGGGAACGTGGAGAAAGAGCCTCTGCTCCGTCCCAGGGTGTTGGCTGGTGGGGGATGGGAGGGCCAGAAAACACTTCCAGGAAGAGCCGTCCTTCAAGCTTAGCCTAGAAGGCGAGTGGACAGGTGCAGTGATGGCGTCCTGAACAGAAAGACCAGCAAGAGCAAACGCAAGGAGGCTCAGAGGAACATATCCTGCTTGGAAAATTACAGTAAGTGCATTTATAGTGAAGAGGCTTCCAACAGGGTCCAGGTAATGCAGGACCTTTGGTACCGGTAGAGGAGAACCCACTGCTTCCCAGTGTTAGGAGGAGCTTCTGAAGGACTTTAAGCGGAGGTGTGATGAGCTCAGCTTAATGCTCTGAAAGATCACTCTTGACCACATGGGAAAGAGACTTGAGGGTGAGGGACAGGGTCAGGCTGGCACTGGGGAACCTCTCTCCCCGGAAATGTCACAGGCTTGAAGAGGATGGTCTTGAAGGTAGCTTTGGACTCTTCAGTCCTCTTTTTCTACAGAGATAGAGATAGTTGAGTCCTTTAGAGTGAGCAGAGGTGACCAGAAACATATCGCAACCTGGAGAAAAAGTTTCCACAAGCCAGGGTCTAAAAATACCATGATTTCCCTGGGCCCGCCTGTCCCACACTTGTTCAGCGAGTCTGACAGGGTGTCAGGGAGCTGGTGTCAGTACCCGTCTGCTGCTGCGGTTAAGAAGAGGCTGGAGGAGGTAAAAAGAAAGGAAGATGTCACTCAACTTGTTTGACGGGCATCTTGCTGGAGAGAGTCTATCCCAGCCAAGTGTCCAAAGGAAGGAGGACTCACGGTCAGATGCTTGCATGAAGTCAGCCTGGATTTTCCTGGGAGGAAGTGACTTTGGCCACCTCCAGAAAACAGTTCCAGTGTGGCCTTTTCGGAGCCCACCTGCCCTCATAATCCCAAGGGCTCAGGTAGAAACATTTCCATCATTCGTCCCAGGAGCCCCACACTCAGGAGGGCTCAGTTCTGCTCACAAGGCAGGGTGGCTGAGAAGGGGACATCTTTTAGAAGGGGTGTGGTCCTTAATTTGCAAAGTCACCAGATGGAGAAGGCAGGAAAGCCATTGCTGGTAAAGGTAATCCCCAGCCCACCCCACCCCCAGCTGGGAACGATAGTGACCTAATGCAGGCAAGCTACAACAGGCTTTGAGTGTTGTGTTTTCAGTCACTTGGTGCATGTGCACTCAAGTTGTATTCAACTCCTTGCAACCCCGTGGACTGTAGCCCGCCAGGCTCCTCTGTCCATGGAATTGTCCAGGCAAGAATACTGGAGTCTATTGCCATTTCCTCCTCCATTTTCAGTCACTGGGGCTCCTCTAATATCAGAGGAGCTGAAGTGTGCAAGGGTCCTGATGGCACAGTGATGAGGCTGGTAGGACCTTAGGGATCTCCTAGTCCTTGCGTACATTGAATATTGGAAACATTCGCCTATAAAGCCACCTGGTGCTGTAATTGTAGCAAATGTACACATCTCTGGTCTTATCTGTGTAGCCAACAACTGAATGCCTCCTGGGTTGGCCACTGGACCAGCCACATAGCTGAGGACTGAAGGATTCAAGCACATGCCGGGCCCTTGGAGTCTGGGTGATGCTGCTCTCCATAATGGGGGGGGTCGTGATGGGAGGCGGGTGGCTGGGAGCATAGGAAAACGCTCTGCCCGATTTTCCTGTGAACCTAAAAAAAAAAAAAAAAAAAACAGAAAAGAAAAGCTGGGCCTGGCAGTGGTGTGTGTGTGTGTGTGGTGATTTTTAAAACTTGCCAAAGAATAGATGAAGTATGATTCTGTGTGTGTACATTTGAAGAGCATACAAGATGCTACTATAAATTGTTCTGACATCTATCCTGAAGTCTCGAATGTATAAAAATGTATGGGCTGGAGGATTCTATGCTAACTTCAGTAGAGAGGTAACTCGGAGGAGGAAGGAGGCAAAAGTTTTGTTACTATCTTCGGTATTTTTCTCAAAACAAATATGCTGTGTCCTTGTCTTTACTTTTCTAATCATGTTTTAAGTATTTCATGATTTAGTATTAAAATATAAAACAGAGACTGTTGTCAGCAGAAATGAGAGCTCTTTTCTGGAGTTCATTCAGCCAGCCTCTGGGTCCAGCAGGGCTCCACCCCTGTCCCAACCTCCATTGGCTGGGGCATCAGCCACACCCTGGCTCCCAGGAACCCCGCGGAGACAGCCTTTCTCCCACTCTCTCCCAGACTAGGTGGCACCTTAGAATTGAGTCGCTTTCTCCACCACTCCTTGTTTCTTCTCCCTTCCTGCAGCCATCATTTGTCTATGCAGCATGCATGCAGATCGGCATCCTAGTTCAGCTGCATCCTGAACAACGTTATTACCCAGCACCTTGAACCTCTGAATCCAGTGCACATGCTCTGGCCCCAGCCTCCTAATTTCCTGTCCCACTGAACTGGATCCACTGGATAAAGCACAGGATTCTGCTTCTAAGTCCCAGGTCTTGGAATGGCTTCCTAACCAGGAGCCTCAGTCTACCTCTGTTCTCCACACCTGAGTAAGGCAACAAACCCGGCCAAACCCCAGTTGAGATGAGCCCTGATATTGGAGTCAGGAAACTGGTGGGGCCAGGGGCACATCATAGCCTTTGAGGGCCTCAGTTTCCCCATCTGTACATGGGAAAATATGAGTTCCTCCTTCCCAGGGTGTGTGTGGGAATTAAACTGGACGTCTGCAGAAGCACTTTGTAAACAGCAAGCTGGGAGGTAGTTGTCACTTGGGAAGCATATGCCCCCCTAATGGATGCTGAAGAGGCACCCTCCCCTCAGACTGACGTGTTAGTCAGGGTTCTGCAGAGTAGAACCAATTCAATGTGTAGCTCACTCTGAAAGCCAGCAGGCTCGTGGCCCAAGTGGAGCCAATTATTCAGTTCTGGTCTAAAGGCAGGAGAAATCAGAGCCCCAGCTCAAGCTGTCAGGCAGGAGGAGTCTCCTCTTTTTCAGCCTTTTTTTGCTTCCCAGGTCCTCAATGGCTTGGATGATCCCCACCCACACGGGAGAAGGAAAGCTGCTTTACTCAGTCTGCAGGTGCAAACGCTAGTCTCATCCAGAAACACTCTCACAGACACTCCCAGAATCACGTGTGAGCCCAGATCTGGGCACTCTGTGGCCTAGTCAAGTCGACACATAAAAGTAACCAGCATGATAGGGGACACTGAATTTCCAAGGTCAGTAATTTCTTCTCCTTTGGTACACAGAGATGAAAATTCCTGGTTATTTAAGTAGTTCCAGGATGAGTGGAGAGAGTAGCATGGAAACATACACTACCATATGTGAAATAGATAGCCAATGGGAATTTGCTGTATGACTCAGGGAACGCAAACCGTGGCTCTGTAACAGCCCAGAGGGGTGGGAAGAGGGGAGGTGGGAGGGAGGTTCAGGAGGGAGGAGACATGTGTATACCTATGACTGATTCATGATGTGTGGCAGGAGCCAGTGCAATTCTGTAAAGCAATTAGCCTTCAATTAAAAAATAATTTTATTTTAAAAAGAAAAATGAATATTTCCAGACATGCTTTTTCATCACATTTCAGGATGACAAACTAATGGGGCCAAGACAGTAAAGGAAGAGTGATGTCGAAGATGCCATAGACATGTCTAGTGGTGTTGGTATGAAACTGTATGTCAAGTTCAAGTTGGATCAGATCAGTCATTTATTTTCTGAGAAGCAATCACAAGCAAGACTCTGGCCTGCACACTGGAAGCCCAGCTCTCTCTGGAGAGAGATAAAGGTCTTGGTGTCCCTAAAGGGTACCAGTTTTATGTGTATCAAGAGTCTTCTATCTCCTGTGTGGTATAATGTTGACTGTTTTCAATTAAACTCTTGATTTGATCCCTAGCAACTTCAACTGGCCTACCCAGCCATGGAGCATCATCCAGTGAGAATTTTCAAGGTGAAACTTCAGAAACTTTTGACTTTGCAGCACTGACTCAGTCACAGCACCTTCTCTATACACTGCACAACCTTTTCTCATTCTTTTTTGTGTTTCAGTTGCATTTTTACCTTTCTTGAAATAATAAAGCATAATATGACAAAAAATGTTGCTTCTTTCTTCCATCTTATTAAAATGGCTACACAAACATTTTTTAAAAAGAGTCTTCCCAAGAGCAAGTTGATAATGTGACCTTGGAGCTCTCCTCAAAGTCCCAAAGTCCCCGCCTGATAAAGAAGACTCCGCACCAAATAAGGACAAGCAGTATCATTGTGAACTGAAGGTCCAAGAAACTGTAGTCAGTCCCTGACGTCTCTGAGCCCAGTTTCCCGGTGGGTGAGTGAACTGACAGTCATCATTGTCATCACTGCTCACTGTGAGTATTCATGAGACGGTGTCATGAAGACACTTGGCCCAGGTGGCATGTGTCCAAAGGAACTTTACAAGTGCCACTTACTCATGAGTTTGAACACTCATTAAACATGCATTGCCAAAGGGATTTCTATGTGCAGGGGCTGTGCTAGGAGCTTTGAAGCAACAGCAAGTAAAGAGTCAAGGTCTCTCCCTTGATGAGAACTCCTGGTGATGATGCAGAAGCATCTATGTCAACACTCAACAGCTATGCCATATGGTTAATAATACAGGAGGTAAGAGGGGTTGCTGTGGGGCCCAGAAGAGGGACATCAGACCGAGGCTGGGGATGGACTAGCAAAAAAGAGACCTCCCAGGAAATTGCCGTTCTGTGTATTGCTGGTGGGAGTTCACAATGATGCAACTGCTATGGAAATCAATGTGGCACTTCCTCAAAAAGTTAACAGAAATCACCACAGGGTTCAGCAATTCCACTTCTTGGTACTTATGCCAAAGAATTGAAAGCAATGACTCCGACAGACATTTGTATCCCTGTGATCAGAGCAGTCTTATTCCCAACAGACAAAAGAGTGTAAGCAACCCAAGGTCCATAGACAGATGAATGGGTAAACAAAATGTGGTACGTATATGCAATGGAAGATTATTCTACTTTAAAAATGTAAGAGATTCGGACACATGCTACAACATGGATAAACCGTACAGACATCGTACTGAGTGGAATGAGCTGGCCACAAAAGCATAAATGTTGGATGATTCCACTTGCCATCTGGGATCGACATGGATGGGATGGACTTTGAGGGCATTTATGCTAAGTAAAATAAGTCAGGCAGAAAAAGACAGATACTGTATGGTTTCACTTATATGTGGAATCCAGAAGCAGCAATAAGAGCAGAACCAAGCTTATAGATAATGCAAACATACTGGTGGGTCCGGGGGTTGGTGAATGGGTAAAATGAGTCCAAAAGTAAAAACGTGCAGTTATAAATAAGGCATGGGGATCCAATATATAGGATGGCAACTATAGTTAATAATACTGCATTGTATATTTGAGAAAAACAACAGAAAAGATTCATTCCAGGAGAAATGGCCCTGGATGGGAATCTTAATGATTGAGTAGAAGTTTGGGACCTAAAAACAACATATTTAATTGCTTCTCTTGTTTCTTCTTCCACTTGTGCAAAGGTCACTAAGACTTCCTTTCCTAAAGAGACCTAATTTTAGACTCAACATTCCTGATAAAGCCCCAGGATCCAGTCTGACTCACAGTGGTATCTGCTGCTGCTGCTAAGTTGCTTCAGTCGTGTCCGACTCTGTGCGACCCCATAGATGGCAGCCCACCAGGCTCCCCCGTCCCTGGGATTCTCCAGGCAAGAACACTGGAGTGGGCTGCCATTTCATACACAGTGGTATCTAGCTCCATCTAATTGTAAGTTGTACTCATCTAGGTCCTTGGAGCCACATGGAGATGGAAGAAGTAAGAAACCAAGAGGAACACCTCTCAGTCCACACATCACAATCCGCTCCAGATGGACCACAGAGGAAAGTAAAAGCCAGCAACTCAATACTACCCTGAAAGGACTAGAAACGAATACTTACCAAACATCTAGGAAAGAAAAGACTTGCTAAGTATAGCAGTAATGGGGGGGGGGGGGCGCGGCGCGGGGAGCTCAAGGGAAGACAATGTTCAGAAAGGACTCTAGCAAAATGTAAAATTTCTACATACGGCAGGTGGGGCAAGGAGCGGGGAAAACAAGTATGAAAATATTGGCAGCAAAGAGTTACTGTCTTTATTCTATAAAGAATTCATACCCATTAGTAAGAAAAGCAGCTGTGAAAAGGTGGACACAGTCTCCCAGCTGCCTTATCCTCTCCCAACCAACTGAATGTTGTACTGGGAAGAACTTCAAGCAGTTTTGGGGACCATGAGGGTCTTCCCTCCATCTGAAAGAGATAGAGGGCATCTGACCTTGCAGAGAGCCAGGAGCCTCTATTATATAATAATGGTGTATAATTAGCGTCTCAATAATTTAGGATGATACAAACTCCTTGGATATACTTGCTAAGGAGGAGGTAACCACCACGGCAGGATCTAGAGGTCAATGACCTGGTTTTGGGACTTGACCTGGCTTTTTTCTGGCTGTGAGCTCTTGAGTGAGTCACTAACCCCGGGGCTGTGACCACTAGCACAACCCATGGAGCGAGTGGCAGAGTGTTCAAAGTACCCCTGGTGTATGAAAGCATTTGGCAAACTGTGATGTATCCAATAAATAGGAGGGATATCCATTACTCAGGACATCATGATTCCTCTGGAAGTGGCTGTTTATTTCAGTTAATGTCCCACAGTCTGACCCTCCTGCTGGGGCTGCAGCCTCCCAGATAAGGGACAGGCTTCCCTTCTCAGTCTCGTGTTTGCTTAAAGGAAGACTGTTCCACGTGACCACGATTCTACGTTCCATTCAGCAATTACAGAACTCTAATGACTTTATGGCTAATTCTGTTCTGATTCATATATTGGTTAATTAGGATTTTTACCCTGTAACAGATGGCTGTCTTCATTAAATCATGATCCATTCACTCTGACTGGAAGCAGCTGGTTTGGTGGGGAGGGGGTATTGATGGCAATTTATTTCCCACACGTGAAAACTGAGCCAGGAGGAAGGGAATTCGGGTGGAAATAATGCAATTTGTTTTATTTAGTTTTACCTGTAAAATTAGGGCTCCCTACCACCACCACCACCACCACTTTGAGCCTTCTAGAGTTTCCCACTCCCAGGAAACTGATGGAGGGAGCAGGCACTGCTGATGCTGCCCAGGGTTCCAGCGCCTGGGGGTACAGCGGCAGCAGCACCAAGGTAGACCAGTTGTATCTACCTTGAGGGGCAAACCCATGGTTCTTGGAAAGAAAAGTGTTTTGTTTTTAATTTTCATTTATTTTCTCTTACAGACAAGACTGTAAGCCTCCGAGAGGAAAATCACTTGACCCAAAATACCAAGTAGTGTTGGTCAGGATCAAGTCCACAGCCTGGATCCTGACTTGTCATCTTGGGGTCCCTGGAGCAGTATTATCAGGGTCACCTCAGAGCTTGTAAGAGACGCAGAGTCCACACCCCCACTGACCTGCTGAACAAGAATCAACATTTTATCGAGACCCTTGAGAGTGACGTGTGTGCTCTTGAAGGGTCCAGTGGTGACTTGGGGGCATGGCTACCTTGGGGGTTGTAACTCATGAGGCACATGCTGAGGACCAGGAGCTTTACAGCTTTTACAAGATGCTTCCTGTGCTTTATCTCATTTAGTATTCGCAAGTGTTGAATACAAAGCAGGTACTTTAGTCCCATTTTGCTGATGGAGAAAGGGGAATATACTTGACCAAAGTCACACAGATAATAGATGAGATTTCAACCTGACTTTGTCTAATGGCTAAGCCTGGGCTTACAACTGTTAGAGCCAATATTATCTCTAATGCCAGTGACTTTTTTTAAGTTAATTGTTGCTGGAGTGTAGTTGATAAGCAATGCTGTGTTAGTTTCTGCTGTAAAGCAAAGTGAATCAGTTATACATATACATATATACATCCTTTTTTTAGATGTTAATCCCATATAGGTCATTACAGAATATTGACTCAAGTTTCCTGTGTTATACAGTAATTTCTCTTATTAATCGTTAATTTACTTTAAATACAATAATATACATATGTCAACCCCAATCTCCCAATGTATCCCTTTCACCCACTTTTTCCCCCTTGGCAACCTTAAGTTTGTTTTCTACATCTGTGTCTCTACTTCTGTTGTGTAAATAGCCTCATTTGTACCATTTTTTAGATTTCACATATCAATGATAGCATATGATATTTATCTTTCTTTGTCTGATTTACTTCACTCAGTATGACAAACTCTAGGTCCACCACATTGCTGCAAATCATGATTTCATTATTTTTTATGGCTACTAGTGTTCCATTGTATATATCTACCATATCTTCTTTATTCATTCCTCCAGCAATAGATATTTAGGTTGCTTCAGTGGCCTGGCTATTGTAAATACCAAGTTTTTAACCACAGGTAGAACCAAAGATGTCTTCAGTATCTTTCTAAATATATTACATTCCTTCCCTCTGAAATTAAGTAGCTGAAACTTAATGTCACTTTTTTCAAAATTATAAATGTCCTCAGTTCAGTTCAGTTCAGTTGCTCAGTCGTGTCTGACTCTTTGCGACCCCATGAATTGCAGCACGCCAGGCCTCCCTGTCCATCACCAACCCGTGGACTTCACCCAGACTCATGTCCATCGAGTCAGTGATGCCATCTAGCCATCTCATCCTCTGTCATCCCCTTCTCCTCCTGCCCCCAATCCCTCCCAGCATCAGAGTCTTTTCCAATGAGTCAACTCTTCGCATGAGGTGCCAAAGTACTGGAGTTGCAGCTTTAGCATCATTCCTTCCAAAGAAATCCCAGGGCTGATCTCCTTCTGAATGGACTGGTTGGATCTCCTTGCAGTCCAAGGGACTCTCAAGAGTCTTCTCCAACACTTGTTCAAAAGCATCAATTCTTTGGCACTCAGCTTTCTTCATAGTCCAACTCTCACATCCATACATGACCACAGGAAAAACCATAGCCTTGACTAGACAGACTTTGTTGGCAAAGTAATGTCTCTGCTTTTTTAATATGCTATCTGCTGCTGCTGCTGCTGCTGCTAAGTCACTTCTGTCATGTCCGACTCTGTGAGATCCCATAGACGGCAGCCCACCAGGCTCCCCCATCCCTGGGATTCTCCAGGCAAGAATTCTGGAATGGGTTGCCATTTCCTTCTCCAATCCATGAAAGTGAAAGTGAAGCCGTGTCCAACTCTTAGCAACCCCATGGAGTGGAGCCCACCAGGCTCCTCCGTCCATGGGATTCTCCAGGCAAGAGTACTAGGTTGGTCATAACTTTTCTTCCAAGGAGTAAGCATCTTTTAATTTCATGGCTGCAGTCACCATCTGTAGTGATTTTGGAGCCCCCCAAAATAAAGTCTGACACTGTTGAATGTCTATTATTTTAGAATACAAGGAGATCCTAAGCAGAGCTGTTTTTCCCTTTACTGAATGAACAGTCTCCTGGATTATTAAATAAACATTTAATTTTAGAATATTTTTAAATGTATAGGAAAATTGCAATGATAGTACAGGACTTCCCATATACCCTGTACCAAGTTTCCCCTCTTATTAATATCTTATATGAGTGTGGGACATTTGTCACAATTAATGAATCAAATTTTGTTCAGTTTTCCTTAGCTTTTAATGATCTTCTTTTTCTGTCCCAGGATCCCATCCAGGACACCACATCACATTTAGTTGTCATGTCTCCTTAGGCTCCTCCTGGCTGTGACGGTTTCTCTGACTCTCCTTGTTTCTGATGCCCTTGCCAGTTTTGAGGAGTCAGGTACTTTGTAGAATGTCCCTCACTTGAGATTTGCCTGATATTGTCCTCACCATTAGGCTGGGCTTGTGGGTTTGAGGGACGAAGACCACAGAGATCGTCAGATTGTATCAGGGGAGGGCATATACTGTCAACATGACTTTTCCCTGTTGATGCTGCCCTTGACCACCTGGCTAAGGTTGTATTTGATTACTCCACTGCGAAATTAACTCATTCTCCATCCGCACATTTCCATACTGTACTCTTCGGAAGGAATTTTATGGGAGAAATATCTCTACCCATCTTGGGTTCGTTGGCTGGGGCCTTGCAAATTAGATTGACAAAAAAACAGATTAACAAGAGGAAAAACGGGTGTATAAACATGTGTATCATGCCTACACATGTTTACATATGTGAGCACCCAACGATGAATAACTCAAAGGAGTGATTAGAACACGGGCTTTATAGCATCTCAACAAAACAACAGATTTTGTAGAGAGGGGACAGACATGGATTTTGAGTTTCTAGGGAGGGCAAATGCTGCTGTTGCTGCTAAGTCGCTTCAGTTGTGTCTGACTCTGTGCGACCCCAGAGACAGTAGCCCACCAGGCTCCCTCGTCCCTGGGATTCTCCAGGCAAGAACACTGGAGTGGCTTGCCATTTCCTTCTCCAATGCATGAAAGTGAAAAGTGAAAGTGAAGTCGCTCAGTCGTGTCCGACCCTCAGCGACCCCATGGGCTGCAGCCTACCAGGCTCCTCCGCCCATGGGATTTTCCAGGCAAGAGTACTAGAGTGGGGTGCCATTGCTTTCTCCGTCTTGAGGATGGAAGATCTACATAAAATATTTGGAATTCTTCTGTAGGCAAGATTTACCTTTTCTCCCTCATTTATTCAGTGAATCATGTGCTTATATCATTATAGACTCATGGATATTTATTTTTATGCTCTGGGTGATAATCCTATACTACTCTATTTATCTTGATGCTCTAATGTGGTCACTGGGAGCTTTTTCATTTGGCTCGTATATCCCTTTGGCATGCTCCCATCTTTGTGGATTTTCTTTCTAGTATTTCCTTACTTTCTGACACTTTAAGCTGCTCCGGGTTCACCTTGTATATTCCCTTCCCCAGCCCGAGAATCAGTCATTTCCCCAAGGACCACATAATGTTTGAGTTTGTGTTTACTTAGGCCATCTTGTCTCATCTTCCCAACAGCTCTGTGATGTGAGAAGCATTATCCTCCTTCACAGTGTGGATCAGAAAGGAGACTCTGTTTGCCATGAGAATGGAGGCTGGAGCCAGTGTCTGAGTTAACACCTGCCTGCTCCACCTACACCTTTGCCACCTATATGGACCTGTTACATTACAAAATGGAGCAATCCCTTCATCTCAGTTTGGGGATCCGCAAGATTGCAGGGGGAGGAAGAACAAAAAAAGAGAGCCGAGTGGAGTCATTGTGAGGTAAGAAGGAGCTGGTGGAGGTCCTGCTTTGATGAGATTTCTATGTCTACAGAGTATTCACACAGCCTTCTTCTTCTGCAGCCCACCACTCAAACTGTCCTGCTTTGATGAGATCTCTGTCTACAGAGTATACACATGACCGGCCTCTCACCACCCCTTAGCTCTCCTTCCATGGAGTCCTAGAACTCCAGTTCTAGAAAGTACTCTGCAATCACAGCATCCACTCTTCTCCTTTTACAGGAGAAAGTCAGAGAAGACAAGAGGCTTGTTCAAGAGTGAACACAACTACATGCCAGAGTTGGCGCTGGGATCCAGACCCCCTTATCCCTAAGTCCTTGCCCCCCAGTAGCCTTAATCATAGTAACCTGGTTTCACTGGGGAGCCGGGGCCGTTGAGTTGCCATGAGGAATGGCATTACTCATCCTTCAGCCCATCTCTTTTCATGTCCTGAGCCTGCGGAGTCTATCCCTTGAAGATGGGGAGAGGTATTAATTTCCACCCTTTACTTACCGAAGCATTCTCCCTCACCCCACAATTAGGCTTTAGCAAAAGACTTTTCCTGAGCCTCACTCTGGGTCCTTCTCTTGCGTTGCTTTTTATTGCATCCTCAAATCCCAGCCAAAGCAGCAGGGATTTGGCTATGGAGCCTGGAGTTCCAAATTACTGTTGTATCAGAATCCCTAGTTCCTCAAGCCTGACATGCAGCGTTTGGTGGGGACAGGACCCACAGAATGATGAATAGTCACCAATTCACTTCCAGCCTGATGGCCGTGGAGCCGTCCACCGTGCCATTAAGAGAGCCGCGCTTGGCAAGGGAGAGGCAGGCAAACAGCGATGAATATTTTTATGATCCAGCTCGAAGTGAATTCATCTGACAGCCTGTCTAGCTTCAGGGCAAGCAGGAAGAGATTAAATAAGCTAACGGATGCGATAGCACTTTTTAAACTGTAAACTGGTTGTGAAAGCACTTTCTGACCGTAAAGTGTTATGTAAATAGGAGATGAGAGGGGTGCGGGAGCCCTGCTGAGAGGATGTTGGCGGAGTGTGGGCAGTTAGCACTCCAGACCTGAATTCCGCAATGTCTGCTCCAGGATCTCCAGCTCCTTTATGAATTTAGGATTATAGATTTTGTAATCAAGAGAATCTTTTTTTCTCCCCTTTTGAATAACTTTTCCTTTGCAGCAGACTAAGCCGCCCCTCCTCGATGGCATCCATTTAAAAGTGCATGCTGACTGCAAGGGAAATTTTCAGTGGCTCCCCTCCACAAAATATCTCATTCTCTATGAAATCAGCTAAATGTAGTGAGTCCTAGAGAACAACAAATGACTCCTCGAAGATTTATAAAAGGCATAAACAGTTCTATAAAGAATTTGATAGTTTTCTAACTAATAATTATTACGAGTGATTACACGGCTATTTACCTTGGTTAAAACCCATAAAATTATACACTTAAAACTGATAAATTTTATAGTATGTAAATTATGCCTCAATAAAGCTGTTTTTTAAAAAGGCATAAACACCTAGGAAGAGTTTGCTATTTTTCAAACAATATTATTAGCTAAATTTAACCTCATATTTTCCTAGGCATAGAATGTTTCTTTCTATCGCATTGACCAAAAAGTTTGTTCCGGGTTTTCCATAAGCTGTGAAAAAAACCCAAATGAACTCTTTGGCCAACCCAATACGTTATTTTAAATTTCGTCTTCAGGACAACCATCTCAAGCTGAGATTGGAGTTCTGAAACTTTGGACAAGCTTCCTATCAAAAAACCCTCTCTAAGAATTTTCCCAGGCTTCTCTGGTGGCTCAAGTGGTAAAGAATCTGCCTGCCAGTGCAGGGATGCAGGTTCAATACCTGGTCAAGAAGATCCCCTGGAGAAGGGAATGGCAACCCACTCCAGCATTCTTGCCTGGAGAATCCCATGGACAGAGGAGGCTGGCGAGCATGGGGTCTCAAACAGTCGGACACGACTGAGGGGCTAAACAATGACAACCGATTTCAGAAAAGCTCTTGTTTTAACTTTCTAACACATGAGGTAGAAATTCTTACCTGACTCTGCCGTGTTCTTTACTGGTCAGATGCTCAGAGAAGGAAATTTTTTAAAATTTAGTTATTTTTTAATCGGAGGATAATCACTTTACACTATTATGTTGGTTTCTGCCATACATCAACATGAATCACCCACAGGTACACATATGTCCCCTCCCTCTTGAACCTCCTTCCCACCTCCCACCCGACTCCATCCCTCTAGGTTATCACAGAGCACCTGTTTGTGCTCCCTGAATCACACAGCAAATTCCCACTGGCTATCTATTTTACGTATGGTAATGTATGTTTCCATGGTACTCTCTCAATTCGTCCCACCTTCTCCTTCCCCCACTGAGACCACAAGTCTGTCCCCGTGTCTGCATCCCCATTGCTGCTGCTAAGTCACTACAGTCGTGTCCAACTCTGTACGACCCCATAGACGGAAGCCCACCAGGCTCCCCCGTCCCTGGGATTCTCCAGGCAAGAACACTGGAGTGGCCCATTGCTGCCCTGCAAATAAGTTCATCAGCACCATCTTTCTAGATTCCACATGCACTAATACACAATGTTTATTTTTTCAGAGAAGGAAATTTAAAGATCATTTTCAACTGCATCAAAGGGAAAATGTGTCACCTTCACCAGCTGTATTCTAGCATAAATTCCTAGGGACTCAATTCAGGTATGACAAACTCTTATCTTTGCAACAATATAGCATTGACAGTGAGTCCAGCATTTTCAGTGATTTGTACTGTTATATGGGGAACATTTGTTTCTTACTCTTGATATTTCCACCGTTAAGGAAGGAACATGATTCATGTAACTCTCAGTGTTTCCTGGTTCCTTCCATGGGGAGGAACGTTGGTAGTCACCTTTCTCTCTCCCTTTCCTGAGTCTCACCTGGAGGCTGAAATGACTTACCAACTTGGCAGGTATGGAAAAATAAACCAGGCAGACTCAAGTTACTTCCCCCAGTCTTCATCTTGAGAGTGAGCCTCCCCACTGAAGCATGAAGTCTCTTCTCCTCCATGTCCTAAGACTAAGAACGCCCCCCCCACACACACACATACACCGACGGACCCAGTGCCCTATCCCACCCAGCTGCTAGGACTGGGTAGTTAAATCAGTCTAATACTAGGGTCGAATTTCAATAAGTCCACTTACTCAAGGATAAAAGCCATGTCTTCCAAGCCCAATGTTCCATCCACTTTTTTATTTGGACAGGAAAGGGGTGTCATTAACGAACTACCCTCAAAGACCCCAGCACTTATAAGATAAAGCAATGGCCATGCACTGAATTCTCAGTCCAACCACCTCACTAGACAGTGACTATAGACATGCTAGTTAATCTTTCTGAGCTCCATGTATAAAACGTAGAGAAAACCAGTTTCAGCATCACAGGGCAGGCATAAGTATTGAATAAGATAACGAACAGGAAAGAAGTTGTTGAACTGTGACCATCCCTGTACTTACGAGCTATGCCTAAAACCACCTGCTCTAGACTAAATATTTGTGTCCCCCACAATTTTCGGTATTGACACCTAATCCCTAATGTGATGCTATTAGGAGGTGGGGCATCTGGGGGATGATTAGGTCATTCAGGTGGAGCCCTCATGAATGGGATTAGTGCCCTAATAAAGAGCCCCCAGAGAGTTCCCTAGTCCCTTTCACTATGAGAATATGCAACAAGAAGACAGGAAGTGGGTCCTCACCAGCCACTGAATCTGCCAGCACCTTGATCTTGGATGTCCCTGTCTCCAGATCTGTGAGAAATAAAATTCCTGTTGTTTAGAAGTCACTCAGTCTATGATATTCTGCTCTAACAGCCCAGATGGGATAAAACATCATTGTAACCAGTCTTTAGTAAACGCATCCAAATGCACACTTGCATGCAGAGATCCAAGCTATTTACATGACACCTGTTCCCTTCGCATCTCATAGATCATCAACCACTTTGCAGTCTTGGCTCTGGGAGAAGCCCTGATAAGACTTTGTAACAGAGGAAGGCACCGTTTGTTGGATGTCACATGGATATAGTGAGGTGGCTGAGAGCAGTCCAAACAGAACTGGCTGGACTCCTAGCTCCACTGCTCATTAGCTGAGTGTCTGTGGGTGCATTATTCACCCCTTCGTCTGCAAAATGAGAATGATATTAAGTGAGGGTCATAGTGGACCTGCTTTGTAGGGTTATCATGAGGAGTAAATGAAGTAAGGCATGGGATAAATTCAATTTGAATTCCGGCACATCATAAGGATTCATTCCATGTTAACAGACATTAGGTTGGCTACCTACTCTCTCCATATGGCACCCATGATAGTCACAATCCCCAGGCTAGTCAGAATTCTCTCCTAAACTCTTTCTCTGAACCCAGCCTCCTTCTGAGCCTTTGTACCCCCTCATTTCAGCCTCACCCACGCTCTCAATTACCCCAGTCAAGCAGGCAGCCCCATGCCCTGTTTGGCCCAAGCTCCCTAGAGGTGATCAGCAGCTATGCTTATTTGTTCCTGCACTTACTCATTCAACAAGTGCATCCCGAGTACTTCCTCCACCAAACCCTGGGCTGGGAGTTGGGGCCATGTTGACAGAACAGTCTCCTTCTCTCACCCTTGCACAGCTCATCTGAGTGGGTTACAGACACAAATGCCTCCACCCCACAGCTGGCTGTGAAGGAGGAACCCAGAGGGACAGGCAGTGCTTTGAGAGACCAGGACATGCTTCCTTCCAAGAAGGTCACATTCCACTAGAACTCTGAAGGCAGGAGATGCTGAGGAAGAGCCCCTAAGCTAATGAAAAGGTGAGGAAGGGAACCAAGGTAGACAAAGGCATGGAAATATGAAGCCAGAGGAAACGGTGTAGTGGTCTAGAGTCTAAGGCCACCAGGAAGAACACTGTCCTCAGAGATGGGGTTGGGCAGCTGAGTCCATGCTGGGCTTTGCAGAGCCCTGAATTTCATGCTAAGGGTTTCCAGATGCTTGAGCCAGGACTTGGAGTGGACAGGGTTCAAAGGTGTTCCTCAGGACAATGAATAGAGCAAGTTGGGAGGATGGATAGTGACAGGTTGGGAAGGCTGAGATGCCTTCTGAAGATTGGTGGACAGTGATGGTCTTCAGTCACTTGTCCCCTCATTCATCTGAGAAAATGTTCTTGAGTTCCCTAGGATAGGCAGCAGCTGTGTGTCTTTGAGGTTTTTCCAGATGGTGCTGGTGGTAAAGAACCCACCTGCCAGTGCAGGAGACATAAGAGACACTGGTTCGATTCCTGGATCAGGAAGATCCCCTGGAGGACGGCATGGCAACTCCCTCCAGTATTCTTGCCTGGAAAATTCCATGGGCAGAGGAGCCTGGTGTGCTACAGTCCATAGGGTCGCAAAAAGTTGAACAGGACTGAAGCGACTTAACATGCACATGTATCTTTGAATGAGACATCTGAGCCTTCCTGGGCCTCCAAGAACCTTCTTTTGTCCATGAAAGAAAGATGCTGGTACTCGGGGACCAAGGTTGTGCTGTCTGGACACAGGTCTTGGGCACAGATTGCTTTCCAGAGTCTTCTGTAGCCTCAAGACTCTGCTCTGCCCAACCAGCAATACTGGCTTTGAGGACTTAAGAATACCTCATCAGCCTTTCCCACGTTCCACCAATCTGATCTCCCTGCCAGCAAAGGAAGACATTTCCATATCATCCGGGCACAGAAAGTGGGTGCTTGCCCAGAGATAGGATATGCCCTGAATGTCAATATCCTCTAAACGGGCATCTTCTCCAGACAGATGAGGAATCACAGATGCATAGAGGGTGTTTTCATCAGTTGAGGCTTCACATCATGCACTGATACTGTGACTGGGGCTTTTAATGGCCTTCACTTAACCTTGCAAAAATCCTAGGACAGGACTTCCCAGAAGGTCTAGCTGTTAAGACTCTGTTCCCACTGCAGGGGCAGGGGTTTGATCCCTGGCTGGGGAACTAAGATTCAGCATGCAGTGCTGCGTGGCTCCCCCCACCAAAAAAAATCCTAGGAAGAAGGTATTTGTATTCTCAAATCCCCAAGGACCAAACAGGACCAGGGAGTCTAAACAAGACATTTGCCTCAAGTTACAAAACAAAGACGCAGCAGAGCTGGGACCTAAGACAGCAGGGGCTGGCTCCACATTTCCAGGTCTTTCCACCGTACCACTCTTTGGAATCACCCTGACCTCCTCGCCTGTCCAGCACACCTCACCCTCTGGGAATTGGGGAGGGTTCCTGGAGTGATGGCTCTCCCCACCTCAAGGAGAACAGGCTGCTGTGGCAACATGATCCAGGGAGGAAATACCACTTTAATGCATCTCATCCATCACCCACTCCAACAGAAAAAACAAATTATGAAACATGCCCTGTGTTGCCCTTTCAAATCCTGGTGGAGAGCAACAATTAAAACTTCCCACAGTAAGAGTCACCCTGGAGACAAATGAAAGGAAATGGAATGTAAAACAGAGGGAGAGAGGGGTCTCAGGGGGATCTGGGTAACCACAGGTTCCTTCAGAGAGATGAGCATTTTACAGATGGTTTGCGGGCAGTCTTTGGACGGACACTCTCAAAAACAAACCCAGGAAGTCATTTATCAACATGAATATAAGTTATGCACACTCGTTCATTTATAGCAACGCTTTCTGACTTAAACAATAAAACACAATCATTAAAGAAAAAAATTGAAAGTAACAGAAAACACAGGGAGAAGGAATCCCCTTTGGTTCCACTCTGTTACTTCTTTCCCCAACCCAGTAAACAGGTCCTCTCAGAAATAGAGTTGTGGGCAATATCTGATTCATTTCATTCTACTTCTTTCACACGTTCAAAGCTATGATTTGGAGGGAAGGTGAAGTATTTATTTAACATCTACAATGTACCAGGCAAGTGCTTCCTGCATTGCTCCTGTTGCCTTATTTCATTCTCATAATGATACTGGGAGGTCCATTGCACCAACCCTGTTTTAAGGAGGAGGAAACTGAAGCTCAGAGAGGTTGAAAAACTTAACCCAAGTCACACAGCTTCTAAGTGGTGGAGACTGCTTCCCTCTAGGCTTCAAGAAGATTCCAAAGTCCTTGACACCTGGTTCCTTGAGGGGAATATGTTAGATAAAATTAAGACTTGGCCCTGGGACTTCGCCAGTGGTCCAGTGGCTAAGACTCTGCTCTCCCAATGTAGGGGGCCCAAGTTCAAAACCTGGTCAAGGAACTAGATCCCACGTGCCACAGCTATAGATCCCCACGTGTTCAACTAAAACCTGGTGCAGCCAAATAAATAAAATAAATAATTAAAAGAAAAAACTCGGCCCTTACTCTCCAATTGCTCCCAGTTGAACAGGGAGGTTTAAATACACTTGGGATTAATCTGGAGCCCACACAAAATGCCAGCGGTAACAAAGTACAAATGGTAAGAAGAGGTTTAATTTAAGCCCTTTGGGAATCCACAGAAGGAGCGTGGACCTTTCAGTCTGAAGAAGACAAAGAGGGATCACATTAATGGAAGGGGTGACATTTGATTTGATGTTTGAAAACAGAGTGGGTAAAAGCCATGTTGGTGGAGGGAGGGGATGGAGGGCAATCCAGGCAGAGGTAACAGCCTGAAGAAAGCAAAGAGGTAGAGGACTTCCCTGATGGCACAGTGGATAGGAGTCTGCCTACCAATGCAGGGGACACGGGTTTGATCCCTGATCCAGGAAGATCCCAGATCTTGTGGAGCAACTAAGCCCACAAGTGCCACAACTACTGAAGCCCGCGGGGCCTAGAGCCTGTGCTCGACAGTGAGAGAAGCCGCCTTAATGAGAGGCTGTGCACCGCAACCAGAGAGCTGCCCCCACTCTCTGCAACTGGAGAAAAGCCTGTGTCGCAACAAAGACCCAGCACAGCCGAATATAAAATAAATAAATAAAATTATATTTCTATAAAATTATATAAAATATAAATTTATATATAAAAAAGGAGGTAGAACCCTCCAGAGCCCTGAACAGGAGATAGATTCATTTGGCTGGAACTTAAGGATGTCTGAGTGGAAGACACAGAAAATGAAGCTGGAAATCAGGTTAGAAACATACTGAAGGGCCTTGAGTGCTTGGCTAAGGATTTGAATTTCTGTTATTGTACAGGAGAGGGACATGCCCTGGCTAATAGTTTAAGAAAATCTCTAGCAGTACCTCGAAGTCTGCAATTATCACAGAGAAAGGGCTTGTTGATAACAGTGGTAGGAAAGCAAAGCGGAGGAAAGAACCAGAATATAAGATACGTTGGAGATGAGATTTCTGACCTGAATTACTAAGTAGATGGTGGGGCCAACATCTCCCTGAGAGGGAACCCAAGGAGAGAAAAATACAATGTGATCAATTTCAGCCAGCTGAGTTTGAGATGCCAGTGAGGCATCCAGGTGGTATGTCCAGTAGGCAGGTGTTTATGTGTGTCCAGCCCTGGAGATGCTGACCTAACACATTTTAGCATAAGCCAGTAGGGACTTTGGAAATGACCCATTCCAGCCTCATCACCCGTTTAGCAAACTCAGCAACACGTTAGCCTCCAGTATATTGACTCCCCTAAATGCCACTGACTTTCCAACATCCACCCACAGAACCACTCACTTTATTTCCTTATCTCTGGAAACTTCCTCCTTCTGAAGTCATAACTTCTAGTATTCCCCACTCTGTTCTCATCTTCCAAATTCTCAAGCCCCCCATTCTATCAAGGGCTCGCTTCTCCATTTCTCCCAGGCTTTGGGCTCCCTCTTGCCCATTCTGCATCCCTACCCAGCTTTTTTCTGGGATTCCCTGATAGCTCAGATGGTAAAGAGTCCGCCTGCAGTGCTGGAGACCCAGGTTCGATCCCTGGGGCGGGAAGATCCCCTGGAGAAGGAAAGGCAACCCACTCCAGTATTCCTGCCTGGAGAATCCCATGGATGGAGGAACCAGACAGGTTACAGTCCATGGGGTGGCAGAGAGTTGCACATGACTGAGCGACTTCACTTCACTTCACTTCACCCAGCTTTTACTCCATGGTGGGTGGTCTAAACCATTCTTTCATCAACATCCTTGATTCCCTTGCACCTTATCCCTACACTGCATGCAGTTGGCAAAACTCCATCAATCTCTCCATGCAAATTCCCACCTTCTCTGCTCCTGGGCTAGATTGCTGAGCAGAAGAAAAATCATGAAGTTATGCTGATTAGGTCTGCTAAAAATTCCTGATCCTCTCCTAATCAGGCCACCCACATCACTGTCAAAATCTTTTACTTGTCCTTTTTTCAGCCTCCTTTTCCACCTCATTTCCTCTTTCCTTGCTCCATGAATTCTCTCCTCTTTTTCCTGCTTCTTTAACCTCCCCTTCTCAACTGCTTTCATGCTCGGGTCTCTTTCACGTCAGCTATCCTCCAATCTCACAGCTGTTTTTCTCTTCTCGACTGTCAGGAGTTATCTTTAATGCCATTCACAGATTCCCTTTCATTTCTCAGCCCATTAAAACTGGCTTTTACCTCCCAGAACTGGTCCTGGGAAGATTATCACTGAACTTCTGAGAACCAGTGGGACGTGTTTCTTCTGCACCTAGTCATGATGCTTGTCTCCAAGATCTGACTCTGCTGATCCCTGGATTTTGTTGAATCTCCTGTTCCCAAGGATTCCACAGCATTGAAGCTTCAGGTTTATCTCATCCCACTTTCATCCTTTCTCTGGATTCCTCATAGTCTCCTTCTCTTCCCATTCCAAACATGTTATTTCTTAACATTCTATTCTCAGCCTGTGGGTCTTTGAATTTTACACACACCCTTGCTAGGAGATCTTGTTCAGTTGTTGTTTTTAGTCACTCTTTGTGACCCCATGGACTGAAGTATGCCAGGCTCCTCTGTCCTCCACTATCTCCAGGAGATCGCTCAAACTCATGTTCACTCAGTCAGTGATGCTATCTAACCATCTTGCCCTCTGCCTACCTCTTCTCCTTTTGTCTTCAATCTGTTCCAGCATCAGAGCCTTTTCCAACAAGTCGGCTCTTTGCACCAGGTAGCCAAAGTTTGGGGGCTTCAGCTTTAGCATCAATCCTTTCAATGAATATTTGGGACTGATCTCCTTTACAATGGACTTGTTCAGTGCCATTGTTTAAATGACCAACTAAATACAACTCCAAAGATTGTATCATCAACCAGAGCTTCTTTCAATGAGCCAGACTTATATCTATCTGCATATCAGATCTTTCTACTTTGACACATCATTGGTTCCTCAAACTCAACTTGTCCTAAAGTGTTGTCTCTTGATCTTAAATGGTGGCGTGACCATCTACCTGGTTAAACCTGGAAGTCATCCTTGACTCTTCCTCCTCTTACTCATCACATTCAACAGATCTCCCGGTTCTGATTATTTTACCTCCCAGACAACCCTGAACACACTTTCTCCCTCAATATCTCCCAGTGTTTTCTATATCCTTAACATCTCTCCCCAGATTCCTATAACCATCTCCTCACTAGTCTCCTTTGCCAACTTTATTTTCTTCAAAACTATTCTCTATATTGTTAAAGATAAATCCTACAGGATTGCTCCTTTGGAAAACCTTTCCAAGACGCTTGATTACCCATAAAGAGTGTTAGCCAAAGAGAATTTTAAGATACTGGATTTTCATAGTGTTACAAATTGTTACCAAGTCAATAAATGGACCAGTTTTCTTCACTGAAGGATTCTCAGTCCTCTAATCCGCCACTGTTTTTTAGGAATCTCTAAAGCATCACCTTAGGAGATCCAATCAGTCCATTCTAAAGGAGATTAGTCCTGGGTGTTCTTTGGAAAGAATGATGCTAAAGCTGAAACTCCAGTACTTTGGCCACCTCATGTGAAGAGTTGACTCATTGGAAAAGACTCTGATGCTGGGAGGAATTGGGGGCAGGAGGAAAAGGAGACGACAGAGGCTGAGATGGCTGGATGGCATCACTGACTCGATGGACGTGAGTCTGAGTGACCTCCAGGAGTTGGTGATGGACAGGGAGGCCTGGTGTGCTGCAGTTCATAAGGTCGAAAAGAGTCAGACACGACTGAGAGACTGAACTGGACTGAACTGAACTGAAAGCATCACCCATGCATTCTTGGCCTCAGGACTTTTCCCCAAGGACCATGTTACAAGACTCGTTTTCTAAGAAACATGTTTTAGAACTCAATTAGTCTACACAATAAAAAGAGTTCTATATTGTTCTCCATAAAGAGAAGGGAAAATATCATATGATATCAATTATGTTCTGTGCTCTGCTTAGTCACTCAGTCATGTCTGATTCTTTGTGACCCCATGGACTGTAGCCCACCAGGCTCCTCTATCCATGGGGATTCTCCAGGAAAGAATACTGGAATGGGTTGCCATGCTCTCCTCCAGAATATCTTCCCAACCCAGGGATCCAATCCAGGTCTCTCACTTTACAAGCAGATTCTTTACCATCTGAGCCACCAGAGAATGTGTAATCAAAAAGAATGGTACAAATGAACTTCTTTACAAAAAATAAATAGAGTCACAGATAGAGAAAATAAATCTATGGTTACTAGGAGGGAACAATGGGGAGAAATAAATTGGGAGATTGGGACTGATATATACACACTACTGTATATAACGTAGATAACTAATAAGAACCTACTGTATAGCCCAGGGAACTTTTCTCAATATTCTATAATGATCTATATGGGAAATGGATTTTTAAAAGTTTGAAGATATGTGTCTTTGCTGTACAGCAGAGAATAACACAACATTGTAAATCAACTATACTCTAATAAAAATTTTTAAAAACAGAGTTCCAGAGATAGATATGGAAGGTCCTGTGATGTCTTCCAAATGGACTGCTCTAACCCAACTCCTCCCATGCTCTGCCTCACCTCCTAAGCTGTGGGAATAGCAGGCACACACACATCATTCTACCTTTGCCACCCTGCCTCTTACCTCTGTGAATTAAGAATGCTACCTGCTGTATCAGTCAGCAAAGGATGTAGCAGCCATCCATCAAGCCGTTGCGTTACAGTCACCTGGATGGTGAGCCCTGAGGGAACTCAGGATGAGAAAACACAGGATACTGGCCCCAGAGAGCGGAGGTGCACATCAAGGAAATGATTTCAGCGAGCCCAGACTCTTGCATCGTCCCAGACACAGAAAAGCACCAATTGTATTATCTTGAGAAGTCTAATTTTCTTTAATTAGCAGTAACCTTTTGATGTTCTGACTCACTGGTCTTTGCAAAACTCCTATGTATCCTGCCTCTCTCCTTTGCCTCTTTGAAGCAGCCTCTCAGAATTACCTGAGATGCAGGGTCTCAGGCTTAAGTCCTCAGATTTGCTCACCAAATAAAACATAACTCTCAGCTTTTAGGTTGTGCATTTTTTTTCAGTTGACACCTCTTTGCTGTGTCCTCTGTTTGGACTATTCCTCCAATCTATCTTCCCATGAATAATTCTGAAGAATTCTTCATATCTCAGCACAGTTGCCACCTGCTCTGGAAAGCCTAGATCATGGAATATACACAATGGGAGAGTCAAGTAGCTAGAAGAGAATTGGGACCAGTTCACACCCTGTCAATTATAGCTGCTACTGCTAAGTCGCTTCAGTCGTGTCCAACTCTGTGTGACCCCATAGACGGCAGCCCACCAGGCTTCCCTGTCCCTGGGATTCTCCAGGCAAGAACACTGGAGTGTGTTGCCATTTCCTTCTCTAATGCGTGAAAGTGAAAAGTGAAAGTGAAGTCGCTCAGTCGTGTCCGATGCTCAGCGACCCCATGGATTGCAGCCTACCAAGCTCCTCCATCCATGGGATTTTCCAGGCAAGAGTACTGGAATGGGGTGCCACTGCCTTCTCCAGTCAATTATAGAGAGCCCCCCAAAAATGTCTGGTGGGTTGCCAGGACTGACCCAGGCCCCATCAAGTGTTGCTTACCCCATGGAGGACAGGAGTGGGAAGGAAGCTCCACTGACTATCGTCTGGATATGCCAATGGAAAGAGCCCAGAAGGATTCAATGAAATAAGGGTTACCAGCCAAGAAGAGCAGGAGAAAGGATAGACTGGGAATTTGACATGTACATTCTGCTATATTTCAAATAGATAACCAACAACGACCTACTGTATTGAACAGGTAACTCTGTAATAACCTGAATGGGAAAAAAGTTGAGAAAGAGTAGATATACGTATGTGTATAACTGAGTCACCTGAAACTAAGAGCAAAGTACTAGCTAACGACACTGTTAAGCAACTGTGATTTTTATTCAGTCACTGTTGTGTGCGACTCTCTGTGACCCCATGGACTGCAGCTCGCCAGGCATCTCTGTCCTTCACCATCTCCCGGAGTTTGCTTAAATTTATGTCCCTTGAGTCAGAGACGGTATCTAACTATCTCATACTCGGCCGCCCCCTTCTCCTTTTGCCTTCAACCTTTTCCAGCATTGGGGTTTTTTCCAGAGTCAGCTCTTCACATCAGATGGCCAAAGTACTACTCCAATATAAAATAAAAATTATTTAAAAAAGAAAGAGCCCAGTAGAGCCCAAGACACCCATGTACAGTCCCTTTACCCATCTCTCTCCCCAGTGTCTTTCTTCCTACTTCCAGAAGTAGTCAGTTGTTAGGAGTGGACTAAAGGGTAGAAGCCACTTTCCAACATTTCCAAAAGAACAAAAGTTTCTATTTTACAGACCAAGGTAGAAAACCTGATTGAGAGAGAAAATGGTTTCTCCTTCACATGAAACATTCTTAATGGTAGTCTTAATAGTAACAGGGGAAATAGGCCATTTAAGTACATCAAAAGAGCCACATAGAAGCCATAGCCTGCTGATCTATTAATAGTTAACACAGCTGATGCCTTCTGAAATTATTCCTGTGGCTCCCAGAAGGCAGACACAACAGAGCCCAGAAACAGAAAGTAAAGTGAAAAAGCATTAGTCATTCAGTCATGTCTGATTCTTTGCAGCTCCAAGGACTGTAACCTGCCAGGCTCCTCTGTCTATGGAATTAATTCTTCAGGCAAGAATACTGGAGTGGGTTGCCATTCCCTTCTCCAGAGGATCTTCCTGACCCAGGGATCAAACCCAGGTCTCCTGCATGGCAGGCAGATTCTTTATCAGCTGAGCCAATAGGGAAGCCCTAACAGTACTCTTGCCTGGAAAATCCCGTGGGCGGAGGAGCCTGGTAGGCTGCAGTCCATGGGGTCACTAAGAGTCAGACAAGAATGAGCGACTTCACTTTCACTTTTCACTTTCATGCACTGGAGAAGGAAATGGCAACCCACTCCAGTGTTCTTGCCTGGAGAATCCCAGGGACGGGGGAGCCTGGTGGGCTGCCATCTCTGGGGTCGCACAGAGTCAGACATGACTGAAGTGACTTAGCAGCAGCAGCAGCAACAGAAAGTGTATAGGGTTGGAAACGGCTCCCTTCCCTGGCTGTTCTGAGGGCTGTTTCAAGTCTCTGATGAGCTTTACCACAATCTGAGTTACAGAAGTCACGGTCCCTCCCTACTTCCTCTGCAATCCCTCTGGTTATTCTAATCAGGAAGGTATTGGACCACGTTTCACCTCCTGTCTCTCATTCTTCTCATGTAATCTGGATGCCCATCATTTCACTCAGTTGCCCATCCTGGAGGATCTCTCCCTCCTTCCAACTGTTGGCTTCCTTTCCACTTGGCCTCCACGTAGCCCCTCTGGTTCCCATCAGTCTAATTAGTCTCTGTCTCCCTAACCTTGAGGCTTCTCTCATAGCTCAACTGGTAAATCATCTGCCTGCAATGCAGGAAACTCGGGTTTAATCCCTAAGTCAGGAAGATCCCCTGGAGAAGGAAATGACAACCCACTCCAATATTCTTGCCTGGAAAATCCCATGGACAGAGGAGCCTGGCAGGCTACACTCCATGGGAATCACAAGAGTCGGACATGACTTAACAACTAAACCAACACCACCACCCTACCCTTGGACTGCCCATGATGTGAGGAATGCTAAGTGCGGTGAAGCTGCTTCTCCACCGAAGGCATCAGCAGCCTCTCTCCCCAGCAAGATGCCACTGTCTTTCCTTTGGCCCAGACTACCTGGTTTCTGGCTGTCCCACCTTGTTCTGCTGGAGATTGCTTGGTGCCACAGAAAAGGCAGGTCTTGGGGTCCAGAAAGCTCTGCTGCTTTAAGCAGGAAACAGAAGTTTTAGTTTAAGACACTTAACAAGTCTGGGCCTCAATTTCCCCAGCTGTCAAATGGGGATAATAATGTATAAGGCACAAAATGTGTGATAATTAAATAAAAAGACAGCAGCACTGAAAAGTCTGTAAGTTCAATGGAGACAAGTGGGATTTTCAGACCTTCCTGAAGAGTCATTCCTCTTCATTAGGTCATTATGAGGCTTGGACACCAACAGGAGTGTGATCTTGCAGCTCAGTTCCAGACTGATAGGTGTTCCATTCTAGCCTTTACTGTCTCAATCATCCACATGTCCCAGGGTCCAGCTCCTCCTGAACCCTCAAGACCCCCTGAAAGATCTGAGGGACCCTTTAGCCTCCCTTTGAGCTTGACCCCCACCCTCCATGCCCTCTACTTACTTTATGTCACCAGATTAATGAGCTCCAATCACCTGTCTCATTAAAAATTGCTAAACCAATAAATGCTAATTGCTCAAAGAGAGAGAGAGGACCCTTTAAAGAATAGCATATAGAATAAACACAGGAGGTGAGCCCCATAAAAAGGGCTCTGGAATTTAATGAACTCTTTACAGATTTTAATTGTTGTTATTGTTGCACCACTAAGTTGTGACGCTGACTCTTTGCAATCCCATGGACTGTAGCATACCTCTCCTTCACTATCTCCCAGAGTTTGTTCAAACTCAAGTCCATTGAGTTGGTGATGTCATCCAACCATCTCATCCTCCATTGCCCCATTCTCCTCCTATCCTCAGTCTTTCCCCGCATCAGGGTCTTTTCCAAAGAGTCAGCTCTTTGTATCAGGTGGTCAAGGCAGATTTATCCAAAACAATACTCATTCTGCTATGAGGGATTCACCTTGTTTTATGGGGACCAGAACAAGCTCTATTAACTGGCAGAAAAACCAAACATTCCAAGAACAATCACAGATCATGGGGAGGGGGTGGGATGATTGCCAACGCAACAACTGTGCTGATGACTCTGCAAGGCTTCTTCACCACAAGCAGGGGAGTAGTGACTATTATTATCCTCATTTTGCAGGTGGGGAAACTGAGGCTCAGGCAAGTTAAGCCATTTGCTCAAGGTGAGCAGGTGTGGGCCCAGTGGAGCTGAAACTTGAACACAGCCATTGGATCCCAGAGCTTGTGTTCCCACCTCCAGGCATCCTGCCTCAAGGAAGGAGAGAGACACACGTCCCCTAGAGGTCCCATGGCAAATGACCACAGGGGTTGAACAGCCCCAAATCCCATCTAACTTTGTAAATAGCAGTTTTACAAGTGTAGAAACAGCCCTTGAACCTGTACTCAAATGAGTCCTTATTGGAAAAGTCACTCTTCCTCCCTTAGTCTCAGCCTCCTTGTCTGTAAAATGAGGCTAATGTCTTTTACTCTCTGAACTTTCCAAGGTGGCTGAGCTGAAACTAGGAAGAAGACACCAGACGTAAAGAGTCATGATCCCGAAACCTCTCGAAAAATTTTGTTATTGAAGATGGCAAAGTCACCCTGAGCAAGGCTCTCTTTTCTCTGAGTTTGGGCAATGGGTGCAGAGAAGCAGGGGAATGCCCCTCCAGCAGCTGCAATGATCAAGGGATCCCGTGCCTTTTGTGTCTCCTGGCACTGAGGATTTTCCTCTCCATGAGTAGTAGGAACTGACCAAGGCCCCTGCAACTGACCAGGAGAGATGCCCCTTTTAGATTCCATTGGGCTGGACTTTGTGGATCCTGCCTGGTGAGACGTGTCACATGGAGCAATCTTGCTGGAATGGCCCCTTCGAGACTGGCTGGATGGCTCACCTCCATCCCTCCATTCCTTCTGCTTAGGAGGTGGGGGATGGTGACACTTCAGGTAGAGTTCCCAGCCACATTTTCCTGAAACAGAACTGAGGTGCCTGCAATCACCTTGTCAGGAACCGTAGTGCCTGGCGATCCATGCTGCTGCTGCTGCTGCTAAGTCGCTTCAGTCGTGTCCGACTCTGTGCGACCCCAGAGACGGAAGCTCACCAGGCTCCCCTGTCCCTGGGATTCTCCAGGCAAGAACACTGGAGTGGGTTGCCATTTCCTTCTCCAACGCATGAAAGCGAAAAATGAAAGTGAAGCCGCTCAGTCGTGTCCGACTCTTAGCGACCCCATGGACTGGAGCCTACCAGGCGCCTCCGTCCATGGGATTTTCCAGGCAAAAGTACTGGGGTGGGGTGCCATTGAGCTGCTCCTTAAAGAGAGCTGGAGTGAGAACTAGGAAATGTGGCCTTCATGTCTACACTCGTCATCAGGAAATCCCTAGATCAGTGGTTCTCGACTGGAGTGATTCTGATCCACAAGGGCATTTGGCCATGTCTGGAGGTATTTTATGGAGAAGGCAATGGAAGAAGTGACTTAGCAGCAGCAGCAGCAGGAGGTATTTTAAGTCATCACACCTCTGATGTGTATGAAGGTGCTGCTGCCATCTAGTGGATGGAGGCCTGGGATGCAGCTGACAACCCTGCAGGGCGCGGGACAGATCAGATCAGATCAGATCAGTCGCTCAGTCCTGTCCGACTCTTTGCGACCCCATGAACCGCAGCATGCCAGGCCTCCCCTGTCCATCACCAGCTCCCGGAGGTCACTCAGACTCGCATCCATCGAGTCAGTGATGCCATCCAGCCATCTCATCCTCTGTCGTCCCCTTCTCCTCCTGCCCTCAATTCCTCCCAGCATCAGACTCTTCTCCAATGAGTCAACTCTTCGCATGAGGTGGCCAAAATACTGGAGTTTCAGCTTTAGCATCATTCCTTCTAGAGAAATTCCAGGATTGATCTCCTTCAGAATGGACTGATTGGATCTCCTTGCAGTCCAAGGGACTCTCAAGAGTCTTCTCCAACACCACAGTTCAAAAGCATCAATTCTTCGGCGCTCAGCCTTCTTCACAGTCCAGCTCTCACATCCATACATGACCACAGGAAAGACCATAGCCTTGACTAGGCGAACCTTTGTTGGTAAAGTAATGTCTTTGCTTTTGAATATGCTATCTAGGTTGGTCATAACTTTCCTTCCAAGGAGCAAGCGTCTTTTAATTTCATGGCTGCAGTCACCATCTGCACTGATTTTGGAGCCCAGAAAAACAAAGTCTGACACTGTTTCCACTGTTTCCCCATCTATTTCCCATGCAGTGATGGGACCAGATGCCATGATCTTCGTTTTCTGAATGTTGAGCTTTAAGCCAACCTTTTCACTCTCCACTTTCACTTTCATCAAGAGGCTTTTTAGCCCCTCTTCACTTTCTGCCATAAGAGTGGTGTCATCTGCATATCGGAGGTTATTGATATTTCTCCCGGCAATCTTGATTCCAACTTGTGTTTCTTCCAGTCCAGCATTTCTCATGATGTACTCTGCATATAAGTTAAATAAACATGGTGACAATATGCAGCCTTGACGTACTCCTTTTCCTATTTGGAACCAGTCTGTTGTTCCATGACCAGTTCTAACTGTTGCTTCCTGACCTGCATACAGATTTTTTAAGAGGCAGATCAGGTGGTCTGGTATTCCCATCTCTTTCAGAATTTTCCACAGTTTATTGTGATCCACACAGTCAAAGGCTTTGGCATAGTCAATAAAGCAGAAATAGATGTTTTTCTGGAACTCTCTTGCTTTTTCCATGATCCAGCGGATGTTGGCAATTTGATCTCTGGTTCCTCTGCCTTTTCTAAAACCAGCTTGAACATCAGGAAGTTCACGGTTCACATATTGCTGAAGCCTGGCTTGGAGAATTTTGAGCATTACTTTACTAGCGTGTGAGATGAGTGCAATTGTTCGGTAGTTTGAGCACTCCTTGGCATTGCCTTTCTTTGGGATTGGGATGAAAACTGACCTTTTCCAATCTTGTGGCCACTGCTGAGTTTTCCAAATTTGCTGGCATATTGAGTGTAGCACTTTCACAGCATCATCTTTCAGGACTTGGAATAGCTCCACTGGAATTCCATCACCTCCACTAGCTTTGTTCATAGTGATGCTTTCTAAGGCCCATTTGACTTCACATTCCAAGATGTCTGGCTCTAGGTCAGTGATCACATCATCATGATTATCTGGGTCTTGAAGCTCTTTTTTGTACAGTTCTTCTGTGTATTCTTGCCACCTCTTCTTAATATCTTCTGCTTCTGTTAGGTCCACACCATCTCTGTCCTTTATCGTGCCCATCTTAGCATGAAATGTTCCTTTGGTATCTCTGATTTTCTTGAAGAGATCCCTAGTCTTTCCCATTCTGTTGTTTTCCTCTATTTCTTTGCATTGATCACTGAAGAAGGCTTTCTTATCTCTTCTTGCTATTCTTTGGAACTCTGCATTTAAATGTTTATATCTTTCCTTTTCTCCTTTGCTTTTCGCTTCTCTTCTTTTCACAGCTATTTGTAAGGCCTCCCCAGACAGCCATTTTGCTTTTTTGCATTTCTTTTCCATGGGGATGGTCTTGATCCCTGTCTCCTGTACAATGTCACGAACCTCATTCCATAGTTCATCAGGCACTCTATCTATCAGATCTAGGCCCTTAAATCTATTTCTCACTTCCACTGTATAATCATAAGGGATTTGATTTAGGTCATACCTGAATGGTCTAGTAGTTTTCTCTACTTTCTTCAATTTCAGTCTGAATTTGGCAATAAGGAGCTCATGGTCCGAGCCACAGTCAGCTCCTGGTCTTGTTTTTGCTGATTGTATAGAGCTTCTCCATCTTTGGCTGCAAAGAATATAATCGATCTGATTTCGGTGTTGACCATCTGGTGATGTCCATGTATAGAGTCTTCTCTTGTGTTGTTGGAAGAGGGTATTTGCTATGACCAGTGCATTTTCTTGGCAAAACTCTATTAGTCTTTGCCCTGCTTCATTCCGTATTCCAAGGCCAAATTTGCCTGTTACTCCAGGTGTTTCTTGACTTCCTACTTTTGCATTCCAGTCCCCTATAATGAAAAGGACATTCTTTTTTGGGTGGCGCGGGACAGACCCCACCACAAAGAGTGGTCCAGCCCAGAATGTCAATGGTGCTGAAGTCAAGGAACTTTGGTCTAGATAATATTTCAAGCTCTCCTTAACAGCAGCTGCTCTTTCTCCCCCTATCCTTTGTCCATCTTTGAAAAAAAAAAGAAAGTGAAATGTTAGTCCCTCAGCCAAGACCAACTCTTTGCAACTCCATGGACTGTGGCCCTCCAGGCTCCTGTGTCCATGGCATTCTCCAGGCAAAGTACTGGAGTGGGTAGCTGTTCCCTTCTCCAGGGGATCTGCTCCGCCCAGGATCAAACCAGGGTCTCCTGCATTGCAGGCCGACTCTTAACCGTCTGAGTCACCAGGGAAGCCCCTTGCCTATCTTTACTTAATGGGAAATGGCCCTTGGAGGGGAAGGTTCTGAGTAACTATGGTTACCACTGTGAATCCCCAAATGAGAGGTATTACCAAAGAAAATGTCATCTTTTTTTGCACAGAAGGATGATGTTTGCCACCCTATTTTAGATAATGGCTTTAGACTCAGGCTAAAATAACTCACAGGCTAATTTAGCTCATCTTGCTCAGTCTGTCTGCCTTCTAACTAGTCTGCCAAGAATGACGGTGAGAAGACCTGATTTGAAGGTCAGGATGGGTAGGCTTCCAAGGGATAAAGGTCCTTCACATTCAAAGAGGTTTTTTTCTTTGCTGCTTAGAACTCTTCACATACACAGTGAAGCCCTGCACTTGCAAATCACAGTGTTAGTTCAAAGTTACATTAAATTCAAGTAAGATCCAACTCGAGCATTTATGCACTTATCAAAATGCCAACAGAAACATACAGAGTGCCTTTTATGCCCAAGACCTTCTGCTCCAGCCAAACAAGAAGCTGCACTCCCCATCCCTATCCCCTACCTCCGGAGTAACCAGATGTGTTATCTCCAACTGCAAAGAGGGGGTCAAAGCAACAAGTCCGGCACCCCTTAGGGTCAAATTGCCTGCAGAAAATCTCAGAGGGTGGGGTAAACGGGGAGGGGGAGGTGAGCACAACAGAAATCACGCTCAGTGAGTTGCAGCTGGGCAACTTGTCCCTTCCAATCCAACTCCAATCCAGCGTCCAGTCCGATGTTCATTCATCCAGACTGGTCATACCTGCTAGAGGTTAAAAACATGACTCTAGGGCCAGTCTGCCTGGGCTTGAATCCCTGTTCTCCTGCTTACCTTTGAGACTTTGGGCAATCACTTACCTCTGCTTGACTCAATATCCTCCTCTGTAAAATGGGGACATTAACTGTACCTGCTTCATGAGGCTGCTGAGAGGATTACAAGGAGGTTGACCCTTTATGAGCACTATATAGGTACTATGTACTGAATACTATATACATGCTATACTCTACATACATATATGTGAGTATGAACATACAGACGTTGCTGTTGTGCTGTCTTGTCCACTCTTTGCAACCCCGTGGACTGTAGCCCGCCAGGCTCCTCTGTCCATGGGATTCTCCAGGCAAGAATATTGGAGTGGGTTGCCATTTCCTTCTCCAGGGGAATCTTCCCGACCCAGGGATCAAACCCAGGTCTCCCCGCATTACAAGCAGACGCTTTAACCTCTGAGTTGTCAGGGAAGCCCATTATATATGTAAGTAAGTATTGTATATATATGTGTGTGTGTGTGTGTGTGTGTGTGTGTGTGTGTGTATACTGCTGCTGCTGCTAAGTCGCTTCAGTCGTGTCCGACTCTGTGCAACCCCATAGACAGCAGCCCACCAGGCTCCCTTGTCCCTGGGATTCTCCAGGCAAGAACACTGGAGTGGGTTGCCATTTCCTTCTCCGATGCATGAAAGTGAAAAGTGAAAGTGAAGTCATTCAGTCATGTCCGACTCTTAGTGACCCCATGGACTGCAGCCTACCAGGCTCCTCCATCCATGGGATTTTTCTAGGCAAGAGTACTGGAATGGGGTGCCATTGCCTTCTCCAATATATGTGTGTGTGTGTGTATATATATATATATATGCATATATGTGTATGTGTGCATATATATGTGTGCATATCTATATCTATATAAATATTCAAGAGGACGATATATCTTATGCTTGTCAACTTCATGGTCTTTCCCCAAGACTGGTCCACGTAGCCTGGGAACAATGCTGTCAGGCTCTCCTATTCATCAGGAAGACTCTCTTTTTTGACTGAAACCAAGAGTACACAAATGTCTTCTGCCATCTGGAATGTGACTGCCGCCCCAAGCTTGGTGGCCCACAGCCCTATGGCTGGCTTCCAGGGAGCAAGACCCAGGAGATGTGGTCTAAACGAGAACCAATATTTCCCTCCACTCCCGGAATCAAATGGCATTTGCTTTCAGCTTTGAGGAATCCATTCTTCACTGTAGCCCAAAATAAATCTTTACGGAGGGAGGAAATGACCAGAGGGAGAATTGAGTCTGTTTAGTGGTGCCTGACTCATGTGGGGACAGCACTGGAATGCCGATGGGCCCAGGCCCTGCTGGCATCCCTCTCCCAAAGCGGGCTGTCCACTCACAGGAGTGGGGAAGAGGCAGCACGGCTGACCTCCGGCTGATGTTACAGTGACCTCACCGCTAATGCTCTGGGTGGTTAGAAGAAAGGCACTGCACATCTGCAGGTGTTTCCTCTTCCGTAAATTTAAGATAATAATGACGAATCCTGCCTTGTACTATTAGTGTTGATTAAATCACAGATGCCAATGCCTTTGCAAAAACTCAGGTATGATTGTAACCAACTTGTGGCTGATCTGCCCCCTCCCTCCCACCCACCAGACTCAGCCTCTAATTCCTCAGATAATCAACCCCAAAGGGGTTAAAAGATGGGCATCTTAGCTCTGCCACTTACTAGATTATGCCTTTAGACAATGCATCACCTCTCTGTGAAACGGGGATAATAATAGTACCTCTCTGCAGGATTGCCGTGAGAATTGAATGAACAAATCTATGGTAAAGCACTTAACTCGGAGAGGGCCTGACACAAAGCAAATAGACATTAGCTTCTAGATCAGCAGCCCAAGCACACTTAGCACCTTGTGTGTAATTTGTCTGTTTTTGTGTCATTCCTATGAGACTGTGGGCTTCTCAAGCACAGGCAGGGGCATGTTCTTTCTATTTAATTTATTCTCCCCCTGCACCGGGTACCAGAGGCCTCCTGCATGTTTCTCTCTGATGGAGTACAACCCTCACATCCCCAGCCTCACCCCTTTTCCAGCCACTGCCACCCTGGCCGGTTCTGCTGAGCTGTGAGCAGCTTTGTGCAGGGGTTGCTGAGTCTCAGCCTTGGGCCACATGTCCTTTACGCCCTGTCCCAGGGCTTCTCTCATGGGTGTCATACTCTTTGGCACTCACGCTTGCACAACCAGAAGTGTGGAAAGTGAACACCGATGGACAGGTCTTGACCAATGGGATGGGCGCTGAGGCCTCCCACTTTCTTCCCCCAGGAGCACAGTCCTGAGGGGCATTCCATAAAGGGACTCAGAAGGTTCACGGGATCAAGCAACCAGTCACTCAGGGTGGTGGCCAACTTAATAAGGCCTCCTGGCATTGGGGTCTCCCTTCCTGTTTCATTTCCTCAAGCCCTCCCACTGGCTCTCCAGTATTATGTTCTCCAATAAACAGCCCCACTAGGAACCTTTCTCTCAGGGTTCTGTTTCCAGGGGGCCCAGGCTAAGTCATCCTGCTCCTCTTCCTGTGTTTCCGTCACAGGTAATGGCAACCCTATCCATGCTGGTCCCAGGAAAGAATCTAGGAAGAGAGTCTCTCCACTTCCTTTCTCTTTACTCCTCCCTCACGTAAACCCATCCATATGATTGTCTTTCTGTTGATTCCGCTTTATTTCCTGTTGGTTTGATTGGACTTCCTGTGGACTCTATCTTACTTCCTATTGATTTTATCCTCCTACCTATGGATTTTACTTTATTTCTTGTTGATTCTTCTTTACTTCCTGTTGATTCTACCTCCTGTGAGCTTTCTCAACAGCTAATTTCTCAGCATCTCAGCTGCCTTTGCCTTTTTACGGGCCACTGTCATCCCTCCCCCAGCATACAGAAGCCATCTCACTGGTCTCCCTGCTTCCAGCACTCAAGGAGGCCAGATCTCAGAGAATCATGTGTTGTCTGCTCTGCAGTTTGAACTTTACCTCACTCTGGTGGGAGGGGAGATGGTAGGGATGGGAGTGGTGATGAGGAGAGCCTAGAGGCGGGGAGGTAATTTAGGAGGTTCCCACAAGAACCCCAGGCTCAGAGGTGGTAAAATCCCAAGAAGCAAGAGGTTTGGGAATGGATGTTTTGAGTTCACCCTCCTGGCAGCCCTACAACTCACAATGTTGAACCCCCAGGATTTCAGTGGGAGAGAGCAGTCTTACAGAGTCTGAAGAATTAAGCACATTTGGCACTGAGGGACTCAAGAACCCACTGTGAGTCTGCTTCTTGTCTTCAAAGAAAAGTGCTGCTTCCTCTCCAGGCAAGACATGGAGCAGCCACAGTGAACTAAATAAACTAATGTAAGGAGTATGGGGTGGTTCAGACAGTAAAGAATCTGCCTACAATGCGGAAGACCTGGGTTTGATCTCTGGGTCAGGAAGATTCGCTGGAGAAGGGAATGGCCACCCACTCTAGTATTCTTTCCTGGAGAATTCCATGGACAGAAGAGTCTGGTGGGCTAGAGTCCATAGGGCTGCAAAGAGTTAGACATGACTGAGCGACTAACATACACAATCCTCTGAAAGGCCTTTTTTTTTTTTTCCTCCATTTTACAGATGAAGAAACTGAGACTCAGAGATGCAGAGTAACTTGACTAAGATCATGCACTTATTTCTGCCTCTTTCCATTCCCACTATATGCTGAAAGCCCCTTTAAATCTTTTCCTATAAAATACTGGTCAAAAAGACTTCTCTGGGCGGAAAGAGTAGGTTATAATCATTGGCCCACTTTCAAAGGTTATTTTTTGTTTGGAGCCAAAGGATCTCTTCTCTTTGATCCAGAGCGTGCCTGGCCTTTGAGGCCATTCCAGCATCCCTTCCCCCAAAGACCACTCGCAACACTACAAGCCACAACAGCCATTCTTAATTCTAAATTCCTGTGGCAACTAAGCCTACGCTGATCCTTTGGTTTTTAAACATCAGAATTCCATATAACTTCTCCTTTTTATTTATTTAACACTTGATGGTCATTTCATTTTAACAATAGAAACCTTCTAACTAAATATGTTGTTGTTTTAGTCACTAAATCGTGTCCAGCTCTTTGCAACCCCATGGACTGTAACCCACCAGGTTCCTCTGTTCATGGGATTTTCCAGGCAAGAACTCTGGAGTGGGTTGCCATTTCCCTTCGCCATGGGATCTTCCTGATCCAGGGATCAAACCTAAGGCTCCCCCATCTCCTGCACTGGCGGGCAGTTTCTTTACCACTGAGCCCCCTGGGAATATAGTACACAGCAAATTGCAAGTATGAGTTTATCAGTTCAGTCAGTTCAGTTCAGTCGCTCAGTCGTGTCCCACTCTTGGCGACCGCATGGACTGCAGCACACTTTACTGTTCATCACCAACTCCCAGAGTTTACTCAAACTCATGTCCATTGAGTCAGTGATGCCATCCAACCATCTCATTCTCTGTCATCCCCTTCTCCTCCTGCCTTCAATCTTTCCCAGCATCAGCGTCTTTTCCAAGGAGTCAACTCTTCCCATGAGGTGGCCAAAATACTGGAGTTTCAGCTTTAGCATCATTCCTTCCAAAGAAATCCCAGGGCTGATCTCCTTCAGAATGGACTGGTTGGATCTCCTTGCAGTCCAAGGGACTCTCAACAGTCTTCACCAACACTACAGTTCAAAAGCATCAATTCTTCAGCGCTCAGCTTTCTTCACAGTTCAACTCTCACATCCATACATGACCACAGGAAAAACCATAGCCTTGACTAGACGGACTTTTGTTGGCAAAGTAACGTCTCTGCTTTTCAATATGCTATCTAGGTTGGTCATAACTTTTCTTCCAAGGAGTAAGCGTCTTTTAATTTCATGGCTGCAGCCACCATCTGCAATGAGTACTTGCCATAAATACAATTATAAATGGAGTCATGCATACATACCCCTTTGAGCCTGGCTTGCTTGCCCATACAACGTCTGCAAGCTTACCCATGACTGATGTACTTTCCTCACCCTTCTGTTTGTGAGATCCATTCATTTGGTGGTTGTTGTTGTCCAGTCCCTGTTTGCAACCCCATGGACTGCAGCATGTCAGTCTTCCCTGTCCTTCACTGTCTCCCAGAGTTTGCTCAAACTCATGTCCACTGAGTCAATGATGTCATCCAACCATCTCATCCTCTGTAGCCCCCTTCTCCTCTTGCTCTCAGTCTTTCCCATCATCAGGGTCTTTTCCAATGAATTGGGTCTTCACATCAGGTGAACAAAGTATTGGAGCTTCAACATCTTTAATTTGTCCATTCTCATCGCCAAGTTGTGTTCCATTGTGTGCAAATACCATGATGGAATGAACACCATTTGACCTGTGATGGGCTTTTGAGTGGTATTCAGTTTGAACAGTTTTGAACATTCTAGTGCAAGACTTTTGGTGGACGTAGACTCACATTTCTTTCGGGTGTGTGATGAGGAATGGAATTGTTGGGTCATGTTTTCAACACTAGTACAAAGTGTCAAATGGTTTCCCAAATTGTGTGACTTTACATTTCTACCAACAGGGCATAATGATCCTGTTGTTTATAACCTTAGGAACACTTGGTATTTTCTTTTCCCTTTTCTCAATTCTGGTTAGTACAGTGGTACCTAATACCGATTTTTTTGATTTTTCAGGCATTTTCATTTTTAGCTCTGCTGGGTCTTCACTGAGGCACAGGGGCTTTCTCTAATCGCAGCGAGTGGAGGCTGCTCTCTAGTTGGGATGCATGGGCTTCTCCTTGTAGTGGCTCCTCTTGCTCCAGAGCACAGTCTCTAGGGCGTGCAGGCTTTGTCCTAGTACTTGCATGCATGGGCTCCGTAGTTGTGGTGCTACTCCCAAACCAGGGATTGAACGTGTGTTCCCTGCACTGGCAGGCAGATTCTTAACCACTGGGCCACCAAGGAAGTCCTAATGGTTTTAACTTACATTAAACCTGATGCGGGAGAAATATCAATAACCTCAGATAGGCAGATGACACCACCCTTATGGCAGAAAGCGAAGAAGAACTAAAGAGCCTCTTGATCAAAGTGAAAGAGAGTGGAAAAACTTAAAACTCAATATTCAGAAAACTAAGATCATGGCATCTGGTCCCATTGCTGCTGCTGCTGCTAAGTCCCTTCAGTCGTGTCCAACTCTGTGCGACCCCATAGACGGCAGCCCACCAGGCTCCCCCATCCCTGGGGTTCTCCAGGCAAGAACACTGGAGTGGGTTGCCATTTCCTTCTCCAATACAGAAAATTGAAAAGTGAAAGTGAAGTCGCTCAGTCGTGTCTGACTCTTAGCCACGTGTCTGACTGCAGCCTACCAGGCTCCTCCATCCATGGGATTTTCCAGGCAAGAGTACTGGAGTGGGGTGCCATTGCCTTCTCATCGCAAATAGATGGTAAAACCATGGAAACAGTGAGAGACACTGTTTTAGGGGCTTCAAAATCACTGCAAATGGTGACTGCAGCCACGAAATTAAAAGATGCTTGCTCCTTGGAAGAAAAGCTATGACCAACCTAGGCAGCACGTTAAAAAGAAGAGACATTATTTTGCCAACAAAAGTCCATCTACTCAAAGCTATGGTTTTTCCAGTAGTAATGGAAGGATGTGAGAGATGGACTACAAAGGAAGCTGAGTGCCAAGGAATTGGTGCTTTTTTGTTGTTGTTGTTTTGTTTTTTTAAGAAAGAGTAAATGAGTATAGCTTTATTTTTTAATATAAATTTATTTATTTCAATTGGAGGCTAATTACTTTACAATATTGTATTGGTTTTGCCACACATCAACATGAATCCACCACAGGTGTACACGTGTTCCCCATCCTGAAACCCCTTCCCACCTCCCTCCCCGTACCATCCCTCTGGGTCATCCCAGTGAACCAGCCCCAAGCCTCCTGTATCCTGCATCGAACCTGGACTGGCGATTCATTTCATATATGATATTATACATGATTCAATGCCATTCTCTGCCGGGAGCCAGCGTGAGGAACTCCGCCTGTGGCAAAGGTCATGAGGAAGGAGGCTTGGCATACGTAAAGGCGGGATCTAGCCTCAGGAGTCCCCCTGGAAATTCTCGAGCATCTACCCCCAAAACCAGAGTCTGCCTACTGTACTGCTTTGTGCACTCACCTACACCTCTGACTTTACGGAGGGCTGTCCCCCACCACCTCTCTCTGAAAAAGAGTTAACTTACAGCTCCAGTTAATAAAGTTCCTGGGCGTGCCAAGGGTGTTTCAACCTACAAACTCCTTTGGAAGTCCTCTAGCCTGCCTGAATAGGTTCTTCCGGCCACATGTGATTGTTCACAGCCTCCCAACCGTGAGAGGCATGAGATGTTCTAAACTGTCTAAATACAGATTCCTTTGAGCAGTTAAAAGATTGATTAGAAATTGTATTGGTGAAGGGTTTTTCACTTGTTGGGCCAATGTTTGCTGCTAAGTTTCCATATCCCTTACCTACTCTGTCCTTGGCAGTGTATTGATTAATATAATTAGTGTATAGGAATATAAGTAGTAGCTTTAATGTTTGTAACCTTGGACCCTTGAGTTAATTCTTTTCTTCTTATAGCCCACCACACCTTTGCCCTATAGGAATGCAACTTTATCTAATGCATTTGGAGGGTGGTGCCTGACTTTAGAATAATCACCTTTAGAGAAAAATAAGTTTTCTGAAGAAAGGATCTTAAAATGTTAACAGGCCTCTTGGCCAGAAGATGATGTAATTCCCCTAAACTTTTGCATATGATAAGTTTGAAAGCCTGGCTTCAATTGGGATCAAGGACTGCTGTCCTTGCATGACTCTATACCCCTTCCCCCATTATCCTCTATGCACAACTTAAGGTATAAAAACTACTTTGGAAAATAAAGTGCGAAACTTGGTCTCCCCATGTCGTTCTTTCTCTCACCTTCTGGCTGAATTCCCATCTGGGGCATGGAGGCTCGTCAAGCCTACTAATTTTGCATGGGCTTCTAAGATCTGACCAGGGAGGCCTTAGTGTCTCCTTTCCTTCGGGAGAACGGGAGGATGCCTGCGGCCTATGTAGGTGACACAAATTCCTTATTTTGGAATTTTATTAGCTTTCCACGTAAACCAAATTATTCAGCCTCTTTTCTCCACTGAATTTCCTCACTGAGCTATCCTTATTTAACCACTCTTTATATCTTTAATTCTATCATATCCTGATTTTGAAACCCCTGGATCCACCAGGGCTGGACCCTGGCAATTCTCCCAAATCATCCCACCTTCTCCCTCTCCCACAGAGTCCAAAAGACTGTTCTATACATCTGTGTCTCTTTTGCTGTCTCGCACATAGGGTTATCATTACCATCTTTCTAAATTCCACATATATGCGTTAGTATTCTGTATTAGTGTTTTTCTTTTTGGCTTACTTCACTCTGTATAATAGGCTCCAGTTTCATCCACCTCATTAGAACTGATTCAAATGTATTATTTTTAATGGCTGAGTAATACTCCATTGGGTATATGTACCACAGCTTTCTTGTCCATTCATCTGCTGATGGACATCTAGGTTGCTTCCATGTCCTGGCTATTATAAACAGTGCTGCGATGAACATTGGGGTACACGTGTCTCTTTCAATTCTGGTTTTCTCAGTGTGTATGCCCAGCAGTGGGATTGCTGGATCATAAGGCAGTTCTATTCCCAGTTTTTTGAGGAATCTCCATACTGTTCTCCATAGTGGCTATACTAGTTTGCATTCCCTCCAACAGTGTAAGAGGGTTCCCTTTTCTCCACACCCTCTCCAGCATTTATTGCTTGTAGATTTTTGGATAGCATCCATTCTGACTGGTGTGAAATGGTACCTCATTGTGGTGTTGATTTGCTTTTCTCTGATAATGAGTAATGTTGAGCATCTTTTCATGTGTTTGTTAGCCATCTATATGCCTTCTTTGGAGAAATGTCTGTTTAGTCCTTTGGCCCATTTTTTAATTGGGTCATTTATTTTTCTGGAATTGAGCTGCAGGAGTTGCTTGTATATTTTTGAGATTAGTTCTTTGTCAGTTGCTTCATTTGCTATTATTTTCTCCCATTCTTAAGGCTGTCTTTTCACCTTGCTTATAGTTTCCTTTGTTGTGCAGAAGTTTTTAAGTTTAATTAGGTCCCATTTGGGGGCCCCCTTACGGGGCAGGTCCCATTTGTTTATTTTTTATTTTATTTCCAATATTCTGGTAGGTGGGTCATAGAGGGTCCTGCTGTGATTTATGTCGGAGAGTGTTTTGCCTATGTTCTCCTCTAGGAGTTTTATAGTTTTTGGTCTTACGTTTAGATCTTTAATACATTTTGAGTTTATTTTTGTGTATGGTGTTAGAAAGTGTTCTAGTTTCATTCTTTTACAAGTGGTTGACCAGTTTCACCAGCCCTGTTGACCAGTTTCACCAGCACCACTTGTTAAAGAGATTGTCTTTTCTCCATTGTATATTCTTGCCTCCTTTGTCAAAGATAAGGTGTCCATAAGTGCGTGGATTTATCTCTGGGCTTTCTATTTTGTTCCATTGATCTATATTTCTGTCTTGGTGCCAGTACCATACTGTTTTGATGACTTTGGCTTTGTAGTAGAGCCTGAAGTCAGGCAGGCTTGATTCCTCCAGTTCCATTTTTCTTTTTCAAGATTGCTTTGACTATTAGAGGCTTTTTTGTATTTCTATACAAATTGTGAAATTATTTGTTCTAGCTCTGTGAAAAATACTGTTGGTAGCTTGATAGGGATTGCATTGAATCTATAGATTCTTTGGGTAGTATACTCATTTTCACTATATTGATTCTTCTGATCCATAAACATGGTATATTTCTCCATCTATTAGTGTCCTCTTTGATTTCTTTCACCAGTGTTTTATAGTGCAATAGCACCCCACTCCAGTACTCTTGCCTGGAAAATCCCATGGACGGAGGAGCCTGGTGGGCTGCAGTTTATGGGGTCGCTAAGAGTCGGACACGACTGAGCAACTTCACTTTCACTTTTCACTTTCATGCATTGGAGAAGGAAATGGCAACCCACTCCAGTGTTCTTGCCTGGAGAGTCCCAGGGACGGGGGAGCCTGGTGGGCTACCGTCTATGGGGTCACACAGAGTCGGACACGACTGAAGTGACTTAGCATAGCATAGCATAAATAGGTCTTTAGTTTCTTTAGGTAGATATATCCTTAAGTATTTTATTCTTTTCATTGCAATGGTGAATGGAATTGTTTCCTTAATTTCTCTTTCTATTTTCTCATTATTAGTGTATAGGAATGCAAGGGATTTCTGTGTGTTGATTTTATATCCTGCAACTTTACTATATTCATTGATTAGCTCTAGTAATTTTCTGGGGGAGTCTTTAGGGTTTTCTATGTAGAGGATCATATCATCTGCAAACAGTGAGAGTTTTACTTCTTCTTTTCCAATTTGGAGTCCTTTTATTTCTTTTTCTGCTCTGATTGCTGTGGCCAAAACTTTCAAAACTGTGTTGAATAGTAGTGGTGAAAGTGGGCACCCTTGTCTTGTTCCTGACTTTGGGGGAAATGCTTTCAATTTTTCACCATTGATAATTATGTTTGCTGTGGGTTTATCATATATAGCTTTTATTATGTTGAGGTATGTTCCTTCTATCCCTACTTTCCGGAGATTTTTTTTTTTATCATAAATGGATGGATTTTGTCAAAGGCTTTCTCTGCATCTATTGAGATGATCATATGGCTTTTATTTTTCAATTTGTTAATGTGGTATATTACATTAATTGATTTGTGGATATTGAATAATCCTTGCATCCCTGGGATAAAGCCCACTTGGTCATGGTGTATGATCTTTTTAATGTGTTGTTGGATTCTGATTGCTCGAATTTTGTTAAGGATTTTTACATCTATGTTCATCAGTGATATTGGCTTGTAGTTTTCTTTTTTGTGGCATCTTAGTCAGGTTTTGGTATTAGGGTGATGTTGGCCTCATAGAATGAGTTTGGAAGTTTACCTTCCTCTGCAATTTTCTGGAAGAATTTGAGTAGGATAGGTGTTAGCTCTTCTCTAAATTTTTGGTAGAATTCAGCTGTGAAGCCATCTGGACCTGGGCTTTTGTTTGCTGGAAGATTTCTGATTACAGTTTCAATTTCTGTGCTTGTGATGGATCTGTTAAGATTTTCTATTTCTTCCTGGTTCAGTTTTGGAAAGTTGTACTTTTCTAAGAATTTGTCCATTTCTTACATGTTGTCCATTTTATTGGCATATAATTGCTGATAGTAGTCTCTTATGATCCTTTGTATTTCTGTGTTGTCTGTTGTGATCTCTCCAATTTCATTTCTAATTTTATTGATTTGATTTTTCTCCCTTTGTTTCTTGATGAGTCTGGCTAATGGTTTATCAATTTTATTCATCCTTTCAAGGAACTGTCTTTTGGTTTTGTTGATTTTTGTTATGGTCTCTTTTGTTTCTTTTGCATTTATTTCTGCCTTAATTTTTAAGATTTCTTTCCTTCTACTAACTTTGGGGTGCTTCATTTCTTCCTTTTCTAGTTGCTTTAGATGTATATTTATTTGATTTTTTTCTTGTTTCTTGAGGTATGCCTGTATTGCTATGAACCTTCCCCTTAGCACTGCTTTTACAGTGTCCCACATGAAAATGTGTTTTCATTTTCATTCATTTCTATGCATATTTTTATTTCCTTTTTGATTTCTTCTGTGAATTGTTGGTTATTCAGCAGCGTGTTGTTCAGCCTCCATATGTTGGAATTTTTAATAGTTTTTCTCCTGTAATTGAGATCTAATCTTACTGCACTGTGATCAGAAAAGATGCTTGGAATGATTTCAATTTTTCTGAACTTACCAAGGCTAGATTTATGGCCCAGGATGTGATCTATCCTGGAGAAGGTTCCGTGTGCACTTGAGAAAAAGGTTAAATTCATTGTTTTGGGGTGATGTGTCTTATAGATATCAATTAGGTCTAACTGGCCTATTGTATCATTTAAAGTTTGTGTTTCCTTGTTAATTTTCTGTTTAGTTGATCTATCCATAGGTGTGAATGGGGTATTAAAGTCTCCCACTATTATTGTGTTATTGTTAATTTCCCCTTTCATACTTGTTAGCATTTGTCTTATATATTGTGTTGCTCCTATGTTGGGTGCATATATATTTATAATTGTTATATCTCCTTAGATTGATCCTTTGATCATTATGTAGTGTCCTTCTTTGTCTCTTTTCACAGCCTTTGTTTTAAAGTCTATTTTATCTGATATGAGTATTGCTACTCCTGCTTTCTTTTGGTCTCTACTTGCATGGAATATTTTTTTCCAGCCCTTCACTTTCAGTCTGTATGTGTCCCCTCTTTTGAGGTGGGTCTCTTGTAGACAACATATATAGGGGTCTTATTTTTTTATCCATTCAGCCAGTCTTTGTCTTTTGGTTGGGGCATTCAACCCATTTATGTTTAAGGTAATTAATAAGTATGATCCCATTGCCATTTACTTTATTGTTTTGGGTTCAAGTTTATACACCTTTTTTGTGTTTCCTGTCTGTAGAAGATCCTTTAGCATTTGTTGGAGAGCTGGTTTGGTGGTGCTGAATTCTCTCACCTTTTGCTTGTCTGTAAAGCTTTTGATTTCTCCTTCATATTTGAATGAGATCCTTGCTGGGTACAGTAATCTGGGCTGTAGGTTATTTTCTTTGATCACTTTAAGTATGTCCTGCCATTCCCTCCTGGCCTGAAGAGTTTCTATTGAAAGATTAGCTGTTATCCTTATGGGAATCCCCTTGTGTGTTATTTGTTGTTTTTCCCTTGCTGCTTTTAATATTTGTTCTTTGTATTGATCTTTGTTAATTTGATTAATATGTGTCTTGGGGTGTTTCTCCTTGGGTTTATCCTGTTTGGGACTGTCTGGGTTTCTTAGACTTGGGCGATTATTTCCTTCCCCATTTTAGGGAAGTTTTCAACTATTATCTCCTCAAGTATATTCTCATGGTCTTTCTTTTTGTCTTCTTCTGGGACTCCTATGATTCAAATGTTGTAGCGTTTAATATTGTCCTGGAGGTCTCTGAGATTGTCCTCATTTCTTTTAATTCTTTTCTTCTTTCCTCTCTAATTCACTTATCTCTACGATTCTATCTTCTACTTCACTAATCCTATCTTCTGCCTCCTTTATTCTACTATTTGTTCCCTCCAGAGTGTTTTTGATCTCATTTATTGCATTATTCATTATATATTGACTCTTTTTTATTTCTTCTAGGTCTTTGTTAAACCTTTCTTGCATCTTCTTAATCCTTGTCTCCAAGCTGTTTATCTGTGACTCCATTTTGATTTCAAGATTTCAGATCATTTTCACTATCATTCAGAATTCTTTATCAGGTAGATTCCGTGTCTCTTCCTCTTTTATTTGGTTCGATGGGCATTTATCCTGTTCCTTTACCTGCTGGATATTCCTCTGTGTCTTCATCTTGTTTATATTGCTGTGTTTGGGGTGGCCTTTCTGTATTCTGGCAGTTTGTGGAGTTCTCTTTATTGTGGAGTTTCCTCGCTGTGGGTGGGGTTGTTTGGGTGGCTTGTCAAGGTTTCCTGGTTAGGGAAGCTTGTATCGATGTTCTGGTGGGTGGAGCTGTATTTCTTCTCTCTAGAGTGAAATGAAGTGTCCAGTAATGAGTTATGAGATGTCAGTGGGTTTGGAATAACTTTGGGCAGCCTGTATATTGAAGCTCAGGGCTGTGTTCCTGTGTTGCTGGAGAATTTGCATGGTATGTCTTGCTCTGGAACTTGTTGGCCCTTGGGTGGTGTTTAGTTTCAGTATAGGTATGGAGGCATTTGATGAGCTTCTGTCAATTAATGTTTTCTGGAGTCAGGAGTTCTCTGGTGTTCTCAGGATTTGGACTTATGCCTCCTGTTTCTGGTTTTCAGTCTCATTTCTACAGTAGCCTCAAGACTTCTCCATCGATACAGCACCATTGATAAAACATCTAGGTTAAAGATGAAAAGTTTCTCCACCGTGAGGGACACCCAGAGAGGTTCACAGAGCTACATGGAGAAAACAAGAGGGAGGAGGGAGTTAGAGGTGACCTGAATGAGATGAGGTAGAATCAAAACAGGAGAGAGCAAGTTAGCCAGTAATCACTTCCTTATGTGCGCTCCACAATCTGGACTGCTCAGAGATGTTCACAGAGTTATATAGAGAAGAGAAGAGGGAGGAAGGAGATGGAGGTGGCCAGGAGGATAAAGGGGGGAATCAAAAAGAGAGAGACAGATCCAACCAGTATCAGTTCCCTAAGTGTTCTCCAGCGTCTGGAACACACAAAGAGATTCACAGAGTTGGGTAGAGAAGAGAAGAGAAGAGGGAGAGAGGAGATAGAGGCGACCTGGTGGAAAAAAAGGAAAGTCCAAAGAGTAAGAAAGCAGTCAAGCCAGTAATCCCGCTCCCAAGTAAAAAGGGGTACTGAAGATTGGGTTCTTAAAGGTACAAAATTGAGAACAAATATCAAAAAGCAAAGATTAAAAATCTAGAGTAGAAGTTGGATTTTCAAAAGTACAATATTAAAGAAAAGAAAGGAGAAAAATCACAAAAATTATTTTTAAAAATATATGAACTTTGCTTTTAAAAATAGGGTCTTTTTTTTGCAAAGTAATAGTAGGTTATAAAAGTGAAAATTAAATGAGTAATAGAGGACTTAAATTTTTTTTAATTTTTAAAAAAGAGAGAATGATAGTAAAAATATATCTAGGACTTTCTCTGGTGTTATGGGTAGTGTGGGGTCAGTTCATTTTCAGATAGTTCCTTGGTCCAGCTTATATTTCTCAAGGTCTATAGGCCCCTTCCTATGTAGTCAGTACTAACTACAGGGTTTTAATCTATTGCACCTGTCACTTCCAAGGCGGTTCCCTCTGTTTTACTTTCTTCTGTTTGCTGGTCTCTTCAGTGTCTGATTTCTGCCCTAACACAAAGGGGGCGGTGGTGGACACTTTCTTTTAGGCTCACTTGTTTAGTCACGCTGTGGGGAGGGAGGGATGCTGCAAGCAAATAACACTGGTGTGTGCTCACAGTATCTCAGCCACACTGGGCCTGCCCCCACTCACGGCGTGTGTGTCCTCCCTGCCCACACTGCTCATGCTCTGGGTTGTTCCTCCGGGAACCATCTGAGTCCAGCCCTGGGCTGCATGCACCTCCCAGGTCTAAGCCGCTCAGGTTCAGGCACTCGGGTAGTCCTCAGAGGCGCAGACTCAGTTGGGCCTGCGTTTTGTGCCCTTCCCAGGTCTGAGCAGCTCAGATGATGAGGTTTTTGGCAAGCACGGTCGCTGCGACTTATCACCTCCCCCATCCTTGCCACTCAGTTTTCTGGGTGTACACCCAGCGCGCCTGAACTGAAACTGAAACTTGTTGCCTAATGAACTTGAGCTTATTTTCATATGTCTATTGGCCATTTGGATAACCTCTTTAGTGAAGTTCCTGTTCAAGTATTTTACCCATTTATCTACTAGGTTGCCTCTTTTTCATATTGATTTGTAGATATTCTTTATATATGCTGTATAAGAGTCTTTTGTCAGATACATGTACTGAAAATATCTTCTCTCACTTGGTGAGTTGACTTTTTACTCTTACAGTATAGCATGTGAATCAGTTCAGTTCATTTCAGTTGCTCAGTCATGTCCGACTCTTTGCGACCTCATGAATCACAGCACACCAGGCCTCCCTGTCCATCACCATCCACTCAAACTCATGTCCATCGAGTCAGTGATGCCATCCAGCCATCTCATCCTCTGTCATCCCCTTTTCCTCCTGGCCCCAATCCCTCCCAGCATCAGAGTCTTTTCCAATGAGTCAACTCTTCCTATGAGGTGGCCAAAGTATTGGAGTTTCAGCTTCAGCATCAGCCCTTCCAATGTACACCCAGGACTGATCTCCTTTAGAATGGACTGGTTGGATCTCCTTGCAGTCCAAGGGACTCTCAAGAGTCTTCTCCAACACCACAGTTCAAAAGCATCAATTCTTCGGCACTCAGCTTTCTTCACAGTCCAACTCTCACATCCATACACGACCGCTGGAAAAACCATAGCCTTGACTAGATGGACCTTTGTTGGCAAAGTAATGTCTCTGCTTTTTAATATGCTATCTAGGTTGGTCATAACCTTCCTTCCAAGGACTAAGCGTCTTTTAATTTCATGGCTGCAATCACCATCTGCAGTGATTTTGGAACCCCCCAAAATAAAGTCTGACACTGTTTCCACTGTTTCCCCATCTATTTCCCATGAAGTGATGGGACCAGATGCCACGATCTTCGTTTTCTGAATGTTGAGCTTTAAGCCAACTTTTTCACTCTCCTCTTTCACCTTCATCAAGAGGATTTTTAGTTCCTCTTCACTTTCTGCCATAAGGATGGTGTCATTTGCATATCTGAGGTTATTGATATTTCTCCCGGCAATCTTGATTCCAGCTTGTGCTTCTTCCAGCCCAGCGTTTCTCATGATGTACTCTGCATAAAAGTTAAATAAGCAGGGTGACAATATACAGCCTTGATGTACTCCTTTTCTTATTTGGAACCAGTCTGTTGTTCCATGTCCAGTTCTAACTGTTGCTTCCTGACCTGCATACAGGTTTCTCAAGAAGCAGGTCAGGTGGTCTGGTATTCCTATCTCTTTCAGAATTTTCCACAGTTTATTGTGATCCACACAGTCAAAGGCTTTTGCATAGTCAATAAAGCAGAAATAGATATTTTTCTGGAACTCTCTTGCTTTTTCCATGATTCAGAAGATGTGGGCAATTTGATCTCTGGTTCCTCTGCCTTTTCTAAAACCAGCTTGAACATCAGGAAGTTCACGGTTCATGTATTGCTGAAGCCTGGCTTGAAGAATTTTGAGCATTATTTTACTAGCATGTGAGATGAGTGCAATTGTGCAGTAGTTTGAGCATTCTTTGGCATTGCCTTTCTTTGGGATTGGAATGAAAACTGACCTTTTCCAGTCCTGTGGCCACTGCTGACTTGTCCAAATTTGCTGGCATATTGAGAGCAAGACTTTCACAGCATCATCTTTCAGGATTTGGAATAGCTCCACTGGAATTCCATCACCTCCCCGGGGCAGCCAGAGAACAGAAGGAGATGGGGGGGGGGGGGGGGGGGGGGGGGGGGGGGGGGGGGGGGGGGGGGGGGGTGATCAGATTTCTCTGAATTTTAATATAGTGCAAATTTATTACTTTTACTTTATGATTAGGTATTTTATGTTCTACTCAAGAAGCCTGTCTATTTTAGAGTCATAAAGATATACTGTTATGTCTTCTTTTTAAAGTTTTATTATTTTGCCTATCTCATTTAAATTTGCAATCCATTTCAAAATATTTTTGCACATTGTATAAGGACTAAGATTCATTTTGGTTCACCTGTATATCCACTTTCTCTCATACCACTGCTTGTCAGTTACAAAAAAGTCTTCTAGGATTTTGTCTGGGTTTGCATCTGAATCAACAGATCAATCTAGGGGGATCTTCCATCTTAACAACACTGAATCTTCCGACCCATAAACACTCTATTTCTCTCCATTTGTTTGGGCCTTTTAAAGTTTCTTATAGCTATGTTTTGTAGTACATAGTTCTTGCACGTCTTCAGTCAGCTTTCTCCCTAGGCATCTCACATTTGTATGCTATTCTGAATGATATTTTAAAAATTGCTGATTTTGTTGGTAATATTGAGAAATGCAATTGATTTCTTATATTGATCTTCTAAAATTATTACTTTTAGTGGCTTTTTAAAAAATAGTTTTCATCAGATTTTCTACATAAGCAATCATGTCAACTGTTAATAAAGACAGTTTTTCTGCTTCCTTTCCAATCTGATGTCTTTTATATCTTTTCGTTATTTCCATGACTAGAAACATCAGCACAATTTGAATAGAGTTTGTGGGGAGAGACATTTTTGCCTTCTTCCTGATCTTAGAAAGCATTAACTATTTTACCATTATGTTAGATGTAGGTTTTCATAGGTTACTCTTTAGCAGCTTTGGGCAAATTTCTTTTTATTTCTACTTTTCTGAGATTTTTTGTCAGGGATGGATGTTAAATTTTGTCAAGTGCTTTTTCTGCATCTACTGAGATGGTAAGTTTTTTTTGTTTTTTTTTTTAGTTTGTGAATATAATAAATTACATTAAACCATTTTTGAGTGTTAAACTAACCTGGCATTCCTGGGATTTGGTGGTGGGTGGGTAGTTTTTATGCTTTATTTTAGACACACTTGACTTATTAAATATTCTAACTTTGCTTAATGTTTCCTAATCTCTGTTAGAGATTATCTTTGTCTTCTCTCCACTAGTTCCCTACAACCAAGACAAGAATGTCAGCACTGATGCTCTTAATAAGGTTTCTATTATTAAGAAGGAATTATGTTGTTATTGTTTAAACATTTAATTCTGGATTTTTAAGAGCATGCTTCTTTAAAAAAAAAAAAAAAATCATTCCTTAATCATAGAACAACAGCCTTAACATAGTCAGGCTGTTAAGTCAGGCACCTAACATAGTGCCCATTCCCTACTTCCCGTTCCGTGTCTTTGCCTGCATGACACAGTTTGACCGCTGAAGTAGGTATCACTATGCTGGAAGCAGAGAGCATAGGGTAGGGGACAGGGGAGGAGAGGGGCGAGGAGGTTCAAGGCCAGGTTATGGTGGGCCTTGGCTGCTAAATTAAGAAGTTTTTTTCAAGAAGGGAACAGAAGTAGAAGTATTAAGTCGTTTAGTAGCGTCTCTTTGCAACCCCATGGACAGTAGCCCAACAAACTCCTCTGTCCATGGGATTCCCCAGGCAATAATACTGGAGTGGGTTGCCATTCCCTTCTCCAGGGGATCTTCCCAACCCAGGGATCGAACTTGGGTCTCCTGCACTGCAGGCAGATTCTTTATCGTCTGAGCCACCAGGGAAGCCCTAAGAAAGGAATGCTGCTGCTGTCAATTCAGTCGTGTCCAACTCTGTGCGACCCCATAGACGGCAGCTCATCAGGCTCCCCTGTCCTTGGGATTCTCCAGGCAAGAACACTGGAGTGGGTTGCCATTTCCTTCTCCAATGCATGAAAGTGAAAAGTGAAAGTGAAATCGCTAAGTCGTGTCCGACTCTTAGCGACCCCATGGACTGGAGCCCACCAGGCTCCTCCGCCCATGGGATTTTCCAGGCAAGAGTACTGGAGTGGGGTGCCATTGCCTTCTCCGAAGAAGGGAATAGGAAGATATAAATAAGGTATAAAGGAAAGGCAATGTTGATATCAAAGTTGCCATAAAATTATAGTAAATAAAACTGTGGTATTGATACAGCAGTAGATAAAAAGAAAAAATGGTATATGATATTAATCAGTAGCCCAAAATGATGTCCACACTTATAATAACCTGGCTTATGACAGAAATATATCATAGCCTCCTGGGTAGAGAATGCTCTATTTGCTTACTGGAATTAAGAAATTTCACATTAAAAAATAGAATTTTTACTATACATAACCTTTAAAATGGATTCCAAGTATATTGAAACCTAAATGTTTAAAAAAAAAAAACAAAAACAACTTTAGGGCATCCCTGGTATCTCAGTGGTAGAGAATCTGCCACTATGCCAATGCAGAGGGCATAGCTTCAGTCTTTGGTCCAGGAAGCTCCCACAGGCCATGGGTCAACCAAGCCCACGCACCACCACTACCAAGCCTGTGCTCTGCAGCCCATGTGATGCAGCTACTGAATCCCGGGTGCCCTAGAGGCCGTGCTCTGCAACAAGAGAAGCCGCCACAATGAGAAACCTGTGCACTGCAACTAGAGAGTAGCCCCCATTCACCATAACTGCAGAAGGGCCATGTGCAGTAACAAACACCCAGTGCAGCCATAAAAATCATAAACAGATAAATAAATCTTTAGAACTATTTTAATATTTCTGAATCAAATGTAACTAATGAGGACCAGTAGGATAGTAGGATTTAGCTTTCCTGGTGGGTAGGATTTCACTGTGGCCTAATTGACATTTCCCTGATAAGTAAGGAGGTTTAGTATATTTTATACGTTTACTGGCCTTTTGGATATCCTATTTTGTGAAGTGTCTGTTCAAGTCTTTTGTCCATTCTTCTACTACTTTGTTAGACATCTTCATGTATTCTAGATATGAGCAGTTCATCAGTTTCTATATGTGGCAAATAAAACACTCTGTAGGTGTTTACTCTCTTTAATGAAGAGAAACTACTAACTTCATGAAATTCAATTTACTAATGTTATTAAAGGAAAATTCAGGGTTGAGTTTGATGACTCCCTGTGTTGCCCCACTCTGGATGGCCCAACAGTTGATGGGAGAGTGTATGTACTTCAGCCACTTCCCTATAGAATTTTTATGGTCTGCAGTTTGCTTGTTCTGTTATTTCTCAAGTATCTTCTGTGTGCAGACTCTGCTAGGTGCTCAGGATATGAGGAGATAAGACGAAGTCTCAACCCTTAAGGTTCTTATATTCTGGTGAGGAACTAGAAGAAGAGTAAATTGGAAATCTTCAATATGAGTAAGATTATAAATCTGTAAGGCTGCTGAGTGGGCTGCGTGGGAGCAGACATGATGAATGTATAAAATCAGAAAAATGCTATGACCTTCTCCATCAGTCCTCAGAAACTTAGGAAGAGATCAAACCAACATGAGAGGGTTGTAAATTAGAAGAAGGGGAAAAAAAATGGCAGCTCTTTGACTGGATGTTCCAGAAATATATTCCAGTCTCTCAAGGTTATTGCCACAACTGGTTTGCTTAGTTTTAACAAAATATAGCAATGCTCAGATGAATCCAATGGTCAGATTTTTGGCAGAAATACAAACCAGGAAATGAACAAGATCATAGTGAGGACACTAAGCTGTAAGAAAAATGTCTGATATGCAACCGAGATCATCCTTAGCCCCTCATCCAGATGATGGTCAGGTAAACTTAGACAATAGAAGAATGAAGATATACAGAGGCCATCATTAAGGGGTGGTGAACAGAAAGGGAAGAGAAAATAAACACATACTTTGGGAAGTTCAGTTCAGTTCAGTTCAGTCGCTCAGTCGTGTCTGACTCTTTGCGACCCCATGAATTGCAGCACGCCAGGCCTCCCTGTCCATCACCAACTCCCGGAGTTCACCCAAACTCATGTCCATTGAGTCGGTGATGCCATCCAGCCATCTCATCCTCTGTCATCCCCTTCTCCTCCTGCTCCCAATCCCTCCCACCAAAACAAATACTTTGGGAAGTAAATAAAACTAAAAAGGTACAGGAGTCAGCAGGGGGTAGGGGGGTGGAAATACAGTCAAACTATTTGGGGGATGGTTAGCCTGAGTATTAAAACTTCTTAGGGGGCTTTCCTGTTGGTCCAGTGGTTAAGAATCCACCTTCCAGCACAGAGGGCACAGGTTTGATCTTGATCAGGGAAGTAAGATTCCACATGCCAAGGAGCAACTAAGCCCATGTGTCACAACTACTGAGCCCAGAAACTCTGGAGCTCGCATGCCACAACAAAGATTCTGCATGTGGCGGCCAAGCCTCAATACAACCACATAAATAAATAAATGTATGTTTTAAAAAACTTATGAGTATTTCCAAACCATAATGATTAGTCATTTTACCTGGTTAGTCAGTAAGATAAAGTTTATTTATATTCAGTCTACTCTCTTTATGAACTCAAGGACAGATGTCATACTCTGTAGGAGAGAGATTTTTTCACAAATTCTCCAAGCCAGGCTTCAGCAATATGTGAACCGTGAAGTTCCTGATGTTCAAGCTGGTTTTAGAAAAGGCAGAGGAACCAGAGATCAAATTGCCAACATCCGCTGGATCATGGAAAAAGCAAGAGAGTTCCAGAAAAACATCTATTTCTGCTTTCTTGACTATGCCAAAGCCTTTGACTGTGTGGATCACAATAAACTATGGAAAATTCTGAAAGAGATGGGAATACCAGACCACCTGATCTGCCTCTTAAGAAATCTGTATGCAGGTCAGGAAGCAACAGTTAGAACTGGTCATGGAACAACAGACTGGTTCCAAATAGGAAAAGGAGTACGTCAAGGCTGCATATTGTCACCATGTTTATTTAACTTATATGCAGAGTACATCATGAGAAATGCTGGACTGGAAGAAACAGAAGTTGGAATCAAGATTGCCGGGAGAAATATCAATAACCTCAGATATGCAGATGACACCACCCTTATGGCAGAAAGTGAAGAGGGGCTAAAAAGCCTCTTGATGAAAGTGAAAGTGGAGAGTGAAAAGGTTGGCTTAAAGCTCAACATTCAGAAAACGAAGATCATGGCATCTGGTCCCATCACTGCATGGGAAATAGATGGGGAAACAATGGAAACAGTGTCAGACTTTGTTTTTCTGGGCTCCAAAATCACTGCAGATGGTGACTGCAGCCATGAAATTAAAAGACGCTTGCTCCTTGGAAGGAAAGTTATGACCAACCTAGATAGCATATTCAAAAGCAGAGACATTACTTTACCAACAAAGGTTCGCCTAGTCAAGGCTATGGTCTTTCCTGTGGTCATGTATGGATGTGAGAGCTGGACTGTGAAGAAGGCTGAGCGCCGAAGAATTGATGCTTTTGAACTGTGGTGTTGGAGAAGACTCTTGAGAGTCCCTTGGACTGCAAGAAGATCCAACCAGTCCATTCTGAAGGAGATCAATCCTGGAATTTCTTTAGAAGGAATGATGCTAAAGCTGAAACTCCAGTATTTTGGCCACCTCATGCGAAGAGTTGACTCATTGGAGAAGACTCTGATGCTGGGAGGGATTGAGGGCAGGAGGAGAAGGGGACGACAGAGGATGAGATGGCTGGATGGCATCACTGACTCGATGGATGCGAGTCTGAGTGACCTCCGGGAGCTGGTGATGGACAGGGAGGCCTGGCGTGCTGCGGTTCATGGGGTCGCAAAGAGTCGGACACGACTGAGCGACTGATCTCTGATCTGATCTAAAGGAGAGGGATAACTTCATTTATCAAGAAAACAAATCATATGATGGGTAGTTTTTAACTTTTAGAATATAGGACCTTCTTTCTAGAAAAAAGTTGTATATTTCCATACAGATAAAATTGTACCTACAATTCCAGGATCCTGACGTTTAGCTTTGAACTTCAGATTGTAATCTCTGACTCATTTCCCAGCAATACAAATAAAGTGTTGCTATTTTTGTTTCACTCTGCCCAAGTTAATGAACCTTCCAGGAAGCCCTCTCTGCAGTTATACTCTTTAATAATAATGTGTTTAAAACCCATGTTTATAAATAGTGTAATCTTGGCTAATCTTCCCCAGCTCTCTTTCATTGTTGAGAAATTTACATAGGACTGGTATTTATTCATTTATTCATTGCACCACCAGAGGCCCCACCCACTGGAGACATCTGGCCTAATCTTGATCTCGAAGAGACAGCAGTGAACGGTCCTGAAGAGAGATCTCAGTTCCCTGTCCAGGAATTGAATCTGGGAAGCATGGATGAAAATCAGACGTCTTAGCCACTAGACCACTAGGGGCCAAATGCTAGAAGCAAAGTGGCCCTGGCTCTTCACCCTCCACCCAACCCCCACCCCCGCCACACCCCGCCCCCAGTTTGAAAGCAAGAATGTTTCCAGGAGGCAATAACTGTAAAAACAGGTACAAAGGGTATTAACAGAGATACAGCATAGCACGTGGGAGAGCACACAGAGAAACAGTTCGTTTATTTAAGACAGAAGCAAAGCAGAAATACACACCCAGAGAGAAAGGGTATGGGTGTCCTCTCTAATGAGGAGGGGCACGGTAAGTCAGAAGCAGAGCAGAAATACACACCCAGAGAGAAGTGCGGGCATTCTGAATGAGGAGCACAATAAAGAGGTGATTTAAATCCCGTATGTTGTTTGAGAAGTCCCTCGAGAAACCAAGCACCGCACGCATTTTTACTCCAGAGAGTTGGAGAACTCGGGTTTATTATGCCAGCGAGCCCAAGGAGTTAACCCTTTCAGCTCTGAACCCAGAACAAAGGGGTTACAAAGTTTTTATAGGCAGTGCATGATATCAGGCTATGGTGAGCAGTGCTGACAGTTAATAGGCTATTTTTAAGGAGGGATTGGGGGCAGGAGGAGAAGGGGACGACAGAGCATGAGATGGCTGGATGGCATCACTGACTCGATGGATGTGAGTCTGAGTGACCTCTGGGAGTTGGTGATGGACAGGGAGGCCTGGCATGCTGCGATTCATGGGGTCGCGAAGAGTAGGACACGACTGAGCAACTGATCTGATCTGATCTGATCTGAAGGAGGGATTTCCGCCACCCAGGAACAGCGGTTAGGACAAAGCATGGGGGACGCCTGACCTTTGCACAAACAAACATGGTTAGACAGAATTACAGGGGCTGGGTAATTGCAAAGGTAGGACAAGGGTGAGTGAGGTAAGTTTCAGCTCCTAGCATTGTTGTAAGTTTCCATTCCTGCGCCTTCCCCCCACAAAATGAAACTATGTAACATATATGACTTTGCAAGGAGCAAGCTGAGTTACAGAAGCAGAACCAGCATGAAGTTGTTTCTAGCTGGGTGTGAGTTCTAAATTTCCCTCTTCAATGTGAAACAGTCCTTCTGGGTCTTTGTTTGCATTTATCCAGTTATCTTGTTTCTGTCTCACAGCTTTCTGGTCCTAGGACCCTCCTCATGCATGCACATACAGCTTTTTGCTAAAATGGATCCCATCGCAGAGGGCCTGTGGGTGCATGTCCACACTTATTATGGGGTTGGGTCCCCTCCCTTTTTGACCCCCAAGGATCCTTCCTGTGCATGTGCAGATAGGGAAGTCTTCCTTGACCTCAGAGTGGGTACCTTATTCCTTTACTTCAGCAAAGCTCACTTTTGCCACTAGCTTTGTCCTTGGGATGTGAGTGAGAACAAAGCCTTAATTTCACTGCACTTGACAAACATCAGCTGTGCAGCTCAGGGGCCCATCAACTGCCTACCTCAGTTTCAACTTCCCTCCTTGCATGTCTGTTTCCAGATCCTAGCATGCCTCCTACTCAGGGGCACCTGAGTGTTGAACCCCTCTATCCTGCTTCCATCCTCCAATATTGCTTGTGAACTGGTCAGGGTTCTCCAAGGAAACAGAACCAATACATGGTATCTATCTACTTATCCATCTACTGATTTATCAAACCTTGTTGCTTATGGACAAGGATTTGTTTAAAATTTATCCTTGATAATTTTTTTACAATGTATTTAGCTATCTTTCTCCTTATTTTTTCTGTTCTGATGATATTAATCTTCTCTAGTTCTGGAAATTTCTCAATTATTTCTTCAAAATCACCTCCCTTTTATTCACTTTTCTCTGCTTCTGAAATTCTTATTATTTAACAGATCTTGGAATTCATATCTTTATCCTCCAGATCTCTTAACTTCATACTCTCCAACTTACAGTCTCTGATGTTTTTAGGAAGCCAGTCGTCCAGGCTTCAATCTTATTCATTTTGTACCTCAGTGTATCTTGTGCGTCTTTAATTTTGATAATTGCACATTTTGTTTCCAAGATAATATTAAATCATCTACATACCCACTCCAGTGTTCTTGCCTGGAGAATCCCAGGGACGGGGGAGCCTGGTGGGCTAACGTCTACAGGGTCACACAGACGGACGCAACTGAGGTGACTGAGCAGCAGCAGCAGCAGCAGTACTTACTATACATTAGGAGCCATTCTAAACACTTTACAAACATTACTATTTACTCTTCATAAAAATCCTATGAAGTAGATATAATATTATTTTTCTCATTTTCCAAACACCAAACTCAAAATACAGAGAAGATAAGTGACTTGCCAAATGTTACAGACTGAGTAAGTGATGGAATGTAGATTTAGACAACCTAATCCAGAGCCTGTGCTTGTACCCTGACAGTATTGCCTTTCCAGAATATGACTTTTAAGAAAATAACCACATACACTTGTGTAATCGCCATGAAACACAACCTTACTTTCTATTGGCCTATGGATTTATGCTTACTTTAAACGCCTCTTCTGGCTGTTTCGACAGTTCTGTTCCCTCATGTGTAAGTTCTTCTGTTTGTTGCCTCTTTTTCACAGTGTGTATGTTCTTGCACCCTCCTGTGATTCCTTTCCGTGAGTTCATTTCAGAAGTTGTGCTCCCCTACAAGAATTTCAGCTGGCCTGGCTTTGGAAATCTCTGTGAGCAATGAGCAGAACTTCTGTCAATCTCGTTTCACTTCTTGTCCAGGGATAAGGACTTTGGCTGAGTCTCCAGTGGGAGAGGGTGGGGGTCTTCTGTTTATTTATTGACTTTCTGCTTCCCTCTAGGGCACTGCCCCAACACCTATCCAAAGTCCTCCACCATTCCTCCAGAGAACAGATAAAATTTTTCCCTTAACCAGGGTGGTGCATATGGAGGTAGCAGCAAGATCTTCACAACAGCTGGAACAAATGCCCTCCTGTAAAATTCTAGTCAATCCTTTTGTTGAGGGCAACTCCCACTCCCTCCTCGCCCTAAAATGAAGTGAAAGTTGCTCAGTCGTGTCTGACTCTTTGCGACCTCATGGACTATACAATCTATGGAATTCTCCAGATCAGAATACTGGAGTGGGTAGCCTTTCCCTTCTCCAGGGGACCTTCCCAACCCAGGGATCCAACCCAGGTCTCCCACACTGCAGGTGGATTCTTTACCAGCTGAGCCACAAGGGAAGCCCAAAGGCATGAGTCTTTCTGCCTGGAGTCCCCAGCTGTGACTCCCACCTCACTGGGATGTCACCTCCTTGTAAGGATGCTTGCACTGCCTTCTCCTTTGATTGAATTTCATTTTTTCCCCTCACTGTTACTCTTCATAAATCCTGAGTCAGTTTCAAAATATCTCTTTAAAACTCTGGAGTTTGAGGAGAGAAACAGAGACAGGGAGAGGGGAAGAGAGTATGGTGCTTATGTTTTAGACCATTTATTGTGCTTTGCTAAACAACTTTTTCAGTGCATCATTCTTTTCCATTTTTGTGAGTATTGTTTCTTTCTAGGTCACAGGGTGCAATAGTTTTTAAGTTATGTACTCACTTGCCTATGCCCTACCAAAAAAACTGTGGAAATACAAATAAAATTCCTGAAATGAAAAGCTCAGTAGATAACCTAAATTGAATAATGGATACCAGTAAAGAGTAAACTACTGAACTGCAAAATCAGTCTTAGGAAGTCTCCCAGGATGTATTAGCGAAAAGAGGAGAGAATAAAAATGAGCTAAGAGATGGAGGATGAATGCAGAAATATAAACACCTATTTAACAATGCTTCCAAAAGAAGAAAATAAAAAAGAATGAGACAAACAATAGCTGAAGAAGTAACAGCTGAGAATGTTATATATCTAAATAAAAAATAATATAGATCCCATCAGATCAGATCAGATCAGTCAGTAGCTCAGTCGTGTCCGACTCTTTGCGACCCCATGAACTGCAGCACGCCAGGCCTCCCTGTCCATCACCAGCTCTCGGAGGTCACTCAGACTTACATCCATCGAGTCAGGGATGCCATCCAGCCATCTCATCCTCTGTCGTCCCCTTCTCCTCCTGCCCCCAATCCCTCCCAGCATCAGAGTCTTCTCCAATGAGTCAACTCTTCGCATGAGGTAGCCAAAATACTGGAGTTTCAGCTTTAGCATCATTCCTTCCAAAGAAATCCCAGGGCTGATCTCCTTCAGAATGGACCGGTTGGATCTTCTTGCAGTCCAAGGGACTCTCAAGAGTCTTCTCCAACACCACAGTTCAAAAGCATCAATTCTTTAGCGCTCAGCCTTCTTCACAGTCCAGCTCTCACATCCACACATGACCACAGGGAAGACCATAGCCTTGACTAGGCGAACCTTTGTTGGCAAAGTGATGTCTTTGCTTTTGAATATGCTATCTATGTTGGTCCAACATAAGCACCATAAGTAACCTAGGAGTATCTAGGTTACTCCTTTCCTTCCAAGAAGTAAGCGTCTTTTAATTTCATGGCTGCAGTCACCATCTGCAGTGATTTTGGAGCCCAGAAAAATAAAGTCTGACACTGTTTCCACTGTTTCTCCATCTATTTCCCATGTAGTGATGGGACCAGATGCCATAGGCCAGTGCTAAGACATGTGGTCACCCAAACCAAGAACTACTTTACAGAAATCAGGATTTACCCATGAGCTGAGTCATCCTTACTCCCAGTTACATGAAGAGTTTAGAGGCTGAACTCCCCCCAAAATGAATATTCTGTAGCATGAAGAAGAAGGCAAATGCAGGCTGGGAAGACAACCTACAATGTTACAGCAACTGCTTCACCACAAATGGAGATCTTTTCAATAGATGCAAAAAGGCATCCAATAAAACTCAATACGTGTGGTTTTTAAAAAAAAAAAAGCTGAGGAACTAGGAATGGCAGGACATTCTTTAAATAATAAATCATATCTACCAAAAATTTCAGCTAACATCACGCTTACTGGTTAAACTTTAGAATTCTTATTAAAGACAGGAATGCCTACCATCACCCAGTCCTGTTATTAACATATTTTAACAAAAACCAAAAGTCAGTGAGATAGAAAAAAAGAGAAAGAGATGGATTGACAGACATTAGGAAGTATAAGGATGGAAAGGAAGAGGGGGAAAAAGACTATTATTTGCAGATAAACCAACCATCAAAACTAATATGAGAGTTTAGAAAGGATGCTAGGTACAAAGTCAACACCAAAATTTTACACTAGAAGGTAGCATAAATAATACCATTCAACAACAAGAACTTACTGTGTATATATATACACACAATTCAGTTCAGTTCAGTCGTTCAGTCATGTCCAACTCTTTGCGACCCCATGAATCGCAGCACACCAGGCCTCCCTGTCCATCACCAACTCTCAGAGTTCACCCAGACTCACGTCCATCGAGTCAGTGATGCCATCCAGCCATCTCATCCTCTGTCATCCCCTTCTCCTCCTGCCCCCAATCCCTCCCAGCATCAGAGTCTTTTCCAATGAGTCAACTCTTCGCATGAGGTGGCCAAAGTACTAGAGTTTCAGCTTTAGCACCATTCCTTCCAAAGAAATCCCAGGCTGATCTCCTTCAGAATGGACTAGTTGGATCTCCTTGCAGTCCAAGGGACTCTCAAGAGTCTTCTCCAACACCACAGTTCAAAAGCATCAATTCTTTGGTGCTCAGCTTTCTTCACAGTCCAACTCTCACATCCATACATGACCACAGGAAAGACCATAGCCTTGACTACCAGACCTTTGTTGGCAAAGTAACGTCTCTGCTTTTCAATATGCTATCTAGGTTGGTCATAACTTTCCTTCCAAGGAGCAAGCATCTTTTAATTACATGGCTGCAATCACCATCTGCAGTGATTTTGGAGCCCCCAAAAATAAAGTCTGACACTGTTTCCCCTGTTTCCCCATCTATTTCCCATGAAGTGTGGGACCAGATGCCATGATCTTCATTTTCTGAATGTTGAGCTTTAAGCCAACTTTTTCACTCTCCTCTTTCACTTTCATCAAGAGGCTTTTTAGTTCCTCTTGACTTTCTGCCATAAGGATGGTGTCATCTGCATATCTGAGGTTATTGATATTTCTCCTGGCAATCTTGATACCAGCTTGTGCTTCTTCCAGCCCAATGTTTCTCATGATGTACTCTGCATATAAGTTAAATAAGCAGGGTGACAATATACAGCCTTGATGTACTCCTTTTCCTATTTGGAACCAGTCTGTTGTTCCATGTCCAGTTCTAACTGTTGCTTCCTGACCTGCATATAGGTTTCTCAAGAGGCAGGTCAGGTGGTCTGGTATTCCCATCTCTTTCAGAATTTTCCACAGTTTATTGTGATCCACACAGTCAAAGGCTTTGGCATAGTCAATAAAGCAGAAATAGATATTTTTCTGGAACTCTCTTGCTTTTTTGATGTTCCAGCAGATGTTGGCAATTTGATCTCTGGTTCCTCTGCCTTTTCTAAAACCAGCTTGAACATCTGGAAGTTCACGGTTCACATATTGCTGAAGCCTGGCTTGGAGAATTTTGAGCATTACTTTACTAGCATGTAAGATGAGTCCAATTGTGCAGTAGTTTGAGCATTCTTTGGCATTGCCTTTCTTTGGGATTGGGATGAAAACTGACCTTTTCCAGTCCTGTGGCCACTGCTGAGTTTTCCAAATTTGCTGGCATATTTGAGAGCAGCACTTTCACAGCATCATCTTTCAGGATTTGAAATAGCTCAACTGGAATTCCATCACCTCCACTAGCTTTGTTCATAGTGATGCTTTCTAAGGCCCACTTGACTTCACATTCCAGGATGTCTGGCTGTAGGTCAGTGATCACGCCATCATGATTATCTGGGTCGTGAAGATCTTTTTTGTACAGTTCTTCTGTATATTCTTGCCACCTCTTCTTAATATCTTCTGCTTCTGTTAGGTCCATACCATTTCTGTCCTTTATCGAGCCCATCTTTGCATGAAATGTTCCTTTGGTATCTCTGATTTTCCTGAAGAGCTCCCTAGTCTTTCCCATTCTGTTGTTTTCCTCTATTTTTTTGCATTGATCGCTGAAGAAGGCTTTCTTATCTCTTGCTATTCTTTGGAACTCTGTATTCAGATGTTTATATCTTTCCTTTTCTCCTTTGCTTTTCGCTTCTCTTCTTTTCATAGCTATTTGTAAGGCCTCCCCAGACAGCCATTTTGCTTTTTTGCATTTTTTTTCCATGGGGATGGTCTTGATCCCTGTCTCCTGTACAATGTCACGAACCTCAGTCCATAGTTCATCAGGCACTCTATCTATCAGATCTAGTCCCTTAAATCTATTTCTCACTTCCACTGTATAATCATAAGAGATTTGATTTAGGTCATACCTGAACACACACATATATAATCACACTATATATACAAATATATACATATTGTATATATATATACACAAATATATATACAGTATGCATATATTGAAATATATTCAATATCTTATAATGAACTACAGTGGAATATAATTTTTTTAAAGAATATATATTTAGGTATTAATATAGATAGCCAAATCACTTTGCTATATACCTGAAACTAACACAATATTATAAATCAACTATACTCCAATTTTTTAAAAGGCTTAAAATCTCTAAAAAAATATCAATCACGCATTCCTTCATGCAATTTTTGTATGCATGCTACACATCAATAAAGAAATAATTTAATTGTATCCTTTACAACTTTTAAAGCATAGTTATCTTTTCAGTGATACAAACACAGAGAAAATATATTTTCTATTCAGCATACAGTGATAGAGATAGATGCAAAAATTCTAAGTAAAATTATGCAAATTTAAAAAATTATACCATTCACAAAAGCAACAAAACTACAAAGTAGCAGTAAGCAAAACAAAATATGTAACACTTTTATGGGAGATACCACAAAACGTTGTTAAAGAATATGAGGTTTTCATTAACAGTATAAATTCAGTGAACTCCCAGTAAAAATCCCAAAAGTATTAAGGAAAAATACATAGTATGTAAACGTACAACTTCAAAAAAAGAAAAGTAGAGGCAAGACCTATCCCACCAAGTATTTAAAATTCGCAATAATTTTTAAGTTTGGTTTTACCATGAGTAAAATCAGTCGTGTACGACTCTTTGCCACCCCATGGACTGTAGCATACCAGGCTCCTCCATCCATGGAATTTTCCAGGCAAGGGTACTGGAGTGGGTTGCCATTTCCTTCTCCAGAGGAGCTTCCAGACCAAGGGATCTAACCCGGATCTCCCGCATTACAGGCAGACGCTTTACTGTCTGAGCCACTAGGAACAGAACAAAGGCCAGAAACAGACCCACCTGTACACGGGAACTTCATAATTAATAGTGGCGCTGTGAAATCCTGCATGGAAAGATAAATTATTCAGTAGACTTTGGGAGCAGATAAAGCAATGGCACCCCACTCCAGTACTCTTGCCTGGAAAATTCCATGGATGGAGGAGCCTGGTAGGCTGCAGTCCATGGGGTCGCTAAGAGTCGGACACGACTGAGTGACTTCACTTTCACTTTTCACTTTCATGCATTAGAGAAGGAAATGGGTAGTATACTGTATGTGTTTCTTCTGGCTACTTCACTCTGATATAGGCCCAGTTCCATCCACCCAGAAGATTCAAATGTATTCTTAATGGCTGAGTAAACTCCATCGTGATATGTACCACAGCTGCATCCATCATCGTGGATGGGCATCTAGGTTGCTCCACGTCGCATGTAAACAGTGCTGATGAACATTGGGGACCGTCCCTCATCTGCAGGTGTGCCCAGCAGTGGGATTGCTGGCATGGAGCATCCCAGTTGAGGAATCCAACTGTCTCCATAGTGGCTGACAGTGCACCCACAAAGTGAAGAAGAAAGATGGCAACCCGAGAGAAGAAAAGAGAATGAGAGAAAGACTGGACTGGGAGGGAGAGGGTGGGACGAGGGGAGAAAGAGAAAAAATCAATCCAGAGTCAGGACGAGCCCAAGATGCGGGAGGAGGGATGACTGGAGGGATGGGGGGAGGGGGGAGGAGGAGGGCAGGAGGGGAGCACGGGACGGTGGGGACCCCGATGAAGTAAAAGTAATACAAATGTAAAGTAAGAAAAATTAAAATAATAATAATAAAAAAAATAAAAAGAAAAATAAAAAGAAAAAAAAATAAAAAGGAAAAAAAAAAAGAGAGAGAAGGAAATGGCAACCCACTCCAGTGTTCTTGCCTGGAGAATCCCAAGGTCGGGGGAAGCCTAGTGGGCTGCCATCTATGAGGTCACACAGAGTTGGACACTACTGAAGCGACTTAGCAGCAACAACAGCAGACTTTGGGAGAGCAACTAAAAATTTGGAAAAATTAAGAGGCAACTAGATTCCGACCCGGGGAAGGCAATGGCACCCCACCCCAGTACTTTTGCCTGGAAAATCCCATGGACGGAGGAGCCTGGTAGTCTCCAGTCCATGGGGTCGCTAAGAGTCGGACACGACTGAGCGACTTCACTTTCACTTTTCACTTTCATGCATTGGAGAAGGAAATGGCAACCCACTCCAGTGTTCTTGCCTGGAGAATCCCAGGGACGGGGGAGCCTGGTGAGCTTCTGTCTATGGGGTCGCACAGAGTCGGACACGACTGAAGCGACTTAGCAGCAGCAGCAGCAGCAGATTCCGACCAGCACACAAAATATAATACATGTTAGTATTATTATATATCATAGTATATATACCTCTGAAGAAGGCAATGGCACCCCACTCCAATACTTCTGCCTGGAAAATCCCATGGACGGAGGAGCCTGGTAGGCTGTAGTCCATGGGGTCGCTGAGGGTCGGACACGACTGAGCAACTTCACTTCACTTTTCACTTTCATGCATTGGAAAAGGAAATGGCAACCCATACCTCACATAAAAACAAGTCCCCTATACTGTTAATTGATAAGAATTCCACTTAAAATGCCCTAAAACTCAAAAGTGAGGTCAAAAGACATTGTGTAAATGGTACAGAGGATATTTTCAGTACGAAAACTATAAGCTCCGCATATATTATTAATATTAATGTTAATAATATAAGCACTGCATGTATTATTAATTGTTAATATATTTATCTCAGTTTATACATGTTAGGAGCATGAAGGCGAAGCGCCACTTTTCTAGGATGAATAAAGAGATTGTGAAAATTTTTCTGAGGTCAGATTAATGCAATCAAAGTAAATTAAAGGAGAATTGAGGGTGGAGCAAGAACCACGCTGTATATCAAGTTAATCTTAAGAATTCATTCCAATATAAATAGAAGAAGGAGGAGGAGGAGGGAGAGGAGGAGAAGGAGAAGAAGAGAAAGAAGAAGAATTTCTAGCTCAAAGTGTTCCATTACAGTTCTACTACCTGCTGGACTCCACCAGCTTGTCAGGGTCAACCATACGGTGTGCTGGGCTTATGGGTGTTTGCTTTTGCATTTGTGTTGTATGTGTTGGGTTAGCCTAGGACCTTGCTACTCAGAGGTAGTTGATAGCCGTCAGCTTTACCTTGGAGTCTGTTACATATGCAGAATCTCAACCCAGCTCCACCCAGTTAGAAACAGTGTTTTACCAAGGTCACCATATATACCTTCAAGTTTGAGGAGCACTTAAAACTTAATGAAAACTGTTAAGTTTAGAGACAGACAGAAGCCATGCAGGGATAAAGCTATGCTTGGTCCCTGAGTTTTAGTGTATCCTTGTCCCAGATTCTTCTTTATATAGAGATAAAATTTCATCCCTATGATTAAAGCTATAACATCCCTTTTACCCTGCGCTTACTTAGTCATCAGCTTTCATTATCTAAAATATGGCCCAGATGTAGAAATTAACAACAACAAAGACACTCCAGGCAATTACCATGGACGCTGCTTCTATATTTCATACATTGGTGAGATCTCAGACTCTTAGTAGGTGGTGCTAGTGGTAATGAACCTGGCTGCCAATGAAGCAGACACAGGAGGTACAGGTTCGATCACTGGTTCGGGAAGATCCCCTGGAGGAGGGCACAGCAACCCACTTGAGTATTCTTGCCTGGACAGTCTCCGTGGACAGAGGAGCCTGGTGGGCTACAGTCCATAGGTCGCAAAGAGTCGGACACGACGGAAGCAACTTAGCACATACAGATCCTTACAATCCCAATAATCCTGGTATTATGGTTCCCTACACACACAAAAATTGGAAGCAGCAAATTTAAAGTAGAGCCTAGGGAAAGAAGTGAAGTGCCTGCAGGCTTGAGGTGAGTTTCACAATGAGCACTGATGGGAGAAAGAATAGCTTTAACATTTTCACGGTTATTTCATTTTATAAATCTTAGTCATACCTCAAAAACCGGTCTTAAAGAAGTGGTTCTCAATTGTGGTTGCCTATTAGACTCACCTGGTGAATCCTTTAATAAACAAAGCCCAAAGCCTCAGTCTCAGAGATTCTGGTCTCAACGGTCTGGGGTGGGGGTCCAGCCACAAGTAGTTTATAAAAGCTTCCCAGGTGATTCTAATAAACAGCCAGGGTTGTGAACCATTAGCTTAGTGGTTTGGTTCAGTTTGCTTCCCAGCTGGTTCCGTGGTAAAGAATCTGCCTGCCAGTGCAGGAGCTGCAGGAGACACGGGTGTGATCCCTGGCCCGGGAAGATCCCCTGGAGGAAGGATGACAACTCGCTCCAGTGTTCTTGCCTGAAACATCCGCAGACAGATGAGCCTGGCAGGCTACAGTCCATGGGAAAGGAAAGAATCGGACATGACTGAGTGACCGAGCCCACACTCATCAGGGTCCACTCACTGTAGAACCCAGAGGACTGGACCCTAAGTAGCCCCAAGTAGGTTCTTTATAGCTTGTTACATTCTTTGATGATGATTAGAATGTCTGTGAAAAAGGCAATGACACCCCATTCCAGTACTCTTGCCTGGAAAATCCCATGGACAGTGGAGCCTGGTAGGCTGCAGTCCATGGGGTCGCTAAGGGTCAGACACGACTGAGCAACTTCACTTTCACTTTTCACTTTCATGCATTGGAGAAGGAAATGACAACCCACTCCAGTATTCTTGCCTGGAGAATCCCAGGGACGGGGGAGCCTGGTGGGCTGCCGTCTATGGGGTTGCACAGAGTCAGACACAACTGACACGACTTAGCAGCAGCAGCAGAATATCACTGAGGGCTTCCCCAGTAACTCAGTGGTAAAGAATCCGCCTGCCAATGCAGGAGACACAAGAGACGCAGGTTCAGTCCCTGGGTCAGGAAGATCCCTCAAGTAGAAAATGGCAACCCATTCCAGTATTCTTGCCTGGAGAATCCCATAGACAGAGGAGCCTGGTGGGCTATAGCCCATGGGGTTGCAAAGAGTCAGACACGACTGATTAAGCAATGTCATTGATGAGCAGCGTTATTGATGACCAAGATTTTAAGAAGAAAATACCTTATATATTAGAAGTGATTTTGACAGAAAGTAAGAGAGCCTAGCGGAGCCTGGAAAATCCCATGGATGGAGGAGCCTGGTAGGCTGCAGTCCATGAGGTCGCACAGAGTCGGACACGACTGAAGTGACTTAGCAGCAGTAGCAGCAGCAAGAGAGCCTAGAACTAAATGATAAAGAAACCCATATCTAAGTCTTGTGTCATAAAGAGACCTAGAGGGAACTGGTGGTGGAAGGCAGATACCACCATCTCTCCTTTCTGATCCTCCCCTTGTAGACCAATACTTAATGTGCCCCCAGATTTCCTGGGGATCTTGTTACAATGCAGATTCTGACTCAGCAGGTCTGGAGAGGACTTGAGATGTAGCTGGTCAGAGACCATACTCTGAGCTGCACAGCTCTAGATCATGCTGATGGCCACGACTCACCCCTCAAACCCTCTGAGGACCCAAAGAAGAAGAATGACTTCCTCGGTCCTGAAGAAAGAATTCTCCTGGCATCCTTGGTGTCCAGAACCACTCTGCTCAAAACTCTTCTTAACTATTTTCTCCTCCACTAGGCAATTTTATCAGAGAAGCAGGGACTGGTGTGTTAGAAATGGGCTTAGAGAACACCCATCTAGCTTGACTCATTCATTAGTAAAGTATGGTGATGGGGCCAAGACGGCAAAGGATTTGCCAAGTTCACAGGTGATAGAGACAAAGTCAAAGCTGGCTCCAAGTTAGGACATGACAGCGTCAGTTAAAGATACTATTAAAAAAGTGAGTCAACGTAATTGCCTTGTGTTACTTTTTAAATGAAATATCATGCTCATTATCCTCAGGGAGCTAGTTGTCTATTTAATAAAGGCCAGAGCTGGAAAGGAACACACAGCTCTAAAGCTAGGCTGGCTGGCCTTGAGCCTTAAGATGGGGTAGATACGATGCTAAAGGGGCTGCCCTATGTAATTTCCATAAAGAAGGTTCATGCCTCCAACAGAAGCTGCTCAACAAATTCCCCAGTCATGTTTATTTCGCTCATTGATTCTTGGACCTACTACTCAAATGATTTTCTAAATCCTACACAAGAATGACACATACTCCCATTCAATGTTAAAAAGCCCTCGTGTGAGACTGAAGACGTACATTATTCTTTCAATATGGGGAGTGTGAGGGGCAATAATATTCCCAGAACATTCACAAGGGTATCCAGCCAAATGGGCCTCATTCTTGGTTCATTTTCTGTGGCCTCTTAGGAAAGCAGAACACGTGCTAATGAAATCAGCAGACCCCACAGCATTCTGGGTCCACGTGGCTGGATCAGTGGCCACACTGGCTCCTGAGTGCTCCCTTCCCTTGCCAAAAGAGGCCCTCCCAGCAACACTGTTTAAGCTGCACTTGTTCTCGTTTATACCTCAAAGCCCTGGACGGGGCTGACACTTTGTCAGCAGAGTGTGTGACCATGTTATCTTGCTCCCAGTGGCTCTCTGTGTCTGGAATTAAGAACCAGCCAAGGGGAAATCAACCTGAAAGCCACAAGTCTGAATATTAAATAGCAGCACCACTAGGGGCTGCAGTGGGAAAGGAGTTTCCTGGACTCAAGTCACCTCCCTCCACTTCCAACTTCACTGGGTGTCCGTCTTCTATTTTGCGCTCATGATAAACCCTGATGTATCTCTGTTTCCTTAGGCCACCTCGGCACCTTCTGGGGAATTAAGCTGTCTGGATAGGCAGAGATGCAGGTTCATACCTTTGCTGTCAGGGGACTCAGGGGTCAAGGTCATTTTCACTTCTGAGACATTTTCAAAAGATCACAGACTATTTTCTTAGCACCTAGTCAGAGACAGACAATAAAAAGCTGGAAGGTGAGGCAAGAAACCATGGTGATGTTTGAGCAACGAGGTTGGAGCCCCTTTTACATGTTTTTCATTGTATTTTATTTTCCTAATTGCTTTAATGGGCATGTGGTACTCCAAAATGAAGTGAAATTGTTTTCCTCAGTTGATGCAATTTACTGGGAGACAGTTTGATCTTATAACGCAGGGACTCTTCAAATCCATTGATCTTGGGGTGGAGGGAGGGGTTTCTTTTTAAGCATTCATTTCCAACGATGGTTTCACTAACGAATACAAAGCCTATAAAGGGAAAAACCCATGTTTCTTCACAACCGGGTTTCACAATAGCTATTAGATGACCACAGCATCATCAAAGAGTGGAAAATGTGTGCGGGAGGGGCACGGGGGCTTCAAGAGTTGCAATTTACCAAGGAAATTGACTGATACCCAAATCCACAGGCTAAAAGTGGTGCCGTGAACCTGGGAAAAGTCCAGGCCTCGTTCAGGCTTGCACCCATTTTCTTCTGATCCCAGATGTGGAGGGGGCCCTGGCTCTGGGTTGCCCAACGTTGGCGGTGAGTTCCAATCTGCAGGGTGGCTCCAAGGAGCCGCACACAGACAATGAAGTCCGGCATAAAGTGGGGCGGAGAGCGCTGGTGCCCGCTCACAGAAGAAAAGGCCAAGGCCACAGACCGGAATGCCTCCCCGGCAGTGGGGAGCACATGGCTGGCTCAGGTTGGGGTCTGGAGGAAGCCCTGAGTCTGTGGGACGGCATGTGAGTTACAGGCTGCCAGGGTCTCAGGACACCAGGCAGGTCTGGGTGCAGTGCCCGCGGATCCTGTTGTGCCCGCCCCCTCGCCCCCGCCCCTCCCTCCCCTCGCCCCAGCCCCGCCTCCAGTCCCACCTCTTGGGGGCGCCCGCGCTCCCTCCGGCTTTAAAGCATCGAGATTCTGCAGCCCATGGACCAGCGAGAAGCCCCGAGCGGCTCCTGCGCTTGCTTTCAGACGCCTTGAGGCACCATGGCCGAGGGCCCGTTCTTCCGGGCGCAGACGCCCTTGCACCCGGACCACCTGTGGATCCGGGAAAAGGCCGTGTATGTGGACGAGAACCAGCGCACCTGGCTGCCTATAACCATCGAGGTACAGCCACTGTGGGGCCGGGCGTGCAGGGCAGCATGGGCGGCCCACCCTTGGCCCGGGGTCTGGACCCGGACGCCCCCGGTTGTGCAGGCCCTAGAGGACACCCTCAGATGCCGCAGGGCAAGGGCAGCGGCGGGGAGACTCAGAAGGGCAGGTCCGCCCGGGGGCGGCCAGGACACACAGATGAAACCACTCTGAGCTGGGCTCAAGGATGAGAGGTTCGCCAGGCCAGGAAAGGAGGGCGGGAGAAACACGAGCCAAAGGATGGGGACCCAGTACGTCTGGAGTGTATGAGTATGATCTCTAGTAAAATAGGATTTCTCTGGATCTCAAGGACCTAATCCATAAAATGGGAATAATCTTGTGTCCAAAGTGATTTGGGTTTCCCTAGTGGCTCGGAGAAGGCAATGGCACCCCACTCCAGTACTCTTGCCTGGAGGGTCCCATGGACGGAGGAGCCTGGAGAGCTGCAGTCCATGGGGTCTCTGAGGGTCGGACATGCCTGAGCGACTTCACTTTCCCTTTTCACTTTCATGCATTGGAGAGGGAAATGGCAACCCACTCCAGTGTTCTTGCCTGGAGAATCCCAGGGACGGGGGAGCCTGGTGGGCTGCCGTCTATGGGGTCACACAGAGTCCCACATGACTGAAGCGACTTAGCAGTAGCAGTGGCTCAAACAGTAAAGAATCTGCCTGCAATGTGGGCAACCCAGGTTGGATTACTGGGTCGGGAAGATCCCCTGGAGAAGGAAATGGCAACCCACTCCAGTATTCTCGCCTGGGAAATCCTATGACCAGAGGAGCCTGGCGGTCTTCAGTCCATGGGTTACGAAGAGTCCGACATGACTGAACGACTAACAGTAGAAAGTGATTACCTCCCTTGGCGGATTATCAGAATCTCCATAGGTGAACCCAGAAATCTGTATTTTGAAAGGACCCTCTACAAATTAAGATCAGCCAAGTTCGGGAACCACTGCAGTATAGAGCTTGGGATAGTTCCTACCTCCTCTATTCTTTGAAAGAAACAAATTGCAGGTGGCAGAAAGCAGTACCGAATAGACACTGACTTTGTTTTATGTGTGATGCCTTAAGATGGATCTTTAGTTAATGTTAACTTTTTTTTTTTTTTTAAGAAATACAACTCTCTTACAAGCACTTTCCATCAGAGCGTGGGTTTCATCAAAGAAACTTAGGTGAAAACAGTGAAACTTTCCATATATAAACCAAAGAAAGAATATATAAAAGCATAATTAAAATGTCATTAGAACATTTATGGAATATAATAGTAAAATTGCAAAAAGTTACTGAGAATGCCTGTTTTCCCATTTTATAGGTGAGGAAATAGAGGCATAAAAATGTACATTTGTTCAAAGTAGTGCTGCTTGTAGGTAATGGGGTTGGGATTCCAGCACAACATCATCTAAAATGTAACCACCATCTAAAATTTGCATCTTTCTTGTCCTTTAAGATTTTGAAATATATATACTTTTAAAAATTAAGTTAAATATTCGCTTTAAGTCAAGTATTTGAGGAAAATGTAAGTGAATATCTTTTTTTAATCTCTGGTTGGGGTATATCTTCTTAAACATGATGCTGAAACTATGAAGCAGAATTTTTCACATAATCATTATAAATTCTGGACAAAACCATTTAGCAACCCATGGGACAGGATTTTCTCCACATAATTTTAAAGAACTAGTATTCTTCGTCTGAAAAGATTTATATAAGTCAGCAACAAAAAGATGAATAAGCAAATTTCAAATAGTTCAAGGATATGGAAAGCCATACCCTAACATGGCAAGAATGGTGATTTCCACCCTTGCACCTTGCAAGATATTGTGAATTGTTTTTTAATGGTGAATTCTAACTTCATAGATCAAATTTGAAAAGCTGTTTCCACTTTGGAAAAATAATCATTGAACAAAGATAAGTGTCCGGTTGATATGCCAAAAATTCTAGGTTGTGGGGATTTGCAGTGAGTGGGATTAAATCCCGCTGCTTGTGAAGCTGATATTCTACTCAGGGAGAGGGACAGCACAGTAGGTGAGGCAGGTGGGAAGTTGTGTAGGATAACTCCAGTGGGATGGCAGGCAGGAACCAGTGGTGTGAGGTCTTCATGCAGGTCCCCTCCAGAGTCTTCATTTGCATGTACCTGCAAATTGCCCATCATTTTCTCTGAAACCTTTTTGGACATCGGTTTGGGCACGCCCCTTATGGATATCACAGAGTTGGATTCTTCTGGCATTTGTCTTTATAGATATACATTCATTCGAACTGAGACCTGCCTTTAAAAAGGATGTGAGTCCTGCATGGATTTAGGGGACAGTGTTCCAGGCAGAGGACAGCAAGTAGGAGAGATTTCTACTTGGAGGGAGTGTGTGTGTCCCAGACATGGCGAGGAGGTCAGTGTGGCCAGAGTGGATGGAGGAACCGGGATGGAACAGGAGGAGGTGAGACGGAGGAGGTGAGAGAGGCAGGGACCTGGCTCAGCAGGCCTGTGGGCCACGGTGAAGATTCCAGTTCATCTGCCTGCGATTGGAAGCTGTCGAAGGGCATCCGGCAGGGGAGAGACAAGATATTTAGACATGCACCCTGGCTGCGGGGCTGAGACTTGGCTGTGGGTCACGGGACCAGCTAGGCGGCAGGCTGGGCAGTTGTCTCTAGTCTAGTGAGAGGCAATGAAACAGGGACTGCGGTGGAGATGGTGAAACATGCTCTGCTACCTGAGTCCAGGGTCTGGGGAGATCTTGTTTCAAAGGGGATGCATGATAATGAATCATCCAAGAACATCCCACATCAGCTGAAACAGACCCCAGACGCCGTGGTTACAGAAGCCCTGGGCCCCGTGGCATTCCCTAGCAGCTAGACACTGGTCACAAGGTGGACCTTCTGCGGTCCCGTCTGGGTATCTAGACCCATTCAAGTGCTGCTCATCCTGGCCCAGCCCAAGCCCCCTGAGCGTTGTCCGGCTTAGGGACTGGATCTTCGGGGAGCAGTGACCACCAGCATCGCAGCTGCAGGCTGGGCGGGTGGCCAGACGGCCCGTGGGTATTGTCCTGAGGGTGTGCCCCCGCCTTCTCTTCTCTTCAGATAGAAGGTAGCCTCCAAGTCCTCATGCGTCAGCAAGACGTGCCCCTGGGGGAGCCTGTGTCCCCCCGCCAGCTGGGCCCGTACCTGCTGCCCGTGATGTGGCAGCTCTACCCCGGGAGGAGGTACCGAGCCTCAGACTCCAGTTTCTGGCGCATAGTGTACCATATCGAGGCAAGTGCGGGCTTCTCCGGGGACCCGTAAGGTGGTCGTGGCTGGCCCCGCTCCCCCACCCCCATGTCTGGCCCCTGCAGTCTATCTGTTCCCTCCACTTATGCAAAAAAAACAACAAGAGGGACTTTACAATGGCAAATATTTTTAGGACTGGATTGGTGAGACATTAAAAGGGAATGACCAGCCACCCTCAGGGGTCTCCAACAGAAGCCCCCTTGGTGGTAGGCACCTCTCTGGTGGGCAGTCCAAGGCTGCAGGCTGGGGGGACGAGGGGCCCCTGGGGTCCCCCCCACGCAGGTTCCCAGCTGCTACCCCAATCCCAGGGCCCGGAGTGGGAGGGGACGGAAGATCTCGGGCTCTGGCCTCCACTTACCGCTCTCACAGATCGGCGGCACCGAGGACATGCTTCTGGAGCAGATGCCGGACCCAGAGGACGAGTGATGAGGTGAGCACCCCAGGGCCAGGTCAGGAAAAGGGGGCACCCCTCCTCCCCGCCATGGAGGCTTGCTGACCCCCATCCCCAACTGCGCTGACCTCCAATCATCCCTGGGGCTGGAACCCACACTCACTCTCCTTTAACACCTCAGGAGCCAATCAAGTCCTTAATATTAGGGGCGCATAGCTGCACGGTGCTTCATAGGCGTGGGCATGGTCCTTTGACCATCACATCACCAGACCTGGATAGTATTTAACTACATAGGTAATAAAACAGGGCAGGGGGGTTGAGACATACAATGACTGGTCGAGATCACAGAGTCAGGTTTCAGATCCAGGTCTTCTGACACCAAGCCACTGACTTGGGGGCAAGGCCTGGGCTCTGGGGACCAGCACTGACCCCCTAGCTCCCCTATCCAGACTCCAGCCTCTCCACACCCACCGACCCTGCACTTCGCCCCTTCCTTCCCTTTGCCCTTGACTTTGTTCTCTCTTGTCCCAGGTTCCGCAGCTCCCATCTCCTCCCAAGCCCTGAGCCTGCCAGGGGGATGTTTGTGCTTCCTTCAACTTCCTGTACCTACCAACCATGTGTGATCTGCTCCACCACACCCAGGTCGGACAGATGGACAGAGGATGAGTTCCTCCGAATGGACCTGCCTGCGGGAGAGGCTGTGTGGGCACAGCTTCGGGGTCCACGTGCCCCGGCTCTACCTGTGCCTCTGGTCTTCTCAGCTGCCTGATGGTCTCAGCTTCTCTCCCTGTTCCGTCCCTCACAGCAAACAGTGTCACGTCCTGCATACCCTGGGCTGCTTGCCTCTCTGTCCTTACCCCTCTGTATCCTTCTGGCCGCAGGGAATGGGGCTGGCTTGCCTGCGCTTGGTCTCTGAGCCCCTGAACCAGCTGTCTCCCGTGGTCCCTGCCTGCACAGGACCGCTCATCCGAGAGCCCCGCCCCGTGCCCGAGCAGCCTGGGTGCGGTTCACAGGACGGCCTGGGAGGGGCTTGGGTCAGTGCTCAGGACTGGGAAGCGGGAAGCTCGTGGTTCAGAGGCGCTCAGCCCAGGACATGGCAGGAGGCCCGGCAGGTCAGCGTGGTGGACAGGCCCTCTGATTGCCCACCTGTGGAAAGAGAGGTTGGAGGTCCCCGTATTTTACAGATGCCCTCAGACCCGGATGATATGAAGTTGTATGTAGCGTAAACACTTTGTAATGTTGACTGATTAAATGTAAGACAATTCTAACTTTGTGCTGGACCAGCTTCTATCCTTGACCTTGATTCTAGTGGAGAGAAGCAGGGACAGTCACCAAGTAAAATATTTGAAAGGGAAAGAATACTCATGAATTTACTGTGTGTATATGTATGTATGTGTGTGTGTATCTCCTGGTATTCAGGCACACACACACACACACACACACACACACACAGCCTCCTGTCCTTCCCTGGGGTAGTTCCAATCCCAGCCTGAGCCCCCTCCTGCCTGACACTGTCCCCAGCCAGCCAGCCAGAGTCTTTCCCTTCCTCCCAAGCCCCAAAGTCACAGCCCATCCCCCAGAAGCCTCCTGATTCCTCTTCAAGATTCACTGCCCCTCCTTTACCTTCTGAGCAGGTAAACAGGACCTCAGGCATCACAACAGAATGCCTTCCAGTCAAAGGAATACTGCTCCTCCCCACTTGGTGTGACCCTAGTCCTTAGCTCTTCATCTCAGAGCTACGCCAGGGTCAGGACCCAAACATCAATAGGTTGTTAAGTATCTGAGAATTACATAAGACAAATACTGCTTCCCTGGTGCCTCAGATGGCGAAGAATCTGCAACACAGGAAACCCAAGTTCAATCCTTGGGTCAGGAAGATCCCCTGGAGCAGGAACGTGACAACCCACTCCAGTACTCTTGCCTGGAGAATCCCATGGACAGAGGCGCCTGGAGGGCTGAAGTCCATGGGGGTCACAAAAAGTCAGACGAGTGACTAACACACTCATACAAATATCTAATAGAATTGTAGAAGAAAAATATCACTTTTCCTATTTTATATTCTCCGATCCCAGTCTTCTCACCCAGCATTAGACAGATGAGCTTCCAGTTCCACACCTGCCTGGGCCTGTGTCTCTTATTTTAACCCTGTCGTTTTGCACAGTACTTGACCGTGTAGGAGTTTGGTCTGTTGGAGCGTCAGAACCTCAGAGGAAAAAGAGAATCTGTGGCCAGCCAGTGGCCTGTTTTAGGAACAGGCACAGGAAGAGGAAAGTTCTCAATTGGGGCTGAATGTTTGTGTCCAGCACCGACCCCGCCCCCCATATTCATATGTTTATGCCCTAACTTGCTGGGTGTGTGTATTTGGAGGTGGGACCTTTGGGAGATGATTAGAGTGAGAAAATGGCCTGAGGATAGGGCTTCCACAATGGAACTACTGCCTTTATTAGAATAGGAAGAAAGATCTCTCTCCAGGCACCTGCACCAAGGAAAGGCCACGTGAGGACACAGCAGGAAGACAGCAGTCAGCAAGCCAGGACCACACACTGGACACGGAGTGGGCTGGCCGGCACTTTGACCTTGGACTTCTGACCTCAGGTTGAACTGGGAGAAATCAATATCTGTGGTTTAAGCCCCCAGGTCTGTGATGTTTTGTTACAGCAGCTCAAGCAAACCAAGGCAATGTTCATGAAAACTTTGGCCACCACTGTGAACTCTGCTGAGGGCTGCAGATACAGCAATGAACAAAACCGAGGGCCCTGCTCTCAGGCAGTGTCCCTGTGGATGAAGAAGAAGAAGCTCAGAACGTGCTAAATCCTATGGAGAAAATAGAACACAGTAACCAGGTAGCAAGTTAGGTCAGGTAATGAAAGAATTTCCACCCCTGTAGTTGGCCTTTAAGATCAGACCTTGAAAATGAGAGGGAGCTAGATTCTTAAGTTAGGGAGGAGAGCCCCGGGATGAGGAGGTTCAAGGCTGTGCGAGTTTAATTTGCTGTGGAAATTGAAAGAGCACAAGATTCTCTTTACTAAGAGAATGCATGCGTGCGTGCTCCGTCTCCCAGTTATGTCTGACTCTGTGACCCCACAGACTGTAGCCCGCCAGGCTCCTCTGTCCATGGGGTTCTCCAGGCAAGAATATTGGAGTGGGTTGCCATTTCCTTCTCGGGATCTTTCTGACCCAGGGATCAAACCTGCATCTTCTGCATTGCAGGCAGATTCAAAGCCACCAGAGGAAGCCCTTTATGAGAATACGTCATCCTGATAAATTATAAGTGTGATACAGAATCTCAGTTTTCTGCAACAAGACTAACTTTGAGGTTGTGGTTGAGACCCCCAGGATGGACAGTGGTATTGTTGAGGTGGACTCAGCAGGACAGAAACGTCCAGACTTTTAATAACATGAGGTTTGAGTTGCTTGTGATGTTCCAATTAGACAGTCAATAGGCTGTTGTGTGAATATGGATCTAGAACTCCCATCAGGACTAAAAATAGTGTAGGATTAAAATGTCAATGACAGTGAAAGCCAGGGACCTGGCTGAGGCCCCTCATGGGAATATGGTGGCATTTTTAAAACCATAAAAAGAAGTCATTACAGAGGGCAATGATGCTACGCTGGGGAGCACACTGGCGAGAGGCTGAACAGAGAAAAGTGGGCATCAGATTTGGCCACGTGGAGGCTGGTGGTGACATCATCAGAAGTTTGCTGTGATGGAGGTGTGGTCTGGTCATGGTGGGCATAAGAGAGAAGGGGAGTGAGGAGGAACAGCCCTTGCTAGGAGCTTTGCTGTGGAGAAGTGTGGTCGCAAGAGGGCTTCAGTCAGGGGTGATGGACACTCCTGTGTGCAGCCAAAGGGAAGGAGGGACAGCAGAGAGGCCATCGTCAAAGGGCCAGCAGTCTTTTTTTAAATATTTATTTTATTAATTTTTTAATTTATTTGTCTGTGCTGGGTCTTAGTTGCGCCTTGTGGGATCCCTGATCTTCATTGCAGCATGCAGGTTTTTTTAATTGCAGCATGTGAACTGTTCGTTGCAGCTTGTGGGATCTGTTTCCTTGACCGGGGTTTGAATCCATGCCACTCATGTTGAGAGTGCAGAGTCTTAGCCACTGGACCATCAGGGAAGTCCCAGAACCAGCATTCTTGAGGAAGCCAAGCAAGGTGAACTGGATCACAAATGTATGTTGGCTTCTGACAAAGAGCTTCAGCATTTACCAGTATCATACCAGTCTTGTTTCATTCCCCACCAACCCCCAAAAAGTTGGGGTTTGTTTTTTGACTGAAGTATTTTACAGGCTGTATAATTTCACCCACAAGTAATTTATTATGTATCTTCAGAGAGAAGACATTTTATTCCTGATAACCACAGTATCATTGTCACCCCTAACAAAATTAACTGTAATTCTTCAGTATCTAACCCAGTCTGTTTTCAGATTTCCCTAGATGTCTCCGATGTCTTTCTGCAGCTGGTTTAAATCAAGACTCAGACTGCATGTGGTTGATGTGTCTGAAGTCTCCTGTGATCTATAACCCACTTTCTTCCTTACAGCAAACCAGGTAAACTTTTTAACTCTTAATGGTTGTCGTTCCTTTTTCTTGTCTAATATCTCCAAAGCTATGATAAGTAACAGAAGTAATAGACATTTTTTAAATTTTCTTAACTTTATTGGAAAGGCCTCTGGTGTTTCCCCAGTAAGTATGATCCTGTCTGTTAGGTAGAATAGGGAAAAGGAATCCAAAATGATGGTGGCTGAAAGACAAGGGAAAAGCCCTGAGGACCTCAGGTAAAACAAACAATATTCCTGGCTGGCCCAATTTACATAGGACAGGCCCAGATCAGATCAGATCAGTTGCTCAGTCGTGTCCGACTCTTTGCGACCCCATGAACTGCAGCACGCCAGGCCTCCCTGTCCATCACCAGCTCCCGGAGGTCACTCAGACTCACATCCATCGAGTCAGTGATGCCATCCAGCCATCTCATCCTCTGTCGTCCCCTTTTCCTCTTGCCCTCAATCCCTCCCAGCATCAGAGTCTTCTCCAATGAGTCAACTCCTCGCATGAGGTGGCCAAAGTACTGGAGTTTCAGCTTTAGCATCATTCCTTCCAAAGAAATCCCAGGGCTGATCTCCTTTAGGATGGACTGGTTGGATCTCCTTGCAGTCCAAGGGACTCTCAAGAGTCTTCTCCAACACCACAGTTCAAAAGCATCAATTCTTTGGCGCTCAGCCTTCTTCACAGTCCAGCTCTCACATCCATACAAGACCACAGGAAAGACCATAGCCTTGACTAGGCGGACCTTTGTTGGCAAAGTAATGTCTCTGCTTTTGAATATGCTATCTAGGTTGGTCATAACTTTCCTTCCAAGGAGTAAGCGTCTTTTAATTTCATGGCTGCAGTCACCATCTGCAGTGATTTTGCAGCCCCCCAAAATAAAGTCTGACACTGTTTCCACTGTTTCCCCATCTATTTCCCATCAAGTGATGGGACCAGATGCCATGATCTTCGTTTTCTGAATGTTGAGCTTTATGCCAACCTTTTCACTCTCCACTTTCACTTTCATCAAGAGGCTTTTGAGTTCCTCTTCACTTTCTGCCATAAGGGTGGTGTCATCTGCCTATCTGAGGTTATTGATATTTCTCCCAGCAATCTTGATTCCAACTTGTGTTTCTTCCAGTCCAGCATTTCTCATGATGTACTCTGCATAGAAGTTAAATAAACAGGGTGACAATATACAGCCTTGATGTACTCCTTTTCCTATTTGGAACCAGTCTGTTGTTCCATGTCCAGTTCTAACTGTTGCTTCTTGACCTGTATACAAATTTCTCAAGAGGCAGGTCAGGTGGTCTGGTATTCCCATCTCTTTCAGAATTTTCCACAGTTTATTGTGATCCACACAGTCAAAGGCTTTGGCATAGTCAAAAAAGCAGAAATAGATGTTTTTCTGGAACTCTCTTGCTTTTTTGATGATCCAGAGGATGTTGGCAATTTGATCTATGGTTCCTCTGCCTTTTCTAAAACCAGCTTGAACATCAGGAAGTTCACGGTTCACATATTGCTGAAGCCTGGCTTGGAGGGAGAGATAAACATATTAAAAGAGGAGCCAAAGCTAGCTCTGTCTCTCGGCACGCCAGGCCACGCCACGCCACGCCCCGCCCCGCCATGCCCCGCCCCGCGCGCTGGGGTGCTCTTCGCATCTTTCCATCCACGTGCCCTCATGCTCGAAGATGGATTTTCCTGCTATCTTATAAATAAAATAGAGCTGAAACACTGATTTGTCTAAGAGCTATAACATGGTCCTTTCAAGACCTGAGAGCTATAACATGGTCTATCCAAGACCCGAGAGCTCTGACACTCCGAGGGCTTTAATGTCCATCACTCCAAATCTTTGTTGTGACAAGACAAAGAACCCAGGAATATACACTCGTGTGACACTGTCTTTGCGGCTTAAGTATTTATATTTTATCAAGTTAAAAATTTTCAATTCCTATTTCAGAATTTTTAACTTGAACAGATACTGCCTTTTATTACTTGCCTTTTGATATGTACGGAGAGGATTATGTGCTGTGTGTTCAGTCCTGTCCGACTCCTTGCGGCCCCAGGGACTATAGCTTGCCAGGGTCCTCTGTCCTTGGAATTCTTCAGGCGAGACTACAGAGTGGGTTGATTAGATGGTACCTTTATTAAACTCTAATAATATACTGATGTTAGGGTATTGACTCCTTCTTGCATTCCTGGAATGAACCACACTTAATTATGATGAATAATGCATTAGTGTGTTGGTGGATCTCTTTGCTAATGTTTTACTTTAAAATTTTGCATTGTAGTTAAAAAGGTCTGAAATTTTTCTCCCCCATCTTTGCTTTTGATGTCAAAAAAATTATAGCCACTTCATAAAAATAATTTAGAGGCTTTTCTTTTGCTCTACTCTGTAATACTGTAAAATGCATTGGGATTATCTTTTTTTAGCTTGAAAGAATTCCATTCAAGGCTGGTGTTTTTTTTCAAGGAACTCTGCTTCTCCAGCTTCTCGATTTCTTCTATAGAAATTGGTCTGTTAAAGTTTTCATTTCTACTGGAGTCAACTTTGATTAAATAACTTATTTCTAGAAAGGTGTCTATTTCATCTGGGCTTTATGTTTTATTTTCACAGTTATTCAAAATAGTCTCAGGACTTTTAATGTCCTTTCTGGATTATTACTGCACTATGTTATTTCTTTTTTATCATTAAACATTCAGCTTTATTGAAATATATTTAACAAATAAAATTTCAAGGTGTATAAATTATATGTCATGATGATTTGATATATATATACACACTGTGAAAGTATTCCCCCTTTTAGTTAATTTACCTAGCCCTCACTACACATATTTATTTTTAATCTTTTTGAGAGTATTTCAGTTCTACTCCCTTAGCAAATTTCAGTTATACAATCCAGTGTTATCAACTATATGGTCACCATGTTTTATATTAGATCCTCAGGCTTTACTCATCTTATAGCTGAAACTCTATCCTTTACCAACACCTCTCCAATTGCCCCACCCCCCAACTCCTGGCTCCTGGTAGCCACTTTTTGTCCCATGTTATTTCTTTTTTCTTTTTTATTATTAAAAATTTTACTAAATCTTACTTACTCATTTAGTAAAATTAGCCTTGTCTATTTTATTTCCCAAAGAACCAATTTTTAGACTCATTTGTTAATTCTGTTGTTTTGCTTGTTTTCTCTATCACTGATATCTGTTTTTATCTTTAATTCTAAAGTTATATATTCTTTTGGTTTCTGTTGTTCCTTTTCTAGCTCTTTTAATTGGGTGTTTATTATTTTTAATTTTTATATGGTTATTTATGTAACAGCTTTATTAAATATAATTGACATACCATACAATGCACTCTTAAAATGTACAATCAGTTGTTTTTCATATATTCCCAGAGTTGTACAACCATCACCACGGTTGCCTGTTTGTATATCTCATATAAATAGCATCATACTGTATGTAACCTTCTGTGATGATACTTTGGCATAATATTTTCAAGGTTCACATGTATTTCATTCATTGTTATGACTGAATAATATTCCATTACATGAATATGTCCCACTTTATATATTCATGGATATTAAGGTTATTTATACTTTTTCCTATTATAAATAATGCTGCTGCAAACAGTCACACATGGAGTTTTTGTGTGGACATGTGCTTTCATTTCTCTTGGTTGTATACATAGGCGTAGAATTACTGAGTCATACAATAACTTTTTAAACTTTTTAAGGTACTGCCAGACCGTTTTCCAAAGTGGTTGCACATTCCCACCAATATTGTATGAGTTTCATTCTTCACATCCCTGTCAGTTATTATCTGGCTTTCTGATTCCAGCCACATAGAAGGTATAAAGAAGCTTTGTATTTTTGATTTGCATTTCTCTGGTGGCTAATTATGTTTGTACACTTTCATGTGCTTATTGGCCATTTGTATATCTTCTTTAGAGAAATGCCTACTAAGATGCTTTGCCCATTTTTTTAATTGAGGTATATTTGACATGTAATGCATCAGGCATACTCAATCATCATACATAGTCAGATTTTTTTCTTGTGATGATAATTTTTGAGATAGGCTCTCTTATTTTATAAATTTCAAATATATAATACAGTATTGTTAATGATAGTCGACATGAAAGTGAAACTGTCAGTCACTCAGTCGTGTCTGACTCTTTGCCACTCCATGGACTATATGCCTGCCTGGCTCCTCTGTCCATGCATTTTCCAGGCAAGAATACTGGAATGGGTAGCCATTCCCTTGTTCAGGGGACCTTCCTGACCCAGGGACTGAACCTGAGTCTCCCACATTGCAGTCACATTCTTTACTGTCTGACCCATTAAAAAAGCCCATAATCACCATGCTATACATTAAATCATCATGATTTATTTATTGTCCATTTTTTAATTAGGTTATTTTCTTTTTTATTACCAAGTTACAAGACTTCTTTATATATTCTGGACTCAACTTGCTTATCAGATATAACTTTTAAATCAGATCAGATCAGTCGCTCAGTTGTGTCCAACTCTTTGTGACCCCATGAATCGCAGCATGCCAGGCCTCCCTGTCCATCACCAACTCCTATCCGTCCAGTCAGTGATGCCATCCAGCCATCTCATCCTCTGTCGTCCCCTTCTCCTCTTGCCCTCAATCCCTCCCAGCATCAGAGTCTTCTCCAATGAGTCAACTCCTCACATGAGGTGGCCAAAGTACTGCAGTTTCAGCTTTAGCATCATTCCTTCCAAAGAAATCCCAGGGCTGATCTCCTTCAGAATGGACTGGTTGGATCTCCTTGCAGTCCAAGGGACTCTCAAGAGTCTTCTCTAACACCACAGTTCAAAAGCATCAATTCTTCGGCACTCAGCCTTCTTCACAGTCCAGCTCTCACATTGTTTCTCCCAATATGTATATTGTCTACTCACTTGTTGATGGTATCCTTTAAAATACAAAACTTTTTAAATTTTGTTGAGTCTATCTTTTTTATTACTTGTGTTTTTGATATTATATCTAAGAAAACTTTGCCTAACCTTCACAGTCATCAAAGTGTACTCTGAGATTGTCTTCCAAGAGTTTTAAAGTTGAAACGCTTACATTAATGTATATAATCCACTCTGAGTTAATTTTTATGTATGTTGTGAGGGTAGGAGTCCATATGTATAGCCAGTTGACCTCAGTATCATTTGTTGAAAAGACTTCTTCCTTCCACTGAAATGTCTTGGCACTCTTGTCAACAATCAATTGACTGGGGCTTCTCTGTGGCTCAGTGGTAAAGAATTCACCTGCCAGTGCAGGAGGCATGGATTCAATCCCTGGTCCAGAAAGACCCCACATGCCACAGAGCACCTTAGTCCGTGCACCACAACTACTGAGCCTGTGCTCTAAAGCCTGGAACCACAACCGCTGAGCCCACGTGCCACAGGTACTGAAGCCCACACACCTAGAGCCTGTGCTCCACAAGAGAAGCCACCGCAATGAGAAGCCCATGCATCGCAACTAGAGGGGAGCTTCTGCTCGGTGCAACTAGAGGAAAGCCCATGCAGCAATGAAGACCCGGCACAGTCAAAAATAAATAAATAAAATTAAAAACAAAAATCAATTGACTGTAAAAGTAAGGGTTTATTTCTGGATCCTCAGTTCTATTCAGGTAATGTGTGCCAATACAACACTGTCTTATTCACTATTTTTATGATAAGTTTTGAAGTTGAGAAGTATAAGTCTTCTAATTTTGTTCTTTCTCGTGATTGTTTTCATTATTCTGGTTCCCCTGAATATTGTGCGAATTTCAGGATTGCTTGTCAGCTTCTACAAAGAAGTCAGCTGATATTTTGACAGACTATGTTGACTCTGCAGATTAATATGTGGAGAATGGCTATCTATTCATCTGTTTGGGATGTCAAAGCAAAATACCATCTACTGGGTATTTTGTTTCAATGGTTATCTTTATACTAGTATCTTAAGGTAATACTCTTAAAAATGCTATCTGTTGTAACATTGTCTGAAGAACTTTCTATGATGATGAACATGTTCTGTTATCTGTGTTCTCCAGTGTGTGAAAGATGTACTGGCTACATGTAGTAGCCAGTGGAGCTCTTGAAATGTAGCTAGTATGATTGGGAAATTGAATTTTATTTAATGATAATTAAAAACGAAGTGGCCATATGTGACTGGTGGCTGCCATGTTGGATGGTAACAGAGGTTTTGCTTCCTTACTGTGAACAGTCCTGAAATTAGTACGCTCTTCTTCCCCTTTCCTTTTTCTTCCCTAAGTATCTAATCCATTTAGTGCTACATATTGCCTTTAAGGCAATGAGAAAGCGCTGTTATTGTTGTTCAGTGGCTAAGTTACATCCAACTCTCTGTGACCCCATGGACACACAGCACGCCACGTGTCCCTGTCTTTCACCATCTCCTTGAGTTTACTCAAACTCATGTCCATTGAGTCAGTGATGCCATCCAACCATCTCATCCTCTTTTGTCTCCTTCAATCTTTCCCAGCATCAGGGTCTTTTCCAATGAGTCTGCTCTTCACATCAGGTGGCCATTATTAGTGCTAAACAATACCTTTGAGATAACGAGCAAGCTGACATTATACATAATCTTTCTCTTCTGTCCCTGTTTTTAACAGATGAATTTTGTCTTCATTATTGGAGGATAGAACAAATAGTATTTGTCACCTTTTGGCCTCCTAATCTGGAGAAGGCAATGGCACCCCACTCCAGTACTCTTGCCTGGAAAATCCCATGGACAAAGGAGCCTGGTAGGCTGCAGTCCATGGGGTCGCGAAGAGTCGGACACGACGGAGCAACTTCACTTTCACTTTTCACTTTCATGCATTGGAGAAGGAAATGGCAGCCCACTCCAGTGTTCTTGCCTGGAGAATCCCATGGACGGGGGAGCCTGGTGGGCTGCTATCTATGGGGTTGCACAGAGTCGGACACGACTGAAGTGACTTAGTAGGCCTCCTAATCTTCATTCTACAGTTAAATACATTTAGTGGTCACTAGTAGTTCTTATAAAAAGCTTCTCTAAACGCTTCTTGATTGTCTGAAACTTATTGTTCTGTAGGTCGCTCAGGCAGGGCACAAAGCAATGTTCCCCGATCCTTTCAGCTTCATCAGCTTGTTTGTGTCCTTTATAATTGAAGATCACTTTGGCCGAATAAAAAAATTCTTGGTTCACATTTTCTTTCTTTGGTATCTGTACTTTATTACTCCATTGTGTTTTAACTTAAAAGTGTTCTATGGGAATTTCCAGCTGGTCCAGTGGTTAAGAATCTACCTTGCAATGTAGGGGACCCAACTTTGATCCCTGGTGGGTGTCCTAAGATCCTTGGTTGCCACAGAGCAACCAAGTCTGTGTACCAGAACTACTGACACCACACCACAACCAGAGTCCAAGAGCCACAATGAAAGACCCCAAGTGCCACAACGAAAGACCGCGTGCCGCCAAATAAACGATAAATATTAAATTAAAAAGTGGTCCATAGAGGTCTAATCCCCTGTAAGTCATTTGGCCATTTTACCTTAGGTCAAAAGGGTTTCAATTCTATAAAATCTGATACTTTGAATAGTCTGTGTCTCAGAGTTGACTGTTCTGGTTTTATGTCCCAGGGACATCATATCCTTTTAAAATACGCAGGTTTGGAGCTTCCCTGGGGGTCCAGTGGCTAAGACTCCAGGCTTACAATGTAGGGGACCTGGGTTTGACCCCTGATAAAAGAACTAGATTCCATATGCTGCAGCTAAGACTTGGTACAGCCAAATATTTTAAAAACAAAAAGGAAAAACACAGGTTCAAGTGATTTGTTTTTTGTTTTATTTTCCAGAAAGTTTTTTTAGAAGTATCTTGTATTTGTTCTCTTCCACAGTGTTGCTTTTCTGAAGTTGAGGGCTTGCGTGGAGGAGGAACTTTTATTATGTATATGTTGAATCTCCTTAGCCTGTTTTCTTTATCCATCACTTTCACTTGAATCCTTTGGAAGACTCCTTTTATTGATTTTTTTTCTCCTTTCTATACTATTTTTCTGTCCTAGGTACTCTGCTGGGTTTTGTGAGGGGCTTTGAGGAAACTGGGAAACAATGCCATTGTTACCAAATTTCCTTGATTCTTTTTTTAAAAAAAGCTACTTTGTTACTGTCACTGTATTCTGCTTACAAAACAACTTCATAAACAAAGGGGAAATGCCCTTAGAAATATACTAATTCTAAAAGATTCTTCCCCATCTTTTTATACCAAACAAGGTAACTTGAACTAGTCCAGTTAAATAATTGTCAGTCAGTCCATCTCGTTTTGGTGAATGCACCTCCTATGGCAAACAAGCAGTTTGCAAATTGAAGTGAGAAATTTCCCAACAAAATGCTCCCACAAATACTTTACTATAATAAACATTCATAGTTTTGAGGTTGAAAATCAATAGTCCATGAAACTGTTAAACTGAATATTTCAAAAATATGGGAGAGCTCTTTGCTCTTCTCAGTAATCAAACTTATAATCAAACTCAGTAATCAAACTCATCTTTGGAACCTGGTCCAGATGATACAGGTCTTTATACAGCAGCCTCATTGGTTAAGATGCGAATTACCTGGGCCCGAGGACTTGAAGAGCCAAAAAGTCAAAAATCAAGAGAACTTGGTTGGTTGCTCTGATCAAATGATGCCTCCCCTCAACACTAGCCTCATCAGACCACCAGCCGAGGACACCTAGAAGCCATGTGCACTTCACCACCTGTTTGAATGGATTGTATTTGGTTAAAGATCTGAGTGTCTCCTTCCTACTGATCCTCTGACTCTTGAGGGTCATGGATAACCACAATAAATCTTCATCCTGGAAAGAACACACACAGACTTACCATATGTTATAGAAGTGTGTGTGAGCTGCTCAGTTTTGTCCGACTCTTTGAGACCCCATGGACTGCAGCACATCAGGCTACTCTGTCCATGGGATTTCCCAGGCAAGAAGACTGGAGTCAGTTGCCATTTTCTTTTCCAGGGGATCTTCCCAACCCAGGGATCGAACCCAGGTCTCCTGCACTGTAAGCAGATTCTTTACTGTCTGAACCACCAGGGAGGTCTGGAGAATCCCGTGGACAGAGAGACTTAGCATGCTGCAGTCCATGGGGTCACAAAGAGTCAAACAACTGAGCTACAACACACACACACACACACACACAGAAGAATAATGGATTTGACTCGTGATGTGATGATCCCATCTGGTTCATGGTAAAATCTCCATTTTTTTGATGTGAACTATTTATTGGCTAGGGCACTCCATCCTTTTAGAAAAGATTTAAGTTAGCTTGACTCCTCCCCTTCTTCCATATCACATTTCACTGTCTCCCTAGGGATTTCCTGGGGTCTTGCTCATCTGCCCATTGCCCCTTACGAGATTGGATTATGGGTTATCTCCCATCCATTCCTGTTCCGTGAACATCACTTCACCTCCCCCTGGGCACCATTGTCATTCCTTGACCACATGGCTGCAGTTGACAGGATTTGGGGGTGCGTATGGAGTTACGTTTGAGGGTTTGAGGAAGTTTTTGGTTTAACATTCAGACTATACCTTAAAGTCAGATATTGGACACTGGTTTTGAAAAGTCCCTTGGGCTTCCTTGATGGCTTAAATGGTAAAGAATCTGCCTGAAATGTGAAAGAACCAGATTCGATCCCTGGAAGATCCCCTGGAGAAGGGAATGGCTGCTCACTCCAGTATTCTTCCCTGGAGAATCCCATGACAGAGGAGCTTGGTGGGCTACAGTCCATGGGGTCACAAAGAGTTGGATGTGACTGAGCTACCAATAGCCACTGTTAGAACAGCACCAGCCCCTCTCCACTAAGCCATCACCTCATTTTTCCCTGCTCCTTCCTCCTTTCTTCGTATAACTAATCTCTGAAATGCTAATATTCTTAGCTTATAATGCAGAACAACTTTGTTCTGGTTGACTTGGGGTAGCTCTTCAGGATTCAGTGCCCCATCAATGTGTTTCTTGCTAAATAAAACACGAACTGTTCCAAGGAGAATCTCTCCTAGGAGGCAGAACTGCTATGGCTCATTGTAGGTTTTCTCTTCTCTTTCGCTTTCTGCTTCCTTTCTTCCTGTATACCTGCTCAGAATGTTTGAGGTGAGAAGGGAGGGAGGAGGGGAAGAGAGTTCAGATGTAGAGGACTCATCAAGAAGCACTTTCTGGAAATCGGGCGGAATTCAGCGGTGCTGAGGGACATTCTGTGGTGTTCCAGGAGAGGGCCAAGGTCAGAATGGGGGAGGAAGTCTGGCCCGGACCTGAGAGCAAGCCTGCAGTGCTGAGCAGGAGCCACTCCAAGGGCTACCCCTGAAGGAGGTATTGTTATAATGATGCCTCTTTTACACACAAGAAAATGGGGACTTAGAGGGATTAACTAGGGAAACTTCGCTCTTAGTTAATATGGCAACCCACTCCAGTATTCTTGCCTGGAGAATCCTATGGCCAGAGGAGCCTGCTGGGCTACAGTCCATAGGATCACACAGAGTCGGACACAACTGAAGCGACTTAGCACACATGCAAAATGATTTTGCTTTATTAAAAAAAAAAAATTGAGGAACAAACCAAATGTCAATGCCAGTTCTTTTATTTTTATAAATATAATTTAAACAGGAAGGAGGGAATGGTTGTTGGTCTGCGGCTAAAATGATGAAGAATACTGCAAGAACAATACGATTTGCTCTATTACAAAAAAAAAATATCGATTGGTTTATTTGAGGGGTTTGCGTTAAAAAACATGACATATAATCACAAATAAGTAGGTTGATTTTTGCTCCAAGTTACAGCTGCCTTTTTTCAACATTTCTACTTTCCTTGGAGACTGTTTAGCAGGGTGACAGGCACTCCCATCCCTGTTTGCTTCAGGCAACCCAAGAATGAATTTATCCAGGTGTTAATACTACAGAATGAAAAGGTAAACTTGAATTCAAACTATTATTAATTATATACCTACTTAAAACACAGGTCTTTGTATATATAAACAAAAGAATAAAACTTGTACTATGCTTGTTTTCCTCTTACATTTCTTTAAATCCTTTTAGACAGAGATTTGTAAATATTGTATCCTTATTGCAGGAAGGGGGACCCCTTCCAGGGCCCAAAACTGGGCTCTTGTCTAAAACTCAGAAATAAATTGTCCAAGAAGACACATGTGCTGACAAAGCAAGAGATTTTATTGGGAAAGGGCACCTGGGTGGAGAGCAGTAAGGTAAGGGAATCCAGGAGAACCGCTCTGTCACATGGCTAGGGTTTTATGGTGATGGGATTAGTTTCCAGGTTGTCCTTAGCCAATCATTCAGACTTCCTGGTGGTGCACGCCTTTTTCAGCCCAGATGGATGCCAGAGAGAAGGATCCTGGGAGGTGGTCAGACATGTGGTGTCTCCTTTTGACCTTTCCCGAACTCTTCCGGTTGGTGGTGGCTTATTAGTTCCGTGTTCCTTACCAGGACCTCCTGTCGTAAAACAGCTCACGAAAATAGTTACTATGGTGCCTGGCCAAGGTGGGCGGTTTCAATCAGTGTGCTTCGCCTAACATCCTGACTTTGGTTAATCCCAGTTTTTAGTAGCCTTTAAGTGTACAGAGCCATGAGAATCCCCCCTTATCTGTGGCTTTAGTTTTCATGGTTTCAGTTACCCAAAGTCAACTGAGATCTCAACATATGAAATGGAAAATTCCAGAAGTAATTCATCAGTTTTAAATGGCAGCCCATTCTGTGTAGCATGATGAAATCTCCTACCATCCTCCATGGGATAATGTCTGTGTGCTCTGTTATTCAGTTGAGTCTGACTCTTTGCAACCCTTTGGATTGTAGCCTGCCAGGCTCCTCTGTCCATGGGACTTTTCAGGCAAGAACACTGCAATGGGCTGCCCTTTCCTTCTCCAGGGGATCTTCCTGACCCAGGGATCGAACCCACCTCTCCTGGTCTCTTTCATTGCATGTGGATTCTTTACTTGCTGAGCCATTGGGAAAGCACATGGCGCAATGAATCATCCTTTTTCCATCATATTCCGCCCTTAGTCACTTCCTGGCCATCTTGGTACTGTGGTGCTGCTGCTGCTAAGTCGCTTCAGTCCTGTCCGACTCTGTGCGACCCCATAGACAGCAGCCCACCAGGCTCCCCCGTCTCTGGGATTCTCCAGGCAAGAACACTGGAGTGGCTTGCCATTTCCTTCTCCAATGCGTGAAAGTGAAGTCACTCAGTCGTGTCCAGCTCTTCACGACCCCATGGACTGCAGCCTTCCAGGCTCCTCCGTCCATGGGATTTTCCAGGCAAGAGTACTGGAGTGGGGTGCCATCGCCTTCTCCGATTGTAGTGCTAGGGTTAAGTAACCCTTAGGTTAACAATGGTCCCAGAGCACAAGAGTGTTGCAGGGAGGAGCCAATTCTGACTTCACAGTTGGATCTGTTACTTTTAACCTTTGCTTCCCTTTGCCTTTGTTCACTAAAAGGATACTGTTTATACATAATAGCCTGCCTGGGGGAACCCTGCCCCTCTGCCTGAATATTAAACCAGAATGCCTTTGTTCTAGACTCTGCCTACCCATGGCTCCAGGAAAAAAGAAATTAACATCCCCTCCTCAAGGCTTGCCATTCTAGGAGATATTTGCAAGATTAATGGCCTTTTTACTTTATTCCCTCACCTCCCCCGTCTCTGTTCTATAAAAAGAACCTGGCATCCAGACCCACCCCAATAAAATGGTTAATTTGAGACATCTGTCTGCTATCTTCTTGGTCAGCCAGCTTATTCCTTGCCTCAAAACACTCTGTCTCTTGGTTAATTGGCCTGGCATGTGGCAAGTAGAGAGAGCTTGGACTCCTTTGAAGGAGGAAACAGAACAGGCTCCATCTTGAAAGCAGGGCTGCATCTTGGGCTGGACTGTGGACTTTGAGCTATATATGCCCAGTATCTATAGAAACAACATACCAACTGGAAAACCAGACACCCGCCCCCCTCCCCCGACCCATGAAAGAGCCCCAGGGCTCGTACCTAGACTCTCCATGGCCTAAAAGAATACCCTAATTATCTGTGTAATGGAATAGAATCATAAATTCTATTATGCTTACTGGGGTGTGACCACAGGCATATTGATAATTGTCCTCTGTTAACTACCTAGACTTAAGGCATATGAATCATGGGTTAACATTGATCATATCTTTCTTTTCCTTTGTTCTGACTAGTGTCAGGGAATTTGGGCAGGTGGGTTTGAGCACGTATACTTGGGTTTTCACAATAACTGGCTGGGGTCCTTGGCTAAGAGGAGACTCTGCCTTGGGCCTGCAGGTGTATCATCAACTGCACTCCACTATCTGCATTGTCCTTCTGAGTGAGTTTGATTCTTGGAATGCATGGCTACAACACCTTAACTAGAGTAGTGATGCTGGCCATTTGGATCTGCCCAAAAGAAGCCATAAAGTGCTTCATTTAAGTAAAAAGGTAAAAGTTCTCAATAAGGAAAGAAGCCACATACCATTAAGATCTACAGTGAGAACAAATAGTCTATCCATGAGATTATGAAGAAGGGGAAAACTCATGCTAATTTTGCTGTTGCAGCTGGAAAGCACCACAGTATGTAATAAATGCTATGTTAAAATGGAAAAGGCATGAAATTTACAATATTTTGAGAAATACCACAGTCACATAGCTTTTATTATACTATATTGTTAGTTGTTATATTTTTATTATTAATCTCTTACTGTGCGTAATTTATAAGTTAAACTTTATCATATGCATGTATGTATAAGGAAAAAACATGGTATATATAGGGTTAGATACTATCCATGGTCTCAGGCCTCTACTGGGCACCTTGCAACATATTTCCCACAGATAATGAGGGACCTTGTCCTTCGGTTCCAAGAAGCTGGAAGTAATGAGCCCACCAGTTGGGAATGCAAGGCTGATGGTGTGTAACGTGGTACAGAGAGTCACGAGGCCAGGGTTTTAGCCCCGATGTTCTAACTTGCCGCAGGAACGAGTCATGGCAGCCCCTTCCTGTAAAATGCCCAAGGTCAAGTTGTGTCCGGACTTACCGTCAGTGGTTGTGTTTTCCGGTGTTGGGTTATCTTTCATGTGTTATGTTCTGAGTGGTTCTAAATCTGAGGGGAGCAAGAACACCATGATGCACAGCCCTGGGGGACCAGTCCATCCCAGTATGAGTGGGTGGTACCTCCGGAGTTGTGCACCTCGGAGTACAAAGGTGGTGCCTTGTTTTCTCAGCCATTTGCCATCTTTAAGAAGAAATGTATATGTCCTTCTTAAACTCCTTTTCTCACTCTCCACATCAGACTTTTTTCTCTCTCGTCCAACTAGCTGCCATCCATCTGGACTGCTTCTACTTCGTTTTCTCTGCTAATTCTTTCTCTTTCCTGCTAAGAGACTTGCATTCTTCTTTCTGCTTGGCATACCTGGTCAGTAAACTATGGCTGATAAGCCAGATCTGGCCTGCTGACCATTTTGTTAAGTGACGTTGTATTCGGATTCAGCCACGCCCATTTGTCACGCATGGCCAGTTTCATGCTGCAACAGCAGAGTTGAGGAGTTGACCACATGGCTTGCAGAGTCAAAACTGTTTACTGTATGGCCCTGTACACGGTGTTTGCTGACCTCTGCCCCAGATAGCTCTCTCTTCTCCTCTGGCCGGCAATGACCTCTGGTGATGATTTTCCAACCTATGAATTCAGCCCCAACCCCTCTCTAGACCCACACCTGTCTCCAGGTCATTTCAATCTGGATACCCCACTCAGCATCCCAAACCTGACTCACGGCTTTGTTTATCCTGGATCTCCGCCTCCTTGCTGTAAGGTATGGTTCGGGCGGAGGCAGAAAGAGGAAAGACGACCTCAACAGGCAAGGAGGGGCGACAGTTGGCCTAATGACCAGGCTGAGCACAGAGAGGGATCAGGGAGGCTCCATATTTATAGGGAAGTTTGTGGAAGCGATAAGGGAAATGTTAATCAAGCTGGGATGTTTTGGGTATTCTGTAGTTGAGATGGCATTTGTAGTTGGGCAGGGGATGATGTCTTCTGGGCAGGTGTAGGGGTGGAAGGTTTCTGGACAGTGGGTGATAAGTCCCTGATAGATGCAACCGGCCTGGAGCATCAGGGCGGGAACTAAAGTTCTGTTTTGTTTTCTCCAAAGTTAGATGATTTCAGCAAGGGCCTTTGAAACTGTTGTTTTCTTTTCTAGGCCCCAAAGACTCCTTCATTCCAGATCCTGAAATCATAAAAAAATGGGGGAAAGGGCTCCATATCTCTCTGGCTACTTCCTGCTGAATAGGGGTGACGATTTGGGGTCTGGAATGGAGGATCCTCCTAGGGCCCAGGATCTCCTTTTTCTGAGCTTGGGGTGAGGCTCTCTCGAGAAGAACAATGGTCTTGACCTGATCTCGAGAGATGGCCCGAATCCATTCCTGGAGAAACCTTTGAAAGAAACTGAAGAGACAGGGTCCAAATAAGAGGACTAGAATTATAAGTCCCAGTGGTCCCAGGAAAGGGAGCAACCAAGGGAGGGCCTGCTGGAACAGGTTTTGGGGAGGGTAAAGGTTTTGTAACTCTTTTCTGCAGCATTCAATTCTGTCTCTAAGTTCTTTGACTCTGCCCTGGACTATGCCTCATGCGAAGAGTTGATTCATTGGAGAAGACTCTGATGCTGGGAGGGATTGGGGGCAAGAGGAGAAGGGGACGACAGAGGATGAGATGGCTGGATGGCATCACTGACTCGATGGATGTGAGTCTGAGTGACCTCCGGGAGTTGGTGATGGACAGGGAGGCCTGGCGTGCTGCCGTTCATGGGGTCGCAAAGAGTCAGACACGACTGAGCGACTGATCTGATCTGATCTGATCTGATGCCTGTTTCATTAATAAAATAGCAGCAGTCCTCTCCTAGGGAAAGGCAGGTCCCTCCCTTTTCTGCGGTGAGAAGGTCCAGGGCCCGCCTACTTTGTAGGGCCACAGGAGCTAATGAGTTAACTTGTCTTTGAATTGAAACGAAGGACTCCACTACCTGCTCCATGTCTTCATTAGGTTCTTGGGACAGCTTGTAGCAGAAATGGGCAGAGGTCGAGATGCCTCCAATCCAGGTGCCTAGGGCTGCTGCTATGCCTGTCCCAATCAGGAGGGGGGCTATGACAGCTGTCTTTTCCTGTGGGAAAGTTCCCCTTGGGGGTAGACTATTTGTTCTACCTCTTCGTCTTTGAGGAATGTTGGGCCCGGGGTCAGGAAGACCAAGATGCAAGGTCTAGGGGGTTCCAAGGGGAGACATGAATACACATAGGTCCCGGAGAGAATGAAGATTCTCGGACCCAAGTGGAACAGAAGGAGGGAGGAGAGTTTGTAAGACCAGTGTAGTTGGGACTAGAGTAGTTAATACAGGTTAGGTTTGAAGAGGCTGAGAGTAGGACGTTGTCAGAGACTGGTCCAATGAGTTGTGCAGTTTTTTGTTGGGAAGGGGAGGTATAGTTGCCCTGTGACAGCCAGGTTGAAGCTAAAGGCATTGCTATGTGCAGTGAGGGAGCCAGTGACATGCATGTCCAACACTGGGATGTGTGTTGTGTGTACTGGAAGAATTAGAAGGAAGAGTTGAGAAGGCAGGTAAGGTTTTGGTTGCCAGAGGGAGGTTTTAGGAGAGGCTGTAATTGGGAAAGAAGGTCTAGGCTTTTATAAGGCTCAGGGGTCGCCTGTAACCAGGAAATTATATTCTTTATGACTTGTTCTTGTTTCTTTTCCTGGTTTTGATCTAGTACCCCGCCCCTGTCTGAGTACCCCCAGTAGGTAATGGGATAGAAACATATGTTTCTTCCATTTGGCTTATGGCAGGTACTCACGAAACTCCCTCTCTTTTGTACCTTAACAGTGAGTAGGGATTTGGACTTTCCACCCCCGAGGTTCATGGTGCATGGTTTTGGAGATGTATTATAACATGAGGAATGTACATAGGAATAAATGTCAGAGCAGGGGCAGGGAGTAGCCAGAAGGCTGCAGAGTGCAGCAAGGATAAGGAGCAGAGGAGCCATGGGGTTGTAAGGCTGCTGCTGCTGCTGCTGCTAAGTCGCTTCAGTCGTGTCCGACTGTGTGCTACCCTATAGACGGCAGCCCACCAGGCTGCCCCATCCCTGGGATTCTCCAGGCAAGAACACTGGAGTGGGTTGCCATTTCCTTCTCCAATGCATGAAAGTGAAAAGTGAAAGTGAAGTCGCTCAGTCGTGTCTAACTCTGTGAGACCCAATAGACAGCAGCCCACCAGGCTCCTCCGTCCATTGGATTTTCCAGGCAAGAGTACTGGAGTGGGGTGCCATTGCCTTCTCCATGTTAGTTAGGCAGTGCAGAGGAAATAGCACCCTAGGAGTAGAATACAGCTAGCAACGTATGCGATACCCACAGAAAGACAAAGGATAGGTGGCCAGTCCTGAGAGGAGACAGTTACTAGGCCTATAGCAAGGATTAAGATTAAGAATGCTATTATAGTTAGAGAGACAGGGAGAGGCTAGTCAGGGCAAAGGGAAAAAGGCCCCAAGTTGGTGGTTGTTTGAATCTGAGGGGGAACAGTGTTCATTAGGATGTAGAATGATGTGGAGAATGAGAGTAAAGAAATCAGTTTCGTCTGGAGTCAGGTCGTAGAAGGTTCTCTGGAGACACAGTTGAGACACCACAGTAGTCAGGTCTTTGGAGGAGGTTCCTGTCGGGGCGCTGGTCCAGAGGTCTTGTAGTAGTTGGGTCAGGAACAACTGTAGGTTGAAGAGAGTCCAGGTCATTCAGTGTCTTCTTGGATGGTTGACAGAGGTTGTCGCCGGGTGAATTTTAAGGAGGTGGGTCCTGTGAGGGAGACCTGATAGGGGTCAGTTAAGGAGGGCAGCGCAGGATCAGAGGTGATCCGTTTTAGGCAAGAGAGGTGTACCCAGGAGGTGACCTTCTCGAGTTTAGCTGCAGTAAACTGGGGTAAGGAGGATGATTTTGAATGGTCCCTGCCACTTTGGGGTTAGGTCACCCTGGGGATTATCAGACAGATAGATCATGTCCCCAATTTGTAAAGCGGGCAGGGAGGCTTGGGGGTCAGGGGCAGGCAAGTTGTGGTTGACGTATTTCCAGAGGGCATTGCGGAGTTCTGCCAGCAGAGGGGAGTGTAAGAAGCTTGGTATGGGAGGAGGTTCAGGGGGGAGTCCAGGAGGGAGCATGGGCCTTCCACACGTCACCTCAAAGGGGCTCAGCCCCAGGGGCTTTCTGGGCAAAGCCCGTATTCTGAGGAGAACAATTGGCAAGTTTAGTCCAATCCAGATGTATTCGAGGGTTAGTTTGGTTAAGAGTTTCTTTAATTATTCTATTCATCCTTTCTGCCTTTCCTGAGGACTGGGGACAGTATGGAATGTGAAATTTCCAGAGTATCTGTAAGAATTGGACAAGTTGTTGGGTGACCTTGGATGTAAATTCCGGGCCATTATCAGACTGTAGGGATGAAGGCAGGCCAAACCTGGGGATAATTTCTGTGAGGAGGATTTGGGCGGCGGTGTAGGCTCTTTTGTTTGTAGTGGGAAATGCTTCTACCCATCCTGAAAAGGTGTCCACAAGGACCAGGAGGTATCTGACTCTCCAGACCAAGGGCATATGAGTAAAGTCTATCTGCCAATCCTGTGCTGGGAGGCTGCCTCGCATTTGATGGGTTGGAAAGGATGTCAATTTAAGGTTGGAATTGGGGTTAGTATGTTGACATGTTTGACAGGAGTGGGTAAGGTTATCTAAATTTTGTTGGTCAGCATTGGATATGGGGAAGTGGTTACGGAGGAACTGTCGGAGTGTCTTGGATGAGGGATGAAAAAGTGAGTGTAGATAAGAGAGGATTACTCTGGTGGTGGGAGGGTCGGGTGGAGTCAGAGCTATGATGACAGGGGACTGGAGGGAGGGATGGGACAGGGCTATCTCCTTTGCCTTCTGGTCTGCAGCATTGTTGTAGGCAGATATGAGACTTCCCTTTCGAGTCCCCTACAGTGGAGGACGCGGCTTTGTCTGATAAGAGTGCTGCCTTTAGAAGTTTGTGGATCAGGTCTGAATTAATAATGGGAGATCCCTTTTGGGTTCAGATCAGATGAGATCAGTCGCTCAGTCGTGTCCGACTCTTTGCGACCCCATGAACCGCAGCACGCCAGGCCTCCCTGTCCATCACCAGCTCCCGGAGGTCACTCAGACTCGCATTCATCGAGTCAGTGACGCCATCCAGCCATCTCATCCTCTGTCGTCCCCTTCTCCTCCTGCCCTCAATCCCTCCCAGCATCAGAGTCTTCTCCAATGAGTCAACTCTTCGCATGAGGTGGCCAAAATACTGGAGTTTCAGCTTTAGCATCATTCCTTCTAAAGAAATTCCAGGATTGATCTCCTTCAGAATGGACTGGTTGGATCTTCTTGCAGTCCAAGGGACTCTCAAGAGTCTTCTCCAACACCACACTTCAAGAGCATCAATTCTTCGGTACTCAGCCTTCTTCACAGTCCAGCTCTCACATCCATACATGACCACAGGAAAGACCATAGCCTTGACTAGGCAAACCTTTGTTGGTAAAGTAATGTCTCTGCTTTTGAATATGCTATCTAGGTTGGTCATAACTTTCCTTCCAAGGAGTAAGCGTCTTTTAATTTCATGGCTGCAGTCACCATCTGCAGTGATTTTGGAGCCCAGAAAAACAAAGTCTGACACTGTTTCCACTGTTTCCCCATCTATTTCCCATGCAGTGATGGGGCCAGATGCCATGATCTTCGTTTCCTGAATGTTGAGCTTTAAGCCAACTTTTTCACTCTCCACTTTCACTTTCATCAAGAGGCTTTTTAGCCCCTCTTCACTTTCTGCCATAAGAGTCGTGTCATCTGCATATCTGAGGTTATTGATATTTCTCCCAGCAATCTTGATTCCAACTTCTGTTTCTTCCAGTCCAGCATTTCTCATGATGTACTCTGCATATAAGTTAAATAAACATGGTGACAATATGCAGCCTTGACGTACTCCTTTTCCTATTTGGAACCAGTCTGTTGTTCCATGTCCAGTTCTAACTGTTGCTTCCTGACCTGCATACAGATTTCTTAAGAGGCAGATCAGGTGGTCTGGTATTCCCATCTCTTTCAGAATTTTCCATAGTTTATTGTGATCCACACAGTCAAAGGCTTTGGCATAGTCAATAAAGCAGAAATAAATGTTTTTCTGGAACTCTCTTGCTTTTTCCATGATCCAGCAGATGTTGGCAATTTGATCTCTGGTTCCTCTGCCTTTTCTAAAACCAGCTTGAACATCAGGAAGTTCACGGTTAGGAAACGTCTTTCTCTCCATATTAGGATGTTTGAGTGAAGTATGTTATAGGCGTATTTGGAGTCTGTGTGGATGTTAACCCTTAGATTTTTAGCCAGAGTCAAAGCTCTGGTGAGGGCTATCAGTTCTGCCTGTTGGGAGGTGGTGTGAAGTAGCAGAGGTGAAGCTTCAATTGTCTGGGTCCCGTGATTGTGACAAAGGTCCCCCTGGATGATGGCATATCCTGCTGCAAAGGGTGGGGATTTTTGAGAGCTGCCATCAATGAACCAGTGTGGGGTGTCTGGGTCTAGGATGGGCTGATCTGTTAAATGTTGGAAGGGGTTTTGGGTAAGATCTACTGTTAGGCTGCAGCTGTGTAGGAGGGAGTCTGTTGTAGAGGACATGGGTAATAAGCTGGAGGGGTTAAGGGGAGAGCAGGGGGAGAATGAGAGCCGAGGGTCGAGAAGAAAGGCATGTAGCACCTGTACCCTGGAAGGGGGAAGGGAGAGGAAAGCCCGATGTGACAGTAAGTCTCTGGAGGTGTGTGGAGCACATACTGTTAAAGGGGCATGTCTAGAGAGTTTATTTGCTTTGAGTAAGAGGGCTGTGATAGCAGCCATGGCCTGTGTACAGGGAGGCCAGCCCTTGGTCACTATATCAAGCTGTTTTGATAGATAGGCTATGGGAGCCCAGATGTCTCCGGCCTGCTGACACAGGAGTCCCAGGGCCTGTCCTTGGTTGGAATGTGCAAAGAGAAAGAATGGTCTGGTATGATCTGGCAGGTGGAGAGTTGGCACTCAGAGGAGGCTCTGGGTGAGCTGGTGAATGGGATTGGCCAGTGAGGAGGGGTTAAAGAGGGGCTCATCCAGACATCCTTCAGTTGCCTTATAGAGCGGCTTTGCAATGAGGGAGAAGTTAGGGATCAAGATATGGAAACAGTTTAGGAGGCCAAGGATTGACAGGAGTTCCCTTTTCATTTCTGGAAGTGGACAGTTAATTAAGGCCTGGATTCTATCTGGGGGAATAGTTCTTTGTTGATGGGATATGGAGAGCCCCAGGTAGGTGACATTTGTCTGGGCTATTTGGGCCTCAGATTGCCATACCCGATAACCCCAGGACCCCAGGGCCCCAAGGAGTTTGGCAGTATGTTGGAGGCAGAGTTTTCGGGTTGGGATACAAAGGAGGAGGTCATCTACGTATTGAAGGAGATGACTCGGGGCTAGGTCGAGTGTCTGTAGGTCCTTTTGTAAAGCCTGTCCTAAAAAGTGAGGACTGTCTCTGAACCCGTGGGGGAGAACTGTAAATGTTAGTTGTTGGGAAACGTGAGTCTAGGGATCTTGTGAGGTGAAGGCAAAAAGGGGTTGGGAGAGGGGGTGGAGGGGGATGGTGAAAAAGACACCTTTGAGATCTAATACTGTGAAATGGGTTGCAGTCGGGGGTGTGGTAGACAGAAGGGTGTAAGGGTTAGGGACTCCTGGGAATGTCGATGTGATGGCCTCATTGGCTTTCCGCAGATCCTGGACCAGTCTTCAAGAGTTTGGTCCCTTCCTTACTGCCAGAATAGGGGTGTTGTGTGGTGAATGGGTAGGAATTAGGACAGAGGCTTCAAGAAGACAGTCTACGATGGGCTTAATTCTTTGTATGCCTCCGGGGTAAGAGAGTACTGTTGTTGGGTGATTATAGTCCAGGGGTCTTTTAGGGTAATGTGGACTGGGGGATGACGTTTGGCTATGGATGGGTGATCAGTGTCCCAGACTTGGGGGTCTAAGCCGGGTAGATCTAAGGGAAGGTCAGGGGTGAGGGATAGGGACCATCCAGGTGCCATCTGCATGCAGAATATAGAGACTGTATCGAGGGGGGTATGGTAATAAAGACCCCCAATTTGGATAACAGATCTCTCCCTAGGAGTGCCATCGGGCACTGAGGCATTATGAGGAATGAGTGTGTAAGGGTCGCTTTTCCAAATGGACAGAGTAATGGAGGGCTGATTTTTGGCCTTAGGGGAACTCCATAGACCCCTCTGATTGTGAGTTTTGAGTTTTGAGTCTTGATTTGGGCCAGAGTAGGAAGTTGAGAGAGAGAAAGTGGCTACAGTGTCTACTATAAAAGAGGTCTTTTTTCCGGCCACTACCCCGTCTACCCTAAGTTCCGAGCTCATGTTTGGGACACGGGCCGGGGGGCTGGAACCCAGGCCCCATCATTGGAACAACTCTCGTAGGGTTGGGCTAGGGTTCTGGGGAGAAGTGGGGATTTCCCCAGATGCGCCAGGGCATCCCTGTGGACATTCCACTCTCCAGGTCTGGGAGGTGGGGACCTCCCCAGGGGTGCCAGGGCGTCCCTGGGGACAGTCCATCTTCCAGTGTCCCCACTGGCCACAGGTTGGGCATGCTTTTGTGGGGGGCCGCGGATTCAGGCATGCCTTTGCCCACAGTGTCCTGACTGGTTGCATTGGAAGCATGGTCCGGGGGATGGGGGGTTGGGGGGGTGGTCTTAAGCCCCGTTCTGGGATGGCTTGGGCCAGGCTGATCTCTTCCCTTAATTGCTGCGGCCAAAAAGGCATATTTAGCTTTTCTCTCACGATCTTTTTCTCTCTTAGCCTCCTCCTGCCTATTATTGAACACCTTGAAGGCTACTTCTAGAAGGTCTCTTTGAGGGGTCTCAGGGCCCTTTTCTAGTTGTTGAAGCTTGCGTCTGATGTCAGGGGCAGACTGGCTGATGAATTGAACGTGAAGGTAGAGTAATCCAGCGGGGGTGGTGATATCTAGGTTGGTATACTTCTGGACTGCCTCTGTGAGGCGTGCTAAGAATAAGGCTGGATTTTCATCTGCCCCTTGGGTGATTTCTCTGACTTTATCATAATTGACATGGATATGAATATTTTTCTGCATTCCTTCTAGAATGCAGGTAATCATATGATTGAGTCTTCTGATACCTGGGTCACCGGGCTGGTAAGTCCAGTGGGGATCTAACTGAGGCACCGCCTCATCAGCAACTGGGCTATCCCGGTCTTGGTTATGTAAATGATCAGCATGGGGTTTTGCCGCTTGCCAGATATGATATGGTCTTTTTCGTCAGGGCTAAGAGTGGCATTTAGGATATAATATATGTCACTCCATGTGAGGTTATAGGCCTGGGAGAGTCTCAGGAATTCTTTTCTGTATCTGGTAGGATTTTCAGAAAGTGATCCTAACTTTTCTTCTATCTGGCTCATATCTGAATAATGAAAATGGCGCATGGACTCGGGTGGGGCCCTCTGGTCCTGCGGTCCTGCCACCTCGCTCAGGGGAAACATGTGTTGGGTAGGTGACCATGTGGCAGGGAATTGGGGGGGGTAAGGAAGTGGGGAAGGGGAGTCGGGGAGATGGGGTAGCGGGGTCGAGGGGGAGTCAGGCGAGGTTTCCAGGCCAGCAGGTGAGTTGGAGGGAGAAGGCAATGGCACCCCACTCCAGTACTCTTGCCTGGAGAATCCCATGGATGGAGGAGCCTGGTAGGCTGCAGTCCATGGGGTCACACAAAGTCGGACACGACTGAAGCGACTTAGCAGCAGCAGGTGAGTTGGAGGGAGAAGGCAATGGCACCCCACTCCAGTACTCTTGCCTGGAGAATCCCATGGATGGAGGAGCCTGGTAGGCTGCAGTCCATGGGGTCACACAAAGTCGGACACGACTGAAGCGACTTAGCAGCAGCAGGTGAGTTGGATGAAGGGCAAGGAGAGGGTTGGTAGGGAGCGGGCTTGTCCGCGGTCGAACTCCGGGGGTGCGGAAGGTCCCCGTCTGCGGTTAGCTGAGGAAGAAGAGCCCCTTTGCATGGGAGGCAAGGTGCATAGAAGAATCTCGTGGGTGCAGCAGGCCTTGCATAGGGAGGGCCTGCTCCAAAGGGCCCAAAAGCTTGGGCATAGGGGACCTCGGACCACTTGCCATTTTGTTTAAGGAAGTCTGTGAGATTTTGAAGAATGTTAAAGTCAAATGTGCTGACTTCAGGCCAGCGGTCTTGGTTGTCTAATTGGTATTGAGGCCAAATCTGTGTACAGAGTTGTTTTAAACGGTTAGCTTTGAGTTCAGTGAGTGAGAGTGGTTTGAAATTTTTGAGAACACAGGTCAGAGGGGACTCTTTTGGGACAGACTGGCCAGACCCCATAATCGAAAGGCAAGCAGAGGCTCCTATTGAGAGCTCGAGTCCTCACCCATAGTTGCAATAGGAGTTGTGAGAAGAGAGATCTGTGTCGAGGTGGAGCGTCCCCCACCGTCGCCTAGAGTGGCCTTGGGCTGGGGGTCCCTGGGACCCAGGACCCGGAGAGGACTGAGTTCTAGGCCGCCTCTAGAACACCGTTCCGGATTTTACTTTAATCTAGGGGCTGGCTTGAGTGGAGTGTTGCATGTAGAGCAGGCGAATGGCAAGAGTTCCCTCCCTATTCTGGAGGTCATGAGAGACAGAGAGAGAGAGAGAGAGAGGGAAGGGGTAGAGCTGAGGCCTGGGGGTACACAAAGCATCAATAAAGCCTTAGCACAAGGCTTGCACTGCTCACGAAGGCCCTGGGTGTCCCCAAGGGGAACTTGAGCCCTGGCGGAAAAGTGAGCAGATGTTTACGCTCCCAGACTCCCCGGAAAAGGGAAAACAATGAAAGCGGGGGAGAGTGAACGAGTGCCTCACCCCTTCCCGGTTTCAGCACCAAGAATGTAAGGTATAGTTCAGGCCGAGGCAGAAAGAGGAAAAGACAACCTCAACAGAAGTAGGTTACCTTTATTCAGGCAAGGAGGGGCGACAGTCAGCCTAACGACCAGGCTGAGCGTGGAGCGGGATCAGGGAGGCTCCATATTTGTAGGGAGGCTTGTGGAAGGATAAGGGAAATGTTAATCAGGCAGGATGTTTTGGGTATTCTTTAGTTGAGATGGCATTTGTAGTTGGGCAAGGGATGATAAGTCTTCTGGGCAGGTGTAGCGGGTGGAAGATTTCCGGACCGGGGTGATAAGTCTTCTGGGCAGGTGTAGGAGGCTTGCTTTAAGGATCAGGCTTTCACATTGCATTGTATGTTTCACCTTGAATCTGTAACACAAAGTGCTGTGGGGGTGGCAATGTTTGTGCATGTTCAGTATCTCAGTCATGTCCAGCTCTTTATAACCCCAAGGACGGTAGCCTGCCAGGCTCCTCTGTCCATGGAACTTTCCAGGCAAGAGTACTGGAATGAGTTGCCATTTCCTACTCCAGGGGATCTTCCAGACCCAGGGATCGAACCTGCACGTCCTGCTTCTCCTGCACTGCCAGGCGGATTCTTCACCTGGCAGGGCATGGTGTAAAAGTGTGGACTTTTCTAGCCTGCTCCTTCCTCCAGGCAGCCTCCCTAGATGCCCCAGATACACGACACCGGCCCCCTCCTTTTTTCCCCAATATTTACTTGGCTGCATTTGAGTCTTAGTTGAAGGATGTGGGATCTAATTCCCTAACCAGGGATGAACCCAGCCCCCCTGCATTGGGACCACAGAGTTTTAGCCACTGGATCACCAGGGAAGTCCCTCCCTTCCTCCTCTGATTGGCCTCATTTACACTTAGCCCTGCTGCACAGTCCATGGGCTGTGTGCTCAGTCTCTGTGGTCAGACTGAGCCCAGGTGAAGGAGGAAACAGAACAGGCTCTATCTTGAAAACAGGACTCCATCCTGGGCTGGATTGTGGACTTTGAGCTATATGCCCAGTATCTATGGAAACGACATACCAACAGGAAAACCAGGCCCCAGGAAGGAAGAGCCCCAGAGCTCTCCGTTGCCTAAAAGAATACCCTAATTATCTGTGTAACCAAATAGAATCATACATTCTATTATGCTTATTGGGGAATGACCACAAGCGTATTGATAATTGTATCTAGGCTTAAGGCATATGAATCATGGGTTAACTTTGATTGTATCTTTCTTTTTCCTTTGTTCAGACTAGTTTCAGGGAATTTGGGGGAGGTGGGTTTGGGCACGTACACTTAGCATTTATAAGGTTTTCACAAAAACTGGCCGGGGTCCTTGGCTAAGAGGAGACTCTGCCTTGGGCTCCGCAGGTGTAATAAACTGTACCCCACTACCTGCATTGTCCTTCTGAGTGAGTTTGTTTCCTGGAACCCGTAGCTACAACACTGGGAGGACAGGGATGGACTCCTGCCCATTTCTCTCTCCTTTCACTCAGCACGGGGCCTGGCCCAGAGTTGAGTCTGTAAATGTTTGTGGAACTTGGCCACTGCCCTCAAGGACTTGAGGAGAAACAGAGACCCAGATGAGGAATGTGGGCCAGGCAGAGACCTGGACACAAAATCTGACTGTCCCCATGGAGGAAGATGTCCAATGGGTGACACAGTCTGGGAAGGGCCAGGCCTGGGCTTGCCAGACCTGTGCCCAGCATCTGTTCCCATTGGTCAGTGGCTAGGCCATAGGGGTACATTGCCCCTGGTTTGGGCCGAGCAGAGGGAACCCTCCTACAGAGAGCATCCTTCAGAGTCAGTGATTCTGTCGTCCCGGCTGGCCCCACAAACTAAATCACCTGTCACTGTCCTTCACCCTTTACAAAAGGTTGATTTCCCCCAATTTCTTCAGGACAACCTCTCCTTTGTTCATTTCTCAGAGTCCTTAACACAATCCCCTGTAGCTGGTTTGAGTCTTCAGCTCCGGTCGGGAGCTGAGAACTGTCTTCTCAGGGTGCCCCAAAAGAAACTATCAGAGCTGACAGCTCCGGACCTCGAGGAGGCCACACCCCAGACCCACACGCCGTCTGTGGTCACAGGGAACACACATTCAGGAACCACACAGAAGATGGAGGAGCCACACTGAAGACCTGGAGCTGGCGGGCAAACTGGAATCCCCTGGGAGTGATTGCAAACATCCTGATGTGCTTTCTCTTTGTTCTCCCGCGTCTAGCCTCTGTCCGGGATGGCCTGGAGCGGAGGGCAGACTTAGACTTTGAACCAAGGAAATGGAGTGAGATCAGAGGCTTTTGAGTTGCAGCTGGACTCTGCAGCCGGACAGCACCCTCACCAGCCAGGCTGCCATCCTGTAAGAGGACTTCCAGGCATTTCTTGTCCTCAGGCACACAGATCAGCAACTGAGCTCCAAGGCCTCAGGGAGGCAGAGGGGAGCATGCTGCTTTTCCTGCCCCAGGGTCTGGGGTGGGGGAGAGGAAAGGGAGGGAGGGAGGTGGGAAGTCTTGCCCAGTAGGTTCTCCAGGAATCTTTTTCTGTGTGTGGTGGCAGGCAGGATGCATCCCAAGGCCCCCACCCATCTCAGGCCAACAGGAGGAAAAGGAGGACAGGAAAATGAGCTGAAGGGAAGATGGTTTTCTTTTTTATAAATTTTTTTCTTATAATTTGCTAAATTTATTTTTTAATTGGAGGAAAATTACAATGTTGTGATGGTTTCTGCCATGCATGCGTATGTGCTAAGTCACTTTGGTCATGCCTAACTCTTTGCGACCCTATGGACTGTAGCCTACCAGGCTCCTCTGTCCATGGGGATTCTCCAGGCAAGAATACTGGAGTGGGTTGCCATTCCCTACTCCAGGGGATCTTCCTGACCCAGGGATCGAACCCATGTCTCTCTCATGTCTCCTGAGTTGGCAGGTGGGTTCTTTACCACTCATACCACCTGGGAATTCTAGTTTCTGCCACACAACAATGCAAACCAGCCTAATTATACACAGATCCCCTCCCTCCTTCTCCTATCCCACCCTTCCCTCTAGATCATCAGAGTGCCTGGGAGGGCTCCCTGTTATACAGCAGTCTCTCACCAGCTATCTATTTTACACATGGAAGTGTATATGTATCTAGGGTACTTTCCCCACTCGTCCCACTCTCTCCTTCCCCACCTGTGTTCATAAGTCTGTTCTCTGTATCTGCACTGCCATTCCTTCCCTCCAAGTAGGTTCATCAGTACCATTTTTCTAGATTTCATATATATGTGTTAATATACAGTGTTTTTCTCTTTCTGACTTACTTTAATCTGTACAACAGGCTCCAGGTTCATCCATCTCACTAGAACTGACTCAAATTCATGTTTTATGGCTGAGTGATACTCCACTGTATGTATGAACTACAGCTTCTTTATCCATTCATCTGTTAATGGACATCTAGGTCTTTGCTTCCACATCCTGTCTCCTGTAAATAGTGCTGCTATGAACACGGGGGTACATGTGTCTTTTTCAATTATGGTCTTCTCGGGGTATATGCTCAGTAGTGGGATTGCTGTTGGTGGGAATGTAAACTGAATACAGCCACTGTGGAGAACAGTAAGGAGATTCCTTTAAAAACTAGAACTAACCATCTGACCCAAGAGAGTTTTTCTAAAGAGCCAGGCTGCCGGATCACATAAGCTTCCACGTGGAAAGGGCTAGGCCCAGCCCCTGCTCTCGGGGTCTCCCTTTCTTTAACTACTCTTCCGTGGTGGACTTGAGCCTTGACCACAATGCTCCCTCCCCGTCCCTCTTGTGCAAATGTTCTTCCAGGGCAGCAACTCTCAACTGGGGGAAACTTTGCCCCCCAACAATGGACATTTGGTAATCACAACTTGGGGAGTGGGGTGGGCAAAGGGATGTCCCTGGCACTACATGGACAGAGACCAGGGATGCTGCCAGACAGCCTTTCATGACGGAGATGTATCTGGCCCAAAGGCTCACAGTGCTGAGCTTGGGAACTCTGCTCTTGGTATTAATACTCTAGGTATGGCTCTTTGTGTCATTTTAAAATTTGATAAATGCTCCTGAATTGCCCACCAAACCTCCAAGGTGTCTGTAACAATCTACTCCCACAACGCCTAAGTTTGAATTTCAGCCAAAATCGAAGATACACATTTCTGAATTCTGAAACCTGCACTTCGCAACATGGTCTCCTTTTCTGTAAATAGCCTCCTTCCTGGCATTCGCCCATTCTTCTTTCCTTGGGGATTTCTTCTGCAAGTTCCCTGTATATCCTGCACTCAAGTGCTTTGTATCTAGTCCTCGTATTTCCACCCTTGTTTTATAGCATCTTCTCACAGAAAATGCTGCCTTTGAGAAAGCTAATTGTCTGTCTTGTCTTTTGCTTTCTGTCTTTTTAAAGTGTTTCCTATCCTAAGATCATGAACATCACCCCCTGGGCTTTCTTCAGTTACATCATGGATTCATTTCTAAGGTTAGGCCTTTCATGTTGGTGACCTCTTCTCATGACTGATATGACACAATTAATTCTCTCTCTTTTAAATATATATTTATTTTGGCTGCACTGGGTCTTAGCTGCAGCTCACAGGAGCTTTGTTGCAGCACGCGGGATCTAGTTCCCTGACCAAGGATCGAACCTGGACCCCTACTTAGGGCGCACTGCGTCTCACCAGAAGTCCCAAGGAGCGAATTCCCTCTTTTTGCTGTCACCGTGTAACTGTCGCCCTGCCCTCCATCCACACTGTCCTCTTCTTCCCTCTGGTTTCAAGGGCAAGACCCAGTCCGCGCCCAGACTCTGCCTCACCCCTCCCTGCTCATGGACTGTTCCCTCAGTCATCCAGGGCACACCGGAGCCTCACTGCTTGTGCAAGTGCCCACCTGCCGCTGGTTCTCCGGCAGTAACTGCCACAGTCTGCATGCCTTTTCGGAGTCCAGCCTGGCAAAGAACTGACCCTCCATCCCCTTATCCTCCACTGGGGATCTGCGGCTGAAATGAGCCGATTCCAGCTTCCTTTCAGCTGTGCAAAAACACTCAAGGAATAATTGCAGTTCTACCTCCAGCTGCTGCATTCCTACACTAGTTATCAATTTAAGGTAAGCGATTCCACACAAAAGTTAACAACAAGCAATGAAGTTTAATTAATCGGCACTGGAGGAGACCCTTAGGGGCCAGCACTCACTTCCCAGGGTTGATCGAGGCTCAGGAGTGGACAGCCTGCCCAGTCCCTGATCTACTCCAGCCAAAGCGGCAGCAGAAATGGCAGCCACAGGGCATGAGTCCCAGGTCCAGATCTGGCACCCGCGCCCTGAATGGAGCCGCCCCCACCAGAGGCTGAGTGGATGGAAGGCAAGTTTCCAATCAAGGTTGCACAGGAGGCCACGGGGTGGGGCCTGGTAGGCATGGAGGGGAGGCTTGGGTGTGGAGGGGAGGGGCTTGGGAGCATGGCACCTGGAGGATGGCACAAAGAACACAAAAGGGTGCAGACAAGCCAAAGCAGGAGGAAGGGATGGGAAATGCAAAGAGGACGGGGCCGAGCACCTAGGTGTGCAAACCAATGAGCAGGTGCATAGGGATTCTCGCTTAAGACACAGGGCCAGCCGGATCTGGGGGAAGACAAAAGGTGACGGTCAGGGACACTCGGAGGAACTGGGCGGGTGCCCCGTCGGAGCAGGACCAGGGGTAGGGGAGCAAGCCCAACTCAGGGCCCTCAGCACAGGCTGCTGCCCGTCTCAGGGATAAGGCTCTGTGGGTCGCTGCAGGGTCCCCAAAGGCCACTGCCATCGACCGGACTTGTGGCACCCCAGTGTCAAGGTCGGAGTCAGAGTTCCAAGGTCAGTGGATCCAAGCTTAATGGTGGCTCTTTCCAGGCTGTGTGGTCTCAGGGAAAGCCTTCCAGCTCTCAGAGCCTGTTTCCTTGTCTGTAACACGAGATGTTCATAGGTACACCTCATTCTTCAGAGAACTGAGTGAGACCCATTATTCAGTGCTTTGTGAATGAACTGGGGGGTCTGTCCCTGGTGGAAATCACTGTCCAATGGGGCTGGGACAGGGCGGAAAGGGGCAGTTACATATGAAAAACTCAAGAAACAGCCTGAGGGCAAGGTGACTAGTAGGGTCTTCCTGAAAAGAGGGGCAGCCCTCCACGTTGAGTCTCCAGGCCTGACCTACCAGCCTCATCAGTGGCTCCCACCTGGCAGACGTTTGAGGATCAGATTTTCTGTGGAGATGACCTGTAGAAGGGGAAGCAGTGATCAAGCTCCAGGGGCATGCCCTTCCACCCCAGTGAAACCAACGGGAATCTGGATTTGTGGATTTCAAGGGACTGGGGAAGGGAATCCCTCTTTCCTTTGTCCCCCCTCACAACCCTGCAGCCACTACTTAACAGCCACACCATCCCCCTCACGTGGGCCACCACACACTTGCCTGGCCATGGTCCACTATTTCCCAGAATCTGTAATCCGTTCCTCGGTACCTTCGCCCGGGATAGAGCTCCCACTTAATGGGCAGTCCAGCCACAAGCAGAGAGCTGGGGGACATGGGCATCTGGTTGGGTAACTGCCACAGATGGACCGTGATGCTATCATCATGCTGGAGGGAAAGACGGGCCTCATTAGGGATGCTGAGCTGCACACACAACCAGGGTCCTGGATCCTCTGGCCCAGCTGGGGTGGGGGCACTGCCCGGAGCAGAGGTGGGATGGTCATGCTTTTAGAGTCCCACACCCAGAGTCTTGGCACCATCAGTTGGGGGTTTTGTCTGGACCTGAGAGGACTAGTTCTTTCCAGGCCTCCTCTCTGGTACCACCCTCCCACAGACCTGCACCCCACCTTACCCCCCTGCACCCTGAAAAGTTAGCTTCTGTTTTCAGCCCATTAGAAACGTTTAGGCATACACAGAAAATACTCTTGGCTGTCTGTCTTGGCCACTTCCATAATTTTAAAAATTCTCTTTTTAAAAACAAAGATATACATAGAACTCAGGACCTGGGAGTGAAGGATTTTCCCAAAAAATATTTTGTCGTTTTGATCATGGCCATCATTACTTCTTATCACACACACAAAGAAAATCTGGTCAATGCAGAAAAGTATAGAAATGCGGGAAAGTCATCAGTCAAATGTAACCAAAGCTCCATGTATGATGCAACTATTAATAAATGTAAAGGTTATTTTACAGAGTTTTCTATCAAAGTATTTGTCTTCTGTTCTTTGTGATGAACACTTTTCCGAGTTAAGAATCTAGCCCTTTATCAGTCACACAATTTGCAAGTGATTTTCCTTAATCTGTTGTCCTACGATTTTTATGGCATGGGTTTGGCAAGAGGGATATTTTTTTTTTTTTTAGATTGAGGATTTAAGCACATGTCATTGTATTTTTAATGGAATAAATTGGAATGAAAAGGTAGGAAAACCAATTACATTTATGATTTGAAAGTGAAGTCGCTCAGTCGTGCCCAACTCTTTGCGACCCCATGGATAGTAGCCTGCACCAAGCTCCTCCATCCATAAGATTTTCAAGGCAAGAGTACTGGAGTGGGTTGCCATTTCCTTCTCCAAGAGGGATGTTTTGAACTATGCAGCACAATCTCTTTCCCTTTGGATTCTGGCTTTAAATCAGGTGCCAGCAAAGTATGGACACAATCTGGCCCGCCACCTGCTTTTGTAAATAAAGCTTTATTGCAAATAAACAAAAATGTTTTCCTTTGTGTGTTGTCTCTGGCTGTGTTTGTACTATAAGGGCAGAAGAGTAGTTGCTCTGAAGTCTTTACTGTATGAAAGCTGAAAATTTTTACTATCAGACCCTTCACAAAAAGTTTACTGATCCTTGAATTATATCACGCTCAGAAAGCCATTTCCCATCCTAAGATGTGAAAACCCAGGTCTACTATTAAGAAATAATCATTTTAAAAATTGAAAACAATGCTCACTCTCCAGTTCCCTTCCCCCACTCAAGGCTAAATTATTTGAAGAATCCATTGTTTTCCCACTGAACACTTTTGTATGCTTTTTAAAAATGTACTAAACTATTTTGTCCAAAATTTTCTGCATGCTTTATTGGGTTGGAGGTATGGGAAAGACTTTCAGTGTTCTCTACCAAAAATTTTCTGCATAGCCTATTTGAAGATTGGTAGGAAACGTGTTGTGGTTAGGACTTCCCTGATAGCTCAGTCAGTAAAGAATCTGCCCGCAATGCAAGAGACCTGGATTCGAACCCTGGGTTGGGAAGATCCCCTGGAGAAGGAAGTGGCAAACAATACTCCAGTATTGTTGCCTGGAAAATTCCAGGGACAGAGGAGCCTAGCGGGCTACAGTCCATGGGATAACAAGAGTCGGACCCGACTTAGCAACTAAAATAACAGTGAATTGCTTATTTAACACCTGGATAAATATTTACCATATTTGTTGTTCTTCAGTAGCTAAGTCGTGTCCAACTCTGTGACCCCATGGACTGTAGCAAGCCAGGCTCCTCTAACCTCCACTATCTCCCAGAGTTTGCACAAATTCATGTCCACAGAGTCGGTGATGCTATCTAACCATCTCATCCTTTGCCACCTCCTTCTCCTTTTGCCTTCAATCTTCCCCAGTATCAGGGTATTACCCTGAAGAATTTATATTTCATCTCTCAAAAGTGGGCTGTGATCCCAGCCCTTAGTATAGGGCAGCAGTTTCCAATTTGATTATCCTTATCACCTGAGGAGCTTTTCAAACATCTTCGCCTCCACCCAAGGCTCCTGAATCAATTCCCAAGGTTGGGTTCTAGGATGCGTTGTCTCTCAGATGCTCTGTAGGCCATCCAGCTGGTGACCTGTCTCACTGATTCACTTGTCTCGTGGTAGATTATTCCCATTTTGCAGTTTAGGAGTCTGAGCCAAGGTAAATTTTACACTGTTGGCCCACCCACTGCCTCTAGGTTGCAATGCTTTTGCTAGTCCTGTCTCCTTTCTGATCCTGGGAAACTCCTATGCATCCTGCAGGACCCAACCGAATAGCCACCGTATCAGTGAAGCCTTTTCAAAATGCACTAGCGGCAATACTAGGCCCTGAGCTCACCGGTGCTCTCCTTCTCTCTTTCTCTCTCAGCCACCCCACGGAGGATCACATCACCTCTGGTCGATAAGGTCTGTCTGTGCCACTCCGGGCAGGGGCCTCTGGGGCCAGGATCAGCACGCTCAAACCCACGGAGGCCGAGTTTTCCGGCACCGGTGAGAACTCCACCCTCTCACCTCTATTCTGGGCCCTACTGCAGAATGTGCAGCCCCCCATGAGCTGGAGTCACGGGACACCACCGCCCTTTCACTGGCTCCCCTCCGGCCCCAGGACTCACTGTGCTCTCTGGGGCCCAGAAGCCCAGACCTTGGTAGGAGGGAATGATATGCAGAGCCACAGCCACCCAGATCCTCCCTTTCTCATCCTCGTAGACGCCAGGCCTCTGGAACCACAGGGAGCAAGGTGGCGATCCCACCGGCGGAGAAGCTTCGGCGGCTTCCATCGCAGGGCTGAGCCTGGGGGCGAGGCACACGTAGAGACTCCCGGGGCTCAGCCTCCTTAAGTAGATGGGCGTCCGCGTGGGGCGGGGCCAGCTATCCTGGGGGCAGGGCCGGTGACCCTCCGCAGCGCCCGCCTACAGTGCTCGCAGGGCCCTCAAGGCCCAGTGAGTCCCAGGTTTGAGGATAAGAGGGGAAGATAAGGGGCGGAGCCAGACGGAGAAGAGCTTGCCAGAAGGCCTGCTTCTGGGGTCCGCCACCCGGAGGGCTAAAGAGCGTGAGTATCAGGAACTAGGTCTACCCACCTAAAGGGCAAGGACTGCAGTCAGGAGCCCCAGGGGCCTGGACAGGTAAGAGACTCCCCAGGTACCAGGCCGGGCTTCTCAGGTGGCTCAGTAGTCAGGAACCCGCCTGCCAATGCAGGAGACGCGAGAGGCAAGGGTTTGATCCCTGGGTTGGGAAGATCCCTTGGAGAAGGAAGTGGCAACCTGCCCCATGGACAGAGGAGCCTGGCGGGCTGCAGTCCATGGGATGGCAAAGAGGCAGACACAACTTGGCCCTCACACATTCCATTTCTCAACTAGAGACCACCATCCCTACCTGACAGATGCGGAAACAGGCTTGAGAGGTTTCAGTTCAGTTCAGTTGCTCAGTCGTGTCCGACTCTTTGCGACCCCATGAATCACAGCACGCCAGGCCTCCCTGTCCATCACCAACTGCTGGAGTTCACCCAGACTCACATCCATCAAGTCAGTGATGCCATCCAGCCATTTCATCCTCTGTCATCCCCTTCTCCTCCTGCCCCCAATCCTTCCCAGCATCAGAGTCTTTTCCAATGAGTCAACTCTTCCCATGATGTGGCCAAAGTACTGGAGTTTCAGCTTTAGCATCATTCCTTCCAAAGAAATCCCAGGGCTGATCTCCTTCAGAATGGACTGGTTGGATCTCCTTGCAGTCCAAGGGACTCCCAAGAGTCTTCTCCAACACAACAGTTCAAAGGCATCAATTCTTCGGCACTCAGCCTTCTTCACACTCCAACTCTCACATCCATACATGACCACAGGAAAGACCATAGCCTTGACTACCGGACCTTTGTTGGCAAAGTAACGTCTCTGCTTTTCAATATGCTATCTAGGTTGGTCATAACTTTTCTTCCAAGGAGCAAACATCTTTTAATTACATGGCTGCAATCACCATCTGCAGTGATTTTGGAGCCCCTCAAAATAAAGTTTGACACTGTTTCCACTATTTCCCTATCTATTTCCCATGAAGTGTGGGACCAGATGCCATGATCTTCGTTTTCTGAATGTTGAGCTTTAAGCCAACTTTTTCACTCTCCTCTTTCACCTTCATCAAGAGGCTTTTTAGTTCCTCTTCACTTTCTGCCATAAGGATGGTGTCATCTGCATATCTGAGGTTATTGATATTTCTCCCGGCAATCTTGATTCCAGCTTGTGTTTCTTCCAGTCCAGCATTTCTCATGCATAGAAGCTAAATAAGCAGGGTGACAATATACAGCCTTGACGTACTCCTTTTCCTATTTGGAACCAGTCTGTTGTTCCATGTCCAGTTCTAACTGTTGCTTCCTGACCTGCATACAGATTTCTCAAGAGGCAGATCAGGTGGTCTGGTATTCCCATCTCTTTCAGAATTTTCCACAGTTTATTGTGATCCACACAGTCAAAGGCTTTGGCATAGTCAATAAAGCAGAAATAGATGTTTTTCTGGAACTCTCTTGCTTTTTCCATGATCCAGCGGATGTGGGCAATTTGATCTCTGGTTCCTCTGCCTTTTCTAAAACCAGCTTGCACATCAGGAAGTTCACGGTTCACATATTGCTGAGGCCCGGCTTGGAGAATTTTGAGCATTACTTTACTAGCATGTAAGATGAGTGCACGGGGAAGGCAATGGCACTCCACCCCAGTACTTTTGCCTGGAAAATCCCATGGACGGAGGAGCCTGGTAGGCTCCAGTCCATGGGGTCGCTAAGAGTCGGACACGACTGAGCGGCTTCACTTTCACTTTTCCCTTTCATGCATTGGAGAAGGAAATGGCAACCCACTCCAATGTTCTTGCCTGGAAAATCCCAGGGACAGGGGAGCCTGGTGAGCGTCCGTCTATGGGGTCGCACAGAGTCGGACACGACTGAAGCGACTTAGCAGCAGCAGCAGCAAGATGAGTGCAATTGTGCGGTAGTTTGAGCATTCTTTGGCATTGCTTTTCTTTGGGATCAGAATGAAAACTGACCTTTTCCAGTCCTGTGGCCACTGCTGAGTTTTCCAGATTTGCTGGCATATTGAGTACAGCACTTTCACAGCATCATCTTTCAGGATTTGGAATAGCTCCACTGGAATTCCATCACCTCCACTAGCTTTGTTCAAGTGATGCTTTCTAAGGCCCACTTGACTTCACATTCCAGGATGTCTGGCTCTAGGTCAGTGATCACACCATTGTGATTATCTTGGTCATGAAGGTCTTTTTTGTACAGTTCTTCTGTGTATTCTTGCCACCTCTTCTTGATATCATCTGCTTCTGTTAGGTCCAGTTGAAGGCCTGAATAATAATAGGCCCCAGGCAAGAAGGAATTCTCCAGCAGATTGCCTCTGGACTTTTATCTACATAATTAATTCTTCCAACTCTCTAGGTTGTGTACCTTCAGTTCTCCTGGGTCTTCAGTCTACCAGCCCACACTGCAGATCCTGGACTTGTCAATCTCCACAGTAACCCAATTCTTTGTAATAAATCTCTTTCTGTATAGGGGCTTCCCTGGTGGCTCAAAATGGTAAAGAATCTGCCTGCAATGCAGAAGACCTGGGTTCGAGTATATATGCACACACACCTTGTTGCTCCTATTTCTCTGTGGAACCCTGACTAATTCAGATATTCTCTAACCTTTGTGATTCTGTATGAATTTCAGAATTGGTCTATTAACTACCACCTCTTTTCTCGAGAAAGCCTGCTAGGATTCTGATTTGGATGTGTTGTATCTGTATGTCTGTTTGAAGAGAATTATCATCTCTACTGTATTGTACATTACAATCTCAGAACTGGATATGTCCCTCCCCCTCCACATCTTAGTCTGTCTTTAATTTTTCTGTTTTCATTAAATTTGTTCTTATCTGATTCTACTTTGCCTGCATGCTTAGTTGAAGAGGAAAATTTAAAAGCTTGCACCCAGCTAGAAATAACCTCCTGCTCCTTCTGTTTCTGCAACTCAGCTAGCTTCTTGCAAAGTCATGTAAGTTACATAATTTCCCAAAACAGAAACTTACAAGGATGCTAGGAGCTGAAACACCTCACTCACCCTTGTCAATTACCCAGCCCCTGTAGTTCTGCTTAAATGTGTTTGTCTGCATAGAGGTCAGGCATCTCCCCTGCTTTGTCCTAACACTTTGGAGTCCGCTAAACCCCTAGTTTAAACTAGCCTATTAACAGCTCTGCCCACTAAAGTCTGGTGTCATGAACTGTCTGTAAAAACTCTTTTTTAAAATGTAACCCCTTTGTTTGAGGCTCAGAGCTGAAAGTGTTAATTCTTCTGGGCCCTCAGGAGTAATAAACCTGAGTTCTCCAACTCTCAGATTGTGGCCCTTGCTTTCTCGAGGGACCAACTTCTGCAACATAGTCACTCAATCATGTCCGACTCCTTGAGAACCTTCAAACTGTAGCCTCCCAATCCTCTGTCTGTGGGATTTTCCATGCAAGAATACTGGAGTGGGTTACCATTTCTTTCTCCAGGGGATCTTCCTGACCCAGGGATTTAACCCAAGTCTAATGTGTCTCCTGCATTACAGGTAGATTCTTTACCGGCTGAACCAAGGGGGAAGCTCGATGCTACTTTGAGTAGTATTATTTTAAACCCTATTTGTTTGATGTTGGTATAGCAAAAAAGCAACTGATTTTAGTGTATTGTTGCTATATCCAAAAATTCACTTAAGTTGGGAAATTCTAAGCCATGGTATCTTCAGTTATTCCTCTCTCATTCTCTCTTCTCCCATGACTCCAGTTTGCTGGACCTTTTAAACTGTGTGCCATAACTTCTATGCCCTACTCTGCTTTATTTGTTTTATTTAAGGTTTAAAAAATATCTTTTCCTCTCTGAGCTTCAATTTTGGTGTCTCCTATTGGCTTATTTACAGTTCATTAGTCCTGTCATTTGCAGCGTCTAATTAGCTCTTTAAGCCAATAAGCCAATTTCTTAACTGCAAATACTATATTTTTCAGGTCTAGATTGTCCGTTTGATGCTTTTCTGTAGATCCAAAACTTCTCTGATAATCTCTACCTTTTGAACCACTTTGTCCCTTGTTTTTTCTGTAACTGTATGTGTGCTTAGTTGCTCAGATGTGTCCAATTCTTTGCAAGCCCATGGACTGTGGCCCACCAGTCTCCTCTGTCCATGGGATTTTCCAGGCGAGAATACCGGAATGGGTTACCATTTCTTCCTCCAGGGTATCTTCCCAACCCAGGGATCAAAACTGCATCTCCTGCACCAGAAGGCAGATTCCTTTCCCACTCAGCCAACGGGGAGGACCATGCTTAGATACACTATTCAGTTATTTTTAAAGTACTTTTCTTATAATTCTGGGTTATTGGTGGGTCTGCTTCTATTGTCTGCTTTTTCTCTTGGTTTTCAGTTACACGATATTTTTTTTTTCTTTTGGGAGTCATTTTTAAAGGAATGCCAAATTTTGGGTGTAAAGCCCTGAAAAGTTCTAGGTAGTCCTCCCCCAGATAGAGTTAACTCCTTCCTCTGCTGGGCAGACAGAGTGAGATATTGAACAGTGCAGTCCTGGTAAGAACAGGATTGAGTCAAGGTCCAGTTATAGTTGCAGTGAGAATCAGTCTATCTCCCCCCAGTTCACCATTTTCCTGTGATGTAGGTCTCCGTCAAGAGCCTGGTAGGGCTTTGTCTTCAGCACAAAGAGACAGCAGGAGAGATTCTCTTCTCCCTTTTGAGGCTTTGGCTTTGCGCTTTAGCATCCTGCCCTGAGCTGCCTCTATTTGTAAAACAAACAAACAAAAAAACGCCTTTGGCAAGAAGGCACTGGTCTTGTGTTTGAGGTCCCTCAAGTTTCCACTTTTCGTCCAAATGTGTGAGAATCAGCCAGTGTCCTCAGGAAGAATACAACCCCAGATGCCTGGTGGTTGCTGTCGGTTCACCCCTCTCTCCCGTGCTCTCAGGAACTTCAACTCCTGGTGCGTCTTTGTCTTCTCCACAGACTCCAGAGAGACTTCCGTGGGAGTCCAGTGGTTAAAAATCTGCCTTGGAATGCAGGGGACGTGAGATCCACCTCTGGCCAAGGAACTAAGATCCCGAATGCTACAAGCCAACCAAGCCAGATGACCACAGTTGCTAAGCCCACGTGCTCTGGAGCCCCTCAGTTTCAGAAGGGATGTTGTGATCCAGAAGAGACAAAGATTAGGGTTTGAGAAAACTTGGACATCCTCTTGAACTTTTTATTGATTGATTTGGCTGCATCGTCTTAGTTGAGGCATGCGGGATCTTTGTTGTGGCATGTGGGATCTTTCCTTGTGGCACGCAGGCTCTCTCGTTGTGGTACTCAGGCTACAGAGCTCTAGGACTCAGTGGTTGGGGTCCTCCGGGCTTAGTTGCCCCACAGCATGTGTGATCTCAGTGCCCCCACCTGGGATGGAGCCTGCGTCCGCGGCCCTGCAAGGCGGATTCTTGCACTGGACCTCCAGGGAAATCCCCCCTCTTGACTTTTGTAACTCTGGCATTTTCAAGGAGACGTTCCCCAGAGGTTTGCAAGAAAGTCCCTCCAGCCCATTAGCTGCCTGCCCACATGCAGGGTAACCCCCTCTACCTCATAAGCATCCTTTTCTTAAGTCTCCACTTAGATATATTCTACCCCTGCCACAGGTGGGCCAATCCTCCCATGGCCCTCTCCCCTGTTTCTGAGTGTCCTTTTGGTCGGGACCCTTGTCCAGAACAGGATGCAGGCTTCATCAACATGGGTGCTGCCAGGTGGGCATTGGTGCTGCCCTGTCTTACAAGCTTGGTAAAGGGGGAAGGTGCAGTCAGTCTGATGGGCTCCAGTCAGATGACTCAGGATGAGACCGGCCTCTCTGATTTGAATTTCCTTATTAGCAATGACCAGGAACTGCCAGTTCTTTTAATAACAGATGAATGAAGTTGGCCTTTCTTCCAAGGGCAGACATTTCCCCCCAGAGGACAGGACAATCCAAAGCCCAAGTGAGGAAACCAAGGGTAAGATCCCGTCTCTTATTCATCTCTGCGTTCCAGCATCAAGTACAGTGCTGGGAACACAGGAGGGACCCAGCAAATACATGTTGGACTGAAAAGTTCTTTAGTCAAGTTGTTTCCTGGTTGAAAACATCCCCAGCCAAATCCTACACGAACCCAGAAGTATGCTGGATTAGAACTTAAACAGACACTTCCTGCCAATGCCTCGTGGAAAATGCACTCAGAAATAAGTGTTCGCAGCACAGCAGAACACTGTGGTACGAACGGCCCTGGGTATTGAGAGTTTGCAGTGAAAGAAGAGAGTCAGGATAAACGAAGCCCCATGCGGCACAAAATGGCCCCCTGGTTTCTGTAATTATCGTGTTTTATTCCAAGGTCCGCTTTGTGACTGGCCTAGTTAGGTCAGCATCATTGCAGGTGGGTCATTCAATCTGATTGGCGGATGCAGCCGCCCTTGTGTGCCCAGGGCTTTTCCTGATTGTGACTCAGAGCTTCAGACACCATGCACAGGGCTCCACCTACATCATCCCTCTGCAGCCCCTCCCTCTGGCTCTTTGGGCCTTGGTTTTAAATGGTTCTTCATTTAATCCATCAGAATGACCCAGAAGGCAGCAATTGGCTATAAGTGGGTCATTCCCTGAAGCTGGGTGGTGGCCTTGTTATGATGAAGAAATTGGGTCTTTGCAAAAAGCAAGCATCCAACCAAAGGCTGGGATGAAGGGAGGGGGCTACCACATCCTGAGCTCCCCATGGACCCTGTGCTGTGTGGTCTCTTCTCCTCATTATAGAGATGAGGAACCGAGGTTCAGAAAGTGACCATCACTTAGACAAGATCTCTAAGCTGGTGAGCAGAAGAGCTGGAATCTGAACCCCAGGGGGTCTCATGCCATAAGTCCCCAGTTTTTCATGACCATGGGAACATGGTAGGCACTCTGCAAACCCTGTTCATCGATCTACAGAAACCAAGCTGGCATTCACCAGCTGGGCTCACATGTCCCGGGAACTTAGCAAACCTCTGAAGTTACATCACCAAATACTCATCACTCCGATCATTCAGCTGGTGCATCAGAGCCCAGCTCCAAGCTTCTCTGTCTTAACAAAGAGCATCATCTTATTTAAACTTGGATCCTATAGACTCCAAGTTGTCTAGGAGACATTTTGGGGATGAAATGCACAAGGGTAATGGATGGAGTGCCAGACAGTTAAGGCCACAGTCATGGGTGTTTGAAGATCTCAGGTCCCAGGGATGCCAGCCAATACCTGGCTTTCAGGAGAGAAAGAGATTAAGCCATCTCTCTCTCTCCCCTGTGTTCATACAGATATCATGAGGTCCCTTCTACCCCTTAAAATTTCAAGCCACCTCACCACCATGTTTCTGGGTTGAAGGTCAGCAAAGCAGATGGGTTAAAAACACCTTCTGGAGCCAAATTATCTGTTCAAATTCCAATTCCACTATTTCCTAGTCATGTGAACTATAGCAAGTCACCGGCCTGGCAAATGAGGGGAATGAGATACAGCCTACTGGGTGTGGTTGCGAGGATGAAATGGGCTCCTCTGTGCTGAGTCCTGAGGACAGTAAGAGCTTTAGGTATTGGCTGTGACTTCGGGCACTGTGCTAGCTCTCCAATACTCCCTATGAAGCCAAATTTCTCAGAAGAGGCCAGAGTCACCATTCTTCAAGCTTTGCACCTCTCACAGAGCACCTTGTCGTGTTTATGCCAATCCCCTTCCCATCACGACCCCAAAAGTGCTCTCTTAAAGGTCCCAGTGGCCAGCCTCCTAATGGTCATGGGCGATGAGCAGACACAATCAGCCCACAGCATCCTGATATCTCTGCATCATTTCATGCCTCTTGATGCACCCACCTTCTAACAGCCTGGCTTTCCCTTTGGTTCAACAGCTTGATACTGGTGATTACCTCTTGACATAAGAAGGTTTGAAATGGTAGGTAGAATTAAAACGAATCATCATTCATCTCCTCAAAGTCTTCCCCATAAACTTCTGATAATGGTGTGCATTCTACCACCACCACCACCACCTCCCCACCGTTCATCTTTCTCGCCAAAGAATATGATGTTTTGATGATGGGGGAGCTGGCTAATTGAGGCTTCATCAAACAAACAGAGCAAAAAATGCAGTCACTTAATCATTGTCCATCTTCCTTCCCTAAACTGGATTCCCTATCATCTAGGAAATCATTGATTCCTGCAGCATCCCAATTTCTATGATTCTCTAGGGACTTGCTATAGCAGGTGGGTAAGCACAGGGACCGGAGAAGGCAATGGCACCCCACTCCAGTACTCTTGCCTGGACAATCCCATGGACGGAGGAGCCTGGTGGGCGGAAGTCCATGGGGTGGCGAAGAGTCAGACACGACTGATCGACTTCACTTTCACTTTTCACTTTCATGCATTGGAGAAGGAAATGGCAACCCACTCCAGTGTTCTTGCCTGGAGAATCCCAGGGACGGAGGAGCCTGCTGGACTGCCGTCTATGGGGTCGCACAGAGTCGGACACGACTGAAGGGACTTAGCAGCAGCAGCAGGCACAGGGACAAAGCAGAAGCAGCAAGAAACTCTCCAAAGGACACAGACACGCAGCACAGAGCCAAGCCCCCCTGCCAGGACCCACTGGGTCCATGATCCATCGTCAGTTGAGTCCCAGCACCGAGAGCCATTCATCCCCATGCAAGTCCAGCCCTACCCCAGCTCTGAGTCCAGTTCTATCCTGGTGTGGAAAAGGGGAATATGAAAAGGAGGCCTAGTCCAGTACCTCTGAGAATTCAACATGTCCAGGCTGTCTGCTGGCCATAGTGGTGTCAGAATCCAGGGTGTGAGCCCCTCCCCCACACCCAGTCCCCCCATCAGAGAAGATCTGCCTATTTAATATTGATAGTGCAGGGGGCACCTTCCATCCCCAGTCCTAGCCTCCCCAACACACACACAGATATTCCTCCTTTGCCTCTGGCCCAGGGCTTTGCCTTGGGCCCCACTGCCTGGTAACAATCTCAGTGATGGAGGGATAAGCTAAGCTATGCACTACATCTTGGTTTGGGCAGTAGGCCTGGCATGTATTTGGTGCCTGATAAATGTCAGGAAAACTGAACTCATTGCTGATGGCCTCACGCCTGCTTCAGAGAAGTTGTGAAGAAGGGTGTAAAAAGCACATCTTTTGGAATAAGACACCCAAGCTTGGATTTGCCTTCTGAAACTTACTAGATTTAGGATGGCAAATGTGCTACTTGACCTCTTGGAGCCTCGTTTCCTCATTTTGCGAGGATTAGCAATGACATGTGGACACGTGTACTGTCATGCCTGGTGCTGCTTGTTCTTTATCAGTGGTGGTGTGGAAACATAATGTTAGAATCTCCCCTACCCATGCTGCTTTGAGAAGGGAAGTAAATCAGAAACAGATGTTCCTTTAGGAGAAGAAATAACTGTACTACAAAGAAACTAGGAAGCCATCACTTGGATCTTTGCATATCCAGTGCAAAAAAAGTTGTCTTGGCTCTGAAATGTCTGTGGGACCTTCTGGGTTGCAAAGCTTGTTAACTGAGCTATTTGGACTAAACTCCAAGGACTCCGTTCAGATTGCACTTTACAACACTCGAATTTTCTTGTGGGTGTTCATTCTTTTTTGAGTTTCCTGACACAAAACGTCCAGGAATGTTAGTGATTTCTCTACTGTGTAGAGGGTATGTTTTTGTCCCTTTTAAAAATGTAAATCATATGATATCCCTTATATGTGGAATATTAAAAAGTGATACAAATGAACTTACTTACAAAACAGAAATAGACTCAGGCATAGAAAACAAAGGGGAAAGGTAGGAGGAGGGATAGATAAACTAGCAGGAGTTTGGGATTAACATATATACCATTCAGTTCAGTTCAGTTCAGTCGCTCAGTCGTGTCTGACTCTTTGTGACCCCATGAATCCCAGCACACCAGGCCTCTCTGTCCATCACCAACTCCTGGAGCTCACCCAGACTCACATCCATCAAATCAGTGATGCCATCCAGCCATCTCATCCTCTGTTGTCCCCTTCTCCTCCTGCCCCAAATCCCTCCCAGCATCAGAGTCTTTTCCAATGAGTCAACTCTTCGCATGAGGGGGCCAAAGTACTGGAGTTTCAGCATTAGCATCATTCCTTCCAAAGAAATCCCAGGGCTGATCTCCTTCAGAATGGACTGGTTGGATCTCCTTGCAGTCCAAGGGACTCTCGAGAGTCTTATCCAACACCACAGATCAAAGGCATCAATTCTTCGGCACTCAGCCTTCTTCACAGTCCAACTCTAACATCCATACGTGACCACTGGAAAAACCATAACCTTGACTGCTGCTGCTGCTGCTAAGTTGCTTCAGTCGTGTCCAACTCTGTGCGACCCCATAGACAGCAGCCCACCAGGCTCCCCATCCCTGGGACTCTCCAGGCAAGAACACTGGAGTGGGTTGCCATTTCCTTCTCCAATGCATGAAAGTGAAAAGTGAAAGTCAAGTCACTCAGTCGTGTCTGACTCTTAGCGACCCCATGGACCGCAGCCTACCAGGCTCCTTTGCCCATGGGATTTTCCAGGCAAGAGTACTGGAGTGGGGTGCTACCGGACCTTTATTGGCAAAGTAATGTCTCTGCTTTTGAATATGCTGTCTAGGTTGGACATAACTTTCCTTCCAAGGACTAAGTGTCTTTTAATTTCATGGCTGCAGTCACCATCTGTAGTAATTTTGGAGCCCAGAAAAATAAAGTCTGACACTATTTCCACTGTTTCCCCATCTAGTTCCCAAGAAGTGATGGGAACAGATGCCATGATCTTCGTTTTCTGAACGTTGAGCTTTAAGCCAACATTTTCACTCTCCACTTTCACTTTCATCAAGAGGCTTTTGAGTTCCTCTTCACTTTATGCCATAAGGATGGTGTCATCTGCATATCTGAGGTTATTGATATTTCTCCCGGCAATCTTGATTCCAGCTTGTGTTTCTTCCAGTCCAGCGTTTCTCATGATGTACTCTGCATAGAAGTTAAATAAGCAGGGTGACAATATATAGCCTTGACGTACTCCTTTTCCTATTTGGAACCAGTCTGTTGTTCCATGTCCAGTTCTAACTGTTGCTTCCTGACCTGCATACAGATTTCTCAAGAGGCAGATCAGGTGGTCTGGTATTCCCATCTCTTTCAGAATTTTCCACAGTTTATTGTGATCCACACAGTCAAAGGCTTTGGCATAGTCAATAAAGCAGAAATAGATGTTTTTCTGGAACTCTCTTGCTTTTTCCATGATCCAGCGGATGTGGGCAATTTGATCTCTGGTTCCTCTGCCTTTTCTAAAACCAGCTTGCACATCAGGAAGTTCACGGTTCACATATTGCTGAAGCCTGGCTTGGAGAATTTTGAGCATTACTTTACTAGCGTGTGAGATGAGTGCAATTGTGTGGTAGTTTGAGCATTCTTTGGCATTGCCTTTCTTTGGGATCGGAATGAAAACTGACCTTTTCCAGTCCTGTGGCCACTGCTGAGTTTTCCAAATTTGCTGGCATATTGAGTGCAGCACTTTCATAGCATCATCTTTCAGGATTTGGAATAGCTCAACTGGAATTCCATCACCTCCACTAGCTTTGTTCATAGTGATGCTTTCTAAGGCCCACTTGACTTCACATTCCAGGATGTCTGGCTCTAGGTGTGATTACACCATCGTGATTATCTTGGTCATGAAGATCTTTTTTGTACAGTTCTTCTGTGTATTCTTGCCATCTCTTCTTAATATCTTCTGCTTCTGTTAAGTCCATACCATTTCTGTCCTTTATCAAGCCCATCTTTGCATGAAATGTTCCCTTGGTATCTCTTATTTTCTTGAAGAGATCTCTAGTCTTTCCCATTCTGTTGTTTTCTTCTATTTCTTTGCATTGATCACTGAGGAAGGCTTTCTTATCTCTTCTTGCTATTCTTTGGAACTCTGCATTCAGATGCTTATATCTTTCCTTTTCTCCTTTGCTTTTTGCTTCTCTTCTTTTCACAGCTATTTGTAAGGCCTCCCCAGACAGCCATTTTGCTTTTTTGCATTTCTTTTCCATGGGGATGGTCTTGATCCCTTTCTCCTGTACAATGTCACAAACCTCAGTCCATAGTTCATCAGGCACTCTATCTATCAGATCTAGGCCCCTAAATCTATTTCTCACTTCCACTATAATCATAAGGGATTTGATTTAGGTAATACCTGAATGGTCTGATTTCGGTGTTGACCATCTGGTGATGTCCATGTATAGAGTCTTCTCTTGTGTTGTTGGAAGAGGGTATTTGCTATGACCAGTGCATTTTCTTGGCAAAACTCTGTTAGTCTTTGCCCTGCTTCATTCCGTATTCCAAGGCCAAATTTGCCTGTTATCCCAGGTGTTTCTTGACTTCCTACTTTTGCATTCCAGTCCCCTATAATGAAAAGGACATCTTTTTTGGGTGTTAGTTCTAAAAGGTCTTGTAGGTCTTCATACAACCGTTCAACTTCAACTTCTTCAGCATTACTGGTTGGGGCATAGACTTGGATTACTGTGATGTTGAATGGTTTGACTTGGAAACGAACAGAGATCGTATATTTAAATAATGTAGATAATCAACAAGGACCTATTATAGCACAAGGAACTCTACTCAATACTCTGTAGAAAAATAATTAAAAAGGAATAGATATATGTGTGCATATAATCAAATCACTTTGCTATATACACATGAAACAAACACTACATTGTAAACCAACTATGCGTGCATGCTCAGTTGCTCAGTTATGTTTGACTCTTCGCTACCCCATGGACTGCAGCTCACCAGGCTCCTCTGTCCATAGAATTTTCCAGGCAAGAGTACTGCCGTTTCCTTCTCCAGGGGATCTTCCTGACCCAGGGATCGAATCCAAGTCTCTAGCATCTCCTACACTGGCATGCAGATTCTTTACTGCTGCGCCACCTGCGAAACTAAATCACTATTCTACACGTATAAAATAAAAAAATTTTTAATGAAAATGTTCATCAGTACCCTGCATTCTGTGTGGACTTGAAGCTTTGCAAAGCATGTTTTACATTATGGCCCACAGCCTGTAAAACGTGCAAGTGTAGGGAACAACCAAGAGTGTCCATGAAATCCCTTACGAAGTGAACATTGAGGAGTTTCTCTGTGTTGTATTGTTTTTCGGGTCTTTCCTCTTGCCCCTCTTGCCCCTCTTGCTGGGTCCTGTGTCTCCCAGCATTGTGAATAAGTCCGTCCACCTTCGGTGGTCGACAGAGCATCTCCCTGTGCGGATTCTCCCTGACTCACTGATTTGTAACCGGCTTCTATGGATACAAGTGCTTTGGACCGTTTCAGAACCTACACACAACCCAGAACACAGTAGTAATGATTGTAATTCTTATTACTGTTGTTAAATCCCTGTGTATTGACTGTTCTCAGATAGCTGTAATCATCCTCCTGCTTAGGTGTCAACTTACCTCTTTGCTGGTCCCTGCCTCACTCCTCTGTTGACCGCCTTCCAGGAATTCATTCAGCAAAGATTTATGGGCCCCCTGCTTCGTGCCAGACACAGTCCCGGGCACTGCAGGTTCAGGGCTGGATGAGACACACATGTCTCTCCTGTTCCCATCACTGTCTATTCCAGTGTGGGTGGCAGATGATAAACTAATATAGTTCTGGATGGTGGTAAGTGTTCTGGGGAAAATAAAGCACCATAATGGATGGAGTGTGGTTGAGGGAGGGGGCTCTACATCTGACTACGTGGTCCAGGAAGCCCTCTCTGCAGAACTCCGTGAACCTGGGGGAGCGTCTTCCCAGGAGTGTCTTCCAGGAGGTGGGCAGTCAGGGTGAAGATGCCAAAGTGTTAGTCACCGAGTTGTGTCTGACTCTTTGAGATCCCCATGGACTACTGCCCACCAGGCTCCTCTGTCCATGGGATTCTCCAGGCAAGAATACTGGAGCAGGTAGCCATTCCCTTCTCTAGGAGGATCTTCCTGACCCAGAGATCGAACCTGGGCATCCTGCATTGCAAGCAGATTCTTTACTGTCTGAGTCATCTCCGAGCCACCAGAAGATGCCAGGGGCAGGACAAGACTGAGATGTTTGAGGACCAGAAAGGCTGAGTTTAAGACAGGAAGGGTGAGCTCAGATGAGATTAGGAGGTGGGATGGGTGGCAGGTTATACAAGGTCCCAGAGGCCAAGGTTCATTCCCAAGACCACGAGAAACTGAGAAGTATGGGTTGGCTGTGGGTGAGGTCAGTCTGGAGAAGGAAATGGCAACCTACTCCAGTACTCTTGCCTGGAGAATCCCTTGGACAGAGGAGCCTGGTGGGCTACAGTCCATGGGGTCACAGAGTCGGCCACGACTGGGCGACTCACACACACACACACACAAGAAGGTCGGTCTGGCTGCCGTGTGGGAAATGGACTGTAGGATTCAAGAGTAGGACCCAGAGACCATTTGGGAGGCAGTTGCAGGGCTCGCAGTGAGAGATGCGTGGCTGTAGCTAGAAAGAGGGGCTGGATTCTGGTCACATTTTGGAGGTTGAGGTGATGAGATGGGCTGGTGGATTGAGGAGGATAGGTAGGGAAGCCAAATGACACATGCTTGACCAGCCTTCCTGACCTCCTCCCAAGCTGCTGGGCTCAGACTCCATCTCTGTTCTAGAAACTTCCAGGCTCCACTTCTTCCATTCCGTACATTTCAGAGCCCCTCTATCCCCTCTACTGCCCCTCAGAGCCCCAACTTCTCTTCTGAAAGACTCCAAGAAGAAGGAGGACAGGGGGAGAATACGTGCCTAGATTCTGTAACAGCGGCTGCTCCTGGCCCAGCGTGACCATGCCTGGGAGGTAAATCCGAGGTCTCTCTGGGTAGTGCAGGAAACAATTACTCATGCAGATGAGAAACTTATTCCTCTCCTTGACAGCTAGCAGCTCAAGGAGCCTTGACTATGTCAGTCCTCAGCTGAGATAGAAGCTAATATTTTCCATCTGGAGTCTCTGGGATAATATAAGGCAGCTCCTGGTTTAATAATGGGCTTCTAAGGTTTGGCTCGGCTGCTAGTTGCTAGGCGAAAGGGAGGAGGGAGGCTCAGAATAGTGAGAGAGATTCCGGGAAAGTACACCTGAGAACTGCAGGGGGAAAGGTATTTCAAAGTCAGAGGAAATCAAACACAGCACTAGTCTAGTTTGAGAGATGGCAGAGGGGCTCCTGGGAGACAGGATCAGCAGAGACCTCCTGGGCAGGACAGGATACAGAATGGGCAGCCAGGGTCCTGAGTTCCAGGTTGCAACCTCATAAATCCGTGTGTTCATTTGCTTATTCAGCAAGTGTTTATTGAAGTTCAAGTCCTGTGTAGATTCCACATTAGGCACCAGAGATGATGGAGGTGGAGGGGAGGGATTGACAAATACATAGAAAAATTCCAATGCGGGATGATTAGCATTATGATTGAAGAGAGCAACACAGACTTGGGTGCTGATGGCCAGAGCCCATAGGAAAGAGCATCTTAGTGGGGGCCTTAGGGAACCAAGAGTAGAGGGGGTGGAATTCCAGGCAGAGGGAACACCATGCCCTAAGGCAGGATGACAAGGTTCAGGAAATCGTGAGGATCACAGTGTAGCTAAAGACTGGGTTGAACAGTATTGTTTTCGTTGTTTAGTCATGAAGTCATGTCCAACTCAAAACTTTGTGACCCCAAGGACTGTAGCCCACCAGGCTCCTCTGTCCATGGAATTCTCCAGGCAAGAATTCTGGAGTGGGTTGCCATCCCACATACTCCAGGGAATCTTCCCAACCCAGGGATCAAACCCATGTCTCCTGCATTACCAGCGGATTCTTTACCACTGAGCCACCAGGGAAGCCCAGACAGTGTGGTAGGCAGCTTCTAAAGTGAACCTCACCTCCCAGTGGCCACACCCTAGCAGCGTCCCCTCACCTTGAGCGGGGTGTGGCCTGTGACTGGCTTCTCACCCACAAAACACAGGGCAAAGGTGACATGATGTGTAAATTACATATAACGTGACTCATTATTCCCTTGTGCATCCATTCACGTTGCAGTGATCTATCTTCACAGCGGGTTTGAGACGGATTGGGGCCGGGGGCCCTTTGCTGCAGTGCTTGCACCTGGACACACCTCTCCTGGAGCAACAAAATGCAAACAAAATATAAGGGACTAAAAATAACCGTGCATGCGCAGCTGGGGCAAATTCGGGACAAAAGACACAAAGAGGGACTTCCCTGGTGGTCCAGTGGTTCAGAATCCACCTGCCAGTGCAGGGGCACGGGTTTAGTCCCGGATCTGGGAAGATCCCACATGCCTCAGAACGACTAAGTCCCTGCACCGCAACTACCAAACCTGTAGAGAGCCAGGAACAGCAGCTCCTGAGGTCAGAGTGCCCTGGAGCCCAGGCTCTGCAGCAAGAGAATCCGCCACAATGAGAAACCCGTGCGCTGCGACTGGAGAGCGGTCCCCGCTCTCTGCAACTAGAGACAGCTGGTGAACAAAGACCCAGCACAGCCAAAAATAAAATTAATTAAAACAGAAAAAGAAACCAAAAAGCCCAACTGCCACTTTTGAGGAGCCCAGAGCAAAGACAGAGGTCAGGAGCAAAAGAAGGGTGCTCTGCGTCCCCTCTGCACTCATCATCACCTGAAAGTGAGGGAAACCGAAAGTCGCTCGGTCGTGTCCGACTCTTGGCGATGCCACGGCCTAGACAGTCCATGGAATTCTCCAGGTCAGAATACTGGAGCGGGTAGCCTTTCCCTTCTCCAGGGGATCTTCCCAACCCAGGGATCGAACCCAGTCTCCCACCTTGCAGGCGGATTCTTTACCAGCTGAGCCCCCAGGGAAGCCCTACCCTAAGCCACAAGGGAAACCTCTCATCACCTGAGAGGTGGGCAAACCACCTACGCCACCCCTCCAGCCTGATTCCTAGACACACCCCTACCCTCACCCCATGTAAGGACCACGCTCGCCCCCTCCCCCACCCAGAGAGCCAGAAAGGGAGCCTGTTTGTCCTCGCTCCCTCCTGCTGTGGCAAGGGCCCCAACAAAGCCCCGCCTGAATTTCTCATCTGGCTTCTGAGCTTGATGACAGAGGCCAGGAATCCTGGTTGATAACAGTTACAGCCTGCTTGGGAGAAACATTATAGGTGGGATAACATTAAGATCCAGATGCAGTGTATAAGACTCTCTGAACATAGAAAGTATTTCATTTAATCTTATATTCATGTGTATTTTTATTTCATTTTATTTAAAACATTTTAGAATTTTTAAAATAGATTCTTATGTTTAAAGATGTTCATTCAATTCTTTGCTCTGTGATCGTATGTCACAATTATCTTTTACATTCTTATACATACTATGTCTTCACATTTTAAAAAAAGATATATCTGCTTGTATTAAACAGGGAAAGTATTAAACAATCAAGATTTTATGACCTCAAAAGACTCTCCAAATGAACCGGTTGAGTAGAGGAGTGTCCTGGGCTCCCAAAAAGATCTCTGGCATCTGGAATGAGGTAGGAGGTTCTGGGTGAGCCCCAACAGGATGAGAGGAAGTGACTGGCCTTGACCGGTAGCCCTGAGCACAATACCCAGTGGGTGCCTCTCCAGGGGGTGGCCCATGAGTTCCTGAGTGTGAGTGAGACCCTCACCCCAGACCCAGCTCAAGGTTCCCAGGCTGCAGACCACTAACCTCACAGGTCTCAGCTAATTACTCTCCCTTCCCTGCCTTGAGGGCTTCCCTGGTGGCTCAGAGGTTAAAGCATCTGCCTGCAATGTGGGAGACCCAGGTTCGATCCCTGGATCAGGAAGATCCCCTGGAGAAGGAAATGGCACCCCACTCCAGTATTCTTGCCTGGAGAGTCCCATGAACGGAGGAGCCTGGTGAGCTACAGTTCACGGGGTCGTAAAGAGTCGGACATGACTGAGCGACTTCACTTTCCCTGCCCTCAAGTCCCATCCCAGAACCAGCAGGGCCGTGTCAACAAGGGAGCAGACAGCTGTACTCCTGCCTGTCAAAACAGGGCCTGGGGCCCACAGACAGCAATGGAAGTGGCTGGATCTGGAGCCAGGAGACACCAGTTCAAATCCCAGCTTTGCCACTTACGAGCTGGCTGAGCTTGGCCTGTACCCTTGACTTTCTCAGTCTCCTTCTCTGTAAACCCTAAGACCTGTCTCATTCAATGTGTATCCCCGGTGCTGAGCCAGAATCGATTATGAGCCTCATCATAAGTGAGATGCTGAGCATGACTAACAGTCAAGCATAATAATGCTATGCACGTGTTATTACAGATCATGTAGTCGTGTTACGCTGTGTAATAATGTAGTACGTTCCATTTATCCAGCATTTTTTATATGCCAGACCCTAAACTAAATGTTTTCTATGCAATATCTCATTATATTATCACCAAACCCAAGGGGAAGTAGCCTTGCCCACTTAGCAACTGAGAAAAGCAAGTCTACAACTGCCTGAGTAGACTGGCCTCAGCCCAGCCAAGCTGGACCTCGCAGCAGGCCATGGGGTTCTGCACCTGGAAGGTTCTGAGCAAATGCTTGAGATTAGCTGTGATCGCTGTTCCTCTCCGGGACCGCCATGCACGTGGGTTGGGCATGTGGTGGGTGTGTGGCTAGTCAGGGAATGAATGATGCAAGGCAGGCAGAGGGACAGAGCATCACACCTCAAGTCTGGAGGTCTGCCCTCATTCCCAAGGACGTCCATCAGGTCACTCCCCTGTCTGGGCCTGAACCATGGACATGTTCAGTCGCTCAGTCGTGTCCAGCCCTTTTTGACCCCATGGACTGCAGCACGCTAGGCTTCCCTGTCCTTCACGGATAGAGAGGGGACAGAAAATAAAAATCTTTGGAGAATTCTCAGAGCACTGATCAAATATTAGGAGTGATTGATCAAAGAGAGAGAGAAAGAGGCGCTAGTACAAGCAGAACGAGATTTGGATTCCTGTTCTGCCATTCCGTGGAGTGTGACCTCAGGTGAATCACTCAGTCTCTCTGTGCTCAGTCCGATTCGGTTTCCTCGTGTGGACAGCAGGGATAGTAGTAACACCTCCCTGACAGGGTTGCTATTAAGTTAACAGTAACAGTGGAGATAAAGCGCCTCGGTTTGCTGTGCTGTGGTAAGAGGGACGGGCAGGGTGTCAGTTCTGTTTTCCTGTATCCTGTTGGCTCCGTGCCTGGGAGGTGATGCTCAGTGACGAACCTGCAGAGCTGGACTGGATCTACCCATCCCTGTGGCCAACAAAGGTCCATCTAATCAAAGCTTTGGTTTTTCTGTAGTTGTGTATGGATGTGAGAGTTGGACCATAAAGAAAGGTGAGCACCAAAGAATTGATGCTTTTGAACTGTGGTGTTGGAGAAGACTCTTGAGAGTCCCTTGGGCTGCAAGGAGATCAAACAAGTCCATCCTGAAGGAAATCAGCCCTGAATATTCACTGGAAGGACTGATGCTTAAGCTGAAGCACCAATCCGTTGGCCACCTGATGTGAAGGACTGACTCATTGGAAAAGCCCCTAATGCTTGGAAAATTGAAGGCAGGAGGAGACAACAGAGGATGAGATGGTTGGATGGCATCACCAACTCGATGGGCATGGGTTTAAGCAAGCTCCGGGAGTTGGTGATGGACAGGGAAGCCTGGCATGCTGCAGTCCATGGGGTCACAAAGAGTCAGACACGACTGAGTGACTGAACTGAACTTAATAGATCACATCCGCTGGGAGGTGCTCTTCCTTTGCCCACCCTAAAGGGTGGGTTAATTGGCTGAATGATGGCCCCCAAAGATGTCCACGTCCTAATCCCTGGGATCCAGGGATATGCTATTTTACATGTTAGAAGAGACTTTGCTGATGTAATTAAGTGAGGGATCCTGAGATGGGAGATTATCCTGCATGGTCTCAGGGAGCCCAGCACACTTGTTACTGACCAGGGTTCCTGGCCTCCTTAGTCAATAGAAATTAATCAGAGGCCAGACAAGAAATTCAGGCCAGGGGCCCATACTGCAGCAGCAGCAGGGAGTGAGAACAAACACCAGGTTTCCTTGCTTGCCCGCTCCCTGAAGAGATTGTTGCTTGTATGGGATAAGAGGAGAGGTGTGTCTAGGGGGTCAGGCTGGAGGGGGCTTAGGTCATTTGCCCATGCTTAGGTAGTGTTGAGTGCCCGGCGCATGCGGGGTACCCTGCTTTTGCCTCCTAACCCCCTGCTTTTGCTCTGGGCTCTTCAAAAGTAGCAGCTGGAGGTTTTTGCGGTTTTGTTTTGGTTTTTTTTGGTATCTTTGTATCTTTTGTCCAGAATTTGCCCCTATTATGCATGAATGCAGTTATTTTTAGTCCCATACAGTTTCTTTGCTCAGGGAGAGGTGAGACTAGGTGCACGCACTGCAGGAAAGCGTCCAAGGTCCCAGCCTGTCTCACACTCACGGAGGGTGAGAGGGAGGCACAAAGGTTGCAGTCAGAGAAGGAGATCTGATGACAGAACCAAATGTTTGGAGTGTTGCAAGGAAGGGGCTGGGACCCAAGGAAGTCAGCAGCCTCTCAAAGCTGGAGAAGATGAGAAGGGTTCTCCCTAAGGCCTCCAGAAGGGAAGACCTTGCTTACATCTTGACTTTAGCCCCATAGGACTCATTTTAGACTTCCGACTTCCAGAACTGTTAGAGAACAGATTTGTTGTTTTAAAGCACTAAATTTGTGTTGATTTGTTACAGTGACAATAGGAAACTTAACAGTATTAATTCAGAGACGGGGGAACCACACCCTGGGATGCAGCTAAGGGTGCTGCGTGAGGTCCAAAGGTGAGACCTGATATGTCCCCCCACAGCTCCCCTGCCTGTGGCTCATGGTGCTAGCTGGTAATGGGGGGCCCTAACTAGTGAACAACTGGAGAACAGCGATCAGAGATAAGGAGATACTAACATTCCCGTTTTACAGATTAGGAAACGGAGCCCCTAGAGTTGCATAGGACAGTCAATGGCAGAGATGCACCTAGAACCAGGATTCCGAAATGCTGGTCCATGATTTTCTCCATCACCCACCATCCTCCACCAGTCAACCTGAAGGATGAGTCAGTGCTACCCTAGAGAGTGGAGAAGAAAGAGAGGCAGGTACTTCATACATAATGACTTACTGATGCTCCCAACCCTACGAGATCGTCATGGTTCCCATTTTACCGAGGAGGAAACTGAAACACAGAGAGGTTAAGTTAACTTTTCCCAAAGTCACTCGGCCACTAGGGTAGACTGCATTAATGACCTCAATCAATGGCCTGCCTGCATCTGCTCTTTACCTGCAACTCCGCAATACCCGTCCAATCCCATTCTGGGTTTGGCCACACACCCTGCTTTGGCCAATGACATGTGATGCGAACAGAGGCTTGAAAGCAAGTGTACAACCCTGTTTGCCCTCGTACATGATTGAGCTTGCTAACCCTTGCAGCCCTGCCACCACCACAGAAATATACTCCAGCTAACCAGATGGAGGGATGGGAGAAGCATGTGCAAGGAGAGCCAGTCCATCCCAAGCAGACCATTCTAGACCAGCAAGCCAACCCCCACCCCACCCGCCTGTACCCAGGCAGCCTGCCAGCTGACCCTGGACACATGGGCAAGCCCAGCCACGGTCAGCCAGGCCTGGCCCAGATTGACAGAACCATACGACTGGCCTGGAGACTTGTGAGCCACAATAAATGGTAGTTGTTTTAGGCCACTGCGTTTTAGGGTAACATGTTCCATGGCAATAGCTAACTGATATAGCCGATAGGTACCAGAGTGGTGGATTTGGGAAACAGAGTAGTTCAGCTTGGGAGGAATTTTTAATACATGTAAGAGAGAAGTATCAACTGAGCCAACAGTTTAATAGGAGGGTAGGAGTGAGGGCTGGTGCTGTGGGGACCATTTTGTTACCATGAGGGAAGTCATACTAGCACATAGCTGATGCTGGGAGGAGGGGAAGCAGAGGATTGCTGGTTTACATTTAACTACTTGCTCCCTCCTTCTGTGCTGGTGCATGGCACATAACTGTGGCAGCCATCTCACAGAGGCCCAGAAAGGGAAACGTGTGTCATAGGGATATCAGCTCAGTGCTGGGACAATGAGACAGTGCCAGAAGCTTCTATTCAGTGATAAAAATAAGTCCTTGTTTCAGGCACAGATTTTCTGTTATCTGTAGCTTTAAGTACTCCTGTCTGAATCATGGTGGCTGCTTGCTTCTTGTAGCTCTCTGGTTCATGTCATGCCAGGCCAAGCACCCAGAGGTTCGTGGTCAGTCTCCACACTAGATATCTCTGCCTAGTTGGCACACTTCTGAATTTAGTCAAAGCCTCGTGTGGTGCTCAGCCCACATGTAGGGCAGACGTTCTGATTCAGTTTTCTGTTTTGCTCAACTGAACTTTTATAAACAACTGTAGATCTATTGTGTCTTTAGAAATACCCCACGTCGGGCTTCCCTGGTGGTCAGTGGTTAAGAATCTGCCTCGCAATGTCGGGGACACAGGTCCAATCCCTGGTCCAGGAAGAGCCCACAGGCCTTGGGGCAGCTAAGCTCGTGTGTCACAACTACTGAGCCTGTCCTCTGCAGCCCGCAAGCCACAACGCCTGAGCCCACGTGCCGCAGCTACTGAAACCTGCATGCCCTAGAGCCGGTGCTCTGCAGCAAGAGAAGCCACCTCAATGAGAAGCCCGTGCACCACAGCTAGAGAGTAGCCGGCCCCTGCTTGCCACTAGAGAAAGCCCACATGCAGCAGTGGAGATTCAGTGCAACCAAAATAAACAATTAATTAAAAAAAAATACCCCATGTCACTTCCCCAGAATAGCACAGCTTAACAAGGAACCGGTACAGCTCCAAACTGCCATCTGTTGAAGATGCATACAAAATCCAAAAAGAACATGGTGAGGATGTAAACTACTGCTACTGCCCTCTCTGCAGCTCCACACACGCACTCCAAACCTCCCATTTCTGACTTCACATGTGTAGCTGCAAAGTGAACAGACAGAGAGAATGAAAATGGGCAGCCCAGATGCCGAAAGAGCTTTGAAGCAGGAGCCAGGGCCGCTCAGATGTCCCTTGACTATGTGACCTTGGACGTAGCAATCATCTCTCTGGATTTCAGTATTTTTTTCTCTGTAAAGGGGTTTCTCATTAAACCCCCTCCCCGCTCTGCTTCTCTGGGTCTATGAGAGTCTTTCTTCTCCATCTGCAGCTACAGACATGTCGGGGGTTCTGGCGGGGGTGGGAATGTTTATAGAGATTAAGCTGTCCTGAGTTTTAATTCCAGCTCCAATGCCTAAATGCCAAGATGCTGTTGGATAAATCCTTAACCAGCCTCATTTTGGTCATTTATATCAGGAGAATAACGATACTTCTTTATTTTTATCACTAGAGCAAAGGCCTAGGAGATAGAGACACTTAGCGGACGGTCCATGGATGGTAAATATTCTGCTAGATTATTATTTTGATGGTTGCTGTCTTTCCTGTTAAATGGCCTGAATGGCAGTCAGATGGGCATTTACCTAGAGGATGGGCAGGTGGAGCCGCAAGCTCGTGAGACTGAAGTAACTAGAATGGAAACAGAAAATTAGATGCCCCATCTGCCATGACTCATTCTTGGCTGGAAATGATACAGACCTCGGTTGGGAGCATCATTAGAAACTTGGAAGGGACGTGGGATGATTGGCACGGGTGGCTGAGTGACCTCCCTGCGCTGGCCTCCACCTTGTTAGACAAAAAAGGAGAGTCAGCCTTGCCAGGAGCTGAAGCTCTAAGTTCACACACACCTATCTTGTATCTTGGCCTCACAGAGTCGAATTTCCCAGTCTACTTGCCAAGAGGGACAAAGAGCTTTCCAGCAACACTGAAGGGCTTGTTGTAATAACCCTGAGGTCTGGTGACTGATAACCAGAGACAGGAAAGTTGGCTGTCAAAACCCCACTTGTTAGAAAGTTGGTGGCAGGAAAAGACGTTTGTTCACTTTAAGTGGAAAACTGTATTTGTTGTAGGCAGTTGATTCCATTTCACCTGCTTGGTGGTGATTAATTCACCAGGAGCCCTACGTTCAGCTCTAATCAACCCAGCCTGTAACCAAGGAGCCTGAAGAACACTTCAAAAGGCATTTTTCTTGGTATGAGTATTTGTTTTGCAAATAAGAATAAAGTGGCTTTAAACAAGTATAGAATAATGATTTGTTTCAACCTCAGTAAAGCCCCAAAGAAGCAGCACACAGAAGCTTTTGAGTCCCGCAGCCATGGCCACTGGGACCTCTCGTAGTGGGACATGGAGGAAGTGCTAAGCCCTGAGGCATCTCCTTTCTCCTCTTGACCCCAGGGCAATTATGACTGAGTGTGGATTTGTGCTCTGTCAACTTGGCCCACTCCAGTGCTCTTGCCTGGAAAATCCCATGGATGGAGGAGCCTGGTAGGCTGCAGTACCTGGGGTCGCAAAGAGTCGGACACAACTGAGCGACTTCACTTTCACTTTTCACTTTCATGCATTGGAGAAGGAAATGGCAACCCACTCCAGTGTTCTTGCCTGGAGAATCTCAGAGACGGGGGAGCCTGGTGGGCTGCCGTCTATGGGGTCGCACAGAGTCGGACACGACTGAAGTGACTTAGCAGCAACTTAGCTAAGGGCTTCCCAGGTGGTGCTAGTGGTAAAGAACCTGCCTGCTAATGCAGAAGACCACAAGAGACGGGCTCCATCCCTGGTTGGGAAGATCCCTTGGAGGAGGGCATGGCCACCCACTCCAGTATTCTTGCTGGGGAAATTCCATGGACAGAGGAGCCTGGCAGGCTATGGTCCACGAGGTCACAAAGAATCAGACACAATTTAGCACACACACACGTGCATGTGCAACTTAGCTAAGCCGCAAACACGTTTTCCAGAATTTCCTTTCCTGTGTAGTTCCAGGTTAGCATTGCTCCAAGAGACATTAATCGTGAGATTTGCAAGGTTGCTGCATGGGCTGAAGGAGGTGTAGCGGTCACCACTAGTTGCCACCGTACTGGCTCCAGGTGTGGGCTTGGAACAGCTTGTCCGGGTAGCCCGACCCAATCGGTCAGTCCTCACGTGTACCAGCAGCTTCCACATGCCTTCCTTGGCCACTGGCTACTGTCCAGCTGGGGTTTAGACTTAAAAATCTGGGGCCGTAGCCACTGTCTTATTTATTGTCTGTGTTGGTTGCTCTTATCAATCATATATTCATTTATGTACTTAACAAACATCGCGGCATCTACTCAGGAGGCACACAAACCCTGCTCTGGGATCTGGGGGTAAAAGAAGGCTAGGTCAGGTCCTTGGCCTTGCCCTCCAGTAGCCTGGTATCTGGCGGGACATTCAGCACAGGGACAGCCGCTCCAGTAACAAACACAGGACAGAGTCAAGAGGGGCTGAGGGTTGTTGACTGAGGTTGTACTTACTGGTTCCAGCCTGGACTCCAGGGCTGAAGTGGGTGGCTGAATGATACCCCAGAGATATCCATGATCTAGTCTTCAGGACCTGTGAACCTAACCTTTGCCTCATGGCAAAATGAACCCTGTAGATGTGATTAAGTCAGAGATCTTGAGGTGGTAAAATGACCCTGGATTATCCGTTGTTGTTGTTCAGTCGCTAAGTTGTGTCCAACTCTTGGCGACCGCATGGACTGCAGCACACCAGGCTTCCCTGTCCTTCACCATCTCCTGGAGCCTGCTCAAGCTCACGTCCATTGAGTCAGTGATGCCATCCAACCATCCTGGCCTTTGTTGTCCCCTTCTCTTCTTGCCTTCTGTCTTTTTCAGCATCGGGATCTTTTCCAATGAGTCAGTTCTTCGCATCAGGTGGCCAAAGTATTGGAGCTTCAGCTTCAGCATCAGTCCTTCCAATGAATTTTCAGAACTGATTTCCTTCAGAATTGACTGGTTTGATCTCCTTGCAGTCCAAGGGACTCTCAAGAGTCTTCTCCAACACCACAGTTCAAAAGCATCAAATCTTCGGTGCTCAGCCTTCTTTATGGTATCTGGGTGGTTCTAAATGCCATCCTAAGTGTCATAATGAAACCATGTCCAAGCCCCTATGTCCTTGTCTTTTGAAGTAGAATGCTGCTTCAAGAGTTAATGATTGGGAAATGTGAAAATACAGAAACAAGGAGTGGCTGTTGAGCTAAGGAACTGGCAACAATTTAGACTATAATTCTATTACATTACAGAATCACCTAGCTTCCAATTCCCTGAAAGATTTTGATAAAGGCCCCACACACAGTCCTAAGTTGTTTTAATAGGAAGCCAACCCCCACCCCCCAACCTCCAGATGAAAACTGCTGACTGCAAGAACATAGACCCTAGACTGGTTGAAACTAGAAGGCTGATGATGCCTGAAACGTCACCTTGATGCCAACCAATCCAAGAACTGTCTGCGAGCTGATCACACCCTGCTCCTTGAACACCATAAAACTCCTCACTGTCCCCTCCAGGGTGGGTCACATGGTCTTCTGGGCATTAACCTACTGTGGCCCCCTTTGCCTGGCAAAGCAATAAAAGCTACTGTTTACTATTTCACCCAAAAACTGTCTCAGTGTTTCTATTCAGCACCAGTGAATGGGGACTGAGTTTCAGCAACATTTATAAGAAGGAGACCTGACTAGGAAAGATGGAAGCAGAGGGAGATTTGAAGATGCTGTGCTGCTGGCCTTGAAGATGGAGGAAGCCACCGTGAGCCACAGATCAGAACTCTAGAAGCTGCAAAGGGGAAAGAAATGGACTTTTCTCAAGAGCCTCTGGATAGAACATGGCCCTGCCTCAGTTTAAAGCCACAAAAATCCATTTTCCACTTCTGACATCTGGACCAAAGAAAATAAACGTGCGTTGTTGAAGACACAGGTACCTGTAGTTTGTTACGGCGACCATAGGAAATTCTCACAGCTGGTTGGGGAGCAGACTGTTCTCAAAATCTGTGGTGGGGAGCAGACTCAGGCAAGGGGCTGCCTTCCTCCTTTACATTTGCTGAAAGAAAGCACAAGGCAAGGGTTCAGCAAGAACGTCCCTGATGGTACAGTGGATAAGAACCCACCTGCCGATGCAAGGTAGTCTTCCCTGGTCGGGGAAGATTCCACATGCCGCAGAGCAACTAAATCCACGTTTTGCAACTCCTTAAGCCCGTGTACCTAGAGCCTGTGCTCTGCAACAAAAGAAGCCACTGCAGTGACAAGCCTTTGCAGAGAAGCCTCCACTTGCTGCAACTAGAGAAAGCCCACACACAGCAACAAAGACCCAAAACAATCAAAATAAATGACTAAATAAATAATTTTTAAAACTTGAGGTTGGCAAAAGGCAAGCCTTTAGATATCGAAGAGTTAAGTGACTTATCAGACACCCAGAGCCAAGGATTTTCTGTGTGAGTTATGCAGAGAAATGGTGAGGATGTAGTGTCAAATAAACAGAACGAAAGAGTTTTAGAAGTGTATGTAGTATGAGCTTTACTGAGTTTAAAAACTAGAGGAGTGGGCGGCTGAAAGGAAACAAGGAGAAACGTTTCAGGATGTCCCAGATGACTGTCTCCAGGTGGGGGTCTCCCACGATCGCTGTTTTTTTCACACTTAGGAGGACTCGGGGCTGCATGACAGCTGCTGTCGAATGAGCGAGCGGCCAAGGGACAATTTGATCTGTCAGCAGATAAGGAGCTCCTGGGTAAACCCGAGGCGGCCCAGCTGCTCAGTGGACCTTCAAGGGTGGATGGAGGCGAGAGTCAGGGAGGCAGATTGCAAGCTGTCAGACTGCAGACTGCCGTCTAGTTCTCCAACCTATATCTACCGTCATGTCCCCAGGCTCCCTTTTTATTCTGTAGGTCTGAGTTATTTGGAGACACATACCTAGGCAGCACCAGGCTCATATTAGCGCGTGCTGTTTCTTATTTCGATGCTTTCCCTCCATCACTGCACTGCCTACAGGTCCCAGAGGCTCAGCCCACCTCCTCCCATTTCCAGACCTCGACTGGAGGTCTTCCGGCCGGGGCCCCAGGAGGAAGATAACTCTCACCTCTGAAAAAACTGCTCCTCATTCTCAGGGTCGCTCAGGCATGAAGAAGCCCAGGACTGGAGGAAAACAGGGCATCGCCTGTGGACCCCAGGTGCTACTGTGTCCGCCATGTGAGGAGCTGGGCTGACTGCTGACGTGGATGCTGCTGCGGCGGTCAGACCCGGAGCTCGGGCTTTGTCTGACAGGTGGAGAGGAGACAGGCCGGCTGGAGGCAGCAGGCTCAGAGCAAGCAGAGTCGGAGGAGCTGGGAGGACTGGGCTCCTCCTGGCTCTGGGGTGATGGGAACTGAGCCGAGAAGGGCTTTCCATTCCAGCAGACCTGAGGCTTGGCAGCTGGAGCAGTGGAGCTGTCTTTGGCACTGAAAATGAACAGTGTGGAAGGCTGGGGAAGAAGGAGGCTGTGAGTCTGCCCATCAGGTGCCTGGGCAGAAGTAGACACGTTCTATTTTTATCTCAAAGTGCCATGTTCCATTACACTTTTCTAAAGCTAATCTCATCTTAACAAGGCAAGGAAGTCTTGACCGGGGCAGTCCTGAGAGGAGAGCTCTGTTTGTAGGATGTATGTATGTGTGTGCACGTATGTGCATGTGAGTGTGTGCATTATGTGAGTGCACATGTGTGCATGTGTTTGTGTGTGTGTGTTTGCATGTGTGCATGTGCATGAGTGCTTGTGCATGGGTGAGTGTGTGTTGTTTATTGTGTGCACGTTTGTGTGTGCAGGCATGTGCATGCATGCCTGTGTCCATGTGCATGAGTATATGTGCACATGTGTGCATGCATGTGTGATCACCCACCCACAGGGGCCTTTCAGAGGAGCCAGGAAACGCTACCACAGCTTCTAACACCTAAAGCCTGGCTGGATCAGAGGTTTTCTCCAGCCAGTGGTTTCTCACCCACACACAAAACAAGAACAGGATGCTCAAAACAAGAACAGGATGCTCGAAACAAGGGAATCAGGAAGAATTCCTGGATTGAGAACACACGTACAGGATTACCAGAATGAAATAGTCCTCAACCAGGAGCTGAGGAAAGTAGAACGAAAAGACCCAGTGTTAGAAAATAGGAAGAAAGAAGTAATTACAGGATCAAGCCAGTCCAACATCTGGTTTGAATGTGTTCTAAAGAGAAAAGAAAATGAAAGCAAATATTTGTTCAACCAAATATCTGGGCATCTGCAGCCCAGTCAGGTTGACACATAAAATCAGCGATCACAGGGTCCTGAGAGAAAAGGAAAGTAGAAGCCACTTCTGCCCTCAGAGTGACTTTCTCTACTGCTCCTCCCTCACTGACGTTCATCTGGATTGCCTCAAGAGCTTCTAGAATCTTCTCCCACACATATGTCCTCACACTGCTCTGTTATAAACATGGCTGCTGCCTGGTCAGCCTTGGTAAGTGGAGGACTGGTCACTCTGACTCCCTGCTGAGACTTTCAACTTGAATAATGACCAGATTCCTAGGCCCTGGGACCCTTGTTTTTGGGCTTCTCCCTCAGGCTTTCTCTCATACTCCATTAAGAAGCTGTACCCCATTCCCTGGGGCGAAGTGAGGTAGGAAAGTGTTCACTCCTAAACCCGTTTGTGGTCTGGTTTCTGTGTGTACACTGTACTACCACTCTGCAAAAGTTTGGAGGAGTACAAACCACAAGCCAGGAGGTCATGAGAAATGGAAGGATTAACTGTTGGCCAGGATGCGTTCTTTAATGCTCTAGCAGGCTGAGCCTGTTGAGCTGGTGAGAGTTGACCAGGAAAATCAGGGGTCAAGATAGAGGTTGATGGGTGAGGGCAAGTGCTCATTAGCATCCTCAGCGTGCCCAGTGCAGGGCTCACTACCGCATTGAATGGTACAGACTTACAAGCTACCTTTCCCACTAGACTGTGAGGGTCTGAGGACCTTTCACTAAATGTCTTTCATTTATGCTCCATCAGAAACCAGCCCAGAGTGAATATCTGCTAAATTAATGAAAGAAGGTTGAATGATGTCTCCAGACTTCAGCTTTGGCGCACCTGCCCTAAAATGCCTCCCTAATCTTTCCCTTCTGATGCTGGTTTGTGGTGCCCACATGGAGATGTCTGGTACTCAGTTTGAGACATGTCTCCCATCCCAAGTCCAATTTTTCTCAGTTTTTATGGGTCATACTTTTGGTGTCATGTCTGAGAACTTTTTACCTAGCCCTGGTTTCTGAAATTTTTCTCCTACTTTCTCTCCTATATTTTTCTTCCAATTTTCTTCCTCATACAAATTCTCTTAACATTTTTCTCCTACAAATTACATCTAGCTACATGAAGAGATAAATGACGACATAGGAGATAAATGACAACTGAAGGGACCGTTAAGGTGCTCACTCTTCCTACTCATCATTAAGGTGATGTGACGGAAGAAGGAGTGGGCTTAAAAGCTCAGTTTTTGTTCCAAGGTCAAGAGCATCGAGAGTCAATAGGAGGCTCTGACCAGCTCCCTCAGATGGGATCAAGGAGCAGGAGTTTGCCTCTTGGGCTGAGCTGGGCTCCTCGAATCATAGACCAACACATGTGAATCACACATGAACATTTCCATTTACTAGGATTAAAAACTGCTGGATGGCAGTGTGTGTGTGTGTGTTCTGTAAAATCCACCTGGTAGTGTTCTCTGCAAGTGACCAGTCAGCACATGGGAGAAAGCCTTGGGCTTGACCTAAGCTATGTAGCCTTGAAGACATGACTTCAACCCTCTGAGATGGTTCTTCACCTGAAAAAAGAGATCTTCACACCTGCCTTGACAGGGTTGATGAGATGGTTCAGTGAATTCAACTGCTGGTGCTTGGACCAGGAAATTGGCCCTATTATTATTATAGTCAACCCAGAAATGGACAGGCAACTTACAAGTAAAGGGGTAGAGCCAGTTTTTTCCTTTCCAAATGAACAAGTAGGTTGCTGTCTTTCCCAGCAAGGCAACATTGGTTTTCACAAGTTAATCAGAATATCCAGAAGAGAATCATAGGTAAATGAACACCAAAATAGAGAAAGTGAGTTATTACTATTACCCACTAACCCCTTGTCCATGAGCAGGTCTGGTTAAACCCAATCTGAACGTTAATGCCACAGCCTTAATGTTGACGCCTGAGTGTCCCAGTGATTCTACAGATACCCAGCAGTTTTTACTACTTGTCCCCACAACTCTGGCTAATTCATCATTCATTCATTCCCTCACTCATTTATTCATTCAACATGCACTTGGATGACCACTGTGCTCTGGGCACTACTGCAGTGGCTACGGACACAGTGATGAGCAGACCCCAACTCTTGTGAAGTTTACCTTTATTCTAGTGAGATTCAGACAATGAACTAAGATCTAAGGGAATTTGGGATGGTAGTAAGTGCTAAGACTCTGAAACGATGGGATGGAGAGTGGCAGGGATGGGTGCGAGGGTTGCTGGAGGCAGGATGGTGAGGAAAGTGTTCTCTAAAGGGGGCACAAGGAAGCTGAGACTGTTAAAGGGAAGAGAGCCAGTCCTGTGAAGATCTAGGGCAGAGCATTTGCAGCAGAGGAAACAGCCATGGCACAGTCCCACCGGGCTCATCACCAGCCTGACCGCATCCCTCCACCTCCAACCTTCTCTCACAGGTGACCTCGTGGGAGCCACCTCTCTAGCCATCAGTGGAATGATTTATGAGCCACAGTTCCAAGACTCGCTTTTGCCTCAAATTCAGAAATCGACTTGAAGGCTGCTGCCATATTTCACTTCCCACATCCCTTGGAACACATTTCACACCGTTGATCTTAAATAAATGACGGTTCACATCAAAGTGAGGCTTAGGGAGCCAGGACACAGCGGAAAGCCGTTCTGGGTGCTTCAGATGCCGGTCCTTCATTCTTCTGCTTTCTTGCTCTGCATCCCATGACATCTTGGCCATGGCAGGCATCCCACCTGGGGACCCTCAGCAGACAGCGCAGGACAGTGAAAGGAAGCTGAGCTTGTAAAATGTCATGGTAGGTGTCTGTGGCAGCTTGGATTGCTGATATATTATGATGTTATGTTATGTTAAGTTATGCCATGCTATGCTGTATTATGTTATGGAAGACTACAGTCTGGTGGCTTATGCTGCTGCTGCTGCTGCTGCTAAGTTGCTTCAGTCGTGTCCGACTCTGTGCGACTCCATAGATGGCAGCCCACCAGGCTCCTCCATCCCTGGGATTCTCCAGGCAAAAACACTGGAGTGGGCTGTCATTTCCTTCTCCACTGGTGGCTTATAAATGAGGGGAATTTACTCCTCACAGTCCTAGAGCCTGGAGGTCAGAGATCAGGAGCCAATATGCTTGGGTCCTGTGAGAGTTCTCTTCTGGATGTGAGCAGTTGTTTTCTTTCTCTGTCCTCATGCAGTAGAAAGAAAGAAAGATAGAAAGCTCTCGCATGTCTTTTTATAAGGACACTAATCCCTTTCTTGAGGGCCCCACCCTCATGACTTACTCACCTCCCAAAGGCCTTACAACCATTGGCTTGGGGGTTAGTGTTTCAACCTGTGAATGGAAGAGCATAGACATTCAGTTCGCAATAAGATCTGCTCAGTAAATGTTGGAGGGCTTCCTTGGTGGTCCAATGGTTAAGAATCCACCTGCCAGTACAGGAGACACAGGTTTGATCCCTGGTCTGGGAAGATTCCACATGCTGTGGAGCAACTAAGCCCAAGCACCACAATGACCGAACCTGAGTGCTGCAACTAGTGAAGCCCGTGTGCCCAGAGCCTGTGTTCCACAATGAGAAGCCTGTGCACCGCAGCTAGAGAGTAGCCCCTGCTCACCACAGCTAGAGAAGCCTGCATGCAGCAATAAAGGCCCAGCACAGCCGAAAATAATTAAGTTAAAAAAAAATTTTAATCATTATTTTTTTTAAATGTTGGGCAGGAAGCTAAACCTGCTGGTGGTGAGCTCCAGGGCCCATCACCTTTGGAAGAGCTTGACAGCCCATCTCCCAAGAGGCCTCCCTGGTCAGGATTTCACAGTCTGGAGTCTAAATCTCAACCTTAATTGCTCTGAAACTAGATTTTTCCAGTTCTCAATAGACTTGCGTTCAGATGGCCCATAGGAGTAAAGAGACCAGAAGGGCAGTTGGTGACTTTATTTAGATGCCAGAAGAGCCCCATCTAAAGGACCTCCTCTCCCCCTACAATCAGACGGCAAGGAAACCAGAGGTACAGGCTGAGTCTGAGGACCAGGACTCGAACTGGGGAGGTCTGTGCGGCTGTGTCCTTACCACATGCTACATGCCTCAGGCAAGTCCATCAGACATTAGCTTGGGGTCTGTCCACGCACAGCCATTTTTTGTGTTCCTTAGGGGAGAGGGGCTTTCACCTAATCTCAGACAGGTCTCAAAACTCCATCCAGACTGGAGGCTTCATCAGAATTGCCCCCAGGAGGCTGACTCTCACCTTCCTAGCTCTTCAGGTTCTCATTTTCAGGGCTTGGTTCAAGCTGGCTACCCTCAGCCCACCAAAAAAGAAATTAATTAATAATAGTAATAAAAATTAAAAATGCAAGAAAAATCCCTCTGGAATACCCAAATGTGCTCAATCTGGTTTTGCTCTTCTGTTTGCAACTGACAAGAGGCCCAACCCAAATCGTCACATACAAACGTGAAAATATATCTGTTTGCATAACTGAAAGCCCAGGGATGGATTCAGCTTCAGACCCAGCTCGTTCAGGGCTCAGTTCAGGTTGCCAGCACTCAGATTCTTTCCTTGCATCACTCTGCTTTCACTGTGTCAGCTGCGTTCTCTGGTTTCCTTCTCGGAAGTTCTGCTTTCATGATGGCAAGGTGGCTGCGGCAGTCACGTCACCTCTTGTTCATAAAGGGAGAGGGGACAATACAAGTCTGGGACAGGTGCCCTTTGGCTCTGCAGGCAGAACTGGGTCTCGTGCTCATCCCTGAGCCCATCACTGTCATCAGAGAGGGAACTGATGCTTGCTTGGCCAGGCCTGGGTCACATGCACCCAGGAGTAGGGTGAAGTCTCTCCCACTTGTGGGAACTGAATCTTCAAAGAGATTCAGGGCTTTAACTGAGACTAGAGTACATGGAAGCTGAAGGGCTCCAAACCACAAATGCACACCACCTGTATGGTGTTTTTCCACACTCCATTCCCCACACTCTGGTGCCCACTTTCCATCCCAACCCCATCCTTCTCTTACACTCCTACTCATACTTCAAAACCCAGATCCTGCCTCCACTCCACAGCCTTCCCCGTCACCAATATCCACACGTGCCCCTCCTCTGCAACCATCCATAATGCTCACAGAGCAGCCAGCACAGGCTGTCTGGTCAAGGTCATTGTCCTTTGGGGTGTGTGAATTTTCTCTCTAACACAGTTCCCTGGGGCTGGGATAAGTACACTTTTTTGGTAAAGGAACAGATAGTAAATATTTGGGGCTTTGTGGGTCATGCAGTCTCTATAGCAACTACTCAACTCTGGCATTAAGAGCACAAAAGTAACCAGAGATGAGATGTAAATAAACAGGCACAGATGTGTTTCAATAAAACTTTATTTAGAAAAATAGGCAGAGGGCCGAATTAGCCTGGCGGCCGTAGTTAGTTGACCCTTGCTCTAGAGCCTTAAGGACTAGACCTTGCCTTATTTGTTTTTGAATTCCCCACTTGGTGAGCACGGTGCTTGGTATACAATGATCAACAGCCGTCACAGCAGATTGGACAATGCTGTAATTCTATGATTTTCTTTTCTTTCTCTTAAAAAAAAAAAAAAAAGAAAGAACAGTGCGGAGTGACTACGCTCAAAAAGGAAAGAGTGTTTGTTCCTGGTCCACATGGAGAGTGAGATTCAGCGTGCCCTAGGAAATTTTCTTTTGCAGTTCAGAAGTTGTGAACACCCGAGCAGTTGCTAGAAATGACTCCTCCCCCTGGTGCACCAATCATAAACACTGATGCATCTATGAATGTGTGTGTGTGTTTGTGGGTGCGTGTATACATATGAATACCTGTGTATGTGTGTATGTGTCTATGTACGTGTACATTTGTGTTCATGTTATAAACAGGCACCCATATTGCAAAAGCCAGCCCTCTAATCTGGCTGAGTCCATGTGTTCTCTGCAGCTAAAGCCAAGGCCACCCCTCATTGTGCATTTCTGCTGAATATCCCTGAGAAGAGGGCCTGAGCCTGGCCAGCCTGTGTCTCCATGCTGGGCATCTCTTTGCCTTCTGTCTAAATGGCCACATGCTAAAGAAATCACTGAGGAAAACTGTCCTTAGCAGGATCCTGCCCTGTTTGTCCTAAAAAGTCATCTTGTCTTTGAGTTGGAAACGGTGGGAGGGAGCAGTGGATAGAGAACAGGGTTTGTCCCCAGAAACTCCTTTTGTGTCGGTGGAGGGGCCAGAAAGCATCCATGCTCTGCCCCTTAGTAACTGTGGGATCCTGAACAATACGAGTTGCTTCCCTGAGTCTTAATCACATGTCTGAAAGTTGGGAGTAACACCCGAATCTCAGGACTGTTGTGAGCGTGGAAGACGATGCACATGGATTTCCTAGAACCCAATGGGCTCTCAGAAATGGTAGCCAACATTAATATTAGTAATACTGTTTATTATTCAGCATTAATAGCAGGAATACCATTCATTATATTTATAGGTTATCTAAAGGAGATCAGTCCTGGGTGTTCTTTGGAAGGACTGATGCTAAAGCTGAAACTCCAATACTTTGGCCACATCTTGCGAAGAGTTGACTCATTGGAAAAGACTCTGATGCTGGGAGGGATTGGGGACAGGAGGAGAAGGGGACGACAGAGGATGAGATGGCTGGATGGCATCACCAACTCAATGGACAGGAGTTTGAGTGAACTCTGGGAGTTGGTGGTGGACAGGGAGGCCTGGCATGCTGAAATTCATGGGGTAGCAAAGACTCGGACATGACTGAGCGACTGACCTGAACTGAAAATGCTTCATGCTTTCCAGTCTTGTCTGTGTGGTCATGTTCTCCTGGAGTCCTTCCACCTGGCCCCAGCCCAGGGCCTACTAGTCTCCTTGCCAAAGGGACAAAGCCTTCCCCAACTGTCCTTCATAAACACTAACTCTTTCACACAATCTGCTTGAGCCTTCTGAGTCATAATGAGGGGGCAGCCTCCTCCTCTTCTGAGAAAACTTGTGATTCATCCTGGTTTCAAATTCCTGCTCTGCCCCTTGCTAGCTGGATACCTAAGATGAGACTTAGCCTCTCCAAGCCTCTGATGCCTCATCTGCAAAGTGCTGAACACTTAACTCTACGGAATCACCGTTGAGTTAACATGATTATGCACAGTACCTTGGAGATGCCAAAAATAAAGACTCATGTTCCAATCTTGTGGGCATCTATTACACATACTATATGATTTGGTTTTCACAGCTAATAATAATCCTTCTCTGAACCAATCCTTTTTTTTTTTTTTTTCTTTCTAAGAAGCCACCAACAGCACAGAGGACGAATGTCCATTTCCAACTCCTAGCTGTCTGCACCTTCGTGGTTCCATGCTACTTTCTCCCCCATCCTGCTCATGTTGCCAACATGGCTGCTCGGGTCAGAAGCTCCATCAGAGCAGGGATTAGATTTTTGCCACAATTGCTTAGACTGTCCTAAAAGTGTTCATTGAGAGACTATGATTTTTAGCTCTGAATGTAAAAACTAAGATCAAGGTCTTCTTTATCTAAATTGGAGTGGAACTTTGCACTTAAAAAATACCCAGACTCACAAGCCATTAGGAAGACATGAGCAAATGTTCATGCCCCTTTAGCATCCTTGGCTGAGGAGAAATAGATCACAAGTGTCCCCCTGCAGAGAAGGGTGGTGGGTATCAGCCTTGCGGATGCTCAAGGAGGCACGTCTCTCTTCCAGTGGTCATTTCATTCAGTGATCCAGAAATGTTCACTGGGCACCCAGTGTCTGCACGGCTCTTCTACATGTTGATGAGACCCCAGGGATTCCTGGTTAGGTGGACAAGTCCACAGAGAATGTGGCATTTGTTTAGGGGCATCTCACTACCCCAGGGCCTGCCCTTCTGTGAGGCTGGCTCTTCTCAAGAAGGGCCTGAACATGCTCTCCTAATACCCACTATGCTTCTTCAAAGATCACTTTGTACCTAAATCCAAACACATCCCTTAAAAATGTGACATTAGCCTGGTCTACATTTTGTGCCAAGTGGCCTCCATGAATTTAAAGGAAGGTCTGAACCAAGAGAAAGTCTCACTGGAGAGTGGAAGATCTCTGGGGGGCCAGGGTCCCCAGATGGATTCTACTCAGGTCGGCAGGCACCTGTCGGTTTTCTTTCCCATCCAGGCATGGCCTTTGTTCTGAGCAAGTCTTATACAAGAGCCCGAGACTCTGGTGCTGAAAGGGCAGCTCCATCAGCATTCCCAGAGCTTAAAACAGAACGTAGCTAGAAAACCCTGCGTGTCCCAGGCAAATGGGGAGAGATAGAGAGAGGATCTGGGGCAGCAGGAACCTAGGCACCATGAGACCCCTGACCCTGCCTCCACACGGGAGGGCTCCACACGTTGTTCCGTGAGTCCCAGGGTCTATTTGCCTACCAATTAGTACCAGGAATCTCCGCTCCACAAAGGCAGCTCTGACACCCACAAAATACCCACATAGTATTTTGCTTTTCACACATACGATAACAGCTCTTTTTAATCAGCATTGTTTTGTTCTCTAAGAAGCCTCTGGATGGCACAGAAAAATTAAAGATCTTCCCAGAGAATGTGGCTTATAAAAGTACTAAAAAAAATACCACCAAGGAATGGCTGAAGCTACAGGTATGTGTGCTCAGATGCTGAGTCCTGTCCGACTCTTTGCAGCCCCATCGGCTGTAGCCTGCTAACGTCTCAAAAACTGGCCACCATTGCTGATGGGGTCTCTCAAAGCAGATGCTGTCCACGTTCATCTTTCAGATGGAGATGCTGAGTCCCACTCTGCAAGGCTGGGGAGTCAAGGTAACAGTGCATGGTGATGGGGAACCCCTCACCAGTTGCTCCATTCCTAGGGAACCTCTTACCCCTAGGAGGAGAGCCCAGCTAGGTGACCTTGGGTCAGTTACCTACCCTGCTGTGACTTTGAGTGTTACACTGGGGTGTGAGGGCTGGATCTGAAGATAACTAGGAGCTAGAGAATTTCAGCAGCAGATGATAATCAAGTTTGCATTGTTTAAAGTTCTCTCCAGGGGCTTTTGCACAGCAAAAAACTTTTGGAGTCAAACAGACCTTGGTCCCTTCTCAAGGAGATGACCTTGATCGTGTCCTTCAAATTAAGTATCTTAAAATGCAGATCTGATTCAGCAGGTCTGGAGCAGGGCCTGGTCTCTCACAAATGTTGCATTTCCTCCCTGGCGATGCTCCTGCAACAAGACTCACTTCCTGGGAGTCTGCAGGTCACGGATGGATGACGCCCTGTCTTCTCAGGGCCACAGACCACGCTGAGCCAAGAGGTTTAAATATCTCTGAGCCTCAGTTTCCTCATCTGTAAATGGCATCATGAAAACCCAGCTTGTGGGTGTGTCTGGTGGCCTCTGCAGCTCAGTCAGTGCTCGGCCTTCCTTGGACCCAGCTCTGTCCCTCTCCATCACCCCTCATCCCAGGATGATGAATGGCTATTCTAGGCTCAGCACGGCTGCCTCATTTCCGCTCCTCTCTCCCGCCTCGTTCATAATTGGTATACTCTGGAAGCTTGCTTGGCACTGGGCTTGCCTTTCAAATGCCCTAGAATTCTTCTTTTGGCTTCTTTCTCTTTTCTATTTAAATTTAAAATCTACAGGGCTTGCCTGGGGCTCCTACCATCTCAGTGCCATTAGGAGATTAAAATTTTGCAGCACCTGCTTCTCTGCTACTCCAGCGTCCCCCTTTTCACATCAAGGGAAGCGCAAGACCCACGCCACCTGCCACCTAGTGACCACATCCTCCTTCCAAGACGGGGAGTGACCCATAGGAATGGGTATTCTAATGATCAGGGTTTATGTTTGCAATGGCAACCCACTCCAGCATTCTTGCCTGGGAAATCCCATGGACAGAGGAGTCTGGCAGGCTATATATAGTCCATGGGGTCGCAAAGTGTCAGACACAATTTAGCAGCTAAACAGCAACAACATGTTTGTAAGGCAACATACCTGGTTGGCTTCCCAGCCCTGCAGGGGGGCCTGGCAGAATTCCAGTGAGATATGGTGGTTGGAAAGCTCTGTGCAAGGTGAGGAGCCCAGACGTGTTGAGATCTGGGGGCTAGTCCTGGCTCTGCGGCTCAGTCTCCCTCCCTCCGTGATCCTGGGTGAGGTGGGATCTTCCCGGGCCGTCTCTAAGAAAGATACAGGACTAAACATCCTCAAGAGCCCTTCCAGCCCCCGCATCCTCCGTGGTCTACTGATTATAAGTGAGGGGATACAGTTCGCTGACTATCCATCTGGGCTCTTCCCATCCATGTGTCTATGGCATCATATGTCCATCCAGGAGACACAAGCCGCATACATGACAAACGTGGAGGGGCCTCCTTCCATCCTGGAAAAGAACAGACTCACCCAACCCACACTGTTCTCCAGTGGAGGCCCTATTTCTTTGTTCCTCTTGATTGTAAAACTCCTTGATAGAGTTCTTGGAGTGAGTCTAAAACACATCTGTCAATTCTTGACACTCCTCCCATGGAGAAGGTTTATGTCCCTCCCCTGTGAACTTGGGTGGGCTTCTGTGAGTATTTTGGCCAAGTGAGCAAAAGTGACAGATGTTACGTGTCCCCAGGGCAGAGTCGCACTCGCTGCGATGATCCCTGTTCTGCGGTCTGACTGCCCCCCCGGGCAGCCATGCTGTGAGGAAGCCTGAGTTATCCATGCCAGGGTCTGTCCGCCACTCTGTGACCATCACGGTGCCAACAGTCCATTTTCAGTCTCCTTCCCACCTGATCTGTCCTCAGCATCTGACCCTTTGGTCATCCCAACCTCGAAGCACTTTGAGCATCAGACCCACACTCTCCTGCTTGTTCTCCTCCCTTCCTTGTGGTTCCCTCCCAGCCTCCGTTGCTCTTTTCTTCCTCGTTGCCCTTCCTGCTCACATCAGAGTGCCCTGAGACACAGGCTCTGAGCTTTCTCCACCCACACTGGCATCTCTGGCAATATCATCAGGCTCAAGGCTTTTACTGCCATCACTGTGCTCAGGACTCCACCCTGGACCCTCCTCTTGACTCTGGACACGTACATCTGCCCTCGACTCCACGTCTCCACTGGAACGTCTAACGGGCGTCACGTCCGCCCTGAACTTCTGCTCGACCCTCCACCGGACCGGCTCCGCTCATGTCTTTCCAATCACAGCTGCTCAAGATAAATAACCTGGAGCCAGCCTGGACGCCTCTCCTTCCATTACATCCCACCCAAGTTCATCACCAAGTTTTACGAGCTCTGCTTCAGAGTAGACCCAGAGCCCACCTCCTCCTCCACAGTTCTCTACCAGCTGGGTCCATGCTGCCAGCCAACCTCTGCCACCTGGATGTGGCTGTGGGTTCACCTATTAACTGTTCTCCTGGAGTGTGAGTCTGTCCCCCTTCCATTTAATCTCTTCCCGAAAACTAGAGTGAACCTTCTAAAACCAAAGTCATATCCTACCATTTCTCTGCTCAAAACTCATGGCCTCCCATCTCAGAATTCAGACTAAAAGCTAAAGTCATCGCAATGGCCTGTAAGGACCTACGTGACCCACCCCCACCCTTCCTGGACTTAACTCCATTGCCCTAGTTTTTCCTCTGCCCCCTCTGCTTGACCCACTATGGCTTCCAGGCAAACCCTCAAACTCGGCAGTGTGTCTCCACCTCAGGGTCTCTGCACCTGCTGCCTCCTCAGCCCGGGACTCTGTTCCCCTAGACAGCTGCATTGATCTTGCTCTCTCCCCCCTCACTCGCTCACCTCTTCTATTAAGGCTTTCCCTGACCACCCTTATTGAAAATATACACATGTCCTGCACAGCACCATGGGGCCCTCCCTTGTTCCTATTTATTTATTTCTCTCTATAACACTTACCAGGTTCTGGCATCCTTAACGCTTAATTTGTTTGCTGTTTGTCTCCCTCCATACAGTTTAAGTTCCATGATGACAGGATTCTAGATTTTGTTCATTGCTGTTTCCCCAGCACCTAGAATAGTGTCCGGCACATAGAGAGTGAAAGTGAAAATGAAAGTCACTCAGTCATATCCGACTCTTTGCAACCTCGTGGACTATACAGTCCATGGAATTCTCCGGGCCAGAATACAGGAGTGGGTAGCCGTTCCCTTCTCCAGGGGATCTTCCCAACCCAGAAGACACTCGATAAATGTTTGAATGAATGAATTATATGATTGCGCCTCCAAATTGCAGCCAGGAGGCTGACATGCCCAACACAAATCCTCACCCCCGCCTGTCTATAATGCAACCCTGGCACACTCTCCCATCATCTTGAGGATAAAACTCAACCTTCATTTATTTATTTTTCAGAAATGTGTGAAATTATCGCTTTGTATAGCGGGGAAAATTGTGACCCAGGGAGATGATTCACTTCGCTCTGACCCTCAGTTTCCTCACCTGCAAAATAGGTGGAATTCACTTGAAGTTCAAATAAAATAACCAGTAGAAGCACTGGGCCTTGAAAGAGTGATGTTCTCAGTGGGCAGTTCATTTTATTACCGATGGTTACCCTCATAGTTGGCCCCGGGGGGAGCCCCTGTGAAAGGCATTATTATCATATAAATGACAGAAGCAGCCCCAAATTGCCCTCTCAAGGCAGGGAGGAGGGGAGCAGGGACCAGTCCCCCCAGTCCCTCCCTGTGGACTCTGATCAGTGGCTCCTCTCACTTCTCTCCCTTCCACGCTCAGGACACACCCTTGGCAATGTGCATTAAGTACCCACAGACTCATGTGTTCATTTCTTTTACTTTTTAAATTTTTTTTAACATGGACCATTTTGAAGTCTTTATTGAATTTGTTACAATATTGCTTCTGTTTTAGGTTTTGTTTTTTTTGTCCACGAGTCATGTGGGATCTCATCTCCCCAACCAGAGATCAAACCTCACCTGCGACCCTGGAAGGCGAAGACTCAACCACTGGACCGCCAGGTCTCAACCACTGGACCGCCAGGGAAATCTCTGTATCTTTTTCTAATTCAAAGTCAAAGACATACTCTGAGCATCTGCTGCTGCTGCTGCTGCTAAGTCGCTTCAGTCGTGTCCGACTCTGTGTGACCCCATAGACGGCAGCCCACCAGGCTCCCCCATCCCTAGGATTCTCCAGGCAAGAACACAGGAGTGGATTGCCATTTCCTTCTCCAATGCATGAAAGTGAAAAAATAAAGTGAAGTCACTTTGTCATGTCCGACTCCTAGCAACCCCATGGACTGCAGCCCACCAGGCCTCTCCGTCCATGAGATTTTCCAGGCAAGAGTACTGGAGTGGGGTGCCATTGTCTTCTCCTTCTGAGCATCTAGTGAGGACCAAAACCTGGGCCAGGTAGAAGCTTCATGTTCATAATCCTTGCTGGCATCTACAGCTGCGTTTTTGGCACCAGTGGACCACATGTCTGATTCGTCAATGCTGGGATGTCAAGCCTGCAGTAACCTAGGGAAGCAAGCACTCTTGTCATCTCCATTTTACAGACTGCACCTCAGAAACTGAGCAGTCATTCCACAGCATCGTCTAATGTCCAGTTCATGTCCAAGTTTTCATAAATGAAAGACCAAGAAGACTTGATTTAAACTTCCACTTCATTTCATCCAAGATAATCCGTCAGCATTTCATTTCTAGTGTTGTCCCCGAAACTTCGCCGTTCATTAGATCAGTACGCTGATGCCTTCTTTTCCTTCTGTCCCCTCCACAATGTAATGGGGGACTCAAACAGGAAATGGGTGAGCCAGCAACCAGGGGTGGCCTCAGTGACGGAGGCCGACCTCGGGTGCTTCAGGAGCAGGGAGGAGAGGGACCCAGTGCAGTCCAGGGTACGCAGGGAAGGATAGAGGGGAACAGAGAGTTGAGCTAGACCCTAAAGGATGAGAACAAATGATACAGAAGAAAGAGGGCAGGAGGAGGAATTCCCTGGTGGTCCAGTGGTTAAGAATTCACTTGTGACTGTGGAGGACATGGGTTCGATCCCTGATCTGGGAAGATCCCACTTGTCCATGCACCAAGACAACTGAGCCCAACTCTCCAAAACAAGAGCGTAATCCCTCCTCGCCACAGCTAGAGAAAACCCGTGAACAGCAACAAAGACCCAGTGTAGCCAAAAATTAATTAACTAATTAATTTAAAAAGAGGGCAGAGGGGCATCCCAGGCAAGAGGGTAAGCAGCGATAAGCAGATGGGACACATCAATGAGACATGTAGAGAAACTAAAGCCACTTGGTGTTGCTGAAGCGTGACATGCAAGGCAGGGAGTAGTGAGAAATAGGGTTGCAGAGGTGGGAAAGAGACAGCACCCTCCCTACACATGCGCTCATGCACACACACACACAGAACTTAGTTTGCTGATAATTTAAGATGCCAGGAGCCACGGCCTCTCGTTCTGTGCCATTTCCTCCCAAGCCTTCCCCTGCTGATCCTAGGATGTCTGGCACCTCTACACCCTGCTTCACAAAGCTGCCGCTGTCACCCCCAGCCCCACACCCTACACATGCCCCCACCTGGACCCTCCAGAGCTGAATGGGTCTCCCGCATCTCGCTCAGTGCCTCCCACTGAACATCACCAGCTGTAGAAGATCAAAGTAGTCAGAAGTCAGAGCATCTCCCGGCCTTGGGTGAGGGCAGATGTGGGATACAGAACCCAGGCAGGGACTCAAGAGAGAAGCCACAGCTTCGGATGGAGAACAGAGCGGCTCATACCAGGAGAGAATGGGGACCCCAAGGACAGCAAGAAGGGACATCTCTGTGCCCACTCTGACCCCCTTGCCTGGCAGCTGAACGGTCCTTAAACTTGATCTGCTACAGAACAACTTTTGTGCTCACTGGCTGGTATAATGAGAGGAATAGACTCTCCATGAGGACCCTGTTTCTACATCTTCCTGTATCTTCAATCAATCATTCTCTCTCTCTCTCTCTCTCTCTCTCTATATATATATATATATATATATATATATATATATATATATATATATATTTTTTTTTACTGAGCATGTACAATGGATTAAACTCTGTTCCAGGTGCTGGAGACACAGCAATGAACAAACAGACAACCTCTGGGCTTCACGGAGCTAGCATTCTGGTAGGATAAGCACACAAGTAACATAGACAGAGATAAAATACCCAGTGTGTCAGAAGGTGACAGGTGATATGAAGACAAAGAAAGGGCAGGAAGGCAGCAGCTGAACTTGCAGACCAGTGCTCAGGCAGGCCTCACTAAGAAGGGTTCACTGGAGCAAAGACCTACAGGAGCAGAGGGAGCTAGCCAGGCAGACATGGAGGGGAAAGCATTCCGGGCAGGGGAGCGGCATGTGCAAAGGCCCTGAGGCAGGAGTCTCTGGACCAGCTGGAGGAATAGCAGCAGGCCAGCCTGGGCAGGGAGGGGGAGGGCAGGAGGAGAGGGTGCAGGGCTGGGGAAGGGGTCAAGGCCTTGTGGGACATGGAACACTCTAGCCTTTTCTCTGACTTTCACAGGAAGTGACTGGAAGCTCTAGAGAAGAGCTGGGATGTGATCTGGCTTGAATTTAAGAAGCTCACTGGCTGTTGTATGAGGTGTAGATGGCCAAGGTCAAGAGGGATGTTGAGAATCCACTGGAGTTCTTGTAATAATCCAGGTGAGGTGAGGGTGGCTTGGCCCCAGGTGGGAGCTGTGGTGGAGTGAGGAGGGGTCAGACTCACAAATGAGCATTTATGGCTTGTGTATGTCTTCTCCCAAGGCATCCCAGGGAGGGGCCAAAAACAGGACCTCTGGAGTCCACCCGCCCTGTGTTCAAATCTTGGTCCCTCTTGACAAGCTGCTTATCTTTGGAGGAGTTGACTTAATCCTCCTGAGATCCCTTGTTTCCTTACTGGAAAGATGCTAAGGACTGAACTGTGTCCCCAAACTTGTATGTTGCAGCCCTGACCCCAATGTGACTGCATTTGGCAACAGGGCCTGTAACAAGGTGATAACATGATGGTTAAGGGAGGTCCCGGAGTGGGGCTTTAATCCGATGGGACTGATATCCTTAGAAGAGGAGGAAGAGACGCCAGAGATCTCCCTCCTTCTCCATGCTCACAGAAAAGACTGGCCTGGGGAGGCCACAGCGAGAAGGAGCTGTCTACAAGCCCGGAGAAGAGGCTTCACCAGACACCAAACCTGAGGTCCTCCTGACCTTGGACTTGCAGCTCCAAAGCTGTGAAAAGACACACTTCTACTGTGCAGGCCATCCCTCTGTGTCATTTTGTTATGGCCCCCCAACAGACTGAAACACCGGGGTCACCTCGCCTCTGCCCCCTCCCCTCAGGACTGACGCTGAGCTTCAGGATGCCCGTCAGCCCTGGAGCACAGTCTCAGGAAGAGCTCAGTAATAGACTGTGGTTCTTCTTCGTTTTCCGTATTGTTTTACCAAGATGCACAGGCACAGAGACCATGACGGCCGTTTCTACTGCGGCATCCTGAAATACCCCTTCTCATCTTTCTCATTAGAAAAATTATTTATTTATTTGGCTATGACGGGTCTTGGTTGTGGCATGCGGAATCTTTAGTTGCAGCATGCGGGATCTAGTTCCCTGACCAGGGATCAAACCCAGGCCCCCTGCTTTGGGAGCACAGAGCATTAGCCACTGAACCACGAGGGAAATCCCTCATTTTTCAAACTAAAAAATAAAAACGATGTAGTTGAATACTCTCAAGGCTATGCTGCATTTGATCCCATTCATCTGTTCGATTTCCTTCCTCCACACACACCAGAAAGTCACAGGGCAATAAGACCAGAAACCAGGGAATTTTTTTTTTTTGGTGATGGGGGGCAGTGGGGAGCTCCTATCTGCTTCAAATCAAACCTGAGGCTGTTTTTGGAACTCGGGATACCCTGACCCTGCCGTTTTGATCCAGTGTCCATGTTGGCTTCTGGTTGTGACCTAAGAGGTGGCATGTCTCACGTTTATCCACAGGAATTTTGGAGTGAAAATTCTAGGAATCATGACTTTGAGAGTCAAGACGATTTGGCCATGAATTCCACTGAGCTAATTTAAGCCCATTAACAATTTTCCATGTGGTATGAACTGTGTCCAGTTTTCCCCATTTTCCATCAGTAGTATTAGGAAGTGTTGCTGTAGGAATCTGCCTGTGCTCAGAGCAGTTGCATCACACGGCTGCAGGGAGCGCAGATGCGAATCAGCCCCAGGACGGGTACAAGCATGGCTGCAGGGCCCCAGATGGCTTGTCCCTGTGGTTGTGCAACAAACCTTAGATCTTGGTCACCTGTCTGCCCTTTCACTGCTTCTGCTGAGTGGATTTTCTTTGGGAGTCTTTTTTTTTTTTTTTCCCCAAGTTCAGCTGGGACCTTGCTGCACTGTGAAGTCAAAGCAGTAAGATCAAGACATCCTTGGGGTCCAAAATGGTAGGGTTGAAACAGCAAGGTTGTGCCCCCAACCCTCCTTCCGCTTCTGGTACCTTAAGCTCCCCTGCACCTTGTGGCCCCCCTCATATCCTTGACTTTCCTGCGACCCCACCCCACCCCACCCCATAAAAGATGCTTAACCCCCATCACAGACCTCTGCCCACGTCCTTCTGATTTCCACCTCAATCTGACCTCCTGGGCACTGTTGCCAACGTCACAGTGGGTTCCCATCACCCCCACCTCCAAGATGGAAAGGAAGGGGGCCTTCTCCCAGCAACAGCCCACCCTGTCGTGGTTTTCCTTCTCTTTCCACCACCTCTAGGGGTTCCATCAAGCACTCACAATGAGGAGGGTAGCTCACGTGCCCCACACACAGCCAGGGCACTGGGGGGCGGCAGGCTCTGCCCAGGGGACTCTACCAGCTCCCCCAGCTCTAGGCTGCCACAGTGAGTCAGGCACCAGCAGCCCATCACCTTCACCTGATTTTATGCTACACCCTTACGCCTTCCTGGCTCTCCCTCGGTCTGAGCCCCACAAGGCTGCTAGAGATCTTTATAAACCCAAATCCTACCCAACTCTCCCTCTGCTGACCCCAGGAGAGAAAGGCCACCTCCTTGCTCTGTCCACCAGCTCCTTCACCATCTGGCCCCCACTCACCTCCCCACTGGCCCCTGGTCCCTCTGCTGCACGCTCCACTCCAGACTTTGCACAGTACTTGCCCACATTCACTCTTTCCTGCTTCTTCAGGCTCCACACCTTGACACAGGCTAGTTCCACACCTGTGTCCCTTCTCTGCTTTGCTTTTCCAAACCTTGCACATGGGCATCTCTGCCACTGGGAGATCACCCCTGGTCCCCATCCCTCCTCACCTCCCGTAATGGGTGCCCACATCCTCCTCCTGGACCAGGTACTCAGCCCCCAGCAGCCGGGAGTATTGGATGCTGACAGTTCGTGGCCGGGTCCACTCCCCAGTGGCAGCCTGACCAAGGTCAATGTGGGCAGTGGGATCGAGATCAGAGAGTCAGGGAGGGGGTGCAAAGGCCCAGCCCCTTGCCCTGACTCAGGACCGCTCCTCCTCTCTCTGGCCCCTCCTGCGTCCCTCCCGCCCCTAACATACCTCCTACCTGCAACCTCCCATCCCAGGTCCCCTCGCAAGGAACCACCGATGCTATCCCCCTCCCCAAGGAGAGGTGGGGTTTGTGCTAACACTGACCCTTTGGACCCATGGATCTAATCTCCCCACAGACCACCATCTTCTAGTCGTATTTATTTATTCAGCCTATGATACTTACCAAGGAACCCGGACTCGTGTGTCTTTCTGTCTCCTTCATTCACTGGTTATTCATTCCTCAAATCATTAATGAGCCTGTGCTGCATGGTAAGTGTCAGAAATGAACAAACAGGCAGGGAACTTCTGTATCAGTTTCTCACTGCTGCTATAACAACTATCACAACCTGATTGGTTTAAAATAGCACAAATCTTTTATCTTACAGTTCTGAGGTCAGAAGTCCAACATGTGTCTCCAGGGCTTAAGATCACGGTGTCTGCAGGGCTGCGTTCCCCCTGGAGGGTCTACTCCTTCCTTGCCTGGACGTCTAGCGTCATGCCTAGCATCTGCCCACCTTCCCGGCTCACCACCCCTTTCTCTGCCTTCTGAGCCAGCAGCTTAAGGCTGAGTCCTCACAGGCCATCACTCTGCCCCTGTATCTGCTTTCACATTTCCTTCTCCCTTTCTGGTTGTTCAGTCGCTCAGTTGTGTCTAACTCTTTGTGACCCCATGGACTGCAGCACACCAGGCTTCCCTGTCCTTTACCATCTCCCAGAGTTTATTCAAAGTCATGTCTATTGAGTCGGTGATGCCATCCAACCATCTCATCCTTTGTTGCCCCCTTCTCCTCCTGCCCTCAATCTTTCCCAGCATCAGGGTCTTTTCCAATGAGTCGGCTCTTCACATCAAGTATTCTTAGTTTCTTGATTACTCTGACTCTAACTCTGCTCCTCTTCCACTTTTAAGACATTTTTAATTACATTAGGACCACCAAAATAATCCAGGATATTCCATTTAAAATTAAACTGATTACCAGCCTTAATTTCATTTTCAATTTTAATTCCCCTTTGCCCTGTAACCTAGCATATTCACAGACTGTGAAGATTAAGACGTGGACGTTTGGGTTGAGCAGTGTATGGCTTTGATGACCCTACCTTCCTTGCTTAGCCAGGGGCCTGGGACACAGTAGATAATATTTGGTGACTTGAAAAAAATGCACAACGTGAAAGTTAAGAGTTAAGTTTAGGGGGGTTGCAAAATGAGGACTACAGGTCATGGAACAGCACCTCAGGTAGCTCTGCAGAGCTGTTCCAAAGGGGAGGTGGGTGAGGGGAGGTCAGTATATATGTGATTTTGGTGAAGGGGGAATTCATGCAATCAAGCACATATTTTCCCAGAAGGTTTCTGTTAGTTTCATGAAGCTTTCTGCTCTTCACAAGAAACAGTCATCACCATGCAGGATTTTAGTGCTTTTCTAGATATGAGGAGATATAAGAATCGGGCTTATAAAAACAGCTTCTGAAAATATCTATCTAAAGACTATCTTGTCAATGTTTCCCCCGAGCATAGAGTATCTCGGTTCTGTTCTCCACTCTGAACTCCTTTCAGGTGGTGGTGAAGCTCAGCAGCACAGGACTTAGTCCTGGGAGAGGTAGACGGCCAGTGCCCATGGCGAGTGTTAATTTGACAATGTTAAATGAAGGGCAGGATGCAGGGAAACCCCTAAACTGTCTGTCCCAAGAACTGCTACCTTTTTGTCCTCCTCTAGTTCCAGCCTTGTGGTTCACCCTCTCCCCTGGCCATTCTCATGGTGTTTCTGACTCCTCTGTCCAGCCTGAGTCCAGGGAAATCCTTTTCACTTTTTCTCATCAGTGAATCCAACACGGCTGCCTTGTCTTCTGTCCTTTCTCTTTCCTGGCTTCATTAGCTGGAGTAGACTCTTGAGAGTCCCTTGGACTGCAAGGAGATAAAACCAGTCAATCCTAAAGAAAATAAACCCTGAATATTCATTGGAAGGACCGATGCTGAAGCTGAAGCTCCAGTATTTTGGCCACCTGATGAGAAGAGCTGAGTCATTGGAAAAGACCCTGATGCTGGAAAAGACTGAGGGCAGGAGGAGAAGCAGATGGCAGAGGATGAGATGGTTAGACAGCATTACCAACTCAATGGACACAAATTTGAGCAAACTCTGGGAGATGGTGAAGGACAGAGGAGCCTGGTGTGCTGCAGGCCATGGGGTTGCAAAGAGTCAGACACGACTGAGTGAGTCAACAACGGCAACAACAGAGCATCTCCCCCACTGCGTGGAGCTTTCTGTTCTAAGATGGTGCTGGCATCTTTGCCTCTGGTCCTCAGGTCCTCCTCCATCCAAGCCCTCTTTTCCTGGGTCTCCCTCTGTCTTCTCATCTTGGCCCTTCCCCAAAGGCCTGAATGGCATCCATATCTGGCCACACATTGCACATTTTCAATAAGCAATCACTCTTATTGGCAGTGCTACATCTTTAAAAAGCACTTAAGATGGCATATTTATTTTTTCATGCAGACAAATCTGTGCCCACACCCTCATTCCCCTTCTGACATATCTCTCTGAAATTTACAGTCACCTTTTTGGGAAGAAGGAATTATTTTTTCATAATGACATTCAGTATTCTAAACATTTCCACTCCCGGTAATGTATGAACATCTTAAGTTGTCAAGCCTCAAAGGAAAACAAAAAATCATTTTAATCACCTTTAGAAGCTGTGTCTGGGGAGTTATTGATGAGAACTCCCACATAACAAAGTTCCACAGCTGATTTTTCTTCTTTACCTATTAAAACATACTCTCATGCCCCTCCACACCTCTGAGAGTTTACACACAGCTGTGTGTATGACACACTGACCATATTGTTGGGAAGGTGAATGGTCTACATGGTTATCTGTGGTTCTTTAATTAATTAGTTCTTGGTTTTGCTGTGTCTTTGTTGCATTGTGTGGGCTTCTCATCATTGTGGTACACGGGCTTCTGTGGTGGTTTCTCTTGCTGTGGAGCACGGGCTCTAGAGTCCTGGTTCAGTGGTCGTGGCACACGGGCTCACTTGTTCCAAAGCATGCAGAATCTTCCCAGACCAGGGATCGAACCCAAGTCTCCTGCATTGGCCAGCAGATTCTTTATCATGGAGCCATTAGGGAAACCCTGAGCTCCACCTTTTGAAGGCAGGAGCATCAAAGAATGTGTGGACTTTTGTCACACTGAAAGTGAAAGTCTCTCAGTTGTGTCCGACTCTTTGCGACCCCATGGACTACATAGTCTATGGAAGTCTCCAGGCCAGAATACTGGAGTGGGAGGCCTTTCCTTTTTCCAGGGGATCTTCGAAGTCAGGGATTGAACCCAGATCTCCAGCATTGCAGGCGGATTCTTTACCAGCTGAGCCACAAGGGAAGCCCAAAATACTGGAGTGGGTAGCCTATCCCTACTCCAGCAGATCTTCCCGACCCAGGAATTGAACCAGGGTCTCCTGCATTGCGGGTGGATTCTATACCAACTGAGCTATCAGGGAAGTCCCAAATCTAAAATCACACCAGTTTCAGAAGTAGGCTTGAAATTTTTGAACCCTCCAGTCACTGACTTCAAATTCGTCTTTCCAGTTCACAGAATTACAGAACTGATCCTATGAGCCAGATACCCTGGTCTTGCTACATTGCCAATGGTATGGAACCCAGGTTCCCAGGGGAGGTCATGGAGAGCTGAGAGTGATTTCCAATGCTTTACAATTCCCAGTGGAACACTGCACACTCTGCCAAGTGAAGTTCCATTAGCTCTTGCATGAAATGACATCAACCCAATTTGCTTACACTGTGACCAGAAACTCTGGCTGAAAGTTATGAATGTCTTTTAATAAAACATGGAAGACCTGATGTTATTAGATCAGCTCCATCTGACAGACAACCTCTTTCCAAAGTGTGGCCTCTGAGGGCAGAAAACAAAGAGCATCTTATGGGGGCGGACAGAGCTTGAGGATGATCACTCTGCATCAGCCTTCTTATTTTACCAAAGCGGATGCTGAGGTTCAGAGAGGACAGGGGCCTCACCCGGTCACCCTCAGAGTTAAATAAAGCCAGGATTGGACCAGAGCATCTTCAGTCCTGAGTCAGTGCTCAGAGCCCTCAAAGAGGTTTTCCTTCAATAGAGAGAGACAAGCAGGAAAGTGATCAAAGAATTTTCTACTCATCCCTCCAGGGCAGGTTTTTGGCCATTGTTCAGGTGGGATGCTGATGGGAAGAGGCCACTTATGTGTTTCCATGGGAATTAATGGGAGGGAGGTGATGCTGAGTCTTGAAAGTGGGGGGTTGGGGTCTGCTTTCCGAATATTGCATGGATCCTGGAATAATAGTCCCATGGGAAAGACCTGACCCTGGCCGTGAGTTTCTTCTCTACCTTGGACAGTTCCTGCAAGAGGAGGATTCCGGTGAATTGAGGCTTTGGGTTCCTAGAATAATTCCCAGGACCTACCCTGTGCCTGCCCCTAGCCAGGCTCAGACCTGTGTGTAAAGACCCAGCAAGAATTGCATCTCTGCAGTCACTGGGGACCTTCCCTCCCTTTCCTCACTCAAACCTCCTCTCCATCTCAGCACAAGACCCATCATTCACTCAGCTGCTGGAGCCCAAAGCCCAGGCCCAGCCTCTTTCTCATCCCACATAGCTAGCTAAACTCTGCTGAGTATTAGTGTATAAACTGGGCATGCTCAGTTGCTCAGTCATGTCCAACTCTTGAGACTATAGCTCTCCAGGCTCCTCTGTCCATGGGATTTTCCAGGCAAGAATACTGAAGTGGGTTGCCATTTCCTCCTCCAGGGGGTCTTCCCAACCCAGGAATCAAAATCTGCTTCTCCTGAATTGGCAGGTGAATTCTTTACCACTAAGCCACCTGGGAAGTCCAAGTATCTAAATAAGGTCTAAAGTATAGTGAACAGTGATGTATGGTGTTGGTTCTTAGTTCGGACAAAGGTTCTGTGTTAATGTAAAAGGTTAACAGTAGGAGAATCTGGGTAAAGAGTATATGGACTCTACTTTCTTTGCAACTTCCTTGTAAATTATTCTGAAATTAACGGTTTATTTTAAAATTTAAGAACGAATGTTTAAACAAAATATGGTGTGTATATATGTGTATATATGAGAGAGAGAGAGAAATATTATCCAGCCTTATAAAAGAAGGAAATTCTAACATATGCTACAACATGGATGGAACTTGAGGAATTACACTAAATGAAAGAAGTCAGTCACAGAAATGTAAATATAATTCATAGGGACAGAAAGTAGAACTATGATTTCCAGGGGCTGGAGGGGAGGAGGAGATGGAGGGGTTAATGTTTATTGGATATAGAACTTCAGTTTGAAAAGGTGAGAAAGTTCTGAAGGTGGATGTTGGTGGCGATGTTAGTACAACAATGTGAACGTGTGTAAGGCCACCGAACCGGACGTTTAAAAACAGGTAAACGGTACATCGCATGATATTTGTAGTTTACTATGATTTTTTAAAAGTTTAAGACATTGGGAAGTTGCATTCTTGAGGAAGGCTAGAGAACAGGGTTTGTAAGCTGCACAGCCAAGACTGACCCCCCAGACTACCTGGTGCTACTTAGACCAAAGCTGTCAACGTGGCCGGACACAGACATCACCTCCAGTGCTGGACCCTGGACCCGGCCTGGGCTGACCCGAAACCCAAAGGGCTTCAGCCGCTGCCTCCCCCACCAGGATGCCCCTGCTTGTTCACAAGCTTTTGACTCAAAACAGCAGAAACCTGGTCCTGTGCCCTGGCCTGGATGCAAAGCATCCCCGAAAGTCAAGTATGTGTCATTTGCCTCAACTTCTATTGTGGATTGTGGTTCTAGCTCAGTGAGTTTAAGACTTTCCAAGTATCTTGGTAGTGTGGCCCTTCCTTCCATCCACCTCACCGCCCTTCTCGTTCAGACCAGCACTGTGTCTCGGTCCAGGGTTCCTAACATCCTCCAGGTTGGTGTCCTTCTCCAGAGTTGCTCTCTTCCCTTCTGACCTCCCCTGCAGCTGCGGGTTCATCTCTTTGTTCCTTACACTCACATCTGGGTCTCACCAAGGCCAGCTCTGCCTCCCTAATCTCCCCTCGCCACACCCACCTTTGCATCTCTGCTCTTAGAACCCTTGTGCAGGCTCCCACACCTCCCCCAGTCCTGCCCACTCTTGGCCTCCCACCACGATGCTTCAGGAACATAAACCAGACCATGGTACTCTCCTGGTCAGAATGCACCTGTCACTGACCCATCTGTGTCTTCACCATAAAACATTAAGGCTTTGTCCCGCACCTGGGCATCCTTCACCAGCAGCCTCCCCTGTCATCATCATAAGAGCATATCCCAGCTCTAGGCACCATATTCTTTCTGGCCCCAACATGGAGCTATGCTACATATTCTAAATGGAACACACGTCCATCCTTTTCAGCCAAGCACAAGATTCAGCTCAGATGTAACTTTTACCCTGAAGCTGTCCTTTGCCTTCAAGGCAAGGCTGAAGCCCACTGTGTCCCCTGACGCACACCCTGCCATCATGCCCCTGCCTGCCTCCAGCACAGCACTTAACCCCTCTGAACTGAAAACTAATGGCATTGCAACCCCTTACCAACCTCGGTGCTCCTTCGAGTCTGGGATGGTGTGTTGCTCACTGCTACATCCTCAGCATCCCGCACAGCAAACAGCAGGCACTCAATAAATACCCAAGGCATGGATGAGACTAATGGACTTTGTGACCCTTAAGAGCACAGCCCCACTCTCTGGAAACCAGTCATGGTGCACCAGACCTGGCCCTTTAAGACTGAGCCAGCTTCACACTCTGGGGTGATGCCAGCTGGCCTCTGGCTTCCTGGCCACAAGGGCTCTTCCCTCAAAGCCACCAGGAGGAGGCTGACCTCTGGCCTCTCTCCAGAACTGCCCGTCTGACTGAGATCAGGCCTGTACAGCTCAGAACCAGACTCCTGCTGACTGAGTGGTGGCCCTGTGCTGCTCAGACTACCAGCCACGTCCGCTCACACTGACAGCTTCCTCTGAGCTGCCAGCCCAGGGGAGCCCTGCTAAGCTCCGCAGGCCCGCTGTGGTCTATGTTTTAGCCTAGGTAAGGCCCGTTTCCAGCCACAGAAACTGCCTGAATGTCAGATGGCCCTGGCTCCCATCACATACCTTTCTGCTTCTATCACTCCCCTCCTTCGCTTCCTTCCTTGCCACTCGGTTGCTTCCCTTGTACTTCCTGCCGCCTTTCTCTCCTTTTCTTCTCTTCCTTTATCCACAGAGATTTCCAGGAGCACCATCAGCCTGTCCACCAGGAAGAAAATGGAGACACCAGGAAATCTTGCCGCTGTATCAGACACCTGATGCAGAGTATCTCATGCCTCCTGCCCACGACCTTGGACACTGGAATGGTGATACTTGGCTCACAGAGGAGAAACCCTGCTCAGACAGGTTTGATCACTTTTCCAACCTTATCCGTTAAGTCACTAGCTAGAGTTCAAACCTTATTCCACAGGATGCACACTTTCCCCTGTGCCATTTGGTTTTTCTCCTCTGCTAGATTCTTCTTCCGGAGAAGGCAATGGCACCCCACTCTAGTACTTTTGCCTGGAAAACCCCATGGACGGAGGAGCCTGGTAGGCTGCAGTCCACGGGGTCGCGAAGAGTCAGACACAACTGAGGGACTTCACTTTCACTTTTCACGTTCATGCATTGGAGAAGGAAACGGCAACCCACTCCAGTGTTCTCACCTGGAGAATCCCAGGGATGAGGGAGCCTTGTGGGCTGCCGTCTATGGGGTCGCACAGAGTTGGACACGACTGAAGTGACTTAGCAGCAGCAGCGCAGCAGCAGATTCTTCTTCAAGAGGAGGACGGCCTCATCCTTCTGACACTGAAGAACATTCAACACCACAGTAAGGGAGAGCTCCACGCCCTCCGAAAGATTCAGACATGCGTGCTCTGTGAAAACTGGAGAGATGGGTGGAGGAGGGAGGTGGGGGTTTCACGATGGCGGGGACACATGTATGCCTATGGCCGATTCATACTGATGTATGGCAAAAACCATCACAATATTGTAAAGCAATTATCCTCCAATGAAAATAAATTAATTAATTTTAAAAAATGGGGAAAACCCAGAGGAGGGGACATTCATTTCTGCTCGGAGGGATGGTTGCACTGTGTGTTCAAGAACACAGAGGGCTTGGGCTTTGGGGAAGAAAGTTCAAGTGTAGGGAAAGCAGGAAGGATGGGGTGAGCCACACAAACATGCCGCTCTCCCCAGGACTCTGTGAAGCCCGTGCATCACTGGAAGTGATGCCTCTCCCCACAGATGAAACAGAAATATTGGACAATGATAAATATAGCACCAGTAATGACGTTGACTTTTTTGGAACCATCTGGAAAGTGAAATATTGTTGACTTTTTTATTTTCCACCTGGAAAGTAAAATATTGCTGACACTCCACTGGTGACATTATTCAGATTGATCTATTCTCTCATGGGGGGAGGTAGGGAGGCAAATGAACCCATCACTTCAGGAGGAGGGAAAGAAAGGTCACCTTTGGTACCAAGATATTTTCCCAAGTCGCGGAACATAGCAATGCCTAAACCCCATCTTTGTATCTTTAAATAACTTTGCAGCCCAGGGCTCTTTGCCTGCATTGAAGGTCATTTAAAGAAACAAATGGTCATTGTAACTGTATCTACAGTTTAAAAAATAATTTCACCCAAGTTGGAGGACCCACAGAAACCTCTCTGGCATATAATGAAGGGCATCCACCCAGGGTCCCACCTCTGGGAGGAACTGAATCTTTTCAAGGGCGGGGAGCTCTCCTTTTGTGCTGAATGTTCTTCAGGGTCAGAACGATGAGGCCATCCTCCTCTTGAAGAAGAACCTAGCAGAGTAGAAAAACCAGGTGGCACGGGGGAAGGGGTGCATCCTTTGGAATAAGTCCCCCAACTCCTGGAGGTTTAGCTTTGTTTCTAAGTTTTTCTTCTTCTTACCAAAGTTCACTCTTTGTGGGAATTCTCACAATAAGAGAAAAAGGCAGAGTGAGACCTAGAGTCACATGCTAATTACCCCTTGATAATTAAATGAACTCTTTTTGACTCCATAGGTTTTCACTTGTCAGAAAACAGAAGTTATCTCCCAACAATGGATTTCTCTTGGAGCTTTAGCTGCTGGCACTGAAAATCAAATCAGTATCTTCTCAAAGAGCCTATAGCAGAGGGGCCTGGTAACTCCAGAGTCCTCCTTCTTTATAAATAATAACATTTGCAAAAAAAAAATTAAAATAACTAATACTAGTATAAGTCTTACAATGCAGTCATCCCAGCATACTACCACATTGAAATCACCTGGGGTGAGGGGATGTAAAGGGTCTGAGGCCCACTCTCAGAAATTCCAGGTGATTTCACCAAATTCTTGGTGATTCCAGCCAAGTTTGACAACCACTGCATTCACTCAACTACAAAAAACTTAACCTCTTGTAGTAATGGCGGAAGTTCCCTTTGCACAGGAGTACTGTGTACAGCTGAAAGGTGACCCTGTCGTGTTCTCTAGAATTCTCTTGCTTTTTCTATGATCCAACCAATGTTGACAATTTGATCTCTGGTTCCTCTGCCTTTTCTAAGTCCAGCTTGAACATCTGGAACTTCTCAGTTCACAAACTGTTGAAGCTTCGCTTGGAGAATTTTCAGCATTACTTTGCTAGCTTATGAGATGAGCACAATTGTGTAGTAGTTTGAACTTTCTTTGGCGTTGCCTTTCTTTGGGATCGGAATGACAATTGACACTTTCCAGTCCTGTGGCCACTGCTGAGTTTTCCAAATTTGCTGGCATATTGAGTGCAGCACTTTCTCAGCATCATCTTTTAAGATTTGAAATAACTTGACTGGAATTCCATCACCTCCACTAGCTTTGCTCATAGTGATGCTTCCTAAGGCCCACCTGACTTCACATTCCAGGATGTCTGGCTCTGGGTGAGTGATCACACCATCGTGATTATCTGGGTCAAGAAGATATTTTCTGCATAATTCTTCTGTGTATTCTTGCCACCTCTTCTTCCTATCTTCTGCCTCTATTAGGTCCATACTGTTTCTGTTCTTTATAATGTGTATCTTTGCATCAAATATTCCCTTGGTATCTCTAATTTTCTTGAAGAATGCTAAAGCCTTTGACTGTGTGGATTACAACAAGCTGTGGAAAATTCCTCAAGAGACGGGAACACCAGACCACCTTACCTGCCTCCTGAGAAGTCTGTATGCAGGTCAAGAAGCAACCATTAGAACCAGACATGGGACAATGGACTGGTTCCAAATCGGGAAAGGAGTACAACAAGGCTGTATATTGTCACCCTGCTTATTTAACTTACATGCAGAGTACATCATGCGAAATACCAGGCTGGATGAAGCACAAGCTGGAATCAAGATTGCAGCAAGAAATATCAATAGGTTCGGATATGCAGATGACACCAACCTTATGGCAGAAAATGAAGAGGAGCTAAAGAGCTTCTTGATGAGAGTGAAAGATCTGAAGGTGAAAGAGTGAAAAATCTGGCTTAAAACTCAACATTCCAAAACCTAAAATCAAGGCATCCAGTTCCATCACTTCATGGCAAATACACGGGCAAACAACGGAAAAAGTGACAGACTATTTTTTGGGGCTCCAAAATCACTGCAGATGGTGATTGCAGCCATGAAATTAAAAGATGCTTGCTCCTTGGAAGAAAAGCTATGACCAACCTAGACAGCATATTAAAAAGCAGAGATATTCCTTTGCTGACCGAGGTCAGCCTAGTCAAAGCTATGGTTTTTCCAGTAGCCATGTGTGGATGTGAGAGCTGGACAATAAAGCTGATACCCAAGAATTGATGCTTTTGAACTGTGGTGTTGGAGAAGACTCTTGAGAGTCCCTTGGACTGCAAGGAGATCAAACCAGTTAATCCTAGAGATCAACCCTGAATATTCATTGGAAGAACTGATGCTGAAGCTGAAACTCCAATACTTTGGCTATCTGATGTGAAGAACTGACTCATTGCAAAAGACCCTGATGCTGGGAAAGATTGAAGGCAGGAGGAGAAGGGGACAACAGAGGATGAGATGGTTGGATGGCATCACCGACTCAATGGACATGAGTTTGAGCAGGCTCTGAGAGTTGGTGATGGACAGGGAAGCCTGGCATGCTGCAGCCCATGGGGTCACAAAGAGTCGGATGCGACTGAGCAACTGAACTGAATTGAAACTGACCCTGTCATTAGTGTGGGCCTCCTGCCCCTCAAAACCCTGTTAAAACTGCCCAGAGCCCCATTCCACTTTGATGGGAAGGTCCAGCCCCTCCCTGATACCAAGGACTTCAGAGGATTCTAGTTGATTCTTGCCTGAAGGGTCACCTCCTTCAGTCTCCTTTACTCCCTGCTTCCTCCCTAACCACTGTTTCAGCGTCTCCAAAAGTGACTGCAAATTGCTGTTGTTTTGATGTCTAGCGGCACTGACTATATGCCCCTTCACTGGCCACGGCCCTTTCCTCACTTCCTCTTCCTCCCACTAACTTCCTGAGCAACATGGAATCCCTTCCCCACCTGGCCTACTCACATGCAGCCTTGGAAACCCACAGCTTTCTGCACCACAGTTGGCTTATCTGTGTCCCTGCTGCACGAAGGCAGCTCTCCCCTATGAGGGACATCCAGGTTGACTCCTAGGAATACAAAAATTTATCAGCCTTGCACATAGAGAAGCAATCTAAGTGCTTGGCAACAAGATGATATAAGAGCTAATGGATATCATCAATCTTGTTTTCAGGTAAGGAAACTGCAGCTTGGAAAGTCTAAGATACTTGCCCAAAGTCACATGGCTTGTTCTGTTCAGCCCTAACCATCTAGGCTAAACAGCTGGCCACACACACCACCTAGGGAGGCACAGAGAGTCCACCCCGGGCTGTCCTGGCTTCCACTCTTTGGCCAACCAGCTCACATGCTGTATCTGTCAACCCACGATCCGTTGCCCCTGTTTCTCCACGTTCTGTAAGTGTGTGACCCTCACAGCATCCTCCTGGAATAAGACCACTGGCTCACCCTCTGCCAGCCCTCAGTCAAGACTTCCCTTTGGATTCCCCCTACCCAAGCTCCTATTAGCAGCATGTTGAAGTAAGGATGCTCTGGCCACCAGCCTCAGTCCCATAAGACTATCATTGGGCAAATCAGACTTGGGGAGGAGATTAACATTCATATAACAATCACTTATGGAGCACCCGCTGTATGCCATGTGGGGACTGAGGCTTCCAGGACGAGCAAGTCAAACACCAACTCTGCAGTCATGGAGGGAGAAGCTGAGTATTATTTAAGATGAAACAGCCAGGTTCTGGCTCAACTTATTAGCTATGGGACTTCTCTGTGCCTTGTTTCCTCATCTATAAAATGAGGATAATGATAGTACTCACCTTGTAGGGTTGTTGTGAGGAGTAAATATACATGAAGTGCGTAGACACTGCCTGGCACTGATGAACCTGCTGGGGAAGAATGTGCATCGTTATTCTGCAGCTCACAGCCCCTCAGGGAAAACAAACCTGAACAAGTCATTGTGCTAACATGGTTCCCAGTCCTGGCTGCATCTTAGCATCCTTTGGGGAATTGTTACAAACGCAAATTACCCAGCCCCTCCTGGAACATACTCACTCAGACTCTTTAGGGATAGGATCCAGGCATCTCTAACTGTGAAAAGATTGGTGAGTGATTCTAATCAGGCTGGTTTGAATGTGAGCCACTATTCAACGCACAGATGTTCCTCCCTGTAGAGCTGAGAGGAGAGGACAGGAGAAGGTCTCACCCAGCTCAGCAGAGCTAGAGCCTCAGATGCTGGCAGCATATCAGAGATGAGGCAAGAAGTTAGGTACCTCCCCACATCCTGTACTTCTAGCTCTCAAGGCACCCTATCAAGGTAATCCACATCACCCACTGCGGACACATGTCGGGTCTGGGTAGATGGAATCTGTCTCTATAAAGAATGGGTCAATAGAGGGGGAAGCCACCCCCACAAGAAAGACACATGCAAAATCTGCAGCCACAGAGAAATGTCACACTGCAAGGAAATCTCAGGAGCAGGGAATTGCTCTGAAAATTATCCATTAAGCAGAAGGAGACTGTTAGGAATCATTTTGGGGGTGTCTCAGAAGAAGATGCAGCCTCTCTTGAACAGTGTCAAGGAGCTTCAGGTGAGGCTGAGACTCTAGGAGAGAAGGCTGAGATAAAGAGATGGCCTGAGACAATGAAAGCCAGCAAAACAAAACAAGGATGCAGCGCAAAGATGAAATCTACATCTGAGGTGCTAAAGACAGAACTGACCAAGCTGAAAAGCAGATTAAATAGGATGGAGTGGGTTGAGTATGAGCTCAAAATTCATGTCTACTCAGAACCACCAAAGTGGCCTTATTTGGAAATGGGATTTTTGAAGAAGAATTTAATTAAGTTGAAGTTATACCAAATTAGAGCAGAGTCTAAATTCAATGATTGGTGAAGAGGAGAGAAGGCGGTTCAAAGAGACACACACAGAAGAAGAAGGCCATGTAACCATGGGGAAGAAAATTACAGTGATGTAGCTACAAGCCAAAGAACAGCAAGCATTGCCAAGAGCCACCAGAAGCTGGGAAGAGGCAAAGAAGAATTCCTCCCCAGAGCCCTCAGAAGGAGCATGGCCCTGCCGATACTTTGATTTGGGGTTTCTGGCTTCCTGAGTGAACAAGACAATAAATTGCTGTTGGTTTAAGTCACTCAGTTGTGGCTTAAAGTGGGAATTTGCTACAGTAGCCATAAGAAACTAATACAGATTTCTGGGTCATACTTCCAACTGGAAAGGAAAAAGAAAATGGAGTGAAAGTGTTAAGAAAGTAACAGTTGTGGAGGAAAGAGAGAAAAGATCTAAATGATTTTAGTGGGTTTACCTAGAGGTGAAGGAAAGAGTTAAAAAACAAGCGGTCCACCAAGATGAGCCCCCACCATGAGAAGCCCACCCACTGCGAGAAGCCCACCCACCACAGCTGGAGAGTAGCCCCCACTCACCACAACTAGAGAAAGCCCACGCATGGCGATGGAGACCCAGCACAGCCCCAGATAAGAAAGTATAAATAAATAAAACCAAGTCCTCCATCTGGCCTTTTGTGTCTTAAGATAAGGGATTTTTATAGTAAATAAGGTTTTAAAGAAAACTAACAGCAGAATATTAATGCCAGTAAAATGTCTTACCAAAAAGAAAACCAGCATAGATGGTGCAGGAGCACTTTAATAGAGGAAAATTCCAGACCTCAGAAATAATGCCTTCACATCACGATGCCAGGTCAGCAGATTGATGAGGTTTGGCTGGGTATCCAGTTACAAAGATGGCGCCCCATGGCTACACGCTTGCCACAGGCTTCCTTCCATTCTGTGCTCCACTGGTAATAAATTATCTCAAGTCTTTCAAAAATGCTCTTTAATGCTTTTCATTTATCTTCACCTCCTTTCCTAAAACTAGAATTCCCTTCCCAAACTCCTTTCTGTTCTCCCCAACCCTGCTTACCCTCTTGTCATTTTTGGAGGGTCTACTCACACTCTGCAGCCCTGAAATTAAAAGATGCCTTTTCTGTGGAAAGAAAGGTACGACAAGACTACACAGTGTATTAAAAGGCAGAGACATCACTTTGCCAACAAAGTTCTGTAGAGTCAAAGCTGTGGTTTTTCCAGTAGTCACATACGGATGTGAGAAGTGTGCAATCAAGAAAACTGCTGCTGCTGCTGCAAAGTCGCGTCAGTTGTGTCCGACTCTGTGCGACCCCATAGATGGCAGCCCACCAGGATCTGTCATCCCTGGGATTCTCCAGGCAAGAACACTGGAGTGGGTTGCCATTTCCTTCTCCATCAAGAAAGCTGAGTACCCAAAAATTGATGTTTTGGAATTGTGATGCTGGAGAAGACTCTTGAGAGTCTCTTGGATAGCAAGGAGATCAAACCAATCAATCCTAAAGGAAATCAACCCTGAATAGGCATTGGAAGGACTGATGCTGAAGCTGAAATTCCAATATGTTGGCCACAGTGTGAAGAGCTGACTCATTAGAAAAGACCCTGATGCTGGGAAAGATTGAGGGCAGGAGGAGAAGTGTGTGATAGAGGATGAGATGGTTGGGTGGCACCACTGATTTGAGCAAACTCTGGGAGATGGTAAAGGACAGGGAAGCCTGGCATGATGCTGCAGTCCGTGGGGTTGCAGAGAGTTGGACAAGATTTAGCAACTGATCAACAGAAGCAACTTACACTCCAGGTCACAGGCAGGTTTCTTTGTCCCCGTGAAGCTTTGGCCTGGGCTGCCTGCTTCCCCTTCCTGTGCCCACTACACCCTGGATGCATCTGAAGACCCCATTTCTCACACACTATTGTAATTGATATTGCTCCATCTCTGCTTTACCTTCCAAACTCAGAACTTCCTAAAGGCAGGACTTCCACCTTCTCTGACCTTTACCTGAAGCCTCCTGCACTGTGCTCAGTGCTGTCTCATTCTTGAGGAAGTAGGCACGGTGCTCAGGGACAGCTACATTTTCAAGAGCTGGAAAAAAAAAAAATGTTAGACCTGAAAAAAATGATGGTTCCAAACTTAGAGGGGGAAGTGCAGAATACAGTTAAGATTTGTCTGTTGCCATAATATTTAATCAACTTCATTAATTGTTCCATTTGATTTGCATAAAATGTCATTATAATGGGGAAAATATGTAGAGTAGGTTTTTTCTCTTTGCAAGAATCCCTCATATGCACAATGGCTGCTGAGAAATCATAGACAATCCTAAAGAATGACTCATACCCAATAACTTAAAAAGTAAAGCCAAGGCTTTAAAAGCCTTTCAAAACTTCTTAAGTAAAAGAAAAATTTTACATATGATAGATTTACTTTAATATATTTGATTTGAAGAATGATGAGGAATCCTAAAAGCCAGGGTGTCAGATCTGTAATCTGATGGTGCAGACACATAACAGATTTTCAATAAATCGGTGTGGAGTGAATAAATGAACACAACCCTCAAAACAAATGGTTGCCTGTGGGGTACCATCCTTGCAAGGAGGGTGTGCGCCTATACTGGTGGGCTGCGGAAGGTCAAGTGCCAAGATATATCATGTGTACACTAAACACCAGGAGGGAACCTTGTTTCCTGTTCTCTGTTTCCCCCTAATTGAGGGACATCAATTAGGGTAGCACTCTTGGCCTCCTGTCCCGCTTTCACCGACATATGAATTCTGATTGGAAGGACGGGAGATGAGCATGTCCAGCTCGTCCTCTCCTTCCTGCCTCCGTTTCCTCAGGGACCCAGGTTCCCACAGGAAGTACACGTTTTGAGCTGCCCTTCCCTGGGTGTTAGGTTTAGAGGGGCAGGCCCCACTCAGGGATGCTAGTGGTGGTCTAGCTGTGCTGATGAGAGTGGGTGAGACTTTCCGATACAGCATTCAACGTTTCCTTTGTTTTCAAAGCCACCTCACACATAGCGAGTATGACTTTCTTCCTGTTCTTGTAAGGATTCGTTGTGCGTGAAACTGCCCCTCAGACACTGATCTCGGCCATGGGATTTGCTTTGGCCAGTGGAATGCAGGTGAAAGTGCCACTTCCATGCTGAGACTTTACGAGGCATCGCATGTGTCCACTGGTCCCCTGCTCTTTGCCACTTGCCTTGAGAAGAGCAGGCCCACGGATCCTCTGATCTTAGAGAAACACAGAGCAGAGATGAATCCTTTCTGCAGCCTGAAGCAGAGCTGCCCGAGTAGACACAGACCCATGAGTTTAGAAAAATAAATGTTTTTCTTTTTTTCCCTTTTTTTTGTCATAAGCCAATGAGTTTTGGAGGGTTATTTGTCATGCAGCAAAAAGCTAACTATTACATCCTCCAACCTAACACACAGAGGTGTTATTTTGTTCTCCATCTTCTGAACTCAGACTGGGAAAGGAAGGAGTCATTTGATAAGCCCCTCAAATCAGAACAACATTCAGCCTCACAGTGGAGAAGCCTGTGCATAGGAGCCTTTTAGGATGAGAAGGTCCCTAAGTGGTTTGTAATGCCCTTAGGGGACTGTATGGTTTGTGATGAAGAGCTTGTGCAGTGGGTAGAAATAAACGGATCAGGAACACAATGCTGTTCTCAAAATGGAGATGGGAGAGGAAATATAAACCCTCCTGCTTCCTTGTTGGGCCATTTTGAATAACTGATCAGAAGCCGAGCTATTGTGGGTGTGTTTGGAGGTTCTGATTTCCTAGAATTTTTATTTTTCCCCAGGGAGGTTCTTTCACCACTGCTTCCCTGTCTAGGCAGAGCTGCGCGGCAATGACCTTTTTATTCATCTGTTTTCCCTCCTATGCTGGGAACTCCTGGAAGGTATGAACAGTGTGTCTTATTCATCTTCATATTCCTAGAACCTACCCCAGTGGATGAACATCCAGTTGGATGCATGAGTAATGGGAGAGCTCCCTGACTCTAGCAGGGCAAGCTGGGTGCACGTTTCAGGTCTTGTAAGTGATGCTTCCCTCTGCATTAGCTTTCCCAGACTGTCACCATCAAGTAAGGGCTGATAGAAGTCCGGATTCCCAGCTCCTTCATCTGTTCAGCCCTGCAGGAGGTTCCCAGCTAAATGGATCAAGTTGAGCTCCTGGGGACCATTTCCATGGTTCCCTAAAAGGATGAGGCACGGTGATCTAAAATGAATTATTCTTCGCAGTAGACACCCTGTTGGCAGCTGCTAAAGTAACATTTCCAAGGACATGGTGTGCATTTTTCAGGGACAGAAGAAGCATCAGGCAAGTGAGCACAGATTTGGAACTTTTACCTGCATCTCCACTAGCCCTGTGGCTTTGGAAAAGGAACTTAATCTCTTTGAGCCTTGATTTTCTCATCCTTACACTGACCATCATGCCACTTGCCTCAGAGTCCTTAAATCATATATAATAGGTGCAAAATGTCCAGCCTATAATAGGCACTCATGACAATTGGAGGCTTTTAAAAAATGTTTTGGCAACAGCTGGACTTTTTGCTGAATGGGCTTTTTATAACCATTGGCCCAGAAGACTCAGAAGGTAATTCTATTTTTTTCAGTACATCTTAGATCTGCCTCCTCTGAGGGGACATAAAGCAGAGAAATGCTGATTTGTGACTATCTTCAGGAACTTAGGTGCAAGACACATCTTTCAATAGCATATATGAAAGCTTTGCAAACTGGAAATTAAAGAGGTGGCTTTGAGCCTCAGTCTCACCTGGTACGTGACCTCACTCTGTCTTTCCAATCTTCCTGGCCATTACTGTCCTTCCCAGGTGATGTGGTCTCTGATCACTGCTCCTTCCCTCAATAACCACCTCTCTAGCCTGGAAGCTCATGCTTTTCTCCATCATAAATAACATTATGTGCCCCTCACCCCTGCATATTCATACCGTGTCCTGTCTTCAAGGTGGTGCAGATTCCACCTCCTCCAGGAAGTCTGCCCTGAAGCCCCATTGCGTTGTCTCTTCTGGGCATGCTGCAGTGCCTAGAGCTTTAGAGTAAGACAGCCCAGGGTTTGCAATCTGAATCCACCTTTCACCAGCGGTGTGACCTTAGGAAAATAGCCTGACTTCTCTGGACAGACATTTTATGGTGTAAAACCTACACAGTACACCTAAAAATCTAATTTGTAGGGTTGTTGTGAAAAGTATATATATGAAGATCCCTTACATTACAGTCAGGGTCTGCAGAGAACACTCAGTAAACATTGTTTCCTTCCATTGGCCTATATCACTGTTTTCTCTTGGGCTGTAATCTCAGGTCTTTTCCCACAAGTCCTTAGCTTGTCATCCACTCATTTAGAATTACTCATTGCTCACCTGCTATTTGTCAGGTACCATCCTAGCATTTGGGTCCATGTGTGAAAAAAGTAGTCAAAGATCCCTATTGTCAGGGGACTTAACTTCTAGTCGGGGAGACAAAATAATAAACATAATGAATAAGTACATTATTTTGTCTGTTAGAGGGGATGCGGAGAAATGAGTAGGGAAAGGGGGCCCAGCAGTGCTGGGGGAGACCAGGTTGCAGCATCGAACAAGTGATTGGAGAAACCTCATGGAGAAGGTGAGGTTCAAGCGCAAACTCAAAAGCGATGAGTAGATTACACCCATTTGTTGAATGAATGAAGACACATTTCTTTCTTTCTTTTATTGGCTGCGTTTGGTGTTTGTGGTGGCATACAGGCTTAGTTGCCCCATGGCGTGTGGGATCTTAGTTCTCTGACCAGGATCAAGTTTGCATCCTCTACATTGGACGGTGGATTCTCACCAGACCACCAGGTAAGTCGCAAGAGCCACATTTATTCCTAAGGGAAAATGGCTCAAAATCAAGAGCTTGGACTTTTAAAGGATTTCTACTAAGCCCAGATCTTATCTAACTAATAGAGGAAAAGAGAAGCCTCAGAATATTAGTCCTAAAAGCCACACACCTTTTTTTTAAAGAGTGACATCCTGCAGGACTGGGGAGGGCAGGGGCACAAAGCCTGAGTCAGCAGGGAAAGTTTAAATTGACTTCCTTTTGTAAATGATATTTACAAATTTCATCTGACAGGAGGAATCTGTTTGGATAGTGAGTAATTCCTCCAGTGAATTCTAAAATGAGTTTGAGGCCTCTGAGCGGAACTATGGGGGGTGCATACTAGAAGACTCTAGAGCTACAGGTGCATCTGAGAACCCAGCTGGAATTTTTGTTTATCTTCCTTTATATCCTTCTGGACAGCCATGAATTAGGCTTTAAGCGTATGATGGCTTCATCCTGTGGCCTGCGCAGTAGCCACCTATGAATCTGCAGAGCCACTGACACTGTAGAAAAATCTTGCAGATAAACCTTCATGTGATCTTCCTCCAGTAGCCCCAAGAGGTCACAGGCAAGGCTCAGAGAGGGCAAGCAGTTCCCCCAAAGTCACACAGCCACTGCCATCACAGCTCAGCCTCAGACTCAGGTCATCTGATGTTCACTCCAGGGCTCTTCCTGGCTCTCACCCACCTTGAGCTGGTGGACCCCAGTCCAAGGAGGGGGAGGAGAAGAGGACCCGCTAAGCTTATTCTGCCTCTGAGCCCTTGCTTCCTACAGCTCTGGGGAGTGAGTATCCACGCTGTCACAGAACATTACCATCTTGCTCAGCTCCAGAGGGCCATGGGGTGAATGTACACTGGTTCCCCGTGGCAACAGGTCCACTTCAAGTGCAAGTACACCTGACCTGAGACTGTTAAGACAAAGAGGTGAAGGGAGGGGCTTGGGTGGTAAATTTCACTGGGTAAAATTTCCCAGCAGCAAAAGGGACACTTCTTAACCAGTTCAGCTCACAAATCTGCAGGTATTTGTGGTGTCCAACATCTCTTTTTTCCCAGGTCCAGAATGACTGAGAAAACAGGGGACAGCATTAAAGCAGTTTTCAGACTTGATGGCATCTCACTCCTATCTTTTTAACTTGTTTTTTATTGCAGAATGGATAATTTGCAAAGTTGTGTGTGTGTGTATTCTTTCAGAAAACATATATTCTTTTTCAGATTCAGTTATTTCATTTCAGTTCAGTTGCTCAGTCGTGTCTGACTCTTTGTGACCCCATGAACCGTAGCACACCAGGCCTCCCTGTCCATCACCAACTTCCAGAGTCTACCCAAACCCATGTCCATCAAGTCGTTGATGCCATCCGACCACCTCATCCCCTGTCATCCCCTTCTCCTCCTGCCCTCAATCCTTCCCAGCTTCAGGGTCTTTTTCCCAGCTTCAGGGTCTTTTCTTTGCATCAGGTGGCCAAAGTATTGGAGTTTCAGCTTCAACATCAGTCCTTCCAATGAACACCCAGTACTGATCTCCTTTAGGATAGACTGGTTGGATCTCCTTGCAGTCCAAGGGACTCTCAAGAGTCTTCTCCAACACCACAGTTCAAAAGCATCAAATCTTCAGGGCTCAGCTTTCTTTATAGTCCAACTCTCACATCTAATATATTCTTTTTCAGGTTCTTTTCCATTATAGATTATTACAAGATATTGAATATAGTCCCTGTGCCATATAGTAAGTCCTTGTTGTTTGTCTCTTTTCTATGTAGTCGTGAATATTTTTATGCCTATTCATTCTTTCACTCACTCATTCTTTCATTCCAAACTTCTGCTGAATGCCTGCTATGTGCCAAAAAGTCTCTTGATCTTGGAGATCCAAAGATCAATAGGTCTTGTCCTTCTCTCACTTGTGGCCATGTGTGAGGTACTAGATGGGGAGCTAACACTGAGAATTAAAGAAGCCATAAGACAGGTATCTATTGTGTTTGACGGGGAGGTAGGTAGTCAGAGAAGGCTTCCTGGAGGAGGTGGAACCTGAGCTGAGCCTGAAGATATAGAGTAAGAGATGAAAAGGTCAGGGTTCAGGGCAAGCACATGCCATCAGAGGGTGTGAGCAAAAGTTCATACTCCAGAAAATGTCCCAAGAGTCAGGGAGCACGGTATCTGTATTTTTGAAGTATAAGGTTTGGAGTCAGCTCACTGACTCAATGGTCATGAATATGAGCAAACTTTGGGAGAGAGTGAAGGACAGGGAATCCTGGCGTGCTGCTGTCCATGGGGTTGAAAAGAGTTGGAGATGACTTAGTGACAGGGCTTCCCTGGTGGCTCAGACAGTAAAGTGTCTGCCTGCAATGCGGGAGACGCAGGTTCGATTCCTGGATCGGGAAGATCCCCTGGAGAAGGAAATGGCAATCCACTCCAGTACTCTTGCCTGGAAAATTCCATGGACAGAGGAGCCTGGTAGGCTACAGCCCATGCGGTCACAGTCAGGCGTGAGTGAGCGACTTCACTTTCTACTGACTGAACAACACACTGATGGGGCCAAGCAATGAAGACCAAGAAATAAAGGCAGAGAGAGATGGAGCTTTGGGAACCAGACGGATAGAGCTTGGATTTGATCTCCAAGAGAGCAGAGAGAGCAGTGAAGAGGGTCAAGCAGGAAGTGGTGGGGCCAGATGTGCCTGTGGGGAAGAGCAGTCTAGCATTTACATAAAGGACAGGAAAGCAGGAGGGATGCAGAGGGACTCCAGAAGATTCTACCCTCTCCCAAATCAGCCTCACAGGCATTCTGGTGGTTTCCCTTTCCAGCCCATGAGCCCTGGTGCCCTGGGCAGAAACCATCCTGGGGTTCCTGGCTGCAGACACGGTATAGAATCTCCAGCCCATCAGCTCTCTGCTGCCCTCTACTGTCTACAGAAGGCAACAACACTCTATTATTGGACCTTGAAGCTTTGCTCTTAATCTCTTACATCCTAGCCCAGGAGCTACAAACTTTTTCTGTAAAAGATGAGATAGTAAAATATTTAGGATTTGCAGAACATACAGTCTGTAGCAAATACTCAACTGTGTTGCTGTCGCACAAAGGCACTTATAGACAAAATATAAACAAATGAGCAGGACTGTATCCCAGTGACATTTAATTTAGGGACATTAAAATTTGAATTGCACATAATTTTCACAATTATGCTAAGTCACAAAATCTTCTTCTTTAAACTTTTAAAAAATGTAAAAATTTTTATAGCAAATAAATAAGCCCAATTTAAAAGTGAACAAAGGACTTGAGGAGACATGTCTTCAGAGATGACTTACAAATAGCCGGTAAGCATACAAAAAGATGCTCAATATCATTAATAATTAGGGAAATGAACATCAAAAAGGGCTTCCCTGGTGGCTCAGATGGTAAAGAATTTGCCTGCAATGCAGGAAACTGGGGTTCAATACCTGGATACCGAAGATCCACTGGAGAAGGGAATGGCAGCCCACCTCAGTAGTCTTGCCTGAAGAATTCCACGGATAGAGGAGCCTGGCAGGCTACAGTCCATGGAGTCGTGAAGAGTCGAACATGACTTGAGTTAATAACTTTCACTTTTCACTTTTACTTTGAACAACAAAACCGCAGGATACCACCTCACACCCTTTAGTATAGTTATTATCAAAAAGTCTGAAAATAACAAGTGTTGGTGGGAAGAGAAGAAACGTGGAGAAATTGGAACCCGTGCACACTGTGGTGGATTGTAAAATGCTGCGGGCAGTGCAAAAAAACAGTATGAAGCGTCCTCAGATAGTTAAAAATAGACCTACCATATGATCCACTTTGGGGATAATTTATTACATAGCAGCCACAAACAAACAGAGGCATGCAAATGAGCAGATGGCACGATTCCTGTATTGAAACACCATCAAGGAAGGAAAGTTAGTCCAACAGTATTTTTATTCATAATGAACTCATTTTGAGTCCTGGACATCCTCATCAAGGTGTTTTGCTATATATTCTAGAACTGCCCTGAGATCAGAATCAAGTCAATGGGTCTACAGTTGGAAAAACATACATCTTTTTTCTTTTTTGAAAAGTGGTGCACCGTCCCCAGTCTACAGAGTCCTTTATTATCCAGCATGTTTCAGTAGGAACAGCATTGTCTGCACTTTCCTTCAGGTCCCAGAATAATATTCATTTAGGACAAAAGACTCAAGTTTTGGAAAATCTGCCGTGTGCTCTTTTATAATCACCACCCCCAGCTTCTTTCTAGATGCCCCTCAAGGCCCTTCAGCAGTTCTTAATTCTCCTAATCTTGGTTCTAGTCACTCAGAGTACCAGGTGAGAAATCTGGGTTTCAATCTGGGTTACTCACTGGGACCAGGTCTAAGTCAGCCTCCCAACCCCCTCCCACCCATTCTGTCCTCCTCCCACACACACACACACACACACACACACACACACAGGGTTATTATACAGGCCAAAGAAGACGACACATGTAAACAGCTTTATGCAAGCCTGATAAAAACTAGTGGCTGTAGATAACATTATTCTTAGAGACTGTATTTGCTTGCTTGTCACATATCTAGACTTGTCTAGGAAATCATCTAAGACAGCGGCCCCCAACCTTTTTTTCATCAGGGACTGGTTTTGTGGAAGAAAATCTTTCCATGGACCAGAGTTGGGAGGCGGCAGCGGGGAGGGATAGACTCAAGCGTGTTACATTTACTGCGCACTTTATTTCTATTATTATTACATCAGCTCTACCTCAGATCATCTGGTATTAGATCCCAGAGGTGGGAGACCCCTCACCTAAGAGGAAATCACTAAATTTGAGCAGTTGGAAAATCTTTAGGGACCGCTAAAAAGGAAGGGAGCAGGAGGTGACACGTATTAAACATTCCGTGCCGAGCATCTTACTAGCATCACTTCACTCACTCTGAACACAAGCATTAGGGCCTCACCATACAAGTGGGGAGAAAGAAGCAGGAAGCACACAGTGACTAAGAGGCTCAGGCTGGTCCCATACACTCAGGGGCTTGTTTCTTGAGCTTACTCTGTCAGGAGTCAGCCTCTGACAGTCCTCCCATCTCAGAGCTGTCGTTCCTTCCACCGCACTGTGCAGGGCCTCCCACCCCGGGATCTCCTCCTGGTGTGACCAGCCCTACTGTCCAGCTGCAGCCACACTGCCCAGTCCTACAAATGAGCAGGGAGTCCCCACTGTGGCCACAGCAGGGACTTAATGAAGTGGAGAGGCAGCAGGCTATAAAAATGTCGTTAGGCAGCCCTCCAGCCGTGGGGTTAACCATGGAAGTATTGAAAGGGCGCAAAGGGGGTGATTATCGGCTGATAATTACTGCAGAGACAAAGGGTCTTCCTGGAAAGCTGGCAGAAAACAAGGAGCAGTCATTCGAGGCTACCCCGCCCCCTTACAAGGGGTACCAGAGATACAGGAATTGTTCCCATAACTTTGGTTTTCAAAAGGATCAGAAGAGACACCTCACCAATAACCAATAAATATGAGAGAAGTGCAGCCCCTGGAATTGTCAAAGAAACCCAAACTGAGCCTCAGTGATGGGCCCTTTTTCATATGTCAGGTTGGCAAATGCCCTTTAAAATGATAATACCTAGTGCTGGTGAGGATGTAGTAAAATGAACAGTCTACATCTTATATATCTTATAGATCTTATATCCAGGGGGATAGAAGTGGACACAATCTTTTCTTTTTTAATTTATTTTATTGAAGCAATATACTCTTTTTCATATTCTTTTCCATTATGGGTTATCACAAGATACTAAATAAAGTTCCCTGTGCTATGGACCTTGGTATTTATCACCCCACATGTAACAGTTTGTATCTGCTAACCCTAAACTCCCATTCTGTCTCTATCCCACCTCCCCTCCCCATTAACAATCACAAGTCTGCTCTCTTTGTCTGGACACAGCCTTTCTGAAAACCATTTGGCAGTATGTACTAAGTACTTTGAAGCTACCTGAGGATAAACCCTTAGGATATAATCAGGGGTGTGGTCAGTTTGTGCTGTGAACACATAATCCCCAAACGTAATGGCTTACATTTGGCATTTAGCTTACAATTTGAGGGGATGAGATGCTTGGATGGCATCAACAACCCGATGGACATGAGTTTGAGCAAGCTCCGGGAGTTGGTGATGGACAAGCGAGCCTGGTGTGCTGCGGTCCATGGGGTCTCAAAGAGTCGGACACAGCTGAGCCACTGAACTGCACTGAACTTGGGGGGTTGACTGAGCTGCTCTTGTGGTTTGCAGCTCCTTCTCACACATCTGCAGTCAGCTGGAGGGTCGGCTGGTGACCGGGTGGCCTTGGAAGGTGTGGGGTGGGGGCAGGAGAAGGCAACTCCAGACCTCCTGTGAAGGAAGCTGATCTCCCCATTGCCGGGCTGCTGTTCCCCAGGGTCCCTCACCACGGCCACCCTGAGGGCGCCCTGCCTGGGGACGGCTCCCCTCCAGCGAATCTCCAAGGCATAGATACTACATTGACCCATATCCCTGGGAGACACAGGATTCCTTTGACAGCTGACTTCAGCCTAGTATGTTCTTTATTTTATTTATGCATTTATTCTGGCTGCATTGGTTCTTCATTGCTGTGTGTGGGCTTTCTCTAGTTGTGGCAAGCGGGGGCTACTCTCTAGTTGGGATGCATGGGCTTCTCATTGCTGTGAGCATAGGCTCTGAGGCTGGGGCTCAGTCATCATGGCACATGGGTTTAGTTGCCCCATGGCATGTGAAATCTTCCCGGACCAGGAATCAAACCTGTGTCCCCCACATCAGCAGGCAGATTCTCAACCACTGGACCACCAGGAGAACCCCTGGCATGCTCTTAAGGTGATCTCAGTGGTCATCACAGCTGACACTATCCAAGTCACATTTTCACGTGTCCCACTGACATACCCAAAATCTCTGTGGAAAAAGCATGTCCCAGGCCACGGATGCAGGCAGGGGAATTATTGTAACCATGTCTGTAGGTGTCTACCATGTCTTTTAGAGGTGTGTTTGCGAGGGCGCTCATTCTATTGTTCACTTACTCAAGCAACATGTATTTATTGAACGCCCACCACGGGGGCCAGCTCAAGATGCTGAGCAATTAGTTGTGACCAAGTTGGCAAGCCCTGCATTCTCATGGAAACTATATTCTAGTAGAGAAAGGCAAGTGTGCAAATAAGCAAAAGAAAAGAAAGTGAAAGTCGTTCAGTCGTGTCCAACCATTTGTGACCCCATGGACTATACAGTCCATGGAATTCTCTAGGCCAGGATACTGGAGTGGGTAGTCTTTCCCTTCTCCAGGGGATCTTCCCAACCCAGGGATCGAACCCAGGTCTCCAGCATTGCAGGTGGATTCTTTACCAACTAAGCTATGAGGGAAGCCCAAAAGAAAAATATCGGGGTAATTTAATCATCATTATACAGAGAGTGCAGAGAATCAAAATGTGGTCAGGTGACAGAGAAATAAGGGGAAGGTGCAGATACAGGAGTATTCAAGGAGGAACTGAGCTTGCAAAGACCTAGAGGCAGCAAGAGTTCTGGACAGAATGGAGGAAGAGAAAGAAAACCAGAGCCCTTCCAGAGGGTAGGCGGTGGGGAACATGGGTGATGAGGGCACAGATGTGGCCGGTCTTAGACCACAGAGGGTCCAGACACCGGGCACTGGAGGCTGAAATAGGGTCTACGTGGAATGGGAAGCTACTTGAAGGTTTTAAATGAGTCAGGAGGGAGAGCGTAATGTGATCTAATTTATGTCTTTAGATGATCATTCTGGGCTTCCCTAGTAGCTCAGAGGGTAAAGAATCTGCTTGCAGTGCAGGAGACCAGGGTTCAATCCCTGGATTGGAAAGATCCCCTGGAGAAGGAAATGGCAACCCACGCTAGTATTCTTGCCTGGAGAATCCCATGGATAGAGGAGCCTGGCAGGCAACAGTCCATGGGGTCGCAATGAGTTGGACGCAACGGAGTGACTAACACCCACATGAACATCCTGGATGCTGGGTGCAGGTGAGACTGTAGATGGACAAGACTGACAACAGGCAGAACTCTTGGGAGCCCGGGAAAGTAATTCAGCCAGAGATCACGCTGGCTTGGAATGTGGGGCTGGAGGAGGAGATTGAGAGAAACTGGTTGCTTGGGGAAAGCTTCTGAAGGTAAAGACTCTTGCACTCGATGAGAGCTTGGATATGAGAGGTGAGTGTGTGAAGAACTTGCAGACATTGGCTTTTGGTGCCGGCTGGTTGGTGGTGGTGGCCGAGGAAAGGATGGAAGAGGAGCTAGTCTGTGGGTGATGATAGGAATCCAAGCTCTGTGTGGGACTTGTGAAATCCGAAGGATCCTTGGACTAGCAGCTGTCATTTTCACACGGCATGAGATGTGATGGCATGTGTAAATTTCACGAGAGAGATCAGGTAGGACACAGAAACTGAGGGCCTCTTGGCAGATAGAGGGGATGTAACACCATGGGAATAGACGGGCTCACCAGGGAGGGTGTAGAAAAGAGAAGGGACCCAGGACCGAGTCCACCGGAAGTCAAGCAGAGAAGGAGCTTAGAATGAAAGGAGCCAACACAGAGGATGGGGATGCTCGGATAACATGGAACCTGCAAGAAGGGAGAATTTCAAGGACAGAGAAGGGACAGTTGACTTTGAGACTCGAAAAAGTCTGAAGACAGAGAAATGATATCAGATTTGGTGATGAGAGGTCACTGCTGCCCTTGTCTAGAGCAGAGACTCGGGAGCTAGCAGTCCCTGGAGATGGATAGAAGTGGCCGAAGATGGCAAGTTGTGCAGAGAGACAGAGGCTCAGGCCACTTTAAAGTTCTGGCATAAGCCCAGCTCTGTCTGGAAGCATGAGACAGGAAACAGCTTGGTCAGGACACAGGAGCTGACTCAGCCGATTAAAGGAGACTCGCAGAACACAACAAAGCTTAGATCTGTTCCATGTGGTTCCAGAAGGCTGAGTTGAGACTGAAGGGCAGGGGGTGGGGGGCAGGGATTTTTCCAAGGCAGATTCGGGCTCAGGCCCCGGGGAGAACAGCCAGAGCTGTTCACAAGGGAAGTAGACTGCCTTACAGAGCAACATAGGCTGACTCTATCTTAGCCTCCAGTGCCTGGTGTCTGGACCCTTTCTGGTCCAAGACTGGCTCATCTCTGTGCCTCCTGGTCCTCCAGCAGATCTGGCAAAAGTGGTTCCACAAACCTTTTTTGTTTTGGAGAGAAAAGATCTGCACCTGCTGATGTCAGCAAGGGCTCTGGGGTGTCCAGCAGTCCTTGTGCTGAGGGAACCCCAGCCTCCCCCTAGTCAGCATCCTAGTCAGCACGGTCCTACTCCAGGAAACACATGCAGGGTTACCTCCTACCCTCTGCAATCTCATCACACTATGATCAACTCAGTGATGGACTCAAACTTTTAAATGCCAAGGTCAAGACCATGGGAAGGCAAGGAGTTTCAGATGGACATGCACATGCTGCTATATTTTAAATGGATAACCAAGAAGGACCATGGAACTCTGCTCAATGTCATGTGGCAGCCTGGATGGGAGGGAGTTTGGGGGGAAATGGATGCCTGTATATGTATCGCTGAGTCCCTTTGCTGTTCACCTGGAACTATCATAACATTGTTAATCGGCTCTACCCCAGGACAAAATAAAAAGTATAAAGTTTGAAAAAAAGCATGGGCTGGAAATGACAACTGGGGGCTGCTGTGAGTGTTAAGTGAAAAAGACGCTCATCCCCGTGTTGTGTGTGGTCCCTGGATACATAACCAGATCTCCCCATATTATCTCATCTGCATTCCCTGCGAGTTCTGACATAAAGACACCCCACGGTGTAATGGGATGTTCAGAGGAAAGTGGTCTTCAAAAGAATTTTTACAGCAAGATATAAAACCATTTTAACACTTTGAAATGGCATTTGCATTCTGGAGGGAAGGCTGGACTTTGCCTTGGGCGGGCTGTACTCACTATTCTTGATTGAACCTGAAGGAAAACAGCCCAAATGCAGCTGCTTCCAACCAAAAGGATGGCTTTCTGGTTAGCTTCTTTTAAAAATGGCAACCCACTCCAGTATTCTTGCTTGGAAAATCTCCTGGACGAAGGAGCCTGGTGGGCTACTGTTCACAGTCACAAAGAGTCGGACACCACTTAGCGATTAAACAACAACGTACATCCCTCAGTACATATTTATCTTATAACTGGGAGTGTGCGGTCTTCACGGTGACCCAGATGGTAAAGAATCTGCCTGCAATGCAAGAGACCCAGTTTCCATCCCTGGGTCAGAAGGATCCCCTGGAGAAGAGAACAGCTATCCACTCCAGTATTCTTTTCTGGAGAGCTCTATGGACAGCAGAGCCCGATGGGCTATAATTCCTGGGGTTTCAAAGAGTACTCATTGGGAGTGTGTACATTTTGACTTGTCGTTCAGTTGCTCAGTTGTGTCTGACTCTTTGCAACCCCATGGACTGCAGCACACCAGGTTTCCCTATTCTTCACAATCTCCTAGAGTTTGCTCAAATTCATGTCCATTGAATCAGTGATCCCATCCAACCATCTCATTCTCTGTCATCCCCTTCTCCTCCTGTCTTCAAACTTTCCCAACTTCAGGGTCTTTTCAAATGAGTTGGTTCTTCACATCAGGTGATCAAAGTATTGGAGCTTCAGTATCACTCCTTCCAATGAATATTCAGGGTTGATTTCCTTTAGGATGGACTGGTTTGATCTCCTTGCAATCCAAGGGATTCTCACAAGTCTTCTCCAACACCAAAGTTTGAAAGCATCAATTTTTTTGGAAAAAAACAGAGCTTTGACCATATGGGCGTTTGTCAGCAAAGTGCTCTTTAAAACACTGTCTAGGTTTTTCATCGTTTTTCTTCCATTCTGACTGCCTTCATCAAGTTTCCCCTGCTTCCTCCAACCTCTGATAACCACTAGTGTGATCTCTTTTCCTATTGTTTTGTTTGTTTGCTTTTGAAGCATGATTGACCCACAAGACTCTGTTAGTTCCTGGTACAAGACATAGGGATTCAATATTTCTATAAGTTTTAAAATAATCATCATGATGTCTAGATACAAAGGAATTGCATAGATATTGACTACATTCCTCACACTGTACATTTCATACTCATGACTCATTTATTTTGCAACTGGAATGTTGTACCTTTTAATCTCCCTCACCTATTTCTATTTTTAATATCTTTCTCTGTACTTAGAAGATATATCAGAGGAAGGAGGTGCAGGGTGGAAAGGAATACAGATTTTACAGGTGATTTTATACAGCAATAAAATTTCAATCTGGAGTTTAATACATCATATTAGCAGCTTCTTCCCACTCAGTAAAACAAAAGCATCAACAACCACGAACTGAAATTTCTAATCATGGGTTTGTTGTTTTGTTGTGGTTTTTCTGAGGGGAGGAGGAGTTGCTTTTTAAAATTGAAGCATAGTTTATTTACAACGTTGCATTAATTTCAGGGGTACAGCACAATGATTCAATTATATATATATATGTATATATATATACATACACACACACACGTGGCTATTCTTTTTCAGATTCTTTTCCTTTATAAGTTATTACAAAATACTGTGTATAGTTCTCTGTGCTATAGAGTAGGTCCTTGCTGGTTATCTATTTTACATGTGGTCGTGTGTTCATGTTAATCCCCAAATCCTAGTTTAGTCCTAGTTGATCCCCAAATCCCACTCCTTTGCACTTTGGTAACCGTCATTTGCTTTCTATCTCTGTCCCTTATCTATTGCTTTCCCGCCCCCTACACCCCTGGCAATGCCCTGTTTTTACCTGTTGCTCAGTTTCTGTCGTTTTATGTTTGTTAATTTGTTTTTCTTTTCAGATTTCTCATATAAGCGAAATCATACAGTATTTGTCTTTCTTTCTTCTTATTTCATTTAGCATAATACCTTCTAAGTCTATCCATGTTGTCATAAATGGCAAGATTTTATTCTTTTTTATGACTGAGTAATATTCCATGGTGTATATATACACCATATCTTCTTTATTCATTTATCTTTTGATGGGTACTTAGGTTCCTTCTATATTTTGATTACTGTAAAAAAAAATCGTGGGACTTCCCTGGTGGTCCAGTAGTTAAGAATCCTCCCGCCAATGCAAGGGACATAGGTTCAATCCCTGGCCCCAGAAGATCCCACATACCTTGGAGCAATTAAGCTCATGTGTGTGTTGAAATCTTAATGCTCAGAGATGATACTATTTGGAGGTGGGGAATTTGGGAGGTACCTAAGTGAATGGGATCCGTGCCTGATGACAGAAGCCCCAGAGAGCTCCCTCCCGCCTTCCACCATGTGAGGGCACAGCTAGAAGGTGATAGCTGTGAACCAGGAAGCGGGCCTTCCCCAGAACATGATCATGCTGGGGCCTTGATCTTGCAGTTCCCAACCTCCACAGCTGTAAGAAATAAATTTATGTAGTTTATAAGCCACGGAGCCTGTGGTGCTTTGCTACAGCAGCCCAAGTAGACTAAAACAAGCCTCCTCTGGTGCCTCTGGTGCAGGTCCTCAAGTACATGTCCTCACAATCTGGAGACCTGAAAATTACAGATGATCGTGTTCATCCACGCCATTAGGACTAACTCAAATGTGTTCTTCTTTATAGCTGAGTAATATTCCATTGTATATACGTACCACAATTTTTGTATCCATTCATCTGTCAGTGGACATCTAGGTTGTTTCCATGTCCTAGCTACTGTAAAAAGTGCTGCAACAAACGTAAAGCCTGTTATAAAGAGTGAAGTAAGTCAGAAAGAGAAAGACAAATATTACTCATTAACGCATGTGTATGGAATCTAGAAAGACGGTTCTGATGAACCTGTTTACAGGGCAACAGTGGATATACAGACAGAGAGAACAGACTCATGGACACAGTGAGAGAAGGAGAGAGTGGGACAAATTGAGAGAATGGCGTGGAAACATACATGACTGTACATAAAATAGGTAGCAAATGGGAATGTGCTGTGTGACACGGGGCCCAACCCAGTGCTCTGTGGCAATCTAGAAGGGTGGGATGGGGTGGGAGATGGGAGGAGGGGTCAGGAGGGAGGGGACTTATATGTACCTGTGGTTGATTCACGTGGATGTATGGCAAAGGCCAATACAATATTGTAAAGCAATTATCTTCCAATTAAGAAAAAAAGAGATGATTATGTCACCCTTCATTTTCCCACTCCCAACACAGAGTGACTATCAAAGGGTAACGCAGTGACACTCCCAGTCAAGGATGGCGGGGGCAATACGAAGTCAGAAGAATGGGAAGTGCCTAGGAATCCCTGGTCCCTCACAATTCTGAAATGCAGCTGGGTCCAGATCACTGGTTCCTTGGCTAAAGCACAGTCCTGCTCCCCGAGAGTGGTTCTCTGTGACTCTGGGTTCTTGGTTCTGCTGCGTCATCCTTCCTGTCCCGTAAGAAATAGCCCAGGCACACAGTCAACTCACTTTCTCAGTCTGCCTCCCCCTAAACCATGTTCAGACCCAAAAAGTGGCTTGTCATTCCCAACTGACTCTGTCCCTTCAGTCTAAGCTGACACATTTCCTCTAAAATTCACATGGGTTTCCTGTTATCAAATTATAAAAGACCCGTTTCTTCCTAAGATATATCCTTTTACGTTTTGCGCTGCCTGTGAGGTTGCTATGCGACCATACCCTTTAGATTCTTTTTTGAAAAAGGGCCCTGCTGTCTAGCAGAAATGGTATAAAAGTGCTCCCTAAGATTGTTAGAGTCCTCTTGTCCAACAGCGAACGTCTGCAAAGCACATCCCGATTACAAATCTTCCTGATATCTTAAGGCCTCGTAGGTGTACTCTGGACTTCATTTTACCTTGACAGGTCATACTTTACTGGCAGTCCCTGGGTTTGATCTTTGCCATGAGGCCATTTCTTACTTTGAAAACATCTTGTCATTTAGAAGGATTGCCCTGAGTTCTCTACATTTCCTCAAAACTCTGTGAAAGCCAAACAGCTCCTTTTTCTTTCAGCTCATCCATCTACATCCATATTGTATATGCAGGTAAGAGGAGCCAGTTGGCACTTTTAACATTCCACTTAGAAACCTCCTTAGCCAGATACACAAGTTCATTAGGTACAGTTTTTATGCTCCAAGTTGACACAGCCAACCATCTCACTAATTGTCCTGCCAGTATATAAATCACATCCCTTTTCTTCCAGTCTCCAATAAAAATCGCTTTCCTTCAAACCTTCATTGACAGTCTTTTTGAAATCCTTCCAAGTCTCATCTGCCAAGCAGTCCCAGATAGATCAGCATCTCATTTCCCGGGGACTAATGTCTTCTCAGCTTATCTGTTACTGTGTAAGAAACCGACCCAGAACTTAATGGCTCAGAATAACAATTTATTACTGCTTATCATTCTATGGATTGGCTGGGCTCACTTGGGATCTCTCATAGAGGTATAGTCAGAGGTATAGGCAGTGGGGCTGTCAATCAGGTGGCTGCTCCATGAACCTTGGGCTTCTCACAGTATAATGGCTGGATTCCAAGAAGGAATGTCCCAAGAATAAGCATCTCCAAAAATCCAGGAGGAAGATCCAAGACTACATATGATCTCGCCTTGAGCATCACTTCCACTGTATTCTTTGATCTCCAGAACAAAGCAGTCACAAGCTAGCCCACATCCAATCAGCTGGAGAAATACACCCCATCTCCTAATGGGATATGGTCATGTGGGTACAAGGAGGAAGGGAACTGCTGGTGGCCACCTCTGGAGGTGATCTACTACATCAGGGAGGGGCAGGCAGTGGGTTTGAGAGCAGGTGACTAGTACCCTTAATCTCACTTCCCTGTCATCATAGCATTTATTAATATTACCGTTTCTAATTAGATATCATGTCGCTCAATAGAATATAGTCTGCATGAAGGCAGGGGTCACGTCTGTTTCTATGCATCATTGTGTTTTCATACTTAGCACAAAGGCTTGTCCTTCCTGAGTGCTCAGGATGTACAGTGTTTGTGTAATAAATTAATGAACAGGGTATAGAACTGCCCAACTTCTCCACGGGAGTTTTGGGGAGAACTATAAAGGCCCCATTTCCACTGAAGCATATAGGTGTCTGTCCTTGGATGAAGAGTAGCAGAACTCTCATTCATTCAAGATGCTTATTAACCATCAGCTTATTATAGATGAGTAATTTTCAAAGCACCTCCCATAAATTTGCTGCTGCTGCTAAGTCACTTCAGTCGTGTCCGACTCTGTGTGACCCCATAGACAGCCGTCCACGAGGCTCCCCGTCCCTGGGATTCTCCAGGCAAGAACACTGGAGTGGGTTGCCATTTCCTTCTCCAATGCAGGAAAGTGAAAAGTGAGAGTGAAGTCGCTCAGTCGTGTCCGACTCTTAGCAACCCCATGGACAGTAGCCTACCAGGCTCCTCCATCCATGAGATTTTCCAGGCAAGAGTACTGGATTGGGTTGCCATTGCCTTCTCCACCCATAAATGCTGGACATTAGCATTTCTTGGCTTCGAATGTGTGTGGCAGGAGGGAGGCGTCAGGGTGGTCAGTGGGTAAAGCAGAAACCTTGGTGCCCCCAGTCGTAACGAGTGTGAGTTGATGGGAATGGGCCTCCAAAGCTGTGTTGAAACCAGTTCCAGGTGGTTTTAATGCCCAGGAAAGTGTGAAAACCTCTTCAGGAGACGATATTGACGTCTGGAGGTGGGCAAGATGGTCCAGGCGGAGAGGAGAGGGACACAGGGCCAAGGGGAGACCATCAAGGAAACAGCCCCCCAGTATAGCAGTGAGCAAGACAGGCCCGTCTCTGCCCCCAGTGGGCCTCTATTCTCTCGAGGAGCAGGGTGGAAAGCAAAGAATCCCAAGGATGTTGATTGCACTGATCTAGAACAGAGGAGATGGTGGGGGAAGGGGGCGGGACACTGCCAGAGATTCTGATGACAGACACCACACAGAACACAGCTTGTCCTGAAGATGGCAGATAAGCCCCAAAGGTTTTTGGAGACCCACAAACAACTCAAACTGCTTTCTTAAAGGCCCATCCATGGATCAAGAGCAGAATACTCTGCCTGGCCCCTTGGTGATGCCAGCCACTCAGCATCTCACCAAAGAAAAGCAGAACAAAATTACTGTTGTCTTTCGGTTGCTAAGTTGTGTCCGACTCTTTGAGACCCCACGGACTGCAGGCTCCTCTGTCCTCCATTGTCTCCCAGAGTTTGTTCAAATCTACATCCATTTGGCCATCTCCAAACGCCTGGCATTTCTCCTTTCCCCCACTCCTCTGTCTCGTATACAAATCCTGTCTTTGCTTTGGCTACATGGAAATCAATCTAGCGTTAGTTTGCCTTGTACAGAAGCAAAGTAATGTGCTTGTTATTACCTGCATCTGATTTATTCTTTGACAGGAGACACTATGATTATCTCCATTTTACAGATGAGAAAACCGAGGCTCAGAGAGCTGAAAAGGCTTCTCTGATGTAAGTGGGAGCCGGGATCCTGATCCAGGTCTTCCGTCTCCAAATTCCCTTCTCCCCATCCTTTCCCCTGGACAGCTCTCAGCCTGGGAAAAGCAAACCATCCAATTCTGTCTGTTAAAGGAGGCATTTCCAGGGGCAAGAAAAGGACCCGAGATCCACTAGGCATTTCTTATAGGATTGGATGCCAATATGATTTTATTAGGTGCCAAAATACACCTCCTTTAGCCCCTTTAGAGCCAGGGAAGGACGCAAGATTCCCTTCACTGGGAGGAAATGTGGGGGAAACAGGGCTCTACCTGGGGACATATATAAGTCTGCCTAATTTAATTTTTTCATGGAGGATTATTCAGGGAAGATCAGAGTATGTCTCATCACGGCTAAGCCCAAGTCCTGTAACAGGAAGGGAGCCAGACAGAGGCCACTGCAAGTAGAGGGGCTCAGTCCTGGGGAAACAGCGCCATCTGCTGGATCTCTGTAGTGTGACCTACCCGTGACAACAAAAAACGTTCAGAAAATAGCATCTCAAAGACACATATAATCCTAATGTTTTAGTGTTTGGAGTTAAATGTGAGATTATGCAAGGGTTTTACCCACTTAGCACTTAAAGCTTAAAATATGTATTAAGCACCTAATAAAATAAGATGAACAGAGGCTGCATTTGGCAAGGGGGCACCCCACTCCAGTACTCTTGCCTGGAAAATCGCATGGACGGAGAAGCCTGGTAGGCTGCAGTCCATGGGGTCGCTAGGAATTGGGCACGACTGAACGACTTCAGTTTCACTTATCACTTTCATGCATTGGAGAAAGAAATGGCAACCCACTCCAGTGTTCTTGCCTGGAGAATCCCAGGGACGGGGGAGCCTGGTGGGCTGCCGTCTATGGGGTCACACAGAGTCGGACATGACTCAAGTGACTTAGCAGCAGCAGCAGCAGCAGCCTACCATCACACACACACACACACACACACACATACATGTTCGTAGAGTCCTATGCACATACAGACATATACACACATGCCTGTGTACCTACAGATACAAGCTCATTTTAGGTGTTGACAAGCGTTCTGAATAAGACAAAGGGTGAAAGACACTCTTTCCACTTATTATGTCGCTGGCTGTTTAGTTGCTAAGTTGTGTCCGTCTCTTTTGTGTTCCCACAGACTGTAGCCTATTAGGCTCCTCTGTCCATGGGATTCTCCAGGCAAGAATACTGGAATGGGTTGCCATTTCCTCCTCCAGGGGATCTTTCCGATCCAGGGATCGAATCCATGTCTCCTGTAGTGCAGGTGGATTCTTTACCATTGAGCCACTGGGGAAGCCCACTTTTTTCATTCAGCTCAGTTCAGTTCAGTTGCTCAGTCGTGTCTGACTCTTTGTGACCCCATGAATCACAGCACGCCAGGCCTCCCTGTCCATCACCAGCTCCCAGAGGTCACTCAAACTCACGTCCATCAAGTCAGTGATGCCATCCAGCCATCTCATCCTCTGTCGTCCCCTTCTCCTCCTGCCCCAATTCCTCCCAGCATCAGAGTCTTTTACAGTGAGTCAACTCTGTATGAGGTGGCCAAAGCACTGGAGTTTCAGCTTCAGCATCAGTCCTTCCAGTGAACACCCAGGACTCATCTCCTTTAGAATGGACTGGTTGGATCTCCTTGCAGTCCAAGGACTCTCAAGAGTCTTTTCCAACACCACAGTTCAAAAGCATCAATTCTTCGGTGCTCAGCTTTCTTCACAGTCCAACTCTCACATCCATACATGACCACTGGAAAAACCATAGCCTTGACTAGATGGACGTTTGTTGGCAAAGTAATGTCTCTGCTTTTGAATATGCTGTCTAGGTTGGTCATAACTTTCCTTCCAAGGAGTAGGCCACCAGAGGAGCCCTTAAAAATCAAACCAGTAGGAAAAAAAGAAGTAAACCAGTAGGTAATTACATGAGTTTGAGCAAATTCTGGGAGATGGTGAAGGACAGGGAAGCCTGGCATGGTGCAATCCATGGGGCTGCAGAGTCTGACATGACTGTGACTGAGCAACAACAAGATAATTACATCATAGAGACCTTGGTTAAACACCTACTTGGAGGAGAGGAATATTAAGTGTCCTGTGTGCTTAAGGTAAAATTTTCACAGAACAGGTCATGCACGGATTCAAACTGCGCCATTTCAGACAACTTAAATAAAAATCAAAGACATGGGCTCCTAGGACTTTTTCATTCTATGGCCTTCCCACCAGCATCTTCTCCCCAGGCCCAGAGCTTGTTAGAATGTGGAATTTGAATCTGTGTTTTAACAGGATCCCTTGGTGGTTTGTATTTGCAGTAAAATTTGAGAAACCCTGCTCTGGAAAACTTGTTACAGACCTCAAGTTCTCGAGACATGACAAGAGAGATTGGTGTTGAAACTGCTGATAGAGCATTTTAATGGTTGTTTCATAAACTGTGGGAAGAAAGCAGTACTCTTAAATACATATGTTATAATATGTATGTGGGTTTCTCAGGTGGCTCAGTGGGTAAAGAATCTGTCTGCAATGCCAGGAGACGCAGGTTCGATCTCTGGGTCGGAAAGATCCCCTGGAGAAGGGCATGGCAACTTGCTCCCATATTCGCAAAGAGTTGGACATGACTGAAAACACATGCACATAATACATATGCATCACTAAATTAGTAGAATCCTGGGCTTGGATTCCAAGTCTTTCATTTCTTTCAACTGTGTGACCCTGGCCAAGTCACTCAACTCCTCTGTGCCTCAGTGTTCTCACTGGCACAATTTAAAATTCATGTCAAAAATAAATAAATAAAATTAATGTTAAAGCATATTTAAGATAGTGCATTAAATACATCTGACTGTAATGTCTACACTCATACAAGTTGTTTTTCATGTACTTGTATTTTTTATTGAAGTATATATAGTGGATTTACAATGCTGTGCTCATTTCAGGTGTATAACAGTGATTCAATTATATATATATATATATATATATATGTTTTTCAGATACTTTCCCCTTATATTTTATTAAAAAATACTGAGTAGAGCTTCCTGTTCTATACAGTGAATCCTTGTCGGTTATCTATTTTATGTATATGCATGTGCGTATTAAGTCACTTCAGTTGTGTCCAACTCTTTGCGACCTCATGGACTGCAGCCTGCCAGGCTCCTCTGTCCATGGGATTCTTCAGGCAAGAATACTGGAGAGGGTTTCCATGCCCTCCTCCAGGGAAATCTTCCCAACCTAGGGGTCAGGTCTCATGTCTCCTGCGTGGACAGACAGGTTCTTTTCCACTAGCACCATCTGGGAAGCCATTTTTACACTAATCCCAAACTCCTGATACATCACTACCCTCCCCCCTCCACCGCCTTCCTCTGTTGATCGACTCTGTTAACCTCAGTAAACACGTACCCAGTTGATCAAAGGAACAGATGAAAACGCAAGTGACACTGGAAGGCGTGGAAGAGGAGCAGCTCACCCGAAGTCATTCCACAAAGCGACGCCCCACCCCGTCCCTTGGCGGTGCCCTTTACTCTGTGTGCCTCACAGCTGGTGTCTCCTGGCACAGAGGTCAGAGGTCCTTTCCGGGGACACTGGCCCCAGAAGGAGGCTAGTATCAGGACAGGAAACCCCAGTTCGGAGACTGGCTCCAGGTGGGGAAAAAGGGGGCTTAGCATTGCTTCGGTCTTGGCTCAGACCTTGAAAAGTGCAGGGACATGGGAGTGGGCTTTTGGGGAGTGGGGACGATAAGGGATCTAAGCTAGAAAGACAGGCTCTGCAGAGAACAAGTCCAGGTGCATGGACCATAGCCTGTGGGCCAGTTTCTCTACCCCCGTAGGCTCTCTTGAGTCATTAAAACAATCCTTGCGTAATGTTTAGTCTGGAGCCAGCTGTGCTAGACGGTGTCCTGGCCGCAGGGCCAGGGGCCATGAGGTCAGCCTGGCGATGATGGGTTTGTAAGAAGTGAACAAGAGGTGGACACAGAGAATGGGGCTCCAGGGCTGGCCACCTGGAGATGCTGGCCTTGTGCCAGGGTATCCCCAAGACCCATCAGAAGGAATCACAGGACGTGGAAGACCTATTTGATGGTTTATTATGGTGAAAGGGTACAGACTTTTATTAAAGTGAAGATAAAAGGTGCACAGGGCGGAGTCCAGGAGAGATGGATTCCCAGCTGCCCCTCCCTAGTGGACCTTCTTGGACAGCAGTTCATTCTCCCACACCGACGTGACATGTGCCAAATGATGCCCACTGGGGATGCTAACTTGGGCCGTGGTGTCTAGGGTCTTTATTGGAGGCCAGTGGAGGAGGTGCTTACTACCCAGCTACTCAGTCCCTAGCACCCAGGGGTCAAACTGATCTAGAGTACCCAGGGCCAGGGGCAGCCTGGTGGGGCCTGAGAAGCTTGGGTTGTTAGTGATGATCCTGTCCACACAGAGCCCGACCAGGGGACCTAGGAGATCCTGTGTGAGTCACAGACAAGCCCCGCCTGGCAGGAAGCTGTTGCCTAAATCTGGAGTCCCCAGTGGCCTGCTAAACGCTGATATGCAGGGGGCAGCGAGGGCCACCGGGAGCAGGGGCAGGGGCACGGAGCACAGACCAGCTCCTGAGACTCCCCTTCCCCACCCTGTACCCAGGGCGCTGAGTGTGGGCACGGAGCGCCAAGTTCAGTGTCTGTCCACGGCTGCTTCCGCATCCTTTGGGCAGGGGTCCATCCTCCATCCATCCACTGTTGTGATGTGCTGTCCTCGCCCTGTGGGGTGGGGGGGCACAGACTGGGCTAGAGGCTCACAGAAGACCCTGGACATTGGGGCAGGGAGTTCCTGGGTCCCGGTTAGCCATGGGATGGTCTCAGGGAGGAAGAAAGAAGGAGCTTCGGGTGCGCACAGCCCCTCGGCCCCATTGACTCAAGGTCCTGCAGGAAGGGAGCTCCTAGAGAAAGTCAGAGAGGGCCAAGAGTAGGAGTCCTAGAAGCAGGGTCTAAGCGGGGGCTACCTGCAGCTCAGTAGAGCCTCTGGCCAGAAGGAATATCACCTATGCATGCACACACGTGAGTGTGTGTGCGTGCATGTATGTGTGTACACACAGGTGCAGTGCAACCCATCAGGGCCTGCCACACACTCACAGCCAAAGTATAGCTCTTGCTGCACCCTGACTGTTGAGCACAATCCAAGGCCCCACAGGGCTCCCAGCCATTCAGACGGTCCACCTCTATCACTTGCGCACCAGTGGCTGGCCTCGATGGGACTTGGGTGCAGCAAAGATGACCTAGCGAAAAGGGCGCTAGGCTGGCGGCCACCAAGATCATTGTCATCCCAGACCCAGCGCAGGCACTGCCTCCTAAGGATCCAGGAGATCCCCTGCTCTGCACCTCCCTAGCCCCCGGGGCAGATTCCACTCTCCCCGCAGAGTGTCCTGCTCATCAAGCCGACAGGAGTCGCATCTTATTCAGACCTGTACCTCTGTCACCATCCATCCAAGCAGTAAGCCTCTGTGGTTTGCTGGGTGGGAGTCTAAGCACTGGAGACACAGCAGGAAACAAAGCAGAGATACTGGCCCTCATGACATGCTCCAGGCTGCGATGGAGGGAGCCCTCGGTGAAGGCTGGTTCAAGGCCACAGTGTGAAAGAAACTGCCACGGATAACCAACAAGGACCTACCGTAGAGCACACGGAATTCTGTTCAATGTTCTGTGGCAGCCTGGATGGGAGGGGAGTTTTGGGGGAGAATGGATCCGTGTATTACTATATGTATGACTGAGTCCCTTCACTGGTCACCTGAAGCTATCCCAGCTATCACGGTTGTTAATCAGCTATGTGCTCAGATGCTCAGTAGCGTCTGACCCTGCAGCTCCTTGGGTTGTAGCCCGCCAGGTTCCTCTACCCATGGGATTTTCCAGGCAAGAGGACTGGAGTGAGGTGCCATTTCCTACTCCGGAAATCTTCCTGTCCAAGGGATGGAACCCTTGTCCCTTGCGTCTCCTGCACTGGTAGCCATATTCTTTACCACGAGCGCCACCTGGGAAGCCCATTAAGCAACTCTCAGTTCAGTTCAGTTCAGTTCAGTCGCTCAGTCGTGTCCGACTCTTTGCGACCCTGTGAATCGCAGCACGCCAGGCCTCCCTGTCCATCACCAACTCCCGGAGTTCACCCAGACTCAAGTCCATCGAGTCAGTGATGCCATCCAGCCATCTCATCCTCTGTCATCCCCTTCTCCTCCTTCCCCCAATCCCTCCCAGCATCAGAGTCTTTTACAATGAGTCAACTCTTCACATGAGGTGGCCAAAGTACTGGAGTTTCAGCTTTAGCATCATTCTTTCCAAAGAAATCCCAGGGCTGATCTTCTTCAGAATGGACTGGTTGGATCTCCTTGCAGTCCAAGGGACTCTCAAGTGTCTTCTCCAACACCACAGTTCAAAAGCATCAATTCTTCAGCGCTCCTACCCCTACACAAAATAAAAAGGATTAAAAAAAAAAAAAAAAGAAAGAAAGAAATGCTAAAAATGGGTGTGTTAGACTGGTAGTCGGAGAAGGCAATGGCACCCCACTCCAGTACTCCTGCCTGGAAAATCCCATGGACGGAGGAGCCTGGTAGGCTGCAGTCCATGGGTCACTAAGAGTCTGACACGACTGAGTGTCTTCACTTTCACTTTTCACTTTCATGCATTGGAGAAGGAAATGGCAACCCACTCCAGTGTTTTGCCTGGAGAATCCCAGGGACAGGGGAGCCTGGTGGGCTTCCGTCTATGGGGTCACACAGAGTAGGACATGACTGAAGTGACTTAGCAGCAGCAGCAGACTGGTAGTAGGTATATAAACTGCTTTTTGGACTTAATTTGACAATCTACAAATATTTAGTATCTCTGACCAACAGCACTTCTTAGAATCTACCTGTAGTGGTTTCCTGGGGTCACCATGACAATGCATCACAGCCTTGATGGCTGAAAACAACAGAAGTCTATTCTCTCCCAGCTCTGGAGGCTGAAGTCTAAAAGCAGGTGTCGGCAGGGCCAGGTTGCCTCCGAGGACTCTCAGGGAAGACTCATTCTTCGCTTCTCCAGCTTCTGGTGTTTGCTGGGTTCCTTGGCTTCTGGCTGCATCACCCCGATCTCTGCCTCTATCGTCACGTCACCTTTTCCTCTGAGTCTGCGTCGCCTTTTCTGTCTCATATAAGGACATTTGTCATTGGGTTTAGACTCTCCCAGATACTCCAGGATCATCTCCCTGCCTCATTTCTGCAAAGTCTCTTTTTCCAATTAAAGTCACCTTCCCCCATGGCAGAGTGGTAAAGCATCCACCTGCCAATGAAGGAGACGCAGGAGATGGAGGTTTGATCCCTGGGTTAGGAATATCGCCTGGAGAAGGAAATGGCTTCCCACTCCACTATTCTTGCCTGGAGAATCCCATGGAGACAGGAGCCTGGCGGGCTTCCGTCCACGGGGTTGCTAGAGTCAGACACTAAGGAGCGATTGAGCACACGTGAGCGTGTGCAAGTCCCAGGGATTAGTATCTGACGTATCTTTTGGGGGACTACCATTCAACCTACTACATTAGCCTATGGCAAAAACCTCTCCCATTTTGTAAAAAACCTCCCTCATTAAAAAGGTTAAAATAAACTTTTTGCACAAACATTTTTAACCTTGTATAAAACTTACCATTGAAAACAGCCCATCAGTTAAACAATAGCATAATTAAGCAAAATTTAGTACAACACAGAATCGATTATTGTCACAGCCATTACAAACATTTCCAAAGTTTCATAACGTGGGAAATGCTCATATTGTAATACAGTAAGTGGAAAAAAACAGAACATAAAGTTTTCTTTAATGTCTGATTTGAAATATGCAAAATCATTTGAAGAATAATAAGTAAAATAAAATATGCCTTATGAAAAGTATTTGTCATCTGTGAATGGGATTATTGGCCTATTATTCCCTCCTCTTTCTAGTCCTTTAAAGGAACACAAATTGTTTTTATGATTTGAGAAAGTTTTGTTTAAAAAAAAAACAGAAATTTAAACATGGTGATTGATCACCTACATTTATTTGGGCTTCCTCTTGAAATTAAAAGTAAAGGAAGTAAAGGAATTTTTAAAAGATACAAAATAGATATAAATGGTAAATAACACGAAGGTAAAGGACAAGAAGGAAGAGAGGAGACGAGCGAGAAGGAGAGGAGTTGGTCAGTTTTGAGGGTCTGGGAACTGTGTGCAGAGCTCTGGGCGCCACACAAGCTAAGGGGGAGCGCGGGTCTGACAGTGAGGGTGTGAGGCCGGAGACCCGCAGGACACTGCCTGCTCCTCCATCCCACCCCAGGGGCCTGAGCCCCCGGGACGGGGGACAGTGAGTCCAGCAGAGGGTGTGGGCTGAAAACCAGAGAGGCCAGTGGAAATAGATACACCGGTGAAAGACCTCCCAGCCTCCACTCCAGCTTCTAGAAGATAGGCTCACACCTCCCAGGTGGGATGGAAGAATCTTCTCTGGAGAAATTAAATGGCCTCAGAAAAGAGTCATGCAAGTACTGACATTTGAGATTCGAGAGTTCACCAGCAAAAGGTCAGCTCAGCACCCAGTTGCTGTACTGGGAAACCCACCAGCAGTCAGCAGCTCTAACCCACACACCCCACATACACTCTCTCTCTGCAAATACACACACTGCCTCTCAATCCTCTATTCAGTATCAATCTCCTAATGGGTTCTTTACTTTTCAAATGGGAGGCAGTAGCTAAAGGGTCTCCACCTGGAGAGTTTCCAGCACAAAGGAGAGGCCAGAATAGACAAATGAAGAGGAAACCTGGACGCCCAGGGAGAATGCAGACGTGTTTTAAAAGAGTGGTTTGGGGGGGGGGGGCAGGAAGGGTGTAAGTAATACCCTCAGATATGCAGATAACACCACACTTTTGACAGAAAGCGAAGAAGAACCAAAGACCCTCTTGATGAAAGTGAAAGAGGAGAGTGAAAAAGTTGGCTTAAAACTCAATATTCAGAAAACGAAGATCATAGCATCTTGTCCCATCATTTCATGGCAAATTGATGGGGAAACAATGGAAACAGTGACAGACTTTATTTTGGGGGGCTATAAAATCACTTCAGATGGTGACTGCAGCCATGAAATTAAAAGACGCTTGCTCCTTGGAAGAAAAGTTATGACCAACCTAGACAGCATATTAAAAAGCAGAGACATTACTTTGCCAACAAAGGTCCATCTAGTCATAGCTTTTACTCCAGTAGTCATGTAAGGATGTGAGAGTTGAACTATAATGAAAGCTGCGCACCGAAGAATTGATGCTTTTGAACTGTGGTGATGGAGAAGACTCTTCAGAGTCCCTTGGACTGCAAGGAGATCCAACCGGTCCATTCTGAAAGAAATCAGTCCTGAATATTCATTGGAAGGACTGATGCTGAAGCTGAAACTCCAATACTTTGGCCACCTGATGCAAAGAACTTACTTATTGGAAAAGACCCTGATGCTGGGAAAGATTGAAGGCTGGAGGAGAAGGGGACTACAGAGGATGAGATGGTTGGAAGGCATAACCGAATCAATGGACATGAATTTGAGTAAACTCTGGGAGTTGGTGATGGACAGGGAGGCCTGCCATGCTGCAGTCCTTGGGGTCACAAAGAATCGGACATGACTGAGTGATAGAATTGAACTGAACTGAACTGAAGTAATAGCCTCAAAGTTAAGGTATGGTATTCATGAAAGATAAAGACAGAACAAGTGGCTATAAAAAGGATGCATTCACATTAAGATGGCTAAAAACCAAACAACAACACACAAAACCCAGAAAGTAGCAAGTGTTGGAGAGGCTATAGAGAAATTGGAATGCTTGTGCACTGTTGGTAGGAATGTCAAATAGTGCAGCCACTGTGGAAAAGAGTATGGCAGCTCCTCAAAAAATTAAACATAGAACCAACATAAAATCCAGTCATTCCACTTCTGGGTGTATACCACAAAGAACTGAAAGCAGAGTCTCAAAGTTATTCTGTACACCCACATCCACAGTAGCATTGTTCACAACAGTCAAAAACTGGAAGCAACCCAAATGTCTAGGGATGAATACGTGAATAAACAAGCGTGGCACAGGCACACGACGGATTACTGTGCTTGGTCACTCAGTCACGTCTGACTCGGAGCCCACCAGGCTCCTCTGTCCATGGGATTTTTCAGGTGGGGATACTGGAGTGGATTGCCATTGCAGGCAAGCCTGACCCAGGGATCAAACCCGTGTCTCTTGGCAGGTGGATTCTTTCCCACTTTGCCACCTGGGAAGTCCTAATGGATTATTCAGGTCAGTTCAGTTCAGTTGCTCAGTCGTGTCCGACTCTTTGCGACCCCATGGGATTTTCCAGGCAAGAGTACTGGGGTGGGGTACCATTGCCTTCTCCGACTTTCAGTGCAGTATTCAGTAAATTACAAGAGGTATTCGACACTTCTGTCACTCTGGCCTTTTGAAGGGAAGTTTTTGAGAACAGACTCTCTTTGGGGACCTACTTGGGGGCCCCTAGGTCATTTCCCTAGGAGAAGGCAATGGCGCTCCAGTACTCTTGCCTGGAAAATCCCATGGATGGAGGAGCCTGGTAGGCTGCAGTCCGTGAAGTCGCTAGGAGTTGGACACGACTGAGCAACTTCATTTTCACTTTTCACTTTCATGCACCGGAGAAGGAAATAGCATAGTGTCCTTACAGTTCATCTGTGTGGTAGATTGTGTTATTTATTTATTTATGGCTGCACTGGGTCTTCAGAATTCCACTTCGATGAACTACCTGGAGTGTCAAATTCAGAGAAACAGAAAGTAACAGGGTGGTTGCCAGAGCTGTGGCGGGGGTGGTGGATTGGGGAATTGTTTGATGGGTAAAGAGTTTCAGTTTTAGAAGATGAAAGGAGTTCTGGGGATGGATGGTGTGGTTATACGACAATGTGAACATACTTGAAAATGGTTACGATAGTAAATGTTATTTTTTAAAAAGATTAATCATTTAACAAAAGCCCTTACAAACTGTTTTAAACAGGTAGCAGAATTAAAGGTTGGAAGATGGGAACTTCCCTGGCGGTCCAGTGATTAAGGCTCTGCGCTCCCACTGCAGGGGCTGGGGGTGGGGCTCAAGAGGAACTAAGATCCCACACGCTGTGTGGTGCAACCAAAAAAGGCGGTGGGGGGAGGGAACTGGAAGATCTCTGCTCTACTATGACCTCAGTAGAGAGTTTTTCCCTAAGGACCCAATCAAAAAATGTCCCTTTCTATACCCTTACACTGATTTTTTTACTTCTTAGCTCTTAACCCACCTAACCAATAATTGGTCCACTTACCAGCTGTTCTCTCTCTCTCTCCCTCTACTCGACTACGATCCCCATGAGAACAGAAACGTTTTCTGCACTGTTTCCTGCTCTACCCCACAAAGCGGGGACAATGCCAGAACCAGGAGAGACAGATGGCAAATATTTATGGGAGAGACAGAGAAAAGACAGTCAGGATAATCTCCCAAAGAGGAGAACAAAAAGATAGGGTCTTTGAAAACAGCAGAGAAAAGGCGAGAAAACTATGAGGTCGTTCTAGAACCCTAACATCTAACATACAGGAATCAGAAAGAGAAACAGGAAAAGTCAGGGTAGGGGAATTCCCGAAGAAGTACTGGGAAAATTTCTCAGAAGTGAAAAACAGGACTCTCTAGATTGAAAGCCAGTGAAGGGGAAACAAAAGAGATTCACACAAAGGCACATACACCAAGGATAAAGAAAAGATCCTAAAGAGGATTTTTCCTATAAAGGAATCATCAAAGATTGGGACTCAGAATAGCATCAGATTTCCCGCTAACAGCACTGGAAGCTGGAAGGCAATGAAGCAACACCATCAAAATTTAAAGGGGAAATCTCTTCTGATCCAGACAAGCTACCAAATCTAGCACACAAGCAAAATGAAACCTTCTCAGACAAGCTGATCTCCAAAGGTGGACTTCCTATGCACCTTCTTTAGAAAGCTTTTGCAGGATGTGCTCCGGCAGAGCAAAGGGGTAAACTGAAAAAGACAAAGACTCAGGATGTAGGGAACAGAGAAATCAACACTGGGAAGACATGAAGGGAGTCCAAAAATACCGACAGGACAACCAGAGGACAGCTGAAGAGTGGAGGACTCCAGGAAGAGCTTGGGAGGAGGTGGAGGGGGACAGAGGACAGGCACATTTATTCATTCAATGCTTCTGTTTGAAAACTGCATTGATGGGGAGATGTCAGACTACTGTGCAAAGATTAAATATGAAATCCATCAGAAAATAATCAAATTAAAAAGACAATCATTATATCACTTATATGCGAAATCTGAAAAGGTAGAAACTCAAAGAAATGTAGAATAGAATGTTGGTTGCCAGAGCCTGGGGGATAGGGGAAATGGAGAGATGTTGGTCAAAGTGTACAAGTTTCTAGTTACAGAATGAATAAGATCTGGGGATCTACAGCATGGCGAGTATGGTGAACAATACTATATTAGATATCTGAAAGTTGCTAAGAGATTGGATTTTAAATGTTCTCTCTACCAAAAATAAACGGCAATTGTGTGAGCTGATGGATGTGTGGATGTCTTAACCAACCCTACTGTGGTCATCATCCTGAAGTAGATCAATGTATCAAATCATTGCGCTGTACACCTTAAACTTACACAATGTTGTATGTCAATTTTATCTCAATAAAAGAATGAAAAAGAAAAAAGCAAGTATTAATAAAGGGAAGGAAAAGCTGCACAAGAAAGAAATACAGCATTTGGCTTATCAGTGAAAAAAAATGTAATAGTCATCGTAATAATAATGCAAACACTATCAATTTAACCCCAAATTGTTATAACTGTATGGGAAATAAAGTAGAAGGGGGCAAGGGAGACATTGATGAGGATATAAGAGCACTGGATCCTTTTCTAGGAAAACAGTAAAGAGATAGGATGTCTGAAATTAGCAAAGAAGGAGCAAAGAAGCATAATATTAAGAAAGATGGAGGCGAGAAGAAGAAACAGCTTAGGGAAACAGGTGAAAGACGGCATCGCAACATTCATTGTCAGTCTGTCAGTATCATTTGACTTTGACATGTATTGACTTATTAAAGTGGACTAACTAATCGTTTAAAAATACCAGTGACTGGGAGTCTACAAACCTTACTGGACCGGGATGCCAACAATCAGAGGGTGACAGAGGACAAAAGCGACAAAGGAAAGGGCTGGGATCACGGACAGAGGGAGGGAGCGAGGGAAGGAGGCCTGGGCAGAGACACACCGGCCTGCACGTGAGAACCAGAGCCGGTCCCGAAGTAAGGTCGGAGGCTCTGCGCATGCGCAGAGCCAGAGGGCGGGCCAGGACTGCGTCTGAGGTCAGAGGGGAAATCCTGCAGATGATGGGAGCTCTTGGGGATAGCCCTCCGCCCTCCGCCTCAAGTACGGCTCAAGTACGCTCTTCCTGCCCTTGGGAATCTCACCAAATGAAACCCAGTGGGACCTCTGGCCTGTCCGCTTGTCCACACACCACGGGGACCCTGGGGGCACTTTTCCTTGCGCTTTGTTCACCTCTGCCCAGTTAGGCCTGCTCTGACGGCCTCCGTCTCAAAAGCTGACCCTCCACCTCCGCACATACCTAGTCAGGCACAGCCAGGGGGAACTTGCAAAAGCCCTGGGCTCCTGGCTGAGTATTTTGGGGGAAACGCAGATGAAATTCAGTGGCAAGAACAGTTCTTCCCTTCAGGGCTTCTACTCCCAGACCCGGTGGCCAGAGCTCCATAGAGGCTGAGGATGCAATTATTTGGCCAGGCCTCCGGAGTGACCCACAACGTGAGGACCGGAGTTCCAGTCCTGCTCCTCACTGGGTAGTGACCTTGGAGAGGGACTGCACCTCTCTGAGTCTGTTTTGTCATCTGAAAGGGAGCGATAACACCCTACATTTGCAGACCTTTTGTGACCAGTAAATTAGGGCTCTAAATGCCCAGCGCAGGGGAGGTGTTCAATAAACCTTTGTGTTCTGATCCCTGTCCGCTCATACCAAGTGATGCCCACCATGAAAATCTAGGAACCGCTTGTAGTAGTTTCCCGTCGCTTCTGTAACAAATAACCCCAACTTGATGGCTTAAGACGGCACGCATTTTTCTTCTTACAGTTCTGGAGACTAGAAATCAAATCAATTTCACTGAGCTAAAATCAAGACCTATATATATATATGTGGCAGCCTGGATGCAAGGGGGGCTTCCCAGATGGCACTAGGGATAAAGAACCTGCCTGCGAGTGCACAAGACAGGAGACAGATTTGATCCTGGATCGGGAAGATCCCCTGGAGGAGGAAATGGCAGCCCACTCCATTATTCTTGCCTGGAGAATTCCGTGGACAGAGGAGCCTGGAGGGCTACAGTCCATCCATAGAGTCACAAAGAGGTGGACAGGACTGAAGGGACTTAGCATGCAGGCCTGCTGGATAGGAGGGGGATTTGGGGGAGAATGGACACACGTGTGCGTATGGCTGAGTCCTTTTGCTCTTCACCTGAAACTACCACGTTATTAATAGGCTATACCCCAATACAAAATGAAAAGTTTAAAGTTGGGGGGTGGGGGAAACACGGCCTATATTCCTTCTGGAGGCTCCAGGGGAGAATCTGTGTGTCCTTGGCTTTTTCAGGTTGTCCCTTGGCTCATGGCGGCTTCTCTATCTTCAAAGCACCTGTGATGACACTGGGCCCACCCATATGATCCAGGATGATTTCCCATTAACTTAATCACAACTGCAAAGTCCCAGGGAACAGTCTCACGAGTTTTGGAAGTCAGGATGTGACCCTCTTTGAGGCCCTTTTATTTAACCTACCGCACCAATCTTTTGCTCCATTAAAACTGCGGTGACTTGGACAGGCAGAATCGATAGCATTCTTTGCGGTCACCTCTGTAATAGTGCTCTGCTCGCCCGAGAATCTTCCTACGGTGTTACTAAGAAATTGTGGATAAAAACTCAAAGGTCAGAAAGCCCAGATAATGGGAAATGTGCCCTAGGTCCCCAGGGTTACAGCTTTATCTGTAAAAGCAACTGCTGAAGTTCTCCTTCAAATTCCAAATATGTTAATACTCCCCTGGCTCAAGGCAGGAGGTGGAGATTATCTGATCCCTGGCTAAAGGCTCAGCCCCAGAGGTGGGGTCCAGAGCAGGAAGAGCTCCTGTCACATAATACAGGACTTAGCCTGGACTCCCCTGGAGGAGGGATAAGTTCTGATAAATTAGAATTGACTCAACAGGGATGGGGGAGCCTGGTGGGCTGCTGTCTATGGGGTCGCACAGAGTCGGACACAACTGAAGCGACTTAGCAGCAGCAGCAAGGTTAAACTGTGTTCTTTCAAATAGACTTTCACATGATGAAACCTATTCTAACCTATCGGTTCAGTAAACAGTTTCCACTGAATTAAAAGAAGTACTATTTAAAAAAAATTAAGACTCAGTGGCCATTAGTCCATCTATAGTATTAGGAAAGTAATTTACAGGGAATTCTGTCTCAGGACTCCCTTACCCCAGCCCCAAGAGCAACTAAATAATGGATACACTCCACTGAGAGTATTAAATTTTGCCATTGACCTTCAAAGATGAGTCTGCATGCTCTGCAAACAACCAAACAATGGCCCGTCAATAGAAACAGACTTATCTCTACTCCCTTATTAAGCCTAATAATGATGGTGAATAATGTACCAGAATTAAGTCCAGATCTAGTCCAAAGTAACCATGGAGGTTAACCTAGCTGGAGAGCTTATTATGGGCTAGGCTTTTGATGTGGATTCTCCCATCTCATAACAAGCCTGACGTAGGTGACATTCGCCACTGTCCTGTTCAATAGAGAAGGCAAGGGGGTTATTAATGTGTCTGAGGCCTGTCACATATCTGGGAAGAACTGGAATAGGAATCCAGGAAGTTTGATCCAAACCTAAGCTCTTCTGCACTGCCCTGTGCTGCCACTCTGGTGAACTGCAAGAACCTAACACTTCTTACATCTTTATTTTTAAAAAAATTTAATTATTTATTTATTATTACTTTTGACCCTGCTCGGTCTTCGATGCTGAGCGAGGGCTTTCGCTAGTTGGAGTGAGCCGGGGCTCCTCTCTAGTTGCAGTGAGCAGGCTTTTCATTTCTGTGGCTTCGTTGTGGAGTATGCACTCCTCTGGTAGCTCAGATGGTAAAGAATCTGCCTGCAATGCAGAAGACCTGGGTTCTATCCCTGGGTTGAGAAGATCCCCTGGAGGAGGCTATGGCAACCCACTTCAGTATTCTTGCCTGGAGAATCCCATGGACAGAGGAGGCTGGCAGGCTACAGTCCTTGGAGTCACAAAAAGTCAGAGGACTGAGTGAGTAACACACACACATTAACACACGCACAGGCTCCAGGGAGCATGGGCTCAGTAGCTGTGGGACGTGGGCTTAACGGCCCTGCGGCACATGGAATCTTGCCAGACCAGGGATCGGACCTGTGTCCCCTGCATTGGCAGGCAGATTCTCGACCCTGGACCTCCAGGGAAGTCCAGGACCTAATGCTTCTTTTGTGACTCATCTGGAAGGAACAGAAAAAATTGCTTGCCTATTTTTTACATATTTTTCTGAGCATGACATATGCTACTTATATGGGATCCTTGAGTGAAGACAAGCAAAAGGGCAATTACACCCTGGTGTGATGGAAAAGAAGGGGTCGTGGGGGTAAAACAGCGGGTGAGGAAAGCCCGTCAGGGATGGCAATCTGGGAGAGAGTGAGAAGGCCAGTGAAGTGTATATGGAAGCCCAGTCTGGCTGCAGTCAGGAAAAGATCTTTGAGGCAAGGTGCATTTCTTAGTTCTTCAGTCGGGTCTGACTCTTTGCGACCCCATGGACTGCAGTCCGCCAGGCTCCTCTGTCCATGGGATTCTCTGTCCCATGGGAAGAATACTGGAGTGGGTCAGCATGCCCTCCTCCAGGGGATCTTCCCAATCCAGGGATCAAACCCAGGTCTCTCATATTGCAGGCAGCTTTCTTTATCAGTTTAGCTTCCAGGAAAGCCCAAGAATACTGAAGTGCTTTGCCATTCCCTTCTCCAGGGGACCTTCCCAACCCAGCAATCAAACTGGGGTCTCCTGCATTGCAGATGGATTCTTTACCAGCTGAGTTACCAGGGAAGCCCTTAGACTTAGACCAGATCTGCTCCCAGCTTAACTGGACAGTGCACGCAGCTTTACCACCTGCATGATGCTGCTCTCGGGAAACAGGGCAGGATGAGATGCCCAAGTCCACCTCGCCCCCACTGTGGGTGGCTTGAAACCAGCTTTCTTTTTCACTCTTCCTTCCCTCTCCCTCAAATTAGCTGTAGTGTGAGACTTCCTTGGTAGTCCAGTGGTTAAGACTCTGCACTTACACTGCAGGGGGCAAGTTCAATGCTTGATGGGGGAACTACGTATGGCACAGCTACACACACCCCTGGCCCCGCCAAAATATATAGCTATCATTCAATTCTTATGGATGACAAGAAAGGAATTTTGGATTCCACCAATTATCAAGTGGATTATGAAATCTATTTTTTTAAATAGCTATCGAATCTACTTCTGTTTCTGTGACCATCCACCAATACCTATTTTTGCCTGCCAGTGACTCTCAGAAACAAACCTGGACGCTTCCTTGCCTCTGGTTTAAATTTACTCCAACTTAACTTTGCCAACACAAAGGTCGATCCTCTGAACCCTTGGCGCAATCTCTCCCATCATGAATACCAACCTCTCAAGATACAATTTTTCTCTTTAACAAGTGGTGGTTCTTTAATAATTACAGGAAAGTGTGAGGACCCACATTCTACCCAATTCAATAGGGCCAATAACAAGGAATCCTAGATGTCTTAAAACTTACCTTCTGTTCTAAAATATCTCCCAAACCTCAACTCATACAAATGTTTACTCTTCTAAAATAACCTCCTCTATTTCCAACAGTCTGGTAACGCAGTACTTTGAAGTTGTGACGAAAATCCAATAAATCCAATGATAACAGCCGATGTCCTGCGGTGGAAAGCTGTGAAGCAGACCTCGCATAGTTAAAACAGATGATGTGTGACATTGCTGTTTGTACAAGGGATTCTGGTGTCACTGTTCTAATTATCACGGCAAATTCTAATTATGCAGATCATTAAAATTATTCAGACTGACATCAGATACCATCTTCAATTTCCCACTTGGGAAAGATGTGTCAAGCATAGAGAAAGAAAGTATTAATGAACTGCTGGAAAGAACATTTCCATTCCTTGTAGAGCTCAGTGACTGCTTAAACTTTTAAGCTCTCTGGTGACTGATACGATCTCACTGTGATTCATAAGCCTCTGAGTCAAATTATTGACTTGGCGGCTCTCTCCCAGTGCTGATATTCCAGGGAGGTTTCCTACACTGATGTTTCCCTGCAAGTGTTTCTCATCATTTCATTGTTTAGATGAACCCTATGGGGATAAAGGCAGGTTTAGGGGAAAAGCCAAAAGGAGCAAAATTATGGAAAAGCACCAGACGCGAAGGCGAGGGTCAGTTTGGCACACTCACGTGTGTGCCCCACAGCCTGGATCTTATCCAGCAACGGTAAAAGAGTGATTTGCTACTGGTGTTCTTTCCAAAGGACAAGGTCACAGGCTTGGCTCAGCCTTGGCATGGCAGCAGCACAGGGCTTCCTTCCAGCGCCCTCATTTTCATTTGTAAATCAACATGCTTCCAACAGATGAGCTCCAACCTCCTCTAAGGTCTGTGTAAGCTCTTAGCATAGAGCAGACCAAAAGGTATTGATGGGGTGCAGAGTACACAACACGTGTAACATGAAACCTTTTGCGACAATAATCTGCTTTTCTTTCCCCTGAAGCCCTCAGTTCTGCAATTTACCAAGGCCAGCCCTCTCATCTAGTAGGACTGCCCCCAACGACCTGTGGGGGTGGGAGGGGGCTACAATTCGTCTTTCCTTTCTCCACAGGCTCTTGGTGGGTGGGGGGCAGGGGGGTGCGGGAAGGATGGAGCCAGGAGCTGAGACCTGCAGGACCACTGGGGAGGTCAATCCTTACCCCAAGTCCATCCGTTTTCAGAGCTTTTCCAAGAGGCGTTCATGTAGACTCAGTGATCAACACAGAACAAGCCTCCAGAACGGCTCTGGGGAAATAAGCCATCCTCTTTCTTTGTTATTACTTTTGCTATTTAAAAAAAAAAAAAAAAAAAGCAGCTTCTTCGTACCTCTGCCACTGTGCACTTCTGAATAGATGCTTTGTTTAAGCCCTTGGAGATGAATGAAGGCTTCTGGGGACCCCAAGGTGTAAGAGCGGGCTTTCTTCCTGAGTCACTGTAAAGCTTACCTCCAGCTGCACTCTCAGCCCAGGTGGAGAAACACAGTCTTGTTAAAAGATACCATGCACTGGAAGATCTCAACTATGATTCCAATTATGTTCTTTTTTTTATAAAGGCCCTATTTTTAAGGAATAAAAGGTTCACAAGATCCCATGCTCTGGAGGGTGTTAATCGCCGCTTCCTATCGAAGTGCAGCACAGCCAGCCAAGCACAGGTCTTTGGAGACGGGCAAGCGGGCGCCCCTCGTCTCTCCCCTCACTTCTGGCCAGTCCAGTTCGCTCAGGACTCCAACTGGATCATCAAAGCCTCTCAGCATTGACAGTACTTGCTGCTGCTGCTAGAGCACAGCTTGATGGCAATTTTCATGGAAATTTTAATAGAAGAGTACGAGACTCACTCTTAATTTCTAAAATCCAAAGGTCAGAGTTACTAAAAGTCCTTCTAGACTGAATGTCTGTGTCCCCTCAAAATTCCTATGCTGACATATAACCTAACTCTCAAAGGGATGGTGTTAGGAGGTGGGGCCTTTGGGAGGTAATCAGGTTGTGAGGGTAGACCCCTAATAAATGGGATTAGTGCCCTTACAAAAGGGGCCCCAAAAGTGGGAACACAGCTGTCTGTGAAGCAGGAGTGGGCCCTCACCACAGAGTGTATCTGCTACAGACTTGATCTTGGACCTCTGCCTTCCACAACTGTGAGAAATCTACATCCATTGTTTATAAGCCTTTCGGTCGACAGCATTTTGTTACAGCCGGAACAGATGAACGCACAGACTTAATGCTGTTCAGAATAACCACTCACATGCAGTATCCCTGGGTTTGCATTTTATTTAAAAAAAAAAAAAAAAAAAAGCCCCAAACCCCACTTATCTTATTTTCTTCCTTGTCCATCAGTTTTCTTAACAGAACAAGTCACGAAAAACTGTGGGAGGGTTGGGGGCGGGTGGGGGGGGTGGTATATTATCTTTGCAGACTGATGTATTTGTGGAGGACCCGTGAAGAATGACAATGATTCAAAAGCTCCCAGGGTTACTCCTGAATCAGGTGAAGAGCAAAGGACAAAACAAGAAGGAATTTTGTTTACAACAATCTGGTAATGCAACATTGATTATGGCAGTACAGTGTTTATGATTATATTCATGATAGGATCTTCCTTGCCCAAACACCAGACACGCTAAAATCACTTGGCTGCTTACAAACTGGAGGAACCAGCGCAAGCAGTCATCTGAAACTGGGAACCTGAATGGGTAAGGCTTCTCTGGTGGTGAGACACTGACACCAGCGGCCCCTCGCCCGGGCCACCTTCCCTCACTTCGAGTCCTGGTCTTTTGTTTCATCTAAGAGGGCGGAGCGGATCCCCAGCTTTTTCAGTTCTTCCACCAGGTCCCCGTTCTGGTGCATCTGCAGGAGAATGTCACAGCCCCCCACGAACTCGCCGTTAAGGTACACTTGCGGGATGGTGGGCCAGTTGGAGTAGTCTTTAATGCCTACGGGAAAGAACATTGAAGGTCATTGGAGTGAGCAAAGATGAACCTGCACGACGACATGTCTCCCTGCTCAGAACAGCACACCCCATGTCCCTCCCTTGCGCCTCATCCCTGGGGACAGCGTAAGCTTTAGAGTCCAGTGAACCACTGTTTAAACCTTGACTCTTTGGGACTTCCCTGATGGTCTGGTGGCTAAGACTCGGAGCTCTCAAGGCAGAGGGCCAGGGGTCAAGGGTTGCCACACGGGGCAACTAAGACCCAGCACAGCCAAATAAATAAATAACAAAACAAACAAACAAAAAGCCCTGCTGCTGCTGCTGCTAAGTCGCTTCAGTCGTATCCGACTCTGTGCAACCCCATAGACGGCAGCCCACCAGGCTCCCCCGTCCCTGGGATTCTCCAAGCAAGAACACTGGAGTGGGTTGCCATTTCCTTCTCCTATGCATGAAAGTGAAAAGTGAAAGTGAAGATGCTCAGTCGTGTCGGACTCTTAGTGACCCCATGGACTGCAGCCCACCAGGCTCCTCCGTCCATGGGATTTTCCAGGCAAGAGTACTGGAGTGGGGTGCCATTGCCTTCTCCGAAAAAGCCCTGACTCTTCCTCTTCCAATTATAAACCCAGAGGCCTCCATCCTGTTTCTACCTTCATCCCACAAAGTGTTCACAAGAATCAGGTAAGGAAAGCTCTCATAAATGACCTGACTCACGACTGACCCTGGATAATGGCAGAGTACTTGACTAATTAATGCAAGTTACACAAGATACACAAGGTGATATTCCCCATGCTTGTGCCAGCCATGTTTTCAACAAAATAAAAAGAGAAATGCCACAACTTCACTTCCAGTGGACGACTGAACGTGGGCCCATCACAGTGACTCACTGGCAGACTGGGCAGCCCCCACTAGTGTTCTTCACGCCTGTCTTGGTTAGTGAAGCAAGACACTGAGTCACTGGTTTTTATCTTAACCAGTGATTCTCTTAACCAAGAGAATCCGAGCAAAAATCCGTCTCCTGTGTCTATAGACTATGACTCTGGTCCTATCCTGCCCCTCAGATGGGACAGCTGAGCTGGTTCAGCCCAGAACTCGTGGGGACAGAGGAAAATGAAGGGAGGGCCCAGAGCTCACAAAGGCCCGTGTCCTGGGCCAGGCAGGACCACAGGCCAAGGGAGACCCACTCTCCGCACGAACAGACAAGGACAATGGCTCCAAGGACACGCCGAGATGACGCGCCTCCTGGGACAGGGCAACCATCTGACGATCCTGTTCAGAGCTGGGCCACGAGGGTGAGGGTTACAAAAGAAATGTGGTTTCAATCTTAATAAAGAAAACCAAAAAACCCTTTTCTGAATTCCTCATCTTTTACTTTCTTTTTGACTCAGAGCCTGAGACTGAAGTGTACTTTTTTAAACATACAAATAAATGAAACAGAAAAGTCAACAGATTCTTCAAGCAAAAGATCGTATTATGCAAATTTTAGAAATCGGTCAAGTGGTGGTTTTTATGTAAACAAACAATACAAAACCTTCTGCTTGATGCCCCATCATTTATTATCAGATGTGTTTTGACCAAGGAAGATGGCCAATGTGAGTTATTTTACAAATAGCAGTCCCAAGATGCCCTATGTTTTTCTCTTTTAAGTCACTGCCTCCTAAAAAAAAAAAAACAAACCCAGCAACTTTGCTCACCAGGACAGCACTAGAAGGTCGCCGCTGGAGAGTTTTATCTTTCTTCTGCAGACAGACTTCAAGGATGAAGAAATGGTTACAACATTATAGGCTCTGAAAAGTTTGCTTCGAAGCCACTGAGTTTCTGTTTTTTTGTTTTTTTTTTTTTTTAAAAAGCCAGCTGGAGGTTTGGAGATAATCAATAAAGGGCAAATTCCACGAACCATCAGAATGTCTTCATACTGGAATACTCTGAAGAATTCAGGTTTTTCTGATGCTTGCTGCTACTGCTGCTAAGTCGCTTCAGTCGTGTCCGACTCTGTGCAACCCCATAGACGGCAGCCCACCAGGCTCCCCCGTCCCTGGGATTCTCCAGGCAAGAACACCGGAGTGGGTTGCCATTTCCTTCTCCAATGCATGAAAGTGAAAAGTGAAAGTGAAGTCGCTCAGTCGTGTCCGACTCTCAGCGACCCCATAGACTGGAGCCTACCAGGCTCCTACGTCCATGGGATTTTCCAGGCAAAAGTACTGGGGTGGGGTGCCATTGCCTTCCCCGTTCTGATGCTTGGTACTACATAAATAATTACTTAGCATGCAAGTTGTGTGTTTGGGATTTTTTTAAAAAAAACTCTATTCTCAAACACAAAGAGACTATCAGAATTTACTTATGTTTCCAATAATTCATCTTTTTTTAATTTATGATGGGGAGGATTAACAATCGTTTAATATGAACTTTTTACCTCTTCTAAACTTTCTTAAATATCTTTTACATTTATGTACACAAACCATTTATCTGCACAACACTATGGGGTTTTTTTCCCCCAATTAATAATACGTGCATTAAGCTTTCCATAGCAATAAATATCTACTGATTCTTTTGGTGAACGCCTGTAATTTTTTTTTTTTTTTTTTTTTTGCCGTGCCTCACAGCACACAGGATCTGTTTCCCGACCAGGAATTGAACCCAGGCCCCCTGCATTGGGAGTGTAGTCTTAAATTACTGGACTGTGAAGGAAGTGCCTATAATTTTTGAAACATTCCAAAGGTGAAAAAATTTGCCATCTGAAGGCCACCCAAGACCACATGTTTAATCCTAAAAAGTATGATGTTTTAAAATAAAACCTTTGTTGAGTAAAAGAATGATTTGCTCTCATCAGTTGTTTTTATGCTCAACCATGGTTGTACCACGCTCAACCAAAGCATCAAGCTTGTCCCATTCACTGAATACTATATTGCTGCAGACCATGCATCCCAATGACAAGGAAGGAAGGGAATCCATTCTTACCACCAAAACGGCCAAAACAAGTGGGCTTTTGGACCACTCTGAATATCCAACATAGTCACGTACAAGGGGGACTGATTCCTTGCAAACCCCATGGCCTGTGGCTGTCCTGAACACTTACACTTCAAGAACATAGGAGAACCCACCTCAGAGCACAGGATGGCACTGTGACAGCCCCCAAGGTGCCCACAGTGCTGACAGTTCATCATAATTAGACTTACCTGCTTCTTTCATTTTTAGATTATCAAGTGTTGTGGGTGGCTGATGTCAAAGCAAAACTCTGACATCTTGCCTAAAAACTAATGCCATTTTCCATGTTTTAAAAAGTCTGATTACAAGTTTAAATATTAAACGAAATACCCAACTGCTTCTTAGAGAGTGAAGTGAGAAACTCCCGAAAACAAAACAGTATAATTCATAAATTGGAAACTAAAATTCTATGAAGTCACAATCAATTAAGTATGGCTAATTTTTCTCACCCTTTAAATTTTCAGTGACTACAACGTAAGTGTGAATATTTGTGTAGTTCTTGCATCTATCGCTTGGAATAAATCAGAGAGCACTTCTTGAAAAATTAGAAAATCATAGCCAAGAATGGATCTTAATGATAACCATTCTTTATAGATGATAAAATGTGATTCTGTTTGTGACAGAAAATGCTAAATGCAAAGTTACATAACAGGTAAAACCAGGACTGGGACTTAGGAGTCTCTTACAAAATCAGTTCTACATACATCCACTGCTCCACCAAAAATTTTAATATTACAAAGTATCAAGTCAGAGGGGAGAAAACGTTCTAGAAAATTCCCTTCCAGAACTTTCAAAAGGTGCTTCTAAAATTCTTGACATTTCAGAACACTGGACGTCATTCCTGCTTTGGACAATCAACCATAAGCCCACCGTGACTACAGTTTTCCTTTTTCCTGGTAGATTTCAGGACAGGAGCTTCACAGTGTGATGCAGGTTAATTCCAACTCTGCCAATTAGGGGACTAAATTGCCAACATCCGCTGGATCATGGAGAAACCAAGAGAGTTCCAGAAAAACATCAATTTCTGCTTTATGACTATGCCAAAGCCTTTGACTGTGTGGATCACAATAAACTGTGGAAAATTCTGAAAGAGATGGGAACACCAGACCACCTGATCTGCCTCTTGAGAAATCTGTATGCAGGTCAGGAAGCAACAGTTAGAACTGGACATGGAACAACAGACTGGTTCCAAATAGGAAAAGGAGTACATCAAGGCTGTATATTGTCACCATGTTTATTTAACTTCTATGCAGAGTACATCATGAGAAACGCTGGACTGGAAGAAACACAAGTTGGAATCAAGATTGCTGGGAGAAATATCAATAACCTCAGATATGCAGATGACACCACCCTTATGGCAGAAGGTGAAGAGGAACTAAAAAGCCTCTTGATGAAAGTGAAAGTGGAGAGTGAAAAGGTTGGCTTAAAGCTCAACATTCAGAAAATGAAGATCATGGCATCTGGTCCCATCACTACATGGGAAATAAATGGGGAAACAGTGGAAACAGTGTCAGACATTATTTTTCTGGGCTCCAAAATCACTGCAGATGGTGACTGCAGCCATGAAATTAAAAGACGCTTACTCCTTGGAAGGAAAGTTATGACCAACCTAGATAGCATATTCAAAAGCAGAGACATTACTTTGCCAACAAAGGTTCACCTAGTCAAGGCTATGGTCTTTCCTGTGGTCATGTATGGATGTGAGAGTTGGACTGTGAAGAAGGCTGAGCGCCGAAGAATTGATGCTTTTGAACTGTGGTGTTGGAGAAGACTCTTGAGAGTCCCTTGGACTGCAAGGAGATCCAACCAGTCCATTCTGAAGGAGATCAGCCCTGGGATTTCTTTGGAAGGAATGATGCTAAAGCTGAAACTCCAGTACTCTGGCCACCTCATGCGAAGAGTTGACTCATTGGAGAAGACTCTGATGCTGGGATGGATTGGGGGCAGGAGAAGGGGACGACAGAGGATGAGATGGCTGGATGGCATCACTGACTCGATGGATGTGAGTCTGAGTGACCTTCAGGAGTTGGTGATGGACAGGGAGGCCTGGCATGCTGCGATTCATGGGATCGCGAATAGTCGGACTCGACTGAGCGACTGATCTGATCTGATCTGACTCCTTGGTGAGGTTACGTCACCTCCTCTGGAGTCATGTAGTTCTCCATATTCCCTAACTTAAGAGTACTTAAGTACTTAAGCAGGTAGGACTGCTTGAGATAATGTGAGCTAAAGGCATCAAAAATAGCAGTGCTTCAAGAGAGGAAAAGTAAACCACAGTGCCAAGAAGGAACCAGGAGGAGGAACTGACAACCCGCTCCAGTATTCCTGCTGGGAAATTCCATGAACAGAGGCGTCTGGTGGACTACAGTCCACAGGGTCACAAAGAGTCGGACACAACTGAAGGACTGAACAGGCACATAAGAGGAACGAGGCTTTGGTTCAGGGGTTAGCCTGGCTGGCTGGCTTGTAAATACAGCCTCAGGTAAATCGCATCTCTTAGCCTCAGTTTCCTTTTCTATAAAATGGGAATAACTGCCTCACAGATTATGAAGATTAAATAAGTTTAATTGGTGAACGGAATTAAGCTCCCACAGTGCCAGGCGCACTGTGGCTACTCTCTCCATGTCAGTATCGTCTACCCCACACAGTGATGCTCTTCTGACAATATATGCAGCGGAGAAAAGAGAGGGAAAGAATGCGGGGAAAACACCAATGAAGCATGCCATGCAGCAATATAAATACCATTTCCTGAGCTACGGGTTCAGAGGTGGGTGGCCTCTGGCCCGGGGCTGGCATCGGTTACTCCTGCCCACCTGTGAGCCCCACCTGCACGACACACAGATCTGCAACCCATGGGACTGCTTCACATTTTGAACATTTATATACACACATGGCATTAAGTCACAATTACCTTTTTGCAACTGGTTGTTGTTTAGTCACTAAGTCATGTCTGACTCTTTTTCGACCCCATGGACCGTAGCCCTCCAGGCTCCTCTGTCCATGAAATTTCCCAGCAAGAATACTGGTGCAGGTTGCCATTTCCTTCTCCAGGGGATCTTCCCAACCCAGGCACTGAACCCGAGTCTCCTGCATTGGCAGGTGGATTCGTTACCACTGAGCCACCTTTTTGGCTAAACATTGTCTTTTCTGAGATTCAGTCAGATTAAATACCTTTAGATCTAATTAATTTTTTAACCATAGCTTAGTTTCCCATCACATGACACAGTTGCTTTCTTCAGTCTGCTGCTAAGAGACCAAGATCCTTTCTTGCCCACTTTTCATTATTACAAAGAAGTTGTGCATCCTTACAGGAGTCTCCGAGTTCATAGTCAGGGGACAGTCTCTCCAGCCCAAGGGGTGGCAAACCACAGCCTTCAGGCCAAGTCCGCTCCAATTCCTTGGTTTTATAAGTAAAGTTTTATTGGGACTCCGCCTCTCTCCTTTGTCTAGGCGCCGTCCCTGACTGCAGTGCACTGCAACAGCAGAGCTGAACGGGTGCCAACAGAGACCGCTGGGCACCCAAAGCCTAAAGTATTTACACTCTCGCTCTTCACAAAGGAAGTTTGTTGATCTCTGCTGTAGACTAAATACCTCAGAGTCAAACAGATGGGTCTTCAGGTGGGTTCACCTTCAACCTGCCTGGGTACTGAGAGTTTCTCCTCCAGAGGCTGGGCACATGTTATCTCTGTCTGCAGCATACAACCCGCCCTCCATAGACACATACGCACACTCCTGATCTGACTTCTTGCTAACATCATAGCTTTACTACGGCCTTAAAGTCCTGGACACTGGCGAGGCTGAGCGTATTTTCAAATGCTTGAGAACCATTCGACAAAGGACGATGGTTATTCATTCAACAGACACTGCTCTCTACGTGAAGAATACAAGAGTAATCTGAATAGGCAGAAATTCCAGTGTCCATAATGTTTTTACGAGCATAGAACAGAGCTTATGATAAAATGATAAAGAAAAGCAGCAGTTTTCACTGAGACACACACTGAAAGCTCGCTTTGCACAAGCAACACACACAGTGCTCCAGGAGTCACAAAAGACACGTTCCCCACTCTCAGGAGGGCAGAACGCTATATATAGACACGTGTGATCTCAACTGTACTAAAAAAAACCAAACAAAAATAAAACTCTTAGAAGGTAGACCCAAAGGTTAATAATAATGGTTTATGGTTTCCACCAGAATGACAGTGGATTTTCATTTGCTTTAGGTTTTCATCATTGTTTTCCAAGTTTCTCCCATGAGCACATGTTTCTTTTGCAACCAAAAGTAAAGACTAGTCTTTGTTAAGACCAGGGGTGGGATATGGGTCCCTATCCCTTTGGGTCCCACTGTGGTTGTCTTCCATGTGTGCTCCAGGTTTTAAAAAAGAAAAAAAAAAAAACTTGAGAAAGGACAAAGTGCAAAGCTGCGTCACAGTCACCCTGGTTCCCTGGGTCTCAGGTCTCAGCCTGACACCTCTGGGCACCACACTCCACGGACCCAGCGCCCAGAACCAGGAGACAGTGTCTTCCTCCAGCTTGCGTTCTTTGTAAAGCTCAGCCTCTTCTGGCACAAGAAAGCAGGAAAGGCCAGTTTTGCAGGAGTCCCTCTCCGGGTGTGGTTTTCATTCTGTCTGCCCTCTAGGGAAAGACTGAAGGCAGGAGGAGAAGGGGACGACAGAGGACGAGATGGTTGGATGGCATCACCGACTCGAAGAATATGAGTTTGAGCAAGCTCCGGGAGTTGGTGACGGATAGAGAAGCCTGGCGTGCTGCAGTCCGTGGGGTCGCAGAGTCGGACACGACTGAGCAACTGAACTGAACTGAACTCTCCTGTTACTAGAAGTGACCTTGGGTCTGGGAAAGGTGCACAGGCATATCCTTCATTGGCAAAAGCAAGCATCAGACAGGCTGTCAGTCTCTTGAGGTAAACTCAAAGCTGTGGCAAGCAAAAAGATGGAGTCTTCAAGTTTCAAAGCCTCACCCAGGCTAAACTAATCCTCACTGTGAAAACCTGCTCACACCGCCCTGCCCTAAGTCTGGAGGTTGAGGCTTACACTAATGCTTTCTTTTCTAGGCAACAAAAGACATGTATTATGTTCAATATACATATAACACATTTACCAACGAAAGTAATGGTCTGATGAAGGTCAACGGTCAAGACATTTAAGGGTTAAATTCCTGTTGCTATGGTTTGAACACTTAAGAGCAGAAGACTGAAAGTCAAACACAGAAGTGTTCTCAGTGAAAACATTCTCACTCCTGCTCTTACTTTAAGTTCACTGGCCAGACTGCAGAATGGCCTACCTCTGGTTATATTTTAAAACATTTTTTTTTAATCGAAGTATAGTTGATGCATAATGTTTCAGGTATAGAGCAAAGGGATTCAGTTATACCATCCACTGGTTATATTAAACAGGAGAACCGAAAGTCACAAACCCGAGGCTCTCAAAACTGTATGCTAAGCAAGATATCAACAACACAACTTTTTACTAAGGGCCACAGTGGCGAGGCAAGGTCCCAGCTGAGACTGCAGTTACTCCTATCTTATCTTACAAGCAGAGACACCCTGCTGCTGGATGAAGACTGTAGCTCACCCTGTATGCGAAAAAAGCCAGCCACTTGGTAGCATTCCAGTAGACCAGAAAGGCAAAAGGATGGTGGGCATAATTCATGGTAGTATTACTTTTTTTTATTTTTAGTCGCTCAGTTGTGTCCGACTCTTTGGGATCCCACACCTTCTGGTAATGCTAAGCTGCCTTCACGCCTCATTTCCACCCACCAAAACCAAGAGTTCTACAGGGATTATATAACATGGGGAAAAATACTTTTAAAGTCATAAAGTGCTAATAATAAAACAGCTACCATTTAGTAGGTGCCTTCCCTGTGCCAGGTGAGATGATGAGCACTTTCTAAAAGTTTTCCTTTCTCTTTGTTCCTCACAAAAACTTCGGCACATGTGGTTTCATTATCCTCATCCTATTGAAAGGGAAAATGCAGTTTTGTGACTTGCTTCAGGCTGCAGAATGGATTGGCCACAGGATTCTAACCGAAGCCTTTCCCTGACACCAGCCTGTCTCGTCCACATTGGAATGACTATGATGGACAACTTCAAATGCAGAACCGCAAAATACATGGAGACTACCACAGAACTTGGTGCCTTAAAACTCTCTCTAGGATACCGTCACTAAACAACCTCAGGAAGACTCAGGGAGAACTCAGTCACTGAAAAGTCTAACTGGAGTGCCACCCTTCCACGGGTACAGGGACAGTCCCCCCATTTGTCTGCCAACCCCATCCACCCCAGCCTGGTTTTCCAGGCAAGAATACTGGAATGCGTTGCCATTCCCTTCTCCAGTCCTCCTACTCATCGCACATGGAACAGAAGAAAGCAGGCAAGGTTCACAGCAGGAGACTCAAAAACAGCAAAGATGCTAATTAACTGTCAGGGCCCTCCTCCCTCCCTCCAGAGCCAGTGACCTGTCACAGACTGCAGGCTGCCCCAGAACCTGACTGGCTCCTGGAGCTACCAGCTTGAGTTAGCTAGGGCTCAGGAGTCATTCCTTGTCCCGCTCCCCACAAACCTCTCTAAGATACCCTATCTCCCACAAATTTCCCCCATCCTTGAGTATCTGAACATAAATTTTCATGCTAAGTCCACTCCAAAAGCTGAGTCAAGCCCCTCCTTGTAAGCAACGACAAAGAACAGTCCCTGACCACCCCCATCCCCCAGCCATGAGGCACGACAGGCCAATCTCTGAACCCCCGAGCCTCAGAAAAGGGCAGCCTCGGCCCTGTCCGCACCATCAACAGTACCTGCCTCTTATCCACGGGACAGGCCAGTCCCTCAAATTGTCCCCATGTGACTGCTCCTTAGGGCCTCTTCCTGTATCCCTTTGCCCCACTTCCCCACTCCTGCAGAGCTGGGAGTCGGGCTGCTGACCATGTTCCTTGGACTCACCCGAAGAGAACTCGCCCCGAAACGCCTATTGCAGCTCACAGTGAGGATCGGAGAACCGCTAGGACTTAAACGCGCTGCACAGGCTAACCCAGAGTCCCAGATCTTCAAAACCCAATTCCAACTCGATCGTGCCCCCACTCCAGAGGCTCTAATGCGGTGTGGAAACCCGTACCCTGACGGACCGCCCGACAGACCCTCGGCCCCTCGGCCAAGGGAGGTCGCCCGCCAGCCCTGCCCGCAGCCGGCACTGACCTTGCCGGAGCTGGGGGTCGTCCAGCACGTTGTAGGCCGCGTAGTCGCTGACGCCGTGCAGCCGCAGGATCTGCACCACGGCGTTGCTGAAGCCGCACTGGGGCTGCTCCGGAGTCCCCTTGAGGAAGACCACCACCTTGTCCTTCTTCACCAACGCGTCCAAGTGCTCCGACGAGCCGCTGCCGCCCGAGCCTGCCGCCCGCACGCCCGGGCCCCGGAGGCCGCCGCCTACGCCGCGCCCCCAGCGGAGCAGAGCCGTTGCCGCCGCCGCCGCCGCCCGGCCCAGGGACCCGCTCATCCCGGCACGCTGGCCGCAGCCCTCGACCGCCGGCGACCTGGGCTAGCCAGCCGGAGCCTTCCCGGGGCCCGGCCCGCGGCGGCTCGGCCCGCCCCCCGGAGGCCCTCATTGGACCGGCTCCGAATAGATCTTCATCATTGGAGAGCGCTGGCCCGCAATTACTTGATTCTACCAATCAGATTGCTCGATCCGCCCCGACAAGTTGAAGGCGGTCTTTACGTCTGAGCCACCCCCCACCCTCTTACCATTGGCCGTCGGCATCCGCTTCGTCAGTTGATTGGAGGAAGTGGATGTCCATCAGTGTCACGATGTTCCGCGGCAAGGAGAGGCGAAACCAGAAAGACGACTTCCCTCAGAAGGGTAGACGGGCCTGCTGGAATACTGCGGGAGGACTAGGTTAGGCGCTGGGCGGGGTTTTCGCAGCTCCGCGGAACGCCGGGAAGGGGTCACGTCCAGATGAAGGTTCCGGTTCCGGTGCAGATGGCGGTAGCGGCGTTGCCACGGCAGCGCGGTTGGCCGATACCTGGGTGGTGAGCTCGCGTTGTTGGAGAGGCTGGAGTTGGCCTCGGTCTTTTCGTTGTCCGCTTAGGTGAGCTGCCGGAGCTTCCGTGAGGCCGCGGCTGGAGCGGGGACCGCTCGGGCCTCTGGCGGCCGGGCCGGGCCGGGGTTACGAGGTCGGGGCGCGCGGGGCCTGAGTCCCGGCCCTCCGGTTGTCCCGCTGCCCACGTGGGAGACCCAGACCCTTTCTCACCTCTGCACCTCGATTATTTCACTAAAGTAGCTTTTGACTTTTAAAGTTCACGAGGCGCTCTCGTCTGTGTGGTCGGGGCTTCGCTGACTTTTCCAGCCTACTTAAACCCCTGGGCCTGGGCCCCAGGAAAGGTGTGTTGAATGGGAAACTTAAGAAAGGAATTCGTTCGAGAAACGTTTTCCGAGCAGCTGCTGCGTGCGAGGCACGGCGCCAGAGCGAGACGTCCAGTGAGACCTGTGCCCAAAGGTTGACAAATAAGAGGCGGGCACAAAGCATTGTGGGGTACAGGTGAGGGAAAGGAAGTCTCCCGAGGCCCACCGCATTCTCCATTCTTCATTGTGCATGTCACACCTTGTCGTGCATCATTAGCTTGTTGCCTTCCCTCCCAGACCCTCGACTTCATTCACCGCTGCAGCTTCTGTACGTAAAACGGGTGCTCACGTTGGTGACAAGGGGCTCCGTGAAGTCGCCACGTGATCTGTAGTCTCGGCGTCGCACTGGGTTGATGGTACCCTGGAGCATCCCAGACTTGCAGAGAAAGCATCCTCCAGAGGAAGCTGAGGCATGACTGCTCGAGGGCCGGCAGTGCTATGTGCAATTCTCCTCTGATAGTTCCCAGTGCTGTTGCCACGGCGATGATGGCTGTGCCATGCCATTGTCTATCAACCGACAGGAAGAGAAACTGGCAGTCAGATATTGTTTAACAGATGAAGTGGTTTCTGTTGGACACTTAAGTACTGCTAACAAATTACCTTTCTTTTTTTTTTTTTTAACCCTAAGTATTTTAAAAGTTGTGGCTGGAGGTGACCTCGTTCTGCATTCGAGGTTAAAAATCTGAAAATTAGAATATGTGCTCTCAGCAAGAGTATCTTCTAAATAATCATTCAGCATGAAACTTGAGCCCCATAAAGCTGGAAATTAAACTCAAGACTTTGCTGAGAAATGCTTCCCAGTGACATATTTGTTTAACCCCCCTTCGATGGTATTAATGTTTAGTACTTTACTAATGTGGGACCCACGATTGATCAGCTTCTTAAAGAATCCTTTTTTTCTCCCCTAGAGTCATTGATTCCAGGTAAATCAGAGGAACAGACATCATGAACAGAAATAATACAGGAAGTGATGTGATGCGGAAGTTTAACTGTTGTTCCAGAAGTCCAGTATCTGTGGCTCATAACTTTAGGAACTGTATCATTTGCAAGGTCACCTAACTTTTACTCATATTGGATTGGCCAGAAAGTTCATTCTGTTTTCCTGTAAGCTGAGAAAACCTGCACAAACTTTTTGGCCAACCCAATACTTAACAGTAAGTTTTTGTTTTTTTTTTTAATGTTGCCAGTTTGTTCCAGAAAACCTAAATTGTTCATTGCCTACTCTAAGCTACCTGATTGTCTGCTTGTGTTCACTGGAATAGGGAGAAGAATTTGCAAACCGATTATGTGAGGGTCCAAAAAGTAAAACTGGGTGATGGGGAGTAGCCTGTCGTTTGCCTGGTGTGTAATATTGGCTTTGCCTGTACAATTGACAGACATTTTATTAAGTTGAGAATATAGCTGTCATTAAAGACTAAGAATAATCCTTGAACAGGAAGAATATGAGCCCTATGTTTTCCAAATTTACGATAGAGTTGCTGGTTACAGTCAAGTATGGTGAGACCGTCCGTGAAATGCAAGGACGTGGAAAAGCAAGCAGGGCTTCTTTCAAAGAGCTAAGTGGGATGGCTTTGATAGGATGATGAAGGGAAAGAGATCACGTATCTAGACCAAAGAAATTGAAGCAGTACACCTAAATGTAAGTTTTTAATAAAGTAACGTAAAGTATAAAATGTTGTATGTGTTGAATGTATTCCTTTCTGTCTTTCACTTAAAACCACTCATCAGGTGTTGGCACCAAACATCAGTAATTTAAAGAATCAAAGAAAATAGTATTCAAAATATTTCCTCCAAAGCACCAGCCTCTTGTATATAACTTGGCATCTGAATTATCAACTTTCTCACAAGAGACTCTATAGTGAACCTATGACAAAAATACACTTCTTAAACAGTTGTAAGGAATTTGCATTTGTATGCAAGTGCATTTGGGTGTTCTAAACAGGGACATCACCCTCTTTATCAGTTTGTGATCTCTCCCTTGTGGACATTAACAGGGAGGTGGGAGTGGGAAGTACAGGAAACTTAGAATCCTGGGGTTTGGGTCACAAAGTGTATTTTGACCCCAAACTAAATAATCCTATTATGTAAACATGCTGACTCAGACATCCTAAAAATGTCTTTCTTCCCCGAGGTTATTTATAGATAAGGTTTTACTATATTTAGTAAAATTTCTCCTTTCTACCCACTCCAAAAGCAAATGCACCGGTTGAACCCATAGTTAAAACCTTACAAATTTGACATCGTTTCTTCCTATGCTGCTAAGTCGCTTCAGTCGTGTCCGACCCTGTGCAACCCCATAGACGGCAGCCCACCGGGCTCCCCCGTCCCTGGGATTCTCCAGGCGAGAACACTGGAGTGGGTTGCCATTTCCTTCTCCAAGGTGTGAAAGTGAAAGTGAAGTCGCTCAGTCGTGTCTTGAGTTTCAGCCATCCCATGGACTGCAGCCCACCAGGCTCCTCCATCCATGGGATTTTCCAGGCAAGAGTACTGGAGTGGGGTGCCATTGCCTTCTCCATCCTTTCTTCTACCTCTCTTCTATTTTTAAAGCTACCTCCATGGCACGACTGAGCTACTTCACTTTCACTTTTTACTTTCATGCATTGGAGAAGGAAATGGCAACCCACTCCAGTGTTCTTGCCTGGAGAATCCCAGGGACAGAGGAGCCTGGTGGGCTGCCGTCTATGGGGAGTCGGACACGTCTTCAGACATCGGACACGTCTGAAGCGACTTAGCAGCAGCAGCAGCAGTGTCCATTCCTTATGGTCTCTATTACTGTGAAACTCTCATAACTGCCCACCTCCTTTGCCAAGGAGGTTTCTTCCTATATATCAGCCCTAATAAACAAAAAGGATTACCCAGCCTCAAGGTGGAACTTTATCTGAACACTTGGCGTGTTTGTGTTTTTAATACCCTAACTTCAGTCCTGAGGTTCGTGCTGCCTTCTGACAGGGTGTGGTTATTTTGTATAGGACATATGACCCAGAAATGTCCAGTAGGTCTGAGCTGGCCAGAGCATTCTGTAAGTGTCATTTTAAGAGAAAAGTGGCTGCTTGTGTTGCAGGATAGTTGGGGCCTCCAGACATTCCTGAGCTAGAATAGCATTCAAGACCCAGATTTCTGTAGACCTGAGCCAGAACCCAGGAACTTTCTCCGTGATGACCTTAGCTCTTAAGTCATTTTAGAGCATCACTGCAGTCCTGGAATTAACTTGATTCCCTAAAAATTATGTGTGAGAAAATGTGTGGCAGTGCCCAGCCTCCCGAGAGGAGTTTTGCTCACTCGTAAGGCAAAGATAGAAATGCCTTTGCAACCTTTACTGCCTCTATCTGACAAGACAGCTGGGTTTATAAATACTTCTCTGGCCGTGGGAGTGGCCTCGGTTTTGCTAATCACAGTTTCTCACATCATGTGGTCTCAGCTTAGAGGCAGGAAAGGAGGCTTTGTTCAGGCACCCCCTTCTCTGCCGCAAAGGTAATGCTCTCCATCTGGGTAAAACAAAGAAAAATGCTGTAAATTGAGTTAGTTCAGGTCTAAAGCAAATGGAGATTAAAGTGAAAATGAATCCTTGAAGAAGCTTTTATGAAAGCTTGGGTGTCACAGCAGAACCTGATTCTGTTCTGGGATTTGTGATGTAGAGTGTGGGGTCTGGCTTCCAGTCCTGAGCATCTCTTACGAGCTTATTGGGATTGTCCCTGGAATTTCCCGCCCCTCACATCTTCCTCCTTGATTTGTGGAAAATATATCTGTGACATTGGCAAAGTTCAGTTCAGTTGCTCAGTTGTGTCCAACTCTTTGCAACCCCATGGACTGCTGCACGCCAGGCCTCCCTGTCCATCACCAACTCCTGGAGTTTACCCAAACTCATGTCTGTTGAGTCGGTGGTATCATCCAACCATCTTATCCTCTGTCGTCCCCTTCTCCTCCCACCTTTAATCTTTCCCAGCATCAGGGTCTTTTCCAGTGAGTCAGCTCTTCACATCAGGTGGCCAAAGTATTGGAGTTTCAGCTTCAACATCAGTCCTTCCAATGAACACCCAGGACTGATCTCCTTCAGAATGGACTGGTTGGATCTCCTTGCAGTCCAAGGGACTCTCAAGAGTCTTCTCCAACACCACAGTTCAAAAGCATCAATTCTTCAGCACTCAGCTTTCTTCACAGTCCAACTCTCACATCCATACATGACCACTGGAAAAACCGTAGCCTTGACTTTGTTGGCAAAGTAATGTCTCTGCTTTTGAATATGCTATCTAGGTTGGCCATAACTTTGCTTCCAAGGAGTAAGTGTCTTTTAATTTCATAGCTGCAATCACCATCTGTAGTGATTTTGGAGCCAAAAAAATAAAGTCAGCCACTGTTCCCACTGTTTCCCCATCTATTTGCCAAGAAGTGATGGGACCCGATGCCATGATCTTAGTTTCCTGAATGTTGAGCTTTGTTGTTTCATTTTTAGTTCACTTTTTATTTTAATTGAATCTAGATATGCATATAGATTAAAGAACCAAGTAGGTTTTATAAGCTTTTTCATTAGGTGATAACTTTCATCTCTTAGTTTCCTTGGTGCTTATCCCTGTATAAAGAACTTGTATGCTTAGCTACTTTCTTAACTTTTAATGTTCAGGTGTTTGTTGCCCTCCCACTAAGAAAGATGAGGATTTAACTTCCTCCACGTATGCATATCTCTTCCCATTACTTTCTCATTCAGTTGTCTCATAACTGGTTAGATCAGTATTTCATGCTATTGTTTTGTGCAGTTGCCCAGTCAGGTCCAACTCTGTGATCCCATGAACTGCAGCACTCCAGGCCTCCAGTAAGATCGTTATTAGCAGTAAAGAAAACACACCTACTGTGCAAGGGGAAGACATGGCCTACTGCATGGCCCTACACGTCAGTAGCATTTATCTAGCCGTAATAACATGAAAGAGAGTAAAAGAGCTGGCTTAAAACTGAATGAGCTTTAAGCCAGCTTTTTCACTCTCACTTTCATCGAGAGGCTCTTTAGTTCTTCACTTTCTGCCACAAGGGTGGTGTCTTTATACAAGGACTGGAGAGTTTTAATGAATTTCTTTGCATTCTACTCCTCTGCTATTAGACATTTACCCCCAAAATACTGTTGTGCGTGCATAGCACGACAAACTGGTTTTGTATATAGGAATTCATCTGAAACTTGCCTTAGACCTAGGATAATTGTTCTCGGGCATTTGGGCTCCTAAATTCTCTTTTCACTCTTTGTTAGTAACATCTTTTTGACAAACTTGAGCACTTCAGGTTCATAAGTTTGTTTTACCTTCACAAGCATTAAAAAAATTTTTTTAAATTCAGAATTGTAACAAATTCAGTAAGTTTAACAGAAAATTAAATATTCCTGCATTATCTCCAGGATATGAGTACGTATTGGACACAAATGTGATTTTTATGCTTTTTGAAACTAAAATGACAACAATTTCAGTGCAAAACTCTGATTAAAAAAATAACCCATGGTTTTTCACTTCTGAAAGTTGTTCCCTTTCAGCCCTATGCTCCTCTCTGAGTGAGGACTGAACTCCCTGGCTACACATAGACCTTTAAAATCAGACATCTGCTGGACTTTTGTCTATTGAGAACCTTATTTCATTTTGAGGGAAAGAACCCAAATGATATCTCCTATAAGGTCATATTAAAAATTAAAAGTTAATCATAAAGGGTGCTAAGACTTGACTAAAGGTGATAATTGAATTCTGCTTAGCTGTTTAGTGAAAAATTTTAATGTTTTGTGTTATGTTTCTTTCTTTACCAACAGGTAGATTCCATAACTCAAACTGTTACTACGTTCCAGAGACTTCTGAGAAGGTGCCTAGACCACAGAATTTCAGCAGCAAGGAGATAGGGCTGTTGTGTGTTGCGTGTTAGGACAGTTTATCTGTTGGCAGGAGTCTGTGTCTCCCTCTGATAATCTCTGAGCTCGCAGGCAGACGAACACTGAAAAAATTTTATTGTTTTCCTTTGAATGATGACTAAGATATATTACCAAAGCCATAAATACTCTTTATGTTGCATCAGAATTTCACTTCATACTTCAGCCTTTGGGCCTTAATAATTACATACTTCAGAATTAAATCTTGGTCTCCTGGGAATCCATAGCTCTAGCCTCCTTCACCAGACTAGCTAGCAAAGGACCCATGTTTCTCAGAGTAGGGGAGTGGGTTGGAAGTGGGATGACATTAACTGTTTATTTTCCTTTTGCAGGAAAAATAATGATTTTAAATAATATTTTTTTCTACTCTTCTAGCCAGAAAAGTTAGCCACTTGCTAATTCTAAACTTGACAGTTTTTTGAAAGTGTAACCTACTGAGATAGAATTAATTTGATAACAAATTTCCGTGAGCCAGAGTTTTGGAGCTTTAATAAAAAGACTATATTATTAACCAACTACACTCTGTAGAAAAATAATATAATAAAGGAGGAGGGATCATTTTGCATAGGCTGCACTTAGAAAATTGGGTCACCAAGAGAATTTTGTATTAAAACTTTGAGGAGGGCTTCCCTGGTGGCTCAGTGATAAAGAACCTGCCTGCCAATGCAGGAGACAGGGGTACCATCCCTCATCCGGGAAGATCCCACAAGGCTCGGAGCAGGTAAAGCCAGGCACCACCAACTACTGAGGTCTAAGCGCCCTAGAGCCCGTGCCCCGCAACAAGAGAAGCCACTGCAAACAGAAGCCCAAGCACCCCAACTGGAGAGTAGCCCCCTCTTCACAACTAGAGAAAAGCACTAGAAACACCAAAGACCCAGCAGGGCCAAAAATTAAATAAATAAAAACTATTAAAAAAAAAAAGCCCTGAGGAGAAGGTGACATATTTCCAAGTCTTCTCCCCTCTCCAGACATCCAGCTCTGCACTCGGTGTCGCTCTAAGCCTGTATGCCAGGCCAGCGGGTGAGCTGTTGTCTTGTTCACCTCTTCCGTCTGCGCAGCTGCGGCCCGGGGGTTCACTCATACTGCACAACTTTCAAAATCATTCTTTGAGAAACTTGGAGCATTTCATAATGAGTCTCTGCCTTACCCCACAAGGCAGGTAGGGGGCACTAGTCTTCCTTAGGAAGCAGGGCAGCAAAAGCCAGTAAGTGCTGTCTCTGCCAGGGCACAGGAGTATGGTAGCTGCCAGATTCTGGGAAGAGGCTGTTGGTTCCTTTCCAAGACTTGTGCTTATTTTAGGGAACAGTATACTTGCTTAGTTTTCTAATATTACAGCCACAACAGATTAGAAGTAAATTTAAAAGGTTAACACTAAACACAGGAAGAACCCATGACTAACAGGAGATTTTTAAAAACTGAGAAGCAGATATTTGGGGATTTTTCTCTTTTTTGGACAGCTGCATTCTGGGAGCATTGGGTATAAGCGGAGGTTCATGGTCCTCGCATGTCACAACTCCTTGAGTATTAGAGCCCCTGTGTAGTAATCCCAAGTCACCCAGACAAGAAAATGGTATTCCATATGCTTTGGTTAAGAAGTCAAGGAAATGTAGTGTATGTTAGAGTGCCAACAAAAAGTATACAGAATCATGGTCTAAGTGAAGTCGCTCAGATTAGATCAGATCAGATCAGTCGATCAGTCGGGTCTGACTCTTCGCAACCCCATGAATCGCAGCATGCCAGGCCTCCCTGTCCATCACCAACTCCCGGAGGTCACTCAGACTCACATCCATCGAGTCAGTGATGCCATCCAGCCATCTCATCCTCTGTCGTCCCCTTCTCCTCCTGCCCCCAATCCCTCCCAGCATCAGAGTCTTCTCCAATGAGTCAACTCTTCGCATGAGGTGGCCAAAGTACTGGAGTTTCAGCTTCAGCATCATTCCTTCCAAAGAAACCCCAGGGCTGATCTCCTTGAGAATGGACTGGTTGGATCTCCTTGCAGTCCAAGGGACTCTCAAGAGTCTTCTCCAACACCATAGTTCAAAAGCATCAATTCTTTGGCGCTCAGCCTTCTTCACAGTCCAACTCTCACATCCATACATGACCACAGGAAAGACCATAGCCTTGACTAGGCGAACCTTTGTTGGCAAAGTAATGTCTCTGCTTTTGAATATGCTATGCAGGTTAGTCATCACTTTCCTTCCAAGGAACAAGCGTCTTTTAATTTCATGGCTGCAGTCACCATCTGCAGGGATTTTGGAGCCCAGAAAAATAAAGTCTGACACTGTTTCCACTGTTTCCCCATCTATTTCCTATGAAGTGATGGGACCAGATGCCATGATCTTCGTTTTCTGAATGTTGAACTTTAAGCCAACCTTTTCACTCTCCACTTTCACTTTCATCAAGAGGCTTTTGAGTTCCTCTTCACTTTCTGCCATAAGGGTGGTGTCATCTGCATATCTGAGGTTATTGATATTTCTCCCAGCAATCTTGATTCCAACTTGTGTTTCTTCCAGTCCAGCATTTCTCATGATGTACTCTGCATAGAAGTTAAATAAACAGGGTGACAATATACAGCCTTGATGTACTCCTTTTCCTATTTGGAACCCGTCTGTTGTTCCATGTCCAGTTCTAACTGGTGCTTCCTGACCTGCATACAGATTTCTCAAGAGGCAGATCAGGTGGTCTGGTATTCCCATCTCTTTCAGAATTTTCCACAGTTTATTGTGATCTACACAGTCAAAGGCTTTGGCATAGTCAATAAAGCAGAAATAGATGTTTTTCTGGAACTCTCTTGCTTTTTCCATGATCCAGCGGATGTTGGCAATTTGATCTCTGGTTCCTCTGCCTTTTCTAAAACCAGCTTGCACATCAGGAAGTTCACGGTTCACATATTGCTGAAGCCTGGCTTGGAGAATTTTGAGCATTACTTTACTAGTGTGTGAGATGAGTGCAATTGTGAGGTAATTTGAGCATTCTTTGGCATTGCCTTTCTTTGGGATTGGAATGAAAACTGACTTTTCCAATCTTGTGGCCACTGCTGAGTTTTCCAAATTTGCTGGCATATTGAGTGCAGCACTTTCACAGCATTATCTTTCAGGATTTGGAATAGGTCAACTGGAATTCCATCACCTCCACTAGCTTTGTTCATAGTGATGCTTTCTAAGGCCCACTTGACTTCACATTCCAGGATGTCTGGCTCTAGGTCAGTGATCACACCATCATGATTATCTGGGTCGTGAAGATCTTTTGTGTACAGTTCTTCTGTGTATTCTTGCCACCTCTTCTTAATATCTTCTGCTTCTGTTAGGTCCACACCATCTCTGTCCTTTATCATGCCCATCTTTGCATGAAATGTTCCCCTGGTATCTCTGATTTTCTTGAAGAGATCCCTAGTCTTTCCCATTCTGTTGTTTTCCTCTTTTTCTTTGCATTGATCACTGAAGAAGGCTTTCTTATCTCTTCTTGCTATTCTTTGGAACTCTGCATTCAGATGTTTATATCTTTCCTTTTCTCCTTTGCTTTTTGCTTCTCTTCTTTTCACAGCTATTTGTAAGGCCTCCCCAGACAGCCATTTTGCTTTTTTGCATTTCTTTTCCATGGGGATGGTCTTGATCCCTGTCTCCTGTACATTGTCATGAACCTCCATCCATAGTTCATCAGGCACTCTATCTAGCAGATCTAGGCCCTTAAATCTATTTCTCACTTCCACTGTATAATCATAAGGGATTTGATTTAGGTCATACCTGAATGGTCTAGAGGTTTTCCCTACTTTCTTCAATTTCAGTCTGAATTTGGCAATAAGGAGTTCATGGTCTGAGCCACAGTCAGCTCCTGGTCTTGTTTTTGCTGATTGTATAGAGCTTCTCCATCTTTGGCTGCAAAGAATATAATCGATCTGATTTCGGTGTTGACCATCTGGTGATGTCCATATATAGAGTCTTCTCTTGTGTTGTTGGAAGAGGGTATTTGCTATGACCAGTGCATTTTCTTGGCAAAACTCTATTAGTCTTTGCCCTGCTTCATTCCGTATTCCAAGGCCAAATTTGCCTCTTACTCCAGGTGTTTCTTGACTTCCTACTTTTGCATTCCAGTCCCCTAGAATGAAAAGGACATCTTTTTTGGGTGTTAGTTCTAAAAGGTCTTGTAGGTCTTCATAGAACCGTTCAACTTCAGCTTCTTCAGCATTACTGGTTGGGGCATAGACTTGGATTACTGTGACATTGAATGGTTTGCCTTGGAAACGAACAGAGATCATTCTGTCGTTTTTGAGATTGCATCCAAGTGCTGCATTTCGGACTCTTTTGTTGACCATGCTGGCCACTCCATTTCTTCTGAGGGATTCCTGCCCGCAGTAGTAGATATAATGGTCCTCTGAGTTAAATTCACCCATTCCAGTCCATTTTAGTTTGCTGATTCCTAGAATGTAGACATTCACTCTTGCCATCTCTTGTTTGACCACTTCCAATTTGCCTTCATTCATGGACCTGACATTCCAGGTTCCTATGCAATATTGCTGTTTACAGTGTCGGACTTTGCTTCTCTCACCAGACACATCCACAGCTGGGTATTCTTTTTGCTTTGGCTCCATTCCTTCATTCTTTCTGGAGTTATTTCTCCACTGATCTCCAGTAGCATATTGGGCCCCTACTGACCTGGGGAGTTTCTCTTTCAGTATCCTATCATTTTGCCTTTTCATACTGTTCATGGGGTTCTCAAGGCAAGAATACTGAAGTGGTTTGCCATTCCCTTCTCTAGCGGACCACACCCTGTCAGATCTCTCCATCATAACCTGCCTATCCTGGGTTGCCCCACGGGCATGGCTTAGTTTCATTGAGTTAGACAAGGCTGTAGTCCTAGTGTGATTAGATTGACCAGTTTTCTGTGAGTATGGTTTCAGTGTATTTGCCCTCTGATGCCCTCTTGCAACACCTACTGTCTTACTTGGGTTCCTCTTACCTTGGGCGTGGGGTATCTCTTCCTGGCTGCTCCAGCAAAGCACAGCCATCGCACCTTACCTTGGACGAGGGGTCTCTCCTCACCGCCGCCCTTCCTGACCTTGGAGGAGGGGTATCTCCTCACCGCCGCCCTTCCTGACCTTGGTCGTGGGGTAGCTCCTTTTGTGCCAGTCGCAGCCACTGAGGCGCTTAGTGTGCTGGTCGCAGCCACCGAGGCAGTTAGTGCCCCTTACCAGCCTGCTAAGGTATCAGATCAGAGATCAGTCGCTCAGTCGTGTCCGACTCTTTGCGACCCCATGAACCATAGCACGCCAGGCCTCCCTGTCCATCACCAGCTCCCGGAGGTCACTCAGACTCGCATCCATCGAGTCAGTGATGCCATCCAGCCATCTCATCCTCTGTCGTCCCCTTCTCCTCCTGCCCTCAATCCCTCCCAGCATCAGAGTCTTCTCCAATGAGTCAACTCTTCGCATGAGGGGGCCAAAATACTGGAGTTTCAGCTTTAGCATCATTCCTTCCAAAGAAATTCCAGGATTGATCTCCTTCAGAATGGACTGGTTGGATCTCCTTGCAGTCCAAGGGACTCTCAAGAGTCTTCTCCAACACCACAGTTCAAAAGCTTCAATTCTTCGGCGCTCAGCCTTCTTCACAGTCCAGCTCTCACATCCATACATGACCACAGGAAAGACCATAGCCTTGACTAGGCCAACCTTTGTTGGCAAAGTAATGTCTCTGCTTTTGAATATGCTATGCAGGTTGGTCATCACTTTCCTTCCAAGGAGCAAGCGTCTTTTAATTTCATGGCTGCAGTCACCATCTACAGTGATTTTGGAGCCCAGAAAAACAAAGTCTGACACTGTTTCCACTGTTTCTCCATCTATTTCCCATGCAGTGATGGGACCAGATGCCATGATCTTCGTTTTCTGAATGTTGAGCTTTAAGCCAACCTTTTCACTCTCCACTTTCACTTTCATCAAGAGGCTTTTTAGCCCCTCTTCACTTTCTGCCATAAGAGTCGTGTCATCTGCATATCTGAGGTTATTGATATTTCTCCCAGCAATCTTGATTCCAACTTGTGTTTCTTCCAGTCCAGCATTTCTCATGATGTACTCTGCATATAAGTTAAATAAACATGGTGACAATATGCAGCCTTGACGTACTCCTTTTCCTATTTGGAACCAGTCTGTTGTTCCATGACCAGTTCTAACTGTTGCTTCCTGACCTGCATACAGATTTCTTAAGAGGCAGATCAGGTGGTCTGGTATTCCCATCTCTTTCAGAATTTTCCATAGTTTATTGTGATCCACACAGTCAAAGGCTTTGGCATAGTCAATAAAGCAGAAATAGATGTTTTTCTGGAACTCTCTTGCTTTTTCCATGATCCAGCGGATGTTGGCAATTTGATCTCTGGTTCCTCTGCCTTTTCTAAAACCAGCTTGGACATCAGGAAGTTCACGGTTCACATATTGCTGAAGCCTGGCTTGGAGAATTTTGAGCATTACTTTACTAGCGTGTGAGATGAGTGCAATTGTTCGGTAGTTTGAGCACTCCTTGGCATTGCCTTTCTTTGGGATTGGGATGAAAACTGACCTTTTCCAATCTTGTGGCCACTGCTGAGTTTTCCAAATTTGCTGGCATATTGAGTGTAGCACTTTCACAGCATCATCATTCAGGACTTGGAATAGCTCCACTGGAATTCCATCACCTCCACTAGCTTTGTTCGTAGTGATGCTTTCTAAGGCCCATTTGACTTCACATTCCAAGATGTCTGGCTCTAGGTCAGTGATCACATCATCATGATTATCTAGGTCTTGAAGCTCTTTTTTGTACAGTTCTTCTGTGTATTCTTGCCACCTCTTCTTAATATCTTCTGCTTCTGTTGGGTCCACACCATCTCTGTCCTTTATCGTGCCCATCTTTGCATGAAATGTTCCCCTGGTATCTCTGATTTTCTTGAAGAGATCCCTAGTCTTTCCCATTCTGTTGTTTTCCTCTATTTCTTTGCATTGATCACTGAAGAAGGCTTTCTTATCTCTTCTTACTATTCTTTGGAACTCTGCATTCAGATGTTTATATCTTTCCTTTTCTCCTTTGCTTTTCGCTTCTCTTCTTTTCACAGCTATTTGTAAGGCCTCCCCAGACAGCCATTTTGCTTTTTTGCATTTCTTTTCCATGGGGATGGTCTTGATCCCTGTCTCCTGTACAATGTCACGAACCTCATTCCATAGTTCATCAGGCACTCTATCTATCAGATCTAGTCCCTTAAATCTATTTCTCACTTCCACTGTATAATCATAAGGGATTTGATTTAGGTCATACCTGAATGGTCTAGTGGTTTTCTCTACTTTCTTCAATTTCAGTCTGAATTTGGCAATAAGGAGTTCATGGTTCGAGCCACAGTCAGCTCCTGGTCTTGTTTTTGCTGATTGTATAGAGCTTCTCCATCTTTGGCTGCAAAGAATATAATCGATCTGATTTCGGTGTTGACCATCTGGTGATGTCCATATATAGAGTCTTCTCTTGTGTTGTTGGAAGAGGGTATTTGCTATGACCAGTGCATTTTCTTGGCAAAAGTCTATTAGTCTTTGCCCTGCTTCATTCCGTATTCCAAGGCCAAATTTGCCTGTTACTCCAGGTGTTTCTTGACTTCCTACTTTTGCATTCCAGTCGCCTATAATGAAAAGGACATCTTTTTTGGGTGTTAGTTCTAAAAGGTCTTGTAGGTCTTCATAGAACCTTTCAACTTCAGCTTCTTCGGTGTTACTGGTTGGGGCATAGATTTGGATTACTGTGACATTGAATGGTTTGCCTTGGAAACGAACAGAAATCATTCTGTCATTTTTGAGATTGCATCCAAGTGCTGCATTTCGGACTCTTTTGTTGACCATGCTGGCCACTCCATTTCTTCTGAGGGATTCCTGCCCACAGTAGTAGATATAATGGTCATCCGAGTTAAATTCACCCATTCCAGTCCATTTTAGTTCGCTAATTCCTAGAATGTCAACATTCACTCTTGCCATCTCTTGTTTGACCACTTCCATTTTGCCTTGATTCATGGACCTGACATTCCAGGTTCCTATGCAATATCACTCTTTACAGCATCGGACTTTGCTTCTCTCACCAGACACATCCACAGCTGGGTATTCTTTTTGTTTTGGCTCCATCCTTTCATTCTTTCTGGAGTTATTTCTCCACTGATCTCCAGTAGCATATTGGGCCCCTACTGACCTGGGGAGTTTCTCTTTCAGTATCCTATCATTTTGTCTTTTCATACTGTTCATGGGGTTCTCAAGGCAAGAATACTGAAGTGGTTTGCCATTCCCTTCTCCAGCGGACCACACCCTGTCATATCTCTCCACCATGACCCGCCCATCCCAGGTTGCCCCTCGGGCATGGCTTAATCTCATTGAGTTAGACAAGGGTGTGGTCCTTGTGTGATTAGATTGACTAGTTATCTGTGAGAATGGTTTCAGTGTATTTGCCCTCTGATGCCCTCTTTCAAGACCTGCTGTCTTACTTGGGTTTCTCTTACCTTGGGCGTGGGGTATCTCATCCCGGCTGCTCCTGGCTGCTCCCGGCCAGCGAAGCACAGCCATCGCACCTTACCTTGGACGAGGGGTCTCTTTCTATACCTTTCTCTCTAAGGTATAGAAAAGAAAAAGAAAGTGTAGTCGCTCCGTCATGTCCTAATCTTTGCAACCCCATGGACTGTAGCCCACCAGGCTCCTCCGTCCATGGGATTTTCCAGGCAAGAATACTAGAGTGGGTTGCCATTTCCTTCTCCAGGAAATCTTCCCGACCCAGGGATTGAACCCGGGTCTCCTGCATTGTAGGCAGACGTTTCACTATTTGAGCCACCAGGGAAGACATGGTCTAAGTAGGTTGTGTTAAAAAATAAATTTCAGAGGCATACTTTCCTTCCCTCATTAATGCCAGAAAAACAGTGTTGTTCTATTCCTGTTATATATCTCATATTAGTCCAGGATGAGCACCTTAAAATTACTTAATATGTTTAATTAGGTGGTGAGGTATTGAATTATATTGGCATAAAGTTGGATTTTTCTAAACTGCAAATCACATGCTGGGCTTAAGAGCTCAGCTAGCCAGCCGTCCATAAAGCAGTTCCACAAATGCTGGATACACCATTAGAGGCATCACAGGACAGAACCACTTCGCTGTCCTACCACCCAGCCCTATTTCTCTGCAGAACTCTTCAAGGGTTTCGTATGTATCACAGTTTAATTTTATGCCCCTCCCACCCCAACAGACCTTCAGCTTCTAGTCCAATGGAACTCTTTCCCACCCTGGTCCTTCTGTGTGCACAATACATACTTCTTGAATGGAGAACATGTGACATTGTAAACAACGTAGAACAGTATCTCAGATTCCCAGATTTCGTGAGACAGTACTGACCACAGACGCCATAGGAGAGAGAGAACCCTTAGCATAGAGCTTGTGCTAAGCAGGACGCCTTGGAGTAGGACACGCCCACTCCCCAGGACCTCAGCCTTACAGCAAGAATGTCACCAAGTACCAGCAGGGGGTGGGGCTGCCTGGCCCAGCACAGCAGGGCCTCGGAGAAAGTTAGTAGAGGGGACGGTGTTTGAACTGTGCTGACAAAGGGTAGAGAGCTGCTATTTAAAAGAGAAGGACATTCCAGGGAGAGGAAACCAGCAAGGTAAAGGCACAGGCAGGTTCCAGGGTGCTTCTTTAGTAGACGTGCCGGCAAGTGAGTGTAGCTGGGGCTTAGGATTTTGTCCTTGGGATGAGAGGTCATAGCAAGGGTGTCCGGTGCAGAGTTCTGGAGAAATGAGCCTGGTAGGAATGTTGATGAACTGGAGGTGGCCCAGACTGACAGAGAGAGACCTTGGTCAGGAGACCACTGGAAGATGGAGCAGTTCCTGGGCTCTGCTTGTGTGCCGTGAGTGAAGGTCACCCGTGCAAGCCACATTCCATACTTTGAAGGCTGGGTTGGTGTCATCAGGTGACTGACTGCATGTGGGAAGGGAGCTGGGAAGAAGAGGCAGGACTCAGGCTTACCCCTAGGTTCTACCTTAGCCCTGGAGCTCCTCCTGGCTAGGGAATATGAGGAATACAGGAAGAAGGATTAGAGGAGTGAGGCACAAATTACTTGCAGACATTCTGAGTCTGAGGACTCTGAGGGGCATCTATCTAAGTCATTAGGTTATATCTGAAATATTGGGGGAAATTACTCAGATGATCGCCCTGGAAGGTCTGGACCTGATCATCAAAGAGATTTGGGGACTTCCCTGGTGGTCCAGTGGCTACGAGACTCCGCGCTCCCGATGTAGGGAGTCCAGGTTCGATCTCTGGGGACCTAGATCTTACATGCTGCAGCTGAGAGGTCACACCCCCAACTAAAAAGTCTTGCGTGCCACAACAAAGATCAGGATCCTGAGTGCTACAACCAGGACTCAGCGCAGCCAAAGTAAGATATTACAAAGAAAAAGAGAAAAACCAGTGATGCAAGCTGGGAGATGTATGTTGTTAGGGAAGGATGGGCCTGAAGACTAGAAAAGAGGCCAGAGGCGAAACAAGCTTCCTTCCAGGAGAGAGAGGCCAGGTAAGAGCCCAGTGTCCCCTGGGTTTGGCAATGGAGGTAAGCGTGGCTGTGGGCTGAGCCATGGGGGTGGGCAGGGGTGTGGTGTGCGTGTTCCCTGACCTTGGGCAGCTCCCGAACCTCTGAGTCTCTGGAACATGAAGGAACCAAGCCAGTGAATTTCTAGAGTCTTCTGGCTGCTATTTGTGTCTGTGCACCTGTGTGTCAGGCTGTCTTAGAGACTGTAAACTGAGCAGACAGGGTCTCGGCCTTTGCCCAGATTCACCAGTGACACAAATATTTCAGCTTGGATGATGAAACAGCCTTGATTGCTGAAGCCGGTGAACTGATGCCACTGGCCCTGCACCAGCAGGACCTGTAAATACCCAAGGACACAGGGTGTGTGTGCTGCTCTCTCCTGCCCGTTTACGGGGGCTGCTTCTGTCCCCTGAGTCCGGCTTTTGTAGAGCCAGGAGGTGCATTTGGTGACCCTTGCCGTTTTTCTCTGCAGACCATCTCAACAGCATTAAAAAAAAATTGAGTATTAACGTTCTTTTAAGATCATAGGCCAGGTGCTGGGCCTCATGCAGAGCAAGGACTTGAGGTGGTTGGTTTGAAAAGTGTTTGGCATGTGTCTGGGGCCAGTTCACAGCAGGATTCTAACATTTGATGGAAAGAAGCTTCTGCAGTGAAATGACCTTAGCGGCTGGGAAAATATCAAGAATTGTCATCAAGAGCAACAGGTTTCTTAGAGGCATGTGGACCTGTTTGACCCAAGCCTCTGTCAGTCCAGGAGAGGGGCCAGCTGTGCCCCAGATGTGGGCTCCCCCAGTAGAGCCCAGCCCACTTGCATGGTGCCGATGGGGGAGGGGCACAAGTGCACAAATGCCTGGCTGCCCTGAATCAGGTGCAGGTCCCCCCCCAACTCCTGCCACCCCTGCTTCCTGGGCATGCTGCCTATTACACTACACCTCTAATATTATTACATGTTTGGGACAGCCAAGCCTGCCCAAACCAAGGAGGGAACACTGTGGCAGAATTCAAAACCCTGTCTCTAGGGAGCAAAAACAAGAAAATTTCTCTCTTCCTCCTTAGTGGAAATTCTTCCTTACCCACAGCCTCTTTCTGAGTCGGAATCAGTTGTGAACTCTGATTGGCAAGGCTAGTCATGGGAGGATTCCATTTCCCATGATAGCACATACTTGCCCAGAACCTCAAGTTCGTAACACATTCCCATGGCCCTTATTCTCTGCAATCCTGAGGACAGCTCCTATGGGGAGGTCGGGACACGAAGCGGCCCCATTTTCTAGATGTGGAGACAGGGGAGAGGAGATGGCCCACCCTGGACCAGCCAGCTAGGGAATACTGAGCCCCAGGGGTACCACGTCAGAAGATTTCCTTCCATGAGCTTGCCCCTCTGCCATGCCTCCCCCCTCCCCACATCTCCTTCTCCCTCCCTCCCCCAACCACCCCTGGGTTGGCAACACTGACATTCTCAAGGTTGCATGTAGGTTTCAAAACAAAACTGAACGAAGAAGCCAGGTTCCCAGCGCTGTGCCGCCATTGTTTAGGCCAAAACAGTGAAGCTGGAAGGCTGAGCAGCAGTCACGTCTGTTTACTAAGTGTAATCACACATCCCACCTGTTCAGCAACCAAGGAAATCGCTGAGCATGGCTGCGACTTCTCTGATACAGAGCGGTTCGGAGAACACAAAACCACAGTCATTATCAGAAATGATCTCAGCCAGCCCTGCGAGTTTCCCGGTACGTACGAAGCTGAAGCTCTGATGTTTTTCTCACTGCGGCTAAGCAGTGTGACTGGAGGGTTCGGCCCTGCTGTTTGCACAGGCTGATACACACACACGGACACACACACACACACACACACACACAGCAGACCTCCAGGCTGGTTCTCTCCCTCTTGCAGCGCGTGCACTGTGCACAGGCTTTCTCTTCTGTTACTGAGCCTGGTGCTATTCTTTACAAAGTAATTTCTCATCAGTAACGTGGACCCACAAGGAACCCATCACATTAATGGAGCCAGAGCTGTAACATTTGCGGTTCAGTGTGGCTCTGTGTAAAAATATAACCTAAGAAACAGATTGGAATTCAATCATGACCAGAAAATGGCCCTCCACTATTGCTACCAGGCAGAGAGTAGGGGCAGTGATTATCCATAAGAGTCATGAGCTGAACCGTAAGAGTGGTTGTTCATGACAGACCTGGGTTGTAGCTCAGGACAGCCTCATGATAGATGTGTTCCCTCATTTGTGAAATTAGATAACAATAGCTACAGACTGGTTCTGAACAGGAAAAGAAGTACGTCAAGGCTGTATATTGTCACCCTGCTTATTTAACTTATATGCAGAGTACATCATGAGAAATGCTGGGCTGGAAGAAGCACAAGCTGGAATCAAGATTGCTGGGAGAAATATCAATAACCTCAGATATGCAGATGACACCACTCTTGTGGCAGAAAGTGAAGAAGAACTAAAGAGCCTCTTGATGAAAGTGAAAGAAGAGAGTGAAAAACTTGGCTTAAAGCTCAACATTCAGAAAACTAAGATCATGGCATCTGGTCCCATCACTTCATGGGAAATAGATGGGGAAACAGTGGGAACAGTGTCAGACTTTATTTTTGAGGGCTCCAAAATAACTACAGGTGGTGATTGCAGGCATGAAATTAAAAGATGCTTACTCTTTGGAAGGAAAGTTATGACCAACCTAGATAGCATATTCAAAAGCAGAGATATTACTTTGCCAACAAACATCTGTCTAGTCAAGGTTATGGTTTTTCCAGTGGTCATGTAAGGATATGACAGTTGGACTGTGAAGAAAACTGAGTGCCGAAGAATTGATGCTTTTGAACTGTGGTGTTGGAGAAGACTCTTGAGAGTCCCTTGGACTGCAAGGAGATCCAACCAGTCCATCCTAAAGGAGATCAGTCCCGGGTGTTTATTGGAATGACTGATGCTAAAGCTGAAACTCCAGTACTTTGGCCACCTCATGGGAAGAGTTGACTCATTGTAAAAGACCCTGATGCTGGGAGGGATTGGGGGCAGGAGGAGAAGGGGACGACAGAGGATGAGATGTCTGGATGGCATCACCAACTCGATGGACATGAGTTTAAGTGAACTCTGGGAGTTGATGATAGACAGGGAGGCCTGGCATGCTGTGATTCACAGGGTTGCAAAGAGTCAGACATGACTGAGCGACTGAACTGACTGACTGAGCTTAGTGAAGTGAAGTCACTCAGTCGTGTCTGACTCTTTGTGACCCCATGGACTGTAGCCCACCAGGCTCTTCCGTCCATGGGATCTTCCAGGCAAGAGTGCTGGAGTGGATTGCCATTTCCTTCTCCAGGGGATCTTCCCAACCCAGGAATCGAACCCGGGTCTCCTGCATGGCAGACAGATGCTTTACCGTCTGAGCCACCAAGGAAGCCCTGACTGCCCTTGATGAGGACTAAATGAGTTAATCTAGGTATAAAGGTTTAGGACAGTGCTTGGCACGTAGTAATCCGTTAATAAATGCTAAATATTGTTACTGTTCTCCATCATTCAAGATGTAACTCACATCTCACCTTATCCACAATGCCCGGGGCCCAAACACGGGAGCCTTCACTCTTCTCTCCCATTTCTGGATTCTTGTAAGAGTTGACTCTGAACCCTGCCATCAAGCATCTGATTACGTGCAGTGCTGTCTTGTTATTTCAATGTTACTTCAGTGTTTCAGTTTTACTGTTGCTTCCACAATAGGTTGCAAATTCCTAATGTTAGGAACCGTGTAGTTTGCTTTTGTTGAATTTCCGCAACTCACAGCCTGGTCCTGGGCAATTACTAGACACTTCAATGTCTTTGGAGTGTGTTCATTACTATAAATGAATGGGACAAAAATTGGTGGTGTGGTATTGTGTACAGGTACCATACCGGTTAAAGCTTAAAAGTGGGAAGACTCACATTGACACAAAAAGCTGTACTAAATGTTCATAGCTGCTTTATTCAAAATAGCCCCAAACTAGCTGGTAGGCTGCAGTCCATGGGGTCGCTAGGAGTCAACACAACTGAGCGACTTAACTTTCAGTTTTACTTTCTTGCATTGGAGAATGAAATGGCTACCCACTCCAGTGTTCCTGCCTGGAGAATCCCAGGGACGGGGGAGCCTGGTGGGCTGCCGTCTATGGGGTTGCACAGAGTCGGACACGACTGAAGCGACTTAGCAGCAGCAGAGGCCACCTTGATGTCCTTCAACAGGTAAATGGTTAGATGAGCTATGGTCCATTTATACTATGGAAAAAGACTCAGCAATAAAGAGATGTGGATTCTTAATACAGCTACAACTGGATGAATCACCAGTGAATTACGCTGAGTGAAAATAGCCAGTTCCCAAAGATCACACACTTTATGATTGCCTTTGTATAACATTCATGAAGTGGCAGAGCTATAGAAATGAGAACAGATTAGTGGTTGCCAGGGGTGCAGGAGGGGATGAGGACAGGAGGCAGGAGCAGCAGGAAAGATCCTTGTGGTCACAGACGTGCTCTGCATCTTGATGTCAGTGTCAATATCCTAGTTGTGATATTGTATTAGCTACTTTCGCAAGATGTTGCCATTGCAGTAAAAGGTGTGGAGGACTTTCTCTGTATAATCTGTTACAACTGCATAATCCACAATTACCTCATGTAATTGTAAAAAATAATAATAATAATAAAACCACTTAAGGTGTTCCTTAAGCAAAAAGCAGAGAGAGTAGATTGGCTTGCCCACTGATGAGAGAAATATGGCCGGGCTCTTTCAGAAGGATTTTATTTTGTTAAGAATAAAGTTTGCCAATTTTACCTTAACATGTTTATTTCTGTAATTACTTATGCTTTAGTGTAAGATAATAGTAGTCTTTAATAGCCATGCTAAATGGTATTATTATCCAGTACAATCAAGATGCATATTATTTGGGGACTTCCCTGGTGGTCCAGTGGTTTAGAATCCACTTTGCACTACAGGGGATGTGGGTTTGACCCCTGGTTGGGAGGCTAAGATCGCACATGCTGGGGAGCAGCTAAGTCCACACGCTGCAGCTGCTGAGCCCCAAGCTCCAGAGTCCGCTCGCCACAAGTCGAGAATCTGTGTGCCCCAACTAAAGATCTCTCATGCTGTCACTAAGACCCAACACAGCCAAATAAATAAATCAATTAAATTTGAAAAAAAAAAAAAAAAGATTCACATCATTTTTTAAATTGGGAGGAGTAACTTAGAAATGATCTTTTCCAGTTCTCCCATTTCACAGAGTCAGAGACTCAGAAATGACCCAAAGCCCAAAGTTATACAGCTACCGAACAGCATTTACAAGGGCTAGAACCCAGTCATCCCAGAATCCAGTCCTTGCTTCCGATACACGTTGTATTCTACTTTTATAAAAGCACCATCTGTGCATCTGGAAGAAGAGTCTGCATTACTTCGGTTCCCGAGCTTACTCAGTTATAGGGTGGCACAGCTGCCAGTGGGGAAGGTGGACTACTGGGAAAGATGAACAAACCGTGCTGGTGGGTCCGCTCACCCTACCAGTACACGGTAGGACTGGAGGGGAAAAGACAAACACTTGGAGGAGTGGCAAAGGAGGACAGAAAGAAAGAAGCAGCTGCCAGCAGAGCCAGGATGAGAACCAGCTTTCCACGCCCAGATGGGCACAGCTCTGATGAGGCGTCCCAGAAATGGCTACCCCAGTGCAAGCTTTCCATCTATGCTTAGCCAGCAGCACTAATGTGAGTCCTCACTAGTGGGGAGGGGATGGAAAAGGATGGATCCCCCCAGCCTAGACATGAGACGAAGTGAAAGATGAGAGGCGCTCAGTCATGTCAACTCTTTGCGACCCCATGGCCTATACAGTCCACGGAATTCTCCAGGCCAAAGGGAACATAAATCTCCAGAACACCAGTTACCACGCTTGGGACTGTATAGGTAGGGTCCGTCCTTCCTGTCCTCTTGCCTCAGTTTACCCACTCACACACAAGGGTTTGGATTCACCAGAAGACTCATTCCAGCTTCTGTTGTACTCTTTCTGTAGAGATTGACCACACAAACAACTAAGAACCACACGAAATAAGACTTGTACAGGATCGCTGTCGCAGTTAGCGAGCTGAGACAAATTTGAAACAAGCCTGAATAACTTCTCCAGGCTTTTGTTGGCCCCTGCTTCTGGGTGCACAGTGGTGGAGACTCTGGCCACAGGGAAGAGACATGGCGGAAGAACAGTCAATATTTCACTCTGAGAGACCTTTTGAACGTGGCATAAATAACCCCCGCCGCCAAATGAGTCAGAATTTCCAAAAGGCATCATTTTAGGGCCTCCATGTGGTTCCCTCTCTGGGCCACTTCTGAAAGGCAGGCCTGGGGTGGGGTTTCCTGTACTCAACTCCAGAGACGGCACAGGGGCTCTCCTTTCGTCTTTGCCAGAATTTTCTTTCCAGATAAGCTTCACTTTTTTCTGTAGCATTGGGTAATGCTGAAAAGACAAAGGAGTTGAAGTTTTTATAGCCTTCCTACTTGCAAACTCCCCCGTTCTCCTACGTTGCTTACTCAACTTTTTCCTCTTCCATATGCACTGTTTGGAGTGGCCTAAGTTTGCCAGAGAATGAACAAAAAGGAGGGTCCCATTTTTATGTCAGGCTTAAAGAAAGCAACAGGAGACTATCCTGAAAAGCACTAAGCCCCGTAAAGCTAAAGCTAATAATAATAATAAAACCAGTAACATCTGCATGGTATTTTGCAGTTCATAGAATATTTTAATCTCATATGTTCTTGCCTATGAAATATTATTGCTATCCTCATTTAACAGATGGGACAATAAGGTCCTGCAAAGTTACTTGCTAAGGTTCCCTCAGTCAAGCAGCAGAACTGGGCCTGGGATTTGGGTCTCTCAGCTTTGGCTGGTGCTCTGTAGTGAGAGAGACAGTCTGTCTCTATACCACACTACCTTGTTCAGGCGACAGCCCCTTGGACACAGAATCCCTGCCCTGTGACCGCCTTCTGGGTGACTCATCCTTCTCCATATTCCTATGGACTAACATGTAGTAGTGCTCAGGAAATGTCTGATGAAAGACTGAATAGGGAATTCCCTGGAAGTCCAGTGGTGAAGGTTCTGCACTTCCACTGCTGGGGGCCTGGGTTCAATCTCTTTCAGGAACTAAGATCCCACAAACCACGTGGCTCAGAATACAAACAAACAAACAAAAAGACTGAATAGCTGTCTGCCAGGAACCACCCTGAGCCTACGGCCCCCAGAACAGTTCACGTGAGCTGGGTGCTCACAATACCAGGCACAAAACCATTCAAGAGAGCTTGCTATTATTAGACCCATTTAACAGAAAAGGAAACCAAGGTTGAGTAATGAGCTCAAAGTTGCAAATGTGGGCAGTTTGGCACCAAAGCCTGAGCTTTTGGCTCCCCAGTGCAACAAACCGTCTCTCAGCTTCAACCTTTCAGGAGCACTGTCAGAGCTGTCTTCATCCTCCTGGTGCAAATCACCTGACCTCTTTCCATCAGAGGAGAACTCATTAAACTTTTCGTAACTTACCGAAAGGATCCTAGCAGAGATTTAACGAGGAGATACATGTGGACGCATTGGGAAAGCAAAGCACATTATCCAGATGCCCAGGATTGTAGTAATTGTTGAACGCCGTCTGTACCTTCAGCTAGAATGCTGTAACCCCAAAGCCTTTGGTCGCACCCCACAGGAGTCAGGGTGATAATAGGAACACAATTGGACATCTAGAACAATCAAAGGGCAAGGATGAAAGAGGCCCTTTGTGCGTATCTCCTCTGACCCTGTGAATAATTACAACTTAGTAAATGGGTTCTGAGTAGGAGGTGTGGCTGACACTCTGGCATTTAACTCAGGCTAGTTAACCCAGCCTCAACTCTTGAGCTTTGGCACTTGGAAAACAATTTGCCTTGCCCTCCATTTGGAAAATACACACACACACACACAAACTGGTCTTGCTTTACAATTTAATCTTAGGACACTGATTTCTACACTGGTTTATTCAACAAACATTGATAGAGAGCCTACCAGCCTTACTAAGGAACCAAAAGAGGAACCACCCTCTGGGAAGCCTTAGATTTGGGACAGTTACTGTCACTTCATGGTAAATAGATGGGGAAACAATGGAAACAGTGACATACTTTATTTTCTTGGCCTCCAAAATCACTGCAGATGGTGACTGCAGCCATGAAATTAAAAGAGGCTTACTCCTTGGAAGAAAAGCTACGACCAACCTAGACAGCATATTAAAAAGCAGAGACATTACTTTGACGAAAAAGGTCCGTATAAAGGTCCGTCTAGTCAAAGCTATGGCTTTCCCAGTAGTCATGTACGGATGTGAGCTGGACAATAAAAAAGGCTGGGCGCCAAAGAACAGATGCCTTTGAACTGTGGTGCTGGAGAAGACTCTTGAGAGTTCCTTGGACAGCAAGGAGATCCAACCAGTCAATCCTAAAGGAACAGTGAGTGAAGTCGCTCAGTTGTATCCGACTCTTTGCAACCCTGTGGACTCTAGCCTGCCAGGCTCCTCCGTCCATGGGATTTTCCAAGCAAGAGTACTGGGGTGGGTTGCCATTTCCTTCTCCAGGGGATCTTCCTGACCCAGGGCTCGAACCTGCAGGCAGACTCTGAGCCACCAGGGAAGCCCTAATCCTAAAGGAAATCAATGCTGAATATTCATTGGAAGGACTAATGCTGAAGCTGAAGCTCCAATACTGTGGGCATCTGATTCAAAGGGCTGACTTGTTGGAAAGGACCTTGATGCTGGGAAACATTGAAGGTGGGAGGAGAAGGGGACGAGAGAGGATGAGATGGTTGGATGGCATCACCAACTCAGTGGACATGAGTTTGAGCAAGCTCCCAGAGATAGCGAAGGACAGACTATCTCTGTCCAGGCTCCCCTGTCCTTCTGCAGTCCATGGGATCGCAGAGAGTAGGAGACAACTGAGGGACTGAACAACAACCATCTAACTCTTCATCTTCAGAATGGGCGCAGCCACACCTAAATTGTGAAGACTGGAGTCCACGTGGTACAAGGGTTCTGCAAGTTGTATCCTTCGTGTGAGTCGCTTTCATCCCCATTCAAAGGAAACGGAACCCCTCGTGCAAACTTCTAATTACTACTCTGACAAAGATCAGCGCTGGCGGGGAGGACGGTCCAAAGGCCTGCAAGTGCTGGGAGCACAAAGGCAAAGGCAGGTAAGATTTAGAGGCTAAAAAGTTGGGAGTCCCTGGATCTGGGATTCGCAGAAGCATCGGAGGAAGTGTCCGCTGGGGGGCGGGGCGCACGGGGAGACCGAGGAGAGGCACATTCGTGGACCTGGGGTCTGTGGGAGGTCGATCACGGGTGGGATTCACATTCCTGGTAACTCAACCCCCATCGCCTCCCCTCGGTATCCTGGGGTCCTCCCATCCGAGCCTGGGACGCGAACATCCCTGGCTTGGAGGCTCCGGGGACGGTGGAGTGGGAGGGGCCGGATGGGGCGCCCCCACCGTCAGGCTGGCTGATAGGTGTCACTTCCTCCTTGGATTTCGCGCCTCCGGGAGGGGGTGGGGGAGGTGGTGTCCCAGCCTTTGCCCCGACCTAGGCTCAGAGAGGACAAGACCCACCTGGCTCCCAACCCCTTCCCTAAGGCTAGGCGCACAGAGGAATTCGGCAGATCGAACTTTACCCCCGGGGAGAGGCAGCTCCGCACTGTCTCTAAGGATGAGACCCAGGCGGAGACAGGAGGGTGGCTGGGACTCAGGGCGGCTCCCGAGCCGGAGAGGGCAGCCCTGGGCGCGTGACCAGGGGTGAGAGTGGGGAGTCCCCATGACAGCGCTCTCTTCCCCCCTGCCCCCGGGGAAGGGGGTCTGCGAAGACTCCCGCCGAGGTGAGGCCGGGCCCCGGGGCCCTCCGCCGAGCGCGCGCATCGCCGGCCCTGAGGCCTCAGCGGGGCCCTGGGGGGGAGCGGCTCGCGTGGCGGGTCCGGAGGGGACTGGGCGGGGCGGGGGCGAGTGCCCGGGCCCCGCCCCGGCCCCGCCCCGCTCCGGAGCCGCCCGGGACGCAGGAGGGAGGAGGGTGGCTCGGCCCGGACTGCCCGCGGCGCCGCGCTCCTGCAAGCTCCCGTCCGGGTAAGTGGCGCGGGGCCGGGGGACCAGAACAGAGACCGGAGGGTCGGATCCTCAACACCCACCCCGGCCCAGCCCTGCCCCACCCCCCACCAACCCCACGCCAGGAATCGTGATCGCCGAAAGTCAAGGGGACCTGGAGAGGCGCGCCGGGGCGCGGGGGCGGGGGCCCTGGTGTGACAGCTGCGGGCGGGCGCGTATTTTTAGTTTAAACCCAACCGTTTCCTGCCGCCTGCTAAATCCCCGAATGTTTTCGCTCCCCGACCCTCCCCGAAGAAGCAGCCCGTAAGCCCCGGGCAGCACGCCCCGCAGGGTCGGGCGCCGCCTCCAGTCTTCATTCTGCCTCCGCTTGGGGCAAGCAGACCTGTCACTGCGCCGCGTGTCCGCGACCCCGGCGGTGAACGCCGGCAGGAGTACTCGCTCTCGGCCACCGCGAGCTCGCTCCGTAGTGCCTGCCTGAGAGATCCCCGCACCTGCGGTGGGAGGGGAAGTCGCACTCGCAGGCAGGACCGGTTTCATTCAGAATCCCCGGGGCTGTGCAGCCTTGGGCAAGCTTCTCCGCCTCTCTGAGCCTCATCCGAGTATCTCTAAAGGCGGGGAGAGTGAGACCAGAAATCTCCTGTAGGGCCTGAAGGAGCCCCAGATGGTTGCCGATTCCTCTTAAGAATCTCCGGATTCCGAACAGCGGACCTGGTGGGTATGGCCCTTTGGCCAACCCACTGGTAATGAGTGCCCCGCACAACCCACTGACCTCGGCTCCAAAATTCTAAGGCGGGGATTACAACTACGATGGAGTGATCAGGAATGTCATTGTTTTACCACTTTGACCCTGAAGCGCTGGCCCGGGACTGCCCTGGGACCCTCTCCCAGGTTCCTCCTGGCACTAGTGATGGGCTTTTTACAGCCAAGGGCTGCCAGCTGGGGAGCCTGACATGCCCACAGGGGCATACCACATTTCTTGGAATGAGGAAAAGAGGAGACAGTGGGAAAAGTGACTGTCCTCCTAGAAAAGGAGCATGTCACAAAATCGCTGCTTTTCTGAGCCTGACGGCACAGCCTCCTTCAAACCTTGAGAGGAAACGGGTCCAGAGAGAGCGAGTGATTTGCCCAGAGCCACACAGCCAAGAACAGAACTTAACTCTGCAAGGGTCCAGCTTCACCTCCTGCACAAGTCGGGGGCAGCCAACGGCGCTATCAGTGATCAGGAGCTGGGAGGCAGAGTAGGGAGGTGTGCCCTGCAAACAGGCAGTTTTGCTCTGTTTCCTGGAACTGTGCCCCACGCGGGTCTCTCTGACACGTGTAGCTCTGTGCATTCCTCAGGCAGGACCGTGCTCAGGCAGACGGCCACAGCTGTGCCAAGCCTGCTGGCCCCCGGGCATCGTTTGCAGCCAGAGAGGCCCCTTGGAGGGCAGCTGGAGCGGGTGTGGGCCAGGAAGGCTTATTTCTGGAACTCATTCCTCTCTTGCTGGGGGTCCTGAGGAGAGGCCCTGAGGATTTGCTGGCAGCTCAGAGGGGGAGTGGTGAGAATCTGGGCTCAGGTTTCTGCCTGGGGGTACAGGCTGGCCTCTAGCCCCTGCAGGCACCCTTCAGGGGTAGTTTGAGTTCCTTCCGTCTCCATGGGAACAAACCTCTAGCCCGGGTGCTTTGCATGTTCTGCCACAGCTGGGGACCTGTCCTTGTCTGGGTGGCCTCGGGATACAGAAACCTGGGGTGAGGACTTTTGGGGGATCATGGCTTGGCTGCGGGGTGACCTCCATTCTGGGGAGGCCAGACCAGGCAGGCCCAGCGTCACCTCCAAACTGGCCTGGAGCCTCTGGGAGCCCCGTGGGCAGAGGGGCCTCCCGTGGGGCTCAGATGTTAGAAATGGGGGTGGATGTGTCAGACTGGCTGGCCCAGCCCTGTGTTACCCTTTCCCCAGCTGTGTGACCGTGGAAACATCACTTCACCTTTCAGAGCTTCAGTGTCCTTCGTCGAGAGATGGGGTGACCGTAGCACCTGCTGAGAGAATTAAACGGGACTCGCCTTCAGGAGAGATCTGTGGGGTGTCAGACTCAGCCCCTGGGAGCAGGAGTCACAGTTTGGGGTGACAGCGGGGGTCTGGTTGGGACACCTGAGCGTCCTCCCCTCCTCAGTTCTGCCCTCTTCCCCTTTGCCTTGATGTCCCTATGTCTGTCAAATGGTGGGTGGCCTTGGATCACCTCCCTCTGAGCTCTTCCAGCCATGAAAGCTGGTCCTTGACCCTGGGCGGAGAGATTAGAGAGGGGGCCAGCCAGGGACTCCAGGGGACTCCCGGCTCAGAAAGCATTTCCTGTCTCTCATCTCCTAGGCAGGCCAGGCTGCCACTCCCGTACCACATCCCAGGTACAGATGAGGGGAGACTCCTCCGAGGCCAGGAGCGGTGGAGTCAGGATTTGAACTCAGGGCAGCCTCTTTTCTTTTTATTTCTTTTTTTAATTGAAGTGTACTTGGTTTACAGTGTTGTGTTAATTTCTGCTGCACAGCAAAGTGATTCAGTTATGCATATATATTCTTTTCCATTATGGTTTATCATGAAAGTGAAGTGGAAATGTTAGTTGCTCAATCGTGTCTGACTCTGCTCCAGAGACTTCCACTCCATCCCTTCCCAGGCCCCTCCCTTTGGCCACCACAAGTCTTGAATTCAGGGCCTGATGCTCTTCAGTCCAACCACACCGCCTGTCTCAGGACAATATTATATGTTAATTATCGGGAGAACAGTACTGATGAGGCAGGATCCACTTGCCTTTAAGACTTTGGCATTTGCTGAAAGAAGTGGATTCCAAACCTTTTTTTTTTTTCCCCCTATAACATCTAAAAGTAGCCCAGCTGGATCACTGAGAGAAGAACCTGGGGGGAGCCACTGGAAGTTAGGGAAGTATGTAGTCACCCTCCCCACCTCTGCCCATGCCCCAAGGAATCTTTGCTTCAAGACTTCAGGATGAATTCCCTTGCAATGAGCAGCTAGGAAGTACATAGGGGACAGTCCTGGCAGTGGAAGCCTTGGTTTTGTCATCTTTACAATAGAGTTAAGAGGTCCCAACACCTCCCTGTGGGATTGCTGGGAGGGTGAGTGAGACATTTGGGGACAACGCTCAGCAGAATGCCCAGGATGGTGGGAACACGCCAGAAAGAGGCATTATCCTGGTTTCTATTAATGCTGATCCTCCTAATGTCATTGTAACAATGTAGTGTGGCCTGCATCTCTCGCTTGGATTTCTGGGCTGCAGATTTGGCAAAGGGAATCCTAGCGTCCCCAAAATACTTTGAAAGACTCGAGGGAAAGGCAGAGAGCCGCTGAGGAAATTAGGAAGGTCAAAACACAAGTACCCTAACACGAGTTGTTTAGTGATATATATACCTGACAGGTGAAATGATGGCAAAGAAGCAAGAAAGTGATAACTTTGAATAAAAGTCAAGTATCACCTTGGGTTGGGGGAGAGGAGATTGGGATTGAGAAGGTCATGGTGGATGGGGGTGGTTACTAGGGAATTCACTTTGTAATTGCTTGTGAGTACAAGTATATTTCATGCACACCTCTCTATATAGATAGTATTTCACAAATTTAAGCAGGTTAAAAAAAAAAGGCAAGGGAATGATAATGCAAACAATCTTTGGTAGGAGGAGATGGTACAGGATCAGTTGGCTCCCTTCTCAGTGGGATTCCCTGTTTCTGTGGGCTTGTGGGCCTTTTAAAAAAATATTTTTTGGGGCTTCCCTGAGGTCCAGTAGTTAAGGCTCCACGCTTCTACTGCAGGGGATATGGGTTTGATCCCTGGTTAGGGACAAAGATCCTGCATGCTGTGTCAGATCAGATCAGATCAGATCAGTCACTCAGTCGTGTCCGACTCTTTGTGACCCCATGAATCGCAGCACGCCAGGCCTCCCTGTCCATCATCAACTCTCAGAGTTCACTGAGACTCACGTCCATCGAGTCAGTGATGCCATCCAGCCATCTCATCCTCTGTCATCCCCTTCTCCTCCTGCCCCCAATCCCTCCCAGCATCAGAGTCTTCTCCAATGAGTCAACTCTTCAATGAGGTGGCCAAAGTACTGGAGTTTCAGCTTTAGCATCATTCCTTCCAAAGAAATCCCAGGGCTGATCTCCTTCAGAATGGACTGGTTGGATCTCCTTGCAGTCCAAGGGACTCTCAAGAGTCTTCTCCAACACCACAGTTCAAAAGCATCAATTCTTCGGCACTCAGCCTTCTTCACAGTCCAACTCTCACATCCATACATGACCACAGGAAAAACCATAGCCTTGACTAGATGGATCTTTGTTGGCAAAGTAATGTCTCTGCTTTTGAATATGCTATCTAGGTTGGTCATAACTTTCCTTCCAAGGAGCAAGCGTCTTTTAATTTCATGGCTGCAGTCACCATCTGCAGTGATTTTGGAGCCCAGAAAAATAAAGTCTGACACTGTTTCCACTGTTTCCCCATCTATTTCCCATGAGGTGATGGGACCAGATGCCAAGATCTTCGTTTTCTGAATGTTGAGCTTTAAGCCAACTTTTTCACTCTCCACTTTCACTTTCATCAAGAGGCTTTTGAGTTCCTCTTCACTTTCTGCCATAAGGGTGGTGTCATCTGCATATCTGAGGTTATTGATATTTCTCCCAGCAATCTTGATTCCAACTTGTGTTTCTTCCAGTCCAGCATTTCTCATGATGTACTCTGCATAGAAGTTAAATAAACAGGGTGACAATATACAGCCTTGACGTACTCCTTTTCCTATTTGGAACCAGTCTGTTGTTCCATGTCCAGTTCTAAGTGTTGCTTCCTGACCTGCATACAGATTTCTCAAGAGGCAGATCAGGTGGTCTAGTATTCCCATCTCTTTCAGAATTTTCCACAGTTTATTGTGATCCACACAGTCAAAGGCTTTGGCATAGTCAATAAAGCAGAAATAGATGTTTTTCTGGAACTCTCTTGCTTTTTCCATGATCCAGCATATGTTGGTAATTTGATCTCTGGTTCCTCTGCCTTATCTAAATCCAGCTTGAACATCAGGAAGTTCACAGTCCACATATTGCTGAAGCCTGGCTTGGAGAATTTTGAGCATTACTTTACTAGCATGTGAGATGAGTGCAATTGTTCAGTAGTTTGAGCATTCTTTGGCATTGCCTTTCTTTGGGATCGGAATGAAAACTGACCTTTTCCAGTCCTGTGGCCACTGCTGAGTTTTCCAGATTTGCTGGCATATTGAGTGCAGCACTTTCAACAGCATCATCTTTCAGGATTTGGAATAGCTCAACTCAAATTCCATTACGTCCACTAGCTTTGTTAGTAGTGATGCTTTCTAAGGCCCACTTGACTTCACATTCCAGGAAGTCTGGCTCTAGGTCAGTGATCACACCATCATGATTATTTGGGTTGTGAAGATCTTTGTTGTACAGTTCTTCTGTGTATTCTTGCCATCTCTTCTTAATATCTTCTGCTTCTGTTAGGTCCATACCATTTCTGTCCTTTATCGAGCCCATCTTTGCATGAAATGTTCCCTTGGTATCTCTAATTTTCTTGAAGAGATCTCTAGTCTTTCCCATTCTGTTGTTTTCCTCTATTTCTTTGCATTAATTGCTGAAGAAGGCTTTCTTATCTCTTCTTGCTATTCTTTGGAACTCTGCATTCAGATGTTTATATCTTTTCCTTTTCTCCTTTGCTTTTCGCTTCTCTTCTTTTCACAGTTATTTGTAAGGACTCCCCAGACAGCCATTTTGCCTTTTTGCATTTCTTTTCCATGGGGATGGTCTTGATCCCTGTCTCCTGTACATTGTCACAAACCTCATTCCATAGTTCATCAGGCACTTTATCTATCAGATCTAGGCCCTTAAATCTATTTCTCACTTCCACTGTATAATCATAAGAGATTTGATTTAGGTCATACCTGAATGGTCTAGTGGTTTTCCCTACTTTCTTCAATTTCAGTCTGAATTTGGCAATAAGGAGTTCATGGTCCGAGCCACAGTCAGCTCCTGGTCTTGTTTTTGCTGATTGTATAGAGCTTCTCCATCTTTGGCTGCAAATAATATAATTGATCTGATTTCGGTGTTGACCATCTGGTGATGTCCATGTGTAGAATCTTCTCTTGTGTTGTTGTGTAGCCATAAATAAATTTTTAAAAATTTATGCTTCATCACTTACAAAATAAGAAAAACATTATGTACATATACAATGTGTATAATAGATATACATTATATACATGTATAATGTGTACTATATACATAATATATTTATATGTATATACAATGTGTACAATATACATGTATCTAATATACATTATATACATATACAAGGGATTCTCTGGTTACTCAGCTGGTAAAGATCTGCCTGCAATGCAGGAGACCTCGGTTCGATCCCTGGGTTGGAAAGATCTCCCGGAGAAGGGAATGGCTATCCACTCCAGTATTCTGGCCTGGAGAATTCCATGGACTGTATCGTCAATGGGGTTGCAAAGGGTCAGACATGACTGAGCGACTTTCACTTTCATATATCAAATCATACATACAAATAAAATTAGAAGATAATATGGAACATTTTCGCAAAGCTATCTGAAAAAATCACTCTTCCCAGATTCAAATGTTATTCTGGCTGGATTTAAAAATAAATAAATAAAACCGACACAAATCCTGTTGTATAGCAGACACGTGATTTCTCATTGAGGAGCAGTAACCTCCCTCTTCTGAAGTCATAACAAGAAAGTGACCTTAATGCTCTACATCTCAGATGATCAACAGGAATGTTTACAGCCCTGGCCTCATGAATTGTGCTTCTGAGTCAGAAAATCCTGACTTGTTTAGCCTGGCGGAACCTCAGGTGCCCTGGACCCATCTGCTGGTCTCACGGCCGAGGGAATGTGAGGCACGTAGTTAGAGAAGACAGTTTGCTGCCACACCTGTGTGACTCTTACGAGGACACCACCCACCACTCCTGTGCTGCTATGGCAAGGCCACTGCCTCCTCCTCCAGGCAGGGAAACCAGGAGGTTAATATAATATAACCAGGAGGTTATATCTGAGGTTAAATTGTTGCGATCGTTTTAATTTTAAAAAGTCAGAAGAGAGCTACAACATGCGATGACCACAGCACTTCCAGGGCTTAGGTGGACAGGAACATCATCAAAGGAAATTTACGAGCAGTGCCTTTCCTCCTGGAAGCCCTCTTAGGGCTCCTCTTACTCCTCCTGCTCTTTGCAGGGTGTGCTCGGTATGTTTGTAAGTTACCAAAGCCATTTAGTGCCATGGATGTGATGATTCCTATTTTTCAGATGGGGACATGTTCAGAGATGCTAGCTGTCTTGCCTCAGATGACATAGCAGATGTGTGATAGGGCAGCAGTTTCACTCTAAGAGAGAACTAACATGACTACCAAGAGACTTTTTAAAAATGTGCTGTGTATGAGCACGTCTTTAAGTTCTCAGAAGCCAGAGCTCCCCATGGCCCGGCCTGGTGGACCCAGATCCAGGGAGGCTCTGAATGCTGAAGGCGCTAACCACCAGGCTCCCCATTTTTCAGCCAAACTTGCTCTCTTTGTGACAGGGCAGGGGTGTGCTAAGAATGGGGGAAACCATCCCATCTTGGGACCTAGTGATTCCTGGCCACCTTCTCTCTGCCCAAATCAAAGATGTTCTGTGTGCAGAGGTATCTGTTCTGACCAACGGGACTCAAAGGGTGGGTGTCCCCTCTAGGGGTTGGCTTTCCCTGGAGGGAGCCCTTGTGCCTGGACACATATGTTCACCTGGGCAGCGGGGACCTTGGGCCAGATCCCAGCACTGCTCTGTGTCCCGGGTCACTGGAGCTGGCCAGTGGGGCTGGTGATACCTCCCTGGAGGGCGGAGCTTTTGTGAGGACCCGATGAAAGAACTTGACATGAGGAAGGTAGCCTACAGACTAGGAAACAAACCCTTACTGCACGAGCCTGGAGAGCTTGAGTGTGCAATGTTCAAGAAATATTTAGCAGCAACAGCTGCACTGGAGAATAAAAAAATGCCAGAACCAGCCGGCACCTGAGAGAATCTTATAGGAGCCCATCGTTTTATCTTTGGGGAAACTGAGTTGCCACTGCGTCTCTAGAAATGACTGGCCCAAGTGTCTTACATGCTTCAGGGCCCATCTGGGACCTGAGACGGTGTCTTCTGGCCCCTGGACCCGTACCCTTTCCCCTACAACCAATCACCTTCCCTAAAAGTCTGCTTGTTGTAACACAGTTCAGGATGGTTGCACGGTGAAGATGGGGAGGCTGATCTTCTGGGTTAGGTCCACCTGGAATTGGTGGGCGGGAGTGGGTGGGGGTGGGTAGAGGGGCCCTGCCTCTGGTTGAACTCTTAAGTCAGGAGTTTAGTGTGAGACCTGGAAAGGTCTGCTCGCCTCCCTAGTGACATTTGCTGAAATAATGCAACAGGACTGACTCACTGCGGGGGGTTGGGGGGCTGGGAGCCTCTTTCCTTGTTATTACAAAGAGCTGGCCTGTCTGTGATGATGTGAAGAGCATTCACAGACCCACTTGACCTTCACCTGGGCCAGTCTCTGTTTCCTGCTCTTTAACCTTTAAAATGGGAGGTTAGAGTTAGAAGATCTCTAAGATGCCTTGACCCTGGAGTGGGAAGTGGCAACCCACTCCAGTATTCTTGCCTGGAAAATCCCATGGACAGAGAAGCCTGGTGGCCTGCAGTCTGGAGTCACTAAGAGTCATACACGACTGAGCAAGGTGTCTTAAAGTTTGGCTGTTTCCTCTCATCCAGGAGCCACAGCCTCGCAGTAGGTGTTTGGGGACCTTCAACCTGGTGGCTACAATCTGCTCCCTTTCTCCCACCAGGAGAGGCCAGGTCGCTTAATCAGGTGATTCCCTGCTTATCTGCTTCCGATGAGCTCCTGGACCTAAGGATTAAGTCCCAGGCCTCCAGCCTACGAGCTGACATTTCATGCTTTCTACCACTGGGCTACCTCCAGGTCCCAGGAGGTCCCATACCTATCCTCATCTTTCCCATCTCCAGACCTATGCTGTTAACTCTTCCCAGCTGTTACTTCCCCAGCAAACACCTGGCTAGATCTCACCTCCGAAAAGCCATCCTTGACCATTCAGACAGGTTCTGTTTTCATGGTCTCGTTACACTTTGCACGTGATAGATAATTTTCAGCTTTCATGTCTGATTCCCAACTAGCTTAGGACCTCCTTGAAGGCAAGGTCACAGGATTATTTATGCTCACATCCCAGCCAGAGAGAGCGTATTATTATTTAATGAAAAGTCTTTACACCACAAAATAAGATCTTACAAACTTGAGGGGAACTGATGCTCACAGCACCCCAGAATGAAGTGGGCAGGGCACATCAGAGTAATTCCCAGGACACAGAAGAGAAAGGTGGGTTCCAGAGACGTGACCTGAGGCTGGGGAGAGAAGGTGCCACCCACCAGCTCCCTTTGCGGCCCTCCTCAGGGCACCGTCTCCTTGATGGTTGTTGTTCAGTCACCAAGTCACATCCAACTCTTGGTGACCCCGTGGACTGCAGCATGCCAGGCTTCCCTGCCCATCACCAACTCCCGGAATTTGCTCAAACTCATGTCCCTTGAGTTGGTGATGCCATCCAACCATCTCATCCCCTTGTCATCCCTTTCTTCTCTTCCTGCCATCTCCTTGGGGAACAGTCCACTTGCCTGGCCTCTGTCAGGACTGGCCTTGAAACCCTGGGCACATCCCTTGGTTTCTCTGGGACACAGACCTGCTGTTCATTGTCCCTGCTCAGCATGCCCAGCGTTGCCCACTGGATCTTCCTTTCTGCTCCTCTCTCTGCCTAAAGAGTGCCTCCCCAGACCTTTAAGGGAGGTTGCTCCTTCTTTTCAAGGAAATCTCACCTCACAGCCACACCCTCCAGGAGGCTGTTCTGCCCACCCAGTAAGCCTGCCCAGTCCCCAGCCCCCACACCGCTCCTCTCTGTCTCCCTGTCTCATTGTCTCTCTACCACTTATCACTGCCTGAAGTTATCTAAATTGTTTACTAAATTGTGGAGCTTGTCTTCTATCTCATCTAACTGAAAACGCCTGGAGGGTGAGTTTTTTTCTGTCCTGAGAGCAGTCTGGTCATAGTAGCAGCTCTACACACCTTTATGGAATGGAAGAATGAATGGATCAATGAATGAATGAAGGTCTGCGCTGATGGCGTGGACAGGGCACCCTGTAAGCTGCCTTGCCTGATTGTCAGTTAGTATCTGGTTAGCTCTTACCCAGGGCTTTCCGGGTAGCATTAGTAGTAAAGAACCCGCCTGCCAATGCAGGAGACATAAGAGATGCAGGTTCGATTCCTGGGACAGGAAGATCTGCTAGAGAAAGGCATGGCAACCCACTCCAGTATTCTTGCCTGGAAACTTCCATGGACAGAGGAGCATGGAGGGCTACAGTCCACAGGGTTGGAAAGAGTCAGATAGGACTGAAGTGACTCACCACTCATGCAGCCCTTCCTGGACTCTGCATTTTTTCTATTTTCTTAACGATTTCATGACGTGTGCTCTGATAGTACCATTTACAATGAGGTTGACTCACCTGTCCTCAGCTAGCTAACAGTGGAGTTAGGAACTGAACTCAGGTTATCTGATTCCAGGGTTCAGGCACCAGCCTTCACTGGCCTTTTGAGTCTGGGAGTGTGCACGGGGCGGGACGCGGTGAGTCAGATCTAGAGCTCAGGCCTCCTTTCCAGGTTTCCAGTTCTTTCTCCGCAATTCCCAAAGGCTTTCACATTGCCAGGCCATTCCTCAAAGGAAACTCAACCTGAGTGGCCAGCGTCATAAGGGTCCAGGAATGCCACGGGTTCCCCAGAGGTGGGGCGCGCCTTGGAGCACCCTGCCCTGCCCACACCCTTTTCCAGCCTGGACCCAAGAGCTGTCAAGAACTTGGTGACCACAAGCCGGCGGTTGTTGTAGGTTGGATGCGAGCCAGTTTGGGGTTGCCGGGTTAAATTCCTTTCCTCAGAACCAGGCAGCCATTGAGCCTGGTTTGCGTAACTTGCCTTTTTATCTGTTTGTTGATTTCAAACTCAACTTTGCTCAGAAGTAATTTTAGGACGTGGATTTTTGAAGAAGTCCATTTTGTGGTGTCTTATCTCCACTTCCTTCTGGATAAAACCACCTGAAGGCCATGTCTTTGCTTGGCGATGTGCTCCCGTGAGGAGGGGGGGGAGTCCCCGGAAGTTCCTCTACTTGTCCGCTGTTGGGAGCAGCTCCTGGCTGGAGCTGACTTTGGTTCAGGAGCCACAGAGGCACATGTTTGCGGCTGAGATCTGGGCCCTTCGGCCTGGAAGCCGCTCTCCTTGGGCACCCACCTCCCTTCAGTTTGCCTGAGTGAGATGAACACATCCTTGACCTGGGCGGGAGGAGTCTGGCTGGGGAGGTGGGTGCCTTAGATTGCCCTATTCCTGGGGCCATGGCTCAGAGGGTGCAAAGTTCAGGGAGCTGGGAGGGGGCCCGTAGTGAACCTTTTAATTTTGTCATTTTGGGCCTCAGTTCCCTTCTCGACTGGGCTTCCGTGGCTCAGATGGTAAAGAATCCGCCTGCCAATTCAGGAGACGTGAGTTCAGTCCTTAGGTTGAGAAGATCCCCTGGAGAAGGGAATGGCTACGCACTGCAGTATTCTTGTCTGGAGAGTCCCATGGACAGAGGAGCCTGGTGGGCTACAGTCCATGGGGTCGCCAAGAGTCAAGACACGACTGGGCGGCTAACACTGCCTTGTCTATAAAGTGGGGGCACGCGTGCTACGCTCCTAATTGCGCTTGGTATGTGTGAGCCTGTGTCATGAGCTGCAAAGGGATCCTTAATCAATGGTTTCGCCCACAGAGCAAGGTGTCATCTGCCTTTCTATGCAATGGAGAGTTTTACTTTGCCTGATTTTTCTTCTGCTCCTTGCCCTGAGGTGTGAGGCCAGCAGCCTGGAATGATGGGATGAGACAGACCTGGGCTGGGATCCTGATCCTACCACCTGCAGTGTGGTCTTGGCAAGTCACATAAGCCCTGTGGGCCTGGCTAATTTGACGGTCCAAGGCAGCTGGTCATACCCTCCTTGAAGAGATGCTGTGAGGGCCCAACGTGGTCACAGCTGGACGAGGCATTCCCAGCACCATGCTGGTGTTTGGTCACAGTCCCAGTCATTTCCTTCTCCAGCCTCTCTGAGCACTCCCTGTTCCCCCGAGGTGCTCCCTCGCTGGGAGATGACTTTGGTGACAGTGCGGGTCACTTGGAAGTGAGCTCGACACTTCCACCTGCCTTCACCCTGGCACTGGGGCTCATTGGATCTGGTGCAGCTGCTGGTGAGTCAACCCAGGCTCAGGTGTTCTTGGCCGAAGACCATCCGTGGGTGCGTGAGCGGCTGGAGTGGACCCAGCTGAGGCTGTCCACTTCAGAGGACTCTTGGGGTGTACAGGATGCAGACCACATTCCTCAGTCTTTCATTTTCCCTCCCAAGGTCCCAGCCATTCGTAACCACCAGTGCAATCTTGTTCTTTCATAGAATTAACTATGGGGGAAAAAAGTCAACGTCACCACTCCAGTTCCATTTGTCCTACTCCCAGCCTGACCTCGAGGTCCTTCTCAGTACAGCACAGGGACTCAAACTAGGTCAGAGCTCTGAGTTTGGACGTGGGGGGTAGGGCTACCTGTAATTGACAGGATGCCCGTGGTGATGCAAGTTCAGAGCACAGGCAATATAATTCCCTTTTCCATCTTCCTTTTGACTTTTTCTTTTAATCATTCTGATTATCTGATGTTCTTATAATCACCTGGATGCCACCTTAGGCTAATGGGTGACTCTCTGGACTTGGGGTTGCTTATCTGTATTTTGTAAAAGCTTCCCATGTGGTACTGTTGCACTGGAATGGTTGGGAAGCACTGGATTTTGTATGGAGACCATCTCGGTGTGGAGCTGGTCTGGTCTGACACCTCTCTGACACTTGTCCATCTGTCTCCATGCCCTGACTACCAGATAGAGTTATGTAAATAGTGTTTATATTCATTGCATTTATTCCTTTTGATGTTCTATACATGGCAATTGACTGTCACCCTGGCTTTCTATTTAAGGTAAAAATAAAAGGTCCCCTCTTGAAATAATTTTAAGTTTCAATGGGTTAAGTGTTTTACAAATGAGTGAGAAAAATAATAGTTCAGGCATCCCCAGATGCGGCCCAAAGCATGGATGTGATGTGCAAATGGCCAAAATGTGTGAAAACATGGAACTAAATGACTTCCAAGGGCCCCTCAAGGCCTGACATCCTGATGGGTCCAAGGGGCGCTCACCATAGCTGCCTAAAAAGATGGACAGATGACCTGGGAGTTTTCATACCGGGGAGTGGACTGGAGGGTGACAATGCATAGCGAAAGGGTCCCACTGTCTTCCTTTACTCAGTGGCCACCCCCTAGACAGTTCACCCAGTGCTCTGTTGCAATGCATGTGTCCATCACTACCTCCCTCAATCCTAGAGGAAACCTGGGGAACTCCCTGTCCAGCACTCCAAAGAAGACAGTGCTAAGTCGTGTCTGACTCTTGCGATCCCATAAACTGTAGCCTGCCAGGCTCCTCTGCCCATGGGATTCTCCAGGCAAGAACACTGGAGTGGGTTGCCCTTTCCTTCTCCAGGGGAACTTCCCAACCCAGGAATTGAACCCAGGTCTAGCACTCCACCAAGGCTGTTTTCCTGGAGACCTTGCTACACAAACCTGGTGAGTGCAAACTTACCGTGATCTTGTTGCCGAACTCATGTTCAGCTGCTCATCGATGAAGAATCCAGTACTGAGAGACAGGTATTTTGTAAAAGGAAAGATACTTTTTAGAGGAAGCCAGCAATCCTGGGGAGAAAGTGGACTCATGTCCCAAAGAACTGACTTCCCCTAGTCGACCAGGGGCAGAAACCTCTAAAGGGGAGTTTCAGAGGTGCACATGAGGTCAGGGGCTACATGCGGAACAGTACAGTCACTCTGACAATCATCTTGAAGGTGGTCATGCGATGGTCTGATCAGCATTATCTTGACTGATTTAAGTACAGTTAATTTTCAGGTCCAGGGTCAGTTCCCCTTTTCTTCTTCTTCTTCTTCTTTTTTTTTTGGCATGCTGCATGGCTTGTAGAAACTTAGTTCCCCAACTAGGGATGGAACCCACATCATTGGCAGTGTAAGTGTGGAGTCCTAACCACTGGACCACTAGGGAATTCCCACTTTGTTCCCATTTTCTTGAGGTTGGTCTTGGGAATTGTGGAAGATCGATCAACTTCTGTCATGGTTACAGTCTGGTCATCATGGAATTAACTTCTTCCATCTGGTGGGTGTTTCAGTATCTCAAGGCTAAAGCCTTTTAAAAAAGCTCAAAAGCTTTGGCCTCTCTGAGCCTCAGTAGCTTCATCTGTAGAGAGGCAATAGTAGTGAGAAGGACCACGTCAAGGAAATAAGTGTTACAAGACTTAGCTCACTCCTGGCACAGAGAGAGCACACACTTCAGAAAGGTTAGCCTTAGCTGTTTCCTCTCACTTCCATGGAGTTCAAGAGTACAGGTGGCCGGGGACACTTTATTCCTTTATCAGCAACCCTGCACAGTAGGTTTTATTTGGCACTTCATGGAGGAGGAGCCTGAGGGTTAGTTACTTAGTTCGTTTGTCAGCAATTTCAGGTCTAGCGTGAAGAGGGGAGGAAAATGATGGAGAACTCCTGGGCTGGCTGTGGAAACTTTGGCAGGAGGCTTAGCCCAGAGAAGTTACAGGGCTCATCCAAGGATGTGCGCTACTAATAAACGGTAGAGCTAGAAGATGGTGTCTTGAAAGGTCTAGCTTTTTCTATGTGATGCCCTTGCAGGGGACCAGAGCAGAGAATAAATCTAGTTTCTTTAAGGTCTTATTGGAGGTGGTTAATTTAATCATCCTTGCCTTTAGAGTTGGACTCTTGTAACTTCTCCACGCTGTGCCTCAGATTCTTGGGGAGACCAGCCTCATTTGGGGGACCTCACGGCCCCTCCAGCAGCTTGAGGAGGCACCAGGTTGAGGGGCTCTGTAAATATCTTAGGGGGAATTTTGTTGCTCTGCATGGAGCTCTGGTTTAGAAGCCCCAGCCTGGAAACAGGCATCTGTGCAAGACTTTTTATGTTTTTTTGAGTCCCTTTGGGAGAGAGCATCTGTGGTGTGTGTCTCTGCAGAGCTAGTGGGGAAGGTTCTGGAAGGCTGGATGAAGAATGGAATCATTAGGATCTTGGGAAGTAAATACCAGAGGTGGGTTCCCGACCAGTTTTATGCCTTGGTTTTCGCTTCTGTAAAATGATGATGGAAAAGGCCACATTAGCTGCCTGTTGCTTGAGCTTAACACGTGCATCGGACGCCTACCATGGGTGTGGGTCTCTGAGCTCACAAAGGAAGGCTAGGGAGGAAGCCTGACCTTGGATCAGGGAGGCTTCTGGAGATAAAGGTCAGACAAGGGATCCCAGAGCCTGCAGGCCCTGGGGGAGGTGGGCTGATCAGAGAAGGGAGGACACACAGGCACGGGACTCATCCCATCACTATGCCCTCTGTTCTCTCTCGGTTACCTGGAGAAAAGCTGCCCTTGACACAGGCTGCTGGAAACCCAGCCCCGACCTGTCAGTGGCTGAGAAGGGGAGGGGTATCGGGAGTGTGGGGGGAGGGGTGTTGGGAGGTGACATAAAGGTGGAAGCGTGACCAGCTGTTCCCAGTTTGCCCAGGACGAAGGGGTCTCCGGGGACTTAGGACTTTAGGGGCTAAAGCCAGGGAAGCCCTGGGCAAACCGGGATGTGTGGGTCCCCCTAGTCAGAGTCCTGCCATCCCGACTGCAGCTCTGGGCAGCCTGGGTCATGATGGACAGTGAGCCCCTGTGCACAAGAGATGAAGGACTCTGCTGTCCCAAGTCTGTGAGCACATGAAGGCAGGAACCACCCTGTCCTCCGGCGGTCCCTGTCTGTCCCCGTGCACAAAGCAGTTAGTAAATACTGCAAGGACGAAGGACTGAGAGCTGAGGGTCTCTGCCTTCATTTCCTCCATGCTGGGGACAAAGCAGTCAGCTGCGGACTTCCCCGGTAGTCCAGTGGTTAAGAATCTGCTCGCCAAGGCAGGGACACAGGTTTGATCCTACATGCAGAGGGGTTACTAAGACTCTGGGCCACAACTACTGAGCCTGTGCTCTAGAGCCTGGGAGCTGCCAGTGCTGAGCCCACGTGCCACAACTACTGCGTGCCCTAAAGCCGCAACAAGAGAGGCCACCACAGTGAGAAGGCCGTGCACCACGAGAGTGTAGCCCCTGCTTGCCAAAGCTAGAAAAGGCCTGCTCTTAGTAACAAAGACTTAGCACTGCCCCCCAAAAATATTACTCGGAAGCCAGTTCATGCTTTGCTGCTTTGCACATGCTGTTCCCTGTCTTGCATGCCCTTCCCACACCCGGCCGTCTTACCATGTTGTATCCCCTCTGAGCAGAACCTTAACGCCCTAATTTCTCTGTTCGTGAATCATCCCCCTCCACACGTGGTGAGCTCCCCAGGGGAAAATCCTAGTTTCGTGTTTTCTCTGCTTCACCGCTTGGCACCTGTAAAGGTTTCTTGAACAAACGAAAGGCGCTGAATACACAGAGCAGAGATTCATGCATTTGCTCACCACCTCCTTGCTGAGAGCCTGCCGCACACCAGGTGCTATGCTAGACAGAGGGATAGGAGAGTGGAAACAACTGGATATTTTGCTCTGATGGAACTTACATTCTAGAAGGTTCTAGAATCATCAACCTTCAACCAGCAAGCAGTAAGTAAACAGACCCCATCAGGAGGTCACCTGCTGTGAAGAAGATGCAAAGGAGAAGCAGCATCACCCAGCCCTGGCCAGCTGCTGGTGGGCTGGAGGCTGCAGGTCTGTGGAGGGGAAGTGGTTCAGGCCCAGCATGTGTGGCTTGCCTCCCATGGACGCAGAAAGGATGCACCTTCCCCTGGGTGGTGGCAGCCCTACTATTGAGTGTGGTCAACTCAGGAGGGTGGCATTTGCCTTTCATGCAAAGCTGGTAGGCTATCAGTCCCTGCAAGAAAATCCACTAAAGGGGACTTCCCTGTTGGTCCACTGGTTAAGAATCCACCTAGCAGCGCAGGGGATGTGGGTTTGATTCCTGGTCGGGGAACCAAAGTACCACTTGCTGTGGGGCAACTAAGCCCGAGAGCCACAGCTAGAGAGTCCATGCACTGCAACAAAAAAATCCCATATGATGAAGCGAAGATTCTGACTGCCGCCACTGAGACCCGATGCAACCGAAGAAATAAATGAACGTCAAAAAGAAATAAAGGGAAAAAATCCACCAAAGCCAGCATTATGCAAGAGGAAGGAAACGCAGTTTAGGCCACGTGGTGTTTTTGTGCCTGGTGGGGGGAGCCCCGTGTGTCTGCCCTGGGCCTTTGCAGTGGGAGTGCAAAGAGCCAGGCTCACGTGCTGACCGCCCCTCTCCCCCGCTGGGTGGGTGACCTTGCCTGGCAGCAGGAGGGCCGGGGACTCTGCTAAGGGATTGTCACATAAGGAGGGAGATAAGTCTGGCACTGCACACCACTGTAGGGTATAGTCTGCTGGGACTGGTAGGGAGCTCAGCCCCAGACACAGGCCCGTCGGGTGGGAGGAGTGGAGTCCAGGAGGGCCGAGCACCCCTTTCCCAGGAGACACACTGCTCCAGAGCTCCCCGTGGCTTCTCCTGGGGTGCTGGTAGTTGCTGGTGCTGACGTCCAAGGGGGCACCTCTGCCTCTACAATGGACGTGGCTAACCCCCGCAGGGGACCCCCTCATGGTGCCCTCCCCCACAGAGAGTGAGGAACAAGTGAGTCCCCAAGGCTGATGCCCTTGGCTTCACAGAAACACATTGTGAACCTGGTGTCTGAAGCTCTGGCAGGAACCGGCCTGTGCTAATTATAATCTGCACAGCCTGCTAACGATTGACCTTGGACTCCAGGGAGGCAAAGGCTCCTGGAGGAAGGTCTCGGGGTGCTCTGAGGCGTCCAGACGTGAGGCAGGGGTTCGTGGTGCAGAGGATGGGCTCTTCTGGACTCTTCAGCAGACATCACCTTGCAGCTCTGGCAGGAGGGAGACCATTTTAAACTCCCGGGCTGAAGGGCTGCTGGGGAGAATGAGGCAGCCCGATTGCCTTCTGTGTGACTTGGGGCAGGTCATGTAAGGACCTTGATTTCTGTATGTAAAGAAGACCGTCATTCTTACTTAACAGGAGTTGAGAGACCGCCATGAGCTGTGTGTGAACACCTGGCACAGGGACTTACACCTGAACGATGCTCAACAGTGTTAGTTCTCAGCCTGTTACCCTCTGAAAAAGTCCTGGAGGGCTTCCTGGAGGTGGTGATGTGGAGCTGATGAGTGAATGCTGGCAGGCAAAGAAGAGTACCGAGGGGAGAGGCCACATGGTGTGTACAAGGAGCCCCGGGGAGCTGTGGCTCCAAAAGAGAAGGTGGGAGGTCATGGGAGGTGAGGCTGCAGAGATGGATGGAGAAGGACCACAGCTTTCCCAGGAGGCATTGTGGACTTTGTAAGGTGTGGGCTGTGGAGCCCTGGAGAGATTAACTTAGAAAGGCCTTTGACTCTGAACCTTAGATGCCAAAAAGAGAGGACTGTGGTCCTTCTACCTCCTCAACGCTGGCCAGGAAGAAGCATGCTGGTGCCTGAGCCCCTACAGGGCTGTGGGTCTGCCCTGGGTTCAGCCAGTGCTGCTCCAAGAGCTCACTTGCTCTGAAAACTCCCATTTGGAACAAACCCAGTTTCCTGGTGGCTCAGATGGTAAAGAATCCGCCCGCAATGCAGAAGACCTGGGTTCGATCCCGGGTTTGGGAAGATCCCCTGAAGGAGGGCATGGCAACCCACTCCAATATTCTTGCCTGGAGAATTCCATGGACAGAGGAGCCTGGTGGGCTACAGTCCATGGGGTCGCAGAGTTGGACATGACTGAGCAACTAACACTAATTAACTATTACCAACTGCCTTCCTTAGACTGTTCTTCTCACAACTGGGGCACTATTTACTTAAAAAAAATTTTTTTTAAGTTTTTTTTTTTTTGATGTGGACCATTTTTAAAGTCCCTGTTAAGTTTGTTACAACGTTGCTTCTGTTTTATGTTTTGGTTTTTTGGCCACAAGGCATCTGGGATCTCAGCTCCCTGACCAAGGATTAAACCCACACACTCTGCCTTGAAAGGCAGTCTTAACCGCTGAACTGCCAGAGGAAGTCCTGTGGGGTACGATTTATTAAATGAAAATGGAGTTCGAGTTGTTCTGTATCCTTTTGTAACCCAAACCTGAAAACCATAGGAGGGATTTTCCTTAGTTGGGAAGTAAAGCACACCTCGTTCCTGGGGATGATGGAGACCACGGTCAGCACAATCTGGCCTGTGTGAGTCCTGTGGTTCTGAGAGGTGGTGCTTTCTATGGAGGGTCTACTGCCCCCCGGGCTCAGTGCAAGGCCTTTGCATGCTTGTTGGTGCCATTGGTACCCTCACTTTACAAACAAGGAAACAGGAACAGAGAGGGTAATAAACTTGCCTGGGGTCACACAGCTAGTAGATGGAGAACCTAGATTCAGTCCCATAGTGGCCACACTTCATAGACCACCTTTTCTGTGCAGCTTAATATGGAAGCTGGGCTTCCCCCTTTTAACGTATTTTTAAAAGTCTAATGGAACTGTGAAATCTCTTAATTTGTTGTTATTGATAGCTTGTACTCAGCTTTAAAGTTTTTAAATTTTCTTAAAAATGGCTACTACAGCCTTAAAGAAATTGACGTGTAAAAAATGTACCCGTGGTTCCAGTGCTCTAAGAGAACTTCTTCCTTTTTTTTCTGTGTTCCTTTCAGTCTTTATCTTTTCTGGACAGTTTTTGTGTAATTTGCACAGCAAGGGTTGGCAAACTGCAGCCCACTGTCCCAATGCTACATGACTTTGTCAACAAGGTTTTAATGGAACACGGCCACACTCGTCATTTACATACTGTCTATGGCTGTTTTCACACTTCAGCTGCAAATTTGAATAATTGTGACAGAGACCATCTGGCTTTTCAAAGCCTAAAATATTTACTATCTCACCCAGTCCAGAAAAAGTTTGCAACTCTGGTCCAGAGGGCAGAGAGCTTTAATTGGAGTATAGTTGATTTACAGCGCCGTGTGAGTTTCTGCTGCACAGCAAGGTGATTCGGTTACGCGTGCAGATATATGTGCTCAGTTTCTAAGTCGTGTCTGACTCTTGGCGACTCCATGGACTGTCGCCCACCAGGCTCAGACTTTGTCCACGGGATTTCCTAGGCACAAATCCTGGAGTGGGTTGCCATTTCTTTCTCCAATGTATATACCTGCTGCTGCTGCTGCTGCTAAGTCACTTCAGTCGTGTCGGACTCTGTGCGACCCCATAGACGGCAGCCCACCAGGCTCCCCTGTCCCTGGGATTCTCCAGGCAAGAACACTGGAGTGGGTTGCCATTTCCTTCTCCAGTGCATGAAAGTGAAAAGTGAAAGTGAAGTCGCTCAGTCATGTCCGACTCTTAGTGACCCCATGGACTGCAGCCTCCCAGGCTCCTCCGTCCATGGGATTTTCCAGGCAAGAGTACTGGAGTGGGGTGCCATTGCCTTCGTATATATAAATATACATATGTGTTTTCATATTCTTTGCCATTATATCAATAGTTTATTATAAGATACTAATTATATTTCCCTGTGCCATACTTGTTACTTTTCTATTTTATATATAGCAGTTTGTATCTGTTAATGCCAGACTCCTAATTTATTCCTCACCTCCGTTTCCCTTTTGGTTACCGTAAGTTTGTTTTTTTTAGATCTGTGAGTCTATTTCTGCTTTGTCCGTAAGCTCATTTTTGCCGTATTTTAGAATCCACATATAAGTGACATCACCTGGGATTTATTGTTGTCTGCCTTAGGGTGATAATCTCTAGGTCTGTCCATGTTGAGCTAACAATTATTTCATTGTTTTTTATGGCTGAGCAGTATTCCATTGCGGAGAAGGCAATGGCACCCCACTCTAGTACTCTTGCCTGGAAAATCCCTTGGACGGGGGAGCCTGGTGGGCTGCAGTCCATGGGGTCGCTAAGAGTTGGACACGACTGAGCAACGTTACTTTCACTTTTCACTTTCATGCGTTAGAGAAGGAAATGACAACCCACTCTGGTGTTCTTGCCTGGAACTTCCCAGGGACGGCAGAGCCCGGTGGGCTGCCGTCTCTGGGGTCGCACAGAGTCGGACACAACTGAAGTGACTTAGCAGTAGCAGCAGTATTCCGTTGTGTCTGTGGGTGTGTGTCTGTGCGTATATATATGCTACATCTTCTTTATCCATTCACCTGCTAATGGACATCTAGATTTCCAGTCTTGGCCACTGTAAATAGTTGCAGTGTGATCTTTTTTCTCTTCAGACACAGCAGTAGTATTCATATCACATTTCTCAGTGTAAATGGCCCAGAAAATTCAATGGGATGTATGTCATCAAATTCCCTTAACCATTTGCCTTTTGCATATGCCTTTTGCATAAATAACATCTTTTTCCCCCTCAATTTGCAGATTTATATTTATCTAAAACACTCTAAAAATGCCTACTGCTTACCAGCACTGTTTATCAATATAACTCAATCAGACCAATGATAAGATGTTCATACAATTATTACTCCCATTTCACAGATGGGAAAGTGAAGTCAGAAGAATCAAATCCACCTCATTTTTCAGCAGCAGAGTTGGGTCTGAATCTGCTCGGCCAGTTGACTCTGAGTCTATGCTCCTGGCAGCTGTCAGGAAGAGTCCTGGGAGAGGCAGGCCTTTGTGACTGTGGCTGTGTGGGGGTGGAGGGGGATGTCCAGCCCAGTGACTCACCAGGAGTGAGCCCCACCCTGCCCGGCCCAGCCCAGCCCAGCCCAGCCCAGCCCAGCCCAGCCGGACCACCCCACATCACTCAGATTTGCTCGGTCCCTGGTCTTCCTTATACAGGCCAGGCAGCTACGGCCATGTGACCACAAACTTTGTTTCTTAGTGGAAAACAGCCCCCAAAAGAAGGCCAGCTGCTGACACTGAAGAAAAAAATGTCTTCTGATCAGAAAAATGCCGTTTTTGGGAGGGATAATACAAGAATAGATGAGGCTCTCCTTTGTGGCCAAAGGAGTACTGATCTTGTGCAAACGTTCAATCGGTGATAAATTGGCAAATGTTCTAGTTGAACTGAGAGAAACAACTAGAATGGGATGTAACCGTCCAGCAAAATGGCAACGGTCAAGGAAAGTTTGTGACATCCTCCTCAGGGAATATTCTGGGACATTTACAAGGAGAAATGTTAATGATTAACACCAGGGGCTGGGTGTAGCCCTAGTCAGCGAACTTTGGGAAGCTAATGGGACCTGTAGATCTTGCCAGGAGAACAAACATAAGCACAAAATGCTGTGTGAAATTTTAGGGGCCCACAGAGCCGACATAGCCCAACTCAGGGGTCCCACCTGTTGTTGGGGGTGCATGCTTAGTCGCTCCGTTGTGTCCGACCCTTTGTGACCCCATGGACTGTAGCCTGGCAGGCTCCTCTGTCCATGGGATTTTCCCAACAACAATTCTGGAGTGAGTTGCCGTTTCCTTCTCCAGGGGATCTTCCGGACCCAGGAATCAAACCCATATCTCCTGCATCTCCTGCATTGCAGGTGGAGTCTTTGCCACTGAGTCACTGGGGAAACCCAGGGTTGTTGGGAAAGGCAGGTTAAAACCTCTGGTCCACAGAGACATTTTGAATAGTAAATTTAGTGAGTGCTACTCACGGGATGTTTGGGAAGTGAGCTGGTGGATTTCAGAGGATCGGAGGCTGAGAAATGCTGTGTTGCAGAGATTGAGGGGGGAGGTGGGGGCAGGAGGGAGATTTTGTGTGTTGAGAACACTCTGAACGTTGTGCCCACCTTCCGGCTTGAGCTATCAGGCCACCCAAGGGTGCAGGATCTGGTTGGTTCTGTTCACCGCTCTGATTTTCAGCACCAACCACAGGATCTGGTGTAGAGCAGGTGTTGAAACCAGATTTGTCACTAAATGAATTGAGCATCTCCCGAGCTCTGGAGCAGAGAGCAGTCAGCCGGGTGTGGTTCTGGGTGAGATGAGATGGCCGCCTCCCTCTCCCTGCTCACTCGGGTCCTTTGAGGGCACAACTGTTATCACCCATGCGTGGATGGAGCGAGAGACACAAAGGGGGATAAGCCAGAGAGAACTGGGTTTTTCTTGGCCAGTTCCTGGAAGCCCAGGCCAGGCCCCCGCAGCCTGGCTGGTGTCCCTGTCTGATCTGATTCGTTTCAAGCCTACACTGAGAGGCCTGGTGTCACCAGGTCCATTGAAGCCCCCGAAAGTCAGGCATAGCTCTTGGCTTGTGCTCCATCTCAGGCGTGCTCTGAGGGTCCAGCCTGGGCTTGGCGCCTCGTCGGTCTGATCCACTGGGGTTCACCCCTACCCCCTCCTCCGCACCAGTCGAGTGTGGGATGGGCCATCCTGCTCTTTCGCCTTCCTGACTCACTTCCTCCTTTTGCGGGTCACTTTGCAGCATGGCACAGCTGCTGGGGCCCCACAGGCCTGGGCTCGCTCCTGCCTCAGTAGCTATCTGGCCTGAGCCCGAGAGCCGGCCCCTCTGAGCCTCAGTTTCCCCATCTGTGAGGTCGCATGTTGCCCCTTCCTTGGGGGTTGGTGGGTAATTAACGTACCACATCTGCCCAGCGCCTGGCACTCAGCAGGTAGCCTTATACATGGCAACTCTGGGTGACATCTTCCCCGACGCACAGGGGCTTCCTTTATCATCCAAAGGTCGACTCATGAGGACCTTGACACTCACCCGAGTGCAATCATAGGGTCACGGATGACCCAGGGTGGGGACGGTGGGGGTGCAGGTGGAACCCTGGTTACCCACCAAACAGCACTGGCTGTGGTGAGCGACTGGGGCCTTTGCTGGGAGGGGCCCGTGGGGACTGGTGTCGGGGACAGACACCCTGGGGAGGGACAGCTGCGCCCCACCCCTCATCAGATGCTTGCACTTGCAGTCAGCTGCTAGCAGGAAAAGATCCTTGGACCTGAACTCTGGTTTCTTTGTCGAGGAGCAGGTTTCCAATAAAAACAATGCCTGGGGGTAAACGGCATTTCACAGGGTATTTCCCAGCAGGTGAGTGAAGGTGCCAGGTTGCTAGGAGCCTTTTCAGTGCAACATTGTGTCCAGATAATTGGTCAAAGGCTGCCCTCTGTTGCTTGTGAGTCTGTCACTGGCCAGAGCCTGCGCCCTCCCTTGCTCACAGACCCTCACCAGCTCCCTAGTGCCCACAGTGAAGTTGGTGCACCCCTTTGAATCCTGAGCTGTTCAGGTTCCCCCAGCTGCCTCTTTGACACAGTGTCCTTTTTTTAAACATTACGTTTCTGTCTTTTTTTTTTAAGATTGGCTTTATTTATTTTAAGTTTACTTTGTTATTTTTGGCTGGGTTGGATCTTCATTGCTGCATGGTCTTTTTCTAGCTGTGGCATATGGGCTCTCCTTACCATGTGGAATCTTCCGGGATCAGGGATTGAACCTATGTCCCTTGCATTGGCAGGTGGATTCTTTTTTTTTTTTTTTTGATGGATTTCACCATTTTTTAAAATTTATTTATTTTTTATTGAAGGATAATTGCTTTACAGGATTTTGTCGTTTTCTGTAGCAGGCAGATTCTTAACCTCTTGACCACAAGGGAAGTCATGATTGTTTCTTTAAGAAAAGAAATCATTTTATTGATATATATTTCAAAATATACAATTAACATGGGTACATTTGAAGTGCACAGTGTGATGCCTCTTAGTATATTCACAGATCTGTACAAACATCACCACAATCATCTTTAGAATATTTTTATTACCTCCCCCCAAAAACCTATACAATCCCCAGTTTGCCCATGCCTCCACCCGCCCAGCTCCAGCCCTAGGCTGGACTCATTTTCTTTCTGTCTCTACAGACCTGCCCGTTCTACACATTTCATATAAGTGAAAGTATACAACACGTGGTCTTTTGTGGTCCACGTGGTCGTATTTTCACGGCTCCTGTACGCTGTAGCCCCGTCACTACACTGCTCCTTTTTATTGCTGAGTAATATTCCTTGGTACAAATATAACACATTTATCCATTTGTAAGTTGATGGACATATGAGATGTTTCTACTTTTTTGGTTCTAATGAACATTTGTGTACAAGTCTTTGGGGACATATATTTTCATTTCTCAGGAGTGTGCCTAGGAGAGGAATTGCTGCGTCATGTGCCAACCCCATGTTTAATCATCTGAGGAGCTACCAGACTGTTTTCCAAGTGGCTATACTTTTTATAGTCTCACCAGCAGTTGTGTTCCACCGACACATCTTCACTGACACTTCGTTATTGTCTGTCTTTTTGACTATAGCTATTGTTTCCGGAGTGAATGGTATCCCCTTTTGGTTTGAATTTGCATTTCCCTGGTGGCTAATGATATTGAGCATCTTTTGATGTGCTTATCAACTATCCGTACGTACATCTTCTTTGAAGAAATGTCTATTCAGATTTTTTGCCTATTTGATAATTGGGTGTTTGTCTTTCTAGCATGTGATTTGCAAAAATTTTCTTCCATTCCGTGGGTTGTCATTTCACTTTCTGGATGGTGTCCTTTGAAACACAAAAGTTTTTAATTTTGATAAAGTCCAGGTTGTCTATTTCTTTTCTTTTGTTATTTGTACTTTCGCTGTCACTTCTATGAAATCACTGCCTAATCCAAGGTCGTGAACATTTACGCCTGTGTTTCCTTCTGTGAGTTTTATAGCTGGGGCTGTTACAACGTGACCTTTGATCTATTTTGAGCTAACTTTTGTATGTAGTGTGAGGTAGTGATCCAGGTTCATTCTTTTGCATGTGGATATCCATTTCTCCCAGCACCATTCATTAAAAAGACTATTCTTTTCCCCCACTGAATTGTCTAGGTACACTTGTTGAAAATTAATTGTCTGTAAATATGAGAGCTGATGTTACTTATCTGTGGGTTATTTTGAAGAAATGTAATGTTTTCCTTCAGAGACCCAGGATGTTTTTATACCAAGATGCGTCTTGGCCATAACTCTGTTACTGAGCTTCAGCAAGATCTTGGGTGGGTCTCTGTCCTTCTCTAAGCCTCAGTCTCCCCATCTGTAAAATGGCACAGCTAGATAAGAGGATTCCCAAGAAGTAGTCCAGTTACTACATGGTGAAATGCAAGGAGGTTTCCACAGTACTTTTCATTGGCTCCTGGAGGTGTCTATCTCTAGGCCTCTTGGGACAGTTTCAGGAACTCCCTATCCTGGTCTGACCTCATGGGAACCAACCTTGCTTTTTCAAGAAAGTTAGTGTAAGGCTCACTGAGTAAGCATCATTGTTATCCTTCTCCCTGCTGTCTGTGCTCCAACCCTGGGTATATAGAGCAGGTGGGACATGGCCTCCGCCCTGGGTATACAGAGCAGGTGGGACACGGCCTCCGCCCTTGAGAGCAGCAGTCTAATGGAAAGACAAACATCAACAACAGTCATGGAGGCGAGTTGGGTGTGCTGGTTGGCACTGTATCAAGGGCTGCAGGTGCAAGGAGGGGCAGGGGTGGATGGCGAAACTTGGTTTAGCGGATTGGGGCCACAAGCCTGGCCCGGATGTGAACGCGTGCACTAGGCGGTATCTGGGAACAGTAGGGTGAACTCTATAGTATATGCCACAGCCCTTTCATCCATCCAGCAGCAGCTGTTTCTTACCACCATCTAATGAGTCCCAAGGCCCTGACCAGGCGGCTGCTGACCACTTGTCTCCAGGCAAGGCACTGTGGTTAAAGGGAAGGCTCTGGGCGGGGATGTGTAGACTGGGAGTTTGGGATGAACATGTATACGCTGCTTTTTTTTAAAAACAAAACAAAACAAAACAGAAAACCAACAAGGGCCTACTGTTTAGCACAGAGAACTCTGCTCAATATTCTCTAATAATCTGACTGGGAACAGAATTTGACAAAGAATAGATGCATGTATATGTATAACTGAATCACTTTGCTGTACACCTGAAACTCATACAACATTGTTAATCAACTATATTCCAGTATAAAATAAAAATTTTTTAAGAAAGATGGTGCAGGGAGGCTCTGATGCCAAGCTGCTCAAGTTTCGACCCCGCTCTGGATGCTTTGGGGAAAGCATCTAACATCTCAGTGCTTGCAGGCGAATTCTTTACTGAGTCACAAGGGAAGCCCAAGAATACTGGAGTGGGTGGCCTATCCCTTCTCTAGAGCATCTTCCTGACCCAGGAATCGAACTGGGGTCTCCTGCTTTGCAGGCCGATTCTTTACCAACTGAGCTATCAGGGAAGCCCTTATCTACAATCAGTTCAGTTCAGTCACTCAGTTGTGCCCGACTCTTAGCGACCCCATGGACTGCAGCACGCCAGGCCCCTCTGTCCATCACCAACTCCCAGAGCTTACTCAAACTCATGTCCATTGAGTCGGTGATGCCATCCCACCATCTTATCCTCTGTTTTCCCCTTCTTCTCCTGCCTTCAGTCTTTCCCAATGAGTCAGTTCTTCACATCAGGTGGCCAAAGTACTGAAGTTTTCAAAGTATTGGAGCTTACCTACACTATGGGGCCTATAATAGTACCTTCCTGGTAGACTATTTCTTTCTAAAACATTACATATTTTAGAACATGGTCTGGCACAAAGAGGCGGCTCTTATTCAGGTCTCTGGTTATTACAGGTTAGAACTGTAGCTTGGAGCTTGGAACAGTGTAGCATTGACTCCAGTGTGCTAGGCCCACTCCATATTATAGCCCCTGGTTATTATGCACTGTAACATGGTAACTTGGTACAATTAACCTGCAGGTTGCCTGAGGATCATTATTATAGTTCTGTGCATTTGAATACAGCAGGGCTTCTTGGCAGCATATATTTCTCCTTCCTAACTGCTATTCTGTTAAAAAGAAAACAAAAAGTCTGGATGTGTTCAAAACAACTTTTCAGTTTCAAGCTCCCACATCTTTGATGGCATGCAAGTGAGTTCTTGCTCTTGCTTCACCAACAGGGAGGCTGGAGTTTGAGAGTTGGTGGGTGGTGGAGTCTGCACTGGACCCAGGGCTCCCTATTCCCATTCTGGGGCCCGCTCTGTCCCCAGCCATGGCTTGAAGGAAGGCTCTGTTAGGGAGTTAGCAGTCTGTGCTTATGCCCACCCTCCCCCCATCCCTGCCTTTGTCCAGTCTCCCTGAACCTGAAGCGTGTGTGTATCAAGAACGAAGTAAGGCTAGAGAGATGCTTCTTCTGGCTCCACACTTCTTTCTAATAAAAAAGAACAGAACTAGCAATTACCAATTTCCTACCAACAGCCAAAGGTGGTAAATATTAGTCTTGATATTTTCCAGATTTATGTATCTGCTCATGTATACTTGTGAGCACTGACTCTGTGTGAGTGTCCATCTCAAGTACCCTGACCAAGACAGCAGTGATTAAAATGATCAGGGGCCAGGCCCAGACACAGTTCACATTCAAATGAGAACAGCTGCCTGAGAGTTCCATGGAAGGTGTTGATTTCCATCCCTGATTCTAAGAGCCCCCATGGCAGCCACATGAGTTGTTGAGCAGACACCCGGGTTCTTTTCGAACCAGGGACCCACTGATGCTGCTGCTAAGTCGCTTCAGTCGTGTCCGACTCTGTGCGACCCCATAGACGGCAGCCCACCAGGCTCCCCCGTCCCTGGGATTCTCTAGGCAAGAAGAGAAGCATGGAATTAGGGGCCCATGGAAGCACTTTTGGGATGCTCTGAGAGCTGCATGCACATGTAAAGGACTCTGTTTATCTGTTTTTCCACACTCAGCGCCCAGCTGACAGTCAGCTGTCAGCGCCCTTGAAATTGGAGCAGGTTCTTGTTGGCTAGTGTCTCCCCATCACTCAGCTCCTTACTCTTTCAGCCTCCATCCAGTGGGCCCAGCTCTGGGCACACCAGTAGTCTTAAAGGAGGAGGTGCCTGGGAAGTGCTGAGAGCAGTCTGGAGCTTAGGAAGTTGTCCTGAAGCAGAGATCCTCAACCCCTAGGCCGTGGACCCGTACTGCTCCATGGCCCGTTAGGAAACTGGCAGCACGGCAGGAAGTGAGCAGCAGGCGGCCGGCAAGCTTCACCTCTGTTTAAGGTCGCTCCCCAATCACTCTCAGTACCGCCTGAGCTCCAACTCCTGTTGGATCAGAGGCGTTAGGTTCTCACAGGAGCTCAACCCCTACCGTGAACTGCGAGTGCAAGGAATCTAGGTGGAGAGCTCTTTGTAAGAATTATCCTCAAACCACCCCCAACTCAGGCCCGTGGAAAAACTCTTCCACGAGACTGATTTCTGGCACTAAAAAGGTTGGGAACCGCTGTCCTAAAGAACAAACGCAAAAGACAATCAGATAGTTCGCCGTTTGGGACTGCAAATTAAAACCACAATGAGATATCATTATGGCTAGTTAAAAGGGCTAAGATGAAAAAGACTGACCATCGAGGGCTCTGTGGGAACGAGAACTCTCACACTGCTGGTGGGAGTGAAGAGCAGTGTGGCCGCTTTGGCAAATAGTGTGACAGTTCCTTAAAAATGTACACATGTGCCTGCCATCAGACCCAGTCATTCCGCTCCTAGATATTTTTGCAACAGAAATGAAAGGGTATGTCTATACACATGTGTTCAGAGCAGCTTTATTTGTAAGAACAAAAGCAGTCAATCAGTGAGTCTCCGCATGCTATGGAATCATACTTAGCAATGGAAAGGAATGGACCATTGATAGGAGGCAACGGCATGGATGAATCTCAAAGTAATTATGCTGAGTTGAGGAACCCAGAACCACACCCCGTGCCCCCCTCACTACATATATATATATAATTTCATTTATGTCAAGATCTCCAAACAATGCAAGCTAACATCTAGTGACAGGAAGCACATCAGTGGTTGACTGGAGCAAGGTGTGGGCAGGAGGGAGGGGTGATTAGATGGGATCAGGAAATTTTTGTGGTGCTAGGTGTTTGTTATCTTTGATTGGGGTGGTGGTTTTAAAGGTATATATGTTAAAACCAAGAGGTATATATGTTAAAAAAAGTTGGCTTAAAACTGAGCATTCAGAAAACTAAGATCATGGTATCTGGTCCCATCACTTCATGGCAAATAGGTGGGGAAACAATGGAAGCAGTGACAGACTTTATTTTCTTGAGCTCCAAAGTTCCTGAAGATGGTGCCTGCAGCCATGAAATTAAAAGATGCTTGCTCCTTGGAAGAAAAGCTATGACCTATCTAGACAGCATATTAAAAAGCAGAGACGTTACTTTGCCAACAAAGGTCCATTTAGTCAAAGCTATGGTTTTTCCAGTAGTCATGTATGGATGTGAGAGTTGGACTATAAAGAAGGCTGAGCACTGAAGAATTGATGCTTTTGAACTGTGGTGTTGGAGAAGACTCTCGAGAGTCCCTTGGACTGCAAGGAGATCAAACCAGTCAATCCTAAAGGAAATCAGTCCTGAATATTCATTGGAAGGACTGATGTTGAAGCTGAAACTCCAATACTTTGGCCACCTGATGCGAAGAACTGACTCATTTGAAAAGACCCTGATGCTGGGAAAGATTGAAGGCAGGAGGAGAAGGGGACAACAGAGGATGAGATTGGTTGGACTCTCAGCGACTGAACTGATGTTAAAACTATCAAATTGTACAGTTGAAATGTGTTTGTTGTTGTTGAGTTGCTCAGCTGTGTCTAACTCTTTGCAACCCCGTGGATTGCAGCACCCCAGGCTTCCCCGTCCATTACCATCTCCTGGAGCTTGCTCAAACTCATCGGTGATGCCATCCAATCATCTCATTCTCTGTTGTCCCCTTCTCCTCCTGCCTTCAGTCTCTCCCAGCATCAGGGTCTTTTCTAAGGGATGAGTTTATTGTTCATATGTTTTACTCCCAATTATTTTTAAACTGTTAAAAATAAAAGCCACCCATCTGCAATCAATCAGTAGGATGAATCCAACCCTGCCCTCCTTCAGAGAACTTGTTTGTGCCAATAGTTATGAACAGAAAGGGCTTCCCTGGTGGCTCAGACAGTAAAGAGTCTTCCAGTAATGCAGGAGACCCAGGTTCAATCCCTGGGTCAGGAAGATCCCCTGAAGAAGGGAATGGCAACCCACTTTAGTATTCTTGCCTGGAGAATCCCATGGACCGAGGAGCCTAGCAGGCTACGGTTCATGGGGTCCCAAAGAGTTGGACACGACGGAGCGACTAACACTTTCACTTTCTGAACAGTAAAGCATGAACCGTGAGGTCAAACTTCTGGGTCCAGTCCTGGATCCATGGCTTGCCTCCCTAAACCCCGGTTTTCTCACTGTGAAATGGAACTGATCATATTAGCTACCTCCTGGGGTTGTTGGGAGGGGAACATGGGAGAATTTAGAGTGTTTAGTAAACAGGTTGTAATTGACAACATGCATAGGGTCCTGCGGGGACCCAATGGAAGGGGGAGGGAGCTGTTACTTTGCGGGGGAAGGAGGCTGGAAAGGTTTCTCCATTTTACTTGTTATGAACTGAATCTTGAAAGAACAATCATCTAGAAGGAGGTTTGTGTTGGGGAAGGGGAGGCTCACCAGGCAGAACTAAGCTGGGGAGGCATCACAAACACTCGAAGCTTCTAGAAGCTTCAGTAGTTGTGCTGCAGCTGGAGCTTAGAGACCAGGAGCATCCTGGTGAGTCAGGGCTCCTAAGTTAGGGGGGAGCCTCATCCCTGAGGGTCCCCAAGGACTGCTGGCTTCATCCTCCAGGGCAGGGTTTCTCAGACTGGGATATGAGGAAGTTTTCTCCAGAGACCAAGAGTTCTCTGAGAAATTTTGAATTTTTTATCTAATAAAAGACAAAAATTAAAAACCCTATATTTTCATGCAATGCTTTTGAATTGAGAGACATTTTCACCTAGTAGAAAGTAGTCATTTCTGAAGACCGCCTTGATAAGGGTGCTTCTGAAAGTATATTATTGTGCAGCCATAATTTTCCTTTAAAATTTTTTTTCACAACTATATATTTTTAATTGAAGTATAATTGATTTACAATGTTGCATTAGCTTGTGCTATACAACAGAACAATTCAGTTATATCAGTTCAGTCGCTCAGTCGTGACCAACTCTTCGCCACCTCCTGGACTGCAACATGCCAGGCTTCCCTGTCCATCACCAACTCCTGAAGCTTGCTCAAACTCATGTTCATCAAGTTGGTGATGCCAACCAACCATCTCATCCTCTGTTGTCCCCTTCTCCTCCTGCCCTCAATCTTTCCCAGCATCAATGTCTTTTCCAGTGAGTCAGTTCTTCACATCAGGTGGCCAGAGTATTAGGGCCTCAGCTTCAGCATCAGTCCTTCCAATGAATATTCAGGACTGATTTCCTTTAGAATGGACTGGTTTAATCTCCTTTCAGTCCAAAGGAGTCTCAGGAGTCTTCTCCAACACCACAGTTCAAAAGCATCAATTATATATTTTTTGGTTATATCAGTTCAGTTCAGTTCAGTCGCTCAGTCGTGTCCGACTCTTTGTGACCCCATGAACTGCAGCACGCCAGGCCTCCCTGTCCATCACCAACCCCCGGAGTCCACCCAAACCCACGTCCATTGAGTCGGTGATGATATCCAACCATTTCATCCTCTGTCGTCCCCTTCTCCTCCTGCCCTCAGTCTTTCCCAGCATCAGGGCCTTTTCAAATGAGTCAGCTCTTCGCATCAGGTGGCCAAAGTATTGGAGTATCAGCTTCAACATCAGTCTTTCCAGTGAACACTCAGGACTGATCTCCTTTCAGATGGACTGGTTGGATCTCCTTGAAGTCCAAGGGACCCTCAAGAGTCTTCTCCAACACCACAGTTCAAAAGCATCAATTCTTTGGCGCTCAGCTTTCTTTATAGTCCAACTCTCATATCCATACATGACCACTGGAAAAACCATAGCCTTGGCTATTCGGACCTTTGTTGGCAAAGTAATGTCTCTGCTTTTTCATGTGCTGTCTAGGTTGGTCATAACTTTCCTTCCAAAGAGTAAGCGTCTTTTAATTTCATGGCTGCAATCACCATCTGTAGTGATTTTGGAGCCCAGAAAAATAAAGTCAGCCACTATTTCCACTGTTTCCCCATCTATTTGCCATGAAGTGATGGGACTGGATGCCATGGTCTTAGTTTTCTGAATGTTGAGCTTTAAGCCAACTTTTTCACTCTCCTCTTTAACTTTCATCAAGAAGCTCTTTAGTTCTTCTTCACTTTCTGCCATAAGGGTTAGGGTTTCGGTTATATACATTTTTAATATTCTTTTTCATTATGGTTTATCTCAGGATGTAGAATCTAGTTTCCTTTGCTACACAGTAAGGCCTTGTTGTTTATCCATTCTCCATATAATAGTTTGCATCTGCTGACTCCAAACTCCCTCGCCAATCCCACCCTCTTCCTTGGCAACTGTAAGTGTGTCTGTGAGTCTGTTTTTGTTTTGCAGACAGGTTGATTTGTGTCATTTTTTAGATTCCACATATAACAGATATCATATGATATTTGTCTTTCTCTGACTTACTTCACTTAGTATGATCATCTCTAGATCCATGTTGCTGCAAATGGCATTATTTCATTCTCTTTTATGAGTAACATCCTATGGCATATGCAGATTTAGATATAATATATATATATACCACATCTTCTCTATCCACATCCATTTATCTGGCAAAGGACATTTAGGTCTGTTGATGTGTTATTCAGGTTTGAGGGCCACAGGAAGTGTGTGTGGTCATTGTGGTTGAACCCACTCCCTTGGGCTGTGCTGGAAGGTAGGACAAGTCTCAGGGGTTCAGGGGTGGCTGTTGGAATCGCCCCTCCTGGGGGAAGGTTCCTACCTGAGGAGAAAGTATGAGGCGCGGGGGCTTGGCATGGGCTCTCAATTCCCAGGGCCAATAAGAGAGAGGCCTGGCGGTGCCAGCGGGGTGGGGGTGGGGGTCGGGTTCTTAAGCATCTGTCACAGAGAACACTGCCCTGGGCCAGTGGGGAGGGAGCGGGGCGGGGGGGGGGGGTGGTGGTGGGGGAGAGCGCGCAGGGACAAGGGGCCAAATTGCATCCTGGAAGCTCTCCACCCGCTTGGCCAGGTCTTCTCCAGTCAGGGGGCCTTGGAGGCCGGGGCAGTACCTGGGATGCACCTTGCCACGGGCCAGATGGAGCTCTCTCTCTAGGCCCTTGGAGAGTCCATCTACAGGGTACTCGGGGGTGCAGATGGCGTTTTCACTGCCGAGGCCTGGGGTTGGGCCACGACCCACACTGTGGCCAAAACTGACTCACCAAAACTGAAAAACCAAAACTGACCCAAAGCTCCTGTTTCCAAATCAGAGTCCGAATGGGCAGCGTTGATTGACCTGCCCATCCTCAAGCCTGCGGTCTGTGACACTCAGGGTCCTTGGCAGGCCCAGACTATGTCCCCTGATGCCCTGCCCACCGCCGCTCTGTGATCCGCAGCTGATGGCCAGTCCCTGCCTCCCCGTCCTCTGGTGGCCTTGCCACGCTGCCTGCAGCAGGTAGGATGCTCCCTAGGATCTCCGCAGGGAGCCCTCCGGTTCGCACCCTCTGACTGACTGCCCTCCCGGCAGTTTGAGCCAATCACACCTGGCCTGAGGATTCGAAGCTCCAGCCCTCGGAGCCGCTGGTTTGCCCAGGGACGCTTTTCCTTTCTGGGCAGTCCAGCCTTCTGTCCCTCATTCTCTCATGCTTGCCCTGCGCATTCTCTTCCCTCCCAGAGATTCATATCTGACCATGTGTCGCCAGGTCAGCAGGCTAGCATTTCTTGGGTAGAAATCCTAGGTCCTCCACACTGTGCCTTTTGATGGAGTGCTTGGGTTTTGTTAATTTCAGTGATTGGAAATACTGTTTTATAGTCAGCTGCCTGGGAAAGGAGGTGGGCCAGAGAACAGTGGTACCAAACACCATTAATCAGTGACGACAGAGCATTGTCTTGAAAGTAGCCCCCTTTGTGGGAACTCTTGGCCTGTCCCCTTTGTGGCTAGAATTGTAAAGTGGACCCCACAACTCTATTCTTAAATGATGTTTCTGGTATTAACATTTACAATGCCCTGGACGAAGATGGGTTGTGGAGCCCTGCAGTCTGTGTGGCTTTGATCCAGTCCCCAATCTCCCCAAGCCGGTGGTTACCTCTGATGGGATGAAGCCCAGCAATTATTCCCAACTCTAGATTCAGCTACCTTGGAGGCTGGTTGTAAGTTTCAATAAGATGATGTGAGAATTCCTGGTCCAGTGACCCATTAAGATGTTGTGGAGAGTTCTGGCCCCTGATATTTATTTATTTATGGCTGCACTGGGTCTTTGTTGCTGCATGGGCTTCTCTCTAGTTGTGGCATGTGGACTTCTTATTGTGGTGGCTCCTCTTATTTCAGAGCACCGGCTGTAAGTGCACAGGTTCAATAGGTGTGGTCATGGGCTTAGTGGAATCTTATGTGGAATCTTCCCCCACCAGGGATTGAACCCATGACCCCTGCATTGGCAGGCAGATTCCTAACCATTGGGCCACCAGGGAAGTCCCTCCAGCCCCTGCTTTTTACACACTTGCTCTCAGAATCACCTTCCATGAATGCCAGGTGAGAGAGAAGGGCCAAGGACCACCCTGGTGCTCTGAACGATGCTCTGAGCCCTGGCCTCTCTGTAACATTGTCTGACAATAAGTAAACAAAAAAGAGGTCCCAGAATCCACTAGGAAGAGGTTCAGGGATTAAAACCAGCTGCCCGCTCGCTTCCTGAAATTCCATCCTCGAATGTGAGAGCAGTGGGAGTGAGTAGGGTGGAAACTGTTTGCAGGGCAGGAGTGAGTCACGGGAAAGGCGAGCGTGTCACAGGAAAGGGAGTGAGCCCCATGCCAGGGCCCTGGGTCAGTCTGTGGTGGGGCCCCTGGCCAGGTTGGTGGAGGAGGCACACCAGGCTCTAACTACTTCTAGGTCCTGCTGTGGGAGCTGGGGTTTACTCGGGTCTGGATCCTGAAGTTTCTGTATTCTAGAGCTGAATGCCAGGGGGTAGCTGGATTGGCAGAGGGCCAGAGTGACTGGACACCACAGGACTGGGGCTGCCCGGCAGTTCAGGCCTCAGTCTGTGATCTCCAGGTCTAGATTCTTAAGTTGAGAGGCCCAGATTTCCACACTGCAGTCTCCTTCCTGGAGCTCAGATGCTCGTAGAAGATGACCTCAGAGATTCTGGGGGATACAGGCAGGGACATGGAAGCTAGACGGCACCATGGTGTTTAAGAACATAGGCTCTGCACTCAGCCATTCTGGGTTCCAGTCCTGCCTTCAATATTTAACACCCATCTGGCTTTGGGCATTGTTCTTAGTATCACTGATCCTCACTGATTCTCAGACTCAGATGGTAAAGAATCTGCCTGCAATGCAGGTGACCCGGGTTTGATCCCTGGGTTGGAGAAGGAAGTGGCAACCCACTCCAGTATTCTTACCTGGAAAATATTAATACCATGGACAGAGGAGCCTCGTGGGCTACAGTCCATGAGGTCACAAAGAGTCAGCCATGACTGAGCAAGTAACACTTTCCTTATAAAGTTGGGATAAGTGTCTCACTGGTCTTTGTAGGATAAATGAATGAATAACTGTCAGCCCTTTATCATAGACGCAGGCACGTACAGAATGTAAGACACATGTGGGCTGTTACTATTGTTAATCTAGGATCCACCACTTTCTGACAGGCTATTTGCTTTACTGAGTCTCAGTTTCCAGCTTTATAAAATGGTACTAATAATGTCAGCCAAATAATAGTCAACCAGTAGTTCACTCTGGGAACCTGACTTCGCCCCTGTCTTTGCTGGGAGGGCTCTGGTGTCATACTGTAGGAGCATTCAGTACAGGAATTTGGCTAGGTCTTAGGCAGGATTCTTAGAGCGTCTGGATCACTGAATGGCACGCGAGTTCCCTTTTGTCTCCTGGTAACTTCTCAGCTCCTTTACCTGCATGTCGCCAGGTCCCTCTGGTTTGCAGCTGGACTCAGAATGGATTCACCTTGCCTAGTTGGACCCTGCTCACTCAGAGTCACCGTCCTTCCCGGGACAGTTCTGCCAGCTGCCCTGACATGCAGTGGAGTTGGACTTGGTTTTAGAAGCAGGATGGTTTAGTGAGATGAGATGAGCATGGGCTTTAGAATCCAACAGATTCCAAGGTTCAAATCTCAGTGCTGCCCCGATAGGCCTGTGCCCTGGACTGGTCACTCCAGCCTCAGTGTTCTTATCTAGGGTTGTGCCCACTGAGTGCCTAGTCCTGAGGAGGTGCTCGACAACTACCCGTAGATCCTAAGAGAAAGGTGCTGTGGACGGGGAGGCAGGGAAGGAGCTCTTCCCAGTGTTCAGTGGCTAAGTCGTGTCCGACTCTTTGTGACCCCCCTGGACTGCAGCATGCCAGGATTGCTTGTCATTCACTGTCTCCAGAGTTTGCTCAAAGTCATGTCCATTGAGTTGGTGCTGCCATCCAGCCATCTCATCCTCTGTCGTCCCCTTATCCTCCTGCCTTCAATCTTTCTCAGCATCAAGGTCTTTTGCAATGAGTTGACTCTTTGCATCAGGTGGCCAAAGTATTGGAGTTTCAGGTTTAGCATCAGTCCTTCCAATGAATGTTCAGTATTGATTTCCTTTAGGATGGACTGGTTTGATCTCCTTGCTGTCAAGCGACTCTCAATTCTTCTCCAGCACCACAGTTCGAAAGCATCAGCTCTTTGGTGCTCAGTCTTCTTTATGGTCCAGCTCTCATATCCGTAATGACTACTGGAAAAACCATGCTGCTGCTAAGTCGCTTCAGTCGTGTCCGACTCTGTGCGACCCCATAGACGGCAGCCCACCAGGCTCCGCTGTCCCTGGGATTCTCTAGGCAAGAACACTGGAGTGGGTTGCCATTTCCTTCTCCAATGCAGGAAAGTGAAAAGTGAAAGTGAAGTCGCTCAGTCGTGTCCAACTCTTCTTGACCCCATGGACTGCAGCCTCCCAGGCTCCTCCGTCCATGGGATTTTCCAGGCAAGAGTACTGGAGTGGGGTGCCGTTGCCTTTGACTATATAGCTTTGACTATATAGCTCTTCCTAGATTCCCCTGCTAATCAGCCGAAGCTCTCAGTCCCAGAGGAGGCCTTGCTGCTCAACTTCTGCTGCCTCCTGCATGACCTACCCAGGAAGACCGAACGAATGACTTGTAGACAACTGCTTAGCATGACGTAGGCCTTTCATCATTACAGAAATGGCAGCACCCTTCTCTTCCCAGGTTGGCTTTTTAATTTTCAAGTCCAGATCACGTTTTCTAGCACCCTCTACCCGCCACACACTTCTTTAGCATTTCTGCCTCCTCATTCAGCCCGAGCCCTTCCTGGGACTCTAACGAAGATCTCCCCTTTGACATGATGGCCCAGGCCTGGAGCTCAGATTCTGATATCGTCTTGGCCTCCTTTGAAGGACAGCCTTATAGTCCATTCCTGGGAGAGCTGTGTCCTTAGCCACAAGAAGCCTCCTGTGGATGCACGGATCTCACAGGCTGGTGCCTTTGACCCGGGATCCATCTAGGCACATGCCGTGCCCTGAGTCTGCTCCTCTGCTCCATCATTTGCCCCGCCCTGCCTTGTCTGTCATCAAGGAAGAAAGATCACTTCTCTTCCGGCTGTCGGCTGTCGTTTGTGATAACCACACGGGATGCTGAAAACCAAGGCTACTTCCTTTCCAAGCGTCTCCTCTGGCAGACCAGCGCCAGTCTGAACCAGAAGGGGCCTGCATCCTGTCTCTCTTTGCTCAGGGGCAGCCCAGAGGCACATCCGGAGCCCTACTCCCTTGCTGCCTGCAGCCACACCCCAGGGCTGGACTGCATCCCAAGAAGGGACTTGGAAATGGAAACAGCTTTTTAAAGAATGCCTGAGTACATTTTTTTTTTTTTTGTCAAAATGTTTGAAAAATGCATAGTTCCTTTTTTTTTTTTAATCCTGTGTCCATTCAACCAATCCAAGAAGGACAAAGTCACGGGAGGTGAGAACTCTCCCCTTGCTCCCAGCGGCCTTCTCCGGTCGTCCTCAGCCTCCTGCACCTGCTTGACTCAGCACCTTGACTCTGCCTGACCCCATCCGCCCCCGCCTGAGAGTGTCTCCACCGACCCCATTGGCAAGGGCTTCCATTCTGCACCTACCCTGGCCAAGGTGACTCGCCTGAACCTCAGAATCAGTCTTGTCACCCCCACCTGGTGTGTGCTGGCTCCTGATCACCCCTAGGGGCCAGACTGCATGTGGCTCTGAGCTGGCTCTTGCCCCCCACCCCCCTTCCCTCCCCCTGATCCTCATGCTCCAGCCTCCCCATCCCACAGTGTGTCCAGAGTCTTCCCAGTATCCCCAGACTGCAATGCCTCCCACTCAGCCTGCACTCCCCTCCTCTCAAAGCTCACTGTGGTCCCCTCACTGGACACAGAACCCTCTGGGCTAGAGCCCCATCTGATTCATCCAAATCTTCGGGACCCAGCAGCTGTAGAGATGCACAAACGCATCCGTGTATGCCCACTGACCTGCATCCTACCCTACACCCAGCCTTGGGATGGTGTGAGAGCCACTGTCTGGATGCAGCTTCCTAAGGAAGGACCACCCTCCACCTGACTCAGAGGATTTGGTGGTTAAAAAGAACTGCTTCCAAGGATGGAGTGTGTTCCATACCCTGGGTGGGAAGTTTTTTCATTCATCAGATCTAGGTGTTCCCATGCTATGGTAGGAATATTTATGTCCCTCCCAACCCCTCGCTGGAATCCTAACCCTCAATGTGATGGTGTTAGGAGTTAGGGCATCTGGAAGATGATTAGAACATGAGGGTGGAGGCCTCACAGATGGGATTAGTGCCCTTTTAAAGAGTCCTTCACTTTCACTTTCATGCATTGGAGAAGGAAATGACAACCTACTCCAGTGTTCTTGCCTGGAGAATCCCAGGGATGGGTGAGCCTCGTGGGCTTCCGTCTATGGGATCACACAGAGTCGGACACGACTGAAGCGACTTAGCAGCAGCAAAGAGTCCCCTCAGGGCTCCCTAACCTTCCTCCACGTGAAGATACAATAAGTGTTTGACCAGAAAGAGGACCCTCCCGACCAAGATGGAGCCCTGATCTCTGGCTTCTAGCCTCCAGAACTGTGAAACGTACATTTCTGCTGTTTATAAGCCACCCAGTCTGTGATATTTTATTATAGCAGCCCAAACAGACTCAGACACTCCATTTCCGAGTGAGGAGGTGGGGACTCAGAAAAGTTAAGTGACTGGCCAGAGGTCACACAGTTCCCGCAGGGTGGGGCCAAGACCACCAGGACCAGTGATAGGTCCTTCGGGCCTTAAACGTCTGTCCAGTCCCAGGATACGTGCCTGTGGGTGGCTTAATCAGCTAACTGTGCCTGCTGGCCACTGTGGCTCCTGCCGCTTCTGGTTGTAGCCTTGGAGCATCTAAAACTGGTTGGCAAACTAGCCCATGGGCCATATTTGGCTGATGGTCTATTTTGGTGTGGTGAATGTGAAATGGGCTTCTTTTTTTTTTAATTTTTGGCTGCTTTGGGTCTTCACTGTGGCACGTGGGCTTCAGTAGTTGCAGTGTGTGGGCTTAGTTGCCCCATGGCATGTGGGATTTTAGTTCCCCGACCAGGGATCGAACCCATATCCCCTGCATTGGAAGGTGGATTGTTAACCACTGGACCACCAAGGAAGTCCCAAGAGTCTTACATTTTTTAGGGGCTGTAAAATCAAAGAAGATATGTAGCAGAGAGTGTATGTGGCCTGCGGAGTCTAAAGATATTTACTACCTGATCATTTACGAAAGAAGCATGCCTCCCCCGCGCCCCCCCCGCCGGCTCCGATATAAAAGGTGGACGTGCATGGGTGCTAAGTCGCTTCAGTTGTATCCGACTCTGCAACCCTTGGACTGTAGCCCACCAGGCTCCTCTGTCTATGGGATTCTTTAGGCAAGAATACTGGAGTGGGTTGCCATGCCTTACTCCAGGGCATCTTCCTGACCCAGGGACGGAACCCGTGTCTCCTGCATTGCAGGCGGATTCTTTACTGCTGAACCAGCAGGGAAGCCCAATATAAAAGGTCCCTAGGACCATCTTCTTCGGAATTTACATGTAGCCCTGGGAGTTTAAGGCAGGCCTTGCAGTTTATCTCGGCTTGCCTTAGAGGGGCCAAATTCTGGAAGGGGTGCTGGCTGAGAAGGGGCTCCGTGGTTGGAGAGGGGAGCCAGAGCCCAGACCAGGCTGACAGTCTGAGAGTGGAAGCTGGTCCCTAGACCCAGCTCAGAGCTGGACTTGGCACGGCTCATGGAGACCTTAGTAATATGGACCCTTCCAACTGACAACCTTAGAGACCCTTTGTCCAGTACTCACGGTGTGCAGATGGGGACACTGAGGCCCAGAGTCAGACGTACGTGCTCAGGGTCAGTTTGTGGATTCCAAGCCCCGGGCTGTCTCCTATCTTCCCCGCCGCATTTTGGAAGCCTTCTCGCCCGGCTCAGCCCAGGTCTATGGGCCATTTCCTTGGCTTATTTGCTCCTTCAGTTGACATTAGTGAAGGGCTGGTAACTCGGTTCTCTAGCACTGGGGTGCAGAGGTGGAGAGGCAGCAAGAGGGGAGGCGGCCTTCCCAGAAAGTGTAGCTGGCTTCCACGGATGCTCTGGGGCCCCGTGCCGGAAGGGAGGGAGGGAGCTTGCTTCTAGCAGAGGGAGCAGAGGTCATGGTCTTGGCCTTGGCTGTATCAGAGAGGAGTGAAGAACTGCAAGTTTGCCCTGGGGTTGCTGTGAGGCGATACAGTAGAACGCAAGGCTGGAAACAGAATCAGACTCAGGGCTTGGGGGTCGGTCGGAAGACCACGCTGCACTGTGTCTCGTAAACAGGGCACGGGTCAGCTGGCTTGGTGTTTCGGGAAGCCCCCTCTGGTTCCCACCAGGAGGGATGGGGGCTGGGCAGAAGCTTATTGGAGTCCATTGAGGTCACCGAGGGAAGTCCATGACCTTCCTGGTGAGGGAGGACTTCTTGGTCCATGAACCAGTTGTGAGTGGGTTTTTTCTGGAGCTGCACATTTACTTTTCAAGTTTAAAATTTTATTTTTAATTTACTTAAAAAAAATAATTTGGGGGCTTCCCTGGTGTTCCAGTGGCTAAGACTCCATGCTCCCAAAGCAGGGGGCCCAGGTGTGTTCCCTGGTCAGGGAACTAGATCCCACATGCCGCAACTAAGACCCGGCAGAGCCAAATAAATAATTAATAAAAAATTATAATTTTAATTAAATATTTTTGGCCACTCTGGGTCTTCTTTGCTTTGCTCAGGCTTTCTCTAGTTGCTCCAAGAGGGGGCTACTCTTTGTTTTGATGCGAGGGCTTCTCATGGCGGTGGCTTCTCCTGTTGCAGCTTGCGGGCTCTAGGCACATGGGTTTCAGTAGCTGTGGTTCATGGGCTTAGTTGCTCCGAGGCATATGGGATCTAACCAGACCAGGGTTTGAACCCGTGTCCCCTGCATCGACAGTCAGATTCTTAGCCACTGTGCCACCAGGGAAGTCCAACCTTAAATATTTAAATTTCCGTAAGGAAACAGGCTGTCCTTCCTGTCGGCCGTGAGAAGGCTTACAGCAGGATTCTTACCCAAGTCCATGGACTGATAGAAGGCAATAGATTGAATTACTGCTGACCTCTGACTGAGGCAGTTTCTTCAACTGCACAGGAGGCCAAGCCAAAACCAAGCCCACTCTACTGATAGCCTGGCTATAACTTTGTCACATATATTTATGTTGCATTGTGGTCATTGTAGATATCTCAAAATGTAGTTTGTGCCCATCACTATTTCAAAAGCCTGGTAGTTTTTAGGCCCATTGTTATTAGATCTTGTGATTTAGTGTGTTGATAAGCTTGTGTGTGTGTGATGAATTTGACTTTTAGTATTTTTTTTTATTTTTAGTATTTTATAATAATTATTTTTTCTTTGTGAATTCTGTTTATCTATTTATTTATTATTTTGGCTGTACTACTCAGCTTGAGGGATCTTAGTTCCCCAACCAGGGATTGAACCCAGGCCCTCAACAGTGAAAGCGTGAAGTCCTAACCACTGGACTGCCAGGAAATTCCTGCTTTTTAGTATTTTGTTGACTGTGTTTTAATATGATTGGTTTCCTTGTAATTCTAGCTTTTAGCCTCAGAATTTAAAGCCTTTATTCTGAGAGGGGGTGCACAGTAACAGTCCATTCCTCTCCCCTCAAATCCTCAACCTGGCTGCAGTCCTTACACATGTTCAAATGCAGCTTTTCTTCTGGAAACTTCCTGGGGCAGGGATGGTGCCCACTTATTCACTCCCGAGGTTGGAGCATCAATCCTAGCTAGGGGCATGTGTTTAATTCCTGTGTGTTTCACTGACCTGGAATGAAGTGGTTTGGCAGAATCAGCCAACAGACCCTGGTGTCTTGAACTCTGCCTGCAACTTCACCAAGCTTACTGTTCGTGGCCCCCCATCCGAGGTTAGAAGACCGCCTCTGAGACTGATTCGTGGGCCTGGGGCCCCTCTGCTCCCCGCCCCACCCTGCTGGACCCCTAGTGTTCTCTGCGACATGTTTCCGGGTCTCCAAACCACCACGCCTCCCAGGCCCTAGGCATTTCCAACTGGAAGAAGGAGTCTCCAAAACCACAGTGCCTTGTGGTGCGTAGAGCTTCCCCGTGCCTTGTCATCTGAAACTCTGGGAGCTTGCTTCTGCTCCTCCCATTCATCGCTTTGTAAACACATAAAAGCTGAGCTTTTGGAAGCCAGTCAAGTCACACATCAGACAAGAGATTAAAGCCACAATGAACCAATTTAAACGCCTGCACATTCTAATGTGCTTTTCAAAGGAAGCTTTCAGAGGCAGGAGGTGGCTGCAGGGAACATATTAAGTTGTTAGAAAAACATCAAAACAGCTCTGAAGGAGAAACAACAGGTTGGGAGACTGAGCTCTGGGAGCCCAGGTCCGAGAGAGAAGCCCACCCTGGGTCCCCCACTGCCTTCCCCTTGTCCAGCGTGCATCTTGACATCTGATGGCAGAGCTCCCAGTGCAGGGCCAGGGTGGGGCAGGATGCCCAGATTCCCGGTTAACCCCTGTTGAACAACCGACTGATGATTGAGAAACAACAAACAGTTCAGCCAATGTTAAGGAATTTCTTTTTTTTTTTTTTTCATTTTAATGATTGCCCTTTCTGGAAAATTCACAAACTGCCTGAGAAGAAAAATAAGGAAACAGAAAAGCTTCCAACTGTGATTCCACCAACCAGACAATGGTCCTTAACCACATGGCCTCCATGGACAGCATGCCGGGAGCAAAGAGGCCTGAGGTCACGTGGGATGTGGCATCTGACACTTGCCCACACTCCTCTCTCCACTTCGTCACGTGGACATTGTTTTTTGTCTGTTTGAGCTGCACTGTGAGGCTGTGGGTATCTTAGTTCCCTGACCAGTGATCAATCCCGTGCCCCCTGCGGTGGAAGCGTGGTGTCCTAACCACTGGACCACCAGGGAATGGGCTTTGTTTGTAATGATGAGACTTAACCAGCCTTTTCTAGGCATAATCTTTTGTGGGTTTGGTCTTTTTGTTTGTTTTTATTTTTTACTTTTTTAGCCACGCCATGCAGCATGTGGGATTTTAGTTCTAAAACCAGGGATCAAACCCACATGCCCTGCAGTGGAAGCAAGGCCCACCAGGGAAGCCCTTTGTTTTTATTAGCTGTTGAGCCAGGCCTCAGTTGTGCCTGACTCTTTGCAGTGGACCGTAGCCCTACAGTTACCTCTGTCCATGGGATAACCCAGGCGAGGATACTGGAGTGGGTTGCCATTTCCTCTTGCAGGGGATCTTCCCGACCCAGGAACTGAACCCACGTCTCTGTGTCTCCTGCCTGGGAGGCGAGTTCCTTACCACTAGTGCCACCTGGGAAGCCCTTTGAGCCAGGGTTGCTAAAGATAAATTTTCTTGCATTTTTTTATATTATCATTAGAGCCTAAGCACTCTCCATCACAAATTCACTTCAAGCTTACTTTTTGTTGGCTGCGTAATATTCTGAAGTACCAGTATGTGATACTTCCCTTAATTATTCCTATAGCTGGGCATCTGGGTTGTTCCTAGTTTTGTCTGGCCATTTTAACAAAGACTGTGGTTGGCGTGGGGCACATGACAGTTTATACCAAGGCAGGGCTGTTTCAACATTGATGGAGGCTTTACTCTGTGCAAGGCATTGTGGGAGAGTGGAGGATAAGCTAGACACAATCCTTTCACCTAAGATGCAGATATAAATAACTAATCCGAAGTGGGTTATAGTTGCCATAAGCAGGCAAGTAGAACTGAAACACAGAAGAGTTTTTCCTGGGCTTAATGGGATTTTAAGAAAATTACAAGAGAAAAATCTGAAACTTTGTATCCACAGCTAGAAGGTAAGAGAGGAGGGGGCAGGATGGCAAAGGGATTGGTTTAGCCAGGAAGACCTCTGCCAGGGGGCGGGTGTCCTGGAAGGCAATGGGTCTGAGCTCAAAGGCACAGTCAGGGGGTTGTCAGTGGCTGCCAGGTGTAGGTCGTGTATGCTGTTTTGTGCTCAGTCGACTGAGCCTGAGTCGTGCCTGACTCTTTGCGACCCCATGGACTGTAGCCCGCCAGGCTCCTCTGTCCATGGGATTTTCCAGGGAAGCACACTGGAGTGGGTTGCCGTGCCCTCCTTCAGGGGATCCTCCCGACCCAGCGATTAAACCTTCATCTCCTGTGTCTCCTGCATTGGCAGGCATATTCTTTACTCCTGAGCCCCTGGGGAACCCCAGGTGGTATGTAGGTCAGTGGAAGTGCTTAGCCAGTATCTGCCCGGGACCCAGGTTGGTAGAGCAGTAGAAGTAACAAGATATCAGGCTTGCAGAGGATCCCCGGCCTGAGATGCTCATTCCAGCTGAGGTGTAGGGGCTGGTGTCAGCCTGGCCGATGCCAACAAATTGTGTTTTTTTAGTTTGAGGGTTTTGATCCATTCTGATCAGGATTCAGTATCTGTCACAGACATCTCAGCCTGTGCGTGTTTTAGGACCGGCTTTTGAAGGAGTTTCAAACCAAAGAGAAGAGAGTGGCTCCTGAGTCCCACGGTAGCATCAGAGGGGCGCAGGGAAGCTAGGACAAAGAGTCTTTGCCAACCCAACACCCTGGGCCCGCTCTCCCTGCCCAGCCCCTCCGGAGAGGCCAGACTTGTTTTTCCTTCTTGGACCATTTCCTGTCCTGTGGCTCTTTGACAAACACAATTGCCTCTGGTTGTGTCACCAGTGTCAAGCATCAGAGCATCAGGAAGGGGTTAGGGGTTGGGGGTCTGGGCCCACTCACAGGGTCAGCCTCCCTTATCCTTGCCCACAGCCCATCAGCCAGCCGGGGCCCCTCCACAGAACCCCCTTTCCCCCTGCCTCCCTGTCCCCCCGACCCTGCCCCCAAGCACTCTCACCTGTCTGTCTGATCTCACATGGTCCTGTCTTCAGCCCCCGCAGGTGCCATGACTCAGCAGCCCCAGGAGGGCTTCGACAGGAGCGTGGAGGACGCCCGCCAGTGGATGAGGGCTGTGCAGGAGCGGCTGCAGATCAATGACAACACCCAGGGGCCCCGCACGGTGCTGGAGGCCAGGCTGCGGGAGACCGAGGTATGCGGAGGCCGTGGCCTTGATAACCCTGCGGCCTTGGCCTTGTCCCTCTGTCTCAGGCCTCAGGTTACTCCCCAACTGTTGCATGGCAGAAGTGGACAGACCAGTGTTTCTCAAATTCTGCTGTCTTGGAGTCTCTGGGGTTTAAGTGCAGGTTCTCAGCCAGGAGGTGGACGTGACATTTCTGACACGCTCCTGCCGCGGGGTCCGAGGATCGCGCTTTCATTGTAAGGCTCCAGAGGCCACTCTCTGTCCTGCCAGGAGGCCCCATGCAGCCAGGTGGTCTCTGCCTCTAGCTGGCCCCGGCCCTGCTTCCCACCCCGTCTTTGCTTCCCTGTGCCTGAAGTCCCTGCCGCGGCTCTTCTTGGGCTGGAGTCCGGCTCTACCCACCACCTGGCACAAGGCAGAGATTGGAAGGCCAAGGCTGAAGGGAGGGGCAAGCCTGGTGGGGAGAGGAGTTGGCAGCCAAAGTCCCTTCTCTTGTCAGTCGTGGCCTTTGTCATCATTATCACTGTCACTGATCATCGTTTATCAAATGGATGCCTCTGCCAGATCAGTGGGAGAAGGGCGGTGACGTTCATTCAGCTGCTATTAAGTGTCAAGCCTGTGCTGTCAGCTTTCGCCTTTAGCTTCCCAGAAACCCTGGGATTGTGATGTGGCGTCCCCACTTTTCAGTAATGAAATGGATCCCTAGACACAGCGATGGGCCAGAATGAAAGGAATTGGTCTTGTCAGGGCTTGAACCCAGGGCTGAGTTCAGAGCATCACTGGCCATCTCCATGTAGGAGCCTGGACCAGTGGAAGGGATGCAGCACACCCTATTCTTGGGTTTATGGCCTTACAGGGATAGGTATACATGTAATCTAGCAGCCACAAAAGTGTGGAAGAAGTATGTCCCTAACATGGGTTCATGATACTATTCTCCTCCTCTACAACCTTCCGTGGCTCCCCATTGCCTCCTTGGACCTGCACTTGGGGCCTCAGCCAGGCTGCTTCCTAGCTGGTTTCCAGGCCCCTTAATGATCAGAGAGCTGCCACATCTCCTAGGACTTGGCTTCCAAAAGTCTGATGCCCTGAAAGTGCTGTGTGTTTCCAGCTTTGCTGGAGCCCCCATCTCACGTGTCTGTGCAGCACTGAGGCTCAGTGACAGTGCTGCCTCCTCAGGAAGGCTTCTTGAATTGCCCACACCCTTCCTTGGAGCTCCAATTTTGTAGTCTCTTATGGCTCTTTTATAGCCATCTGTGCTCTTGTCTACAGACCCCACCGCAGCCTGCAAGCACTGGGCCATGTTTATTTTCATCCCAGATTCTAGAACCCAGCACAGTACTCAGTATAGTACCCACCATAGTACTCAGCACTGTACTCAGGAGAGTGCCCATCATAGTACTCAGCATAGTACTCAGGAGAGTGCCCATCATAGTACTCAGCACAGTACTCAGGAGAGTGCCCATCATAGTACTCAGCACAGTACTCAGGAGAGTGCCCATCATAGTACTCAGCAGAGCACCCAGCACAGTACTCAGCATTAGTACCCAGGGGAGTGCCAATCTGGCCTTGGCTGCATAGAGGGGAAGCCCTCACTACATTCCCCCAGCTTTCCTGACCTGCTTCTCCCTCACTGAGCTTTTCCCTCCACCCACCCCTACCTAACTGTTGCCCTCACCTGGCTCCTTTGAATCAGAATTGCTTTGCGGTTGCAGTTCTGTGACCCCGTCCCAGCTGGCTCGAGTCTCTTGGCAAGCTCTCCTGGACTTCATCCTTGCTGGGGACGGACTGTAGAAGAACCGCACACCAGCCCAGGAGCAGAATCACTGGGCAGAGAAGGAGGTGGACTCTGCTTCTCAAAAGCTGTTTGTCAGCTCAGCCCCAGCCTCTGGTCCCCAGGCCCGCAGCAGACCTGCCTCTGGCTGATATTCCGGTTTGGGGGCAGAGGTTTCTGCGTCAGGCCGGGTGGGGCTTGTGAGCTGCCAGCCTTTGTGACCAGCTCCTCTCTCTTTGGCAGGAGGCAACAGGCAAACCCCCCTGCAAAGGGCAGTGAATCTTGAGGTCTCCCAGGTCCTCCTGGTCCATCCTGTACCTCCCTGGCCAGGAATCGGAGGGCAAAGGTCCAGAGGCCTGGGGCAGATCACATGCTCAGGACACTGGACCTTGGGGGAGGGGCCCTTGGCCTCACGGGGCCTTTCCGGGCTTGGCTGGTTCCTTCTGGTGTGGCAGAGATTGAACTTCGCTTCTTCCCCAAGCTGCTCGCTCTCTTCATTCACAGAGCTGGGTTCTGACTGAGCTTAAATTGGGCAGCAGCTGTAGAGGGGGCCTCACGAAGTGCTGCAGAGCCGAAGCGTCTGCGGGTTCCCAGCACCCCTGCTGGTAACACTGGGATCACTGTCGTGCCCATCTTGCCAGCTTGGGAGTGGGCATGCTGTCTCCACAGCTCTGGGTGTCAGAAACATCAGATTCCTTTTTTTTTTTTTTTTAATTTATTTTTGGCTGTGCTGGGTCTTCCTTGCTGTGCATGGTCTTTCTCTAGATGCAGTGAGCGCTTCACTGCAGTGCTTGGTCTTCTCACTGTGGTGGAGTCTCTGGTCGCAGAGTGGGAGTCTAGAGTGTGCAGGACTCGGCAGTTGCAGCCCATGGGCTCAATTGCCCCCCAGCACAGAAACATCAGATTCTTAATTATTGTTATTATTATTTCTAATCAAAATAGGTCTCCCTGTTTGACAAGATATTCATCCTCCGCCACCTTGTGGGACCCCTGCCCCCGAATGATGTGAAATATTCTGTGCGGGGGTTGGGTGAGCCTCAGATTCTTTTTTTTTTTTTTCAGATTCTTAATTATTTCTAATCAAAATAAATCTCACTGGATCACGAGAAATTCATCCTCCGCCACCCTGTGGGAGCCCTGCTCCTGAATGGTGTGAAATGATCTGTGCAGGGGTTGGGTGATGGTCTTAGTCCAGAACATTCCATGGTGGCCCTGGATCCTCAGTAGCCACCAGTCACTATGGTGTCTTTGTCTTCCCCCTTGCTGTTCGCTGCTGAGTGGGACCTGGGGGTCCCTGTTGGGTGTTCGCTGCTCCTATTACCTTCTGGGGTCCTGCAAATCCTGCTGCCCAGCCTGGCTCCTAAACCCCAAACATAAGCTCTTTCCTTCGCTTGAGGAATCTCCCCGTTCTTCACCCTGCAGATCCCAACCCCACCCGACTCAGAGCACACAGACACAGCCCGGAAGGAGCTTGTTTGATCTCAGTCTTTGCTAATACATATAGGCGGGGAAGCCCTCTGTACTCTCATCATCGTCATCATCATCATCACTAACCATTCTCATGTGACAGGCGTTCAGTCGTGTCCGACTCTTGGCGACCCCATGGACTATACAGTCCATGGAATTCTCTAGGCCAGAATACTAGAGTGGGTAGCCTTTCCCTTCTCCAGCAGATCTTCTCAACCCAGGGATCGAACTGGGGTCTCCTGCATCGCAGGCGGATTCTTTACCAACTGAGTTTATCAGGGAAGTCTCATATGAAGTAACAAAAAGGATTGGGATCATTGCCCATTTGCACATGTTGGGAGAGGGTCTGCATAATTCAATTCAGTCACTCAGTCTTGTTTGACTTTTTGCGATCCTGTGATGTATCTGCAGTACGCCAGGCTTCCCTGTCCTCCACCATCTCCCGGAGCTTGCTCAAACACGTGTCCATCGAGTCAGTGATGCCATCCACCCATCTCATCCTCTGTGGTCCCCTTCTCCTCCCGTCTTCGATCTTTCCCAGCATCAGGCTCTTTTCTAATAAGTCGGATCATCGCATCAGGTGGTCAGAGTATTGGAGCTTCAGCTTCAGCATCAGTCCTTCCAGTGAACATTCAGGGTTGATTTCCTTTAGGATTGACTGGTTTGATCTCTCTGCTGTCCAAGGGACTCTCAAGAGTCTTCTCATAATTGCTCAACGGTTCATAAAGTATACTCACATATCAATGATCTAATTAATAGTGTTTTTGAAAAGTAATTTTATAACCCTGTGAAATGGACAAAGCAGGGTGTTGTTATCACCATGTCAGAGTGATTGAGTGACCTGCCTGGGGCCTCACGGCTATCAGTGGGCAGCATGGTACAAGGCAGGAGGCCCTCCCCAACCCCACCCACAGGGAGGGCTCAGGTGGGCCGGCCCACTGGGACATCAGTCTGAGAAATCCGGTTGCCAGCCTCAGGGAGACAGGCTGGGGAACAGCTGGAGCTTTAGGCAAAGGCTGTGCTGTCAGTAAATACAATCAAAAGGCAGGTAAAAGGTAGCAGCAACAGTGAACAGCTGTGGGGTGATGGAGTATCCAGTGTGGGCCAGGCCACGTGCTAATGGCTCTCCTGTCACACAGGTTACCCTAACCCCGGGCAGCATAATCATTGTCTCCCCCATTTCACAGCCTTACCAAAGGTCACACAGGTAGCTGTAGAATTGGAGTCCAGTTACGTTTTGACTACAGGGGCCAGGCTTTATTTGCCAAAGAGCTGGAATAATAGCAATGAGTAATGACAGTAGCTGACGCTGATCAGAGTTGTACTGTTTGCTAGACGTTGTGTGTCAGCCTTCGTCCTCCAAAAAAGCCAGGGCCAAGATGACATTAAATGTGTAAGAAGTTTAAGAGGGAATCATCTGTGAGAGAAAATGAGGTGGGAACCCGGGAGGCTGAGAGGGACCAGGTCAGTCCAATGCAGGTCTGACCCCGAGTCCAGGAGGACAGGAGCTTCTTAGGCTGCCCTGCGAGTCTAAGGGAGTTTGGTAAGGCCCTGGGGTATCCTGAACCCATCCGAGGAGCCCAGAGTCCCGTAGGCACAGACCTGCCCTCACGTTCCTGTTTGTGGTCACTGGTGGCAGCAGCTGAGGGATTGAGGCCTTGGTGCCTCTGGTGCCTCTGCCTCCAGAGATAATTCTGGAGTCTCAACAGGGTCCCTGGCCAAGCCTGCTCTGGGCGATAGACCTGAGAGGCAGATTCTCACGGCCCCGCATCCTGGGACATGTACTTTGGGTGCATTTTCTCAGTGAAGTCTGAAAAAAAAAAAATTCTGAGAGCTGAGTACGACTATACTCCCACTTTACAGACAAGAAAACCAAGTTCAGGGAGACAATGACACTTGTCTGGATTTACACAGCTGGAAACAGGCCAGCCTTGGAAGGGAGAGAACTCCTGTCATCGGACAGCTCTGGCCGGTTCTGTGCTAATTAATCTCCATCACGGCTCGCTTTCACCCCAGACGCCTCAGCAGGCTGCCCGAGGTCACAGGAGAAGGGGCAGAGGCTGTGATTTGAACCCCAGCTCCTCTAGTCTCCATGTCCTGCCTCTTTCTGCATCATGCCACCGTCTTCCCAAGGTTCTGGCTGTTGTCGTGTTGTCTAACTACTGGCTTTGTGTCCACGACAGAAAATATGCCAGCTGGAGCCAGAGGGCCGTGTGAAGGTGGATGTGGTGCTGCAGGCGGCCGAAGCCCTTCTGGCATGCTGCCACGAGGACCAGAAGACCGAGATCCTGGCTCGGCTGAGAGACATCAAGGCCCAGTGGGAGGAGACGGTCACCTACATGATCCACTGTCACAGGTAGGGCGGCCGGGGACCCGGCCAGGCCTTCATCTGCAGGCCTGCTGCCGGCCCACTATGCCCACCACTGTGCTGGCCTGGGGCTCCCTGCCCGAGCGACAGCTCTCAGGTCCAGGGCTGGCTGGGAACAGGATGCTCTCTTGGGATGTCAGCCAGCCTGCCTGCTTCTTTCTAATTATAATCAAGCTTAATGATAATAGTAGACAGTGGGAGCCCATCGTGTTTTGCCCACAAGCCTCTTAGGAGCCTTGCCTTGTGTGAACCCTCCAGCAGAAGGGGCTGAATGGCCCGGGGGGAAGAAGCCCTGTTGCCTTGTTAGCACTTTAGTCCAGATTTTCTCTTTGTACCAGGGAGCCTGGTGGGGGTGGGCTCTGACCTGAGATTGCTTTTTGCTTTGCTGGCTACTTGCTGTGTGGCTTCGGGAAAGCTCCTTGACCTCTCTGAGCCTCATGCGTCTCATCTGGACAATAGATATCATTAAGTGTTTCTTAAAGAAAGTTATTAGGAGGATGGTGGGAGATACAAATGTCAGGAGCCAGGTGCAGCCCTCGACATACAGGAGGTCTTTGATGGGCAGAAGCTACCAGCATCCTCTCCATCATAATAAAATCAGAATGAGCGGACCAGCAGGACTTTCGTGCTTTCTGCCTTTCAAGCTCTTTCATTGGAATTCCAAAGTGGCTGGATGTTGGCTGCACCGATAGGCCATCTCCATGTTACAGATGGGAAGCTGAGGTGGGTGTAGAGGCCGGGTGAGGCAGAGTTCGTGACGTGCCTGGGAGCCACACACAGGCCCCCAGCCCTGTCCCACACTGAGCAGTGATGAGCCCACAGATTCTATTTCCTCTGCAAATGGTGATATACACATACTCCCCAGCCTTCCTGGGACAGCTAGTGGGCACCCATGTAGTAGGAGACAGGGTGGCTGTGTGCGGAGTCCACACACCAGAGAGAGTGACTGGAGGACACTGTGCATCACTAATGGGAGTTTTGGGCTAGGATTTGGGGTTCTGACTGCCAAGGGCATCAGCAGGCTGGGGATTCTCAGAGCGAGTCTGGAATCTGAGCTACCCCCATGGTCAGCCCCATGGGGCTTGCTTTCCAGACAGGAGGGTCTTGTCTAGTAGGACTGGGGTGAGGCCTGAGAGGGTGTCCTTGTGCCCCCCACCCACAACCCTCCTGTACCGGGGAGCGGGCAGTGGTACGGCGCCACGCCCTGAACCAGGTGGGGGATGCTCACTGCGCCGGTGGCTTCCGCCCGCAGCCGGATCGAGTGGGTGTGGCTGCACTGGAGCGAGTACCTGCTGGCCCGGGATGAGTTCTACCGCTGGTTCCAGAAGATGACGGTGGCGCTCGCGCCCCCCGTGGAGCTGCAGCCCAGCCTGAAGGAGAAGCAGTGGCAGCTGAGCCACGCGCAGGTGCTGCTGCACAACGCGGACCACCAGGCGGTGCTCCTGGACCGGCTGCTGGAGGAGGCGGCCTCCCTGTTCAACAGGATCGGGGACCCCAGCGTGGACGAAGATGCCCAGCAGCAGATGAAGGCTGAGTATGACGCCGTGAAGGCCAAAGCCCAGGTGGGTGAGGGGGTGGGCTGTCTTCACCCATCCATCCGTTTATCCCATCTACCTGTCCAGCCACTCATTTGCTCTCTATACATCTATCCATCCACCTATCCACCATCTACTATCAACCCACCACCTCCCATCCATCCATCTCCCTACCCTCCTATCCATGTTTATCCACTTACCACCTATCTCCCCACTGAACTCCCAAAGCTCCCATTCACTGTCTACCCACTCACCACTGCATCCACTTACCTACCCAACCTGCCATCTACCCACCCTCTTTTTTACCCAGCAGTTTACAGACTCGTCCATCTACCTCCCCACCAACCTAACCAGGCCTCCTATTCCTCTATACAACCACTTAATCACTCGGCCACCGGTCCATTCATTCACCTGCTCATCAGCCCACACTTGTACTCTTCACGCACGCATGCACTCATCCATTTCTCCTCCACCCACTGTCCACCCTTCCCCCACGTACCCACCGTCTGCTTGTCACCTGTCTCTTTACCTACCCACTCAAGCGTTTTGTAGCTACCTACCCATCAATCTTCCACCTACCCATCCACCCAGCCCTCCACCATCCATCCGACCACTGACATATTATCTACCATCCAGATGGCCAGTGTTACTCATGCTTAATACACATGTGGGTACTTAGTATGTGGGTGTTGACTGACTGACCGATGGACCGTGAGCTTCATTTCTGCCTGACTCTCCTCTCCTCTTCCTCCCTCTCTCCTCTTGTACTTTAGTCCTTCTTTGCTCTCTCTTTCCCTTCCCACAATCCCTCTGTTCACTCTTTGTCCCTATCTCTCATCTCATTCTTTTTTTAAAAAAATTAATTTATTCATTTTAATTGGAAGCTAATTACTTTACAATATTGTAGTGGTTTTTGCCATACATTGAGATGAATCAGCCATGGGTGTACATGTGTCCCCCATTCTGAACCTTCCACCCACCTCCCTGCCCATCCAATCCCTCAGGGTTGTCCCAGCACACTGGCTTTAAATGCCTTGTTTCATGCATCGAATTTGGACTGGTCTCACCTCGTTCTTGCCTTGGTTTAAACCGTCCATTGAATTATTATGTTCAATTTTGTTTCAAGAAATTCTGTTTGGTTTTGTATTATGTCTGTTCTTTGTTCCATTGTCCTTTTTCCTTTAAACTTTGCACTCCACCCAGATAAGGATCGGAGAAGGCAATGGCACCCCACTCCAGTACTCTTGCCTGGAAAATCCCATGGACAGAGGAGCCTGGTAGGCTCCAGTCCATGGGGTCGCTAAGAGTCGGGCACGACTGAGCGACTTCACTTTCACTTTTCACTTTCATGCATTGGAGAAGGAAATGGCAACCCACTCCAGTATTCTTGCCTGGAAAATCCCAGGGACAGAGGAGCCTAGTGGGTTGCCGTCTATGGGGTCGCACAGAGTTGGACATGACTGAAGCGACTTAGCAGCAGCAGCAGCAGATAAGGATGCTATCTGTAGACATTCTAAGCATGCATATTTTACAGTCATCAGGCTGCTCAGGTAGCTGAAGTTCCAGGCCCGACGCTTCTGTCTGTCTGGTCTCCTAACATGGTGGATTGTTTCTGTAGGGGCTTCGTAATTCTGAGCTGTGAGCTCATCCTATTTGAACCCTATCTACAGAACCCCGTGGCTGGGCCTGGCACTCAGAGAATTGTGTTTGTTCCAGTCAGGGTGCTGTGGGAATTTACCTTCAGGATTTCTGTTTTCATGTCACTAAATTGTCTTCCGGGGTCCCTAAATCAAGTGGGTTCTGTGCACTTGAAGCCCCAGCCAAAATGGTGCAGAGGCTCCTGGCTGCATACTCTGAAAGGTGAATGTTTCTTCATTTGTTTTCTTAGAGCCCAGGCTGAAAGACATGTGCTTCTTTCCTGGATTGTGCTGGTGGGAAGGATTTTTCTCTAGTCAGCCTTTCACAGAGGGGGAGCCCCTTGACGGTTCTGCCTTTGGGCAGTGGTCTCCACCCTCCGGGACCCAGAGTCTTACTTCTTCCCACAACCTGAGCAACCAAGGAGATGTCAAGCACACTTGTGAGTTTAGTAACCTGTTGTCTGTAGCACCTTTGCATCTGGTCCATGGGAAATCGCTTACCTTGGCATGTGGTGTGTGTGTGTGGTTCTGCATTTAAAACATGCCTGTTACATTTTATCCAGCATTTCTGGCTGTGGTAGAAGGGTATTCAGGCTTCTAGTCTCCCATGTTGCTGGAACTGAAAGTCTCCTGAGTCCTTCAAGTTATGGTAGACGGTTCTATAAGCCCAGATCTGGGAATCCGCGAGCAAGAATAGGATGCTAGCTTCTGAATGCTTGGAGAGGGACCTGGGTTCCAGGCAGGCTCTGCTGCTTCCCAGCTGTGTGGCCCCAGGGCCGCTCACCCTGAATGAGTGTGCGCCTTAGCTTTTTGAAGACTGGAGAACATTTTCCCAGCATAAAGGATGACATCTGCTCTCAGTAGCTATGATAAAATATAGCCACAACAATGGTGTCTGCCACACAGCAGGTGCTGGGAGCCGTTCACTCAATGAATGAGAACCCTGCCCCTGCAGCTTGGAGGCTTGGAAGACAGACAGGTGGGTGGAGCTTGTCTTTAGGAAATGTTACCAGTTGGCCCTCCCTCACCGCATCCAACTGACTGGAGCCAGCTTAACAGCAATCCTCTCTCTAGGTCTGCCCCGCAGGCCCAAGCAAGGAAGATGCCTGCCATGGCCTCCTTGCTGTGACTTTACAGGAAACAGGTTCTTGTGTCAATCAGCAGAGAGCTACTCATGCAGGAAGCAGAAAGTGGCTTTGTGTATGTGTGTATGCATGTGTGTGTACATGTGTGTGTGGAAGGGACATACTTGGGGCACCCATGAGCACCGATTCTGAAAAATGATCACCTCAGAGGTTCTCATCGTCCCTCCAGGGGACTCTCCCCTCCATCGGATCCAAAAAAAGAAAATCATAGAAATCACAGCTCTTATTGACAACCACTTCCTTTTCTAAGTCCTTTCATGTCTTTGGCCTCACTTGCCAAGATCATGGCATCCGGTCCCATCACTTCATGGGAAATAGATAGGGAAACAGTGGAAACAGTGTCAGACTTTATTTTTGGGGGCTCCAAAATCACTGCAGATGGTGACTACAGCCATGAAATTAAAAGATGATTACTCCTTGGAAGGAAAGTTATGACCAACCTAGATAGCATATTAAAAAGCAGAGACATTACTTTGCCAACAAAGGTCCGTCTAGTCAAGGCTATGGTTTTTCCAATGGTCATGTATGGATGTGACAGTTGGACTGTGAAGAAGGCTGAGCGCCGAAGAATTGATGCTTTTGAACTGTGGTGTTGGAGAAGACTCCTGAGAGTCCCTTGGACTGCAAGGAGATCGAACTAGTCCATTCTGAAGGAGATCAGCCCTGGGATTTCTTTGGAAGGAATGATGCTAAAGCTGAAACTCCAGTACTTTGGCCACCTCATGCGAAGAGTCGACTCATTGGAGAAGACTCTGATGCTGGGAGGGATTGGGGGCAGGAGGAGAAGGGGACGACAGAGGATGAGATGGCTGGATGGCATCACTACCTGATGGATGTGAGTCTGAGTGACCTCCGGGAGCTGGTGATGGACAGGGAGGCCTGGCGTGCTGTGATTCATGGGGTCACAAAGAGTCGGACACGACTGAGCAACTGAACTGAACTGACTAATCCTCTCTGTCTTCTTATGTCGTAAACAGAGAAGGTGTGTGTGACTGGGACCCCTTCTTTTAACTTAAAAAATAATCCATAGATGAACAGCAAGGTCCTACTGTATAACACAGGGAACTATATTCAATATCCTGTGATAAACCATAATGGAAAAGAACATGAAAGAGAATGTGTATAACTATAACTGAATAATAGATATCTATAACTGAAACCAAACCACAGCTTTGTCTAACTCATTGAAACTAAGCCATGCCTGTGGGGCAACCCAGGATGGGCGGGTCATGGTGGAGAGATCTGACAGGGTGTGGTCCGCTAGAGAAGGGAATGGCAAACCACTTCAGTATTCTTGCCTTGAGAACCCCATGAACAGTAGGAAAAGGCAAAATGATAGGATACTGAAAGAGAAACTCCCCAGGTCAGTAAGGGCCCAATATGCTACTGGAGATCAGTGGAGAAATAACTCCAGAAAGAATGAAGGGATGGAGCCAAAGCACAAAGAATACCCAGCTGTGGATGTGTCTGGTGATAGAAGCAAAGTCCGATGCTGTAAAGAGCAATATTGCATAGGAACCTGAGATGTCAGGTCCATGAATCAAGGCAAATCGAAAGTAGTCAAACAAGAGATGGCAAGAGTGAACGTTGACCTTCTAGGAATCAGCAAACTCAAATGGACTGGAATGGGTGAATTTAACTCAGATGACCATTATATCTACTACTGTGGGCAGGAATCCCTCAGAAGAAATGGAGTGGCCATCATGGTCAACAAAAGAGTCTGAAATGCAGCACTTGGATGCAATCTCAAAAACAACAGAATGATCTCTGTTTGTTTCTAAGGCAAACCATTCAATGTCACAGTAATCCAAGTCTATGCCCCAACCAGTAACGTTGAAGAAGCTGAAGTTGAATGGTTTTATGAAGACCTACAAGACCTTTTAGAACTAACACCCAAAAAAGATGTCCTTTTCATTCTAGGGGACTGGAATGCAAAAGTAGGAAGTCAAGAAACACCTGGAGTAAGAGGCAAATTTGGCCTTGGAATACGGAATGAAGCAGGGCAAAGACTAATAGAGTTTTGCCAAGAAAATGCACTGGTCATAGCAAATACCCTCTTCCAACAACACAAGAGAAGACTCTCTACATGGACCTCACCAGATGGTCAACACCGAAATCAGATCGATTATATTCTTTGCAGCCAAAGATGGAGAAGCTCTATACAATCAGCAAAAACAAGACCAGGAGCTGACTGTGGCTCAGCCCATGAACTCCTTATTGCCAAATTCAGACTGAAATTGAAGAAAGTAGGGAAAACCACTAGACCATTCAGGTATGACCTAAATCAAATCCCTTATGATTATACAGTGGAAGTGAGAAATAGATTTAAGGGCCTAGATCTGCTAGATAAAGTGCCTGATGAACTATGGAATGAGGTTCGTGACAATGTACAGGAGACAGGGATCAAGACCATCCCCATGGAAAAGAAATGCAAAAAAGCAAAATGGCTGTCTGGGGAGTCCTTACAAATAACTGAAAAGAAGAGAAGCAAAAAGCAAAGGAGAAAAGGAAAGATATAAACATCTGAATGCAGAGTTCCAAAGAATAGCAAGAAGTGATAAGAAAGCCTTCTTCAGCGATCAATGCAAAGAAATAGAGGAAAACAACAGAATGGGAAAGACTAGGGATCTCTTCAAGAAAATCAGAGATACCAAAGGAACATTTCATGCAAAGATGGGCTCGATAAAGGACAGAAATGGTATGGACCTGACAGAAGCAGAAGATATTAAGAAGAGGTGGCAAGAATACACAGAAGAACTGTACAAAAAAGATCTTCACGACCCAGATAATCATGATGGTGTGATCCCTGACCTAGAGCCAGACATCCTGGAATGTGAAGTCAAGTGGGCCTTAGAAAGCATCACTAGGAACAAAGCTAGTGGAAGTGATGGAATTCCAGTGGAGCTATTCCAAATCCTGAAAGATGATGCTGTGAAAGTGCTGCACTCAATATGCCAGCAAATCTGGAAAACTCAGCAGTGGCCACAGGACTGGAAAAGGTCAGTTTTCATTCCGATCCCAAAGAAAGGCAATGCCAAAGAATGCTCAAACTACCGCACAATTGCATTCATCTCACACGCTAGTAAAGTAATGCTCAAAATTCTCCAAGCCAGGCTTCAGCAATATGTGAACCATGAACTTCCTGATGTTCAAGCTGGTTTTAGAAAAGGCAGAGGAACCAGAGATCAAATTGCCAATATCCTCTGGATCATGGAAAAAGCAAGAGAGTTCCAGAAAAACATCTATTTCTGCTTTATTGACTATGCCAAAGCCTTTGACTGTGTAGATCACAATAAACTATGGAAAATTCTGAAAGAGATGGGAATACCAGACCACCTGATCTGCCTCTTGAGAAATTTGTATGCAGATCAGGAAGCAGCAGTTAGAACTGGACATGGAACAACAGACTGGTTCCAAATAGGAAAAGGAGTACGTCAAGGCTGTATATTGTCACCCTGTTTATTTAACTTATATGCAGAGTACATCTTGAGAAACGCTGGACTGCAAGAAACACAAGCTGGAATCAAGATTGCCGGGAGAAATATCAATAATCTCAGATATGCAGATAACACCACCCTTATGGCAGAAAGTGAAGAGGAACTGAAGAGCCTCTTGATGAAAGTGAAAGTGGAGAGTGAAAAGGTTGGCTTAAAGTTCAACATTCAGAAAACGAAGATCATGGCATCCGGTCCCATCACCTCATGGGAAATAGATGGGGAAACAGTGTCAGACTTTATTTTTCTGGGCTCCAAAATCACTGCAGATGGTGACTGCAGCCATGAAATTAAAAGACGCTTACTCCTTGGAAGGAAAGTTATGACCAACCTAGATAGCATATTCAAAAGCAGAGACATTACTTTGCCAACAAAGGTTCGTCTAGTCAAGGCTATGGTCTTTCCTGTGGTCATGTATGGATGTGAGAGTTGGACTGTGAAGAAGGCTGAGCGCAGAAGAATTGAAGCTTTTGAACTGTGGTGTTGGAGAAGACTCTTGAGAGTCCCTTGGACTGCAAGGAGATCCAACCAGTCCATTCTGAAGGAGATCAGCCCTGGGATTTCTTTGGAAGGAATGATGCTAAAGCTGAAACTCCAGTACTTTGGCCACCTCATGTGAAGAGTTGTCTCATTGGAGAAGACTCTGATGCTGGGAGGGATTGAGGGCAAGAGGAGAAGGGGACGACAGAGGATGAGATGGCTGGATGGCATCACTGACTTGATGGATGTGAGTCTGAGTGACCTCCGGGAGTTGGTGATGGACAGGGAGGCCTGGCGTGCTGCAATTCATGGGGTCGCAAAGAGTCGGACACGACTGAGCGACTGATCTGATCTGATAACTGAATCACTTTGTTGTGGAACAGAAATGAACACAAAATTGTACATCAACTATACTTTAATAAAAAAAAATTTTTTTTTAATACTATAAGGGTGGGATACCACTGGTCCTTAGAAAGAACTAGAAGTCCTGCAGACTTCCTATGTTTGCTCCTCCTTTGGTGGAGCCCCAGGTCCTGGATGAGCCGTTGCACCTGTGCCCATCAGAGGAGAGGAGAGGGGAGCAGCTGGAACTCTTGTGGGTCAGGCTCAGAAAGCGGAAGCAGTGGTACTCGGGAGGTTTCTAGTTCCTGGATGAGGGAACAGGTTTTTTTCCCAAGGGTTTTTCCGTTGCAGAGCCTAGCTGGCAGCCTCCTGGGCTAGGACTGTGGGGGCTCTGCCTTGTAAGGATGGGGTTGGGGTGGTGCAGGGGGAGCTGCCGCCCTGGCTGAAGCCCTTGGAGTTGCCAGGTGAGCTAATGAACTCTGACCTTGATGTGGAGACTCGGGGGTGGGAGGGAGCATTGCAGGATGATTGGACCCCACGAAAGAAAGCAGCTCGGCTTGGACTTTGGGGCTGTTGGCTGAAGCTCACAGATGCTTGATTTTCTCTTTCTGGATGTCAGAAGTTTGGGAGCTCTGTTGTAACTCATGGAAGCCCAGGTAGCTCTTGGAAGGGGGCTGGGATGGGGGTGGCAAACGTGGGGCTGTTTCTCGTCTGTCCCAGAGCAGGCTGCAGAAGGTTGAAAGATGCTGGGTGGGGAGGGTCAGAGCCGGCCCCTGCAGAGCCTCTGAGGTTAAATTCAAGCTGTCGTGTGAATGTGCACTTTGCTGGAGAGAACAGCCATGGTTTCCACTGGATTCTAGATGGTGCCATGACCTTCAGAAGACAGAAGCTACAGAAAGGGGCACTTTTGCAACACCCTTACAAGGTTCCTCCGGGGAAGGCGATGGCACCCCACCCCAGTACTTTTGCCTGGAAAATCCCATGGACGGAGGATCCTGGTAGGCTCCAGTCCATGGGGTCGCTAAGAGTCGGACACGACTGAGCGACTTCACTTTCATTTTTCACTTTCATGCATTGGGGAAGGAAATGGCAACCCACTCCACTGTTCTTGCCTGGAGAATCCCAGGGACGGGGGAGCCTGGTGGGCTTCCTTCTGTGGGGTCGCACAGAGTTGGACACGACTGAAGCGACTTAGCAGCAGCAGCAGTACAAGGTTCCTCATTAGTAGAATAGGGAGTAGCCTTCCCACATCCCCTGACATCAGCCTCCGGGGCATAACCCATACCGGGGCCTTCCAGCCCCAGACAAAAGGAGAACATTCTGGCTCCATCCTATGCAGAATGGGGGACGTTGCATGTCCAGTAGCCCTGAGGTTCTTGGTGACCCGGATGCCTCCTAGTCACCTGCTCTCTGCACATTTGATGAAGGCCTCATCTTGTGTTAAAGGCAGATGAGAAAGCCACGCTGAGGGAGCAACTGAAATCCTCCTACCCCTGTGACAAGAGCCGTGCAGGGATCCCTAGAGGTCCAGGCCTATTCTCAGGGTGGGCAGGGTCCCTGGGATAGTGTCTTAGCCTGCTTGGGCCAGACAGAAAAGAACAGCATAGACAGGGCAACTTTAAAAGTAGAAATTTCTTTCTCACAGTTCTGGAGACTGGGAGGTTGAAACTCAAGGTGTCAGCAGATTTGGTTCCCACTGAAGAGTCTTTTCTTGACTTGCAGACATCTGCCTTCTCGCTGTGTCCTCACACAGTGGAGAGGGAGGTGTCTGCAAGCCCTCTGATATCTATTCTTATAGAGGCACTAATCCCATGGTGAGGATCCCACCCTCATGACTTCCTCTGATCCCGATTACTTCCCAAAGGCCCCACCTCCAGATATCATTACTTTGAGGGTTAGGGCTTCAACAGGTGAATTTGGGGAAGCTGCATCTCAGTCCATTAGAAATATCATATGTATTACCGTTATTTATTTATTTACTTCTGGCCACCCTGGGTCTTCATTGCTGCTCATGGGCTATCTCTAGGTGTGTGGGCTTCTCCTGTTGCCAAGCATGGGCTCTAGGGCACACAGGCTTCAGTAGTTGTGGCAATGGGCTTAGTTGCCCCACTGCATGTCTGGAATCTTCCCAGACCAGTGATCAAACCCGTGTCCCCTGCATTGGCAAACAGAACCTTAACCCTGGACCACCAGGGAAGTCCTATTACTATCTCAGCTTTCACCAAGGAGTTGTTTCCATCATTTCCTCTCCTAGTTAACAGGCCACTATCTTTGCCTCTAAAAATCCAGTTTTGACTTCTGATATGTTAATTAGCAAGGCCTCTGATGTTGGTAGGGACAGGACCACAGAAGCATGGTAGAAGCCACTCTGAACTGGGGCCTTTGAGACCACCCTGTGGCATGGGGCGGATTCTTGACCAGGACAAAGGGCTGAGCCCGGGGATGAGCAATGGCACAGTCAGCCGAAAGCAACTGAAAGTCAGGAACAGACAGAGCAGGCTGGTTGCCAGGAGGCGGGGCCTGCTTGTTTACTTTGCCAGGGGTTTTCAATCCAGTGATTCTGTTTTTAGAGGGCCAGGCAAATAGTAGCATCCGCCTCCTCCCTGCCTCCCGGGGCAAGGGCTGTGTTTGTTTGGCATCTCGGCCAGGAATCAGGGCCCTTCCTGCAGCTCTTTGTAGAGGCATGACTTCACGCTGCCCTTGTTAATTGGTTGGGTTTTGACATTCCTGACGACTCTGCCCACACAGATGGGTTAATTGTTGGGTCTAATGAGAGGAGGTGAAGCGCTCTCTCATTTGTCAGGCACATTCCTCCGACGTGGCCTGCCGGGCTGCGGCTGAATTGTGTTCTGTGATCTTGTTCTGCCTGGCACGGAACGCGGCTGGATGCCTGCCCTACTCAGCCGCGTTCCTCTCTGAGTGCCTGCTCACCATCACAGAGGCTTTTGTTTACTCTGGATTTCCGGAGCACCAGCACCTCGTCCTTTGCACACGCAAAGCCACCAGCCAGCACTTTTCTTGGACAGTTGGCTTCGGTGCAACATTTATCACCATCAGCGTTAACCAGGGGCCCAGCCTTTATTCTCTGCTTAGTATTTTTGACCCACTTCGTTTTATAAATGAATCTTCCCATGGAGGGAGGAAGCTGGGAAGGATGCTGGTGGATGTAAATAACCCCGGGAGGAGGAGGAGCCAGCGAAGGAGACATGAAAGAGCCCGTTACTGTGCCTCGGTCCACTTTCAGAATTCGAGCAGCCCCACGTTTCCCATCCGCCCAGTGCTAATGTTGAAGTTCTGAGCCTCACTCCCATAAGAGAATTTTCAGCTCTTTACTGAAAGACTTGATCTTGTGCCTTGATTTCCCCATCCCTGAAATGGGGATATTATTTCTCACTTGCTATGGTAGTTGCAAAGGTTTAAATGGGGCTTCCCAGGTGGCCCTAGTGGTTAGGAACTCGCCTGCCAATGCTGGAGATGCAAGACGGGTTCCATCCCTGAGTCAGGGAAGATCCCCTGGAGTAGGAAATGGCTACCCACTCCAGCATTCTTGCCTGGAAAAATTCCATGGGCAGAGGAGCCTGATGGGCTACAGTCTATGGCTCCGCAAAGAGTTGTGTATGACTGAGCACATACAGCCAGCTTAAATAGCTAGAGACTATCTCAATAAAACATATTTTAAAAAAAGGTTTAAATGAATCAGTATTTCTAGATTTGGTGAGGAGCTTCTCCATGGGAGGTGAAGGCACATACAGATAGCCAGGGAGATTATTCAAATCCACGTGTCTATCTACCCTTCCCAGTTGAGAACTGTTGACTTAGCATTGTAGAAGGTCAGGACCTTCCTGAACTCGGCCTGGCCCCATGGCTAAGAGCTGAGGTCAGCAAACTCTGGCACATGGGCTCAAGCCAGCCTAATGCCTGATATTTTTATGACCTGTGAACCAAAACGTTTTTATATTTTTCAATGATTGGGGGAAAAGTAAGACAGAGTACGTTATGACATCATGAAAATGGTAGAAAGTTCAAACTTTAGTGTTCATGATTCATTTGACTGGAATACAACCCTTCCTTATGGATTTGCCTGTGGCTGCTTGTGTCCTACAAAGTAACTAGCACATAAATGGTTGAGAAGTTGCAACAGAAATCATGTGGCAGGCAAACCCTGGGGTATATACCATCTGCCAGAAAGAGAGAGTCTGCCCCCGTCTGGGCCCGCGCAGTGATTTTGGAGTCTGAAACTTGCAGTAGTGATCATGTCCACAGAGGTCTTGGGGCAGCGCTGGTGCCTTGGTAAGTGCTTGGGTGGTAGTGATATGTAATTGTTGCTGTTCAGTTGCTCAGTCGTGTCCGACTCTTTGTGACCCCATGGACTGCAGCACGCCAGGCTTCCCTGTCCTTCACTGTCTCCCAGAGTTTGCTCAGATTCATGTCCCTTGAGTCAGTGATGCCATCCAACCATCTCATCTTCTGTCACCCCCCTTCTCCTCTTGCTCTCAATCATTCCTAGCATCAGGGTCTTTTCTGATGAGTCGGGTCTTTGCATGTAGTTGTTGCCACGGCTGCATTCTGAGGACGTGGCAGGGAAAAGACCCAGCTGTGTGGTTGACAGACCCAACGTTGACATGCTGTGGTCTGCAAAGCCAAGAGTGTCTTGGCTGTTAGCTAATAAGGCAGAGAAGAGTGTCTGGGATCTTTGTGTCCAGTGAAAGGGTTGAGGGTCGGTTGTATCACATGCTCCCTACACACACACACACACACACACACACACACACAGAGTCAGGCCTGGGAGGCCAGGGACAGCCTGGGCTGGGGACCCTCGTGACCCTCTTCTCCCGTCCCACAGGACAGAGTGGACTTTCTGGAGCAGGTGACCCATGAGCATGAGTGTTTCCAGGCGAGCGTGGATGAGTTCCAGTTGTGGCTGAAGGCAGTGGTGGAGCGGGTGCATGGCTGCATGGGGCGGAAGTGCCGGCTGAGCACCCAGGACCGTCTCTTGGCGCTGCAGGTGACCCCCGCGAGTCTGCTGGAGGAGGGGAGGGGTGCTCAGGGCTGGTGGGTCTCTGTTAGGGTTTATATACTAGGATGGGTCTGGGAGAGTGGGGAGCCCAGGAGGTGCAACCATCCCCACGTACAGGCCCCGAATGAGGATAATCATGAGATCTGGTGTAGAATGTGTCTGGGGCCTCAGCTGCTTTATGGAAATCTCTGAGCCAGCAGGACGTTTAGACACTAAGACCGCGGCAGCTTGGTCTCACATGGGGACATCTGGCCGTGGAGATGTCTTTGGCTGTCACAGCTGGGGGCAGGAGTGCCCCTGGCATCTGGTGGACGGAGGCCAGAGATGCTGCTAAACATCCTACAAGGCACCAGACTGGCCCCGACAGCAAAGCGTTATCTGGCCTCACATGTCAGTATGTGAGCATAAGGAACCCTGGTCTAGGCATGGAAATTGCAGTGGGGAGGAGCTGGGTCCACTCTGGCCCACCTGACTTCCATGACCTCAAATGTGCTCTGACTCCCACTGTAAAGTGAGTGGGAAGACTCTCTTCAATAATGCCAGGACCACTTTATAATTTTTGCCATGGTGCTACAGCATCTGTACCGTTTATTTGGTTTTCTTAGGCAAGAATACTGGAGTGGGTTGCTGTTTCCTACTCCAGGGGATCTTCCCAACCTAGTCATAACACCCACGTCTCACATGTCTTCTGCAATGGCAGGCAGGTTCTTTACCACTCTGCCACCTGGGAAGCACGTACAAGGCGTATTTGTCAGTAAAAAGGAATAAAGTGCTGTTATACAGGCCAACATAGAAGAATCTAAAAACATTATACTGAGTGAAAGAAGCCAGTTTCAAAAATTAACTTATTCTATAATTTCAAATAGATGAAATTCTAGAATCTTCTGGTATGTTAAACGTGCTCTGTATTTTGATAACAATGTGAACTTCATGGGCATGTATATTTCTTAAAACTCTTTGAACAGTAAACACTCAGGAGCTGCATAGATTTCCTCAGCTTACAGTGTGGCTGTGTTCGGATGAGCCCATCGTTGAAAATATTGTAAGCTGAAAATGCATTTAGTATACCTAGCCTATGAAGCATCATAACTTAGCCCAGCCTACCTTAAGTGTGCTTAGAACATTTCCATTCACCCAAAACCTTCTAACACGAAGCCTGTTTTATGATCGTGTTGAATATCTCAAGTAATTTATTGAATACTATAGTGAAAGTGAAAATAGATTGATTTACACTCATTGCCACTGCCCAGCATCATGCGAGAGCATTGTGCTACTTATCACTAGCGTGGGAAAGGATCAAAATTCAAAGTGAGATTTCTGCTGAATGCATATTACTCTCATGCCATCGTAAAGTTAAAAAATCGTTAAGTCGAACCATTTTAAGTCAGAGATTGCCTGTATTTTACTTCATGTAAATTACACTTCAATAAAAGGCGAAAAAAAGATTTTGAAGGTATTTTCAAGTAAACCAGACTTAAAAGTGTTTATGTAGGAAGTTTTATAAAAGTGTTTATATTTTTAAAGTTAAAAGTTGATGAACATTCATTTTAAATGAAAGGTTATATCATTGTTATGAATGAAATACCAGTTCTCCATTCATAATTTGTAGATAACTATACAAATATATGTAATGACACCAGATGGGGTCGTTAGGTTCTATTTAGGTCTGTACTTTTGCCAGCTGAAGGCTCCAAGCTTGAGGCTGCCTCTGTCTTTGTTAAAAATGAAGATTAGGGACTTCACTGCAGGTCCGTTGGTTAAAGACTCCACACTCCCAATGCAGGAGGCATGGGTTCCATCCCTGGGCGTTGAACGAAGATCCTGCATGCTGCATGGTGCAGTCAAAAATAAATACGTAAAAATTTAAAATAAAATAGAAAGGAAGATTAACAAATTTCAGAGAGTGTTGAAAACAGAGAAGTACCCAACAGAGACTTTCCCTTTGACTTAATCAAATAGCTTGTAAATGACATGGGAAGGGAATTACATCCCTAATGTCATAAAGGCAGGCAGTCCACCCCTTGGAAAGGTGCCCAGGCCCCAGCCCAGCAATAGGAATTAGCACTTGGCATGATATTCCCAGGGGCCTTGGGAAATGCAGCAAATGTTTCCTTTTCCCCTCATGTTTTTTTTCCCCATCCTCTCCTCGCTTTAGGGCATTGCCAATGATTTTCCTAAGGGTGAGGAGTCCCTGAAGAGGCTGGAGGAGCAGGCCGTGGTGGTCACCCAGAACACCTCTCCTCTGGGTGCAGAGAAGATCACCAGAGACCTGGAGGAGATGCGGGACGTTCTGGAGAAGCTGCGTGGGCTCTGGGAGGAGGAGGAGGAAAGGTTGCGGGGTCTGGTCAAGTCCAAGGGAGCCTGCGAGCAGCAGAGGGGGCAGCTGGAGGCCGAGCTGGCAGAGTTCAGGAAGGACCTTCAGAGGCTGGCGGAGGAGGGCCTGGGGACCACGGCCAAGGCCGCGACCGAGGATGAGCTGGTGGCCCGCTGGAGACTCTACTCGGTAAGCAGAGTTTGGCGACGCCACAGGACGATCCAGGTGCTGTCTGTGCCTCAAGGCATCCCCACTTGGAGCTCCTCCATGTAGTGGAAAGATCAGGCTAAGTCTCAAGCACACTTGCTCTGGTTTTCTTGATTTTGGATCATCTAGGTTCCGAGTATAGTAGGGAAATTGAGTGCTTGTACCCATTTTCCAGATGAGGAAACTGAGACCTAGAGATATTTTTTTTTCCCCTCAACACCCCCAAGATGACAAGGTAAATTGGTGGGTAAATAAGAGGTGTATTGACTCCAAGTTTGCCATTTCCGTGCCTGATAGTGGGATATGGGGGGACACTTTCTGAGCACAGAGCAGGGACTGTGACGTCAAGGGAAGGCTCTCAGTGTAGGGAAGATGAGGTGCGCACACAGCAGGAGCTCTGAAGAGGCCGAGCAGACGATGCCTGTCATGGGGAGGGTGGAGTGGGTTCCAACCCAGACACGGCATCCAATCGGAGCACCCTCCCCCTGTGCACACCCACCCTTGTGCACACTAGCAAGAGGTTTGGCTTGAGGACAGAGAAATTTTTCAAATAAGGATTGCCACCACCTTTCTTTCCTTATTACATCAGCTGCTCCTGCTAAGTCACTTCAGTCGTGTCTGACTCTCCTTCTCCAATGCATGAAAGCGAAAAAGTGAAAGTGAAGTCGCTCAGTCGTGTCCGACTCTTAGCGACCCCATGGACTGCAGCCCACCAGGCTCCTCCATCCATGGGATTTTCCAGGCAAGAGTACTGGAGTGGGGTGCCATTGTCTTCTCCGATTACATCAGCAGGCTAGCTCATTAGTTCCATTAGGAGAAACACCTAAAAGAAAAGCCCTCAGGCCTTACCTCCACTCAACACTGTTCTGTTTTTTTCTCTCCTTCTAATGTTGCTCATATGCAGAAATATTTGGGTGTAGATAGAAACAAGGTACACACACACCGTAGCACTAGTCAGCCTTGAAGGAGACCAGATTCACCTCCAGGGTCAACTTGGTGCCATGATGGGAATTGCATCCTCTGTGGGATTGTCCTCCTCGGCACAGGGCAGGGGTGGTGTGGTGCAGCGGTGAAGGGCGAGGACTTGCGGGTCAGACTGCCCGAGTCCAAATCTTGGCTCCTCTCCTTGCCAACGCGCTGACTTTGGGAAAATTGCTTTAATCTCAGTTAAACGTGACGTGGACAATGATGATAACAGGACCTGCCTCCCACATTCCTCATGAATGTGTGAAGACAAAAAGTGCTCAGAACAGCAGAGAATCAGCACTCAGGGAGTGTAGGGCTTTTATTAGGAGCTCTAATAAAGGTGAGGGACAAGGTCAAAGGGTGCAAACTTGGCAGGTTGAGGGGAGAGTAAGTTCTGGAAAGCCCCGGCAGCACTCCCCTGTACTGACAGTCACCAGCCTGCGCAAGTCGCTCAGTCGTGTCTGACTGTGACGTCACGGACTATAGCCTGCCAGGCTCCTCTGTCCATGGAATTCTCCAGGCCAGAATATTGGAGTGGGTAGCCGTTCCCTTCTCCAAAGGATCTTCCCAACCCAGGGATCAAACCCAGGTCTCCCACATTGCAGGCGAATTCTTTACCAGCTGAGCCACCAGGGGACCCCTGTGCCTGGCTATGATTCAGGAGGCCTTTCCCGAAGCAGGAGGCTGAACACATTCCTACAGGTGTTGTCTGTCCCTCCCGATTCAGGTGTCAGTTATGACCAAGATATGACTAACTGGAAATCAGTGAGAGGGAATTTCAGGACTTAGTAGAGGACTTTTCTACTTATGCAGCACTTATGTTGTAAGAAGCACTCCAACTCTGTACTCAGCGCCTGACAAATGGCGTTGGCTCCCTGTTACCATGGCAGCCAGGAAGTGGGTTCTCAGGCCAGCGGGTATCCTGCCAGAGCCCATTCGCTTTCCACTTCCCCACCCTGCCTCCTGCTGAGTGTGGATCCTGCAAGAGTCAAGGTGAAACTCATCACTTCCTGGGACAGCAAGAAAAGTCTGCATCTAAATGTGATCAGGGCTTCCCGGGTGGCGCTAAGTGGTAAAGAACCTCTCTGCCAGTGCTGGAGAGACATAGAGACTTCCTGGGTGGCGCTAAGTGGTAAAGAAACTGTCTGCCAGTGCTGGAGAGACATAGAGATTTGGATTCAATCTCTGGGTCAGGAAGATTCCCTGACGGAGGAAATGACAACCCACTCCAGTATTCTTGCCTGGAGAATCCCATGGACAGAGGAGCTGGGGGCTACAGGCCATGGGGTCATAAAGAGTTGGACATGACTGAAGCAACTTAGCCTGCATGCACTCAAACGGTTGAGAGGCATGGTTCGGGGTTGCCGGGTGGAAATATCCTGTTGACTTGCTGACAATAACTGCATCTGCAAATCACCTTTTTTTTTTTTTTTTTGTAATTATTTGTAGTTGTGGCAGGCAGGATCTTGAGTCTTGCTTGCAGCGTGCAGAACCTTTTTCTATCTTAATTTCAGCGTATGGGATCTAGCTCCCTGACCAGGTTTGAACCCAGACCCCCCTGCTTTGGGAGCGTGGAATCTTAGCCACTGGAACACCAGGGAAGTCCCGCAAAGCATCTTTAGATCACTGTTTCCCTCCGTGCGGGTGGGAAGTGTCAGGGGGGCCAGCTCCAACATCAGGTCCACCGTTTCCCAGCTCTGCAACTGTAAGAAAACTCTTAGCTGGAGTTTCCTTGTGTATAAAGTAGAGACGCAGAGGACTACTCTCCAGGATCATGGCAAGACTTGAGTGAAGGGGACCCCAGAGCACTGAGCACATTGTCCCGGTTCCCTAGGTGTTAGTTATCTGTGTGATTCGGTGCCAGTCTATGGCCACTTGATGAGGTAGGTGATGAGAAAGAGAAAACCAGCTCATCAGGAGTCAACGTTATTTGGGGGTCACACAGCGGGAGCAGGGGGCGCAGGGGCTGAGCTCTCGGGGCCCCCGTCACTGTCCTGGACGACCGTGTTCCCCCAGGCTGGCCTGCCCCCACGGCCCACGTTCAGCCCCCTGCTGTCTGAGAACCTCACCCGCCCCCTTGGTGTCATCTGTTGCTGCAGGCAACCCGGGCGGCACTGGCTGCGGAGGAGCCGCGGGTGGACCGGCTGCAGGCCCAGCTGAAGGAGCTCATCGTCTCCCCCCAGGACCCGCAGCCACTCTCCGGCAACGTGGTCGCTGCCATCCAGGAGTACCAGAGGTACCGGGCGGGCCAAGGGCGGGCCTGGACTCCACGCTCAGGGGCCTCTGCGCATCTGGCACCAGCTGCAGCAGGCTTGTGCCCTCTCGCTACCTGATAACCAGTAATTCTTGCTCCTCTCAATGACTGGCTGTTATAGGGTCTCTCTGGGCTCAGGCACTGACCCCTTTCCGTAATATTTTGCATTCTGCTTCCAGAAAGAGACCTGAACTTCACTTTTTCCTGTGCTAAGGGGCCTTTTCACTCATTTCCATTCAGTCTCCTTATGCAACTTTGCACCAGAGATGGGTCTCCTATGTCGTGGTCCAAGGGGAGGGCTTTCCACTAGGCCAGCATCACACCCCCACCTGCTGGCGGTACTGATGGAAGCACCTGGGCCTGACTTCAGGCCAGCTTCTATCTCCCCTCAGCCCACGGGCTTGGGCACAATCGGGGCTCAAGGCTCTTAGCTCAGCAAAGACCAGCGGATCAAATATCCAGCCCGTGTGGAACTGGGCACAGTTTAAATTTGGAATCGGTGCCTGTTTTTCACTATGTGAGGCTCAGAGGGGTTCGGAACACAGCCCAATGGTTCCCATCTCTGTTGCTGCTGTTTTAGTCGCTCAGTCGTATCCAATTCTTTGTGACCTCATGGACTGTAGCCTGCAAGGCTCCTCTGTCCATGGGATTTCCCAGACAGGAATACTGAGGTAGGTTGCCACTTCCTTCTGCAGGAGACCATCCCCACCCAGGGATCATCGAACTTGCATCTCCTGCATTGGCAGGCGGGTTTTTTTTTTTTTTTTTTTTTTTACCACTGAGCCCCCTGGAAAGAACCCCTGTCTCTGTAGCATCTCTCATTCCCCTGTCTGATACAGGAGGTTCCTCGAGAAGGAACTCAGGGAGCTCCCCACTTGCTGGGTGTCTCCCACCCCACAGTGTTAACAGGCTACCCTTCTATACATCCAGAGCTGGGACCTGGTTCCCCCCAGGGTGCTAGTGGGCAGTGGGACAGGGTGGCTGAGGTCTCCTTCGCTGCTCTTGCTGAGGTGGCAGGTGCTGGTTATCTCTGACTGGGTGCTAGACATTCTATATATACATACGTATATACATTATATACATACACATATGTATATGGGCTTTCCAGGTGGTGCTAGTGGGAAAGAATCCACCTGCAATGCAGGAGATACAGGTTCGATCCCTGGGTCAGAAAGATCCCCTGGAGGAGGGTACTGCAACCCACTTCAGTTTTCTTGCCTGGAGACTCCATGGATAGAGGAGCCTGGTGCAGTATAGTCCGTAGGGTTGCAAAGAGTCAGATACGACTGAAGCGGCTTAGCATGGCCTGGCACGTGTAGTTGGTTTATAGGATTTTGTTAGTTTCAGGTGTACAGCAAAGTGATTAGTTATACATATATATCCATTCTTTTTCAGATTATTTTCGTTGTAGACTAATATAAGTTATTGAATATAGTTCCCTGTGCTACACCATGGGCATTATATTTGAAAAATTATCTGTAGGATTATTTGGGCCTAGTGTAATGGCATCTTACTCAAGAAGGGATTTTGTTTGCTTTTGTGAGTTGTGGGGGGCAGGCAGTCTGAGTCTGAGGCCTCCACAATTCCTCTTCGAGGCTTGTTTCTTTCCCTGGTCTGGAAGCTGGGCTGCAAGTCTGTTGGAGGACTGGCTTACCTCAAGAGCACTTGTATCTGGAAAGCCTAGGCCTCAGGGTCCCCTGACACCCCAGCAGCCTATGGAATAGGGAAGAGCCTGCCCCGGGAGCAGCATACACGCGGTGCTCTGGGAGTCCGGGGGAAGGCCTGGCCCCTGGACTGACCCACTCTCTCCTCTCTCGGTGCCCCCTCTCCTCTGCTCACAGAATGAAGGCCAAGAGCAGCAGGCTGTGCAACGCCACAGCCACGGAGCTGTGGCAGGGTTTCCAGCGGCACCCCCAGGACCTGCAGCTGTGGAGGGAGCTGGCCCAGAGACTCCTGGATGTCACCGCCAGCCTGCCAGACCCGCCCTCCATCCACACCTTCCTGCCGCAGATCGAGGTAAGCCTGGTTCTGTTGGGAGGGATGGTGGGTGCCTCTGGGGGAGACCACCAGCCAAGCGTGGCATTTCAGCCATCCCTGCAGGGGAAGACATATCTCTCGGTCCTCTGGGTATCTGGGTAGGGCTCACTGTAGCAGCCTGGTGAGTCCCAAGTGCACACTTGTGATTATCAGGGACAAAAGTCACCCTCAGTTCTTGGAGAGAAGGCGAAGCCTGGTGCCTGGTGTGGTCCCAGGACTCTATCATGATCTGCCCACACCGGTTCTCTTCCCGACCCTGCTGCAGACAGTTCTCTGCTGGAAGTCTGAGGATGTCAGGCCGTTATCTTTACCGTGTACCCATTGGGATGCATGTGACAAGTGGCAGAAAAGCTGACTTTCTGGTGGTTCTAGAGCTGGCTTGATAGCTCAATGGTATATTCCAGGCCCAGGCTCTTTCCAGCTCTAAACTGAATCTGCCTTCATGGTCCCGGGGTGGCTGCCAGCATTGCCTGTGTGCATCCTGACTCATGATATATGGCTGTACGTCCTCGTATTTTCAGTTGACACATCTGAGCTTTTTCTCAGCATCTTTAAAATGGTTCAATAGCATGGCTCCATGCTGCTAAGTCACTTCAGTCGTGTCCGACTCTGTGCGACCCCATAGATGGCAGCCCACCAGGCTCCCCTGTCCCTGGGATTCTCCAGGCAAGAGTACTGGAGTGGGTTGCCATTTCCTTCTCCAGTGCACGACAGTGAAAAGCGAAAGTGAAATCGCTTGGTCGTGCCCGACCCTCAGCGACCCCATGGACTGCAGCCTTCCAGGCTCCTCTGTCCATGGGATTCTCCAGGCAAGAGTACTGGAGTGGGGTGCCATTGCCTTCTCCTATCACTTTAAATGGATACAGAATATTCCATTTGGGGGCATGCCCTTTTATTTATTTTTTAAAGTAGCCATAATTCAATTGTTGAGGTTGTTTGCAATTTTCATTGTCATAATGAATGTACATTGAATATGTATGTACGCTGATTTTTATTTCCATTGTTACCATTCTCCTCATTTTACTGATGAGGGATCTGGGCCAGGGAGAAGTGGAGAGCGTGTTCAAGGTCTGGCTGCTCAAGAGAAGCAGAGCTGGGGCCAGAATGGTGGGTTATAGAGTCTTGGCTAACATTTTCAGCCCTGTTTTCACTTTGGCTTCTAGAAGCAGCTTTGTGAAACAAGCAGAACGATTCTTATCATTTAACTGTTGAGGAGCCACTTGCTTGAGGTTAATACAACCGTTAAGTGACAGGGCTGGCTTTGACCCAGGCCTGTCTAACTTTCCCTGCTGTGTCGGGATATTGCCTCCTGTCCTTCCCACTGGGGCAGAAAGCAAACTGGGACCTTCTTGAGGCAGGAGAGAGGTCCTGTCGTTCTAGAGTGGGACCCAGGACTCCCAGGACAGGAGTTTCACTGAGCAGTGGGTTGGAACACGTGGGGCTAGGACTTTGGCTTACTCACCTTTGGAGTCTGTTTGCTGGTTGGGAGTGTGTCTTGCATCATTCCCACTGGCCCGCCTGGGCAGAAAGGATTTCACAGGTCAGGGCTCGAGCTGCCAGCCCTGTCTTTTTTGGCCACACCATGCGGCATGTCAGATTCTAGTTCCCCAGCCAGGAACTGAACCCATACCCCTGGCACTGGGAGTGCAGAGTCTCAACCACTGGACTGCTAGGGAAGTCCCAGCCCTCTCTTTTCTCAACTCAGCCTCTGCATCTAGCCTCAGAGCGGCTTGTGGATTGAAAGTGAAAGTGTTAGTTGCTCCATCGTGTCTGACTGTTTTCGACCCCATGGACTGCAGTCCTCCCAGCTCCTCTGTCCATGGAATTCTCCAGGCAAGAATACTGGAGTGGGTAGCCATTCCCTTCTCTAGGAGCTCTTCCTGATTCATGGATGGAGCCCAGGTCTCCTGCCTTGCAGGCATATTCTTTTCTGTCTGAGCCACCAGGGAAGCCCTGTGGATCAGCAAAGCTCCAGCCAAAACCTGGGCATGGCTGGTGTGTTAGTTCTCTAGGGCTGCTGTAACAAAGCACCAGAAAGTGGTGCTTTTATAAAAAAAAAAAAAGAAAACAACAGAACTTCATTCTCTTAAAGTTCTGAAAGCTGGAAGTCCAAAGTTGACGCATCAAGAGGATCTTGCTGTCTCCATTGGTTCTAGGGGAGACTCCTCCCTTGCCTCTTCTAGCTTCTGATGTTCCCTGCCAGTTGCTGGCATTCACTGCCTTGTAGGTCCACCACTCTGATCCCTGCCTGTCATCATGTGACCATCCTCCCCCTAAAGATCTCCACCACCTCTTCCCTCTGAGCATGCATCTGGGTCTAAGTCTTCCCTTTCTGTAAGGGCACCAGTCAATGACATCATTTTAACTTGATTGTCTCTGTAAAGCCCCTCTCTCCAAAGAAGGCTGCATTCTAAGGTAGTGGAGTTGAGACTTCACCATACCTTTTTTCCCCCCACCATTTCTCTTTTGAAGGTCACAGTTCAACCCAGAACAGCTGGTTAAATAGTAATGGTTGAGAAGATCTATCTTTTCTTGTGAGTCCAGTGAGGGTCCTGCACTGTGTTAAATGCTTTTTAGGCATTTAAGCCTTGTGACAGCCCCACGAGCTGGGATGTGCCTATTGGTCATTTACCCATGAGGAAACTGAGGCTTGGAATTACCCAGGTTCTCCCAGTCAGTGGTGGTGGTGGTGGTTTAGTCACTAAGTCATGTCTGACTCTTGGGACCCCAGGGACTGTAGCCCACCAGGCTTCTCTGTCCATGGGGTTTCCTAGGCCAGAATACTGGAGTGGGTGGCCAAGTCAGTGTGCCATCCAAACTCATGATTGCAACTCCCCAGCCTGCATTCTTCACCCTTGTGCCGTTGTGTCTGAGTCTGGCAAAAAAGGGAATGAAGATGACCCCCTACCTCAGGAGGCTTGGCCTCTGTGTGGCTGACCACAAACTATACACTGTCATCAGCAGGTCACCTACCTGGGTTGTGGTCTTATTTCTTCCTCTGCCAGCCCTATGCCCCGCTCATTGTCTCTGTAACATCATCAGATATCAAGTGGAAGGACTCTGGCCAGCTGAAGACAAAACCCCTGGCCTCCAGGCTCCTGAGCCCTCAGTGAGAGAAGCAAGACATGTTTACCCCCAAGAGCTGGTTGATCAGCAGGACCCTGAAGTCAGGCAAAGGGCTTTGGGGCAGGAAGAGTGAGTGTCGGGTGGGAATGTGACCAGGGCAGGCTTCCTGGAGGAAGTGAGGCCTGGGCTGTGCAGAGTTCAGGCTATCTGCATGGGAGCTGGCTGCCCATTACACAAGGCTGCAGAGTTCCCTGTTGGTCCTCTCTCTGCCCCATGAGCTCCTGCACATCACGACCCTACTGAGATGCCACCTCCTCTGGGAGGCCTTCCTGAATTCCCTCTGATCATGCTCCCCTAGGCCCTTTGCTTGTTGTTCAGTTGCTAAATTGTGTCCGACTCTTTGCGACCCCATGGGCTGCAGCACGCCAGGCTTCCCTGTCCTTCTCTATCTCCTGAAGTTTGCTCAAACACATATGTCTATTGTCTCAGTGCTGCCATCTAACCATCTCATCCTCTGTCACTCTCTTCTCCTCCTGCCTTCAATCTTTCTCAGCATCAGGGTCTTTTCCAATGAGTCAGCTCTTCACATCAGATGGCTGAAGTATTGGAGCTTCAACTTCAGCATCAGTTCTTCCAATGAATAATCAGGGTTGATTTCTTTTAGGATTGACTGGTTTGATCTCCTTGCTGTCTAAGGGACTTACAAGTTTTCTCCAATACCACAATTTGACAGCATCAATTCTTTGGCACTCAGCCTTCTTTATGGTCCAGCTCTCACATCTGTACATGACCCCTGGACAAACCATAGCTTTGACTATATGGACTTCCGTTGGCAAAGTGATGTCTCGGCTTTTTAATATGCTGTCCAGGTTTGTAATAGCTTTTCTTCCAAGGAGCAAATGTCTGTTAAGTTCATGGTTGCAGTCACCATCCACAGTGATTTTGGAGGCCAAGAGAAAATCTATCTCTTCACCCCTTCTATTTGCCATGAAGTGATGGGGCCCGATGCCATTTTAGTTTTTGGAACATTGAGTTTTAAGTCAGTGTTTTCACTCTCATCAAGAAGCGCTTAGTTTGTCCTCATTTTCTGCCATTAGAATGGTATCATCTGCATATTTGAGGTGGTTGACATTTCTCCTGGAAATCTTGATTCCAGCTTGTGATCCATCTAGCCCAGGATTTCGCATGGTGTACTCTGCATATAAGTTAAATAAACAGAGTGACGACCTTCAGCTTTGACATACTCCTTTCCCAGTTTTGAACCAGTCATTTGTTCCACTTAAGGTTCTGACTGTTGCTTCTTGACCGACATTCAGGTTTCTCAGGAGACAGGTGAGGTGGTCTGGTATTCAAAATGTCCCACACGCCAACTTGGGGATGGACCTCTGTTGTCGGTGATGGAGAATCGTTGAGTAGAGGATCAGACTGTTTCAGTTTGGGTTTGGCTGCAATGTGCAGAGTTGATGTGGGGGGCAACTGGGAGGCAGCAGATGGTCAGGAGCTGCAGGGGTCCAAGTGAGCAAGGCTGAGAGTGTACCACGGTCAGTGGGAGCCAATGGAGCGGAGACAGGTTTCTGACACTCACAGGAGGCAGCCTTCTTGCTCGGGATTTGGTAACAAGATGGATGTGGGGGTGAGAAGGGACTCAGACTGATCCTGATGTTCAGGGCCTCCCAGCACCTTCCCGCCTGCCTGTTTCTCCTTGCATTCACCGCTCCCCCGGCCACCAACACAGAGGCCCAGCCTCCCGGGCAGGTGTAGCCAGACCAGGTGCGTTCCCGCCCCAGCTTCATCCTGCTCTCCCGTTCACGGAAGCCTTGTCTCCCCCAGGCGGCCCTGATGGAGAGCTCCCGCCTGAAGGAGCAGCTGACGATGCTGCAACTGAAGAAAGACCTGCTGGGCAGCATCTTCGGCCAGGAGAGAGCCACAGCCCTGCTGGAGCAGGTGGCGACTTCCGTGAGGGACAGAGACTTGCTGCACAACCGCCTTCTGCAGAGGAAGAGCAAACTGCAGGTGAGTCCCGTCTTGGCCCTCCGCTCAGCCCTCCTGCAGGCACAGCCCTGCATCCTGACCCCAGCCCTGCCACTCGCCACCGTGTGGCCCTGGCGGTATCCTCTGTTCCACACAACCTCAGAGCCCTCATCTGTATCATCTGGGAAGGATTATGGTGGGATCCTTCTCATTTGTCTGCCTCCTACCTCTGCCCACAAATCCCATTCTATACTCATCAAATCAAATTGTCTTCTGCAGAAAGCTGGGGGAGCAGTTAGATGGGAAGATGCAGAGAAAAACACTTGCAAACTTTAAAGCAGCAGAGAGCTGGAAGCTATTTTTGTTGTTATTGTTCAGTTGCTCAGTCGTGTTTGACTCTTTGCAACCCCATGGACTGCAGCACACCAGGCTTCCCTGTCCTTCACCAACACCTGGAGCTTGCTCAAACTGACATCCATTGAGTCAGTGATGCCATCCCACCATCTCATCCTCTGTCACCCCCTTCTCCTCCTGCCCTCAATCTTTCCCAGCATCAGGGTCTTTTCCAGTGAGTCGGCTCTTTGCATCAGGTGGCTGAAGTATTGGACAGTTTCTCCTTTTAGGTAACAATTATTTGCTAAGCATCTGAGAATGATGATACTGACAAAGCGATATCTCTAGGACACTGACCAGAGGCCAGGCACCTCCGAAAAGCCCCACACCCATAGTCTGACTTATTCAACAGAGCAAACATTTAGCATACATTGTAGGGTCTGCAAGGCCTGTTGTCTCTTCTGAACTCTGCTGGTGTAGCAAGAAATCAACTGTAAATGAATGGGCATGGCTGCATGTCAATACAACTTTATTTACAAGCACTGACCTCTGGTAGGACTTGGGATATGTGGTAGGAGATGCAGTTTGCCAGCACCTGTTCTAGAAGCAGAGCAATTGTTAGATGAGGACACAATGATCCTCACAGAAGGGCATCAGATCCCCTCAAGAACTCCAGGAAGGCTTCCTGGAGGGGTAGGTTCCTGAGTGAGTAGGAGCCGGACAGAGGAAGAATGGAGAAAAAGCAGCCCGTCTGTGAGTGTCAGGCTGTGCCACAGGGAGACCGAGGGGAAGGCTGAGCTGTGTACTGCCTGTTGTGTCTCCACAGAGCTTACTTGTTCAGCACAAAGATTTCGGGGCAACTTTCGAGCCTCTGCAGAAAAAGCTCTCAGACCTCCAAATCCGGGTCCAAGCTGAGAATGGGCTTCGGCGGGACCTTCCTGAGAAAGAGGCCCAGCTTCTGAGGTTGCAGGTAAGAGGTCTGTCTGGCCCAAGTCACCTCCACTGAGATGTTCAGCCTTGCCGGAGCAGCCCCCTTGCAGTCATAGTGGCCAGCCAAGCAGCAGTCAGCCCAAACCAGAGACTGTGATCCCCGCCGTGGCCCCTGAGATCTGACCTTTCATCTCAGCTGAGTTTCTGCTGGTATGCCTGATGGTTCCTGGCCTGCCTCCAAATAACTGATACTTGAGCCCAACAAAATGAGAAGTTTTTTTACTCTGTGGTCCTAAAGTCTAACATGAATATTTGCTTCTAAAGTTGCTTTGCTAACTGTTCCTAATGAGGCCAGAGGCCTTCAGTTAAATAAGGGATTTGAGGATTAAGAATAAATATTTTAAAACACAGGGACTGTAGGTAGGCTGATCATGAATCATTGTTGGCTGGGTGAGGAGCTTGCTGGTTTTTAAAATGCACATGAAACAACAGTTATCTTTTTAAAACCCAGGCACAGCTCTTACAAAACTGGGAGTATTCTTTGGAAGGTATTAAAAATGATGCATTTGGAGGCTTTAAAACTAAAGCTAAGATGCGATTCTCCATAAGAAGAGATGGTCGTCAAGTAGGAGTCCAGACATGAATCTGTTCCCCAGCGACGCCTTCTGGTCTTTAGCAGTTTATTTTCATAGTGTCGCAGAATATTTTCATCTCATTTTTAAAATTCTCACCAGTCCTAAGACTGGGCCCATCAGCCATATGGTGTGGTCGATGGAGTTAGGGAGTCCCAGCATCCCTGAACTCTCCCAGTCTTTTGCATCCAGGGTCCCCACCCTGATCAGCGTCCACGAGAAGAAGGAGAAAGGATGCTCCACTCATTCCTTCCTCTACTGCAGGGGCTGCAGGAGGAGGGGATGGACCTGGGGTCTCAGGTGGAGGCCATGAGGCCCCTCTTCCAGGGGAACCCTAACCACCAGCACAAAATGGACCAGCTTTCCACCGCCCACCAGGCCCTGCAGAGGTCTCTGGAGGTAAGGGGCCAGCAGAGGGTCTATGTTAGCAGAGGGTCTGTGTTAACAGAGGCCAGGTCCCTGGAATCTGTCCGCTCCTCCTAAGGACTTTCTCCCTCTTTTCTTCCGTCGTTCCTTCCAACCCTTTTTTTTTCTTTCTCCCTTCCTTTCTTCCCTTCCTCATTTGTTCATGATTGAGCGCCTCCTGTATGCCAGGCAGGATGCTGGGTCCTGAGGATGAAGGAGCAGGACAGCAGGACAGCGAGCCCCCTGCCTTCCTGGGGTTTAAGTGCTGGTGGGTAGATGCACAACGAGTCAGCAACAAGTTAAACATACGATTCCACATGTCAAACATACGTGTCCACAAGTGAAACATACAATTCCGCACATGCTAGGAGACCAGAGCGCGGAGCAGGCCGCACCCACGCAGGAGCTCGGGTGGTGTTTGCTGCGTTCATGCCAGGTTGCAAGTTGGGTCCCGGTGGCCTTGAGCTCTGTCTGCGGCGCCCTCTGGTGGCCACCCGGATCCTTCTCATGTCTGTGCTGAACTGATGTCCCTTTAAAGGTGGGACAGCAAGGTGGTGTGGGGAGTGGGATGGCTCCTTCAAAACTGTCCTGAGCAAAAGCTGAAATGTCTGTCCCAGCCCTACCCTGACAACACTGATTCAAGTGAAGTCCTGGGTCTGCATTTGTAACAAGAGCCCCAGGTGTGCAAAGCCAGCTTTCAGGCATCCACAGCTCAGGAAAGTGTTTAGTTTAAGGCAGGATTTCTCACCCTTCTGGACCCTGTGTGCCCTATTTTTAATAACAAGTATTTCTAGCATCGTCTTTGCAATCTTGAAATTCATAGATAGTACAGGTTACCCACACGATTTACAAATTTAATATAATGCTTTTTATATCATCAAAAAGAAATAAAAGCAAATTATAAGAAAATAATATCTTAATAATAACCTATAATGGAAAAAGACTCTGAACAAGTAAATGTATATATACAGACATCTCTATAGATGTATACATATTTATATTGATAGAAATTTAACAAAATCACTTTGCTGTACACCTGAAACATTGTAAATCAATTATTGTTGTTGTTCAGCCGCTCAGTTACTCAGTTGTATTCAGCTCTTTATGACCCCATGGACTGCAGCATGCGGGCTACCCTATCCTCCACTATCTCCCGGAGTTTGCTCAAACTCATGTCTATTAAGTCAATGATGCCATCTAACCATCTCATCCTCTGTTGCCCCCTTCTCCTCCTGCCGTCAGTCTTTCCCAGCATCAGGATCTTTTCCAACGAGCCAGCTCTTCACATCAGGTGGCCAAAGTACTGGAGCTTCAGCTTCATCATCAGTCCTCCCAGTGAATAGTCAGGGTTGATTTCCTATTCAACTATATGTCAATGAAAAAATAAAATAATGCTTTTCAATAAAGTAAGTGCTTCTAGATAGCCAAAGACATAGGCAGCGATCAGAATATACCCACTCTATTCAGCCACAAAGTGACGTTCGCACCTGTTGTGTTACATGCAGGGGTGAAATGGTTGTGCCACACAGATGCCTGTATTCAGTTTTAGTAGGTACCGACTGATGGTCTTCCCAAGTGGTTGTACCATTTCACACCCAACACTGGTGGTGGATGAGAGCACCCATCGCCCACACCCTCACCCAGACTTGATACTTTCCATAAAAGCAGAACAGGCTTAGAGGCACTTTAAACCAGACTTGGTCTTTCCGGGGTCAATTCCTTGTACTGTGCAAAAGACATCAATCTCTTGTGTTCCTCACTAGGTGGGGAGCCCTGGGAACCATCTCACCCTGGGGTTCTGGCAGGGCTGAGGGTCTTGCAGGGTGGAGTAGCTGAGGGTTTCAGCCTGGTTCCCCGGGGCTGTTCCACAGGACCTCCTGGAAGGACGCCAGCAGAGCCTGCGGGAACATTGCACCTTCAACCACAAGCTGCTGAAGCTGCGGCAGTGGATCTGTGTGATCACACAGAAGCTGGAGGCTCACCGTGGGGACATGGGCCCATGGGATGCCCAGTCCCGGGAGGCTGAGATTGAGGTAAGATGAATCTCCTCAAAGAGATGCTTATTCTCTCTCCTGCATCCCAAAGGCAGGTTCGGGGGGTGGAGGGTGGTGAACGGTGCTCTCATACCAGGGAGCAGACACCCCACCACCCCAGGACTTAACTCTGTGTATGTGTGTGTGTGTGTGTGTGTTTCCTTTAGAGGCTGCTGGCTGAATTCCCGGAGAAGGAAGCCCAGCTGCCCGAGATGGAAGCGCTCGGCCAGCTGGTGATGGAGGCGTCTTCTCTGGAGGGAGCTGCTGTGGTCCAGGGGGAGCTGGAGGAGCTGACCAAGTCATGGAGGGCCTTGAGGCAGCTGGAGGAGAGCCTGCTGAGGTGAGAGGGCCTCCTGGGTTGGAGTCTGGTCTCGGAAAACCCTCCTTCCCAGTAGGGAGAGCTCAGCCATGTTCCTAGAACAGATGGCTGGGGTTCTGCTGTGTGCCAGGCGTCGTGCCAGGCGCCTCCGGGCATCCCCAGGCAACTCTAAGTAGAAGCAGTAAGAGCAGGGAAGCATCCCAGCTTAGCCTCCAGCCCCTGCTGGTTGGGGCCTCACCTGCATCAGTAGATATATGCCCCTTGATGACAGTAACATGAGTCTTGAGCAGGGAACTGGAAATGCAGGTACCCTGGGGGAGCTTCTGACCAACCTGAAGGACAGGCATGGGCTTGTTAGGACCAGAAGTCACCTCCCTCCCCAGTTCTGTTACTTCTCCCGTGATCTGGGAAGTCCCCATCTTATCATCACATTGACTGGGCTGATTTGACTTCTCAGCCTCATCAGAAACTGGCAGCTGCAGAGGACGACAGAAGTGGATTCAGGGAAGAAAATGATTTTCACCAACAACATCCCAAAGACTGGGTTTCTCATCCTCCCCACGGATCTTACTTCCCGGCATCGCCGTCAGGTAAGTCCATCTCATGGGCTTCTAGGGAGGGCCCAGATCCGGGTCAGTTGATGGTGGGAAGGTGTCACCAGCAAAGCCCCCTCCCCGCCTGGGGCCACATGCTCAGCTCAGGACTGGGCCCTGTCCTGTCTCGGGTGAGTCTGCCCAGTGGTGACACAAGAGTGCCCTGTGCCACTGGGCAGAGGGACTCTGGGACCCCAGACCCAGTGTCTGCACTGAGGAATGTCCTGGCATCTCTAGGGCAGGCAGGCCCTCACCCTCAGAAAATCCGACTGCTTCCCTTGCAGGGAAGAGAGTGTCAGGCTGTGAAGCTTCCTAGCAGTGCTAGACTGCAAACTAAAAGTTCACAAGATAGGTATTTTTGGTGCCCTGGCAGCTCAGATGGTAAACAATCTGCCTGCAATGCAGAAGACCCAAGTTTGATCCCTAGATTGGAAAGACTCCCTAGAGAAGGGAATGGTAACCTACTCTAGTATTCTTGCCTGGAGAATCCCATGGACTAGAGGAGCCTGGGGTCACAAAGAATTGGACACAACTGAACGACTAACACACAACACACACAAACTACATTTTGTAAAAAGAACGAACCTCACTATGTCATATCACCCATCCTTCTCCTTGACAGGCTTTAAAAAAACAGAACCACAATGAGAAGAAATTCATCCCTTGTTCTGCAAAGACAGTACACTAATTCATTCATTCTTCCCTTCCTTCTTGCATTTCCCCATCCAGAAAGCTCTTACTGAGTCTTTCCGTGTTCTGAGAACTGTGTTTGGAGCTGGGACACAGCTGTAAATAAAACAGAGATACTTTCAACCCTCAGAGAACGTAGCATCCAGCACAGAGCTTTTCACATTGTCATGTGCATCCAGATCGTACCAAAATGGAGATTCTGATTCAGTAGGTCTGGACTGGGACCCCTCGCCCTGCATTTCTACAAGCTTCCAGGCGATGCTAAGCCTGCTAGGCCTTGGAGCACATTTTGAGAAACAGGGGAAGCAGGAATCGCAAAGCACTAGAATAAGGGTTTGCAGAACACGTGGTTCATAGAGGCAGAAGACCCAGAGGCCGCGGCAGCCTGCTGCAGAGTGAAGGACTTGGGGTAGCGAAGCCCTCCCCAGAGAGATGACAATGAGATGTCCAGGGCTGAGTGGGAGTCAAGGAGAGGCGAAACGGAGTGTGTTCCACACAGAGGAGACTGTGCATGCAGGGACCCGAGGGAGACGGCACTAGCGTGGGGTGCTGGATGTCTGTGGGCCCCGGCTCAGATGATGGGGCAGGCCTCATGAGCCGCAGAGCCAGGCAGGGCCAGAATCTGAGGCCTTCCGGCCGCATCAAGTGTGAGAAGCCACTCAGCTGTGTAAGTGATGGTGTGGCTGAGTGGACTTGCATTTTATTTATTATTTTTATTTTTGTTTATTTTTTAATCGTTGGTTTCACTGGGTCTTTGTTGCAGTGCATGGGCTCTTCACTCTCATGCACGGGCTTTCTCTAGTTGTGGCAAGCGGGGGAACTCTTGGCTGCAGGGCACGGGTTTCACACTGAGGTAGCTTCTCTTGTTGCAGAGCACAGGCTCCAGGGCATGTGGGCTTCAGTAGTTGTAGCATGTGGGTTCAGTAGTTGTAGCTTGTAGCTTGCAGGCTCTAGAGCAGAGGGTCTAGTAGTTGTGGCTCATGGCTTAGTTGCACCATGACATATGGGATCTGAGTTCCCAGACTAGTGATTGAACCTGGGTCCCCTGAATTGACAGGTGGATTCTTAACCACTGGGCCGCCAGGGAAGTCCCTGGACTTGCATCTTAGACAGATCACTCTGGCCACTTAACTTGAAGAGGGACAAAAGTGGCAGAAGGTGATCACATTGTAGACATCCTGATAAGGGATGATGCTGGAAGCCTTCAGGAGACCAAAGAGGTGGCAGTGAGGAATGTTCTTGGTCACTAATCATGTCTACATTGAGTAGAGATGCTTTCCTCATCCTCTTGCCCACCATGTGCCTCTTATCTCCCTCTGGGCATCCTCATTCCCCACCCTCTGCTTGGACAGAATTCCCAGGACACACGGCCAGTGGGCTGTTTTCAGAGACTCTGATGCTTTGACCATGCTGTGCCTTCCTGTAGGCAGGTCTGCTCGGGGAGGAAGGAGGCAGCCATGAGGATTATTCCTGGTCCCTGAGGAACTTTGAGGACTGGTTGCAGGAGGAAAATTCCAAGCTGGTTAGGATCATCGCCATGAAAACTGCCACCGCCAAGGACTTGAGGACCAGAGCAACAAAGCTACAGGTTTGTGCCCAAGGAACAGCCCCTTTTTTTCAGAGGATTTGCCCCCAAAGATGTGTTTGCTGCCAGAGAGTTCTCAAAAAAAAAAAAAAAAAAAAGAGCACAAACCTAGCTTATGAGCTGTTATGGCTTATGTATAAATAATAGTTTTTTTTTTTAAGATATATTTACTTATTTATGGCTGTGCATGGGCCTTCTCCATTTGCAGTGAGTGAGGGCTACTCTCTAGTTGCTGTGCACGGGCTTCTCATTGTGGTGGTTTCTCTTGTGGAGCGTGGGCTCTAGGTGTGTGGGCTTCAGTGGTTGCAGCACTCGAGCTCAGTAGTTGTGGCTCACAGGCTTAGTTGCTCCACACCATGTGGAATCTTCCCAGACCAGGAATTGAACCTGTGTCCCTTGCATTGGCAGGTAGTTTCTTATCCACTGTACCACCAGGGAAGTCCTAAATAATAGTTTTTAAATTGTTTTTGCTTCCAGTATTATGGGAAAACCATCCATCCATTCATTCAAGCCTCCTGCTGTATTGCCTAACTTGGAAAATATCACCACTAATCACGACTCTTCTAATCAGTTAACTCTTGCTATGTAGCAAGCCATTCCAACAGTTTGTAGCTTAAAAGAACAGCTGTTTGTTTAACTCGTGATTCTGAAGATTGGCAGTTTACTCTGAGGTCCACTGGGCAATGCTTCTGATCTTGGCTGGGCTCCCTGATTTATAGACCAGTAGGGTGGCTGTACTTCTGGAGGTTGGTGGGCTATTCTAGATGAGCATGGGATGGACCACACATCTCTTATCCTTCTATGGGATAGCTTGGACTTCCCAGAGCAGGGGCAGGTCTGAGAGAGCTAGTGGAAACATGCAGGCCTTTTCCGGCCAAGGCTAGGAACTGAGACATCACTTCTCCTGCATTCTGTTGGACAAATAAAGTCACAATGCCAGCTCAGATTCAGGGAAGAGAAAACAGATTTCATTTCTTGATGGGAAGACCATATTGTAAGACCATATTGCAAAGGGCATGGATATGGCAAGGGGGTGGAAAGACAGTCCTTCTACCACAAATCTCTCTCCTCCACTCTCATATCGAATTAGTCACCAAGTCCTTCTTGATTCCACCTCTTGGGTTCATTGTTTCTGTTTCCCTTCACTACCACTGTCTTCATCTAGATATTTATCATTTTTGACCTTAACCTTGACAATAGCCTCCAAGCTGGCCTCCCTCCTTCTTTTTGGGTTCCCATCTCAGTAATGACTGATTCTGTAGCCAGAGTGACCCTTCAGAATCCTAAAGATGACCTTGTCCCATTAATGAAAACTTTTCAGGATAGAGTTCAACTTCCCGAGTTTATCACCCACAGCCTTTCTTAATTAGGCTCCAACCTACCTCTCTTTTTCCTAATTTTTTCTGAAATTTACCTTAATACCTTAGAGTTTGGTTTTATTTTTATTTTTCTTGTTTGAGAGTCATCTGGATTCTTGAATCTGTGGCCGGGGATCTTTCTGGAAAATTCTGCAACATTATCTCTCAAAAGACGGCCTCTGCCTTGTTCCCTGTTTCCTCACCTTCTGAGATGCCTTTTAAACATATGCTCTTTCTTCTCACTAAGTATTTCACTGTCTCTTGTGTACTTTTTCAGACTTTTGCTTTTTTATATTACTTTCTGAATACTTTTTTCTAACTCATCTTCCACTTTACTAAGTCTCTCTTCAGCTGTATCTCATTTGCTATTTCACACGTTTATTAAGTTCTTAGCTTTTAATATTTCATTTATCAGTCCTAGAAATTCTCCTTGGTGCTTTTTAAAATCTGCTTTGCCACTTTTCACAGCTTTTGCGTCCTTGCTGAAAATTTTCAGTTTGTCTTTTAATTCTTTCAACGCAGTAAACATAGTTGGTTTAGCGAGTGTGTCTAATAATTTCAGTATCTCAAGTTGACGCTGTTTCTGTTGTGTATTGTCTCTGCCTCTTCCTCATTAATTCATTAATTTTATTTGCATTTGGTTGCACTGGGTCTTTGTTGCTGTGCATGGGCTCTCTCTAGTTATGGTGAGTAGAGGCTACTCTTTGCTCTGGTGTGAGGGCTTCTCACTGAGGTGGTTTCTCTTGTTGCAGCACAAGGCTCTAAGCACATGGGCCTCAGCAGGTGCAGCATGTGGGTTCAGTAGGTGAATCACATGGGCCCTAGAGCTCGGGCTCAGTAGCTGTGCCATATGGGCTTAGCTGGTCCAAGGCATGTGGGACCTCCCTGGACCAGGGATAGAACCTACTTCCCCTGCATTGGCAGGCACATTCTTAATCACTGGATCTCCGGAGAAGTCCCAGTTTCTGCCTCTTCTTGGAGTCTTATATCTGTGTGTGACTGCTTCAGTTGTGTGCTGGATATTGTGTTTGACAAATAGGTGCGAGAATAATTTGAGATTAAGAATAATCTTTCCTTCAAAGAGGATTTTGTTTGCAACAGCCATGCCAGTGGGAGCTTTTATCAATCTAGATAAAAGTTTTGAATCCAATTTCAAAACTTGAAGCTCCCTAGACTCCTGAGATGACTTGGCTGCTGCTGCTGCACTGTCACTTCAGTCGTGTCCAACTCTGTGCGACCCCATAGATGGCAGCCCACCAGGCTCCCCCGTCCCTGGGATTCTCCAGGCAAGAGTACTGGAATGGGTTGCCATTTCCTTCTCCAGTGCATGAAAGTGAAAAGTGGAAGTGAAATCCCTCAGTCGTATCCGACCCTCAGCAACCCCATAGACTGCAGCCTTCCAGGCTCCTCCGTCTATGGGATTTTTCCAGGCAAGAGTACTGGAGTGGGATGTCATTGCCTTCTCCAGAGATGACTTGGCACTGGCCTGCAAATCCAAATAAGGTGTGGGTTTACTTCCTGTTCACCTTTAGGGACCTCTGCTAAAGGCAGCAGTTTCTCAGAGTCTCCACTTCTGTAGGGCGCAGACTTTGACCTCTGTCTCCTGAATCCTGCAAGACTGCCAGAAGCATAGGTCTGTTTCACAACTATTTTTTCCAGATTAGCAAATATCCTAAGTGCAAGAGGAGGTCTGAACCCTGGGCTGACTTCTCTGCATCCTAACCTTTCGCATGTCCTGCCTCACTTACTCTTTTTGTTGTTGTTGTTAACTCCTTGATGCCTTCAGTTCAGTTCAGTTCAGTTGCTCACTCACATCTGACTCTTTGTGACCCCATGGACTGCTGCACGCCAGGCCTCCCTGTCCACTGATGCCTTAAGAATGTTTTTAATGTGTTGTCCTCAGTGGGAGCTTTGGTCCCAGCTACCTAGCCCTCCCTGTCTACCTCCTACCTCATATTCAGCCACTCCTCTCATCCCCTGCCATCACCACCCAGCCCCAGGCGTATCAGAGATGACTTACAGTCCCCGGGTTACGCTTCTTTGATCTTGTAGAGTCCCCACTCTCAAGGGCTCTCAGAAGCTAAGCTGTGCCTGCATCATGCAGCTGGTGGGATGGGACAGATTCTGGATGCCCAGAATTTAACCTTGGGCTCTTGGACTTAGAACCCAGATCGTATCCTCACATGGCACTCCCTCCCAGGAGTCCTGAGGATAAAAGATGCCATCCTGGGGGAACACAGTACTGTATTCTGATAGAAAAATCTGCCCAGTCCCAACCTCACTCTGCCAGGAGTAAAAATGCCAATAGAAAGACATATTTAACAATGGTAGCTTTTTATTAAAAAAAACAATTTTAATTTTATATTGGGGTATATGTTGTGATAGTTTCAGGTGAACAAGAAGAGACTCAGCCATACATACACACGTATCCATTCTCCCCCCAAATCCCCTCCCATCCAGGCTGCCACATAACACTGAGCAGAGTTCCCTGTGCTGTACAGTGGGCCCTTGTGGATTATCCATTTTAAATATAGCAGTGCGTGTATGTCCATCCCCAATTCCCTAATTATCCCTTCCCCTCATCCTTCCCCCTAGCAACAAGTTTGTTGTTCAAGTCTGTGAGTCTCTCTCTGTTTTGTAAGTTCTTTTGGTTCGTTTCTTTTTTTAGATTCCACACATAAGGGAAGTCATTTCTCCTTCTCTGTCTGACTGACTTTGCTCAGTATGTCAATCTCTGTGTCCATCCATGTTGCTACAAATGACATTATTTCATAATTTTTAATGACTGAGTCATATTACAGTGTATGTATGTACCACGTCTTCTCTATCCATTCCTCTGTCGATGAACAGTGGTAGCTTTTATAATAATGATAACTCTTACGTCAAGCCCTCTGGAAGACTTGGTTCTAGAATGCCAGAGGGCTTCCCTGGTGGCTCAGTGGGTGAAGAATCTGCTTGCAATGAGGGAGATCTGGGTTTGATAAATGGGTTGGGAAGATCCCCTGGAGAAGGGAACACCTACTCCCTTCAGTATTCTGGCCTGGAGAATACCATGGACAGAGGAGCTGGGCGGACTACAGGCCATGGAGTCACAGAGTTGGAAGGGACTGATCAACTTTCACTTTCCCTAGTCATACATAGTGTAAATTTATGTCATATGTATAATAGAATGCCAGAGCTAGAAGTGACCGTGGAGGTCAGCACGGCAGCCCCTCTTTCAGGCGAAGTCCACTCTGCAACGTTGCAGAGAGCAATTCCTGGCCTTGGCTTCCCTTTATTTGCACAATGAGATTCTCTCTTTATGTGTTCTGTTGGCTGTCCCCGAAAGTGGAACTTAATTGGCTCCTCCTTACCAACGAGGTGGGGCCTCCTCAGCCATTTGGAAGGTACACGTGACCCTGTCTTTTCCTTCTAGGAGCTGGAGGCTCGAATACCAGAAGGTCAGCATCTCTTCGAAAACCTCCTTCATCTCAGGCCAGCCAGCGAGTCCTCGGATGAGCTAGAGGATCTACGCTACCGATGGATGCTGTACAAGTCCAAGCTCAAGGACTCCAGCCACCTGCTGGTAGGTGCTGAGGCTGCACAGGTCCCAGGCCCCGGGGAGACACAGCTCAATCTGCATCCATTCCACCCCATACCTCGACAGACCAGACCAAGGGGATCACTCAGGGAGAGGCCATGGAGACTCATGGGTCCTAGGCACTTGATGTGCAATTTGTCATTTGGCCACTCTGCCACCCAGTGAGGCTGAGTTCCAAGAACGACAGCTTTGCTCTACCAACTTGAAACCTCTATGTACATCATCCCAGTTCAGTGCTCACAGCAGCTATCCACCAGATTGATTGCATCTCCAATTGCCAGAAGGGGGATGAGGCTATGAGGAGTTAAAAACTCACCCAAGTTCACCTGGATAGCCAGGGACAGAGCCAGCATCAAACACACCTTCATGGAGGCATCACACAGGGAACACTGGAGTGGGCGCCAGGACCCCTGGGATCTAGGCCGCCTCCTCCACTGACCTGCTTGTGACACTGAGGAAGCACCTCCCCCTGGGAGACCCCATGCATGTTGTTGCTTCACTCGTGTCTGACTTTTTGCAACCCCATGGACTGTAGCCCGCCGGTCTCCTCTGTCCATGGGATTCTCCAGGCAAGGATGCTGGAGTGGGTTGCCATGCCCACCTCCAGGGGGTCTTCCCAACCCGGGGATTGAACCCACGTCTCTTATGTCTCCTGCATTGGCAGGTGGGTTCTTTACCACTAGTGCCACCTGGGGAAGCCCCCTAGGGGCCCACCGTCTCACACAAAACAATAATAGCTAGACTAGTAGTCAGATCAGATCAGTCGCTCAGTCGTGTCCGACTCTTTGCGACCCCATGAACTGCAGCACGCCAGGCCTCCCTATCCATCACCAGCTCTCGGAGGTCACCCAGACTCACATTCATTGAGTCAGTGATGCCATCCAGCCATCTCATCCTCTGTCGTCCCCCTTCTCCTCCTGCCCTCAATCCCTCCCAGCATCAGAGTCTTCTCCAATGAGTCAACTCTTCGCATGAGGTGGCCAAAATACTGGAGTTTCAGCTTGAGCATCATTCCTTCCAAAGAAATCCCAGGGCTGATCTCCTTCAGAATGGACCGGTTGGATCTCCTTGCAGTCCAAGGGACTCTCAAGAGTCTTCTCCAACACCACAGTTCAAAAGCATCAATTCTTCGGCGCTCAGCCTTCTTCACAGTCCAGCTCTCACATCCATACATGACCACAGGAAAGACCATAGCCTTGACTAGGCGAACCTTTGTTGGCAAAGTGATGTCTCTGCTTTTGAATATGCTATCTAGGTTGGCCATAACCTTCCTTCCAAGGAGTAAGTGTCTTTTAATTTCATGGCTGCAGTCACCATCTGCAGTGATTTTGGAGCCCAGAAAAATAAAGTCTGACACTGTTTCCACTGTTTCTCCATCTATTTCCCATGTAGTGATGGGACCAGATGCCATGATCTTCGTTTTCTGAATGTTGAGCTTTAAGCCAACCTTTTCACTCTCCACTTTCACTTTCATCAAGAGGCTTTTTAGTTCCTTTTCACTTTCTGCCATAAGGGTGGTATCATCTGCATATCTGAGGTTATTGATATTTCTCCCAGCAATCTTGATTCCAGCTTGTGTTTCCTCCAGTCCAGCATTTCTCATGATGTACTCTACATATAAGTTAAATAAACATGGTGACAATATACAGCCTTGACGTACTCCTTTTCCTATTTGGAACCAGTCTGTTGTTCCATGACCAGTTCTAACTGTTGCTTCCTGACCTGCATACAGATTTGTGATCTACAAGACTAGTAGTAGCCTTTATTAAATGCTATATCCTCATTCAATTCAGTTCAGTCGCTCACTCGTGTCCGATTCTTTGCAACCCCATGAATCACAGCACGCTAGGCCTCCCTGTCCATCACCAACTCCCGGAGTTCTCTCAAACTCAAGTGCATCTAGTCGGTGATGCCACCCAGCCATCTCATCCTCTGTCATTCCCTTCTCCTCCTGCCCCCAATCCCTCCCAGCATCAGAGTCTTTTCCAATGAGTCAACTCTTCACATGAGGTGGCCAAAGTACTGGAGTTTCAGCTTTAGCATCATTCCTTCCAAAGAAATCCCAGGGCTGATCTCCTTCAGAATGGACTGGTTGGATCTCCTTGCAGTCCAAGGGACTCTCAGGAGTCTTCTCCAACACCACAGTTCAAAAGCATCAATTCTTCGGCGCTCAGCCTTCTTCACAGTCCAACTCTCACATCCATACATGACCACAGGAAAAACCATAGCCTTGACTAGACGGACCTTTGTTGGCAAAGTAACGTCTCTGCTTTTGAATATGCTATCTATATTCCATTAGGAATATATCTCTATCCTAATTACAAGCCCTATAAAGGAGGTATGTTATTATCCCCTGAGAACTTATAGGGAAACTGAGGCATGGAGGTTAATCCAAGGAAAGGGTTGTTCGGATGGCCACTGAGGGCCCTTTAAGCCTGCCGACCCGGATTCCAAGCTTTAGGGCTCCAGCTCTGCCGGCCCTGAAAGCAGCTGCGTTGGCCACTAGGTGTCAGCCCAGCCCCAGCCAGGTCCGTGCGCCCGTGGCCTTGGCCCAGGCCTTCCCAGACAGGATCCCACCTGGGCCCCAAGTGCGTTAAAAAGCTCATTAAATTGAATCACCTGCTGGTTCAGCCTGTCCAGATGACCAGAAGTTTTAAAGAAACACTCCCCTGACAAAATGAATATTCCATTACAGGCTCTGCTGGGATTTAAGTTTCACTCACTTAACTTCTTTTTTTTTTCTTTCCTCTTTTCCTCTCCTTCCCTAAAATAACAGACGCAGAGTCCTCCAGGGGAGCCGACTGGATTCCGAAAGGTACGGTGTCTGCCGTCTGCTCCACACGGGTAGAGGGCAGGGCGTCTGGAGGGTTGGTGGGCCTGGGATGCTGGGGCAGGACCCCTGGGCATTCTGGAAGGGTCCATGAGGAATGCTCCTGGGGACTCGGTTCTGGGCTGCCCTGTGGTGGTCCTGGAGGTCCTTGTTCACGCAGGATGCACACCGTGTTCTCAGCTGAGACAGGACGCAGGGGTGTGAGCAAGGACACGGTTAGTGATTATGCTGTGACAACAGCATAAATCGGGCTGGCCCGTGGAGACCTGGGCCACTCCAGGGCATTGGACCTCGTGGCCGCTTGAGTAGTGGACGAGCATCTGGGATCCATGGGGGCTGAAAGAGGAAGGGGGCTGTGCCAGTCGTGTTTGACCAGCCGATGTCTCCAACTGCCAGCCTCTGAGAAGCGCTCAGAGCCTCTCCCTGGGGGCTTGCCGGCCACAGCCATGGCAGTAAGAGCCGTACTTACAGAAATAATGAGGAATAATGATTGTTACTATAAATGCTACATGTTGACCATCCACTCTGTGTCAGGAACTGTGCCAGATCGTGCCTAGGGCGTTTCACGTCACCGTCCCCCAGACATCCAACAGGCATCATTACCACCATGCTAGGCATGAATGAAGCAAGGAATGACAAGACTGCAGTGACGTGTTCGCTGGAGGCACGCGGCTCCTGAGCAGTCCCTGCCTCAGACTCTAAGCCCACCGTTGCCCTTCCACGCGGTGCCTTGGAGAAGGCATCCCGGGGCCTGGCGGCTCTCCCCACTTGTGGAAAGGTCCAGTGTACGTTGGCATCCCTGGTGCCACCTCTTCTGAGAGCAGGCTTGCTTTGAAGGAGTTCTGGTTTGAAACTGTATTTGGGTGCTTTGGGGCACGCTGGGTCTTGGTTGCTGAGTGCAGGCTTTCTCTAGTTGCAGCAGGCGGGGGCTGCTCTCGAGTGGCAGTGCGTGGACTTCTCATTGCAGTGGTGTCTCTTGTTCTGGATGGACTCCAGGAGCCTGGGCTTCAGGGGTCACAGCGCGTAGGCTCCGTAGTTGGGGTGCACGGGCTTAGTTGCTCTGCAGTACGTGGGATCTTCCTGGACAAGGAATGGAACCCATGTCCCCTGCACTGGCACCGATTCTTATCCCCTGGACTACCAGGGAAGTCCTCTGAGAGTGAGCTTGTCCTGCCGAGCACTGGCTCATGACGACATAAGCCTCCGGCGTGCTCTGCTCCCGAGAGCCCCGGGGCCTCAGGATCTCTCGGGCCATGGAATCTGTGTTCCCAGGGGCTCTGCCCACCCAGACGTCTTGGTCTCCAGCTGGTGTTCATGTCTCCATCTGCAGTATAGTGTGTGTCCCCAGGACTGGACGGGGCAGTCGCCAGACCAATGCTGTGCTCTGGGCCTGGCGTCCCCCAGTTTTGTGGCCTTGGGCAAGTTGCTTTGGCTCTGGGGACTTTCTTTCCCCATCTGTAAAATGGAACTATCAACGCTGACTTTATTGACTTCATGAACGAATTTTGAAGATCATGTGAACTGTTGTTCTTTCTTGAGAGGAGAGCCTGAAGCCCCAGTTTCCCCTAATTTAGAAGAGCAAAGGGCTTCTCGTGAAGTAGGGGAGTGCATCAGGAAGGCTGGGTCACCACACAGCCCAGCCTGTGACTCCTGGTGACACCTGAGGGCCCAGGGCCAGGTGTCCAGACTGCCTCCAGCTCCTGCCCTTTAAGTCCCACTCTGGTTGGGAGCCCCCGTCTAAGTAGCTCCCAGGCCAGAGTTCAGAGGGAGTCGTTTCTGAGCTCCCTGGTATTTTTGAGTAGGGGCTTGCTTGGCTGGCTAACACCAGCCCTCCAGGGTAGGCTCCTGTCCCTGGCAGCCTGTCACCAGGTTCATATGGAGTGTTCACAGCTCTGTGTTCATTGGCTGTCTCCTCAGTCACTGATTTACTTCACAGATGTTTGCTGAGCTCTGACTTTGTACCAAGCACTGATGCAAGTACCTGGGATACATTATCAGAGCAAAGGTCTGCCAGGGTAGGCTTTGCATGCCAGCAGGATGGTTGGGGTGGAGAGGGGAATGGGAGAAAGGCTCTCCCCACAGCTGGTGTTGCCTAACACAATAGCATGTTTCTGGCCAGGGAATGTCTGAGTACAGCAGTGGCTTGTGGTCTTTACAGCTAGCCAGGTGTGTTTGTTTTTTTTAAATAATTTTATTTGTTTATTTTTGGCTGTGCTAAGCCTTCGTTACTGTGCAGACTACTCTCTAGTTGCTGTGTGCAAGCTTCTCCTTGCAGGGGCTTTTCTTGTTGCATAGTACAGACTCTAGGGCACACGGGCTTCAGTAGTTGTGGCTCGTGGGCTCTAGAGCACAGCCTCAGTAGTTGTGGTGCATGGGCTTAGTTGCCCAGCGGCACATGGGATCTTCCCCAATCAGGAATCGAACCTGTGTATCCTGCGTTTTGGCAGGCGGATTGTTTTATCACTGGACCACCAGGGAAGCCGCAGATGCAGGGTTGATCTTATCTATAGCTGGCAGATGTTGGACTCCATTTCGTGGGATATGCAAAGTAGGAAGGCTCTAAATGGCTCCCAAATCTGCTTATTCGGCTACATTTAAAATCAAATGGATGTGTGAAAGTTTTGAGTTTGGTGCTGGCTGGCTTTTGAGCTCTTGGGTCTCAGCTCCCTGTGAAGAAGCAAGCAACCCCAGAGGCTAATATTCAGAGGCCATCAGGGGCCCCTTTATATCACAGCTTGTTTAAGCACAGGTTTCTGGGTTCCACCCCCAGAGTTTCTGATGCGTTAGGTCTGGGGTGCCCCGAGGGCCACCCACCCCCTCCCCTCCCCCGGGGGCCAGACTTGGAAAACCGTTGCTTTATGCTCTCAGTTTGCATCCAGGATCCACCATTAGTGTGTGCTTCCCTTCGCGAGGCTCTTGACCATGGTCTTCCAATGAATGAAATGTGGGTCCTCAGAACGAAGAGTTCTTATAAACCAGAAGTTTCTGAATTGCTTCGTAAATGAGGACCTGGATGCTAGCAGACAATGTCCTGCTTCTCTTTCAGACGGAAGATGGCTAATGCCCCTTCTGGGAGTGGAGATCGATGGGGGCGGGGGTGGAATCCTCCCCTTGGTGCGGTTCTCACGTTGTTTGCTGGGTGGGGTTTGCATACGTGTGTGAGGGTATGCACACGTGCAGGTGTGCACAGACGCACGCAGGTCTGACAGGTAGAAACTAGACACTGTCTTCTGGGCTTGTAATCTTGCCAACTTAAAAACATTTCGTATATTATTTTTAGTCCAAAGGGAAGGGGGGAAAAAAACCTGCTCCAAAGCTAATTATTTATGAGCCGTCGGCCCTCCATGCTTTTTTTTTCTCTCCACACCCCAAGTCACTGAAAGCTCCAGCTACGTCAGTGGCTTCAGCCTGCTTGTTTATATAAACAGAATAATTAAGATTTATTAAACTTGCAGCTGCCTACACACTTGCCAGCTTCGTGCCACCGGATATGTCTGCCTGCAGCTTTCAGACACACAAAAGGTCAATTGCTTTTTGAGTTGTGATTGGGCTGTGAGTCAACTGAACGCCTGCCTTGGTGCAGGGGAGTGGTTCTACCTGAGTCAGCCTTCGAGTTGAGGAGCAGATTCAACAGTGTTTGCGTTTACCAGGGTGAACTAAGCAGGGTTACAGGCCCGTGTGCAGGCGTGGAGAGCAGATGCCATTATGCACGCCATGCTGTGGACTCTGGGAGGTGGGTCCAGATGGGGAGAGACCGGAGAGTTACATTTTATTCATTTGCCCATATTGCACAGATTTTAAGACTCATAGTTTTTCACGTTTTCACATCTTTGGAGTTGCCACTGTTAGTCGCTCAGTCATGTCCGACTCTTTGCGACCCCATGGACTGTAGCTTGCCAGGCTCCTCTGTCTGAGGGATTCTCCAGGCAAGAGTACTGGAGTGGGTCAGGGGACCTTTCTGACCTAGGGATCGAACTGGATCTTCCGCATTGCAAGTGGGTTCTTTACCATCTGAGCCACCAGGGAAGCCTTTCCTATTATGGTCCAGTAAGGAAGAATTGATGCTTTTGAACTGTGGTGTTGGAGAAGACTCTTGAGAGTCCCTTGGACTGCAAGGAGATCCAACCAGTCCATTCTGAAGGAGATCAGCCCTGGGGTTTCTTTGGAAGGAATGATGCTAAAGCTGAAACTCCAGTACTTTGGCCACCTCATGTGAAGAGTTGACTCATTGGAGAAGACTCTGATGCTGAGAGGGATTGGGGGCAAGAGGAGAAGGGGATGACAGAGGATGAGGTGGCTAGATGGCATCATTGACTTGATGGATGTGAGTCTGAGTGACCTCCGGGAGTTGGTGATGGACAGGGAGGCCTGGTGTGCTGTGATTCATGGGGTCACAAAGAGTCGGACATGACTGAGCGACTGAACTGAACTGAACTGAACTGAAGGATTGGAATTTACCTTCCTCTGCCACCCAGAACACTCTCCACCTAAGCTTTCTTTAAATTAAAATCCCTGTGTGAGGGTTGGATTTGGGAGGTTTTTTTTGGCTGCGCCATGCAGCATGTGGAATCTCAGTTCCCGAACCAGAGATGGCACCCCCGCCCTGCAACGGCAGCGGGATGTCTTAACCACTGGACCACCAGGGACGTCCCATGGGTTCTATTTTGTTTTGTTTTCCTTTGGACCACACCGACTGTGCCAATTTAGACGACCCAGCTCTGGGAGCTCCAGCCTCCGGTTCAAGTTTTCAGGGCAGAGTTTTGTTTCTCACCCTCTCCGGGTGCCAGAATAAGACCTAGGATTTCCTTGTTTCCCATTTCAGTGTGGGGGAGATTAGCCCTCAGTTTTCCTGGCCCTGAAGGTGCAGCCCTGCGGTGCCCGCGTCTTATGTGGGGTCTCCAATCAGATGCTCCATCTTCACTGGTGGGTTTTTTCTTTCTTGCTTGCTGCTGCTGCTAAGTTGCTTCAGTCGTGTCTGACTCTGTGCAGTCCCATAGCCGGCAGACCACCAGGCTCCCCCGTCCCTGGGATTCTCCACTTAGTGGTATATAAAATAATAGTGCTCCTCACAATGAGCCTGGTAGAGCAGATGGAATATTGTAATACCGAATCTAGGAAAGCAAGCACTACGGTTTTCCATGTTAGGCAATAACTTTCTCTCAACAACAACACTGCAGTGTTGTTGTTTTTTTAAAAATATATTTATTCATGCTGGAGAAGACTCTTGAGAGCCCTTGGACAGCAAGGAGATCAAACCAGTCAATCCTAAAGGAAATCAATCCTGAATATTCGTTGGAAGGACTGATGCTAAAGCTGAAGCTCCAATACTTTGGCCACCTCATGCGAAGAGCTGACTCACTGGAAAAGACCCTGATGCTGGGAAAGATTGAAGGTGGGTGGGAGGAGAAGGGGCTGACAGAGGATGAGATGGTTGGATGGCATCACCGACTCAATGGATTTGAATTTGAGCAAGCTCCGGGAGATAGTGAAGGACAGGGAAGCCTGGCGTGCTACAGTCCCTGGGGTCACAAAGAGTCGGACACAACTTGGTGACTGAACAACAACAATTTATTTATGTCTCTGTTGGGTGTCAGTTGCAGTGCACAGGCTTCCCTCTAGTTGAGGTGCTCAAGCTCAGTAGTCAGGGTGCACAGGCTTATTGGTTGCCCCATGGCATGTGGGATCTTAGTTTCCTGACCTGGGATTGAACCCATATCCTCTGCATTGGAAGGTGGATTCTTAACCACTGGACCACTAGGGAAGTCCCTGTTATGATGTTTTAAAAATCATTATTTTGGGGACTTCCCTTGTGGTCCAGTGGCTAAGACTCTACACTCCCAGTGCAGAGGTTTGGTCCCTGGTCAGGGAACTAGGTTCCCCACAGTGCAACTAAGATCTGGTGCAGCCAAATAAATTAAAAAATTAAAGAAAAAGTCATCATTATTAACTGGAGTTCCTAGTTGACATTAGGGTGCACTGTTTGGGTTGCGTATCCTATGGGTTTTGACAAGTGCATAGTGACATTGCAGACGAGTGTCACTGCCTTACCCTTCTCCCCAGCACTTCCTCTTTACCCCTCTGCCCTCCCCCAGAGCCCCTAGCAACCACTGATCTTGTTACTTCTTTCATTCAGCAATATGCACTTGAGTTTCCTCCGTGTCTTTTTGCGGCTAATCTTTCATTTCCTTTTTCCACTGAATAACACCCCTCTGTGGGGATGTACCATGCACAGTCTTTCATAGCCTTTTCCCCTCAGTCCAGGATCCAGTCTAGGATCACACATTACATTCAGTCATCACACTTCTTTAGTTTCCCCTCCTGGGGTCAGTCCTCGGTTTTTCTTGACCTTGACCTTCTTGAGTACAGGCCAGATATTTTATAGAATGTCCCTCAGGTTTGGGGTTTCTGGGGTGTGTCCTTGTTGTCAATTTCTGGAAAGCATGTTCTAGAAGTGATGCTGTGTCCTTAGTGCATCTTATTGGGCGAGTATGATTTTGATACACCCACCTCAGGACTGCAGATGCTGACTTGGATCACGTGACTAAGGTGGTAGCTGCAGGGATTTCTCACCATTTCTTTTGTAATTAATGAGTCCTAACTGCTCAGCGACCCTGGAAATACAACACCTCTTTCTTACACGGTCGCATCCTCCAGCTTCCCCGGGCCTCTTTGCCTCCCATGACTCACTCTCTCCCTGACGGTTCCCTCCTGCCAGCTCTGGTCCCCGACTCTAGGCCTCTCACACTCTCTGATCCATCTCTTGTCCAGGTCCCTCCTTCCAGCTTCAGTCCCAAGGCCCAAACCCGAAGGGCATCAACTTGAGAGACTGCTGAGACCCAGCGTGTCTGAAGCTGACCTCACTATGTTCCCTGCGTCCAGCCAAACCCTGGTCTCCTTGTAAGCAAAGCATCCTGACCACACAGTCCTCCAAGCTGTATGCCTCTGGATCACCCTGGATCGTCACTGACCTTAGTTCTGTCCTAGACTCAGGAGAGCCTGGATGGTGCATGGATGTCAGATGAGGAAAGATGAGGGAAGGAAAGGCAGGGAAGGAAGCCTTGTGTCCATATATCTCCTGTTGAATGAGGCTCCATTTTCGCTTGAGTAATGACAAGAGCACCCCTTGCTCCAATTGTTTCACCCAGAGGTTCTTCTCATTGATTAACCAAACTACCCCAAAAGGCCAGCTCAGATGGCCTCATTGCCATCTGGTCAAAAACCAATTCATGCGTGCAAACTCAGTTGCTCAGTCATGTCTGACCCTTTGCAACCCCATAGATTATAGCCTGCCAAGCTTCTTTGTCGATGTCCATGGGATTTTCCTAGGTAGGAATACTAGAGTGGGTTGCTGTTTCCACCTCCAGGGGATCGTCCTGACCCACCCAAATCTTCTGCATCTCCTGCATTGGCAGGCAGATTCTATGTCACTACACTTTCTGGGCTTCCCCAAAACCAAGCCAGGGTGCTGGAATAACACAGTTCTGTGGCCTGACCATCACATGCAGAGCTGCCCCGGGGAGGGAACAATGTTAACTCAGCCCCACCCAGCCACTACCATTCTGTCCCTGGGTGGGAGCTCTCTGTAGCCTCTGAGCACTCCTGGGAAGTGAGTCTGGGCTCTAACTCAGTGCTTCAGCACCGAGAACATAGTGAAGAAGATATTCAAAGTGTGTGGGTGGAGCCCAGCCTGGGATCTGTGATGCCCTCAGACTCCCTGGAGCATCAGGGAGATGCCCTTTCTGGGTTCTAGAGGAAACCCAGGGAGGGGAAGCCAGCCAGCTTGAGGCTCTGCATCAGTGAGAGGGACCTTGAGGGACTGAGCTCATTGCTAAGTGAGAGTTAGTGATGGCCACTGGTGGGGCCCATCTTGAATTGCCAGAGAAAAGCTGACCCCTGCCCATCACCTTGAGCTCTTGGCACTGGTCTGGAGGCATCTTTGAGCTGGAGAATGAGGCCCAATCAGCTCCCAGAAAGACCCTGAAAGCCCCAGTGGAGATGCCACGTGACTTTCACACTCAGGGCCCCAGGTCAGGGTGAAACCAGCTTCAACAGAGGCCCACGGGGACTTTGGTCATTGTTGCTGCTATTTTAAGAATTCATTCATTCATGCATTTCTGTCTTTGCTGGATCTTTATTGCTTTGCGTGGGTTTTCTCTAGTTGCAGCAGCTGGGGGCTACTGTTCGTTGTGGTGTGTGGCCTTCTCACTGCAGGGGCTTCTCTTGTTGTGGAACACAGGCTCTAGAGCGCGGGCTCAGTAGTCATGGTGCACGGGGATAGCTACCCCACAGCACGTTGGATCTTCCTGGATCAGGGTGTTCCCTGCATTGGCAGGTAGGCGCCTAACCACTGGACCACCAGGGAAGTCCTTGCTGCTGTTTCTTATGAGAAGTGCCATGTAGGGTGGGAGAAGGAGCCATGCTGATGATTTGAGCCTGTCCCTGTGACCTTGGGCTGCTTATTTCCTATGGACTCAGTTTCTTTCTCTGAGAAATGGGCACAGGGTACCTCCAGAGCTGGGCAGCAACTCAGGAAACCCGCAAGCATGGAGGTGAGCTGAATGTGGGGCTGGAGCATGCGTGGTGTTGTTCATTAAAGTGTGGAGTCCATATGTTCTGGGGAGCCATCGGGATGGTGCAGACAGTTCACAGACAGGTCAGTGAGTGTGTGCCTGGTCACATCATGGCACTAAGGGAGGAGCAGACAATCAGACGCCCAGGAAGGGAAAGAGCCTTTTATTTCATTAATTGAGCAGATGTTTACTGAACATTACTGCAGATACAGCAATGAATCAAACTAGTGTAGACCCTGCCTCCAAGGATTGAAGGGGAACACAGACTTTAAAATCAGTAACCCAAAGGAAAGGTGTTGATCCATGAGAATATGTAAAGGGGCTTTTTTTGGTTTAGAGGCAAGGAAGTTTCCTCTGAGGAAGTGACTCACAAATTCAGATTAGAATAAACAGTAGGAATGAACTAGATGCATTGGAGAAAGAAAGGAAATGGGTCTTCCAGTGGAAAGTGTAAGCTTTGCAAAGGCCCTGTGGTCAGAGGATGTGAGGGCCTTTAAGGGACCAAGAGGGTGTTTAGGGAGAGCAGTGTTTTTCTCTCTGATGGGGCCGAGGACGCTGATGGTATCTGGTCCTTGAAACCTGGGTGCAGGGTAAGCTTAGGGGGCTTATAGAAGCCACCCGTCTGCCCTGGGTCCCATCAGTTGGAGGAGGAAAGGAATGAGTGTTTGCCGAGCACCAACTATGCATGTGAGTGCAGCCTCTGCTGCCTCATTTACCCTTGTGATTCTGGTAGGCAGGTGTCAGGCTCCCTTTGCCTCAGTAGAAGAAGGCTCTGAGGCTCAGAGAGGCTGAGTGACTTGTGCTAGGTCACACAGCTAGGAAGTGACAGGGCCAGGGTTAGAACCCAGGACTCCAAATCATTTCTTTCCTCCACATCCTTTTTCATCAATGGCAGAAGATTCAATCCCCCTTACTGTGGTAAATTCTTCCCACCAGGATTTCTCAAAACTCTAAAGCCCCAGGTTCATGGGAGATATTGAAGGACTCAAGCATTTAATCACCCTCTGTAATATGACCTGTTCCCTCCCCACCACCACATGCTGTCGACCCTCTACTTCCACACCCTAAGCAGTGGGGAACGTCCTGAGAAAGCCCCTTCTCTCTTAGTTTTGTTGTTGTTCAGTTGCTCAGTCGTGTCCAGCTCTTTGTGACCCCTGGATTGCAGCATGCCAGGCTTCCCTGTCCTTCACCATCTCCTAGAGTTTGCTCAGACTCACATCCATTGAATCAGTGATGTCATCCAACCATCTCATGCTCTGTCTTCAATCTTTTTTCCTCCCGCCTTCAATCTTTCCCAGCACCAGGGTCTTTTCCAATGAGTTGGCTCGTTGCATCAGGTGGCCAAAGTATTGGAGCTTCAGCATCAGTCTTTCCAATGAATATTCAGGGTTGACTTCCTTTATTTATTTATGGCTGCATCGGGTCTTAGTTGCAGCCTGCGGGATCCTTTGTTGGAGCATGTGGGCTTCTCTCTAGCTGTGGCACGTGGGCTCCAGAGCATGTGGGCTCAGTCACTGTAGCCCATGGGCTTGGTTGTGTGTGAGATCCTAGTTCCCTGACCAGGGATTGAACCACATCCTGCTGCATTAGAAGGTAGATTCTTAACCACTGGACCTCCAGGGAAGTTTCGGCCCCTTTTCTCTGTGTATAGTTGTATCTGCACAGAATACACGTAGTACTTTCTATGGGGAAACTCAGGCACAGAGAAGCTCCCAGATCTGAGAAGAGCTGAGATTGTCAATTTCTTTGTTGGCTTCTTAGACAGTAGTTCATGCCTATTTATGTGTGTATCTGTGTGTAACTGTGTCTGTGTGTGTGCACGCACATATGTGTTTTCTAAGCATGTGATAATACTGTTAAAATGTGACTTCTATTTTAAAGGGGATTTTAGAATCCGGGTCCCTCAAAGTGAAGATGTGAGGTCTAAGTGAATAGACGCTTGGTAGGCAGCAGGAGTCCTTGAAAAAGACCAGTCCTTGTCAACACTTGACATTTGCCCCAGAAGATTGTGGCCAAGGCACATCTCCTCACTTACATAAGCAAGGTAGTAGCTCTGAGAATGGAGAAGCAAACAGAAACAGAACCCTTAGACACAGATCTCCACTGACTGCTAAGTCACTTCAGTCGTGTCTGACTCTTTGTGATCTCATGGGCTAGAGCCCACCAGGCTGCTCTCTGTCCATGGGATTCTCCAGGCAAGAATACTGGAGTGGGTTGCCATTTCCTTCTCCAAGGGTTCTTCCCCACTGAGGGATTGAACCCTTGTCTCTTAACATCTCCTGCATTGGCAGGCAGGTTCTTTACCACTAGCGCCACCTGGGAAGTCCACCTCTACTGGGGAGACCATTAATCACAGGTTTTCAATTGTAGTGTGAACCTAGGTTGGGGTGTACCTATGTCTCACCCTCTTTCGCTCTCCTGGGTGGGTCAGAGATTTGGAGTCGGGCAAAGTCAGCATGAAATGTCAAGCAGTGAAGTTAGAGCACTCATGGACTGAGGCATCAGTAGGTGAGCCCCATCGGGGGGTCAAGAGCACTTGGCAGCCAGGTCTGACCCCGCCTGGCAGCCATGGGAAAGTCTGTCTCCTCTGTGGACATCATTCAGCTATTTAAATGACTTATTACACGCACACATACACACACACTCCTGAAGTCACTGCTGAGATAAACCCAGCCAGGAGTGCTTCTCCATTGTGTGGGTTATAGGAAGTCTGTTTTTTACCAAATCAGTGCCTGGGCTGGTGAGTGAGAACACACGAAGCTGGAGGCATAGGGTCAAGTGTGATGAACCTGGAGGAGACAGCTGGGACAGGAGCGTGGGTGAGATCATTCAGGCATGAGGGAGAGAGACAGAAGTGCTCAGGTCAGAACATCCCGGGAACACCCGCGTATTTCCTATTACCATCATGCCCACCACCACCATCATCATTGCCATCATCCTCACCAGTATCCCCATCACTGTCATCAGCATCCTTCTCGTCAACACTCTCACCGTCACTGTCGTCACCATCATCCTCATCCTCGTCCTCAAGACCATCACTAGTACCATCATCATCACTTGACTTGGTACCCTGGAAAATGACTCTTTGGTTCCTCACAGAGCTAGTAGATATATTCTAGAATAATAGTACTAGTCATAAGAGCATATATACTTTTAAATTGGTGTATAATTATACTTTGCATCCTCACCAAAACCTGGAAAATAGAGGTAGGTGTTTTATCCCCATTTTGCAGAGAAGGAAGCTGAGGTTCAGAGAAGTTACTGACTTGCTCAAAGGCACATGGCTATTGTGGGACAGTCTGCACTGGAGTCTAGATGGCCAGCTTCCTGAGAGCTGGGCCTCTGCCCTGCACCATGCTGTCCCTTGACGGTGGGGCCTCCACTTTATTGAGTGGACAGCTGTTGGCCCTGCATGCCCATGAAGCTGCAACTCAGCCAGTCCCTCGAGAACTTGGGAAATATTCTTTGGCTGCTTTCACGGATGTTGCCGCAAAGAAGCCCGTTAGGTATTTGGACATGTGAGGGTGTTGATGATGAAGATGGTGATGAGGAGCAAGGAGAGGGAGAAGAAGAAGAAAGAGGGAGAGGAAGGGAAGATGAAGAAAGTGATGATGGACAACACAGTGATGAGCCCGCTGGCAACGATGGTGCCGGTGGTGGTCACGGTGATGATGGTGATCGTAATGATGATTATGGTGGTGATGGTGGTGACCATGACTTAGATAGTGGCAAAGATTTTTGTGTTTTTTTATTGTTATTTTTTTCAAACTTTTGTGTTAAGAGCTGACTCCCCCCCCTTGAATGTGTCTTGTGTAACAGATGAGGGGACAGCCTCCTTTCACCAGCACCCCCTTTTTCCTGGGAAGAGGGGGGCTCTGCATTGGGGCACATGGTGAGCCCAGAGGGGCACTGGCTATCCGGGGCCAACTGGGGCCCTGCAGGGCTGCTGTATGGTCTTGCCTGGGAGGGATTCTGACACAGAGGTCTTTAGTCATAACCCTGCAGATGGTAGCTTCACCCCATTGGTCAAACACATATACCAAAGATGGTGACTATAGTAATGATGCATAATAATAATGGCAGCAGCTTTGAGTCCCTACTGTGTGCCAAGCTCGGTTTCATTGAATCCTCACTGCAACTCTGTCAAGTAGGTACCATTATTCCTCCTCTTTATAGAGGAGAAATCTGAAGTTTGGTGAGGTTGAATGACCTGCTTCAGATTCACACCCAGGATTCTCACAGACCAGGCAAAGATTAATGTGACAACAGACAAAGCCTGTGTTTTATCCTCTTCCTCTCTTGCCTTGAGTGGTTTGAGAAAACTAGAGGTCTTTGTTTCTGGGAGAACGGACATTAGCCCCACTTCACAGATGGGAAAACTGAGGCTGGGCGCGGTTGGAGAGTCAGCCTGGAGCCAGTGTGGCTCCTCATGTCACCTGGGGGCCCTCCCCTCCCCTCGCCTCCCATGCTGAGCCCCGAGCCCGCTCACGTCTTCCGCTCTGGTTTTGCAGGCCGCGCGGTGGCGAGGGCTCGGCTCTCTCTGCCGGAAGGTGTGCTGCGTGGCGCTCCCCCTGCAGCTGCTGCTGCTGCTCTTCCTGCTGCTGCTCTTCCTGCTCCCGGTCAGGGAAGAGAACCGCAGCTGCTTCCTGGCCAACAACTTTGCCCGCTCCCTCACACTCATGCTCCGCTACGACGGGCCCCCGCCCACCTAGCCCCCTTCCCCGCACCGGGGGCACTCGGGGGATGCTCTTCTCCAAACTTCCAGCCGCCCCAGCCTCCGCTGGAGGATGCTGGAGGACCTGGAAACAGAGGCAGGCCAGAGCCTGCTGGGCTGCATCCATGTAAATACTATATCAACGTTCCCAGAACAAAATTACTTTTTTATACAGTGTTGTCTCAGTCTATTTATACTAAATGTGTACTACCTGTGACTGAGGGGATAATGCATAGCCATTTATTTTATATGCTCTGTATGTAAACGCTCAGTATGTATCATTTCACATATGACCTCTATTTGTCATTGGGAAAATTCCCAACAGTGTTTTTGTCCGGTGGGATCTTGTAGAATTTTGGCCATGGTCTGCAGTCAGCCCTGGAAGTCAGGGACAAGAACGTGTCGCTTGTATGGCATCTCCTATCCAGAAATCAAGCCCCACGTCCACATGTTCGTGAAGAGGACTCTGAGCCGTCGACACGGAAGAACAGCGCTGTCCCTCGCTCAGAGCCCAGTGACTCTTGGTCTAGGCACAGTCAGAACAGCCGTGCTCCTCTAGGCTTCAGAGTTTCCGCAGACTAGATGCTGTGGGTGAGAAGCAGAAAACGGGCTGATTCTGGGCTGGCCCAGGAGCAGCAGTGAAACATGCCAAGTGACAGAGGGAAATTGATGGAGGAAAGAACTCCAAGGAGCACACCCAGAGCTTAGAAAAGCACAGCAGAAGGGGGACCTCGGGGAGCTTGACTAGCCCAGACCAGCGAGAAAGGTCCATGGTCTGAGTCTTCAGGGAATGGTTAGATCATGCTGCCCATGTTCTCTGCTTGGGAATAAAATGAAGGAGAAGGAGCTTGATTTGTTAAGATTCCCACGTGGAAGGATAAGCACACTGTGTGTAGCACCCAAGTGTCTGACAGTGCCGGAAAGATGTGTGACCTCCGTCGCGCCGAGGCTGAGTTTTTCATCATCTACAGCTCCGGCTGAAGGCACAGAGGGAAGCATCTGACCCACCAGGGACCAGAGATCGGGGGTCCAAGACAGAGAGGAGGGGTCATCTGCAGAGTTCAGCCAGTCTGGAGGGCTCTCTCCTCCTCCCGGAAGGGACTTTGGAGAGAGCTGGGTCCTCTGGGCCACGAATGTCCCACACAGGTGCCCACAAGAGACCCAGGGTCCAGATGCCCCAAACCAGGCCCTCTCTCTGAGCGCTGGGCAGTCGGGCCCATTAGCCACCTGGGCCTTGAGGCTGGAAATATTGAATTGGCCAAAAAGTTAATTTGGGTTGTCTGTAACATCTTATGGAAAAACCCAAATGAACTTTTGGGCCAACCCAATACATCCTTTCCTCCCCAGGGAGTTCTGGAACGGTTCCTAAGTGTTTCATCACTGGATCCTATTTTCCCCAAATCAACACTAAAGTTTCATTTTTAAAAAATGCTTAGTGCCCATTCTTTACCGATTGACTTTATGTTCAACTACGCATCGGAGACCAAGAGGGGATTCCTCAGGCCTTTGAAATCAGTGTCACAGACCCAGAAAGGCCTTTAAACAGAGGAGAAGCTGAAGACCCCGGAGGGTCCAGGCCCCCAGCACTGTGCCCCCCTCCCCACACTGCCCTCTGGGCCTCGCTGGCCCAGCCTGCTCAGGGTTCTCGGTGCAGTGACCCAGGCCTCCCTGTAACTGGGAAGAGCTGGACACTCACAGGGCAGGAAAGCAGGGTCACAGAGACGAGATCTCCAGGCTGATGTAGAAATCGAGCTTTCCTCCAGATACTCAGAGACCAAGCCACAAGGCCATTCTCCACAGGTGGCGGCTTTCCTGGAAAACCTGGGGCTGCGTGAACCAAGACCTCGGGCCCAGGCAACTGAGCCCAGATCCTCACTGGGTTCAGAAGGTCAGCGCTGTGGCGGGGCCTTTGAACATCTCCACGCAGGCGGAGGCCCAGAGAGGGGAAGTAACTTCCCCAGAGCCACACAGCAGCGGCGGCTACGGCCAGAGCCGGTCCTGGTCACTGCTGCCTCTGGGTGGTGCCCGGCTCACTGTCATGCCCCACCAAGTCTGTAACTTCAAAAAGGCTTGAGTGACATGAATTCAGTTGGGTCACGTGTCCTACGTATCAGGGACGGAGAATCTGTAATGTGTGGGCTGGCGGGAGGAAATGAACATATATTTTTTAAACTTTGATACCATGAGCTTGTTTGCATAACTTTTTTTTTTTTAAAAAAAGGAGAATTGATATTTTCATTACTTTCATATAAAGACAGTTGTGATATGACATAACCATTGTGTACTGGTGCTTCTCAAGTGTTATCTCTTTTGTTTAAAAGTAGGTGCAGATAATTTTGAATTTTGTGATGTTCTAGCTTCCTGAGGACCAACCAACCTCAAACAGCTTTCACGTGCCTTTTAAGAAGGGTGTCGCAGTGGGACCTTCGTGCATTTATTTTTGTCTGTCCGCCGGAGGGTGAGAGGTGGTAAGATGTGTCAAGTTCACTGCCCAGCCCAGTGGTGTGTGTTTGTGTGTGTGTGCGCACACGTGCAATGTGCGTGAGGGACAGACAGGGAGAGAGGAAGGGAGAAAGAGAGAAAGAGGGAGAGAGAGAGACAAAATGATGGAGAGAGATAGAGAAGGGGAGAGAGAGACGAGGAAGGTGAAGAGGAGGGGAGGGGAGGGGAAGGCAGACAGAAACGCAGGGGAGCCTGATCAAAGCTGCCGCTGCCCTCCTCAGCTGTCTCTCGATCACCTGATGCGGGGCTCCCTGCCCCCAGGGTGGCCTTATCTGGGCGGTGCGGGTGGGGTGCAGAGGGGTCCCTGCCTGCTCTGTGAATCCGTGGCTTCCTTTGAGGGTCTGTTATCTGCGTGTCCCACTAGGGGCAGCACAGTGACCTCCAGCAAGCCTCTCACATCCCTGGCCCAGTCAGGACTGCGCCCTAATTCCTTCTCTCATGGGAACTCGGCTACCAGGGTTGGGGCTCCGCCTGTTCCTCTCACTCCAGTAGGGTTGTCACCTGTCTGGGTCAGCAACAGAGGAGAGGGCATGAGGCTGTGAGCGGTGGGTGCAGGTTCAGCATGAAACACATGGGCATCTACGCCCATGGCTGCATCCATGGCAGACATCAATAATCGACCACCAAGCCCTTCCCCTCCCCAAGGACCTCAAAGGACTTCATAGTCCTTCTCAAAACCAGTCCAGGCAGCTGCTGCCAATCACTCACATTTGTCATGTGAGAAAAACCCGTTTGACATCCTTATACCCAATCCTAGTGCCCTCAGAAAACTGTCAATTCTGGCCTCCTTTTTAATTTTAAAATTAGAGTGTCCCCAATCACTTCCTTTTAGTCCAGCCCCTAGGGGAGACAAACCAACCCCAGAAAGCAGGTGATGAGCTGAATTATCACACAGGACTTTTCAGAAAAGCAGTTAGAGTAGGGAATGCTAAATTGCCAGTGTTGGTATAGACTGTCTTGGTCCAACTTTTTGGCCATTTTACAGATGAGAAAACTGAGATCCTGACAGCTCCTGCTCACCCATTGAATTCAGAGAATTCGTTCAAGAGGTGAGGGTAGATCTCTGCACCCACTGGGTGACAGAGTGACCCTGCTCAGTGCTGAGCAAGGTGGAGCTGGAGCTCTGGTGTTAAGAGCTTGTGACCTTTGGTGAGTCACCTGCCACCTCCCGGCAGCCCCTGGTAAAAGGGGAAACTAACCCCGGAACATCCCATCCCTACTTGCAATGTTGGATATTCTGGGAAGGTGATGGTGGGCTTCTGTCTTGAGGCAGAATCTCTAGAGTCAGCCACAAATGTCAGAACCTCTTCTTCTACCAACTTTTACTTAAATCAGGGAATATTGCTCATCCCTCATCCTGAAAAGTCAAGAGGTGGGCAGCTGTTGGCATCATTTCCTCACTTCAGGGATGGGGGAAACAAGGTTTCTGAGGCTCTCTTTTCTTTCCCTTATGATTACCTCGTGGCCCAAGGTGCTTGCTCTACCTCCAGATTTTTCATCTGGATTCCAGTTGGAAGAAGGGGAATGAGCTGGCTAGAAAATTTTCAGGAGCTTTCCCAGAAGCCCCATCCAGACACTACTGTTATCTCATAGGTTAGAACCATGTTCAGAACCATGGTTCCTTGACATCTGCAAGGAGTCTGGAAATACATCCCCCCAACAAAACAGGCATCTCTTAGCAAGAAGAAGGGGTTGAGTGGATTGCGGTATCACTTAGGTGTCTCTGCCCTAGTCATCTTGACCCTCTGTGTCTTGGTTTCATGCTCTGTCAGCAGAACTCAGGAGCATTCATCATTGAGGGGTGAGAATGACCTTACCAACACTGCCCCCCACCCGCCTCCCCAGGTGACGGGGGTCCCTGAGTCCTTCGAGTCCCTCCCCCTTTGCAAGGCATCATAGCTTTCCCCTCCATACTCAGGACACTTCTAGACCCACTTTCTTGCAAATAAATCAAGTGCCCTTCTTGACCAGAGTGTGTGCAAAGGCAGTCCCCCTACCCGCCACCCCATCCTGTCTGTGTAGACCCAGGGATAAGCTTTTTAACACTTTTGTGTTTGAATTCAGCTCAGGAAATTTATGGTTCCTTTAATTTCTTCTGGAACATGAGTTACTCCTGGGCACAGATCCTGAAAAGAGAAGCTTTCTGAGCTTTTCCAGGCTTCACCCCACCCATTTTCCAGCTAAGCCCCCAAAAGAGAACTTGGGAGGACACACAGCCCAGGTGGCTCCCAGCATCTGCCTGATGGAGCCCATGGTGCCTCCAGCAGAGGGGCAGATTCAAAAGACTTAGACCATCACTTCTCAGTTTCAATGATAAGAGAAAGGCCTCCTGTTTGTCAAAGTGAGAAAAAGTGGAAATCATTTTTTTAAGAAATTAAAAAGACAAAAGCTCACCATCTAAAAACAGATCAGGCAGAGCACCCAGAGCCTTTGAGAATAGTCAGCCTATTCAGCATCCGTCAGTGCCTGCCTTTTTGGTTGTCATGGTAACGGGACAGCTGCTTACAGGTTGGTACCCAAGCACCTTGTCCAGACGGGGGCCAGGAATCCTACAGAGGGACCTCAGTTTTCCCAAAAGGCCCCAGGCTTCCTTTCAGGAAAGTTTACTTCTAAGCTTGGCAACCAGAGCTCAGGGAGGCAGCCCTTCTTCCTGTTCTGATGGAAATGAGAGGGAAGAAACAAACAGGGCCTGCAAGTGGACGCTGACTTCTTCCAAAAGCCCATGGCATGAAGTCCTGGTCTTGTTTTTAGGTGATGAAACCAGAGGACAGAGAGGGTTAGCAGTCTCCCTAAAAGCAACCAGCTAGTGGGCGAGAGGTCGAGCTGGGACTTGCACCATGGATAACGGGCTCCAGGTGTCTCCTCTTCAGCCTCAGCTGCTTTTCTTTCCTTGGTAGGCCTGGGCTGCTGCTGCTTTGGTAGCTGGTTAGCTAGTTGAAGGGCTTCCCAAATGGCTCAGTGGTAATGAATCCCTCCGCCAGGGCAGGAGATGCAGGTTCAATCCCTGGGTTGGGAAGCTCCCCTGAGAAGACAATGGTGACCCACTCCAGTATTCTTGCCTGGGAATTCCCATGGATGGAAGAGCCTGGTGGGCTACAGTCCATGGGGTCGCAAAGAATCGGACACGACTGAGCATGTGTTCACGGCGGCTAGTTGAGGGTAATGTCCCAGAGCAGGACTTCTTTCCGATGCTCAGTCCCCCAGGGAGCTGGCAACACCAGGGTGACATGCCGGGAGACGGAGGCAGGGTGCTTCCCTCCCCTGCAAAAATAGAAACAGACCGCCTCTGCAGGGCAGCTGGAGGGCAGGGTCGGCTTTGGGCTGTGGCTGCCTGTAGGGCTGTTCTGATTCCTTCTACTGGAGGGAAGAAAGAGGCGTTTTCTCTGCAGAAACAGTGGCCTTGCATGTTCTAGAAGTTTCGTGGGTGAGGAAGAAATGGACAGAGAAGTTTTGTGTGAACGTGGTGTGTGTGTGTGCATGTGTGTGTGGGAAGTGGGAACGGGTGTGTTCTACACACTCCTCTCCACCCAGAAGCACAGAGGCGCAGCCCCTGTTTCCTGCCCTGGGCTTGGGGACAACAGATCCACCAGCCCGTGGTCTCTGGGACCCTCAGGGTGACCACGCTGGACCCAGGACGTGTCCCCTGATTCCAGCACTTAATGTCTCTTGAGGGGAGCCACCGGCTGGTCTCCCCACAAAGGGGAGGGCAGCTGACCCCCGAGGTCTCTGCCTTCTGAAAAACTCCCTGAGGCTGGTTTGGAAACATGCCTTCTCTTTTTACTGGACTGGCGCACAACCTCCTCGGAGAGGAGGACTCCATTCACGGGGTCCTAGTTTGCCCATTTCTATCTTATTCTGTGTATCTCTCTATGTCTGTTAGAAACCCGTGATGTTCAAAGAGGCTGAAAAAAACAACAGGAGATAATCATCGAACAGCTCGAGAATGCTGGCTTCTGTCCATTTTTCTGCTCTCAACCACTATTTCTTAAAACATTTATGATCTCAATGTATGTGGATGAGGAATGACTAGCTCTGCGTTCACTCTTCAATTATGTTTGATTTTGTAGGGCTCCTCTGAGGAAGGATCAGCTTTGATTCTTTTCATTTGTTTATGTATGTTCATTCCATGTTTTCTTCCAGGAAAGGTTTAAGGCAAGATTTGAGTGTATACATGGTTAACATGGTCATTGTAGGTCTAGAAATAACCTGTTCATTGAGCATACAATCTAGTTTTAACCAATAAATGGACTGGCTAATTTTTAAAAAAATGTATCCAGGATCCAAAGGAAGGAAGGAAGAAACCAGTGGCTGATCATAGAATATGTTGAGCACCTAAGATGACGGAAGCAGGAAAAATGGCAAGTTTTTAGTATGAGCTTTGGAGGTATCACTATCCCCCACCCGCCCATTTCAAGTCCAGAAGACCAACCCTCTCATCCCAAAACACAAGAGCCTGATAGATTTGTTAGTTTCTCTTGTCCCCCTCTCCCAAGTCGGGGCTCGGGAACCAGAGGGTCCCACACCTCCCCAGAACCCCATGTGGAGGCATCGCCACCTTCCTGCAGCCTGTCTACCATTAGTCAAATCCACAGAGGCAAAAATCAGCCCATCCTTGCCCTTGAAATCCAGTAACACTAGCCTAGTACTGACCAGCTATTCATGTGGCTGGACTGGTCTGGTTAAGGCTGGGCGAGCCAGGTGAGGGCATGGTTCAGTGTGTGTATGTGTATGTGTGTGTGTGTGGATGCTGTGTTCGAGGGTTTTGTCGTCAAAAGCAAACTAATTTTTCATCATTGTTTAAAATGTCCTACTATGTAAACTGTAGGCACGGGGACCATATTCACTCCTGTCGTATTATTTGTGCTGGTGAAACATGCATTTGTAACAAATTAAGCTTTCTGGGAAGGCAAGCAGAGGGGGAGCCCAATGACTGCCTTGGAACATGTGTGTCTTATCTCAGTTCATATCAAGTCCAAAAGCAGCCAAGAGCCTCCCCTGCCTTCCCTGCTGGGGGCCGGGAGGGACTCCAGGGCCCTTGGAATTTCTCCTCTGCTCTGTTTTAAAGTCGCGTGAAGCTTCCGTCCCCTTCCTGTTGTTCAAGCTGGAAATGGCCGTGTTCTCAAAGATGGCTCAACATTTTGGCGGTTGCTTTGTTTCCTACAATGTATCTGCCTTATGTTTGGAAATAAAAATCTCTATTTTGGCCTATGAAGTGCTGTGTGGTTTGCAAGTTTCTTTTTCTGAAATTAAAGGGTGTGTTTGAAGAGTTTATAAGGAGAAAGATGCGGTGTGGCCAAGGCTGACTGAGGGATGAACCCTGATTTCCAGGCAGAACGAGGGCCCGGTTTATGCAGGGGTTGGGGTCAAGGCAATAGCATCTCTCAGTCCAGCGTGGGCATCGCATCAGCTGGGAAGCATCTTCTAAAGCTCTGCCTGCATCTCCCCAGACCTCCTGGGTCACAGGGTCAGGGATGGGGACAGACCAAGCAGATTTTAGAAATTCCAAAATGCATGCTGACTAGAGAAATGGCCCCAAACAGATCCAGGCACAGGGAGCTAACAGAAGGTTTCTTCTAACACTGCTCCCAGCCCCTGGATCAGAGCCCCATTGCGAAGGTTTGTTTAACAAACAGTTCTTAGGCTCCGGGATCTGGTTTCCTAACCCACAGCGCATTGGAAGCTGCAAGCAAAGGACACATTTTTAGAATCAGGAGAAGGGCAATCCCGAGCCCAGGTTCCAGGAAAAGTCTTAAGAAACCAGCAAGGAAACCCAATTGATGAAGGCTCCTAATTTAGGGCCCCAGCTTGCCAAGAAAAAAGAAGCTATGTTCAGAATCTGCTGACAAAGGCAGAGATGTGTTTACTTCAATCTAGAACACGTTCCAGGAGAAGGATTTAAAACAGAAAGGCTAGGACTTCCCTGGTGGTCCAGTGGTTAAGAATCTGCCTTCCAATGCCAAGAACACAGGTTCTGTCCCCGCATGTCCCAGGGCAACTAAGTCCACACAATGAAGACCCAGCACAGCTGAAAAACAACAGCCACCCCCTCTCCCTGCCACTGCCCCCCAAAAAACCAGAAAGTCTCTGCCCCTTGCATAATTTATTCCCCACATTTAAAAAATCGGCCATTGTTTTAATAATGCATGTAATAGTTTTTTGTTATCTTAGGAAATCCCCCTCACCTTTTGGGAGGAGAGAGAGAAGTGATGTGTGTATAATCCCTCATTCCTAACGTGCTGGGAAAAGGTAGAACCAGGTTCTAGACTCTTCCTTAACCGAAGCAGCATCCAGACAGTGAATAAGAAAGATCTGGAACCTTCTAATGGAAGCCTGGGTTCCACAGCACATGCCCTAGGGTTCGTTGAAATCACTCTCTGAGGTTACCCCCACTCCGATCTTAACATGCTTTTCTTTAAATTTATTTTCTTCTTTTTAAAAAATGTTTACTGAAATATAGTTGCATTATAATGCTGTGTTAGTTTCAAGTGTACAGCAGTGATTCTTTATATATATACATATATATATATATTATTTTTTAGGTTCTTTTCCATATGCCAGGTTATTACAAGACATTGAGTATAGTTCCCTGTGCTCTACATCTGAGTTTTTGACTTGGTAGAGCAGCTCTGCAGACAAAGATCAAAGAATGGAACTGTCTGTTCTGTTTGGAGGGGGTCCTTGATGGCCACAGGTCACCCTTGTTGAATGGCGACCAGTGACAAAAGACAGAATGACTTTTCACCGTCAGACTCCGACAAGAACAGGATTTGTTTGCTACAAGGAACTTCGAACCGGAAGAAGCGAATCCACCAGGCGTCTCAGGGTAAGGCGGTATACCTCTTTTTTCTTCTTTTGCTGTGCTGAGTATTCGCAGCTGCACAGGCTTCTCTCTGGTCGTGGTGCACGGGCTTCTCTCTGGTCGTGGTGCATGGGCTTCTCATCGCGTGGCTGCTCTTGCCGCAGAGCCCTGGCTTCAGTAGCTGCAGCACGTGGCCTCTAGAATGCAGGCTCGTAGTTGTGGCACACGGGCTTAGTTACCCTAAGGCCTGTGGGAGCTTCCTGGGCCAGGGATCGAACTCGTGTCTTCTGCACTGGCTGGCAGATTCTTTACCACTGAACCACCAGGGAAGCCCCGGCCGCATACCCTTGAACAAACCCTTACATTCTTGGGGCCAGAGATATAGAAGCCTCGCTCTCCTAATCTCCTAATTAGTTCTCAAAAAGATAAAACATATCCTTTGCCCCTTAGGTGAATATAGAATTGGTCATGGTGTTCCTGATTTTAAGAAGCTTTAATTTGCATAATGGAATAGTATGCCGGGCATCATATATGGTAATTAAGCATGCTATACATGTTTATTTCTACAACAGCGGCTTCCAATCTTGGGTCAGAAGCTTCAGCGTTAAAACACTGATTCAGTGGGAAAACTAGATTCAGTCTCTTTTGTTTTAATTTCACACCTTTGGGGGAATCTAACCCACTGTGAAAGTTACATTAAACACACACATGGTTTCTAAACCTTTACAGAACTCTCTCCTACTCCTGGCTGGGTGATTAACTCATTTTTATGACTATGCTTTTTTTTTCTTTTTCCCACAACCAGGCATGCTATGGAAGTAATTATCTTACCTCTGTTTTCATCTGTGGCTTCCAAGCCTAGCCGTGACATGTTTAATTGGAGAGATTCATCATCTTTCGTTGGAAACCCCTTGGTGAGGACATTATTCACTGCTTGGCCTTGGCCCCTTCCATCACCGTCTCGCCAACCCTGGCTCCAACAGCTCCTGCCATGACCTTTCTCCACCCTGCTTCCCCCAATTACACACTGAGATGGGCCACTGGCTTGAAGCCTCCATCACTGGTATGGCCATTGCCCTTACCCGTACATCCTAGTACCTGCTCCCAGCTCCCGCTAGGTCTTCATTGCAGCTTCTGCTGCCAATTTCTAACAGGAGGGCTCCTCTACCAATGGATATCAAGGGTAATTGTTCCAAATTGTCCTGCCGCATGGCCTCTCTCACTTGGAGGGTACATTTTTCCCATCCTTGAGCATGTGCAAATAATTGAGGCCCTTTTGCTTTGGAATAAGCTGACGAGATGACAAAAAGAAAAGTAAAATGTAAAAAAGGAAGCCAAATGGAAGGTGGTAGCCTGGATTGCATCCCGGAATAATCAGAGGACATTGGCCGAACACTTGATGAAATGCAAATGAAGCCTGTTGCCCTGTTAATAATACTGGCCAGTGTTAGTGTCTTGGTTTTGAAAAATTTCCCATGTGACATATGACGTGAGCGTTAGATGAGATCAGGTGAAGGATATATGGGAACTTTGTGCTCTTTTTGCAACTTTTCTAAAATTATTCCAAAATAAATGTTTTTAAAATATAGATTTTTATGGCCTTGGAAAAAAATATGAGCATAATTTTTTGCCCTTAATGTGAAGGCTTAAAATGGGGATGACTGTTCTCGGAGCAGGATTGGAGGCAACCTGATCTGTGTTTGGCTCTTAGTAACTGCATCACAATCTCAATCGACCTTGAGAAAGTTCTCCAATCTTCCTGAGTGATTCAAAGAAATGTGGTTGTGGGGTTGAATGAGGCTCTACTGAAGAGCTTGTACAGGGCTTGGCACAGAATAAACACAACATCGGGAGCTATTTATTCAACTCCCTTCCTAGTGGCTTCCTCAGTCATGCTAGGCAGGTTCAGAAGAAGTGTCATGTTTTAGCCATCTGAACTTGGAGTTTCTAGGATACTTAGCTTGATTTCAAAGTACTTCCCTGTATCAACTGTTAGGGGTTTGGGGTGTCCCCTGTGGGCTTGCAAGTGTGCTAGAGATACTTGTTGGGGGAGATTCTGGAATCAGGATTCAGTTGCAGACAATAGAATCCACTCTAACCAGTATGAGAAAGCATTCATTATGAGATGTTAGGCCGATGGGGCTCAAAGAGTCAGTCGACTTGGAAACTGAACAACAACAAAATTAGGTGGTTTGCAAAATTGTTAGAAAAAATTGAAGTAGTGGGCTGTAGTCTGAGAATCCAGGAATAGTTTTGGCCCTGGGACCTCTCTGCCTTTTCCATGAGGAAGAAAGAAGCGCTCATGATGGTAAGAAGCTCCCAAACCAGGAAGCTACTGAGTGAAGTCTCATGGTCTCCATGCCATCCTCAGCAGCAAAACAGATACCCCATGTCAGGCTGTCTCCTCGGCGCTCCCCTTCCGTACTGAGAGTTGTGCAGGAGAATCTGAATGAGCAAAAACCCAGGTCACATCTAGAACCTGGCAGCAAAGGAGTTGGGAAATGTCATTTTAGCTTTCTCCTTTCTGCTTTACAGGAAGGCATCCTGCAAAGGAGTCTAATGAGTGATGAAGGAGCAAAATCCATTTGGTGCCCCGTAGTCCACACCTCTGGAGACTTCATGTCTGTGCACACTCCCATTTCCATATCTAAACTTCCAAGCAGAAACCATAGCAGAAATAATAAGATCACACTCCATCTAATGCCATTACCTCTTTATGAACAGGGGCATGCTTAGCAACATGTCACTAGTCAGCTCTTTTTTTTATTTCTATGCTCTATCATTTTTCCTGTTTCATTCATAATCTTGACTTAATGCCCTGGAGGCTGAAAATTAAATTAGAAGGTTCAGTTCAGTTCAGTTCAGTCACTCAGTCATGTCTGACTCTTTGTGACCCCATGAATCGCAGCACGCCAGGACTCCCTGTCCATCACCAACTCCTGGAGGTCACTCAGACTCACATCCATCGAGTCAGTGATGCCATCCAGCCATCTCATCCTCTGTCGTCCCCTTCTCCTCCTGCCCCCAATCCCTCCCAGCATCAGAGTCTTTTCCAATGAGTCAACTCTTCACATGAGGTGGCCAAAGTACTGGAATTTCAGCTTTAGCATCATTCCTTCCAAAGAAATCCCAGAGCTGATCTTCAGAATGGACTGGTTGGAAACCACCCCCATTCCTGCCACCATGCCCAAGTGGTTCATGAGTGGGCACTGGGGTAGCTGGAGGAGGAGGCTGCGTGATGTCCACGGGATGGCCCACCTTGTCCACCTGGCTATCGGGAACCTCTTTGGCATAGACAGACTTTTGGTGAACACTCCTAGACCCCACCCACACCTTTACACTCAGTATCCATCCCGGAAGGGCTACCCACAAGTCTCTTCCTCCCTCCTCTTTGTTATCAATCCTCAGTCTTTAAACTCTTTTCAAGCCCTCGATCATCGTTAAGTCAAGAAGACTTCCCTTGTGGGCTTCCCAGGTGGTGCTAGTGGTAAAGAACTTGCCTGCCAGTGCAGGAGACATACAAGACACAGGTTCGATTCCTGAGTCAGGAAGATCCCCTGGAGAAGGAAATGGCAACCTACTCCAGTATTCACGCCTGGAGAATCTGATGGACAGTGGAGACTGGCAGGCTACAGTCTGCTGTCACAAAGAATCAAAAAGAGTTGGACTCAACTGAAATGACTCGGCACGCATGCACAGACTTGGCGGGTGGTCCAGTGGCTAAGATTCCTGCTCCCAAAGCAGGGGGCCCAGTTCCATCTCTGGTCAGGGCCACAACTGAAGATCCCACATGCCAGAACTAAGACAGGGCACAGCTAAAGAAATGAATAAATTTTTAAAAACTTAAGGAAAGAATATTTAAGTAAAGAATACCTAAGGTCAGGTATGAATAAAATGGTGAACAAAATACTAACCTCCTGCCTCCCTGGAGCATACTTTCTAGTGCTGGCTGTTGCATTAAGCCATGTAGATTTGTACTCCCAGTGACTTCACAAAAAAAATTCAGCTCAAAGATGTACGTGGGAATCCTCCTCCCCCACTGTCTTTCGTCATCAGCTTCCCACAGGGTTATGATCCTACAGAACAATATATTGTCCAAGACCAAATCCTTTTCTCCTAAGACAATTGGTCATAGGAACCTCCAGGTGAGGCCATGGGGGAGTAGGTTGAGGGGAACGGGGCTGTGTAGCATGGGAAGGTGCCCTGGGGTGTGAACCACATGTATTTGGCTCATATGGTGACCAAACAAGGCAGTGGGCAAAGACTGCAGGCCTGGGCACTCATCCAGGAACTGGCCCATGGCATTGTTGTTGCTATTCAGTCACTCAGTCGCGTCCAACTCTTTGTGACCCCTTGGACGGCAGCACGCCAGGCTTCCAGTCCTTCACCATCTCCCAGTGTTTGCTCAAATTCATGTCCATTCAATCAGTGATGCCATCCAACCATCTCTTTCTCTGTCTCCCCCTTCTCCTCCTCCCCTCAATCTTTCCCAGCATCAGGGTCTTTTCCAGTGAGTTGGCTCTTCGCATCAGGTGGTCAAAGTATTGGAGTTTCGGTTTCAGCATCAGTCCTTCCAGTGAATATTCAGGGTTGATTTCCTTTAGGAAATCAAGTCAGTGATGCCATCCAGCCATCTCATCCTCTGTCGTCCCCTTCTCCTCTTGCCCCCAATCCCTCCCAGCATCTTTGAGTCTTTTCCAGTGAGTCAGCTCTTCACATGAGGTGGCCAAAGTACTGGAGTTTCAGCTTTAGCATCATTCCTTCCAAAGAAATCCCAGAGCTGATCTCCTTCAGAAGGGGCTGATTGGATCTCCTTGCAGTCCAAGGGACTCTCAAGAGTCTTCTCCAACACCACAGTTCAAAAGCATCAATTCTTTGGTGCTCAGCCTTCTTTATGGTCCAACTCTCATATCTGTATGTGACTACTGGAAAAACCATGGCTTTGACTAGATGGATCTTTGTTGGCAGAGTGATGTCTCTGCTTTTGAATACACTGTCTGGATTTGTCACAGTTTTCCTTCCAAGGAGCAAGCGTCTTTTTAATTTCATGATCCATGGCACTGGGGTCAGACAAGGTGTGGTTCCCACTCATGGTGAGATGAAGCGGTGGGCTCCTGACCCTTGAGCAACACCCTTGCTGTAGTTTGCCTTCATCTTCTGCTCCTGGGACGCAGCCCCTCCTATGACAGCTCTCTGTGATAGAGCTTCCTGTACCTGGGACCTGACACTCCGTCTCTGAAAACCAATTTGTGACTATTGTTCTGCACCTTCTCACGCAACACCTGCACTTGCTCTTGGTTTCCTGTTTCCATCTCTCTTCCATCAGCTCCTGTGCCCCTGTTGTCTTTGCTCTGGTTTCTTTCTTTTTGGCCTTGCAGCCTGTGGAATTTTAGTTCCCTGACCAGGGATCGAACTTGCACCCCTTGTGTTGGAAACACGGAATCTTAACCACTGGACCTCCAGGGAAGTCCCTTTTGCTCCCATTTCTGGTTCCATAAATTCAGATTTGTTTTGATGCTCATATCCTCCAAAACAGGGACTGGCCTGTGAGTCAATCTCAGTTAATGATTTAAAAATTTTTAAATAGTTATATGTTTAAATGGTTATATAAGTACCTATGTAACATCTTCAAGTTTGCCTCTTAGCCTATCAAAGTCTAAAATATTTCCTACTTGGCCTTCTGGGGAAGTGTTTGTCAACCCATGCTCATGGTATTGCTTGTACAATTTCCCACCCAGCCACTGCATGTATCTGAGCTGTTCACCATCACCACCACCAGCCTCCTGCCATACACACAATCCCATCCAGGTCCTTCTGTAAAACCAGTTTCCCTGGCTGGCTCGCCTTGACTCCCTTGAAGGGGATCAGGGAAAAAGCACATTGGACAGGGCATCAGGAGAAATTGCTTCCAGCCCCCAGCAATGGCCACTAACTTGCTTTGCGACTCTTGGTTAACTCAAGTAGCTTTTCTGCTCCTCCGTTCCCTCTCTGTCGAGTGGGCAGTGCAGGTGTGAATTACTCTGGAGACTGCCCACAGCAGTGTTGGCCCTTTTCAAACCATGGATCACGTCCTCACAAGGAACACAGGGAGAGAGCCACGCACCAGGCAGGACTGAGGAACCTCAGGATGGAGCCCACGATTCGTCCTTTATGCTGGGACCGGGGACAAGGAGCCATGGAGGCACGTGTGCACACCCACACAGACACACGCTACACACACGTGATACCTGCATACACTTGCACATATACTCAACATACACCTGCAGGCAGCATGCACATGTCACACACGCACCAAACACACACTTACGTGCACACATACAGACACACTCACACCACACCCAGACATCACAGACACACAGAGGCAGACACACATCACACTCAGAGGCACACCCCGCACCACGGATGCACAGACCCACAGAGACACCTGTGACTTTTCATGGGTCATTAAACAGGGAGCTCCCCCACCCCCGCTGTTCTGGGGCATATCCCTGGGGAGCCCTCCTTGACTCCTGGCTTGATTAAGTCAGGTCTTCAAGAAACCAGAAAATTAAATTTGGGGCCGTTTCTCTGTTCCGGATATTGTGCATAATTTGAGGATTACTCTGGGCAAGGAAAAGAGAATGAACTTTCTCTTTTAAAAAACTGGGCTTGAAAAGGAAAATCCTGTTTTGAGGGTTAACGAGCATGCTGGCGGGTGAGGTCAGGACGGGTGGGACCAGAGAGCCATAGCTGAGCACCAACCAGATCGCCTGCTGGGGTCAGGCCAGTAATGCAGGGGCTATAAAGAAAGAGATTGCATTTAATTAAAGAAACATCTTCTTACAATCTTGGTTTTGCTGAAACGCATGTCCAACCCAGACCAAACACCTAGAGGGCCAAACACAAATTGTGTAGTTGGGGTTGCTAGAAAACCTTCCATGAGTTACCTTTTAACGCGTGTCAGAACACGAATTCATCCAGAAGTTGGGGGAAGGGAGGGAGGGAGTCCTTCATTTGATGGGTCTTGCATACCATAGGCAGAGAAGGCAATGGCACCTCACTCCAGTACTCTTCCCTGGAAAATCTCATGGACAGAGGAGCCTGGAAGGCTGCAGTCTGTGGGGTTGCTAAGAGTTGGACACGACTGAGCAACTTCACTTTCACTTTTCACTTTCATGCATTGAAGAAGGAAATGGCAACCCACTCCAGTGTTCTTGCCTGGAGAATCCAGGGACGGGGGAGCCTGGTGGGCTGCTGTCTATGGAGTCGCACAGAGTCGGGCACGACTGAAGTGACTTAGCAGCAGCAGCAGCATACCTTAAGAAGATGATAATAAAATACTCGCAGCTTGTCGGGGACTTCGATGCACATTGCTTGGTTCTTCCAATAGACATCAAAGTTATGACTATGTCTAACCCCCAGACCATTAACTGGGTGTAGAAGTAAGAACAAGGCCCTAAGGATAATAGAGCAGAATTGGAGAATCTTGAGCAAGATCTCTCAGCCCAGAGGTGCTTGAATGACTTCCCAAAGCACTGTGTTAAGAAGGACTCTGAGGGTGTAACTGAGCAAAGAACTCCAAGCGCTCTTGGCGTGATCTTTCACAGTGGGAGTGAGAGGATGAGGGATTGGGAGGTGGAGGTGTGGGGGGCCGTGGAGGGGGCACCCATTCTGCATTCTTTCCTTTAGCCTTAGTTTATTTATCTGTAAAAGTGAAGGGCTTGCCCTCCATCTGAGCTCATAAACACACACCGATAGAACACAGAAAGGAAGCCCAAGTGAGAGACTAAACGAAGCATAAAAAATATCATGAAGGAAGCTTCTTGGGGACCCTGCCCCGTTGTCATGTGGGTACCCAAGCTTTGGGTTCCTGAGTCTGACAGTTTCGAGATCATTAAAGATTTCAGATTTTAAGTTACGAAATGGGTTAAACTAGACCATTGTCTTATATTATAGTATGAGTTTATGGTCTTTGATGGCCATCCATTTCTGTAGTTTCTTTGAACTACAGAAATGAACATTTAGTGTGGACCATCTTGTCTTGACTTTGAAATATTGCAGAGACACAGCATTGTATATCTCTTTCAGCCCTTACTTGAGTAAACACAAGTAAATACCAGGGAAGCCTCAAATACAGCTCCATAATCTTTCTAAAAATAAAGCAATTTATCAGGAGTCTGACTACTTACCCAACCTTTTGTTATTAACCTGTTTATGGATCTTATATTTTTCAGAGTTAAGATGTATTTTTGGCATGTGGCCACTGGTAATAAGCTTAAAAATAAAAAGTGAAAAAAAAGATTTCAGATCTTAAAGTTTTAAAAAAAACTATTTTTAAGTGGCAATTAGTTTGAATACTTAAAAAATACCTGTGCAAAGTGTGTGTGTGTGTGTGTGTGTGTGTGTGTGTGTGTGTGTGTATTTTGGCTGGATATGGCCCCAGACCTTTGCTTTGTCTCCTTTGGTCTTAATGATCCCAAAGATTCCTTTCAACTCAAAACTTTTAAAAGTCTGTATGGGTTGCAGATCCACAGACCGCATGCTTGTGGTATGTTTCTTAGTGGATCCACTGTTCTAAACCTGTCCCTCATCCCCTTGGCCTAAGATCAATCTAAGCACCTACTGTGTGCCCACCATCAGGCTTTTGCATACTTTATTGTACTCAAGCTTCACAATGACTCTCCCATTTTTGTGACAGAAGACACAGGCTCCGAGATGTTACAGACTCACCCAAGGCTGCACCGCACATAACAAAATTAAAATTTAGTCCTTGGTGATTTTTCAAGCTCTTGGCATTTTTAGGGTGGACATTCCCTGACACAGCACTAGCAGAAAAATGCTCTCTAACACAGATAACTACACAAAGCCACTGAGGGCATGGACCCAATGTCACATGTAGATCCACTGCGTATTTCCAGTGCTCAAAGGATTGTAACTTGATCCTCTTTGGTGAGGATAACCCCGAAGGCGTTATCACGGCTGAGCGGGTATCAGAGCCCCCTGGGCCAGCAGTCCCTTGGCTGACTTCCAGCCCATAAATTGTCCTAAATGGCCTCCTGGTTTTGGCTGTTGGTAGAGGGTGGGAGATGGAGAGGCCCTGAGAGGCAGTATCTTTCCCATCTGTTCCACATTATGACGCTGTTAAATATTTCATGCTCTCCATTGTCCCAGCAAACACAAACAGAACTAATCTCTGTGCTTAAGCTTCCTTGACTGACATTGCCGGTGATTAAACAACGTACTTATTTTCCGATAACTGGGGAGGACTGGTTCTTCAGGAGGTTTGGAAGAGAAATAGGTTCTCATCCACAAAGCTGAGTGAGGATCCTCCTCATGCTGACAGGGTAGAAAAAAGTGGCATCCTAAAGATGAGGGTGGGGATGAGAGAGGCTTTGCAGCTGTTTCTGCCTTGGAGATGAGACCTAGAGGGGACAAAAGGTTTTCTGGATGTCCATTTATCCATCCATCCATCTATCCATCTATTTATCCATTCATTCATCCATCCATTTATTTATCCATCCATCCATCCGTCCATTTATTTATCCAGCCAGCCAGCCAGCCATGCATCATTTTATCCTCGTTGCTGCAAGGGAGCCACAAGCCAAGGGACGTATGTGGCCTCTAGAATCTAGAAAAGGCAAGGAATTGATTCTCCCTTAGAATCTCCAGAAGGAACCCAGCCCTGCTGACACCTAGGTTTTAGCTCCATTTTCGGACTTTTTATTAGTTTTTGTAAGATTATTAAGATAACTTTTAAGATAATTAATCCATCTTATTTTAAGCCACTAAGTATGCAGTGGGGCTTCCCTGGTGGCTCAATTGGTAAAGAATCTGCCTGCCATGTGGGAAACCTGGGTTTGATCCCTGGGTTGGGAAGATCCCGTGGAGGAGGGTGTGGCAGCCCACTCCAGTATTCTTGCCTGGAGAATCCCTATGGACAGAGGAGCCTGGTGGGCTACAGTCCATGGGGTCTTGAAGAGTCGGCCTGAGCAGCTAAGCACAGCACAAGACGTGGTGGTTCGTTACGCAGCCGTAGGAAAGCAAATTACAGCCTCACAGGAGCATTAAGTGAGCTAATATATAAAAAGCACAGTGTTGTCACATAGCAAGTACTCATAAAATTGTTTCTCTTATTTTTATTGTTACCACTCTTAGGACATGCTGTCCTCTGAGGAGCCCTCAGCCTAGTGGGGGATAGGAACACGTGCCTAACTTGATAAACCCTGGATAAAGAGAAGATAAAGAGAAGCCCCAAAGGGTGAGTGCTGCTGCTGCTAAGTCGCTTCAGTCATGTCCGACTCTGTGGGACCCCATAGACGGCAGCCCACCAGGCTCCCCTGTCCCTGGGATTCTCCAGGCAAGAACACTGGAGTGGGTTGCCATTTCCTCCTCCAATGTGTGAAAGTGAAAAGTGAAAGTCAAGTCACTCAGTCATGTCCGACTTGTAGTGATCCCATGGACTGCAGCCCACCAGGCTTCTCCGTCCATGGGATTTTCCAGGCAAGAGTCCTGGAGTGGGGTGCCAGGGTGAGTGAGGCTGCAGAATTGCTGTCTGAGACTGCCCATGGGCACTCCGGAGCTACAGAAGGACAAGGGGGTGCCTTACCCTCTCGTCCTAATGTCATGGGTGGCGTCTGAGCATCTTAGTCTGATCCAGAGCAGACCACAAGCCTGATGGAGATAAGAGGTCTGTGTACTCTCCAGGGGTAGGGGCTGCTGGCTGCATTCTGAGCAAACCATCCTCCCACACTCCCTGCAGTTTCCAATCTGCTCCCTCAGGCTCTGACATATTTAAATCATCTTTAATCCTCAAAATAATCCTCTTTTGTTTCCTCAGCACCATTTTTGTTTCAAAGTGGAAATAACAGGTTTTGTGGATTTTTTTCTGATTGAAAAATGTGATGCATGATCATTGAAACAAATCTGGTAGACAAAGGAGGTACAATTCTGTTATTTTCTAAAATGCTATTAATACTTGCTATTGGTGGGTGGAGCATCCCGAACCGTCACTCTGCCTTTGTCCTCTCCCTCTGGTGTGTCACAATAAACTATGGAAAATTCTGAAAGAGATGGGAATACCAGACCACCTGATCTGCCTCTTAAGAAATCTGTATGCAGGTCAGGAAGCAACAGTTAGAACTGGTCATGGAACAACAGACTGGTTCCAAATAGGAAAAGGAGTACGTCAAGGCTGCATATTGTCACCATGTTTATTTAACTTATATGCAGAGTACATCATGAGAAATGCTGGACTGGAAGAAACACAAGTTGGAATCAAGATTGCCGGGAGAAATATCAATAACCTCAGATATGCAGATGACACCACTCTTATGGCAGAAAGTGAGGAGGGGCTAAAAAGCCTCTTGATGAAAGTGAAAGTGGAGAGTGAAAAGGTTGGCTTAAAGCTCAACATTCAGAAAACGAAGATCATGGCATCTGGTCCCATCACTGCATGGGAAATAGATGGGGAAACAGTGGAAACAGTGTCAGACTTTGTTTTTCTGGGCTCCAAAATCACTGCAGATGGTGACTGCAGCCATGAAATTAAAAGACGCTTGCTCCTTGGAAGGAAAGTTATGACCAACCTAGATAGCATATTCAAAAGCAGAGACATTACTTTACCAACAAAGGTTCGCCTAGTCAAGGCTATGGTCTTTCCTGTGGTCATGTATGGATGTGAGAGTTGGACTGTGAAGAAGGCTGAGCGCCGAAGAATTGATGCTTTTGAACTGTGGTGTTGGAGAAGACTCTTGAGAGTCCCTTGGACTGCAAGAAGATCCAACCAGTCCATTCTGAAGGAGATCAATCCTGGAATTTCTTTAGAAGGAATGATGCTAAAGCTGAAACTCCAATATTTTGGCCACCTCATGCGAAGAGTTGACTCATTGGAGAAGACTCTGATGCTGGGAGGGATTGAGGGCAGGAGGAGAAGGGGACGACAGAGGATGAGATGGCTGGATGGCATCACTGACTCGATGGATGCTAGTCTGGGTGACCTCCGGGAGCTGGTGATGGACAGGGAGGCCTGGCGTGCTGCGGTTCATGGGGTCGCAAAGAGTCGGACACGACTGAGCGACTGATCTGATCTGATCTCTGGTGTGTCATTTATCAGGACCCTCCCACTCTCACCCTGGGTGGGTTGCTGTCCATGCCTTGGCTCTTGCCTTGCCAGGTGATGTGTTTGACCACCAAGATGATAGCGGATGTGAGAGAAAGCGGAAACTTGGAAGTACTTGAACTCTTGCATGTATATGGGAACATGTCTAGGCTAGTTGGCTGGAGGATGGGAGTCTTGTGGCCAGGGTCCAGCATGGCTCCAGTTGACAGTCAGCTGACATTGGACCTGTGAGTAAGCCCAGCCAGAACCAGAAGAACTGCCCAGCTGAGCCCAATCTAAGTCACTGACCCCACATATTCACTGACTATATACATACTTACTGTTTTGAGCAGTTGGATTTGGGGACAGTTTTTCATGTTGCATTATTGTTATACTAGATAACTGGTACAGAGTAATGGGCTTCCTTGGTGGCTCAGTTGGTAAGCAATCTAACTGCAATGCAGGAGACTTGGGTCTGATCCCTGTGTCAGGATGATCCCCTGGAGAAGGGAATGGCTACCTGCCCAGTGTTCTTGCCTGGAGAATTCCACTGCAGAGTAGCCTAGTCCATGCGGTCACAAAGAGTCAGACATGACTGCACGACTAACACTTTTGCTTTCATAGAATAATAATTATAACAACTTCCAATTTATTACATGCTGGGTTCAGTACTAAATCCTTTTTAAACATCAGTGTTTCTTACTGACACACCCGGGTGAGAATCCCCTAGCAGCTTTTAGAATGTCCCAGAGTCCCAACTTAGCTTTACTTAATACGGGGGGCGGAAATAAACCTGAAGGGGCCTGAGAACCTGTACTTTCGCCATCTCTCCCTTGATTCCTGTGCATCCTAACCTCTAGGAACCATTAATACTAATGGTTAACATTAACACTAACATTAACATTGTCTCATTTCAGTTTCAGACTCCCTCCATGGCAGAGGTCTTCATGCATACTTTACAGAGGGGGAAGTGAGGCTCAGAGAAATGAAGTTTGCAAGTCTGAGGTGGAGCCAGAACTTGAACCCACGTGTCATGGCGGTCTAAGACAGGCTCCCGTTAGTCAGCACACACCACTCTGTGGTTAAAGCCTGAATCCCACCCTCTGCCTGACATTTGGGGCCCACCTGGTGGCTCAGACGGTAAAGAAGCCGCCTGCAATGCAGGAGACCCAGGTTCGATCCCTGAGTTGGAAAGATCCCCCAGAGGAAGAAATGACAACCCACTCCAGTACCCTTGCGTGGAGAATGCCGTGGAGAGGAGCCTGGCAGTCTACAGTCCATGGGGTTGCAAAGAGTCAGACACAACCTAGCGACTAACCCTTTCTTTTCTGGGGACCAGGGATAACTGTTGTTCTGCGTCCCCTTGAACCTGGACCTGCTCCGGACAGAAGTGAGAAGTGTCAGGGGATTGATGAAGTCAACTTTCTTTACTGAAATGGAAGTTGTTGTTAAATAAAAGCATAAATATTTAATTACGTATCGTGACTCCTCCCTGCATAACAATTTGGAGTCTAGATTCAACATGAAGCAGCCTTAACATAAACACAGCCCCAGGGTTCAGTCCATGCCTGCCTGACTGAAGGCAGCTCTGCCCTTCCTTCAAGGCTGGCTTCCCACGTCTGCCCTGAAGAGAAGAAGCCTTTTACTGCTTCATCCTCAGCCACAGTTCTTCTAGGCAACGAGCAGCGCCAGACACCTGTCTGCAGCCTTCCGACACCACTAATGGATCTGATGCTAAAACTCTCACCTCTTTGCTGTGAAAGATCCTTTGAGAAAACAGCTCCCACTGTCTGAGGTGAGAGGTGCTGGGGGCATGGTTTCCCCCTGCCATTGGCTGTTCCTCACGGCTCCCCAAGCAGCAAGTTTCAGGGAATACTTTGAACCGTTCTCTCATCACGTAGAGCTCTCTGACTAGATTTTCCCTCTTCTAAGTTCAGGGCAGAAGAGAGGCAGCCACTATACCCATCTCTGCCTGGTGTGCAGTGGATGGGGTTGGGATGGGGAGGGCTACCTCTGGCCGGCCCAGGATGCTTTTTCTGACCCGAGGACATTTCTCTCTGAGGTGTTTTCTTGCCCATGAAATGGTTGTTGGTAGCAGATCAGTTCTCAGGAAAGTTCTCTAGCACTCCCTCCCTCCTTATTTCGAGGTTCCTGTCTCCTTTTCCATCTAAACACTTGAAAGACAACAACAGAACTGTGAAACAAATTCCATGGAAGTTTCTCCAGCTGGGTGAAACAGTGAAATGGTTTAGCCTTTGAGAGGCCAGAAGTTGCCTTGGGGTGGCTGGCGTGTTGGGGGTGAGAGGGTGACAAGACGTAGAGATGGAAGGACAACGGCCAGGTCGTTAGGGAAGGCCAGGCCAGTAGGAAAGTGACAAGCAGTGAAACAAACGAATAGAAAACAACAACAGTGATGGAACCGCTAATTCATTGTGCTTACCATGTCAGGTATGTGTATTAACGCAGCCGATCCCCAAACGCCTCTATGAAGCAAGCACTGTTACTATTCCCATTATACAGATCACAAAACTGAGGCTGTCTTGGTTCCCGCCCAAGTCAAAGCTCCGTCTTCTAGCCTTTTCTTATTTTTAAGGACTGTTCCTCTACCTCTGCTCTATCTCTCCTATACATGACCTTTGGGGGATGTTAGCCAGAACTGACTCCCGTCTTTGCCACCAAAGGTCCTAACCAGTGTGAGGCCACCTGAGGAGCTGCCACTGGTTCCCACGGTTGGGTCTGTGTTTACTCTGCAGTGTCTGGGTCTGCCCCCGCCAGATTCCAAACCTGTTCAGTCTTCAGGTTCAACCAAGGACAGTACTCACCCCACCCCTATCCCCCACCCTGGGAACATTTGCAATACCTGTTGGAGACACTTTTAGTTTTCATAACTGAGGACATTGTATCATGGAGTATTATAGTGTGTATAGGTCAGGGATGCTGCCAAACACCCTTCAGTGCCCAGGATGGCATCCTATGACAAAGCCTTGAGTGTTAACAGCACCAAGGGTGAGGAACTCTGCTCCTGCCTGCCTTGTATCTGATCCCTAGTGTGAGGGTCTGACTTCTAAAGCCCCTCTTTCTTTTTAGAACACTGAGAGCTCTTTCCTGCCTCCACTTGTGGCCACCTGCTCCCCGTCACCCTCGCCACATGCCGTGGACCATGTGGATATCCTCTCACCATCCCCGGTGGGTTCCCTCTGGGCCCACCTGCCCCCAGTTCCAAGCTTGCCACCTAGGCTCGACGGCTCCTAGGTCTTGGCCAAGACCAGCTGCAGTCACCAGAATCTCTGTGTTTAGTCACTCAGCCGTGTCCAATTCTTTGAGAACCTATGAACTGCAGCACGCCAGGCTTCCCTATCCTTCACCATTTGCCGGAGCATGTTCAAACTCATGTCCATTGAGTCGGTGATGCCATCCAACCATCTCCGTCTGCCCAGACACAAAACAGACCCCCCCATCCACCCACCAGGACGGAGGTCTTCTCCCTCCAGGACACAGTGTCCAGGTCAGACGGAACACCACCCACCCCTCCTGCTGCAGCCACCTGCTTCCCAGGCATCCAGAAGCCCGATTCCCTGGAGCTCTGGTGCGGGGGCGAACCTGGCAATAGAATGAAAAGACTTGCTGACCTATGCCTAAAAATAAAAATATTATCCAATTGCCATGTTTTACAGACCGAGCGCCTGACGCAGAAGGCAAACCCATGGCAACCAGATAAACACACTGAAAACCTTTTGTCTTGGGTGGATTAGCATGCATCTCAGCTGGGCCTTCTGGAGCTGGAGCTGGGATGGGCGTCTCCGCAGCTCTCTGGTTTCTGGGTTTGGGTGGGATTGCTGTGTGTGCGTGGGAAGGAGAGGGCATTGGGTCCTCTCAGCTGATCCTATTTGTTGGCGCTTCCACTGCTTGAAAGTGAATTTCCATTAGAACAGGGAGGACCTGGATTGCAAACATGGACACTCCATTTGCATTTTCAGTTAAAGAGACCCTCTTCCTTTTTATGGGCTTTAAAGGTGGAGCTAGCTAGTGATAAAGAATCCACCTGCCAATGCAGGAGATATAAAGAGAGGTGGGTTCGATCCCTGGGTCAGAAAGATCCCCTGGAGAAGGGCACGGCAATCCCTTCCTGTATTCTTGTCTGGAGAATCCCTTGGACAGAGGAGCCTGGAGGGCTACAGTCCATAGGATCACAAAGCGTCAGACACGACTGAAGTGACTTACTGTGCACACACACTTCCCTTTTATACTCGTGGGATTATCTGGGCACTGGACTAGCCAGACAGAACTCCCTCTTTGTTTCTCCAAACACTTCCCTGCCTTTAAGTCTTTCTTCTGTTCATTGCCTTGTCCAACACATTCTTCCCTGGCATCTCTACATGCCTGGCCCAAACTCCCCACCCAGTTACAATGTCACTTCTTCCAGGAAGGATTTTAAGATTTTTCCCCCACTCTGTGCCAGCTCCACCCCAAACATTTGCAGGCAGCCAATCCTTTATCTACCCAGGCTTCCCAGGGTAGGTACTTTGCCAATCTTTATCCTGTGTTCCTTATCTCAGCAGGATGGAGCCAGGCCAACCAACTCAAATCCCAACTCTGCTCCTAAGTGGTGGTGTGACCAGAACACTGAACCTCTCCATGTTTTAACTTTGTTCCCTGTGACATGGACCTGACCTACCTGGCAGGACTGTTGTGATTTTAAAACCACAAAAGGTAAGGAATCGCCTGACACAGCAGCACCCTGGAAAACACCAATTGTCAGTAGCAGCACCTTCAGGCAGAAAGAGTATGTGTCCTGCAGTTAGACTTGGGTTTGGGGCTGGCTTCACTGTTCAGTGGCTTTTAGGGATTAAATTGTCCACCCCTTAAAATTATGTTGAGGTCCTAGCCCCCAGTACCTCTGAATATGACTTTTTTGGGGAAATACAGTGATTGTAAATGCAGTTAACTAAGATGTGACCACGATGAGGGTAGGATGGGTTCTTTTTTTTTTTTTACTGCACCAGGCTGCATGTGGAATCTTGTTTCTTGATCACGAATCGAACCTGGGCCCCCTGCATCAGGAGTGCAGAATCTTAACCACTGGACTGCCAGGGAATTCCCAAGGGAGAGTTCTTAAACCATATGGCTGATGCCTATAAGAGGACGATGTGAGAACCCATGAGAGGACGGCCATGTGATGATGGAAGCGGAGGTTGGAGTCAGGCGTTTACAAACTAAGAGATACCAAGGGTGCCTGGAAACTCCCCAGTGCTTGGAGCGAGGCAGGGAACAGATTCCCCCTCACAGCCCTGTCAATACCCCAACTTTAGACCTCTGGGCTCCTCAACTCTATGAGAATATATTTCTGTTGTTTTAATCCACCACTGTGTGTGGTCATTTGTGACAGCAGCTCCCAGACACTAAGACGGTGATATTCACCTCTCAGCCTTGGTCCCTCCACTGTAACCCAGGGCTTAGATGTGAAAGCTCCGGGCATCTAGGAGATCCTGATTTAATATTCATGGAATCTGGACTCAACCACCTTCAGAAGAAAGGAAAACAGAGGTGAGGAGATATGTGTATTCCCAGCCCAGACTAAAGAGAGGTCAAGTGAGAACTCTAGTCAGCAGCATCAGCTGTTGCATTTCTGCATGTACTTACACCCTGGAGACTTCCAGGAGTCAGGAACGGATGTGAGAAATGGGCCATAATGAAGGCCGAGCTCCTGAAACCATCACAACATTGTTAATTGGCTATACCTGAATACAAAAGAAAAAATTCAAAAGAAAAAAGGAAGTTGCGTGCCAAAGAATTGATATTTTCAAACTGTGGTTCTGGAGAAGACTCCCTTGGACGGCAAGGAGATCAAACCAGTCAATCCTAAAGGAAATCAACCCTGAATATTGGAAGGATTGTTACTGAAGCTGTAGCTCTAATACTTTGGCCACCTGATGTGAAGACTCATTGGGAAAGACCCTGAAGCTGGGAAAGATTGAAGGCAAAAAAGACTGAAGCGGGGCAGAAGATGGTTAGATTGCATCACTGACTCAATGGACATGAGTTTGAGCAAACTCTGGGAGATAGTGAAGGACAGGGAAACCTGGCCTGCTGCAGTCCATGGGGTCACAAAGAGTCTGACACAACTTAGGGACCGAATAATAACAACAAACTTTTGTGGAGGTGGGCAATGTCCCAGCACACTCACCGGACAAGAAGATAGAAAAGGAACCTGCCAGATAAAGGGGAATAAATACCACTGAAAACCCAGAAGTCCTGCCAACCTCCACCCCCAGACGAAGTGGAAAAGAGGTCATCTACTGTTTTTATTCACCCAGCATCTCTTCCCACGGTCCTATTCTTAAAATAGGATTGTCCTTCCATGAACAGCTCTGTCCTCCAGGCACGTGAGGCTAGCACAGCTGTCAATCAGCCCCTGTGGGCACGTGACTCAGGCCTGCGCAATCAGCGCCTCCCACCTCTCCGGCCATAGTCAGGTCATGCTATGAGAAATGCAGGTGACCCAGTTTGCCCAGTCCCCAGCTGGGATTCTCCACAGGGAGGCTGGAGGGAGAAGGCCTCCTTAACCTCAAGCTGGCTGAGCCGGAATGACCCTCACCTGGAGCTTTCTGCGGTCACGATCTGTTCCCTCCACTGGGCGGAGCAGTTCACCTGGAAAAGAAAAACTAGGCTCCACACAGGTGTGTGTGCGCGTGTGTGCACGCACGTCCCTAGGCCAGCCCCATCCACAGACTCTGTGACACAGGCCAGTACATCTATCTCCATTACTTTTCTGTGTTTGGCTGCACTGGGTCTTGGTAGCTCAGCGGGCTTTTCTTTAGATCTGGCAAGAGGGGGCTCCGCTAGTTGTAGTGTTTGGGCTTCTCATTGCAACGGCTTCTCTAGTCGCGGAGCACAGACTTACGGCGTCAGTAATTGGGGCTCCCGGGCTGTAGAGCGCAGGCTCAATAGCTGTGGCGCGCGGGCTTAGTCATTCCGCGGCATGTGGAATCTTCCTGGACCAGGGATTGAACCTGTGGCTCCTGCACTGGAAGGCAGACTCTTTACCACTGAGCCCGCAGGGAAGACAGTCTTCACTCTGACTTTAGCCAGTTTGAGCTGAGATTCCGCCACCCGCCATAAGAAAGTCCTGCTCCACCCAGGAGGGCTGGTGGACAGGAAGAGGATCCACCAGGGAGGTCTCCAGGCCCGCCCGGGAGAGATCCAAGGAAGAAAGGTTGTGTGCCCCAGGGGAACTGCAGGGCATGGGTTTGTCTGGGGGTGTTTGGGAGTAAATCTCAGGAGAGGGGCTTTTCTGAACTGTCCCTGGTCATCCAGGAGGCCTCTCGCCTATGCTCTGGAAGTCCCTCCCAGAATTGCTGCCTCCTGCTCCCATGCTGGGCTTTTGCCCTCACTGCCAGCTTAGGGACCATGGAGTGGAAATGCTGGCTGATTGGCTGTCTAAAGCCAGATCCAGAGTACAGAGGGAGGCATTGGACCCAGCCTAGAGGAGGGGCAAACCTAGATAGTGTATTAAAAAGCGAAGACATCACTTTGCAGACAAAGGTCCGTAAAGTCAAAGCTATGATCTTTCCGGTAGTCACGTACGGATGTAAGAGTTGGACCATAAAGAAGGCTGAGTGCCGAAGAATTGATGCTTTCAAACTGTAGAGCTGGAGAAGACTCCTGAGAATCCCTTGGACAGCAAGGAGATCAAACTAGTCCATCCTAAAGGAAATCAACCCTGAGCACTCATTGAAAGGACTGATGCGGAAGCTCTACTACTTTGGCCACCTGATGTGAAGAACCGACTCATTGGAAAAGACCCTGATGCTGGGAAAGAGAGGGGGCAGGAGGAGAAGTGGGCAACAGAGTATGAGATGGTTGGATGGCATTACTGATACAATGGACATGAACTTGGGCAAACTCCGGGAGATAGTAAGAGGCAGGGAGGCCTGGCGTGCTGCAGTCCATAGGGTCGCAACGAGTTGAACACGGCATAAAGTTGAACACGGCATAGAGTTGAACACAGCTTAGCGACTGAACAAGAACAACAGAGGAGGGCAGCCTCTTCTGCTAAGAACAGGTGAGTAGGGGGAGCAAGTGGCCGCTGCTAGGTTAGATACAGGCTGAGGGGGTGCAGAGGCCCTGGGGCTGGATGGAGGGGGAGGGAATGGCAGCTTAGCAGACATGAGGAGGGGCGGTAAGGCTGTGGCTTGGGCCCTGGGTCCACAGCCCCCTAGACGCACACTCTCTCCTTGCCCAGCCTCTGCCCAACTGTCCCCTTGTCCCAGCAGCCCCCCTACCTGCTGGGTTTTTCTTGTTTGCTTATGTCACCCCTGGCCTTCAGGTTCATCTGTGGCTACTGTATCTTCCCTCTAGACTGTAAGCCCCAGGAGGACGCGGACTTGGTGCTGCTCAGAACCTAGCCTAGCATCCGCGTCACATGACAGGCTTCCAGTCATGGACTCAGACTGACCTGATCTAGTCCTATCTTGACCATGTTTGACCTTGAACAACCCCTTGGGGCCCCCATTCCTTCATCTGTGATCCCCCTGGGGTTGCTGTAAAGACTAACTGAAGCCCTGTGCCAGGTCCAGAGAAAGAAAGTTATGTTAGTTTCCACTTCCTGCCTTGGCCTGCTTTTAAAAGCTGGGACTGTCTTGGTTCAGGACAATGCAGCCTGATTCCCAGCCTTGGGAGGGAGCTGAATGATGTTGGTGAATTGAATTGACTAGGGACAGAAACCTCCAGAGAACACAATTTGATAAATTAATTCTATTTTGGAGATTTCTGCTCACCTAATTGTAAGGAAACCAAGATACTGAACCTTGATGACGGAATCATCTTCCACAAGAGTTGTAAATCTTGCCAACAAGTTCTCAGATAATAAATGTTTTCCTTGTGAGGTTTTAGCATTCCCTTGAACAATAAAGGTGAACTTTTGCCCTCACTTATCACATTTCTCAATAGAGTCAGGCCTCAATGATGGGCTGGTTTGAGGATCACAGAAACATCTGTTCAAAAGCAGGAGATACTATCCACTCACAACAAGGGCTTCAAACGGGAGAGTTCCATGCAACATAAAATCCCAGCTTCACTTGCACTGTTGATAAAACTTCCTTAGAAACTCAAATCTGACTTGGACCCCAAAGGAGAAAATTAAAACCAGAACTGAGACACGTAGACCATATTTTGTTTGGTTTGGTTTGATTTTTGCATGTGCAACTTAAAAGAAAGAAATGCAAGTATCCTCCTATTAGGATTCTACTTTCAATAAGGTTAAATTCATGAGTCATTATTCCCAATAGCAAAAATGTGAGTTAAGACACTTGGAAGTATTTTATGGAGGTGCATAAAGTTTCAATTTTATGAACAGGGTAAGAGGAAAGAATTCCCCTGAGCAGACACTTTCTGTGTTATCTGTCTCTGTGTCCCCAGCACCTAACACAAGGCCTGTCCACAGCAGAAGCTCACCCAGTATTTGCTTAATAAATGAAGTAAGCCATAGTCGTAAATATCAAAATCAGTTTGGCCATCATTTTAGAGCCACAGTACGCTTTGCTCCCTATGTCAGTGGAAAGCCCTTAATAATTCAAGTCCAGTCCATCCGGGCTGCAGAACTGACATTCACCCAAAGGAACATACTTGGAGTTTTCCATTTCCTATTAGAACCCAAGTCCAATTCTGGCTCATCCAGTATCTAGGCTACACTTGACATTCTATTGTGGGTTAGTTGTCTTCTCATTTCTCTTTCGAGGAACATCACTCACACAGGGAAGACTTCAGGTCTGTCTTTGTTAGTTACATGTAGGTATTTCACCCTCAGAAACAGTCTGTGAAATTCCTAGGAAAAGTTCCAAGTCAAGGGTCTATCCATTTCTAGCTGTGTCTTAGAAAAAGTATAAAATTGGGATCCACACTGAGGAGAAACTGCTAGAAGGGGGATCAAAACAGAGTAATAGTAGAACAATCAGAGTGATGGAAAGAAAAAGACAAACGCTGGGGGAGGAGCAGTCAAAGTCAGACAGCTGGGCACCACACTCTTACGCATTCCATGAAAACAACCGAAGAAAGAGCTCTGTAAAGTAAGAAGAGTTATCTGAACCAAAGGTCCTTGAAAAAGCTCATGGAAACCAAATTGACATTAAAATGAGCAGCCAAAAATCATCTGGGAAAATTCTATACCAAGTTAGTTTAAAAAGAAAGAGAAGAGGAGAACAATATACCTGCAGGCAGTGAAGCATACAAGAAAGACATGCTCACAAAACAGGTCAAGACTGAAACCTGCTATTATTTTTTTAAAGCTAAAAGTCTTTAATAATATGATTCGAGACACAAAAATATGTAAATTATATTTCAAAAACTAAAAAAATGAGATAGAACTCAAAAAATGGAAATGGAAGGAAAAACAATTTTAGAAATAAAAAAAGAAATCAAAGAAACCTTAGCAAACAACGTAACAAAACATGCCTTAAGATAAAAAGCAGATAAAATTTTAAAACAAGAAAGAGACAAAAAAGATTTGCTAGGCAATGACAAATACTGAAAATAGGCAAAGAAAATATGATATAAGGGTAATGGGAGACCCTACAAAAGAAAACCAGAGCAAGAAAACAGAAGAAATAATAAAAACCACCATTCCAGTGCACTTTCCTGAAAGAAAAGATTGAAAGCTTCATACTGAAAGATCACACTGTATCCCAAGAACATTGACCAAGACAGTTTATTGAAACCACAGATTTAATGAAAAAGTCTTTTGGGAGCTGAGATACAAAGAGCATGTGACTTATAAGGTAAAGAAAATTGGATTACGGTCAATTTTTAAAATATCAGCAATGTATGCCAGAAAATGTAATAACTCAGTTAGGATACTCAAGAGGAGAAAATGTGAGTTAAAGACTTTATATAGAAGTAAATCAATTTTTAAATACAGAGGGTATAAAAATGACACAAACTGTCATCAACATGCAGGAATCAGAAAATAGATTGTCCCCATGATTCCTTCCCAAGAAATCTACTAAAGAATGAGCTCAGATGACCAAAATAATAGCGAGACATCAACAGATGGACTGTGGTGCGCATCACACACATACTTATTTGTAGATGTATTGGTCATATGTTCGCCATGTGTATGGTGGAGATACAGTGAAACAAAACAACGGGAAGAGGAAAGGGAGGCATATGTAGAAACATCAACTGTTTTCAATATTCATAGTTGGTGGTGGTTGTATGAATATTATTATCATGACAGTTGAGTGTATGACCTAATGCGAGTAATTATGGGGTCTTTTTATTCTCACATCCCCTTTGTCTCTGATTAGTAGAGTGTTCAGTGTGGAAGAAAGAAGATAGGGATGCAATAGAAAAGTGAAGTTACATAAAACAAAGCAAACCCCTGATTTGACTTGGAAACATCAAGGTGAACTGATGAGGCATTTTTTGCATATTATAGCTATCCTAGCTCTATCTACTGAGAAGGTCGACAAGTAATATCCATCACCGTAGTGAGTGAGGAAAGTCACTCAGTGGTGTCCGACTCTGCAACCCCATGGACTGTAGCCCACCAGGCTCCGCTGTTCATGCAATTCTTCAGGCAAGAATACTGGAGTGGGTTGTCGCTTCCTTCTCCAGGGGATTTTCCCAACCCAGGCATGGAACCTAGGTTTCCTGAATTGTAGGCCAATTCTTCACGGTCTGAGGCACCAGGGAAGCCTATTATCATATGCAAACATTAACTCAAATATATCACCCCTAAGTGTAAGAGCTAAAAAAACACTATGAAACTCCTAAAAAAAAAAAAGAAGAAAATCTTTCTGACTTTAGGGCAGGAAGATTTTTTTTTTTTTTTTAATGTGAACCATTTTTAAAGTCTTTATTGAATCTGTCACAATATTGCTTCTGTTTTACGTTTCAGTTTTCTGGCCACAAGGCATGTGGGATCTTATCTTCCCAACCAGGGATCAAATCCATACCCTCTGCTTTGGAAGGTAAAGTCTTTTTCTTTTTTTAGTTTGAACAATTAATACATTTCAGATATAATATTATACATATTTCAATGTTATTCTCCCCAATCATCCCACCCTCTCACGGTCCCAGAGTCCAAAAGTCTGGTCTATACATCAGTGTCTCTTTTGCTGTCTTGTAAATAGGGTTATTTTTACCATCTTTCTAAATTCCATATATATGCGTTAGTATACTGTATTTGTGTTTTTGTTTCTGGCTTACTTCACTCTGTATAATAGGCTCCAGTTCCATCCACCTCCTTAGAACTGATTCAAATGTATTCTTTTTAATGGCTGAGTAATACTCCATTGTGTATATGTACCACAGCTTGCTTATCCATTCATCTGTGGATGGACATCTAGGTTGCTTCCACGTTCTGGCTATTGCAAACAGTGCTGCTATGAACATTGGGGTACACGTGTCTCTTTCAATTCTGGTTTTCTCAGTGTATATGCCCAGCAGTGGGATTGCTGGATCATAAGGCAGTTCTATTCCCAGTTTTTTGAGGAATCTCCAGACTGTTCTCCATAGTGGCTGTACCAGTTTGCATTCCCACCAACAGTGCAAGAGGGTTCCCTTCTTTCCGCACCCTCTCCAGCATTTATTGCTTGTGGACTTTTGGATAGCAGCCATTCTGATTGGCGTGAAATGGTATCTCATAGTGGTTTTGATTTGCATTTCTCTGATAATGAGTGATGTTGAGCATCTTTTCATGTGTTTGTTAGCCATCTGTATGTCTTCTTTGGAGAAATGTCTATTTAGTTCTTTGGCCCATTTTTTGATTGGGTCATTTATTTTTCTGGAATTGAGCTGTAGAAGTTGCTTGTATATTTTTGAGATTAGTTGTTTGTCTGTTGCTTCATTTGCTATTATTTTCTCCCATTCTGAAGGTTGTCTTTTCACCTTGCTTATAGTTTCCTTTGTTGTGCAGAAGCTTTTAAGTTTGATTAGGTCCCATTTGTTCATTTTAGATTTTATTTTCAATATTCTGGGAGGTGGGTCATGGAGGATCCTGCTGTGATGTAAGTCAGAGAGTGTTTTGCCTATGTTTTCCTCTAGGAGTTTTATGGTTTCTGGTCTTACATTTAGCTCTTTAATCCATTTTGAGTTTATTTTTGTGTATGGTGTTAGAAAGTGTTCTAGTTTCATTCTTTTACAAGTGTTTGACCAGTTTTCCCAGCACCACTTGTTAAAGAGATTGTCTTTAATCCATTGTATATTCTTGCCTCCTTTGTCAAAGATAAGGTGTCCATAGGTGCGTGGATTTATCTCTGGGCTTTCTATTTTTTTCCATTGATCTATATTTCTGTCCTTGTGCCAGTACCATACTGTCTTGATGACTGTGGCTTTGTAGTAGAGCCTGAAGTCAGGCAGGTTGATTCCTCCAGTTCCGTTCTTCTTTCTCAAGATAGCTTTGGCTATTCGAGGTTTTTTGTATTTCCATACAAATTGAGAAATTATTTGTTCTAGCTCTGTGAAGAATACCGTTGGTAGCTTGATGGGGATTGCATTGAATCTATAAATTGCTTTGGGTAGTATACTCATTTTCACTATATTGATTCTACCAATCCATGAACATGGTATATTTCTCCATCTATTAGTGTCCTCTTTGATTTCTTTCACCAGTGTTTTATAGTTTTCTATATATAGGTCTTTAGAGTCTTTAGGCAGATATATTCCTAAGTATTTTATTGTTTTCATTGCAATGGTGAATGGAATTGTTTCCTTAATTTCTCTTTCTATTTTCTCGTTATTAGTGTACAGGAATGCAAGGGATTTCTGTGTGTTGATTTTATATCCTGCAACTTTACTATATTCATTGATCAGTTCTAGTAATTTTCTGGTGGAATCTTTAGGGTTTTCTACGTAGAGGATCATGTCATCTGCAAACAGTGAGAGTTTTACTTCTTCTTTTCCAATTTGGATTCCTTTTATTTCTTTTTCTGCTCTGATTGCTGTGGCCAAAACTTCCAAAACTATGTTGAATAGTAATGGTGAAAGTGGGCATCCTTGTCTTGTTCCTGACTTTAGAGGAAATGCTTTCAGTTTTTCACCATTGAGGATAATGTTTGCTGTGGGTTTGTCATATATAGCTTTTATTATGTTGAGGTATGTTCCTTCTATTCCTGCTTTCTGGAGAGTTTTTATCATAAATGGATGTTGAACTTTGTCAAAGGCTTTCTCTGCATCTATTGAGATAATCATATGGTTTTTATTCTTCAGTTTGTTAATGTGGTGTATTACGTTGATTGATTTGCGGATATTGAAGAATCCTTGCATTCCTGGGATAAAGCCCACTTGGTCATGGTGTATGATCTTTTTAATGTGTTGTTGGATTCTGATTGCTAGAATTTTGTTAAGGATTTTTGCATCTATGTTCATCAGTGATATTGGCCTGTAGTTTTCTTTTTTTGTGGGATCTTTGTCAGGTTTTGGTATTAGGGTGATGGTGGCCTCATAGAATGAGTTTGGAAGTTTGCCTTCCTCTGCAATTTTCTGGAACAGTTTGAGTAGGATAGGTGTTAGCTCTTCTCTAAATTTTTGGTAGAATTCAGCTGTGAAGCCGTCTGGACCTGGGCTTTTGTTTGCTGGAAGATTTCTGATTACAGTTTCAATTTCCGTGCTTGTGATGGGTCTGTTAAGAGTTTCTATTTCTTCCTGATCCAGTTTTGAGAAGTTGTACTTTTCTAAGAATTTGTCCATTTCCTCCACATTGTCCATTTTATTGCCATATAATTGCTGATAGTAGTCTCTTATGATCCTTTGTATTTCTGTGCTGTCTGTTGTGATCTCTCCATTTTCATTTCTAATTTTATTGATTTGATTTTTTCTCCCTTTGTTTCTTGATGAGTCTGGCTAGTGGTTTGTCAATTTTATTTACCCTTTCAAAGAACCAGCTTTTGGCTTTGTTGATTTTTGCTATGGTTTCTTTTGTTTCTTTTGCATTTATTTCTGCCCTAATTTTTAGGATTTCTTCCCTTCTACTAACCTTGGGGTGCTTCATTTCTTCCTTTTCCAGTTGCTTTAGGTGTAGAGTTAGGTTATTTATTTGGCTTTTTTCTTGTTTCTTGAGGTATGCCTGTATTGCTATGAACTTTCCCCTTAGGACTGCTTTTACAGTGTCCCACAGGTTTTGGGTTGTTGTGTTTTCATTTTCATTCGTTTCTATGCAGAATTTGATTTCTTTTTTGATTTCTTCTGTGATTTGTTGGTTATTCAGGAGTATGTTGTTCAGCCTCCATATGTTGGTCTTTTTAATAGTTTTTCTCCTGTTATTGAGAGTTACTCTTACTGCATTGTGGTCAGAAAAAATGCTTGGAATGATTTCAATTTTTCTGAACTTACCAAGGCTAGATTTATGGCCCAGGATGTGGTCTATCCTGGAGAAGGTTCCGTGTGTGCTTGAGAAAAAGGTGAAATTCATTGTTTTGGGATGAAATGGCCTATAGATATCAATTAGTTCTAACTGGTCTATTGTATCGTTTAAAGTTTGTGTTTCCTTGTTAATTTTCTGTTTAGTTGATCTATCCATTGGTGTGAATGGGGTATTAAAGTCTCCCACTATTATTGTGTTATTGTTGATTTCTCCTTTCATACTTGTTAGTATTTGTCTTATATATTGCGGTGCTCCTAAGTTGGGTGCATATATATTTATAATTGTTATATCTTCTTCTTGGATTGATCCTTTGATCATTAGGTAGTGACCTTCTTTGTCTCTTTTCACATCCTTTGTTTTAAAGTCTATTTTATCTGATATGAGTATTGCTACTCCTGCTTTCTTTTGGTCTCTATTTGCCTGGAAAATCTTTTTCCAGCCCTTGACTTTCAGTCTGTATATGTCCCCTGTTTTGAGGTGGGTTTCTTGTATACAACATATGGAGAGGTCTTGTTTTTGTATCCATTCAGCCAGTCTCTGTCTTTTGGTTGGGGCATTCAACCCATTTACATTTAAGGTAATTAATGATAGATATGATCCTGTTGCCATTTACTTTGTTATTTTGGGTTTGAATTTATATATCCTTTTTGTGTTTCCTGTCTAGAGAATGTCGTTTAGTATTTGTTGGAGAGCTGGTTTGGTGGTGCTGAATTCTCTCAGCTTTTGCTTGTCTGTAAAGGTTTTGATTTCTCCTTCATATTTGAATGAGATCCTTGCTGGGTACAATAATCTGGGCTGCAGGTTCTTTTCTTTCATCACTTTAAGTATGTCTTGCCATTCCCTCCTGGCTTGGAGAGTTTCTATTGAAAGATCAGCTGTTATCCTTATGGGAATTCCCTTGTGTGTTATTTGTTGTTTTTCCCTTGCTGCTTTTAATATTTGTTCTTTGTGTTTGATCTTTGTTAATTTGATTAATATGTGTCTTGGGGTGTTTCGCCTTGGGTTTATTCTATTTGGGACTCTCTGGGTTTCTTGGACTTGAGTGATTATTTCCTTCCCCATTTTAGGGAAGTTTTCAACTATTATCTCCTCTAGTATCTTCTCATGGTCTTTCTTTTTGTCTTCTTCTTCTGGGACTCCTATGATTCGAATATTGTAACGTTTAAAATTGTCCTGGAGGTCTCTGAGATTGTCTTCATTTCTTTTAATTCGTTTTTCTTTTTTCTCCTCTGATTCATTTAATTCTGCCATTCTATCTTCTAATTCGCTAATTCTATCTTCTGCCTCTGTTATTCTACTATTTGTTGCCTCCAGAGTGTTTTGGATCTCATTTATTGCATTATTCATTATATATTGATTCTTTTTTATTTCTTCTAGGTCCTTGTTAAATCTTTCTTGCATCTTCTCAATGCTTTTCTCCAGGCTATTTATCCATGTTTCCATTTTGCTTTCCAGATTTTGGATTAATTTCACTATCATTATTCGGAATTCTTTATCAGGTAGGTTCGCTATTTCTTCCTCTTTTGTTTGGTTTGGTGGGCATTTATCCTGTTCCTTTACCTGCTGGGAATTCTTCTGTCTCTTCATCTTGTTTAAATTGCTGAGTTTAGGGTGTCTTTACTGTATTCTGGTAGTCTGTGGAGTTCTCTTTATTGTGGCGTTTCTGCACTATATGTGGGTTTGTACCGGTGGCTTGTTGAGGTTTCTTGTTTATGGAAGCTTGTATCAGTGTTCTGGTGGGTGAGGCTGGATTTCTTTTCTCTGGGGTGCAGTGGAGTGACTAGTAGTGAGTTATGAGATGTCTATGATTTTGGGGTCGCTTTGTGTAGCCTGTGTATTGGAGCTCAGGGCTGTGTTCTTGTTTTTCTGGAGAATTTGCTTGGTATGTCTTGTCGTGGAACTTGCTGGTCTTTGTGTGATGCATGGTTTCAGTGTAGGTATGGAGGCTTTTGATGAGCTCCTGTCAATTAATGTTTCGTGGGATCAGGGTATGGACTTAAGCCTCCTGGTTCCAGTTATCGGTCTTATTTTTACAGTAGTCTCAAAAACTTCTTCTTCTATAATGCATTCCACAACTGGACCGCTCAGAGATGTTCACGGAGTTATACAGAGAAGGAAAAAGGGAGGAAGGAGACAGAGGTGGTCAGGAGGATAAAAGGAGGGAGTGTGAAGGAGAGAGACAGATCTAGTCAGTAATCAGTAAAGAAAAGAAAAAAGGAAAGGAAAAAAGCAAAGGACAAAAAGGAAAAAAAAAAAAAAAAAAAACAGGGTCGCAAAAGTTATATCTAAAGGTGGAGATTAATGAAGTACTAGAGGATTAAAAAAAATAAAAATAAAACAAAACAAAACAAACAACAACAACAAAAAATTAAAAGGAAAAAAAAATTTTTGTTTTCCTTTTTCCAATTAAAAAATAATAAAAATTAAAAAAAATACTAAAAAAGAAAAAAAAAAACGGAAATAATGATGGTAAAAATAGTAACAATATATATAAGAGTTTCTCTATTATTGTTGTGGGTTCAATTCATTTTCGGCTAGTTCCTTGTTCCGGCTTAAATTTCTCAAGATCTATAGGCCCCTTTCTCTGTAGTTGGTCTGTATAGTCCTTTGTTCTGTGCACGGTTCGGCGGTGTTCTGGGCCAAGGCCGGCCACTCGTGTGATCGGCGCTGCACAATCTGGACTGCCGGCCCAAACTACTCCAATTAGGCAGCACTCCAGACAATCAGGCGAACGCAGTCTGCGCTGAGGCCCGCAGAGGGGGAGGGGCCGGCGACGGGAATGGCGGGCGGGTGGGGGGAGGGGGTGGGGTGGCCCTCGTGGGAGCCGCCGGCACAGCGGGCGGGGGCACGCCTGTGCGGGAGTGGCCGGCGGGGGAGCGTCCAGTGGGGGAGAGTCCCGCGGGGGAGTGTCCCGCGTGGGAATGGCCAAGGCGTCTCCCTGCCCAGCCCCGGCTCCCCAATGGCAGATGCGGGCGTTTGCAGCGATGCTTCTCCGCTGCGGAAGTTACCGCAGGGCCCGCAGTCTGTGGGTTCTAATTGCTCAACTGTTCTCCTCCCTGTTATGATAGTCTCCGTGTTTCCCAGGTTCGGCGCAGATTCCGCAGGAAGAGTGTTTCCTGGTGTTTGGAAATTTCTCTTTTTAAGACTCCCTTCCCTGGACAGAGGTCCGCCCCTCCCTCTTTGTCTCTCTCTGGCTTCTATATTCTTTCCTACCTCCTTTAGAAGGCAGTGAGTTGCTTTTCTGGGTGTCCGACGTCCTCCGCCAGCACTCCGAAGCTGTTTGTGGAATTTACTCGGCGCCCAGATGTCCCTTTGATGAATTTGTGGAGGAGAAAGCGTATTCCCCGTCCTAATCCTCCGCCATCTTAACCCAGGAAGATTTTTTAGAATATGATATTAAAAGTGCTAACCATCAAAGAAGAAAAATGGATCAATCGGATTTACTAAGTTAAAATCTTCTGCTTTTAAGAAGACACTCCTGGGGTCAGAGGACATAAGGGAAATTTCTGTACCATGCACTGTTTTGCTATGAACCTAAACTTCTCTAAAACATAAAGTCTATTTAAAAATCTTTTTCGGCCAAAGAAAAGGCCAAAGTCTTGCATAATTTTACATAAAACTCTAATGTTACAATTTTCTATTAAAACAGTAGTGACATTTTGAGGGTTGACACAGAGTGCAGAACCAGTTGATGGGACTCATCAGTTAATGAGATGCTCGTGGTCCCTCTACTGAGGTGCCAGATCTTACAGTGTTTGTTTTCATTCAATGAATGTTTATTTGCAGTCAACCAAGGTAGGTTTTTATAGTATTCTGACTCACAAAGAGGATATAAGGATATAATGTCTTTCCTAAAGTTCTCACCCTACTTATTTAACTTCTTATATGCAGAGTATATCATGCAAAATGCCAGGCTGGATGAATCACAAGCTGGAATCAAGATTGCCAGGAGAAATATCAACAACCTCAGATCTGCAGATGACACCACCGTTACGGCAGAAAACAAAGAAGGGCTAAAGAGCCTCTTGACGACGGTGAAAGGGGAGAGTTACAAAGCTGGCCTAAAACTCAGCATTCAAAAAACCAAGATCATGGCATCCGGTCCTGTCACTTCATGGTAAATAGATGGGGAAACAATGGCAACAGTGGCAAATTTTATTTTCTTGGGCTCCACAGTCACTGCAAATGGTGACTGCAACCATGGTATTAAAAGATGTTTGCAAAAAAAAAAAAAAAAAAAAAAAAGATGCTTGCTCCTTGGAAGAAAAGCTGTGACAAACCTAGACAGTGTATTAAAAAGCAGACACATCACTTTGCTAACAAGGGTCTGTGTAGTCAAAGCTATGGTTTTTTTCAGTAGTCATGTATGGACTGAGCAACAATGAAGCTAACATACTCTCTCCCACCACTTCACCGTCAGCTACTCCCTGATTTATTTTACTGTTTGAAAGTTCATAATAATTTTTGTGCCTAAAATGAACAATTTCTACACTCAGTTATTATAGCACATTTATACAATAATACATGCACTTTGATACTTCAATTGCTTGATAGAATTTCAATGTATAAAGTATGTATTTCAAGATGGGTGTTTAGCCTGAATAAATCTGAATGCCATGCCTTATGCATATTGCTGCTGTTATTAAAATGGTTAGAGATGAGGCAATCACATGATTGTTGGCCACACACAAGTTCAGGGATGCCAGAAATGATCCTGAAGTTGGCATCAAGTAATTGGCCTTCCAAAGGCCAAGCCAAAGCTGAAGACAAATATCGTATTTTCGCCACTACCAAAAGGCTGAAATTGAACTTTGGTGTATCTTTAACTTCTTCTTGTCTACATTGTTTAAGAAACGAATATTTCCTTTGTGATTTTGAGTGAATATTTCTATTAAAATCACACATTAAAAAAACTTATCTTCTAGTCCACTGGAAAAAAACTATGGATAAGAACATTGGATTGAAACTCTAAATAGTTTCCATCCTTTTTTTGAATAGAGAAAGGAAAAACACACACACAACCTAAAACCAAGTGAATTTTCATTTTTAAAAAATTTTATATATTTTTTATTGAAGGATAATTGCTTCACAGCCAAGAGAATTTTATGGTGTATAAATTATACCTCAATGAAACTGTTAAAGATTTAAAAACGTACTCAGTATTCTATAATAATCTATATAGGTAAAGAATCTGAAAAAGATGAATATATGTCTATGTATAACTGAATCACTTTGCTGTATAGCAGAAACTTATACATTATAAATCAACTATAATCCAGTAAAATTTAATTAAAAAAATTCAAAACAAAAAGCAAAAAAAGAAAGTTAGAAGAAAATACAGCTTTTTTTCTTAATTGTGAAAACAAGAAGAAAGACTCCATGTGTGCTATGTGCTTAGTTGCTCAGTAGTGTCCAACTCTTTGCGACTCCAAGGGCTACAGTCCGTGGAGTGTACTGGAGTGCTCCTCTCTCCAGGGGATTCTCCAGGCAAGTACACTAGAGTGGGTTTCCATGCCCTCCTCCAGGGGATCTTCCCAACCCAGGGATAGAACCCAGGTCTCCCACATTGCAGGTGACTGAGCCACAAGGGAAGCCCAAAGACTCCATGAAGGAATTAAAAAGGGAGGCACAGACTGGGAGATAATATTGGCAATCCATCTACTTGATAATGGACATGTACCCAAAAAACATAGAGAACGCTTACAACGTAAAGAAACAACCTAATTTTAAAAACGGGCAAAAGTCTTGAACAGCCATTTTACAAAAGAAGATATGAATGAATGTATGATAGAGATGAGATACCACTAGATGTCCACCAGAGCAGCTAAAACGTTTAAATCTGAAAGTGCCAAGGGCTGGAGGTGGCAGGGAGCAACTGGAACACTCATCGGTGGTTAGCAGTGTGCAATGGGGCGATCCTTTTGGAAAACAGTTTGGGAATCACCTGTAAAGTTAAACGTAAACCTACCACATGTCCCAGCAATTTTACTGCTAGGTATTTACCCAAGAGAAATAAGTATATAGGACTGCATAAAGTCTTCTACAATAGGTGATGAACTTGGTGATGAAAAGGAAAGGACATTTGCGAAAGAAGAGGGCATTCTATATGCTTCCACAAATGTGAACCTGCAGTACAGGCAAAACTACCCCAGAGAGATTGAAATTGGTTACAAGTTGCCTGACTGGGATGGGTGTGGATGTTTGACTGAGACAGTGCATAGGGAGTCTTCTAGAATGATGGCAATATTCTCTATCCTGATTGGGGTGTAATCCCTCAGGTACACAATCTACCCAAATTCATCAAACTCTATACTGTATTGGATACTGTATACTGTAAAGAATGTATCAGTAAAGTTGATTCAAAATAACAAAAGGGAGGGAAGGGTTGGGAGTGTGTGATTAGCAGATGCAAACTATTGTACATACGATGGGCAAACAACAAGCCCCAATCATGGAGCACAGGGAACGATATTCAATATCTTGTGATAAACTGTATGGAAAAGGATATGGAAAAGAATATATATATGTATAACTGAATCACTTTGCTATACAGCAGAAATTAACAGAACATTGTAAATCAACTACACATCAATAACAAAATTTGTTTTAATGAAGTAAAAAGATAATCTTCTTTACATAAATAATGGAGTTTGGGAAAATGCTAGTTAACCATGCGTCTTTGCTCTTTATGCTCAGAAATAATTGAGAAGCAGATTCAGGAGCCAGACGGAGTTTTTTTTACATTTTTTTTTTTTTTTAAAAACAGCTTTCTTAGTGAAATGGCCAGATTTAAAAAGGCAGCAAAGTCATGTGATCACAGCTGGGGTCCCTAATCCCCTGCCTAAGCTGGCAAAGCAGAGATGCTCAGAATCATGCCATCCGTACATTACACCCCAGCACTGGGCACAGAGAGGTGGGGTCTTCATGTGGATTCTGTGATGGCAAAGCTTAACACATAGACTTGGGTGAAGGCTCTTTACTTGGGAGGTGATCCGGGGAATTAGGAGTGAAAGGGGTGGTGGGGAGGGGGTGGGGGAGGAGCCAAAGCAAGGGAGCCTGGTCCAGATCACTGCTACAGGCGTGTGTGGCTCAACCCCAGGGTACCCTCTGAGAGGTGTCTGTACACGACACTTCACAGAACTCCGCCTGAAGGAAGCAAAGCTAGGACATTTAGCCACCAGATCCCTTCCCACACCTGTGACTCTTGTGGCCACTGAACTGACATGCAGCTCTAGACTTTCAGAAGGTGGAGCAGTTTGGGCTGGGCTGACCGATATGTGCAGAGCAAGGGCAGGGGTGCAAAGCTGCTCTCATGATCAGACTGGAAACCCCTCCAAGGGCAGAGACCTTGAGTTACTCTCTTGGTATCCCCTGGGATCTTGCTGGCCACAAGGCAGGTACTCAGCGTCCACTGAATAGTAAGTGCTCAACAAATACTGGCAGGAACGGGGGGGGGCAGGGGATAGCTGTATCCCCAGGAGGGGCTGGTCCTGGGGCAACTTCACAGCTTCAGGGCAACACCAGGTGTCATGAAGGGCAGCAGAGTGATGGTGTTACCCACCATGGTTCTCGGCCTCCTTCATCAACAGAAATTGACTAGAGGTCAGACAAGAAATTCAGGTAAGGCTTTGGGGCTCCTGCTGCAGCAGAGGGGAGCGTGAACAGGTAACACTTTTCCTTGCTTGCTGGATCTCCAAAGGCGGTTGAGCTTATCCCTTGTATGGTGGGAGGGTAGGTGCCAGGGGTCAGGCCAGAGTGACTTAGGCCATTTGCCTACCCCTTAGGTGGTGTTGGGTTTCCCTGGTGGCTCAGCCAGTAAAAAAATCTGCCTGCAACGTAGGAAATCTGGGTTTGATCCCTGGGTTGGGAAGATCCTCTGGAGAAGGGAATGACAACCCACTCCAGTATTCTTGCCTGGAGAATCCCATGGTGGACAGAAGAGCCTGGTGGGCTACCGTCCATGGGGTCGCAGTTGGACACCACTGAGAGACGAACACTTTTGCTCTTTACTTTCACTTTAGGTGGTGTTGAGTGCAGGGAGACGTGCAGTACCCTGCTCTGTGCTCCTCATCCCCTGCTTTTGCTTCAAGATCTTCAAAAGTGCAGTTAGGCTTTTTGCTCTCTTTGTATCTCTTGTCCAGAATTTGCACCAACTGTGCTTGCCTGCAGTTATTTTTAGTCCTATACCATTTCTTTGTATTTTGTTGCTCAAGGACAGGTGTGTCCAGGAACAAGCACTGCAGCAAAGGGTCCCAGGTCCCAACCTGTCTCAGTGGGGTGGGGGTTTCTGAAAGTGGGGGAGTCCTCAGCATAAGAGGGGCTCCTGTCCAAGGGAGAGAGCACGGGGGTGCGGGGCATCCTGGAGACACAAAGTGTTGACAGATCCCCGGGCCTAGCGTGGATCCAGGGTGAAAAGGTTGGCTGAGGGAGCAGAAACAGGTCACAGTGAGGAGAAAGGGGCCTAGAGGGTGTGGACTTTGTTCTGAGCAGCGTTTACAGAGGCTCTGGGGACAGTGAAATCACGGGAGACAGAGGGAGGGGAGTGAATGAGCAGAAGCCGTTGGTGCCCCGTCCCTGCCCCACAAAGACATTTCCTGCCCGCTGTGGGCTTCTGCGTCTCTGGCCTGGCCACCTTCTCCAGTAGCTGGAGTAAACATACAGGGGTCACCCTCCACAGACAAGGGACAGGAAGGCTGGAGAAACACCCCAGCTTCCTGCCCCTTGCAGGGACGGCTCCGAGGGGCGCTCCAGATAGCATTTCAGAGGGTCTCCAGCAGTACTGACCTCTTACTGCGGACAACAAAAATCACTCAGTAACTCACCTTTTTTTTTTCTTTCCTCCCTTCTCTATCCCCCTCACACGCTACCTAGAACCACATCCCAATAAGCCACTTACACCCAAGTCTCAGAGGCCACCTCCTCAGGGAACCCAAACTACAAGTGAGGGAGTGATGAAAGCAAAGGACAGCCAAGATGAACTGCAAGTCTGGGGTGGACAGGTACAAGTCACCACCCCGGGCACCGGGTGGGCCAGCGTACCCACCCTCACACTCACTTCAGTCAAGCATGAAAAATAGAATTCTACCTGGTGACTTCCTTCTTGTTAACTGTATTAGTTTGCTGGGGCAGTTTAAACAACAGAAATTTATCTTCCTCACAGTTCTGGAGGCTGGAAGTTCCAAGACTAAGGTGTCGGCAGGGTTGGTTTCCTCTGAGGCCTCTCTCTTGGTCTTGCAGACGGCCGCCTTCTTGCTCTGTGTTCACGAGGTCTCCACTGTGTGCATCTGTGTCCTAATCTCCTCGCCTTATAAGGATACCCATCAGACTAATTGGGGCACATCCTCGTGACCTCATTTCAGTTCCATCACCTCTTTAAAGGCCCCATCTCCAAACACAGTGACATTGTGAGGTCCTAGGGGAGGGGACTTCAACATATGAATTAAGGGGACCGCAATCCAGTGCCTAATATTAACCTTGAATCTTTTATGAAAAGTAGGCTGGTTGCTCATTTGGTTGGGGGTCGGCCAAATGGAGAAAGGACCACACAGGCCCTCTCTCCTACAGCATTTCCTTCACTCTGCTGTTCTAAACTGAGAGTGGCCTGAACTCCCAATGGAGTTTTAAAATGTAAATCCCCTAGCAGAATATTAATCCCACCCACCTCGTTTTCCTGTTCTGGATCCCAGAGGGGTTGGCATTCGTTAAGACCTGGCCATTCAATCTCCTCCCAGGCGAGCTTGGGTTCCCAAAGTGCAGACAGTTTGGAGGGAGTTTTATTTGTGTTTTAATGTCTTCCAACTCCAGAGCACCAGAGAGGCCTGAGTTCTTTCTGTTCTACCTGCGCTTGTCCCCAGGCTATGGAGGGCCAGTCACCCTGCACCGTCTCATCCCGCCACAGCCACAAAGGCCCAACATGAGGTGGGGATCAAAACGGGCAGGCCTGGCACTGCCAAGCCAAACACAGAGGAAGCGGGATGTGAGCCCAGCTAGGAAACCAGACTCCCCTGGAAATTGCTGCTTCCCAGCGCATCTGGAAGGCTAGCTCCCATAAAGCGGCTCCGGAAGCCCTGAAGGACCCCCACAGCCCTTGTCTTGATGGAGATGCCAATAAAAATCTCAGCACATCTAGCCTACAGGCCCCAAGGCTCTGCCCTGGGGCCATAAACCTCCTGATATGAGCAGCTGGGGAGCCCAGGGGAAGAGTCCTGTGCTGAGAAGGCCACCAGCCAGAAGCCTGCAGTCCGGAAAGTCACAGAGACATAGTTAGATAAAGAGGCCAAGGTTGGAGAGCAGGAAGGGAAGCTGTCTGCTCCACCCAGGCCTTGTTCCAAGACCAGGCCAGAGCTGCAAAATCCAGGAGGACTTCAGGGAGGAGTAAGGACTGCCCAGAAACTGCAGGTTCTTGGAGAAACGGGGGAGGAACTGATCTCAGGAAGCAAACGTAAACAGACGCCATGGTTGTCAACTCAACTTTGAGGACATCCTGGGGACTCAGCTGTACTCAGTGACAAAGGAGGATGAAGTGAGGGTGTGTGTGTATGTGTGTGTGTGCGCGTGCGTGCACGCAAAGGTGCACTCATACACACATCTGAATCCACAGGCACTGGACATACCAGTCCTCTGTGTTATTGTTGTTTAGTTGCTAAGTCATGTCCGACTCTTTGCAACCCCATGGACTGTAGCCCACCAGGCTCCTCTGTCTATGGAAATTTTCCAAGCAAGAATACTGGAGTGGGTTGCCATTTCCTGCTCCAGGGGATCTTCCTGATTCCGGGATCGAACCTGCATCTCCTGCATTGGCAGGCAGGTTCTTTAGCACTGAGCCACCAGGGAAACTGGTCCTCTGTATATGTGAGCACATATTTGTGTATGTGGAGTAGGTTTTTGTGCATGCAGAGTCACATGTACAAATGCATCTATTTGTGTGTACATAGGGTTGCCAGATTTAGCAAATAAATATACAGAATACTCACTTACATCTGAAATTTAGATAATAAGTGAGTACTTTTTTGCTGGTACACGTATTCCCAAGTGTTGCATAGGACATGCTCAGACTGAAATTATTCACTATTTATCTGAAATTCAAATGTAAGTAGGTGTCCTGTATTTCATCTGCTAGCCTGATGTGTCCGTGAGTCTTCAAATTTAGAGTTGTACAAAGCATTTAAGACTACAGAAGGGGATTCTAGTAATGAGGCCCCAGATACTTATATTTATGTATTACTAGCATGATCATCCTCAAAATTTCTTCTACCAGGTGGACTAGTCTCTCTGAGAGGAAAGTGTTTGCCTTATATGGTATGGCGCAGCTATAACTTGTTGCTGCTGTTGTTCAGTCACTCAGTCGTGTCTGACTCTGTGACCCCATGAATTGCAGCACACCAGGCTTCTCTGTCCTTCACCATCTCCCAGAGTTTGCTCAAACTCCTGTCTGTTGAGTTGATGATGCCATCCAACCATCTTATCCTGTGTCACCCCCTTCTCCTGTCTTCAATCTTTCCCAGTATCAGGGTCTTTTCCAGTGAGTCAACTCTTTGCATTAGGTGGCCAAAGTATTGGAGCTTCAGCTTCAGCATCAGTCCTTCCAATAAATATTCAGGGTTGATTTCTTTTAGGATTGACTAGTTTGATCTCCCGGAGAAGGCAATGGCACCCCACTCCAGTACTCTTGCCTGGGAAATCCCATGGACAGAGGGGCCTGGTAAGCTACAGTCCACAAGGTCTCACAGAGTCGGACACGACTGAGTGACTTCACTTTCACTTTTCACTTTCATGCTCTGGAGAAGGAAATGGCAACCCACTCCAGTGTTCTTGCCTGGAGAATCCCAGGGACGGGGGAGCTTGGTGGGCTGCCGTCTATGGGGTTGCACAGAGTTGGACACGACTGACTCGACTTAGCAGCAGCAGCAGCAGTTTGATCTTGCTGTCCATGGGACTCTCAAGGGTCTTCTCCAAGACCACAGTTCAAAAGCATCCATTCTTCAGTGTTCAGCCTTCTTTATGATCCACCTCTCACATCCATACATGACTCCTGGAGAAACTATAGCTTTGATTATATGGACCTTTGTCGGCTAAATGATTCTCTGCTTTTTAATACACTGTCTAGGTTTGTCGTAGCTATTCTTCCAAGAGCAAGCATCTTTTAATTTCGTGCCTGCAGTCACCATCTGCATTGATTTCAGAACTATAACCTAAATACATTTAACTTGCAAATGTATCTACAGAGCCTTGCAGAGAAAGAAGCAACACATGTAAATGGTGCATTTGTGTTTCCTGAAGTTCCAACCAGTGAACTTGCATGAATGAGTACCAGTTGAGAGACGCACATCTGTGCTCCCTCCGCCATCTTAGCCCAGACGCCCCTCCTGGCAGGAGCACCGATCATCCTGGGGTCCTCTATGGTTTAAATACACCCATTTTGGGGTCTTCCCATGTGGTTCAGCGGATGAGAATCCACCTACCAGTGCAGGGGACATGAGGTCAATCCCTGGTCTGGGAAGAGTCCACCTACCTCGGAGCAACTAAGCCCGTATGCCACAGCTACTGAAGCCCGAGCACCCTACAGCCTGTGCTCCATAACAAGGGAAACCGCTACCGTGAGGAGCCCGCGGACCACAACTAGAGAGTAGCTCCTGCTCTCCGCTGCTAGAGAAAGCCCGAGCAGCAATGAAGACCCAGCGCAGCCCAAACAAAATTTGTTAAAACAAACAAACACATCCGTCGTCCTGCCCTTTGATACTTAAATACAAGCCAGCTCCTTCATTCTCAGCTTCCCACAGGTATAGACACTTGTTTGGAGTGAAATGGGAAAGATTGATCTGCATCCCTATTCAGTCCCACAGAAACTTGTGGAAACCAGCCAGAATTATGCCCATTTTACTACATAAAGAAACTGAGGCTCCAAGGAGGAGGAAAGTGCCTCGGAGGAGCAAACACAGACAGCTTCATTCTTCAGCGATCTTGTCAGCAGAAAAGAAGAGGGGAAAGAGTGATTAGGATTATCTTATAGAAGAAACCAGCAAATTCTTTCCATGCTGGCTGAAATAGGAAATAAAGTGGACTGCTAATTTGTAGCTGTTGGAAATCCAAATACATCACTTGGAATAGAATTTTAGAAATTAATAGGGTCAAACAAACAAAATAACCAAAGACACACACATTTAGTTTCTTAGGTGATGGTATCGATAAAACAGATGCTAATCCAAATCACATCTGTTATTTTAGTTTTTAATTATCCTGATGAATAATTCCGAGCGATAACTTCCCATGCTGTTGATTAAGCTGACATGGCTCCGGTTTCAATGTGAATTGTGTTAGCTATAATTGTTTAGTTGCTAAGTCATGTCAGACTCTTCTGCAACTCCATGAACCTGCCTGCTAAGCTCCTCTGTCCATGGAAATTTCTCAGAAGAGAATACTGGAGTGGGTTGCCATTCCCTTCTCTGGAGGATCTTCCCAACCTGGGGATCCAACCCATGTCTCCTGCATTGGCAGGCAAATTCTTTACCACTTAGACACCAGGGAAGCCCTAGCTATGGTCATTTGCATTTTATTTTTAATTGCACTTAATTAGAGCTTCCCTGGTGGTTCAGATGGTCAAGTCTGCTTGCAACGTGGGAGACCCAGGTTTGATCCGTGGATTGGGAAGATCTCCTGAAGAAGGAATGGCAATCCACTTTAGTAGTCTTGCCTGGAAAATCCCATGGATGGGAGAGACTGGAGGGCTACAGTCCATGGGGTTGCACAGAGCCAGACATGACTGAGCACACACATGACTAATGTACACAATCACACTTGCATTTTATTTTGTTATTAATAAAATGTTATTATTTATTGAGGATCACCTATTATATATCAGCTCTGTATAGTATTTTGTAAATCTCACATGACCTGTATGAGATACTGTCATTATGCCCATTTTACAGATGAGGAGACTGGAGTCAAAGACATCCTTCAGCCAGAAACCAGAAAGTTGGGATTCGAGCCCAGCATTGCAAAACCAGGATTTCTTCCAGAACACAAGTGCCCAGAGCAGCAGTACATGTGCTGAACTTGGCAGTAAATGTTAAAGGGGAGTGTAGGAAAGAGTCTTCACTGTCTACTCTACCCCAAGTGTGTGTAGAGTCAAGGGCAAGTCCAGGCACAGAGGGAGATCCGGGTGACGTGCTAAGTCCTGACCTGTGGCCTGGCTGGTGACTCTGACCCTGACCCTCGGCTCATTGTGATCACAGTGGTCAGGCAGCCTGCCCCTCAGGGGTCTCTGATGAGAAAAGCACAGGCTTTGAAGGCAAACAGAGATCCATCTGAAGCCTGACTTTCCTACTCCGGTTGTGTAGCCTTCAAGCTGGGACCACCTCTCCCTAAACCACAGAATCCTCGTTATAAAGTGTGGGTTAGTAAGACCTTCCTGGCAGATAACCCTGTGAGATGCAAAGCTAGTTCCCTTCCACGCCCCAGCCCTGAGGAGCAGGTAAGCGCATAACTGCAGCCCTCCTCCCTGAGACAGGGGACTGACTGCACAGAGGTGGTCACAGGCATGCAGTGACAAGGGCAGGGCAAGCACCTGCCCCGCACTGCTGGATTATTGGCCATCTTCATTGACAGGAGGGAAGAGATGCTCTTCCTCCCTTCTCAGGAGGGAGCTGAGCTGCCACTGAGGGACTGAGCACAGCACCTCCTCCTCTGACAGCTCCAAACACCAGGCCTTCCTGGACACTTGGCACGAACTCGCCCCTTCTGTGTACCACCCAGGCTGCTATTTACTAAATACTTTCAAGTCTACTTGGTGTCTTTACTGAAATTCTCATTCAGAAGAACTTGTATTGCTGTAAATAGACTATAGCCCCAACAAAGCATTGGGTTGATACCAACCAGGATTCTCGGCCTTCCCCAATCAATAGGAATTGATGAGAAGCCAGACGAGAAACAGAGAAGGCAGTGGCACCCCACTGCAGTGCTCTTGCCTGGAAAATCCCATGCATGGCGGAGCCTGGAAGGCTGCAGTCCCTGGGATCGCTAAGGGTTGGACATGACTGAGTGACTTCCCTTTCACTTTTCACTTTCATGCATTGGAGAAGGAAGTGGCAACCCACTCCAGTGTTCTTGCCTGGAGAATCCCAGGGACGGGAGAGTCTGGTGGGCTGCCGTCTGCGGGGTCGCACAGAGTCGGACACGACTGAAGCGACTTAGCAGCAGCAGCAGCAGCAGACAAGAAATTCAGGTAAGGCTTTGCTGGGGCTCCTGTGGCTGCAGGAGGAAGAGGAAACAGGTAAAGGGTTCCCCATGGGGGAGTGAGCTAGTTCCTTACACGGGGTGAGGATAGGGGTGTATGTAGGGGTCAGGCCGGAGGGCTGGCTTAGGTGGTCTTGTGTGCAGGGAGCATATGCAGGACCCTGCTTTTGATCCCGACCCACTGATTGTGCTCCAGCTCTTCAGAAGTGGCAGTCGGTCTTTTTTGGTCTTTTTGAATCTTTTGTCCAGAATTTGCCCAACTTCAAGTGCACACAGTGGTTCCTTGTAGTTTCTCTGTATTTTGCTGCGATCTAGGAGCAGTTTGACAAGGTGCCAGCACTGCAGCAAAGGGTCCCAGGTCCCAGCCTGTCTCAGGATGACAGGAAGTCCAGGTTAATAAATTCCAGCCGGACGAGCCACCGCCTGCCCATGGCTCTGAACTTGGGCCTCCCCAATCCAGGTTTGAAACCAGAGGGAGATGAGTGAAGGTCAAAGGAGCATTCAGGACAGAGCAGCACCAACAGGAGACTTCTCCTCGACTCAACCAGAGGTTTGGAAGCAAACTCAAAAGGGAACAATTACATCCTGGTGTGGTCCCATTTTATTTAAAGCGACGGTCCCTGACTCACCAAAATCACGATTGGGCTTCCAGAACAAGCCCACTTTTTAGGAGCCAGTGATGGACATGACCCTCCTTAGGATTGGGATGTTGAGTGGGCTGCTCAGTGGCACACAATAGGAAAACAGAGAACCAGCTTCTGCGGCTGGCCTCTATGCTAAGTCCAGCTAATTCCTGCTGCCCACAGGGTCCAGAAACCCTCAGGAAAGGACTCAGAAGGCTTTACTTGCCCAGGAATTCTGTTTCTGGATGTGGCAGTTAAAAACTTTCTCCCACAGATCATCCCAAAAGTGGGGCAATCTGGAGCCCTGGTGGGTTAGAAGCAGCTGTCTCCTACACGGAGATGTTTCATCCCTCATGTCTGCTAATTTAGACCAGTGTTTCTCAAACTCAGCATTTGAGGCCAGATAGTTCTTTGTTGTTGGGAGGCCTTCCTGTGCACAGTGGGATGTTAAACAGTATCCCTGTGGCCTCCATCCACTTGATGCCCATAGCACCCCTCCTTCTGGGGCAGTAATAAATGCCTCCTGGGGGGCACACACTCCCCACCCCATTTGAGAATACTGCTGTCGATCGAATGAATATGGTTTTTAGCTCCAGGGGGGAAATTCTCATATTAGTGAGGTTTTTAAAAACCTTTTAAGAAAAAGGATGAGAAACGTGTAAGTAATATTTATTATTCTTGCTATCTGAAAGTCATCTGCCTAAAGATTGGTAAGCATGCAGGGTGCAGTCATGTATTATTTATGTCACTTGAGGCAAACTAAAAGCTAAGAGAATGGACCAGAGGGTGGGGGAGGAAGGGAGGAAGGAAAGGAACAGACATTTAAGGAGCATCCACTGTGTGCCGGACGCTTGAAACACCTGTTTCCTTCAACTCTTGTGAAAATCTTCAGGGAAAGGATGAGGAAGGGAGATTGGAAAGGTGGACTCTTTCGCTGTTGGGAAGCCCACGCTCTTTGCCCCAAAGGGGAGAGAGGAAGACAGTGTTGGTCCCCGTACTTGGAGGGACTTGGAGCCTAGCTGGTCCAAGCTCCCCAAGCTCAGAACAGTGATGGGATGTCCCAGAGGCCATCAGTTGATGTGACTAGAACCCAGTCTGTCATCAAAAAAGCAGAGAAGTTCATTCGTGAACGTTTTCCACTCCCCTAAAGCCTCACACAACCCCATGAAGTAGACACTCTCCTTACTCAATTAAGGGAAAGGAAAGTCATTGCATACACTCAGCTCATCACAGTGCTGGAGGAGGCAGAACAGGCACAATGTAGATGGTCCATCTCGTTGTCCTCTGCTCCAGACTTGGCTCAACCAGATAGCCCTTCCTGCAATTATGCACAGATGGGGATGGACCTGGAAGGAAGGCATCTGAAACCACTTGATCCCTCATCTTCTCTCTCCATCTCCTTTCAACTTTGCAACTTACTGCTTGATGGCAGAAACTGATGTCTGATGGAGCAACCCTTTGCCCCTGGAAAGCCAGAGACCACACGCGGGTCACTCCTCAGGCCAGGAGAGCCCTCCGCATTTCTACCCAGGTTAGGAGATAAAGTCCGGCTGCCAGAGTGAGGACCACATTTGCTTAAACAGCAGGAGAGAAGTCAAAGCTACTTTCCAACTGGCCATCCTGACATCAGAGGGAGTGTTCCGGGAATCTCATCACTGCTCTCACTTTCTATGGAAACACTCAGAGGACTAAAAGGGGTCATCATTTTTAGTGAAGTTCTACCCAGGGGACACTTGCCCTCCTCCAGGATTCTCTGAGTGCTAGGTGTCCAGCTTCACGGTTGCTCCATGGCAAGCTTATTAAGTATTAGCTGAAAAGGACTTGGAGAAAGATGAACACTATCTCCTTCCTGTGATGGGAGAACTTCTCAGCAGAGGAACTTGCTCCGGGGCCCAGAGCCCTGCCCATTGCTCATGGAGGCCACGAGCAGCCTCTGCCTGCTACATGGAGCCAGACTCATTTGTGAAGATTTCTGTCTACTTTTGTTCTCAAGAGGAGAGATGCTGGCGTTAACTTAGAGAAATGGGAGAATGAATTGGGGTGAATCAAGGAAGGCAGTCCTTGGCAGGATGTGGCTCCTCCGGCCGACACAAAAGGATTCACCTGGGAAAGGGGCCAGCTCAGGAAGGTCTTTGTGAGCGGCTCCTTGGCCGGAAGCTTCTGCCAAGCCGGCCAGTGGAGTGCCAGCCAGGCCATAGGTCATTCCTACAGGGGCACTGGCTGTGCAAGGTGGCCGGTTCCTTCGCCAACTCGGCCAACTGTCCAGTAGGGGGCGCTGTGGCCTCCACACTGGCAAAGCTCAAACATCTGCCTCTGGTGGACGCTGGCCCTGCACTCCCCAGGACTAGGGGCCAGTCTCCAGCCCTGGAGCTGGCAAAAGGGGCTGGTGCTTACAGGCTGCCCAGGCCAGGCCTCCCTGGCAGTCCTGCGTCCTTAGGGATGATACATTATATGATACATAGTCATCATTATACCCGCTGTTTACTGAGCACCTACTGTGTACCAGGTGCTTAACTCTGTTACTTCACCAAAATTTCACAGGAAGCCCCTGGATTAGGTATAATTATGCCCGCTTTACAGACATGAAAGGCAAGGCTCAGAGACCACATGGTCAGTGAGCAACAGAGCTGGGGCTTTATGTACAGGTCCAGGCTCCTTCCACTACCCACACAGCCTCACATCTTGTCATTCCAGCTAGGCTGTCTCTCCTCTGGGATCCAGGATTTCCTCGACTGCCTAGAGCAGCCTTCAAGGGTACTCCAAAAGGGAGTCAAGTAAATTCTGGGCCCCAGAGGGGAGAGATCAGGTTCTAAGTGGCCACATGAGATTGGGCAAGTCATGTCCCATTTCTGACGGAGCTTCAAATCTCTTATCTGCAGACATCATCTCCAAGGGTTGTTATGAGGCCAAGGGAGATGATGTCTGAAAGGGCTTTAACTTAGCCTGGAGAGTCTTGAGGGCTTCCTGGAGGTGGTGATGCCTCATCTTGAACCTTAGGACACACTAGGGTCTGGCCTGGAGAAGCCACCTGGTGAATCCCTGCAGAACTTGTTTCTTGTGTGAGTGCTTATTGCGTGTTGCAAGCTCTGGGAGTTGGTGATGGACAGGGAAGCCTGTGTGCTGCAGTCCATGGGGTCACAAAGAGTCAGACTCGACTGAGCAACTGAACTGAACTGAACAGAACCTGAAGATGAGGTCCCTGTGGTCATGCCACCGGTAGTCCCCAGCAGAGCCTGGGCAGAGGTAGGTGTTGCCCGCTCCTCATCTGCTCTATAGGCAGAGATGGAACATCATCTTCTACTCCAGGGAACACTTGGTAAGGTCTGGGCACATTTTTCTCATCACAAATGGCAGAGGTAGAGGGTGCTACTGGCACCTAGTGGGTAGAGACCAGAGATGCTGTTCAATATCCTCCAATGCACAAGACAGTCCCTGCCACACAGACTGACCCACCTTTGAACTTGAACTGAAGTGTCCATCTTGTTGATGGTGAGAAGCCCATTCGAGTCCAGGTCTACTGCCTTCTAATATTTTACCGAGGGGGAAACTGAAGTCCAGAGGGGGGAATCGGCTGACTGGGCTATGTTGAGGTCCACGTGTCACAGTTCTGAAGGTCCCTTTGTGAATGACCAGATGCCCATGAGCTTAGCTCTGTGTACAGGTTGGGCATGTGTTATCTCACTGAATCCTCACAAGCCGCTTGTGAGGCTGGTACTATTATAAACCAAGCACAGAGAGGTTAGACAACCTTCCCAGGGTCACACAGCTGTCGCAAACAAAGCAGGGATTTGAACCTAGGATTCTTGGGATCCAAAGCCCATATTCTTTGCATCACCTGGCCCATCTGTGGCAGAGTCCCCATCAGAAACAAAGCAGCCTTGTTTTCCAAAATAAATAGAAGAATCCTAGAAAGATTCTTAGGATCTGCATCACCATTGCTCTTAGGGTCATAATCATTGGGCTCCTGCTGTTTGGGGACTTTCTGGTCCTTTTCAGGATCAGCCACCCTCACGTGGCCTTGGCCAAATGCTCTGGCCTCTCTGAGCCTCAGTTTCCACACCTGAAAACAGACTCCAGGGTCAGTGCCTGCTGGGTGCCCTCTGGAATAAGATCATGCTTGCCTGGTCCAGCCCCCTGCAGAAGACAAGCCAGCTCTGTCCCTCTTCCGAGCCCCTCTCCTTCCTGGTAGCGGCAATTCTGGTTCTGGCTCTGGAGTGACCTGGTGGGCTTTTTCCATGGCCAGGATTGAGGAGTTTTTACATATTTGTGTGGGCGGCTGAGTAGCTGCCCCACTTTGCTCCTGAACAAAGACTCCTCATAGCACTTCCCTCTGCTCCCGCCTCCAGGGTGCTGCGAGCCGGCTCAATGGAGCGCTTGTGGCCTTGTGAGCAGCATTGTGCATTGTGAGAGGCCAGACCCAGCCACCTGGGGGTCCGTGATCAAGGTCACGTGGGGCGGGGCGTGCTGTGCACAAATCACGTGGGCTGCCTCCCAGCTCCGTGGATTGGTCCCAGCCCCTGGGCCTCGGGGACTTCCACCAAGCAAGCCTTCCCCAGCCCCTCTCTGAACCTAATTAAGGCACCCATTGCTGGCTGACTGCACCCCTGCCCAGCTCAGGCGAAACCCCGCATTCCTTAACGGAGCCCTGAACTAAAATGACCCAGGAAGCCAAGGGGGAATGAACCTTCAGCTGAAGCCAAATGTTTGTTTTTCACTGAACTGGAACAGCACTTGTGCACTTTCCAAAGTCATTCACTCGGAACGGTTGTGCATTTGTTTATTCATGGAATACACACTTAACTGGCCACTGTCCTGTGGGTCAGACTCGGTTCAAAGGCACAGGGGATATGCAAGTGGGGAGGAAGACATGGCGTCTGCCTCAAGTTGTGGAAACAGAGAAGGGGAAACATTTCAAGATATGGCGGCTGCGTCCACACTTAGTGCAAGGGTAGCGACTGCTTCTTGGAGCTCAGTAGGGAAAGGCAGGTAGAGGAAGCTGGGAGAAAAGTGGGGAGCAGGTGCCCTTATAGAGTGTGACCGAGTGCTAGAGGAACAGAAAGGGGAGGGCTGCTCCTTCTCCTGGCAATCTCAACCTGAAGCAAACCGGAATTTCACCTCCCTGAAGGGCAGGAGGAGCTTCCCTGACAGCTCAGCAGGTAAAGAATCTGCCTGCAATGCAGGAGACCCGAGAAATGTGGGATGCAACCCCATGGGCTGTACAGTCTATGGAATTCTCCAGGCCAGAATACTGGAATGGGGAGCCTTTCCCTTCTCCAGGGGATCTTTCCAACCCAGGGACCGAACCCAGATCTCCCACATTGAAGGCGGATTCTTTCTCAGCTGAGCCACCAGGGAAGCCCAAGAATACCGGAGTGGGTAGCCTATTCCTTCTCCAGTGGATCTTCTGAACTGGGGTCTCCTGCATTGCAGGCAGATTCTTTACCAACTGAGCTATCAGGGAAGCCCTCTGGATCCCCGCATGGGGAAATCACCCGGAGGAGGAAATGGCAACCCACTCCAGTATTCTTGCCTGAAAAATCCCAGGGACAGAGGAGCTATAGTGCAAAGGGTTGCAAAGAGCGGACCACGACTGAGCACAGAGCATGTGTGCGGGAACTACCGGAAACTGTGCAACATGAGGAGGAGAACGGATGCAGTTGAATTTTCAAAGGTCCAGAAGGTATCCTGAGCAGAATGCTGGGCTATTCCTTCATTCATCCCTCATTCTTTCATTCAAGCAGCATTTATGGAGCACACACCCTAAGCTGAAACCTGCCCAGTCTTAACCCCAAGCCTTCCAGTTTCCACAGCAACGCAAAAGCATCTTCTAGGCAAGTCATTCAGTCAGTGGGGCTTGCAGACCTGGGTTCAAATCTCACAACAAACTACTGGAATAAAAATTTTAATTTATTTGAGGTTTTGTCCTCATTTGTAATGCAACCTGCCTTACGGCAATATTGGGAGAGTAAAGTGTAAAAAGAGCATAGATATAGAACCTTGAAGTTTGACCTGATGGTGTTACCAAGCTTCACGATGATGCCTGGAGGCTCTGAGGATTGATATGAAAGTGAGGAGTCTCACACCTGACGTCTGAGAGAGACTCGGGACCAAATATCATGCATCCTACCCCTTCATGGCATGTTAGTGGCCAGGGAATGTTCTAGGAGGATTGCCTGTTGAGACAGATTTTATTTTCCAAAGGTGATCATAGCAGTATCTCCTCCTCCGCATTCTCTGATGTAATATGACGTTTCTAGTCTCCCATCATGATGTGGAATCTAATTCCTCTCTCTTAGAATCTGGCCTGGCCTTACCGACTTGCTTGACTGTAGAAAGTGGCTAGGCTCCAAGGCTAGGTCATAAAAAACTCTGCAGCACCCACTGGGGCTTCCTGAATTGATCTGGGAGTGATCTCAGGACCCAGCCACCATGCAGGAAGAAGTCCCCTCATGGAGAGCCCATACTGGGGTGTACTTGCGGCTCTCCCATTTGACAACCAGCCTGCCATCATGTTGTGTAAGCTATCTCAGATATCTGCAAAGTAAAGTCTGCAGATAATTTCAGTCCTAGCCAAATTCTGATATGCAAACAGCATGAAAGCCCATAAGCAAGAACCACCCAGTTGAGCTCAGTCAAATAACTGAATCATGAGCGATGCTTCACTATTTTAAACTACAAAGTTGTGGGTTTTTTTTTTTAACATACATGGTGATGGATAACTGGAACACTTAGGGGTAACTTTCAGGACATTTTGATTAAAGAGAACTAAGGACAAGATGTTCATCAGGGCTCCTCCTCTAGGCTCCCAGAGATCACTGTCAGAGTACCTTGAACCCAAATCATTTGTTTACTTGTCTCTCTCACTAGACTGTGGGATCCTGGAGGGCAGGGAAGATGTTAGGATTCCGGGGTTGCTAACAACAGAAATTTTTGGCTCCAAATTTTTGGGACTCCAAAATCACTGCAGATGGTGACCACAGCCATGAAATTAAAAGATGCTTGCTCCTTGGAAGGAAAGTTATAACCAACCTAGATAACTTATTAAAAAGTAAAAACATTACTTTGCCAACAAAGGTTCGTCTAGTCAAAGCTATGATTTTTCCAGTAGTCATGTATGGATGTGAGAGTTGGACTATAAAGAAAGCTGAGCCAAAGAATTGATGCTTTTGAACTGTGATGTTGAAGACTCTTAAGAGTCTCTTGGACAGGGAGGAGATCCAACAAGTCCATCCTAAAGGAAATCAGTCCTGAATATTCTTTGGATGGACTGATGCTGAAGCTGAAACTCCCATACTTTGGCCACCTGATGCGAAGGACTGACTCATTTGAAAACACCCTGATGCTGGGAAAGATTGAAGGTGGGAGGAGAAGGGGACAACAGAAGATGAGATGGTTGGATGCCATCACTGACTCAATGGACATGAGTTTGAGTAAACTCTGGGAGTTGGTGATGGACAGGGGGAGCCTGGTGTGCTGCAGTCCTTGGGGTTGCAAAGAGTTGGACACCACTGAGCGACTGAACTGAACTGAACAACAGAAACAAACAGTGGTTTATGTATGTGAAAACAGAATTGATCGGGAGAATCTGGGAGAACTTGAAGAGTCTCAATAAAAATCTAAAGCTGGGTGCAGAAAGGAGTGAGGGAGCTCTAGGCAATAGGGGTATCAGGAGAGTCCTTCAGTGCCAGCACTGAAAATGAAGAGCAGCCCTCTGTCATCCTCACGCCGCTCTGTGTGCGTGTGTGCTAAGCCGCTTCAGTCGTGTCTGACTCTTTATGACCCTATGGGCTGTAGCCCTCCAGGCTCCTCTGTCCATGGGATTCTCCAGGCAAGAATACTGGAGTGGGTTGCTGTACTGGAGGATCCTCCAGGGGATCTTCCCAACCCAGGAATTGAACCCGCGTCTCTTACGTTTCCTGCATTAGGCAGGTTCTTTACCACTAGAGCCGCCTGGGGAGCCCTCCTGTCACTCTGCTCAATAAGCAGATTCCAAGGGAAGACTCTTGGGTCACAGAAAAACAGGCCCAGCCAGATGACAGTCCCACCAAGGCTGTATCTGTTAGATGGAGCTGCTTCCTAGACCAAAGGCTGGGGAGTGGGTACTGAGCAGGCAAAGCTGAGTCCCCCACCATTTACCTTAGAGACCCCATTACTTGGCTTGATGTCTGGCACATAGTAGGTGCTCAAGAAATATTTGTTTAATGAATGAACAATTGAATGAATAAATCTGCATGAATGAATGAATGGAAAAATAACTGAGTGAATGTGGCTGGGCAGTGTGCTGGCCTGTGAAGATACTGGCCAGATATTACAGCAGGCTTTTCTTCTCCACCCAGCCAGACTTTTCTCCTCTCAGAAGAGTTCCCAAGGCTGGATTCTAGAACGTATAGAATTTTAATCCCCTTATCCTCTCTTAAGAACATTACACACTTGGAACAGTGTGATAATTCCTGATAACACTCCTTAGCCCTGCTCGACTTTAAGTTAAGTTTTCAGGGGAAGGGGGGTTATGGAGACAGATATGAGGAAGAGTCGACTCTGAGGCTGGCAACTGGGATGTCTGATGTTTCTTTTGTGGAACCAAGCAGCTGTTAAGCAGAAGGCAGGTGTATGATGCTTGGTCTGCTGGAGGCTACACTTCACCCAAGACAGGTGGGTCATCCACACATCTGCCCAAGATCTTCCCATAAATGATGTCAGATGGTGCCTCTGCCTTTACATGGTCTCCTGAGAATAAATGGATGGATTTCATTAGCCCCTAAAAAAGATCCTGCTACTTCTATTTATTTTGTATGCTCTCAGACTCCTCCTAAGTGTATGACACAAAGTGTACACACAAGGAGAAGTGTTTGCAATATGTCTGATGCCTTCACAATTCCTTAGAGCATACACAATGGAGGAAAAATTAAAAAGCAATTTGGCTCAAATGCTGGGGGAAAAAAATTGAAAGCAAAGGAGAAGGGGGTGGAAGAGGATGAGCTAGTTTGGTAGCTTCACCGACTCAATGGACATCTGAGCAAACTCCAGGAGATAGTAAAGGACAGGGGAGCCTGGTGTGCTGTAGTCCATGGGGTTGCAAAGAATCCGGCAGGACTTAGTGACTGAATAACAACAATGCATCAGTATCTAGAAACATCCTAAATTAATTACCTAGAGGTGAGTTGATGGGCTTCCAGGGGGCACTAGTGGTAAACGTGCCTGCCGATGCAGGAGACATAAGAGACATGGGTTCGATCCATGGGTTGGGAATATGCCCTGGAGGAGGGCTTGGGCACCCACTGCAGTAGCCTTGCCTGGAGAATCCCATGGACAGAAGAGCCTGGAGGGCCATAGTCCGTAGGGTCACAAATAATCGGATATGACTGAAGCAACTTAGCACACACACACATGCACTGTAACTTGACAGCTGTTCTCCAAACAGGAGGAAAAGAATAAAAGGAGGGAAAGTCATTCATGGTGGCACCTACCGTGCCAGGAGCTGTGCAGGGCACTTTCTCTGTGTTATGTCCTTTTATCCCTACAGTAATCTGGAGATTCCTGTTAACCCTATTCCATGAGTGAGGAAACTGTCCAGAGAGGTTAGGTACATTACTCAGGGTCATGAAACTGCTAAGTGGCAGAGCCAGGATTTCGACTTGGATCAAGTCAGATTCTGTGGCCTGTCTCCATTTCATTACATCACACTGCCTCCAAGGAGTAAACAAAAGAAGCTTTTGAGCTGAAACTCAGGGACCTTATTCATGAGTGAGTCTGCCAGAGCCATTTAGTCTTGCTTTTACACAACTCTCACGAGTCTGATCATCTGATCCCTTAGTTCACAAACTTTCTGAGACAGCAAATAAGAAACAGGAGAGAAGGTTACAGAAGGAGACACTCTGGTAATGACAAATAGTGAAGCAGTGAATTCATTACAGCAAATGAATCGGTTGAATGAGAGTAACTCTCTCGATTGTAACAACTAAAAACTCTGGACAGTGTATTTAAATAAATAAATAAATAAAAACATTTGAAGACACTGAAAAGAAAAAAATAGAGGGAATACAACTCTTGGAAAAAAAGAAAACACACAATTTTATTAATCTCAAAGATAAAGCTTTTGCTTTCATTCTCTGCTTTTCAATTTCATTGATTTCTAATTTTACTTTATTACTTCCTTTCTTCTTCTTTCTTTGACTTTAATTTGCTCTCCCTTTTCTTGTTTTCAATGTGAAAGTGTAGATCATTGCTTTGAGAACCTTTCTCTTTTCTCATGGTAATTAGTGCTATAAATTTTCCTCTAAGCACCACTTTAGCTGCATCTTGTGAATGTTTTAATTTTCATTCAGTTCAAATTACTTTCTGGTTTCCCATTTGATTTTTCCTTTGGCCTACATGTTAGAAATGTGTATTTAGTTTCCAATACTATGGGATTTTCCAGATATCTTTTGAGTATTGATTTCTAATTTAATTCCTTTACCACAGAACACACTTTGTGTAATTGGAATCCTTAGGCATTTACTGAGACCTGTTCTGTAGTCCAGACCTTGGTCTACTTAGGTATATGTTCAGGGTACTTGAAAGGGGCTTGTACTTTACTGTCCTTGGGGGAAGTGGTCTATAAATGTCAACTAAGCCACGCTGGTTGATAGCATCCCATTTGGTTTTTTGTTCCCTTTTTTCTCTTTTTCTGCCTTCTTTGGATTATATATTTTTTAACTCATTAAGTATTTATTTATAGGTTTATTCAGTGCTATTAAAGTTCATTCAAATGTAAAACTTAGGGACTTCCCTGGGGATCCAGTGACTAAGACGCCACACTCCTAACACAGGGGGCCCGGGTTCAATCCCTGGTCAAGGAACTAGATCCCACAGCCACAACTAAGAATTGGCATGCCACAGCTAAGAAAATCCCACATGCTGAGTCTAAACCTGGCACAGCCAAATAAATATAGATTTATTTTAAAAAAAGGTAAAACCTAGGAGACAGCCCCCGGTTGCTAGGATTATCTCAAGGGACATTGAGTTGGGTATTGCAAGTCAGCATAAACTAAAACGAGCTGGACTTAAGCTGTTGGCTCAGTCTCTCCAACCTATCAGATCAGATCAGATCAGTTGCTCAGTCGTGTCCGACTCTTTGTGACCCCATGAGTCACAGCACGCCAGGCCTCCCTGTCCATCACCAACTCCTGGAGGTCACTCAGACTCACATCCATCGAGTCAGTGATGCCATCCAGCCATCTCATCCTCTGTCGTCCCCTTCTCCTCCTGCCCCCAATCCCTCCCAGCATCAGAGTCTTCTCCAATGAGTCAACTCTTCGCATGAGGTGGCCAAAATACTGGAGTTTCAGCTTTAGCATCATTCCTTCCAAAGAAATCCCAGGGCTGATCTCCTTCAGAATGGACTGGTTGGATCTCCTTGCAGTCCAAGGGACTCTCAAGAGTCTTCTCCAACACCACAGTTGAAAAGCATCAATTCTTCGGCGCTCAGCCTTCTTCACAGTCCAGCTCTCACATCCATACATGACCACAGGAAAGACCATAGCCTTGACTAGGCAAACCTTTGTGGGCAAAGTAATGTCTCTGCTTTTGAATATGCTATCTAGGTTGGTCATAACTTTCCTTCCAAGGAGTAAGCGTCTTTTAATTTCATGGCTCTCACGGCTTTGTTCCACTTGGAGTGTTCTCAGGCGAGCTGCTCAGTGAGAGTGAGAGCTCTGGGTAGCAGCAGCAGTAGGGCGGGGGTATTGACATTTGCTTCCAGATGGATTGTACTTTTTATGATTCCATTTTATCTTTTTTGTTAGTTTCTTAATTATACCTCTTTGATTTAGTGCTTGCTTTAGGGTTATAGTAAACGTTTTTAACTTATCACAGTCTTACCTTCAAATGATATTCTATCACTTCACATACTGTATAAAACCTTAAAACAGTATCCCATTTCCTCCTTCCTGGCCTTTGTGCTAACGTGCCATACACTTTTACTTCTATATATTATAAACCTTACAATAAATTGTTAGTATTTTCACTCTAGTCAATTATCTTTAAAGCAGATTCTTTAAAAGAGAAAATACATATTTTACATTTATGTACATATACATCATTTCCAGTATTCTTCACTCTTCCAAAAAGAACTAACTAAATCAAGTATTATCAACAATGTGAAGCAACTGGAACTTCCATGCACTGTTGATGGGGAAATAATATTGTGTAACCATTTTGGATGGAGAAGGTCCTGGCACCCCACTCCAGTACTCTTGCCTGGAAAATCCCATGGACAGAGGAGCCTGGTGGGCTGCAGTCCATGGGGTCACAAAGAGTGGGACACGACTGAGTGACTTCACTTTCACATTTTACTTTCATGCATTGGAGAAGGAAATGGCAACCCACTGCAGTGTTTTTGCCTGGAGAATCCCAGGGACGGCAGAGCCTGGTGAGCTGCTGTCTATGGGATCGCACAGAGTCGGATACGACTGAAGTGACTTAGCAGCAGCAGCATCTATTTTGGAAAACGATTTGATGGTTTCATGCTAAACACACACCTACATATCTAGATATTCTCATAAGAATTTATACAAAAGAAATATAAGCATATTTACACACAAAGACAAATAGATGAATATTCATAGCTGTTTTTTCTATAACTGCCCCAGCTGGAAGCAACCCTAGTGTTCATCAACAGGTGAATGGATAAACAGATTGTGGACATCCATACAACAGAATACTACTCAGCAATAATACTGAGTGCACGAGGACACCTATGACAGTATAGTTACACTCTAAGAAAAAAAAATCCAGAAAGGAAAAAAAATGCATGTTGTACAATTCCAATTGTATATAATTCTAGAAAATGCAAACTAATTGGTAGTAGCAGAAAGCAAATCAGTAGCTGCTTGGGAAGGAGAGTGAGAATGGGGGTTAGATTTCAAAGAAGCACAAAGAAAGTTTTAGGGGAGATGGGTAAATCCATTATCTTAATTGTGGTGATATTTTATGGTTGTTCCATATCTCAAATTTCATCAAAGTTTACACTTTAAATATGTGCAATTTACTGTATGTCAATTATATATCAACACAGCTGTAAAAATTTATTGGATGGCTTTAAAGCCCATTGGACACAGCAGAAGAAATGATCAGTTAACTTAAGGAAAACATATTGCTTCCACTGAAGAAAAATGAGAAACTAATATTGAAAAACAAAGAAGAGATCCTAAATAATTAGTGGGACAGATCCAGCAGGTTAACAGATGTTCAGCTAAAGTCTTGTAAGAGGAGGAAGATAAGCAGAGAGGGGGAAAAAAAAAACAGGAAGAGATAAGGGCCACATTTTTCCTTTTCAAACTTGCAGTACACTAGAGGTCCAAAAAAGATCGACAAACCTCAAGCAGGAAAAAGATGAAGAAATGCATATTGTAGTCAAATGTCTGAAAACTAAAGATAAAGAGAAAACCTTCAAAACATGTAGAATAAAAAAGGATACATCCAGCACAGGAAAATAGCAGCAGGAGTGACGGAGACATTCTGTTCTCTATAGAAACACAGAGAGATAGAGGACAATGGAATCCCAGCTTTACGAGTGCTGAAAGGAAACAACTGCCAACCTAGACTTCTATATCCAGTAAGAACTTTCATCAAAAATACGGGGAAATAAGACATTTTCTGATAAACACTGAGAGAATTTACTGCCAGCAGATTCACACTGCAAGAGATGTTATATAAAATGCCTCTGGTTAAAAGGAACTGACACATATGGGAAAACAGATCTAAAGGAAGAAAATAAGTGTGCTGAAAATGTTGAATATGTGGGTGAACATAAATGACTAGTTTAAAAAAAGATTTCTTTAAAATATGATTAAACATTTAAAGCAAAAAATATTTAAATGTGTAAAAGTTTATAGTGTAGAAATAAAATGGATGACAAAAAAAAGCACAAAAGAATAAGAAAATAAATGAATTTATGCCATTGTAGTTCTTACATTTTACATGAAGTGGTAAAATATTAATTTAAGGTCAACTATAATAAGTTCGGGAGAAGGCAATGGCACCCCATTCCGGTACTGTTGCCCGGAAAATCCCATGGATGGAGCAGCCTGGTAGGTTGCAGTCCATGGGGTCGCTAAGAGTCGGACACAACTGAGCAACTTCACTTTCACGTTTCACTTTCATGCATTGGAGAAGGAAATGGCAACCCACTCCAGTGTTCTTGCCTGGAGAATCCCATGGACGGGGAAGCCTGGTAGGCTGCAGTCCATGGGGTTGCACAGAGTCGGACATGACTGAAGCAACTTAGTAGTAGTAGTAGTATAATAAGTTCAGAGTACATACTGTAATAACTGAAGTAACCACTAAAAAAATAATACAGATGCCAAAGTGTCAATGAGAGGGGAGAAAATTGGAACACTGAAAAATACTCTATTACCCCAAAGAAAACCTGAAAGGAGAAAGAAAGAAAGTAAGAAAGAGGAAAAGAGGCAAAAACAAGTAGAAAATGAAGGCTTACACCCAACCATATCAGTAATTACTTTACATGTAAAATAAACACTCCAATTAAAAGATAGCAGCTACTGGACTGGATTAAAGAGTAAAGAATAAAAAATTAATGCAAGACACAACTCTATGCTGTTGACAAGACAGAACTTTTGATATAATGAAGAAAACAGACCTGAAGTTCCAGTGACAGAAAAAGTACATAACATGATGCCATTAAGCACAGAAAAGCTAGTATGGATACAATAGCAAAGTCAAACTTAGGACAAGATGTGTTGCCAGAGAAAAAGAGAAACATCTCATGTTAAAATCATTGATTAATAAAAATATCATAGCTACCTTCAGTGTATATGTATGGATAATAGAGTTTCAAGACAAGTGAAGCAAACATTCAAAGAATGAAGGGGGACAGTAGGCAACTGCAATCACAGTTGGAGGTTTTAACAATTACTTTACCAATAACTCACTGAAACAGGGCCAGGACCAGGGAAAGACAAGTGAAGCATTCACCTTGGGTACAAAATTTAAGGAGCATCAAGAAAACTTGTAATCAAAGAAAATGATATTTTAAGATAGTATTTAAGAAAATCAAAATTAGTTCAAGAGCTCCATAAGGAACAAAACTTCAAAATTTTAAATAATGACAGCATCAGTGTTCTTGCATTTCTTGAGCAAAGAGTCAGACATGACTGAGTGTACACACACCAGTGTTCCAGATTTTTCCTTTTGCTCCAGGCTACAGTACAGATCAGAAGAGTGTCATCACTGGCTCTTCTTTAATAGTTTTATTTTCCCTCTCTCCATGATTCAGAAGAAATTACAAAGAGAATTAGACGGTTGATTATGACATATATCATAGTAAGATATGAGAGATGCTGCTAAAACACTTCTTATGGGAAAACATACATCTTTAAACGGCTCTATCTGTATGACTCAGGGAACTCAAACCAGGGCTCTGTAACAATCTAGAGGGGTGGGAAGGAGTGGGAGGTGGAAGGGAGGGTCAAGAAGGAGGGGACAAATGTATGCGAGTGTGCTTCAGTAGTGTCTGACTCTTTGCAACCCCAGGGACTGTAGCCTGTGAGGATCCTCTGTCCATGGGGATTCTCCAGTCAAGAATACTGGAGCGGGTTGCCATGTCCTTCTCCAGGGAATTTTCCCAACCTAGGGATCAAACTGGTGTCTCTTATGTCTCCTGCATTGGCAGGCAGGTTCTTTACCACTAGAGTCAACTGGACCTATGGCTATTTCATGTTGATGCATGGCAGAAACCAAAATATGGTAAAGCAATTATCCTTCAACTAAATAATTTTTTAAAAAAAGAATATAGTTTTAAAGTCCATGATCTATGCTTTCAGGTTAACAATCTAGGGAGAAAAAGAACAGATTAAACTTTAGATAACAGAAATTTATTCTAAAAATGAGTCAAAAGCAATGAAATAGACAGCAAACAAAAAATAGCAAAAATCAACAAGGTTGAAAGTTGTTTCCATGAAAAATTAATAAAGTATATAAATCCCCAGCTAGATTGGTAAAAGAGTGGGAGAAAACACAATTTATCAATATCAAGAATAAAAAGGGGAATATTGCTATAGATACTATAAACATTAAATGGATAATAATGATAACTTTATGCCAATGAATTGGACAATGTAGATGAAATGGATAATTACTCAAAAAGTGAAACCTATTAAAACTGATCAAGAAAAAAATAGAAAGTCTGAAATTATTTGCTTCTGCTCTTACACACAACTCCCTTTTCTAGACCCTGGGCATTTTATATCTCAGGGTTCTCTGGTGCTCAGTCCCTCCTCTGGGAGATATAGTAAATAAATGTTTTTATTGATTGTGTTTTATAGCTCTATGTCATCTATATTTATTCCATCATTAATTCAGCATATTCTGTCAGACACTGTGCTAGGTATTAGAGTTACAATAGCTAATTGCATTAATTAGTGTGAATTGAATGTGATCATTTGTTCATTCTTATTAAAAAGTGGGCCTTGGATCCTTGGTGAGGGACGTAGCCCATCATTATGACATTGTTTCCATAGAGAAATCAGACTGTTATTTCCATAGAAAAATCAGACTCGGTGGATGTTATTTCAAGGCAGCATCTTTGTATTGGAAATGAAGCTTATTCTAAACTTGAGGATTGACTACAGTCTATTGAGGCAGTACATATATGCATGATACTATTTAGAAAGCTTTTTAACCAAAAACACGTACAAGGTGGTCAAGGCTTTAAAGGAATCTTCTGAATTCAGGTCAGTTACCTGAAAAACAAATATCTCTGATTCTCCAGCAAGATGCTTCTAGATCGCCAGCATCGTGTGATCCACCTGCTGTGGTGGCATCTCAGGTTCCACAGGTGTGTGGGTGCTGTTGAGGCTGGGAAAGGGGGTGGGTGAGGAAGGAACCTGGGCTGAAGGGAAGCAGGACTGAAATCCCAGCTCTGCTACTCAGCAGCTGCCTGTGTCTGAATAAGGCATTTCTGGTGTAACAGCCGGCTCAGGGTGGATTGGAGGTGTATGGGCAGGTCTCCTTGCAGGCCCAGAGGTGCTTCAGCAGATCTGCCCTGCATGTGACCCAGCCAGCTTTTATAACCTGTCCCCTGGGGACCAGAACAGCTAGCCAGGAGGGTCCCAAGAACTTCTTATTGCACTCCGTCCCCACACCCACACCTGTGCAGGACCCAGTCACACACAAACTCCAGGACTTCCGTAAACCATTAAGAGGGAGGTACTTGTAAGTTTAGAACAATATCCCCATCTTTACCTGGTCACACACTCCACCACAAGTAAAGCCCTTGCTCTTCTCTCATTTAACTTTCAAAACCACCTCCTAAGACTCCAGGGTGAGAATCACGTGCCCATTTCACAAAAGGAAAAATCGCTTGTCAGAAGGAAGTTGCATTTTCTGCAAGGACCCACAGTCATGGGCACAGCTGGGAATCTACGCCTTCCCCAATCTTTGTCCCCCATGACCCTGGGCTGCAGGAGATTCCACTGTCCCCCTCTGGTCAGGAAGGCTGATGTGCAATATTACTATAGATGCTGGAGGCTTAATTAGGGTTTTTTTCAGCCATATAATGAACACTTGTAAATATCTCTGGAGCCAAGTGGAGACATTAAAATGTTAAACAAATAAGGGCTATCTTTTAGAATCTATAGGTTATTTCCTGGAGGCTGGGCCAAGCAGACATGAGGGAGGTAGGGCTACCCCTTTTGCTGTGAAGGAGCTCAAAGTAGCTCTTGGGGGTGGTGAGCTTCTCCGATGGGCCTGTGGTTTCCTCTCCAAACCTGTGTAAACCTCTGAAGGGTGTCCTAAGGCCGGAGTGGTGTTTCTTAGAGTGATGCTGCTAGACAAAGAGGGAGCTGTGAGGCAACTAGTTCCATGGAGAGGGGGTGCTATGAGAAAGCGGGTGATGAGGAGAAGGGGTGCTGAGCAGGTGATCGGGGCTGATGTTTGCCCACCGTGTGCCATCTCCCCAGCTCCCGCCTCTCTCCCCGGGACCATGCAGATGACAAAGGCATCCAGTCTCCATTTCCCAGCAGCTTCTGTTTCTAGAGACCTTGTTAGTTTCCCCTCTATTTCTCTAAGGCTGCTGAACAGGTGGTTGTTTGACTTTTCTCTGTGTCTACATCAAACTTGCTTCTTTTCAGAAGCAGAGATCTCTGGATCTTCTTATAACTTCTCTTCTCTCCAACCCTACTCCAGGGTAAATTTCTAGCCTTTTGCTTCTGCTGAATTCCTCCTGGCACCTCCATCCCAAGTGCAGGGTCTGAGTCTTCAGACCCACCCAGGACGGCTGCACTGCCCTGGATCTCACCCAGTGGGAGTCCCAATGCCAACTTTGTAGGGGGCCTTCACCCTCTCCACTCCTAATCTCCACCAGCCTCCTTGCTCCACAGAGCCACCCTTCAGAGGTTTACACAGGTTTGGAGAGGAAACCACAGGCCCATCGTAGAAGATCACCACCCCTAAGAGCTGCTTTGAGCTCCTTCACCAAGCCACTCCACAGAGACATCAATCCAGGAGGAAAAGAGCCTGCTTGTCATGAGAACAGCTTCAATATGAGTACAGTAAGCCCCATACATATGAACATTCAAGTTGTGAACTTTCAAACATGCAAATGTGCATGCCAGCCCCTGTATGCTATTCTACTGTACTTTTCAAGGTGAGATACCATCAGATTAAAGATGTTTTCTTTGTTTCTTGTGTTTGTCTGTTTTTTAGTGGCATAATAGTGAAAGTTGCTTAGTCATGTCCGACTCTTTGTGACCCCCCATGGACTTGTAGCCTACCAGGCTCTTCTGTCCATGGACTTTTCCAAGCAAGAATACTGGAGTGGATTGTCTTACCCTCCTCCAGGGGATCTTCCCAACCCAGGGATCAAGCCCATGTCTCTTACATCTCCTGTACTGGCAGGCAGGCTCTTCACCACTAGCACCACCTAGGAAGCCCCTCTTGGATAATACCAATACTGATAGCAATCCTAGGGTCACAGTGGTCTCCTAGCCTCATTTTTGTAAATACTATGTTCAGTCAATGTAATAACCAACACTTTTATTGGTGTTTTAAAGTTAAATCTCCTCCCTCCCTAGGCCAGCCCCTGATTCAGGGAACAAAGGCCCGGGAGCATTGTGGTCCCTGTGGAATGCTTATTCATCCTTTGTCCCGTTATCAGCGCAGGTACAGTTGTACTGTCCCCTCCTCTGCTGCCAAAGCCACTTCAAGTAGCCTCTTAAAGCCCTTGAGATTTCACAAGGGCGGGTCTCACACCAGTCCACTGTGTCTCTGAAGCTGTGAATGACACATGTCATTCTCTCTGAGATCTTCTCAAAGCCCCTCCCAGCTAGCCTTAGACAAGAGGAAAGCACCACCCACTCCTCCTAATTGGTGTGGAGGTGGGAAGGGGCTCCATGCACATGGACCACCCCAATGTGGTTCATTGAACAACTCCTACAATCTCCTGGCTTTTCCTTTAAGTTCTGGGGCAGATAGTTGCTCAGTAGTGTTCGGCTGTTTGTGATTCCATGTGTACAGTCCATGAATTTCTCCAGGCCAGAATACTGGAGTGGATAACCATTCCCTTCTCCAAAGGATCTTCCAAACTTAGGGATCGAACCCAGGTCTCCCACATTGCAGGTGGATTCTTTACCAACTGAGCTCCCAGGAAATCCCAGATGAGCCTACAGAGGTCACAGAATCAGTTGGTACCAGCTCCTTGGCAAGGTTGACCTAGGTGGTTTGGAATCCCTTCTAGGACATGGGAGTCTATTCCTTGAAGCCATCATTTCAGGGCCTTGACAAAATTGAAGAATAAAATAGTTCTGCCTAAACACCCCAGGATATAATGTTCTCTTCATTTCAAAGGGCCTAGCACACAGCAACCACGCAATAAGTGTTGCTATTCAACTAAGTGAATAAATGTTAACCAGTGCTGTTATTACCACTAATGATTACTATTAGGACCTGGCCGGGCTTAGTGCTTGCAAAGCTTCTTTCCATTTATGGTCTAAACTTTCCAGATGCCTTGCTGTTTCTTGCCTTTGCCCACACTATTTCACCTCCCCTGGATGCCTTCTCATCCCACTCTCAGTCAGGAGAATTAACCTCTTCCTTCTCGCCCTTGTCACCTCATAGCCACACTGGCGGACGATTCAACTTCCCCAGACAAACCTGACCCTTCTCTTATTCTGATGCTCACAGCATCTAATCTGCCTTCATCCTGGCACTGATCCCACCCACTGCATGACCTTTAGCTGATATCTCACTCTCCACATGTACACACACACACACAGGATTTTGAACCACGGCTTATGTATTTACATAGCTCTAATGGACCTATACTTAGCAAGGATTCTTGAATGACTGTGTGATGAGTGAATGCAAAATGGATACATCAAGGAATTAAAAGAAAAAAAAAACCTATCCGTCCATCCATCAGTGAGCTAGGATAAATGATATTTTCTTCAATGAATTTTGCCCAAAGTTACCACCACCCCTGCTGAGTATTTGTTTTTGTTTTTTGAATGTTTATTTATTTGGCTGCATTGGGTCTTCGTGGCAGCACACAAGATCTTTGTTGAGAATGAAGGACCTTTAGTTGTGGCACGTGGGATCTAGTTCCCTGACCAGGGATGGAACCAAGGCCCCCTTGTGTTTGGAGTGTCGAGTTTTAGCCATTGGACCACCAGGGAATTCCTCCTGCCAAGCATTTGAATGATGATTTTGTGGCTTAAGTAAAGCTTGGGGATTTTCTCTGCATAAAATTGTATCTAGATTTCACTATGCCATTCACCTAGAAATATAGACTGGTGGGAGCAAGGGTGTGGTTCACCTTAAGTCCTCAAAGCAAGGCATCCAACCGCCTTGACTCTGGCAAATCCCAAGGTCCTGAGACTAGTATAGTCAGTGCTTTGAGTGTCATTCCTTCACTTTTCTCTGAGGTTGCCATTCTCATAATTCAAGAGATGTGAGGGACCTATTCCCTGTGGAGTAATAGTGATTGTGATCTGTGAGTTCTGCATCTGACACTGATCCTTGACAGTTTGACAAGGAAATTCACTTAGTCTCACTTTTAGTCAAGTCTTTATACTTCCAATTTTCCAAATCCAATGATCAATTTCCACTCCCATCTTCCTGGCAGCATTTATTAATAACACTGTTGATCACTATTTCCTCTGCCTTGAAACACTGTCTTGGACACCACCTTTTCATGGGTTTTCCTCCTACTTAGCTGGCTTCTAATTCCAGATTCTGTCCTCCTCTGGGATTTTCCCTTCTTTCCCTTCCGTTCCTTCCCCTCCCTTCCCCTCTCTTCTCTCTTTTCCTCTCCTCTTCCGACAAATACACCTTTAGTGACCTTGTCCATTCTCAAGGCATTAAATATCTTTTTACACTGATGATTCTAAAATATTTATCTCTAGCCACGCCAGCTCTTCTGAGCTTCACAAAGCCAACTGCCTATTTGATATTGCCTCGCCTTGGATGGGCTTCCCTGGTAGCTCAGCTGGTAATGAATCTGCCTGCAATGAGGGAAACCTGGATTTGACCTCTGGGTTGGGAAGATCCCCTGGAGGAGGGCATCACAACCCACTCTAGTATTCTTGTCTGGAGAATCTCATGGACAGAGGAGCCTGGAGGGCTCCTCTGGGGTTGCAAAGAGTCAGACATTACTGAAGTGACTTAACACACACACACACACACACACACATGCACACCTTGGATATCTCAGACTTTGGATTCTTGATTCCCACTGCTCATCTAACCACATTAAGTTCCCCTGGCCTTGTTCATCTCAGTAAATGACAGCATCATTCATCCAGACCAACAACCTCACATAGTTATCCTTACCTTTTTCTTCCCCCTTATACTCATACTCATAAGAGATGGTTGGATGCCATCACTGACTTGGTGTACATGAATTTGAGTAAGCTCCAGGAATTGGTGATGGACAGGGAAGGCTGGCATGCTGCAGTCCATGGGGTTGCAAAGAGTTGGACACAACTGAATGACTGAACTGAACTGAACTGGTACTCATATTGGCAAATTCTATTGGCAATGACTTTAATGGCAGCTGACTGCTTGTCTCCTTCCTGCTCCTGCCCTGGTCCATGTCACTGATTTCTTGCCTGGTTTATTGCAAAAGTCTCCTAACTTGTCTCCTTACTGCCACACCCTGTCTCATATGTTCTCCACCCAGAAACATCTTTTATAACAAGCCATAACATGCCTTTCCTTTGCTTGCAACTCTCAGGTTATGTCCTAGCCAACGCAATAAATCAAGAAAAAATAATAAGATTGTAAAAAGAAAAAGGAGAAGCAAAAATGGCATGATAGAGTCTGGTCATAAGAAACCTTAAGGTACATTTTGTTGTTGTTTCTTTTCAGTCTCCTCTGATGTGAAATGGGCTCTCATTCTTTCCCTGCCTTTCACATTCTCAACAGTTATGTGGATGACCCTCAGCCTGAGCCTGTGTGATGCATTTATTGCTAACATATATGGTCTGTTCAGTTTTAGTAGAAACAGTCAAAAAGTTTTCCAAAGTGGCTGCACTTACCTTGCATTCCCACCAATAGTTTGCTGCACATCCTCATAAACACTTAGTATTTTCTGTTTTGCTTAATGTCAGTCATCCTGGTGGATATGTAGTAAAATCTCAGATAATTTGAACTGCCATTGCCCTCATGACTAATGAGGTTGAACACCTTTTCACATGCCTACTGGCCATTTGGAGGTCCTCTTTTGTGAAAATCTTACTCAATAATTTATTCATTTAAGAAGTAGATTTGTCTGTTTTTTTTTTTTTAAACTTTTTATTTTGTTTTGGAGTATAGCTGATTAACAATGCTGTGATAGTTTCAGGTGAACAGCAAAGGGACTCAGCCACACATATACATGCAACCATTCTCCCCCAAACTCCCCTCCCACCCAGGCTGCCACATAGCACTGAGCAGAGTTCCATGTGCTCTGCAGTAGGTCTTTGCTAGTTATCCACTTCAAATATGGCAGTGTACACATGTCCATCCCCAAATCCTAACTGTCCCTTCCCCTCATCCTTCCCCCAACAACCGTAAGTTTGTTCTCTAAGTCTGTGAGTCTCTTTCTGTTTTGTAAGTTAAGTTCATTTGTAAATCATTACTTTTTAGATTCCAGATAAAAGGGATGGCATATGATATTTCTCCTCCTCCGTCTGACTTACTTCACTCAGGATGACACTCTCTAGGTCCATCCATGTTGCTGCAAATGACATTATTTTGTTCTTTTGGATGGCTGAGTAATATCCCATTGTACGTGTGTACCACATCTTCTTTATCCACTCCTCTATGAATGGACATTCAAGTTTTTCCCTGTCTTGGCTATTGTAAAGAGTGCAGCGATGAACATTGGGGTGCATGTATCCTTTCAGAGCTTTTTATTATTGATTTGCATGAGTTCATTATATATTTTCAATATGCCTTGAAATGTTGAAAATAATACAATAAAGTTTCTAGAAGAAGCAATATTTTTGTGTAGGCAAAATTTTATTTAAATTGTTTAGGCAAAGATTTCTTTAAATCAATATAAAAAGCTCTAACCATAAAGGAAAAGATTGATAAATTGAACTACACTAAAATCAAGAACTTTTGTTCACTGAAAGATATTATTGAGAGTCTAAAGGCAAGCCACAAAATGGGAGAAGATACTTATAATACATACATCCAATAATGACATTTGGGGGCCATATTTACTAAAATTGATCATTTCTATATACTATGAACTTGTACTAAACATTCCTGAGTACATATGTAACAGAAATGCTTACATATGTGTAACAAAAGCATGAACAAAAAATGTTATTAGCAGGATTATTCTTTTTTTATTTTTTAATTTTTAAAAAACTCTTTATATTACACTGGCTGCAAGTCCCTTCAGTCATGTCCGACCCTGTGCGACCCCATAGACGGCAGCCCACCAGGCTCCCCCGTCTCTGGGATTCTCCAGGCAAGAACACTGGATTGGGTTGCCATTTCCTTCTCCAATGCATGAAAGTGAAAAGTGAAAGTGAAGTCGCTCAGTCGTGTCCAACTCTTAGCGACCCCATGGACTGCAGCCTACCAGGCTCCTCCATCCATGGGATTTTCCAGGCAAGCGTATTGGAGTAGGGTGTCAATTACACTGGGGGATAGCCAATTAACAGTGTTATGATAGTTTCAAGTGGACAGCAAAGGGATTCAGCCATACATATGCATGTAGCAGCAGTATTACTCTTAATAGCTACAAACTGGAAACCACTCAAATGACTAGCAATGATAGAATGGATAAATAAATAAATATAAAATAAATAAATATTTAGTTTAAAAATAAACATAAAAAATAAATAGTTATGGGGGGAGAACGATCTAATTGCTGCATGTACAGATAGGGATGAAATCTCATAGACAAGGTTGGTCAAAGAAAGACAGGCACAAAGAAATATGTGCAAAGTATTTGCATTCATATGAAGTTTAAAAATAGGCAAAACTGCTTTTTACTTTGTAAAAACTTATCACTGATGTGTTTTCTTAACAATTGTATAATTCATAGCATGTGAAGTATTTTGATTAAAATTAAAAGAATGACAAACGGTGCTTTAGTAGCTTCCTATCATACTCAGAAGTAGTCTAGGTTCTTATCAAGACTGTATATTATTGGATGCCTTGGTCACTCACCTCAACTTCTACCTCTTTACACCTCATTCACTCTACTCTAGCCATACTGACCTTGTGGCTGACACTTGAACACACAAAGCTAGCTTCCACTTGTGATAAATAGCACCACTGTTCCCAAGTCTGCACCTTCTCTAAATCTATGCACTTTGCTACGTGACTTTGCAATTGCTGTAAATAAAGTATATCTAGTATATTTCTCTGCCCCATGGATGTTAGTCTCAACATGGAATGTACTTTGCTCAATGAAATATGTTCAGAAGCCACAGTACTAAGCCTAGACTGTAAGAGAACTCATCTCTTTCTGCTCACCCTATTGGTCTTCTACTTCCCTCTTGAGAATACATCCTCCTTAGCCTACTGATCCAAAGAGGATGAGAAACACAGATATGTACCCTGGAGCCAAGCCCAGCTGAGGCCACCCTAGATCAGCTTCCTACTAGTGGATCTGCAGAGGCATCATCGAGAATAAATAATTGTATTAAGCCACCTCATTCGCGGATGTTTGTTATACGGCATCAGTTTGTATTGTAGCAACAGTTGACAAATACATCACTTCAGGGTCATTACCTTCTGCCAGAAAAGCTTGTTCTCCAAATACTCACATGGTTCACATCCTTATTCTAGTCTTTGTTCAAATGCCACTTCTGCAAAGGTGCTTTCCCTAACTATTCTACCTTAAATATCCCCATTCCATCCCTTCATTCCTCTCCAGCTTCCTACCTTGCTTTGCACTGCTACCTAACATTTTATTGCACAGAAATGCAAACTGATCAGATGTTAGGTTAGTAGAAGAAAAAAAATACTAAAGCAAAAAAAAAATCTGCAAAATCCACAAACTGTCATACCAGCCCTTGGGAAAACAGTTCCATCATGATAATGATTGGATATGAGCTACTGGGTGCCCAGGGAGTCCAGTTCCTCAGTCCATTATTCCCAGAGCCCTTTCTGGGGCTTTGCTGCAAGAGAACATGTCCCAGCTACCCATCGGTGTGGCGTTGAGCATTTGCCGAACACCACCCACGTGCCCAATCTTTCCAAAGTTCAACCACTGGCCATAAAGAGGAATGAGTGCCAACTATGTGTCTAGCCCTATGCCAGGTTCTTTGTGGGCTTTATGACACAATATTCTCAAGATCTCACCAGGTAAACAGCATCCGCGTTACTGTTTACCAAGGAAACCACAGCCAGGGTGGTTAAAGAGCTTGTCTAAAGAAAACCTGCAGAGCCAGGATTTGAACCTCAATCTGGACACGGCTGAAGCCCAGGTGGCCTCCACATTATCAAGTCCCTCTGCACAGAGAGATACAAGTGTGACTGCACCAGAGCTGGTGAGTCTCAGGGCCGGTATTTGAGCCCCTACAGTTTTAGAGTCAGGACTTTGATTTTTACCACATGTTCCTGGTTCTGGAATTCAGTTTTGTGAAAGCATCATCTTGAACCTGACCTGCTCATTGTGAAATATTTTCGAAGTCTTAGGTGGATAAACAGACAGTTCTCAGTTGTAGCTTCAGATCCCAGCCTCCTCTTGAAATGTTTAAATAAAGGTGGGGTAATAGCATGTTCATAGCACCATAAATGTTGGTGCAGGCATAGTTAGAAAGATGTACAATGGTTGAAAAGAAAGGAGGAAGTGGCCATGGACATATTTAGAGGTAATTGACATAGAAGGAAGAGAGAGAATAAAAATTGCCTTGGCTTCTACAAGGAACTTGCACAGCAGTTTGCAGAGTTATGTATGCCGAAGCCTGTGGCAAGAGGAAAAGGAAAAAATGCAAAAAGTTTCTCATCAAATAACTTTACCAAGTATGGTACAAAGGTCTCTGGGTGTGTGCCCAGCACAACTCAGCCCAGAGGGCAGCAGTGGGAGCTGGAGGGGGGTAGGGGGAGCAGGACAAACTCGAGAGAACAGGCAGTTCAGGTCAGTGCTCACCAGCCTGGAAGGCAAGAGACAGTGGGTCCTGAATCAACCCTGAAAGAAAGAAATCCCATATGACTGCTTTGCGGCTCCATAAACCTTCCCATGTTGGTGGCCCAGGTTAGTGGCTGAGAGCTGGTGCAGATATTTATTACTGCATGTAAATTGTCATAATCATTGTGTACTCCCAAAGAACCTTCTCATTTGCATATTGTTCATACTGTTCACTATTTGTTTGCAGGAGACCCAGATTCAATCCCTGGGTAAGGAAGATCTCCTGGAGAAGGGACTGGGTAACCCATTCCAGTATTCTTGCCTGGGAAATCCCATGGACAGAGGAGCCTGGTGGGCTACAGTCCATGGGGTTGCAAAGAGTCAGATATGACGGAGTGTCTAAACCACCACCACCACCATCTGTCTAGCCCAGCGGAATACCAGCTCCATCATTCTGAGGAGTGAGGATGTTGACCTGGGCTGTATGCTGAGACCTTGCCCAGGGCCGCACATGGCAGGAGTGCAGGAAGGGCTTGAGGGGGTGAACATGTGTAACCCCAGGAGCTAGGACAGGCCCTTTGTTGAGCTCAGCCCCCAGTGGACACTGGCCAGCTTGCAGCCCTGAGAGCTCTGGTACCTGCCAGTTGTAAACTCCTGACAGCACTGTGGATAGAGTCAAGGTTCAATCTCCTGGAAGCTTTCCCATCCCCCTGTCCCCCAGTCAGAATGAATCCTCCTGCCCACGGCTCCTGCCATGGCCTTTATCTGATGCACTTGCCTTTCACAGATGCCAGGCGCTTAGTCAGTGACCTCCATGAATCTCCCCCCGGCGGAGTCAGGAGCCACAAGGTTGAAGCAGAAAAGCATCCACTTCTGAATGATGTCTTAACAGGATCTGTCTGGCTGCGAGGCTGAGCTTAGTCTGCAGCGGGCCGGCAAGGACAGACACAAGGAGGCTAATTCAGAAGCAACTGCAATAATCTCATTGTGAGAGGATGCAGCCAGTGGAGGGGGCGAGGGGAAGAAATGATTGGATTATGGGTTGTTAATTTTTAGGTAAAGTCAATAGGGCGTCTTAGGCACAGAGAGAGTACCCAAATACTAAGATCTGGAAGATGCGGGGAGTCAGTTTTGGAAGAAAAATAAGGAAGTCATTTTGGGATATGTTGAATTTGAGATGTCTGTAAGGCATCAAAGTAGAAATATCAAGTAGGCAGTTGGATCTATGAGACGTAAGTGTGGGCGCTGTCAGGGTGGAGTTAATGTATTAAAGCCAGAAGCCTGCTTGGGATCATGAGAAGTGAGGGTGAAGGAAAAAAGAAAACCAAGAAACTGATCCCAGGGCTTGACTACACCTCGCTGAGCCCAGGTCTGTATTAGGAGCCAGGGGAGTGCACAGATTTAAATGAGATGCAGTTTCTGCCTTCAAGGCGCTCACGGCCTGGCTGGGAAGATGGAGTTTGGTCTCACCCATAGATCTAATGAGCTGGGCAGCATGGCAAGAACTCCAGCCCCGAGCCAGGCAAACCTGGGCTGGCTGTCTCCCTCCACCATCCCCTCCCCACCCACTGGCCTGCCTTATCCCTGCTCTACAAGGATCTCTGAGCCTCAGGCTCTTCCTCTATCAAGCAGGGATAATTATACATCTTGCAGAGAAGACGCTGAGAGATGTAAAGAAAAGAGAGGTGCTTGGCACAAAGAGGGCCTCAGCATCCTGTGTTTTATGATTTGCTAGCATGTTCCCCTCCCTTAACCCTCCTCTCCAGAACCCCTTCTTAAGCTCATAGCCTCAGTTGGGTTTCCAAGGGGCCTGGTCCCCAGGAATGGGCCCTGGGACTCCCCTTGCCTGCTGCTCACCCTTCCTCCATGGCTGCTGCTGCCTGTGCAGGCTGGGGACGTCTGGTGGCAAGGTCAAGGCCACAGCTGCCCCTTGGAGTAATTGAAGATGACAACAATATTTCGTGTCTCAGGGAGACTGGTAGAGATCAAAGGCACTGCAAACGAGCTGCTGCGACAGGCAGGAATTCCCTGGCAAAAGCCACCAATTACCCCAAATTGGCTGCAGTTATGACTATTACCATTAAGAGTTGCCTGGCTTCCCCCAAACTGCCGCCGAAGCACCCTTTTGACGGCGTGTGTAAGAACATCCTGGCTGGGCTGGAGTGGGCGGGTCAGAGAGAATCCCAAGGGTGTCCACCCGCCACACCTCAGGCTTCAACATGGATTATGGGCCAGAGACAAGCAAAAGGGAATCTGGAAATGTTCTCTGAGCAAATAGGATTCGGGGGTCCTGGAAAAATGTGTGGGGAGAGAGGCTGAGCTCTTGTGCCCAGCAATGAAAATGACTGTGGGCTCTGGACTTTATCTCCATGAGCTGTGGCTGTGCCTCACCAGAGGGCCGGGCATCAGTCCTTGGCCCAGGGTCCTGACCAGAGGGCAGGGCTCTAAGTGTTGTGCCAGGGGATGGCCTCACTCTGGACCTGAGAACAAGGCAAAGGGGACCTTGACAGGATGCAGGAGCCTGAACAGAGCTCCAGGGCTCTGCTGATATCTGATGCTGCTTCACTGCCTTCTAGGCCTGGCAGTGGCTTTGGGGAGAAGCTCCTGAAGAAGATGGGCAGCCAGAGAGTGACCTCTAGGCCAGCAAATCAAAATTCCAGCAGGTGCCAGGGATGAGTGAATAGTACAGGAGCAAATAGTTCCTTCAAGGCTTTCTTCATTCTAGCCATGAAATATCATGGATCTGATCTCTGCATCTGACACCTATGAGCTGTGTGACCTGACTTCTCTGAACCTCTGATTCCACATGTGAAAAGTGAGCAAAATAATATTGACATCAGAATCATACAAGATCGCACCATAATACGAATCATGAAATTATTATCACTGCTAAGAAAAGGTCCAAGACTAACTGCTGCTTGGTGATCTGAGAGGGGTCCTTGCTGTCCGCAAGGAACACATAGACCTCTGCTTCTTGTGCTATCAATCAGCTAGTCAATGGGGATTGAAGGCATCATCCTGAGAGTAAAAAGCATAATGACTTTGTGTTAGGATGCTTTGGGCTGCAAATAACAAGATGCCTAATTGACAGGGGCTTAAACGATGAAGATGATCTCAGCCAGCAGTTGAGGGGGTGGGTTTAACAGCTTGACAAATCAAGAATCCAGTTCCTTTCTCTCTTTAGTCTCTGCCATCTCCAATTAGTCGTCTCAGCCAGCACCAGCTGTACGATTTATAGAGCTCAGTGCAATAGAAATGAAGGACCCCTTATTATAAGACAGGAAAAGAAGCTCTGTAAAGGGTACTAAAACATAAAACATATTTCTTTCTCCCACAGTCTCTTTCTTGACATATGGTGTTTTTATTTGCTCTATAATGCCATGCTTCGTCATGAGGGCCTGGGGGTGGTGGGGGTCCTGCCCTGCAACTGGACACTGCCAGGCTCCTCTCCCCCAACCTTGGACTGACATTTGGTGGCCAGATGGGACCTGGAGCAGCAGGGGAGCAGGCAGCCAAGAGACCCCTTGGGAAGGCAGTGGGGAAAACCGAGGATCCACTCCTCCAGGACATGCTCCATTGTCCCATGAGACTTCACTTATGAAACAAGAGCTCAAAGATAAAATTATTTGGAATTTTAATACAGCAACTACAGAGCGTGAAACCATAAGCACAGGGCCTTTCAAAATGACTGCACTGGCCACACACCCTCAAAGCCAGCCCTGACCTGAGCTCTGCCCCCAGCGTCTTCATATGATGACATCCACAGGGAGGAGAAAAAGGGCTTTCTCCACACCCTCTCACTTTTGCGAGGGGGAAATAAATATTTCCCTGAAGCGCGGACCAGAGAGATGAAAGAGGAACTTGTGTCATCTCATTGGCTAAACTAGGTCATGTGACCTCTGGTATTCACAAAGGCGTCTGGGAAAAGGAGTATTTAGGATTTTCAGCTTCTGGAGGAGGAAGTGGGCAGGGAAGAAAAACCCCGGCAATAGCTGCTTCCTAGACAATCAACAGTGTAGACCACAGGCAGGTGTGGGAATTGTTCCTGAAACCCAGCTCCTGTGACCCAGATCTGCTTCTGGCTGATGGGTCATCAGCTGTATGGAGTTCAGGTCCACTGACCAGAGGGAGGGGCGCTGGGGACTGAGCAGGCAAGCATCACGTGCCAGCTTCCTGGACACAACGTGTCTTTCTCACCCCAGCCTAGGGGACAGATGGTTGTTAGTCTCACTTTCCGCAGATTGGAAAACTTGAGACTCACAGCTTCAACTAAATTGTCCTAAATTCACAACAAGTGAATTAAGTGAGAGGTTGAGAACACGAGCAGACATTTCTCTGACTCTGAAGCCTCTGCCACCTCCCCTGGCTGGTCCAAGGCCAAGCCCCCGAGGACAAGAAAGTTCCAGTGGCTTGCCTGAGGGATGGGGACAGGGCAGGGCTCCAAACCAGGAAGGGTGTGAGGGAACGTTCTCCAGAATGCCACCGCTTAGTCAATATTTATTGCCCTATTGTTAAGTGAAATGAGGAAACCTGACTCAGGATGCTCTCCACTTTTGCTTTTAAAAATATGTGACAAGCTAAGGACTTGAATAGTGAAATAGTTTGCTGAAGGGAGCAGTAAAGATAGTCCATGAAAAGGCCACAGAAGAGGGTGTGGTGACAGGAGCTCTCAGGCTTCCCAAACCTGCCTCCTGTGGCTACTGTCAAAGTCCGCCTCCCACATGTTGGCCTCACAACAGCTCCATGACCCCGAGGACACGTCCGTTCCCATCACTGGCCTTTGCTGACGCTGCTCCCCCGACCCCTCACTGAAGGCTCTCCCCAAGGCCACTTATGTGGCATGGTGGGAAGAGCACTGGCCTGGCAGCCGGTGACGTGGTCCTTGTCTTGACTCTGCCACTCCTCCATTTGTGACCCTGAGGACTCACTTCGTGTGTCAGCCAGAATCTGGGGGCTGCAAGCAACAGAAACCCGCCTGGCTGACTTAGGCAGGAAAGGGCAGGCCATAGATGGGTTCAGAATTAAGAGGAAAGTGAAAGGACCCGATTCTGAAGGCAGGATGACACTTCCCAGGGTGGGTCTCCAAGTAGCAGGAACTGACTAGGAGGTCTCATTCACACACTACCGCAGCCTTCTCTTCCAGCTGTATCAGCTATACAGCCATCTTCAGTGCTTGAAACTCTGGGGCTTGAGAGACAGAGCTTCTAATGAGTTGAGCTGGGCCCCACACCCATTAGTTGGCCAGAAGATGTGGGCACCTTGATAATTCCACTGGCCAGCCGATCACGAGGAGGAGGTAACTCTTCCCAAAGAAGTCAGAATTCTATTTTCAGAAGAAGCGGAAAGCGATATTGGTCAGAAAAAAGTCAACACGTGTCTACTATAAATCCCGCTTCTGGAGTCTCAGTTTCCCCATCTGTACAAGGCAGACAGGCTTCCCAGGTGGCTCTGGTGGGAAAGAATCCACCTACCAATGCAAGAGACACAAGAGATGTGGGTTCGACTGCTAGGTCAATAAGATCCCACTGGAGGAGGGCATGGCAACCCACTAGTTATTCTTGCTTGGAGAATCCCATGGGCAGAGGAGCCTGGCAGGCTGCAGTCCCTAGAGTCACAGAGAGCTGGACACGACTGAAGCGACTTATCACACACACACAAAGTGGAGGCAGTGATACCCACCTAACCTGAAAGTGGGGCTGATTCGGAGTAGCTGTGTGTGCCCCACACCAAGTAAATAGGGACTGTTCATGCCGTAGCCAAAGGGGTGTTGTGAGATACCAAGACCATCCTTCACGTGGCTCTCAGTTGGATGGCTGTGCAGTTGGGACTGGATAAGGACTCAGTGTTCAAGCCCACTTATTTGAGTGCAGAAGGTGTTTCCTTCCAGGAAGAGAGAGGTGAGCCATACGGACATTTATGCTCACGTACTCATTATGTCCAGCCCATTTTCCAGATGGGACCCAAGTCTCAGAGAACCTAAATAGCTCGTTAGTGTCAGGCGCTGCTGAACCCAGCTCAGGTCTGCGTGACTCCACCGTGGCGATGGCAGTCACAGCTCAGGGTCTCACTGGCGCCTCTGGGGCCACCGCCTCCCTCCAGAAGGACCTCGTGTGGAATTTCTCACTGAGGCTCCCTGGGCCCTGCAGATGGTTCTGCTTATTCTCTAGGTTTTCTGGGGGCAGGCAAGTTACCAGATGCTGGTACGTGGCCTCCCCCACACTCTTCCTGAGAGGTATGAACCTTTAATTTTTGCTTTTCTTAAAAAATAATGGTTCTTGGGGCAGGAGGACACATAAAATGAAAAGGAAATTGCAGGCAACGTGCAGACAATTCTTGGTTTCCAGATGCCTATCAGCCACCTCAGGAAATGGGCCCTCCTCACAGGTAGGAGCTGCCAGAAACCCTTTTCTGCGGCGGAACACCCTGGTGGAGAATTAACGAGAACTCTGCCTTCTCACCAGGGACCCTTCTTCATATTTAGCAGCATTTTAGAAACAATTCCCCATCACTGCTGATTAAGAGATACATCAATTTTACTGGAGAAGTGATACCAATGTTTGGCCACCTGCCCTCACTGGAAGAGGTCACCCCCTTCTCTGAGTGTCTGCATTTCTTTCCTTTCCAAATTAGGCCCCGGGTGTGTGGGGAGGCAGCCTCTGTCACTTCATGGGACCTGGGGTCCTCCTGGCAAAGATACCCAGTGGAAAGAAGGGTCCACTCATCTGTACAGGGCTGTGGGTTGGGAGACGGGTTACAGATTTTTATGGTCCTGAGGTGTCACCTAGAAACTCTGGGAAACATGATCACCCCTCCTCCAATCACAAATACTCCTTGTGTGATGTTCTCTCTTGTGTTATGTCATGCCCATGTGAATTTCCAGCAATCAGGCAAAGTTGAGGGCATGCAGATTGCAACTTTCCAAATGTTGAGCCAGTCAGTTGTTCCATGTACGGTTCTAATGGTTGCTTCTTGACCCGCATAGTGATTACAAATTGGGAAAGGAGAACAGCAAGGCTGTATATTGTCACCCTCCTTTTTAAACTTATATGCAGAGTACATTATGCAAAATGCCAAGCTGGATGAATCACAAGCTGGAATCAAGATGGCCAGGAGAAATATCAACAACCTCAGATACGCAGATGATATTACTTTAGTGGCAGAAGGTGAAGAGGAACTAAAGAACTTCTTGATAACGGTGGAAGAGGAGAGTGAAAAAGCTGGCTTGAAATTCAACATTCAAAAAACTAAGATCATGGGATCCGGTCCCATCACTTCCTGGTAAATAGAAGGGTAAAAAGTGGAAGCAGTGACGGATTTTATTTTCTTAGGCTCCAAAATCATTGCACATGATGACTACAGCCAAGAAATGAAAAGACACTTGCTCCTTGGAAGGAAAGGTATGGCAAACCTAGACAGCATATTAAAAAGCAGAGACATCATTTTCCACCAAAGTCCATATGGTTTTTCCTATAGTCATGTACAGATGTGAGAGTTGGACCTTAAAAAAGGCTAAGTGCCAAAGAATTGATGCTTTCGAATTGTGGTGCTAGAGAAGACTCTTCAGAGTCCCTTGGACTACAAGAAGATCAAACCAGTCAATTCTAAAGAAATTGACTGAATATTCTGAATATTCATTGGAAGGACTGATGCTGAAGCTGAAGCTCCAATACTTTGGCTGCCTGATGGGAAGAGCCAATTCACTGGAAAAGACCCTGATGCTGGGAAAGACTGAAGGCAAAAGGAGAAGGGTGTGCCAGAGGATGAGATGGTTAGACAGCACCATCGACTCAATGGACATGATCTGGGCAGACTCCGGAAGATAGGAGAGAACAGAGGAGCCTAGTGTACCGCAGTCCATGGGGTCACAAAGAGTTGAGTATGACTTAGTGACTGAAGGATGACAACAAATTGCAACTTGTAAATCAAAGAGAAATTGAATAATTGAATGGAAGCCCAGTCTTCTTGGGCTGCAAGTTTTGTGCTAATCTCTTTACCAAAAATTTGCTGAGGCCCAGCCAAGGTATGGATGGGTTTATAGCAAGCAAGGAATGGAGAAAGAGAATGGACATCCTGTGGCCATCAGTCCTGTTTAAGTTCTGTGAAAGGCTTCATTCATGCTAATCAGATGCATTGGTTATACTGTTGTAGTTCATAAATCCAAAAATAAGTATTGATAAGAAAAGGTCATTCCACATTTACAGAAGAACATCCATGCTAGCTATGATGCCAAGACCTAGGGATGGATTGCGAAATTAAACAAATGCAGGAGATGAGCCTGGATTCCTTTTTTTATTCATTCTTTCATTGCCACTCATTCATTTCCCCAATCAACCTGGAGGGTTTCCTAAGTGCCAGGCAATTTTCTAAACACTGGGATCCAGAGATGAGCAAGGCAGATAAGATCCCTGACCCCGCGGAGCTGTACCTCTGGGGTTGCAGCACCAGGGCCATGGAGGAGAGAGAAAACAAAAAGAAGCAAATATTCACATCTTATGGAAAAACCTTAACAAACTTCTTGGCACACCAGCCCATGAAAACTGCTAACAAAGACCCAGGGTAGTATGATAATAATGGATTTCTTACTGCACGTTAATGCACATGGATGTTACAGGTATAGAGATACATGTGTATGGAGTCTAATTCTCCTGGAGAAATTGGGCAGGAAAAGCTTCCCAAAGATAAGTACCATTTTTGGAATGCTTATTATGCCGCAGAATTTGTATCAGGTGTTTGACAGGTATTTTCTCTAACCCATACAATGACCATCATTGTCCTACTTTGTAGATGCAAAACACTGAGGTTCAGAGAAGTTGCGCCACTTGTCTAAGGTCACACAGCAATATGAAGCCAAGTGAGGGAGGACCCCAGGCCAGTTTGTGTCAGAGGGCACAGGCTGTTGAGTCTCACTCTCTTTGCAGAGGTTGTAAGGCCTGAGTAGGTGTTAACCTACTGGGCAGTGACTGCAGCGGTAGGAAGAGCATAGTGAGTGAGTCAGGTGAGCAAAGATGGTGGTGTGTAATTGTCTTGGTATATCTTTCCTTTTCTCCTTTGCCTTTAGCTTCTCTTCTGGGGAAACAATGGAAAGTGACAGACTTTATTTTCTCGGGCTCCAAAATCACTGCAGATGGTGACTGCAGCCATGAAATTAAAAGACGATTGCTCCTTGGAAGAAAAGCTGTGACCAACCTAGACAGCATATTAAAAAGCAGAGACGTTACTTTGTCGACAAAGGTCCATCTAGTCAAAGCTATGGTTTTTCCAGTAGTCATGTGAGGATGTGAGTTGCACCATAAAGAAAGCTGACCACTGAAGAATTGATGCTTTTGAACTGTGGTGTTGGAGAAGACTCTTGAGAGTCCCTTGGACTGCAAGGAGATCCAACCAGTCCATCCTAAAGGAAATCAGTCCTGGATATTCATTGGAAGGACTGATGCTGAAGCTGAAACTCTAATACTTTGGCGACCTGATGTGAAGAACTGACTCATTGGAAAAGACCCTGATACTGGGAAAGATTGAAGATGAGAGGAGAAGGGGACAACAGAGGATGAGATGGTTGGACGGCGTCATCAACTTGATAGACATGAGTTTGAGTAAGCTCCGGGAGTTGGTGATGGACAGGGAAGCCTGGTGTGTTGCAATCCATGGGGTCGCAAAAAGTCAGACACGACTGAGTGGCTGAACTGAACTGAATTGCCTGGTGTAATCCAGGAGCCCAGTGTGGCTGGGAACAGGCATGTGAGATGAGGGGTAAGGCTGGAGGGCCTGGTGAGAGCAGGAGCCAGTGTTCAGCACCAGAACCGTGGAGGGTGTGAAGCCAGGGAGGGCCATTTGTAGGTCCTTTCCTATCTTAGCCTCCTAAGCCTGTTTTTTGCACAGATTCCTGGCACCCAGCTGCAGGATGGAGGCTGCCCCATGTCTGCAGCCTGCATGGACAGGATGTGCAGACAGACAGCACAGCCAGGTTCAAATTCCAGCTCCATTCCCTCCTTACCGTGATGCCCTGGGGAAGGGACTTACCCACTCAGTACCTTGACTTCTCCCTTTGTGATCTGGGTGGTCACAGGGTCACAATGAGTTGTTGTTGTCTTTAAATAGCCTTTCACTTTCTTTAAGCAGTTTTAGATTCAGAGCAAAATTGAGTGGAAAATACAGAGATTTACTGTGTACCTTCTGACCTTACCCATGCACAGCCTCCCCTATTATCAACAACCTCCCAAAGATCAGTACATTTATTGTAATCATTGAACCCACACTAACAAATCATCATTATTCAAGATAGATACTTTACATCAGAATTTACTCTTGGTGTTGTACACTCTATGGGTTTAATGTATGTATCCATCATTATTATAGCATCACACAGACTAGTTTCACTGTCCTAAAAATCCCCAGTGCTTCCCCTGTTTATCTCACCCTGTCTCTAACCCCTGGCAACCACTGATCTTTTTCTTGTCTCCATAATTTTGCCTTTTCCAGAAAGTCACATAGTTGAAATCCTACCATGTGTATAGCCTTTTCAGATTGGCTTCTTTTACTTAGTAAAACAAATTTGAGTTTCCCTATGTCTTTTCATGGCCTGATAGCTCATTTCTTTCTTAGTGCTGAATAATATTCCATTGTCTGGAGGGACCACAGTTTATCCATCTCCATGGTGAATCTTCGACAAAGTAACACATAAACAACATGCAGACTGGCTCCTGAATGTAGGAGCCACATGTAGGCAGAGTGAGGACAGCTTGCCGTCCTTTAAGGCATCGGCCAAGTGCCCTACAGAGTAGAGTGGCTTGGGGCAAGTTTGACCCCCTTCTGAGAACTGGACCCCAAGTGAAGGTAGGGTCTGAGGTTCTCACTGATCTCAGAGTCCCTGTCTAGCAGGTGATGCAGGCCCAGTTAGAGCCGTGGGCTGAGTGCTCCCCTGAAGGTGTAAGGCTGCTGGGTTCATAGTATCCTTGAGCTCACTCAGAGAGACAGGGCCTGTGCGGTACCCACCACCAAACAGAATTCTTGTGTAAGGATACTCTCATCAGTGGAAAGTATTTGCAGTATCACCCCTGCTAATTAGCTAAAATTTTTTTGGTATCAATTTTGGGCTTCCCAGTTGGCGCTAGTGGTAAAGAATTCACCTGCCAATGCAGGAGACACAGGACACGTCTCCTGCATTGAAGGAGGGTTAGGGTTAGGGTTAGGGTCCCCTAGGTTGGGAAGATCCCCTAGAGTCAATCCACTCCAGTGTAATTGCCTAGAGAATCCCATGGGCAGAAGAGCCTGGTGGGCTACAGTCCATGGGATTGCAAAGAGTTGGACATGACTGAAGTGACTTAATCACACACGCATGCAGCAATTCAACAAACTGTTTTTGAGGCTTGCTGCTCTGTGGAGCGTGATTCCTAAGTATATTACTTTAAAGACGTGCCCTAGGGTGTAGGTTCTAGTTAACCAGTGCACCCAAGACGCATCTGGCAGCTTAAACCAAAGCTCAGTTCTAAAGATATCCACAGGCGTGTCACAAAGGCTGATTATGGAGTCCATCCCAGACAGTATCTGCCTGCTTTCTCTGCCTCTCCCCTCCCTCCTTGGCCTTGGGAACTGATTCTTTAAACAACTCATTCCCCTGGACTGGTCACCAGCCAGGCTGAAAGCTGGCATGGAGGTGGGCAGATGGGAGTTGTGAGGGTAGTAAGGAAGGACAGGGTGTGATAGAAAAGCCCTGGCCTCCATCGTGGGTCCCTGGGGTTGCCCTAATTTGCTATGTGGCCTTGGAAACCCCTTCCCCCTTGAGAATCACTTCTTCTCTGAACAATGCGCTGGACTCTCTGATGGCCCACAGAGCTGCAGAGGCTCACCACCCACAGGGCATCACCTGGGGAGCTGCAGGTGTGAACCGGGGCCCGTCATCCCAGGACCATCCCTGGATGGCCAGGAGACAGCAGGTGCCTCCTCCTCCCTGTTGGCTCTCTCTCTCACCTGCTCTCACTCAGAGAGAGGGGAGAACCCAGGTCCTCGGGCTCTGGCATCCACAATGGCAAACTGCTCATGCCTCCCTCCTGCAGTTCCCTCTGCCCTCAATGAACCCACTCCCGTCCAGACAGAGGAGAGAGCCTCTTCCTTTGGGGGTATGGAGTCTGACTCTGGGCTTCACAGTTTGGAGATCTTTGAGCCAAGCTGACCAACACTGGATCCCAACACCACCTCTTCCTGGCAGGTGACTATGGACAGAGAGATTCCCCGAACCCCATGTTCTTATCCATTTAATACAAATGTTGACATACCCAGCCCAGATTTCTCCTGGGGCTGGGAGGGTGTTGAATTGAGATTGTGACGAGCCATGTGCTCATGACAGTGTGGGCAGTTAATGCTGGGGATCCCTTGAGCCACGATGATGTTTGGGAGGCAGGCAGGAAGGGCCAAGTTGCTTGAGTTAGATGAGGAACCTTCAGCTGCCCACTGAAACAAACAAGGACTGAACAAGCAGAAGAAAGAAGTGGGGAGGGCAGCCAGTGGGAGGAACAGGGTGAACCAAGACGCAGAGGCTGACCTGCGAAGAGTGAGTTGGAAGGATACATAGCATACCCAACCTGCCAGAGATGGTCCAGCCTGTCTCCTACCAAAGAAATGCCTCCATTTTCCCAGGACTTCCTCCCTCTCTCCCTCTTACCCCTTTTTCCTCCCTTCTTCTCCTTTTCTTCTTTTTGCTTCCTTGTCCAAATACTTATTGGCACCTACATGTCCCAGCCACTGTGCTGGCCACGGTGACCACATACCAGGCCCTGCTTGTACAGAGTTAAAGGCAAGTGGGAGAAGCTCTTTTCATGAACAACACACTTTTCAGATAGTCAATTACAGGGGGCTGAGTGCCCTGCAGGGCAAGTTCAGGGAGTATGAGAGTATGTAATAGCGAAGCTGTCCTCTCTGTGGGCTGAGGGCAGGGTGGATGGTTTAGAAGACATGGCTATGACTTCTCCCATCCAGAGGTGGAGTTTATTTCTTTACCTCCTGAATCTGAACTTGGTTATGTACCTTGCTTTGGACAATGGACACTAGCAAGTGCAACATAAGCAGAGGCTTAAGAAGCTCTTGTGTGTTGAGACTTGCCCTCTTTTGTGGCTCTTGGGATCCTGAGATGATAATGTGATAAGCCCAAGCTGGCCTGCTGACCACATGGAGGAGGACTGAGGTGACCCCATCAACAGGGTGCCAACTGCCATGCATAGGTGGCCACGCTAGGGCACCTAACCCAGCCAAGGTGCCAGCTCACTATGGATACCTGAGTGAGCCCAAGGGAGACCAGTGCAAGACCCACCCAAACTGGCAACTATCAAGTCATAGGCTCATTACTAATTGTTGCTTTAAGTCACCACATTTTTGGGTGCTTTGTTACACACTCAGGACTCACTGATACAATAGGAGAAGAGTTTCCTAATGATGAAAGGTCTGGGCTAGATCTGAACATCCAGTAGGAATTAACCAGGGAAAGACTAAAGCAGGGCAGAGAATTCCAAGTAGAACAAGAGTGTATGCAAAAGTGGCTTGGCAGGAGGCAGAGCAGCGCTTTTACTTTTGAATACTTTATGGAACTTGCACCCTGAAAATGCACACATTGACAAACTATCAAAGAGTGAAGAAACACTTGTACAGTCAGACTCATATAAGCAACAAAACATGACGAGCACCCCCAGAGGACCCCTTAAGGTCCCTTCCCAGTCGCCACCTCCCTCCAGAGCTGTCCACTATCCTGACTTCTGTTATAGAAAGAAGTGCTTTTGAACTTGTTAATTTTAAACCTCACAGATTGTTTCTGAACTTATTTTTTAACTGAAGTGATGTATAATATTGTGTTAGTTTGGGGTACAGTGATTCATTTTTTTCAGATCATATTCCATTACAGGTTATTATAAGGAAGTGGGTATAATTCCCTGTGCCACTGAGTAAATCCTTGTTGCTTATCTATTTCATGTATAGTCATTTGTATCTCTCAGTCCCATAGCCCTAATTCATCCCTCCCCTCCTCCCTCTCTCCTTCGGTAACCAGGAGTTTAGACTGTGAGTCTGTATGTACATTCATCTGTGTTATTTTTTAGATATCACACATCGATGATACCATACAGTGTCTGTATTCTGTAGAGCACTGCAGACGTGGGAAGGAGGCAGTTTTTCATGAAAAGTGTGATGGGAAGCTGGGAAATGACAGGTCCTGATGCCATCCAAGATTGCTCTGGGGACTTGTGGGGAATACACATTGGATGTGGGCACAGCCGGGGAGCAAGGAACCCAGCAGGAGGGATGGAGGTTGTGGAAGGGAGAGATGCTGGTGGCCTGAATCAGGACGCCTGGGGAGGCGGAGACAAGAAGCTGGCGCTCTGGTTATCTAGTGCCGCACAACACGACTTAGTGACTTAAGACAGCAACAGCAATGCTTTTTCTCCAACGAGGTTGGGGTTGACGGGGCTCCCTGCTTAGAGGTTCTCACTTAAGGTCTCTCATGTGGTTACTGGCAGACGGCATCCAGGGTAATCAAGAGTTCAGCTGCACTGAAGGGGAGCATCTGGTCAAGATGGCTTTTTTACTCTAATGCCTGATGGCTGGAGCAGCTGAGAGCTCTTGTGGCCTCTCTCTTCCTCTGTCTCTCTCCTCCTGGCTGCCCATGACTGGCTTGGCTTCCTTACAGCATGGCGGTTTCAGATTTAAGGACACCTGTCTCCCCCTGGAGTTTGTGTTCTAAGAGGCCAAGACAGGAACTGCAAGGCTTCTTATGACTCAGCCTCAGACATCCTAGAACATTGCTTCTACCGTATTCTCTTGGTCTAGCAAGTCATTAGGTCCATCCTAGGTTTAAGGGAAGGGAAATTAGACTCTACCTCTCCATGTGGGAACAGCCCACACATGCATAGAGGGAAGGGTTGATAGCAGCCATCCTTGGATGCTAGCAACCAAGAACAGATTTGGGAGACCAGATAAAATCAATAGGACTTATATCACTGGTTTAGATCAAGGCTTTTGCCCTTACTCCTTAGGACTCTACCTGTTAAATTCCATGTCAACCACACGAAACATACATCCTTCCCAGCAAAGCTACACTAAGTGTTTTTTACAACGAAATGCTGTCCCCTTTGAAATGCTTAGGGGTCAGAAGTAGAAATGCTGCTCGGTATTTTACACAAACACAAGAAACCTCCCTACAGAGGGCAATGGACAGAGTTTTTCTACTCCTGACCTAGCAGGAAAATCTCACCCCCAGTGGTCTTGCTTACCTAAAGCCAACAGTTAGCTGACAGATTTTATTTTCCTGGACTCCAAAATCATTGTGGAATGTGACTGCAGCCATGAAATTAAACGACATCTGTTCCTTGGAAGGAAAGCTATGGCAAACCTAGACAGTGTATTAAAAAGCAGAGACATCATTTTGCCAACAAAAGTCTGTGGTTTTCCAATACTCATGTACAGGTGTGAGATTTGGACTATAAAGAAGGCTGAACACCAAAGAATTGATGCTTTCAAATTGTGGTGCTAAAGACAACTTTTGAAAGTCCCTTGGACTGCAAGGAGATCAAACCAGGCAATTCTAAAGAAAATCAACCCTGAATATTCATCAGAAGGACTGATGCTGAGGGTGAATACTCCAATACTTTGGCCACCTGATGCGAAGAACCTACTCATTGGAAAAGAGCCTGATGCTGGGAAAGATTGAGGGCAAAAGGAGAAGAAGGTGGCAGAAGATTAGATGGCTAGATAGCATCACTGACTTAATGGACACGAATTTGAGCAAATCCTGGGAGATAGTGGAGGACAGGGAAGCCTGGTGTGCTGTAGTCCATGGGGTTACAAAGAGTTGGATGTGACTTAGCGACTGAAAAACAACAAAAAACCAGCTAAACTCATTTCCCAGTGAATCTCCAACATGAACCATTCCACTTAGTAAGCTGGGCCAGTTAAGAGATTCTAAAGCTGCAGCCATAGAGAAGAAAGATCAAACTGGTTTTGGCACAGTATCAGGGGTTGAGTCCTTTCTCTACTAACCTATGACGTGTGACCTTGGGGATATGCCTGAATATCTTTCTGTCCTTAGTTTCCTCATCAATAAAGCCAGGCTGATAATCATACTTCCTTCAAAGGGTCGTTGAGAGGATTAAATGAGATAAAGCAAGACATCCGCTCAAGACTGGTTTTGCGGTAAATGTCAGCTGCACAGCAGGGTAAGAGAGGCAGTCAATTTGTTGAAATTGATTTGTCTGTGCAGGGACAGGGGCTGGTCCCAGGACTTTTATTTGCACTAACTTTTGGCTTTTAAACCACCCTTCCTGAGCTTATCATCAGTGAAGTTTTCTTTTGATTTCCAAATGTTAAATTCTATATATTTCCTTAATGTTGTTGCAAGTACCTCATACGGGGTGTTTATTCTTCCTCGCAGCATCCTGTCCCTCCCCACATCATCACATTGCCAACATCTCATACTCTGGGGGAGAAAAAGTTTCATCATTTGCTTTACTGGAAAATGTATACTCCTTAAATAGTGTTCTAATGCCTGCAAAAAAAAAAAAAAAAATTAGCAGAGCTGTCTCCAGGGAAGCAGCCTTTGACTATTCAAACCTGGAAGAAATGAAGGGTTTTATTTGTGGAAATTGGGACATCCGGTGGTGTCTACTTAGGGAAGCAAGATTTTTTTTTTTAACCACCCATCAACACCTCCACACTCCAAAAAGTAATAAAATCCCAGAGAATACATTAATATTTTATATTATGGGGAATCTCCCCAATTCATGAGCAGTTCATTTTATGCCACAGAAATGATCTGAATCTTACTAAAGTATCTCTTCTCCATATGCATATCTTTGTTCTCACACTAACTTTGCCAGGTAGTGACTCTGGGCCCCATTTTACAGATGAAACCCCCAAAGGCCCAGAGAGGTTAAAAACCTGCCCAAGGTCACACAGCCTGAGTCTTCACTGTCTGCCTACACGCATATATCCTCCATGCTTTTGCTTGAACCTGAATTCCTTCTGTTTTTAAGTCTCTCTCTCTGCTACCAGTCTTTGTATCATGTCCTTCAATATTCCTGGAGGCAGGTAGTAATCAACATAGAGAATGTAGCAGCAGAAAATTAGCAAATAGTAGACAGTTAACATTCTGTGGGATTGCACAGTGGAGAAGCCAATGGCACCCCACTCCAGTACTCTTACCTGGAAAATCCCATGGGCGGAGGAGCCTGGTGGACTGCAGTCCATGGGGTCGCTACAAGTTGGACATGACTGAGCGACTTCACTTTCACTTTTCACTTTCATGCATGAAGGAAATGGCAACCCACTCCAGTGTTCTTGCCTGGAGAATCCCAGGGACGACGGAGCCTGGTGGGCTGCCGTCTATGGGGTCGCACAGAGTAGGATAGGACTGAGTGATTAACACTTTCAGTTTCACTAGCATTCCTAAGGCATAGAAGAGACCCCCTTTGGTGGGCACGCTGCAAGGCATGTGGGCTTTTAGTTCCTAGATGATGTTTAGCTATTAAGTTGTATCCAACTCTTTTGCGACCCCATGAAGTGCAGTCTGCCAGGCTCCTCTGTCCATGTTATTTCCAAGGCAAGAAACCTAGAGTGGGCTGCCATTTCCTTCTCCAGGAGATTTTCCTGACCCAGGGATCGAATCTGTCTCTCCTGCATTGGCAGACAGATTCTTTACTCCTGAGCCACTGGGAAGCCACATAGTTTCCAGACCAGATATCACACCTGTGCCTCCTGCATTGAAAGTTTGGAGTCTGAACCACCGGACTGCCAGAGAAGTCCCAGATCCCGACTAGAGGAGCCCAGGGCTCCAAGAGATTTTAGCGTTACTGCTTCATGGAGTTAAATACTCATTTATTCATTCATACACGCAACTGAGCTTTACCGACCACCTGCTATGTGCTCAGGACGGTATCAGGTTCTGGTAAGACAGAGATGAACTAGGCAGACCTGCCTGCACAGCACGTGAGAAATGTGCAATAGATAAAGTGGGCTTAAGAGACATGCAGAAGGACCTGGACAGATGCTTCAAAATCCTTTAGCCAGCCTCCAGGTCCTGTCAACGCCGCGATCTGAACAGCCAGAGACTCTGTCTCTGCACAAGCTGCTCTGGGGTGGGCCATCAGTATCTTGCACCTGTGTTACTGAGACCAACAGGGCTTCCCAAGCTGTGAGCCCTTCCCACGACACAATAGAAGGGACAATCTGACCCCTTTTCATCCTACAAAGGCTCCTCTCTGCCCTTAAAACAACAAAGTCCAAACGCCTGCGCTGGAACACCTGCTCACAAGCAGTCTTGGTTTTGTCCTCTGTGCAGGGCCAGGCCATGGGTGGGCATTGAACCAATGTTTTTTAAATGAATAAATGAGGTCAGGACGGGGGTGTCTACCCTACAGTGCAGCCTTATGACATCACAATGCAGACTCCTCGCCCAGAAGATGTTCTTGGTCTAGTTGAAGCATGATTAGGTAGGATTCACCACAATTTTTAAACTGGACTTGATATGAAATTGCTAACAGTTTTATATGCTGATGAGCACTCTGATTTTAATGGAGCTATGATTTTTCAAATGTTATATAAACATGACAAGGCATAGGTATGTGGGATTGATGTGGGGTGGCAGAGAGGACAAAGTCTGGTTTTGGCTTACTCTGAATTTGGACAGGTTACTAAGCAGTTTTAAGCCTCGTCTAAAAGTGATGCCTGCTTAGCTGGCCTAACCAGTCATGGTGAGACCAGATTAGCTCTGACTGAGAAAGGACCAGCCAAACCCTAAAGAGCTGTGCACACAACCAGGGCGATGACAGTGACCAGAGAAAACGATTTCCCGATGGGACGCCCCCATCACACTCCTCTCCTGGAAGTGGGTGGGAGGGTCCACTGGGATTATCTTTGTTTGTCTTCTCTGCCAGTGGGGCTGTGGATGGGGGTGATATAAACCTCTGGCCAGATGACCCGCCTGAAGTCATCAGTCTCTGTTAGCAGCGGCAGGAAGACCTGAGGTTTCAAAGTCCTTCTGTGGGCAGGAATGTTGGGTTTGAGGCTCTCTGAGGTTCAGACCAGGGATTCTCTACAACTCCTCTCACTTGGCAGAAATCAGTTTTAAACAATGACAAGGATTCTAGCAGAATTGGACAATTTCTAGAAAATTAGTTTCTGGAAAGTCCCGAGAAGTCAAGCCTTCAGGCAGAGGACTTTTCCTCCTCCTAAATGAAAGTGCAAAAGAAAAACAGTATTGTTAATTCTGGGCTCCAAAATCACTGCAGATGGTGACTGCGGCCATGAAATTAAAAGACGCTTGCTCCTTGGAAGGAAAGTTATGACCAACCTAGATAGCATATTCAAAAGCAGAGACATTACTTTACCAACAAAGGTTCGCCTAGTCAAGGCTATGGTCTTTCCTGTGGTCATGTATGGATGTGAGAGCTGGACTGTGAAGAAGGCTGAGCGCCGAAGAATTGATGCTTTTGAACTGTGGTGTTGGAGAAGACTCTTGAGAGTCCCTTGGACTGCAAGAAGATCCAACCAGTCCATTCTGAAGGAGATCAATCCTGGAATTTCTTTAGAAGGAATGATGCTAAAGCTGAAACTCCAGTATTTTGGCCACCTCATGCGAAGAGTTGACTCATTGGAGAAGAGTCTGATGCTGGGAGGGATTGAGGGCAGGAGGAGAAGGGGACGACAGAGGATGAGATGGCTGGATGGCATCACTGACTCGATGGATGCGAGTCTGAGTGACCTCCGAGAGCTGGTGATGGACAGGGAGGCCTGGCGTGCTGCGGTTCATGGGGTCGCAAAGAGTCAGACACGACTGAGCGACTGATCTGATCTGATCTGATTGTTAATTCATGCTGGAGGGCAAATAACCTAATCCCCTCTGGAAGTCGCATGGCCCTCCCTCTCAGCCAGAATTCCAGACCCTTGAGGCTGCATGGACCCGAGAAGGAAGGGACCTTTCACAGAGTGGTGCTTCCCTGGTACCCAGCAGCATGGGTTTTACCCACTGCTGCCCAGAAGTTTACTTGGGCCCAAGACCTAGGGATCAACTGTTTGCCATTTGATCCCTGTTTTCTGAGTTCAAGCCAATAAAAAAGTCATTTATTCATCCGTTCACTCAGTTTTGAGACCCGTCTCTAAGCCTAGCACTGTGCTAAGTGCTCAGATAGAGAAATTAATGAAACACGGCCCTTATTCTCAAGTCGTTCACAGTTAAAGTGGGGGGAACCATCAAGGAAAGGTAATTATAATGCAACGTGGAAACCCGACAGCAGGATCCACAGGACATCGTGAGATTGTACTGAGTACTATGGGAATTGTATAAGACAGGCATTCAGCTGGTCTAGAGGTTTTCGAGAAGGTTCTCTTATGGTAGATATGATAGAGCAGGAATAAGCCAAGTGAAGGTGAAGGGGAGGGAACGGGGAAGGGATAGGGCATTTCAGAGGGAGCAGAAGGAATCGAGGCCTGGAGGTGATTGGATAGGACCTGAACTTGATCAAAAAAGTGGAAAATCAGGATGGATGGAAAAGGAGGTGGCACAGAGACCAATCAGGAAGGGCGGAGTCCAGAGACCCTGAAGGGAGGAGGGACTGATATGGACACATGAGTTCAGAGACTATTCTTGGGCCTTGTAGAGGCCAGCATCATGCTCAGTGCTGAGTCAGGCTCCCAGCCCACTTTAAAAAACCACCTAAAAGTTTCTTTCCACTTGGATGCAAAGAAAGAACTTCTTTGGGCTGGTGATCCAACATCTGGTACACAGTTGGTGCTCCACCAATGGTGACCGAGGCCCCTCCTCGCCAGGGAGTGGCTGCCGCCTATGCAATGGCCCCCAAAAGATGAGGTGTTCCGGTCACAGGAACAGACATCTTTATATCATGAAAGACGGCCCATCCCTGCAGCTAACATCCACGACGTTTGTTTAAAGTCCTCTGTTCCCTGAGATCTTGATGTCAAGGAAGGCTGATTCTCTTGGCTCTTGACTGGGGAAAGAAAATGACTTTCGGCCTAACTTAGCCTATAACAATTATGAAAAATAAATTGAAGTGTAAAAACAGGCGATGGCTAGCAGATAGGGCAAAATGAGGTGAGGCCTGGCTTCTTGCACCCTGCTCTGCAGGACACAGACACAGACCCTGCTCCCTGGAGTGTGAAATGACCATGCATTTTCTAATCAAATCAGGAAGAAGGCAGCACCAACCTCAGCCTGGGGGCATGTGCCTGGACACCCATGGGCTCCCGTTGGCAACAGAGGGCCTCCATTGGGCTTCTAGACCCTCAGAGGAGGAGAGCCAGGGCAGGCTGGGGACTCCTGGGAAGGGCCTTGAGAGGTTAAAAAAGAACTTATTGGTTTTCTGTCTGATTGTAAAAATATATATGCTCGTGGCAGGGAACTTGGCAAATGGAGAAAGGAGAAAGAGAAAGCAAGCTAGAGCTGTGGACCCGGACAGTTAGCTTCTCATTCATCTTCCAGATAAAGCCCCCCATGGGAGTGGTAGCGCATGCGGGCAGCCACGTTCGTCCCTGACTGTGCCCAGGGGCTGCCTCCACTGACCTCCTGCCCCCGAAGCTGGCTCCTTTCATGTTTTAGGCTCAGCTCCATTTCAGTCCTCGGAGACCTCCCTGACCCCTGTCTGCATCCCAGTTACTTAGCCTGGGTGGATTTTTTTTTTTTTTTTCCTGGAACTCACTTCTGTTTGTAATTGTCTCATTTCCTTGTTTGTTGGCTGGCCACCATTCCCAGGAATCTACCTGAGGGCCCTGCCTCAAGGGCACAGGGTCTGTGCATCGGTGGGGGCTTAATTGTTATTTCTTAATTAGGGAGTAGCCCACGGAGGTTTCTAGTATTTCAACCACATGAATGTGGCAATGATGATTGTGGCCCATATGTATAAATATTCACTGAGCCCTGCCTGTTTTTTTTTCCTCTCTTGGAATATCTCATATATACGCCATTCTCCTCCCCTCTCTTTCTCTGTGGGTCTGTTGTTTGTTTTCTGGAAAGGGTCAGAGTACTGAGCTGGGGGCAGGGACCTCACATCCCTAACTCCTTCTTCAGCCTTTGGCAAATTCCAGGACTCCAATGCCTCTTTTTTCTTTTCTGTGTTTGAAAAGCCAATAAAGAATTCTGCCTAAGGTATGAGTTGTGAGCCCCAAGTAAGATCCTGGAACTCTCAAGACTCAAAGGAAACAGTGAAGAAACACACACACTCCCCACGGAAAGGTCCACACTCATTCTTTCGTTTTCAGTAAAGCTCCAGAGAGGGTCACTTGGCCAATGAGGTGCCCCAGACGCCACGGAGTACCCTAGGTCCCCTTGTGTGGGCCGCTTCTCCCTCCTCCCTAGAATCTGGGGTCACCTCTGTACTGGATCCCCGCGGAACAGGTTCCCAATATCCAAACCCAGAAAAGAAATCTGGAGAGAGAACCCCCCGACTCCATCTGCACACTCGCTGGACCCCTTCCCAGGCCCTGGCTCGTGCCCGAGTGTCCCAGGGGCGGATGGGCACGGCTTGGGGCGCCCCACTCCGTCGGGGGCTGCCTCCCCGAATTGAGCGGGGGCAGGGGGCCTGGGGTACAAGGGTGTGCCTGTCAGGGTCCTAGGTGGGACGGGAGCAGGGTTGGGGGAGGCGCTGGGAGTCAGGGTGGAGGGCGTATGAGGGACCCGCGGGGTGGCGTCACCCGACTCACCGCCCCCTGAGACATCACAATCTGGGGGCCAGGACCCCGCGCCTCATCACCAACCCTTTTGCAACCACACAATCCCAGCCACAAACACCCCGGAAAAAAAAAAAAAGAAAGAAACCGGCCGGAGTCCAGCCTCCCTCCCCGCCCCGCCCCTCCCCTCGGCCCCCGGGGCCCCCGCCCCCGGATGGGGGAGTGAGCGCTAGCCCGGCGCCCCGCACCCGCCGCCCCGCGCCCGCCAGCTGCCCGCCCGCGGCGGGGGCGGCCCGCCGCGCGCTCTCCCGCCCCGCCCGCGCCCCGCCCGCGCCCGCGCTCCTCCGGCTCCGCGGCGCCCTCGCCGGGTGCGTGCCGCTCGCACGCCCGCCCGCCCGGCTCTCCGCGCCCGCCGCCCGCGCCCGGCCCCGGCGCCCCGGCCCTCCCGCCCGCGCTTCATGGCTGCGCAGGAATGGGACTGGTTCCAGCGCGAGGAGCTCATCGGACAGATCAGCGACATCCGAGTCCAGAACCTGCAAGGTAACACGCCCCCGCCTCCCCGGAGAGGGGCGCCGATCGGGGGGAGGGGGGAGCCCGGAGCCCTGGGAGCCGCTCCCCACCCCCACCGACCGAGCTCCGACCCGGGCCGGCCCCAGCCCGGTCCTGTCCCCGTCCTGTCACTTACTGGGGGCCCTGGCGGGGGGACGGGGTGGCGGCAAGACACCCGCCCTCAAACCCGGGCATTGCCGCCCCCGGGCCATGAACAGTGACCCGGGAGTGGGGTGGCACACGTGTGTGTGTGTGTGTGTGGTGGGGGGCATCCCATTTGCTTTGTGGAGGGGACGTCACGACTCCCCCTCCAGCCATAGTTGCGAGTTTGGAGAAGTTTGTACTTGGGCTCTTGGGGGTGTTGGCCCAGGTCAGGGAGGGGAGGAGAAAGTGCGTTTGCGTGTGTGTGTGTGTGTGAGTGTGTGTGTGTGTTCGCACACAGTCCTAAGTACCTCCAGGGCTAGGGGAATTGAATGGGGGGCGGCGCCTCGCTATGGACGAGGAGAAGGAGGTCAGAGGCGCGGGGTCAAGAGGCTGCTTTGTTCGGGGAGCTGCAGGCTGGGGGTAGGATAAGGGCGAGGGCCGCCCGTGGCACGGGACGCTGGGACCTGTGTGTATCTTGGGACAAGGTGAAAGAGAAGCTTGGGAGCCAGCAGGTCTGACCTGGGCTGGGGGTAGGGGGCTGTCTCCCGCCACGGATGAAGTGTCTTTATTTTCCCGAGGAGTCTGTCCATTGTGGAAACTTAGAAAGCACAAACATATTTAAAGGAAAAACTTCACCCACAGTCTCCTGGTAACCCACGCATCCACCACACATCCAAAGAAAGCTGCTTTTCATGGAGGTGTACTTCCAGCCTCTCTTTCTTCATATATGGACTCTGCAGAACTGGACCGAGTTCCATCTCTGGGCTCTCTTCACTCATATAGACCCCGGCAGGGAAGTTTAGCAGCTTCCTCTTCAGGCTTGGATTTCTAGAGTTTCCATGGTTAGGGGGTGACTCAGAGAGAGCTGGGAGGCCTGGACAGAGAGGTAATGGGGTGGGGTGGTGGGTCCCCCCTCTCATTCCAAGTGGGCGGGGTGCAGTCTTGAAAGGGGTGCCCAGGCAGTCAAGTTTAATTAAACATTACACCTGGTAGAATATTTCCTGGGAGCCCACATGGCCTGCTCCACCCCTAGGCTGGGCAGGGACAGTGTAGGCAGAGATGACTTGAAGTGGGGAGGCAGGGAGCCCTGCGCACTGGACACTGGAAATCAAGTTTGTTCTGGGCTCTCCTGAACCTTTTCTGCTGTGATTGGTGTAAAACAAGGAGGACTGAGCTGGAGATACTGAAAATCAACTTTTTCGCTAAGTCTCACATCTGGGTCCTGTTGCCTGAGAACAGACATCCTGTTTTGGGGGTGGGTGTTAGTATTTTTTGCGGAGATGGCATCTAGTTTGGGCTGTCAGGGTATGTGTGTGTGTGAGGCAATCAGTGGGTGTTTAATAAGCACATACTAACCAAATATTGGTGCAACCGTTCCCTGCACTCCTCAACTCTCAGTGGGAAGGATATCAGCTTGTGAAGGTATGTTCAACAATATGAGCAACCTGGAACAGTGAGAGAGGGCTTTGCTGAATGGGGGCAATTTGAAATGGGTCTTGAGGGTTGAGTAGGAGCTCACCAAGTGGACTCTTCCCTCTCAGCTCCCAGTAAGCTGCCCTCACTTCTACTCAATTGCCAATTACAGTTTGAATGTCAATGGGCTTTGCTGTTTTAAAAAGAACAAACTTTTAATGTTGTATGTGTTATTTATGTTTATTATGTGTATATGAAATATGCATTAATCTCAAGGACAAACCCAGCGTATTTTTATGGGTGGTTGTTGGAGAAGACTCTTGAGAGTCCCTTGGACTGCAAGAAGATCCAACCGGTCCATTCTGAAGGAGATCAGCCCTGGGATTTCTTTGGAAGGAATGATGCTAAAGCTGAAACTCCAGTATTTTGGCCACCTCATGCGAAGAGTTGACTCATTGGAGAAGAGTCTGATGCTGGGAGGGATTGAGGGCAGGAGGAGAAGGGGACGACAGAGGATGAGATGGCTGGATGGCATCACTGACTCGATGAATGTGAGTCTGAGTGACCTCCGAGAGCTGGTGATGGACAGGAAGGCCTGGCGTGCTGCGGTTCATGGGGTCGCAAAGAGTCGGACACGACTGAGCGACTGATCTGATCTGATCTGACACACGTGTAACCATTACTAAGATCATGATGTAGAAATTTTCTAGTACTCATATGGATGTTTTGTCTGCCTTCCCACCACCCCCACCTCAGTAAAGCAACTACTATTTTAATCTTTATTGCTATAGTTTTGCCTCTAGAATTTCTTACAAAATTGAATAGTACAGCATATGTACTCTTTTGAAATGGCCTTTTTTGGTTCCGCATTATATTGTTCCTTGTATCACCTTCTTGCTTGTATCAGTAGTTCCTTTTTTAAAGTTTTTTAAAAAACTACTTCATTGAAGTATGATGTACATATCATAAAATTCAACCTAAGTTTATAATTCAGTGATTTCTAGTAAATCTGCAGGGTTTTGCAAACATCCTAACAACGCAGCTGGGGAACCTTTTCATTACCTGCCAAAGGTCCCCAGTGCCCAGCATCTCGCTGTGTCAGTCGCGCTCCTAGCCCGAGATCAGGCAGAACATACTTCCTTGTTTTTGCCAAGGACTCATCCACTGAATGGATGTACCACAGTGTGTTGAATGTGTTCTTCAGAGAGAACCCCTTTGGGCTGTTTGCAGTTCAGGCTGTCCTGGAGGGCTGAAACTGTGAGTCCTGGGGGGCGCTGTGGAGTTGCTGGCCGATAGCTGTGCGGCTCTACCTAGCACTGCCCAGCATCGCTGAGAAGAGGCTGGGAGAGGAGGTGGGGACAGGAATCTGTCTTGTGTCTCTCCATCTTTACCTTGGCATCTCCATCTCTTGAGGATGCTCAACAGCCGTTTTCTCTCCTCATCTCTCTGGTGCTCAGGAAGTCCAGCCAAAGGGCCAGGTCTGTAAGGCAGCCTTCACCGTGCTAGAGCATCTGCCCAAACCAGCTGGTGGGTGTCGGCCGGCCCTGGATGTGTCTGGGTGACATGTAGGCTGTGGGCGGGGGCCTCGATCATCTGAACTTGGTACTAGTCCAGGGAGGCAGGAGTCCAGGCAGAAGGGTTTTTTTCCAAACTCTGTGCTTCCTTCGAGCACAGGTGGGCAGCAGTTGTCGTGGTGATGGGATGCCAGGTACAGTGGCATTTCACAGATCTGCATCACGGGGACCGAGGCGGATCCTCAGCCTCCAACAAGCTTTTCTCTATGGCCACGAACTGTGGAATTCTGGAATCCATGCAAATACGATTGTAATGTCACCAGACCAACCCCCCTGGAATGCTGGAATGAAGACTTCCCGACCTGTCTCTGGAGGTCGGGGTGAGCAGGGCAGGAAGCATGGCCTCTCTCAGGAGGGCTGCGATGACTCCCTGGACCTGACACGTGAAGTCCTTTCTATGTGCTCACATCCATGGGCTCCTAAAAGTGTCTGCAGATGCAGAACACTCTGGCCAAGAGCGCAGAGGTCCATCTGGGTGAGAAACTGCCGGTGTCACCCCCACAGGGTCTGTCACAAGGAAACGGGGGCGGCCCAAGCTGTTGACCTTTTCAGAGGGGAGAACATGGAATTGCAGGATGTGGGCAGCTGCCACCTGGTGGCCCCCACTTCCCGGGAGCCACGTGGGGTGGAGTGGAGGTTGGAGGCGGCTGGTTCAGGTCTGTGCCTTGGTGCTCAGCCCGGCTTCGGGCAGCCGCGGGCTGGGTGCCCTTCCGATGACAAGGCTGCCCTGACTGCCCAGCTTTTGAACTTAGCCTCAGGGTCCAGCTGAACGCTGGACCAGTTCCGGGGTCCCCTGACTGTTGGTCCAAGGCTGGTGTCAGGCCAGGATTTGGAAGATGCCCCTGTTTATATAGGGGAGCCTCCACCACCCCCAAGATTCACAGCCCTTTTCCTGTTGAGTTTAGTAAACATGTGCCAAGAGGATCGCGTCATGCAGACACCAGGGAGCGCGGAGTCGGTTCCTGTCCCTGCTTTGAAGGAGTGTAACACCATCATGGCACTCAGCCAGACTGGGACTCCAGTTTTCTGCTTCTGGCAGCAAAGTCATCCGTTTCGTGCAGGACCATCTCCTGTTGTACGGGTGCCTATTGGGTTTAATGCTGTGAAGCTTGACCTCATTGTTCCTGAGCGACCTGGCTAAGACCTGGCACCCAGAGTTGGAGGTGGATGGAGTTAAGTAGGGCTGGGCTTCCTAGGGGGCACAGAGGTGAAGAATCTGCCTGCCAATGCAGTAGACGTGAGAGTTGTGGGTTCCATTCCTGGATTGGGAAGATCTGCTGGAGTAGGAAATGGCAACCAACTCCAGTATCCTTGCCTGGAAAAATCCCATGGACAGAGCAGTCTGGTGGGCTACAGTCCATGGGGTTGCAAAGAGTCGGGCACGGCTGAGCATGTATGCAGCGCAGCAGCGGGCATATGTAAGCCTTCCTCGCTGCATCTCTAGTGGAGCCTGCTAGGTAGGGGTGTCCAGCACTGCCAACTGGGCCCTGCTAACTGGGGTTCCCTAAGCAGCATCCCCGCTTTTGTTTCAGTGTCTCTCTCAGCCAGGATTTATCGGAGAGCAGTATCACCCAGGGTTAGCAAAACAAACTGTGTCTCGGGACACTTGGAATTGACTGCCAAACAGAGGTGGTGACAGTTCATTCAACTTTGAGCAGTCTGCGTGCCAGGCAAGGCACAAACCGCTCTTTAGAACTCTTTCCACAAGCCTTGGAGGCTGTTTGGGAAGTAGAGAGCTAGAATGACTTGCCCCCAAGGTCATGGGCTCGTAAGTGGGGCTGAGATTTGAACGCAGGTCAGACTAAGCCATGTTTCCCCTCTCAGTGGCTCTGTAAACCTTGGGCAAAGGCCACCTGGGTGAAGGAGCTGGTAGCCTCAGGGTTGGGAGCCAGGAGGGCCTCTGGGAGGAGTTGGCACTGAAACCAGACCTTGAGTGTGTGTGCTAAGTCGTTTCAGTCGTGTCCGACTCTTTGCGACTCTATGGACTGTAGCCCACCAGGCTCCTCTGTCCATGGGATTCTCCAGGCAAGAGTACTGCAGGGGGTTGCCAGGCCCACCTCCAGGCAATCCGACCCAGAGATTGAACCCATGTCTCTTAAGTCTCCTGCACTGGCAAGTGAGTTCTTTACCACTAGTGCCACCTGAGAACCCAGACCTTGAGGGCAGAGCAGTAATTTGACAGCACGAATTCTATTGTGTTACGCAACACGGAAGGCAGGAAAGTGGCCCAGGATTGCCTGAAGGCAGGCTCAGGGGCAGGACTGTGCCTGTGTGCTCAGGAAGATCGTGCCTGGCCTTTATACCTGCTTCCTCCTCTCCTCCCGTTGGCCCATGCCCAGGCCCTCCTCACGCCAGCCCAGATTCCATAGTGACCTCCTTCAGGTCACCCACCACCTGGCCACCAACACACATCCATGCTAATGCCTTCAGCGGTCTCCATGGCCAACCTGAGGGTGCAGGGCAGCTCCCGTCCACCCTAGGATAAGCATCCTTATCCGTGAGTGCTGGGGTGTGGAAAAGGTCAGGCTACGCTGGTTTACAAGGTCAAGTCCAAGTCCCTTCCCTGGTGGACAAGGCCCTGTGGGGTCTGGTTCAGGGTGCCACATCAGCCTCCCCTCCCGCTCCTCGCACCTCGCACCCTCCTGAGGACATGAGGAGAAGGGGACGACAGAGAATGAGATGGTTGGATGGCATCATCGATTCCATGGACGTGAGTTTGAGCCAGCTCTGGGAAATAGTGAGGGACAGGAAAGCCTGGTGTGCTGCAGTCCATGGGGTAGCAGAGAGTCGGACATGACTGAGTGACTGAACAACAAAGACCTCTTGCGCAGACAGCCATAGGATCAGGAAATAACGCCATGGCCAAAGCTGGTAGCACCCAGAGAAGCCAAAGAACAGACAGGGAATCTCTCCTGCTTCTGCCTTCCTCAGCTCTCAGAGAGCGCAGCAAGCATGCTGGAGGTTTGTCTACAAAAAAACCACCAAGTAAATCAAATTCAGACGCTTCGCATCTTCCAGAAACTTGCTGCCCATTAAGGCTCTGCCCCCGGGGCTGTGTGCTTGGTTCTAAAGGATGAGTCAGTATGTAGAACATGGCTTTCGGCCCCCTAGCTGGAGTCATGCCACCGGCTTTGAGTTAACTCTGGATTTTGCCCACGAAAGGCTGTGTTCCAGCCCCGGCTGCCTGCCCCCCTCCGGGTGCGGATTCTTCTTGAACAGCCTTTCCAGGTGGAGCAGGTGTGCAGCTGGGGAAGCTGCAGCCAGGACAGGGCAGCTGCAGGCCCAGGTCTGGGTCCTGGCTTTGCCCACTCGCTTGCTGTGGGATCCTGGGAAATCTCTTCCCCCTCCCTATGCCTTAGTCTCCTCATCTGCTGAAGGAGAGGGTAGGACTGTCAGGGGCTCACATGGGGCCCCGAAGGTGGTGCAGGGAGGGGCAGGCCCTGGACAGAGCGGGTGTGCATGCCAGGGTGCTTCAGTCATGTCTGACTCTGTGCGACCCTATGGACTATAGCCCGCTAGGTTCCTCTGTCCATGGGATTCTCCAGGCAAGAATACTGGAGTGGGTTGCCATGCCCTCCTCCAGGGGATCTTCCCCACCCAGAAATCGCACCCAAGTCTCCTGTGTCTTCTGCATTGTAGGCAGGTTCTTTACCACTGAGCCACCAGGGAAGCCCCCTGGACAGAGCATCCCCACGTAAAGCTGTCCTGGTTCCAGCCCCTGGCACACATGGGTGGGCGGCCATCCTGAAGCTCTTGGCACCGCTGAGCACAGCTGGCTGCGTTCCTGAATTCTTCTCGCTGTTAGGAGCGGGAGACTCACTCCCATTAAGGGTCCCATGTAGAAGAGGTCGCAGGTCATGAGCTCTGTTAGAAAGGTGCACGTGGATAAATGAGGTGCCTTCTTGGTTTATTCTTGGGCTGCTTAATCATGGTTCCTAGGAAGAGCCCAGGAAAGGTCTGGGACACATACTCTGAACTAGCTGGGCAGAACTGAAGGTTGACCCCGGGGAGGTTCAGGGGCCGGCTCACGCGTGATCCCTGCCCTACACATGGGCATTTGTACTGAGGGATGTTCCAGACCATGTGGAGCAGAAGCCCATCACCGAAAAGGTTGGTCTGCAGTGAGACGGAAGCCCTCCATCCAGATGGCGACCCCGGAAGAGCTTTCTCGCAGAATCTCTTGTTAGTGATTGGCCTTGACCCCATCAGAGCAGTCCCGGGTTTGTGGGGAGGCTTTTGAGCAGATCCAGCGCTCTGGGGAGCCAGCCCTTTGCCCAAAAGGCCCAGGTTACATTAACTGCCCTCCTCGAGCTGGGGAACACTCTGACATTTAATTTTTAACTGAAACAGCTGAGACAGTGGGCAGAGTCCTGTCTGACCAGCCAGAGGTCACGCCTGCCCTGCCTCAGAGGGGAAGAGAGAAGAAGAAAGTAATTGTCTTTTTAGTGGTTGAACCATAAGAAACCTTTTCTTACTCCCCCCACCCTGTCCCCGCACCTCTTATTTTTTTAAACAGTGGTGGATTGTCTCAGTCACAGAAGGAATTAGAGGCAGCATCAAAAATCACAAAGGGTGGTTTTAAAGAATCTTTCACAGTTTTTCCCTGAGTAGTCTGTCTGCTTTTCTTTCATTAATTTTTTTTTTTTTTGTATCAGGGCAGGGATTAGTGAACTATGATCTGAAGGCTGGATCCAGCCTGCTGCCTGTTTGGGGGGGAATCAAGTTTTATTGGAACACAGCTCTGCCCATTCAAGTGTATCACAGTGACAACTGAGAAGCTGTGACAGCAGAGACCCACAAAACCCAAAATGGTTACTCTCTGGCCCCTTATCCAGAGAGCTTCCCGTGGGGTGGTAGGGTCCTTTTGTTTTCTCAACCCAGACCCAGGTCACGTGACAAGTCAGAGATGCTTGTGAAGGGTTGTTGCATGTACGCGGCCCAGCCTTATTTGTAGAAGGTTGACACGTGCCTGGGGTTGGTTCTGTGCCCACTTTAGAAATGGACTTCCCCCTGGAAGCCCGGCGTTTGTTCAAATAATGGTTGTTGAGTCCGCCCTGGAATGTGGGAGCTGGGATGGAGGGATGGATGGATACTCAGGACACTGTGGACAAGGGTATCTTGAGGCTAAGATGAGCACTTTAGGACTGAGGAGGCTAAGGTGGGTGCTGCCTGGAGTAAGGGGCCAGGGCAGGCCTGATCCAGCCTTAAGGATGTGGGCCTGAAAATATCTATGATCCCAGAGGCGGACAGTACGGGACCACGGGGTAGGGGAGTGTGGTGGGGGCGGGAGAGGACTCTCTGGTGGGGTTGCAGGCAGGGTCAGGGAAGGGTGCAGTGTAGGGGGTGGACCCCAGAGGTGGCCCATTCAGCTGCATTCTCTTGCCCTTCCTGAGCACCAGGATCCACTGCTGCTTGGAGGTTATAGTCCAGAGCTCTGAGGACCAGGAAAAGCCAGGGAGAATTTAGGGAATTTTGTAGAAGCCTTGGAATTGTTCTGATGTCAACCGATGGGACCTTCTGCTCCTGCAGAACTTGGGGGTGTCTAACTGGAAGGCATTAGGGCTCGATGTCATGCCCCACCCTGCTTACCCCTCCTAAGGGGTGCACTCCATGTAGGCAGGAGCCTTTGCAGTATTTATATCCCTTTTTATATCTCTTTTAAACTATTTTTTATCTTCTGTGGTATGACATACTTAAAAAGCAGCGTTCTGTGGCCTCCTTGCTGGGAACTGGGGCAGTGGGTGGGGAGGGGGGCGTGGAGGTGACCTGAGAATTTGGTGACGAAATAACTGGACTCTCAGATGGGGCCCTCTCTCACCTCCCACAGCCATCAGTCCTGACCCTCAAACATCTCTCTCTCTTGTCTACCCCTTTCTTTGCCTCTCTTGTCTGCTTTTGCAAACATCTTCCTTGTCAGTTGCCAGGACCACTGTTTCTTGCTTCTAGCTTCTCTGGTCCCACTTCAGCCCTGCGATCCGGAGGTCTGGCTCTCTCGGTCTCTGTCTCTCTCTCGCCAAGTCAGTCCTCTACCAAAACTTTTTGCCCTCGGGCAGAAACCCTGCCATGTCCTCTGGGCACCCTCACTTCTGTGTTTACTGGAATCAACCAGCTGCATCCAGAATAGCTGGATCCTGTTTCTCCTACAAGTCACTCCTTTCTCATCCCTGAAACTTTGTTTGTATATCTCCTTCTGCAGAGAATGACCGTGGCTATATATCTAGGGCAACACCCTGCCTGCGCCCACCCGGGGAGGAATTCACAGCCACCTCCCCTGGACTCCCGGCCACCCAGCCCTGAGTAGGTCCCCAGAGGAGCATGTGCATCTTTGTCCCACCAGCTCTCAACTGCAGAACTGTTTGCCGCACTGCTATTGGCTGAATGATGGCCCCCAAACATGTCGCCAGAACCAGGGACTGTGTTCCCTTACTTGGTAAAAGGGACTTTGAAGATATGATTAAGTCCAAGATCTTGGAATGATCACGGGTTACCTGGGTGGGTCCCCCTAATCACAAGCATCCTTGTAAGAGAGAAGCAGGAGGGTTGGAGAGGAGATGTGTGGATGGAAGCAGAGGCCATAGTGATGCCATTGCTGGAAGGAGCTGTGAGCCATGGAGTGCAGGCAGCCTCTGGGAGCTGGAGCAAGAAGGAAAAGGATTCTTCTCTAGGGTCTCCAGGAGGAACACCGTCCTGCAGACAACTTTGATGTTAGTCTGTCACACCTGTTGCGGACCCCTGACTTCCAGAACTTTCAGATAATACAACTGTGTTGTTTTAATCCTCTGTGTATGTGGTAATCGGTCACAGCAGCAACAGGAAGCTGACACATGAATGAATTACAGGTGGCTTATCAAGCCACCTCCTCCTTCCTGGAAGAGACACTCCTGGGGAACATGTGCATACCTGGAATACCCTTTCATTTCCAGGGGAGTGTGATAGACACCCAGGGTAGTGGTGCGGAGCCTGAGTCAGGAGTGCAGAGGCCTGGGCTCTAGTCACAAGGCTGGCCTCACTTGGCTGTGGAATCTGGTGGGTGGGCTGCCTGGCCAAGGGCAGCAGGGCAAGACTTGAGGCGACAGGAGAGGGGGTCCTGCCTAGGCCTACAGAGACTCTTTGCCCAGAGGTCCACGTGCAGTAGTGGTGGGATCCGAGATACACGCAGGGCTGTGAGTGACCGGGGGACGGTGCTCCGGGGTGGCCCTGGCGACATGCATGGTGAGGCAGGAAGAGGGTGACGTCACAGCAGCCTCTAAGTACCCCCCTGTTATGTGGATCCTGCGATTCAGTGTGCTTTGACAGCCATACCGTCTCCGTTCTAATCCTTGTGTTCCTTTAGAGTTGAGATACACGAACTCCAGAAATGCTGATAACCCCGAGTGAGTCAAGTCTTGGATATTTTGGATAAACACTCTTCTATTTCATGGGAAATATCAAAGTCTATTTAGAAAACCTGAGGGTATCATTAGAGGATTGGCTTATATGCAGTTCGTGATTTTTGGCAACGTTACATCGAGCGCTAAAAGTTCAAACATAAACATACAATTATGAGGAACCTAAGTTCCCAGAGAAGGGAAGGAAAGCCCTAATCACTCTTCACTGTTTAAGCGTGGTTGAATGACATCATGCTGTGTTTCTGTTATCTCATTTATGTCCCTGAACGTCCCCTCTCTGCTTACTTGAATGTCACCCCATAACCTTCTTTGCTCTGGTTCCATCGGCTCCACGGTTAAGTTTATGGAACCAGCAGTGCTCACTGATAATGACACTTTGATTTTTTTCTATTCCTGCTTTTGTTTATAAAACAAGGAGGAACTGCAATCGGATGTTCCAGGAATTCCCCAAACATGCGGGACAGTGAAGATGGCAGTGTAGCTCAAAGGCTCCCCTGTGCCGTAGCCTGTTCCCGTCCTTGTCAGGCTGATGTAGCTGAGACCCGGCTTGAGTGACTAAGGATGATTTTGGGCATCGATGTTGTAAAAATGTATAATGTAGAGTACAGGCTGTATAAAAATCGGTCAAGTCAGGGATACATGGGGCTTTGACGTTGTGATTATGGGGAGTGTGGGGACGGAGGGTTGACCCCTTGCTGGACCCTGAACCTCATCTTCCAAATAACCCGTGTGGTGGGCATTATTAGCTATCGCTCCCAAACTAAGGCTAAGCAAGCACATCATGAATGCCAAGCTCTACTGAACTAGTAAGTGGTAGAACTAAGAAACAGAACCAAGTCTGGGCAGATGGAGTAAGTTGAGGGGAGGGGATGTTAATAGGGGAGACTGATGGGACGTGGATTTGGGGGAAGGGGGAAGACTTGGTGAGCCCTGGCTCAAGGCTGGCTGTGGAGAGGGCAGTTGATTTGGAACCCAGGAAGAAAACTGGGCCAGGCTAAAGGCTGTTTGGCCAGCCGTCAGCCAGCCTTGGGTACTGCTGCTTATCAGAGAGTGGGCTCAGTGACTCAGCTGTTTGTAAGTCACGTACACACAAGGCTCCTCACACTGTGACAAAGTCAAGTCTGAATTCCCAACTGATGGCTCCTGACTAGTGATTCCCGGGGGCAGCTCTGAGAAGAGCCAGGACAAGGGTCCCCTTTCAGAGGTTGACAAGATGAAATCACTATAACCTTGAATTATGGCTGAAGCGGCTAGAGGCAGCCATGAGAAACCAACCTGTCAGCCTCACCCTGTGCTGTATTGTGGCCATGGCAGATTATAAAGCACAGTGGGAACCCTCTGAGGTCAGTGGTGTATCCCCACTCTACAGATATGGACGCTGAGGCCCAGCGAAGTTTGGCTACTTTGCCCCATCCCGCAGCTAATGACATGAATTTGAGCCAACTCTGGGAGATAGTAAAGGACAGGGAAGCCTGGCGTGCTGTAGTCCATGGGGTCACAAAGAGTTGGAGTGACTAACCCTCCCCACTCTGGTGTCTGAGCCTTACGCTGACCTTGCACACCTATCAGTGCCCGCTGAGGCCAGTCTGGGCAAGGTTATGCACTTTCCCTTGATGTACACAAGGGACTGTGTGTGTGGAGCTCTCCCTTGGAGGACTGGTCTGGCCTTTGAGCTTGACTCTAATCTAAAACAAAACAAAACGTGATACCTTCCAAATCAAAGCCGAAGGCCTCGGACCGGGGTGGCAGCGGGTTGGCAGGCCTGGGTGATGGCCTGTTGAGTTCCCGAAGTGTGGTGGGCAAGTGCAAGGGTGATGACTCACCTGTGCAGAGGGGCTGGGGAGGACAAGGTGCCATGATGCTGTGGGACCGGTGGTGGGCTGGCAGAGGAGAAGGCCAGGAACCAGACGAGCGTTACCCTTGATAAACTGTGAGCACCCAGGGTGGGCGCTGCTGGGCTTGGATTTGTTATTAGTTGTGACTTGTTGACTGTTGGTTTGCCCTGGTAGACCAGAGGCTCAGTGGGTCAGGCACTGGGACCTGGCTCGTCCATTGCTCTATCCCAGGGCCTCGCCTTCTGTCCCAGGCTCAGTGTATGCTCAGTTCATATTGGTGGAATATATGAATGAAGACTCAGAAGGAAAGTATAGATTCTGGGATCTGGCAAAACTAAGGTTTAGGCTTCAGCCACCTTTTAAAATTGCCTAGCTGTAAATGTCTGGGCCTGACAATATCTTTTTGGGGAAAGGGGGATAATCCCAACTTCTCTTAGCTGTGAGAACATTCAGTGATGTCACCTGTCTTCATCCATGTCTGTTAATCCTTTCCCTTTGCAAGGCATCTGAGACTGTAGTGTTCTCCAAGGTTTATATGCAAAACAGGTGGTGTCCCCTTGTTGTCACTTTTCCTAGGGGCTGCTGCTGCTGCTGCATCGCTTCAGTCAGTGTCCGACTCTGTGCGACCCCAGAGACGGCAGCCCACCAGGCTTCCCATCCCTGGGATTCTCCAGGCAAAAATATTGGAGTGGGTTGCCATTTCCTTCTCCAATGCGTGAAAGTGAAAAGTGAAAGTGAAGTCTCTCAGTCGTGTCCGACTCTAGCGACCCCATGGACTGCAGCCTACCAGCCTCCTCCGTGCATGGGATTTTCTAGGCAAAAGTACTGGAGTGGGGTGCCATTGCCTTCTCCGTTCCTAGGGGCAGTCACTCACAAATTCTCCCAGCTGATGGTTTTGCTCTTTTCTTCCGTATTTGTAAATAACATGCATGTATTCCTTCATCTTGATATTTTGGTTCTAGGCTTTGATTTCATACTATGGAAAGGAAGGAGGTAAGTCTCCTTTTTACCTCTTTTAACCACAGATCTTTCCTGTCTTCCTCACTTCCCAATATATTGGCATCATAATTTTGGTAAGATGGGTAATTGAAGTTAACAGTGATCCTACTAGGCTGGTGCAGTTCAGAGCTTTGTCATGAAGTAAATTATAGTCACCATTCCTGCTCTGCTTTCTGATTTCCTGGAGTTGCCTGGTGTTATTGGCGTATGTGTTTAAATTATCCTCAAACTGGGTTAGTGTTCTCGACAGTCACTCACGTCATTTGGATGCAGCAGGTAAATTCTCTGTTTCCTCTTCTACAGCACTTCAGGATCCTCTGACCTGTCCCCAGTCTGGGCTCATTTCCCCACACCTGGGACCTGGCTGTCACCAGAGGCCTCTGTCACCATCACCTGTGGCTCCCTTCTGTCCTGGGTCAGATCTACCATTTCTTGTCTGCCTCCATGGCTTTGTCCGTTGAATGTAGGAGCACATCCTTCCTGAGAAAGAGTGATCAGAGGGGTGAATTTTCTGAGAATTTGCATGTGGGGAAATTGGGTTTATGCTCCTCTAATTCTTGATTTGCTAGATTAGCTGGGCATCAAATTCAAGGTTGGAAATCATTTTCCTTCCGATTATTAAAAACTTTGCCCCACTGTCTTCTGGCTTCCAGGGCTGCAGTTTTTTGATTCTTGGTGCAGCCCGTTTTTGTTCTCCCTGGAAGTTGATAGAATCTGCGTTTAGTCCCCAGATCCCGGAGACTTCCAGGTCACCTGCCCTGGCGCTGGCCTCTTTTCATCTGTCATACTGAGCTCCTATGAGATCCTTCCATCTGGAATTATGTCTTTCAGTTCTAGGACGTTTTCTGGAATTCTATCATGGTTTCTGCTTCTTGGTTTTCTCTAATCTGCTGGAACTTCTTTATTTGGATATTGGTCCTCCTGGACAAATCTTCCAATTTTCTTATCATTTTCTGTTTTCCATCCCTTTTGCTTTTGCTCTACTTTCTGGGAGACTGCATCAATTTAATGCTTCACATTTTAATCTATCACATTTTTAATTTGCTAGAGTTCTTTCTTATTCTTAAGAGAAGTTCAGCACCTTCTCTTTCCCACTGAGAATTGTAACGATGGACCATGGTGGCCGGGGTGATGCTTTGAAAAGCAGTGGTTGAGAGCACAGAGCCACACGGACTAGTTTAAATCCCACCTCTGCCGCTTCTTTGCTTTTTGACTTCGGGCAAGTTGTTTAACCTCGTCATTCTTCAAATGCTTCACCTGTAAAATGAGAATAATCAGCCTTGTATCTGCCTCAAGAGCTGCAGTGATTACAAGAACGACCAGAGGTGAAGGGTTGAGAGCTGCCCATGCACACTGAGTGTGCTGACATGTGTGTGTTCTTTCTGCCTCTCCCTCTGTTTACTGTGTTTGTTTGATCTGGAGCTTTCACATTAGAAACTTCTTTCTTTAGCTGACTCATTCACAGTCCTTGGTTGGCTTCTCAAATTTAAGAGTTGGGGACTAAAAAGTGTCCTCTGAGCACAGAGGGCGGGGCTCCTTGACCAGAACTCCTCTGATGGGTGCCCTGTGGGTTGTGTCGTGGGGAACCCCAGTGCCACTATCTTAAGTCTTTCCTTCTGTCTGAGTAGACTCCTCATGGAAGGGTCTTGCAGTCTCCTGTCTGGAGGATGAAGATCAGACTGCTGGGGGTAAGGGCTGGGGGGTCTGGGAGCTGAAAGGAGGAAGAAGGCTTAGGACAGGGTGGTCCTCTGCATTCAATAAGTGTAAAATCATTTAATCTGCCTGTTTTGAGTACAATTTGCATTGAGACCTCATTTCCCTTTTTAGAGAATAAACTTCCAGTCTTATGCCTGGTGGAGGAGGGACAGTCACTCAGCTAGATGTGGGGAGGAGATACCAGGACACACCTGGTTCTTTCCTTTCATCCTCTTTTTGCATTCTTTAACCCCAGCCTGTTTCCAGAGGTACCTGTCAGTATTCTATTCCGAGCCTTGGAGATGTCTGTCTTGTACATGGAAATGGTTTTTGTCCCTTCTCACTGCCATTTGATTTTGTAAAAATTTTTTACTAGAGTCCAGTTGCTTTACAACGTTGTGTTAGCTTCTGCTGTGCAGCAGAGTGAGTCAGCTGTACATGCACATCCTCTTTTTCTGATTTCCTTCCCATTTAGGTCCTCGCAGAGCACTCAGTAGAGTTCCCTGTGCTGTACGGTAGGTTCTCATTAGTTATCTGTTTTATACATAGTAGCATATATATGTCAATGCCAGTCTCCCAGTTCACCACCACCCCTGCCCTTTGATTTCTTGAATTTGGTAAATCAGGTATCAGAGGCTGGTCTTTTCCCTGCTCTGCAGAATTTGTCACTGTGTCCCTTTCTGTCCTTTCCATCCTGGAGGATTTCTGTTCTCTGTATGCAATACATCCACAAGGCAAGATCCTTGCTTGTACTCTAAAACCTTGTACTCTAGGTTTTATAGAATTTCCAGATGAACTTGAATCAGAGTCCATGTTCTGTCTGTCCTCTTTTTCCAAGAAGGCACTCCCTCACTTTTCCAAGAGTCTCAGGACAGCCTCAGAGGAAATTGGCAGGCAGGTGCTGCATTCACCTTAGCCTTGAAGATTCCAAGCATGAAGATGCTTGCTTGGCGATGTTCCCTTCCCTTTTGACTGTTTTCCAGAGCCCACTGCTGAATACTCATTAACAGGTGACCTCGGGGAAGTCATGGTGTGGGGGGCAAGCCGGGGGAGGTGCTGTGAAACAGTCGCCTGATGGCTGTTTTCCCAGCCACACACAATGGATACCTGGGGCTGGGGATCCCAGGGAGTCAGGGGTCTGCAGGGGCTGCATCTGTTCAGGCGGAAGGACTTTCTCCCTTGAACTTGCCACCAAGGTCCCCCCAGGCATCAGCACACTGATCAGTGGGCTGAAAACTCCTCTCACCTTGGCAGGTAGGGTTTTAATTGGACTCCCTGTGCTAACCTTTATATGCTTGTTTTGCTGTTTTTGTTTTAAAGCAGCTGCCTCTGCTGCCCACGAGTTGCCTTGGTTCCTTGGAAGAGAAAAACCAAACTGCTGAAGGAACAGGTTGTTTGGTTTCTACATTGTTTGATGTTGGAACCCTGCCTGCTTTTATTAAACCTTCCCAAGCCCAAAGCCACAGGCCACCTGGGGGAGAATTGGCTGGGGCTAGGCTTTGAAAGTTAAGCTATTCTTCATGGCATGATTAAAGATTATCCTGCCTGAGCCTCCATCAGACACTGCCAGGCTGACTTGACCTGACTGTCTAGATTTGTGAGCGGGTTGGATTACGCTGGAGAAGGAGCACAGGAGAAACATTCTTTGGAGAGTCCAGTAAAGACCAAAGCAGTACATGAGCCCCCAGGACCCCTGAAATGATGCCTCTTTGTCCTGCAACCCTTATCAAGTAAGCACATTTGATAAATATGAACAAAACCAGAGAAAGAAGAGCCTGTCTGGTCATGGCAGAATGAGGTGTTGGAAGCCAGGAGTGAACTTGAACTTTAGTTCCTTCACTTTGTAGCCTTCACTTTTTGATCTGTTTCACCTGTGATGTCGCTTTGATCGCAGGAAGGCCCTCCCAGGGTTGTTTGGAGGCTTCAAAGAAGTTGTGAATGCTGAGTGCTTGACACTAACCAGGACCTTTGAACAAATGTTTCCTTCTTTATTTTAAGAAAAAGAGGAGTTGTGTTGGTATGGTGGTCGATGTTTTGGTAGGGGTTCAACTGAACAACCGTGAATGAATCCATCACTTGGTATTTTGAGGTCAGATTTGGTGTCTATATTAGGTGATTACATTGTGGAGACCACAGGGCAGTTGATAAGCACTAAGTGAGTTATCTAGCTGGAGGCTGGAATCCCTTGGAGATGGGCAGGATGATGGGGACCAAGCCATCCAGCAAGGTGCCACGTGGCAGGACCATGTGTTGGGTGGGTACAGCAGATGGTTAGGTGGTGAGGGAGAGGGTTGGTACAAGCCAAGGTACAGAGGCAGGACTGTGCCAGAGTGTTAAGAAGGAGACTGGTCCAGCCTGGGTCGGAAAAGGGTCCAGAAGGTGTTAGTGGATCCTCATGAAAAATGAAGTGACTTTTGGACTCATTTTTCCCTTTGCCGCCATGTCACTTGCAGACATGGTCTGGGCTGGCTTGTGGCCAGAATTGCACGGTGTGTAGGTATTAGGGGGATGCTATTGGGTTTTGGAGCAGATGGTCTTCCTTGGGTGGGATATTCCACGTGTTACAGGAGATTTAGCATCCCTGGTTGTGCCCACAAAATACCAATCATGTGTTGATCAAAATCTCCTTCTACTTGGGGGAATTGATGCTTTTGAACTGTGGTGTTGGAGAAGTCTCTTGAGAGTCCCTTGGACTGCAGGGAGATCAAACCAGTCAATCCTAACAGAAATCAGTCCTGAATATTCATTGTGGAAGAACTGAAACTCCCATACTTTGGCCAACTGATGCGAAGAACTAACTCATTATGCTGGGAAAGATTGAAGGCAGGAGGAGAAGGGGACGACAGAGGATGAGATGGTTGGATGGCATCACCAACTCGATGGACATGAGTTTGAGCAAGCTCCGGGAGTTGGTAATGGACAGGGAAGCCTGGCATGCTGCAGTCCATGGGGTCACAAAGAGTTGGACATGACTAAGCGACTGAACTGAACTGAACTGAACTTGGGGGAGTGTTTACCACCCATTTGAGAAGTAACAGGGCAGCATGTATGCAGATGAAAGGGGGAATGTTGTGTTTTTCTAAAGAGCTATCTCCACTCTCGGACACAGAGGAGCTATGGTGACTACATGTGCCCCTCACTCAAAAGACTCTTTGATAGGACACCCCAGCTTTGAGGCTCTTGGAAAATCAATAGTTGATGTAATAGTTGTTCTGTGAATTGTGTCCATTATAAGCAGAGTGCTCTCCAGTTCTTGGAAGTGTCCAGCAAAGTGATGCAACAATGAACGACCCTTTGGACTATTCATGGGAAACGGCCTAACGCCTCGGGTGCAGATGCTGCAGCTTTCATTTGGTTTCCAAAATACTGCCTCTTCTCGCCAAATCAAACCAACCAGAATTCTTCTGGTTCCTGAGTGAACTTCATGCCACAACAACTTGCAACAGATATTTGTTGAGTATCTGCTTGATGCCAGGTGCTCCCCCAGGTGCCAGGGAGAGACAGCCCTCATCTCTGGTCCACGGCAGGGAGTCAGTCCCCAGGGTCCCACCAGGATATAGTCACGACTGTGATAGTGGACAGTTATGAGAGCGTCCAGCAGGGGAAGCCTGCAGCAGGTGCTGTGAAGGACCTTCAGACGAGGTGACATTTTAAGTTGATGTGAGAAGGATAAGTGGGAATTAGCCAGATGGAAGGGGAGAGGGACATTCCAGGCAGAGGAGACATCTCACCTAGAGGCTGAGGTGGGCAGGCACGTGGTTCGTGGACACGGCTCTACGGACTGGAGGGGCCGGAGGTGGCCTTGGGGGCTGTATTTGATCTGGAACACCTAATGCACAGAGCGCTGGGTGAAGGTGGGCATGTCTTTGGAGTTGAGGCAGAGCTCCTGGATTTTTTTCCATTCAGTGAAGCAGTAGACTGGGGCTCTGTGCCATTATCACAGGGGCCAAAAGGTCTGTGATTTGCTTTCATGCAAATAGGCTCAGCTCTGGGACTTCCCTGGCAGTCCAGTGGTTAAGAATTCGAGTTTCCACCGTAGGGGCACAGGTTCGAGCCCTGGTCAGGGAACTAAGATCCTACATGCTGCACAGTGTAGCGGAAAGAAAAGAAATTCACAAATAGGCTCAGCTCTGAAGAGGGGCTCCCTGCTATTGGTAGAACATGGGTTGGCTCTAGTGCCTGGAGTTGAGGTGCCTTGGGCACAGCAGGCACTGTGGTTCTGGTGTCCTGTGGGTATGTCCTCTCTTCCCATGCCCATCTCTCTCATTTCCTTTTCCTGCGCTGTCCTAAGTCAGGCAAATCTGCCCCTGCTAAGACAGGAGAGGCTGCTCCCTTCAAGCGTCATTTTTCTGGGTTGGGGATGATGAAAATGTAGATGATGCAGGCAGTATATTCACCACCTATATAACCATCATGTCCCCATATTGAATGCCTACAGTGTGCCAAGAACTCTGTTGGGTATTTTATATTTAATTCTCACTGCCACTGTATAAGGAGGGGAATTACCTCATTTTTCATGTAGGAAATTGAGGCTCAGAGAGGTCAAGTGTGAGGTTCATAGTCACACAGCTGGAGAGCAGCCGGACTGGAATTTGGCTTCAGGTATTTCTTCCTCTAAAACCTGTGCTCTTTCATCTAAGCCATACTCATCCCAAGATCGCGTCCGGTGCTGCAATTAACAAGCATGTGGCTCTGGCCTCGTTCAGCCGCCTCTTTGGACCTTAGTATCCTCAGTTACACTGAGGGGTGAGATAAGCACATGTCCGATTGAGATGTGGTGTGAGTGTAAAATTTGAAGAGTTTTGGAAAAATATGAAACATGAGTAGTTTGACAATATTTTGTTTTCATGTTGAGATGAAGATACTTTGGATATAGTAGGTTAAAAGTATATTATTAAAATGAATTTTGCCTGTTTCGTGGGACTTTCTACAATATATGGCTACTAAAAACTAACTTCACACGTGGGGATTGCATTATATCTTGACTTGGCAGGGCTGGGTTAGACTATGATTCTGGAGGGCCTTTTCATGCCTAAATGTGCAGACTCTGGGGCTTGTATTGCTCTTCTTCCTGTGTGGGGTCTTTGAGCCCCAAGCCCCTTTTGACATCCTTACTCTGTGGTTGACTCTCCAAGTAGGGGCTCTTACTCTTGACTCCTGCCTGACTTCTGACTCCATTTCGGGAAACAAATTTACCTGCTCCAGCAACATCTGCTGCCCTGGTTGTTTCAGCTTTCTGAGTCTCAAATGCCTCACCCATCTAGTGGAGGTGGAGGTGGATCTTGTCCTCCTCACAGGGTTGTTCTGATAAAACAATGTCTGTAAAGCCCCACACCTAGTAGGAGCTCTGCACACACCCACCGCCACTCACAGTCTGCAGCTGACGTTTGTCACCCTCCCAACAGAGTCCAGTTGCGGTTGGCATTGTTCCTACTGTCACTGGTGTTCATTTCTCTAGCAAATTTATTGGTGATGGGATGCGGCAGAATCAAATGAGCCTCCCGACCTGCTGGACTGCTGGCCAGGAGTGGAAAGTTGGGGGAGGAGGGCGTTGCCCCACTCTGTGCCCGGGAGGCCAGGATGTGGGTTGGAGTCTCGATTTGACTTTGCATCTGATGCGGGGAACTCAGTCCTCTGAGCAAATGGGTCAAGTACCCACCTGGAATCCTGTCTCCAGAGGCCATAGATCCCGACTCTTGTCCATCTCTTTGGGCTTTATGGGCTCAGATCTAGAAGCTCCAGGGTTAAAGAGTTAAAATGGGTCATTAGGGTGCTGGTGGGGCAATTCTGGTGGGCACAGATGGTGGTGATGTATAGGACAGGGCAGAGCCCTCATGTGCCACAGAAGCCGTGGGCTGCAGGATGAGCCCCCTGACCTCCTGGGCTCTGTTCCCCAAAGTACCTAGAGGAAACCAAGTCCTGATTTACTGACAATGTATGTGAAGCACTTGGCATGACCTGGTGGCATGAATCTGCTGTGTTATCATCTATGGCAATGACTGTTTTTGGTTTCACAGGGTTGTCAAAGTCAGGCAATCACATTTTGGGGCCATTGTCCTGCCACACCTCCTGCTGTTAGATTTGTGTGACACCTTCTGGTCTTTTTCATATGAGTTTGTGTTTTCCTCACTTGTATCAGTTACCCGTTTGAGTCCTGCTTTTTTCTGCTCCCTGTCGTGTCTGATCCAGTACCTTCTTCCGTGCTGCTGGGTGGCCTCCCTGGTGCCCCGTGCGCGTTGAGGCCCCCTCTGCCCTTGGCATCATGTCTCAGCTTTTGTCCCTTCGTTGTCACTCTGCTGTGACTTATCCCCTCCTCCATCAGACATGAGCCCTTTGTGGGAAGGTCTGGTCTGAGCCGCCTCTGTGGGCTGGTGCAGCAGTGCCCAGAGAATAGACACACCACGTCCCATCGAGCGCCCAGGCTGTGCTTCTTGTAACCAGCTCCTTCCTGGGAGGCGTGAGGCTGCGCTCCAAGCAGAGCTGCCTTCTTGAGCATCTTGCACTCTGCAGGCATCTCCACTTTGGGTGATGTATTCTCAGGATGCGTGCTCAGTTGCTTCAGTCGTGTCCGACTCTTTGCGACCCTATGAACTGTAGCCTGCCAGGCTCCTCTGTCCGTGGGCTTCTCCAGGCAAAAATACTGGAGTGGATTGCCATGCCCCCATCCAGGGGATCTTCATGACCCAGGGATCGAACCTGGGTCTCCTGCTTCTCCTGCACTACAGGCGGATCTGTTACTGCTGAGCCACGGGGAAGCCCATTCTCAGAATAGGGACCCTGAAAAACGATGACTGAGTCAGACATGGTGCGACTCTTTGTTAACCTTGATGGTGAGAGGAGCCTGGCGGGCTATAGTCCAAAGGGTCGCAAAGAGTCAGACACGTTGCGGGGGGAGTTACATTCCTGTCACTAAGGTTACCATCTTTTTGCATGACTGACCCCTTCCTCCCTGAGGTCTTTGGGCTGGTGACTCTGTGGCCCCTTAAACAGTCTCTTGTCTTCTCGATCCAGTTGGTCTCCAAGAGTGATAGACGGCGCAAGAGAAGGTTGTGGTGACTAAAAGGGGAGCCTTTGTCAGGCAGTGAAGGGTGACCTGGGACGGCACGAGCTGAATCCATCAGCTCCCCCTCAGGCAGATAGATCTTTCTGTCCCTAATGACAAGAAAGAACAAGGCTCCTCGAGGTGCTTTGTGGTTCGCTGGGGCACAAAACTTGGGGAGAAGTGGGAGAGGAGACGGGGTGCTGCAGGCAGGAGCCAGTTGGGAAGGAGGTGCGGCAGGGGTGGTCAGGTGGGCTGAGTCTGGGCGGTAATTGACCTTGCGGTTGGAAGGATTATCTAGAGTGCTGTGCTGGACCATGGTCCTCTCCCTGCAAGGGCTGGCCTGGCCGTGGAGCAGCTGGACTGCTCCTCCCCTGCTGGTGGGAATGCAGAATGGCACAGCCGCTTTGGCAAAGTTCGCTTGTTTCTTACTTTTGTTGTTGCTTCATATTTTATTTATTTAGATGCCTGGGGTCTTAGTTGTGGGACACAGGATCTCTCGTTGCAGCGCAGACACTCTACTTGTGGCCTGGGCTTAGTAGTTGCAGTGCTCAGGCTTAGTTGCTCCGAGGCACGTGGGATCTTGGTTCCCAGACGGGGGATTGAACCCAAGTCCCCAGCATTGCATGTGGATTCTCAACCACTGGACCGGGGAATCCTGGTAGTTTCTTATAAGGCGAAACATTCACTTTTTACTGTTTTACCCAGCAGTTTCCCACCTTGAGGAATACGTGTGCGTATATGTGTGTGCTCGGTCGTGCCCGACTCTTTGCCACCCCATGGACTGTAGCTTGCCAGGCTGCTCTGTCCATGGGATTCTCCAGGCAAGAATACTGGAATGAGTTGCCATTTCCTTCGCCAGGGGATCTTCCTGACTCAGGGATCAAACCCACATCTCTTGTGTTTCCTGCACTGGTAGACAGGTTCTTTACCACTAATACCGCTTGGGAAACTCTATGGAAATATTTAGAGCTGCTTTAATCCAAAGAGCCAAAAACTGGACATGATGCGAATGTGCCTCAGTTGGTGAACAGTGGAACAATGCTGAGAAAGAAAGAAAAGTTCCTGCGCATGTGACATACTTGGATCTCCAAATCAGAATTTTTAAATGGCCCTGTGGTTATCAGGGGCCAAGAACCAGGGGAAGAAGATTGGCTACTGTGGGGCACGGAGGAGCTTTGTGGGTGGGTGGGGTGATAGAATAGTCTATATCATGAATGTGCCAGCTTCATGCTTTTATTCATTGAAACTTACGACATTGTACATGAGAGGGTAAATTTTACTATATGTAAATTGTACGTCAATAAATCTGACTTCCAAAAGAGACAAAGAGTGAAAAACCACTGACAAGCTGATAATCTCTGTATCACTTTTTTTCCCTTGATTCTAGTGTGTTCATTTATTCAGGATGGCATAAGAGTGGTCTTTTATGGTCCTGTGACCACTGGTGTAAGTAAGCACTTTCTGGGCTGATCTTTGAAATCTCTTTCTTGTAAAAACCACAGAACCCCACTGAGCCCCAGGCATAGATTTACCTTGTAAACGAGACTTTACAGACTTCTTTCACATCTAGTAAAGTGAGACCCGCAGGGAGGGACACAGGTAGGAGTCTGACAGCACCTTTCCACTCTGGGCCCCACAGGCACCAAGCCCAGAGCCCTCCCTGGGAGTACATTAGCTGGCCTGCCTTTGCTTTCTCTGCCTCAGAGAGAGACAGACCTGAGGGTGACTCTGGATCTGTCTTGATTAGGCTTGGCTGTAAGTTACTGAAAAACCCAGATAACAGCGTTGTAAACAGATATTTGTTTCTTTGAGGGCAGTCCAAAGCTGTTAGGCAACTATCTTCCACAAATATCTTAGTGACCCAGGCTCCCTCTAGCCCATTCCGCTGCCATCTTCCTGTGTAGCTTTGACCTCACAGTCCAAGGTGGCTGCTAGAGCGCCAGCCATCGCATTAGTGTTTTAGGCAGCAGGATGGAGGAAGGGACAATAAAGAAGGGTCAAGGAGTAGATTCTAGCTCTTTGTTGGTGGAAGTTTCAAGAAACTGCCTCTTGGCATTTCTGCTTTCATCTCATTGGCCAGCATGTGGTCACATGGTTATGATTCAGTGCAAGGGAGGCTGGGCAATAGTCTGTGGTGCCCACTTAAGAACAGGCAGTCTATTTTTATGGAAGAAAGAGAGAAGGGATATTTGAGATGAGGAGCAACCAATAGTCTCTACCACAACTCTCAGTTTTGCTGTGTCTTTGTTGTGGGGCATTGAACCAATCTCTAAAGTCTTGAGGTCTTAGTTTTCCCACCCATAAAATGAGCACGTAACTGCTACCTCACTTGCTCGCTTTGGAAATGAAACAAGACAATGTATATATAATACCTGGGACACAGTTTCCCCCGTGGTAACCAGTTTTATTATACCCACTGTGTTTACAGTGAATGGTCTCTGGTTATTAACTGCTGGGCTGAAAGGGTACAGCGGAGAACACCATAAAGAGGGGAGACACTTTGTAGTTACCAGATCCAGTCATCCAGCCAGATTTACTCAGCAGCTAACTCTGATAGGCTACTATATAGTAGCGTCTCCACTAACTTACCCTGTAGCGGGCACTCCGCACAAGGATGCTCTTGACATCCTCATTGGGCAGAGGGGAAGCCGGAATCACTGAAAGGCTCAAGGACTTGTGTGAAGTCGCATGGCCAGTGAACGGTGGGGCATTTGCACTCAGGCCAGTGTGGGTTGGAGTCCCAAAGTGTGCCGTGGGTGCCCACGGCTTTGTGCCAGGACAGACTGCACAGCAGGGCAGGACAGTGGGGCAGGGCGAGCAGGCGCGTTATCTGGGGCCCCCAAGATCAATGTCCCCCTTGAAAGCAGCCAAGTAGAGAGGTGGTGTAGGTGGAGGGTGGAGGGCATCCCAGGCAGAGGGGGAAGGTGGCAGTGATGGAGCGAGGGGGTGGGCCATCGGGGTGGGCTAGATGAGGTCATGGCGATGTACTCCATTTCCCACTGAGCTGCTGGTCTTCGTGATTCCTGTGTGGAGGTGTGTCATCCACACTGTTTACTGGGTCACGTGCATCCCAGCCCCGCCACTTCTGGCTGCGTGGCCCGTCTGAGCTTCTGATGTATTCCCCCCCATATCCTGGGCCCTACGTTAAGCCTGGGTGAGAAGGCAGGACATAGGCCCTCAGGAGGCACCTGGTACTTCTTGGCAGGGGCCTGTCCTCATCTGGACCCACCTGGCTGTGGCTCTCCCCTGCTCTGTGGCCTCCTCTGCACACAACTGGGAGTCTGCTCTGTGGACAAGCCCCCTGACGTGTCAGGATCCACAGTGCCCGTTTCCTTGGGTCCAGAGCGGGCTGCTCCTCCTGTGTCTCCAGATGTCCAGGTCTCTGGTCTCCCAGCCCCACGCTTGGGATCCCTGTCCCCCTCCTTCTCCCGCTTCCATTAGGCCCGTTGTCACCTTGTCCTTGGCACCCGCTGCCTCACCATGAAACCTCCTCCACTGGCCCTTCTGAAACTGCTGTTTCTAGACGGTGAACTTTGGCAGCTCCGTGAGGAAGCTTTGCAGACTCAGTGCCTGTGACCTACCTGAAGTCAAGAGCCAGGCTTTGGAAACCGCTGCATCCCAGGGGCGGGGACAGGGTGGGAGGCTTGCCAGGGCTTGGCTGACAGGTGGGCCTCACTTGCCCGACCCCTCTCTCCTCCCAGCACATCTTGGTTTGAGCATCTCCTGTGTGCCAGACACTGTTTTTGGTGCTGGGAACACGAGGTGGGCAAGACAGGCTAGACCCCACTCCCCTGGAGCTTCACATCCTAGTAGGGGAGATGAGCTGTACACAAGCGCACGAGCAATCAAGATCTGGATGTTAAAAGTGCCTGGCGGGGACTTCCCTGGTGGTACAGTGGATAAGAATCTGCCTGCCAGTGCAGGGCACATGGGTTCGATCCCTGGCCTGGGAAGATCCCACATGCTGCAGAGCAACTAAGCCTGTGAGCCACCACTACTGAGCCTGTGTGCTGCAACTACTGAAGCCCGTGCGCCTAGAACCCATGCTTTCCAACAAGAGAAGCCACTGCAATGAGAAGCTCGTGCCCCGCAACTAGAGAGGAGGCCCTGCTCGCTGCAACTAGAGAAAGCTCTCATGTAGCATCAAAGACCCAGGGCAGCCAAAAATAAATAACTTATTTTAAAAAAAGAAGCGCCTGGCGGAAAATCAAGATGCTTTAGGGAAGGAGGATGGTGGGCGGGGAAGGAGGAGATGTGGGAGCCAGAATTTTGGTCCCCAGAGAGGCCCACGTTCTAACTCCTGGAACGTGCAGATGTGTACTTTCCCAGGACAAAAAGGCCTTTGCGAATGTGATTAAGTGAAGGCTCTTGAGGTGGGAGATTATCCCAGATTATCTGAGTGGGCTCAGTGTAATCACAAGGGTCCCTCCAAGTGAAAGAGGGCGGTGGGAGGTCAGAGTCAGAGAGAGGCAGCTTGAGAAGGACTTGACCAGCTGTTGCCGGCTTTGAAGCGGGAAGAAGACCTCAAGCCAGGGAATGTGGGTGGCCTCTCAAAGCTGGAGAAGGAAAATTGGTTTTCCCCTAGAACCTCCAGACCTAACAGCGCCTTGATTTTGGCTCAGTGACACCCCTTTCAGGGTTTGACCTCTAGAACTCTTGAGATGAATTTCTGTGTTTTTGTGTCGCTGCTTTTGTGTTGATTTACAGCAGCCAGAGGAAGCCCATACAGGAGACTCTTTGCAGTCAGGGGAAGCCTCTGAGGAGGTGAGTGATGACCAGCAGCAACTCTGCAAAGATGGAGTGAAAAGTACTCTGGGCAGAGGAAGCTGCAAGTGCAAAGGTCCTGGGGTAGGATTGGTTTGTGTGGCTCTTCTGTCCTGGCCAGCTGTCGTGTGGAGTGACCTGGTCCTTTGGTCAACATGAGAACTCTGTCTTATGTCCTTGTCTTTGCTCATGTTTTCCCCTCTGCCCTGTGTGCACCTTTAGCCAGCAAACTTCTGTACATCCAAAGAGGCCCAACCCAGTGTCTGAGAGGCCCCTCCTGACATCAGGGCCGTACAGACTGGCAGTTCTGCTCTTTGCTGTCATCGGCTCTCATCACCCTTATTCTGTGCACACCAGTCACTTGTTTACACATCTGTCCCCTCAGCTGGGCCATTCCCCAGGAGGAAAAGCTGTCTCTTATGCTGCTATCTTTAGCACTTGGCACAATGCCTGGGGTGTTTGTTGAGTGTCTTCGAGCTTTGACCTATGAACTGGTTTTTTTTTCTGCAGCCTCTCACTTACTCTTTCCAGCTACCAACCTCTGGGATTAGCCAGCTTGTGGGCGCGGCAGCCTGAACACATTTTCCCGAGGGACAATGTCCTCCACCCTGTCATCAGCACTCAAATGCCTTGAGCTTATCCTGAGGCCTTATCAGCTGGGAGCTCAGCAGGAAACTCACAGGGGAGAGTCTGCAGGTTTTGCTGAAGGGCTGTTCACAGGGGTGGGGGTGGGAGAAGGGCCCAGGCAAGGGAGGTGCAGCCCTGGGAACTCAAGGAGAGGGGGTGAAGCAGTTGGGGACCACCCCTCTTCGCCACGCAAAGCACCCTTTACAGCCTGGTGAGGGGTCCCTGGCAGGAGCTGTGGGTCAAGGAGAATGAATGAAACACTGGCATGAGAAGAAGTGAAGTGAAAGTTGCTCAGTCATATCTGATTCTTTGCAACCCCATGGACTGTAGCCCACCTGGCTCTTCTGTCCATGGGATTCTCCAGGCAAGAATACTGGAGTGGGTTGCCATTCCCTTCTCCAGGGGCCTGTCCCAAACCACGGATCGAACCCAGGTCTCCCACATTGCAGGCTGATTCTTTACCGTCTGAGCCACCAGGGGAGCCCATGAGTGCTGGGGACTGAATCATCAGACCCCTCCCCATCTCCACCTGGTCCTGCCAGCAGGTGGCCGGAGGACAGGAGTGCCCAATGCCTCAGTCTGAGGAGGGTCAGTCTTCCAGATGGGCATGAACTGGGGAGAAGGGGGAGGGAGGGCATTGCCTGGGGAAACCACACACCACAGTGACCTAATCCTGATCCTCAACCCAGTGCTTTAACATGTGTCCTTTTCTGCACGTTATTCGAGACCAAGAGTCACTTGTCCAGGATGGAGCTGCTGGGAAGGGCTAGGCGAGGGAGGGAGCTGGGCTGTGGATGTGGGTCTGTCTCCCAGGTCTTTCTGCTCCACCTGATCCTTCCACCCAGATGCCAGTGGGTGTGGGTCCCTGAGCACCGACTATGTGCAAGGTGCATGCCCGACAAGCACCCCAGCCCGCAGGACCCTGGGTTCCATCTCTTAGAGCCTAACCTTCTTCATTCATCCTTGCAACAATCCCTCTTTGTGATTCTATGGCTGGCTGTGTTTTCTAGACTAATGTCTGTCTTCCCTTGGCAAGCAGGACCCAGGCATCTTGCTCATCACTGTGGCCTCGTTCAGTGGCTGGCATGTAGTAGATGCTTAGTAAATACCTCCAGATGGAAGAATGTGTCCTACCCATTCATTGCAGATCCTTCAGCAGGCGGGCTGCCCTGCAGTCTGGCTGCTTGGGGTGTAGTGTGTGGGTGGGTGGAGGGAGTTGCCTGGGGCGGTAGGGCAGCTCTTCAGGGCCAGACTTCATACCTCGAGCCCCCCACCTTCACCTCCCCGCCCCCCGCATCCCGTTGGTCTGTTCTCCGTGAGGGTGTGGACCTCTCCCACTTCCTCCATCGGCAGCCCACACCCACCCCCAGCCAGGCAGGGGACTGGCACCCTCCCTGCTGGCATTCAGCAAGCTTTGGCTGCAGCATTAAGTGAGAGACGAGTGGGAGGGATTTGCTTTTTCCCTCTTCCTTTCTCTATGCGGCCTTCTTCCTTACCATGTGGAAGTCCAGGCCTGGTTTCTAGAGATCGCAGGTTTGTCTCATGGCCCCAATGTGGGAAGGAAGGAGCCCAGGCTGTCATTCTCTTACAGGGACAACTCCGCCTGGGGATGTGTTGTTGCCATGGATGTCTTTTTCATTTCACGAACCAGAGAGGGCTTCCCGGGGGCGGTGCACCAGCATGGTTCTGCCCTTCCCTGCTGCCCCTGACACAGAGCCAGTTCCAAACCTCTCCTGGGCACGGTCCAAAGGGAGCGGTACAGACCAGAGCCTGGCGGACTTCCCAGGAGAGTCTCAAAAAATACTGCTTATTTGATTTGATTTAAAAATAAATTAGGGAAAGCTTAGAGGGTGGGAGTGGGGGGAAAGGCAGGAAAGTACATTCAGGCCCGTTCACTCTGATATCATTAGTGTCATTTAAATTTTTTTTTTTCATTTCTAATCCTTTCTCAAATACATTTTTATTTGTTCTCACAGTCACGAAAAAAAATGAAAAGTGTTAGTTGCTCAGTCGTGTCCGACTCTTTTGCGACCCCATGGACTGTGGCCCACCTGGCTCCTCTGTCCATGGAATTTTCCAGACATGAATACTGGAGTGGGTTACCATTCCCCTTCTCCAGGGGGTCTTTCCCACCCAGGGACTGGACCTGGATCTCCTGGATTGCAGGCAGATTCTTTACTGTCTGAGCCACCGGGGAAGGCTACATATAAAATTTCCTTCTGCTCTGTGTCACTTGTAGACTTCATTTTCCTGGTACTTAGTTGCCTTCATCTGATCACCTCTGATGGCTGGTTGGGTGTGCTGGGATTGAATTAGCTGTGACCTTGGAGAGGCACAGACTCAGGGCCTCCAGTCCCCACGCCCCCATAAGCATCCATCCTGAGCTCTCACGGGCCTGACCTTCCGAGCCTTATCTTGCCCTCCCAAGCGTGTCTGTGCTAATCCTCCATGATTTTCTCTCTCTCCCAGCAAATCCTGGCTCCTGGGAAAGCTGGTGTTTTTGCAGGGTGGGGGGTGCAAATGGAGTCTTCCCCACCCTGCCCCCCGCCGACCCTCCATCCCCGGCCTGGGAGCCGGGAGAGCAGGTAAAGCCAAAGAGTGTGGAAGGGAAGCGCTGTTGTCAGGCTTTTGACTTGAAGGTCTTCAAAGTCAAGGGCATCTCCTGGGAGGGAAAATCAATGGGTAAGACAGTACGGCTTTTGCCTGTTCCAAGGTGGGGGCATGGGGAGTCAGTCCTGGGAGGGCAGATCTCTCATTTCTGGTCTTGGTTTGTGTCGTTGTTATTTAAGCCATTCTAGGGGACATTATGACATCTCTGGAGGCCTTTAAAAATAGAGTTTCTAGGTTTAAAAGTAGCACATGTCCGCTGTATAAAATTTGGAAGATACCCAAAGTATAAAGAAGATAAAAATCATTTCAAATGGCACCAGGCAGAAATGAATGCAATTAATATTTCAATACATCTGCTTTTCTGGCTTTTCCCCCCATAAATGTATTGATGGTTTGAGGATAAATGGTTTAATATACAGTCACTTGGACCTGCATGCTGGTTGCCGAGTCGTCACCTACAGGCTGAGGAATCATTGACCTAGAGATTTCTCTCCACATCTCAGTCCCTTGGTCTGTGAAACGGGCCTAAGGTCAAACCATCCTCAATGGCTTGCAGTGAGGCTAAATGATGTCATGTCAAGCCCCAGCCCAGTGCCAGGCACACAGCAGTGCTAAGTTGCTTCTGCCATGTCTGACTCTGCGACCCTATGGACTGCAGCCTGCCAGGCTCCTCTGTCCTTGGGATTCTCACAGTCAGGCACACAGTGAGTGCTTAATAAATGCTTGTCCTCGTTATTTGGTCAATCCTATAAAAAGCAAGAGAGTTCCAGAAAAACATCTATTTCTGCTTTATTGACTATGCCAAAGCCTTTGACTGTGGAGATCACAAAAAACTGTGGGAAATTCTGAAAGAGATGGAAATACCAGACCACCTGATCTGCCTCTTGAGAAATTTGTGTGCAGGTCAGGAAGCAACAGTTAGAACTGGACATGGAACAACAGACTGGTTCCAAATAGGAAAAGGAGTAAGTCAAGGCTGTATATTGTCACCCTGTTTATTTAACTTATATGCAGAGTACATCATGAGAAACGCTGGACTGGAAGAAACACAAGTTGGAATCAAGATTGCTGGGAGAAATATCAATAACCTCAGATATGCAGATGACACCACCCTTATGGCAGAAAGTGAAGAGGAACTAAAAAGCCTCTTGATGAAAGTGAAAGTGGAGAGTGAAAAAGTTGGCTTAAAGCTCAACATTCAGAAAACGAAGATCATGGCATCTGATCATATCACTTCATGGCAAATAGATGGGGAAACAGTGGAAACAGTGTCAGACTTTATTTTGGGGGGCTCCAAAATCACTACAGATGGTGACTGCAGCCATGAAATTAAAAGACACTTACTCCTTGGAAGGAAAGTTATGACCAACCTATATAGCATATTCAAAAGCAGAGACATTACTTTGCCAGCAAAGGTCCGTCTAGTCAAGGCTATGGTTTTTCCTGTGGTCATGTATGGATGTGAGAGTTGGACTGTGAAGAAGGCTGAGCACCGAAGAATTAATGCTTTTGAACTGTGGTGTTGGAGAAGACTCTTGAGAGTCCCTTGGACTGGAAGGAGATCCAACCAGTCCATTCTGAAGGAGATCAGCCCTGGGATTTCTTTGGAAGGAATGATGCTAAAGCTGAAACTCCAGTACTTTGGCCATCTCATGCAAAGAGTTGACTCATTGGAAAAGACTCTGATGCTGGGAGGGATTGGGGGCAAGAGGAGAAGGGGACCACAGAGGATGAGATGGCTGGATGGCATCACTGACTTGATGGACGTGAGTCTGAGTGACCTCCGGGAGTTGGTGATGGACAGGGAGGCCTGGCATGCTGCGATTCATAGGGTCGCAAAGAGTCGGACACGACTGAGCAACTGATCTGATCTGATACACAATTTTGTGTGCTTATGAACCCTCCTGCCAATGCAAGAGGTCGTGGGTTCAATCCCTGAGTCAGGAAGATGCCCTGGAAGAGGGCATGGCAACCCTCTCCATTCTTGCCTGGAGAATCCCATGGACAGAGGATCCTGGCGGGCTATGGCCCATAGGGTTGACAGATAGTCAGACACGACTGAAGTGATTTAGCACGCACATACACAATGTTGAACCCTGCTCCTTTTCATTTTGTATTAGGATCTCAGAATTTTCCCACATCTTAAAAGCTGGATAAACACCATTTCCATGGCTGCATGAGACTTCTCCCTATGACTTTTTAACCACTGTTTACCATTCAGGGCTCCTCCAGCTTTTCACTGTTTTTGATACATCCTGCTGTGATGAAGTTGTATGCCCGTTCATTCATTCTCCTGGTTTCTGATGATCTTTAGGACAAATAAAGAGGTGCAAACATATTGGGTCGCTGGATTTAGGAATATCTTTCTGGAGCTCCGGATAATGCAAGACCTGATTACTTTTCTGGAAGGGCAATACCACTTTACATTCCCTCGATGCCTTTGCTAGGACAAATCTCACCTTCACTTCACCAGCATTCTGAGGGGTTGATGTTTATTTGCAAAGGTGACCATCCCCAGCCATGCCTGTAATCAGGAACCTCTGGGGATGAGAGGCAGACACTCTGGCCAGGGACATTTTCAGGCAGGATGAGGGTGTCTGGTGTCCATGTGTGTGTGTTTTATTCTGTTGGCATCTGCACTCTGCAGCCAGAGGTATTAGCTCCCAGCAGGGCAGGAGCTGTGGGAACAGGAGGATGCAGATTGGTGTGGGCGGGAGGAGGCATCTGTTTACAGAGCATTGCTAGGCAGCTGGGCTCCCATTGAACGTGGCGGTCCCAACAGGTGGTTTCCTGGAGGGCGAGCCAAGTCCCAGGCAGTCTGGAGGCGCCAAGCCTGCCGCTCGGTGCGTGGATGTTGTCATCAGTAACCAGGGACATGGAAACATCCCCGGTTCCGCTCCAGCCTGCTAAAACCCGTTCCAAGGTGGTTTCTTTTTCAGTTGTTCCTGTTCTTTTGGAAATGAATTCAACACAACAGCTTGGTCAGGCCGGAGCCTAGCAGACAGCTTGGAGGCTATTAATAATAATGAAACTAACACAGTGACCATTTCAGAGAACTGGGCCCTTTCCAGCCATGTTTTCCTGTGACCTGTTCTGCAACCACGTGGGATGCACGCACGCCCTCTCGTATCCTGGCTTTTGTGCATCCTTATTCCTGGACTGCTAAGACTTATTGGCCCTGTACTGAGCACCACCACCCACCCCACCCCACCCTCACCCCCAACTGCCAATGAACTCTTGGAATCTGAGCAATACAGACAAAACAAAGCAGATAGAGAATAACACAACACCCATTTTATAGGTGAGACTCAGAGAGGTTAGCTTGTCCCAGCTCACCCAGCTGAGAAAGGACAGAATCAGGATCTTACAAGGTCTACCTTCAATCTCTGCTTTTTCAATGTCCTCTGTATACTCCCTTCATACAACTGGTGTGGGTTTTTGTTTTGTTTTAAATGTTTTTTTTGTTTGTTTTAATGTGGATCATTTTTAAAGTCTTTATTGAATCTGTTACCACCATGTTTCTGTTTAATGTTTTGGGTTTTTTGTCTGCAAGGCATTCAATCAGGGATTGAACCCACATTCCCCACATTGGAAGGCAAAGTCTTCACCACTGGGCCTCCAGGGACCTCCCACAACTGGGGTTGAGAAATTCAGAGAACGGCAAAGCTGATCTGACATCCAGCTCCTCACAGCATCATAAGGAGGCTTGTGCATTTCCTGTGGACACTGTCTCAAATTGCCACACTTCCTGGTTTCAAAGAACAGAGCTTTATTTTTTCATTAATTTTTATTTTAGTCTAGTTGCTCTACAGTGTTCTGTTAGTTTTGCTGTACAGCAAAATGAACCAGCTCTACGTTTACATATATGCCCTCTCTTTTGGATTTCCTTTCCATTTGGGTCACCTTAGAGCGCTGTGTCTGGGCTTCCCAGGTGGCACAGTGGTGAAGAATCTGCCAACGCAGGAGACGTAGGAGACACGCGTTCAGTCCCTGGGTCGGGAAGATCCCCTAGAGTAGGACATGGTAACCCACTGTGGTACTCTTGCCTGGAAAATCACAAAGAGGAGCTTGGTGGGCTACAGTCCATGGGGTTGCAAAGAGTTGGACACAACTGAGCACAGCACAGAAGCTCAGCAGGGCCCTGGGTAGGGTTTCCTGTGCTGTCCAGTAGGTTCTCATTCGTTATCTGTTTTATACTCAGTCATGTATATGTGTGAATCCCAGTCTCCCAGTTCATCCCAACCCCTTGTGGTATCCATATGTTGGTTCTCTATGTCTGTTTATCAAATAAGATCATCTGTATCATTTTTCTAGATTCTACATGTACGTGTTGATATATAATAGCAGAGAACATAGCTTTATTATCTGATGGTTCTTGAGGTGATATGGTCTCACTTCCAGGGACCAGTAGAACGGTATTCTTTCCAGAGACTCCAGGAGAAAATCTGTCTCTTTGCCTTTTCTTCTTCTAGAGACCACCTGGGTTCTTTGGCTCGTGGCCCCTTCCTCCAGCCTCACAGCCAGCAGGGTCTCGTCTTCTGTCGCTGACTCTACCTCTGTTAATGGCTTTCTCTTCTGTCTTCTGGGTCAAATCCTTCTCTGCCCCTCTCCCAGCAGGACCTTTGTGATTCCACTGGGCCTACCCAGAAAATCCAGGATCACTCCACATCCAGATCCTTAATTTAGTGGAGATGGGATAGGGGAAGAGATAAAGTAAGAGTTAGGAATTAATATCTAACACTGCTATATATAAAATAGGTCAACAACAAGGACCTACTGTATAGCACAGGGAAGTCTACTCAATATCTTGTAATTACCTCTAATGGAAAAGAATCTGAAAAAGAATATCAATATATATGTATATGTAGACATATGTATATATGTGTGCATAACTGAATCACTCTGCTTCACACTGGAAAATAACGCAGCATTGCATACTAACTGTGGTGTGGTTTAGTTGCTAAGTCATATCCATGGACTGGAACCCACCTGGCTCCTCTGTCTATGGAATTTCCCAGGGAAGAATTCTGGAGTGGATTGCCATTTCCTTCTCCACCCATGGATTGAACCCATGTCTCCTGCTTGACAGGCAGATTCTTTACCACTGAGCCACCCGGGAGGCCCCAAGGGTTGCATGTCAGGAATCTAAATAACCATACATGGGTCTGACCACTGCAGAAACCCATCCCTCTGACTTTAACTCTGTGTCATTCTCTTCATAACTTCTCCTATTGGTAGGGGAAAAAATCAAGGTGTAATATAGATACAGTAAGAATATCACTCAATAGGTTTCTTTTATCGAGTGTAATATGTATACAGTATGAGGTACAGATTGCCCACATCTTCAGCTTGTGTGTGCTCAGTGCTCAGTTGTGTCTGACTCTTTTGCAACTCCATTGGCTGTAGCCCACGAGGCTGCTCTGTATGTGGAATTTTCCAGGCAAGAATACTGGAGTGGGTTGCCATTTCCTCCTCTGGGGGATCTTCCCGACCCAGGGATTGAACCTGTGTCTCTTGTGTCTTCTGCCTCGGCAGGCAGATTCTTTACCACCTTGCCACTTGGGAAGTCCAACTTTCATCTTACAAATTGGTGAATTTTAACAAGTGCACCATTTATGCCACTACTTCTCAGAATCACAGGAAGGGAACGTGTAGAACCCCAGGAGCTTCCCCCTGTGCCCCTTCCCTGTAAACACCAGCCTCCAGCAGTAACCTCTGTTCTGATTCCTTTCACCATGACGAGCAGTCCTTGTTCTTGAACTTTATATAAATGGAATCGTGCAGCCTGCGTTCTCTGTGTACATGTGTTGTGGCTTCTGCTTGATCTGTGTCTGTGAGACTCATTCAGGTTGAAGGAAGCAGTTGTTTGTTCTTTTTCATGGCTGTATAATATCTCTTTGTGTTAAAGCAGCACCGTTTTCCTTTTTCCTTGTGGATGGACAGTTAGGTGGTTTCTGGTGTGGGGCTTCTACGAATACTGTGATTAAGAACATTTCTTGGGCGTGCCTTTTGGTGGACGTCAGCACTTGTTCTGGGTTATACTCAGAAGTGGACTTGCTAAATTGAGACCCTTGACGTGTTTCATTTTTGTAGAGGTGTCCAAACAGCTTTCGAAAGGGTCCTCACTCACACTCCTGCCTGCAATGGATAAGATGAGCCCAGACTCCACCGTGTTCCTTGTGAGACCCTCAAGCACAAAATCCACCTGTCTCTTCGACCTTGCCCTTTGTCGGCTGTGAAAACCAGTGCTCCGGCTGCTCGAGTTTCAGTCGCTCTCTCTTGCCTGTCATCCTCTGCATCTCCTATTCCCTCTGCCTGGAGCACTGTTCTTTGCAGCCCTTCCGTCTCATTCTGCCTCACTTCCCTTCATCTTATCTCTTTCGAGACGCCTCCTCTGATCCCCAGCCTTCGTTCAGGGCCCTCCATGGGCTCCCTTGCCGCCGGGACTGGCCAGGTCATACCTATGGCCACTCTGGGCTGTAGCTGCCCAGGTTAGTCCTCTCCAAGTGGGGGATTTGGTGTGAGAAAGGCCTTTGAATACAGGACTTCTGGGGGTGATGCTGCTATGGTAATGTTGAACTCCTACAGGGGTTTAGAGACCGAGGCCAGAGACCTCTCCCAGGCCCCTCTGTTCTTCAGCTGTGAGATCTTAGGCTAGTCACTACCTTCCTGAGGCTGTTTCCTCAGCTGCAAAATTGGCATCAAACCTGCCTTGAGTCAGAGACACACTGAAAGGACCCACCAGCTAATGGTCAGGAAATGCTTTTGTAAACTGCTAAGTGGCATTTAAGCATGCACACAAAATCTTGATGTTCACTAATTGTTTTGGGGTTGATTGAGAAGGGAAACTGCAGAGATCTGGAATCCTTCTGTCCCCCCAAAACACAGGAGGATGTGGAGATAAAAGAGATTGGGTGGTTTTGGTCATGAGTGGTGAGCTATGGGATCCCACCAAAGACCCAGAATCCCAGAACTTCTCGGGCGCCCGAGTCTTGTTGAAGGTTTGGTTCATGGAAATCTTACCTGCTAAGCTCTTGGAGCAGAGGTTCTTAAAGTGTGATATTTGTGCACCAGCTTCATCAGCACCTGGGGATAGATTAGAAATGCTGGTTATCAGGCCTCACCCCAGGCTGCTAAATCAGAGACCCTGGGCATGGGGCCCAGCAGGGTTGGCAACCCCAGCACTACCGGAAGGGAAACTCACAGACCCTCCTCTCACTCTTGGAATCATTGGAAATTATGGATCCAGTTACTGCCGACTGATTGACCTGGCTCCCCTGAGATTCCCGGGGCCCCAGACCTGTGCTGAGGAGGCCAGGCAGGTTGAGGCAGGCCCCGAAAGCTGGCCCTCTGGTTTGTGTGAGGCACTGGGCTTCAGTGGAAATTAACCACAGGGCTGAGCTAGGAGAGACGCTGCTATCAGACGCAGAGTTTGTGGGCAGAGGACCGACGTGGGTGGACAGGTTTTTATTTATTCATGTAGACACAGACATGATGCTCAGATCCACAGGATTGTGCTGGTTTGCACAGTCAGCTCATCAGAATCACTTCTCACTGCTTCCGCAGATTTGCAGGAGAGGAGTGTCAGAGGGGAGGTGCAAGGACCAGCTAAGGCAGGGACTGGGATTCCAGGAAAGTCATGGAAGCAAAGTGCAGTAGCCCTGGGGGATGTGGCCTGAGAAGCCGCTTAAAGGTCCTAACTCTTGTCCAAGCTCCCATCACTTGGGCCTAGACTGAGACAGCTTCCTAAATGACTTCTTGATTTGTTCTTACTTCCCGTCCATCCTCCTCTCCATAGGCCGCCAGAGTGATGTTCATAAATCTGATTTGGCCATCTCCCATAGTTGTGTTGAAGTCCAGATCTTAGTGCAACAAAGACCATTCAATCTCTGGCACTTGCCTTCTGCCCATCCTCTGCTCCTACAAAACCAAACTGCTCAGGTGTTTTGTACACATTGGTCCCTGGTCATTCTCTTTTCTGGCTACTGCAGCTGGTGAACTCCTATTCATCCTTCAGAACCCAATTCACATATTCTCACCTCCTCATGCAGCTGCCACTCTGAGGAAAATTACTACCCTTGACCAGAGACACACAACCACGCCCGGAGGGTGTGGCCCATTGCAGACAAAAGTGGAGAGTTCTCTGGTGGATCAAGGGATGGAGAAACACACACACACCCACTCCCCTCTCTCTTTTCCTCTCCCATTGTTGGAGTAGCCCATCTCCAAGAAAACATTGTGTTGTCACAAACCACTATCTAGAGTTGAAAGTCAAAATTTCTAAACCCTGCTTCCAAGTGTCCAGATAGGAAGATTTCAGCTAAGAATGGCTTTGAATAGGGCCATCTTAATTTCAAGCCAACATATGCTGTCATAGCAGATTCCAAGAAGTCTCAGAAGCATTTCCCAGTATAGACTTAATTCTGGTCCACGTGTAGTAGTTTCCTTGTTTGTGAGCATGAAATACTTGCCACTGATTTCCCCCGGGCCTAATGAAGCATCTCTGAGCAGAGAGACTGCTTTGCCTTTGCAAGGCCAAGAGATTCCTGCATCCAGAAGTCTCCTGATGCTGGCAATTTCAGACTGACCCAGAGCACTGTCTGGGAGAGCACCTATGTAGCCTTTAAAGCTTAGCTTCTCCAGACATCGCCTCCTTTGGGAACCTTCCTTGATTTTCCCCCAGTCAAGGGAATGAGGAGCTTACTGCTGCCGGAGATGGTAGCTTGGACTTGCTTGCTTTTAGACCATGAACTCCTGGAGGGCGGGGATGCTGAGTTTTCATCCTGTGAGTTCTTGTGTCTAACACAGTGCCGGGCACAGAGTTAATATTCATGGTTTGTTGAATGAATGAAAGATTCCTCATTGATTGATTAGTCTGGATTTGAGGGAGTCCCTGACCCCCACCTGATTCTCTGTGCTTTGCACTCATCTTCTCATTTCATGTTTTCATTTCCTGTTTCTCTCCTGCTCTTGACTAGCCCAACAAATCTCTTAGCACTGCCCTGAACTGCTGAACCAAAGTGACTGCTACTTTCTATTTGAAACACCAGGAGGAAAGTTATTGAGCTCACCAAAATTTCCATCAAGAGGAGTTCGGATCGTCAGAAGATAAGCTTTGGTTATCTAGGACTTGTGTGACTTGGGATAGCTTTGCCCTGATGACCTCTCTAAATGCTGTTCCTTGAAAAGATTCAATGAGGTTGCAGGTGGGACATGAACTCGCATCTCAGACTTCCGGTCCTCACTTGTTTGCATCTCCAGCATGTCAGTTAATCAGAAGTCTGACATCTAAGCTAGATTCTTCATCTTTGGCCTGGACCAGGTCCCCGTCTGTAAGATGCTCCTGGTGGCCTGGGACTGGGAGTGGGTCCTTGGCAAAGGCTTCTTGGCACATACAAGCTCCATTTTATTCTGAGAGCACCTTGAGATGGTCTATCCAAAATGCCAGCCCCTTATTAAGGCCTCACTCAACCAGGACATTAGTGAAGGGGGTCCCGGCAGCAGGGGCATGTGACGAGACTCTCCCTCCTTTTCTCCCTGTGCTCACAGCACCAGGAAGTACCAGTTCAGAACCCCAGGATAGGCTCCCACACCCATGTCTGCCTACTGGGAGGGGATGACAAAATTGATTCCCCAAACCTTTTCCCTCAAGTCTCATACGTCTCCTGAATTGGCAGGCAGTTTCTTTACCACTGGCACCATCTGGGAAGCCCACCATATATTTTAATTCCTATTAATTAAAAACAATGTGATTATAGAGTATTTCAAGCATTCACCAAAGTAGAAAGAACAGGACAGTGCACCCTTCGCCCTTTGCAGCTTCAGCACTAATCCAGCTGCGACCTCCTGTGTGTCACCCAGTGCCCCGAGCCCGCCTCCCCCACCGGCCCTGATTGTTTTGAAGCAAATCCCAGACCTCAGATCATTTTATCCACAGATGTTTTAGTCGAGAACTCCAAAAGAAACATTTTAAATCATAGCAATGGCAACATCATCACACCTGACAAGTCAAACAAAATCCCTTTAATATCGTCGATACCACCAGCACTGCGATTTCCCGAATTGTCTCCATGCATGGCTTTGGTTTTGCTTTATGCCATTGTTGTTCAAGTTGAGATCCAAACAGGGGCTCCCGTTGCACCTGGTTGCTCTATCTTCCACGTGTCTTCTAATTAGAGGTGCTTTAAGGCAGAGATGTGAGAATCCTTTTCATTATTATTATTATTGTTACTTTTATTGGAGTATAGATGCTTTACACCGCTGTGTTAGTTTCTGCTGTACAGCAAAGTGAATCAGCTATGCATGTTCCAATATCCCCTCTGGATTTCCTTCCCACTTAGGTCACTACAGAGTATTGAGAGTTCCTGTACTGTAGAGCACGTTCTCATTAGTTATCCGTTTTCTACGTAGGAGAGTGTATCTGTCAGTTCTAGCCTCCCAGTTCATCCTACTCCTCCCTTCCCCTCCTTGTTATCTGTAAGTTTGTTCTCTGCATCTGGGTCTCTGTGGGATTTGGACATTCTGGAAGGATTTAGAGGCGTCAGTCCACTCCAGCCCTGCTGACCGCCTTCCCTGCCCCTCCAGCCACAGCTCAGCCCCCGGCGCGAGCTCTTTGGCACCGCTTCCCTCTGCTTCCATCCGTCCCTCCACCTCCCTCAACAAGCGCCTTCTCAGTCCTGCTTTTATTTCCCTGTGTCCTCAACATCCCCAGGTGTCCGTGGTACTGACCTTGATACAGGGATAACAGTGATGAATCTCACCAAAAAGATACTACATGCCCAACCTCTGTCAGAATCCATGTGCACCGATGTGTGTGTATGCATGTGGGCATGTGTGTGATCATATACATTTGCTACCCTCTGTTGCCCTCAGGTCTGAACTGAGATGTCACCTTTTCGATAAGCCTTCCCTAGCCAGGGTTTCTGGAACTCAGCACTAGGGATATCTTGGAACGATCACTCTACGTCATGAGGGGCCATGTTGTGCATCAGAGGAGGTTTAACAGCCTCCCTGGTCTCTGCCTGCCAGATGCCTGTGGCACCCTCCCCCGAGTTGTGATGATCAAAAACTAGGAATTGCCAAATGTCCCCTAGGGTCAGAATTATGCCAGAGTCAGGACTACTTATTGAAATTTTGATTGGGAGAATTAAAATACCGCCACTTTTCATCTATTTCACTCACAGACTCCTTCTCCCTTCCCCTCTTGTGTTTTATTTTTTCTCTTTGGCCCTTATACCCTGCTAACGGACTAGACGTTTTGTGTATTTATTCCCTTGGTTGTTAACCTCTCCATATCAGACTTGCAAGTACCACGCATCTGGGGCTTTTGTTGGCATCATTTGCAAGATACCCACCTATGCTGTTTCCCCAGGGCCTGGAGCACTGTCTGGACCATAGGAGGGGTCAGGAATTGTTTGTTAAATGAATAAGTGATAGTCTTATAAAAATATTGTGAGACACACCCAGTCAGGGGCTCCCCCACCAGTAGTCACAGGTTTGGAGGCATCCTTCCGAGACAGCATGCTGGGACCAGCTCCCTGGGGCTCAGGATATGCTTCCCTCCTAACCGGCGACCAGGGCCATGTGCTCTGGTGTCTAGGAACCAACAGGAAATGGCATGTGGCAGCCGCTGCTGAACAGAGATGCACGCAGCTCCCCAGGGGGTATGTTTGCTGACCATGTGATGGCATGATGACAGTTAATCATGGTCCATGCCTGCCAAGCATGGGCAGGGGTGGCAATTAAAATATCGGCTGATTTCAGTGTCCCAGATGCCACGTAGCCTTGGGAAGCTTGTGGTTAGTGCAGTGTGGGTCTGATGGGCGGGCAGGGAGGAGAGAAATAAAATAGGAGTTTCCAAGCAGAGCAGTGGGGAGAAAAAGACCAGAGGAGGCAGAGGGGACTGGGGCTGTGCAGAGCTCCGAGAGCTAAGCATTTCCAGGAGGAAGCAAGCTCGAGCCAAAAGCAGAGGGCGGGGACTACACTGCAAATGTAGGGATGAGAAATGATAATAACTGGGAAATAGAAAGACTGAAGTCATGGATGGAGTGAAACCGATCACTAAGCCAGAGCCCAGGTCATGAACCTATAAGATAACAGGGCAAAACTCTTCCTTGTCTTTCTCTGCCACAAACACACACAGAAAGAAAAAAAAAGTAAAACAACTCTTGAACCATATGGGCAAAGAATTTGTGTTTTATTTATCAACCAAAGTAGGGGAAAGGTTCGAAACTGTTCAGCTGAGCTGGGTTCAGAGTGAAACTCTGAGTGCGGGCTGGACTGGATGGAAGGTGGCTCCGTAGAAAGCCTTTGAAAGGGCTATGCAGTCCCTGATTGCCAGTCTGGCTCTGGCAAACAGAGCTGTGTAGCTGTTGGTATTATTGTTGACCTAAGGTGTGTAGTCAGAGTGGAGACCAGGTAGGTGAGAGTAGAGGCCGTGTTTGTAGAACCGCAGGTCAAATGTCCACTCACAGTTATCCATCCTGTCCCAGGCTGATAGTCAACATTATTAAATTCCCTGGATGCAGCCGTGAACATACAGATGCATCGAGTGTGTGATTGTTACTGATCCATCCCAGACACCACTGAGATGGAGAAGGAGATAGCAACCCATTCCAGTATTCTTGCCTGGTAAATCCCATAGACAGAGTAGCCTGGTGGGCTATAGTCCACAGGGTCTTAAAAGAGTCAGGCACAATTTAGCAACTAAACAACAGCAACAACGTATCTGATAAGGGACTTGCATCAAAATGTCCACTTGTGTCTCAATAGTAAAATGACAAACAACCCAATTAAAAATGAGCAAAGAATTGGACTAGACATCATTAGTCCTTAGGGAAATGAAACAGAAAGAGCAGTGAAATACCACTTCACAAGCGCTAGATGGCTTAAACCAGTAAGACAGACAATAACAAGTGTTGACAAGAACGTGGAGAAACCAGAACCTTCATACACTGCTGTGTGAATGTACGGGATGGTGCAGCTGCTTTAGAAAGCATTCTGGCAATCCCTCAAAATATCAGTTACTATATAATTGAGCAATTCCACTCATAGCTGTATTTCCAAGATAAATTAAAACATCCATCCACACAGAAACTTATACACGGATGTTCATAGCAGCATTGCAGAATTATTCAAAACTGGAAACAACCCAACTGTCCATCAACATGGAATGGATAAATGAAATGCCGTATATCTGTACTATGGAATATTATTCAGCAATAAAAAGGAATGAGGCCCTGATTCATGCTGTAACATGAATGAACCTCAAAAACATTATACTAAGCAAAAGAAGCAAGTCACAAAAGGCCACATAAGAGAAGACTCCATTTATGTGAAATGTCTCAAGTTAAGGGAGGTAGAAAGTAGATTAAAGTTTGCCTGAGGCTGGAGAGGAAGGTGGAGAGTTTAGTAGTAGCTGTTCAGTTGCTAAGTTTTGTCCGACTCTTTTGCAACCCCATGGAATGTAGTATGCTAGCCTCCTCTGTCCGTAGGATTTCCCAGGCAAGAATACTGGAGTGGGTTGCCATTTCCTTCTCCAGAGGATCTTCCTGATCCAGGGGTCAAACTTACATCTCCTGTATTGGCAGGCGGATTCTTTACCACTTAACCAGGGAAGGGAGGTGTGGGGAGTATAGAATGATTTCTAATAAGTATGGGCTTTCTTTAGAAGCAAGTGTTCTGAAATTAGATTGTGGTGACATTTACACAACTCTGCACACATACTAAAACCCACAGACCTGTACTTTAAATAGGAATATAGTATGTAAATTGTGTCTTCTTCAAGACACGAAAAAAGTGATGATTTGGCAAGTATAAGGGGGAATTAATTATTTTTCATTGACTTACCAGGGAAACACTGAGTTAGGTGTCAATTATAGAGAGCTAGTCAATAAAGATAGCATTTGACTGGACTGTGATTTGGCAAAGAGATGTGGTACTTTGTTGAGGGAGGGTCCCCACTGACGGCCCGAGTCCTGGGCTTGGCTCTCCCAGCTGGCTGTTTGACCCTGCCCAAGTCATCCTCCTCCTTAGGTTTTATTTTCTTTTTCTTAAAATAGGAACCTGTGTTAGGGGGATGTGAGCTGCTCTAACAGATAAGCCCATGCATCACAGTGGTTTCATGTAGCAGAAGTTAATTTCTCACTCATGCCAAGTCATACAGCCCTCCAGCCAGTAGATGGGATGGGAGAGCTGGGGTAGGAGTACATGACAGGGTAGAAGACCAAGCCAGAAAGTGACATGCACACTTCCACCCCATCCATTGACTAGACCTCTTCACATGACCCCAGCTAGATGCAGGGGTCGGAGGATGCAGTCACCTCCCAGGAGTGTCTTCACACTTTGGGGCGGGAGCCTGAACCTTGGTGGGAAGGCAGCTGGGCTTAGGGCTGCAGGAGGGGAGCCTGGGAGTCAAGAGGCCATGTCATTGTTCGGTGGGACCATGAATACAGACCGTGTGGTGAGTTGAAAGGCACTGTATGAACACAAAGTACTATAGGCCTTATCACCAATCACAGGCTGGGATGAAGACCTTTCAGTTCTGCCGTGGGTCAGGCCATTTGACCACTTTCAGGAGATCTGGGAATTGGGGAAGCATATGTGTATATGAACACCTGTGAACCCCCAAATCAAAAGACGGTAGAGCTGCTCACTTCCTCCACTTCATTCAGGTCTGAAGCCAAAGAGTAGCTCTGACCCTCCGTCCCACAGGGTCCTGCTGTCTCAGGCCCTGATGGCGGCTTCTCCTCTGGCCTGCGTGTGAGCTGGGTTTCACCGGGAGATGGCTCGCAGCTGCCGAGAGGATTGTGTTGTGAGACTGTTGCTATAGAGAGAATCTGATTGCATTCAAACTTAAGTTCATTCAACCAGAGTGTTCTTTTTCCTCAAGGCTGGAGAATGTCACCAGGAGGCCCTCCTTCCCTCTATCTGCTTCAGGCTACTGGAAGGCCAGTATTCCACAGGGTTGTGTCTGAGCATGAAAAGAATGCCTTGTTCCTTCTGATCTCAGCCAGCTGCTTGACATGTGATTCATTTTGGAAGCAAAAAATGAGAAACTGATATGGTAGGAGCAGTGGCAAATGGCTGCAGGCAGGAGGTCTGATTTGCAGGTAGTGACTGTCTGTCTTACCCACACTCGTAGAGGCCACAGCTCAGCCCAGTGTGTTTCATTGAGGGTCCTCTAGAGAAACGGAACCCACAGGTTGCATGTACTTGTGCGTGTCCGACTCTGTGACCCCATGGACTGTAGCCCGCCAGGCTCCTCTATCCATGGGATTCTCCAGGCAAAAAGACTGGAGTGGGTTACCATGTATTTCTTCAAGAGATTTCTTCCTGACATCTCCTGCATTGGCACCTGGGTTCTTTACCTCTAGCACCACCTGGGAATCCCATGTGTACACACAGATTTATTTTAAGGAATTGGCTTATGGAGGCTGGCAAGTCCAAAATCTCCATCAGGCTGGAGACATGCAGAAGAGTCACAGCTCAAGTCCAAAGTCCATCTGTTGGCAGAATCCCTTCTTACTCAGGGGAGGTCAGTTTCTGTTCTAGCCCAGCCGTCAGCTGACTGGGTGAGGCCCATCCACCTTATGGAGGGCAGTCTGTTTTACTCAAAGACTATTGATTTAAATGTTAATCTCATTCCCAAAAAACAAGCCTTCACAGAAACATCCAGAATGATATTTGACTAAATATCTGGGTACATGGCCCAGTCAAGTTGACACATAAAATTAACCATCACACCAGGTTTATCACAAACATGCTCACAGAGGTGGTGAGTTCACCTGCCAAAGTACATTGTCACTGGGAACCTTGGTTGTGAATCTTGCCTCCTGAATATTCTAAGAATGCAACTGTAACCTCTTTGAGCCTCTGTGATCTTGTTAAAATACCGGCCACTTATTGAACCACTTCTTTAACTGAGGATGGTGGATTCATGATTCTCCCCAAGTTTAAAGACAAGGTATTTAGGGGACCGGCCCAAGGCTGTACAACCGCTTAGTGAGGAGTGGAGCCTGCCAGGTCTGGCCTCCCGGCTCACAGTCTGCCCACTGTTGGGTACTAGGCTGGGGAAAAGCATCAATTAAGTAAGGTGCAGGTATATCAAAACCAAGCACAAAGCTGGCCCCTGCCTGGCTGGAGCTCAGTTAGTAACAGGTTTCTTTTTAGAAGGCCCCTTTAGGGGTGGTGATATTCAGTCTGGACTTGGAGAGTCTAAAGCTGTACTGGTGAGGATGGCAACCTTCTTACTGGGTGTCTGCTGTGCCAGCCATTTGTCTTCACTCTTCCCAGACACTTGCTCGTTCAGTTCTCATGGCAACCCCACGACATGACTGTGGAGATGATCCCTAGGTCTGCATCCCACCTCCCAGAGGGACCAGCTATGTGGCCTGGGTCACATCCCCTGACTTCCTAAGTCCGACTTCCTCCTCCAGAAAATGATTAGAAAATCTAGAAAACAGCCCCTACCTGGAACCTAGCAAGATTGGATCAGATCATATCTCTGAAACCTGTAGCACAGAGCGTGCCTGGCACACAGCAAGAGCTTGAGAGACCGTTTTCTATTTTTATGAGCCATGTAATAAATGCCAAGTGAATGTCTCTTGGCTGATTCTCTGCTTATTCTAGATCATTTTTCAGGTCATAGCTTGCTGAGCTGTCCTACAATCACCGGAATATATTTGTCTTTTGTGGAGGGAGATAGGGTGGCCCATCCAGTGAGTGGAACAGCTGGGGAAAGCCTAGATAGATGTTTGGTAGCCAGGCTGAAAACTGGGTCAGCCACAGGGCTGATACAGACCCTGAGAAAACGGTCAACAGAGCCCCCAGAGTTGGCTCTGAGAGTGGCTTTAATGCTTTTGAACAGGTGATGACACTCGATGGCTGGCGCTCCGCTCGAGGTGGGGAGACACGTGGAGAGTTCAGCTTGATTTCCCAGGTTGACTGGGAATGCAGGTGCAAACGCTGGACCCACCCCAGTGCCTACAATCCTCTCATGTGCCCTGAGCCGAGCTACGGCTCGGAGGAGGAGTTCCCAGGGAAGGCATCTGAGAGAGGGAGCTTCCTGCAAGTTGTCAGGATTCATTGCCTATCAGAACAATAGGTTGAATAACAACCTATCTCCAAATAGGTTGCTTTTGGAGTCCCCTGAGCAGTGAGGGGACGCTGATGGCGTCCAGGTTCTTGCTGTGGGTAGGAGATGGGCTGTAGGTTGTGTCCCCTGGGGGGTGGAGGAGCCAGCATACCTGCCATCAGCCTTGGATGGCCAGGGGTTGGGCGAGCCACCCTGCCCAACAGCAGTGATGTGCTTTGCGGTGTCCCATTGCGCAGATCTCAAGACCCTGGTGACTCTCAGACTGTAGAGAGTAAAAGATGGTATGGCGGTTCACAGTGAAAGGGGGTGCTGTTGAGTACAGTCCGTGCTCATTATCCACGGATTCTGTATTTGCAGCTCACCTAATCACGATGTTATTTGTGATCCCCAAATCAGTTCTTACGCAGTCATTTGCAGACATGTCAGAGGGACAGAAGATTTGAGTCTCTAACTCACAAGTTCCAGCTGAGATGGAACACAGTGATGACTGTCTTCTTGTTTCACATCTCGTACTGTCCACAGGTGTTCTTTCGAGGTCTTGTTAGTGCCATGCTTTTAGCATTTTTCTGCTTTTTCTTGGTAATCTCGCTATTTAAAATGGCCCCTTCACACAGTACTAAATAAAGTTCAAGAAGGCTGTGATGTGCCCTACAGAGAAAGTACATACATTAGATAAGCTTTGTTCAGGCTTGAGTTACAGTGCTATTGGCCCGGAGTTTGATGTTAATGAGTCATATATTAACTATAGGGTCTTTAGACAGAAACACACATAAAACAAGGTATTTGTTGATCAGTTGACAAAAAATGTGTCCATGAGTAGGAACCAAAACTCATATTTCCCATAGGAGGAGTGATTCAACTTTTGTTAATGCAGTGTTTGTGGTGACTTTCTAGAATAGAACTACTGTCAATAATGAGAATCAACTATATTGCCTTTGATCAATAGGAATAAGCCTAATCATGTCATCACTCAAGATCTAATGCAGTCACCTCTTCCAGGAAGTCTCCCATGGTCTCTCCAGCCTCCAAAGATCCTTTTCCGACCCCATCTTGCCCAAATGTAATACAATATGTATTACATTTACTGTGGATTTGACATGCGACATCAACTGCAAGATATTATTTATTTTCCGCACGTTTATCTTACTGAGTGACAATGGCATGAACTCCTTAAGAGCTGGCACTGCGTCTGTTACAACTCTTTGAACTCTACTCATAGTACTGTGTGTTTGATTCTTTTTGCAAATATTTGATTGATTAGTTTGATTTGCGTGTTGGATTTTTATGGACAAATAAATGCAAGGTTGACTGAAGGAAGAAGCGATGTGCACACTGAATGCCAGGCACCCATGGGAGGCAGTTATGATGAGAGAGTCACAGGACACAGAGGCCTGGGTGCTGCGGCCGTGGGGAGCAGAGACGAGGCTTCCCCCATTCTAGGGTGGGCAGGGCGGGCCAGGGGAATTTGACGAGTGGGTGGAGGAGGACAGGAAGGGTGTTCCAGGCAGTGCAAAAACCATATGTGCAAAGGCCCAGAGGCAGGTGAGCAGGCATGTTAGGGGGCAGCGAGGGGAGAGAGAGAGAGGAGAGGAGGCGACAGGTGGGTGGGCCAGGCCTCCACGGCCTTGGGTCTGCACGCTGAGGAGTCCTGCATTAGGAAGGGCCACTGAGAGGTCAAGCACTTGGGGTTGTGGTTAAATGTGATGCTTCCATCCTCCATTCTCTCAGCAGCACACACACGTAATTTGGAACGGGTGTCTGCCCTGTGCTGGTCAGTGGGTCAGAGGACGGAGGCCCTGTCCTCTGGGTCAGTGCCGGGGCCCTCAGGGAGCTCAGGCCCAGGAGGGTGAGATGCAGACACATCAGCTTCTTCCACAGCCCCACCAGTGGGGCCTAAACCAGATCCTCAAGCAGGTCAAGATCGTGCCTTTCTGTCCGCTCCCAGCAGCTCCGTGGGAACCGCGGCCCTGCCCTCTTGCTTCCTCCCAGATGGTTCTTGAAACCCCGGAGGGTCCAGGCAGAGGTGGGCGTAGGGCGGGCTCCCATATCCTGCAAAGGACATGCTCTGGCAGCCCCCGGGCTGGCCCACACTGCGCTCCCTCCCTGCTCTGAAGTCAAGCCTGGGTGCGGGCAGCCGGGGGACGCCCATCATCCGAGCTCCCAGCCTGGGCCTGTGTCACAGCCACACAGGGTCGCCTCCCTCCGTCCTGCCCCAGGAGGAGCTCTCCGGGTCCAGCTCCTTTCCCAGCCCCATGGGCCTGTGTCTATGCTTCTGGGTCCAGCAGCGACCCCTGAACACACCTGCACACACACCCACCACAGACACACACACACACACCACAGACACACACATGCATACACACTCACAGACACACACACCACAGACATACACACATGCATACACAGACACACACACATACATACGCACAGACTCAGACACACACACATGCATACACAGACACACACACCACAGACACACACAGATACATACAGACTCAGACACACACACATGCATACACAGACACACACACACCATAGACACACACACATGCAGACAGACTCACAGACACACATACCACAGACACACACACCACAGAAACACAAACATGCAGACACACTCAGACACACACACCACAGACACACACACATGCAGACACAGACACACACACCACAGACATACATACATGCAGACAGACTCACAGATACACACCACAGACACACACACATGCATACACAGACACAGACACACACACCACAGAAACACAAACATGCAGACACACTCAGACACACACACCACAGACACACACACATGCAGACACAGACACACACACCACAGACATACATACATGCAGACAGACTCACAGATACACACCACAGACACACACACATGCATACACAGACACAGACACACACACCACAGACACACACACATGCAGACAGACTCACAGATACACACCACAGACACACACACATGCATACACAGACACAGACACACACACCACGACACACACACACATGCAGACACACTCAGACACAGACACACACACCACAGACACATACACATGCAGAAACACAGATACACACCACAGACACACACACACACGCATACACACTCAGACACAGACACACACCACAGACACACACATGCAGAAACACTCACACACACCACAGACACACACACATGCATACACAGACACAGTCACATGCATACACAGACACAGACACACACACATGCATACACACTCACAGACACACACCACAGACACACACACATGCATACACAGACACACTCACAGACACAGACACATACACCACAGAAACACACACATGCATACACACAGACACACCACACACACATGCATACATACACACCACACACACACATGCATACACACTCACACACACACTCACAGACACACACACATGCATACACAGACACAGACACACACACATGCATACACAGACACAGACACACACACATGCCTACACAGACACACACACACACACATGCATACACAGACACACACACGTGCATACACACTCACAGACACACATACCACACACACACACATACATGCATACACAGACACACACACATGCATACACACTCACAGACACACACACCACAGACACACATACCACACACACACACACACATGCATACACAGACACACACACACCAGACACACACATATACATACACACAGACTCAGACACACACCATGGACACACACACAGACAGACACACTCACACACATATCACAGACACACACACACACAGACACACACCATAGACACACACACATACATACAGTCACAGACACAGACACACACACCACAGACACACACATACACACTCACAGACACAGACACACATCATAGACACACACATGCATACACACACACATATACACAGACACACACACACCACACACACACCCTACATGTACTATTAATACATAAACCATACACACACATACATACATACTGCACACACCACCCAAACACATTACTACCCCCCATACACATACTACACACATATCATATACCCACACACACACTGTACACAAACATGCACACACATAACATACCCTACACTACCTATAAACAGCCAACATACCACATGCACTGCATATACACACATACAGGCACACCACATGTATTACACAACCAGATACACAAAACACCCACACGTGGCATATCCTCTCCACACATGCCACACGTGTACTGCACACACAGCACACATCATACACCCACACACACATTACCACTCCCCCACACTACATACTACACACATCCTATACAAACACACATGTTCTACACAAACACCCACACATATCACATACCCCACACACACTTGTACACACACACCCCACACATACCACACACTGCATACTTGTACACACTACACACCCCTTACACACATCATACCCCCGTACAAACACGTGTGCCCCTACACCACACCCACACACCATGCACAAATACATACAAACTACACACACCACCCCCACACACCACATACACGCATAGTACACACACACACACGCACACGTGAGATGCTCTATTACCTGGTGCTCGGGGCCAGGCCCCACATGCTCCCTGTCTGCCCAGACGTGTTTCCTCCCAGAACTGTGTTTTTTGTCCCTGGGGTCTTCATTCCAGGTCCCTTGGCCGGAGGCTCCCATCAGCACTTGTCAAGATCAGCTGCACAGGCATGGCCCATGCCAGGCTTGACATCACGCCTTCTCTCCACAGGAGACTCTTTGCGGGCATCCAGTGAACCCTGCACTCTTCCTTCCCTCTTCTCTGGGTGTGACCTACCCCCAGAATCTTCCTCATCCCACAGACATAGAGACCAGGCTAGCTTTCCCCCAGCCCTTCATCTTAGAGCCTTCTGTTCAGGAAAGACAGCAACGTGGCTCCTCCTATCGGAACACGGTTGTCAAGGAAACACCAGGCTTCCTTGGAGTTCTAGCAAAGGAGGGAGGATCTTCTGCAGCTCTTGGGGCAGAGTGACTGTTAGAAGAGGAGACAGCTACAGTTGCAGGTACGCCCGTGGCACGACTGCTGTGTGCTGGCTTTATAATTCTTACCATGACATGCCCTACATTCCGGGCCACCTGTATTACTTCAGTCATTGCACAGGTGGGCAGGATGGATCTCAGAGCATCTGTTAGTTTGTTAGTGTTGCCTAACAAAGTACCACAGATTGGTGCTTTAACAGCAGAAACGTATTTGCTCTGGAGGCCAAGTCCAAGATCAGGGTTGGTTCCTCCTGAGATCCTTGAGGGCCGGATCTGTTCCTTGGGTGTGAACGGCCATCTTCTCCCTGTGTCTTCATGTGTCTAAGGACCCCAGTCCTCTTGGGTTTGGACCCACCCTAATGACACTTACTTCTTAAAAGGAAAGTTATGACCAACCTAGATAGCATATTGAAAAGCAGAGACATTACTTTGCCAACAAAGGTCCATCTAGTCAAGGCTATGGTTTTTCCAGTGGTCATGTATGGATGTGAGAGTTGGACTGTGAAGAAGGCTGAGCACCGAAGAATTGATGCTTTTGAACTGTGGTGTTGGAGAAGACTCTTGAGAGTCCTTGGACTGCAAGGAGATCCAACCAGTCCGTTCTAAAGGAGATCAGTCCTGGGTGTTTTTTGGAAGGACTGATGCTAAAGCTGAAACTCCAGTACTTTGGCCACCTCATGTGAAGAGCTGACTCATTGGAAAAGACTCTGATGCTGGGAGGGATTGGGGGCAGTAGGAGAAGGGGACGACAGAGGATGAGATGGCTGGATGGCATCACTGACGTGATGGACATGAGTTTGAGTGAATTCCAGGAGTTGGTGATGGCCAGGGAGGCCTGGCGTGCTGCAATTCATGGGGTCACAAAGAGTCAGACACGACTGAACAACTGAACTGACTAACTCTTTGGCCAACTCAAAAACTGTGACCAGAGAGGATCAGAACAAGGTGGCTCCACAGCCCTTATAGCCATGTGGCAGGGGGAGGGAGAGCGAGGGGGCAGTCTCTGAAAGACAGAGTTTGAAGGCACCATTGTTGAGAAAATTAAACAAGATGATGGTGAGGACTCAGCCGACTGCCCGACTCCAGAAATCTTAGCACTTTTCTTCCTCACCCGCCCATGAAGTAATGCTAGTGAATTGGAGAGAGTAATTTGAATTAATGAGGTGTGTGCCAATATTTTAAACACTTAAGCACATAGTTACTCTATTAGCAAAACATTTTCAGTGGCTCCTGCTGGGTCTTTGTTAATGAATGGATGCCTTATTTACAGTTGGCATCCTTTGCAACCAAGAGAATGACTTAGAATCTATTACTTGAGTAAGATAGAGAGGGAAAAGCGAATAAAGGCGGTAAGAAATAGCTCCTCGTCTAGACACAGCTGGCAGCAGGTCCCCGACAATTGTTTCATTGGGTGAGCAAAGTATAAATCATCCGTTTTCCTCTTGCCTCTGCCTTGGTTTACTTCTCAGATTCTAATTGGCATCCTGCAACCCAGAATGAAAGAGCGCATGTTCTAATTCAAGGAAATCCACAGGAATAATGGCCTTGTTGTGTATTTGGTCCAAAGGAACCCCTTGGGTGGCATTCATGGCTCTCTCCCCAAGCCATCCCCCCCACTTTGTAAAATAATTTTATTTTATTTTTTTTATTGGTTGTGTTGGGTCTTCATTGCTGTGCAGGCTTTTCTCCAGTTGCGGCAGGGGGTGCTGCTCTCTAGTTGTGATGTGAGGGCTTCTCCTTGCTGTGACTACTCTTGTTGTGGAGTGGGGGCTCCGTAGTTGCTGTTCCTGGGCTCTAGAGGACAGGCTCAGTAGTTGAGGTGCACAGGCTTAGTTGCTCCGCTGCATGTGGCATCTTCTCGGACCAGGAATGGAACCCGTGTCTCCTGCACTGGCAGGTGGGTTCTCCACCACTGAGCCGCCAGGGAAGCCCACCGTCCCCATTTTTGCCCCGCTTCCCCCTGCCAAGGAGCTGGGAGCCGACGGGTCTCAGAACCTACCCTTTGTTATGAGTCAGGCTCCAGTCTTCTCTATCCTCCTGCAGGGAAGGCCCCTCCTCCCCCTTCCCTTTCTGCTGACCTTGGACCTCCAAGTTCCTGCTTCGGCTCCACTTGTACCTGGGAAGTTTCTGAGTGCATGCTGCCTCCAGCGTGAGAGCCCTTCTCCTGGCGTTGAGGTTTTCCTGTGCCTGTGTGCTCGGTGGGGTGCTGGCCAAGCCCCATCTGGCTTCCCTCCTGTCGTCACAGACGCCCATTATGCGTCCAGTGCATTGCTCAGGTTTATTTTGAAATGAATACGTGAAGGACCGTCTAGCCAGGAGCCACCTGCTCATTTCAGTGTCTTGAGTGAGTGACATTTACATGAGATGGATGGGAAGAGACGTGTTGGGTCCTCACTGGGTACATGCCACCACATGTTACATGCCTGCCTGGGAGCATGGCAGGTGAGGTGTACTCTAGGTCTTTCTGAGGGAGTCACCGAACTCATCAAGAAAATGTTTTCTAAGCATGAAGCCCGGCAGTACTCTGCTGAATCACAAAGACCCTGGTTGCCATTTCCTCAGGCAAGATTCACTGTGGCTGACCACACTAGGAGAGAGCTCCTTCCCACTAAGAACTCATGAACCAGGTTGTGCTCTTTTGACAGTTGGATTTGGTTTAATATGGTGTGGGAGCTCCGTGAGAACCTTCCTGACTGGTGTGGAGGAGCGGGTGGTGGGGACTCAGTGGAGGGTGCCTGCGGGAAGGAAGGTCTGGGGGCCTCGCTCCCCTGAAGTCCATCTGTGTAACCGCTGTACGTCCCTTGGTCCAGAACCTGGGCTCTGGAGCCTGACCTCTGGGGCCCAGATTGCAAGTTCTGCCCACTTGTCAGCTGTGTGACTGAAGGCAACTTACTTACCCTCTCTGTGCCTCAGTTTTCTCATTTGTAAAATGGGGATAGTTGTAGTGTTTGCCTCAGGCTTCCCTGGTGGCTCAGCTGGTAAAGAATCTGCCTGCAATGTGGGAGACCTGGGTTCAATCCCTGGGTTGGGAAGATCCCCTGGAGAAGGGAAAGGCTACCCACTCCAGTATTCTGGCCTAGAGAACTCCATGGACTTGTATAATCCATGGGGTTGCAAAGAGCTGGACCTGACTGAGCGACTTTGACTTACTTACTTGCCTCATGGGATTAAAAGACTTGAGCTTAAAATAAGTCATTTAGGTGAAGTGCAGAGAATAGTACAACCAGTTCTGCTGTAACATATGTACTCCTGAACAACAGTGTCCTAATGCATGGCCCAGGGAACTATATTCAATATCCTGAGATAAACCATAATGGAAAAGAATATAAAAAAACTATATATATATAACTGAGTCACTTTGCTGTATGGCAGACAGTAACACGACATTGTGGGGAAGGCAATGGCCCCCCACCCCAGTACTCTTGCCTTGAAAATCCCATGGACGGAGGACCCTGGTGGGCTGCAGTCCATGGGGTCACTAAGAGTCAGACACAACTGAGCGACTTCACTTTCACTTTTCTCTTTCATGCATTGGAGAAGGAAATGGCAACCCACTCCAGTGTTCTTGCCTGGAGAATCCCAGGGACGGGGGAGCCTGGTGGGCTGCCGTCTATGGGGTTGCACAGAGTTGGACACGACTGAAGCGACTTAGCAGCAGCAGCAGCAGCAACACGACATTGTAAATCAAATATACTTTAGTTTAAAAAAACACTAAAAAAATTGGCCATAATATGCATTCATCCCCTCTGTTTTGGGCTTCTTCCCATTTAGATCACCACAGTGCATTAGGAAGAGTTCTCTGAGCTACACAATAGGTTCTCATTAGTTGTGTATTTTGCTGTACAGTAGAAACTAACGCAAGATTGTAAAGCGAATACACTCCAATAAAAATTAATTTTTTAAAAGATACACCAGAAAAACCACTAAAACACATAAGTACTCCTAAAAGTCTCCAACTAATAATAAAATAGAAATGAGGGAAAATAGGACTAGAGGCATGTCTTGGAAAGTCTGGGCTGCTGGAGCAAAATGCCAGAGGCTGGGTGACTGGTAAACAACAGGGATTCGTTTCTCGCGGGTCTGGAGGCCGGAGTCTGAGGTCAGGTGCCAGCAGAGTGGGCATCCGGGGGAAGCCTCTTCCTCCTGCTGCTCGGATGGCCGTCTTCTCACCGTGGACTCACAGGGTCTCGCCCTGTGCACGCGCTCCTCTTGTTTCTGTGTGTCCAAACCTCCTGTTCTTAGGACACCAGTCAGATTGGATCAGGGTCCCCCCTTCTGGCCTCCTTTTAACTTAATCACCTCTTGAAGGACCCCGTCTCCAAATATGGTCACATGTGGAGTTATGGGGGGGTTAGGACTTGAATATATGAATTTTGTCTGGGGACCCAAGTCAGCCCATTGCAGGTTGTAGCGTTAGAGGTGATCAGTGTGGCTCATGACACACTTGGTGGCCCAAGGGAGCTGGTAGATGGTTGAAGTATGCACACAAGAACGTGTGTGTGTGTGTTGTGTAGTTGTACGTGGCTCTATTTGGCTCCAATGAACTGGTTGTAGCTTTCTCTATACACCCAGCGTTTCTCAAAGACAAAATTGCGCATCAACAAATGCAGAATTCAGGTTGTGCTCAGATTGTCCCCTAACACGTCCACTGCACTGGGACTGAATTGTGTTTCTAACAAGCCTTGTAGCAGAACCGTCTGTCCCGCTGCACGATATGTGCTATAGGCTGCTCCTCTTTAGGGGTGGCTGTGGCTCCCGGGTCTCAGTGCCAGGGCTGTCCAAGCATGGCATCCTCCCAGCTGTTCCACAAGTGGGAAAGGGCAGCTGTGACCATCATCCCCATTGTGTAGATGGAAAAACTAAGACCCAGAACTTGAGACCTGCCCAGTGGTGGTGCTGCCAGAGGCAGGAATCTAGGCCCTCTCTGTCTTGACAGCAGTTCTCAAATCTGCCCCTGTGAGCGCCTTAGCCTGCAGCAGGGATGTTCCGTGTGCAGATCCCAGGCTCCTTCATTGCCATATGGGTCCTGTCCATCAGAGCTTGGGCCTGGGCAGCTGTGTTAACAGAATCGTGATCGTGACTTGACCAGGCAAGTCAGATGATACTATCCTACATCTCCCAGTATGTAGGTGAGACTTGATCCACATTTGTAGTAGTGATTAAAAAAAAAAAGTGTATAACTGGCATTTTCCATATGTGTGGGACCTCCTTCTGAGGCTCATCCCCACGCCGACCTCTGCCCCCGAGAGGTAGGGTGGCCCAGTGCAGAGGGCTCGGGCCCTGGAATTGAAGCCTGGGTTCTTCTTGCTTCCACACTGTGAGACCCTGGGCAACTCACAACCTGGAAAGGTAGGCGCTGTGGGTCCCATTTTACAGATGTGGAAACTGAGGTGCCCATGAGATTGTATCTGAAACGCCTTCCACTTCGTTGTTTCCACTTTGGGTGGTTGGAGGCCCCAGAGGACATGAAACTCAGGAGGGATGGTGTTGGGGAAGTTGCCTGGAGAGCACCCTTATTTCTGTCGCTAACTGCAAGTTGGAGGGGTTCTCAGACCACCCTCAGGTTTGATCATGTCTTAGAAAAACACACAGCTCACGTGAAAATAGTTCCACTCACATCCCCCTCCTGGCGCTGATGGGTAACAGTACACACAGATGTCACCCACTAGGGGAGTTCATGGCAGCTTCAGTGCCCGGAGTTTTTACTGGAGCTTGGTTCATCGGCATGATGAATTGATTGATAGATTGATGGATGGCCCATGTGGTTGCGCTCAGTTTCCAGGCCCACTGATACTGTCTGACCCATAGCCCCCATCCCAGGTCACACTAGCGGTCTCTCTGGCGTGGTCAACCCCAGCCTAAACAAAGACACTCCCGCTGAATGGCACAGGTCACCTCCCAGAAGCCGAGGGCAAAGGCCAGACCTGTCTTTAGCCAAAGCCAGATTTCTGTGTTTCTCAGAAGTGATGGCAGGAACTGGCTTTGACTGACCTGATGGATGTAGGTATGCTCACCCTGTCCCAGGGCTGGGCTGTCCTATCTGCCGTCACTGCCACCTGTCAAATTCTAGTAAAAGTCACTCAGTCGTGTCTGACTCTTTGAGACCCTGTGGACCGTAGCCCGCCAGGCTCCTCTGTCCATGGGATTCTCCAGACAAGAATACTGGAGTGGGTTGCCATTTCCTTCTCCAAGGGATCTTCCCAACTCAGAGATCGAACCCAGGTTTCTTGCACTGCAGGCGGATGCTTTACCATCTGAGCCACCAGGGAAGCTGCCTTTGTCAGGCTGTGGCTGACCTGATGGATGTAAAAGGGCTCACCCTGTCCCCGGGCTGGGCTGTACCATCAGCATCACTGCCATGTGTCAAGTTCTAAGTATTCTGTAAATCCCTGCTCTCACTGCTTCCTCATGCCAACCCCACGGTGTTGGGACTGCCCCCTACTTTGCAGATGGGACCCGTGAGGGGAGGGGCACCTTGCTCAGCAGTGCAGAGCTGGTACATGGTGGAACCAGAATGCCTCGGGCCCTGCATGTTCGCTGCCTTCGTCTTAAAACCTTTTTTTAAAAAAAACATGAGTTAAGTTGCTGCCCGACTTCATGTGGTCCGCTCAGCAGCCCTCCGGTGCTCCTTTAGTAATTTCCGGTCCCTTGGAGAAGGAAGGACCACCCTGAGTCCAGCAGTCTTGGGGCCAGACTCAGCCAGAGCCGAGAAGAAGGGGTGCGAAGCCATAAAGCAGCCGGGAGGGAAGTTATTTTTCAATCAAGTTGGACTTTGCCTGCTAATCCTTCCCCTCGGCAGGGGCCGAGGGCAGAAACTCTTCTCTGCATGAAGACCCCGTGGTCTGGCCCCAATCCTTGGACCTGCATTTAGAACGTGGCCTGCCGCTTTTGAGAATAAGCAAAACGAAAGGAATGTCTCGGAAAACCACCAGGCCCGGAAGAGTTCCAACTGCTCCTTTTATGAAAGAGGCGATTGGAAGGAGGGAGGAGGCGACCCCTCCCCAACAAAGCGCCAGCAATTTTCTCTGTGACACCCCTTGCTCTAGAAATCAGAGCGCATTAGCTTAAGACATTTAAAAGTACTTTTTTCCCCTTCCTGTGTGACCCTGAACACAGAATTCCCCCAACTCTCTGAGCCTCAGTTTCCTCATTTGTAAAATGGAGATATTAGCACTCACAACGCTCACACCTCACAGGTGGCCAGTGCAGAGTCCAGAACCTAATACACATAGGGTCCTGGTTCTCACAGTCCAGGGTAAGAGAGGATATTTTGTGGTTTTATTGCCAGGGTGTCAAGTCCTTGTTCTGCAGTAGATGAGATCTATTATATAAAGTTGAAGACATTCTGGATGGGATATGTAGGGAACAAATGTGCTGTAAAAAGTGCAAAGACCACTTGATTGGGAGATGAGTCTCTTTTACTGCACCTCTGGTTTTATAGGGCTAGTCCGTGAGGATCCAGGGATTCACTTTACAGCCAGAGTGATTGGACCTCATCCACAAAGCTGACATCAAGGGCAGAAGTGCCGAGCTTTTCCAAATGCAAGATGGCAGGTGGTGGTTTTATGATCGTCATCTAAGAACGAAGATGGACGTTGTCTTGGCCCTTCAGTACTTCCCCCCTCCCCCACCGCCCCCACCACGTGGTACGGCTATGTGCAGACGCCAAATGCCTGTACCACATGGGAAATAAAAAGTGCCTCAGGAAAGCTCGAGGTTAGAGGGGGTGATGGTTCCAGGTGGTCCCTGGAGCAGATTTCCTGTGTTTTTAAGAACCAGCCCTCTCCTAATGCCTTTGCAAGATCTCACAGTCTTTGCCACCTTTTCTAATACCTCCCCAGCGCTCCCACCCCCAGCCTGCTGCTCCTCCAGCCCACCCGACATGCAAACATTGGTTATCATTTCTCGGTTTTTTGTCCCACCCCTCAGGGTTGTTCAGAGGCCCCAAGCAATATACAATATTCCGGAGCCACCTGTATGCCTTAATCTGTTGTGGTCATTGGTTCTTTGCACCCTGCAGTTAGAGACAGACTTCCTGGCTTCACAGGGTGACCACCAATAGAGTTAATCTCCGGGGTTTTAGAACCTGGACAACATGTCCCTAACTCTTCACAGTTTGTACTTGTTTCTCATTTCTCACTTGGGCTCAGCAGCCACTATTCAGTGAAGTTGGATGGCTCTTTGAACAAAACTTAGATGCTGAGGGAAACATAAAGGAGAGAGAAGACATTATGGGAATTCTGGTGCCTGTAACTTGCTCCTGAGTCATCCTGTCTTGAATCACTTGTCTCTGGCTTCATGAGAGAACGGACGTGAAAGAGTTTTGCAGGTTGTAAAGTGCTATAGAAATGTGAGGACCCACAGGTGCTTATACATAGATATGCTTATTACTGAAATATTTATAGCCCCCAAAATTGGAACTAGCCTCACTCTCCAACCATAGGGATATAGTCGCGTAAGTGTTGAAGAGTTTATGTTGGATTTATCATATCATACAAGAGGTTGTGTATTGTGTCAGTTAAGATTGCATTGAGCTGCAAGTAACAAAAAACCAACTTAGAGTGATTTCATCAAATAGGATTTATTTATCTCATACAGTGAAGCCTGGAGATAAACAGCTTGGAGCCATTTCTGGGACCCAGTAGAGGCATCAAGGAACCAGCTGCTTCTATTCACTGCTCAGTCACTCTGAGCAGTGGCTATTATGTTTTTCAGCTTTACAGCTTCATGACTGGAAGCCGGAGGCTGAAAGGAAAAGTAAACTCCACCCCTCTCTGCTCCTTTTTACAGAGCACTCCTGGAAAGCCCACCTCCTAACTTTCTCTTCCACTTCATTGGCCCAGCTTTGTCACATGACTCTCCTGGACTGCAAGGGACACTGGGAAACGATCATTTTTAAAGGAGGCAGATTGCTGGCTCAAGATTAGGATTCTGTTAGTTGAGAAGAAGGGAAGGATGAGTATTGTGGTGGTGACTAGCCATGTCTGCTGCTCTCCACCCGTTGGCCTCCCACCATCCATGCATACCTGATTTCTATCTCAGGACTCATGTAAATATTCCTTAACAGAGCATTCCCAAGGAAAAGCCAGAAAGTTTCACCCTATCCGAAGTGAGTGAAAGTTGCTCAGTTGTGTCCAACTCTTTGCAACCCCATGGACTATACAGTTCATGGAATTGTCCAGGCCAGAATACTAGAGTGGGTTCCTGTTCCCTTCTCTAAGGGATCTTCCCAACCCAGGGATCGAACCCAGGTCTCCCACATTGCAGACAGATTCTTTACCAACTGAGCCAAAATCCAGGGTCATGAAGAGCTGTGCCAGTTACCCATCATGTTTGACTATGTCTGTCTGGATACCTGTAAACTAAAAGACAAGCTCTTTGCCCTCTCTTCCAACACAGCCAATATGCAGTGATGGAGAAGGAGCAAGCCTACTGGTAATAATAAAAATGACAGTCTCCACTACTGACATTCAGGAAAGGTTAGAAAAGGCATTGGGCAGGCAAACCGCAAGTGCCCACCCCACAGAATACCACATTGTAAATATAACATGGTCAGCCTTATGTTAAAACAAGCAAGCAAAATTAAAAAATACATAGAGGAAGAATAAAAGGAAATAAGCTTGCCCTGGAATAACTGAATCCATGACGTTTTTTTTTTTCTTTCTATTGTATTTTCTAATTTTTTTCCTGTTTTAGGCATCTATTCATTTTACAAACGGAACCCTCTTTTGTTAGGTAGGACATCGGTAAACATTTCTCCCAATGATATTAGGGACAAAAGACGAAAAAAGATTGTGCTATCCCCAGAGTTGGGTGCATAGCAAATTTTTTAAAGTAAAGCTTAAAATGTCTATCGTGTGTATGCACATCATTTTTAAAATTAAATATACAGAATGACCTTGTAATAATATTTGTAGTCTCCTTCCTCAGCTCTCTCCACTTTCAGGCTTACTTCTCCAGGGAAACTCTTTGATAGGCTTTAAGCTTTGAAGATAGGTTTCTTCTCTGGCAGAAGCTGTGGTCTAACGTGGGAAAACTGATAAAATATATGAAACTGCTAATAGCACAGCCTCAGAAAGTAGGCATCCCTGTGCAGAGGAAACTGCGAAGGTGGCCCACGGCGCAGCAGGAGTTAGTGACCTAAATTGGAAGGACTTAGAATAGTTCTGCTAATGAGTTCCGTCCTGGTTTACTTCGAAGTCTGGGAGTGGCGGTGCTGGCTGGTGTCCCGGTCAAGGTTGAGGTCAGAGGCAGTGTGCCCAGTGTGCTGGGTGGGACACAGGTTCGGGGCCAGACCTGGGTGTGGAAGCTAGCTCTGTTACTGACCAGTTTCATCCCTGCCTCAGTTAGTGTATCAGCAAAGCCTTTGACTGTGTGGATCACAATAAACTGTATAAAATTCTGAAGGAGATGGGAATACCAGACCACCTGACCTGCCTCTTGAGAAACCTGTATGCAAGTCAGGAAGCACCAGTTAGAACTGGGCATGGAACAACAAACTGGTTCCAAATAGGAAAAAGAATACGTCAAGGCTCTATATTGTCACCCTGCTTATTTAACTTATATGCAGAGTACATTATGAGAAACACTGGGCTGGAAGAAGCACAAGCTGTAATCAAGATTGCTGGGAGAAATATCAATAACCTCAGATATGCAGATGACACCACCCTTATGGCAGAAAGTGAAGAGGAACTAAAAACCCTCTTGATGAAAATGAAAGTGGAGGGTGAAAAAGTTGGCTTAAAGCTCAACATTCAGAAAACTAAGATCATGGCATCTGGTCCCATCACTGCATTGCAAATAGATGGAGAAACAGTGGAAACAGTGGCTGACTATTTTTTTGGGCTCCCAAATCACTGCAGATGGTGATTGCAGCCATGAAATTAAAAGACGCATACCCCTTGGAAGGAAAGTTATGACCAACCTATACAGCATATTAAAAAGCAGAGATGTTACTTTGTCAACCAAGGTCTGTGTAGTCAAGGCTGTGATCTTTCTAGTAGTAATATATGGATGTGAGAGTTGGACTATAAAGAAAGCTGAGTGCCGAAAAATTGATGCTTTTGAACTGTGGTGTTGGAGAAGACTCTTGAGAGTCCCTTGGACTGCAAGGAGATCCAACCAGTCAATCTTAGAGGAGATCAGTCCTGGGTGTTCATTGGAAGGACTGATGTTGAAGCTGAAACTCCAATACTTTGGCCACCTGATGTGAAGAGCTGACTCATTTGAAAAGACCCTGATGGTGGGAGGAACTGGAGGCAGGAGGAGAAGGGGACAACAGAGGATGAGATGGTTGGATGATATCACCGACTCAATGGACATGGGTTTGGGTAGACTCCGGCAGTTGATGATGGACAGGGAGGCCTGACATGCTGCAGTTCATGGCGTTGCAGAGCCAGACACGACTGAGCGACTGAACTGAACTGAAAGTGGGAATCGGGAATGTTCGAGTTAAGGACTGGTTGTTGTTGATTTTATTTTTAAACATTTTTAAAAAATATTTTGTTGATGTGGACCAGTCCCTTGGACTGCAAGGAGATCCAACCAGTCCATTCTGAAGGAGATCAGCCCTGGGATTTCTTTGGAAGGAATGATGCTAAAGCTGAAACTCCAGTACTTTGGCCACCTCATGCAAAGAGTTGACTCATTGGAAAAGACCCTGATGCTGGGAGGGATTGGGGGCAGGAGGAGAAGGGGACGACAGAGGATAAGATGGCTGGATGGCATCACTGACTCAATGGATGTGAGTCTGAGTGAACTCCGGGAGTTGGTGATGGACAGAGAGGCCTGGCGTGCTTCGATTCATGGGGTTGCAAAGAGTCAGACACGACTGAGCAACTGAACTGAACTGAACTGGACCATTTTTAAATTCTTTATTGGTTACACTATTGCTTCTGTTTTGTGTTTTTCGGCTGCTAGTCATGTGGGATCTTAGCTTCCTGACCAGGGATTAAACCTGCACCCCTGCACTGGAAGGTGAAGTCTTAAGCATTGGACTGTCAGGGAAGCCCTTTAATACCTATTGGTTTATTTAAATTCTATGTTTCTTCTTGCCCTAATTTTGGCATTTTATAATCTTTTAAGAACTTATCTTAGTTATGTGTTTGAACTTTCAGAATACAATTATTTTATCTTTAAAGCTATTTATTTGAATCAGGATCTGAATAAAGGCCATACACAGTAATCAGTGGGTATCCCTTAAGCTTTGCTTCATCTAGTTTTCCCTTCATCTCTTTCTTTGAATTTGTAGTTTGCTTGTTGAAGAAATTAAGGGGATGCTTTCATTGTGATCAACAGAAACCTATGAGAGCTTAATTAAGCTAAAAAGCTGCGTTTGCTTTAAGAAATAAGTGCAGGAGTCCCACCGAATCCAGAGGCCAGCGTGTGTGTAGCAGGGCCTCAGTCAGAGGCCCGGACAGAGCTCTCCTTTGCATGCTTTCCGCCTCTCCATCTTTCCCACCCATCTCTCATCTCTCTGTCTCTCTTTCTTCCCGATTACTCTGTCAGCTCTCCAGTCCAAGTGGCAGTGACCAGTCCAAGTGGCAGTGATGGGCCCCGTGCCACTTGCTGTACTCAGGGGGCCAATCAGATGGCAGTCAGACCCATTCTGATTCCTAGGAAGGAGCTCGGGCCCAACCCTGATCCAGTAGCTGTGTTGTTGGCTTCTAGGGTCCCCCTGCCTTCACCACCTGGACTGACGACCAGGGAGGGGCATCTTCATATCAGGGGCTGCCCTGCAGAGCATTCTGGAGTGCCTTCTACAATGACGGTACCTGTCCCTTAGGGTCACAGGTCAGAGAAAAGAGGTACGGGATGCAAAGTTCAGGGTACACAGTGAGCCTGGAAAAGGTAGCAGTTTCAGTAATAAAAAGCAGACACCAAAATTTTTAAGGGTTAGGAAGATGAGTTCATACACAGCAGTGTCTCGTGGCAGAGTGCCCCTTTTCTTCCTGAGTGGCAGTTAGAAGCAGGATTTTGTCATCATTGTTGTTGTTTTTATTTGAAAACATTCTTAGATGCAGCATCCTGATTGGCCATTCATTTAAGCTAAGGGTGGAGGTGCTTAACCTGGGCCAGATGTGGCTCTTGACCGCCGTGTGCAGATCGTGGCCCTTTTGCAGTCAGGCTGGTCCTCTTGATACCTGAACCCGGGAGAAATCGGAATCCAACTCTCACTGATGAGCCATGGTAACTTGTCCCATCAGAGACAGATGGTTCCTTGGGCCGGCACACGCCCGAGTTGGTTCCCATATTGACTCCTGGGTATCTCTATCCAGGCTTTCTGGGTTCCATCCCATAGATTCCACTGGGAGACTGTAGCTTATGTCAACGGCCTGGCCATATTATGAGCAGGAATGGCAGGTACACAAAAGGAGATGACCTAGTTTTTGTCCCTAGAGCCGCACTGGTTAGGTTAGACGGACAGATTGGTGAGGTCACAGCTGAGAAGCGAGTGATCCAGGCTGTGTCAGGATGAGCCTGGTAGTTTCAGAGGCCAGATGTAATGAGCAGACTAGTAGGTGGGTTTTCCATTTGATGGATTGATTCACTCACTCATTCATTCATTCATTCATTCAAGAAGCATCTCTACTTATACACCGGGCATGGGTGGGGTGAGGAGGGTAGCAATCATGTAGCAACCACTCTATTTACTTCTGAATTCACTCATTCATGTGTCTATCCATTCATTTATTATACTCTGCTTTCTTGAGCAAAAACATGTAAGGTAGTTTATACAAGCCACAACATAAAGTTTAAAAGTTTATAAACAGAAGAATCTGTATCAAATTCAGCTGGCCCTCAGTATTTACAAGTTCTGCATCTGTGGATTTAGATTAAAAATATTCTGAAAAATTTTCCAGAAAGTTTTAAAAAGCAAAACTTGAGTTTGCCACGGGGGCAACTCTTTACATAGTATTTACATTAGGTCTTATAGGTAATTTAGAGATGATTTAAAGTACATGGGAGGGTGTGTTTAGATTATCTTCAAATTCTGCAGTGTTTTATATAAGGGACTTGAGCATCCATGAATTTTCTTATGCACTGGGGTCCTGGAATCAATTCCTTGAAGATACCAAAGACAACTGCAATATTTTTGTGAAAATTGAAGCCCAGGGGAAAGTTAATATCCAGGCCTTCACGTTTAAGGAATAGGGCTTCCCTGGTGGTCTAGTGGCTAAGAGTCCACCTGCCAATTCAGGGGACATGAGTTCGATCCTGGTCCCGGCAAACTCCACAGGGCATGTAGCAGCTCAGCCTGTGCACCACAACCACGGAGCCTGAGCTCTAGAGCCCTCAAGCTGCAACTCAAGTCTGCCCGCCCTGAAGCCCATGCTCTGCAACTAAGAGAAGCTACCTCAACGAGGAACCCAAGCACCATTACTGGAGAAAGCTGACGTGTGGCGACAAAGATCCAGCACAGCCAGAATTCAGTTCAGTTCAGATCAGTCGCTCAGCCCTGTCCGACTCTTTGCGACCCCATGAACTGCAGCAAACCAGGCCTCCCTGTCCATCACCAACTCCTGGAGTTTACCCAAACTCATGTCCATTGAGTCAGTGATGCCATCCAGCCATCTCATCCTCTGTCGTCCCCTTCTCCTCCTGCCTTCAATCTTTCCCAGAATATGTGTCTTTTCAAACGAGTCAGCTCTTCACATCAGGTGGCCAAAGTATTGGAGTTTCAGCTTCAGCATCAGTCCTTCCAGTGAACACACAGGACTGATCTCCTTTAGGATGGACTGGTTGGATCTCCTTGCAGTCCAAGGGACTCTCAAGCAGCCAAAATTCACTCCCTGATTTTTAGAGTGTAAGGAAGAATTTCCCAACAGAAAAGTAGAGAAGTGAACTGGTTATGAGAGTCTTGTCCCTCGCCCCCGCCCCACTGAAGAGGATACATAAGAACCTGTTCAAAATCTGTTATGATAGGATACGGCCCCTCTTTTAGCGGATTAGAGTGTTTTCCTCTCCTGCATAAATGTACAAATTCGTTTTCAAATAAAAATTCATCCCCTAAGCAACCTGTGCCAAGAACTGGTCTTCATGGTGTATCTGGTTGGAGGGATCGCAGTAGTTTTCAGCCGAGGTGGCAAAACCTTCCTCCAGCTCATCAGATTTTCCAAGAGCCTGAAAATACATTTAGCAGGGCTTCCTGGCCAGAATCTCAGAATACCTGTGTGTTTTTTGTTTTTCTCTAAAAGGTTAGGATTTGAAGAGCTGGGAGTGTCTGGCCTCTCCAGGTGTCCCGTCCCACGGTTGGTGAGCTATGATGGCCTTGCTTCCTGACACCAGACCAAAGCCTGAGATCCTCTAGCTCCTCACTTGTACCCACTTAGCTTTCCCCTTTTCCATAAGACAAGCTTTGGGATCATGGAAGCCAGATCTTGGAGAGGTACTGAGCGCCTCGTCCTGAGAGGCATTCACGTAGATGCTGGATAACTGCTTCAATGGCAAGATTGAATGAGAAGCTGCTCTTGGGTTGTTTTTTATTATTATTATTATTTTACTTATTTGTTTGATTTTTGGGCGCCCTGGGTCTTCATTGCTGCAGGCGCTTTTTCTAGCTGTGGTGAGTGGCAGCTGTTCTCTAGTTGCGGTATACAGGCTTCTCATTGCCCGGACTTCTCTCGTTACAGAGCGCGGGCTTTAGGGTGCACAGGCTCAGCAGTTGCGGCTCATGGGCTCAGTAGTTGTGACTGAGCTTGGTTGGTTGGTTGGGCTTGGTTGCTCCTTGGCATGTAGACTCTTCCCAGACCAGGGATAGAACCTGTGTACCCTGCAGGTGGATTAACCACTGGACCACTAGGGAAGTCCTATTCTTGGTATTTAATGGCCTCTCTATGCAGAACATGGGCTGCCAAGCGTGCTGTTGGGCAAAATAATTCTGGGTTCCTTGTGACGTTAAGAAAATGGATGGGTGGGGGATTGTTCACCTTGGACAAAATTTAATCTACTAAGAAATTTTACCTACAGGTAGCTCTGTTTGATTTCTTTAAACCTGTTATTGTTTAAGCCTACTGATTTCTTTAAACCTGTTCCCATTTAAACTTTACAAAAGAAGAAGAAAAAAATGATTGTGTGGAGTTGTTTTTCTGCTCCATGCTTGCTCCCTTGGATTCTTCAGACAAAATGGATATTTAGCAAATCTGTATGCAGGTCAGGAAGCAACAGTTAGAACTGGACATGGAACAACAGACTGGTTCCAAATAGGAAAAGGAATACATCAAGGCTCTATATTGTTACCCTGCTTATTTAACTTCTATGCAGAGTACATCATGAGAAACGCTGGACTGGAAGAAACACAAGCTGGAATCAAGATTGCCGGGAGAAATATCAATAACTTCAGATATGCAGATGACACCACCCTTATGGCAGAAAGTGAAGGGGAACTAAAAAGCCTCTTGATGAAAGTGAAAGAGGAGACTGAAAAAGTTGGCTTAAAGCTCAACATTCAGAAAGCGAAGATCATGGCATCCGGTCCCATCACTTCATGGGAAATAGATGGGGAAACAGTGGAAACAGTGTCAGACTTCATTTTTTTGGGCTCCAAAATCACTGCAGATGGTGACTGCAGCCATGAAATTAAAAGACGCTTACTCCTTGGAAGGAAAGTTATGACCAACCTAGATAGCATATTCAAAAGCAGAGACATTACTTTGCCAACAAAGGTTTGCCTAGTCAAGGCTATGGTCTTTCCTGTGGTCATGTATGGCTGTGAGAGTTGGAGTGTGAAGAAGGCTGAGCACCGAAGAATTAATGCTTTTGAACTGTGGTGTTGGAGAAGACTCTTGAGAGTCCCTTGGACTGCAAGGAGATCCAACCAGTCCATTCTGAAGGAGATCAGTCCTGGGATTTCTTTGGAGGGAATGATGCTAAAGCTGAAACTCCAGTACTTTGGCCACCTCATGCAAAGAGTTGACTCACTGGGAGGGATTGAGGGCAGGAAGAGAAGGGGATGACGGAGGATGAGATGGCTGGATGGCATCACCGACTTGATGGACGTGAGTCTGAGTGAATTCCGGGAGTTGGTGATGGACAGGGAGGCCTGGCATGCTGCGATTCATGGGGTCACAAAGAGTCGGACACGACTGAGTGACTGACTGAACTGAGGAAGAAGAGGCAAGGTGATACAACCTGATTTGTAAAAGACCAGCTGCTGAAGAAGGAAAATAAGAGCAAGTGTGACTTTACAGTCTGGTTGCTCCACATGTGATTTTCTTTGTTGGTTTTGGTGATGGGAGGAGAAAATCCAAGTGGCTTTCTCTGATGTATAGGGACCAAATACTTGTTTGTTTTTTGTAACTGCTTTTATTTACCATCCATTTTCTGTCCCATCCACACTGCCACTGCTCTTTGCTTTTTCTTATGACAGTAAAGTAAAAGTGTTAGTCACTTAGTCATGTCCACCTCTTAGTGACTCCATGAAATGTAACTTGCCAGGCTCCTCTTCTATGGGATTTCCCAGGCAAGAATACTAGAGTGGGTTGCCATTTTCTTCTCCAGGGGATTTTCCTAACTCAGGAATTGAACCCAGATTTCCTACATTGCAGGCAGATCCTTTACCTGAATCTGAGCCACCAGAAAAGCCATTTTAACAGTAAACAGAATGCAAACAACTCCCTGCTCCTGAAGCCCAAAACTGACTTAAAAGTTGGGCCGTGAAGGGTATGGGCTTCCTAGGTGCCTCAGTGGTAAAGAATCTGCCTGCCAATACCAGGAGATGCAGGAGACCTGGGTTTGATCCCCGGGTCAGGAAGATCCCCTGGAGGAGGAAATGGCAACCCACTCCAGTATTCTTGCCTGGAGGGTCCCATGGATAGAGTAGCCTGACAGGCTACAGTCGCAGAGTCGGACACGACTGAGCGACTGAGCACTCACGCACAGGAGGAGTATGGCCACCAGCAAGGTCTAGAATGGCTGCTTAAATCAGGCAAATCTTGCAGAGGCTTGTGAAGTCTCAAGCAGGGCTTGGCAAGCTGCAGCCCACCGGCTGTTCTTATAAATAAAGTTTTATTGGAACACAGCCATGACCATTTGTATATCGCCTTGGCTGGTTTCCAGCACCACCGCAGAGCTGACTAGTTGCTGAAGACCATATGGCCTGAAAGTCTAAAACATTTACTATCTGGCCCTTGACAAGAAAAATTTGCCAACTCCTGGCAGGGAGCAATGGTTCTCAGGCTTGGCTCAGCATCAGGATCACCTTGGGAGCTTTAAAAATGCAGATGCCTGGGCCCAGCCCCAGGGATTCCGATTCAGTTAGTCTGGAGTAGAGCCCAGGCATCCAGATCCCCAGGTGATTGTCCTGTGTAGCCAGGATTGAGCATCAGGAGTCTAGTCTCAGTGGGGTTTTGTAAGATTAGTGAAAGGAAAAATGTTAGTTGCTCAGTTGTGTCTGACTCTTTGCAACCTCATGGACTATGGCCTGCCAGGCTCCTCTGTCCATGGGATTTTCCAGGCAAGAATACTGGAGTGGACTGCCATTCCCTTCACCAGGGAATCTTCCTGACTCAAGAACTGAATCTGGGTCTCCCGCATTGCAGGCAGATTCTTTACTGTCCAAGCCACCAGGGGAGCCATTTGTCAGATTACAGAACTGGAATTTGCCACGCTACAGGGTTTCTACCCAGTGGCAATGATCTGACCTTGACCTCAGTGTCAGAGTGCAGTCCTGGAGTGCTGGACCATCATGGCTGTGGCATAAGGGAGACCATGTAATGCCAAAATTCCTCCAGTGACCCTGGGAACTAGAAGTCCCTGAAGAAGGTTGAGGGTGATCCAAATTACCTTGAGGTATGTGTGTGTACATGCACTCTTTAGATGGTTTGTGTATGTAGATGACTTTTGTCTGTTTTCACGCACATGCATTTCAAAAAGGAGCCCGTGGTGTGTGAAGCGTTCATATTTGTCACCTTGGCAGCCTCTCGACTCTCAGGCTAATAATTAACGTGAAGTGTTGGGGACACTTCCAGCTCCGGGAGAAGTTGACACCTCTTGTCTTTCTTCATTGTCATTTCCATTGTTACCTCTTCTGCTCAGGGTAGGAATTTAAATTCACGCCAGTGTCAGTTTTCATTGGCAGGTGAATTTGTAAATAGGAATTTCAGGGTTTGTTCTGTCCGTGGCATTTTTTTTGGTGGTGCTGGGCTTTTCTCTAGTTGTGGTGCACAGGCTTCTCCGTGCAGTGGTTTCTCTTGTTGCAGAACATGGGCTCCAGGGCACATGGGCTTCAGTAGTTGTGACTCCCAGGCTCTAGAGCGCAGGTTGAATTATGGAATGTGGTTATGGCTGCTGCTGCTAAGTCGCTTCAGTCGTGTCCGACTCTGTGCGACCCTACAGACGGCAGCCCACCAGGCTCCTCTGTCGCTGGGATTCTCCAGGCAAGAACACTGAAGTGGGTCGCCATTTCCTCCTCCAATGACTGCATGCACGCTAAGTCGTATCCAACTCTCTGCGACCCTATGGACAGCAGCCCACCAGGTTCCTTGTCCACAGGATTCTCTAGGCAAGCATACTGGAGTGGGCTGCCGTTTCCTCCTCCACAGTTATGGAGTATAGGCTTAGTTGCTCCGGTGCATGTGGGATCTTTCCCAATCAGGGATTGAAGCCGTGTCCCATGCATTGGCAAGCAGATTCTTAGCCACTGTGCCACCAGGGAAGCCCCTGTCCCTTGCATTTAAAGCAAATATTAATCACCTTGTGTTACACTGTCTCTGCCTCCCATGTGGCTCCCAGGGCCTTCTGCCCCTCCCAGCAGCTGTCCCTCCCGCCCTGCTGTCTAAACACAGCACCCTGTCTAATGCCTGGAATGACCCCCTCCTCCTGGTTTGCCCTGGACTTTCCCAGTCTTAGCGCTGTTGATCCTGGGTCCCCAGATCTCCCTCAGTCCAGGGCAAACCAGGATATCTGGTCACCCTAATTCTAGAGAATCACCCTGAATTCTAGAGGCCAGTTCAGATGATTGGCCTTTGCATGGACGTAAAAACATTGGCATTTGAAGGGTAAGTGTGGGGCTTTATTAAAGACAGGTGTGCTTCAAAATACAAATCAAGGTCATGTGTATGAGTATTTTAGTCTCCCTTTTTTTAAAAAATAGCTAAACCTAAGAAGTTAAGCTAATTCTTATTGCTAAGTTGCTTCAATCATGTCTGACTCTTTGCAACCCTATGGACTGTAGCCCAGCAGGCTTCTCTGTCCATGGGATTCTCCAGGCAAGAATACTTGAGTGGGTTGCCATGCCCTCCTCCAGGGGATCTTCCAGGGATCAAACCCGAGTCTCCTGCGGCTCCTGCATTGCAGGCGGATTCAGAGGTTGCTGGCTCATGCCACCAGGCTAACCTCTTCCTCAGTTGTGCCCCCAAGATCTGGGGCAGATCATTTCCCCTTTTCCGAGACTCAGTTGCCCCATCTACACCGAAAGCACCATTACTTGCCTGTCAAGGTTGCTATGAGAATTCAGTAATGGATGCAGAGTATGTCTCACTGTACTTGGAAGAGGCTTCAGAGGCTGCGGAAATGTTAGCCACAGGGGTGAGTTCAGGTCCCGAGGAATCACCGTCTCCGTAGAATGGGAAAGGAATATAGTTCCCTCTTTCTTCCCTTCCTTAACCTTTTCCCCCCTCTCTCTCCAGCTTTGTTTGTGGGCTCTGGCAAAGGAAGCCCATGAGGATGGGGTCTGCATTCTTATTTTCAATGGTTGGGTGTAAGCATCAATCTTTTTGCTTCCTGGATAGGTGTGTAGTGTGTAAACAATCTAAGGTGTCGGATACCACTTAAACCTCCGTCTCCGTTTCAGCTGGATGCGTCCGGGCAGTCTGCCTGGCTTGGTCGTGTCACCTGGTCTGCCCATCTGGGTGGGTGTTAAAATCCTTTTTCCCAAGCTTGGTTTTTATGACGGGCTGGCGTCATCTATCGTAAATCAAGGTGGACCAAGGTTTAGCACTGAGGTTAGACAGAATCACTCACAGAAAAAGCTAGAGTGGGTTTATTTATTTATTTTTTATTTCAGTTACAGGCACTAGTCCTGTGTGTGTATATATACACACACACACACACACACACATATAGCTTAAAACTTAATTTGGTGTGTAATTGGGACTAGCTCTTTGGAGCCCTGGGTTATGTGTTTTAGAGCAGCTGAGAAGCAGGGGCATGGCAGGGCAGGACGTGGTATGTTAATTGGTGGCCTCTGGGACCTGTGAGAGAATTGGATTTAAGTCCCTGGTTCGAATGAGCTTGGCAGTTTTATTGGGAGTCTCTCCGGGAGCAAACTGGGGAGACCACCGGTTTGCGCCAGCTGGAGCCGGGAATTGCTCTTGGCCCCGATGCCCATTGGAGCATCCCTTGCTGCCCCAGGGACAAAGGCGATGGAGGAGCCAGAGAGACAGTGAGGGGGCCCCCACCCACTCAGCCAGCCACCCCCTGCATACTGTTTGGTAGGAGTTGCAGGCTTCCACAGCCTGTGGTCCCAAGGAGGGTTTTGCATTTTATTACCAAAGTCTCGATAAAAGGGACCTGGGTCAGAGCAAACATTGAGGGAGGAAAAACAAAGGAAATTAAATGCAAAATCACCGCTGGTGGGGCAAACCACATGGAGGCCTTGGCTTTACCACTGCCAGAGCCGATGGGGGAAGTGGCCCCCAGGAGTCGGAACTGAAGGCTGCTGGCCTGGTATTCCTGAAGCCTGGATCCTCTGCTGTTTGAAAAGAAATTGCTGTTTAATTTGTTTCTGAGTTTTATTTCTCAAGTGAACCAGCATGGGGCCATGTAATGAGGTTGTGTTTCTGGGAGGTGTTGAAAGACAGGGGAAGGAGTGAAACCACAGTTGGTGGGGGGGGCGCCCCTTCTAGGGGCGGCCGGGGGTTCCCGGGGGTGCTTACTGGGCAGGGGAGCAGGCCAGGGCCCCCGAGAGCTGCCTTCTCTGTGTGCTGTCCATGGGGCAGCGGGTGCCCTTGTGTAGTCTGGTGGCAGTCCAGCTGAGAGAGAGGGATGTGTCCGAATTCCAGGTTTAAGATCCCCAGCTGATGGAGAGAATTGGCACAACTGAAGGGAGCCGAGGTGGTGGTGGGGGCATTGGGGTGGACAGGGATGGCTCCTTAGAATGAGAACTCAGACTCCATTCCTTGGTCTGAGCCATGGAGAAAAAGAAGGATATTTGGCAAGGAGAGTGGGTTTCCCACTCAGTGGAGGAAGTCAGCTCAGACCAAAATGGGATAGTGAATGAAAGTGTCTTAGGATGTCACTCATTTGAGGTCGGACAAGAGGTTTGTGGACCTGTCTGCTATCGGAGGAACCCCTTGAGACTGTCACCAGTGGGGCTGTGACTTCCCCTGGAGCAGAGATGGCCCTCTGGACAGACCTGGGCTTTGCAGCAAACAAGGCCTGGGGTGTGGGAGCTGATGCATGCCAGGGTCCTGCCCACTGGCCTCCAACCCAACAGGAGTAAAGCTTGAAAAGCACAGGGCCTCCAGCCACCTTGCCTGTCCCAGCCTGCTGGACAGAGAGGGGTGAGTGGGGCCCTCAGTGACCTTCCCACTCTGGGGACAGAGGGCCACCACCTATCACGAGGGCAGCCACTCTCCATCTTGTAGAAAGCTGCCTGTGGGGTCTGTGTATGTGTCCCTGGGGTGCTATGAATGATGCAAAGGAAAGAGTCTGTTCACCGAGCTCCTCTGTGTTCCCAACACGTGCGTGCGCGCGCGCGCACACACACACACACACACACACACACACACACACACACACATACACCCACCCACACTGGCATGATCATTTCGTTTGGTCAGAGTAAGGGGAGTGGTGGTGGCATAGTCTCTATCGTACAGAAAAGAAACTCAACTTCGGAAGACTTCAGCAGCTTGTCAGAGGTGAGCAGTAACACCCACAGCTGCATTTGTTCAGCACACGTGCTGTGCCCGGCCCTGGGCGAGGGCTTTGAGCTCCTGAGATGCGGCCACAGCTCACCCATCCCAGCCGCCTCCCTCCTCCCACCCGGGCAGCGCTCCTGAAGCTGGAAACAAGGCCCCCAGCAACCTCCTCGGGATGGGCAACAAAGGATCAGTCTCCCCTATGGGATTCCGGTCTGCGGCCCTCCTAGGTGAGCTCCAGTTCATCTCTCAGGTGTATCAGAGCAGCTGTAAGAAATTAGCGACTTAAAGCGTCATCGGGAAGAGCATTTTTGACAAAGCAGGAAAGGACTCTTGTTGCTGTTGCTGTTGTAAACTTTATTGCACTCAACGATCAGGACCAGCCCGTGAGCCCTTATGCATGTCTCCATCTCAGAGTCTGGGGTGGTGCCCACGGGCTTGGCTCCAGAATGCCGGCTCTTTCTCCTCCACAGGAAATGTCCCATTGCCATCTCTACTCTGCCCCAGGATGATCAAGGAATTGTGTCACTTGTCTCTTCCCAGGAAGGCCCCACTTCTCCAGCTGTGTCCTGTCATCACCCCCGAGCTGATTCAATTCAGATGCCCAGGCCCCAGTCCCAGAGAGTGTGACCCAGTAGGTCTTGGCTCAGGCCCAGGGATTAGCACGTTTACTCTCACACGCTCTTGATATCAGAAGCTCTTGATATTAGGGATCCCTGAGCCGTGCTTTGACAAATACTGAGTCTTCACGTTGCAGTTGTGTACAAGAGCACCCACATGGATTAACTGAGCATGTGTGTACGTGTGTGTGTGTGTATAGTTCTAAAAGAATGGTCATTAAAAAGTTCATAGTGGCGACCCCTGGGTGTAATGAGATTTCAAGAGGTTTGAGATCTATTTCTCTGTGCTTTCCTATATTGTTTTAATTTTTTTTTATAAAGGGCATATAATTTTCCTCAACAGATAAAGTCATCAAGTCTTTCCCATGGGCAGGGAAGAGCAGACTATTATAGAGGAAATATTTACTGTGTGGGAAGTAGACTTAGGGGAAATGTGGACCTACGGCAAGAAGGCCCCAAGTGAGAATGAGTCTGTTTTAATTCCCAGAGCTTGCATCCCTCTTTCTGTGGCGTCCAACTCCTGCGCCTGCCATCGAGAAGGAAGGAATGTCACACCTCCTGTTTTCAAATGGCCTGTTCTTGGCAAAGCCAGGGCCAAAGTCATGCCTGGGAATTTGGGACGGTGGGCTTGAGAGAGAAGGCTGAGCCACCCCTCCCGTCCCTGTCTCTGGAGCCCCACCCTGCCCCCTCCGCCCTGCTCTGCACATGGGCACCCTGGCCGGCCAGGCAGAACCGAGATGGCGCTTTTATAGTGCTGTTACGACTGTTGTTGTCCAGTAAACCTACACCGGGCCCCACAAACGCTCCTCGAGAAGGCCAGACCCTTCTTGAGAAATGGTTTCCTACACCTTTACAACGTGATAGGTGCCGTGGAAAAAAGGGGCCGTTGGATTTATGGAAACTATATAAAGTTTATAGAGTCTTGGCAAGCCAGAAGGAGAAAAAGCCTTTGGGATGGGGGTGGGTATTTGGAAATGGAGAAGGCCCTGAAAGGGCGTCAGACCTCTGTGTCCAGACACCAGACGAAATACCTCGAGGGCATGTGGTGGGGGGAGGGTGGTGGCCCTTCTGGAACAGCTGTTGGGGGCGCCCTGCAGGCAGACCCCATTTGGTCTTCAGGGTGTCCCCGTGAGGGAGGCACGGTTGCCCCCATCCCGCAGGGGGAAAGCTGAGACAGAGGTGCTCGGAAAGTTCTGACCTTGCCCAAGGTAAGGTCACACAGCGAATGGTCTGAGGGCATGTGGCTCTCAGGTGGGCCTTCTGGGGTAGGTTCAAGTCTCGCACTCTGTCTCTCGTGTACCGAGTGGCGTGTCCTAGTTTCAGGTACAGAAAATATGGTCTCCGTACCCTGTTTCGGGTTGGGACCGTTTGCTATTTATGACTGCATTTCTTGGTCCCCTGGTATCTTCCATCATCGCAGTGCTGTCCTGTGACTCCACTTTGCTCTGAAAGTTGAATTGTGCCCGCATCACCCACAGGCCTTGGCTGGAATGGGAATGAGGCCACCCAGAGGTTGGCTGTGGATCGGGGTGGGGCTAAAATGCCGTCTTTGCCTTTCGGGATCCCCTCTGTGTCCCACTTCTATGGGAGATCCTCTTAGGGCCCCCAGAGGAGTCCCCCATGGAATCTGAAATTACCTCCTCCAAACCCGTCAGCCCGTGAAATTTCCAATTCATTTTTCCTTGCTTATGTGCCTTGCGGCACCCGTGTTTTCTCTCCTCCTTGGCTGTAATTCTTGGAGTGCTGCTGCTTCTAAGTCACTTCAGTCGTGTCCGACTCTGTGCGATCTCATAGACGGAAGCCCACCAGGCTCCCCCACCCCTGGGATTCTCTAGGCAAGAACACTGGAGTGGGTTGCCATTTCCTTCTCCAATGCATGAAAGTGAAAAAGTGAAAGTGAAGTTGTTCAGTCGTGTCTGACTCTTAGCGACCCCGTGGACTGCAGCCTCCCAGGCTCCTCCGTCCATGGGATTTTCCAGGCAAGAGTACTGGAGTGGGGTGCCATTGCCTTTTCCTTCTTGGAGTGCAGATTCCATGAATGCTTAATTCTTCATCTGTGATTTTGCCCACAGTGTTGGGCATGGTTCCCAGCAAGTAGTAATCACTGAATAAGTATCAGCTGGGATGCTGGCTGGCTGGATGAATAGATGGATGAGTGGATGGCTGGCTGGCTGGCCTGGTGGGTGGGTGGGTGGGTGGATGGAGGGATGGACGGACAGACCAACTGATGGGTGGATGGGTGAATGGATGGACAGATAGGTGGGTGGGCGGGCATAATGATGAGCCGTATATATAGACTAATAGACACCCACTTCCTCATTTGCACCCTTCCGCAAAGTTAAACTAACAGCCTACGCCTGCTTCTCTTAGGCTTTCACTGAATGCACTTCTGTTTCAGGAGACAGACTTTGCTCTCTCTGAAGCCATATGGAGAAACCAGCCTGAGTGTTTGAATGTGTGTGTAAATACTTTACAGTCCCCATAAACTTGTTTAAAGACAGGTGGGGGTGAAGGTATAAACTGGGGCAGCCTTTTGGGAGGGCCATTTGGAAGTAGCTATTAAATTTTTAAATGTGCCTACTACTAAGACCCAGCAGTTCCACTTGGAGTCGTCAAGCATAAGGAATATATTCACACGTTTGTGCATAGAGACTCACATACCAGGGTGCTTGTGCCTGGTGCCAGCTACAGCCCTGCTCCACACAGTGAAAAACCAGAAACCGCCCATGTTCATCCACAGCGAGACAGACACAAAACTGTGGGAGACCCACGCTGTGGGAAAACCTGCAGCGGCAGAAAGCTCCCCCGTGTTCTGGAAAGTTCTGAGACTCTGTAACTCATGGCCCTTCCTGCCTCATTGCCATCAGCTTCTTTTCCTTTCTCCCTCCTCTCTCCACCCACAAAACACAGTTTGCTGGAAGGAGATCTTTCAACCTGATGCCTGCTAGCCAGTGACCTTCCCTTACAGAAAAGAAGGAACATGGGAGAGAAGCAATTATGTGCATAATTACTGTCTGCTGGCTCTTCAGTTAAAAAGATTGAAAGGCACAATATTAAAATTTGATTTATGGGCACCACTATCTACCTAATAATGAGGCTGGGAGGAAAAAAAGAACCACAGTCGTTAGAGAAAACCATAGCCTTTTTTTTTTTTCTCCACCAGGAGATAAATTGCCTCTCATTTTCTTATTGCTAAAGAAATGTGAAATGGTTTTGAGCATATGTGATATGTTCTTCCAATATGTTGAAATCCAGAACTTAGTAATTTAGGAGTCATCTGGCTCCGACGTTTCCAGGAAGCTTCCTGAGAGATGTAGCAGCTTCAGCAGAGGGGACTGCTGCCACGGTCCACGGGGCTCCCAGACCCAGACTGAGGCACAGGTACCAGCTGGTCACAGAAATTTCCTCCAGGTCCCGGGGCATCAAGCTGGCTGATGCCACAGAACCCAGCAGAGAATGGGAAAAGCACTGACTCTAGTTCCAAGTCCCGATTTTGTCGCCTGTTCGTTCTCTGATCCTTGGTTTCTTCATCTGTAAAATAGGAGCAATACCCTTACTTAATACGTGATGCTGGGCAAGTGCCCAGGTTTTCCCACCTTGAAGGTATAATAGTCCCTCCCTGAGAGGGTTGTAGGAAGGATTAAGTCAGTGAATCTGTGTAAAGTGCATAGTTGGGTACCTGCCATGTGGCAAGTGCACAGTAAATATTTTTTACAATCGTCATCATCTCCACTGCAGATGCCTTTGTCGTAGTTTTTGGAAGGGTTGGAATTCAAACCCAAGTCATCCAATTCTAGGGTGCTGGCTGATGAGGGGTGGATAGACAGATGCCTGGCTCTGTCTCTCTCCAACTGATACCCGAGGCGAGTCAGGGTACTTCTCTGAGCCCCATGGTGTTTACCTCTAAGATACCCATTTACTTTGCAAGGTGATGGTGTCAGATTTAAAGATTATTGGAAACATAGTGTCCAGAACACAGTTAGTTCTGGGCAGACAGATAGTAATAATCCTTGAAAAGGAAAGATCTTTCCTTGAAACCTATTTGGGGAGGGGGGAATGCTGTCCCCCGGGAGGAGAGATCTGTGTCTAGTTGGCACCCTCCCACCTCACTGGGGCTGTGCAGAACTCCCCTGCCCCAGGAGTGGAGAGGGGAGGGTGCAAAGTATTCCCTGGCTCTAAAAATAATAGCTGCAAAGAAAAAAAAGAAAAAAAGGAACAGCCACTGTGCCAGGAACTGTGTCGAGCTTCACCTGCAGGGTCACAGGTCAGTCTCAGGACAGCCTGGTGGTGAGCTGGCCTTATCATCAGATATGGGGACAGGCGACTGGCCCAAGGACACAAAGCTGGAGGTGACCGGGCTGAGAGTCCAAGCCAGGACTGTCAAATTCTTTCCACCACATGTTGCCGAGCCCCGTCCCAGTTCCTAGTCCCTGACCTCCCCTCCTCTCCTCCATCCCAGCTCTTCTAACCCATTTCTGCTGCCTAGAAGGTGTGCGGCACCATCAGCCGGTACTTTAAATTTGTATCTTCCCACCAGCGCTTGTGCTGGAGAGTCAAATGCCCCAGTGCTCATGTTAGCTTGTGCCGACCATTTTGTTCTGTGTGTCTGGATTTGTGGGTGTTTTTAATCTGTTTAAGGTGCTCCGGGTTGGGCTGGAGAAAATGGATCCTAGGTGCTGCCAACGCCTTGCCAACTGCATTCCGTGAAGGTTTCCATACCTATGGGACTTCCAGGCTCTCCATCCTGCAGAGATTCTGTAGACTCTCCCCCTTGGGAAGAGGAGGGCAGGATTTTGCACGTATTTCTTTTCACCTAGCTAATGGCATCTCTTTATTTTCAGTTGAGAGGGAGAATGTGCAGAAGCGGACTTTTACTCGATGGATAAATCTCCATCTGGAGAAGGTAAGCAAGGCGCTTGGGCTGTTAAGTGATCGATGCTTCCATAACTGGGTGCACCGTTCAACAGAGCAGTGAGGAGGGGAGGGGGATGATCTGTGTTCTCATTGTGTTGGTGTTTTTCATTCATTCGTTTAAATGTTTGTTGAGTGTGTTCTCACTGCCGAGAATCAAGTTCAGTGCTGGGAACAATCCCTTGGACAGAGAAGCCTGGCAGAGCCTGGCAGGCTACAGTCAATAGGGTCACAAAGAGTTGGACATGATTGAAGCAACTTAACACGCACGCACGCACACTTGGAACACGAAGACGTGTAAGACATGAGGTTCTGGCCTTGTGAGGTTATCAGCCTAGCTGGGGAAGGAGAGGGTCCATCTTTAAATGGGAATCGATGAGCAGAAGTTAGGAAACATTCATTGTTGAATAACCCAAACATGGGATTGAGGGGGGATCTTGACTTCTAGTCTGGAGAGGTCAGGGAGGCTCTCATGAACACCCATCTATAGGTTTTGGGGTTGATTTAAGCAAGAACTCCTGACACGTTTTAACCAAGCCAGATTGCCTGGTTCATCACATAAGGTTCAACACGATCAACAGTGTCATCTGCAACTTTTGGTGCTTCGGGCACTCAACTCCTCTAGTCCTTAAGACAGCCTTCCTCACCTCCCACCCCCATGGTGTTCCAGAAGGCTAGAGACATTGAATTGCGTCCCTGTAATCCCACAACTCTCGGAGAAGAAAGCTTCCTTTGGCTTCCCTTGGATATTCAATTTGGTAGCCCCTCTTCTTCCTGGGCAACCCCCATTTTTTTTGCTAACATTCTCTGGCCAAGCAGGGTCCAACTGCATTTTGTTTGCCAGCCTCTTAGGCACACAAACCCTAAAACAAAAGCATCTGAACCAGACAGAAGGATGGGCAGCGGAGGAGGGGCAGGATGGATAAATGAACCGTTCAGAGGCATAGAAATCCAAACCCTCCTCACCACTAGCTTAGCCTCTGGGGGGAGAACATTCTAAATTGCCCCAGCGCTGGGGAAGGAGGGATTCTTTTTCTTTTACAAGAAAGCTGATTTATGAGGATTCATTTTACTCACTTCACATCTTAAATTCCAGTATCTGGTTCTCCCAGTAAACCCAACCAGTAGTCGCCTGTGTTTCAAAGCTGGTGGTGGTACTCAAGGATTCCTCTTCAGTGACATTTCTTCTTTTTTCTCCTCTTAAAAGGCACGGAAGTAATATTGATTGCCCTTAAGAGTTTGCCCCAAAGAAAGGTTCATAGAGGAAAATCACTAAAATGATTAGAAAGCAGAGAAAATAAATGTGGCATTTTAGGAAGTGGCGCTCTTGACCAACATTCTAATTCACGTAGTGTGAGCTTTAGGCCTATAATATTTCCCCAGTAGCTGCCTGACCACCCACACTTCTGCTCCCCACCTGTAGAATGGGCTCCACTCAGCCCAGGAGGTTCCTCAAATCTCCAGGGCGAAAACTCTCTACATCACGGATGAAGCATTGTAAATCATTTGCCCGTTGTTTTGACTATTGATGCATTTTCTGCAGCGCTCATAAAGGGAAGTGTTATTTTTGGAAAAAAAGGAAAACTGTTCCCAAAACTTGAGTTCCCCGAACTCCTAAATTAATGCCTGATGTGTGTCAGGGTAACTGGAAATTCCTCCTGGTGGACGGAGCTTAGCCAGAATGTATTTCTTTCTTTCTTTCCTTTTATAAATTAAAAAAATAAATACAGAAAAGCATGGAGGGTAATAGAGCAAATGCTCATGCACCAACTCAACCCCCAAATGAATCTCTGTTAGCCTTGATCACATCCAGAATTTTCTCTCCGGCCGCGCTTCTGCCCCTGTTTCAAGGCAGGTGGGTAGCACCCACTCTGAAGATAAATCAGACAGCACTTGAATCTGATGCCTGACACACAGGGCAAAATTCACAGCCGTGTTTCCAACCTTGAGACTTTCAAGAACAACCTTTCATGTAAAGGAAACCGAGGAACTCCTTGGGGAAGTGGGCTTAGCTGCAATTTGAAGGCTGTCAGAAATATTTACGGACTCTCTGGCTTCTGGAAAAAATCCTTAATTTACCGAAGGAGTTAGATCATGAAGAAACCCCTGGGGGTGCTGTTTACTTGGCCATACCAATCTCATGAAGCCCACGGAACGTCTGGAACCCCGAGGAGTGTTTTCACTGGAGTGGGTTCAATTTCTCCTCCTGCCATCACGCGGATGGCTGCCGGCCAAGGCCCCGCTTGCCGCTGCCGGGCTGGGGGCTCTTACAGTCAGTGGGAATGACCCTCCTGGTTCAGCTCCAAGGCATGGCTCAGCCACAGTTGGGACTGGTAACTGGAAATGCTGTGAGTCCATCTATCAGGGGCTGTTTTTGTTCGGGTCTCGTGCCGTTTCTGCCCCGCGTTAGCAGGAATAACATTCCCCTATGAGTCTTGGTAACCTGATGCCCTTGTGCTCCGTGTGGAATGTTCCTGAGGAGCAGCGGGGAGTTTGCAAAGAAATAATTTGCCTCTGGGCTCAAAGTTGCTCTTGCCCTTGAAGCAGAACCCTCTTCTGTGCACCGGTGGGTGGAATTCCCCTGTTTTGACTACCTAGGGGTGTGGGTGGGGGCTCGCATAAGAGGCCAGGAAATGCCACCTTCCTGAATAGAAAAAGAAAACAGGCCCTTCGAAGCTTTCACAGGGTGGGAGTTCCCCGAGGAAAGGGTGCCCGGGCCACAGCTCCAAGAGTTCCCTGGCTCTCTGGCTGGTGACAGCAGCCACCCCCTGCCCCCACCCCATTAAGCCCGTCTCCAATGGGAACCCCCGCTTCCTTGTACCCAAAAGCAGAGAGAGTGAGTACCCAGCTGAGATGTTGTAATGCTTCCAAAGATTCCAGTACCAAAAAGTAAATCCATGCTGGTTGTTGCTGTTGTTTAGTTGCTAAGTTGTGTCCAACACTCCATGACCCCGTGGACTGTAGCCCGCCAGACTCCTCTGTCCATGGGATTTCCCAGGCACGAATACTGGAGTGGGTTGCCGTTTCCTCCTCCAGGGATCTTCCCAACCTGGGGATTGAACCTGCGTCTCTTGCGTTGCAGGTGGATTCTTTACCACTAAGCCACCAGGGGAGCTCCATTCATGCTAGTGGGGCGGGAGGGAGGTGGTAATTACAAATGCAGGTTCTGGGCCCCTGGCCCCCAAGATTCAGTAAGTCCTAACCATCCTGCATTAAAATATTTTTCAAGTTTGTTTAGTCAACAGAAGCCTTTCTGTTAAGCATAGAGTTCTTACCTAGAACTCTAAATAAAAGCCAATAAGAGCTAATGGCAGAGAAATGTAGTGGGTTAGTCTCCTTTTGGAACCCCCTCCCCCCAATAGGGGTCCCTGAAACTGCTGTGCTGAAGCCTAGGGTTCGGGGAGCATGGTTTGCATAGCCCTGTGCTGGGACAGCTGACCAACAGGTTCCTGCTGGCCCCACGGACTCCAGGCCACACCTAGCTAAGCTCTGGGTGGACAGGACACGGTGTCCCTCAGACCTCCCCAGGTCAGAGAGGAAAGCAATGAGCTTCTGGCTTTTTCCACCCGGAGCCTCCTTGGGGGCTCCCCAGCACAACCCCCTGCCTGTGCAGCGCCATCTCCAGGGAGAGAGGGTTACTACCTCCTCGGATGCCCGTAGGCAGCTCTGGATGTTGCAGGTTTTTCCTCCAGATCACTGATCGGCTTCTTTCTTTCCCCCTCTTCCGCAGTGCAACCCACCTCTAGAAGTTAAAGATTTATTCGTCGACATACAAGATGGCAAAATCCTAATGGCTTTGTTAGAAGTCCTGTCTGGGCGGAATCTGGTACGTATGTTCCAGAAAGGTTGGGAAGAGGTAAAAATTAAAGGAAAACACTGCCCGTAGTTCTTTTCCATACAGTTTTCTATGTCTGTACGTATATCTGGCCATCCATAAGTTCCTATGACGGGAAACTTGGGAGGGCGACATTCCTTTCTCAGTGACTAAGACTGATAGAATCATGTATAACTAAGCAAATATACCTTAGCAAGTAAATAGATGCCCCATGTTTTCTGTGAGTCCAAAGCTGAAGATTTTAACTGGATCAGGAGTATTTAGCTGGCCCGCCATTCAGTTAATGAGAATGAGAGCTAAGATTCAGGAATATGGATGAGAAAGACATCTTATCAACCAGATTCTATAAATTCACCCCGTGGCTAAAGCTAGATACACAGAATTCTAGGACCTTCTTGTGAATACGGCTGAAACTGAATTGAACCAGCTGGTCTTGAGGTTCATTCCAATTTGGATCTTTGCCAAAGCGCTCCACGTTGCCTTGTCTGATGTGCGCAAGTCAGTCCTCTCGCCCCGATTCCCCGTGCAGTGTTTAACAGCTTCGGCATTTCGTTTTGTTTTATTTTTAATTTATTTATTTAGTTGACTGCACTGGGTCCTCATTGCTGCACGCAGGCTTTCTCTGTTGCAGTGCTCGGGCTTCTGATTGAGGTGGCTTCTTTCATTGTGGAGCACAGGCTCTAGGGTACATAGGCTTCAGTAGTTCCAGCTCATGGGTTCTAGAGCATGGGTCAGTGTTTATGGGGCATGGGCTTAGTTGCTCCGAGGCATGTGGAATCCTCCCAGACCAGGGAATGAACCCGTGTCCCCTGCATTGGCTGACCTGGTCATTGCCGGATATGTGACAGCATCCTTGCTCTCTATCCACTGGATACCAGTAGCACCACAGGTGTGACAACCAAAAATGTCCCCAGGCACTGCCAGGTATTCCTTGTTGGGGGAGGGGGTGGTGTCCAATGATCTTGTTAGAATACCAGAGATGTCAATTTTGAGAAATGGGCTCTAGAGTCCAGTGTTTGATTGGCCTACGTGACCCAGTGTGGCTGATATGAAAGGGTCTCTGTAGGGCCCCAGCGCTACCAAACCACAGCTCAGCCCATGCGGACCTCTCTGGGTTTGCTCTTAACTCTGGGTTTAAAGTCAATAGCTCCAACTTCAGTTCTCAGCCCTAAGGCAGCTGGAGTCTTACGCAACCCCTCACCTCTTTCTTGCCTTTCTTTTCCCAGTAGCAACCCTCAAGGGGGCTGTAGCAAGTGACATGAGTGAATTCTCATGAAGGGCAGACCCACTGTGGTAGAAAGAGTACTTGGTTTCTTGACAGATCTCATTGTGGACTGGCAGCATAGTCCTCAAAAGGCTTCCTGAAAAAGCACATTCTAGTCCCTGATTCTGTGTTGCCAGCAGCCCAGGCTCCCACTTTGTTGCCTGGGCACTGACTGGGAGCCGCTATAGCCTCGGTGGGAGGGGAGGCTGTGTTGGGACTGTTTGATCCGGGAGTCCAGCCGAGAACAGCCAAGACCTCACCCGTGAGCTCACCTGGCAGGTCACACCGTGTGCAAGGGATACCCACTGGCTTTCCTGTTAGTGTGAAGCACTCACCCAAAGGGGCAGGGGTGGGGTTCCATTTCAGGATGAGTTTCCTCTGCCGGTGCTCCTAGTGTGTGCAACGAACATTGTCAGAGTTTTTGCTTCTGCAAGCTCCTTTCTCTCTTCCTCTTTGGGTTTCTCTGTGTCTCTCCGTGTCTGTCTCTTTCTTGGTGTCTCTGTCTCTCTGTGTTTCTGTCTCTGTCTCCATCTCTCTCTCCCTCTGTATCTCTGACGTGGGACACATGTCCACCAAGCCCTTGGCCAGAAAACAGAAACATCTGTGGCCGCCAGGGAGGGTTTGCTGGATGATTTAGCAGCTGCGGGTGACGCTCCCGGCTGGCGCTCTCTGCCTTGACAAACAGCATCAACGCAGAGAGGAGAGCATGTCACCGACAGTCTCTGGGGGAGGGAGGGGTATCAAAAGCCAGGAGCTGGGTCAGAGAGGGAAATTTGACAAATCTGCCCCCTGTTTAACCCCCGGGTTCCCCTCCCTCACCAACTCGAGTGAGTTTGGTCCCAGAAACCATAAATAAGGCGACGCTTGGGGACCCCTGAGACTACGGTTGTGTGTCCTGGGGCCCTGTGCATGGGTTTGGATGTGGTCCATGCGGCTCTGCTGTGAGCGCCGTCCTTCTCTTGAGATTCATGTGAAAAAGATAAAGAGAAAGACAAACGCGTCCAATGGCACCGCTGGGACCCAAGTGCCTGTCTGGGTTTAACTGCTTGTGTTGTCCTGTTTTGTGTTACAGCTGCACGAGTACAAATCCTCATCCCATCGTATTTTTCGGTTAAACAACATAGCGAAAGCACTTAAGTTTTTGGAAGATAGCAATGTAAGTATCTGAAACACATCTCGTTCACAGAGCCTTCCCTGAGACAAAAAAAGATATGATTTGAAGTCTAGTGCTGGTCACAAGAGATGCGGGCAAAGGGGTCCCTGCTAAGATGGTCAGATGGAACAAGTTGAAATGTTAACAGAGCTCCATCAGTCGAGATACAGCTAATCCATCAGGCGAGATACAGTCCCTGATTCCCTGCCCACCTGCCCCTCCAGCTCCATCAGGATGAAAACTGTGAATGTCTGGGCGTGGGAAGGGCAGAAGTGCTGAGTGGCTCTCAGATGTTCAGAATTTAGTTGACATTTTCCTTTTCACTTTGGAGGATAAGAGTACAGTGAAAACCCAGTGGTCTGTGACTCCTAGAGGGGTGGGATGGGGCTGGAGGTGGGGGCGTGGTTCAAGAGGGAGGGAGCATGTGTATACCTGTAGTGGATTCAGGTTGATGTATGGCAGAAACCACCACGATATGCTAAAGCAATTACCCTCTAATTTTAAAAAGAGTACAGTGAGCCTGTCAGGGTGTAAAACTTGTTCTTAGCACTCAGACTATGGCAGAAGCAAGGAAGAGAAGGGGGCTCACTGAGCCAGAGGAAAATCACGTAATTCTGTCCTCTTTGATAGAATTTTCCAGACTTAAATTAGCCTTTTTTTGTGTTTTGAACTCTGCTTTGTGTCCTTCAAAAATGGGAGGGAATGGCCCCAGAGAGATAAAATTTCCAAAGTTCCCCTTTCATTAAGTTTCATCAGTTACTCTGGGTGAAAAGCCCTCAGCTCGCCTGACACGTCGGCATGTACAGTAGAACGTCATCACAAAGTGCTATTCGTTTGGCTCTCCTGGGTCATAAGGGGATCTAATCTGGGCTAATTTAAGCAGCAAAGGAATGTATTGAAAGGATGCCAAGAAGTCACAGGATGACTTCAAAGCCCGGGGAATCAGGGATGGAGCCCAAGACTGCTAAACGCCAGGACCACTGCAGAGCCCCACCCCCTTGGAACGCAAGGACCCATGTGCGCACGGCTGCCTCTACCCTGTCCCTCTGCCCCCACTCCCACAGCCCCTGGAAGGAACTCGCAGTGTCACTCATTCACATTTAAAGGCCTGGGCTGATAAGCCTGCATCTTCGCCCACGTCCTGGCTGCCAAGTGCAGAGAAAAGCGGTTTTGGCTTTTGAAGAGGGAGGTGGGCTCTGCCTCCCATACTGTGGGGAAAGTCTCAACCTAGGAGGCGGTTCGGATGGTGGTGACCAAGGGCATGCCCAGTTCACAGCACCATCGTTCATAAAAGCCCAAAGGTGGGAGCAACCCGGATGCCCATCCACGGACAAAGGGATGAATAAAGTGTGGTCTGCCCGTGCAGTGGAATATTATTCCACCATGAGAAAGAATGGAGTGTTGATACAAGCCTCAGTGTGGATGAAACTTGAAAACATTATGAAAAATGCTGGACCAAAAGGACCACTTCTTCTAAAACATTGCTGTGAAACGTCCGGCATAGGGAAATCTCTCGAGTCGGAAGACAGATGAGTGTTTGCTCAAGGTTGAGAGGAATTGGGAGATTAGACAGGTGAGTTAAGAGGTACAAGATTTCTTTTTGAGGTGATGAAAGTGCACTAAAATTATGGTAATGCTAAAAAACCATGAAATTGTGTGCTTTAAATGGGTGAATTGGTTCAGTTCAGTTCAGTCGCTCAGTCTTGTCCAACTCTTTGCAACCCCATGGACTGCAGCATGCCAGGCTTCCCTGTCCATCACCAGCTCCAACTTCCCTGTGCAACACCAGCTATGGTTTTTCCAGTAGTCATGCATGGATGTCAGAGTTGGACCGTAAAGAAAGCTGAGCACCAAAGAATTGATGTTTTTAACTGTGGTGTTGGAGAAGACTCTTGAGAGTCCCTTGGACTGCAAGGAGATCAAACCAGTCAATCTTAAAGGAAATCAGTCCTGAATATTCATTGGAAGGACTGATGCTGAAGCTGAAGCTTCAATACTTGGGCCACGTGATGTGAAGAACTGACTCATTGGAAAAGATCCTGATGCTGGGAAAGATTGAAAGTGGGAGGAGAAGGGGACGACAGAGGATGAGGTGGTTGGATGGCATCACCGACTTGATGGACATGAGTTTGAGCAAACTCCGGGAGTTGGTGATGGACAGGGCAACCTGGCGTACTGCAGTACATGGGGTCACAAAGAGTCAGACACAGTTGAACGACTGAACTGAACTGTCTTAGCCGTCATGACCATGATCGTTGATGTCAGTACTCTGTGTTTGTCCAAAGACATGTTAAATCTGGAAGTTTGGTGGTGTTAGTGTAGCATGCAGACAGACCCTGGGCATGTACCATCTGTTCTTGGAAAAAGATGTCTCTCTTACTAGCTGTATGTTCTGGGCACTTTCCACTGACCTCTCTGGAATTTCTTCACCTGAAATACAGAGATAATAGAAGAATCTGTGTTGTGGGGTTGTTGTGAAAATAAACAGAGCTAATACTCTGAGAATAGTGTCTGATAATGGGAAGTACTGTGTACTGTTTATTAGAGACACTTATGTACGCTTTTGCATGTTGGGGTTCCCGAGAGGTGTCCTGTGGCATCACCAAACAGCACAGGTGAGAAAGAGAAACAGGCCCACAAGGGCATCGGGGAATAATGTGTTGCAACCTACTTGGACCCCATCTTTAAGCTCATACATTGCTTCTCTCCAGGTAAAGCTGGTTAGCATTGATGCAGCGGAAATAGCAGATGGCAACCCCTCTTTGGTTCTTGGGCTGATTTGGAACATAATCCTCTTCTTCCAGGTAAAATCACTTCTTTCCCATAACATACATCAGTCATCTCCGCCAATACAGGAGTGGGGCCCGGATCGTGGGAGACAATCAGATTTCGATTCTGACAGATTTTGCCTTTTCTCTTTCCTAGAAGAGAACCAGAGGAATCTTGGTTGCTAAAGATTTTGAGTCCCTGTGATTCTTCTCTTGGGACTTGATGAGTTAAATATTTACTTGGAAAAGCAGTCTTCTTCTAAGGGTCCCAAGAGCCAGGGAAATACTTCCAGCCAAAAATTGAACTAGGTAGAGTTACTCTCCTAACACGACAAGTGTTCATAAGAGACGGTTAGAAAGCCTCTACAAAGACAGCTCTAGGGAGAGGCGTGTGTAACAGGGAAACCTTGCAGCCTTCATACCCTCAGCATCTGTCTGAAAATGCAGATTTTATAGAAGAAGGATGGGGTCTGGGGCTGGAGTGTGAAGGGTTACTTCAAGTAGGAGGGTGTAAGCTGACAGTTCATCTTCTAAAATCCCCCTTTTGAAAGAGAAAATTATGGCTCACTATTTAATGGCCCTCCCAAGAGTAAAAATGATGTACACAGAGGTGGAGCCAGGTCAGGAGGCCCTCAGCAGCAGCTTCTGCTCAGAGCTAGACAGACTCCAGGGAGAGATGATTCTGCCTGCTAAGCATCCTTGCATGCAGCACAAGCCACACGAAACAGCCTGGCCATCATGAGTACTGACACGCAACCCTCAGGAAGGAGTAATCAGTTCTGCGAGAGCTGATCCCTCCAGCCGGGGTCCAAGAGAGCCCATGCTGGGTCTGCCTCCTGGGTCTGAAACGTCATTTCCCTTCCAGATTAAAGAGCTCACGGGCAACCTCAGCAGAAACTCTCCATCCTCCAGCCTGTCACCTGGCTCGGGGGGCACAGACTCAGACTCCTCCTTCCCACCCACACCCACCGCAGAGAGGAGCGTGGCAATCTCGGTGAAAGACCAGAGGAAAGCCATCAGGACGCTGTTGGCCTGGGTGCAGAGGAAAACGAGGAAGTAAGCCCCATGCCCTGCTCCCCAGCACCCCGCGCTGCTACCAGGCAGAGGGAGGAGGGCAGAGGAAGAGGGCGTCACCGTATATTCAGTTCTGTGTCCATTACATGCCCGGCACTTCACATAGACTCTCAGAACAGGAAATTGTGTCCTTTCTGTGTCTGCACACAAAACGGTACTTGCTCAGTGTTTGGTTTGCAGAAATCTGATGAGAGAATTTGGATAGAAACCACTTTAAATCCCTAAGTGGGGTTGGCCCTTGGATCCTAGTAACATGGACATGTTTATTATTATGGGTTTCCCAGGTGATGCTAGTGGTAAAGAACACACCTTTCAATGCAGAAGACCATGAGAGATGCCGGTTTGATCCCTGGGTCAGGAAGATCCCTTGGAGGAGGGCATGGCAACCCATTCCTGTATTCATGCAGAGAGAATCCCGCGGACAGAGGAGCCTGGCAGGCTACAGTTCATGGGATCACAAAGAGTTGGACATGACTGAAGCAACTTAGCACGCTTATTATTAAGCTTCTGGGTATCTTTCAGGGTCTGTACCTACTTAAAAGCAAGTAGCAATCAAGGCTGCAACCTACCAGAGTCAGGTTTGGCCCTCCCAGCACTGAGACAGGTGAACTGGAACCAAATCTTTGGACCTGTGTTTAACCACTGCCAGATTGGGAAGACATGGTGCATCAGTTTCTTCTCTAAGCTGCACCTATAAGATGGTGACTTACCACTCACCCCCTTATGGGATAGTTAGGGTTAAATGAAATAAACTCTGTGAAAACAGAGTACCAGCACTTCATAAGCACTTAGCGTCAGATCCCATCTTCCCAGAATATGGAAATAAAAGGTGGCAGGAAAAATAAAAGATGGGAGGGAGGTTAGATCTTGGGGGTTTTGATTAAGGGGTTGAACATGATAGAGTTGATGAATGTGAACAACAATTAAATGTTGTTTTAAAATAAACCAAAAGTGAGCTCATTGCCAGGAGTTAGGGTGACCGTAACGGAGAGGAAGGGTATTTCAGGGGAGACAGTCTGTATGACCATTGTGGCAGTGGTCACAGGAATGGGTGCTTGAGACAAAGTGTCCTGGCGCTTCTGCCACACCTGTGACAGTGAAGCCGATGAAACACTGCTGCTGCTAAGTCACTTCAGTCGTGTCCGACTCTGTGTGACCCCATAGACGGCAGCCCACCAGGCTTCCCCATCCCTGGGATTCTCCAGGCAAGAACACTGGAGTGGGTTGCCATTTCCTTCTCCAATGCATCAAAGTGAAAAGTGAAAGTAAAGTCTCTCAGTCATGTCTGACTCTTAGCGACCCCATGGACTGCAGCCTACCAGGCTCCTCCATCCATGGGATTTTCCAGGCAAGAGTACTGGAGTGGGGTGCCATCGCCTAGTACGTGGCTTATAGCCCTGGCTCGTAGCCCTGGACCCATGTCGGTGTCTGGTTCTGATGACACTCACCTGTAACATAAGACCCTGTGTTGAGGGAAGCAGATGATGCGTACCAAGGGCTCTTTGTACTGCTTTCGCAACTTCTTATGAATCTCCATAAATATCTAAATAAAAAGATATTTGTGTTTTTTTAAGAGCGTTCAGTGACCCCAGTAGGGAAATTGGCAGCAGGAAGAGGGGCTCTCGAGGGATGGAGTCTAAAGGAAATTAATACAGGATGACCTCTCCTTGTCATTTTTAAAGTTGTAATTTTATTTCTACTAATCATGACATTAGCTAGCACTTACTGAGCGGCTTCCGTGGGACACCTACATCACACATGGTCCACGTGGTATGGCCACTCCGGGGGCGGGTTCAACCTAATCCTTCCCCGTGACAGCTCTGTTTTATACGTTTGAGTCTAAGAAGGTATGTGATCTGCCCAAGGCCACAGCGCTGGAAGCACAGAGGGGCAGCTGGGGTGTGAACATGAACTTTCTGGCTCTATGTTATGACACAACACACCATGCTTGCTGCATTTCAAAGATCACTGATAAAAGGAATCATGTGTTAAATGAAGGCTTTATGTATCTGGGAGGGGGAACTCAAGTTCCTGTTATGTCTCCTTGTGCGACATAATCTTCCTGTTCGGTTTGTCCAGAAGTGGAAACACGGATGGGTCAGTGCAGCTGTCTTGATACTCAGGGCCCGGGGCGTCTAGTCCTCGCCAGGTCAGCAGCTCCCGGCCCCACTCGGAGGCCAGCGAGGCATCCCTGAGTCTCATTACCCACCTGCCCTGCGGCTTCTGCTTTCCCTTCAGGTATGGTGTGGCGGTGCAGGACTTTGCAGGCAGCTGGCGGAGCGGGCTGGCTTTCCTGGCTGTTATCAAGGCCATCGACCCCAGCCTGGTGGACATGAAGCAGGCGCTGGAAGACTCCATGCGGGAGAATCTGGAGAAGGCTTTCAGCATTGCTCACGATGCCCTTCACATCCCCAGGCTCCTGGAGCCAGAAGGTAGCCGTGGTCCTCTCTTTCTTCATAGCTTATTTTTAACCTGTAACACCTTCTGTCCACATGGAAATTCTGGAGAATACAGAAACATCTAACGAAGTCATTTTTATATCTCCTATATTCCTGCCACTGACATCATTTCCCCAGTGTTTTTCCTTATATCTCAATACAATTTTTTAACGTAATTGGGATCATTCAGTGTATGTATGACTTTGTCTCTTCCTTTTTTGTTTTTTTTTTAAGACTTTTAGAACTTTTTTTTAATTGTGAAATATAACACACATGTATAAAATGCATGAAACAAACATGCATTTTTGTGATTCTGTGATAATCACATGTGAACAACTGCGTAGCTACCAACCAAGTTCACAGCCTGCAGCCCCCTGTGCGTCTTTCCATTGCTACCCATTTTGCTATTTAATTGTCAAGACGTCTTGTATCATTTTGATTTTTTTATATTCCACCTCTACTACTTTCTTTTGTATTAAACAAGCATTTCTACTTTAAAAAAAAAAGTTGTTTTAAAAAAACCTTTATTTTGTACTGGTTAGCAAATAATTAACAAATAATATTGTGATAGTTTCAGCTGCACACAGCAAAGGGACTCAGCCATACATATACATGTATCCATTCTCCCCCTAACTCCCCTCCCATCCAGGGCACCACATAACGTGTATCTTCCTTTTTTTAACCTAAACATTATAATTGTGATGTAAATATTTTGCATGCTGCTAGGATGTCTTCATTATGTTTTTATTGGCTGCATAATGGTCCATCCAGTGGGCATACCAAAGTGTACCTAACTCTACCACTGGAAGATGTTGAGGTTGTTTTGGAATGGTCTTGTATGCTGCTAAGTCGCTTCAGTCGTGTCCGACGCTGTGCGACACCATAGACGACAGCCCACTAGGCCCCGACGTCCCTGGGATTCTCCAGGCAAGAACACTGGAGTGGGTTGCCATTTCCTCCTCCAATGCATGAAAGTGAAAAGTGAAAGTGAAGTCGCTCAGTTGTGTCCAGCTCTTAGCGACCCCATCGACTGCAGCTTACCAGGCTCCTCCATCCATGGGATTTTCCAGGCGAGAGTACTGGAGTGGGGTGCCATTGCTTTCTCCGTAGTCTTGTATATAATGCTGCAATGAACATCTTATTAGATTAAGTTCAGTGTGCATCTCAGATTATTTTCTCCAGGACCATGTCCCATCTGTGGAATGATGCAGCTAGAAAGTACACACCTTTTTAAGGCACTTGGTTATCTCTATCAAATCATAGTCCACGTGGGTCAGGCTTATTTAGGATTCTCTCTGGCAATGTGTAAGGGTCTCAGCTTAACAGACTCACTGGTGGGATGGGCTGTGAACTGGCCACTCACAGGAAGGGACTTGGCCAGCAGAGAATAACAGAATCTTGGGTGCAAGGAGTCTTGGATTCTCCATCCCAGCTTCTCTGCTCATCAGCCAAGTGTGAGGCTTCACTACTCAAATCATCCCCCTTCACTTAAAGGGCTTAAATTTCCTGACATGTGAAATAAAGAGAAAAAACCTCCCTGGTCTGTGGGATCCTTCACCATCAAGCATCCCAAGATCCCATGTGAAAACTCTGTTCTTATTGTGGGAATGTGAACTGGTTCAGCTCTTATGGAAAACTGCATGGGGAGCCCTCAGAAAATTAAACAAGACAATCGTGTGGTCCAGCAAGCTCTCTGTTGTTCAGTCACTCAGTCATGTCTGACTCTTTGCAAGCCCACTGACTACAGCATGCTAGGCTTCCCTGTCCCTTGCCGTCTCCCAGAGTTTGCCCAAGTTCGTATCCATTGAGTCATGAACATGACTGAACATGAACATCCAACCATCTCATCTCTGCCATCTTCTCCTTTTGCCTTCAGTCTTTCCCAGCATCAGGGTCTTTTGCAGTGAGTAGGCTGTTTGCATCAGGTGGCCAAAGTATTGGCAAACCTTCTACTGAACATATATTCAAAGGAAATTAAATTTAAAGAGAACAAGCTTGTGAATTCCCTGGTGGTCCAGTGGTTAAGACTTGGTACTTTCCCTGCTGTGGACCAGAGTTCAATCCCTGGTCAGGGAACTAAAATCCCATAAGCTGCACAGTGTAGCAAAAAAAAAAAAAAAAACAAAAAAACCAGAAAACCCCCAAAACAAACAAAATAAAACCAAAGGAAAGGAAATGGCAGTCTTGAGAAATATCTGCACACTGGTGCTCATTGCAGCATTATTCACGGTAGCTAAAGCATAGTAACAACCTAAGTGTCCATCGGGGAAGGCAATGGCACCCCACCCCAGTACTTTTGCCTGGAAAATCCCATGGACAGAGGATCCTGGTAGGCTCCAGTCCATGGGGTCGCTAAGAGTCGGACACGACTGAGTGACTTCCCTTTCACTTTTCACTTTCATGCATTGGAGAAGCAAATGGCAACCCACTCCAGTATTCTTGCCTGGAGAATCCCAGGGACGGGGGAGCCTGGTGAGCTTCTGTCTATGGGGTCACACAGAGTCGGACACGACTGAAGCAACTTAGCAGCAGCAGCAGCAAGTGTCCATCAGTGGATGAATAGATAAGGAAAATGCCATGTATATACAATGAGATATCATTCAGCCATGGAAAGAAGAAAATTCTGCCATTTGTAACAACATGAATGAACCTGGAGGACATTATGCTGAAATAGGCCAATCACAGAAAAATAAATACTACATGATCTCACTTATATGTGGAACCTAAAAAAAGTCTAACTCATAGAACCAGAGAGTATGATGGTGGTTACCAGGAGCTGGGGGTTGACAGTGGAGTGGAAAAAGTAGGGAAACGAACAAACTTTCGTAAGTTCTGGAGAAGTCTAACATACAGTCTAGTGACTATAGTTAATAACACTGTATTGTCTACTAGAAATTTGCTAAAAGAGTAGATCTTAAGTTCTCTTAGCACATCAAAATAAAGTAACTGTGTGAGATGATGGGTGTGTAAATTAATTGTGAGAATCATTTCACAATGTCTATGTATGTCAGACTATCATGTTGTACGCCTTAAACATATACAGTTTTCATTTGTCAATTATACCTCAATAAAGCTGGAAAAAATTTAAAAATTAAAAAAATGTAAAAATAAAATAAAACTTGTGTTTTACATGTCCTTCTAACTCCTGTGTTTCTTTTAACAGACATCATGGTTGACACACCAGATGAGCAGTCCATCGTAACTTACGTGGCTCAGTTTCTAGAACATTTCCCGGAGTTGGAAGCCGTATGTCTGTTTTCCTTACTTATAATTCAGAAAAAACTGTACATTTCCATCATGAGATGATGAGTTCTGACCGTGAGATGAAGCTGATGTTTGAGCTGTGTGGCTGCTGTAACAATTGAATCTCGATCTCACGTGCCTTGCCACATTTTAATTTCAAAATCATAGCTAACGTGTGCACCGTTAAAAAGCAGAATGGGAAGTCAGGCACACCTTTCACAAACCTCTCCCCAACCCATACTTTTAAGATGCCTGCTTGTTATATGAATCAGCTACTTGATTTTCTAGATGTGAGATGGGACTTTTTAGCAGTCTACCAGATTTTATCAGTGTAAAAAAATTTTAAAGACAATGACCAAGCACACATTTTTCATTTTTAGAATCTGAGCATACTTGGTGACTGATTTTTTAGCACAAAATCAGACCTTTTAGAAGTTGTCAAGACTCGGTTGAACCTCCAGCCAACCCATCCACAAGCCTGGGATTATAATAATAACTGTCTCAACAGCAACAACAGTCCTTTATTTACTTTATTGAAAAATTACTTTATTGAAACACCCATGGCTGGCTCAGGGAAGCTTAACAGTAAATGAGATGGATGAGATCCCCGACATTGTGTAGCTTTGTTCTAATAGAGGAAACAGGTGACAAGTCAACAAACACATTATTGTTTCAAGAAGTTAGAAATACTAGACTCCCCCCTACCCCGCCAAAAAAAAAAAAAAAAAAAAAAAATCGTACAGAACTAATACTCACAGGAGGGACAGGCTACTCTTTTAGCCGGAGGCTTGTCAGGTCGGCATCCTGTGTGTCTCTGGGCTGACTGCCACCCCTGCAATCCCACTTGACTCTGAATCATGATTTTCATTTTGTAGAAGAGAAAACGGATGCTCAAAGAGGCTTAAAGACCTCTCCAGGGTTGCCCAGCTGCCAAGCGCAGAGCTGGGGTTTCATCTCAGTTCTCTGTGGTTCCAAAGCTCAGGCATTTAGATTCCTTACAACATATGGCTGAAACTGAGACCCTATTTTGCACAACTCAGAAGAGCCAGGCTGGATCCTCTCCAGGCTTCCTATGTGTGTGTTTCCCATCTGTTTCTGGACCACAGATCACTTTCCAGGGTGCTTTAGAAGCTGGCATTCCATGGGCTGGAATGTCAGCTCTGCCACTTGAAGCTTTGTGACCTTGAGCTGTTTACTTAATCTCTCTGATACCTGTCTGTATGAGATGCCATCTGTAAAATGGAAATATGGCCCACATTTTCAGGGTTATATGAAGAGTAAATAGATATTGTAAAGTCCTATTGGCACAACAGTTGATGTTCAGAAAATGGAGATATTAATGTCATTCTTTAATTTACTCTTCATTATGAAATTCAGAAATACTAGGGACTTGGGCTTTTATTAGCCCTGAGCTCTTCAACCTAGGCAGATTTTGAAATCACCTAAAATTTATGATGTGTGTGTGAGTCAAGGTCATAGCTTGGATTCAGCAAATCTGACACTTGAATCTCCCCAGTGCTGGGGTCAGAGACTGGGGCTGGGGAAGGAGGGGTCAAGCAAGATAGAACACATGGGGAAAGTCCCCCTGACCCACACAGCACAGGGCATCCCCTCAGAACAGTCTGTTTGCATCCCTAGGGGATACAGATGAGGCATCCCAGCTGATCTAGACTCCTGTCGAACCATTGTTTTTTTAAGTTTAGTAATTCAGCTGACTGTAGTACACTTTAATAAATATTCATTAAGCCCTGGTCATGTGCCAGACCCTGTGCCTGGCTTTATGCCCTGACATATGGTTTATTTGGGTAAATGTACCATATGCATTTGAAAAAATGTGTCTTGTACAGTGAAAGCATCAGTAGTCAATTAGGTTGAGTTGGTTAATATGCTGTTCTAATACTCTAGAGAGGTGCCCATTTTTTTTCTTTTCCTATCAATGAGTGTGAGGGAGAAAAGTTAAAACTCTCTAACTTATGATTGTGACTTGATTGTTCTTAGTTCTGTCAGATTTTGCTTTGTGTGTGTGGAAGCTATGCCATAAATGCATATACGTTAAGGATTGTTGTTTCTCTTTGAGGTCGTCATTTTATTTTTGTTTTATTTCATCATGGAGTAAATTTGATAGGAATATAGAAACTATCATAAGTTAGTATTTGTATGATTTATCATTTTCTATTAATATCTTTCTCCTTTCAGTGTACGTGTGCTTATATTTAAAGCATGCTTCTTGTAAAAATACCTTAGTGTTGGGTCTTGTTTTTTATCCATTTTGACAAGAATTATTAGCGTGTCACTTTATTAGTGTATTTTTTGCCCGTTTACATAGATGTAATCTACCGTCGTATTGTTGTTTTCCACTGGTCCTGTCTGTTCTACGCTGCTTTGTTCTTCCTTTCTCATTTTTTTTGGATTGTTCAATTGTTTTTTGGTTTCCATTTTATCTCCTCTGTTGGCTTTTTAGCCACATCTGTTTGTTTTATCTTTTTAGTAGTTTTCCTAGGGATTATAATACTCACCTTGAACATACCTCAATCTACCTTGGATTACTATTAGGTAACTTTAATTTTTTAACTTGGCTGCATCAGGATCTTCCCTGCATCTTGAGGGATCCTTTGTTGTGGTGCACGGACTCTAGTGGTGATGTGCAGGCTCCGTAGTTGTGGCACACGGGCTCTCGAGTTGTGGCACACGGGCTCTCGAGTTGTGGCACACGGGCTCTCTGGTTGTGGCACACGGGCTCTCGGGTTGTGGCACACGGGCTCTCGAGTTGTGGCACACGGGCTCTCGAGTTGTGCACACGGGCTCTCGAGTTGTGGCACACGGGCTCTCGAGTTGTGGCACACGGGCTCTCTGGTTGTGGCACACAGGCTCTCGGGTTGTGGCACACGGGCTCTCGAGTTGTGGCACACGGGCTCTCGAGTTGTGCACACGGGCTCTCGAGTTGTGGCACACGGGCTCTCGAGTTGTGCACACGGGCTCTCTGGTTGTGGCACACGGGCTCTCTGGTTGTGGCACACGGGCTCTCTGGTTGTGGCACACGGGCTCTCGAGTTGTGCACACAGCCTCTTGAGTTGTGGCACACGGGCTCTGGTCCGGTTGTGGCACACGGGCTCTCGAGTTGTGCACACAGCCTCTTGCCTCTCCGGGTCTGTGCACACGGCCTCTCGAGTTGTGGCACACGGCCTCTCAAGGTGGGGGTTGTGGCACACGGGCTCTCGAGTTGTGGCACACGGGCTCTCGGGTTGTGGCACACAGGCTCTCGGGTTGTGGCACACGGGCTCTCGGGTTGTGCACACGGGCTCTCTAGTTGTGCACACGGGCTCTCGAGTTGTGGCACATGGGCTCTCAAGTTGTGGCACACAGGCTCTCGAGTTGTGCACACGGCCTCTCTAATTGTGGCACACGGGCTCTCGAGTTGTGGCACACGGGCTCTCTAGTTGTGGCACACAGGCTCCAGAGCACACGGGCTCAGTAGTGGTGGCTTGCACGCTTAGTTGCCCCTCAGCTTGTGGGATCTTAGTTGCCTGACCAGGGATTGAACTCACATCCCCTGCATTACAAGGCAGATTCTTAACCTCTGGATCCCCAGAGAAGTCCCTCACTGTACAGTTTTAAATAGGTATGTGTTTTATATATTTTGGTATATGCGGCTGTTTGGTCCAACTCACTTTTCTTCTCCCTTCCTTTTGCTATTATTGTCATTTGCTTTGCTTCTGTGTACCTTGATTTGCCATGGTTTGTTATTATTTTTGCTGTAAGCAGGAGACTTTTTAAGAAAACTTTTAAGATTGTCTTTTATATCAATTATACATTTACTGTTTTAAGTACTTCTCATTCCCCTATTCCAGATCCAGGCTTTCACCTGTCATTGTTTCCTTTCAGCCTGAAGAGTGACCTTCGTGTTCCTTGAGGTGTAGGTTAGACAGTTGTTTACAGTCTTTATGCTTATTCTAACCCTGGGTTATCTTTGGGTCTGCTTCTAATGACTAATGTTTATCTTGATTATGCATCTCTTTGTTTGCTTCTTTGTATCTTTTTAAAAAATTTTATTAATAATTTATTGTCCATAAGAAAGACTGGTTACTGGTAGTTTTCAGTAAAAACCTTTACAAGACCTTGCATCACAAATATACAGACACTATAAAAGTTGTGTCGCGCTGGTTTTGGTTCTAAACGATTCTGCAGAAGGTCTTCATTACACTTTCCAATAATGAAAAATGTTTATAATCCTAAAATACAGTAACCCATTTATTTACGACATGTTCATGGATCAGATCTGTCCTCATCCTATGTACAGCTGGAAATGAATGACTATACTGACATGTATGAATGAAATGTCCTGCTTCAGTTGAAAAGGACAAAGTGAAACCCTGGTTATATTAAGAAAAAAAAATCAGGGTGCTAGGTAATTTTCATTTTATGCCATATCTGATATGTGATGAGGCACATGATATTTCCCCCACCCCCACCCCCAGAGAATGTAACCCTTTCCCAAACAAGGACCTATGACCAGGAGCTGACCATTTTGACCTTCTCAGAACTTGATAAGTCTCTGTTGCAGTTTTATTTAATTTCAGCTGTCTGGTTTCAACTAGTTTTAGAATGAGACCAATCTACTCTCCCCACCAGTACATTGGGAGCCAAGCACTGCAGAATCACCGAGATTGCTCTCTACTCTCAGCCCTGCTCTCAGCTGCATCTTTTTTTTTTTAAGTTGAAATATAATTGCTTTACAATGCTATGTTAGTTTCTGCTATATGGCAAAGTGATTCAGTTATATATGCATATGGATCTCTGTACATACATATTCTTTAAATTCTTCGCCATTATGGTTCATTACAAGATACTGTAGTTCCCTATATTAAGTGCTATAAAGTAGATCCTGTTGCTTGTCTATTTTATATATAGTAGTTTGTATCTGCTAATGCTAAATTCCTAATTTATCCCTCCCCCACTTTCCTCTCTGGAAGCCACGAGTTTGTTTTCTGTGGGTGTGGGTCTCTTTCTGATTTGTAAATAAGTAAATTTATGTAACATTTGAGATTACACATATAAGTGGTGTCATATGGTATTTGTCTTGCTCTGCCTTTGCTTAATGTGATAATGTCTAGGTCCATTCATGTTGCTGCAGATAGCATTATGTCATTTGTTTCTATGGCTGAGTAGTACTCCATTTTATAGATGCACCACATCTGCTTTATCCATTCATCTGTCTATGGACACTTAGGCTGCTTCTGCGTCTTGGCTTCTGTAAATAGTTCAGCCGCCCTGTGCTCAACAGGAGTCCCTGTGTGGGAAGACTAGTAAATGAAGAGACGTGGTTTTTCGTGTTTGAGGCCCTTCCGGATTCAATCTCTCACACCAGCCTGACAATCAGTAAAGATTTAGCTGCTCTTTCCTTATCTTAGGTGGGTTCACTTCTCAGTCCGTACCCAGACTAGGCAGTGGCCCACAGGTATGAGGTCTCCGATAATCTCCTCGCTTAGAAAGGGCCCATCCTTCTCCAGAGTGCAGTTCATTGAGATGTCTTTGCAGTCATAGCTTCGAAAATGACCTTCTCTTTAATTTAGCTGACATCTTTAATTTAGTTTTCACATTTCAGCAGGAACAACAGTCGTTTGCCCATCTACAACACTTCCATTCATTCTGAAGCGCTCTTGCTGGTTTTTGTGTTTTGAGAGGGCACTCTCTGTGGCACTTAGACACCGCTAATTTCATGGTGCCCTGTGTTTCTTGGTAGGAGGATTTTGTGGATTCTGACAAAGAAGCCCCTATCGAATCCACCTTCGTTCGCATCAAAGAAACCCCTTCGGAACAGGAGAGTGCCATCTTCCTTCTGACCGAGGACGGAGAGCGAGCCTACACCATCAACCATGAGGCCAGCCACCCGCCTCCCTCCAAAGTCTTCGTCTGTGACAAGCCTGAGGATGCAGAGGAGCCCTGGCTGGGTGGCGTTTCCAGCCAGGAGCTGGTGGACAGCTCCTCCGAGTTCATGAACCAGATCATCGAGCAGGTTCTCCAAGGGATCCCGGAGAAGCTCAACACCAGTGAACCGGCTCCAGAATCTTCCATCCTATCATCCCGAAAGGACAGCCGGAGGTCCAACTCTCTGCCAGTCAAGAAGACGGTGCACTTTGAGGCCGACACCTACAAGGATGCCTCCTGCAGTCAGGAACCTTTCTACAGTGCAGACCTGCGCTTCAAAGGGAGCCCCGGAGAGACCAAGGAGTCGTCCAAGCAGGATGAACAGGTCTTGGCAGCTGACGCTGCTGAAGAAACACCGAAACGAGAGGCGCCAGAGATCCTGGAAGCAGCCTCCGACGAGGTCCCTGGCAACGTGTCCTCAGTGGATGGTGAGATCAGTCATCCTCCGACTACCTGGACCTCTCCCCCTTGGAATGGGGCATCGGAGAGGGCATCCAGCCCTGGGGATGAAGGCCATCTCCCCTCATCCCCGGGAGAGAACACTGTTATGGCCAATGCCTTGGAGATCAAGGTGAAGCTGCTGACGGTAGAAGCGATGGATAAAGATGACTATTTTGAAGCCATACCATTAAAAGCCTCAAAGTTTAACAGCGACCTCATCGATTTTGCCTCCACCAGCCAGGCTTTCAACGAGGTTCCTTCGCCTCATGATAAAAAACCTGCAGAGGAGGAGCTGTCTGAGGATCACCCTGAGAGACTGGGCAAACGGAGAGGGAAATCTGCCCACAAGAAGACAGATTCGGATGAGGCTCCAGCGAAGCTCGACCAACCTGACCCTCACCAGGACCCTGGAGACCAAGACCAAGGCTATTCTTTGGCCCCCGAGGAAGCCCTGGTGGATAAAAAGCCAGAGGTGTATGAGAAGGCCAAGCGCAAGTCCTTCCGACGCCACCGTCGGGGTGAGGAGGAAGGGGAAGCAGAGTGCCTCCGGGGGCTCGGGGGAGAATTGCCTTCCAACCCGCCGAGCAGCAGCGTCAGCTTGGAGACCCTCCGCAGCCCCAGCGAGGAGGGCCTGGACTTCAAGCCGTCTCCCCCACTCTCCAAGATTTCCGTCATCCCCCATGACCTTTTTTACTACCCTCATTACGAGGTGCCCCTGGCGGCGGTTTTGGAGGCTTACGCGGAAGGCTCGGAGGATTTGAAAAATGAAGAGATGGACCTGGAAGAACCGGAGGGCTATCTGCTGGACCTGGGGGCAAGGGAGGATGAGGCCGAGGAGGCCGAGGCCTCCCAGAGCAGCTTCAGCTTCTCCGGGCTGGGTGAGGACCTCCCCCAGGCCAGCATCACAGAGGATGCCAGTCCCGCCTCGGAACCCTCTCCCCAACCCTCACCTGAGGAACACCAGCAAAGGGAGGCCAAAGACAGCGTCCCCGTGCAGGGCCATCAGGTATGTGACTATGGAGTTTGGAACCCTGCGTGGGGAATTCTGTGTTTCTCCCCAAATCCCCTTGTGCGTGGTAAGTCGCTTCAATCGGGTCCTACCCTGTGTGACCCTATGGGCTGTAGCCTGCCGAGCAGCTCTGTCCATGGGATTCTCCAGGCAAGAATACTGGAGTGGGTTGCCATTTCCTTCTCCTAAACTCCCCTTCTTCCTCCATAAAACAGAGAAATGCAGCTTCCCACACAGGCATCCCAGGTCTAAAATTTAGGCAGAAATTCACTCCAGGCCCAGGCAAAGGGCCAGGTGAATGCCTGAGAGGGACACTGGTCCAGTTTGGCACCCTGGGCACCTTGCTGGCCTCCCCGTAGTCCTGGCCCTGCCCACAGGCTGCCTGGGAGATCAGCTGAGGTCATGCTTGGTGGCAGTGGGGGAGTTCCAGCGTAGTGATGGCAGAAATCATTTTCATTAGGGATCACAGCTCCGCCTCTCCTGCACTGAGTCAGCTGCAGCCCCTCCTCCTCCAGCAGCTGGGAAAACCAAGCCAGACCTCACACTGGACCCCAGCCTTGATGTTTCAAGGCCTGTTATCTGTTTGGCAGAATAGTTTGGCTCCTGCTGTTAGAAGTGGGTTGTATAAACAGGGCCAGGGAGGGACATGCACATCTGAGCTGGAGCAGCCAGGCGCATGCTGTCTGCCATCTCGAGTCTGCCTTCACCTGGCCCAGCAGCTCTAGAGGGGCCCCCAGAGTGAGCAGTGAGAGGGTGTGGGGTCCTCTTACCCGCCTGCCCCTCCAGACACGGCTGCCTCTTCCCCGCCTCCCAGACGCTCCTTTGCCTCCAGGCTTTGCTGGAGTTGCTCCTCTATCTGGAGGCCTTTGCCTACCGTCTGCTTGTGTGTGTATGTGTGTGTGTGTGTGTGTGTGTGTGTTCGCATCCTCAGTTGCTGAGTCATGTCGGACTCTTTTCGAGTCTCATGGGTCGTGATTTTCTCTCCCAGTAAAGAGGGAGCATTTGTGTATTCATCTCTGGGCTCCAGAGGCCAGCCCAACAGGGCCTGCAAAGCCTCAGTCAACGTACACCGAATGGCAGTTTGGGGTGTCCTGTGAGGACAGGTAAATTAAACCCTGAGCTGATGGAGAGTCAAGGCAGGATCCAGTGAGGGCCCAGAGGTGCTCAGAGGAACAAGAAAGCCTTGCCCTCCGGGGAGGCTGCGGAAAGAGAATCTGCTGCTGCTGCTGCTACGTCGCTTCAGTCGTGTCCGACTCTGTGCGACCCCATAGATGGCAGCCCACCAGGCTCCCCTGTCCCTGGGGTTCTCCACACAAGAACACTGGAGTGGGTTGCCATTTCCTTCTCCAATGCATGAAAGGGAAAAGTGAAAGTGAAGTCTCTCAGTTGTGTCCAACTCTTAGTGACCCCATGGACTGCAGCCTACCAGGCTTCTCCATCCATGGGATTTTCCAGGCAAGAGTACTGGAGTGGGGTGCCATTGCCTTCTCTGAAAGGGAATCTGAGTAACCTTAAAACACGTTTAGGGGGTTTCCTTGTTGGCTCAGCGGTAAAGAACCTGCCTGCAATGCAGGAGACCTGGGTTCGATCCCTGGGTCAGGAACATCTGGAGGAGGACACGCAACTCACCCCAGTATTCTTGCCTGGAGAATCCCATGGACAGAGAAGAGCCTGGTGGGCTACAGTCCACAGGGTCGCACAGAGTTGAGCACCACTGAAGTGGTTGAGCACGTGTGCATGCAGAAGACATTTAGGGGACTCTCCTGGTGGTCCAGTGGCTGGAACTCCAAGCTCCCAGTGCAAGGGGCCCAGTTTCCATCCCTGGTCAGGGAACTAGATCCCACATGCCACAACTAAAAGTTCGTATGGTGCAACTAAAGATATCGTGTTCTACAACTAAGGCCCAGAGCAGCCAAATCGATGAATTAATTAATTTTTAAAAACCAGACGTTTAGGGTTTAGATGGGCCAGAAGTGACAGCGTCATTTGTGGCTTTGCCAACTCCGGACATGGAGGAGAGCCCCTGCCTGAACACTGGGGGTGGAGCAGGGCTCTCTGGCCCTGACGGCGTAGACTAAGCCAAGCATGGCCCGACCAGTTCTTTGGGGCTGAGCACCCACTCTCTGGCTTTGGCTGGAGAAGAGGGCTGGGTGGCTCATAGGTGCCAGCAACCTCCCTGCCACTGTTCTGCCTTGGGGAGAGGAGCCCAGTCCTGCCTTCCTGCCCCTCCTCAGCTGTCTGCTGTCTGTCAGAGCAGGAGACCCCAAAAATCCTGCAGGGTAGGAAATGCCCCTCAGTAGGTCTCAGGGTCCCCAGGTTGGAGATGACAACAGCAACTGGTATGATTCTCTGAACCGTTAGAGGCTGAAAATTTCTTTTAGGGCAAAAGAAAGGGGACCAAGTGGGTCGTGAGGAGAGGGCCTGAGTTGCCTCTCTGCCCCTCTGTGTCACTATAAAATGGCTAATGAGGGGACATCCCTGGCCGTCCAGTAGTTAAGAATCTGAGCTTCCAGTGCAAGGGGTGTGTGTTCAGTCCCTGGTCGGGGAACTAAGATCCCACAGCCTTGTGGCATGGCCAAGAAAATTAAAAAAAAAAAAAAAAAGTTGGAAAATGATTAATGAGCACCTCAGTCTCCTCCCCAGTGCCTGAGAGTGGACGTGTAGATGAGGCACTTCAGTCTTCTGCTTCCAAAGGCAGGCTTTGCGCCTGTGTACGTAGCCAGCATGCGGACAGATGGTTTGGGACAAGGTTGGAAGAGCCCTGGACTGGGAAGGGCTTGGGGAGATGTAGGTTTGCATCTGTTTTATGCTAAGCTGCAGGAGAGCTTGGGGAGAGCTTGCATTTCTGGGTTCTGGGGTGGGCACCCGCCCGCATCGCTCATCACTGGGCTACTTCCTCCGGTGCTCACCCGTCCAACCAGCAGGTGCCCCCTCCTCCCAAACACACCTTGTAATTGGCTCCCAAGGGTATGTAGCCCAGGCCTTGATACCAGTGAGTGAGCAGGGCCGGGGGAGGGGATGCGGTGAGGCCCAGGATGACAGGTGAGGTCTGGGTGTCGTGTTTCCTGACAAAGAAGATGACATGGATGGAGAATTTCTCCCATACCAGGCCTTCCTTTAAAAGAAAAGAAAAAAACTATCTTCTAAACGGACTAGAAAATGGCAAGTTCTGGCTTCTAGTCTTTAAAAAAATCAGTCCTCTCCTCATCTCACCTTTCAGAAAGGTAGCATTTGCTCACTGATGATGGAGGAGGAACTGGTGTTTCAGCTTCCTGAGAGTGGGTTTAATTTCTGCAAGGAGCTTTGTTCTCCATGGCCACTCTGATCCTCTTATTAGAATACCTGTTGAGCAAGTTTTTCCAGCCCCTGTCGGAATTCTTGAGAGGTATCACCAACAGTTCCCACACTTCTAAATTTCATGTGAGAAAGCTTGGTGGGGTTGAAGGTCAAAGAATCTTTCTTATTATGTAAATGCAACGGAGGTTGCGCTGCCATCCGCCTTTGGCTAAAAGCACAGCGAAGACTTATCTCCTCAAACACAGGGGCCACCTTTACAACCCTTGGCTCACGTGGCCTCCAGTAGGCATTCTTCTGTTTAAGTGGATGATAGTTGTGTGAGGGGTCTAGCCATTGCCCACTGTGGGGGACATCATTTATAGGAACCACAGTGGTATAAGCACTTTATCAGAGGCTGATAATTATTATACCCATTTGACAGACAGAGAAACTGAGGATCAAGGGGATCGAGTCAGCTACTCAAGGTCAGATAACTGACTTAGCCAAGATTTGAAACAAGGTCTTACTGACTGGAAAACCCATGCTGTTTTGATCCATCAGTCTGGAGCGTTTGGAACTCTGCACAGGGAGCAGGAATTCTGGCGGGCTTCTCCTCCACACTGGGCTGTGCTGGAAGGACCCCATGGGAGTGACAGGATTGGAGAGGGCACCTTAGCTGGGCCTTGGAGTGAAGGTGGAGGAGGTCGCTGCTGGGTGGTGTCACGCACTCCACGTCACGGCATAAAATGCTGACTTGTATTTGGTTGTCTTGTCCTTCACCAGGAATCCCCAAACTCGGAAAACTTAGCCAGCCCCTTAGAGGAAAAGGTAATGAAAGAATCGATCAGCAGTAAAAAAAAAGGAGAAAAGGAAACATGTGGACCACGTAGAAAGCTCAATATTTGTAGCACCTGGAACTGTTCGCTCCTCAGATGACCTGGAAGAAGACACCGGTGACCACAAAGTCCTTTCCAGGTATTTTATTAACATCTTCTCGCCCCAGAGCCCCTGCCTGGGGAGCTACTCTCTATTCTCATCCCATTTCCAGTTTCTGATTGGATGGGGATGCGGGGGCAGGGCTGGACAGCAAGGGAAACAGATTCAGACAAAGCGCTCCTTCTCCATACCTGGGCTCCCCCAAGGACCTCCCCACAAAACCAGGAGGACCTGCACCTCACCCTCTCTTCTCACCCTCAGCAGCTCTGGGTGGAAATGGGCAGCAAGCAGAGAGATGGCTGAACCGTAGGTAGGGGTGGGGATGAGAGGTAATAGACTTGACCCTGCCACCCTTAGTCCATGATAAGTACCAGTCAGTGTAGGTAGAGACCAAACTTAGCCGTTTAGGAGCATCTTACAGAATCAGAAGGGATGTACTGTATATGCGTGGAGGGAACCATTTATCACTGTTGCATGGAAGCTGGAAGTTTGGGTCCAAGGCAGTAAGGATGGTCGATTTACCCGAGGGGAGGAGGAGGCATGCAGGATAATGAAGTTAAACTGCTAGGAAGCCGGTAGCACACATCTGCTCTGTCACTCCGAGGGCGCTGGATGGCCTGGATTATTCCCAGGGAAAATGTTTAACTGCTGAATGTCAGAAGACCCTGGTCTCTCCCCATCATCACTCATCATCACATTTGCCATCAGCTTGTACCAGCCCTTGTGTATTCAGGTATTTCCCTTACATTGGTTCATCATTCTCGTGGACACCCCGATAGGCAGGCAGGTGCGACTGTGCATCATTAGGAAGCTTGTGGGGTACCTCCCAGCTTAGGAGATGCCAGAGCTGGGGTCTTAGACCCAGACCTGTCAGAAGCCCTCGCTCCTTCTGTGACACCATGTTGCCTGTGCTGGGTGAGCCGTGCTGGCCGCAGAGGGAAATGATTGAGATAATCATTGGGGGAGTGAGGGGGTCTTGAAGCCCATACAGGGAGAGCCACGGGGTGGGGGTGTCCAGTGCCCTGCTTCCTACCTCCCCTCCACCTGGCTCCCATGTTGGGTTTTGGGGGACAGAGAGCAGATGGGAGTCCATGGGAGGAGACACAAGGCACAGTGGGAGGCAGCTGCCAACTTAGCCTGTGACTCTAAGTCCTTCTCCCTGCCCTTCGCCGTGACTGGCCAGCAAACGTCTATGTCTCCTGTGTGGCTGGACCTGATCCTGCTCTAAATGCAGATGAGCACTCCCGTGCAGGTGGTCCGGGGCTGACATCTACTCCACCCCAACTTGGGAGGGGCCACTAGTCAGATGCCAGACTGCCCCCCTTCTCCCTAAGCAGGTCAGGCCTTAGCAGTCTTTGAGCCATCATGTATGTGTGATGGAGCCCGCTAGACTTGGGGACTCTGGAAGAGGCCAGCTCTGCCCTCCAGGAGCCCCCAGCTGGAAGGAGACAGGGAGTGCTCCATCTATCCTGCTGGGACTGGGTGGGCACCTTGGGTGTGAGAGGCAAGTAGGGATTTATTATGAGACCTCAGAGGGGCCAGAGAGGGTCAGAGCAGCCTAGGTGCTGAGAGATCATTTGAATTCAGCATCAACGGATGAGCAGGACTTGCATTTGGGAGAGGGAGAGAGATGTTCCAGGTGGGACAAACAGCCTGAGCAACAACTGGCACTTGGTAGGCATCTCAGGAAGTATTCATCGAATGGGAGGGGGCGGGAGGAGACACAAGGGAGCCTGGGGGTGGGGAGGAAGCAAGCACCTTGGGTCCATCCCTCTTCGTCAGAAGGACCAGCAAAACCCACCCCGTGGAGATGGGACTGGGGGAGGGATAGAGAAAAGTAAACCAATATTTCAGTGTCTGTTAGCATGAGGCCGGGCTGACCTTTTCATGCCAAGGTGTTACTCTGATCTCTCAGCTCCTCCATCCCATCTCACTTAAGCAAAGCTGTAACTGTGGTGCAGCGTTTTAGCCAAGGTGGAAGCTAAATCACTAATGTCATCAGATAACGTGGAGGGGCGCTCATGCGCATGAAGGAACTTGGACCCCCGACGCCATCCTGTGCTCAGGGCCATCTCACCTGCCCCCCTACACACCCCGCCCCGAGCCTGACTCCAGAGCACTGATCAGAGAGGTCATTGCCTGGCTGAGGCTTAGGAAAGGGACAGAGCCCTGGGCATCTATCTCTCTGCTCAGGGACGGCACAGGGTGTTTCCCTGGCTGTCAGTCACCCCCGTGGCTCCCCGTTGGTCTAGGCAGAAAGTCCGCTCTCCCAGAGCCTGCAGGACCCCTTGTGGCCTCATCTCTGTCCACCCTCGGTCACCCTCTTCCCCATCCCCAGCGCACCAATCACCCTGGGCTTAGTTGAGGTCCTGGAATGCCCCCAGCCAATCTCCTTCACCTTTCAGGACCCTCTGTCCCCTGCCTGTCTCCTGTCTTGCTCCCTTGTGGCTCAGCTCCACTACCACTTCCTCCAGGCAGCCCTCTTGGATTCCTCCAGGCTATTTTTGATACCCCTTTATATGTTCTCTTAGCTTCTATTCTTTTTCTTCACAGCATTGATCAAAGCAGTCATTTCTATAATAATATGTGGAAGGACGTATTTATCATCTACTCCCCCCTAGATTGTCAGCCAGCTGCAGCCAGCTAGGACCAGTATGGTCCTAGCATTTACCGCAGCACCTGGCTTGCATTTGGCATTCAAGGAATAAAAGTTCTTTGTGGGGGGCAGGAGATACGGAATGATAAGGAGTGGGCATGCTCTCTCAGTTCAATGTGGGCTCCTGGAGGAGTGGGTTCTTTGTTTGTTTTTTCTGTTGGTGCATTTTGTTTCATTTCTGTGCTGTGATACCAGCCAGGAGAAACTAACACAGACTTTGAATTGAGGATGAAGACTGAAGTTTCCCTAGGCCTAGCCCCACACCTGGGACATAGAAGGTGCTCAAAACCTGTTAGCTGGAAACGTGCCACCCGCAGAAAGGGAAGAGCTTGGTGATGTTTAGGGGACAGCCGTGAGCGGTAATAGCAAGGCTGACGATAATGGGACTAAACTCTTCCCTGGACCCCACAAGGCCATATAGTAGGTCTGCTTTGAGGAAACTGATGGGATGGTCTCTATATCAGGCCAGTCCACATCCAACACCTCATTCTTCTGTTGAGCAGCGAGACTGGACCACTTTGACCTACAGAATGCTAGTATCCCTGACAGCTCCAAGAAGCAGACGGAGTGGGAATGATGATCCATTTCAGATCAGATCAGATCAGTCGCTCAGTCGTGTCCGACTCTTTGCGACCCCATGAACCGCAGCACACCAGGCCTCCCTGTCCATCACCAGCTCCCGGAGGTCACTCAGACTCGCATCCATCGAGTCAGTGATGCCATCCAGCCATCTCATCCTCTGTCGTCCCCTTCTCCTCCTGCCCTCAATCCCTCCCAGCATCAGAGTCTTCTCCAATGAGTCAACTCTTCGCATGAGGTGGCCCAAATACTGGAGTTTCAGCTTTAGCATCATTCCTTCCAAAGAAATCCCAGGGCTGATCTCCTTCAAAATGGACTGGTTGGATCTCCTTGCAGTCCAAGGGACTCTCAAGAGTCTTCTCCAACACCACAGTTCAAAAGCATCAATTCTTCGGCGTTCAGCCTTCCTCACGGTCCAGCTCTCACATCCATACATGACCACAGGAAAGACCATAGCCTTGACTAGGCGAACCTTTGTTGGTAAAGTAATGTCTCTGCTTTTGAATATGCTATCTAGGTTGGTCATAACTTTCCTTCCAAGGAGCAAGCGTCTTTTAATTTCATGGCTGCAGTCACCATCTGCAGTGATTTTGGAGCCCAGAAAAACAAAGTCTGACACTGTTTCCACTGTTTCTCCATCTATTTCCCATGCAGTTATGGGGCCAGATGCCATGATCTTCGTTTTCTGAATGTTGAGCTTTAAGCCAACCTTTTCACTCTCCACTTTCACTCTCATCAAGAGGCTTTTTAGCCCCTCTTCACTTTCTGCCATAAGGGTGGTGTCATCTGCATATCTGAGGTTATTGATATTTCTCCCGGCAATCTTGATTCCAACTTGTGTTTCTTCCAGTCCAGCATTTCTCATGATGTACTCTGCATATAAGTTAAATAAACATGGTGACAATATGCAGCCTTGACGTACTCCTTTTCCTATTTGGAACCAGTCTGTTGTTCCATGACCAGTTCTAACTGTTGCTTCCTGACCTGCATACAGATTTCTTAAGAGGCAGATCAGGTGGTCTGGTATTCCCATCTCTTTCAGAATTTTCCATAGTTTATTGTGATCCACACAGTCAAAGGCTTTGGCATAGTCAATAAAGCAGAAATAGATGTTTTTCTGGAACTCTCTTGCTTTTTCCATGATCCAGCGGATGTTGGCAATTTGATCTCTGGTTTCTCTGCCTTTTCTAAAACCAGCTTGAACATCAGGAAGTTCACAGTTCACATATTGCTGAAGCCTGGCTTGGAGAATTTTGAGCATTACTTTACTAGCGTGTGAGATGAGTGCAATTGTTCGGTAGTTTGAGCACTCCTTGGCATTGCCTTTCTTTGGGATTGGGATGAAAACTGACCTTTTCCAGTCCTGTGGCCACTGCTGAGTTTTCCAAATTTGCTGGCATATTGAGTGCAGCACTTTCACAGCATCATCATTCAGGACTTGGAATAGTTCCACTGGAATTCCATCACCTCCACTAGCTTTGTTCGTAGTGATGCTTTCTAAGGCCCATTTGACTTCACATTCCAAGATGTCTGGCTCTAGGTCAGTGATCACATCATCATGATTGTCTAGGTCTTGAAGCTCTTTTTTGTACAGTTCTTCTGTGTATTCTTGCCACCTCTTCTTAATATCTTCTTCTTCTGTTAGGTCCACACCATCTCTGTCCTTTATCGTGCCCATCTTTGCATGAAATGTTCCTTTGGTATCTCTGATTTTCTTGAAGAGATCCCTAGTCTTTCCCATTCTGTTGTTTTCCTCTATTTCTTTGCATTGATCACTGAAGAAGGCTTTCTTATCTCTTCTTGCTATTCTTTGGAACTCTGCATTTAGATGTTTATATCTTTCCTTTTCTCCTTTGCTTTTCGCTTCTCTTCTTTTCACAGCTATTTGTAAGGCCTCCCCAGACAGCCATTTTGCTTTTTTGCATTTCTTTTCCATGGGGATGGTCTTGATCCCTGTCTCCTGTACAATGTCACGAACCTCATTCCATAGTTCATCAGGCACTCTATCTATCAGATCTAGGCCCTTAAATCTATTTCTCACTTCCACTGTATAATCATAAGGGATTTGATTTAGGTCATACCTGAATGGTCTAGTAGTTTTCCCTACTTTCTTCAATTTCAGTCTGAATTTGGCAATAAGGAGTTCATGGTCCGAGCCACAGTCAGCTCCTGGTCTTGTTTTTGCTGATTGTATAGAGCTTCTCCATCTTTGGCTGCAAAGAATATAATCGATCTGATTTTGGTGTTGACCATCTGGTGATGTCCATGTATAGAGTCTTCTCTTGTGTTGTTGGAAGAGGGTATTTGTTATGACCAGTGCATTTTCTTGGCAAAACTCTATTAGTCTTTGCCCTGCTTCATTCCGTATTCCAAGGCCAAATTTGCCTGTTATTCCAGGTGTTTCTTGACTTCCTACTTTTGCATTCCAGTCCCCTATAATGAAAAGGACATCTTTTTTGGGTGTTAGTTCTAAAAGGTCTTGTAGGTCTTCATAGAACCTTTCAACTTCAGCTTCTTCGGCGTTACTGGTTGGGGCATAGACTTGGATTACTGTGACACTGAATGGTTTGCTTTGGATACGAACAGAGATCATTCTGTCATTTTTGAGATTGCATCCAAGTACTGCATTTCGGACTCTTTTGTTGACCATGATGGCCACTCCATTTCTTCTGAGGGATTCCTGCCCACAGTAGTAGATATAATGGTCATCTGAGTTAAATTCACCCATTCCAGTCCATTTTAGTTCGCTAATTCCTAGAATGTCGACATTCACTCTTGCCATCTCTTGTTTGACCACTTCCAATTTGCCTTGATTCATGGACCTGACGTTCCAGGTTCCTATGCAATATTGCTCTTTACAGCATCGGACTTTGCTTCTATCACCAGACACATCCACAGCTGGATATTCTTTTTGTTTTGGCTCCATCTTTTCATTCTTTCTGGAGTTATTTCTCCACTGATCTCCAGTAGCATATTGGGCCCTTACTGACCTAGGGAGTTTCTCTTTCATTATCCTATCATTTTGTCTTTTCATACTGTTCATGGGGTTCTCAAGGCAAGAATACTGAAGTGGTTTGCCATTCCCTTCTCCAGCGGACCACACCCTGTCATATCTCTCCACCATGACCCGCCCATCCCAGGTTGCCCCTCGGGCGTGGCTTAATTTCATTGAGTTAGACAAGGGTGTGGTCCTTGTGTGATTAGATTGACTAGTTTTCTGTGAGAATGGTTTTAGTGTATTTGCCCTCTGATGCCCTCTTTCAAGACCAACTGTCTTACTTGGGTTTCTCTTACCTCGGGCGTGGGGTATCTCATCCCGGCTGCTCCTGGCTGCTCCCGGCCAGGGAAGCACAGCCATCGCACCTTACCTTGGACGAGGGGTCTCTCCTCACCGCCGTCCCTCCTGACCTCGGTCGTGGGGTAGCTCTTCTCCGCCCTGCTTAGTGCCCTGGCCCTCACCGCCGTCCTTCCTCGGTCGTGGGGTAGCTCCTCTCGGCAGCGCGCTCTTAGTGCGCGACGCAGCCGGCGGGATGATCCATTTCACAGATGAGGAAAACTGATCAGAGGTGTAATTTTTTGACTATGGTCAATCAGCCGGGATGAGAACCGAGACCTCTGGCTGGGTGTCTTTTTTGCCTTAGCCCTGAGTGAACCATAAGAGTGGTGTTATCTGCATATCTGAGGTTATTGATATTTCTCCTGGCAGTCTTGATTCCAGCTTGTGCTTCCTCCAGCCCAGCGTTTCTCATGATGTACTCTGCATAGAAGTTAAATAAGCAGGGTGACAATATATAGCATTGACGTACTCCTTTCCCTATTTGGAACCAGTCTGTTGTTCCATGTCCAATTCTAACTGTAGTGAAGCAGCTTCATTAGAAGATCAGAGATACTTCCCACATCAACCTCACAGAAATAGCTAGAAAATCAGGCACCTTCTGTATGAAAGGAAACAATAAAGTGGTCCAGACCCGGGAACCCTCAGCATCGTGCACGGAGCACTGCAGAGGGAGTCCAGGTCCGAGGACCCAGTCCGGGTCTGACTTTAGCTTGCAGACAACGTCTGGTGAGTCCCATGATTGGGGGATATTTGGAAAAATAAATCTTCCTCCTGCTCTGAAATCCTATGATTTTTAAGAATATGTGGTCTGCTTTCTATTTGAAATTATCTCTCACTTTTTTTTTTTCTTGTCAGTGAGGGCTCAGTGTGTCTCTTTCATATCATCCTGCTGTTTTTAAGCACGCATACTGGGTAATGGGTCTCATTTCCGTCACCAGGTCTGAAGTCAGAGCTTGCCTAAATCCACATGTGGCAGCCTCGGGAAGGGGGCAATGAGGAGTTCTTGGTGGCATCAATTCAAAACATGTGTTTATTTTTCAGGACGAGTCACAGTGACTCCAGCATTTACATTCGACGACATACTAATAGGTCTTTGGAATCGGTTAGTATGTGAATTTCTTCTTCTTGCATCCGGCCCCTGCTAATCAATTCCTTCCCCTCCTTCCTTCCCCCCAGCTCAGAGCTTTGAAATTACTGACGTGCAACAGCTATGCTTTTGGATAGAAGACAAGCAAATTGAAACCTTGTCATTAAGCACAGTCCAATCAGATGTCCAGTTTGGGCATTAGGGGATGTAAATAAAGTGATGATTTTAAAGCCCAAAGGCCTCTTTGTTATAACAAGCATATCCAAGACCTCCCACCCCACCCCTGCACACACATTCAGAAAGATCACGTTCAAAGACAGAGATGCAGCCTAAGCAGAGGGTTCCCTTTGTTTTCACAACCGCTTAGCTCTGCATGTGTTGGGCCCCAAAAGCCCGGGGATCCATAGCTTGCCCCAGTTGTGGGGGGCGGGGCCTCTTCCGTCCGCCCATGGGAATAATGTGTAGATCATTACATAGTAGTTTTATTTTGGAACTAGATGTTTGCAAGATTGAGAAAAGCATGGCATGCTCGACTTTGCATATTTAAAATCATCTTATTTTCTGTTTCAGAGATTTCATCTTTACTAATTGGGTTGCGGGGGTTTTGTTTATAAATTTCACTGTAGGATCATTTTAGCTATGTTCAGTTGAGGAACGCAGCGGATATGGATGACAGAAGAAACCGAATGTTAACCAGGTGGGTGGCTTGACTCCAGGCTCAGTAGGGTTTAAGGGATTTTTTTTCCCTTTAATCACACAGTCTACTTTCTGAGGGTGGCTATTCTCCAACTAGGGCTTTGTTGGATAATAATGTTAATAGTCTAGAAACATGCGAGAAAATACCTGTTCCAGAGAAAGTGAATGGAAATCGAATGTGAGTGGGAGGGCAACGTAGATATGAATCCAGGTTGACAAGCAGGGCACGGTTCAGAAAAATGACTTGGTTTAAAGGCAGGTCTGGGTCATGAGACCTGGGTGTGAGTCTTTATTGAGATAATGCAGTGGCATCAGCTGGCCCTCTGAACAGAGCCAGGCAGAGGAGGTAGGGATGGGATACTGTGTGTGCTTTTTAAAATGCTGTAGCCCCTGACAACCGTGTTCCTTCTCTGTCGCCATTGCAGGTACAATACTCAGAAGCTCACTGAGCTGATTTTACAGTTTTATGGCATCAGAGCAGACATGAAGAGGGAGTGGAAACATGCCAGGATGTCTATGAAAGTATTTCTTACTGTCGGAGAACTAGATGGCCCAGACTGAGTGTCAAATGATTGTAACACCGCCCGTTTAAAACATAGGCAGGCAGACAAATCTGAAACTCTGACAATCCTGAGATGTCCCTATCCCTGTTAAAGTTATTGAGTCACTTAATTTTATTTATTTACTGTATTTGCCGTGGATTTGAATTGGCTTGGAAGGACTTGAAAAGTGTTAGTCACTCAGTTGTATCCAACTCTTTGTGGCCCCATGGACTGTAGCCTGCCAGGTTCCTCTGCTCATGGGGTTCTCCAGGCAAGAATACTGGAGTGGACTGCCATTCCCTTCTCTAGGGGCTCTTCCCGACCCAGATATCAAACCCAGGTCTCCTGCATTACAGGCAGATTCTTTAACTTCTGAGCCACCCAGGAAGCCTGGAAAGACTTAGATTATTCAAATGGAAAGACTCTGAAAATTTCCCAACAGCCAGGAGTGTGATCTTTAGATGTCTACCTCTCTGGTTCTTTAAAAAAAAAAAAAAAAGAGGCAAGATTTGTTTCCCTGTCCTGCCGTAAAATGGAAATATTAATTCACATTTTCCACTGGGCTTGACATCCTCATAGGAAAATAGTACTTTTAGCTTTTATGAGATAGAGTCTTTGAAAATTGAACCCACAAGGTTGAGAAATGCCGTCGCATTTTCCATGCTTTTGAGCACTTATTACCTGTGCAATAAAAAAAGTAGCTTAAAATTTCTCTAAAAACAGTTTTAAGAAGAAGAAAGAAATTCTGCCCCTTATCTGCGTGGGAATCACTCAGTTTCCAGACCAAGGCAAAGGTTTAATCCCCTCTTGGCCTGGCTTCTTGCTATATCAGGAGATGATTCAGGGAAGAGGTGATTTTTGCTTCTCATAATCTGTCACGTGCCCCAGATTGACCCTGAGGAGCTTACACACAGGTTCTGTAAATGCAGCTGCAAGCAGAGCCCCCCAGCCCCGGCTGCAATCAGATAATGTCTTCTGAGCCTCTTCTGTCACCACCACACAACCCCCTTCTAGACTCCCTCCACCAGGCAACAGTAAAATGTCATTTTAGTGCTACCTTAGGGCTTCCCTAATAGCTCAGTTGGTAAAGAATCAACCTGCAATGCGGGAAACCTGGGTTCGATCCCTGGGTTGGGAAGATCCCCTGGAGAAGGGGTAGGCTACCCACTCCAGTATTTTTGGGCTTCCCTAGTGGCTCAGCTGGTAAAGAATCCGCCTGCAATGCGGGAGGCCTGGGTTCAGAAGATCCCCTGGAGAAGGGAAAGGCTACCCATTCCAGTATTCTGGCCTGGATAATTCCATACAGTCCATGGGGTTGCAAAAAGTCGGACAAGACTGAGCGACTTTCACTTTCACTTTCTGTTAAAATAAGATAAAAATAAGAGAAGAGGGACTTTCCTGGAGAGTGAGTGGCTAAGACTCGATGCTTCCAACACAGAGAGTCCCCGGTTCAATCCCTGGTCAGGGAACTAGATCCCGCTTGCCACAACAGATTCCACATGCTGCAACTAAGACCTGGTGCAGCCAGACAAATAAAAATAGATATTATATTATATATATACATACATATATATATATATATATATATACCAGAGAAGGCAATGGCACCCCACTCCAGTACTCTTGCCTGGAAAATCCCATGGATGGAGGAGCCTGGTAGGCTGCAATCCATGGGGTCGCTAAGAGTCGGACACGACTGAGCGACTTCGCCTTCACTTTTCCCTTTCCTGCATTGGAGAAGGAAATGGCAACCCACTCCAGTGTTCTTGCCTGGAGAATCCCAGGGACAGGGGAGCCTGGTGGGCTGTCATCTATGGAGTCACACAGAGTCGGACACGACTGAAGTGACTTAGCATAGGATAGTATAGCATATATATACTCTTTTAAAAGCATGTATCTACTCTCTTCTCTTAAAAATGAAAATAAGAAAGATACCTCTCACCAATATGGAACCTGGTAATCATTTTTGAGGTTAGATTCCGAAGCCAAGAACAAAAAGTAGATGATAGAGAGGTGTGTCTTTTTGTTGCTAATGGCTGTTAGCAGAGAACGCCTCATTTCTCTCCTTAGATTCCTTAGGAAGCCCCTCTGTTCCTGGGAGCATACAAAAGAGCGGTCAGCCTCCAACTCTGCATTCAAGGCACTGCTGTATAACGGGACACATCCTGGAGGAGGGTGCAGAGCTGGCCCGGGTCCCGGCTCTGTCACAAAAGTCATTGTGTGGGCTGGAGAAAGCCACCCTCCACCCACCCCACGAGGTTCAGCAGGCCCATCTGCAGAATGGGGCTAACAGCTCTTTTGTCTTGGTATCCTGGAGATGAACTGAGAGGGTCTGAAAGCTCAGAGCATCCCGGGACCCCGCCCTCCACCTGGGTCTGCCCCTCGCTGGGAAGCCATTGGTTCTCCAGTTGGGCAGTGAGGCTGGAGGACAGGGAGGGAGCCAGGGTCCCCTGGGTGGGGGAACCCCGCTTGTGACTGCTTTGGTGTGTCTCCCTCCTGCAGGAAGGCCAACCACTCGGGCAAAGCCAGGCCGCGGGAGATCCACAGCTCCCAGAGCGACTCGCTGACACAGCTGGTCCAGCAGCCGGACGTGATGTACTTTATCCTCTTCCTCTGGCTCCTGGTTTACTGCCTGCTGCTCTTCCCCCAGCTGGATGTCAACAGACTCTGATGCTTGCATCTGCGTAATAAAAGAGACAGGACCCTGGCCGTGGGTGGGCATTCTCCTTCCTTCCTCTTCTTGCCTATTCTGGACGGGGCACTTCTGCAGATGGTGGAAGACCTCCAAGGAAACTTAGACTCCCCGCCCCGCACCCTTCCCTACTATTTTTTTTTTCATGTTTCCTTTCGTTTTCTTCCTTGTAAGTCCTAAGCATGCTTTTCTCTTAGGCTGTGAACATAACACTCAGGTGTGTGGCCGGATCTTTGGGTGGGGTTTGTTTGTGTGCCTTGTTCTGCCAGGTATTACTGTTAAGCTTCATGGCTGAGACTTATGGGGCTTCCCAGGTGGCTCAGTGGTAAAGAATCTGCCTGCCAGTGCCGGAGACACAAGAGATACGGGTTTGATCCCTGAGTTGGGAAGATCCCTTGGAGAAGGAAATGGCAACCCACTCCAGTATTCTTGCCCGGAGAATCCCATGGACAGAGGAGCCTGGCGGGCTACAGTCCCTGGGGTCGCAAAGAGTTGGACACGACTCATTGAGCACAAGCACTGATTCTTAGCTCACTAGGCTTTTAAGGTCCCAGATGGACTTGAGTTTGTCACCTCCTGATGACAAAGGGGATGGATACCCCAGGGAGAGCCCCTATGGGAAGAAAACTGCCCCACTTTCCTCCAAGAGGGGCATTTGGGTGAAGGCACTGCGGGCCCTGTGGCGGTCTGGTGATTGGTCGTGGTCTTTGCGGGGCAGGAGAAGGGGTTATCCAAAGAACAACACAAAACTGCCCGTCCCAGGAAAGTGCGTCCACAATTGGCAAAATTCACAGAAAGTAAAGGCTGGGTCGTGAGCTGCAGTGCACACTTGTTCACACTAGGATGTTTTTCTAGGGAGGGGATGCATTTTCATTTTGCTTTTGCACTGACCGATTTGAGATAAAGCTGTGATTTTTCAAACCTTTTCCACCCATGGAATCCTCCTTTCAAGAGGATTCTCAGGGAGTGGTCTAGTCGAAACATGAAAAGCAGAGCTTTGGCTGACTCGGGGCAAGGCCTGGGATCCCTCTTGCTTTGTCTGGGCAGTCCCACACCCGCACCTCCCACCTCCGGCTTCCATCCGTGGCTCCTGAGGCCGGTACCCAAGGCTGGTACCCAAGGCCCTGAAGAGCACTGTAAACACCAAGAGCCTCCCAAAGCCCCAGGAGGAGGGCAGGGGTGACCTGGCTGAGAATGAGCTCTGGTTGGTGTTAGAGCAGGTAGTAGCCCAGCAGGTTCTGCTCCAAGAGTACCTGAGTGCACACGCCATACAGTGCGAGTCTCTGCACCGCCATCCTTTGTGGTCCATTATAATGGGTTTCTTGAAAAGGAGAGAGGTTTCCAGAAGGCATCGTGAGAAGTAGCCAGAACTGGCAGGTGGTAGAGGAAGGGCGTCCAGCTGCCCTTTGGTCTTCTGTCTTCCTTCTACCCTGGGTTCCCTGCTTCCTTTCAAGACACAGGCCCTGCCTCCCTGGGTATCGCTTCCTCCTCCCCTTGTCCTCCCCTGCTCAGAAAGCATATCGAGTGAGACTTATAAACCCACAGACTACGAGGTCGAGGGGGCCGTTCAGACAGCATCTTCACTGCTGAACCTGGAGAGGCAGAGCCGGTTGACCAGGATGGCACAGCCAACCAGGAGCAGACTTGCAAGTGTACCCGGGCCACCCGATTTCCCCCCAGAGCTGTCCCCTCTCTAAGGGACCTTCTCTTGGGCCCAGGGATGTCCAGAAAAAAATAAAATAATAAAATGAATAGATAAGAATGTCCCCATTTAAAACAAAACCAAAATTTTTAGGTCAACAGCCAACCTTTATTTTTTTTCTTGTATTTTTCCCACCAAGTTTTATTCACTTCCAGGCTTATCGCCCATTCCTTCTGGAATATCCTTCATGGCTCTAACAGCCTGTCAGCTGACACACCAGTGTTGTTCTTACTCCAAGAATCATGCTTCTCTCTCTGCAAGCCAAGGGCTTGCTTATTTCGAGCAGTGGGTCTCCAGTTTACAGAATTCCAGCATGGCCAAAAGAATTTACCTAGCACATTTGAGTTGATGACAGCCAAAACCTGACTTCTGTCCCACTCTGGTTATAGCCTGCCTTCTCTCCATGAACGAATCTAAGCCATCCAAGCTGAAAGCTGTTGGGAGCTTGGAGCAATTACATCTAGAGGGCCAAGTGTCCCATGGAAAATGAGCTAATTAATGAGCTCCCTAGCATCATTGAACGCTCAAAGGTACAGATACTAAAGATTATGTGTGTGATATTTTATAACTCTGGACACCAAGAAGTCCTCACTTAAATTAGATGCTTGAAGAGCCAAGAAAGAGATGACCCAAACGTTAATCATTTCATTTTACGGATCTAGACCTTGTTCAGAAAAGTCTGCAGGTTTTCTCTCTCACCCATTACAAAGTGTAATATTGTTTAAAACCATCCACTGGCAAGATGCCTGAAAGTCATTTAGTTCAAGTTGGCAGCAAACTGATTTTTTTTTTTTTTTTTTTTAAGAAAAAAAGATTCTCACTTGAGGATAGGCTTGTGTGAATGAAATCAGTTATAGAAGGTGAGTAAGAAGCCAGCAGGACAAACCACCTCATGGTTTTTTTTTCTTTAAGAATTTATTTTTAATTCTTATCCAAGTAATACATAGTCATAGTTTTAAAAGAAACAAATACAAGAAGGCTTTTAATGGAAACTAGCAATCTCCTGTATCTTGCTTCCTGGAAGTAACCCTTTCAACTCTTCCTATTTCTTCTAATATTTACCTTTGCATTTCTATGTAACATGCTTATATTTCTTTTTACTTTTAAAATAGCAAGATACCTAACTGGCTTGCTACCATGGTCGAGAAGGATTTTGCTCTTAGCCTAACCCCACTTTGTTTTTCCAGCATAGTTAGATTTTGTTGTTTGGTACGTCTCTCTTCATTGTGAGCCTATGAGGTCTGTTTACTTCTGAACCAAGTGGTGTACTAGAGTTGCTTGTCAAATTTTTTTCTCCTTGATGATGATGATGATGATTTTGGTGTGGCACCTTCCTTAGTAACTTCCTGAGTAAAGAACATGGAAAGTAAATATTTTGAGATTTTGCATAACTTAAAACGTCCTTATTCTGCCCTTACCCAGGGGTAGCTGGATATAGAATTGTGGGCGGAAAATAATACCGTCCCACCACTCCCACCTCCAACGTGGATGTTGAGATTCTTAATGTCATTCTGATTCCCAGGCCTTTAGCTGTGACCTGGGTTTCTCCATCTTCCCAGGAAACATTCCAGATCCCTTCATTCTTAGTGTTCTGAACAGTCCCAGTGATGGTGTGCCCTTGATGGCATACCTCGTTCTGGGCTCTCATGGGAAATTTCTTAAGTTTTCTTGTAACTTCACGTTTTTTAATTTCTGGACCACCTGTTGTTCCAATGTTGGACCTCCCAGGCTAATCCTCTAATATTATTTCTAATTCTCATCTCTCAATTTTTTATCTGCTTGCAAAGACAGTTAACTTTATCTTCTCAGTGTTCCTGGTGAATGGTTTTTAATTTCCAAAACATTTTGTGGCTGTTCTCTTGTTTCTGTTTTATAGCATCTTGTTCTTGTTTCATGGCTGCAGAACTTATCTCTCTGGATGTTCATGATAGTGGGGTTTTGAGGAACTTCTTTTCTGCTGTTTTGCTTTCTTTTGGTTCCAAGTTCCATTTCTTTTGGTTAGTTTCAGTCTCTGTCTTTCATGTTACACGTTTTCTTGAGATATCTAGTGATCCTGTGGATCTGTTCTTGTGTAAGAGTGATATTTCAAAAAATCGATTGGAAACTGTCTGTCAACTCGTGGATTTTTCTGTAGGGTCGCCAGGTGGGCATCTGAACTCTTCAGGGGAGGACCACACATATCAGTAGTTGCAAGTCTTTTCTCATTGTGTTTCTTTAGAGATATTTCCACTTCTCTCTGAGCATACACAGGGCTGCTATTAGCCTATGCAGAGCCCTCATGCAGTTTCAAAAGGGCGTTCCATCTGAGTGGATGACTTCAAAATAGGTGCCCCTCTGGGGCAGAAGCCACCTGTGCGCACGTGGCCAAACTGGCAGGCACATCATTTGCCTCTTTCTCTGGGGAAAGGCTTGAGGAGCAGAGCAAGGGCTAGAGTTAACTCCCAGTTGCCCCTTAGCCTCGCCCCTTTGTGCACAGACTGGAGGGCCGTACCCAGAAGTGCCGGTGCACACCGGAGTACCTGCATCCTGACCTCTGAGCAGGCGTCTCATCACCATCAGTGTGTAGACACTATGCATTGGTCCCGCTGCACTGTGCCTGGTGTCCCTGGGTTGCACCTCCTCTGCTTCCCCCGAGGAGTGGCTGCAGCTCAGTACCGCACCTCTCCTCTGCACATACGAGGTGTTAGGATTCCTCAGACTTGCCCATCTGCCTCCACTCTGCCCCTGCCATAAATGGGTTGGCATCTCTCACCTGCTGTCACCTCCTCTCCATCATTCTGTCTTCATGATGCCATCACTTCCATTCCTTTGGTCTTATTTCTGTGGGCTCTCTCCAGGGAAGACATGAGCCCACGTGCTCAGGTCACCATCTCAAACACATGGGCCCTCTCTATGGAGTCCCTTGCATGCTCTCTCCCTGCTGGTTAGGCAAGCTCACTGCTGGGTGGACACGCTTGTGAACTTGCCCTGAGTCCTGCTGAGCCAGTGGTCTTTGAGCGCCTTCAGTTCACACTGGGCCAAGTTGCGGGGGTGGGGAGGGAACACACAGTGTTCCCCTCGATGCCACAGTGCAGATAGGGGTTCTCCTTCCTGCCTCTTTCACCTCCTGCCCCCACACAACCATCTTAGAGCTCCCGCTGCCCTCAAGCTCCATGGAGTCATGCACTTTTTAGGTTTTCCTTGCCTTGCTTCATTGGGAAACCAGTAGCCCACACTGGTGTTGGCCAGTGAACAATATGGCTGCTCCCTCTGTTGGGTAGCTGTTTGGAACTGGGTGAGAGGTTTTTCCGGTCAAGCCGGGACTCTGTCGGGAGAGGGGTTCCCACCAGGACTGAGAACTGAATACCGTCTTCTCTGCCCCTTAGACAACCACTCCGGACACAGGCTGCTTCTCCCTTTCTGGGATTCAGCAGAATTCTCCCCAACTCTCCTCTCATCCCTGGGCAGTGCTCACCTGCTCTGTGTGAGGGTTGAAATCATAGAAGGCAGAAGGTTTGGAGGCTGCCTCCCTGTACAGTAGATCTCCATAAATTGTAGATTGTTTGCTAGCCTTGGGGATCACGTAGTGATCACTGTGCCTCATTTAAGAAATGAGAAAGGCAAGGATCAGGAAGGAGAAATGACTAGTCTCCGTGTTGCTTAGTGCCCTCAGGAGGGACATCTTGACCCCCAAGTGAGTTTTCTGCCTCCGGTCCCTGAGGCTCACTTGCACCTCCTTTCCCATCGAGGACTCAGAACATCCAGGAGCTGATCTCAGACACAAGCCCGAGGAAACAAGGAAAGACTGTATCTCCTGAATACCAGAATTCATGGTGGCTTCCTTGTTAAAAACTCTTCTGTCTCCATGGTCGTGTCATTGAAGGGCAGTCCTGTGACGCACTCTCTTTCATGCGACCTTGGCTTTTCTTAACTCTCCAGAATGCCACTGTAGCTTGCAGCTGTGGCCTCTCCTTTCTGCTTGGAGACCTCCCCAGCCATCTCCATTGACATCCTGACGTCCCCGAGGTGGGCTGTGTGCGAGTTTCAAGCCAGCATGGCTCTTGAGAACCTTCTCGGTGATGCTCTGGCCAGGAAACGAGCCCATGATGCCCTTCGGGTCCAGAGGTGTTACTTCTCTCACCCAAACATTGCATCATCTCTGCTGAAACCACCTTTGGGGGCAGATTTAGTGCCTGGGGCCATAGCTGCTGTCCGGAGCCCCCACTGAACGGCTGGCTCTTCATCTGGTCCATCCAGCTACTGAGCGGGGCTGTGCTCAGGACGAGGGCCAGGACCTGGGCTGAGCGGCTGAAGGCTGAGAGCCAGCATGAGTGATAACATGCTCATTTGCTGGAAATGGCTGCAGAGTTTGCCTTAACGGTTAGCCAGTGTCAGGGAGCCAAGAAATGAGACGTGGCTTCTTTGCTGGACATGAAATCTCACGGATCTATTTTTGCGCTGTCTCTTGTCGGGCATCTCGTTGAGAAAAAACAGTCAGCGAAGGGAAGTGAACCTGATGCAGGCAGAGCCGGGACTCAGTCTGTTTTGCATCCAGAATTTTCCATTTCCATGGCGAGCATACAGATGCTGTGGCCCCAGGCTCCAGATGAGCCCTGGCCCTCCGTCCTCTGATGTATGACAGCTCCACAGTGCCCCGCAGGTCTTCACCGTTCTCCACTCTCATGGGCTCTGCCAGCTTGGGAAGGGGCAAAGGCCTGGAGACTGAGCCCCACTTCCCAAGGGTCAGCAGAGATCATCAGAGTTCCGGAACCCCTCTGATTTTTCTGGAATTGCCAAGTCCTCCTGCACAGGGAAGATCAACTTAGATGTTTATAATTTGTTCTGAGAACCTTGATGAAAACCCATCCGACAAGTAGTCACCTCTAGCCCAGGGATATAACACCAACAAGCCAAAAAGCGTCCTTGTCTGCGGGAAGAAGACAGCCAGTGTTTTATGCTGTTTGACCACATGGTGTTAAAGACACAGCAGTCTGCCCCTGATCCCACTGGTAACTTTAAAATCCCTGACACTTAGATGTCAAGGCCAGCTTTCATCGGGCAGAAATCTCTCCAACTGAAGCTGCCTGCCCACTCATTTTATAGTCACTTCCTTCCCCAGGAGGTTTTATGGGATGGGGAGGAGGGCAGGTTTGGGAATCAGCCAGATTTCGGTTCCAGTTCCAGCTCTGTCTCTAGATACCTGGGTGACCTTGGGCAAATAACCTCTCTGACCATCTTCTGTGCAGAGTAGATGCTCAGCACGTGTTTGCTGAGTGAATGATAGTTTCCTTGTGGACTTGCCTGGTGGTCTAGTGCTTATGACTCCGTGCTTCCACTGCAGGGGACGCAGCTTCGAGTCTTGGTTGGGAAAGTTCCACGTGTGGCCAAAAATACTAATAGCTTCCTTGTGAGCTCGTTACAACATTGTATGCTGCTCAGCAGCTTCTTGTCTGCCTGTCCCTCCTCGCCAAGCTTTGACTAGACCTCCCATCATTGTATTCAGTTACCATAGCTTTTCCCAGCTTCTTTCCAACCCACCTCCCTCTTGCCAGCTGCTCTGTCTCAAACGTAACTCATACTACTTTTTATAAGAGGAAGTCTACCCATGAACTCACTGGACCCTTAACAATCACAGGAGGTGGTTCTTTCACCACAGGAGGTGGTGCTTTTAGCTTTAGAGGAAGCTAAAACACAAGAAGGAAAAATAACAAGATCATAGAGCTGGCAGGTGGCAGAACCGCAAATATGGGACTTCCTTCCAAACGCTGATTTCCACCCAAGACTTCACTGCTTAGAGAATAAGCTTTGCCCCAAGGTGATTCTGATTGTTACTGACATCAGTCTAGTTGGCAAGAGTGGGTGAGGACCTCAGAGCTGGGCAGGTGGTGAACTTTATCCGTCACTTGCAACCCCCCACCTTGCGTTCTTCTCCTTTCTAGGTTTCTGCACACTTTGACCCTTCCCTGGTGATTCAGTGGTAAAGAATCCACCTGCAATGCGGGAGACCCAGGTTCTGTCCCTGGGTCAGGAAGATCCCCTGGAGGAGGGCATGGCAACCCACTCCAGTATTCTTGCCTGGAGAGTCCCATGGACAGAGGAGCCTGGTGGGCTACAGTCCATGGGGTTGCCAAGAGCTGGACACGACTGAGTGACTAACACTTTCACTTTCCACATCAACACTGCTTAAATATTTCCTTCATCCTCAGTTTGTAAAAGTGACTGAGTAATATTGTACATCAATTATACTTCAATTAAAAATAAGTTTAAAACATTTTAATAACTGAGGACACCCAAAATTGAAGTTTTACCCTAAGGTTGCAAATTTATAACCAAAATGACTACTTTTAAAGAGCCTTCAGCAGCATAAACTCAATGTCTAACATTCAAGAGTGAGTGGCTTTAATTAACTGCCCCCAGCTCTTCAATCAGTTCTTCTAACATGCTTTTCAGAGTGGAAGAGAGGCCCTCTTCTTTGAAAAGCAAACTTAATTGTCCTGGGCTAAACACAATTAAAATAAGGATGAGAACATGAATTCCTGGGAGGAAGACAACTGGTTGGTCTGTGAGATAGGAATCACCATTTTTCCCCTTTGTTCTGCCTTTAAAAAGTTGTGGGTTTTGCATTGTTGCAAAAACAAATAGAAAAGTGTCTTTTGATAGGGTTTTTTTTTCCCCCGTTTGCGATAGTTCCCACTTCTCTTAGCCCCACCAGAAGTCAGTAGACTTTGCTGTGAGGATAGCCACAGCATGCCTGTATTCCTAAGGGCTGAAGCACTTTTTAAAAGGAAACTCTTAAGAGTGTCTGTAACCTAGAAAGCTGACAGTGTTCCAGAGTAGGACAGCACTGGCCTGGCTGTTAGGAACGCATGTCCGGCCCACCTGCTGTGACACCTTGAATAATTCATTTACCTTTCTGGGTTGGAAGTTGGAAGACCTCTTTTTAGAAGTTCATTCTAGGTTTAAAAATCCAAAGGTTAGCAAGTTCGTTTTTGTTTTTGTTTTTTTTTAAACATCTCACTAAGTGGCCTATTTGCTTAGAATAAATGTACCTCTGCATTTGTAAGTGAATTCCAAAGCTTAGAGCACGGCTTCCGGCTTCAGTATTTAGAAAGGTGCCTTCGGAAAGGGTTTGGTGGAATAAAAGGTAGTCTGTCTGTGGAAGGTGTGGGGATGGAAGCTTGTAGAACGTGCGAGATCTGCTTCCTGGTCTCCTGGAACTAAACTGGTCTCCTTAAATTAAATCAGCATCTGACGCAGCCGTTTTCTCAGATTCGTTGAAATTCACAAGTTCAGCCGCAGGAATACGCAGATGTAAACACCCGGACCTTTCTATTCTCTTTCCCCCAGCCCCTCTGAGCATCGACACACACAGTGTTAGCCACTCGGTCGTGTCCGACTATCTGCAACCCCATGGACGGTGGCCCACCAGGCTCCTCTGTCCAGGCACAGAAATTCCACTTGAATCAGAGGCTGCTTGCATTCTAGCATTGATCCTTGAAGCCGAAGACTGGCATGTTTGTGTAGAATGTCCCTGGGGTGGGTGTGGCACTTGGGGAACGGGTCACAGGAAACAGAGACCCTTTGCCCTTGAATTGCACCCTACATTAGCTGCCGGCGTCACTTACATTGGTGCTGGTAACATCAGCCAAAGACAGAGAGTAAATGCAGAAGGATGATTGGTCCCTGCCGTGGAGCAGGTGCAAGGTTGGGACTAATTAGTAAGCCTGACACAGGAGTTGTTGAAAGTGTATAGTATTGAGTGATGATAGGTTTATTTTTTCAAGGTCTGTAGTATGTTTAACAGATTCACTGCTACCGTTTCTTTTAATATCATGGCAGGACTTAATTGATAATGTCTGAATATTTTTACTGAGAGGACTAAGAGAACTATTGGAAAAAAGTGAAATGTTATTTTGTAGTACAAGAATTATTTTGTCTATTTAGTCTATACATAGCTGTAGCTTTGTAAAAAAAAAAAGGTATCTTTGTAAAAAAATTGTATGAACGTGCACTCTTATTTATTAATTATTGTAAATGAAGATATAAATGATTATTTGCATAATTTGTACCTGTGGGAAATTAACTGGAGTATTTGTTATTTGACTGTTTTCTATTAAGGAGTATTAGGCTTGGTGCTATGATGAATGGTCTTGTAAAATTACATGTATTCTTAAGAAAAATTTTGAGTATAAATCATGAATCAACCAGCTCATTGATCATTCTCATTTCCATGTGTATCCATGCCTTTCCCAACGAGAAATTACACTGTCTTTCCTTCATTCCGACAAAGAGAACTGTTGCCAGGGTAAAAGTGAAGCCAACTGACTATAGAACCGTAGAGATTGGAAGAAATCTATCTTTTTTTTAAACCATTAACTTGTCTTGCGCCTTTGCAGGTGCAGCTCTAAGAAGGAACAACGGTGGTAGTGGTGATGGTATTTCCTGTGGGAGTGGTGGTGGCCCTGTGATTCTGGAGTTAGGCTGGTTGCCTAGGTTTGAATCCTGGGTCTGTCTCTTACCAACTGTGTGATCTGTAACAAGTTACTGTAGTAATAGCCTAGGTCCCTCAGAAAACAGCCCGAGTTAAACCTCATGTGCTGGGGAGTGGTGTGATCCCAGGACAGCAAGAGTGAAGCAAGGACAGAAGAAAAGCAAATCAGAGGTGATACAGCAGGTATTTATCACACACCTACCTAGCATCAGGCACTATTGTGGACGCTGAGAATAGAGTAATAAATGAAACCAAAGTTGTCGTACTCACAGAGCTTACGTTCTAGCAGGGGAGACAGACATAAACGAAGTAGGTAAAGTATATAGCATGTCAGATATCTATCAAGACGTGATGCAAGAAAGATCAGGTCAGGAGCATCGGTTTGGAGGTAGATGGGGAGGTGATACACTGTTAATAGTCAGGGAGGCCTTGTTGAGAGAGAGACATTAGACCAAAGACTTGCAGAAGATGCAAGGACAGCTCGCTTGAATAACTGGAAAAGAGCTTTCCAAGCGAAGGGAAAAGCAGGTGCAAAGGCACCATGGTGAGTCATGGCTGGTGTTTTTAGGGGACACCCAAGAGCCTGGCGTGGCTAAGCACAGGTGATGGAGGCGGCAGAGAAGCAGGAGAGGAGTTCACGGGGGCGGGGCGGGTAGGGCCGTGCTGGGTCTTTTAAGGACTTTGGCCTTCACCCTGAGTGACCTGGACTTCCTGGAAGATTTTGAGCACATGTTGAACCAGGCTCATCCTGGCCGCCGTGATAGGAATAGACTTGGAAACAAGGGCAGAATCCGGAGGCCAGCTAGGAGGCCATTGCGACAATGCAGGACAGAGGGCGATGGTGCAGACCAAGATGGGGGCCCTGGGAGTGATGAGCTTTGTCTGTATTATCAGAGTAGACTCTCTGGGTTTGCTTATGGATTGGGTGTAGGGTGTGAGAGAAAGAGAGGATCTAGAAAAGCTCAAAGGGGACTTCTTTGGTGGTTCAGTGGCTAAGACTCTGCTCTCCCAATGCAGGCGGCCTGGGCTCCATCCCTGGTTGGGGAACTAGATCCCATATGCCACAGCTAAGACCCTGCACAGCTAAATAATATATATTTTTTTCTTTTTGGTGAAAAAGAAAGGCTCTAAGTTTTGATCTGAGCAGCGGGAAGGGTGGAGGCGCTCTGGGCTGAGATGGGGGGGTCGTGGGGGGAGGAGGTTTGGAATGGAATGAGCACACTAAGCTGAGATGCTGGGTACATGTCTCCTTGCCCTCTTCTTGCCCAAGTGTGCCAACCCTGGGATGGCCCAGCCCCGATAGCCCTTAGCTGTTCTGCTGCTGCGTCACGTTAGAGGCTTGGGAATCTCTGACGGGTTTTGGGAACCCAGGTCCCCAGTGCATCAGGAGACTTCTCCCTCAAGCCAGTTCCTCTGTCCTTCCCTTCTCTCCTCTCCCCCTGTTTCTTCATGTGTTTAATCTTTTCAACACAGATGAAACCTTCCTTGACATGTGTGGAGGCTGCTCCTACTTGAATGGAGAAACAGGGTGGAAACACATCAAACTATCTGAACCACATTAAAAAGGCGGGTGGGAGGGTAACATGATAGCAAGGGAGACCACGCACTTGGATCACTGAAGCCTGAAACCAGCTGCATGCAATCACGTTTGAACCTGGGGGCTTGAGTTTTCATTTGGACAAGGTGGTGATACTGCTAAGCGCTCAAAGAAAGATGGGGGTGACATTTTTCTTTCCAGGATTGCCTTAACATTTAGCTTAGGTTTCAGCTGCCTCTGACAGAAAACCCGCAAAAAACAATGGTTTAAACACGATGGAGGGTTTTAGTCTTGTCTCTCTTGAGAGAGGCCAGGCTGGTTGGGCAGCTTCAGCTGCTCCTGCTGCCTGAGTATTCTTTTAGCTGTGTCGTACCCAGACCACTGAACTCATCTGCATGGTCCACGATGGCATCTGTCCATCCAAATCATGTATCCGTGTCCTCTGTGGCAGAATGGAAGGAGAGGAGAACTGGGCTGCCCCCTCCTATAAGACTTCCCAGAAGAACCACACGACATGTCAACTTTCATCCCATTGTTCAGCTGCCAGGAAGGCAGGAAGCGGGTCCTTCGGCTGAATGCTCTGCTCAGTTAATTGCCAACAGGAAGAGAGTGTAGGTCGAAATGGGCAACTAGCAGCGTCGGTGACACTTGGCCCAGTCCTGGTGGTCAGATTGGGCCAGATGTGGGCAGTTTCTTCATTAAACAGTCTTGTACAGAGGGCCTACTGGGTTTCATGGGGGCTCAGCATCACTGATAAAGACAGGAATGAGATCAAATCCATCCTTGGAAACGGCTCGCTGAGGAGCTAGAGAGGCGAGCAATGCTTATGGAGTCCAGCTACCATTTCTTGAGCTCTCCCAGGTGCTGGACTAGGGCCTCACTGAATGATCATAAAACTCTCAAAACATACCATGGGGAGGTGGCCATGTCCCACCCATGAGAAGAGGCAGGAAAAAATGAATGTGGGGAAAATGAGTTCCTTCACGTGCTGCCCAGCAGAGTTAGAATAAGAACCTGGGGCCACCAGACTTTCCCCATCATATCAGCCTGCCTTCTGGGGTCCTGAAAGTGACCCCTGAGAGAAAGTGACCCTCCCAAGAGAACGTGGACTGGGGCACAGGGTCCACGGCTGCTCCCAGACAGAGCTCACAGAGGCCCAGGGGGAATGAGCAATCACCCATTCCGACCTGAGACCCAAGGCCTGCCATGAGGAGGAAAACAATAAGGGAGCTTCCCTGGGCACTCTGAATCAGGGGTCACCTTTCCCAGGGACCCTAAGCAAGTCTCAACTCTCCCAGGCCCCATTTCCTTCAAATGTGAAATAGAAATAATAACAACCCCAATGTGAGGCCAGTGTGAGATGACCAAGAAATAACCCTAAATAAATGTTCATGGTTTTATCAGCAGAGCATCCTCCTTCCTTTCTCTCTTAAACAACAGAATCCTAAAGGTTCAATTATTGATTTCTTTTAGAACTCGGCTCGCTCCTACCCAGTATTTATCATCAGCAGACTCTTTGGGGCCACTGCCATAATCCTCGTGATGTTCCGACAGCCTCGAATGTTATAGATGGAGCAACATTTCTAGACTACAGCTCTCTCTGGCCCTGGGCAGCGATGTCCCAACCACTGAAATTTGGCATGAAGGGGCAGAATTAATTACCATGAGAGCTGCGCCTCTGCCGACAAAATCCTTGTGTTAGGTCAGCCCTACTGGGTCCGGTCCCATCACTACATGGGAAATAGATGGAGAAACAGTGGAAACAGTGTCAGACTTTATTTTTCTGGGCTCCAAAATCACTGCAGATGGTGACTGCAGCCATGAAATTAAAAGACGCTTACTCCTTGGAAGGAAAGTTATGACCAACCTAGATAGCATATTCAAAAGCAAAGACATTACTTTGCTAACAAAGATTCGTCTAGTCAAGGCTATGGTCTTTCCTGTGGTCATGTATGGATGTGAGAGATGGACTGTGAAGGAGGCTAAGCGCCGAAGAATTGATGCTTTTGAACTGTGGTGTTGGAGAAGACTCTTGAGAGTCCCTTGGACTGCAAGGAGATCCAACCGGTCCATTCTGAAGGAGATCAGCCCTGGGATTTCTTTGGAAGGAATGATGCTAAAGCTGAAACTCCAGTATTTTGGCCACCTCATGCGAAGAGTTGACTCATTGGAGAAGACTGTGATGCTGGGAGGGATTGAGGGCAGGAGGAGAAGGGGACGACAGAGGATGAGATGGCTGGATGGCATCACTGACTCGATGGATGTGAGTCTGAGTGACCTCCGGGAGTTGGTGATGGACAGGGAGGCCTGGCGTGCTGCGGTTCATGGGGTCGCAAAGAGTCGGACACGACTGAGCGACTGATCTGATCTGATCTCTGACCGGGTTATAGCAGCCCATCTGTAGTAACCACACACACACACACACACACACACACACACACACACACACACCCCCCTAAAGTCTGAGTGTAGTATTTAATCTCATTCCTGTTGATTGATTGTCTATTCGGGGGTGGGGAGATAGGCCTTCGGTACAAGACTGTTCAATGAAGAAACTGCCCATATCCAGCCCAACCTGACAACCAAGCCTTGGCCAAGTGTCACCAAAAGATCAAATCACGTTGCTGTGCAGTCACTAAGTTGTGTCCGACTCTGCAGTGCTGTGGACTGCAGCACACCAGGCTCCTCTGTCCTTCACCATCTCCCAGAGTTTGCTCAAACTCGTGTCCATTGAGTGGGTGATGCTATCTAACCATCTCATCCTCTGTTGTCCCCTTCTCCTCCTGCTCTTATTGTTTCCCAGCATTAGGGTCTTTTCCAATGAGTTGGCTCTTTGCATCAGGTGGCCAAAGTGTTGGAGCTTCAACTTCAGCATAAGTCCTTCCAATGAACATTCAGGGTTGACTTCCTTTAGGATTGACTGATTTGATCACATAGGTGCCATTTTATGGGAAATTACTCACTACGAAGCATTAGCTCAGTCTCTGGAGACTCTGGGAGGGTCTCAGACAACACCCCTTGCAGGAATGTGCACTTGCAGATGGAGATTGGGTAGGAGTGTGGACAGGAGCCTTGCCCATCTGAGCAGAGTTCTCTAAATCAGAATCTATGGGGAGAAACTCTAGGCTTTCCCAAGCTATCTGGATGAAGGACCTTTTTAAATAAATGTATTTATTTCTAGTTTATCACAGACCAAGTTTTGTAAAATACATTACACATTAAGTACCTCAGAAATGATATTAAAAATGACACGAATAATACAAGTTATGATTTTTTTTTTTTTTTGCCGAGCCATGTGGCTTTTGGGGTCGGGCTCTTGGCAGTGAAAGTCCAGAGTCTTAACCACTGGACCACCAGGGGATTTCCCCTAATTTTTTATAATCAAATGTAATAGACATAAAATTGTCCTGTAACATCCCTCAAAGATGAATTTACTTCTTTGAGGCTCAGGGACCTACAAGAAGCCAGAGACGAACCCCTGAGTAGCATTGCCTGAACCCAACTGCACCTCCAACTTTCTAAAAGGAAATGATCATCTTTGTCTTAAGGCAGCCACAGTAATTTTTCATTAATAGGCACTGCTTATCTAAACTTCTGGGTCATAGTTGACTGGTTTATTTTCTAATAATTTTCCATTTCCTTGCAAGGAATATAAGGTCCTCACAGATATGTGGTCTAATTTTGTTTTGCGGTTATCTCACCAAGTTTCATAAAGGCATGTGGTATTTCTTATTTGAATGATACAGGTGGACTGAGAAAGGTCATCTGAGTTGATGAGGAGGCGGGAGGAGAGGCAGCCCCACTGGATCACACACTTGAAGTGGCCGTCAGAACCAGCACAGCCCCAGCAGGGCTGCCCAGAACTGTCTATCCACTGCCGGAAATGGACGACGAAAGACTCATGGCAGTTTCATCCCAACAAGCCTTACTGGGTTTGGTTCTGAGCCTCCACTGAATTCAGATCTGGCGAGCAGGCTTGTCCACCACTAGAAGAATTACACCTGCCAGGGCAAGACACTGTCCAGGGCCTGTGGTTATCAGAGATGTGGGAGATTTTGTCCCAACTGTCACCCTTGGGACCCAGCTGAATGCCTGGCTTCAGTAAGCCTGCATCGTCCAGCATTGTCTAAGCACCAGACACGACCAAATCAGGTTACACCTGCCAGGGCAAGACACTGTCCAGGGCCTGTGGTTATCAGAGATGTGGGAGATTTTGTCCCAACTGTCACCCTTGGGACCCAGCTGAATGCCTGGCTTCAGTAAGCCTGCATCCTCCAGCATTGTCTAAGCACCAGACACGACCAAATCAGGTTTCTCCCCTCCTCTTAAATGCTCTGGGATTCCCTGGACACTAGTTGGGAAGGGGGTCAAATTCCAAAACGTCCTGTGTACAGCAGGTGAAATGGTAGCTGGCATTGCACTCCAGGGACCAATGAAATCTGTAACCAGAGACAGACAGACCATTTCATAGATGCTATGGGAAAATATTTAGTTTTTCCAAATCTATCCAAAAATAGTAGCTTTCACTTTTACCATCTATGTGATAAGTAGGATAAAAATCTAGGCTGCCCTCCCCTAGCACATTCTGTAACTCATGTTTCAAGATCATTAGTAGTAGTAGTGTTAGTTGCTGGGTCGTGTCCGACTCTTTGTGACCCCATGGACTGTAGCCTGCCGGGTTCCTCTCTCCATGGAATTCTCCAGGCAAGAATACTGGAGTGGGTTGCCATTCCCTTCTCCAGGGGATTGAACCTGGGTCTCCTGCATCACAGGTAGATTCTTTACCATTTGAGTTACAGGGAAGCTCTTCTTCAAGATGACTGCTGCTGCTAAGTCGCTTCAGTTGTATCCGACTCTGTGCCACCCCAGAGATGGCAGCCCACCAGGCTCTGCCGTCCCCGGGACTCTCCAGGCAAGAATACCGGAGTGGGTTGCCGTTGCCTTCTCCATTGTGTGAAAGTGAAAAGTGAAAGCGAAGTCGCTCAGTCGCGCCCGACCCGTAGCGACCCCATGGACTGCAGCCCACCAGGCTCCTCCATCCATGGGACTTTCCGGGCAAGAGTACTGGAGTGGCTTGCCATTGCCTTCTCGACTACTAGGAGCTAATTCATTGGGTCCACGGCCCGATAGGTGTGGTCTTCACATCAGTTAGGGATTACATTCAGCTGCATGTTACAGAACTCTGACTTTGATGCTTTCACCTCACAGGGTTCGTTTTTCACACCGGACATTGAAGCAGGTGGTCCCAAGGTATAGTGGCCCTGTGATGCCACCAAACGCTCAGATTTCTCCCGTCTTCTGTTCTGCCGTCTTAGCATGGTCTCTTCTGGTCGTGAGATGGCCTTTGCAGCCCCAGCCTCACATTCCTGTGCTAGGAAGGTAGAAGGAAACTACACAGAGAGTATAAAATAGTTCCCATAGACGTTCATGTAAGAACCATTGACCAACACTGTGAAACAGGAAGCCCTGTGCTGCAAGGGAGGTTGGGAAATGTAGTTCTGTAGCTAGGAATTGTGCTGCCCCATGAGGAAAAATCTGCGGTTAAAAAGGGAAGAATGAATCCTGGGGAGGCAGCCAGTCCTATCTGGTCCAGCCTCCTCTTCTCCATCTTGGGAAGTGGATTTAGCTTGTTATTTTTCCAATGGAACAGCTGATAAAAATGACCATTAGTTAAATATCTATATCTATTATATTTATATAATATAATAGATATATCTTTCAGGGAAAAAAAAAAAACTTTTGTCTGTTCATGTCAGATTTTTCTTTAGAATTTTTGGTCTTCTCTTGCTCAATTAAAAAAATTTTTTTTTTTTTACCTCATCCCACAGTATTGTGGGACCCTAGTTCCCCAAGGAGGGATTGAACCCACTTTCCCCTGCATTGGAAGGCAGAGTCTTAACTACTGGCTCACCAAGAAAGTCCCTCAGATCAGATCAGTCACTCAGTCGTGTCCAACTCTTTGCGACCCCATGAATCGCAGCACACCAGGCCTCCCTGTCCATCACCAACTCCTGGAGGTCACTCAGACTCACATCCATCGAGTCAGTGATGCCATCCAGCCATCTCATCCTCCGTCGTCCCCTTCTCCTCCTGCCCCCAATCCCTCCCAGCATCACAGTCTTCTCCAATGAGTCAACTCTTCGCATGAGGTAGCCAAAATACTGGAGATTCGGCTTTAGCATCATTCCTTCCAAAGAAATCCCAGGGCTGATCTCCTTCAGAATGGACCGGTTGGATCTCCTTGCAGTCCAAGGGACTCTCAAGAGTCTTCTCCAGCACCACAGCTCAAAAGCATCAATTCTTCGGCGCTCAGCCTTCTTCACAGTCCAGCTCTCACATCCATACATGACCACAGGAAAGACCATAGCCTTGACTAGGCGAACCTTTGTTGTTAAAGTAATGTCTCTGCTTTTGAATATGCTATCTAGGTTGGTCATAACTTTCCTTCCAAGGAGTAAGCGTCTTTTAATTTCATGGCTGCAGTCACCATCTGCAGTGATTTTGGACTGGCGCACTAAGCGCGGCCGAGAGGAGCTACCCCACGACCGAGAAAGTCCCTAAGTATCTATTATAAACCAGAAAGTTTGTCAGACCCTTTATGTTCATTTTCTCCTTCAACCTTCACAATAATAACCTGGGAGGTAACTTATTATCATTTCCATTTTATAGACAAAGAAACAGATGGAGGCTGAGAAATATCAAGTGCCTCATTCAAGGTGGCACACAGGAAACTGATGACAAAATCTAAATTTTGATCCTGATGTCTCTGTCCCTAAAATCTAACTTTCCACTATAGCTCAACATACATCTTAATGGTTGTCTCACAGGAAGGGCTAGGGCTGAGAGATTTTCTTGCTGAAGCTTATTCTAAATTCAGCATCTTTTGTATCCTGGCTATTTTCCTCTGCTGCCTGTCTCATGGGTTAGCCTCACTAATATTAATATAAATAATCTGGTACTCAGTCTCAGATGGACACCTGCATTATCTTGGTTTCCGCAGACATTTTTGTAGCAAAACTTCTGTAAATACAAGTGCTAAAAAGTTCACCTGTCTCTTGGAGTCCAGTGTAACCTGAGTCTTAAGTAAATTCATCAGTCAAGAGTCTTAGTTCCAAGCAACAGAGATTTATTCTGGATGATTAAGGAGAAATAAATTAAGATGATAGGGGCAGAGTAGTTAATAACACTGGGGAGGGGGCAGAAACGGTGTTGTTTGTTTATTCCATTTGTATGATTAGCTATAAATTCTTCCAAAGTAAACTAAATAAGTAAATAAAAGGACATGGACTTGATCATAGAATTGTTAGGAAAGGTAGAGAACCAGATTTGGGAAGCTAAAATTTGGCGAACGATACCCAAATCCGATGAGAAAATCCTGCAGGGGTCCTGGCTCAAAGTCCTGGGGAAAGGCACAAAGACTCACCTCTCTCCTCTCCTTTCTCTCCCCTCTCCTCATCTCCCTCACTGCCTGTTCAACACCAAGATCTCAGCTTTGCAAGCCCCCAGCACGGCTGCCTCTCTCACAGCCAGATATCCCCATCATCACCAAGCCAGAAACACAAAAGCCTGTTTTCTCACTTTGCCTACTTCCAAATCAATTTTACATGGATGTGTCCATGCCATATACTAGCTTCAGTCTGAGTTCTCATTCTTATAGTGGGAGGCAGGACTCTAAAGGCAGGAATTTCCCTGGGTGTAGAAAGACCATTCAAAAGATGATGGATCGGTAACATAAGGGCTACTTGCAGTGATCGAAATTTTCTGTATCTTAACATGTCAATGCTGATATCCTGGTTGTGATCCTGCATCACAGGTATGAAGGATGTTACCATTGGGAGAAACTGAGTTAAGGGTACAGAGGACCTCTCTGTATTACATCTTACAACTTCATGTGAACCTATAATTATCTCAAAATAAAAGTTTAACTGTAAAAGACATTAAGAGAATGAAAAGACAAGCCATAGACTGGGGGGAAAATGTTTGAAAAACATATCTGATAAAGAAATTGTATGCAAAATATACAAAGAACTCTTCATATTTAGTAAGAAAAAAACTCAATTGAAGCTAAAAAAAAAAAAAAGATCAGAATGGACCCCACAAATGAAGATGTATACATGGCAAATATGCACATGAAAAGATGCTCAACATCATATGTCATAGTGAGTTGCAAATTATAACAACATGACATACCATATATACCTTTTAGAGTGGTTGAGATCCAGAACACTGACATCACCAAATGCTGGCAAGGATGTGGAGCAACAGAAATGCTCATTTGTTCTGGTGGGAATGCAAAATAGTGCAGCCACTTTGAAAGACAGCATGGCAGTCTTACAAAATTAAACATAGTCTTACCATAAGATCCCCAAGTCATGCTTATTGGTACTCATGTTCACCAAAAAAAAAAAAAAAAAGCGCCTGTTCATGAATGCTTATAGCAGCCTTATTCATAATTGCCAAAACTTGGAAGCAACCAAGATGTCCTTCAAGAGGTGAATGGATGAAGGAACTGTGGCACATTTAGTCAATGAAATATTATTTAGCAATATATAGACATGAGTGGGAATTCCCTGGTGGTCCTGTAGTTAGGACTCTGCACTTTCACTGCTGAGAGCCTGAGTTCAATCACCAGTTGAGAAACTAAGATTCCAAAATCCCACAAACCAAGAGGCATGACCAAATAGGGAAGAAATGAGCTATCAAGTCATGAAAATATAGGGAGGATTCTTAAATGCATATTGCTAGGTGAAAGATGCCAGAGTAAATAGGCCACATAAGGAAATCCCAGGGCTGATCTTCTTCAGAATGGACTGGTTGGATCTCCTTGCAGTCCAAGGGACTCTCAAGAGTCTTCTCCAACACCACAGTTCAAAAGCATCAATTCTTCAGTGCTCAGTCTTCTTCACAGTCCAACTCTCATATCCATAAATGATATGGATATGAGTAATGTCTCTGCTTTTCGATATGCTATCTAGGTTGGTCATAACTTTCCTTCCAAGGAGTAAGCGTCTTTTAATTTCATGGCTGCAGCCACCATCTGTAGTGATTTTGGAGCCCCCCAAAATAAAGTCTGACACTGTTTCCACTGTTTCCGCATCTATTTCCCATGAAGTGATGGGACCAGATGCCATGATCTTCATTTTCTGAATGTTGAGCTTTAAGCCAATTTTTTCACACTCCAATTTCACTTTCATCAAGAGGCTTTTTAGTTCTTCACTTTCTGCCATAAAGGTGGAGTCATCTGCGTATCTGAGGTTATTGATATTTCTCCTGGCAATCTTGATTCCAGCTTGTGCTTCTTCCAGTCCAGCGTTTCTCATGATGTACTCTGCATAGAAGTTAAATAAGCAGGGTGACAATATGCAGCCTTGACATACTCCTTTTCCTATTTGGAACCAGTCTGTTGTTCCATGTCCAGTTCTAACTGTTGCTTCCTGACCTGCATACAGATTTCTCAAGAGGCAGATTATGTGGTCTGGTATTCCCATCTCTTTCAGAATTTTCCACAGTTTATTGTGATCCACACAGTCAAAGGCTTTGGCATAGTCAATCAAGCAGAAATAGATGTTTTTCTGGAACTCTCTTGCTTTTTCCATTCTGAAGGAAATCAGCCCTGGGATTTCTTTGGAAGGAATGATGCTAAAGCTGAAACTCCAGTACTTTGGCCACCTCATGCAAAGAGTTGACTCATTGGAAAAGACTCTAATGCTGGGAGGGATTGGGGGCAGGAGGAGAAGGGGACGACAGAGGATGAGATGGCTGGATGGCATCACTGACTCGATGGGATGTGAGTCTGGGTCAACTCTGACAGTTGGTGATGGACAGGGAGGCCTGGTGTGCTGCAATTCATGGGGTCGCAAAGAGTCGGACACGACTGAGCGAGTGAACTGACCTGAACTGAACTGTATGATTCCAACTACTATTTGACATTCTGAAAAAGGCAAAACTATGGAGACAGTAAAAATATCAGTGGTTGCCAGGGTTTACGGGGAAGGGTGGGAGGGATGAATAGAGGGAATATGGGATTTTTAGGGCAGTGAAATTATTCTGCACAATACTGTAATGGTGAATATCTGACAGTATACATTTATCAAGACCCTCTGAATTATACAATACAAAGAGTGAACCAAATATAAACTATGGTTCCTGGACTGTAACAAATGGAAGCAAGATGTCAATAACAGGGGAAACTGTGGAAGAAAGTAGGGCATATGGGAACTCTTTATACTTGTCCCTCAGTTTTTCCTTAACCCAAGACCTGCACTACAAAAATAAAGTTTACTAATTTTTAAAAAAGTTTAATTACAAAAAAGATGAGGGATGGCCATGATTATAACAGGGAGTTATTACAGAATTACCTAGAGAGGTTAGAGGGGTTCAGTATTAGAGGCTTAGACAATCTATACAATCGAGCCACATAAGAGAAAGCATGGGTAATGGGAGGAGCTAAGATGGCGGACGAGTAAGACGGGGAGAATACTTTCTCCTCCACAAATCCATTAAAAGAACATTTGAATGCTGAATAAATTCGATAAAACAACTTCTGAATGCCGGCAGAGGACATCAGGCACTTAGAAAGACAACTCATTGTCTTCAAATCGAGAAAAAGAGCCCTGTGGTAACTCCTTTTGCGGAGAAGTGGCGCGGACACCAGCATTTGCTATTGGCAAGCGGGGGCTGGGCTAAGAGGAGCGGTGAGGCCTGCATCACTTTGAGAAAGGATTTGGCCTGGCTATCTCAGGCGCTATCTGAGCGAAATAACCAGACTGTCGGTTATCTACTACATCAAAAGCCAGCCCTAACTTAAGACACCACCAGGACTACCTACGGAACAAAGGGCTGCACAGAGTTGGCCGGCTGCAGGCCGTCCCACTCCAGTGACAGGCAGCCAGGGCCGGAGGTGAGCAATCACAGCCCTAGAGAGACACTGTCTAACGGAACTGTGAGTAGGTTTCTGTGCTGACTCACGCTTCTTGGGGCTCTGGATGGTCAACATCTGCCTGAGAAAGTGCGCTGTTTGTATACCCAGAAAACTGAGCGGCGGAGAGGCGATAAGTCGCAGCACCTGCGCTCGCTGAACATTTCATCACCTGCGCTACTCGGATCTGGGAAGGGCATAAAACGCAGACTCAACCAAGTCTGTGCTTCTGAGGATTATCTGAGTGTCTGAACCTGACCGGTTTAGATTTGGGTGTTCATCTCCGCCCCCTCTGTAACAGGGCAGAGATCAGATATTGAAAAGACCTGTAAACCGCCTCAATAAAGAGAATTCAACAAACTACCAGAATATAGTAAGGGCACTCTAAACTTGGCAATTTTAACAAAATGAAGAGACAAAAGAATACCCAGCAGCTAAAGGAACAGGATAGATGCCCACCAAACCAAACCAAAGAGGAAGAGATAGGGAATCTACCTGATAAAGAATTCCGAATAATGATAGCGAAATTAATTCAAAATCTCGAAATCAAAATAGAATCACAGTTAAAGAGTCTGGAGACAAGGATTGAGAAGATGCAAGAAAGGTTTAACAAGGACCTAGAAGAAATAAAAAAGAGTCAACACATAATGAATAATGCAATAAATGAGATCCAAAACACCCTGGAGGCAACAAATAGTAGAATAACAGAGGCAGAAGATAGGATTAGTGAATTAGAAGATAGAATCCTAGAAATAAATGTATCAGAGGAGAAAAAAGAAAAACGTATCAAAAGAAATGAGGACAATTTCAGAAACCTCCAGGATAACATCAAACGCTACAACATTCGAATCATAGGAGTTCCAGAAGAAGAAGATAAAAAGAAAGATCATGAGGAAATACTTGAGGAGATAATAGTTGAAAACTTCCCTAAAGTGGAGAAGGAAATTACCACTCAAGTTCAAGAAATCCGGAGAGTCCCTAACAGGATAAACCCAAGGCGAAACACCCCAAGACAGATATTAATCAAATTAACAAAGATTAAATATAAAGAACAAATATTAAAAGCAGCAAGGGAAAAACATCAAATAACTCACAAGGGAATTCCCATAAGGATAACAGCTGATCTTTCAATAGAAACTCTCCAAGCCAGGAGGGAATGGCAAGACGTAATTAGAGTGATGAAAGAAAATAACTTACAGCCTAGATTATTGTATCCAGCAAGGATCTCACTCAAATATGAAGGAGAAATCAAAAGCTTCACAGATAAGCAAAAGTTGAGAGAATTTTGCACCACTAAACCATTTCTCCAACAAAAACTAAAGGACATTCTCTAGATAGGAATCACTAAAAGGGTGTATAAATTCGAACCCAAAACAATAAAGTAAATCTTATTTATCAATAATTGCTTTAAACGTTTATGGGCTGAATGCCCTAATCAACAGACAAAGACTGGCCGAATCGATAAAAAAACAAGACCCCTACATACCTTGTCTACAAGAGACAACCAAAAGACTAAAATGGGTCAAATGGATACAAAAACTAGACCCCTATATATGTTGTCTACAAGAGAACCACTTTAAAATACGGGATATATACTGACTGAAAATGAAGGCCTGGAAAAAGATTTTCTATGCAAATATGGACCATAAGAAAACAGGAGTAACAATACTTATATCAGATAAAATTGACTTTAAAGATCTTGAAAAGGAGACAATGAAGGTTACACATAACGACTTAAAGGAACAATCCAAAAAGAAGTTATAACAATTATAAATATATATGCACCCAACATTGGAGCATTGATATATCTAAGACAAACATTAATTAATATGATAGAAGAAATATGCAGCAATACAATAATAGTGGGAGACTTTAATACCCCACTCATATATAATCTGGCTGTAATAGACAAAGTAAAGAGCAAAACATATTTACTTATGAGCCTCAAAAAATTCAGTTCACTCAGGAGAGTTAAAAAAAAAAAAAAAAGACTTATTTGTTCACTCTGTAAAGGTTTATTGACTATTTTATGGGTTTGGTACCACTTTGGGTAGTAGGGAGGAAGAGGTGACAAATGTGATCCTGTCCTAAATAATATATTGTGGTAAAGATAGACCTACCAATACAAAATACTAAGATGTGCCTAAAGATGAGGACACCCAAACTGGACTTTTTGTTTCCTGAACTTTTCATTTCGAGAACAAACCTCCTAATATAGGATGAATTCAACATGATTTTTTTTAAGTGTTCTTTGTGATTAAAAACAGAAAGCCATTGGTTAAGAAATTACATATACTCCTCCCCACCATCACTCCCCTTCTTTCTTCCCATTTCCCTCCCACCCTCATTGATCCTTTCCTTTGTCCATTTTCCCCTGCAAAAAAATTAAAAAAAAAAAAAAAAAAAAGGAAACAAGTCTCAAAGAAGGTATAAAAAAAAAAAAAAAAAAAGACAGCATGAATTGTAAATAAATACCTGGGTGGAAATGGCAACCAAAGACATGTAAGTTACAAATATTTAATACTACTTTAAGCACAGCAAATGAACAGAATGTAAATAAAGGTATTTTTTCACACTTGCTAAACTAGCATGCTATGCTACGCTAAGTCACTTCAGTCGTGTCTGACTCTGTGCGACCCCATAGACGGCAGCCCACTAGGCTCCCCTGTCCCTGGGATTCTCCAGGCAAGAACACTGGAGTGGGTTGCCATTTCCTTCTCCAATACATGAAAGTGAAAAGTGAAAGGGAAGTCGGTCAGAAGTGTCCGACTCTTAGTGACCCCATGGAGTGCAGCCTACCAGGCTCCTCCATCCATGGGATTTTCCAGGCAAGAGTACTGGAGTGGGGTGCCATTGACTTCTCCATAACTAGCATACAGCTTCAAATATGCCCTGGTGCTCACCAAGCTCTGAGGAATGTGCCAGGATAATACCTAACCAGTGGCGGTTAGGTAGGTACTGGAGAAACACTTCTGCTTGTTAGTAGTGAGCAAAGGCCATACAGATAGATGCTCATGCCCTTTAACCAGAAAATCCTAGAAGTTTATTTTAAAGAATGATTCCTGAGGACCTATTTCAATAGAAGTTAAAAATCTATTGTGGTATATTACTAATCAGGAAAAATGACCTAGTCTCTTTAAAAAATTGATGGCATTTTAAAAAGCAGGTGTTGGAGAGATGTTACAGAATAAAGGAGACATAAGATATAGCACCCAAATGCAGTGTATGGAGTTTGGACTCCATTTGAACGAACAACAATAAAAAGCCTGTGGGTATTTTATGGATATTGTTGTTGTTGTTGTTATTTGGTTTTTCAGTTGTGTCTGGCTCTTTGCAACCCCATGGACTGTAGTCTGCCAGACTACAGGGTCCTATAGTAGAACCTGTCCATGGGATTTTGTGGGAAAGATTACTGGAGTGGGTTGCCATTTCCTCGTCCAGGAGATCTTCCCGACCCAGGATAGAACCCACCTCTCCTTGTCTCCTGCATTTCAGGTGGATTCTTTACCACTGAGCCACAGGGGAAATTTTAGTATGGACTGGAAATTAGGTGATATTAACAAACTATTAGTATTGTTCTGTATAAAAATGGCAGACAATTAGATTTTAAAAAGTCAGCATCAGAGAGCATTGTGAACTATTTATAGATAAGATGTAATGCTAAAAATAACCCAGCTTTATGTATGTGCACAGTTGGCCTTCTGTATCTGCAGACTTAACCAAATGTAGGCTGAATTCCATCTGGGGTTGGTTGAATCCACAGATGCAGAATCCATGGATACAAAGGACCACTGCACTACACCATTTATACAAGGGACTTGAGCATCTGTGAATTTTTGTATCCATGGGCATCCAATGGAACCAATCCCCGGCAGATACCACAGACTGTATTTTACCACAATTTTTTGTTGTTTTTAAACCGGCAGCGGATCGCGGGAAGTGCAGGCTGTGGGGAAGTGAGCAGTATGAAGCAAGGATGGCTAATGTTGCTAATGGTTAGAGATGTTTGATGGGTACATTGAAATTCATTATACAATTTTATATGCTTGAAAATTTCCATAATAAAAAGTTCTAAAGCATCATATTGTGGCAGGATACTAGCAGTACCTTATTATCTGTTGCAGATATTTAGCTCAGCATGTCGCCTCCTAGCAAGGATGATTTCCCAGCCTTCCTTGCAACTGCATGCATCCTTTGCTGTTATCAACATCCTTTACCAGTGGTGCATTTGTTACAGCTGATGAACCTACAATGACACCTTATGATTACCCACATCCATAGCTTAAGAATTAAGGTTTATCTCTGGCATTTAATAATGTCTATTACTTATTCCGATTTCTTTTAATCATAGTACCATTTTCAAGGAAACTCTTGAATAACATTTTAAACCAGTTTTTAGGTAGCAAGGATAAAGAGGGCAAAGTGAATCCCATGGCTTTTAATTTACTTAATCAAAAAGAATTGACAGCTGCTGAAATGTTAATAATTTCACATGATATATGAAATACAGAATAGATCACAGTGGAAATATATAGCTCCATCTACTGTAAATACTTTGAATTGGATATCCCTGAGTTTTGTACTTGATGGATCTTAGGTTGCTTTCATGATGAATTTAGGAGTTTTGTAAGTGATGTCATGCTCAGAGCATTTTGTGGGACTCAGTCCCACAACAGGAGGATGCAGCCCTCAGGAACACTGAAGAGTGGAATAGCCCTCAGGAACACTGAAGAGTGGAACAGCTTTCAGGCAGCCTCCAGCCCCAGCTGACATTTGGTGACCTACTGAGCCTGTGTTACCCAAGAAGGGCTGAGGTTTGAGCATATAAAAGGAGCTACACTGCTTTTCCTCAAGCCACAGTCATCGGGATGGGATGAAACAAAATGACCCTTGAGAGGGGAAAGGATTTTTGGAAAGTGTTGGAGAGATGGGAGGGAAATGGCAGTCCAGGGGTGGGGGTAAGGTAAGGTCATGATATTCTCACTTACCCCTGGCTGACCAGCATTTCAGGGTAACAAAAGGACATGGTCAGAGGTGATTGTTGCACTTGGGGTCAGGTCACTCATTCACAGCAGTTTTGCCCAGCATGGACCAGAAAGCATGTTCTGAACTGAGAGAACACCCAAGCATCCACTGTCTAGTAGAGTAAAAAGATATTCCCTGTAACCTGTAATAAGCACTGGAATAAAAGTATATTCAATGTGCCTTGAAAGGAGGGAGAAGGAAGACCTTCAGTCTGTTTCAGGGATAGGGGTTGAGCAGAGTTGGCTTCAGGTCTCAGAATGGGGTGACCTCACAAAGGAGGAGACAGTTGAGACAGACACTGAAGAACAGGAGGCTTTCAAAGGACACAGGAAGAGAGGAAGGGCATTTCGGGCAAGAGGAACAGCATGAACTGCTGCACAGAGGTGTGAAATTTCATCGTGCGTTGAAACAGGGAACAGGGCCAGCTTCTTGGCTGAAACTTAGTAAGATGGTGGGGCAAGAAGGACTGAGAACTTAAGTAGGGACCAGCTTCTCCAGGACCTTTAACTGCAGGCTGAAAAGTGTGCAAACACTGGGGAGCATTGAGAGCGTTGAACAAGGCAGAGAGGAGGGAACAGTCATCTGGACGCAGGGCAGGGGGTAGATTGTAGCCAGTTAAGACTAGAGGTCAGAGATGCTGGTTAGGAAGCTACTGTAATGAGTTCAGAAGAGAAACAGAGGATCAGAACCAGGGCAGGGGCGTATAAGAAGGACAAAACAGAATCTCGGAGGGAGTTCAAATTCACCTCGGAAATGGGTGGCACTGGGCCACGGACTGGACTTGAGTGACAACTTAAACAGGACAGGACATTCAGCAGAGTGGCTGGGCATCTGATTAAGATCCCCCTGTTGGCACAGTAAATGACACATAAAAGTGCTCTATGTATCAAATCTGTTGTTATTGCCACTGTTATTGCTATTCTTATTTATCTCAAATACTACGTCATCTCTTATTGATTTTTTTCAGATACTGATCTTCATAGCTATTCTGTAGGAAAGTTACATAATTGGGTTTCCTCATATTGAACAAAATACGATCCATAGAATCACAGAGATCATTAGTTTTATTGCATGTAAGGTCATTAAACCTTAAATCAGAGCTTTTGTATCTTGGTCTATTCAGTGTTGTCCCATAAAGCAACTGCAAAGCATTGGGGAATTAACTCCACCTAGTCTACCTTCATCTCCTGCCCTCACACTGGACTGAGAACTTCCCAAGGTGAGACCCTAGACTTATTTGCCATTGTGTCCCCAGTCTTTAGGAGAACATTAGAATATGGCCAGTGCTCCAAAGACCTTTGTTGAAGAGGGAATAAATGGATGGATGGATGGATGGATGGAATAATTTTAAAAATTAAATCCTAAGAAAGAAACCCTTCTTTTGGATTAAGTGTAATGTGTATCATCTTTGAAATTGGTCAAATGACCAGCCAAAGGGAGGAGTAGAATGAATCCTTGACAGATGCTTAGACACAGTGGACTCTACAGTGAACAAAGGCCAGCCAGCTGGCCACCCAGAGGTATCTCAAGTAAAGCCACCCACATATCCCATCTCCATAGTGAGATTCATCAAAGAGGGCAGGTTTCAGCCCAAATAATTTGGATTCATTGCCCAATATTGCTCAGATTTTCTGCAGACTTCATAGACTTTTTGTATTGGGATGTTGATTCTTCTACCAGAACAAAACCCAAAATGCCAGTGATTCAAACAGTACACAAGGTTATGTTTAGGCTCTTAACACTGGCTCCAATATACTGTATATTGAGATTCCAGGTCCATCTTGAAGTTCTGTCACCATCAACGCTCAGCTTCTACCAACTCATTGAAAAAACGACAGATCTGGTCCCCCACCACTGTATGCCCCACCTGATTCTAGTCTCAAAACGGGAGAAAAGAGGAGGTATGTATAAGGTTCACGCCTTAAGGTCTGAACCTTAAGGCAGTGGTCCCTGGCCCTTTTGGCACCATGGACCGGTTTCATGGAAAACACTTTTTCCACAGACCAGGGCAGGGGGATGGCCCTGGGCCTATTCAAGCACATTCCATTTATTGTGCAGTTTTTTTAAAATTATCATTACATCAGTTCCATCTCAGATCACCAGGCATTAGATCCTGGAGACTGGGGACCCCTGCCTTAAGGCATAACCAAGAAGTTGCACACATGATTCCTGTTCACATCTCATGAATCAAAACCTGATCACATGGCCACAAGTGGCTTCCACCAATGCTGGGAAGTGAAGAATTTAGCTTCCCTAAAATTTCTATCAGAGGAGGAGTCCTTAACCTTTCCCATGCCATCAACACCCTTGGCCATCTGATGAAACTGCTTCACAGAATTCTCAAGCAAAAGTTTTAATTAAACAAGTTTAAAATAATTAAAAATAATTATGGGGGCTTCCCTGGTGGTCCAGTGGTTAAGATCCACCTGCCATTGCAGGAGACATGGGTTTGGTACCCGCTCCAGGAAGATGCCGTGGGACAACTACACCTAAGCATCACCACTGCAGAAACCCACATGCCTAGAACCTGTGCTCTACAACAAGAGTACCCCCGCTCTCTGCAACTGGAGGAAGTCCGCGTGCAGCAAAGAAGACCCAGCAGAGCCAAAAATAAAATAAATAAACCTTAAATAAATAATTGTAGGAATAGTTGCAATCATGATTATTATTGCAAGAATAACAAATATGGCAGTGGTCTAATCACTACTATAAGTACTATAACTCCAAAGTTAAGATGAGCATAAGCAAAATTTCAAGGTCTCTGCCATCATTATGTGACATAAAAATATCTGTGATTCCTTCTGGTAACAAAGTTACATACAGTATGAATCCTACTATGACCATCACTTACATTCACAATTGAAGGAAATGCTGAATTTCAGTTAGAGGGCAGTCAAAACAAAGATGTGATTTTTTTTCCTCAACCTGATGCATGGACACCCTGAATTCTGTTCAAAGGCTTTTGGGGTCTATGAGTCTAGTTTAAACACCGTCCCCCGCCCCGCAGTAGAAGAGAATGGAGACTGAGTAGCATTAACAGTGCCGGTTACATGCCCCATTGCAGGAGATGCTCAGGCTTTGTAATCGGTACTCTGTGCTAATCATGGTTCAATGAAGAAACAGACTCTGCCACCCCATGGACTGTAGCCCACCAGTCTCCTCTGTCTGTGGGATTCTCCAGGCAAGAATACTGGAGTGGGTTGCCATGCCCTTCTTCCGGGGACCTTCCCAACCCAAGGATAGAACCCAGGTCTCCCTCATTGCAGGCAGATTCTTTACTGAGTCACCAGGGAAGCCCGAAGAAACAGAAAGCGCAGAGAAATTTGAAAGGGAAACTTTAATATAAAGAATTATTAAGTGAAACAGGCTTTGGTGTCATGAGGGATTGATGAGTAAGAAGAGATGCTAAAGAACACAGAAACTGCAGATAAAAAAAAAAAAAAAGGCTGAGAGCTGATATCTGGAAATTGTCAGAGGGCAGAGCAGGCTTCCTGAATGGCAGAGCAGTTGCTGCGGTGTCACACTGGGGGAACTTGCTGGAAAGTCATCTGCTAGATGCGTGGGAAAGCTGTTCTTGGAGTGGTTCCTCCTGGAGGCACTATAAAACCCCCAGTGGAAGATGGTGGGTGCAGGACGCCAGGGACTGCTGACCACTGGGTCCTGAAGAAGCCAGGTTCTGGGGAAGACACGTACACTGAGAAGGAAACCAGAAATAGGCCACTTTGGCAAATTGATTATTTTGAATTAAAAGCATGTGAGAAACAGCAAATACTAGGACACTCTGACCCTCTTCTTGCTTCCTAAAAGGAGATAAATCTCCAGTGTGAAAGGTACCCTCCCCGGATGAGGAGGAAAGAAGACCTTCTTATCAGCACAGAGATAGCACCAGAGGAATCTGCAAATGAACCTCAGTCCCTTTCTTTCCTCCCATGTATTTACTTTCCCATCTTCCAAGTTTGCCTTCCTTGGGAGCCCGAAGCTGCTCTCCTTTGTCCCGTCATTTCTCTACAAATTATTTTTTATTGAAGTTGTCGAATCTCTGGAATTCTAAACCGCAGTCTGAGTTACTTTTGGTTTAATCGTCTCCCACATGACCCGTGTTGCATGTTTTAACTGTTTTTCTCTTGCTGATCTGCCTTTTAGTACAAGGGTGTCAGCCAAGAACTCAGAAAGTAAAAAGAACATTATTCTTCCTTCCTTACAGCTGCAAGGCGGGGCCCTGGGGGAGCTGGGAACTGGATGCTAGGAGACCTGCCTGCCCTGGGGTAACTGGAGATGCTCTAAGCTGGATGGCTTGTCAACAGTCCTTGTTGGATCACTAATTTGAAAATTTCCTCCAGATTCCAGCCTTGTTTGCCCCCAGTCTATGGTTCTGGGCCTCTGCCCAAGTTCTTGATTTGTCTCCTGGTTCTCCAAGCAAAGGTTCAAAAACAGCCCTGAATCCTGCCAACTGGGCTAGAACTTGAATACTTTGTTCAGCCTTTTCTATCTCATTTCCTGGAGCCCCAAAACTATTATCCAAATATCCTCACTTATCAGTTGGATCCTAATCACAATCTAGAAAATTATGTGAGGTTGTAATGCTGTCTGAGAACCTCATCAGATACTGGGCCCCATCCTGTAACTGATTAAGTCCTCTTGGACCAAGCCCAGGCCTGTCAACGTCTTTTGGATCCTGGGAATCTCTCTGACTCCAGTTTACAGGTGCCCTGTGTGCATGCCAAGTCACTTCAGTCACGTCTGACTCTTTGTGACCCTATGGACTGTAGCCTGCCAGGCAACTCTGTCCATGGGATTCTCCAGGCAAGAACACTGGAGCGGGTTGCCATACACTCCTCCAGGGGATCTTCCCGACCCAGGGATTGAATTTGTGTACTACCTTGGCAGATGGATTCTTTACCACTGAGCCACTAGAGGAGGCTTCCCAGGCCTCCTTTTATAAAGGCACTAATATTGTTCATGAGGGTGGAGTCCTCATGACCTAATAACCCCCAAAGGTCCACCTCCTAAATACCAGTAACTTGGATTTCAACATACAAATTTTGGGGGACACAAAGGTTCAGATCACAGCAGGGAGCTACCCTGGTAGCATGTTTATTCTGATTTGCTTTGCTCATGTCATATGGGGAAGATGTCAGAGAACTGTATGGAAGAAAATCTGTGAGAATGAGAACTAAGAGGAAAAACCATAGTAAATTTAATTTGTCTAAGAAAATGGTTTGGAAGAGAGGATGAATGATAAAGTTACTAAAAATCAATTTTAAAATCTGTAGTTCTGTTTAACCACATTAGAAATAAATCTGGGCAAACTCGGTTTTGTAATTCTAAGGTCCTTTAGAAAATCATTTATCAGAAGTACTAACACTGCATGAATGTGGTTTACTAAGTAATAATCCAATATAAATTAAGATTACATGTTTCCAAACGAAAAAGAGCGGAACCTGAAATGTAAGAAAACTGTTTTATTCCAGTTGGTGGAAAAATTCAATCCAATATTGTGACACTGATATGAGTACCACAGGCTGTAATCTTTCTGTTGTTTTATTTTTCCCTGTAGGATTGAAAAGATACTGAAACTCTATAGGATAATTATTCCGGGTACTGGGAAAAGCAGAAAGTGGTTTTAGATAACTTCTGGTAAAAGATTGCATACTCTGAAGGTCAAGGTTCTTTAGCTGTAAATTAAAACAGTCCTCAGGGATTCAATACTGATGTGAAGGCAAAAGACATCACTGAAGTAAGTGCCAACCCCCCAAAAAAAGATGACAAGAAATATTTAGTTAATTTCACTGAAGTCAAAAGAGAGGCATAGTATAACTATGATCTGGGACAATGAAAAAGGTACTGAAGGTGCCCAACAGGTATATTGTTTCCATTTTATTGTAGCTGAAGATGCTGTTTGAGTAGGTTAAGATTTATGTTTTGCTGTTTTAAGTATTTTGTTAAAAACAAAGCAAAATAACAACAAAATTTTAACCCTGTGACAAAGACTGTTAATCATAGTTAACAAAGCTCTCTGATGAGGCGGAAAAGCTCTGGTGCCTGGCAGTGTGTTATCCTAACTGCCCCTTCAACTTTCTAGAAAATAGAGTCTTGGTTACTTTGAAACCACAACTATAAAATGGAAAATAAAACACTCACATTTTACCTTCCAAATATCTCTAATTCAGCTACACCTCACTCCCACGAAGCCTAACCTTGTCAAAGCTACCACATCTCTTACACTATTGTGAACAAACACAATTGTGCTCTTCTCCATTTCCTACACTCGGGGAAATTAACTTTTAAAATGTGTATCTGGGGTGGCGGGAGGGAAGCTGAAGAGGGAGGGGGACACGTGTATAGTTATGGCTGATTCATGTTATTGTATGGCAGAAACCAATACAACATTGTTGAACAATTATCCTTCAATTAACATTTTTTTTAAAAATTTAAATCTGATCATATCACCTTTGATTCAAAAACTTTTCTACAGTTTCTATAAAGCAGTAATTCCTTAAATAATACACACACCCTTTTGTGTCCTGGCGCCATTTTTCTCTCATCTCTGGCTCTCTGGGTCAGTACTGGACTTTCAGATCCTTGAATGGGCTGTACCTCTTTGCCTCTAGGTTTCGAGTATGCTGTTCCTTCTACCTGGACTGCTCCTATTCCAGTTTCCTGGTGTCTTTTTGTGGTCAATTCCCTCCTTCTCATCTTTTGCCCCCATCAACCACAGATTTCATTTCTTTCCCTCTAGTTTTGCCTTTTCCAGAATGTCACATAAATGGAATCCTACAGGATGTAACCTCTTGTCTGGCTTCTTTCACTTGGTGTAATTCTTTTGAGATTTAGCAGTGTTGTTGCATGTACCAGTAGTTCTTTCCCTTCTTATTGTTGCATAGTATTTCATTCTCTGGATGAACCACAATCTGTTTCCTTATTCACCAACTGATAGACATTTGGGTCATTTCCAGTTTTTGGCTACTGTGAAAAAGGTTGCTATAAACGTTCACACAGAAGTCTTTACGTGGACATTTGTTTTTCATTTGTTTAAGGTAAACAACTAGGAATGAGATTCCCAAGTTATATGGAAAGCGTATATTTAACTTTATAAGAAACTGCCATACTGTCTTCCAAAGTGGTTATTTGCATTCCCATCAGTGATATATGAGAGTTGGCATTAGTAATTGTCCTGTATTCTCATAGACACAGGAGATGTGTGTTCGAGCTGTAGGTCGAGAAGAACCCCTGGAAGAAGAAATGGCAACCTACTCCAGTGTTTTTGCCTGGAAAATTCTATGACCAGAGGAGCCTGGCAGGCTGCAGTCCATGTGGTCAGCCAGCAGTAGGATACTATGCATTAGTCAGTCTTTTTAGCCACAGGGCTATTTTTTTTTTTTTTAAGCCATTCTAGTAGGTATGCAGTGTAGTTTTAACCTGCATTTTCCTAAGGACTAATCGTGTTGAGAGCCTTTTTATTTATATTTATTTATATACAGATAGTTTTTGCTATCTGTATATTTCCACAGGTAATGCTTCTGTTCAAACATTTTGCCCATTTTTTTTAGTTGGGTTGTATTCATTATTGGGTTGTAAGAATTCTTTACATATACTGCATGCAAATAATTTATCAGATATATATTTCAGAAACATCTCTCCCAGTATGTGCTTGTCTTTCATTTTCTTACCAATGTCTTCCAAAGGGCAGAAATTTAAATGATCAATTGTTAAATTAGGGAGTTGAGGGCAGGAGGAGAAGGGGACGACAGAGGATGAGATGGCTGGATGGCATCACTGACTCGATGCATGCGAGTCTGAGTGACCTCTGGGAGCTGGTGATGTACAGGGAGGCCTGGCGTGTTGCAGTTCATGGGGTCGCAAAGAGTCGGACATGACTGAGCAACTGATCTGATCTGATCTGATCTGATTGATTTAAAAGATTTCCTAGTTCATAGTTCTTTTTTTTTTTTTTTTGTTCGTATCAAACAAACCTTGACTTAACCCAGTGTTACAAAGATTTTCTCCCATGGTCTGTTCTAGAAATCTTACACTTTGAGGTTTTATGTTTAAGTCAATGATATATTTGCATACCTCCTTCTCCTTACAGAAAACAGTAAAATGGGAAAGACTAGAAATCTCTTCAAGATAATTAGAGATACCAAAGGAACATTTCTTGCAAAGATGGGCTCAACAAAGGACAGAAATGGTATGGACCTGACAGAAGCAGAAGATATTAAGAAGAGGTGGCAAGAATACACAGAAGACCTATACAAAAAAGATCTTCATGACCCAGATAATCATGATGATGTGATCACTCACCTAGAGCCAGACATTCTGGAATGTGAAGTCAAGTGGCCCTTAGGAAGCATCACTAGGAACAAACCTAGTGTAGGTGATGGAATTCCAGTTGAGCTATTTCAAATCCTAAAAGATGATCCTGTGAAAGTGCTGCACTCAATATGCCAGCAAATTTGGAAAACTCAGCAGTGGCCACAGGACTGGAAAAGGTCAGTTTTCATTCCAGTCCCAAAGAAAGGCAATGCCAAAGAATGCTCAAACTATCGCACAATTGCATTCATCTCACACACTAGTAAAGTAATGCTCAAAATTCTCCAAGCCAGCCTTCAACAATACACGAACACTGAACTTCCAGATGTTCAAGCTGGTTTTAGAAAAGGCAGAGGAACCAGAGATCAAATTGCCAACATCTGTTGGATCATTGAAAAAGCAAGGGAGCTCCAGAAAATATCGATTTCTGCTTAAGCCTTTGACTATGTGAATCACAATAAACTGTGGAAAATCCTGAAAGAGATGGGAATATCAGATCACCTGACCTGTCTCATGAGAAATCTGTATGCAGGTCAGGAAGCAACAGTTAGAACTGGACATGGAACAACGGACTGGTTCCAAATAGGAAAAGGAGTATGTCAAGGCTGCATATTGTCATCCTGCTTATTTAACTTCTATGCAGAGTACATCATGAGAAATGTTGGGCTGGAAGAAGCACAAGTTGGAATCAAGATTGCCAGGAGAAATATCAATAACCTCAGATATGCAGGTGACACCACCCTTATGGCAGAAAGTGAAGAAGTAAAGAGCCTCTTGATAAAAGTGAAAGAGGAGAGTGAAAAAGTTGGCTTAAAGCTCAACATTCAGAAAACGAAGATCATGGCATCTGGTCCCATCACTTCATGGCAAATAGATGGAGAAACAGTGGAAACAGTGGCAGACTTTATTTTTGGAGCACCAAAATCACTGCAGATGGTGACTGCAGCCATGAAATTAAAAAACGCTTACTCCTTGGAAGGAAAGTTATGACCAACCTCGACAGCATATTCAAAAGCAGAGACATTACTTTGCCAACAAAGGTCCATCTAGCCAAAGCTATGTTTTTTCCAGTATCATGTATGCATGTGAGAGTTGGACTATAAAGAAAGCTGAGTGCTGGAGAAGTAATGCTTTTGAACTCTGGTGCAAAAGGAGATCAAATCAGTCAATTCTAAAGGAAATCAGTCCTGAATAGTCATTGGAAGGACTGATGCTGAAGCTGAAGCTCCAATACTTTGGGGGCACTTGATGTGAAGAACTGACTCATTTGAAAAGACTCTGATACTGGGAAAGATTGAAGGCAGGAGGAGAAGGGGATGACAGAAAACGAAATGGTTGGATGGCATCACTGACTCAATGGACATGAGTTTGAGTAGGCTCCAGGAGTTGGTGATGGACCAGGAAGCCTGGTGTGCTGCAGTCTGTGGGGTCTGAAAGAGGAGGATATGACTGAGTGACTGAACTGAGCATTTGTTGTTGTTCAGTCGGCTAAGTTATGACTGACTGTGACCCCAGGAACTGCAGCATGCCAGGCTTCCCTGTCTTTCCAGTATCTCCCAGGGATACTGGTGTGCTGCAGTCCATGGGGTTGCAAAGAGTCATACACGACTGAGCGACTAAACTGAACTTATGTCTATATATTGAAAACTTTGAATTCACATCAGTACTTCCAATTTCGATCCAACCTGTCAAGCCTTCTTGCTATTCCCCTTTCTGTATCTTAATCCCCCTCTCCAACAGTGAGAAATCTGGCTCCCCTCATCCTTTACATAGTATTCCTTTGGGAAGTCCCCTCGTACATGATAAATCACCTGACTTTGCAGGACCGATTCCCCCACCTTCCTTGTTGGGCTCTGATCCCGACTCTGAGCTGACTTCCTAGCTGAATATAGGGGTGCCTATATTCTGCTATGAAGGTGGAAAGGCAGGGAGATCAGTCAGGAGAGTGAGATGCACAGATGAGACAGAGATACAGAAAATTAACCACAGAATAAACACACAGAGAGTAACTTCTGGGTCCCTGAAAGCTTTCCAACTCCTGGATCTAGTCTTTTGCTAAGATGTAGCTGAATGCTTACCTCTGGGCTTTTGTGAGAAGTTCCTGTATCCTTCTGATAAATTCTTCCCCTTTTAAACTACTTCAGGTTGGTTTCTTTACATGCAAACAGAGAATCTGAAACAAAGGTATATTTATATCATGGCTTGTTCTACAGAATATGAAACAAATTGTGGAAATAATCAGAGCAAAGGGAAAATAAAAAATTAGCCCACAGAAAATGCATACCACATGGTACTATACCATTGCTTACTGTGGGCTGAAATATTAGCTCTGAGATTTCTAGTGATCCAAACAAAGTGGGAAACACTATCCCTTGTAAGATTTTATGTCTCCACATTTAAAACAAACCAGCAATTGGAGCATGAATAGATAGACCAGTGGAACAAAACACAGAATCTAGAAGTGAACTCTTCAGCAAATGGCTGATAAATGGCAAACTCTGTAGCCAGCTGGGAAAAAAAGTATTTTGATTCATACCTTATCACATATACGCAATCAATTTTAAATGGATCAGGGTTCAATTACAAAAGACTGGAAGTCTAAATGTCCATCAATAGAGAACTGGTTAAATTATGTGCACATCCCTGAAATAAAATGTTATGGGGATTTGAAAAAAATAGCAAGGAGTTCTGTATCTATTGCTATAGACATATATTCTTGATATATTGTTACAAAAAGCAAGGTATAGTTAATGTGTATGGCACACTACCATTTCTGTAAATGAGGAATGTCTTGGCTTCTACTGTATAAAAAAATCATCTGGGAGAATGTGCAAGGAACAGTGCTTACCTGTTTGGAGCATGGGGACGGGTGTGGGAGAGTCTTTCTACTGTATACCTTTTTATGCTAATGAATGAACCATATATACAATACTCTTTTTAAAAGTTAAAACAAAAAAAAGCTGATGAAAATCAGACAAACCTGGTGAAGGAGAAGCTCAGCTAGTGTTGACAGACTGAGAGGACAATAGGAGAGAATGAAAATTTTACCTGCCCACAAATTTCCACTATTAGTGAACCCCAGTGCCTATCCCCACCCAGAGATGTCATTCTTTTTACAAAGGATCATCTCCAAAAAGGCTTTACTTAGCAACCAGAGGAGGCCTTCTGCCTATAGTGCAATATAAATGCTTGATAAATATAAGAAAAGTTATTTCTATGGAGACCTGACAAAGGGTGTTCTGACTACTTTCCAATTTTGCCCATGAACATTCTATGTTTATGTGAAATATCTTGCCAACTGGCACGATCAAAATGTGAGCACTGTAGTACCAGCCCTGAAGCCAGATCCCCAGGGTTCAAATCTCAGTTGTTCACTTATTAGCAGTTTACTTGCTAGAGGTTATGAATTTCTGTCCTCTGTTATTATAAAATGGAGGGCAAGCAACAGCATCTGCTTTACAGGATCCACAGGAAAATGAAAGCTTACAACAGCCCGTCCAATAGCAACATAATGCTAGCCACAAAAGACATTAAATATTTCTTAGAATTAAAAAAAAATATTTATCCCAATATGTCAAAAACATTATCACTTTAACATGTAATGAATATAACAAATAATAGTGTGTTTTCACATTCTTTTTTGGTAAGGAACACATACATCTGATTTTCAGGTCTGTCTTAGTTAAGACTGTGCTGTGTTTAGTCATTCAGCCGTGTTCGACTTCTTGTGACCCCGTGGACTGTATGTAGCCTGCCAGGTCCCCTCTGTCTATGGGGATTCTCTAGGCAAGAATACTAGTGGGTTGCCATGCCCTCCTACAGGGGGAATCTTCCCAATTCAGGGGTCGAACCCTGGTCTCCCAAATTGCAGGCAGATTCTTTACCGTCTGAGCCACCAGGGAAACCCCCAGTCAACACTAGCCGTATTGTAAATGTCCATGGCCCCCTTTGCATCAGCGCAGCCCTAGACATGTCTAGCACGTGGTAGGTGCTATGTGCTCTTAGCAGAAGCATGGTTGCGGTTATGCTACCTGTTTTGGAGCAAACCAGTCTATCAGGTGAGCCATCTGGAAGACATGCATATGTTTTGGAATAAACTAATACGATTTTCTTTTAGCTAGTCATCTGATCTGATCTGGACCTCCATATTAATTCACAGCTACAAGATAAGGTGCAAGGTTCCGGTCTATGCAAATAAACTATTTACATAAGTGGGGCCGCTGCCCTCATCTCATTTTCTGGTCATCCTAGTTCCGGGTTGGGGATGGGGTGGGTTGGGGTAAGGAGGTGGGGTTAATTGTCTTCCCTAATGCGGAGAGCCCTGGACCACTAACCCTGGGGAAATGCAGGCGAGTGGGACGGTCCTTTAAAAAGGGATGGGGCGATGAAAAAGCGCCGAGCTCTCGGGAGAACAATTAACGGCCACATCGAAGGGCCACGTTTAGGGGGCGGTCCGTGCCAGAAGGGGCAACCATGAAGGCGGACGAATTCCGAGCGCCAGCAGAATTCTCGCCGAGCCAAGCGAGCGTCCGCAGGCCGGGCGTGCAGGCACCGGGCGGGCGGCGAAGGTGCCTGGCCCCCGCGCGGGCCAGCGGAACGTCCGCGTCCAACCCCGGCTCCTCTGGGCCGCAAACACCGCCAAGGGCCTCTGCCGCTCGCGTCCACTGTCTCCCGGCTCCTGAGTGGCTGGGGGGCCGGGATTAACCTTTCACCGCCGCGCGCTGTCCAATCACAGGCTCGCTCTCATGCCGGCGCGGGGCGAGCGAGGGAGCGCGGGGGCGCGGGCGCCGGGGAGATTCTCCAAGCCGCCGTGCGCCGTTGCCGCGGGGCCGTGCGCGGGCCGGGAGCGAGCCGGGCGCTGCGCAGTCTCCGCAGGCGGGAGGGGTCGAGGCGGAGGCGCGGCGCGGCGCGGGCTGCTCCAGGCCCCAGGTTGGATGGAGTGACCTGACAGCGGGGACGAGGCGACGGCGAGCGGGAGGACATGGCGGCGGCGGCGGCGGCGCCGGGCGGCACCGGGAGGCCTGGGCTGTGACGCGCGCGCCGGAGCGGGGGTCCGATGGTTCTCGAAGGCCCGCGGCGCCCCGTGCTGCAGGTGAGGCGGGCTTCCCCCCGCCGCGGAGCCTCTTTTGTGTCCCGGGAGTGGGGGGCGGAGCGGGGAGCGTCTCCGCGCGCCGCCGAGGCCCGCGTGGGCTCCGGACTCCGGTGGGGAGACCGGCGCGGGGCAGATGGCGCGGCCTCCTCGCAAGGTCCTGGGCGGGGCGGGTCCCCGCGCCGCCGGGCTCGGCGCAGCCCCGACTAGCTGGCGCGCATCCTGACTCGGCGCTTCCCGGGGACTTTGTGCGCGGGGTCGCCTGGGCACCGGGTGGGCACGCGGGCGCCTCCGCACCCGGAGTGGAGCGCGAGGCGGGGGGGGGTCCTCGCCGCTCGCCCACCCACCCCCGGCCCGCGGAGAGCTGGGCTTTGACAGGTCCGGCTGCGCGCACCAGGGTGGCGTGGGGTCCGCCGCCGCCGCGTCTCGGGAGCATCCCCGGGAGGCTGCGCGGTGGCCGGCGCTGGACTCCTGGGTGGACACCTTCTAGGGGGCCGGGAGGGAAGGCAGGCCCGGCCCTCCTGCGCTGGCAGGAAAGCGCGAGCCTTCGGGGGGCGCGCCCGGGCGAGGATTGTTCGTGTCTATTGGCAGGTGACCAGCTCTCTGGGTCCCCAGGGGGCCGGTGGCCGAGGCCATCTTTTCGCCCCTCCTCTCCGATTTTTTTTTTTTTTTTTTTTGTGCCAGCACGTCCCTGGACCTTTGCAAAGCGAGGCTTTCGCAAAGGTTTTTCAATCCTTGGCAAATCAGTGTATGTTTTAAGTTAGCACTGCAGATTTTTTTTTTTGGGGGGGGGGGGGATTGGGTGGGGGTAGACTTTCCAGAAAAGCTGAGTTCCTCCAGGGCTTTGCCCGCAGTGTAGAGCTAGCAGACCACTTAATGTGTCTTTTTAATGGCCTGATGATTTGCAAAGACAGATGAGTGGGGGAGTATTTATTGTAGAGTGTTCAGTCCATGCTTTTGTGGAGAAAGTCATGCTTACAGGGACACCTTATTTACCTAGATGATCAGTCTTAAGTATTGAGGTGACTATATTTACAAATATTCAGCTGGTGAAGGAGTTTTAATTTGAAGTCTTTGCTTTTTTGGTGCTTTGGGTTTTGCTGCTGCTGCTGCTTAGTTGCTTCAGTCGTGTCCAACTCTTCTGCACCCTATGGATTGTAGTCTGTCAGGCTTCTCTCTGTCCATGGGATTCTCCAGACAAGAGTACTGGAGCGTGTTGCTATGCCCTCCTCCAGAGTGTCTTCCCAATCCAGGGATTGAACACGGGTCTCCTGCATTGCAGGCAGATTCTTTATCTCTGAGCCACCAGGGAAGCCCCTTGGATTTTTCTGGATCTTCACAGTCCTGATGTTCAGTTCTCTTCCTGTTGCTTGGTTTTCAAGTGCAGCAGACTCAGTGAATGGAAAAGGGCACAGATTAGGAATTAAGTAACTCGGTGGGAAATAAAAAAAATATGTATATAGAATGTGTCTTAGTAAAGGTTAACTACATTGAAAATATATTGGTATAAACATTAAATTTTCTAAATAAAAATACCCATTTTAGCCAAGGGCTCCAATAATAGAGGATGGATGATGGTACAAGATTCTGAATCAGGGTGCTAGTGAATAGTAATTTTAGTATTAATATCTTGGGGAACTAGGTGGGCATAAGCAGTTTATTTTGCAAAACTTGTTAGTAGCTCTCTGGCAAATCATATTACATGTAATATATGTTGTATATCAGATCAGATCAGATCAGTCGCTTGTATATACTTACATATAATTTTTCGAATTTTCATTGTTGGACATATTTTGTAATACTATAGATTAGAAACACTACAAAGAGTGCTTTTAATTTGATCTCTTTGAACATTTATTCAGGGCATCAAAATGCTGTTTTAAGAAAAAATGTACCATTTAATTTGGGGAGAAAAGACCTTCATTTCCTACAATTATTATAATAAGGATTTGCTTTAGCTTTTATGCTGTCATCTCATCATTAAAGGTTAAGTTCTGTCTACTATGGTATACCTGTGGCACTGTGAATGAGTTGTAAAGTGTGGTGGTTTTGCCATTTCTGAATTTTATTGGCTTGGTTTTAGAAAACATTTTATCTTGATGTGGCTCAAGTGATTCTTATTTGATAGCTATTTTGTGGCAGTGTATAGTGGGTTGTACTTTTAGTGTAGTGCTACCTTTGAGGAAGGGTGACTTTGAGAGATTTATACCCTGCCACCGTCTGATGTATGAGATGCTTGTTTTGTTTGAGAAAGTAGGTATTTCTTTGACATTCTCTTACTTGTGACCTTAGCATCCTGTGGTCATTACTTGTGGCTAAAGAGCAAAGGGAAACATTTATTAATAAGAATTTCCTGGTAATATATGCCAAGATATTTCAGGTTCTTTTATCTATGTTCTTACTTAATCCGCACTGTGACCCTGAGACAGATTTAATGTTGTCTTATTGTGTGTACATGCGAGGAAGCTAAGACTCAGAGAGTTGTGGATCTGGAAGTGGCAGAGCTAGCACTGACTCATGGCTTGATTTCTGAAGCTTTGCATGTGGGCTCTTTTCCCAACATTACACTGCTGTTCCAAGTGAATTTTAGGGGAACAACCTGCATAAGTTGCAGTTAAGCCCTTAATTAGTACTTGTTAAAAGAATGAAACTCTTGTCTTAAATGTTCATGGGGCCTTTGATTATCTGATTAAGATTCTTTCCCCCCTCCCCCTTTTTTTTGTGGTAAAATAAAACAAAACGTACCGTTTTAACCATTTTGATTGTACAGATCTGTGGCATTAAGTACATTCACACTGTTTTGCTCCCACCACCACTGTCCACCTCCAACTTTTTCATCTTCCTCAACTGAAACTCTGTACCCATTAAACACTAACTCCCCATTCCACCCTCCTCCCAGGCCCAGGCAACCACCATTTTCTTTTCTGTCTCTATGAATCTCCTGCTCAGGGATATGTAGGTATGTGTCTGCTTATCCATTAATCCCCCCGTGCACTCTTGGGTTGTTTGTATCTTTTGGCCTTGTGAGTGATGCTCCTATGAACAAATAGCGAAAATAACAAAACATATTTGTACAAAGGTGAACAAATACCTGTTGGAACCCCAGCTTCTACTTCTTTGGAGTATCTCCCCAGAAGCGGTCCAATTGTTTCTTGACCATCAGCATGTTTGACTCAGAACTTACTGCCGAGTTTTCTCAGGGTTGTTCAGGTGGTTATACTGTATTACAATAGGAACTGTTTATTAATAGAAGACTTTAATTTTCTTGAAACCCAGGATTTACTTATGTGTATGATCTCAGTTCCTACCAGTGCATTCATTCAGTTGGTCCGTCATGGAGCTCTGTTGGATGGCGAAGGAAGGTACCGCTCAGGTCCGTGTTTAACTTGCGTAAATATTAAGTTGGAGCTGAGTGACTTGTCCTTGTGCTCTGCGTTTTGGATATTCCAGCGTTCAGCTCATTTTCAAAGCCCAGTGGGTGTATGTGTTTTATTATTTGTCTACTATGAGAAAGGATTTGAGGTGGTCTTAAAATAGGTGTTTGAGAGGACAGTGAAAATAATGGTGAAGGTTGAAGGAGGGGTAGAGTGTGGAGGGAGCTGGAGAGAATTAAAAGAGAAGCTTAGGACAAGGATAATTAGTGTCTGCATGTCACTAAAGGTTTTCATTTTTTAAATATTAATTAAAGAAAAAGAGGAAGCAGGACTAATTATAGTTGATATTGATTAATGAAAGGAAGTATACCAGTTAAGCAGGAACACGCAGACTTTTCTCTTGTATGATGAATACGCATCTGAATTCTTCTGTAAAATGACATTAACAATATGTGGAGAAAACGTTTTACATTTTACAAATGATGGAGAAATATTTCTCACATGCCATTTTAGAGGAACTGGATAAAGGCCTCAGGCATAATGGAAGAGCTTCAGTAATGTAGATACAGACATTCTGGTGATTTGATTCACTAGAGTTTAGTTAATTTATCTTTCAGACGATATCTCTCGTATGTCAGTTGTGTCATTCAGGCTTTTGACAGATGCTGAATAATAATTCATTCACAAATGTACTCTTTTCCGGATCATATAGGCAGTCAGGATTTTCAGGATTCTCTCTGCCAGTCTTTGGGAATGTGTGTTGGTCTAAAAAGTAGGATTGCTTGTATGGAGGTGTATGCTCTGTGCATGAATACAGAGAGAAAAGCCTTATTTTTGAGGTCCAGTTGATGAAATTGAAATTTTCAGTCATGTAAGAAATTTTTTCAAATTAAAAAAAAAAAAAATTTTTGAGTACAAATTGGTTTCCTATTTTCCCTAAAATTGTCACTGAATTGGTGGTTCTTTTTAAGTATGCAAGGCTGCTATCCATTTTAAGAAGGTGACTAAGAAGATGCCCCAAGAAAACTTGTCTGAGGATGTCAGTAAGAGTTACTAGATTCCAGACATGGAAGACTTGAATTTTGGCCTTAGTATTCTGATTTTTGAAGCTCATGGTAACATTAAGTGTCATGCTCTGTTAAATGTACTATCCTTTCAAACAAATAGAATTGTACGGATAGTAAGGGTAGAACAGAACGGTGCTGACATAAACAAGGTGCTCAGATTTGCCAAGTGAATAAATTAGTTTATTTTATATCAGTTTTTAAAAGACTTAGAAGCTAACAGTTCTATGTAAAGTAATATTGCTTATATCATTACTGTTCTGATTTTGGACAGATCATGCTGCCTGGTTCTTCAAGTGAGGACACATGATTAGGTGTATAGAAGCATTATGGATGGAGAAAATGAAGAATTTCATAGAAGAAAATCGCTATTAAATTGGGAGTTTTCCTGGTGTTGTAGGCTTTCTTATTGCTGAAGCTGGCTAACTCTGATAGTTGTCGTGGTGGTTCTTTTTTAGGTGACAGCTCAATGTGTGCAGTAAAGTAGGAATTTAGAAAACACATTTGGAAATTCTCTTGGGGATTAGAACATGTCAGCGAACCAGAATTTTAATATAAAGTGTTTAAAGAGCTCAGATCCTGAGAGAAGGATCTCAGTTTAAGAGCTGATCTTTGACATGATGTAGAAAGGTTCTTTAATTAAGGAGTTAGGTCAGTAATCCTATTTGAAGGGAAAGAGAAAGGCAGTGGCAGAGACTTTTTTGAGAGGGTAAGTTTAACATGATGAGCTGGAGTTTTAAGTGGTGTCTCCTCATGCCTGTCCCGCTGCTTGGCCGTCACTCAAGAATAGCTCCTGTTAGTTATATTTTCAGCTATTTTCCTTTTGCAAAATTAAATATATTAATATTTAATTGAAGCATTATAAGAATGTTTAAGAGCAAGTCTTTGGTGTCAGAGGGGTTCAAATTCTGCTTCCTTCAGTTTATCCATGAGGAGCACAGGTGTCTGGTGGTCTTTCTGAGTCAGCTCCCTCATCTGAAATCCGGTCTTGACAGTAGTACCTACTTCTTGAGGTTGTAAGGAAAAATTGAGTTTCTTAAACCTTTAGCCCCGTTCTAGCCCACAACCAGCATAAAATTTAGCTGATGTTGCTTCAAATATGTACATTAGAGGAAATCTGTTCTTAATGTGATTTGATTATGTTGTGATTTCTCCCCAAATTTTTGAATATTGAGCTGTATGTTTAGTTTTATAATGGAAGATGAAAAAGAAAAAGGGCTCGAGAGCAGTATTTCACAGATAAGTCTTCTATGTGAGGGCTTCCCTTTGTAGCTCAGCTGGTAAAGAGTCCGCCTGCAGTGTGGGAGACCTAGGTTTGATCCCTGGGTTGGAAGATCCCCTGGAGAAGGGAAAGGCTACCCACTCCAGTATTGCGGCCTGGAGAATTCCATGGACTGTAGTTCATGGAGTCACAGAGAGTTGGATATGACTGAGTGACTTTCACTTCACTTCATTCTATGTGAGGCTTGTCTGTAGTGGATCAGATGGTTCAGCTTAGTTGGGTCCCCGTAGTAGGGATACCAAGCATAACAGAGCCTTAAATATTGCTAACTTTCCTATAGAACCATCATTCCTCTATTATGTATGAATAAGTGCATTATCCTTGAATCTATATTTTGAAGCAGTATAAACTTTTTATATATGTCACATGTCCTTGATGTAGCCCTGTGGGTCTTACTCTTTGGAGATTCCTGATTTGACAAAAGATATGAATCTTATCCCCAGAAAAAGTGTACATGTGCATATTCAGAATTTTATATACATTTATAGGAGGTACAGGGACCCCTGTGGGACCCTATCCATGGATGCCGATTTAAACTTTATCTACACAAATAAAGAGAAGTAGTTGGTTAACCAAGGAACAACACAATTCCAGAAAACTGAGGCAGACATGATCAGTGGAATGAATGAACAGTGTAAAATAAAGAGTGGTTAGGAAACCTGTGTTCTAGTTTGGCTTTACTTCTAAATAACTAGATGTGTCCTTAAGGGCAGGTCGCCCTGGCCTTTCTACACTTGGTTTTGGTTTTCTCAGTTTTAAACTGAGAATATTTGTAAGCCTCCACAGTCTTGTGGTTGGTAATCTTTGAAGCACTCATGTAATTCAGAGACTTCTCCGTTTCAAGCTGAATCTAGATTAAATGTGAGACCTGGAAAAGAGAGGGTGCGTTTGTTAAGCGTGGAGGTTGTGTGCAGTGACCGTAAGAAAGTAGTGGTGGAATCACGAGATGTTCTGAGCGGGAAACTTAAGGTGAAAACCCTGGCAAGTAAAGCTTGGAGAGTAGATCAGGTTGCATATTGCCTTAGGATGGCAAAATCTTTCAGAGAGAATTGAGTCTCCTCATCTTGTATCTCTGTGTCTCGTACAGCTTTGTTGTTGTTCTGTAGCTCGGCTGTGTCTGACTCTTTGCAGCCCCGTAGACTGTGGCCCACCAGGCTTCCCTGTCCTACACCATCTCCCGGAGCTTGCTCAAACTCATAGCCATGATTTGGTAATGCCATCCAACCATCTCATCCTCTGTCATCCCCTTCTCCTGCCAGCATTCTTGCCATGAACTGTATGAGAGGTACAGCTTAGTAAATGATTATTAATGAATGAGAATCTGATAGGAGCTGTTTAACTTTTGATCTGATCCTTATGATGAAGAGCAAGTAGCCCACTGAGAGGCCTCTGATACTATGAATGAGGAAAAGTATTTGATAGGCACTCTTGTATTTTAATTTTAAAAGCTTATTAAATTTTATATATAACACAATACCGGGATTACCTGCCTTGTCCATAGATTTGTATATTGTATAGCTGAACATTAAAAAGAAAAAAACCCCTAATTTAAAAATCTTTATATGTACCTATCACATATAATAAACTCAGGTAATTTATTTACGTTAGATCAAACATAATTTTGGTGTTTGGAGGAAAATGCATAATTTTGTTGATATATGAACAAATAATAGAATAACCTAAATTAGATATTTAAATGCAGTGTGTATATTCTACTGGAGTTAAGGCAAGCTATAATTTACAAATGCAGTTAGTACTTAAAAAGAGTAATTCTTTATCGCTTATGTAATATATGGACTTCAGTTTCCAACTCTTCTTCAGTAAAATACATGAAATGAAGCATTGTTAGAGGGAGCTTTCTTTTGGGGATAACTTGTTAAAAAATAGTTTTCATTGACATATGACAGAGTTCTGATGAAGAATACTATTATTATTTATAATCAATCTTTATAAATCTCTACCTTTTTTGTTGCTGAACATTAGAAGAATTCGGGGAAGCTTTTTACATATGAGTTGGGTCCGTATTTTGGCCAGGAGTAGGGAAATAAATAATTTTCCTAAGGCCTCTTTAGCCTTATTTAAACACATATATTTAAATATTTAAACACATATATGCATGTGTGAAATCTGTCTTGCCTTAGCAGCAAATGCTCTGGCAAAATGCTTACCTGTGTTGTCTGTACTGAGTGGTGAAAAAGTTACATAGTACATTGCAGTTTCTGTAATATTAATCTAATTATTTCACTATATCTGAACCCCCTTTATGTTAATCATTTCTCTTAAAGTAGCACTTATTTATTCCACTGGAGAAAGAAGTCATTAGGTAGTGTTTGTATCAAGGAGTAAATCATGTTTAGTCTTCAGCTAAATGGATAAAGATACTGAAAAAATGGTGAGATAGAGTCTGTTAGTGTGTATTTATTGAGTACCTATGTTCCTAGACTAGAAGGGCCAGGAGAACTATCCATCGACAGGGCTGATTTAAGTTGCTACAGCTTTACAATTAAAACAATATTTACTTATCTGTGTTTGTGCAGATTCAGTTAAAAATAAAATATTTATTGGGCATCTGTTAATCTTAAATTGGGTCCATTCTTTTTCAACCCCCTGGAGAGATCAAAAGAAACATATCCACATGGACATTTTGATTGGTAAGTCAGTGTAAACTGACACTTCCTTTGAGACCATGGTGTTTTGTATAATGTGGAAATAAAAGTTTGGAGTCAACCAAATTCTAAGTAGAATCCCACCTCTCCTATTTATTAGTCAAATAGTCTTGGGCAAGTTATTTCAAATCCTTGTAAAGTGGAGTTAATTCTTGTCTTAGTGTTGCTTTGTGGATTAGACCAGATGATAGACTGTAAATGCTTAATAAAAGTAAATTTTCTCATTTTCCTTCTTCACTCTGATTCTGTACTTACCATGGTAAATGAAGAATTTTTTACGCATTGTATTGAGGATTGTTTACTTCTCCTTTAAAATTAAGTGAAATCACTTTCAGTTGATACACAGGAAAGCACGTAAGTCACAAGGACACACAAAGTGAACATGCTTGTAACCAGTGCCCAGATGAATGAACACGTAAGAGCCGTATTTTATAAGGTTTTATTTTATATTTTATTTTATAAGGTTTCTAAACGCCCCCTCTCAGCCACTTCCCTCTCCCCTCACCAGCCTCTTCCAAAAAAGAACAAACATCATTCCGACTTAATTACTTTTCCTTATTTTTAACTTTCTATCATGGAAATTATATGGTAAGGTTTTGTGTTCAGGTTTTTTTTTTTACTTATGAGTTTAATGTGTGAGTCATTCTCTGTTGCATCATCAAGTTACAGCATTTAATCACGTGATACGTCAGTATTGTTTATTTTATTGTTTTTAAATTTAATTAATTTACGGCTGTGCTGGGTCTTCATTGCTGCGTGGGCTACTCTAGATAATGTGCTTGGGCTTCTCTTTGCGCTGGCCTTTCTTCATTTATTCAAGAAGGTCGTGCTTGTGCCTGGAACTTGGATTGGTTCTGGATATAGGGATTATATGTGTTACATTTCCTAAGGCCTCTTTAGCATCACACATTTAAACACATATGCATGTGTGAAATCTGTCTTGCCTTAGCAGCAAATGTTCTAGCAAAACGCTTACCTGTGTTGTCTATACTGAGGGCCGAAAAAGTTTTTTAACTGTGTTTTAACTGAAGCTGTTGACTTTGTGAAAACGTGGCACCAGACAGAAGATTGGGGAGCAGATAGCAGGGGATGGTGTGTGCGAAGGCTCTGAGCTGAGAAAGAGCTTGATGGAGGGTCTGAGTCCGGGTCTGAGTCCTGTGACCAGCGGGAGCTGGGGGAGCTAGCCTGTCCCAGTGGGGGTGATGGAGGGGCAGGTCGCCATAGCAAGGGTTTTAGACCTTATCCTAAGTGCAGAGGGGCTCCACTGAAGGTTTTGAGCTGTCTGGCCGTCCTGGTTTGATTCATCACGTTTCCCCTACCTGACAGCTCTGTCTTCTGCTCTTAGTCGTGGATACCGTGCGTCAGTCACGTCGTCTGCTTGCCATTCAGGCAGTTTACTGAGGGGATCCCTTGGAGATGCCAGACTTTTATCTTTGCAGTCATGTGTAAGCAGGTCCTTATTGGGGTCCTCGCAGCTTTACTCGTGTTCAAACAGTATAGGACTGTCCGACTCTGTGGCCGCATGGACTGTAGCCCTCCAAGCCTCTCTGTGCACAGTATTAATATTTCCCAGGCAAGAATCATGGAGTGGGTTGTCATTCCCTTCTCCAGGGGATTGTCCCAGCCCAGGGATCGAACACAGGTCTCTTGCGTCTCTTTCGTTGGCAGATGGACTCTTTACCACTGAGCCCAGGGAGGCCCCTTAGGAGACTGCATTTATTCTGATGCTGCTTTTCTTTCTTGAAACATCTTTGGAATTCCTATAAGGGAAATCGTGTGTGTGTGTTGGGTGGTGGTGTTTGTTTTTTTTTTTTTTTTAATTGTATTTATCAGTGGCAGATCTTCAGCTTTCTTTTTAGATCAGTTGTACTTAAGAAATTTTTGGGACAGCTCTGTTGAGAGTCAAGTGAGGCTCTCTAAGTGGGAATGTGCTGCAGGCAGGCAGGGATAGTGAACTGGCGCTGGAGATGGGGTGACCGTGGCCGTGGTTCTTCCGTGGTTAGAGTGAGTGGGAGCGTGGTTCCTGGGACGGGACTGCAGTGCTCCAGCAGGGCGGTTCCAGGCAAACCAGCATGTGTCAAGGCAGAGATTGCAGCCAGGAGGAGTGTCCCCTCTAAAGGAAAGAGGCAAGCTGAGGAGGCTCTTGCTTTGTGTTTAGATGTTCTTGTCAGCAGGCCTTGATGGAGGCTCAGGCCGAGATTAAGTCGGCCTGACTTAATCCACAACCCTTGGTGTATCAGATCAGTCGCTCAGTTGTGTCCGACTCTTCGCGACCCCATGAACCGCAGCACGCCAGGCCTCCCTGTCCATCACCAGCTCCCGGAGGTCACCCAGACTCACACCCATCAAGTCAGTGATGCCATCCAGCCATCTCATCCTCTCTTGTCCCCTTCTCCTCCTGCCCTCAATCCCTCCCAGCATCAGAGTCTTCTCCAATGAGTCAACTCTTCGCATGAGGTGGCCAAAATACTGGAGTTTCAGCTTTAGCATCATTCCTTCTAAAGAAATTCCAGGATTGATCTCCTTCAGAATGGACTGGTTGGATCTTCTTGCAGTCCAAGGGACTCTCAAGAGTCTTCTCCAACACCACAGTTCAAAAGCATCAATTCTTCGGCACTCAGCCTTCTTCACAGTCCAGCTCTCACATCCATACATGACCACAGGAAAGACCATAGCCTTGACTAGGCGAACCTTTGTTGGTAAAGTAATGTCTCTGCTTTTGAATATGCTATCTAGGTTGGTCATAACTTTCCTTCCAAGGAGTAAGCGTCTTTTAATTTCATGGCTGCAGTCACCATCTGCAGTGATTTTGGAGCCCAGAAAAACAAAGTCTGACACTGTTTCCACTGTTTCCCCATCTATTTCCCATGTAGTGATGGGACCAGATGCCATGATCTTCGTTTTCTGAATGTTGAGCTTTAAGCCAACCTTTTCACTCTCCACTTTCACTTTCATCAAGAGGCTTTTTAGCCCCTCTTCACTTTCTGCCATAAGAGTCGTGTCATCTGCATATCTGAGGTTATTGATGTTTCTCCCTTGGTGTATAGTGAGACTCAAAAGGCTCACAGGATGGGCTTCTGACCCTGTAGAGCTGCGTAGAAGGCCCTTCACACGCTCGATCCTGCTCACGTGTCACGGTCTTGCCGTTCCCCTGCGGGCCGCACACTGTGCCGCGCGGCTTGTCCTTCCGCCCGTCGCCTCGCCTGTTTCTGTTCAGGAGCTTCTGCGCATGCTGTCCGCTGGTCCCCACGATGTCCTGCGTGGGCTTCTCTCCGAGCAGTGCCCTTCCCACACGTTCTCACATCCTACAGAATGCAAGTCTGCATTAGGGATGTCTTGCTTAATAAATATTGAATGAGTGAACAAATAATTTAAGGGTCAGAAGGTATGATGAAAGTTTGCTTTGTGTTTTTAAGTGGGGAAGACTGAACACTACTTTTTATACTGTTACTGAAATGAAATCGGACGTCTTCTGTATTTCTGTGTTCTTCTAGTAGTCAAACATACAGGTCAATATTTGGCAGGGTTTTGTTTTTGACTTTTATGTTTTAAAATAGTTTTCACATCTGTGAGTTGTAGGAGTCTTATAAAGAATCCCCTAGTGCCTGCGTTTACTCGTAGCTGTCATCTCAGGCGGGGGCGGAGGGGACAGAGAGTCCCGCTCGTGTCTGCCGTCTCTCTGTTGCCTTAGTGCCAGGTTGGCACGTTCAGGGCTGGCATCTTCTGATCCTCCTTCATCCCCCAAACGTCCACTGTAGCAGTTTCCTTTCCCTGATACAAGACTCGGTACAGGAACGTACATTGTGTTCAGTTGTCCTGTCTCTTTTCTCTTTTAATCTGGAATACTTCCTCAGTTGTTTTTTTTTTTTTGTGTGTGTGATAGTGACATTTTTGAAGAGCACAAGCCAGCTGCTATGTAAAATGACCCTCAGGTTTGGTTTTCATGTTTCCTCAGGATTACATTCAGGTTTTGCACTTCTGACAAATGATATTTCTTTTCTCAGTTCATCACATTAGGAGGTACATCTTGTGAGTTTGTCCCAATATTGGTGATATTAACTTTGTCCCTTGAGTTAAGGAGGTATTATTTATCAGATTTAAGCATCCAAGTAGCAGTGAACAAAAACCCCTCATTTTTACCATGTCTTCTAGCCACCTTCCCTGGTGGCTCAGATGGTAAAGAATCTGCCTGTAGTGCTGGAGACCTGGATTTGATCCCTGTGTCAGGAGGATCTCCTGGAGAAGGGAATGGCTAGAGAATTCTGTAGACAGAGGGGTCTGGGGGTCTATAGTGCGTGGGATCACAAAGAGTCAGACATGACTGAGTGACTAACACTTTCACTTTTCTAGTGTAAAATAACAGTTTTTCATTTGAATTCAGTTCAGTTCAGTATAGTCGCTCAGTTGTGTCTGACTCTGTGACCCCGTGAACTGCAGCACACCAGGCCTCCCTGTCCATCACCAACTCCTGTAGTCCACCCAAACCCATGTCCATTGAGTCGGTGATGCCATCCAACCATCTCATCTTCAGTCGTCCCCTTCTCTTCCTGCCGTCAATCTTTCCCAGCATCAGGGTCTTTTCAAATCAGTCAGCTCTCTGCATCAGGTGCCAAAGTATTGGAGTTTCAGCTTCAACATCAGTCCTTCCAGTGAACATCCAGGACTGATTTCCTTTAGGATGGACTAGTTGGATCTCCTTGCAGTCCAAAGGAGTCTCAAGAGTCTTCTCCAACACCACAGTTCAAAAGCATCAATTCTTTGGCGCTCAGCCTTCTTTATAGTCCAGCTCTCACATCCATACATGACCACTGGGAAAACCACAGCTTTAACTAGATGGACCTTTGTTGACAAAGTAATGTCTCTGTTTTTTAATATGCTGTCTAGGTTTGTTTTAACTTTCCTTCCAAGGAGCAAGCGTCTTTTAATTTCATGGCTGCAGTCACCATCTGCAGTGATTTTGGAGCCCAGAAAAAGAAAGTCACTGTTTCCACTGTGTCCACTGTTTCCCCATCTATTTGCCATGAAGTGATGGGATTGGATGCCATGATCTTAGTTTTCTGAATGTTGAGCTTTAAGCCAACTTTTTCACTCTCCTCTTTCACTTTTATCAAGAGGCTCTTTAGTTCTTCTTCACTTTCTGCCATAAGGGTGGTGTCATCTGCATATCTGAGGTTATTGATATTTCTCCTGGCAGTCTTGATTCCAGCTTGCTTTCTCCAGCCCTGCGTTTCTCATGATGTACTCTGCATAAAAGTTAAATAAGCAGGGTGACAGTATACAGCCTTGATGTACTCCTTTTCCTGTTTGGAACCAGTCTGTTGTTCCATGTCCAGTTCTAACTGTTGCTTCCTGACCTGCACACAAATTTCTCAAGAGGCAGATCATGTGGTCTGGTATTCCCATCTCTTTCAGAATTTTCCACAGTTTATTGTGATCCACACAGTCAAAGGCTTTGGTATACTCAATAAAACAGAAATAGATGTTTTTGTGGAACTCTTGCTCTTCAATTAGTAGGTAGTATATACAGAGAAACTTTGAAACTTTCACCCAATAGATTTGTCTTCCTTTAATGATTCTTAATGAAAAGACTATATGTTGTCACCCTGCTTATTTAACTTGTATGCAGAGTAATCATGCAAAATGCCAGGCTGGATGAATCACAAGCTGGAATCAAGATTGCCAGGGAAAATATAAATAACCTCAGATATGCAGATGATACCACTGTAATGGCAGAAAGTGAAGAGGAATTAAAGAACCTCTTGATGAAGGTGAAAGAGGAGAGGGAAAAAGCAGGCTTGAAACTCAAGAATAAAAACTTAGATAAGCTCATCTGGTCACATCAGTTCAGTTCAGTTCAGTCACTAAGTCCGACTCCTTGCGACCCCATGGACTGCAGCACACCAGGCCTCCCTATCCATCACCAACTCCTGGAGTTTACTCAAGCTCATGTCCATTGAGTCAGTGATGCCATCCAACCATCTCACCCTCTGTCGTCCCCTTCTCCTCTAGCTTTCAATCTTTCCCAACATCAGGGTCTTTTCAAATGAGTCACTTTTTTGCATCAGGTGGCCAAAGTATTGGAGTTTCAGCTTCAGCATCAGTCCTTCCAATGAATATTCAGGACTGATTTCCTTTAGGATGGACTGGTTGTATATTCTTACAGCCCATGGGATTCTTAAGAGTCTTATCCAACACCACAGTTCAAAAGCATCAGTTCTTCAGTACTCAGCTTTTTTTTATGGTCCAGTTGTCACATCCATACATGACTACTGGAAAACCATAGCTTTGACCAGATGGAGCTTTGTTAGCAAAGTAATGTCTCGGCTTTTTAATATGCTGTCTAGGTCAGTCATAACTTTTCTTCCAAGGAGCAAGTGTCTTTTAATTTTGTGGCTGCAGTCACCATCTGCAGTGATTTTGGAGCCCAAGAAAATAAAGTCTGTCACTGTTTCCATTGCTTCCCCATCTATTTGCCATGAAGTGATGGGCCCAGATGCCATGATCTTCGTTTTTCGAATGTTGAGTTTTAAGCCAACTTTTTCACTCTCCTCAAGAGGCTTTGGTTCCATCGCTTCATGGCAAATAGAAGGAGAAAAAATGGAAGGCAGTGGTTTTTGCAGTAGCTTTGTACGGATGTAAGAGTTGGACCATAAAGAAGGCTGAGTGCCAAAGAATTGATGATTTCAAATTGTGGTGCTGGAGAAGACTCTTGAGAGTTCCTTGGACTGCAAGGAGATCAAACTGGTCAATCGCAAAGGAAATCAACCCTGAATATTCCTTGGGAGAACTTGTTGAAGCTGAATCTCTTAATACCTTGGCCACCTGAGATGAAGAGCTGACTCATTGGAAAAGACCCTGATACTGGGAAAGATTGAAGGCAAAAGGAGAAAGGGGTGGCAGAGGATGAGATGATTAGGTAGCATCACTCACTCAATGGATGTAAATTTGAGCAAACTCCAGGAGATAGTGGAGGACAGAAGAATCTGGGGTGCTGCAGTCCATGGGGTCGCAAAGAGTCGGACATGACATAGTGACTGCACAGCAACGGTGATTCTTGTCTTAATTACTAATGTGATGGTTAAAAGTGGTGATTTTTCTGTCATTTCTTCCCTACATTTATTAGTTGACATTAAATAGTTTTATCTGAATTTTAAACCTAATGAAATAAATTCTAAAATGAAACATTCATGAGAATTTTATAGATTGGGAGTTACATGAAAAGGACTAGGGTGGGAGAATGGATATAGTTGGATGATGTCAAAATTATCATCGTATGAATTGATGCATCTCTTGATTTGATAGTTTCAGGTCAGCCCTGAACTATTCTTTGTTGGGGGGTGGTGGGCAAGGGTAGGGGTATTAAACTTGTTGGAATTATCTGGGTTGTTTAAAATCTTTTAAAAGTGGGAAGTGTCTAAACTGAATTTTCTATTTGGCCACAAAAAGTTGCAGGTTAATTTAGGTTTAGATCAATAAGGTTCATTTTCAACATAGAATTAAAGAATGAAAATATTTTTATGGGCATTGCCAGGTTTCCTCTGTTAGTTGAGTATGAGATTATCTTTCCTTTCAAAGGTCTTAGAATTTTAGGGGGAAGGAGCAATGGCAATAACATATAATATGGAGCATATGTAATGAAGCCCTGATTTGGGTGCTGTAGGGAGCCCCCACTGTGCTGGAAGACAGGAGAGTGGAATGATGGGGGTTATTAGGGAAAGTTTAGGGGTGGGCCGGAGGGGTTGGGGCTCCAGAAATAGAGACTCATCCTTGGAGAGTGTGGTACACCCGTGGTGGAGTCACGGGGAAAGCAGAGCACATGCGTGGTTGCACGTGGCTGTGATGTGGGCTTTGCCTCTCACCCGAAACTTTAGAACATTTGCTTCCTGACTCAACACTAAGCATTTGTTACACTTGGCAGTTTCTTAGGTTCCTTTTGTCTTAGGACTGACCTCTCTTTAGTAGTGAGATCTTTGCTTTATGTAGTGTCTTAAAGCAGCCTGTCAGAACTGTGACCCTTTTTTCCCTCCTGGACATTCTAACGTGTTAGAGGAAAGATTGCCTAACATTCTAGCACTTGTTTTTTATTGAGTGAAGTACAGAAACTTCGAACCAAATATTAACCTAAAAACTCACCTTGAAAGTGATGTGTTAAGTGTTCACCTCTCTGAGAACAGAATTGCAGAGCAGCGGTCATTATAGGTGACTTGAAGAGCAGAGGTGGATATCGGTGCTGTTTTGATGTGTTGGGATGTTGTCTTTTTAAGAAGGTTCCAAGTAAGTGCACCATTGGCTGGCAGCCTAGAGTTACCTTCTATACGGAGATTTTGGTGGATGGAGTTTGTTAAAATGATATTTGACCTGTATTCAGCTTCAACTTTGGACAAATTTAATTTTAGGCATAATTACATTGAAATGTAAACATAATATGTTTATGTTACAGATTTTAGAGAAATGCAGGAATTTGTTTGGTTCATCGAGTAGTGCAGGAAAAGAAAGCTGGTGAATTTGTGGTGTCAGTTATAGAAACGGGGGTAAATATTCAACCACATTCAGTGGCTTAAGAACGGAGTCCTCCTCGCCAATACTTAAGACAGAGTCATAAACGTTTATTGTCTTCATCCTCAGTTTAAGACTTTGTTTAATTCTAAATGTAATAAGTGTCCGAATTGTAGGGAATTTTAAAATACAGAAAACCCTTATGGAAAAAGAGATGACTTATGGTAGTAATCCCATTCTCAATTTTGGGGGGAATTTTCTCTTCCCTCTGTTCCTCCCTTCTTCCCTTTCTTCTTTTCTTTAGTTTTTAACTTGAAGACACAACCAGATCTTCCTGTAAATAAAAATTTTTTTTTTCATTGAATCCCATAACATAAGCATTTTTGTTTATTACACACTGTCATCGTTTTAATAGCTCAGTTGAAGCTCACCGTGTAAAGTGAGCCATCTGGTTTACCAGAGCACTCCCTCATTTGTTAGACATTGAGTTTTTCAGGAAGGTGGGAGGGGCACTTTTTGCTCTTATAAATGATAACGCCGAGGAAGCATATCTGAATGTAGCTTTGTAATGTTAGATTAAATATGCAAGGATTTCTAATGATAGTTATGACAAAAGTGAAAATAGAAATATTCCTGTTGTGCTGTGTATTTACCTAAGACTAAAAATTACAGTGTTTAAATTCCTGAAATTCTTGTCCTTTTTTCTCTTTGGTCTCTCAGTCTTTGATTTGACCTTAGTCTTTTCATAATCTGTATTCACCAAATAATGGTTGGTAAATCCTTGAAATCTTTATTTCATGTATCATGGGTATTTTGGATATTTCCTATCTTTTTGTTTTCTCTTTTCTTGCATTTTATATTTTCCAAGCTTGTCTACTGGGTGGTAATGGTGAGGATGATTACCTGCCCAAGCATGTGAACCATCTCATTGCCTCAAAAACAATTAAGTAATGTTTTCAGTGAAGTTTGGGGAGCCAAACAGAAGGAGCACGTAGTATTTTTTGGTTTTTGCTTTTAAAGAGATCTAGTGGGCAGAAAGCTGTTTAATTTTATTTTACATTATATACCATGCTTTGCAATTTAAATTGATTTTCATTTTATTGTAAATTCATAGTGACTAGTAGTTTGGAGTTTGTGGTTTTTCAAGTTCCTCTGATTAAGAATACTGTATAAAATCTTGTATAGTTCTTCAACTTGGAGAATGCTTTTTTTATACTGAATCTTAAGATTAATAAAATATTTGGGGTTCTTTAAAGGAGTTCCTTAAAGTCTTAAGAGTTCTATGAAAACAATGGTTATAGATAGAGATGGGAGTGTGGCTTCTTTCAGTTCGGTCTCTCAGTTGTGTCCGACTCTTTGTGAACCCATGGACGGAAGCACTCCAGGCCTCCCTGTGCATCACCAACTCCTGGAGTTCACTCAGACTCATGTCCATTGAGTCGGTGATGCCATCCAAACGTAGCATCCTGTTGTCCCCTTTTTCTCCTGCCTTCAATCTTTCCCAGCATCAGAGTCTTTTCCAGTGAGTCAACTCTTCACATGAGATGGCCAAAGTATTGGAGTTTCAGCCTCAGCATCAGTCCTTCCAATGGATATTTAGGGCTGATTTCCTTTAGGATTGACTGGTTGGATCTCCTTGCAGTCCAAGGGACTCTCAAGATTCTTCTCCAACGCCACAATTCAAAAGCATCAATTCTTTGTCGCTCAGCTTTCTTTATAGTCCAACTTGCACATCCATACATGACTACTGAAAAAACCATAGACTTGACTAGACGGACCTTTGTTGGCAAAGTAATGTCTTGGGTTTTTAACATGCTGTTTAGGTTGGTCATAGCTTTTCTTCCATGGAGCAAGCGTCTTTTAATTTTGTGGCTGTAGTCACCATCTGCAGTGATTTTGGAGCTCAAGAAAATAAAGTCTGTCACCTGTTTCCATTGTTTCCCCATCTATTTGCCATGAAGTGATGGGACCAGATGTCATGATCTTCGTTTTTCAAAAGTTGAGTTTTAAGTCAGTTTTTCCCTCTCCTCTTTGACTTTTATCAAGAGAAAGTTCCTCATCGCTTTCTGCCATAAGGGTGGTGTCATCTGCATTTCTGGGGAAGCACTTTTTCTCTACCAAGGTTAATATGCATTTGATTACTTAATCCTCATACTAGTCAAGTGTTCTATTTTATAGAAGGGAAACAAACTTAGAGAGAGGTGGTGGAGTTGGATGGGCCTTGGTCTTCCTGACACAGATGGTCATCTGCTAGCATTCAAATGATTTTAATAAAATATTCTTAGAAAACACTGCCTTCTACATCCCCAGAGGCCTTACCCAGTGTCCCGCCTTATCAGAGGGCCTCTGTGAGGAGGGAGTGACTGAGCCCCAAAGTATTAAGAGGGGAGCTCATCACCTTTACTTATGAATTAGCTTAAAACAGCTGAGTCTTTCTCCTCTAACTTTAATTTCAAAAAGGGAGGTTGGTGGGAGTTGTTTGTAAACACTTTGGATCCTCCCTGTATGCAGATTCCTTTTTAGGGATAAGAGGACGTGTTTGACAACTTCTTCCAGATCTTTCTTCATTTTGAAAACCTTTCTCTCTAGTGCCAGTAGGCAGCATAGTTTAGGATTTCTTTACGGTTTTAAATTTTAAGAAAGGGGTTTTGTTATTTATCGTGTATACCACTTGAGAGTTGAACTTTTTTTTTTTTTTTTTAAGCTGATGCTGGGGAAATATAATTAAAAACGACCTCCTCCCAACCAGAAAGTCTATCCAAAAACGTAGAAGGGGAGGAAGCAATTTTATTGAATAAGCATTAAACCAGAATGTGATGTGTATCTAGGCTATCCACTAAAGAGATTGCAAAGATAGAAGTCTTACTCTTTTGTATAGCTAAGTGGTTACAACACTTTACGTTCATGTTTTCAAGATAAAATTTCCAATACTCTCGTATCTTTACGACTAGAGGTAGGTTTTGCAATTTGGAGTCGGTTGACAAATTAGGCCATCCTGGGAATCTGGGAGATTGGGCATATCTTTCTTGGTGATTACATACCTTAAGGAAACATTGCTGAGAAGTGAGACTGGCTAGAGGCTTACTTAGCTTTTAGAAAGATTCAAGTACAGCCGACAAGGACTGAAAAGAGTTCTGAAAAAGAGGGAAGGGGGAGGGATGCCTTCCCCTTTGTTTTCAAATGGGAGAATTAAGTCACTTGTTTTTAATCTGTGCTTATTACATGAGCAACCTGTGTTCTAAACCTGTTATTTTATATCCATAGCCAGGGATGCTTTTAGCATTTAGGCTTGGTTGGAGTTAAGATTAATGTCTTGGATCTCCTTAGCATAGTTGTCACTAGGGACTAAGCTTGTCAAGACATTTTTAGTTTTATATGTTAGCTTCCAGAAGCACTTTCGACAGTGTCTTAATGTCACAGTATCAATACTGTGTGTGTGTTTTCTTTTGTTCACTCTGGGACTTCATGGTGGTTGCGCGTTTTGGATTTCATGGATGTAGAGATGAAATCGGGACACTGATATTCATAAAGTTAGTAGTATCAGACTCTGATCATAGTAAAATGAACGAATTGGAGGTTTTCTGTTACCAGTTTTGAAAATACGCAGCAGGAAGCTCTAGATGCCTTTGACTTGGTTTAGCCATTGTTACAGCCTTTGTCTGAAAGGATACAGCCATATACGGGATTTAGATGCTAATTAGATTAAATTTGTTGGTTTATATTTGAACTTGACTGAGCCTGTGGTCTGTGGTGTGTCTTTTGCAGAGATATCTTAAAGAGCCGTATCTAACACTTTTTTTTTTTTGGTAATTTAAATCATGATCATCAATTAAAATTAGAAAACTTCACCTATTAGATGTGTAGTATAAACATGAAATAAATTGTCACTGTGCTTGGCATGTTAACTTTCTAATGTCTCTTTATACAGAATTGTTTAGGGAAGTAATTTGGATAACTCAGCAGTAATTTTGTAATAGTGTAGTTGCATTGAATTTTCATGGGTTATCAGCTTATTATTTTGGTGTTTCTAGAATAGAGGTGAATATTACTTGAAAAGATGTCTAGTGCGACATACCAGGCCAAGTTGGTGTATTGAGTTTGCGTCATATTAGGTGGCAGTGTAGAATGGAATTAAAAGTCAAAGCATGAGGTAGTTCTAGAAAACATAAACTGACTTCTTAGAACAGCAGTTATAAGTACATGAAAGCACGATATTGACTTTGTGTAGTCTTTAAGTGTTTTTAAAATCAAGATTTTACTGGGGGAAAATGTAATTTACTTCCAGAAATTCTCCCTTATATATCTGATTGAATTGTGCTAATAGCTTTTAAAAATTTTCAATTGTAATAGAACATCATAAATACTAATTTTAAAGGGCAACTCTTTCATACATATACTGTGTTCTTGACTCCCAATAAATAAATATAAGAAATGTTTTTATCAGAGATCTTATTCAGATAAGTAAATTATGAAAATCTTGTCAAGTAGGAAATTTCTTAAAGTTGTTTTTTAAAAATGAGTTGTATGTTCTAAAATATTCTCTCTGATTGCTTTTAGGTTACCTAGGGTATGAATTAATACAGACTTGGAAACTGAAAGAACTTAGAATCAGCATTTTGAGGTAAATATGTAAATACTAAAGTAGTGTTAAGGTTCCCCCATTCTGCTTTGTTAACTTATTAGCAAAACCAATTTATGTATGAAATGAGAAAGTTTAACCTCTACGTGAATGTCCTTTAAACTGCTATAGACTAGACCAGATGCAAATAAGTGAGAAGAGACTGCTGCCAATTCATTCTTTCCTGAGCTGTGGTAATAGAGGCGTTGAAGTTAGGGAGCGTAAATTAAATCTGGTACCAGATCTAGGAAAATCAACATTTGTTAATTGAATTAAGCTTTTCACGTCATTGCTTTATGCTTCTTTTTTGATATCTAGTCTCTTAGGATTATTTGAGACCACCCTTAACTTTAAATTTCTCCACAGTATTAACCTTCTTAAACTGTCTTCTTGAACTCTTTTATTCATAAATGAATTTAATGAAAGTTTATAGTTAGATTAATTGTTCTTTACGATCATGTTTTAAATTTTCTTTGAGAAATTTAAATTGCTGATAAGACTTCATACATGTGGTGAAGACTTACCACCACCAGCTGATTTGGATTACTCAGACAAGTACCTCTTCTGGTGACCTTCTGTACTTCTCTTGTATATATGAATTTAGGAAATAACACATCTGGGCTGCAGTCCATGGGGTCGCAGAGAGTCAGACATGACTGAACAGCTGTGTGCACATGCACACGCGCACACTCATTTATTTATTTATTTTTTCTATTTTCCTGGTCATTCTCTTTAGAACTTTATGTACTTGGATTTCGCTGTATTCATTTTCAGATCTTTCCTTGGACTTTTCTGGAACCCCACCTCCTCCCTGGCCCTGATCTCTGGAAATTAGGCCTGCTGTTGGTACAGCTCCTTGTTCTTTGTTTTAGAGTAAGACTTGGTGTCCTAAAATAACCCAGATGTCCTTTGTTTAAAGTTTAATACAAAATAATGGCCTTTTATTCACCTTTTCATATCAATGGGACTTTCTTATAGATGTGTTTATATTCAGTTTAAGTGCAAGAATCTTAAACTTGGCTATTTTTGCCTTTATTTTTAGAGCAGAAGCTTGGGTATGCTGTGATTTTCCAATAAACTGCTATCACAATGTCAAAATGCAGTTCAGACAACAGCAACACAGAGATCTCAAACATTAAGACGGTAAATCTGGGCTTTATCCTATGTGGAAAAAGGAAGAGAGTTTATTCATGTGTCTTACTAAGTTGTTTCTAAACGAATCATCCAAAACTATGAAAGTCTCACCACTTTGATGAGTGTTAATTGTTAAAATCTGTGATCGGAAAATAGTCACGGAGATTATCCTGTTGGCTCTGCTGAGGCAGTTAACTATAGTCAGTTAATCTATGGAAGTCTAGAACTTGTACTTACCAGTAGGGATTCAGAGCTTTTCATTAAGGCCAAGTTAAGAGAGAGGAAAAAAAAATCTATTTAAACATGCCAGAGAAAGTAAAAATTGGCAAAATTATAGGCTTTTTGAGTTTGCACGTTATTGGATTACTTGTTGAGTTTTCAATGTTGGGTTTGCTTTCCCCAAATAGATAGTATATTACTGGGTCCAGTCATTGTGTGAAGTGAATGAAAATTAGTTTAAATATAGTGACCTAATGGGAATGTAATGGGAGGGTTCAATTCCTGTTCTCCATTTCCTTGCAGATTTTCTCTCCTGTATCCGCCCTTCAGGGTGAGTAGGAGTGGGGTGGGTGTGCATTTCCAAACCAAGTACTGTAGAAATCTCTTTTAAGCTGTCTGTGCTTCTGTTGTGTATGTTATTGTGTAGACATTCATGAATCTCTGATTGAATTCATCACGTTTTTATTTAGATATATATATAAGACACACATATGGAAATTTAAGAACTGCAGAGAATGAGACACACGTCCTATTCTCATGGAACGTGTGTACGAGTCAAGAATGAGCTGTGTCCGTATGTGTCTCTTAGAATATGTGCAATGTGACATAACTGATGAAGGGGAAAGAGATGCTGTGTGAAGGCGTTTGTCATCATAGGCCGTGTCTTCACCCTACAAGCCTGTATTTGTTTGTTATGTCTGGGGCGTGATTTGGTTTGGTAGGTGATAGAAGTATGTGTGAGATATACAGCTCCTGTACTCAAGGAGATCCTGGTTTCATGGGTCATATTTAACTATTTACTTTTTAAAACTCTTTATTTGGAAGAAATTTCAAACTTACAGAAAAGAATAAGACTACGACAAAGACTTCGTGCTTTACCTGTTTTGCTCCATATGCTTTATCAGTCACATCCATTCTATTTCTATGTGTAGTTTCTGGTTCTGAGCCATTTGAGAATAAGTTGCCTGCATTGTGGCCCTTTTATTCCTAAATACGTCACTGTGTCTTTGCCAAGAAAAAGGATGCTCCCCTGCGTACTCATGGTGCAGTGCTCATCTCAGTGAGTGTAACAGTGCTTTGTCTGCAGCCTTATCACTGGACTCTATAATGGCCCTTATAGCCTTTGTTCTATAACAGGAGAGGATCTAGTCTGAGGTCAGTTACTGCATTTAGTTGTCATGTTTCAACAGTCTTCTTTAATTTGGAACATTTTTAGTTTTTCTATGTATTTTATGATACTGATAATTTTGAAGAATATCATGTGCCCTTAAAAAAATAGAGCATCGTTGTATTTTTTAGACTATTCTAAGTCTATTCTAAAAATAGATTTTATTTTTTAGACTGAAGCATGTCCAACCCTGTGCAACCCCATAGATGGCAGCCCACCAGGCTCCCCCATCCCTGGGATTCTCTAGGCAAGAATACTGGAGTGGGTTGCCATTTCCTTCTCCAATGCATGAAAGTGAAAAGTCAAAGCGAAATCGCTCAGTCGTGTCCAACTCTTAGCGACCCCATGGACTGCAGCCTACCAGGCTCCTCCGTCCATGGGATTTTCCAGGCAAGAGTACTGGAGTGGGGTGCCATTGCCTTCTCCAGCTTTTATATAGTCTATAATAAATTTTTAAATATTTATAAATGGATTTTTTTTAACACTATTCTAAAAATAGAACGTTCATTTATGTTTTAGACTATTTTCTGGCTCTGTCATTACCACTAATGTTGTCTACATCAGAAGAAACGGTGGTGAGTGGTAAGAAGGAGGGTTCCTGGAGGTGGAGGAAGTATGTTTGAGGATTTACATAGCTGCCCTCTTTTCTCCTTTGAAAATTTCCATCCACCAGCAGGATTTGAGCTTTTTTCCTGATCTCTCCACCATTTATTTGTTTGATCTTGGATTAACACTTGGGTTGGGTAGAAAGTGAAGCATCAGGCTTAAATAATCCTACCAGTGAGTGGCTTAGAGTAGTGAAGAAGTACAGTTGTCCCTTGGTGCCCGTGGTGATTGGTTCCAGGACCCTCTGATGCCCAAATCCCCGGGTGCTCATGTCCCTTGCATAGTACAGTTGGCCCTCTGCATCTGTGGATTCATCCAACCAAGGATAGATTGACCTGTGGAAGTGGAACCTGCGGATAAGGAGCACCGTATGGAGACACCCCAAGAATGGGTAGCCCTGTGGGAAGTGCCGGCAGGTCTCCGCCTTGGGCCTTCAGCGTGACTGCTGGGTCTCAGGCTGTTAGGTACAATAGCCTTCCACTTCAGGTTCTCTGCCCCCGGGTTGAGTAGGAAGCTTGACTGATCAACCTGAGACTGTTTATCCTGTGGGCCTGCAGAATTGAGAGAAGTGAGTGCTGAGTATAGAAGCGTAGCAGGAAAGGCTGTTGGGACTTGGGTTCAGTAGAGAACGAGCACATTATTTCTCGTGGAAAATGTAGTTCTGCTTGACCCCGGCAAAAGAAGAACCTGATAGTTTTTCCTAGTGCACTCTGGAACGCTCTGCTCAGCTTCTTCCTCTCAGAGGGATACTGAGAAGGGTCATGCTCTCTGGTCCGTGAACACACCTTCTCGCTGAGGCTGGAGGCCCTGCGGCCATTTACTGGAGGTGCTACTTGTATTAACTGGATGCTGAATTCTTGTCAGCTGAATTAAGCTCTGAAATCAAAATTTTGGTGTTAAGCCTATGCATACAAGAGACTGTACTCTCGAGGCTTCTTGGTGGATTAGACACAACATTTAAGTCACTGTGTTGTACCATGGTTATAAATTTAACAGGTCAGGAGATTCAAAGTTTTTGTCGTCAAGGAACAAAGAGTGGGGGGTTCTTTCTTTCCGGTTTCATAGAGTGATCACAGTGAACACTGCAGAGCAGTACAAGGGGAAATTCCCTTCGACGGGGCAAGTCAGTTCTGTGCCGGTGGACTTTCTCATAGAGATTTGAAACCCTAACCCTTTATCTGCAGGTTAGGAGTTTTAAAAAGCCTGAATTTCTATTTTATCCTTTTACATAATCAAATTTATCTTTGGGGAAGAATATGTGAAATATAGAAGAGTGCTTAGATACCATGAAGTAGCTCTTATTTAACAAAATGGTGTTGCCTTGTTTTAATTTACCTAGGATATGCATAATTTTAAAGATACTTTTCTAAATAGTCAATCAGCTGTGCAGTTGTGATAGGGTGTCAATTAAGAAAACTGACCTTCTTCTGTGTTTATGGTCCTTTGATAAAATGACCAAATGTTGGTGGCATTGGACTCCTTCCTGTGTGTACGTGGTGTGAAATGCCTTTCATACAGTTTTCTCATTATTTTGTCAATAATAGCATCATAAAATTTACAGATGTTTGAAATATATTTACATATATATTTACATGTTTTGTATATAAACATTTAAAGAGCATCATAGTATACAGATTTTCTTTTAAAGGTATTTTATGGACATGGTTCTATGTCAATAAATATAGATCTGTATTATCTTAATGGATTTAAAGTTTTCCACTTTAAGACTAGACCATAATTTACTTAGATAATTTTTTATTAATTCATTTTAAGGTTATTTCTTGTTGTTAAGTAATAATGTGACAATAAATATTCATGTGTTTACATCTTTGTGCATCTGCCTAATCCTTTCAGGCAGGTTTCTGGGTATAGAATTGCTGGGTTGGCGAGTGTAGAATGCTTGACTTTTAAAACAGATCCTCTTAGATCAAGAAAAAGCTAAAACAATTATAGGAAGAATTTGAAAAGGCCCATAGGAATGATATTCTGATGTTTCTCTTGTTTCTGTGCTTTCTTTTGTTTTTAACCCTGCATGGTTGTGTAATGGTATTCTTTTTTCCCTTTTGTAGTAAGCTGTGCTAGAACAAAAATGCAATGAAAGAAACACTGGATGAATGAAAAGCCCTGCTTTGCAACCCCTCAGCATGGCAGGCCTGCAGCTCATGACCCCTGCTTCCTCACCAATGGGTCCTTTCTTTGGACTGCCATGGCAACAAGAAGCAATTCATGATAACATTTATACGCCAAGAAAATATCAGGTACTAATGAGAACACTAATACTGGAGCATTTTCACTAAAATGGAATAAATTTGCATATAGTTGATACAACTTCTATAAAACTCCTTTACCTTTTTAAGCTTTCCTCTTCTGATTAATTTTCTCTTTCCAAATACTTTTGTTCTTAATAGTCATTTTCTTTCCTAACATCTGCTGGGTAATTGATTTGATAGTTTTATTGATGAAATTTCTTATCTTTTTTACCCTGTGAAAACCTCACTGTTCCTGAGTATCTATTTGGGTGTGTCTGTCCTCATGATCTGGGTAGGAATCGAGATTGGTTTGAACAAACATAGACAGTCAGAACTATGGTTATAGTCTTTTTTTTTTTTTTTAACAGTATATTTTATTACAGTTGGTCTAAAGTGGTAAATAAGAGTAGATCAGTATAATAAGCAGTAGTAAAATCATTAATTTTCTTCTTTCCTTTGACTTTGCAAATTAATTTTAAATAAACAGTTATTTTCTATTAAGTCATAGTGTTTCAGTTGTTCATATCATTCTAGAAAAGTTTCTGTTCCTGTGAAAATGATTTTTAAAGAAATTGTAAATGCCATTTCAGCACATTTATGCAGCACAGCTATGTGTAACTGGCGTTTTAATGCCTCTGATTATTATTATTAAATAAACATGTAGAAGGTAAGCTTTTTGAAAGGGCAAATTTATTGGAGGAAGATTTTAGAAGACCGTGGAATTTTCTGAATTGAAACAAAATCCAGTTTTTAAAATTCTGTACTTAGATAAGAAGTGTGTAATCTTTTTTCCTCACTGTATTTCTAGGTTGAACTGCTTGAAGCAGCTCTGGATCATAATACCATAGTCTGTTTAAACACTGGCTCAGGGAAGACGTTTATTGCAGTACTACTCACTAAAGAGCTGTCTTATCAGATCAGGGGAGACTTCAACAGAAATGGCAAAAGGACGGTGTTCTTGGTCAACTCTGGTAATAAAGCATATTTTATCAAAGTGTATGGAGAGAATTGGATGAGATCTAATGGTTAAGCAGATTTGCTCTTGGGGTATAAAGTTAAAGTCTTGAAAGTATAGAGAGGTTGATGAATAATGTGCTTGTTGAAGCAGAATATCATTCTGTCTTATTTGTTAACTTTAAACAGTATTTCTCTTAAATGATAGTCATCCTATTTCATAGATGTTAAACGTTAGCTTTCTTCTTAAATGGAACCACATTTAATTCTGGCCCTGCATTTCTTTTGAAGGATTCCTTTTGGAATATAATCTGATCTCAGTAGTTAGTTATTTTGTTGTTAATGTTTTAGTTTCACAAAATGTATCATAAGGAGCTTGATTATAGGTAACTTCGATTTATGATTTTGCTATACCAGTTGTAGAAAGAAAGAGGCTTTTTGAAAGTTAGATATTCAGTAAGAGTTTAAAGTATAGGTTTTTATGTGTTTGGGGTTATGTATTAAAATAAAAAGTATAAAATGTGAATATAAACTGCTCAAGTACTAACATAACCATGTCACTCCTCTCCTTTTTTTCTTTTCTTTTTAGATTGTTTCAGCATGTGATGTTCTCATGTGCTTTAAATGCATATCAGTCTGTGTTATTTCTTGGTGATACAATTTGATTTTCTTGAAGAAAGCAGGAGGGGTGGATAGTAGTTGCCTTTCTAGCCTAGAAATTGTGTTCTTAGATTGGGGAAAGGCACCTTAAAGAAGGAAGGTGATCTAAGACTTTGTAAAGTGAGTGACAGAGAGGCAGGGTGGTGAGTATAAGAAGCATATTTTGGAGATAACTGTGAAAGTATGATTTTAAGTTGGCTATGTAAAAAATTGGTGGTTCGATATATAATAATAAGGATTTGCCTTAGCTATTTAATCAGTAGTTGTCCAGAGAGCCATTTAGGGAAGAGTTCTTGCATTTACTTGGAATATTGTATTTGTAATCAGCAAACCAGGTTGCTCAACAAGTGTCAGCTGTCAGAACTCACTCAGATCTCAAGGTCGGGGAATACTCAAACCTAGAAGTAAGTGCATCTTGGACAAAAGAGAAATGGAACCAAGAGTTTACTAAGCATCAGGTAAGACTCATAAATGAAGAAATTTCACTTAATAAATCTGTATAAGTCCTTGATTTGTAAGATGACCTGAAGCCCTTGTTACGTGAATTAGGTTTAAAGACTCTACTTTCCTGTACTTAATCAGCCTAGAAACTAGCCCTCATGCATTTTCTTACTATAATCTCATCCTAAATCCAAATAAGCTAGTCCTTTGTGTTGCTGTTACTGAATAGAAAAGAAACAGCTTTGCAGTATGATTTTTTGTTTGAAAATGCAAATTCCTATGACCTATTTCCATCTTGCAGATAACTTGCTTTCAGAAAGTTTACTCTTGAGTTAAATGCCTTGACATTTCTTGGTTGAGATCTTAGTATTTTTGATGGAGACTTCCTGTAACTTGGCTTCCCTTGTGGCTCAGCTGGTAAAGAATCTGCCTGCAATGAGGGAGACCTGGGTTTGATCCCTCAGTTGGGAAGATCCCGTGGAGAAGGAAAAGGTTACCCACTCCAGTGTTCTGGCCCGGATAAAGCCACGGACTGTGTGTAGTCCGTGGCGTCGCAAAGAGTCAGACACGACTGAGTGACTGTCACTTCCTGTAACCTAGACGTTTCTATGTTACCAACTTGTGTTGAGGGCCTTTCACGTGTTAATGAATCTGAAATGGTTAAGAGATGTTTCCTAACTGACCTCAAGCAGTCCCTGGTCTGCTAGTATGTCTTACATATTGGGTTCAGTCAGTTCAGTTCAGTCGCTTGATCGTGTCCGACTCTTTGCGACCGACCCCATTAATCGCAGCACGCCAGGCCTCCTTGGGCATCACCAACTCCTGGAGTTCACTCAGACTCATGTCCATCGAGTCAGTGATGCCATCCAGCCATCTCATCCTCTCTTGTCCCCTTCTCCTCTTGCCCCCAATCCCTCCCAGCATCAGTCTTTTCCAATGAGTCAACTCTTCGCATCAGGTGGCCAAAGTATTGGAGTTTCAGCTTCAGCATCAGTCCTTCCAATGAACACCCAGGACTGATCTTCAGAATGGACTGGTTGGATCTCCTTGCAGTCCAAGGAACTCTCAAGAGTCTTCTCCAACACCACAGTTCAAAAGCATCAATTCTTTGGTGCTCAGCTTTGTTCACAGTCCAACTCTCACATCCATACATTACCACAGGAAAAACCATAGCCTTGACTAGGCGAACCTTTGTTGGCAAAGTAATGTCTCTGCTTTTCAATATGCTATCTAGGTTGGTCATAACTTTCCTTCCAAGGAGTAAATGTCTTTTAGTTAAGCTCTCTTAATAATGCATTTAAAATCCACAGAATGATAAGCCATTAAAAATACTAAGGAGTCCGTGTCTTCTTCCAGAAAACCTTGTCAATTTGACAGGAAAAAACTGTGTGAATTGTTTTGTGATCTGATAAAACTGACAAGTCTCATCAATCAAATTATGAGGAAGCTGAAAACCTGAAGTAGATTGAGTAGATTTATCATAAAAACTTGGTCTCCATTATCAGTATTTTTTTTTCTTGTCTCTTTCCATGTGTTTCTTGTTTTACATCTTGATTCTCAAGTATGAGCGTCCATACATTGAGATTTTTTGTTGTAATTTTTTTGTTGTTGTAATTTTTAATGATGACTTTCTTAATCCTCAAGTAGTTCCCTAATCTGATTTCATAGTAGTATACCCAGGCAGGTGAATGGCATGTTTGTATACTGATAGCAGTTTTATTTTAGGTTCTCGTTATGACTTGCTATGTCGCCTTGAATGTTTTGAAAAATGGTTACTTATCACTGTCAGACATTAACCTTTTGGTGTTTGATGAGTGTCATCTTGCAATCCTAGACCACCCCTACCGAGAAATTATGAAGGTAAGTTTTTAGATTTTGTAAGTGTTAATAATGCAGGTCAGATTACTGAGTAAAAGCAGTGTTTTTGTATACCAAAAGAGATATTAGTTACCACTTTTGGGAACTTGGTTTCAGTGTAGGAATGAATGACTGAATATTAAACTAATGTTCATTTAAATCTGTAATTTATAATATTAATACATTTATAACTTTAAATCTATAATAAAAGTTTAAACAATAAAAATCAGTAAATTATGTGATCTATCATAAGTGAATTGCATAGTCTATCATAGCATATTTAAATGTTCCTTTTTGATAAATTGATCTTTTAAGTAAGCTACAGTAAATTCCGTAAGTGACCATTTTGGTATTTGTTAGGTCTTTTTGACATGTTTAATCAGGAAGTTGTCCCTTTGGTTGCGGCCTTGCAAAATGAATTCCTTTTTGTCAATATCTTTTGTTACATTAGCTTTGTGAAAATTGTCCATCATGTCCTCGTATTTTGGGACTAACTGCTTCCATTTTAAATGGGAAATGTGATCCAGAGGAATTAGAAGAAAAGATTCAGAAACTGGAGAAAATTCTTAAGAGTAATGCTGAAACTGCAACTGACTTGGTTGTCTTAGACAGGTAAGCACTTAGGATTAACTAGGCTTCAGTGAAACCTGCTATGGTGGTTTTAGGCCTTCGGTTCCATACTCCCTTGGAAGACCTAAGAATTCCTTATCAGAACAGTCATCTTCAGGTGCAGGAATTGAGCCTTGTTTCCAGAAAGTGTAACAGATGTCGGTGTTTCACCCTTAAGAGGGAATGTTGGATACACGTGGGCCCAGCCCGTCTGCTCATGTTGATGAGGGCTGGGAAATCAGTAGGAGATCCGTGTCCCTTTCTGTCAGTGTGTGCATTTTTTTGTTCTGACCCAAACATCCCACATGATGGTTTGAAAGAACATTAATTTATTTACAGAATTCAGTATTTTACAGTCTGATTGAAAATAATGGGAAACACCCTCTGATTTTGAAAATGGGTGTGAATTTCTGACCTGTTTCTAGGTTTGTCTCTTTTTGAGAAGTTTGCTATTTTGAGTTTCACTGAAACATATAACACAGCCTTTGTAATCTAAGTTGGTACAAGGGAGCCTTTATAAATTAGGTTTTGAAATTATAATGACTGATTCAGTTCATATTAAATTATCCTTATATCCTTGTTAGGTACAGCCTTTAACAAGGTTAACGATTACCAAGTGGTGGTTCTTGAAATAGTTACACTAGAGAAGACTTATTTCTCAGATTGTGAAGCTAAATCACACTTGGGTTTTGAGGACTGGCTCCACTAATGTGTGACTTCAAGTGCATCATTAATTGTCCCTGGGCCTATAAAATGGCATTACCAGTGGTTTCAGGGGACTCTTGGGTGATCAGTTACATTGACATGAAAACACCTCGCCATGTACCTGTCACTTGGTAGGAATTTGGAAAGAGTTCTCTTTGTGAAATGAGAAGAAAAGGTAACATTTAGATTCATGGAAGTTAGATGTGATATGAAATACAAATCTGATGGCCTTTAAGGTGTTTAGGTAAAAAACTGATAGATATTCTATTGCGTTTGGCATGACTTAGCTCTCAAAATCTGACTCTTATAAATTCTAGTTGGGAATAATGAACACTGTCATTTTAAAATATATCTTTAATATATTTCTTTTCCTTAATTATTACATATGCTTTTAGGATTGTATGTGTTGTTGTTATATTATGAAAGGCATGAAAGATCCAAGGAATGATACTGTTGTGATTGATTGAAATGTGGGGGAGCTTTCCTTAAGAGGACACATTAAAATATGACTCGGCTCTAAAAAGGAACACATTTGAGTCAGTTCTAGTGAGGTGGATGAGCCTAGACCCTGATAATATAGAGTGAAGTAAGTCAGAAAGAGAAAAGCGAATACCATATATTAACACATATATACAGAATCTAGAAAAATGATTACTGATGAACCTATCTGCAGGGCAAGAATACTGGCTCCGACGGAGAACGTGGAGAGAACAGACTGTGTACGTGGCGCGGGAAGGGGTGGGGGGAGCTGGGTGAGCAGCACTGAAGCACGCACAGTGCTGTGTGCAGAGGCGGCGGCGGTGGCGGCTGCCCGCAGTCGCTCTGTAACTCAGGGAGCCCCACCCGCCGCCGTGTGACAGCCTGAGGCTGGGGGAGGCTCGGAGGGTGGGCGCACGTGTGCCTGTGGCTGATGCCTGTGGCCGTGTGGGGAGGTCAGCACAGTATTGCAAAGCAGTTATCCTCCAGTTAAAAATAAATTAAAAGATTTATTTAAAAACCAGGAAAGTTGACATTTGAAAAATGCTAAACGTTTCAAGTAGTTTGGAAATAGATACATTTAATGATAATACTTCCTCATGATCTCCTTCTCCCTTCCCTATTTCTGGGCCTGAGAAGTAATCATTGTTGAGTTTCTTGTCTATTTTGACAAATTTTCTCATTCTGGGTGATGCCTTAGGGGGCAAAAGGTGAAAGTCTGAACCTAAAAATCAAAATGAAAAACCTGAAAAACCTGTGATTAACAATGAAACAACAGAATTCTTTTGACTGTTAGCCCTATGCATTTATTGAAACTTAGCCGACAAATACAGTACAGATAGAAGTGGGTACGACTTGAGGAAGGCTTGTTGTGAGCCTGTGTGTTCTTCCAATAGTTACACAGCTGAAAAGAGGGAGTTTCTTTTTTGGTTTGGATATGTAATGGATGGTAATGCTGTAGTGAATTTATTGTGCTGTTGACGACTTCTGTTTCTGATGTTAAAGATATACTTCTCAGCCGTGTGAGATTGTGGTAGACTGTGGACCATTTACTGACAGAAGTGGGCTTTATGAAAGACTGCTGATGGAGTTAGAAGAAGCACTTAATTTTATCAATGACTGTAACATATCTGTACATTCAAAAGAAAGAGATTCTACTTTAATTTCTAAACAGGTAAGCCTATACGAAGTAAGTCCAGAGAGTATAATAAAAGGCTTTGATACATTTTTAATGTTGAAATGAATTTTCTTTTAATAAGGCTGTTTTATATACATTTTTGTTTAAGGCCTTACCTTCTTGTATCTTTGGACATTTTTCATTGAGTGTATCATATTAGGTTGAGTTTGCTGTTACCTGACAGACATTTCTATTAAGTGTAGACCTCCCTGGTTTAAGCAGGTGTCATGATTATTTGAATATAAGAAGTGAGTCCCAGTTGTTGTTTTTTTTAGTCAGATGAGTTAGTTCCTGATCAGACCCTGAGCTGTATGTACTGTACATGAGCCCATCAGCTCTGAGTAGGGCAGCTTTGAGAAGAGATTCCTTAGGACAGTGGTCCCCAAAGTGTGGACCCTGGACGAGCAGCATCAGCTTCCCTCTGGAACTTGCTTGACACACACATGAGAGGCCCCACCCTTTACCTGCTGAATCTGAAGCTCTGGGTTGGGAGCCAGCTGTCTGAGATTGGAAGCCCTTCAGTGAATCCTGGCCTTTAAAACTTGAGAACCGTTGTCCCAGGACAATTTGTCAGTTGTCCCAGCCAGCTGTGAATGTTACTACTGTGTTGAATCGAATCCTTAATTCTCTCTTGCTAATTTTCTCTGGAGCAGCAATGCCCAGACTCTGTTCAGCACCTGTCTTCTTGTTAAGTCCATGTTCAACCCAGTGGGTCTTTTATTTGCCTGCAGAACTGGCAGTTACGGCCTCACCGTGGGTTTACATTCCAGTCTGAGCTAGGGTTGTAAGATGTGGCACTCAAGGAAAATCATCTTGCTTTTCTTTGATACCTGAAATAAAATGACATACTCTGCTGCATATGCACACACATTTATATATTCTGCTATGTAGTTCTTGCCTGTTTACCTGGAAGTAAATGACTTAGTTGTACTTCTTACCACAGCTCTGAGGTTGCTTTATTAACCGTATACAGTTGCCTCTTTTAGTTTCTGTCATTTGATTATTTTCACTGGGGAAAACAGAAGGGTGGTTCTGGGCATCTGTATGAAAAAGTAGAGCTTGGAAAGACTGCTGACCCCTTTCCCTAACCTTTTAAGGAATGAACCCAGTGTTGATATTAGTGGGGTAAGTTTATTTTGAAGGGGCAGATTGAAGACAACTGAAATCCCAGTTAGACCCCGTGTGAAGATACTGCAGGAGTATTGTTTCGCATTGGAGCCTTTACTTTTTTTTGTAGATACTCTCAGACTGCCGTGCGGTCCTTCTTGTCCTGGGACCCTGGTGTGCTGATAAAGTAGCTGGAATGATGGTCAGAGAGCTACAGAAACACATCAAACACGAGCAAGAGGAGCTGCACCGGAAGTTTCTGTTGTTCACAGACACTTTCCTACGGAAAATCCACGCCCTGTGTGAAGAGCACTTCTCCCCTGCCTCGCTTGACCTGAAGTTTGTCACTCCTAAAGTAATAAAGCTGCTCGAGATCTTACGCAAATACAAGCCGTACGAGCGGCAGCAGTTTGAAAGCGTGGAGTGGTACAATAATAGGAACCAGGATAATTACGTGTCCTGGAGCGATTCTGAGGATGACGAGGAAGATGAAGAGATCGAAGAGAAAGAAAAGCCAGAGACAAATTTTCCTTCTCCGTTTACCAATATTTTGTGTGGAATTATTTTTGTGGAAAGAAGATACACAGCCGTGGTCTTAAACAGGTAACTCTCTGAGATTAACATTTTTTCCCCTGTAGTAGAACAGGCAGCTTTTTGTTGTTCTATGAAGTGATACCTTGTAATAGCTTTAAGAGCTGGGCAGAAGGCTTAGGGAAGAGTCCTTCACTGGGCACCATCATCAGAACCCAACATGTAACGCTATCCTGGGATCGGCAGGATGTTTATATATGCAATCGCTTGACTGAGGTTTTGTTCCTAAAGGATGCTAATCTTTTCTAATCCATCTGAAATTGAGTGCAAGTACAGAAAAATTAAGTTGACATTAAAGTAAACCTTCCTTGTTCGGTATTCAGTTGTTAGATTTAGTTCAGATATTTATTAACCTGTGACTGTGGTCTGTTCGGAGAAGGCAATGGCACCCCACTCCAGTATCCTTGCCTGGAAAATCCCATGGACGGAGGAGCCTGGTGGGCTGCAGTCCATGGGGTTGCTTAGGGTAGGACACGACTGAGTGACTTCACTTCCCCTTTTCACTTTCTTGCATTGGAGAAGGAAATGGCAACCCACTCCAGTGTTCTTGCCTGGAGGATCCCAGGGATGAGAGAGCCTGGTGGGCTGCCGTCTTTGGGGTCGCACAGAGTTGGACACGACTGCAGTGACTTAGCAGCAGCATGGTGTGTTAGTGGAGAAGGAAATGGCAACCCACTCCAGTGTTATTGCCTGGGAAATCCCATGGACAGAGGAGCCTGGCGGGCTACAGTCCACAGGGTCGCAAAGAGTGGGACATGACTGAACACACACACATGATGTGTTAGGCGTGGTTTTGAGCATTTCACACCACGCTTTCTCCTTTAGATTATCTTAGGATAAATTTTATCAGGATATTGCTGTGGCTAATTTTTCTGTGTTAGCGCTTTTTCTTAACAAATGCCTATTCAAGTTTGCACATTTGCAGTGAAAAGCATGGAACAACTGGGTTTGAAATTTGAATTGGTTCATAGACTACATATTAAAATTTTCTAACTCAGAAGACAATAAAAAAGTTAGGGAGGAATTCAGAGAATACTGGCAAAGGTGGCAGTGAATGCCAATTAGGTTATAAATTTCTACCCTACCTCCTTCTTCAGTAGAAGTATATTTTTCCTGAATATAGACCCAACCAAGGAGCTTCACTTCAAATTTGCATCACGTGGTCACTTAATGTATATTTCTTTTGATTTGTGGATGGATGCTCTATTATTTGTAAGGGCCAAAAAGAGTCCTTATTTTGTACTTCAAACTACTTGTTTCTATAAGATCTATTAATTGGCCAAAGTTGATCCCTAAGAACCTTTTCTGCAAATATTGATCTCTGAGGAGAAATTAAACTTTGTTTCCTGAGGTAATTTGGGGTTTAAAAATAAAAAGAACTGCTTCTGACTTGAGAATGTACTTGAGAAACGAGAAATTGGACTCTGGGGTCGTCATCTGGCGGTTTTCAGTCTGGAAGTTTTCATAGTCATTGGGCCTGATCCTGACGATGGATATGAAGTAAAATAAATTTAGGTAGTGGATTACATTTAAATCAGAAGTTTAAGATTGGAAAGGAACTTCACTAACTAATCCAACCCACTTACTCTTATAAGCAAAAAAAAATGAGGAAAGCGTCCGGAGGGTAAGTGATTTGCTCTGAGTTAAATTGCTAGCCAGTGGCAGAGACCATTCAAGAATCCTGATATTCTGCCTCCTTGTTTCCACTTCTTTGTATAATCATCATGCCCTTGGGTATCACAGAACGCTAACAACCAGTGCTTTACAGTGGGAAGACTGCCAGGAGACAGTCCGGGGAGTGCACGACTACTCGGGTTATTTTTTAGAATGGGGGAAAGGCATTGTTGGGGTCAGAAAAGTTTAATGTTGGCACAGTTCTAAGCCGAGTTCTAGACGGACTCCCTGCCCCACACAGGATGGGTTAAGAATTAAGTACATTTTCTGGGGCTTGGAGAGAAGTGGGGGTTCATTTTCTTCCTTTTTCCCTCTTTTGTACGTGTGTTTGTAAGTATGGAGATGTGCCAGTTTCCACTGAAGGAATATTAGCCTGAAAAGGTTTATCAGAAATCAGTGTTACTTCCTGTTGACTTTGAGGATCAGATTAATTGTGATCAACTTTCATAAAATGTGCCTGGAATTTAGTGTTGGATGATGAATCAGGAGTGGTTTGAGGGTTTACTTTATGAGCAGCTAATTAAATGTACAATAGAGGTCTTGTTCCAGTAAGCTTTTTAATAAGCTTAGAAAAACTTCCTGAAATCCAGATTCTTTCCTTCCATCAATTTAATGGGAGGAAAACCATTTTTCAGCAGACAGTTTCACGGGAGTAGAAGCTATTGTAATACATGGGCAGTTTTCTACTCTCCTAATCAGAAAAATAAAAAATAGCTACTTCTGTTGTATGTGTACAGTCTTGGGTTTACAGTTTTTCTTTTGCCTTATATTCTTAAGGCTTTATCATCTATAATTTACCTTTTTTATCAGTCAGTCAATTCAGTTGCTCAGTCGTGTCTGACTCTTTGCGACCCCATGGACTGCAGCATGCAAGGCCTCCCTGTCCATCACCAACTCCTGAGCTTGCTCAAACTCACGTCCATCGAGTCGGTGATGCCATCCAACTATCTCATCCTCTGTCGACCACTTCTCCTCCTGCCTTCAATCTTTCCCAGCATCAGGGTCTTTTCCAGGGAGTCAGTTCTTTGTATCAGGTGGCCACAGTATTGGAGTTTCAGCTTCAGCATCAGTCCTTCCAATTCAGGGCTGATTTCCTTTAGGCCGATAGGTTTGATATCCTTGCAGTCCAAGGGACTCTCAAGAGTCTTCTCCAACACCACGGTTCAAAAGCATCAATTCTTTGGCACTCAGCTTTCTTTATGGTCCAACTCTCACATCCATATACATGACTCCTGGAAAAACCACAGCTTTGACTATACAGACCCTGTCAGCATGATGTCTCTGCTTTTTAATATGCTATCTAGGTTGGTCATAGCTTTTCTTCTAAGAAACAAGCATCTTTTAAATTTCATGGCTGCAGTCACCATTTGCAGTGATTCTGGAGCCCAAGAAAATAAAGTCTGTCACTGTTTCCTTTTTTTTCCCTATTTGCCATGAAGTGATGGGACCAGATGCCATGGTCTTAGTTTATGAATGTTGAATTTTAAACCAGCTTTTTCACTCTCCTCTTTCACTTTCATTAAGAGGCTCTTTAGTTCCTCTTTGCTTTCTGCCATATGGGTGGTGTCATCTGCGTATCTGAGGTTATTGATATTTCTCCCTGCAATCTTGATTCCAGCTTGTGCTTTATCCAGCCTGGCATTTCACATGATGTACTCTGCATATAAGTTAAATAAACAGGGTGACAGTATAGAGCCTTGATGTATCCTTTCCCAGTTTGGAACCAGTCCATTGCTTATGTCTGGTACCTTTATATAGTTTTACAATTTCAGAACACTCCATGAGGGAAGAAGATAGATGTTTTTACTCTTATCATAGATGAGGAAGATAAGTTTGTGACCTCCTGAAATAACGCAAGGATCAAGTGGCAGAAAGTGATTTCTACTCTCCAAGTCTAGAGCTCTTTTCACTGTGTGCTTTATGAGTATTGTGTGACTTTGGCATTGACCAAATCTGGGTTGATGTCTTCTATCCCCCATCCCTCCACCCCTTTCTTTTCCCAGTAGCTTTGTCTTTACAGAAAAGTTGCAGGGATGTATGAGTTCCCCATACCCATTCTGGGTTTCCCCCATGTCTTATGTCAGTAACATCTTACCTTATCAGGGTATGTTTGTTGCAACCAAGAAACTAAGGTTGGTGTATTACTATTAACTAACTTCTAGACTCTATTGGATTTCCCCAGTTTTCCCATTAATGTCTTCTTTTTAATCCAAGGTGTACCAGAGTTCATTTAGTTTTATTTCCCTAATCTCCTTTGGTCTCTTACGGCTTCTTGTTCTTTCCTTGTTTTCGATGATTTTGATGTGAGGAGGACAGGTCAGATATTTTGTAGACTGCCCTTCAGTTTGAATTTGTCTGATGTTCTTCTCAGGAATAGACTGGGTTTTAGCATTTGAAAGAAGGCTGCAGATATGAGGTGCCCTTCTCGTTGCTTTATCTTAGGGGGATTCGTGGTCTCGACACAGAACGTGGTGGGTGATGTTAAACTTCGTCACGTGATTATGATTGCACTTGCCCGTTTGCTCCACTGTGAAGTTATTTTTTTTATTTCTTACTTTATTCTTTGGAAGCAGGTCACTGAAGCTAGTTTATCCTGGCGAGAGAGGAATTCAGCTTCATGCCTGGAGAGGGGCTTCTCTATGTGTGTTACTGAAATTCTTCTGTAAGGGAAGCATGTCTCTTTTATCCTATTTATCTGTTTATATTTGTTGATTCGTGTTCTTTTATCACTGTGAACTCGTGTTTGTTTATTTTATACCTTGGTTATGATCTGCTGCTGGGTTAGTTTTTTGTATACGTTATTCCACCCTGGGCTGTTGGGGGCTCTTGGAGGTTACTGCCTATGTCCTTTTGACATGCCCCGATCCTTCTGATTTTTGAACCCTGCCTGACTTTCTGGTAGAAGAATGCTTCAGCCGTGGAATCAGCCATTTCTCTGAGGGGTCCTGGTTCTTTTTATCTTGACTCACTTTTTAGGTGTATATTCTGTGCAAGTTATTTCACTTTTTAGAGCCTCAACATCTTCATCTATAAGATAGTAATAATACCTCCCTTTCTTACTGAGTCATTAGTGAGAGACACTGTAAACAAACACTGCAGTCTTACGCCTGACACTGTGCTCGGGGAGGCTGTGTGCACGCTCAGGCTGGGCCTGTGCCGGCCGTGGTGAGGAAGGTACAGTGGTGGAGGGTAAGCACCAACTCTTTTAGTTTTTAGAGTAAATTATGTCTGCTGAATATGATTGTATTTATAAACTCTTAAATTTTTATGTCTGCTGAATATTATACAGTTGGCCATTGAATTTTAATACTTTTTAAGTTATGTTTTCTTAGTAGTTAATTTTCATGGAATTTTACAAAAATACTGGTTTCAGGTGAATTTGAAAACAGGAAAAAAAAAAAAATCACTTCCTTGCTAGAGATTGTTTGAGGAGCTCTGGTGAGTGTTTGCTGTACTAGAGAATAGCATTCTTTATCAGACAGCTTACTTGTGGAACAACTCACATAAACTCAGTGTAAAATTAAAAGGAACGAGATTCCATCCTGGCAGTTCTGTGGTACCGTGAAATCTCTGGGCAGATAGTGTAGTCCTTATTAATACAAGTGCCCTGACAACAGTAGACCTCATTTTGTTTTTCTGGAAGCCCATAGCTTTGTCTGTAGGGATTCCTTAAACGTATCTGATAGAGAGATTTTTGCTTTTTAAACATTGTGAGCATAGGTATGTAGCATTTAATTGCTGCTTACAAGGGACTTTGTCTTTGAATGTGCTCATTGTTTCTTCCGTTCCCCGCAGTCCTGATGAGAGTTTTATTAAGGAGAAATAAAAGGACTCTCGGTGCTACCAATTCTCAGCTAGTTGAAGTCTACCAGATTTATTATTTTAGGCAAATTAAGATACATTCTCTGCCTAATTAGGAGTAACTGGAAACGCATTTTTAAACCTCTGTTTTGTTCAGATTGATGCTTGTTTACATAAACTAAAGTTTGGGAGTACATATTATTTCTACAATAATTGATTTCATATTTTAGATGTTGGGACATGCCGTTTGCATGTAACACTGTTTTCTGTTACTGACATCATAAGTTCATAATAACAAATCTTTAACATATTAAAGAACTTTCTGATTTTGAACATTTTAGGTACTTGAACTGTAGAGCAGACTCAAACTAACCTAGGCATGCCAGTGTTTTACTGATTTGGAGGCAGGAAGATATTCTAGATGGCCACTCAAGGTTTCTCCCAGGGCTTTGATATTAGTCTGTTTCATGTACTTATTAAAAAAAAAAAAAAAAGAATGGTTTGACTTAAAAATGCAATTTTCTATTAGGAATTTGTGTACGTTGTATGACTTCAGAGGAACCATATGGGATCACTTAGGTCAGGTGTGGAACCATTTATCCTGTGTGCTGAGTTTTTCAATGTGGATATTTCTAAAATAGCTGTAACGGCAACACTAACTGTTAACCTTCTGCACCCATGTAACGTGAGCCTGTCCCGTAGCTCTTTTTCATTTTGTAGCCGAGGGCCCGCTTTCAGGGACAAGCTTCCTGGGTTGATAGGAGCAGGCAGGAAGGGGAATGAGCTCAAGAGCCTATCCTCTTTCCTGCGCAGATGGGAGGGGAGTTATCTCAGCCTTGCAGCGAGGCAAGCTCTGTCAGCCTTGCAGGGCTGAGGCTCAGTGGCTTTTCATGCAAAACTGTGGTCAGTGGCCATCTGCAGGGCCATGAAGTGTTGGGAATGGAGATGCTTATCAGTGGATGGAGGCTTTCCTTGCCCTGGAGCCCTCCTTCCAGGGGGACAGGGCACTGGGGTAAACCAAACAGAAATAACATGCTCCTTCTTTGCACTCGTTGCTAGGACTCTTACTACACGGAAAGAGAGGAGAATGAAGTTTCCCTTGGGGTGTTTGGTACTTAACTCTCCATAAGCTTGGTCAGAGACAGGGGCATGACCACTGCGGCAAGTTGTGCGTGCGCTTAGGGAAGCATGTTTTGGAGATAGAGTGTGTGTGGCTTTTTCATTATAAGGCTCGGCCTAAAGCCAGAGCACACAGAGAGTCCATGTTTCTCTCTGCCCAGCGCTGTCACTCCCCAGGCCACGTTTCTGTGAAGGTCATTACTGCCAAATTAGAACGTTTGAGGGACTGTGACCATTTTGTTCACCCGTGTCGTGTAAATCAACCCTGTCTTTGGTGTTCTGAGTATTTGGTGCACAAATCAACACAGAGAAGAGCGATGGTGATTTCTTTTTAAGCTAGAGGGGGAGAAATACCAAGACTAGTTTGTTAGGTATGTTGGCAAAAAAAATTCCTGTATTTCCATTTTAAGAGAGACCTTACAAACAAAAGTTTAATTTTTTTTTTCCCTCAGCAGTGCTTAACTTCCAAATGTGTATAATTTTCTTAGATTGATAAAGGAAGCTGGCAAACAAGATCCAGAGCTGGCTTACATCAGCAGCAATTTTATAACTGGACATGGCATCGGAAAGAATCAGCCTCGGAACAAACAGATGGAAGCGGAATTCAGAAAACAGGAAGAAGTAAGCTAAGTGAAAATAATTTTACAGTAACAGTTTTCAGAACATATATAAACTCTGCCTACAGGAACCCCCTCTCTTTATAGTTCCTCTGCATTTTTTTGGTGATATAGAGTAGTCATAAACAGAGACTCACCGTTTCCCTTGAGGTAGCCGAACGGTGATTCTCATGTGTAGAATTAGAATACGTGTCTGGTAAATCACTTTTGTGTCTTAATTGCCATCAGCTGTTTTATTTTCCTTTATGGGGCTGAGGATACGTTTCATAGAAGATAGCTTGTGTAAATGTAAGTCTTGCTGACTTGTTACGATTCTGAAGCAACAAACTGAAATCTTTTTCCTAGAATGTGTTTTGTTTTCTATTGAAAGTCCTACCTTGGTTGACTATTTTAAAAACAACAATGTATTTTAAAGATTTTTGGTTTAATTTTTTTTTCATGCTTTTTATTCAAGATTTGATATAGGAAATAGAACTGTAAAGATGATAAAACCTAACATAGTGTTCCTGGCTTGCAAATAAAAGCTTTTTATGTAAAATTTGTTGTTTAAGTTAAAAGCAGAATAATTCATGTTGAAGTCATTTTTCTTTGATAATACTCCAAGTTTGGGGAGTTCAGTAGCCGGAGTCTTGACAGATCAGTCTAAAACCCAGCTTAATTTCTTATTTAACTTATGCTGAATTGGGAAATGATGTTATCTTAAATCTAGTATGAAAAAAACTTTTCACTTAAAAAAAAAATCATTTCTGATCCCTTAAATTAAGTATATCCCAAGATGTCAGAAAATAAGTGATGCTTTGCTTGTAGTTTTTAATTCCAAGTGATTTAGGGATTTCACTGACACAGTTTTGACATCTTTGGAGGGATGTTGGCATAGGCACACAGACATAGGTCCCATAGGGAGGCACAGAATATCAACAGGATTTCAGAAGTGAATTCATTTGGTCACTCTGGTGGTTATTAAAGAAGCCAGTGTCTTTAGCCGGAAGACTGTGATTTGTCCATGGGTGCTTCTCTAAAGTAGAAAGGCACTTTGATTTTTTCAAGTCATGTTCAACTGAAAATGTCTTTGAATCAGAGTTTCTTTGCCCAGATGTTCATGGTGTCTCGAGTTTTGTGTGACGCTGTCATTGTTTTTAGCCTGGCCTGGATTACAAGTGCTCAGAGTATTGTCACAAATGACAGTTGTCCCTTCATTTCACTGTGCTCTTTTCTTTGGAAAGTTTGTTACAATTCCTTTTCTTGGTGGATTTTTTTCAGGTACTTAGGAAATTTCGAGCACATGAAACCAACCTGCTTATTGCAACAAGTATTGTGGAGGAGGGAGTTGACATACCGAAATGCAACTTGGTGGTTCGTTTCGATCTGCCCACAGAGTATCGATCCTATGTTCAGTCTAAGGGAAGAGCGAGGGCACCCATCTCTAATTATGTGATGTTAGCAGACACAGATAAAATAAAGAGTTTTGAAGAAGACCTTAAAACGTACAAAGCTATTGAAAAGGTAAGATGTACCTGTTATCTGTAAGTTATTCCTGTGCATATAGAAATAATAAAAACAGTTGTATCTTCAGAGACTAGTCTCAACAGAGGTGTGCAGTGGGTAGATTATTAGTTGAGAGTAATTGCACAATAAAATGGCAGTGAAAATGGTCATATAGGTTATTGGGGAAGATTAGAAGTATACTGTTCACGTGGACGGTGTGTCCTCGTTGACTGACTTGTAGAGTGGTTTGAGAGTGACGACATAGCCCAGATACTCGTGTATGACTGGCGATCACTTGTGTGCTGGTAGGTAGGTGTAGTTCAGTGTCTTGTTCCCTGTTTGGGAACTTCTCCATATGACTGGAGCTGGGAAGGATGCACTGGGAAAAACTGTCTGCAGCAGGTGACTCTCGAGTATTGAGGTATGTGTTTAGGAGAGAGAGATATTTCATGTCAAGAGAGCTTTTTCGTAGGTTCAGAGGCAGACAGCTAGTGGCAAGAAAGGCATTTGTTCTCATAAATTCTGTTCTGAAACTGTTCAGATCTTGCGAAACAAGTGTTCCAAGTCGGTTGATACCGGGGAGGCCGACACGGAGCCTGTGGTGGATGACGACGATGTTTTCCCACCGTATGTGCTGAGGCCTGAGGATGGTCCCCGCGTCACGATCAACACGGCCATTGGGCATGTCAACAGGTACAGCTGCAGGCCACGTGGTAGCCAACCTGTGAGAATCGTGAGATTTCGGTCTGACTCTAAGTATTGTGTTGTTCACCATCTGCAAGCAATAACCAGTCTCTCCGTTTATGGCCTCTGATGCCTCAGTGACAGAAAGAAAAAGAAGTTGCTTTTTTCTCTTCATTGTTTTTTTGGTCAGAACGCAAAACTAGTATTGTGCAGAAATAAATGTTTCCCTTCTCATTGTCAAGGCCAACCTAATGAATGCATACATCTTTTAATTGGATTGAAATTAATTTTGCAACGCTCACTGTTCTTTTCTAAATCTTAAAACTTGTTTTGTGTCAAGTGTTGGTGGCCGTTGAATTTTCCTTTAGCAGGAATGGGGAGACTTGATACGTTAACTTTTTTTTTATAAGTATATGCCATTTTATCCGTACTTTGTCCTGATTTGGTGATAACATTTTTAAGAACTAAGGAAAGCAGATGCATAGCTAGATTGCATATCAGGAAAAATTTCATGCAGAGGCAAAATCGAGGAGCAGAAAATGTAAGCATTTCTTTTTAACTTTTTATTTGGGAACAGTTTTAAACTTTAAAATATTGCAAGGATGCTTTAAAATGTTGTAAGAATACTGCAAAGAACACCCAGAGAAGACCCATGCAGGTTTCCCAAGAGTGTTCTCTGGAAGGAAAGGGTCCAGCGCAGGGCCGTGGGGTGCTCTTGTTTTCCTCGTCTGTCTGGTCTGCTTTATCCTGGCAGCTTTCTTCAGTCTTTCTTGGGCTTGAATGACCTTGAACGTTTACAAGATGGCAGGCCAGTCACTGTGTCGTCTGCCCCTCAGTGTGGGTTTATTTGGTATTTTCTCTTGACTGGACCCCGGCTGTGCGTTTTTGGCCAGCACGTCACCAAAGCGATGCTGGGTTCCTTGCATTCTGACCGGGTCACTTCGTGTCGGTTTGTCCTCTGTCACTTGTGCGAGGTCGGCCGGCTTTCTCTCCTGGACAGTTGCCTTTTCCTCCTCTGTAATTCATGAGTATTTCATGGGGAGACATTTTGAGATTATATAAAATTCATCCCTCTCGTCAGTTTTCACCCATTGATATTTCTTGCCTGGATTGATTATTCTGTGATGTCTTCCAAATGGGGGTTTTCTGACGCCCTAATTCTTTCAGCATTTATAGTTGTCATTTTACCATGAGAAAAGCTTTCTCTTTTCTCTGTTTATTTGTTCCTTTTATTTTTTTATCCATTGTGAACTAATGGACTCCTGTTTGGCTCAGTCATTTTTAGTCTTTTACTCTCGTTTCTTGTTTATTTTGGTGTGAAAATTGTGTAAAATTTGGCTGGTGAGGACCCCTTCGGCGTAACTTCAGTGTCTTTTTAACACGTCACCATTATTCTTTGGACATTTCAGTATTTTATGGCACACAAGATGTTCTAGACTCACAGTTTCCCTGCCCTCAGGCTAGATATTGGCTATTTCTCCCAAAGGTCCTGACTCCTTTTAGTGGAGCATGAGTTGTGTTTAGAAACCAAGGTGTGTTCATTGTCTCTGGAGTATTATTGCTACCAGGCGGTTTGGCATACGGAGCTGAAAAATATATCCACGCCTTTTCACGTGCGTTATACCTGTATCTGACTGCCTGTCTGTGGTTAGCTCCACTTCGACTGTGACTCCAGAGGGTTTGTTCTTGCTGTCCCCTTTTCCATCTTTCTCTCTGTCTGGCTTTTTTAATAGTGAGAAATCTTAATTCCCCTTGTCCTCAGATAAATTACTGTTCAGGCTCCCCATACCTAGCCCTTCTCCGGGGGCTGCCCCTGTGTTCAAGAGCCCTCGTTGCGCAGGTCCTGGCCTTGCAGCGTCGTGGCCCATTCCATTGCCCTCCTTGTACGCATTCTGTTCCCCGCCAGGTTGGCTTCCTGTCCCTGCCCGCTCCCTGCTGGGGCTAAGCTCCCTCAGGGCCAGCTTCCTGCCCCGCATTCCTTGTGCTGTCCTGGGGCGGCCCGGTTGTTCTCCTGCCCTCCTTGGGTGAACACCGGGCCCACTGCTGATGCCTGCCTTGCACAGGCCCCCGTAATTGTTGGTGTTCATTAAGGAACAAACGGCGGTTTGTTCCCTTAATGGATTCTGAACAATACTTTCTGTACTGTCCAGTCATAGCACTAGACCTATAACAGCTGTTGATACTCAAGTATCAATTTTAATAAAAATTAAAGTAAAAAGTTTAGTTCCTTAGCTGCCCTTGCCACAGTTCAAGAGCTTGGTGGCTTCCCTGTTGAACAGCACAGATGCAGAGTGTCATCTCAGAGTTTTTTTTTTATACATATATATGTGTATATATATATAAACATACCAGTTCATTTTATTGAAAGTTTGAAGCAGTGATGCTGAAACCACGCATATAAATACCTATCCACTAGAAGGGAAGAGGAACATAAAAAATCAAACTGTAGAATGTGAATATCAGATTTTTTCCTTCTGTTTCTCAGTTGTAGACTCAGCGTTACCATTTCTTTTTTTTTTCCCCCACAGATACTGTGCTAGATTACCAAGTGATCCGTTTACTCATCTGGCTCCTAAATGTAGAACCCGAGAGTTGCCTGATGGTACATTTTATTCAACTCTTTATCTGCCAATTAACTCACCTCTTCGAGCCTCCATTGTTGTAAGTTTAGAAAAAGAAATGATTGTGCCTTAAAGTTAATGTCGTTAATGGATTTGTTTTCAGCTTCTCTAAGGCTGTGCAAGTTATAGGTAAATTTGGCTTTAAATCTACTTTAAAAAGTACATTTAGAAATCTCTTTTGTAGTCAACTACATGTTCAAGTCTTCAATAGACTATATATATGTAATGCGACTTCACTTTCACTTTTCACCTTCATGCATTGGAGAAAGAAATGGCAACCCACTCCAGTGTTCTTGCCTGGAGAATCCCAGGGATGGGGGAGCCTGGTGGGCTGCCGTCTGTGGGGTCGCACAGAGTCAGACATGACTGAAGCGACGTAGCAGCAGCAGCATGTAATTTGTAGACTCTCCAAATTAGGCTAGATGACCCCTGAAGATTCCTCTAAAATCTTACTACTGTGAACATTTCTGGCAGTGTCATTTACTTGTGGCTTTAGATCCTTACAGTGACACAGAATTCATTAAATATAATTGGGCTGTTCTAATTATTTTGTTGTTGATTGGAAAAATATACTTTTATACAATTGCTGTCCTTGGTCTCAATGCTGATATATTAAATTCTTACTGAAATTTAAATTCATCAAGATTGTAAACTCTTTATGATAACTGGTATAGTTTTACTGGGCAGGATTTTGAAAGATGGCGTTTCAAATATAGACAATAGTATTTTTTAAAACTGGCTGATGTATTTCGCAGTGAAGAACTTTTGGTAAATTTCAGCTTTAAAGATACCAGGGCAGAGGTTTCATCTGTGTTTTATGCACCAACGATACTCCAGCTCCATGCATATACTGTGGACATGTTTTTTTGTTACTTCCAGGGTCCCCCAATGAGCTGCATTCGATTGGCTGAAAGAGTCGTGGCTCTCATTTGCTGTGAAAAACTGCACAAAATTGGTAAGAGTGTGTGAAAAGCACATGTAAATAAAAATAAAGTTAAAAACGTTGTATAACAAAAGCACCTCGAGGGCTTTATGGATCTCCAGAGTTTTGCGGGCTGTGGACGCCTTGCTCTTGGTGTGCTTCGGGGCGGATAGATGTAAGTGTGATGTGACCTGAAGACCCTGTAAGGTGGAGGCGCTCTGGTTTTCACAGCTGAGCAGCTGTGGTTTATTTGCTCTCATTTCTAACTTCTAAATATATAAATGTAATGAGGTCTTCTGACTGTTGACTCGTGAACATTTATGTTTTGTGTTTTAATGTATCAGTCTCTCAAATTAGTCTATATTTGTGTACAGATGAAAGTTTTTTAAAAAATGGGTGGACTTGTTTTCCGGTGGCATTCATAAAAGGATGATCTGACACTGTTTTCCTGTTTACATGTTTTTATTTTTGAGTCTTGAAACAGAATTTATAATCCTCATCATGCTGAATATATGAACGTCACAGTAGACTTTGCCTCCATTTATCACATCTGATTACTCTTCTGTTGTTAAAAGCACAGATGCTTTAGTTTTCGTGATTTGTCCAGTTGTTTCCCAGCACAGAGCTGCTCTGGATGATCCACTGATTAATGAGGCAAAATCAGGATTGAGCATTTTATTACAAAATCACGTTCCTTCTCTTTACATTTTTTAGGCGAACTGGATGACCATTTGATGCCAGTTGGGAAGGAGACTGTTAAATACGAGGAAGAGCTGGATCTACACGATGAAGAAGAGACCAGTGTTCCAGGAAGACCAGGCTCCACAAAGCGAAGACAGTGCTACCCAAAAGCAGTTAGTATTGGTTAGAACCAAGTACAGATTTAGCCTTTCTGACTTTCTGTTGCTTCCTGTACTAGGCCCAGATTCCTTTGCTTGGCTGCCCAAACCCGTGCAGTGCAGTGGGTCTCAGCTCGTCCCCCTGCCTCACTCACAGCTCCTCTCGCAGCCCACCCCGTGGGTCTCAGCTCGTCTCCCTGCCTCGCTCACAGCTCCTCTCGCAGCCCACCCCGTGGGTCTCAGCTCGTCTCCCTGCCTCGCTCACAGCTCCTCTCGCAGCCCAGCCCACGGGTCTCAGCTCGTCTCCCTGCCTCGCTCACAGCTCCTCTCGCAGCCCAGCCTGCGGGTCTCAGCTCATCCCCCTGCCTCGCTCTCAGCTCCTCTCGCAGCCCAGCCTGCGGGTCTCAGCTGGTCTCCCTGCCTCGCTCACAGCTCCTCTCGCAGCCCACCCCGTGGGTCTCAGCTCATCCCCCTGCCTCGCTCGCAGCTCCTCTCGCAGCGGCCCCTCCGCTGTCACACGTGCAGCGTGTGCTCTCTCTCACTTCAGACGTCACTTTTGTTTTTCTCCTCAAAAGGATTCTGTGTTTTCACATTCTATCCAGAATGAGTTAATGGCATTTAAAGAGACATTCTTTATTTCATTCACGTTAGTGGCCAGGTCCTTACTCTACCTTACACTAGGGACTAAGACCTCGAGGGTATGTGTGCTAAAACAGGCACACATTTTTCATTTCATTTGTAATGAAAAATATGTATGTGTATATATTTATGTGCATTTATTCTGGAATGTATACATTTATTCCAGAAAAGTCTGAAAGATGATATGGTATGTGACAGTGTTAAGACTATCTGAGTTTCAGGATTATGTAGGATTTTTAAAAACTTGGCTACTTTTATTTTCTGATATTCAACAGTGAGTAAAGACTAAGAAACCTAGGGAAGAGAAGAGTTGATTCTCTAGTCAAAAGAACTAGATCAAATGAAATGTTGCTGTTTAGTTGCTGAGTTGTGTTCCAACTCTTTTGCAACCCATGGACTTTAACCCACCAGGCTCCTCTGTCCTTGGGATTTCCCAGGCAAGAGTACTGGAGTGGGTAGCCATTTCCTTCTCCAGGGGATCTTTCTGACCCAGGGATTGCATGTATGTCTCCTGCATTGGTAGGCAGATTCGACACTATTGAGCCACCAGGGAAGCCCACATCAAATGACTAGTATTGTGTTAGAAGACCCTGCGGTGTTTGATGGTTTTGTATACTCTTACTCTCCAGTGAGCTTAAGTAAATGAGGAGGTCTCCTGCCTTGGGTCTTAGTTTCCTCTCATCAGCTTTTAGTAAAGCCAGGAAAAAAATGTGTTTTCTTGCCAACATCTGGAAAAGAGGTGAACACGCTCGCACTTGTTGCTTACATCTTTCTTTCCACTCCCAGATTCCAGAATGTTTGAGGGAGAGCTACCCCAAGCCCGGTCAGCCCTGTTACCTGTACGTGATCGGAATGGTCCTGACGACACCTTTACCTGATGAGCTCAACTTCAGAAGGCGGAAGCTCTACCCCCCTGAGGACACCACAAGATGCTTTGGAATACTGACGGCCAAGCCCATTCCTCAGGTGGACGTTTCAGAGTGGCCTTTTATGTTGGACTGTCTTTGTTTTGTTTTGTTTTTTTTTAAAGGAAAAGTGACTTTAAAAGTAACTGTCTTTTGTTACCTCAAAATGGTCACTATTTTACAATTGGAAGTGTCTCTACTGTTCCCCTAATAGAAAGCATCATTGCTCTTCTGAAGTTAACTGTTTATAATGGACTGAAATCTTGGCTAACCTTGGGCTTTATTTTTCTTTCTCTGAAGATCCCACACTTTCCCGTGTACACGCGCTCTGGAGAGGTGACCATATCTATTGAGTTGAAGAAGTCCGGCTTCACGTTATCTCTGCAAATGCTTGAGTTGATCACAAGGCTTCACCAGTATATATTCTCACATATTCTTCGGCTTGAAAAACCTGCACTAGAATTTAAACCCACGGACGCGGACTCAGCCTACTGTGTTCTACCTCTTAATGTTGGTAAGAAGAACCCAGACTCTAAAGCGTTGTCTGTATAGTAGCTAAAAAACGAAAGTGTTGCTTAACAATGAGCTTAACTGAATATAGTCCAGACATCTCTTTGATAACTCTGAACTAGGCCCATGGAATGAAGGTAGAGCTTGAGGGAGGGTCTAACCCATATTATTACATTTTAACAAGCTAAAAGATCTTTTTCTTCCCTAAGTTAATGACTCCAGCACTTTGGACATTGACTTTAAATTCATGGAAGATATTGAGAAATCTGAAGCCCGCATAGGCATTCCCAGCACAAAGTATTCAAAAGAAACTCCCTTTGTTTTCAAATTAGAAGATTACCAAGATGCAGTTATCATTCCAAGGTAAGGTGTTAAGTGGAAGTCAAAGTGGAGGTGACACTTTGCTTCTGAAGATTCCCCCTGGGCACATGGGGCACGTGGTGGGCTGTGACCCTGGCATCGCCGTGGCCAGTAGAAAATTTAGGTATCTCTGAGTGGCAGGCCTGTGCTCCCCAGTTTACTTACATAAAAACAAAGCCTGAAATGCTGTTGGTGAAAGGATTTTACTTTCTGAAGTTCAGCTCATCTAAAGGATGTTCCTAGGCTTTCTTTGTAAAACCTCCATCCTTTTAATCCCCAAAGTCTTAAGGAATTTGATTGTAAATAACAGTTTATTAAAATTGTTGAAAGGCATCGTGTTATTAAGCGCAATGAAAATAGTTAATTACAGTGCTTTGTTGTATGTGTGCTAAGTCACTTCAGTCGTGTCTGATGCTCTGTGATGCTGTGGACTGTAGCCTGCCAGGCTGCTCTGTCGGTGGGATTCTCTAGGCAAGAATACTGGAGTGGGTTGCCATGCCCTCTTCCAGGGGCTCTTCCGGACCCAGGGGTTGAACCTGAGTCTCTCATGTCTCCTGCATTTGCAGGCAGTTCTTCACCCCTAGTGCCACCTTTTTGGTAAAAATTTAGGGGATGAAGTTTTTGAACATTAAGATTAAATATCACACTTTCTAAAGAATTAGAATACTGGCTGCAGTTGTCTTTGGATTTTGTTCTGTTTTTGTTTTTTCTGTTTGCACTTTGTACCTCAGTGCCACGTTTTAAATGTTAGTTAACGCCAGCCTATCAGTAGCAGAAATGGTGCAGTAGCATACGTTTTGTGGGGCAAGAATCTTTCATGTTTAGCGTTAGTAATATATAAACTATTTACTTGGTTGCTTGGATATTGAAAGTTTTCTATACTGTTTATATTGATGAAATAAGAGATATTTAAAGGAGCCATTTAAGCTCCAATATTTTGGCCACTTGATGTGAAGAGCACACTCTTCGGAAAAGTGCCTGATGCTGGGAAAGACTGAAGGCGACAGGACAAGGGAATGGCAGGGTATGAGATGGTTAGATAGCATCACCCACTCAACGGACATGATTCTGAGCAAATTCTGGGAGGTAGTGATGAACAGGTGCTGCACCTCATGGGGTCGCAAAGAATCAGACACGACTTAGCGACTGAACAATGACCAGAGGAGCCATTTGGCTTTCATGTGTTATCAAAGTATAGATATTTAGAGTAAGGATGAGATATTTAGAATAGGAGAGAATGGAGAATCAGGGTTTCACTTGATGTAAATACAGTTTCTCTTGGCTTAAATTCACTTGAAATGTATTAGAGTTGAAGTGTTATTGCTGTTATGTATTTTTAACCTTTTGAACTCTTTAAAATCATAATTTGCATTTCTGTATTAAAAACAGTTTGTGTTTTGAGCATAGTTGATTTAAACCATAAAGTCACTGAAACTGTTTTTCTTTTTTAGATACCGCAATTTTGATCAGCCTCATCGATTTTATGTCGCTGACGTGTACACTGATCTTACCCCCCTGAGTAAATTTCCTTCCCCTGAGTATGAAACGTTTGCGGAGTATTATAAAACAAAGTATAACCTTGACCTGACCAATCTCAACCAGCCACTGCTGGACGTGGACCACACGTCTTCACGGTAAGGCACTCCAGAGATGGCACTTGGATTGTACCTGTGCCAGTTCCCGAGGGCAGTAGGCAAATGTGGAGGTTTGTGGTCCCTGCAGCCCACCGGTATGTAGACCCTGAACTCAGGAGGTCCTTGGCACACACAGTTGCCCAGAGTCTGGTCCAGGGGTCTGCAGTTTGAATGAGCTCTTCCAGTGAGCTGCCCTGAAGTCGTAGAGCCGCTGTCAGAGTGAACTTGTTTTTGTCTGTTCGATAAGATTATTTTGAAATTTTTCTAGACTTAATCTTTTGACACCTCGTCATTTGAATCAGAAGGGGAAAGCTCTTCCTCTAAGCAGTGCTGAGAAGAGGAAAGCCAAGTGGGAAAGCCTGCAGAATAAACAGGTAGCGAGCTCACTGTCACTAGCTTAACTGAGTATTTTGAAAGATGCGTGAGTTTTACATTACCAAGTGAACTGAGTGACTTACGAGTTTTTGGGAAGTTGCCCAACACTTAGGTTTTGTTTTGCTTTAATTAATGTGGCATATTGACTTCATTTGAATGTCTCTTTTTTAATTAATTTTTTATTGAACAATAGTTGCTTTACAGAATTTTGTTGTTTCTGTCAAACCTCAACACGATGAATGTCTTTTTGGTAAGCGTGAGAGGTTTGGCCTTTATGCTTGGTCCACTGGTAGCCATTCTGTCATGAAATCCTAGGATAAATCCTGTTTTCCTCAAAGAGTTAGTTTTTAAAACATTTCTAAAAATAAGATTTTGCTAGTGTTTCTGATTTTTGTCTTTGTTCATCAGTGAAATTGGTTTTTAAGTTTTATTTTTATTCTCTTGTGTGCTTGCTTTATATTTACCTCTCCACAATTTACACTTATCCACATGTTTTGCTCACTCACAGATACTGGTTCCAGAACTCTGTGCTATACATCCAATTCCAGCGTCACTGTGGAGAAAAGCCGTTTGTCTCCCCAGCATACTTTACCGCCTTCACTGCCTTCTGACTGCAGAGGAGCTCAGAGCCCAGACTGCCAGCGATGCTGGTGTGGGAGTCAGATCACTTCCTGTGGATTTTAGGTACGCCTGTGCCGTGGGTCAGAAAGAACACGGCTCATGAGATTCCTGTTTGCAAAAAGCACTGACTTCGGTTCACATTTTAATTTTATGTGGAATAATTTTTTAAAAGATTGGAAAGAAAATGTGGATATCTATTTAATACCTGAAATAGATGCATCATTTGACTCCTAAGTGAACATCTGTATATTGAGTCATCGATTGCTGATGCACAGAGGGAGAGGAGAGCCTAAGGTCAAAACCAGTGGTTCCCTTTTCAGTGGTGGCAGTTCAAGTAAAAATGAAAAGAGTTGTTTGTCCCAGGGCTGACGTTTTAAGGCTCTTCCTCTTTTATAAATCAAATATATGTTAAAGAGCAGTAGCCTCACTGTGCTGTATTCAGCTGTTTTCTTTTCACTAGTCAAGTCTCTGCGTTCTAAGGAAATTACTGGTTTAATGACTCGGATTTATTTTGCTTATCCAGTTGGCAAGAGCAGGTTGCTTCAGGAACTGAGGAACTTGGTAATAGTACTAGTCACTTACTGCAGTGTCAAACTGGCTTAAGCGCTATAGCTTACGTTAGATGATTTCTTCTTTAGTACAGTCCTATGAGGTAGGAATTATTGGTTCCTCTTCCAGGGATGGTAGCTAAGGTACAGAGACATTGTGTACATTACTCGAAATTCCCAGCTAGTCACCCCTCTGGCCTGGAGTCCCAGCACGTGCAGTCTGTGGCCCCGGGTCCACTAGGCTGACCCCAGGCTTCATGAACTCAGCCCCACCCAGAGCTGCGGGGTTGGGAACCATGTCCCACTGCGTGGTTTATGTTGTGAAGAATTCCCAGTAGTGCTGATGTCTGCCTTGAAACCTTATTTATCTTCTAAGGTAGGAATATATTTATACTGATCTTTATTTGACTTTGACTTGGAATGCACTAGCCTCTTTGAAGGGTCTGATGAAAAGTTATCAAAAATGTCTTTGCAGATACCCTAACTTAGACTTCGGGTGGAAAAAATCTATCGACAGCAAATCTTTCATCTCAGTTGCTAACTCCTCTTCAGCTGAAAATGAGAATTACTGTAAGCACAGCACAATTGTCGTCCCTGAAAATGCTGCACATCAAGGTGCTAATAGAACCTCCCCTCTAGAAAATCATGACCAAATGTCTGTGAACTGCAGAACGCTGTTCAGCGAGTCACCTGGTAAGCTCCAAATTGAAGTTTCAACAGATCTGACAGCAATTAATGGTCTTTCTTACAATAAAAGTCTTGCCAATGGCAGTTACGATTTAGCTAACAGAGACTTTTGCCAAGGAAACCATCTGAATTACTACAAGCAGGAAATACCTGTACAACCAACTACCTCATATCCCATTCAGAATTTATACAATTACGAGAACCAGCCCAAGCCCAGCGATGAATGTACTCTACTGAGTAATAAATACCTTGATGGAAATGCTAACACATCTACCTCAGATGGAAGTCCCGTGACGGCTGCCGTGCCTGGTACTACAGAGACTGGGGAGGCGCCCCCGGACAGGACGGCTTCTGAGCAGAGCCCTTCTCCTGGGTACTCCTCGAGGACGCTTGGCCCCAACCCTGGGCTCATTCTTCAGGCTTTGACCCTTTCGAACGCTAGCGATGGATTTAACCTGGAGCGGCTCGAGATGCTTGGCGACTCCTTCCTCAAGCACGCCATCACCACGTATCTCTTCTGCACTTACCCCGATGCGCACGAGGGCCGCCTTTCGTACATGAGAAGCAAAAAGGTAAGGAGCTGTCCTTTAACCCTTGCACTGCTGCTGCTAAGTCGCTTCAGTGTCTGACTCTATTCGACCCCATAGACAGCAGCCCACCAGGCTCCCCCGTCCCTGGGATTCTCCAGGCAAGAACACTGGAGTGGGTTGCCATTTCCTTCTCCAGTGGATGAAAGTGAAAAGGGAAAGTGAAGTCGCTCAGCCGTGTCCTACCCTCAGTGACCCCATGGACTGCAGCCCACAAGGCTCCTCCATCCATGGGATTTTCCAGGCAAGAGTACTGGAGTGGGGTGCCATTGCCTTCTCCGAACCCTTGCACAGTTAGAGGAATTACTCAGGGTGGCTTCCAGCATCCGTGATCCAGAGGACTAGCAGAGTCCTGCTGCAGGGGCCGCCACACCCGACCAGGCATCGGGGGGCCTCTGGAGCACGTGCACGGGAAAAGGAAAGTGCTGGTCCTCAGTCACGTCCGACTCCGTGTGACTCCACGGACTGTAGCCCGCCAGGCTCCTCTGTCCATGGGATTCTCCAGGAAAGAATACTGGAGCGGGTTGCCATTCCCTTCTCCAGGGGCTCTTCCCGACCCAGGGATCGAAGCTGGGTCTTCTGCATCGTAGGCAGATTCTTTACCAGCTGAGCCACCAGGGAAGCCCTGCACAGGAGTGACACTAAATGTAGTGTGGAATTAAGATTCAGAGAAGAAAAGTAATGACGATAAATATTTAAATGATGATGAGAGAGGGATCACAAGGCGCCAGGTACCTGCTTGGCATATAACACACAAAGCTGCTGAGTACTTGGAAGGAAGGACTGTCACTTGTGATCAGGGAAGGCGTTAATGGATGGACGTGTGTTGATAGTGTGTAAACAGGGAACAGATGGCAGAGCGTGTCAGCACTCGGTGAATAAACTGTGGCAGCAGTCAAAAGTGTGGAAGTACGTGGCATGGCCTAGACAGTCCGGCTTTAGAGACCTTGCTCTTGACCGTTACACCGACCTCCCCCTGCTGTTGTCCGTGACACTTGGCACTGCACTGAGCGGGCCACAGACATTCTCCATCCAGTCTTCTCAGCGAACCGCGAGAGGAAGATAATAACATGGCCGCATCTTGCAGATGAGGAAACTCTTGCCTAGAGACATTTGTCAGCTCATGCAGTTCACCTGGCTGGTCTGGGATGGTCAGGAGTGTTGCTGAAGCTGGAGCCCAAGCCTTCCACACTCTTCCCTGCAGCCTCCTGAAGTAAAGAGGGTGCTTGCTACAGGAGTAACCCCCAAGGCAGCCAGGCTCTGAGGGGCCAGTGCTGGGGGAGGCAGGAGTGTCGGAGTCAAACTCAAGTTTAGGGCTTTCGACTTCACAGACTCGGTGATAGAATGTTCAGGTAATTAAGAATGTAGGACTTAGATGCGGTCTGGGGGAATCGTCTTTGTAAGAGTGCGAATTGAGAGCAAACAAGATTTCCCTGGGGTGGTTGCAGAGGTTGAGAGTGAGTAGAAAGTAACTGCATCCTCTTAGGTAGGAAAGAAATTATTTTCCGTTTTGAAAGTTCTTCCATCCTGCTGCTCAGAAAGCTCTGACTCTACTTGCTGCGGAGATCACTGTCACTCACGCAGTGGAGTGCTGAAGGCCCTTTCGGCATGCCCGCCCCAGCCCTGCCGCGGCCAGGCGGCCTCTCCGGCTGTCTTTCCCGGGCCTGCACACTCCTGCTGCTGCTACTCTGCTGCTTGCCTCATGCCTCCATGTGAATGTGGCCCGCCCCACCTTGTACTTCCGGTGGGCCCTCTCTGAGCTCTTTCTTCCTCCTCCATCCTGCGGACCATTTCCGCTGACTTTGTAATTTCCATCCAAGTGCCTGTTGCGCTTTACCCTCTCATTGGCATCTGTGATGCCGTGGTCCCACGGTGTGGAGAGGGAAACCAGAGTCTATGCCATGCGGGCAGCATGGGAAAGCCCTTCGGCCCAGAGTGAGCCTTGTGGGCTCCCCCCGCCCCCATCCTGCAGGCTTCAGGGACCACTTCTCTGTCTCACACCCCAACCAGTGCCTCTCCAGTGTGGGTGCTTTTTCGGGGGTATTGAGTTACGTGGGGGAAAGGGACTCATGAAACGCTTAATAAAAAGGAGCCCAGTTTTTGGAAAATGAGATCGACAGTTCTAGACCTTGATGTTCAAGTAACAGCTAGGCAGACACACAGCGGTTTGAGTGGCGTATGGAGGAGATGAAGGCTTTAGAAAAAGTAGACCAGAGGGAAGACAGTGAAGCTGGTCTATTGATGTCAGTAAACATGGAATTTCTCTTTATTACCTTTGCTCTGTTTTAAAATAGTTGCAATATCTTGAAATGCCATCCAAAGCAAAAGAATGATATTTGGAAAAGCATTGTAGTTGAAATCATATTTATAGTTTAGGTTCAAGAAACTTAAAAAATTACTTCAGTTCAGTGCTGGTTTTATTTTATAGCTAGAGTTTATGGTACTTTGCCTTTTATTTCATTGAGAATATTGGGATATTTTAGACCTGGTGGATTTTGATTATTTCCTATTTTGATAGCTTCAATCAGCAGTTTAAATTTTATATCTTCAGATTACATGAGAATTTATTATTTCCTATCATGAATAGGTAGAAAAACTGTTCAGTCTGTGTAACTGATGACTAGTTATGGAATATGAAGAATCTTTAGCTAAAAATTACATTAATGTCTTACATGAGTTTCCACAGCGATCATTTATGGATAAGTGTTGCATAATTTTTTTTTTCTGCTGCAGGTCAGCAACTGTAATCTGTATCGGCTTGGAAAAAAGAAGGGGCTGCCCAGCCGCATGGTGGTGTCCATATTTGACCCCCCTGTGAATTGGCTTCCTCCTGGTTACGTAGTCAATCAAGACAAAAGTAACACAGAGAAATGGGAAAAAGATGAAATGGTAAGTTTCTCGTAACTGGGTGAATTTATTTTCTAGTGAGGGGACAGAATCTTGTTCTATTAATTTTTTGTTTCTTTTCCCCGTGTGTTTATAATCGAGTAGAAATTCAATATAGTAAATTAATTTATTTTCATTGAGTTTAGAACAGTGTCATAACTGTGATAGAGAACAGTTTCTGTTATCTTCCCTTGCCAAAGGCAAAAAAATATCTGGTGTTGTGATTAAAAAAAAAAAGGGCTTAACTCTGTGACATTTCACTTGAATATTACATATTGCAATTTATCATAGATCCTTAGCTCTGTTCAGTGAAATCAGTAGCCTATAATCTCCAATTTGTCTGTGAAATAATTTCAGTAAAATCTTGCTTTTGTAGCTCAGGGCCTCCTCAGGACTATTTCTCCTCTTGTGACCTTAAAAAAATAAAAATAATGTAAAGGTTGTAGTTTTCTGGAAATAGTTTAAATCCTGGCAACAACTTAAAAGCAGCCTGCGAACGTTAGCTGCTGCTGCTTCGCTTCGTCTCGTCTGGAAGGCCACCAGAGGGCAGCTCGCAGGGCCTGGGAGCCCGGAGCTGTGGAAGCCCGCTGTCCAGGGCGGTTGGCCGGGAGGCCATCTTGCCAGCCGTGTCAATTTTCAGACATTTATTTTGCATGAATGATGAACTGGTTAATTGTTACTTCATCTCTACTTCAGATTAGCAATGAGAATACCGTTTCTTTCACAAGTTTTGTTTTCTGTTTTTTTTTTTTCTCTCATCTTCTTTCTGACGTGTATGTCCTAGATAATCTGTTTTTAAGTATTTCCAGGTAGCATGCTTGGTGACCCTGTTTTGATTTTTTAACCTATTCACTGAGTATATTTTTATACTTGTGCAGTATTTGACTTATTACAGAAATTGGACTTACCTGGTGGAGCATTGAGTATTTTAATGCAAGTTGGATTAGAAAAATTATATATGTTATTAATTTAGAAATAGAAGCTTAGAGGAAAGTGTGTATGATTTTGAGAACTTCAGAGAAAATCTTGGATGTCTATGACAAAAATTCCAGAAATAGTTTCATAGTATCATTGTTGCTTTAAAAACTTTTTTTTTAGCATAAAGGTGATATTAGCATGTCCTTTTAATTAAAAAAAAAAATTTTAAGATACAACATAAAGTTCTTATTTATTTTCCTTAGCATTCCAAATGGTCTAGTACTTTGATTTTTAGATTGCATTAAAATACTGTTTATGTTTTTATTTAGTAATTTCTGTTTCTTGAAATAGACTATTAGATGATATTGGGAAGCTTATGCTTAATCCACTCCTATTCTGCCTGCTTCGCTGCTCAGCAAGTAGGTTTACATGAAAGCTTTGCGTACAGATGCCAAAAGTAGGAATAACTTAGGTGGAAAGTGAACTTGAACTGTGAAAGCAAAAAGTTTCTTGCTAGTGTTTTTTTTGTTTTTGTTTATTCTTAAAGAGCTGGAAGTGCTCCTGGAAACCATTTAGTAAGGTAGAATCCCACTCTTTTGCAGATAGAAAAACCGAAACCCAGAGGCATTAAAGAACTTTGCACAACATCACACAGCTTATTGGTAAAACCCTGGCCTTTTTTGCACTTTGCCAGTTTTTGGTTATGGTAGCATCTTACTAAAGATACATAAAGATTTTTTTTAATGAAAATATTATCTTTTTTAAAATCAAAATTTGGCCTTTTTTTCCACCCCCCTGCCCCTTACGGACCAGATAGTCAAAAACATCTCATGTTACTCTGGGAAAGTATAAGGTTTTTATTAGGTAATAGTCCCTAGAGGTATCCACCATTATAGCTTTTTTTTTTTTGGTGTTCTTCCTTATTCTTGAAAAGAAATCGTAAACTTTTTAATCAAAAAATATAAAGAGAGATAGTTGTAGATACATGGCTTGGTTCATTGCACTTATTTCTTTTCAGACAAATGCACTGTTTGTATCTCTCTTGAAAAAAATGCTCCACAGAAAGCTTGAAAACCTTTTTGTCATAATACTCTGCAAAGTTGTCACTATCAGAATTGAAGCACACCCTCCTGCCTTTCTCCCCAAGTACAGTCTTGTTTATTTTATTTTATTTTTTCACTACACAAGAGAAATTTGGTGTCTTTCTAGCATTGCAGAAAAGTTCCATGGTTACTGAATCCTGGCCCATTATTAAGATTGTCACTCATAAATAAGCTTTTGCCAAAGAAACTGGAATTAGCAAAGACCTTCTGACAGAAATGGGATTGTTGTGTTTCATGTTAGTCTAAATTGTCTTCTATTTTTGTCAGTTATGCTATAATCTGTTACCCTGAAGGGAAAAGCATAATTTCTCAAATTCATAGCTTAGTTCATGGTGATCACTTTTAGTTTCCAAGCAAGGCAGTTTAGTTTTACATTGTAGCAAATGTCCTTGGATTTGAAGTGGCAATAGAGACAAAAACTTCATCATGAAGCCCCACTGTACATTTTTAATGTTATAAAGAAAATAATTTTATCTGTTTATATATTATACTCTTACTGAATTGCAGAAGTTATGCTTTTTCTACACCTGGAATTTAATTTTGTTAATTAGAAAATCTTAAAAAAATTTTTTTAAACCTGTCAGCAAAATCAAAGAGCTGTGTGATCAGCATACGAGAGCTTTCATTGTGTATCTTGCCAGAGTTATAATTCTTAGCTGAAGTTTTGCCTTGTGAGCCTTAATTTTAAACTTTATATCCATGTATAAAATCCTTAACTTAAAGCTTCATACTAGATAAAGGTCATTTTATAACTAAGAAAACGAACATTCAAAGAACATGTTTTACTTTGTTTATATGATTAAATAACTTATTTTATGTTAATTGAAAACAAATGGCCATGATTTGAAAGTTGCCTTTTAGCATTTGTGGTTGTCATTTGAAATTATCCATAACCCTTGCTTTTATTGAGTCTCAAACCCTTTTAAAAACAGCAGCTATGTCTCCCCTCCTTCCCCATTCCCCCTCTTCCAGACAAAAGACTGCATGTTGGCTAATGGCAAACTGGACGATGACTTTGAGGAGGAGGAAGAGGAGGAGGAGGACCTGATGTGGAGGGCTCCCAAGGAGGACGTGGACGACGAGGACGACTTCCTGGAATACGATCAGGAGCACATCAAGTTCATAGATAACATGCTGATGGGGTCAGGGGCTTTCGTCAAGAAAATCTCGCTTTCTCCTTTTTCCGCCACCGATTCTGCATACGAGTGGAAAATGCCCAAAAAGTCCTCTCTTGGTGGTCTGCCATTCTCATCCGATTTTGAGGATTTTGACTACAGCTCCTGGGATGCAATGTGCTATCTGGATCCGAGCAAGGCCGTTGAAGAGGATGACTTTGTGGTGGGGTTCTGGAATCCATCAGAAGAAAACTGTGGTGTCGACACAGGGAAGCAGTCCATCTCCTACGACCTGCACACCGAGCAGTGCATTGCCGACAAAAGCATAGCCGACTGCGTGGAAGCCCTGCTGGGCTGCTATTTAACCAGCTGTGGCGAGAGGGCTGCTCAGCTTTTCCTCTGTTCGCTGGGGCTGAAGGTGCTCCCGGTAATTAAAAGGACTGATCGGGAAAAGGCCATGTGCCCGACCAGGGAGAATTTCACCAGCCAACAAAAGAACCTTTCAGGGAGCCGTGCAGCCGCCTCTGGAGCCGGCTACCGAGCCTCTGTGTTGAAAGACTTGGAGTATGGGTGTTTGAAGATCCCCCCGAGGTGTATGTTTGATCACCCCGACGCAGACAGGACACTGCGTCACCTGATCTCGGGTTTTGAAAATTTCGAAAAGAAAATCAACTACGGATTCAAGAATAAGGCTTACCTTCTGCAGGCTTTTACACACGCCTCCTACCACTACAATACGATCACGGGTAAGGAGCCCCAGACCACAGCTTGCTGCTCTGAAACTGAGACCTGGTGTTAATTGGATCGACCTGTAAAATAATGAAAAGAGAATAATCTGTGCATGTACAGACTTGGAGCTTAATATGCACGGTGGGGGAGGAAGCGCAGGCAAATGAAAGCAGCCCTTTTTCCCCTCATCTTTCTGGGCGCATACACTGTTCCTAAACTGTGGTAGTTGGGAGCAGAGCTGGCTTAGCAGCTCGTGTCCTTTTCTGTGCAGCATGATTAGATTTGAGCCTTAGTATCGTGATGTGTGTTTTTGCCATTTTATCCCACCGCAGTGCCTTTATGGTGTCCAGTCACTGCTGCTTCAGGTTCTTAAATAATTTATTCCGATATCCTGGATGTGTCTCCATGTCTTTTTATTGTTCTTCCTGAACAAAAAGGCCCCTCTCTTAAGGTCTTTTAAAGTCTAAAGAGGAATCAATTAACAGAAACTCTTATCACAAGAAGGTTTCGTCGCCCTTGCTCTGTTTCCCGTCACCTGCTTTGCAGTAAGCTCCGTGTTTCTTTCTCTCCTTTATTTAATCGACTCCCAGTCCATCGATTAGAAGGGAGAACAGGCGCCTAAAACCAAAACCAGCTTCAGGTTGTGAAACAGCGAGAGTCTGTAGTTGAGTTTTGTTTTTTTTCTCTATGTCAGAGTCATAAGCGCTTGAATTCAGAAAACCAAAGTTGAGTATAACGTTTGTATAAGAAAAACAATGTAGGTTAAGATGATCAGAAGAATGTAAAACCAAAAGTGAAAAATTATCTGGCTCTAGACTAGAAACACTGGTGAAACTGAAACCTGTTTTTCTTTGTGGAGAAGAAATGAGGCCTGGTTTTCTACCGCACTCTACTGGAAGGAGGCCTGGGCTCTATTCTGTCTCAGCCCTTGCTTCCGAGCTCATTGGGGATGTGGGCGCCGCTCGCCCTTAATCTGTTCCCACCTGGGTTTCTACAGTTGAACGGCTCCTTTTAAATCAGTGTGAGAAAATAGAAGTGCTGGTTAGTGTCGATAAGGTCCCACATTTTGACACTGATCATTTTTGCTTAAGATCTCTGCCCCCGCTGTCCTCCTCCTTGATTTGTGTCAAATTCACCATTTTTTATTCAGTTTGAGAAGAAAAGTCTTCTTGCACCAAGTGTCATCTTATGGAACACATGTAACCCAGGAGTGGGGAGGCGTGTACCACTCCCACGCTTTCCAGAGTGTGAGTGGACAGTGCCCAGTGGTGGTCGCGGAGCGTGGTGAGGGGACCTGTGCAGGCTCTGACATTGCGAGATGCCGATCGTGATGGAGGCTTTAGAATGATGCCCCAGCGCCTACCTGGCCAGCAGAGAGCCAGAGGAAAAGGCTCAGTGAAATGATGTCACTTGGGAAATGCCTTTTTCTTAACGAGCGTGAGTCTTTTGGCAACTTAAGGGTTTTATGACCCCAATTTATATATCAGAAATGTGCTTAATTTGCCATTAGAATTTAATTTCCAGAAGCTTCAGTAGGATGTCATTCAGTAATTCTTTCATTGAAGAATATATGTGTAAATAGAACCCCCTCCTCAATAAAGCTCTTTTCAGTGGGTCTTGGGGGAATCCATCCTTTAACTGAGTTATTATTTGGAAATCGTGTCGGTATTTTTGCTGGTGCTCATGGCTTCCCTTTGAATTTTCCTTCAGATTGTTACCAGCGCTTAGAATTCCTGGGAGATGCAATTTTGGACTACCTCATAACCAAGCACCTTTACGAAGACCCACGGCAGCACTCCCCAGGGGTCCTGACTGACCTGCGCTCCGCTCTGGTCAACAACACCATCTTCGCGTCGCTGGCCGTGAAGTATGACTACCACAAGTACTTCAAGGCCGTTTCCCCTGAGCTCTTCCACGTCATCGACGACTTCGTGCAGTTTCAGCTCGAGAAGAACGAAATGCAAGGAATGGATTCTGAGGTTAGTGCCTTTTTAAGATACGTTGAGTTCAGTGTTTAAAATAAGCCTTCCAACTAGGCTTCTCAACACAGCCATCCAAAGAGCTGGCTAAAGGCCAGGGTTGTGGTCCTCAGCACGTTCTGCGTTCTCCAGGAAACCTACGTGGGTCATAGTCTTCAGGCAGCCCTTTTAAACTTGGCCACAGGTACTGGGGTCATTCTGGTGAGGAGAAGGAGCCAGGGGTTCCAGCAGCTTCATCCCCAGTCCTTGATGTGGGCTTCCGGTATTCAGGCACGCCAGAGAGGTGCACCGCGTCCCCCTGCCCCCCAGTGTGGGCTTCCGGTATTCAGGCACGCCAGAGAGGTGCACCGCGTCCCCCTGCCCCCCAGTGTGGGCTTCCGGTATTCAGGCACGCCAGAGAGGTGCACCGTGCCCCCCTGCCCCCCTGCCCCCCAGTATGGGCTTCCGGTATTCAGGCACGCCAGAGAGGTGCACCGCGCCCCCTGCCCCCCAGTGTGGGCTTCCGGTATTCAGGCACGCCAGAGAGGTGCACCGCGCCCCCTGCCCCCCAGTATGGGCTTCCAGTATTCAGGCATGCCAGAGAGGTGCAGCTCCCCCGCCCCGGTCCCCCAAAAGCTTTAACCTTAGTGAGAGCTCGACATGGTGGATTCTGTCCTTTCTCTCTGTTTAAAATAGATCAGAAATATTTGCTCTATCTCAGGTAAGCATCACGAGTGTACATCCTGCTTCACTTGAAACGGGGAAATCTCATTTAAAAAGCAAACTTCTAAAATTTTAAGGATTGGAATTTGAGAGACGTCTATTGTAGGTTCAGCCAAAGGTCCTTTTGGTGATGGAGCTAGGTGTGTGTGTGTGTGTGTGTGTGTGTGTGTGTGTGTGTGTGTGTGTGTGTGTGTGACCTGTTTTGAAGTTTTGTAAGAAAAGATTTTGCTGAGATCTTTCCAGCCTCTGATTCTTCACTAACATCCGTCCACATACCTGGGCACCCAGGAGCGCGCTCTCATTCCTTCTCATGCCGACTCCTTTGTTCTTTCCGTAGATGTCTTATTCGCGAATGCAGGGAGTCCATTCGTAACTCTGGCAGCCACTGTCATCATTCTTTCTTGACTATGTATCTCCCTGTTGTTGGTTACACAAACCTTGTTAAGGAGGAGTGCACTTCCTTGGCGTCCTGGGAGAGCAGTGGGGAGCCTGGGTTTGGAGGTGGAGCCGCAGGGCAGAGGGTCAGGCGGTGAATTGGGTGGCCGGTGTGCTGAGGGAGGGGCATAGCTGGTACCCTTCCTCCCCTCTTCCTCCTGGTACACTCATCCGAGATTAGTGGCCTGAGGTGGAGTACAGCCAGCAGTGAGACCAGGAGTCACAGCCACCTCAGATACATTCAGTATTGCTTCTGGACTCCTCCTGTAGGAATGCGTAAGCTTAGAAGTTGAGGAATTAGCTCAAACTAAAGCTATCTTTTGACTCCTCTGGTGATTCAGTGGTTAAGACTCTGAGCTTCCAATGAAGGGAGCACAGGTTTAATTCCCTCCTTGGAGAACTAAGGTCCTTGGTGGAAAAAAAAAAAACCTTTCAATGACAGTTGGACATACTGGCTTTTGCTAGTTTTGTTCATTCTTTTCCTGCCCTGTGTTTATATAAACATTTGTATGGAAGTTACGAAAAAGTGATGGGGAATGTCATGGTCTGGGTTCTCTAACTTGCTGTTTGATCTTAAGAAAGTCTCTTCACCTTTCTGGGCCTCTGTTTCCTCATTTGTAAAAGAAGAGAATTAAACTTGGTGAAAAAAAGAAAGTGAGGTTGCTCAGTCATGTTCGACTCTTTGTGACCCCGTGGACTGTAGCCTACCAGGCTCCTTCATCCATGGGATTTTCTAGGCAAGAGTACTGGAGTGGGTTGCCATTTCCTTCTCCAGGGGACCTTCCCAACCCAGGGACTGAACCTGGGTCTCCCACGTTACAGGCAGATGCTTTACTGTCTGAGCCACAAGTAGATGCTTATAAACTTGGTAAGTTTTAAAATTCCATCCACTACAATAAGTGGTCTTGTTTTCCAGTAGTCGGCATTATAAATCCACTGTATAGAATTTTGTGTGGCGAAGCAATCCATTTAGAATGGCTCTCCCCTCTTCTTTTTATTTCTCTTTCACAAGTAATTTGTATTTTATAAAATAAAATAACCAAAATTATCATTTTGTGATGTTTTGTTGCTAATATATATAAACATAAACTCACATAACATACGAAATGAAATTCTATCACGCACACCCTATCCTTTTTACTTAATATGCTGTGGTGACTTTCTCCAGTCATTATTAATTGGGATTATGACTTTAGTAGGCTACATGCTAGTGAATATATGGCTGAAGTGTCATGTGTCCAAACAGCTCCTTTGTTGCTGGATGGTTAACGTATTTTTAGTTAGGGTTTTAATAAACATGTATGTGATAAATATACTTAAATATCCAGCTACCCTCTTAAGATGAACTCCTGGAGATGGAATTGCCACATCAAAGAATTAGGAACTTTTAAAAGGCATTTGCTACATATGTAAATTTTCATTCTATTAATTTGAATACCTACTATGTGTCGGGTTCTCTGTCATAGTGATTTATTAAGCGGTTTAATAAAAAGAGAGCTGGGAGGGAAATATCTTCCAAATAGAATTTCCCTGTCAAAAAGTGGCGGTTTACCCTCCCCGCAGCAGTGTGCACCCTTGCTCACACTGCATGGGTGAGGATTCTGCTGGCTCCTGGCTGAGCTGCCAGCAGGTAGAGCTCTTTCAGCATTCAGTTCTCTGATTGTGCGTGAATTTGAAATTTCTTTTCATAAATTTATTGAATATTACAGTTTGTGTTAGTGTTGTCTTTGGTTTATTTGAAAGTAACCTTTTTTTCCCTTGTTGAATACAGAATACTAAATAGAGAAGGGCTTTTTTTTCTTAAGTGAAAAACTTTTTTTTAAAGATAAGGTTATGTTTGGACTCATTGGGAAAAACCCTGATGCTGGAAAAACTGAAGGCAAAAGGAGAAGGGGTGGCAGAGGATGAGATGGTTAGATAGCTTCATGGACACACTGGATATGAATTTGAGGAAACTCTGGGAGCTAGTGGAGGACAGAGGAGCCTGGTGTGCTGTAGGCCATGGGGTCTCCGAGTCGGACACAACAACAACTTTTATGAAGAACCTATTACAGTGTAGTTGGCCTGTCATAAATGTTTGATGTTGTTATCCTTGTTAAAGAGATGGTAGGAGTCACAGCCAAGAAAAGGAAACGTCTCTGTAGACTGCCTTTCAAAGAGGCCTTTCTGCTTACGAGTTTCTTTTCTCACTATAATAGCTTAGGAGATCCGAGGAGGATGAAGAGAAAGAAGAGGATATTGAAGTTCCAAAGGCCATGGGGGATATTTTTGAGTCA